>OY720678.1:123001709-125594301 GCA_963170755.1 Amphimallon solstitiale | reverse complement strand
CTGATGCTATTTCACTAAAGGCTCAAAATGACCTCCATTATTGCGGATGTACACTTCATACCTTCTCACCATTTTGGAATGCTAATGTACTAAAACTGCTTGCCCATTATTTTCTTAACGGGATTGGTAATGCAGGTACTTTCTTGCAAATGCACAAACTTCTGTTTTAATTGGTCGAAGATGTCGATGCACTAATCATATAACTTTTGAATCTATTGCAACATTTTTTGATTACTTAACCAATCAAGCATATTGCTGTGACCCTTTCTATATAGTACCTATACATTGCGTATTGACCATATGTACTCACACAAGAAAACACAATGCACCAGGTTGCACAGATGCAGTGTTCACTTTATTTTTATTAAAATATTATTCATTGTGTGGAAAAAAGTAAAATAAAACAGAATTTAAAAAGTTCATAACAAACTAATAAATATTAGTTAAATGCAAATGAATATGAAGTAATTATAAATGTATATACACATAGTATGATTCTGTTCCAAAGAAACTTTAAAGTTTGATACATTAAAAAAATAAAGTAAGTACAAATAGCATGAAAAACAAATATCAAATATTAAATCTAGGTAATTAACAAAATAATAATAGGATTTGGTACAGGTTTTTCTTCAGTTACCCAAGTCATTCAGACATGGAGAACGGTTTCATTACCAGTTCGAGCTCATTAGTAAATTAGAGGCGTATCCCCTAAACTCTTTTATGAATCCAGTCAGCACGAACCTAATTCACAAAGTTACTTGCCAAAGCTAAATTGAATACGCGTAACTATTTATGTGCCCTGGTACTGACTTCATTTAGTTTACTCGATAATTTAATTTGCTTTTTCTTGTGAGTTATACCGAGAATTTAATAAATACAAAAGCTGTTAATGAAAATGATTATTTTTTGCACAAAATACTTTTACATTTATTTTTTTCTTTTATTTTGCAGATGAAAGGGAAGATGTTAGCTTTACTTTTAATAACTTCCGTTGCCGGTTATCCATCTGTCAAAGAGATACATGACACTTATGCCCTGCATCCTGTGCAAATCAACGATTTCTACGCAAAGTCTGAAGAAGCGAAACCTCATCCGGATTCGGCACTGGATCCTATAGGAGGAATGGATTCGCCTAACATTGAAGAAACTGTTAAAGAAGTGCAAGAATTAATTAAATCAAATCCGAAATTACCTCGCCTGACAAAGGGGGAAATTATCGATATCATAGAGAATATTACCAACACTGATTCTTCAGTGCTCAAAACTAGAGAGGAAGGAAAACGTGCTTTAATGGTCGTTATGCCTTTCACGGCAGGAAGTGCTCAGAGCGATGATATCAAAGAATTGTATACGAGAACTCCAGTTACACACTTTATCGGTGCCCCAGCTGCAGTTCCAAAACACCCTAAGAAAACCAGAAGAAAACCCACATTACCTCCAATGAACACACCAGAAGAAGGAAGTAATGATCAATTTCATAAATTACCTCCTCAAACTACTACAGTACCTCCGGTAACTTTCACTAAAATATCAAAACATTTAGTCACAACAACTACGGCATCACCTCCTGTTATAAATGATAAAAAAGTTGTTACAGCAAAAACGACGACAATAATACCTCCATTTTCAAGCATCCAATCTTCAACACATCAACCTTTCATTAAAATCCGCCCTAAAGTGACCAAAATCTCATCCCAATCACAAATAAAGTATCCTAATCATAGATACCCCGAAGATAGCGCATCTTCCTTTAATACTACGCATGGAGGTATTCATATAATAAATGCTCCTCAATTTTCTCCTATGAACTATGACAATAAGTATTCAGCACCATTTACAATGAGCTTGAGTCAATTACAGCCAGCCTATGACGAACCAAAGCTAACTCAATCTACGACGACTCAACCTTCAGTAATTGATGATATACCTATACCAGAAGATTATAGGACTGTCGTCAAAGATCTAAATTTGTTAATCAAAACGGATAATGTTGAAAGTAGCAAGAAACAATTAGGCACTGCAGCAATTTCTAAAGTAGAAAAACAAACGACGCAAAGGAATTATGTCACATTACCCCCAAACATACCTGACATATCAAATGTAGCAGAAAATCTTTCATCGGATATGAAGGATTTGTTAATGAATTTTGGATTGTTAAAAGATCCGAATAAAGCTACATCAGTAGAAATTATACCTTCTATAGAGACCAGGTATCAACAGCAAAATGCAGAAATCAAACCTGAATCTTACCTAACCTTTAAACCATTACCAGATAGTGCGCCCTCAAGGAGCGAAATGGAAGAATTTCTGGCACGATTTGGTTTGGGTAGAGCATCATTTAGATCGCAAAAATCTATAGCTATAGACAAATCTAAGAAAGAAGTAGGAAAAAATTCTGAATTCAATATGGACGTCATACCAGAAAACATGAAGCACGTCATGAAGGATATTGGTTTTGTTTCAGATATTGACAAAATACAAAGCCTCAACCAAATCTCTGACCATTCGAAGCACGTCTTTAATCCTAGCGCTCAAAATGCAACTGATGAGGAGTTGGGAAGATTGAGTAAATTATTAGATATGATTAAGGATTTGGGAAAATTGAATGGAAGCATAACTGAGGAAAATTTAAAAAATATCGATGTAGAAACGTTGAGAGAATTAATCGGAGATTTAAATGGGAACGCATTTGTGCCACTCAACGAACAAGATGCTCCAAATCCTTTAAATTTTGGTGATACTGAAGAAAAGAGTGGAGTTAAAAGGCAAGAAAATACTACTACTTCCACCACCACCACAACTGAATCACCAACAGAAAAAGAAGAAACGGAAAGTCCAAATCTTCTTGATTTAGAAGCCTCTTTTGGAAATCAAGCAGATGTCGCTGTGACAACAACACCTGAGCCTACAACAACCACAATCAGGACAGGTTTCTATTATCTTTTAGATTGGAATAGCTTCCTAGAATTAGACAATCAACTTGGAAGAAGAATTAATTTAAGATTTCAACCACATTCTGGGGATCCTTCAAGATTCATGCCAGTTGCAGTGCCGTAAAAAAAAGAATATTTCTACTTTTGCCTCATTCAACAATGGAATTTTCATACCATGGGTGTTTTCAGTTACTTAAAATGTAAATAATGTAGTTTACTGTGGAGTAGTAAAATGAGCATGATATGGTACCTACTATATTTGAATACCTAGGTAATGGTTCCAGTGTCTAGATACGTACTGATATAATTGTAAATAGTGTTTTTTAATTTATTTATTTGTTGTATGATCTGTTACTTGAATAAATTTATAATAAATAATTTACGTATTTTTAATTTATGTAGGATATATTATAACTTTTAGTTTTATAAAGAATCCACCTTCGACGAGTAATTTTTCGCAATCAAAAAAGTTGATTGCTTCCAAATTTATACTTCTCAGAGAACAACGATCAACAGGTAGCGACAATATAGTCGGATTCTTTGATGTTTCTTGTCTCACTTTCGCCTTGTCGTATTTGAATGATAAACCATCACCAAGTATAATCCGAAATCGTATTTCCATTTATACTGAAAGCACCGCCAGTAATGTTGCTGCTTTAATATGTGGGCCAATGTTAAAAAAAATTAGAAACGGTGCTTTTGTTTATGAAACATATTAGGGACTATCTTTCAAATCATGTGGTGTCTTCTGTAGATTACCTGAAACTTTTAATTGGCTTCTGCTATAAAATTTACTGAATGCTAATATGTTTTATAAATAAGCGATTCATGTATAATCTTATCTAAGTAAAACCTATTTATATAGATAAGTGTGTAAAGCGACGTGGTTTCCTATAGGGTAAAATAAAATCAGTTATATGAGAAAAAAATATTTATTATAAAATTTTTTGTTTGTATCGAAACCCCTTTTGGTAAATAAAAAAAACACAGTAATCATTTAAGATAAGATAAAAAACTTGAAATTATGTCCAGTTGTTGATTTTAAATATGACAGTCCGAATGTTACATCAGTATCGCAATACCCATGTATTAGTCATCAACCAATGATATTGCCTGTCAGTTCAGATAGCTTTATGTCTGAAAAATGTTGATGTAAAGGCAGCGAATCTACCTAGTGAAATGTTGTGGTATAGGAGAAGTCTCGTATAAATATGCAATACAGTTATTTAATGAAATAAAATAAAATAAAGTAAAAAAATAAAAAAATATGCGAATGTAAATATAAGCAGAACAGCATTGCAAAAATTACTCGCAAACCTTTCAATGATGATCATGCTGTGATCATTATGGCTATCGAATCAGTTGCGGAACATCCTAGTTCTTTACGCCAGCGACAAACAAGAAGTACGGTTTGAATATAAAGATACAGAACCTAACTATAGACAAACAGCAAAAATGGCCATAAACATACTAAGAAATGGACCATTATTTAAGAATAAAAAAAGTATTAAAAACAAACAATAGGCAAAGAGTCATGATGAAGAATGGAACAATAAGGAGGGTGAATCATTTGAACGCTATTAAACTCTATGAGCAAAATGAAATCAGACATGCTAAAGAACATGAAATAATAACTAAGGAAAAAATGTTGATATGAATAAAACTGATTCATAAATATGACTCTAGCAATAAAAGTAAAAAGGTTACAAATACCTACAGTTAATAAAAAAGGATATAATAACTACGATATTTATCTTACAACATTTTAGATCGTATAGATAGTATATAATAATGAAAGGTTGGAATGTGTTCTTTAGTTTCTATATTTATAGCCATTATGTTTTTGAGGCATCAATGAATATCATGTACGGTTTAACCCCTGCAAAAAGAAATTAAAACGTTTAAA
This sequence comes from Amphimallon solstitiale, assembly GCA_963170755.1. Lineage (NCBI taxonomy): Eukaryota > Metazoa > Arthropoda > Insecta > Coleoptera > Scarabaeidae > Amphimallon > Amphimallon solstitiale. The sequence continues at coordinate 125,589,462 of OY720678.1, read as the reverse complement.
TTTTGCACCGGTTAGGTTTGGGAAATATAACCCTTCCAAGAATGATGCCAAACGACCTATAAAGATAACTTGTCCTTCGCATAATATAGTTACTAAATTGCTTAGGGGAAATAATCATTTGAAGGATTCTGATCGGTTTTCACACATTTTTCTGTCCCTTGACCAGACAGCTTAAACTATACAGAAGTGTCAAGGATGAATTAGTGACTCGCAAGGTGAAGTATTAGAATAAAGTTTCGGAATGGTATTCCTGAAATAGTGAGTAGGTACGTGAAACTAATTAAGCGCAACAGCAAGGTACCCACAAACTTCTACGATCAGAATGTGAGTGGTCTTCGTAGCTAAACAAACTAGTTATATAATGCTTCTTTATCTGCTAAGTATGACATTATTTTATTATCTGAAACCTGGTTGTGTGATTCAATTCATGATTCTGAACTTATGTGTGATTATTATAATTTAGTCCGTTGCGACAGGGATGCCGATGCAAAGGGCAGAGTCTTCGGTGGTGGAGTCATGATTGTCCTATACCTAATATTTATTATGATGTTATTGATACTACCTTTTTCAGAACAAATTTTCCTTTAGTTGACGTGTTGATTTGTAAATTACGTATGCCTTGTTTGACTTTCTTGTGTTAATTTATGTTTCCCGAGATCTTAAATCTGATAGTTTAGAGCGGTTCTTGGATGAGTTTTTTTTAGTTAAATATCCGATGCTTATTCTGGGTGATTTTAATATTTCTTGCTGCGTGGGTGATGTCACACTTGGTGATTCCAAGGTTAATGTCTTCTTGCGTTCATTAACTGAATCGCTAGGAATATCTCAATACAATAATAGCATTGTCAATGATAATAATAGAGTTTCTGTGACTATTGAGCGTGACACTGAACCACTTATATTTGAGGACGTCCATCACCCTGCAATTGCTTTCGAAATATTTTTGGAACATGAGAGTCACCAACCAGTGCTGCACAGTAACAACAATAGAAGGTATAATATTCGAAAGGCGAATCATTTAAGATTGTATTCAGATTTTCTATCTATTGATTCCTTGTTTCTTGACGACTTCTCTAATATTACGAAGCTGTTGATGCATTTTATCGTAAGATTTATTCAATTATGGACCAGTCTGTACCTATGGAATGCGCATATTCGAAGGCGGGGGCATTTTCCTCTGTGGTTTACCACTACTATTAAGCAGAAACTTAACCTAAAACGTTATTATCATCGCAAGTGGAAGGTAACTGACAGCTTAGTCTTCAAAAATGAGTTTCAACGTTTGCGGAGAGAAATCAAAACTAAGATGTCCTTCACATATCGTAGTTACTCTAATAACATAAACTTGGTTGATAACCCTAAATCCTTTAGGGATTTCGTACGTGCAAAAATAAAGTTTTTAGAATTGCCGGTAGGATGCATAGTTCTGATGACGAATTTACTGATCCCCAGGCTATTATTGATGCTTTCGCCTCAACTTTATATATTATATCACTTTAGACACTGTATAGTAAAAATAATATACGAGAAATAATTACTCTTCTCTCAGCGTTTTTGGCACTTTTGTTTTTAATTTTAAATTCCTGTTTGTGCATTTGAGAAACAAAATATTTTCATTTTTAAGAATATCTCGTCTAGACGTAACGTCTGTGTCGCTTCTCGTTGATCATTGTTCTCTTTTTTTCTATAATTATAAGGAATCCATTATTTTATATTACTTACAATTGTTTTATTAGCATGCTCTGTGATCTTTTAAATATTGCTGTGATTATTATAGTGTAGACTCTATTCTGATGTTTCTGAAACATTTTGAAAGAAGAAATGAATATCAAGTTGTACAAATCTGATGTATACGTAAATGTAGAAACATTATATTTACATATTAAATCAAGCAAAGAACTCTCAGAAACGAAAGTAAATAATAACAAGTATTACAGTTCTTATTGCAATTATTTTGTAATATTCTAGGTTGCATGCCACACGAAAGACTGTTCAAAATTATCAGTAGCAATAAATTTTACTTACTATCATTTCACTGTTGGAAAATATCGCAAATACCTACAAACGGTTAGATTTTTCTAATTTATAATGCAAGCGTGCAAGTAAGAGATTAATATGTAACACGAAAAAAATTTCTTTATACTTGTGTTATGTTACGTGGTTTATTCGAAGTAAGGGGCATTGAAATTTATGAATGAATATATATATACCAATATGATTTCATGATTTTTATGTGTAACAATATTATTTTTTATTTTTAAAGAAGCACAAGTCTGACATTATTACTTACGTTTGTATTATTAATTTCAATTCATATATATATACATTCAAGTATTTAAATAATAAACGAAAGTCAAGTTAGAGTATGTATCTGGTAGTGTGGTAGTGATTACAATGATGACTTTTAATTCACTGATCTCCTAGTCCAGTGTTTCCCATGCTATTTAAGGGTGGGCTTTCCCTAAGAAAAATTCTCGAACGGCGTATGTCGGGTTGCCTGAAATATATTGAATAATTTTGCGGAGTTTAATATGCCTGTACCTTTTACACGATGCAGGTATATGACCAGCAACATGAAGCAATGCCTGGTCAACTGGAAAGCAAATAAATTTGGGATATTTGTCTCTTGCATTTATTGCATGAAAATATTGGTGCATCTCCTTTGTTCGAAATTTGTTTTTGCTATTTCTGAATATTCTTTTGGCTTGTATTTATTTAGTTTTATTAAGACTCCCGTTTTATGTAATTTGTAATTATTTTAATGATATTTGCCTGAATTAATTAGACATTAAATCTTATTCTGCAATAAGTATATAATTTTATTACTATTATTTATGATTATTAATTATTTAAGTTGTATTTCATATTATTTCTCACTATGATTTGTATTTACTTTACATGTTGAGGCTTTGAAATATGAGTAATGTTTTAGAGAAAACTAAAATCTGATAAAAAAAATCTATTGTAACAACAGTGCCGGTGTTTCATATAAAATGTAAAAAATATTTATATTCTTCACAATCGACACTGATATTGTTAGTTAGCGAAATTAAATTATAAAAATTTCACGGGTACGTGGGTACGATAGGAACTGTGCGGACTCCGAACTAATCATTGATTAGAAGACAATGTTAATATCACAACTTGAAATCGAATGTTATTGATATTATCATTTTTTTTTATTTATATCTTGCCTGTTTAATTTTTTTTCAGTAAAGCTTCGGTAAAATTTTTAAATAACCGTTATGTGGCAGACAAAACGTCAAACACAATCCTTTCCGCACCACCTTAGAGGTAGAGTGCAAAGGGTGTTTTTTTTCTCATGGTATTCCCAGTAGGCCTAATTCATGTTTTCTACAACAATTTTTTTTTACAAAAGTATAGACAGTGTAGAAAATAAACAAGAATGGCCAAGTAGCGTTTTGTCTAAACGTATCACAATCAGTAGGTACATACTAATTCTCCAATTTGACGTTTCTAATTTCTCGATTTTTCAAAATACGAGGATCCATAATTTGAGATAATAAAGCGAGAAAATAAAATTACTCTAACTTAATTTCCATTTCTGGTCAGAGTTCTACATCTATGTGTATTGTCTCATACCAAGTATCCTTCTTTAGATCCTCGACAAAAGAAAGAAGTACAATCCGAGTGTTCACAAAAAATATATCTTGGTCCATTTATTATGTCACACTGCAATTTCACTATCTATAATTTGTTATTGTTAAGTTCGAACTTTTGTAATGTTCAATTGCTTTTGTCACGGCCGAATTGAATTTAAGTTTTTTTTCAAACAGTCCCTAATTTTATTTATATAATTACGTAATATATGATTTCGGCACTCGATTTTTTCAATAATTTTTTGGGGACCGTAAGGGGCCGTTTCACATAGTTTTCTAGGAACGATGCTATCATCGTCCCCTATTAATCTACCATAAATACACCGTGCATTTCACGAAAATCCTTCCGCAATAATTGTCGACTCCATGACTTTTGACGACGAAGAGTAATTTTTGTAGCATATGTGATCTTTAGATTTACCAAATTTTGCACAAATTAAACAAAATTTGTTTTTTACGCCTACATACAATGTTTTTTTCGTTCGCCATCCAATAATTGCTGCCACTCCTGATAAACCGCTGTAATTAAACTTATGAGCTCGTTTGGCCCATGCTCTTTTACTTACTCACATATACAAAAAAAATCTAAAAACTGTCCTGGAGTCAAAATACAAAGTATAAATAAAATACAAAAAACATGAAGGCACAACAAATTCAGATATTTAAATAAATGTCCGGCAAACTTCTAAGTTCGTATCTTACAAAGAGATAAAGTTGTTTTTGCCAGATTTTAGTTTTCTATAAACATTAAATTGTTCATATTATTAAAAAGCTTCCTGCCACTTTATAATTAATAATAATAATGTATATTTATTGCCGAAGAAAACTGCATTTCTAAAATTCCATAAAGCCGGAACCTTGTCCTTGAAAAATAAAATGCATTTTGAAAGTGAGAAGAATATTAACGAACAGAAAAAAATGTCTAACAAAGTAGACGTATCAATGTTATCACGTAATCAATCATAAATGAACACCGAAAAATATCTGAAATATATTACAATTTGCTTGTATATACCAACCGCATGTAGTTTCTTTTACAAATATGTGTAATGTATACTTATTATTATAATAATAATAACATATTTTTATTCCAGACCAAAAATTAATATCTAATACCTTCTTGCAAATATCCTTAAAATAATTACAAAATAAAGCCGATATATGAATGAAACATTCGTTTACCTAAGGTAATAAAAAAAGTTGAAGATCTCTCTGTTTATATGATCGGCTTAATACAATCGACCAGGTATATCTTCCATATAGCTGGTCTTAGACATTACAAAACTGTGAGTAAGAGGTTGTATTGTGTGTGGCCTATTTGCTATTTATCAGTGCGGACTTTGTGATCATTCTCATTGGTTTCAAAGTAATTATTTGGAGACCAGGGTTATTTTGAAAGTAAAGTAAATACATTGTCGTATTTAGAATAAAAATATCTAGGTACTCACGATTCGAAAAAGTACTTTTTAAGCACAGTAAGCTTTATATCGCTATAAAACAAAAAAAATTCAAAGTGCTGTATTTTAACTATTTTTTAATATAATTGCAAATTTTAATCGTGAGTCACTAGAAAAAATATTGGTTATTTCGTGCATGTAGCGGCAACTTTTTCAAGTGCCTTAATTTTTGCGATTTTTTACGTTGAAATTGACCATTTTGTGGCATACGCCGATCAAGTAAAACCCCCCCTTAAAAGTGCGACCCTTAATTTTTAAGAATTTTGTCCGCGGCCCCCATTTTAAAATCCAGTTTTATTTGTAGAAAACATTACAAAATTAAATTCGATGTGGAAAATGTGTATCTTACTAGCGGCATCTATGATCAATTAGCGCAAGTTTTTCTTTATTCTCCCGAACTTACGGCATGGTCAAAAAAGGAGGCTAAATTCGGGTCGCACATACGTGTATTATAGCAAAGGACATTGTACAGATAGAAGCGATTGATTGGTGAATTCGAAATAATTCACCAATAAGTAGCTCGATGCCAAATGCGGGTGAATAATGGAATTCATATTGCATTAACGATAATATGCGAAACAACCAAATATTATTATTTTTCTACTCCCATACGTTAATTGTATTATTAGATATGCCGAACCTGTACTTTAACGATGTCCATTACGATACAGATTTTCATTATGTTACAAGTTTATATCCAATAGGAATACAGATTTTTCATTACGATACAAGTTTATATCCAATAAATATGCGACATTCGAATATTCAAACAATATTCAATATGGCGACTGCATATCTGACAGATATACAAATTAAATAAATGTGACAGTTCTCTGCAATTTACAAGTAAGTACTTAAAATTTGTGTTTTTTGAAAATATAAACGGTAAAAATGAGGGATAATGATAGTGAAATGTAAAATTTGAGTCCACCAGAAATTATGGAACAAGCCTTAGTAACCACCAACAATTTATTACCAGCTAAACTCGCAAAGGTGCATGTAAAATTTTAACCTCAATTTATGATATAGAATGTTCAAAAAATAATGTTTTATTACTCGTATTCATTACAATACTCGGCTTCGCCTCGTATTGTAATTTTCTTACTCGTGTCTTAATAGCTATCACTAAATGCTCATTGCATAATATACTATTATGACACAGTATTTATTGTAGAAAATGAGTTTGCCTATTTGTTTTAAACATATTTCGGTCACGACTAAAGAGTCCAATGTGAATGATGCTATTTATAGATCAATTTTGTTAAAAGAATGTTATGTTAACAAGTGGATAGAAGAGTACAGCATCATAACCTCAACAAGTTGGCGGCATAAAGCAAGTAAACAAAATTAACCGCATTTTGTATGCAGGTAAAGCATTATTATATAGGATAAAGATATCTCATTAAAAGTTGAAAATGCAGTAAAAAATATCTCTGTCACCATACAAGCTATCGTAGAGTTGCACCAGAGTTTAATTTAAAAAAAAATTGAAATCAAAAAATTGTGATTGTGAGGCAAAAATTAAAGTTTATATCAAACACAGCACAAAGGACACTTCGAAAAAAGGTGAATACGTAAAAGTAATGGCGTATTTATTGTTTCTAATAGTAAGGAGTTTTAGCATGACCAAAGCATGACGTACGGCAACGACTCCATATATTAAAGTTAAATATACTTCTGTCTTTATCTCTCACATGTCAAAAGGAAATGACAATACAATAACGTTACCGAGTCAATAACGGAAGGGTGCTGAAACTCTATTATCTATTTCACTAATAAAATTCTACTTAGTTGCCTGCCTATTACCCATTACTCTTTAAATTTGTTCTTAATTCACTTTTTAGGCAGGCTTCCCAGCTATTATAACCATTAGGAATCTTCACAATCATAATTAAAACGTGGGTAAGAGCCTTTCACATTTACGTGCTTCGCAAGATATCCAAAAATAGTTTGAAATTTATTTTGAAAGTGGATTTGGTATCAAAGAATCTATTGACTACCAGGAATCTAAATTCGAAATAAAGTATGGGACAAAAAGCATCTGATACTATTTACACAGTTTTAATGTGAAAACTTGTTAAGTTTTTCACGCAAACATCACCGAATTCCAAAAAAAGAAAACATTACTCCTGGTAAGAAGAACGTAATTCTCATGGCTATTGTCCAGGGGAGCCTATTTGGCTTTCACACTTGTGGTATTTGTTTTCTGAATGCGTATTATGTTTTGACTGGTGCATAACCCAATTTTTTTGTTTGCTAATGTTGTTGGTCTCTACTTGCCCCTTCTATATTTTTTGTATTCTGTTGGGTGACATGGGACAATGCCAAATAATTATTGAAGACGAATTGGCAGCCGCAAATATGGCAATTTCACCGAGGAAACTTTAAAAGAGGTCCTTTTTGACATATCATAAAATAAGCTGACATATAGGATAACTTTGTAATTGTTGAGCTCAAATCCGTCAAGGGAAGAAGTCAGCGATTTCTTGGGAAGATCATCAAGAAAAACCCACATCTTATCTCAAAGCTAAAAACTTGATAATGTCCATGTTTTTCCTACAATTCCAGACGAAGGAGACATCGTTGAAGAAGAATTTGTGACCAAATTGCTGGCCTCCACAATACTGAGAAAAAGAGCTTTGAAGTTTAACCAAGCAATAATTAAGCGCTATTTTTAAACCAAATATGTACTAATATTAATTATTCAGTAAGGTACCTAGGTACCTGCCTCTCAGAATCTTTCCTACTTTATCACTTGCTATTATGATTCATAACTTTTTATTATTTCAATAAAATTTTACGTTTATTGGAGTTTATTCACTCATATACCCTTGAAAACTATTCATATCATAAAAAAAATATTTTTAAAATAGTAAATTGTGTTCCAAGTCGGATTTCTAATGCATGAGTTGTAAAAATCATTGAAAATCTCAAAAATCCCAAGTCAGCCAATAGGTGGATGACTTGGGACAAGCACATTTATTTCTTTTAAACTTAACACAATGTGCTTTTTACGCATTGTGAGTGATATCAACGGATAGTTCTTATCATTTAGCATAATATGATAAATTTTTGCATTGAAAAACTGGCACGGTTTTTTTGAAACTAGAAGTTGAAAGTCAAATTCGTCCCAAGTCACCCACTTCTACGGTAACGGCTAACTAGAAGTATTGTCCATATGTTGTTACATTTGAATTTTGTTTGTTATTTTTAGGGTATAATGTCTTCTCCTTTTATTTTGAAAACCCCGGGAATTTTTATTTATTTCTATTTATATACATATCGTTCTATTTTCCGTTAACACCCTTTAGTTAGTTTTCTTTCTTATCGAAATATAGTAGATTTCTTTGTTACATTTCTACCTCTTTATATAGGTGTCTTATCGCTCGGCCTTTTTCCTAAATTTAATTCACTAATCCTTAAATATCGTACGCGCTTAAAACTTCAATTCTTCTGTTTTCTTCTTAATTTAATTACATATTTCCGTTTGTAATTTTGCTCACACTCTAGGCATATGTGCGTACGCACGACTGATAAGCCGTGTGCCCAGCCGATGTGCCTTTTGTCGTTAGATATTGTCATATAAACACCATTTTGAGTGCTGTTCACTCTTTACTTCTTACATAGTTGATTTTGGGAGTTATGACAATGCCATATTAAATGGGAAATAGAAACGGAAGTAAATATTTATCGTATTGAATTTGATTTTTACTTTCTTATACGTAGTATAAGGAAGTATTGTGATGATGAAAATGTTCGACCTCGAGATTTTTGCAGATGTCCACGTTTTGAAGTCCCCTGATACCGAAAAAGTGGTTTTAAAAAAATGTCTGTGTGTCTCTGTATGTGTGACCACGATAGCGGCCAAACCGCTGTAGATATCAATTCCACATTTTGTATTTACGTGTATAATCTCCCTCTTGAGATCTGATTAGTTTTTCAGTAAAATCGGTAGACCGGAAGTAGCAGTTTACTTCAGCGAAAAAATCGAATTTTGCGAATATTTCGCCAACTACTAAGTTTAAACAAATTTATAAAGAATTCATATATACTTAAAATTAAAATTGAGAATAATTTTATTTAAAAAGTTTTTCGAAATTCCTACCGGAAGTAGGTCTTTTACTCTTATCGAAAATCAGTTTTTTGCGAATATTTCGCAAGTCATGCTTTTTAGACAAGTACGTTACGGGTATAAAAGTATTTAAAACATAATTTTCAATATCTTTTGTATCAAAAAATTTCAAAATTCAGACCGGAAGTACCTCTTTTACTCTTATCGAATAGCGATTTTTTGCAAATATGTCGTAAGTTATGCATTCTATATATATTTATCAAGAGTACAAAAGTATTTAGAACTGGATTTGCAATATTTTTTGTATATATGAAATTTCAAAATTCGGACCGGAAGTAGCACTTTTACTCTTAGCGAGGAGCACTTTTTTGATAATATCTTGCAAAGTATGCATTCTATAGCGATTTATTAAGCGAATGAAAGTACCTAGAATAGGATTTTGAATAAGTTTTGTATAAAAAAATTCTTAATTCTTTACGTACTGTCTTTGATTGACCCGACAGCCCCACATCAATATGATTACTTTATCATCATAGTGTTCGTTGTGAAGTGTTGTTACGATATAAAGTCTACAAACTCATTGTAAGTAATCTTCACAATGTGTTTAAGAACTGTGTTTTTGATAATTGAATTTTTTAATAATATTATATATATATAATTGAACTCAATAAATTGCCTCGTCAGTAAAACGGCTCGTCCTTCGGCCTAGTCGTTTTATCAGGCAATTTGTTTCGTACAGTTACCCAGCAGCAAAAATTTTCGTTAAAAACTGAAAATTTATCCGGAAAAAAGAAAGCTCTCCTGTAATTATAACTGAAAATACTATTATTAGCGAGAATATGTAATTAAATATAAAACTCAATTTACACGCTACATCATGAATAAAATATCATACATTAATGTGCTCTGTTTGATGTAAATACCTCGTTAAATTTCTGGATGTTCCACCAAAAAATTTAACTTTGATATGTATCACATCTCTCAAACTTGCTGTATGGGTGAATGTAATCTTAAATTGTGGATATAATTACTCTGCATCTGCCGTAACAGAAAGGGCTTTTTAAACTTTCATAGTTTTCCATATATAGGTGAATCACTCTGTATAGAATTCTTCTTTTCTAACATTATGATTTATTTTTATTGAACATTTCTGGTAATTCCTGATGTTAATTAGTTAACGAATTTACAAGAGTTTAATTTTCAATTTAGAAATTTGATTCTACTCTATATTTTCACACTGTAAAAAACGAGAAACGTTCATGTTTTACATTTATTTTTATCCAGTAAAAAAATCACCTGAAAAACTTGCAGTTCTTTTAATCATAGCTGGATCACATACAAACAAAAGTATATAGAAATTTCTTCCTATATAGTTAGATGTTTGAACAATGTTGCAGATTTTCGAGTTGTGCCTGTTGATTTTCTTTTTAGCTTGTTTTAGTGGAAATATAAATTCTATCCAACAATCGTATCAGTACAAAAATGTCTACCAAAACAGAGAAGGTCAGATATACTAACATGTCCATGAAAAATTACTATGAGTGTCACAGAAATGTAATTAAATGTTTTTTAGAGTTGGTAATCGACAATGTGACTTCCTATGACCATTTTGAGATAGGTCGAGGTGTTACGAAATGGAAAAGTGTGACGATAGAAAAAAGAAATTATGCAGTCGGTCTAATGACTACCGGTATTTGCATGTTTTCAGCCGAAATAGATTCTAATGGGACTATAGTACTCAGGAATGCGACAAGTAAGTGTAGTAGCATTAAATTAATGACACATTTAACATTCATATATTTGTTTAATGCTATAAACTAATACAAATTGGTAATGTGCTTGCTGTATAGAAATGTAGAGAGAGTTGTACAGACACAAATTGAATTGAATAAATTCAAAGTCAATATGTATAGTAAATAATTCGTATGCAAGGAAATCTGGCTCTCTAGATTTGATTTATTATTTTAGCAAAAAATACAGGGTGATTTGGAAAAGAAGCATTAAATTCAGGAGTGTATTCTTCATGTTAGATTAATTTAAAAAAACCCAAATTTTGTTATTAGATTTGTATTTGTTTGAAAATTACAGCGTCGTAGTAAAATTTTTCGCAAATATTGTGGTAATAATAGCATTCTTCTACTCTGTCTCAGAATAAGAAGGACTTATATAAACAATAATAATAAATATATTCATAAATGATTTTATAAATGTGACTTTCTGGATTAAAATGTAAAATCTACTGAAAATTAAGATTGAATGCGATATTTGACATAACCTATTCTGGTAAATTCGAGCATATAAATATTTCATTATTTTCTTTTCAATGTGGAAGTAATATGTGCACACATCTTAAATTATTTACATTTTTATCAGGCGTGATTGTAAATTTTAAAGTAAAACGTAAACAACTTTTAAAATGTTTTCTAGAAGTATCTGAAAGAGACAATAACAATGATTATAAATGCAGGAGGTGATACAATTTTTCGTAATTGTATCCATTAGTCTATATTAATTTAAAATTACAATTTTAAATTTCAAATGATTTTTAGATACCTCTCATCAATTCATTGATGTAGAATTAATGAAATACTGGAATAGTACCGAGAAAAAGTATGAAGTGATCGCACTATTTATTAGCAAAACATATACTTTAGAGTGGTTTAAAATTTCGTATAACTTAGAATTGGTAAGTTTATAATATTTTAACTTACCTACTGACATAAGTAAACTGTACAAAACATTTCTTTCTTTTTAGAAAAATATATGGATTTGGCCAATACACAAAGAAATAACTCATATAAAAATATTTAAAATTTTAGACGTACATCATTTACTTGTATTGAAAAAGCAGAGACATTTTCCAGCAGATTTGTATAAATTTACTTTAAATAATCATGGAAAACACTTCTGGTAAGTTTTCTAAAGCCAAACTTGTTTTGCTAATTCGTCGTTTTTGTACTGTTTCTATTGATACTTAAATTGATACATTTAGAGTAGATCATTTGTTCGGCAAGTAACCGATAAGTTTTCGAAAAGAAAAAATCGTTTAGTCAAGAAATATTAGATAACATTTTTCATTCATTTATTACTGATCAAGTAATCTTATGCTATTTGAAGGATATGCCCACAGGTTTGTATAATTCATTTAAAAAAGCAATGTCTAATAAGAAAGGTGAGAAGATTTATTTTTAATCTATTAGTTTTCACAAGAAGATAATAATAAAATAAATTAACAATAAGTGGTTGCCAGGACAAAATACAATTACATGTAATAAATTGTTTAAATACATTTCGTCACTTATTTCTTAACCCAGTATATGTATGGCGCATACCCAGTATGTGTTGTATATTTTTCAAGAGGCATATTTCTCCCTGTATTTGAAGCAAACCAAATTGTCGAAAATTTATTGTTGAGAGGGTGTTTACAAAATCTTTAACAATTTCTAATAAACACCTCAAGATGTTCAGTAAAACTACATTAGTGGGCTAATTTATGTTTTGGAAGAAATGGAGGAAAATTAGAAAACTTTCTTTAATTTATTTGGCTATATTTTTTAGTAACATTGTGGCCACCACACGCCTTTCTTATACGTATGGGAGTTTCAACTTATAACATTTTTATAATTGCTTTGTACAAAAATTATTCAAAATCCTATTCTAAGTGTTTCTCTTCTCTTAATAAATCACTATAGAATGCATACTATGCAAGATATTCGAAAAAAGTACTACTTGCGAAAAGTAAAAGTGTTTTAAATACTTTTATACTCGTAATGTACCTAGAAAGCATGACTTGCGAGGTATTCGCAAAAAAACTGATTTTAAATAAGCGTAAAAAACCTACTTCCGGTAGGAATTTCGAGTTTATTTTTAATACGATTTTTCTCAAATTTAATTTTGAATACATTTGAATTCTCTATAAATTTGTTTTAACTTAATAATTGACGAAATATTGGAAAATTCGAGTTTTTCACTGAAGTAAACTACTACTTCCGGTCTAGCGATTTCACTGAAAATATACCGTGGTCACACACACACTGACAGACAGACACATGTTTTAAAAACCAATTTTCGGTATCATGGGACTTCAAAACATGGACATCTGCATAAATCTTGATGTCGAAAACTTTCGTCATCACAATACTTCCTAAGTAGAGAAAGAAGAAAGTAAAAGAAATGTTTGTCGAAAACATATCCGCACTTTAGTACAGTAATCTATAAGAATTTTCCAATACTACCAACTAAACAATGTTGCCAACTTAAAAATTTAGGCTACGCAACCTTTATTTGAGATTGATCACATTGTAGAAAATCCATGAAAACACAAACATACTGTAAGTCTGATTCTACTGGATTTTGAACAGAAAAACTAACTAATGCATTGATTTGAACGTGCAATTATGTGAAATTACATTAGTACTGAATATAAATACGCATCGTTTTATTTCGCCTTATAGAAAACACATAAATTGATGTTTTATAAACACAATTAAATATATAGTTAATATTTCAGGTTGTATTATATTAGGACATATAATATTGTCATGCATTTGTATTTACTATTTGAGCTGTACGTAAACAAAGAACAATATCTATTTTATATTTGTATACCTACATACATTATGCAGTATAATATTGCCCATGTATTGAAGTAAAAAACTTAAATCCTGTTGTGTTCTTGTAATTCTGTGTGGAGATATACAATGTCACATATTGACAGACTTAGTTAATATGAATATTTTAAGGAAAGTGGTAGAATTAATCATCATTGAAATTTTGTGATTGAATTAAGAGTGGTCTTAAAACTTTTTTATATTTTTACTTTCTTATACGTAGTATAAGGAAGTATTGTGATGACGAAAATTTTCGAAGTCGAGATTTTTGCAGATTTCCACGTTTTGAAGTCCCTTGATACCAAAAAAGTGTTTTTTGAAAAATGTCTCTCTCTCTCTCTCTCTCTCTCTCTCTCTCTCTCTCTCTCTCTCTCTCTCTCTCTCTCTCTCTCTCTCTCTGACCACAATAGCGATCAAACCGCGGTAGATATCAATCCCAAATTTTGTATTTACGTGTATAATCTCCCTCTTGAGATCTGATTAGTTTTTTAGTAAAATCGGAAGACCAGAAGTAGTAGTTTACTTCAGTGAAAAAATCGAATTTTGCCAATATTTCGTCAACTACTAAGTTTAAACAAATTTATAAAGAAATTTTATTGAAAAAGTTTTTCGAAATTTCCTATGTACTTAGAATTAAAATTGAATACAATTTTATTTAAAAAGTTTTTTGAAATTCCTACCGGAAGTAGGTCTTTTACTCCTATCAAAAATCAGTATTTTGTGAATATTTCGCAAATCATGCTTTCTAGACAGATACGTTGCGGATATAAAAGTATTTAAAACTTAATTTTCAAAAGCTTCTCTATAAAATTTTTTTCATAATTCGGACCGGAAGTACCACTTTTGCTCTCACCGAATAGCGATTTTTTGCAAATATGTCGTATTCGGATTGGAAGTAACACTTTTACACTTCACAAACAACAAATACTACTTATAACTTACTAAATATTGATTGTTTTCTTTCTGCGAATTACATGAGTATCATTATACAAATAGATTTTAATAAATATATTGCCTAAAAATATAATGAATAATTAAAATATAAATAAACATAATTTTGGATGTCAATTACTGTTATAATAAGAAAAGTTTAATTTTTATAAGTGTATCCCAATAAATCCATTTTCTACCAGTTACAACACTTATTTTGGCAATTTGAAACATCAATAATCCTTGAAATATAAAGAACACATATTTCATAGATGTTAGTTACTGGTTAGTTTTTATCAACCTTTATTTATTTTAATAGATGAATTTCCTACTAATTGTTTCAAACCTTTTAATTGAAATAAAAATGTAACAATAATAATTCAAATACTATTAAAATATACAGGAGGGAATTATTCATAATGATACAAAATACAATTTATGTCATCTGTATTTGCCGATTTTAATAAAGAAGCAAATTTACACGCATATTAATAAACAAACTCGGTTATCATCATGACCGTTACGATAACGGCGGAATTTTCATGAAGTATAGTAACATGCCGCCGACCGGCGGAAATCGACAGAACGACTACATTTATTTTACCATGTCTGTCAAAATACTGCATTTACCAGTGGACAGGTTACTATAATCGTAAAGATTCCGCCGGGCGGCGGAACTTTCAGTTTATACTGGCAAGAGTGCTGCGGAATTTAGCCACAGCAATAAATATAACTTACAGCAGCCATTTCAGGACTGTATGAAAAGACTGCTGTTATTATTGTGCTATCGTACAAAACTAATACAAATTAATTTAAAAAAATTTTTTTTTTAGGATGTCACAACCGATATCTATAGAGCATGTAGCAAAATCATCAGCGTTCAACGTTTACGGCTCAAGTTATTTTCTATCGATACCTCAAGATCAACAAATCAATATTTTCAAATATGAAAATGGTCGATTCGTTACTTTCACAAACATATCAAGTTACAATGTAGATTTCTTAGATTCTTTTAACATCGGATTTGAATCGTATCTATTAGTAAACGGACGAAATTCTGGAATCTTTAAATTTACTAGTTATGGCATTGAACAAGAGAAAATCGATAACACTAGTTTAGATGGTATTAACTTTTGGTTGCCTTTGCAGCTGGCAACGTATAAAAATGAAGTCGTCTTATTGGGCCAGAGAATATTGGATCACGACTATCATAAATCTAAAAAGATAGAACTGATTTTATCATCCGGTAACGATTTTTTTATACACGAAGAAATACCTTGCAATTATTATGGTGATAGGCTGATCGGCATTGATTGTCTAGTCGAAGAAGAAAATCATAATAATAGCATAAATGGATCCGCCGTTTTAATTTTTAATCGTATGTTAGGCATTGTTGTGCCGAGAAAGGATTTGCCTTCAGGATTGTTTTTAGTTAATACTAATATCAGGCAAATACCCAATCCAATTGAAAAACAAATGGAGAAATTACAAAGTATAAAAGAAAAATTAGAGGTAAGTGTTATGTTACATATGAGGCCAAATCAATTAAGACCAGCTTGGTCCAATAACACCTGTTGGCAAGATGGTTTCTAAAGGTTTTTGAGATAATTTTTGTTGCCTATAATATATATATTATAACCATGACATGCAATATTAAAAATTTTACCTTTTAGAAAATGATGGAAGAACAGAAAGCTGCGATAGAATTAATTAGAGAAAATGCAAAGAGAGTTTACATTAATAATGGAAAAGTAAGTCAACCATCTTCCGAGAATTTAAAAATTAAAGAAGCGTCTCTTGATCAAAAGCAGTCTTCTGCAATCTATAAGGATAATACAACGAGATCTAGCGAGGAGGAAAGCTTAGCAAATTTTCAACTGAAAGTAAACGATTTGCAAAATAATATAGACGGCATTAAAGACAACCTGAAGACAGCAATACGTACCGACACGGGAACAATTGTTTTAAACAATTTACGTTTCAGAAATATAATAGATATTAAAGGAAAAACAAGAATTAAGGATCTGCAGGTCGATAAGATCAATGATATTGAAGCGGAGCAACTAATTACAGATTTTGTCAGGTACGTCCCATTTATACGCATTATATTAGTTGATTAACCTCAGACGCGTTCTGAGTATAGAAATCGGTAAAAAATTCAGAAATAATTTTTGTTATGGCAGGTACAGAGCCATATATGCACAACTTAAAATATTTTAGCTACACACAGTGTTCGGGAAACGTAGTATATATTAAAGTTATGTTTTTTTAGGTATATATTTATGATATATTTCAATTCTATAGATTGGATTAGAATAGTAAAATTTACCTTGAGATATTTTCAAAATTTTTAGAATTTCAGTGTAAAGTATAATGTTAAGGCTTATTTCATCAAGTAACATTGAACACATACAAACCTATTTAGTCCATTAGCAATGTAGTTTGAGGTTGCAAAAAATCCTATAGTTTTTCTTTTTGGATATGCTGTGCAATTTGGAACATAATGAAAGACCGAGTCTGTGACCATGGATTACTTCCTGGGCAGCCGCTATATTAGGCCAATGGTGCAAATTTTGAAATTACTCGTCGCCGATGAGTCCTATGGTAAAATACATCTTATCATTTTTGAATTTAAGAGAAGATTTGACCAAGTTTTAAGAAGCTGATCTAGCGTCTTTTTAAAGAACTAAGCCTTTGATTGTTGCGTTTCCAGCCCCCACTCTTATGCATTTTCTCGAGATCTTTCATGTCTAGACTGGACAAAGTATGTGTGATATGAGTAATATTTAGCTGTACCAGATTCGCAACAGTACATTTCGTCGTTATCGATTGGGTGGAACGTCGATAACGTAGTGCATCCAATATATGGCTATTTATGTCACCACCATACAGACTGATAAGAAGACGTTTTCCTATCCGGACGATGCCCTCTTGCGTTGCGCCCTGGTTAGTTGACTTGAAAGTTGGTTCAAGTGTAGATTTTTTTATGTACAAGATTTGATCTTTTCTGGTTGGAAGTAGCTGATGTGGTATCACACTCAGTAAATGTATGCCGAAACATCCATCGAACACATTAATTGCGTTTGGATTATGATGATTTTGTACATATTTCACATAAATTGCGCAACTGGATTGAAAAGAACCGTTAATACGCCACTCAACCTTATGCAAGAGATATCCTTCGTCCACATCGTCGACTGTGTTATCCCTAAGTCTTCTGTCAGGCGAAAGTTCTGTGAAAGCAGTATACAGGGAGGACTTGCCTTTACGCCTTCCCCCTTCCTAGAATAGTGACAAGAAAAGGGCACAAGTTCAAATTTTCTTCTAATCTTTCGTCGTGTTTGGTGACGCACTTTCTTTCAAACAACTTTAGTAGATCAATGGGAATGCTGGGAGCAAAAAATCAGGACAGTACAGATCTCTTAAGCCAAATGACAGTTCAGCTGTTCATATCCAACTACACCTGTGCTTACCGAAATCAACGCATAGATTGCTGGGAAGAGGTCTGCCCATTGTTTGGTTCGTGGTCGCTGTATTGTCTACAATTGGTTGGTTATGCTTAAATGTATGGATGTATTTGGAACAAATATTATTTGTTTAATATTCAAATTTAAAAAGTTAACTTTTAGTAGCGCCTCTACTGTTTATAGTTATAGAAGACTTTACAGCGCTGTAGATCATTACTCATTTGACATGCGAAGAAATAATTCGGACAAAAGTAGTAATTATTAAAAGTATATCACTCTAAGATCTACCCGTGACGAGATATGTCGAAAAAACTGAAAATTTTCATTATTCAAGTTCACAAACTTGGATCCTTCATTAGGACCCTAATTGTTCAACATATTCAAAAATAAAAACTATTGGATCTATTGCAAACATTTGTTTTTTCAATTTAGTATATAACAAAAGGATTCGACTCTTAGACTAAATAATATTTTAAACATGAAACTCCAATTAAATTTAGGAAATGTTCTGTGATAATTAACTTCGTTATAACTTAGCAAAAGAAATATCTAATTGTTGACAGAACTTGTATAAAATTGAAATAATTTTAAAATTAGTATTTCCATTGCTTGTAAATTGTAATTATAATTGCCTGCTGTAATTAGCAAAATTTAATTATAGAAATTTACCCAAGGGTGAAATTTCAACCCACGACCTCCTAATCGTTTGTTAGTTACCTTATCCACTTTCATGGTTTACAAGCTTTAAATCATACTGAAGCACATCAAGTAAGAGTTGTTAAAGCAAAATCTCGAAGTCAAGCGTATTATTGAATTTTAGTATCATAATGGATCTGAATAATTTTGTATTGTTTCTACTTTGCGATTCTTTCTTTTTCGATTCTATAGTTGTTTATCCATCCTTCAATAGATTTTTAGAAAAAAGACCAACCAACTGCCTCTGTAGTCAGCCCAGAGAATATTGTGAGAGTTTTGATCAATTTGATTCATGTGTTTGATAAATTTGAGTTATTCTAATATATTTGATTTTATGAATCACAATAGAATTATCCAATTCTACGCATAATTTTTTATTTAAAATCTTTCACAATTTTTGTCTGAAAAAAAAACGACATTAGTTTCGTATTAATTTTGGCAATATCGGAAAACTAATGTTAAAGTTACAGTATAAATTAATATAGCAACTATTCAATCAACTAATTGTAGAAGTAGAAGTATATCCCTTGAATATGATATATTTCTTTCAATACAAGCAATTATTTTAGAATTGGCGACAATAAACCTATAACAGTCAAAAAAACGTTCGCTAACTTAGATGTGCAAAACATGGATGCTAATTCTATAAACGGGAACAGTGTTAGCAATATGGGTTTCAAATCTGATGTCGTATTGTTGAAAGGGGTACTAATGATTCATCAAGTCGCTGAAGTGCGCGAAAATGTTTCTACAACTTCTGGTATGATCAACGATCACATGAATTTATCTGATGTCTTGACAATTGGTGAACCATTTGAAGGTGAGAATTATGTTTAAATATGATTCTCTGGGCAACCAAATCATTTTCTTTGAATTTAGACGAAATTGAATTTGAATACGTCAGAGCGAAGTCTATAGAAGCAAAAATTGTGAACAAATTGCCAATACATAATAATTCCTTTGATGATTGGGCAGACAATTTAAGCAGTATTTCCAAGAATGAATTGGATAGTGTGTATATGCCCGGAAATGTAACGGTTGTGAATGTAAACGGTGACAAATTACAAGACATTTTGGATCGTGTCTGCATGAAGAACAGGAATACTTCTATTCAAGGAAATACAACAGTTGATGGGGTAAGATTAAATTACGTATTATTAGTTTGATTACTATATTATTATTAAAGTTTTGTATTTTCTATTGAGGCTAGAATGATTACAGTTAAATATATTACAGTAGAATGTTGGTCAATGATTACTTTATCTTTTATACAGATTTTGGTCAAGTGTATAGTTGCTAAACATGCTTATAGTTTGCCTAAAACCTTACGACCACTTATTTCAATTTTTTTTTCAGAATATTTACATAACTAATACAATTGAGATTGATTATTTGAATGGACTAAAATTTCCAGAGGAATATGTTTTTAATGATAATGATCCTAATACAAATTTTATAACATTTTCTGGTAAATTCCATGTTTTCAGGAGGCATCTCCAAATTTTATTTTAATATTGCTTTGTAGGTAATAAATTTTTCGAAAATGAAATAACTGCACGCGAGTTGAATTCCCAAGAAAATATCACTGGAATCGACACTAAAACTGTAGTTACCTTGTCTCAAAATCAAACTATACCAGGAGTGTTCACATTTACAAATTTGGAAGTCGTTGGAGGTCTAGATGTATGTATATTTTTGTATTTCTTGTAAATATACAGACGTTAAATATAGAATTTAGATTTTTCCTGATAATTCGAAAAATATGTTTAATTTTAAATTCCGATTATTTCAGATTGTTTTTAGATATAAAAGCTGATTTATGTAGATATGATAATATTATTCATACATTTCTTCTAAATAGCAACAAATTTTTTAGTAAATATTTCGATGTAGAAGAGCAGAAGTGATAAAGTTAATTGAAACCAGGAAGAGCTGTTTTTGAAGATCGCTATAGACTATTTTCTATATTATCAGTGTTACAAGATGATGAGAGTTGATACATCATAGAATTTTATCGATTACAAAATAAGTTTTTTCTAAAAGACTGGCACGTTTTAGGACGTATCGTAACTGATGTTATTAAGTTTTAGCTTTAAAGGCATATATTTCAAAATTTTCTTCAGAAGAAATTGAAAACAGGAATTAAGTTTTGTTAATTTGATAGCTATTTATGATATAGTTTGGATGGGTGGTTTGGTTTTTAGTTAGATAAAGCTGGCTTGAGACTTTCGCTTTATGGAAAACGTGTTTTGAAATAGTAGATCTCCACTTTAGAAAAGCAAAAGTTATAGCTGTATCAAAGCGAGAAACATTTGCTGTTGACGCTACTGTTTATAGATCACTCTCTTTATTATCTTTATGTTGCAAGGTGCTACAGAAGTTGATCTATCATAGAAATTTGTCAGTTATGGAAGATGTTCTATTCAAAAAAATATGAGGGTTAAGCAGTATCGTAACAGCTTTAATCTACATTTAGCTTTAAGGAATTACACTGTAAATTGTGTTCATAAGATATTGAAAAAAAGTACTAAGTTTGGTTGATTTAATAGTAACTGTTTACAACATAATTTGTTCTAAATTCAAAATCTTATATAATGGTTAACCACAAGGATCTGTTTTACGGTAACTACTCTTTAGTTTATATACAGGTGATCTACAAGCTCCAAACTCTAGAAAATTTATTGATGTTGATGCTATGGCCATTGCTGATCAACATACTAATTTTAGGTTACATTTACAATTGAAATGCAATTTGTCTTTTTTGTTGTTATGCGAAGCATATTGGTACCTTTGCATTTTTACTAAACAAACATTTTTATTTTTATTTTTTCAGGTAGATGGTGCTATAACGGGTGTTCAAAACGTTTTACCAAATCCAACTATTAAAGAGAAGAAACATATAGATGCTGATGTCAATTTCAGGGTTTTGGAAATTGAAGGAACGTTAATAATTGGAAATACAGTCAATGAGACGAATTTAGAACAAATATTGGAGGACGTTGTATTTAAGGTAAAAAGTGTTATTTGCTTAACTTGTTTAAATTTTAAATGTCAATAAGTTTCAAGAAGATGGGCTATTGTAAAGCTAAAATTAATAGGTTTATTTGTGATATTTATAATAATATGGAATATTATACTTACTTAAATCCAAAAATAAATATGTGTTAATCTTTATTGGCATAATCAATAATTAACATGCCAATTTTCAATTTAATGGTTTACAGCAGCAGCATAAAGTTAAATAATGCTACTTAAGTACAAATATCATCCATCATCTAGTTGAAGTAGGTGATATAGATTATCAATGGTGATCTAGTGCTTTCCATATTTTAATACATTAGGTACTATCATGTCAGAAGTTTAGGATCAATATCATTTCAATTTTACTGGCATTTAAAACAACTTTTATCTGTATTTGTTTTCGAAATAAACGTAAGAAAGTAGAAGTGGGGCAGCCTGTATACTAAATGACAAAAAACAAATCACCCTGTAGAAATATATATATATTTCAATCTATTTTTGGTCAGAATTGATTGAAAATACAAAGTTACTTATTTAATTTTATGCTCCGTTTTTACTTTTTTGCCTTTTTATGAAATTTCTTCCTATTTGATGGTTCTATGCTCTTCATTTAATGATTTCCTCGGTCTTCCTTTTCTTGTTTCTGCAGTCCCTTTTGTCTCATAAATTCTTTAGAGCTTTGTTTCATCATATTCAGAGTTTGGTGTTCCATCCACCTAAGTAATCCTTAATGTATTTTGTTTTTATTTATTAGGTATTTGCAATTGTCTTTAGGTACTTCACTTTGTAATCTACTTTTACTGTACCTTGTCTTTTTCCAACATATTTGGTAAATTATGGTTGCGCATGATCTTGTCCGTTTAGTTTGTGAAGGTATATATAATTTCCTTCAAATAATGATCTGTGCTGTAACTTCAACGAAGCAGATTTTTCATCGCTCTACAATGCATCATCTCCATTGACTCGTCGTGACTTGATACTTATTCCGATATCAACAACGCAATTAGCAAATTCTACGTTACATTATTACCCTGCACTTGGTATTTACAATTGGGGATGACGACAGGTCATATCTGGCTCGTCAGTGTTTAACTGCATAGTGGTTCAAAATTTAGACTCTTAAAAAAACTAAATAAATATAATTAATTTTATTGATGTGGACCAATGTGTCATAATATGCCGGAAGTTGCTGGTTAAAAACTGCAATCCCATATGGAACAAAGACTTAAGCGCATTTTTAAAATTACATGTGGGTTACGTAAGACTGTCGCTACTATAACAAATATTATGGAGTTATTTTAAAGTATTAATATCTAACTTCTCCAAATTATTCGAGCCAGTTCTATATTCCTTTATACGTTCCTTTATTTCAATTAATCAACACGGTTTTCTTCCTAGGAAGTCTACAGTACACGAATTTGGCAGTGCTTACTTAGCGTATTTCTAAGGTTTTGGACAAGCGCGGACAAGTTGATGTGATATATACTGACCTTTCGAGAGCATTTGAAATGATTGACCATGAGCTTCTTCTGTGTAGATTGGGTTCGTTTGGCTTTGTTCCTTCGGCTGCTGGCATCATTAGATCTTATCTCTGTGACAGAGGATGCTATGTGTGCTATAATGGATTTTATTCCACTGAGTTTATAATTACTTCCGGTGTTCCACAAGCTTCTAATCTAGGTCCCCTGTTGTTCATATTATTAATAAATGATCTTTTCCCACAGATTGCCCTGTACTTGGATATGCTGATGATATTAAGATCTATTCTGTGATTATCAGTGCTGCTGATGCAGCCAGCCTTCAGAGAAATTTAAATGTATTGTCTTCAGGGTGTGAACGTTCTGGACTCAAGTTAAATGTTGATAAATGTTGTACAGTCACTTACACACGGTCTTCCACTTCATACAATTCTTCCTACTACATTGGCGAAAACATGTTAACGAATAAAACTGAATTCAAAGATCTTGGAGGTACTTTGAATCCCAGTCTCAGCTTTAAGTCTCATGTAATAAACGTTTGTACATCGGCATTCAGATCATTGGGTTTTGTCATGCGTGTTTTTAAATACTTCACAGATGTAGCATTGTTGAAGTCTTTGTACTGTGCGTATGTATGTATTAAGTAAGCTTGAATATGCCTCTTTAATATGGTTTCTCATCTATGCAAGTGATTGCTTGCTTTAAGTGATAGAAGAGATGTTACATGCGAGGAATTTTTACACAGGCTGTTGAATAGCAGTATTTACTGCCCCGAATGTCATTTCTGGTACCGCGGGTTAACACAAGGTATAATTGCACCTTTGTAGCACCATTTGCGAGAGCCAACATCAAGAGACGTGCTCCAATTTTCTCGCTCTGTCACTTGGCGAACCAAAATGGAGACTTACTTGCATGAAGACACAGACTATGGATTGTGGATCGTTATAGAATTTCCATTTCCGATTACTAATTTCATGTATATGTTACGGGTAAAGTTAGATCAACGGTAAAACTTAGGTTTAGCCGGGTAAACCGCGAAATACCTACGAAACGTGGGTACAGTACGAAATATAACTGAAATTGGACATGTTTCGCTCTTTACCCGGGTAAACCACGTTCCATCCATTTTCACTCGGTTAAAGTTGGGTGTATCAAAAACAACAAGGTCATAAATGTTTGAAAAACATATTTATTGAAAAACACATTTTACGAATAAAAGTAAAAACACTAAAATTGTGTCCTGTCAAAGTAAAGAATACTACATATAATTTATTTGTTCAAGCAAGACAAGCTGCCATGACATTTCGAGTTACAAAGATTTCCAATAGCTTTACATTTACATTTATTGGTCATGCATTTAGCTTTACAGTTGCAATGTTTATAACCTTGATCTCCTAAAAGTGACTTTAAAACTTTTCTTTTCCGGTGATACACTTTCCAGATCTACAAGTTTCTCACTATACACAGAAAATTGATTTCTGGAAAACATTTCCTCGATAGTTCCTGTCTTGTTAGCTAGTTTATAAAAATTGTCGTCGGTTATCTCGATAACTGTCATGAGAATGTTTCTAAAATCGCCCCTCCCTCGATCAACGTCTGGAACTTTCACTCTGACTGTATCTCCAACGAAACATGGAGTGAATTTTAAATTAAATAAGGTTCTCATCTTCTCTGCTTGATTTTCTAAATTTATTTTTGCGTCTAGTATATTTGAAAGTATATTTTTTTGGCATAAGCAAAGTTCACACCTCATACTGGCTGATGTACATGGCTCACCACATTCTGCACATTTGGTCTGATTTTCTAAAGTTTCTATATTATTGGCGTTTTCTCTATAATTATTGCCCATATTTTCTTCTCTATTGCCACCTTCAGTAATATCTTTGTGCAGGTTGTCACTTTCAGTAATCTTCTTCTTGCGGGATATCTATTTCTGGGTCACTATCCATAGGCTGGTCTTCGTTTGTTCTTGTTGAGGCTGTTCACCGGCACCAAATTCCCTGACGACTCTTGCAAGCTCTTCTTCGATTTGTAGATTGTCAATAGTTTCTTTTGGAAAAGCTTATGTCGATAGGCCGACTTTAATATCGTGCCCAAACATGACGACATAAGGAGCTCGTTTAATTCCATCATGGTATGCGCTGTTTTTCATTAACTGGAGAAATCTCGGACCTTCTGACAATTGTTTGCAGTTTTCATCATCCATCCACGTCATGAGCATATTTTGTAGGTATATCTTGATTTGCTCTTTCCACGCTTCCTTGTGACTGACTGTGGCGCGGTTTGTCATGTACTATTTTAAGGCCACTCCACATGGAACATAACTCTTCAATAACACGGTTTGCAAATTCCCGACCGTTGTCCGATTGTAGTATAGATGGGGCGCCAAAAATGCGAAACATGTCTATCAGGCCCTTAGCAATTTCCTCAGCCCTTTTCAATTTTAATGCACGTATTTGAACAAATTTTGTTAATAAATTTGTATTCTCCAACTGCATGGGATCGCATGTCAATCAGGTTCACTTGACAACGGCTGTTCATCTCCGAAAACACCACTGGTTTAACCACAAGTTCTTTCTTGGCAGATTTTAGTTTCTTTTGGCAACCTTCACATAAACGGAGATATAATTTAATAACATCTTGAGTTATATTCTTGTACTTTTTCTTGCATTCCCTTTCCATACGATGTTTACTACCATGTACAATGGCCAAATGTGCATCATGCAAAATATCAAACATTTCATCGTTTGTAACGTAATGCTTTATGCTACACGAGAAATATTAGAGTGGTTTTAGCATTTTTTGCCAACTTGACTGATTCATAATTACTGTGACTTACATATATATCTATACGTAAAACGTATATGCATATATGCATGTGTTTGAGATACACACATACATTAAGTGCTATTATCGACAATCGAACGCACAGACACCGGTGTTTCGACCTATGAGGTCTCATCAGTGTGATGTTAGTTTTAACATCCATGTGTTCACACTTTTCATTTTGTTTTGACTGATTCAAACATTTCTTGGTATTGTTCATTACTAAAATAAAAACTGTTTGCACTTTTCGAAGACACCAACTCATTGAAAACTTCATTAAAATGCTGTCTTAAACGCACACGTCCACTCTCTTCGGTTTCCATTTCAAACTGACTGCACGTGGTGACAGAAAACGCAATAATAATTCCTACATCCAACTTTAACCACACAAAACCGGATAGAACGCCATTTACCCGGGTAAAGCCAGAAATAGCTATAATGTCGGTTATATTTCATACTTTGCCTATGTTTCTTGGGTATTTCGTAGTTTAGGCGGGTAAACCTAAGTTTAACCCCTCAATCTAACTTTACCCGTAAAATATACACCTGTAATATTGTTTGTAACCGTGTTTTTGGCTTTTCCTGTTGGGTATTAAAGATTATTATTATTATTATAATTATTATTATTATTATTATTATTATCAGTTAAAGTAAATATAATATTGCCCATATTGTCGGAATTTTTATTTATTTGTGCCAAGAATGCAATTAAAAAATTAAAGAGTCGTAAGGGCATGGTCCTCCGTCCGATTCTTTCTATGGATTTTAATATTCGTAGACGAGTGAATCTTATCGATCTGCAGTCTTCTGCTAATGGCTAACACAGACGGCTCTTTAACTATCAGCATCATGCTATAAAGTATTATATATATTGCAATTCTTTTTACTGATTACATGTATACACCTGTAGTATTGTTTGCAATCCTGTTTTGGGTTTTGCCTTTTGGGTAATAAAGATGATTATTATTTTTATTACTATTATTATTATTATTATAAGTGTTAAATGCGTCAGACTGTAAATGTATTAATATACCTATTCCTTCGTATTTTTAGAGTGAAAAAGACGTAACTATAACAGCTATTAAGAATTTCAAAAACGGATTAACAGTATCCGGAAATTCCAAAATTTTATCGAATTCTATAAATGGAATTCCACTAGATTCCTTTGTTGACAAAACTTCCGCTCAGGTTCTGAATATCGATGTATTAAATGGCAACGTAACAATTGAAAATTTGTTAATTACCGGCTATTTTGGTGGTATCAACATTACGGAATTGAATGAGGAGACTGTAAAACTAAGTGGAGAACAATACATTTCATCAACACTTAATTTCATGGAGGACGTCGTCGTCAGAGATTTTCAAATAAAGGAATCCTTGAATGAAATAACACCAGATTCTTACGTCTTCAAAACAGGCGATCGATTTTTACCTTTCTTGAACACCTTAAATGAAGTGATTGCGGAAAAAGTAACTGTAAATGGTAATTTTAATGGAATCATTAGTAACTTTGATATACGGGAATTTAATGAGAAGCGGTTAAGTTTATCAAAAGATCAGGAAATTACAGCGACCTATATAGTAAAAAATATGAGTGTAGATAATTTGAAAGCTTGGAAAATCAATGACTACGACTATGATGACCTCACTGATTCGAAAAGGTATCATACAATCCTCTGGAATAGAATTCTGGAAAATAAAATCAAAATTAAAGGTATATATATTGTTGGATTTAAAATTAATATATCTGACATCACATTTTATTTTTAGAACTGAAAATTGTGGGTGGTCTGCAAGTGAAAAGAATAAATGGAATTTCAATGGATGATGTAATGGAAGTTTGCCTTTATGAAGGTGATAACAAATTAAAACCGAATATTTCGTTTAAAGTAAGCATATTTTTTAATTATTTAATTTACACAAATCCATAAAATTATAGAATGAGAGAAGAGAAGATATTCTCTTTAAATAGGTACTAGTACATAACTACAGAAAATAACATCCCAAGTGGGAATGGGAAGATAAAAGCATATTTTATTAATCAATTTAAATAATAACAAATTTTTACCAAAATTTACCAAACCAATCAATTTGATATGTTTAACGAGGGCGTATTTTTACGTTATCTACCTAGCCATGAAACAAAAGACTGACGATGTCAAACAACTTATTGAAAAATTGCTCTCACTGTTAGAAGTACATGTGCTAAGTTGTGTTTAGTTTATGCTGTGTATAGAGATTTGAGACGGTCCACTTCTCGATAAAATGAGTGAAACTAAAGTTGAACATCGCAGCGTAATAAAGTTCCTGACAAAGGAAGGCAATGGTCTAAAAGCAATTCATGAAAGAATGGTTGCTGTACATGGGGAATATACACCATCTTATTTCCAAGTAAAATATTGGTCTAAACTCTTTCGATGGGGCCGAGAGTCAATCAATGATGACCCAAAGTCCGGACGACCCGTTGAAGCTCGAGCTGAAAACAATGTGCGAAAAGTCGAAAATTTGGTACTGAAAGATTGGCGTGTAAAGATCTCTGTCATTGCCAATGAAGTCTGTACATCCGAAACAAGTGTTCTCAAAATTTTGCATGACGATTTGGGTATGAAGGTGGATACCCAGATTGCTTACACCTGAACAAAAACTGTGCAGAAAAGAAGTTTCTCAAGAAAATTTGGTCATGTTCGAGAGGGACAAAACATTTTTATCTCGAATTATTACCGGGGATGAGACTTGTATATATTACTGGGACCCTCCTACTAAACAAGAATCCATGCAGTGGGTTCATAAGGGCTCTCCACCACCAAAAAAGGCCAAGACACAATTTTCTGGGAAAAAACTGATGGCAACTGTTTTCTGGGATGCTGAAGGAGTTTTGCTTATTGAATATATGCCGAGAGGGTCTACCATAAATGGAGAGGCCTACGGAAACACAATTAAAAATTTAAAAACTGCTCTGGAGGAAAAACGCCCGCATTCTTATCCACAAAAAAAGTTGTTACTGCACGACAATTGTCGGGTTCATAAGGCAAACAAAGTTCAGCAGATAATCAATGACTGTGGGTTTATAGAGTTAAGGCATCCACCTTATAGCCCCGACCTAGCTCCGTCAGACTGCTTCTTATTCAAAAGTTTAAAAAAGCATCTCAGAGGAAAGCGTTTTGCTTCTGATGAAGAACTCAAAGAAGCTGTTGAAGAATATTTTGCGGGGTTATCGAAGCAATTTTTTTCTGAGGGTATGGGGCAACTGGAAAAATGATGAAATAAGTGTATTAGTGTTGAGGAGAGTTATGTAGAAAAATAATTTGTTTTGTTCTCTTATGTGCTTTTTTGCATGGCTAGGAAGATAACATAAAAATACGCCCTCGTACATTGTTTTGTTGGTGAAAACACACTTGCCGTACTTGAATAACTGTTGTATAATAGCTAGTATTAATGCATGCAAAACCAGTTTGTTACTTGCGATTTTTAGCAGAGAGCTTGGCTATATAAAGTTCTACAGTTATTTAAATTTAATTTCGATATAAACCATACAAATAAAGGTTATATCTCATGTTTATATCAATAATTATTATAGTTTTGTTCACAAGTGTTTATTGATATTAATATATCGTGCAAATGAAATTGTCAGCATAAGAAGAAAATTTATTCAAAAGAGTTCGTTTAACGAGTAACAGTCCCTTTTGAATAAATTCTTCTCATGGAGAAAATTCGAATTGAAAATGTAGGAAAACATGTTTAATTGTTTTGGAATGATTCTCGTTGCTTATGATGTATAGTAGTATGCAATTGCTAGTTTCATGTTTGGGCAATGTTTTTCTTGACTGTAAATTGGTTGTCTAAGTTTAAATCACATTTTCTATATTTGCAGTCTAGTTTTTATTTAATTAAAATCGATATTTAATCTGCTTTATAAAAGTTAATAGCAATAATTTTCCTCAACAGAATATATGCGCTAAAGTTTCAAAACTAGAGAAGATAATACTAATTTATTGGTATTGCAACATATATTGTTTTATATTCGACATTTTGAATTTATAAAGCATTTTCAAAATTTCTACAGGTTCTAACCCACATCTTTGTATTAGTAACCTCTTTTTGTTAGACAATAGTTTATTAGCTATTTAAATGCTAGTTTTTCTAGTTTGTGGTATAATAAAGCAATTGTGGCAGTTTTTAAATATCGTTCAATTTTCACAAGGCTATTATTCACTTGATTAATAGAAATATATCTACAAATTATTGTTGGTGCATACAGAATCAGATAAAAATGAAAAAGATATCTGTTGCCAATTATCTCACGGGCCTGTAAAATTTCATGAATAAGTGTTCGCAATGTAATGGATGATTCTCATTGTTTGGTGCGCTGATTTCAAATATGGCATCCACGTTTCTCAGTCATGTAGGGATTGTTCACAAAATCGCCTTGAATATATGGGGCAAAAGAATATTTTACATATTTTGGCGAAAAGTAGTTTTTCTCAAAATATTTATTAAATGCTTTATTTACATGGTTTGGTAAACTATCCTGCAATTCATATGCGGTCTTATGATGTTTTCGTTTCCCCTGAAAGCTTGTTTTGGCCATCATATTGACGTTCCACCTACCTTCGTTCCACCCATCTTCTTGAAATTTGGGTGAAATCTTTTTCACTTTTCTTCAATAAAAACACCAAGATTTTCGTAAATGAAAATTTAAGAAATGAACTTTCAAACTCCATGAATTTTGTTAATATGTTTTCGACGATATATCTATAGTTTGGATCTTTAAAGTTCCCCAGAAACTTTTTGACGATTTCTTAAAAATTTGCCAGGCTTATCTTCATTTCCACTTTACTGTCAAACACATCATCTTGAAAAATATCCGAATTTCTGGACTTACTAAAAGACTTCCTTTACTTTTGCTTTCTAAAGTCATGGAAACTTGTGGACAAGGTATTTAAACCACTCTCCTTCTTTCAATAAAGCCTTAATATTTTGTTTCATGAATCCAAGCTTGATGCGAAATGAAGGAAAGAAGACTTTAGTGGTAACAACCATCACTACAGTTTTCCAGGTTTTAATGCTTTCCTAGCTGGCCACTCTTTTTTCTTAAGTGATTGCCCTTACCCGACTGTCTCATTCACACCAGAAGCAAGGGAAGGGTAGTCGGTTTAGCCTGCTTGTTGTCCAACAAGCATAAAAATCACTTCTAGATCACTACAAGTCCTCCTTCCAATATCTTTACACTTTAATTCAGTGAGAATCAAGGCTAATTTTCATTGTACAGAAGCAATACTTTGACTCTCCTTTTTAAGGAGTCATTAAAGAACCACCACTCGTTCACGTCATACTGTATATTAAACATCTCCACCAATCCAGGGACATACTTATAGTAAACCAAACCACTATCTTGAGAAAAGTATGCAATGAAATCTCATTCTCGCTTTTCCCCTATCAAATTCCAGCTTTGCTAGTTTTTCCTTAGCTTATTTCTAAATTTCTTAATTTTGTTTCTTTTACGATCTCTTTTTTTGTTTCTTCTATATCTTTCATATGTCTGACTATAGAGTTAAGCCATTGGCATAAGATTCCATTCTGTTAATTCTATCTTTAAAATTGAAGTCCTGAAGTAATTCTAAATTTTTTGACATTCATCTTCCTATTATAACCGATACTTTTGATTTTATTGTCATCATTCTAAAAAGTCTAGTTAGTTTGTCTGGTACAATCTTATATTTGTTTTTGAAGAAAATATGTGACGAATAGAACTTGAATATAATAATTAGTAAGTTATTTCAGCTTAGTTTTTGGCTATACTGTACTGAAGACGACTAATAATTTTAAAATATGTGTACAGGGTCCGCCTATTTTATTTATTTTTATTATTATGATTAGGTTTCTAATAAGATATTGTAAATTGTAGGATAATGTTGAATTTAGTCAGATCACTATAAAAAAATTAAACGGTTTTCCATTTGACACTCTTATCGAAAACTTAGTGTTCAAAAACGAAACGAATGTAGTTTTCGAAGGCCCCGCATACTTCGTAGAGGGTTTCGAAGTTAAAAGATTTATTGATGCCGCTTCTATTAACGAAGTTCCAATAGAAGATATATTACGAAAATCAAGCAATCAGCAATTATTAGGAAAACTTATTATACAAGGAAATGTTTCCATAGAATCGGATACAACAATAGCTGAAAACTTAAATGGAATACCACTAAAAGACATAGTTGAGGTATTCGAACCCATTGGCAATGATACATTTAAAATAAACGGTATGGCAAAATTTACAAAATACAAAAAATAAATTATTTCTAAAACAATTTTGGTTGTAGGCGATGTTCTGTTCCAAAAACATGCTCAGGTTGAGGACCTGTATGTCTACGGATCTGTGAATAATGTAAATCTTACAGAATTTTTCAAAAAAATTATTCACCTCAATGATGATATTCTTGTACCAGGATATACAACTTTTACGAATACCGTAAGTAATATTAATATTTGTTAGAATGCTAAGAATTTATGAAAAATTGTTTTTCAATTCACGGTGTGGGCAGTTAAATTACGATACGATAATACATTATTAATTTTTAAGCAGATGCGCCTAAATAACTTTATATACGACACAATAAAATTATTATCTAACGAGTCTGGGAAGATGAGCCGAGCGAGCAAAGTGAGCGAGGCGCGTAACAGGCGAGTTCGATAAAGGCACTTTATTAACGTGGTGCATACAATATGTTTTCGTCAACCGTACACATTCATAATTTAAAGTATGGAGATATTATAACACATTTTATTATTAGTACATTTGCATTCTTTATAAATTTGTTTAGACTTAGTAGCAGACGAAATATTGGCAAATGAAAAATCTAATCAGATCTCAAGAAGGAGACTATACTCGTAAATACAAAACTTGGAATTGATAGCTCTAGTCGTTTGACCAGTATCGCAGTCACGCACACACACACAGAAAGAAATTTTTTTTAAAACCACTTTTTCGGTATCAAGGGACTTTAAAACGTGGACAGCTGCAAAAATTTCGAGGTCGAAAATTTTCGTCATCACAATACTTCCTTATACTACGTATAAGAAAGTAATTAATTCCTGTAGTCGAAGGTGTTTGAACTGAATATGTGATTATTATCTATATTACTAATTTGTAAATCTTTAGTTGGTATAATTACCATTAGTAGCAACTATGATGTCAGTTTGACCTTCACCTAAAATCGTCTTTGCGATTTCTATTCTATTGAGCACAGATTCTTCAGCATAGGTGTCTGTCGCTTTTCTATCCTCCAGGTTATATGCTGAGGAACATCAGCAGATGTGACTAGAATATTTATCCTCCAGACGTTATGTATTAGGATTGTTTTTAAAATTAGAGGACCAAATTCTGACAAGCTTTCAACTTTGTTCGTGAAAGAAAATTACGAATTATTTAAATATGAAAAGCTACACCACTGTTATGGGAACCATGGAAATAACACAGGATTCTTTCTTAACACCACAGCCTACCAAAAGTATTGTGTAAAAAAGAGCATTTACGCAAAGAGTAAATAATCACTGCCTTGTGATTTAAAAAACTTAGGTACCAAAGAATATTTTTAAGAAAAGACTGAGCACCATACTAATTAATTGTGCTTTCTTACAACTTGCAAGAGCTTTTTATGTTTAGGTTTTAGTTTATGTAGGTATTATGTTTGCATAATTACTTTTTTGACTTTAAGACACATTCCAAATATTATATATGTAAAAAGTGAATAAAGATAGTTATAATTATTTTTAATAACTGGATAGTTTTTAAAATTTTTTTATTTTCTTTCAAAATTTTAAAGCTTTCGATAGCTTAATTGCAGAATATAATTTATACAATCTGGAATGCAATAAATCTTATGTACACATCCATTTTATCA
This sequence comes from Amphimallon solstitiale, assembly GCA_963170755.1. NCBI lineage: Eukaryota > Metazoa > Arthropoda > Insecta > Coleoptera > Scarabaeidae > Amphimallon > Amphimallon solstitiale. The sequence continues at coordinate 125,555,384 of OY720678.1, read as the reverse complement.
TCCATAAACTGGAATAAAAGATTTCCAACTTTGAATGTTTTATTCTTTTTTTATTCTTTAACTAATCTGCAACCAGCTTTCAAATTGTCCACGTCATCTACTGTAGTGTACATACAATACTAAACCAAATCCTGTTGTAAAAATAAAGTTGAAATTAAACAGTAATTTATATTTGTATATTAATGATTCATACATTTTCAACTTTATATAATCTATACAATATAATGAAAACGATGATTTATTTTGCTTCGAAAGGTTTTACTACGTATGTTGTAATATTAAAGCAGTTAAAATAAATTCAAGTATGTATTTATATAATTAATTGCTAGGGTGTGTCTCTGTTTAGGTTCAAATCAATGGTAATATTGGAGTTATGGAAAGAATCAACAACATCGATTTGTCAAAATTTGTGAACGATGTAGTTCTCAGAACACATGACACGTACGTACAAGGGATAATATCTTTTGAAGACCCGGTTCATATCAAGGACCAGTTAAATATTGAAGGTGATCTACTATCCGATTCTATCATGGGTATCAATATCAGAGACTGGCGAAAAAATGCAGTTTTTATAAACGAAGGATTTATTCCAGGTTAGCTATGATTATAATGCGATCTATTTATAATAAGGAAGACAGTGCAGTAACACAAATCGGATTACATTAATCTGAGATCTAATCGTTTCTACAAAAGTCGGATGTAAGTACAGCGCCTTCAAAACTTGTACAAAGACTGTTGCCCCACTTCTGACACATATTACACTGAATCCAAATCTCCATACTTTTGGAATTACTAAAATAATGGTTCTACACAAATAAAAAAAGGTATATCGTTTTCAGGGTTTATATTTCCTTTGGAAATTTTGTTATGATTACCTTCTGTTTTTCACCTTATTTAATTTGAGGTTTTCTACCAGTTTTTCCTTTATTTTCTTTAGTAATATGTTTTGTTTGTGTTTCTATAAGTGATAATTTGAACAGAGATCTAGTTAGAATCTCAGATTTCTAGCATCTACATTTTCATTTCTTCATCACTTGCTGCTCTACTTTAGGTGTAGGTAAAATGCTTGCTGGTGAGAAGTAACACGAACCTTCATCATATGACTTGTTATCCGATTGCCTTAAAACGTTTTTTCTTAATTGCTTTAAGTTCTTTTGATGTGTCTGTCTAATACATTGTATTTTTTTATAAACAGCATGAAGATTATCAAAAAGTTCTCCAACTCTTCTTCTGTTAAAACCAGCACATCGAGCTATGCTAGTAGTTTCTGGACTTCGAAAGGAAAATTCCGGCTGTCGTGACATAAACCCTTGGAACCAATATCTTCCCGCTGTTTTATTACGGAAAGGGTGATTAATTTTGTTTTTTTCGGTTAATTGAATGCAAGCTCTCTAAAGGAATCTTTTGTCAGATCGAAATGTCTCGAGTCCAACAATTTGGCGTGTTCTACTAGTTAATTTTTGTTGCAGTGCCTAATTTCATATGACAATGTAATATCCTCAAGGATACGTTGTATTGTTTTGCTGCTCTTGCAATCGAGGAATTAGTATTTTTTATAACTGTAAGAAATGAAAGCAAAACTAAAGGCGATTAAATTATTAAAATGCATAATGTGGGCAAGATGGAAAGCTTGCCATATTCCCCGCACTTTAATATTTCTATTTTGCCAGTTTAACCTATATCGGTGAGAGAAAAGGTTTTATAATAAATATTACAAAAACCAACTACAATACAAAACTCTAATTTTCCAAAAAATTAAATAATACAACACTAATATTTTGGACATAATAAATTTATAATTTATCACAAAATATGTATAGAAATTGGATTTCTTTATTTACCGCCAAATCGTTACTATCGAACCCTAATTCACACAGTAGTGATACGAACAGTTTGTTTCAGTACTAAAGTGACACATGTACGTTAAGATAATTTGCTATTCCTGGGAGGTGACCAGTAAGTAAATGGCTAAAAAAATTAATTAATTCATAGGTTCTACGTTAATTTTTGATTTTGCCTTCCGTTTCCTTACTGCTCTCTCTTCCCCTAATCGTTTTACTTTGATTCTTTTTTCTATAATTACCTATATAAATTACAGGCAATTTGCCTGTTTAAATCATTGAAATATAACCTTTAAAATTGAATTTAAAAAATGATATAAAACTCGGAAATAAAATTTGCTAAGCTCAGATCGGATTCTCGAGGGCGATTCAGATTAAAAAGAGATGATTAATGAGAAGGTTCCTAAATCATTTATTACATGTTAAAAAATACCATTTTAAAATTTAAACAATAATTATATTCAAAATCAATGATTTTATATGTTTTACAAACAAAGAAATATTCAACACAATATACTAATTTTAGCATAAAACGAAACAAAAACACATTAATAGACAGGTTAAATACACTTTTACAAATTTTAATTTGAAACAAATATTTACGTGCATCATTCGTTGTTATCTAAATGAAAAAACAACAAGGCCGGGAAAAATAATAACTTCGGCTATAAGACTAATGTATGATGATATACATACAAAACAAAGCTGAGACGTACCTATTGAATTACCTTACACTTTATATTATGGAGACGATGTTTATTCGTCTCTATTTGAAATTGATTTATAATCTTTCATTCTTTATTATCAAAATACATTCACATGCAATGATTGTTATTATTTAAATAATACCTTATATTAACGCATTTTCTGTCTTTTCTCTTATTTATTCGGCGCTTTCCTGTTGAATCTTCTTTGTTCGCGAACAAGACGTGAAGAGTCGGCTTACTCTGCCAATTGGAGCACAATATCTTTATCACAAAGATATAACACTTTGTACCTTTAATATGTATATGTAATGTGCGGTTAATTTTTACAAGTTTTTTACTTGTATCACTACTTTTATTCAACCGCTATTTTAAAGGTTATATTTCAATGATTTAAACAGGCAAATTGCCTGTTTAAATCATTGAAATATAACCTTTAAAATTGAATTTAAAAAATGATATAAAACTCGAAAATAAAATTTGCTAAGCTCAGATCGGATTCTCGAGGGCAATTCAGATTAAAAAGAGATGATTAATGAGAAGGTTCCTAAATCATTTATTACATGTTAAAAAATACCATTTTAAAATTTAAACAATAATTATATTCAAAATCAATGATTTTATATGTTTTACAAACAAAGAAATATCCAACACAATATACTAATTTTAACATAAAACGAAACAAAAACACATTAATAGACAGGTTAAATACACTTTTACAAATTTTAATTTGAAACAAATATTTACGTGTATCATTCGTTGTTATCCAAATGAAAAAACAACAAGGCCGGGAAAAATAATAACTTCGGCTATAAGACTAATGTATGATGATATACATACAAAACAAAGCTGAGACGTACTTATTGAATTACCTTACACTTTATATTATGGAGACGATGTTTATTCGTCTCTATTTGAAATTGATTTATAATCTTTCATTCTTTATTATCAAAATACATTCACATGCAATGATTGTTATTATTTAAATAATACCTTATATTAACGCATTTTCTGTCTTTTCTCTTATTTATTCGGCGCTTTCCTGTTGAATCTTCTTTGTTCACGAACAAGACGTGAAGAGTCGGCTTACTCTGCCAATTGGAGCACAATATCTTTATCACAAAGATATAACACTTTGTACCTTTAATATGTATATGTAATGTGCGGTTAATTTTTACAAGTTTTTTACTTGTATCACTACTTTTATTCAACCGCTATTTTATTAATTACTGGGATCGATCAACTTTTTATACTGATTTATCGATTCTTTATTTAAATTACAATTAACCACAATACTTCTGGCTGTAGCTGACTCACTACAGGAGTCTATATTCTGAGTTCGCCTTTCGACATAAAGCCTAACTTTCGACTCTTCCTTCGCAGCACGTATTCTTGCTTTTTATAAGTAGATGCCTGTGATTCCCCGCTCTCTAAATAGTCCGTGCCTTCCTGATACTTTTTCACACACCTAATTACGCGTGAACGCAACACCAATCTTAAATTCATAAAACTTTAGGCGCCACTAAACTTCTACATAAATACATAATAAAACTTATGACTACATGTGAATTAACGTTACAATAATATATCCGTTGATTTTAAATATGTTTTAAAAATATTAATAATTTCTCTCTTACATGTTTTTAATAGACTAATAGTTCAATTCAGTGTTGGCAGATAAATCATATCTTATGCTTGTTTTACATATATCAATTTTAAGTTCAATTTCTAGAACTCGGTCAAAATTGACGACAAGTTGGGTATTACATCTGTCAATATCTAGTTCAATTAAAAGTTCTTATAATTGACACGTGTAAAACGCTATACTTACGTCATTTTGATGACATTCAATTTTAAGTTCGATTTCTAGTTCAATTTTAAGTTCAATAAATTGATAAATGTAAAACGACCTTTAGGCACGACTTCAAATTTTCAAGGATTACTTTCCTCGTAAAACTTCCGGACTATTTGGAACATATATAAAAAAAATATTCAAAATACACTTCGAAATATTTATGGAAGAAACTTAAACATGTTTATTTATTATATATACGATAAGGTATGATAAGAAATGATAAAAGCAGCGTGTTTCTACCAAATTGAAAATCATAAAACTTTAAACTTCCTTTATAAAAAGATATTTATGATATACTACTTCTAAATGCATATATTTTTAATGCATATCTTTATATTTTATTTCAGGAGACTTACATTTCCAATCCGTTACGGTTTCTGATTTCATCACCACAGATTTTATCAATTCTGTAAACATGTCTGCAATAATACCTTTACGTACAAAGCAATATATCCCAGAGGGCTTATTCTTTCAAGAAATGTCCGTAAATCGTGAAATCAGGGTCGATAACTTAGTCAACGGAATTAAATTAGAACCTGAATATTATAATACGCTTTTGGTACTTTTACAATTTTTCTTTTTTGGATTAAAAAACCTAATAAATATTTAAATTTTACAGGATGAAGGTCCCCAAGAAATTTATTCCGAAATTGAATTTACGGGCAATGTTGTCATCCATGGAAACCTTGAAACGAAGGGCCTCGTCAATAATATTAATTTAAATAAAATCGTCACTATAAATACCGATCAAAATTTAACAGCATCGTATAATTTTAAACGGCAAATACTAACTTATTCAGATCTAGTATTACATGGTTTAATAAATGATATTAATGTAACAGAATGGCAAATGAAGGGTTTAAAAAAAGAATCTGATTACATCCAAACAGTAAGAAGTCCTTTAAATATTGTTAAGAATCTTACATTCGAGAAAAATGTGACCAGTACGGGTCTAATATCTGAAATGGATATGCAGAAAATAGCCGACGATGTTCAGAATAGAAAACATTACAGAGAGACCGTAGAAACCACACTGATTGTATGTGCTCCATATTTTTTAATTTATTTTTGTTGATTGCATATATTTTCAGGATGATTACAGTAAAATATGTGATGATGTCAATTATTTATTAAGCAAAGCAAAATCACAAATTTATAAATTTAAATACTTCGATTATTTCCAATATATTCATTTTGATAATGATATAAATGTCGTACACTATTTTGAGGTAGGTGATTTTATTATTTATTACCTAGCGATAGGCCAATCATACAAAATATACAGGTAAACAACTTGAACTACGAAAGCCTATTGATAGGAGAGGGTAATGGTAAATGTATCCATTTTAGTATTATTAACTGTTTATATGACAGGAATGTCAGTGGTTATGTCAATTACTTTACGATTCGAACACTTAAATAATTGAGAGTATTGTTTATTAAAGTTGTATTGTTATAATAATTTTTTTTTGTTGGACTCATTTTTTATTTTACGATTCTTTAGTTGCAAAAAGTATACAATACAATGTCAGTTTTCCCATAATATAAACTTTCTTTAATACATTCTACACGTTTATATTCGAAAACCCATTATAAGTAACGAAATAAGCAACTAGCAATCCCACCTACTTCTCCTACTCTCGGCGACCAATCACATAAACGGTATATATTCGCAGTTCAAGTTGTTACTCTCTATGTAAAACTTAATTATACATAAATTTTGCTATTATAATTACTCGTTTCTCACATTATCTTTAAATTTTTAATATAAAAAATCTATGAGCGACTACCGTGATTCGGAAGGCACGTAAAGTCGTCCGTCCTGGCTATTTCAGTAGGCGATAGGATATCTTAGGGGCGCTTGAGTTGTCTAAAATGACTTATACTTGACTTATATGGTATACAATAAAAATCGTTTTTTATAATTGCTGTATATACAGCCTTAGTACATATCATTTTGTTTTAAGGCTCCTCGATACTGAAACGGCAATCGTAATATTGGTTGCATAGCACATACTTTATTAACCGAATGATATCCGAATACCTATTACACATAGGGAATAAATAATAAATATTTGAAATAATAACTCAATATCTAAGTGAATAAAAATTCATTTATGATAAAATATTTACACATTTGTAACCGCGGGAAAGATTTTTACCAGAATAACATTAATTGTAATGTGGGTTGCCTAATTTTAATTTATTTTATATTCATTTAAAATAAAGTAAAGAAGAGTTGAATGAAAAATAAGTGCAGAGCGGGGCAGCTTCTTATTCAATTTTTAACGTGAACTGAAGCAAACAAATCTGCTGCTAAGGATTTTTGAGAAAACTTGTTTTAAAGATTTTGACATATTAATTAATTTTCTTTAATCAGATAATTTTTTTCAAAGTTTGATTATTCAGCGGGGTAGATTACTAAATTTTTCATAAGTTGACGATGAGAGGTTTTCTCCAAATTTAAAATCAACAAAAATATCTTGCATCAAAACTCTGCTATTTTTGAACTATACACAAATACACTATCGAGGACCCTTAAGTGTCATACTTTAAAATAAAGATGTTACAAAATTGTTCCTTTTGCACATACTCTTCATCTCCGAAGTGTTCTGAGCAAAGATATTTATTCGCATTATTAGCTTTTAACACTACAAATTTTAATATGGATATGTCTGTAGTTAAGGTCTAATGTAATTTTTTTACACAATAATAAACCCGTACGCTTGAACACATGGAAATAATCTACCTTACTTCTTATCCTCAACACAATAATGATATGCGCACATACTACAAAAAAGGAACACAACATAGGCCAACATAAACAAACCACGTTTGGTGTCAAAAATCGAGATCGAAATGAGGGCAATTGTTACTTCGTGTATAATATGTATGCGCACTGCTACAAAATATTCTCCTTTCTCTATATCTCTGTACAAGCCAACAGAATCTTCAAGGTAGAAGATGGTTGGTGGATGTAACGAAGAACACACAGTTTACAGTTTTCTTTGTAACTCTAACATTTTTACTGTTTAAGTAATTTAAAATTTTAATAATTGGATCGCTGTTTATCTTGAAATGTTTAATTTATAAAAACCCCCGAATAATCTACAAATTCAGGCGGGTTTACATAATTACTATAGGTACCCGAAATAACACACAATTTTTCAACAACACAAAGATCTGAAAAATACCAAGTCACAAAATACAATGCTCAACAATTGTAGTGGATATCATAATAATTTCGAAAATGAACATGTGAAAATAATTTTACTGCATATGTTCTTGAACATATGGACTGCTGTATTGCTTAGCGACAATTTTTTTGTTTACTCCTATACTTGTCAACGTGTCTGTGTCTCCATGAATAGGGTGTTGCTAAACGGGGTATCAATAAACGATTGTCTGAAACAAATAAACGTGCTCGTGTTCGTTTCATTGCAGTAGTTAGGGAAACATAACTTGTGTGCATTACTACAATGCCTTTAAGACGGTTAGAAACCATACAAATCGATCAATTAGCACGTTGGGTAAATGCAGGCTTAACACAGCAAGAACTCGTCAAAGGATTAAATGTTTCACAAAGTATCATAAGTCGTGCATGGTACAAATCTACTGAACGGTACTCACTGCAAGAACAAACCCGACATACACAGCTTCAAGGATTAACAGCTTTGTCCGACAAGCCACAGGACGTACTATTTCTGGAGAAACGGTTAGAAAAAGGTTGCATGCACGTAATTTAAGGACAAGAAGATGTGCTACACATCCCCAGCTGACGATGGAGCAGCGTGCATGCAGAAATCATTTGGTGTATGAACACAGTGACTGGAATCTGGTTCGCTGGAGTCGTTGTCTTTTCACGGATGAGATTTCGACTGCATATTATTGATGGGCGAATGTTGGTCTACAGAGAAAGACGACAGCGATGCAATTAAAATTTGATGATTCTAACGACTTCTTTGAGCGGAGGATCTGTTTGTGTCTGGGGTGTAATATGTTTGAGAGAATGGATTGGCCAACCTGTTCACCAGACATAAACTGAATCGAACACGTCTGGGCAGAGATGTCAAGCCAATACTCGCATAGGCGACCCAGACATTAGAACAACTAGCCACTGCTTCGCGTCGTCTTTGGCGTAACATATCTCAGCCCTTCATCGATAATTTAATAAAAAGTGTGCCTACTGAAGTAAAAGTACTAAGGCGAGGCAGATGTGGTCCAACAAGATACTAAAATTAGTTTTCAACAGTCGACAAAACAGTTATTTTACTATTGCTAGATTATTACTTTAGTTCTTTTTTGATAATTTTGAGAAATTTTATTGTTTTAGGTAGGTACTATTATCATTGTTGTGGTTGTAAACTTAATATCATTGTGTCATAATAAACAAACTATGCAAACTGTATATCTGTAGCATCATTTACATATTAAAATTTTAGAAATTATTGCAATATTCACTCCAAAATTGTTGAACAGTGTATTTTATAGCTTGGTATTTTTTATCTAAAAGAGAAGAAACTTGACTACTACATCTGAAAAAATTTAAAATGACAAATAAAACATATTTATATAACAGAAATAAAACACAAACAATTGTTTCAGATTTACACTATATTCAACTTAAAAACACAACAGCTGTTTCGCTACACTGTAGCTTCTTCAGGTGATAACAAATTCTAAATTATTACAATCAAAGAACAACTGTTATATATAGACAAATATAATGACAATATTAACAAATAACTCTAAAATATTTACAAAGGATAATTTAAATGTATTTACGTAAAGAGGAAAGTTTTCTTCCTCTTTAAGTAAATAAATTTAAATTACCCTTTGTAATAATTGTTTGTGTTTTATTTCTATTGGAATATGGATTTGCATCAAGTAAAGGCCGAATCTATTGAATTTTTGAAACATATTTATTGATACGTTTTTTATACAGCTGATAAATTTCCTATTTATTAATGTAATTTTATTAGGAAATAATGTTTATTATTTTTATTAATAAGCAGCAACCCATTAATAGATTTAGAACATATTCAAACTAACTCCCGATAAAGAACATTTTACATTTAATAAGTAATTAATGAATTAAAAATACCCCCGAATTCTAAACTTATTGCTTTCTGAAAGAAATGCTTTTTTACATCTACATACATAAGTAATTATTATTATGATAGGCTATAAGTTTATAGAAATACTTATTATTCCTTCCACCATATGTCTTTGATATGCAACCATTATTACTCTGCTGTATAAGAATTTCATTTGCATACTGAATAACTAATTTTGCGTGAGATTAGACTTTATAATATGTTTGTATATATATAGATATATATTGAGAAATTTATGAATGCCTGATATCGATCTGTTTCAGCATGAAAACGTGCATTACATGCTTGCCAATGAAAACGGTGCCTGTAAATCTCATTTATTCAGTTGGTCCGTGTCTGGATTTTCGCCTGTCAGAGATGATATCGAAACTGGAATGGTTAGACAATTTATCACGGTGAAGGACAAAAATAATTCGATCTATTTGGTGGGAAGAAGCGACACATATGGTACACCATGTTCTGTTAAAGGGACAAACGTATGGATGTTCAAAAATGTAGAGGATATTATGGTAATTCCTTTTTAAAATCAACTAAGAAGTAAAAAAAAACAGAAATAAAATGTAAAATTTTTATGCAATTCATAGTGTATGTACCTTTTTTAATCAATATACATAAATTAATAAACTATTTATTTGTAAAGTTCATGAGAGAGAAAAAAGCAAAAAGCAAAAATATATATATATATTTTAAATAAAAAACTTCTGTAAACTGTATTTTTTCTATTATAATACATTAAAACAAAATATGAATGTATACAAAAAACTATTAATATGGAATTAGATAAATATACTAAATGAACTCTAATTGTTCAGTTTATAATATATTTACATTACTTACACAAGAAGCGTTGAATCTTAAACTATTACATTTTAAAATTATTTTTTTCTCTTAATGTTGTTATTGAAAAATAAAACAAGTTTGGCGCCCAACGCGGGGTAAACTTCGATTTAATTCTGAATTGCCTAAGTTTAGTCACTAAATAATATAAATGCTTTATGAAGTAGCGAAATATAACAATAATTTTTATTTGCCAATTTTTTTTAATCATTTGCGTCATCATTGCATTTTCGCGGATTATTTGCAAGCTGTGTTTTATTTCTTTATTTGTTATAAATATATTATTTAACTTCCAGCATGAGCAACAAATAGAAGACTTTCAACTTCTGCAAGAGTCTAAAATACCAGGAACGTTTTATGGTCTTTCATCTGAATTTGTTTACGAATATAATATAAAATCATATGCAGAATTTTCACTGAAGATTCTTAGAAAATGGAAAATAGAAGGCTCTGGTACTTGATTTGATGCATTAGAAACAATTCTTTATTTTTGTCTCTCTTTTTTAATTTTCAGAAAATTTAGCATTCATGCCTCATGGTCTTGGAACAGGATTGTCTTTAAGGAATACGTATAAAATACTTAAACTAATAAAGCAAGCATCTTTATCCAAAAACTCGTATGCATACGATCATAATTTAGAAGAAATCGTATTGGAGGACGTGCACGAGGAAGCAAATGTTTTTATACCAGGTCGTTATGACAGTGAATTTGTAATTTTAAACGTCGGTAAACCAAGAATTCGTACACTTGCTGCTACTACTGTATACGAAGAAGCTAGTATCGAAAGAAAACACGATTCGATAAAAGTATGGATTTTGCAATTTTAACAAGATAAAGTTTATAAAATTTATATGCTCCTCCTTTCAGATTTACAATGATATCTTGCATGGTAAATTGTTTGATAAAATTCCTACGTACAAACCATCTTCGTTATTATCAATAGAGTTTGGAAGAAATGGAGAAACCATGCTAGTCTTTCTTGAAGATCAAAAATCCATAGAAGTGTACGAATATAAAGGTAAGCTCACAACGGATCATAAGAGCTAAACACAAACTGGTGACGTATTATTTTATCTTTAATTTGTTTACTAGTATTATACTATAATAAATAGAACATTCTGAAACAACAGATGTTTTTGAATAAGTAAGTATTTCTAATACAATGAATGTGCATTCAAGAATGAGGATCGAGTTATTATTTTGCTATAGATAGTATGTAGTATAAAACAATGTTTGTGGTGTTTCTAGTTGAATGTTATCCCATGCTTTTATACAAGTAGCGTGCCAATTCAGTTATTCTGGTAAAATGAAACTGACAATTTTTTAGATAAAAAGTTTCTAGAAATTACTTTCTATCTTTTCATAAACCTTTTATATAATACAGATTGTCGTATTTAAAAGTAAATATGCATCTTCAAATACACACACATAAACATGTACCTATGTATGTATGTATACAACAGTTCAAGAATGTGGCCCCCCACACCACCGGTCTTATGGTGGTGTGGGTAAACCGAGAGCGCGAACACCATGCGCACATGGCATTCGTTCCGTATCTTTAGAGCGTGAACTTACATTTTGTCTGAGCAAACTCGCAAATATTAAAATAAAATGCCCTTAGCTGTCCAGGAAAAAATACAGATTGTGTTATGGTATGCGAAGGATAATTTGTACAAAGACGTGCAAAATTTATTTGTATAGTTCATTATAATATTTTGTTTCGTTTTAAATGTGAGAATTTTATTTTAGTTACAATTTTTATAGTTTTGTTTCAGTTCAATGTTAATACATTATACATCAATTATCAAAATAGCGGAGCAATTCCTTAAAGCAAACGTCTGCATACTAGCTTTCAATGTTTTGCACTGAAGCCTCGGTCTCGGTACCCGGTGTCTCCCCGATATGAAGTTATCTGTATTCCCCTATTATCGTACCCCTCCATTTCATGTTTGCATGCACATGTGTGCGTGTCTGTGTTTCCCTATATCTACTTTTATTTCAGTCAAACGGTATACACTGCTCAACAAAATTAGCGGAACATTAATTTAATACAGCAACATTTTTTAATTAAAAGAGAGACTATTATCTACTTGGAATATCATATTTCCAACATTAGTTAACAAGATTTTAACAATAAATATACTCTAATTTAACAATTTGCTTGTACAATAATAAACAAAGAAGAATACCACCAAAATACAAATTTATTTTATTACTTAAAATTATTAAAAATTCTGTTTAAGTCCTAATGTCCAGATTTAATATCGTGTGTGTCCTCCGTTAGCATTAATTACAGCTTGGCATCGTCGAGGCATGCTGCGGATATATTGTCTTAACATGTATGTAACTTGTGGTAAATTTTGCCATTCTTCTACAAGAACTTCGGCTAACTCCTGAAGAGTAAAATATGCAACTGGCCGCTTTCTTATATTCCTATCAACTGAATCCCAAACATGTTCAATAGAATTCAAGTCTGGAGTCATGCCCGGCCAACCCATCAGTTGGATTTGTTGTTCTCGAAGTAAATTGGTCGAAAAATTTGCGGTGTCAATTTGGCAGTTATCCTGTTGGAAGAGAAAACCATTACCTAAATTGTTGGCAAATAGTACAACATGTTGTTTATGAACCATTCTAACATAATTATGTGCATTGAAACATTGGGGAACAACAACCAAGTCGGTGCGACCATCTACGCTGATTCCACCCCATATCATAACTGATCCAAATCCAAATCGATTCACTTCCTGTATATAGTTCGCAGTGTATCTCTCTCTAGGACGTCTGTACACTCATACACGACCATCGCAACGAGTTAAGGTGAACCAGGACTCATCACTAAAAAGCACAGACATCCAGTGTTGATGCTGCTATTGTAGATATTCGCGAGGTTCGTTTAGGATCCCTGGACAAGCGAGGAGCTCGCACAGGCCTCTGGCAAATTTGCTTCTTTAAGTCTTCTTCTAACCGTTTGATCAGGAATTGTTAGACCGGTAGCATTTCGAAGTAGGTTTTGTAACTCACGGGCGGTGGAAGTTTGACGGCAAAGGCAAGAATTGATGATGTTACGGTCATCCCAATGACTAGATTTTCTTTTACGTCCTTGTTCCGTTCTCCTAGAGTATCTGCCCGTTTCTTGATACCTATGCCATGCTCTGCAGATAATCGATGGATTGATTTGTAGTTGATAGGCGACATTTCGCATAGATCGATAATCTTCAAGTAAAGCAGCTGCCTTCGTGACTTCGATTTCACTTAAATAAGGCCATTTTTATCTTAAAAATTATTTGAAACTCCAAATTGACGTTTAAAATGTGAACTAACTTAAAGAGTTTTGGGTAGTGTTTTCCATTTCATCATCTAAGGAGAATGAGAAAAAAATTATTAACGTAATTTCTTTTGTGCGAAGCTAAAACATTTCATACAATAATAAAAATATAAAAAAAAAACCGTCAAATACTAACAGAAAAAATTACAGGCATTCAAAGCTGTGTTCCGCTAATTTTGTTGAGCAGTGTATATTTACCACTACTTGCTTTATTTCCTGGGAGTGGTAAAAATTCAACCATATCTTACACTTATATGATGAATATTTTGGCTGAAAATGCAACTTTTATTACATATCTTCCACATTGCTTCAATTCATTACGGTTTAAAAACCTGTTTTAAATAATGCTTTTTTTCTTGTATAAAGTAATTTCAACAAATATATTTCCTTTGACGTTTAGATTGTTCTTAAGCTCTACGTATATAGTAATGAAAACATTATAATTTGTGAGTTTGCCCAAGAGTAATTCTTCCTTTGAGATGTAATACGAGATGCAACACAAAAGTTTCCGACATCTAACACTAAATACAACCACATCATACAAGATTCTTATTCGACACCAGCACCTTCAAAGTAGTCCCGTTAGGAGTTCAGACAACGATCCGAGACTTCTGCCATGAACGGAGTGCATATTGAAAGTATTTTTTAGTCAATGTTTTCAGCACCACTTGCGATTCCGCTTGTATTTCCTCTATCGAGTCAAATCTTCGCCCCTTCATTTTCATTTTCAACTTGGTAAAGAGAAAGAAATCGCATGGAGCCAAGTCCGGTGAATACAATGGGTGCGGAAGAACCGCCGTGTCGTGGTGAAGGACCTGTGCCACTTTTCTGGACGTTTCCTTCTCATATCCTCCTTAGGACACCACGATAAAATTCTCCATTAATCGTCTGACCATGAGGTACGAACTCCTTGTGGATAATCCCATCAGTATCAAAGAAACATATCAATAAGGATTTCGTGTTGCTCTAAACTTGAGGAACTTTCGCTGGTCGAGGTGAATATGGGCTCTTACAGTGGGATAATTGCTGTTTAGTTTCAGGGTCATATCCATAAACTCAATCTTCGTTACCTGTAACGACTTTAGAAAAAAAATCTGCGTCAGTTCAAAGCAGTTCTTTCAGTTGCCTGCAGACATTCATGCGATACTCTTTCTGATTGTCACTCCTTAGCAGTCGTGGTACGAACTTTGCAGCAATCCTTCTCATGTTCAATTTTTCTGATAAAATCCGCTGACATGTGCCATATGATAATCCCATGTTACAGATGTCGTGGATGGTCGGCCTACGATCTTTCACAATCGCATTCCGAACAGCACTGACATTTTCTGGTGTAATGCAGGTAACTGGCAGTTCGGAACGTTCATAATCATCGACAGATGTTCGACCATTTTTAAAACGCTTAAACCAGTTATACGTTTGTGTCTGTCCCAAAGTGTTATTACCGAATGCTTGCACTAATATTTTATGCGTTTCTGTGGCTGTTTTACCAAGGTTAAAACAGAACTTGATACAGCACGCTGTTCCTCAGGTCGGTCATTGAAAAATTTCAAACACAAGAAAACATAACAATGGAAAACTACCCGCCAACAATAAACACTTCCACTTAGATCGAAGCCGGGAGGTATACTGACGCGCGAAACATTTACTACGCTGCTCCCAGCGGCGTTTGGTTGTACTACAGCCTGTGTGCGGTCATAAAAATTTCTGGAACTTTTGGGTAGCACCTCGTACCTCCATTTCTTCTATGTACCTGTACCTCTACCAATCTTAGAAATCATTAGTGAAGGATTCTTACAGTCTGTTTTGAGGACTGTCTCAATTATTCTAGTGGAATTTTTAAATAGTGAATAATAAATACCTAGTTGAAATTGTATTCTTCTAGTTCGAAAATGAAGATGAAAAGTTTTAGCTTTTATATCGATAAAAAAGCATACTATAACAATTTCATCTCAGCCAATTGTTTACTGATATTAATAAAATACTTTATGCATAAATACACATAATGCTATTGCACTCGTGTAAATGGCTTAATCACAGATGTAATAAATTGTTATTTGTTAACAGGCGTGGAAGGTTTTAAATTACGTAGCTCAATAAAGGAAGAAGGTCAACAATTAGTATTGATCGTTTTACCGTTTTCTTCACACGAAAAGATGAAGAACATTTTAGGAGTGATTAACCACAATAAATTAACCTTGATGGAAGCTGTAATGGACGGTAATGTTATCGATCAAGAAGATCTGCAATGCACTTTACCGCAATTGTGATATGTGAATGTTATTATATTAATTAATTGTTTTGTTATACACAGTTTTTAAGTACATAATTTGTTTATATAGAAATATATTTAAATCTATTAAAAATTGGAAAAGCTATATAATATTCCCTTATAACCTGTACAAAATAAACAAAAATCGACAAAAATAAACATCAAAAGAACAAGAAGAATTTCGAAATATTATGGAAATATTCAATACCATTTGTCATCGTGAAGAACTGCAGCTGGGTAAACCACTAAAGGGATATTTCTGTTATACATCTTCTATCGTTACAATGTAATTAAGTGCTAAATTGGTGACATATTCTTTCTATAAATGAAAAAAATGAGTAAAAATAAAAATAAAAACTATGAAAGATTGTAGAAAACATGATACCATCAAAATCAGAAGAAATTTGTTCAAAGTCTACTTTATTCACTCTTATTTTGAAGGAGATGCGTTATTAAGGTAAATCTATGCTCCCGAGTGAATATTCCTCATATCATATATGTGCTTCTGACATTTATAAATATAAATAATCCGGTAATATGGCCGTTAAATGTCTGCCTAAATATTGCAAAACAAACTAATAACGAATGAGAAAACCGTACACCATCAGTACATCCAAACTTTACGTTATATAATATAATATAATATAAAGTACAACAACTCGATGTAATTCTATATACTAATACGGTCAAATACTCATGTGAAGTGAACACTGGCAAACACAGGATCAACTTTAACAACTAACTTTTTGATCGTTTCTATTTAGTCACTTTATACTGTTGCCAGGAACATACACATTTTTTACTAGAAATAACATACCATTACATACACGGTAGGTGGGGAGATGTGTTTAATTTGATTAAAGTCCTTGTTTTTTTTAAATAATTGATATTAAATTCCTTCTCTTAACAATAAAAAATAAAATTGTTGAAGCGATGAATCCAATAACACAGACTAACGGTGCTTGTATGTCGAAATCTAACGGTAAATGATATTCATATGTCATAATCTAATTCTGCCAAAAAAATAGCGCCATCTATCAGATGGCAGCAAATACCAAAACAATGTTGTTGACCACGCGAAGATATGGTGTAAATAAAAATCATTTCAGTTTATAAATGTATTAATAACTCCACCACAGCGCCACCTACCGGGTCTAGATTTTGTAATTTTCGTTTTTCGCACTAAACCAACATATATTGTGAATATGAGACATTTTGGTTCCTAAATATAGAAATTGTTAATAACTTGACTCCAGAGCCACCTATCCGCATCCTATCATAGCTATGAACCATCGTTTTGACAAAACAAACAAATTATGTGAGACCTCAATCAGTAGAAATAGAAATTTTATTGGCATTACCCTCTTTTTTGAAAAAATATGTTCCGGCATATTTGCTTGAACTTTAACGGCGCCGCCACCAAACATTTATAGATACCCTTAACCCTCCAAACTTATCCTACCAACTATATATCTTATATATTAAAAGTCCTACCTTACATCTATAAACTTGAAAAGTCTTAGACTATTTGCATTATATATTACCAAGTTGTACTTGTTCATTCAGCACTACATTTAGATAACAGATACTTAATTTTTAAAAAGTTATAAAGGAATTTTACAATTACATAACTATATCTGGTCTCAGGTGATTTCCCTTGCTTCATCAGATACATTTCCCTATTCATTTAAGTGCTGGATGTGTGCCTTCTTTACTTGCACATTCTTTGTCTTCTTTCTGCCCTACTAAATTCAGATAGATAACTTGCTCTTTTGGACTTTGTCTCCTTCCGTCCTAGCCAATTCGGACTGGTTAGTAGCTACTTTCGTTTTCTTCTTCTTCCTGTCTTTCTCAATTAGACAGATTACTTGATATTTTCGTTTTCGTTTTTTTTCAGTCCTACTAATTTCAGACACATATGTACGAAACCTAATAAAAAGAAACTTCAAAGCAATAGCTGAGAAATATAAAATTAAAAATATTATAACAGAGGGCATGAGATCTGCAATATACTACTTCATGTTCGAGTTGCATATGCTTTACTTCGTTAATATATGGGATCAAACAACATCAAAAAAACAAAAACAAACTAGAGCGACATCAAAATAGAATCCCAAAACTAATATATGAATTAAATAAAAAAAAATCCAACAGCCAAGATATATAAACTGACCAGAGAACCTAATATTAATGAATACATAAAAAAATACAAAGGTTAATCAAAACAAAAATACAATTGCAAACTAGCAGTACAATACATTCATATCACACTAGAGGACACGTACGCATAAGAACAAGCAAAACCATTAATATACGTAGAAATACCAACAACGAATACAATAAAAGACTTTAATAAACTTACAACAAATATAAAAAAGAAGAACCATCACAAAATTCGCAAGGAAATTAAGAAGACGATGCTAACAATATAAACCAAATCGTGAAGAAACCAGAGAGACATTCTGAAAAAGACGACATAGGGAACCTGGAAAATAATCAGAATTTTGCAATGTGGCTGAGAGCCGATGAACACCAAACAAAATTTTATAAACGTTGAAAGCTCTTAAAAACAATTAATTGAGCAAAAACAATTTGATAATAACGTAAATTTTGTATATACAGGTTGCGCCACCGAAAACGCAACATATTGAATATCTCGAAGGAGAAATGAAAAAACGCAGATCGATTTTTAATACCAGTGGGACACCCTTTCATCAAATCCTCAACTGTGATACGTCATTCCTCTCCCCACCATCACTCTAACTATTACAATTTAAATAGAGAAAGTACTTAGTATGATACATTATTGAAAAGGTATTTTTATGGAGAATTCAGCTATATGGTTGCTGGTTGCGCTCGTTTTAATTTTAGCGCCCTCTAGCGGGATAAAAGCGGTTATGTATTCCAAAATGTGACACATTATTTGGAAGCTAATTTTCTTAGCTATTTCTTGCACAATTGAAAAAAATATGAATTACAAACTTAATTAGTTTACAATAGATGCTGAACGTGTTCACCATTAACTGTCATACATGCGTATAAATTTTGTTCGAACCGTTGTCTGACGTTTTGGGGCATTTCTGGTGTTATTTGACGAAATTCGGTAACAATGTGTTGACGTAACTTTTCTAGTAAAGCAGATGGAGTTTCGTATAATATATTGCCAGAAAAAGAAATCCAAAGAGGATAAATCCGGAGATCGCGGAGGATATTCTATGAATCCTCTTCTCCCAATCCAATGTTGAGGAAATCTTTCATCCAAGTACTGACGAACCGCTACAGCAAAATGTGGAAGAGCTTCGTCCTGTTGGAATATTAGGTAATCGTGTGTTTTCTATTATGTCTATTAACATTGGATCAATAGTGTCTAAGTAATTCCAGATAAATGTTCCCATTTAAATTACCAGGTAGAAAGAATGGACCAACAATACGATCGCCAAATAAACCAGTCCAAACATTCAATTTTTGAGGGTATGGAATGTGCACTTCATGAAATATCTTTGGGTTGGAATCCGACCAGTACCGACAATTATGACGATTGACATTGCCGTTTAAAAAAAAGAGCATTCATCAGGAAACCAAATATTAAACCAAAAATTTAGATCTCTAAGACGTTCACTTATAATTTCACAAAACTGTAAACGACAGTCAAAATCATTTTCATTAATTTCCTGAACCAGAGGAATTTTATAAGGGCGGAATTTGTATTTTTTCATAATTCGACCGACACTACTTCGGCGTATTCAAGATGATTCCGCAAGCTTTCTTGTATTTAGAGTTGGATCCGCAACACAACTTGTCTGTCGCTTCTTTCCTTACTGGGTCTTCTATGTTGCGTTTTTTATTTTATACGGACCCCGTTTCGTGAAATTTAGAAATTAGTTCCGAAACATACGATTTAGATGTTTGTTAGGGGTATTGCTCATCGAATATTTCAGTGGTCTGTTGGCACATTCATATTTTTAAAATACACTGTTACTATTTCTAATCTATGATTTTATTATAATGACAGTATGTACTTGACAATGATGACACTTAAATGTCAAAAATGTTACGTATTTATACTCCATTCAGTCTAAGAATAAAGTAGATGGCGCTACAATTTGAGCACAGTTTACACACGATGAACTTTGTATTTTGAAAACAAGTAAAACATATGTTTACTGTCAGATGGATAGCAGGGATATACATATCTGATATCATTATATTTTGACATTTACGTACATTTTTGTACAAGTTGGTAAGTCATTCCTCAAGAAAAAGGAATGCACATGTCGTCTAATTGTACTTTTTTGTGCTTCATCCAATTTATTGTAAGTATGACGATAATTTCTTTTTCTTGGAGGAGAAATTGGAACTCCATATAATTCCATTTCTTTAATAATGCAGTACATTGTATTCCTATTAATACCCACTTCCTCTGCTGTTTGATTGACTGCAGCTGTTTTAGACATATTGTCTTTATGCTTAATGTACACATTATAAGCCATTTGCCTTTGTCCAGATCTTATGTGTTTCCCTTTACGATTTTTTGAAGGACCTGGTAAAATGCTTCCGCCGTACTATAGAATATTAGCGATTACGAAATAACGAAATTGATAAAATACCTTAACAAATGTTAAAATAATAAAATTAGCCTTCAAATGATGTGTCACATTTTGGAATACGTAACGGTTTTTAATTCCGCTATAGGGCGCTAAAATCAAAAGTAGCGCAATCATGTTGCTGAATTTAAAGTCACTTAAATCTAATAAAGTACCGCAATTAGGACGCCATATTGATTCCAATACCAACGGAAATGTAGTGAGTAGCGCGATTTTTAAATGTCCAGTTTTAGTGACTTTATGGAATTGACAGATATTATGACGATTTTCATGCATTTTTTTTAAATAAAACGAAATATGTATTATGGCAAGCTTATATTTCTTTTTTGACAACGGATCTCATAGTAATGCTTCTACTATTTTTATCACAAGTTGTTGATACACTGTCTCTTATACACACTCCATTGTTTTATACTCTTCCTTAGTGCCTTCCTCAACTTTTCGATCAACAGTGTTTGAGTTTCTTGCATGTCACCATCAGAAAGCAGTACGATCATTTCTGGATCTGGATCAACTAATACCATCGCCTCATCTTCATCTGCCCGATCTTTCTCATCTAACAATCCACAATGTATAATGTAATAACTTAATAAACAGACCGATAAACATTAGTTTTACAATATGCAATATAACTACAACAGGTAAATAAAGTATTTCAAATTCATACCATGACATAAATCATCTAATGTAATATTGCTAAGGACATATCTTCTGCAAGTTCTTCATTTATACGTTTCCTTTTCCGGCCTGAAGTTTCACCAAATGAACTTGCTTCCGTTATTATTGTCTCATCGGTGTTGTAATGTATGGCATTAGATGAACGTTCATTTTCTGTTAATAAATTTGGAACTGCATCTGGACGTAACAGTTTTCGATTATCCATCCGTTTTTGTTCGAATTCGTTTTTCCGAAAAATGAATCTAAATGTTTTCTAATCAAATTAAACGATATATTGGTTACTGAGCACTGAGCACTTACCTCACAGATCATAGACATTGGGATTTAAGTCACTTTGTCCAGTACATTTCATCCATAATTCTTTCCGTTGTGTGTTACGTTTGCCTTATTGTCAAAACAAATAATATAATATAATAACAATTAGACAAAGTATGTACATATATATTAAATACATTGCATTTATAATTACATACCACTTGGCAATCGGAACAGACGATATCCATTTTCGCTTCTGCTTTTGCATCGTGCAACACAGCAGCCAGTTATTGTCACAACAAATACAAACGTTTCTTACTATGTATAACACCAATTATAACACATTACATATAAATAAGCGACCAACGAGCGATTTCGTGTTTTTACAGTAATAATATGACAGCAGTCAAACGGCCATTTTGATTCCAAAATATATCTTTCTCTCTCTTACTCATGGTCCTTACCAATTGCGGTACTTTGTTATATGTAGTGACTTTAGCTGAATTATCCATAAAAATACCTTTTCAGTAACATACTAAGTACTTTTCCTATTTAAATTGTAATGGTTAGTGATGGAGGGGTTGGAAATGACATATCACAATTCAGGATATTATGGAAGGGTATCCCCCTGTACTAAAAATTGACCCGCAACCTGTATGTAATAGTAATAATCAAATAAAAGCTTTCAATTAATATGTATTTAACAATGTTTGAGTCTCTCTGATAGATATGTAATGTGGTATGCAAATCTCTCGTAAAAAGGACTAATAAACTACAATTATCATATTACTATTGAGAAGTATTAAGTATGCTTTGCCGCTTGGCGGCGCTCATCATCAGCAATATTCACTGTATTTTTTAATAATAATTGTAATTTTTAACTACACACTTCAAGAAAAAATTACATTTTATTTTCTATACATATATATTAGAATTACATGCTATTGCTCTTAGCTTAAGAACGAAACTTATTCAAACAAAATTTATTTTTTTATAAATTTAGTTCTGTAAAAGTCAAATATTTCTTCATCTACTTCAATGTCCCCTGTGAGTGGAACTGTTTTCATAAATTCCAAAAAATCTAGAGTATCACCATCTCTTTTCAATGACGACATTGTTTTGCTATCGTTATTTATATTAAGATCGGTAACTATTTCATTAACCTTTTGATTGTTACCATGGTCAATATTACAACGACTGCTAGATGATTCAAAATAACTGTGTGGCTTCTCTAAGAAATTATTTGCTGTCAATAATTGTTCCTGAGCTGTCTCGTCTTGAATACACTTGTCAGGAGCTGTTCTCATGAAACTATTGTTAATTTCGTCGAAGAAATTATGTTCGCTGTTATATTTATGGAATTCTTGATTTGAGGAGCTTTTTAATTCAGGATAGATACTCGTTAAATCTGGTTGTGGATACATGCAATACTGAGATTTTTCGGGAAAATCGTTAGAGAGGTTGTAACTTGATTCCGATACCAATGACGATATGGTTTCGGGGATTCTTTTTATTTCTTTATAATTTGGTAAATCCATAATTTTTTCTTGATTTTTATCAATGGTGTTTGTTAAATTACGAAAACTGCGTTCATCTAATAAAATATTAGGCGCTTCCAATAAATACTTGGTATTATCTTCGATGAAATTATCTTTTCGTTGATCAAACTTATAAATAAATTTGCATTTGGCTTGTTTTAAACTTTCTCTCAGAAAATCAGTTTCCTTCTTTAGTTCTTCTAACTGTCTCAATGACTCCCTATAAATATTTTGTTGAGATAAAAGAAAGTCACGCAACTTTTCTTTGTCATCGACCATATAGCTTTTGGTGTTCAATTTTTTCCTTATATTAATAATATTAGTTTGGCATTTCTGAACAGTTGATACAATATTCTTAGCTAGGTCGTATTTCTTGTTTAAGGTCAAGTTTATTTGATCGACATTCCTAGTTTTTTGCTCTTCAGGTGACGATAAATTCCTGCTTCTAAAAGGGTCATTTGATCTTATACCATCACC
Organism: Amphimallon solstitiale; assembly: GCA_963170755.1. NCBI lineage: Eukaryota > Metazoa > Arthropoda > Insecta > Coleoptera > Scarabaeidae > Amphimallon > Amphimallon solstitiale. The sequence goes on along the minus strand of OY720678.1, from coordinate 125,531,883 downwards.
GGTAGGAGTGTTATTCACAGGAGTTGTATTAGATGTTGCATCTAATAATTGTCTCAAAACATCTAAGAACGTTAAGAAATTTATGTAACGTTAAAAAATAATTGTGTTACAATTCCTGACAAATAACAAATATTCACAAATTCCAAATCCATTCAATAAATAATACTTAGCAATGAAAAACTAGAGGTATGGAAGAAAGAGTTCATAAACATTCTGCAGAATCAACAAACAACACTCAGTTACTATAAGTGGCGAGAATTATATTTTTTTAGAAACTTATTTCTAAGGATAAACTTGTATAACTTATACATACCGTATGTATAAATTGCCACATCCTAAAATAAATGCAAAATACAGCAGAAAAATAACACAATCAAGATAATGACTGTAGGCTAAAATTAGGAAATATAAGTGATATGCGTAACCATTACCATTGCATTTGATTTGCTCACTTGCTCAGATCAGTTCATGTGAAACGGCATAAGTGACGTCACTCAAATGAGCAAAACTGCTTCCCACCAAGCTCCAAGTGATCTACCTATTTCATAAGATCAGTTCGTAATATTGAAGTGATCCGCCAATAGAAATACCGGAATTTATTGGCGGCAAATCGCATATTGACAAACAAAATATTTGGTTATGTTGTTAATTAATATGAAGGTTAAAATTATGTTATTACGTTTTTACATACTTTCTTCGTTGCATTCGTTATAAATTGCAGATGTCGTTTTGCTTGTTAATTATAGTAAAGATGTCTGTCTCTTTGTGTACTCATTATAAGCCAAGAAAACCTTTATTTCAAACTAGACATATCACATTTTACTTCGTCTTAACATTTAAGTATAAATTTGTACTATATTCAAATAATTATTCAATATTTGTATAAACAAACCTTGAAAACCCAATATGCAAATATATGCATTAAATAATTAACCATCTCTATCACTTATAGTTGAAATTATAAATAGTTCTGCGATACTGTAAATAACAGCACTCCTTAAACTTACACTTTCTTCCAATTTTTTTATGTATTCGAAGTGCTATTTCTACTGACATCATCACAATTTGCTAACACATCTCATAATATTGGTCATTTTATTTTTTATATCTAGCAACATACCCTTTGTTGCTGTTTATCTTAATTGTATTGAATTCAAAATGGTAATCTCAGATGTTTTTGTCTTGTCATTTAATCGTAACAAACTTATTCTAATTATTTGTGCTGCTTAATTAACTAAAGTTTGCTGATCTATGCAGACTCGCTGCATAAAGCTGTGTCGAGTCCTAAGACCAGCTATATGGAAGGTATGACTGTTCAACTATAGTAATCCGATAATATTTCCCACTAAATCTTAATAGAAAATACAGAGAGATTGTATTATTTATGTTTAGGCTTGAGGGATATATTACAGTTTGTTAAAAATAAAATACATCTACCCTAATACGTACGAGGGCGTATTTTTATGTTATTTACCTAGCCATGAAAAAAAGCACATAAGTGAACAATTTTTTTTTATTTTTCAACATAACTCCCTTCAACACTAATACACTTATTCCTTCTTTTTTCCAGTTGCCCCATACCCTCAGAAAAAAATTGCTTCGGTAACCCTGCAAAATATTCTTCAACAGCTTCTTTGAGTTCTTTATCAGAAGCAAAACGCTTTCCTCTGAGATGCTTTTTTAAATTTTTGAATAAGAAGAAGTCTGACGGAGCTAGGTCGGCACTATATGGTGGATGCCTTAACTCTATAAACCCACAGTCATTGATTATCTGCTGAACTTTGTTTACCTTATGAACCCGACAATTTTCGTGCAGCAACAAGTTTTTTTGTGGATAAGAATGCGGGCGTTTTTCCTCCAGAGCAGTTTTTAAATTTTTAATTGTGTTTCCGTACGCCTCTCCATTTATGGGAGACCCTCTCGGTATATATTCAATAAGCAGAACTCCTTCAGCATCCCAGAAAACAGTTGCCATCAGTTTTTTTCAAAAAAATTGTGTCTTGGCCTTTTTGGTGGTGGAGAGCCCTTATAAACCCACTGCATGGATTCTTGTTTAGTACGAGGGTCCCAGTAATATACCCAAGTCTCATCCCCGGCAATAATTCGAGATAAAAATGTTTTGACCCTCTCCAACTTGACCAAATTTTCTTGAGAAACTTCAACACAGTTTTTGTTCAGGTGTAAGCAATCTGGGTATCCACCGTACAGACACCTTCTTCATACCCATATCGTCATGCAAAATTGTGAGAACACTTGTTTCGGATATACAGACTTCATTGGCAATGACAGAGATCTTTACACGCCGATCTTTCAGTACCAAATTTTCGACTTTTCGCACAATGTTTTCAGTTCGAGCTTCAACGGGTCGTCCGGACTTTGGGTCATCATTGATTGACTCTCGGCCCCATCGAAAGAGTTTAGCGCAATATTTTAGTTTCACTCATTTTATCGAGAAATGGACCGTCTCAAATCTCTATACACAGCATAAACTAAACACAACTTAGCACATGTACTTCTAACAGTGACAGCAATATTTCAATAATTTGTTTGACATCGTCACTCTTTTGTTTCATGGCTAGGTAGATAACATAAAAATATGCCCTCATATATAAGCAAACAATAATTTACACAATGAATCTTTTGAATATAGATATGTTTAAAAGAGAATGTTTTAAAATGTAAAATAGAAGCAATATCACACTCATCCCGGACGTTTTAAAGTAATTTTAATGATGCAGATAAATAACTACACTAGTGAAGAAATAAACTATATACTGCAGCACTGCATTTACTGTAGAGATACCTGGACATAAAGGATATTTGAAAACAAATATCGCTGGGATACACAATCATCAAATTTATATCTAATGTTATATAAGTTTTACTGTTTAATTTGGTTGATCGTACCATTACCTTATTAATTCTTTTTTTAATAATTAAATTATAATTATAATAATCAATATAAATAATTACAAATTCTATAAAACCGAGATCTTAATAAAACATTCATTCTCGCGCTTGAAAAACAAAATAAATTCTGCAAGCCCGAAACACTTGTAGAACAGCAAAAAGATTTCTTTGTTATGTTGACATATCAATGTTATCGTGCGATAAATCATAAATGAAGAATATTTGAAATATATTTACTTCTATATTATTAAATTATTATGCTACATGTATTTTCTTTTACGAAGTAGTTAAGTGTATTTACTTAAGCTTAGGTATTATAAAAATTGAATATAACCCCTCTTTATTTCGTGTTAGAATTTACTAGAGTGGACCAGATATATCTTCCATATAGCTGGTCTTACGACTCGACAAAACTTTTTGCCGCGTGTATACATATTTTAAAACGGAAGGATGTTGGCTTCAACTTTAATATCAGTTCTGCACTTCTTCTTGGTACCTTTTCAACTACACGATAATGACAAATTGAATTTGACAACGATTAAAGCATTTTAATACTAATAAATCTTTCTTTATTTGTCCAACACATAGAAGTCTAATTATAGAACAAAAATGGATACTCTTGAAATATTCATAACGCGCGCGCGCACCACACAGATGTTTTCTTTAACTTCCTTAAAATCTATTTATCAAATACCTTATTAGAGTTTGTATATTCTGACTTATTAATATAAGGCCCAAATGTTTTCTAGCAATACTGCTTTGCCTGTAACTCACCAATTTTTCTGTTAGAATTTAAACACGGTTATCTACAACTCTAGCAAATATTCAATTTCAAAGTTAACCTAAAAATGCAAAAATATAATTTTCCGATTTTCCTTTTACTACATTTTGGGTAATCAAATCTTATTCTCTTGTGTGCGTTGAGGATTAATTGCTTTTCGGTAAGAACAAATAACATTAATAAAGTTAAAATATTATTTGGTACTATACTTGGCGCCTGCGTACTATTTTATTCCTGTGAGCAGATGTGTATCGTAAGTAGAGCGTTTTATTTGTTCGGAGCGACAAACTTGATCGTGACGTAGGTGAACTGATGCCGAACTGAGCGGGCAGGCAAATAAAACGCAAGGTATCCAACAATAATGTTAATATGTCAATAAATATGTTAATCTTTAGTGTCCACATGATAAAAAGTATAGGTGAAATACAAAAAAGGAATTTTTAATGTTGAAATAGAAGAACGCAAAAGAAATTATAACGATGGTAAATGTATGACATAAACTTAAAATATTGGTATGTTTAGAAGCTAATTAATATAATAATAAGTAAGGTTTACTTTTAAACGATTAACTAAAATCAAATATCTTTCTATTTTTAAATTAAACATTATAACTTTCTGCCACCCAGTTGTGTTATATTAGACAAAATATGTTATGGTCTGTAGAACTTTAAATTATGGTTTTCATCCACCTGGTAAAGCAATTGTATACCGAAAGAATTAATAAAGTTGTAATGAATTATTTGAGACTTAAAACTATTTTTTGCTTGGTTATATATCATTAACTTAAATACTAGAAATTATGTATTATTAAGTTAAATATTAGAAATATAAAGGATACCTATTTCTTCATCTTTCTGGGATATAATCTCGTTATACTTTACCAGTAAAGTCGAATTAGAACTCTCCAACTTTTGTTCCTGTTGAATGTACTTTCGGTTCATGTTCCCCTTCATTAATTTCAGACAATATCTCATTTCTCGTCCGGTTAAATCCGCCGGTAATTCAGCCGGGCCCTTAACGTAGTCGTTAATTATTTTTCTGCATTTCTCCACTTGCTTTTCGTTCAGTTTCTCGTTGCCCTACAACAACGACCGAAATTGCGTCACACAAAAAGGAAACTTCAATAAAATGTCCTTTACGTTTATACCCTTCAGTTGAATTAATTGTCGACGAAGTTCGTCAACCTCTTGTCGCAGATAGAGTATCTCTTTCTGGGGATCAATTTCTTCATTTATGGTAGCTTCAGTACATATACAGGCCACCCTCTGAGCGAATTTGCAAGTCGATAAAGTTTCCTATCAATATTTTGACGATTTTTAATTAAGTTGTTATAATTGAACTATATCGTGTCTACACTGTAAAGTTAGCACCAAATATGAAAATAAATTATTGTATACAGTGCGTTCACGATGAAAGGAACAAATTCGTTTAAAAGTTAGGTAATTATTTTGCAGAAAAACGCTCGGACAGGTCGATTAGTATTTTTAGTTGCCAAATTTTTGGCTTAAGAAAATTATGTACAGGGTTATTGACTATATTTGGACCAATAGATAACTTTGTTATTTGAAGGATTAGAAAAACGTTTAAATTAGGAAAGTTGTAGGATTTCACTTAGGGCTCTAGAATTTGATATCAGAAAAAACAAACGAACGTCGTAAAGCCGTCAAAAACGGCTAACTTAGTTTTTTTAAATGGAATACCCTATATAATGTTACATAATCTGATTCTAAATAAAATTTCGAGTATATTCCATATAACATATACCTACATTCAACTGTTTTCGCGCTTTCGCTGATTGAAAATCGTACTACTAATATGTTTTCTACACCCTTCGTATATGAATTTACGTAAGTCATTACGGGGTTTCTATGGAAACATAGTAGTAGTACGATTTTCAATCAGCGATAGCGCGAAAACAGTTGAATGTAGGTATATGTTATATAAATGGAATATACTCGAAATTTTATTTAGAATCAGATTATGTAACATTATATAGGATATTCCATTTAAAAAAAACTAAGTTAGCCGTTTTTGACGGCTTTACGACGTTCGTTTGTTTCTTCTGATATCAAATTCTAGCGCCTTGAGTGAAATCCTACAACTTTCCTAATTTAAACGTTTTTCTAATCCTTGAAATAACAAAGTTATCTATTGGTCCAAATATAGTCAATAACCCTGTACATGGTGTCTAAAGAAGAACATATGCAGCAATCATTGTTTTTTTTTAATGGAACACTCTGTATATTATGCCATTTTTGAATTGTATGGTAAATTCTCAACACTTTTACCCCAAAATCAGTGGTTTTCGGAATAATGACGTTTGAAATGTGATAAATTAAAATACACACGAGTAATGAAATAAAATGTTTAAATTGAACAGACACCTTGAAAATTTTTTAAAATCCAAAATTTATCTTCAACAAAAAACTCTTCTTCAAATTAATCGATTTTCATTCCTTGACCACTAGACCATTTTTTTTTATGGCAATACAAATCAAACCACCAGTTTTATGTTTCATTTTAAAAATGCATTTATCTGAGAAAGAACATATTGAAGTACTTAATATGATTGGTTTTGGAGATAGAGTGCGCACTCAACAGGTGTGTAATTTATTTAATGCATTCATCCTAATCGACCTCCAATTACTAGATCTACTTTTTTCTGATGAGGCTACTTTTACTTTAAAGTATAAAAAATAGCGTTCGGCGGCTTCTTTACTATTTTTGTTACAAATAATGTAACATTAGATTATATCAAGTTTATCAAGATTTGTGTACACCATAACTAACTTTGTAAAGCAACTAAATCACTAACAAAACCAACTATAGTCACCCTAATGAACGAACTGTCAATGATGAAGTAAACATAATGCTTCAATTATTAATATAGCGTTTTCCATGGCAGGACATGTTTTTTGTTAAACATAATAATAGTGTATTGTGCAGTTATTTATTAAAATAGGTGCTACAACCCTTACATCATTGCAAGCAGAAAAAAATGCACTACTATACTAGAATATGTCATAGCCAACTATAGTTTCCATTTAAAAAAAATAGACTTTGCTTGCTAACTCAAAAATGCTAAGCAAAATTAAAAATTTAAGAAGTTGTTGTTTGAAATTGAATTTCTTAAAAGCAATATTGAAACTAACTTTAAGAATAGAAGTGTTATAGCACTGAAAAGGTTTTGGAGAAATTCTATTTTTTGCAAATATCTAGTTATATCTATATTTAGTTACATTTTCTTGAATGGACAAAAACGTATCTGCATGAGGCTTATAAAGATGCAAATCTTTCTCCATTTAACCTAATGCGTATCTCTTATGGTTTTCGAGATCCCCATAGAAATAATGAAAAAAAACTCACCCTGTATAGAGTATTCCATTTAGAAAAAAACAATGATTGCAGCATATGTTCTTCTTTAGACATCCTGTATATAATTTTCTTATGTCAAAAAATTCGCAACTAAAAATACTAACCGACCTGTCTGAGCGTTTTTCTGAAAATAATTACCTAAATTTTAAACGAAGTTGTTCTTTTCATCATGAATGCACTGTATATTATGAACTCCTTTTCTGCTAAAAATGTGTACCTATGTTATTAAAAACCTGAACTTTGCACTCGCTTTTTGGCTTTAAGTGGTATACAAATTTGATGTTTAACGTATGCTTACGCAAATTTGCTGAGGTGCATGTGTTCAAAGATATTGCGAAAATAGATTACCGATGGATTACCACAGACAGAGAAAGTATATAGAGAGTATGCCGAATAATAACACTTATAAAGCATTTTAGTATGCACTAAAAACAAGCTGTAAGGGAATGAGATATATAAGTAAAACTGTAAACATTTCTTTAGACAACATTTGTTTAAAGAAGCATCAAATGAAGTACAACTGTAATGATGAAAACGTTCTCTTCAAATGAAAAACAGTGTTCTATGTCGCATAAAATAACTTAGAGAAGGAGATGTATATAGAGTGCAAAATATAAAGGACACGTATGGAAATATAATAATTAGGGAAAACAAAATAATGGGACAGTTGTAGAGAATATCTCGGTTAGTAAACATACACGGATATGCAAGGAAGAGAAGGAGAAAGAAATCGAAAATGGGGAAATCGAAAGAGTAGGACAAGAAGAAATTGAAAAGGCCATAATAAGACCAAAATTAGGTAAAGCCCCAGATAAAGACAACATTACTCGGAAAATGATAGAATATATGGGAGAAGGAGTATTTAATAAACTGACAATAATAGTGAAGGACATTAATGGCATATAAAAATACATACGGAAAGGAAACACATATTATACCTACGCATAACAAATAAGACAAAAAAGTGAGACACAAAATAAAGACAACCTTGAAAGGCGCAATGTACAGATTTAGAAAAAACAGAAGTACACGAGATCTAATATTTGTAATTCGACAAGTAAAAACTTTATTAACAACAGAAAAATACTCCATATGTGCTTTATATGTTTGTAAAAGGTTTTATAAAGTAAAAATAGAAGACATGCGGAAAGCATTATAGGAACGAGGAGCGATGAAAATGAATAAACTATAGTACAAAGAAAATAGGTACACGAAGAATTTAAGCAATTTAAATTAGACAAGGTGTCAAAGCAATAAAGCTGCTATCTACAATAGTATTACATGAGACCACGAAGAAGATCAAGAAAAAGAGGTGAAGAAACTGACATCTGTACTGACAAATTAGACATGCACAATTGTTAGAACTAGTGACATGGCTTTAATTGTTTAGAATATGCAGGCCCTCTGAATATTAAACATCACCACGAAGGGTTTGTTTTATGCTTGTTCAAATTCAAATTCATTTTTCTTTTACCCTAATGAGAATAATGGGACAGTAACACAAGTATAAACATAACCTCGAAATGCTGTTAAATATGGACCTGTCCAGAATAAGTAACTTCTTTCAAAACAGGGCAGCCTGTAGTCATGTAGGCATATGTAGACATATAAATTAATCAGTTTATTGACAATAAAATAATTGTCTACGTTAGTACCTATATCTTTTGTAAAGTTCATTTTACAGATAAAAAGCGGTATCAAGTCATTTTGAAATAAACGTGATGAAAATTATTAATATTAGTTATTCGATATTTTATCTCTTTTACTTTTAACATTTTTTACTGAAAACATTATAATAAGACATGATAATATAACTTGTTGCATATCATTGTTTTTATTTAATGCAGATAATTTGAGACCTACAAAAGTTTCATAAGATAAAAATATTTCGTAAAGATTTATGCATGATTAAGAAACAAGAACGAATTATGGACGTATTGAAAATGAAATGATTCTAACTTTTATGCACGCCTATGTAGATTTATCTCATTGCACCTGCATAGCAGATTATTCTGAAGTTGCATATTGCTGCTGTATTTTATTCCGTTATGGAGCATATATACATATTTGTGATGAAGTCACTGTGTTGGCAAATCAATTGCTATATTATGCTGTGCATTGTATTATATAGGAATAAATTGTAGAAATCTTTATATCAGTTACGTTATAATTAATTGGACATAAATGAGCTCCAATATGAAAAGAATGCATCGTTTCAATTATTGCTTATATCCATATCTGACCTTTTATTTTTAAGTTCATTTAAGCTTACCTAATATGGGAAATGTAGCCTTACTATATATTTTAAATAAGTTAATAGCCTCAAGATTTCCAGAACGTTTACAATTATATATTTTTTTAAAGAAACACATCGAAGAAACAAAATATCTGAAAACCACAATCAATTTTATTAATATTCCCTTAATGTAGAAGCAAGGTATTGCTTAAAAGTTTCTCAATCAGTATACATACTTTCATATAGAAACCTTTCAGGCATGGCGACAACAGCCATATTGATTTCAATTGGACAGCACCTTTGACAACTCTATATCAAGTAATATTTGAAAGCAGTCGCTTTGGTTGCAAATAACTTGTACCATTTTCGAACAATTAATAACAGTTTTTCAGACGATCTGCTTTTTCTTAACGAATAACAATTAAAATATAGCTTTTTCAATACAAACACTTAATAAGAATTTAAAATATTTCTCCCATTTGGTGCAAACTTTATAGGGGACACTGGATTTTTTAATTGTTTATTGTTTAGCAATGACTTCATAAAATGTTTATCTACTAAAAATTACTGGAATATTCCGTCGTGTTATAGCTAGTGTTGCTAACATCGCCGTAAGTGAGTTTCCAGATAGTGAATCACGTAGTATGTAAGTCATCATGCTATTCCTGAAGGGAATGTGCGACCTGCACGTTTGACTAAGTGCTATGATAACCTGCTCTAAATAGTGCAATGAGAGATTGATGTGTTTCGCTTCATTGAGAGCGACACCAGTTATTTTCGACTTATGAATCCGTTCAGACCTGAAAGAAATGTGATCAATTATTGACGTATTGTTAGATATTTTAATGTTCACAACTGTATTTTGGGTTGCCTAATGAAATTCTTCATTGTTACTTTATGCCAGTATTATTAGTCAAAATTTACCATCTAAATATAGAAATAATCAATGTTCAGGAATTAAAATAAGGCATATTTTGTTTTTACAAATTGATGTTAATGATCATTCCTTTGTGTTATTTATTTCTGTAGAAAGACAAATATGTACGTATACAGTTTAATGCAAATCTGTGAAAAGAATTAATTATGACGGTGATTAAATAATTCAAAAGACCTTCTTGCTTGCATATTGTCATTTTTAAGATAAAATAATGCAGAATTAAGATATATTTCAATTGGGCATTTAAATTTACAGATATTGAGAGTTAAATCAGTTGATTTATAATCCTAGATTTACTTGAAATTATTTGTTTTAAACGTTTTCACTTCATAATTAAAATTTTTTTCAATTACAATAAACAAAAAAGTTTTGTATAACTGCTGGATAAAGTGAGCGAGTACCAAAAAGTGGAAATAGACGATATTGCACGCTCTCCGAAGCACTGTAGCAGCTCATAGACATTTTCCTATATCAAAATAGTCGCGAAATGAACCAATGAAAGCTTTGACATGCAACTATTTAAAATCTTTTAAATCATCAAGGTATTATAACATACGAAAGCTTAATAGAAAAGTAGGAGTAGATCAAAAATCCAACCAATTGCAGAACAAAATATTGAGACTTCACAATTGGTGAAATCGATAGGCAATTCAATACTAGTGATTGAATTTTGGGCTGTTTTATATAAGCTATTTTTTGGATTATATGTATTTCTTCTGTGTTAAACAGGATTGTCAATTCCAAATATAAGTTACTTCTTATGAAAATATTGTCTCTGTAAGGCAGACTCGGGATTCAATTTAAGCATAAAATAGAAATACATGATTTGTATTTTTAACAATATTGAACGCATATATGTTGATTGGTTGTCTGGACGTGATGTACGAGGTAGGTGTCATAAATTCTCGACCTGATATACAAAATAGAAACTTGGAACAATATAAGAATTTTTATTTTTGAATGTAATCTCCCCTAACTTCTATACATTTACTTCAACGATTAATTAATAATTCGATACCCTTGTAAAAATAATCTGAAGTTTTTACGTCAAAATGTTCTATAACAGCTGCTTGCAACTCACTGTCGTCCTTAAAACTACGTCCCCTAAGGTCTTTTTTCAAATTAGAAAACAAAAAAAATCACAAGGAGCTATATCCGGACTATACGGTGAATGTTCCAATTCTTGAAAGCGGCATTCGCGGATGGCATCTTGTGAAATGGCGGCAGTATAGACGGGAGCATTGTCGTGCAATAATCGCACACATTTTGTCAGTTTTCCACGACGTTTTGCACAAATACTGTCCCTTAATTTATGCAAAAAAGACGCATAATATGTGCCGTTGTCAGTATTGCGCTCTTTAAAGTCAATTAGCAAAATGCCCTCACAATCCCAGAATATTATGGCCATCACCTTATTCGTTGATTGAACGACTTTTGCCTTTCTGGGACGAAGTTCATCAGGTCGCTGCCATTCCATGGACTCCCCTTTCGATAGAGGATCGTAAAACAGAAACATTGTTTCATCCGCCTACCTCGTATATACAAAATATCAAGTCATTAAAAATGTCTGGATGGTAAGTCCTTTTTTTCTATATATCATAATGCTGCGTGTTTTTACTGTAAGCATGAATTAAATGAATGAGAAAACCCTATTATCGTCTACTTAACTTGAAAGTCTTTTTCTATAAAACCAGTAGATGATTATTACATACCCTGCCAAGTCAACTAGATGCAATTTAGATCTTCGTATTCTTTCAGACTTTTCGCTCATTATAGTAATGTAAATTGTGAAAATACAATGTGATCTTGAAGAATATTCGTTCATTGGCGTTTCTGCTATTGTTCTAGAAATATAAAGTAATGAATCTTATATACGTAAGAATACATTTTTACATAGAACTACGAAACTGAAAAAGCAGTATTTCTCCAACTTTTTGTATTTAATACTCGCAACGCAATCGCATTTTAAAACTGCTTCAATTTATATTGTATATATACATGTCGAATAACGAATAATGAATGAAAATTAAGCATTTTTAAGATAAATTCTATCAAAGTAAACGCATATAATTTACGCATACTTTTCTTTCTGAATTATAGGAGAGTAGAGATTGATTAAAAGAATTAGATTTTTGCAAGAGCAAAAGACAATTATATGCTTCAGAAAATCTAAGGTTTACTTTGTGTGACAAGAGTTGCTTTAAATACGAGTGTTTCGAAACTTTGATCAGCGCTGATTTCAAGAAAAAAACGTGTAGATAGATAGAGTATAGTGTCAAAACTCTTTGAGGACTAATTAATTGAAGATAATTAAGCAAATCTTCAGGCGATTTTTTTACTATGTTTTATTACCAAAAGAGACGAAAACTTTTTATTTATTTATGAGTAGAAATCCTTTTTTCATATGAATATAACCAATTCTTAAGACTATTTTAAGGTTTTTAATATTATTTCTACATATTTTCTCTTCTTATTTGCTCGAACGCTTTTGAAGTAGATGTGAGAGTTTGTATTCTTTTTTTTATAATGATGGTGTATCTAGTAATGACTTGCGTATTTTTTTCACTTCTATATCCACATTGAGTATCTTCCGGTGTAGTTTCTATGTTACTCTGTATCTTTTTTTGGATCTTTCTTGCAACGCTTTATAGTGTAAGATTGCTGGACGTCATTTTCACATTTCTCGTGCATGGGCAATATCGATTATAACTTCCAGTCACTTGGAATTTTTATGTGGTCTATTATTAAATTTAAGAGTTCTCCATTGCATCAATTACTGTTTCTTCTTCAATTTCCAATTCATAGTCTTTCACTTCTTCCTCTTGTTCTGCTTTTATATTTCTTTCTGATTTTAACAAATCATTGAAGTATTGTCTCCAAGTTTTTATTATTTTATCCTATTCTGGAATTGTATTTTCATGTCTTTTTAATCTTCATATTATTGTACTTCTGTATTAAAGTTCCATAAAATCTTTTTAAACTAACCATAATCTTATTGACAAATTTTATCAGTGATTCTTGCTTTGCTTTCTTGACTTTTATGTTAATTTTTTTCATTATGCCTCATGTTTTTGATGACTTTCCGTTTTTCTTATAGATAAATATCTATTATACTTCTTATCCTCAATTTTCAGTTGCAATTTCTTTGTCTACCATTCATTTTTTTATGTTTCACTTTGTTTTTATCATAGTTCCAAGAGCTATGGAACTTTGATAAAAACAGACTCTTGAAGTACATCTAATTTATCTCTGTTTCTTTAATTTCTAGTCGTTCTTAGAGTTTTGCTTAGTTCTCGATATATCAAAAAATGGAAATAACGCGGATACATGAAATATCGCGTTATTTCCATTTTTTGATTTATCTTTCCTGGGTCTCGGATGGCACGCAGGTTGACATTAGTCTTCCTCGTGGCGACGTTAGTTGTTGTCTTCAGATTTGAGGATCTTCTAGCTGAAGCTACAAATGGGAGTCTGTCACCTGATGGTCTTCCGTGTAGCTTACATCTCCAAGGTTATTCCACCTTATTCCTTGGCTACACCGTACTGACGACGACCAATGAGTCAGAAACACGTGTCTACGGTTGCTCTACAGCGGAATTTACCCGTTATTATTCTCTTTCTTTATATTTATTTTACAAAGAAAGAGAAAAGGAAAGCATTTGTACTCACCATCTTGTAAAATACTTATACATTTCTAATGAAACGGAAAGAATAATTATCTTGTCCCTTTAAATAAAAAAAAATTATTGATTTTTGATAATTTGTTTATTAATACGAAGCCGATTCTATTTCACCAAAAACATACATTTTCACATAGTGCCTTGGTAATCTAGAACCTTGCAACGTGAATGCTCTGAAACTAGCCCATACTAATCGCTAGCTGTAAACATTCTCACATTGTACCTCTAGCAGCTTAGTACCTGCCCATCAAAAACATCCCCGCTTATTCGTATTCATTTTATTTGAGTTTCTAAATTAAATGACTATATAATAATTAATGATGCCTAACGATGGCAAATATTTTCACATATTACCTTCAGCACGTTTAACACCATTAACCATCCTTTTATTATTTTAAAATAACGAATTATTATTATTAAACAAGATAATATTCATCTAATTAATGATGCTCAACGATTTACTAAAGGCAAATATTTTCACATAGTACCTTCAGCACGTTTAACTCCATTAACTATATCTAAATTGAATTATTTATCTTATACATAACTTACTTCATATCATCGTACATTTTATCAAATTCATCCTTATTGATGTCCTCCATTTTAAAAATTAAAATAATAAAAACAAAAATTAATTGAATGAAATTGTTTTAAAGGAAACTATATGAAAATAAAATTCTAATTCTTAATACAGATTCTTAAATCGTGGGATCATAACTAGTGCAAATAAGCCCCTAATCTCACTTTCGCTATCAAATTTTTTTTTATTCTTTCCCAAAATTAATGTCTTTACTGCTCGAATTATAAACTTCATCTTCGACAAGTCTATTTTTGTTTTCGCCTTATATACTGAAACAAAAGCCTATCGACAATTTGTAGCGCCTCTGTTATCTAATTAAATTTTAAGCTGGCATTGATTTTAAAACATTCGTGATAAAATCCTTCTTGTTTGTTTTCTTCAGGTTATCATACTTGCACCAATACGCGCACATTGTCTTTGACAGCTACACACTAATGGCGATGAGTTGAACTGTTTGTTATTATCGTTTTTCATAGACTTATTACGTTTCATCTTCAGTAAGTATATCTCTCTTTCCTTCCTCTTTAGTATAGTCCCTGATTGTACTTGTATATGAATGCATTGCCTTTTTCATCGTTTGTTATATATTTCCTTTTTCCATTTACTAATGTTTCTTCTAATTCTCCTTTTAGGAAAACTTTGGTCTAGTAGTACGGGAAAGACGTATACGACGGAGATTTTTCTCACAGAGCCCGCACTACAAAGATCGGTCGCCCCCATCACATCGTCTCCGACTTCTATCCATGCCCTCTCTTCCGATAACACGTTGATTTGCAGAATGCTGTAAACAACATTCACACTGTATTTTTCTTTTGCAGGTTTTTAAACCAGATATGACCATTTTTCCATTGTCTTTGAAGCCATTCTGTTATGCATACAAGAACTGACAAGTGTATTTTTAATTTATACAGTTACTGTTTACATAAAACGTTCTTATTTACGATTTGTCACTTTGCACTAGAAATGTTTTGATTTATATCCTTTTTCTGTACACAGATATTACGTTACAGGTATTTGCTATATCTTAAGTATTATTATTATAAAATATTCTTCTGAATTGACACCATTATCTATATTTGAATTTATATTTATTCATTTAATGTATATCTACAATTCATGTTTATTTTTGGTACATCAGTGCCTCCTTAAATGTAGGCAACTTATTCTACTTATTGTTACATGTTTCAACTAATGCTTAAAATCTTAAATATACAATTTTAAAAATAAAATTAGTGTTCTTTTTCAATAACTAAACTAATTCTTAATTTTATTATTTCAATGATAAGAAGATCACAGCATGTATCTTCTCTTGAGCCTTACATGACTAGCAATGCGGTGACCGCAGACTTGTTATTGTTCTATATATTTTGGTGTGGAATAATAAATAAAAATGATTTAATTATTTGGTTTTACTCAAATTACGTCACATTCATATTAAAAAATTAAGATTTTATTCCCCCGAAAGGACAAGCTTAATAAAAATAAAAGCTCTTGATAACCCAACGGAAATTGTATTGACATAAACGAACCCTCACTGTCTATTCCGTCCCTGATTAAACACGACGATTGCTAATGGGAAAATACTGCCCGTTTCGCGTGCTGTCGTCGCAAATGAAAATGACTCAAACCTGTTAGTGTCCCCCAAGAAGAGCAATCTCATGGCCTCTTGTTCGTTAGTCACCGGGAGCACGCTCAGATTTCTTATGTGAACTTCACCGTTGGCGTCCTCGAGCAAGGCAACTCGCCTGGAAACGCCTCGATTATTATATAATTTTTCAATCCGTTAGGAAAGTTGGGTTACGGTAATTCCTCCAATCTAGACGGTTGATGTTTCGAATTTAAAAGGTCGTAGCCATTTTCTTTGTATATTTCCAAGTAAGAGACGTAAATGCTGTACCGGGTAGATGTCTATAAATTCAAAATAAAATAAAATTTATCATATTCCGCGAAATTTTTATTTAAAAGGAATAGGGAAGAATGAGGTGTAAAAATAATCTTTTGTTAATAAACATACTACCATTTGCTCAATCAAGAATACGAACGTTCAGTTTGGTTAATAATTCTGTACTGATTGTCTTCGAAGTAGGGCTCAGAGATATATAATTTCTGTTTTTTTATCTAGGCCCTTAGTTTTAAGAAAATTAGTACAAAATCATTAAAAATGTAAGCATTAAAATTTCATGTAAAATCAATATCAACTTAGATACCATTAAATAAAATTATTAAATTAAGAAATCCATAAACTTAACTGAATTGCCAAATGTAGGACAAACAATCCGTTCTTTTAACACCAGGATCAACGAACATTTTAGGTCCCTTCATATTAAGAAAACAGATTTACTTTATTCATAACATCTATTAGCATGTAACCACGATTTTGACCCCAATTTCAATATATTATATTTGACTATTAGATATATGTAACTCCCGACTTTTATATTTATTTAATGTGAAGACGTTGAATCGTGTTGGCAACCGACACGGTCAAAGTACGAACTAGAAACGACCATTAATTGTCACTACAATTCCTATCGACCGGAACAAATTCAGAACGGGAAACTTAAAGTAATTAATAAATAATTAACTAATTATAATAATACAACATTTTAAATTCTAGTTGGTTAGGACATTATTCTAATATATTATTATATTATATTATGAAGTTGACACTTGACATGAAGGTTATGTTGTGATACTTACACCACACCGACAATACCAACCATAAACATAATAAATCGAACTGACAACATTGCCTTGAAATAAAAAAAAAACAGTTTATTACAAATTGCTTACGGTAGTAAAAGAGGTATATATCATAATATATCCCAAAGAGACTGACTGCACTGAATACTAAGGTTGAGATGCTCTATAGGCACGCATTGTTAATAAATTTATATGGTTTAGATAACAATTATAACTAAGCCAAAAGGTGATAATCTAAATTCGAAAGGTGCTGTGTAGTAATAGTATTACATACTATTTTTTATGATAGTCCTGAAATGACGTTTGTAGTGTAGCTTACTTGACAGATAAAATATTGCAATTCAACCAAATATATTTTTGGATTTTAAACACGTGTGTAATTTTAAGTATTTTGTGCTTTTACTCAAATGGAATCCTATAAATTTAAGAGACAGTTCATTTCGCTTGGTATAATGAAGAAATAAGAGACACTTGAGAATTCATAGATAAACAAATCATTAATACGTAATATTAACCCAAACTACACGATTCAAATAAAATTTGCTCTAAAAATATCAGACACACAATTAATTACATACAGCTAAGTTAATGCAAAGAGCGCCGGACAAAGCCTGTTTAAATTACAAGCCATATGTCTTATTAAATATTGGAATTAACTGTAGAAATATGAATAGTTTCAACCGCATGCGTGTTGTAGGCAAAGATTAAAAAATGTATATAGGAAACCACATATGAAGATGATCAACTTTCTTAAGGTGGCCGTTTAATAGAAAGAGAATCGTCCCATTGCTCTATCCTTTTCTAACCATTAGGCGTGTATTATGTGTTGCATACGTGACTGTATTTTAATTAGCCATCTGGTTGCCAGTAGCAGCGATATTATTTGTAAAACAAATTTATTGGATAAAAGATGCCAGTACTAACGCAACGTCTCTCTTAGATTGAACCAAATTATACAGAGACTAGCAGACCAGACCGTTGTTTTTTTTGTGTATGAGACAAAAAACAGAGTTTTTGTCTCATACACGATTTAATGGAATATGTGTCTATTTTGAAATCATTGATATTTACTCTAAATTGTAAAAATGCAAATTGCGTCCTTACAAGAATAATAGGAACATACTGTTACATATAATGTTTGTTTTGTAAATACCTATGTAGATCTGTCCTTTATCTATTTGATTTAGATAATAAACAGGTATTTTTTAGTGATTATTGCATTTTTGAAAAAGGAATATATAGGCTGATTCAATTTTGATGGTCACCATGGGTATTTCTCTTATTATTTGGAATAGAGAGTAGGTTTGAGTTTGGCAAAGTTGGTAAATTTTGTGTTTTGTTATGTAACTTGAACATGTACCATGTCTTAGTGGGAAGATTTAGATTAGTAGATGAGAAGTAACACTTGAGCGCGAAATACATAGTTACCGAGTATGTTGTCAATGGTTAGTTTTTTCAAAATGTGTAATGAATACAAAAGTATTCAGAAGTAAGTTTGGAACAACTTTTGTATAAAAAAATCTACTTTCACATTTTTATTCTTATAGATAAATAGTTTTTTTATAGAAGTATCTCGCCAAGTATTTATTCAAATTTGACTAAAAAATGAACTGTTTATTTAAGAAACCCGTAAGTAGTGAACCTGTCAATGTAAGAAACACAAGGCCTATTGTGTGTGTAAAAGTAAGAAAAAGAGAAACAATCAATATGTTTCACATACCTATAACACTCTAATTAAATTGGTTAAATCTACATGTGTGCTCAGAAAGTAGTTTTGGATATTATAAAATGCCTCCTTTGTATTACTTTTGATACCGTATCAGCTATTAGAATGCCCGATTCAGTTGGAAAAAAATTTGAAAGACCACCCTAAAATTTATCCGACAGTGTGGATTTCCCACGTTCATAATAATTTACTAAAATATAATTAAAAACGAGATCTGCAGAATATTGAATTACATTTCTTACATATGTAAGTAATTTTTATTACAGGATTGAAGAAAATAGATTAAAAATTTTGTATAGGTACCTAAATAACTTGCCTTATAATTAATACTACTGGTCGACCAGTGGCCGAAATTTGATCTTAATTCATTAAATTTTTAAGTTTGAGTTATTGAGGTTCTTTTGTCAAAAAGTATACTTGTATGACCATTGCATACATTTTTTTTCAATTTTCTATTACGTCAGCTGCGAGCGTGTAGAAATACGTCATTATGCATTAATTTTCGAGTTAATTAATTAATGTATTTGTTTGCAAAAAAAAAATTCTCTCACTGTTTGACCATGATAGCGGCCAAACGGTAAAAGTCATCAATACCGAAGTGTATATTTAGAAATATAATCTCCCTCGGAAATCTGATTATATTTTCAGTGAAATCGATAAATCGGGAGTAGTACTTCATTTCAGTGAAGAAAACAAATAATAGCAATATCTCGTCAATTACTAATTTTAGGCAAATATCTAAAGTATAACAAAGTGATCAAGAGTAAATTAGAAAACAATTTTATAAAAGAATTCCTACCGGAAGTAGGTGTTTACTCTGATCGTAAAACAGGTTTTTGCGAATATATCGCAAGTCATGCATTCTAGACAAACATATCGAGTGTATGAAAATATTGAAAGCTCAATTTTGAATATTTTTGTAATAAGAAATTTCCAAAATTCGAACTGAAAGTACTTAGCAATTTTATTCTAATCGAATATCAATTTTTTGAAAATATCTCGATAATTATGCATTTTATACAGTATAAAAGTATTTAAACATGGATTTGGAATATTTTTGTAAAAAAAAATTCAAAATTCGGACCGGAAATAACACTTTCGACAGTGACGGCTGGTGAGAACGATTTAGAGAAGCAATTAGACAGACAAGACTGATTCGTTTATTATCGGTGATATGTTCGGCTACTGGGAGTATATCAGCAATAATAAACGAATCAGTCTTGTCTATGTAATTGCGTCACCTAAACGAACTCAACAGTCTGCAACTGACCTTCACTCTTATCGAATAGCAGCTTTTTGAAATATCTCGCAAATTTGCTTTTTATATAAATTTCTTAAGGGTGGGCTTTCTCTAAGAAAAATTCTCGAACGGCGTATGTCGGGTTGCCTGAAATATATTGAATAATTTTACGGAGTTTGATATGCCTGTACCTTTTACACGATACAGGTATATGACCAGCAACATGAAGCAATGCCTGGTCAACTGGAAAGCAAATAAATTTGGGATATTTGTCTCTTGCATTTATTGCATGAAAATATTGGTGCATCTCCTTTGTTCGAAATTTGTTTTTGCTATTTCTGAATATTCTTTTGGCTTGTATTTATTTAGTTTTATTAAGACTCCCGTTTTATGTAATTTGTAATTATTTTAATGATATTTGCCTGAATTAATTAGACATTAAATCTTATTCTGCAATAAGTATATAATTTTATTACTATTATTTATGATTATTAATTATTTAAGTTGTATTTCATATTATTTCTCACTATGATTTGTATTTACTTTATATGTTGAGGCTTTGAAATATGAGTAATGTTTTAGAGAAAACTAAAATCTGATAAAAAAAATCTATTGTTACAACAGTGCCGGTGTTTCATATAAAATGCAAAAAATATTTATATTCTTCACAATCGACACTGATATTGTTAGTTAGCGAAAATAAATTATAAAAATTTCACGGGTACGTGGGTACGATACGAACTGTGCGGACTCCGAACTAATCATTGTTAGAAGACAATGTTAATATCACAACTTGAAATCGAATGTTATTGATATTATCATTTTTTTATTTATATCTTGCCTGTTTAATTTTTTTTCAGTAAAGCTTCGGTAAAATTTTTAAATAACCGTTATGTGGCAGACAAACGTCAAACGCAATCCTTTCCGCACCACCTTAGAGGTAGAGTGCAAAGGGTGTTTTTTGTCATGGTATTTCCAGTAGGCCTAATTCATGTTTTCTACAACAAATTTTTTTTACAAAAGTATAGACGGTGTAGAAAATAAACAAGTATGGCCAAGTAGCGTTTTGTCTAAACGTATCACTATCAGTAGGTACATATTAATTCTCCAATTTGACGTTTCTAATTTCTCGATTTCTCAAAATACGAGGATCCATAATTTGAGATAATAAAGCGAGAAAATAAAATTCCTCTAACTTAATTACCATTTCTGGTCAGAGTTCTACATCTACCTATGTGTATTGTCTCATACCAAGTATCCTTCTTTAGATCCTTGACAAAAGTAAGAAGCACAATCCGAGTGTTCACAAAAAATATATCTTGGTCCATTTATAATGTCACACTGCAATTTCACTATCTATAATTTGTTATTGTTAAGTTCGAACTTTTGTAATGTTCAATTGCTTTTGTCACGGCCGAATTGAATTTAAGTTTTTTTCAAACAGTCCCTAATTTTATTTATATAATTACGTAATATATGATTTCGGCACTCGATTTTTTCAATAATTTTTTGGAGACCGTAAGGGGCCGTTTCACTTAGTTTTCTAAGAACGATGCTATCATCGTCCCCTATTAATCTACCATAAATACACCGTGCATTTCACGAGAAACCTTCCGCAATAATTGTCGACTCCATGACTGTTGACGACGAAGACTAATTTTTGTAGCATATCTGATCTTTAGATTTACCAAATTTTGCACAAATTAATCAAAATTTGTTTTTTACGCCTACATACAATTTTATTTTTCGTTCGCCATCCAATAATTGCTGCCACTCCTGATAAACCGCTGCAATTAAACTTATAAGCTCGTTTGGCCCATGCTCTTTTACTGACTCACATATACAAAAAAAATCTAAAAAAACTGTCCTGGAGTCAAAATACAAAGTATAAATAAAATAAAAACATGAAGGCATAACAAATTCAGATATTAAAATAAATGCTTTTACCATCCAGAAAACTGAAAATTGTGTAACTTCCTGCCACTTAGTTTAAAGAGTCCGGCAAACTTCTAAGTTCGTATCTTATAAAGACATAAAGTTGTTTTTGTCAGATTTTAGTTTTCTACAAACATTAAATTGTTCATATTATTAAAAAGCTTCCTGCAACTTTATAATTAATAATAATAATGTATATTTATTGCCGAAGAAAACTACATTTCTGAAATGCCATAAAGCTGGAACCTTGTCCTTGAAAAATAAAATGCATTTTGAAAGTGAGAAGAATATTAACGAACAGAAAAAAATGTCTAACAAAGTAGACGCATCAATGTTATCACGTAATCAATCATAAATGAACACCGAAAAATATCTGAAATATATTACAATTTGCTTGTATATACCAACCGCATGTAGTTTCTTTTACAAATATGTTTAGTGTATACTTATTATTATAATAATAATAACATATATTTATTCCAGGCGAAAAATTAATATCTAATACATTCTGGCAAATATCCTTAAAATAATTACAAAATAAAGCCGATATATGAATGAAACATTCGTTTACTTGAGGTAATAAAAAAAGTTGAGAATCCGAGACGCCTGAGTTCTATTTTCGATTTTTTGTAATTGAAGAGCATGTTGTTTGTAACCTTTTTTTCTTTAAAGATACTCTTTTGATGCCTGACAAACACATATATAACGTAACTGAGTATGACTGAGTAAGCAACATACAAGTTTGTCGAGTCTATATTTCCCGTAGTCAACTTGCCTAACAATAACTGATCGTTGGCAGCGCCCTCTGTTTAAGAATTGCTGCACCTACCACTCTGATTATAATAAACGAAATCTACTTTTCCCATAAGAATATGTCTCTTAGATACAAATCAATGGGAATTTAGGGGTGAAAACATTTAAAAGCACAAGCCAGCTATAAAATACGCTTAATTGCTTTGTATCAAGCATCAAAAGAAAGAGAATTTATTTCTCCAGGGGGTAAGCTATCTAATATCTGGCAATTATCTATATATTCCAAGTAATTATGAAATAAACTAGCAGATTTTTGGTATAAAAGCTTCCTGTTTTTTAACATTTTTTCCCACATTATTCGAACAAACTTCCGTTATTAAAACTACCCAGTCCCCTGGAGATAAGTTTGTAGATTATGCTCGTATTTTTTTTTTGTAATTTCGTGGCTTACTAATGGATTCTGGTGCAATATGTTCGCAACATGTTTGCAATGTAATTTAGATGGGCGAGATGGCCACCTTAACACAAATAGAAAGTGAGTGCCCTTAGGCTTCTTTATGTTTCTTTTATCAGCTTCCGCTATCCTCTGCTTGAATTATTACTGACATGCCATCAGCAAACATACCTACTTTATGTGTTAAGACTGAAGATAAATCATTAGTGTACATTAAGTACAGCATTGAATCCAGAATGGCACCCTGTGGAACACCCTTATCTGTCGATATCCATTTAGACACAATTTTCAGTGGAGAGTTAGAATGTAGTAATATTCTTTGACTTTGATTGCTTAAATATGACTTAAGTAAGCAGTATATTGGACCCCGGAAACCTGTCAAATGCAGTTTTTCCAACAATATCTCACGGTTCACATTATTAAAGCCATTTGACACATCCAAGAACACTGCTGAAACTTTTATTTTGTTATTTATTGTTTCAAGAATTTCTCTTAATATATTTAATATATACCGATAGGTCCAGCCCGCGACGGGCCATACATAGGCAACAATATACGTATGGAACGTAATGCCATGTGGCAACGTGTGTACGATACCACTCTGCGTGCGCAACCTAATTCCGATAGTCGAGCGCAACAGATGTCCCGTCATTCGTATTTAGCTGTGCATACGTAAAGGTAGTTATCATGTCAGTGTATACAACCGCAGAGAAGGTACAAATAGTTTCGTGGTATCTTGCAGGCAATTCCTGTCGAACAACCGCTGATTTATATGCTGTAGAGTACGTAAATCGGCCTATTCCTTCGCATTCGACGATTGAAGTGACTTTCTTAAAATTTGAATTTATTTTGCAGAATTATTGATTTTTTTACTTTTATCTTTTAGAAAACGTTATTGTTTTTTCATTACTTAAAATTACTTTTCCGTAGCAGCTAAGAATACAATAATAATAATAAATTGGACCTTATTATGTCTGAAACAAATGGGCAAATTACGTATACAGAACGAATATGCAAACGACTATATCCTTGCGCGGTTTAAGTCTTACTAAATTCTTAACTGCAATGTGCTGCAATTGAAGCTGCTGCGGGTAAAGGGGTTTCGGTGGGGGTTTCGGTGTTGCCACTCATTGCTGACTATGGCCCGTTCCGAGCTGGACCTATCGGTATAATGACCGTGTAGTTTGTCTTCCCCCCGCGTATAAATTTTGCATAGCAGATATTAAATTATTTGGTATGAAACTTAACATTTCAGAAATAAGTACTTTTGCAACTACGGATATTAAAGCAATTAGTCGATAATTTAATACATCTGACATGGATTCCTTGTTATATTTTTTGTAAAATATCACATTTTTAAAGTTGGATATTGGACCACTTATGTCGGCAAGGAATTTTAAAATTCTTGTTGATATTTTATCTGCACCAATAGTTGATGTGTTTTTAAAGAATTTATTATATTATATATTTGAACAGATGCTGTATTCGTTAAAACCATTAAATTTTGGTATGCTCAGATTTCCGAAAAATAAATTTATTTTATTTAGTGTATCTTCGTCTGTTTTATGAATGTCAATATACGTTTTATATTTCTCTGTGATTTATATACTACAGTCCATGTGGCTTTAGTTGTGGTTGATGAATTTCTTATACCGGGGTCGACATATTTTAATTTCTGATACGAAAGTAGAAAGAGGAAAAGAGCGCGACGAAATAAACTAAAGATAAACATAAGCGAGGCTGCCACACTCGACAAACGTTTGCTATGAAATGTGAGGCGTGGGGGTCCCCCGCCACTGCGTGGCTCTCCCACCACTGTTAGCAAGCAGGCATCGCTGAATATCATAAGGTCATTTTCTGTATATGATAGAAGTGCAAACCGAAATTAAAATTTGACGACTATGGTATATTTTGAATAACCGTTCCATTTCCTTTGCTAAACAGTTATTTTTAATTCATTTCTGAATTGTATTTGTCTGCTGTGATTTGTCGTTTACGTTGACGTTTTTAGTCTACATTATATTCTTAAATTGTCATCTATCCATAATTTTCTTTTAGTTGGATGCCCTTTGATAATTTTTTGAAGAACATGTTCTTTTTCATACATGCTCCGAGTAATTAAATAAATTTGTCCAATGAGTTTCTTGTTATATTTTGTAGGTATTTTTTTATTCTGTCTGTTAAGTTTTGGTATATCTAGTTGTGATCCGAAAATGCTATTAATATGTACTATACTTTTGTCTAGTA
Source organism: Amphimallon solstitiale (assembly GCA_963170755.1). Classification (NCBI taxonomy): domain Eukaryota; kingdom Metazoa; phylum Arthropoda; class Insecta; order Coleoptera; family Scarabaeidae; genus Amphimallon; species Amphimallon solstitiale. Next base: position 125,506,326 of record OY720678.1, on the reverse strand, counting down.
TTTGTATTCTTGTATGTCCTGTATATTTAACGATTCTCTAAAACTGCATAAAACTTCTATAATTAATTTCACTACTTTAAATGTTTTCTGAAGAAGTTTTAAATTTTTAAACGGAGTAGCTTATGCTTATTCTACGTTGTTTATACTTTCTTATATATTGTTATATTTGTGTGTTATATGCGTGATTTGACAATTTAAATATCTGGAAATCAGATCTACTACAATAAAGAATATTATTATTATTATTATGATTTGGTACATAAGCAATAAGAAACGAAATTTAATGACTATAAATTTCTTACAACTTACTGTTTTAATATATTCAAATATTTGTTCGATACTTCTTGGTAGGACACCTCTGTCATCATATTCGTTTGAAGAACCAGTTATTGCGTAAGTCTTTCCACTTCCTGTCTAAGTACATCATAAAATATCTTAACAAATTAGATGAAAATTATTTTCAATTGGCTACCTGTCCATATGCAAATATTGTACCGTTAAAACCATTGAAAACACTGAAAGAATAAAATGAACGGTTTGAGATTTTATTTTGATCAGACAAATTTTGAAATGATGACCTGTTTATTATGGGTTTAGCAATTACGTTGAAAACTTCAACTTGTGAGGAAATTTGGTCAAATACTTTAGTAAATCTGTAAAAAATTAAATTCTTTGATAACCAAATTGATTTATTTATTCTTTTCTAGTCGTGATTTTTATATACAAAAGCTGATACCTATGTTTCTCGCATTGAATACTTTAGCTGCAATTGTGCAAACCTGCTACAAAGTCAAATTATCTAATAATATGATAAAATCATTGTTTCGATCCAGTACAAAATTTTGTTGTATTCGAAAAACCCTTATTCTTATGGTAAATAAATAAATATGGTATACATTCTGCCTAAGATTAGTTGGTAGTAGCTAATTAGTAATAATATGATCTAACAACTACCGATATAGTTGGTATGGATGGTTTTACGTGTCCTTCGCTGCAAGACTGTTTTCTGTCTTGCTGCGAAGGAAGTAACATGAAAAAGAATTTCCTTAGAAAAATTATTTTTCTTCTTCCGATGTAAACTGGGTTTTTTTTATGTTTTGTTATATGTTACACATAACCATTACTAACTTGTGTACCATCTCTTAGACGGGTTATCTTGCGATTATTTTCTAGTCTTTAGTGGTAAACTTGTAACTAGTATTGTTTCGTTCACTTGTTTGGTTGCTTTCTACTGCAGGGTCAAACGCAAAATCTTCATCCATAGAATTCTAAATTAGACCCACTCTATCTTTTTTTTTTTTTTATTAATCTGAACATCGACTGTCATGCATTAGTCTATAGTCTATGGTGACGATATGAATGTGTTTTTTTTGGAAATATATATGTATTTACCATTGATGATAGCTACAATTTTCAAAAAACCTTAATAGAATTGCGAATTGGTGTACTACATATAAGTAAAACTAAGCAGACAAATGTATTATTACACACACAAAGAAAACTACTTTGCTTCTTCCAGGCTATAATATTGGTGTCAATAAAGTTGTTAAAGATCTAGGCTTTATTTTTGAATCGCTATTTATAAAAAAAAACTTTTGATTTTATTATTCATATTTCTAAATGCTTTTCCAATTCCTAACTCGTAAATTCTTTATTTTACCTATGCCATGAGTAAGCCTGAATACGCCGATATTGTACAATATCCCATCAATGTTTCCATTATATGTTGCTGGATCATATTTACAAGAGATTTTTAAAGTTTTAGCTTATAGATTATGTGGAGGGTTCCTGTTCATACAAGTCAGAACGAACTGATTAAAAACACAATATGGCTTAGACGGAAGAAATGTACATTCCGCGAAATACTGTGTATTTAATATATGACAAAACTGGCTGCAATGCTTTAATTTCAAAAATACCTTTTCAGGTTCCGATAATGTCTACTAGTCGATCACCAACACGGACTTACTTGAACAAGATCAACTATCACCATGTCATCATCTGGCGTACCACAGGGTTCGAACCTTGATCCACTTTTATGCAACCTCTTCATAAATGATCTCATAGGCGCTTTATTTGTGTTAATAATCTCGTTAATGTACTGTTTTTGGCTTATGCTGGCGACTTAAGCATATATCATAGAATAGTTTTTTCCTCAGATGTCGATATTCTTGAACAGAATTTAGACAAGATTCTTCCCCAGTGTAAGAATAATAAGCTTTATATCAACATAGACAACCGTTGCTCTGGTAGTTATACTAGAAGAATAAATTTCATTCGTTCAGAAGAAGATCAGGACGATGTTTTGGTTTTGCAGTGACGTTTTAGTTTTACTAACTTACAAACAATATGTTTCCGGTTTTATGTCCTCGTTGTAAGAAAATTGGAGTACGAATATGAGATGTTGTTCTGGATATACCATGTGTAATGGCCCGCAATTGAAGATTCCTGAAATACATGTTATACATACTTGATGACCCCTATCGGATTCAAAACACCGATTGCTTCTCAGACATAAATTCAGAGCACTATCAGAAAGGAGAACTGATATCAGCGACTCTTTTATTGATAATCTACTGTTCAATGCACTAGGTGTACCTTAGTTGCGTGAACATCTTGGTGCTGCGTCTTCATCATCATGGTTCCAGCGTCGAAGAATAATATTTTATTCAAAGCACCTTAATCTAATTTCAATCTGATATAAATTTCAACAATCGACATAAATATTTTTGAGATTTTCCTTGCGCTTATTTTGTAATTGACGAGTGCCTTTTCAGATTCTGCTAGACATTCGATCTATCGTCATTTATCTTGCAGTGAGCACAAATAAAACATACGTGTAGGACTTCGAATAATTTCATTTTAGATATATTTATTGAATTCAAATAAGTTAATTTTCTTTCTTCTCTAAAACAGTCTCAATATATTGAATTACTCTTTAAGTAATTATAATTCTTCTGGTTATTATGATTCTATTGAAATTATACCTGTTGGACAATAAAGAAACATTATTGTAATGATTATTATTTTCGTTTATTTGCTTCTGTTTCATTCATTCTTCTTAATGTCTTCCCCATCTCTATGGCCCTTATTGGATGTTATTCTACTTCCCTGATCAAATTTGTATATATAGATACCTTAGTGGATAGTTAAAATTCATGATATGTTCGACCACTTTCTCACCCATTCAAATTTACGTACTTCCATTTTCTGATCTCATCATAATTTTTGTCTTATTCCTGAAAATATTCACTTTGCCTTGTTTTGGTTACTAATTTGTGTTGTGCAATAATATTAATAGGTTTTCGTTTGACAAGATTTAAATTTTTATATTTATAAACAACTGCAAATAGTGTCTGGTAAAACAGAGGAATAAACTGTTTTCTGTATAGAGATATCTAACAAGCCCAGGGATTTCTACAAAGCCCCTAATTGGAGATAGTGTAACACTTATCTACTTTCCTGTATTTGTGAGACTTATTTAACAATGGATCGGTTTCGCTGTTTATATTGAACACTAAATCTTCATGTTCTGTTCTTCTCGAAATGTGATACTCCTATTAGAAATGAATAATTGCAGTGCTTTAAAAAATGCAAATTAAGTGGAGATAATTTTACCGTCGTTGATTTCTTAACAGACTCCTTTTTCAAGCGGGCGTAGACTTTAATAGAATTTTTTACCATTTTGGTAAATTCACTTCACAACAGTTATCAAAATTTGACACGTTACCATAAATGTCAATATCTGTCGCTTCAATACAAATGTCAAAATAATTAAAACTCTTGTCACATCATACGTAATTAGTTTAGGCAAATGAGGTTTTAAGGTTGACGTCGATTTACGAGGGATGCTCTCTTTCCACTGAGCCTAGTAAAGTAAAACAAAATTTATTTACAAAGAACATTTATTTATAATTTTTCGAAGTATTCTCCTCCACAGTTAATGCATTTTTGCATCCGTGAAAACCAATCTTGAAAACATTTTCTACAATTTTCTAGCCATAGTTTGTTTATTTGATTTTTAACAGCATCAACCACTTCTTCAGCCGAGTAAAACGTAAATCTCGTAATTTATACTTTACCCGCGGAAATAAGAAAAAGTCTGCTAGGTCTAGACTATACGGTGAATAACCTATTATTTCTAAGATTCTGAGTAGTGAGGATAGTTTTAACCGACCTTAAAATCGGTAAGAGGGAAGGTTAAAATCTCACTTTGTCTCAGTTAACTCTACACAAATGGAACGCGTCTAAATATAACCTCCGTTAAAGTGAGGTGATATTATCTGAGATTTATGGCAAAAGGAAATCAGCTACTATAGACCGTCTCAACCCCATTATGCAGTACAAGTTTAATAGGGATATTGCATCTCTTATTATCGTTAGTAATCTCTTAATAACTCCATCTTTATATCCGGTTGCCTGTCGCAAATTCTATTATGCAAAGTATTTGGCTATAGGCGAGCAGACAGGCGTGGGCACTATTAAGGAAACTAAGAGGCGGAACCCCAACACACAGAAAAAATACAGCAATCAGTCCAAACGCCGTTGCTTCACACATAGTGGCAACATCCAGAGCACCCAAGGATAAAGGACATACAGTTGAGGTTAAACGAGAACTTAAAACCTTAAAAGCTGAAGCCACAGAAACAGAAGACTCTCGTCCTTACACTAGCGAGGATGTTTCAAATGCTCTTAAAGATGTCAAGCCAGGAAAAGCTCCAGGGTTTGACAACATACACCCTAAATTCTTACTAAACTGTGGCGGGTACGCAAAAGTCTGGATGGCTCGTTTTTTCACAGATATTACACAAACTGGCAATAAAAGAGCAACTAAGTTTTGTTCAAGATTGGTGTAAAAGAAGAGATTTAGCATGAATCTCTAAGTATAAAGTGTTGAGCTTTTTGCGTAAATTTAACTTACCGTACAATCACCATCACAAAACCGGAAGTAGGTCTTTTACTCTTATCCAAAAATAGTTTCTTGCAAATATCTCACAAGTTAAGCTTTCTAAAAGCAATTATGAAGAGTATTTAAACCTTGTTCTTGATTAATATTTGCTTAAAAAAGGAGCTTCAAAATTCGCACTGAAAGTAACACTCACATTTATCCAGTAGCAGTTTTCTGAAAATATCACGCAAAGTATGCACCGAATACAGATTTATTGAGAGTATAAAAGCACTTAGATCTGGATTTAGAATAATTCTTATACGGAAAAATTTTCAAAATTCGGACCGGAAGTAAAATCGTGTGGTACCCACATCAATTTTTTCTATACGTTTCATTTGTACATAATTGAGTATGACCAGATATATTTTCTTTAAATAGGATGCTCAATATCGAATTCGAAGCTTTACTCACAAATTTTTCAACGCATCTATAAGGTTGACCGGTTATATCGACGATGATATCAAGTCGCTCTAAAATGTCTTTATAATTTGCTTTACAATCGATTAGACTCAGATAAACTCTTGGAGTGAATTAATTTTGGTACACCACGTTCATCTTTCAGTTGATTGAGTGTCCTACTGTGTTATGTATATAAAATATGTATGTGTTGTAAGAAATTATCTAATTCATCCATTGATATTAACTTTTCTATTAGTAAGTTTGTAAATAAATAAATATAAAGAAATTACTCTTGGTTATTCGCATGACACAGCAGTCAGCACTTTCGTCAACGACAATTTTATTCATAAAAAAATATATAAAAAAAAGCTGAAAATATTAGATATTATATTAAAACTATAATCTAATACATATTGCTATTTTTAAATATTTGCAATATACAAAAAAAAATCCTAAATATCTTCCAAGAAATTTATGAGAAAATACCTAACATTCATTACGTCCCTATTATTTCAGCTCCAAAAACTTTATTAATTACTACATACAATTTTGTATACGAGATTCCTTGTCATCATAACCCCGGTATTTCATCGGCATTGTCAGTCGACCCGTTATATGAGCCATAATATTCCTCGGTGACACTAAATAGGATAATGCGCTGGGCTCGCTGGTTAGATGACGAAAATTACTTATTACAAATTTCTCTCCTGGAACACGAGCTTCGTACGTTTTTCTAGAATGAGGACAATAACAGCGAGAAGTATAGACGACCGATCGGAGGCTCATACTCTGCTAATAATCCATCTTTCCTTTCGAGCCAGCCAAAATCAATGAGAACGTGCGCGTACACCTACTACGGAATCCGGGCTTGCGCCAAACAATGGAGTTGTGTTTTTCCACCACGGTTACAATTTTTTCCCATATATGATATTCATTTATTTACACGGTGTGTAGAATATCACGTCTCTAAGAGAATGAAATAAGTTCATGATTATATGTTGTGATTACAATTTAATAATTAAACGAGTACTATTATGGAGTGCCCTTAGGACATGCTTTAGGACCTACACCATCTATCATAGTATTAATAATAGAAATTATTAATTACAAACCTAACATGAGATGTTTACAAATTATGTATACTTATACTTACTTTAAATATATTCTCGACATCATATCATAGTAAACTTATTGAAACTTTTCAATTTTATTTTTGAAAGTAACAGTATTCAATTTTTAGTATTATCTGGTAGTGTTTAATAGACTTTTAATTCAAAGTTTATAAAACCACTATTTGTAATTTTCAGTCGATGCTTCCAGGCTCTAAACTTTCCTTATTCCGAGTGTTTTATATATACCAGATCTCCGGGCAATAAAAAGACTAACTAGTAGGAATGTAAAGTGCTACAAGAAACAAACCTATATATTATCGTAATAACGAAGAAATGTAAATTTTTTTGGTGAACTTTTTAGACAAGAAGTTTACATTATAGTATTGGCACATATATTTGTATGCTCATAAATGGACACATAAAAATACAAAGAACGTTCAGCCAGACTAGAATAGCCGTACTGTTTTCTGAAGACAATAAGATTATTGACTATTGTACCGAGCGCATAACGAAAACACAGTTGCGGGTGTTTTTTGTAAAAAAAAAACTTAGGAGTTATTAAATTGGAAAATGGGTCAACAGCTGATACGGAGAAGCATGTGTAATTTTTTTTTAGCTGTTGAAAGTGTAAATAATTTAGTAAGTTTGTGTGAAGACGTGTATTTACTCTTTTTATTTTCACATTAAGTAAAATGAAAAGAAACGATCTGTGAAACAGGTGGATTATTACTATTTCCTTCCTCACATATGCGCTTTGCCACTGTAAAATACGTTGGCGACGATCTTTGTCTCAATTTCATTCCCATCATACACTGGTGTGTTCGTGTAACCCAAAAAAAAGAAATCCAATGGATTTAAATCCGGGCTGCACCCCAGCTATGGTCTATGTCCCCCACGTCCAATCTATCAATGAAGATATGCAACATTTAGATAATGCCACACTGTCCATGAAATGTGTGGTGGCCCGCCAACGCGCATGAGATTTCTTCTAAGCTGCAGGGGCAAATCATCGAGATACTCCGTCAATCCATTCTGCAAAAAAATTCAGTAACTCGGTACGGTCAATCGTGCAGGTAGTATGTGCGGTCCGAGTAGACAATCACCGACAATTTCCGCCCAATTGAAAATAACCAGTGAATTGAAATTTTGAAATTGAATTAATATTTTTTTTGAAACATCTTTTATTATCTGTTATTTGTACAAAAAAGATGTCTGATAGTGATAATTATATTTATTATTTAAAAATTTAGTTAATTTTTGTTGAACCATCTTTTATTGATTATTATTTCTACAAAAAAGATTTTTGTACAAATAATAGATTATAAAAGAATGTTCATTAGATAATATTTAAATTAAAACCAAAATATTAGTTTAGTGGGACTGTTTCAATATTACAATGACAGTGGCAGTATTTGAACAGATTTTGATTGAATACAAATATCAAATGTAATAGTAGTTTACTGTAGTTTATAAACACAAAGTTTGAATATGTAATAGATTAACATAACCATACTTATTCAATAGATCAAACTTAAGGGTCCTATACAGTGGATAGGAAATGTATTATTGGTTGCATAGCACATACTTTAATAAGCCAAGAATGTCCGAGTATTATTACACATAGGGAATATATAATAAATATTTGAAATAATAACTCAATATCTAAGCGAATAAAAATTCATTTATGACCAAATATTTACACATTTGTAACCACGGGAAAGATTTTTACCAGAATAACAATTCATTGTAATGTGGGTTGCCTAATTTTAATTTATTTTATATTCATATAAAACAAAGTAAAGAATAGCTGAACGAAAAATAAGTGCAGAGCGGGGTAGCTTTTTATTCAATTTATAACGTGAACTAAAGCAAACAAATCTGCTACAAAGGATGTTTGAGAAAACTTGTTTTTAATATTTTGACATATTAATTAATTTTCTTTAATCAGATCATTTTTTTCTAAATTTGATTATTCAGCGGGGTAGATTACTGAATTCTTCATAAGTTGACGTTGAAAGGTTTTCTCCAAATTTAAAATCAACAAAAATATCTTGCATTGAAAATCTCCTATTTTTCAACTATTCACATATCCACTATATAGGATCCTTAAGGATTTATGTTAAAAATTATAGTAGGTGTAGTAAATATCTTGGATACATAAAGAAAAATAGTTAATATTGATGAATAATTATTGATTTTTGTTCTAATAGGGGGGAGATAAATTTTCTTTATAAAGATTTTTCAGTGTCATAATTTCCTGAAAAAATAATAATCCTTTCCGATTTTCTCCGAATTTAAGAAGAGAAATATTAATCCTGCAGGAAAGAGTAAAAGAATTTGGTGAAAATATATAATATAAATAAAACAAGCAAAATAATTGTAGATATTATATTAAATAATGGAATAGTTATCCTCTAGTCTGGCTGGAGGGAGTACCGGTGCCAATCGTCAGTGATAGTAGGTTCGTGGGTTGTACTGTTGATGATGAATTGAAACGCATATTTCAACAACTGATAATAAAAATTACTTTCTAACTTTTATTGGCGATTATTGTCATTAAACAGTATGATTTTGTTATGAATGTATAGCGTACATGGAATGGATTAAAATTGAATTGTAACAGGACTACGAGTACATTATTGTATATTGAGCCCTTTTGCACTGTTAACTAATCTCCACTGGTCTGGATGGAGTGTCGTTGCCAGTCGCCAGTGATATTAGGTTCTTCGGTTGTAATGTTGATGGTGGATTTTTGAGGGAAACGCATATTTCAACAACTGATAATAAAAATCACTTTGTACCTTTTATTGGCGGTTATTGTCATTACACAGTTACTTACACATTTGGAAACGTTTGATCGTCAACCAATTAGTATATTTGGATATACTGTAGCTAAATGTTAACTTCAGTTATTTCAGTGAAAGTACGCTGTACAGGATGAAATTCTATTACTTCTTTCAAGGAAAACTTTGCCATTAGTAAAATGATCATCAAATAAATTATTGCTTATATTACAATAAATGCATTCTTATAATAAAATCCGAAAGTGAATAGAAAAAATTGAAATCAAAAACTGAAATTGAATAAATAAAAAGTATTTAAAGAAGGTTCTAAAAAATGTACCCACTTGCAACTAAATCCTATTTCGCAATATGCTACCCTGTAGGAATAAATGGGATGTTTAATGTTTACCATGTTATACATATGTCCAAATCTGTGTATTGTTTGTATTGATAATCAAATTTGTATTTACAAAGGTAAAAAGAACTTCATCATTATAGCAAATAATCCAGTTCATCACGAGGAAACAGAGCATATTGATAGATAATACCTTCCCATTAGAAAATAAATTTAAATAAATATAATAATTTTTAGATATATTCCCACATGAAAGAAACTTGCTAATACATTTACAAAAGGACTGCCGATAACAGTTCGGGGAACCATCGCACGAGTAAAGCACTGTATACCACATATACATCATTGTCCGTTTCTTCTTCTCTGAGTGATGGTTTTACTGTGGTTTCCCACATTTTTTGGCAAATGCGAGGATTCCTGGAAAAGGAAACTTGGTTACCACTATACCAATGTTCGAGTCCAGACACTAGTTTTTCTACCTTGCTAGAGATATTTGCTTACTATATGAGTATATGCTTTCCGTTGATTAAGTACCACGTAGGTCATGGCACGGGAAATGTGTGGATTGATGAAGAAGTCTTGGATGCAAAAAATAAACTTACATTCTTAAGTGATAGGAGTAAAAAATTCCCTATATTTAAAGCTGATTTTCTCAAATATGAAAAAGTTTGTAAAGATTTTATCATTGACAGAGGAAAACAATACACTAACTGTTTTATACTGCAATCAAAAAATAAAAACAAAGCCGTTTGGGCGCTGATAAAAAATAAATGCCCAACACACCAACAAAAAAACAGTTCTTCCGGATTATAGTATGTATCGGGAAAATACCTCAACATATTTCAACAATTATTTTGCAACATTGGCTTCAAATCTAGTTGATACAAATTTTTATCAAACTGATATTGATTTTCATTCAATTGACATACATATTGACCTAGTAAATAATTCGTTTTCCATGTCGAATATAGACAAAAATGATATTGAAATTGCAGTTGGTAAATTAAATGCAGATTCCTCAGTGGGATATGATCATATCTCACCATGCATAATTAAATACTGTTATTGGCTAATTATTGAGCCTCTAATATACTCATTTAATTTGTCGATTAATCATGGGATCTTTCCATCAACTCTAAAAGTAGCACTGATAAAACCACTTCATAAAAAGGGAGATTGCAATGATTTTGCAAATTATAGACCAATAAGTGTTGCGTCAGTCTTCTCAATGATTTTTTGAAGTAATTGTTATTACTAAATTAACTGAATACTTTAAAAACTTTGATTTATTTTCTGATGATCAGCATGGATTTCGTCCTAGTTATTCTTCGAATACTGCATTGTTTCAATGCCTTGCGAGGGCCATATTACTAGTATAGATTCTAATTGGCCATGTTTAGCAATGTGCATCGACTTGTCAAAGGCTTTTGATTGTATAAATCACACAATTCTTCTTTATAAACTGCATAGGTATGATATTCGCGGTATGGTGAACAAATGGTTTGAGTCTTATCTCCGGGACAGAAGGCAGCGGGTTACATGTTCTGGAGAAATATCAGTTGAGAGAGAGAGGTAACAGTGGGGGTCCCACAAGGCTCAGTGATGGGCCCCATATTGTTCTTAATTTATATTAATGATCTGCCAAAACTTATAAAACCATTGGCCGCAGTCTCTTTCTATGCGGATGATATTAATATAATCATTGATGCTAATGACTTATTAGATCTAAAATCTAAGCAGACAGGATCTACACACAGATAAAAGATTGGATGTCAGTCAATAAGCTATTAGTTAATGATACAAAAACCAAATGTATTTTATTTAAAAATCAATTAAAATTTAGGGAAACAAAAGTTAACCTACAACAAACTTCTGTGGGCTTGGTTAGTTCATGCAGGGTACTGGGGGTTGTGTTGACTTGGTCCGCCCATATTGATGTTTTGTGCAGTGAGCTGAGTAGGGCTTGCTATGGAATATATAATCTGCGGAATTATTGCAGTTTCGAAGTCTTGAAAACATACTACTATTCGAATGTGTTTTCCAGTATTCGATATGGTATAATTCATTGGGGTCATTGCAGAGATGCCCAGAGGGTATTTTTAATGCAAAAAAAGCTGTAAGGTACATAAATAACCTGAGATTGCAAGAGTCCTGTAGACCTGCTTTTAGAAAAAAAAAGAATTCTAATCTTTAACATATACATACTGGAAGTAGTGTCATTTGTACATGAAAACAGGTCATCTTTCACCTCCAGTATAGACCACAAATACAGTACACGACAAAATAATTACCTGCTGCCATTTCAGCATAAAACAGCACTTTTTCAAAGAAATCTTCTTTATAGTGGTTGTAAACTATATAATAAACTTCCATCCGAGATAAAACAGGAAGGTTTAAAAACATTGAAACTCAAAGTTAAGGAATTACTATTAACATTAAATTGTTACTCCAGTGAGGACTTCTTGAATCAATGATTTGTTATCTATATTTTGTAGTTTTCATTTTTGACGTTTTCACACATGTATGTTTTCTTTGTATGTACACGTGTTTCTGAAATAAATTATATTATTATTATTATTATTATCAACTTAAGTCGCGCTACAGGCGCATAAGAATAATTCATGACCTATAAATCTTCAAATAATTGATTAATTTTTTGATATATTAATCTCAACACATTCACGTATTATTACTTATATTTATCTAAAGTGTTTCCTTTATAAACAAGTGGCAAAAGAAACACATGTAGTCATTCATATCTATTTAGAATAAGCAATTTTTGTTTTATAAGATAAATCACATTTATTTTGAAGATGCGTCTGCATTATTTATCTGTTAGTATATTATAGTTATTATTATTGAAGTTTGAAAGATTGGTGATTACGATTAATTATTCTGATGAGAAAACTGATGATTAAACAATAATAGTTTACGTAATAGTAATAAACTCTAAATAACATTTTGGAGTAACTTATATTTCACTCTTGAAAGTAATAGATAATTGTGATTATTATCACCGCAAAGTCGACAAGTCGGAAAAACAAGAACTCTGGTGGAATTGCGTCGGACAGTTATCGTGCCCGGAGACCAGTCTACTTCACGTCAGTGCAACGACCGGAATTGGACAAAATAGAACGAAATGCATTTCATTCCGAAAAATCAGTGAAAGTTCGATATCATCGTTGGTAAATATGCACTCGTAACTAATATTGAAATTACCGCGAACGCGATTTGTCCTGTATTCCAGGAGAAGTCGAATATCTTCTCATTTTTCTACTGAAAGACCCGCTAGAGGCGAACACTTGTTTCATGCTCGCTAATATTACAGTAAGAGGTGAGTCAGAAATACCAAATAAACGCATGCACATAAACAAATACATATCGGTATCGTTATAAATGATAATGATAAGGGATTCGTAATCTCTTCATTTACATTAGTGATGTATTATAGGATTTAAATATTTTGTTTTCTATAGGCATACGCAATGCCGGCATCTAAATAAATATGTACCTTGGGTTAATATTTTCCAGGAATATTATATGTTTCTTATTTATTTAACTTAAAAATTATATGATAATATAGAAATTATTTAAATACATATTGTATGCTAAGTAATAATATAGTTGTAAATAATAATTATAAAGAATAATATAAATTAAAATTAAAAACACATTATTTCTCTATTTGCCCTACATATCTGCAGGGTTCGTTCTGTTGAAATGGTTTGAGCTAGAATCCTGAAATATTAAAGAGACATAGGACTCAATAATTTTTTTTCATGCATAAGTTTTCGAAATAACAAGCCCTACTTATTTTTTTTAATGGCAAAATTAGTTAAATGGACCATCGTTAAAAAGATTACATTTTTCCGAATTAAATGATATAATAGGTTTGGTGATTTGTTTGACAGAATCTTAGAAGAAAATTAAAACTTAATTAAAAAAAACACGAAATTTTGATAAGTAGTTTTAAACGAGTTCTAAGTCTCTTTAAAATTTTAAAATGCTGCCTCAAACCGTATTAGCAAATCGACTCCAGTTTCATACACATTTTTTACCCTGAATGTTATTGCATTGTGGTATTTTACTTGAAATTTGATTGCGAGATTGTTTGGTTTATCTCGAAATGTTTTGGAGTCAGCCTATATTTCCTTAAAAAATGGGGTTTACTCTATTTTCGAAATTTCGTATTATCACAATAGTAACGAAAGATTCTGTGTCTTTTTTTTACTGAATGATAAGTATAAAATTATTATTGTTTTCGTGCAATTAAAGGCATTAACACCATGGTACAAATATATAAGGTTTGCTACAACTTTGACTTAAATTCGTCTATTTCTGCGCTGGATACAGTTACGTCATAAATGTTGCGTCATCCATCATATGTGTATGTGTATTGTGTTTTGTTTATATTTAGATTTCGAAGAAGTTTTATAGTATTTTTTGTAATTATAGTTATTGTTCACTTAATTTTGCAAGAGATACATATGAGGACTAGTACTTAAATAATCGACAGATCAGAGACAAATATAAGTATCCGGTAAAATCTACCCAGATGCTTCGACAGCTGTTCCCACATTGCAGATACATAGTGAGGCTGCAGTTGATAACTTGGCTTTACAACCATCAAGGCTAACATAACAAATATAATATTATGCTTACGAGTACTTTATTTTGAATTATTTACTATACAAAGTCCGATGTTGCTGAGGAAGAAAGTTAATCTCTAATACATATTTCATGTACTTTTACTAACTTCAAAAAATAAAGAAGTGGACCTAATATATATATATGTTCAAAATGGACTGCCGAGGGTATTTCCTCAGCAATTTTGCTTCGAAGCATAAGCCCAAAACCCTACAGATATTTAAGAAGACAATATGCACTGGCAGACTTGTCAACATTAAGAAAATGTGTGACAAATTGTGATGCCGAAAATTTTCGACCTCGGGATTTTTGCAGATGTCCCCTGATACCAAAAAAGTGGTTTTTAAAAAAATGTCTGTGTGTGTGACCACGATAGCGGTCAAACCGCTGTAGGTATCAATTCCAAATTTTGTATTTACGCGTATAATGTCCCTCTTGAGATCTGATTAGTTTTTAGTAAAATCGGTAGACCGGAAGTAGTAGTTTACTTCGGTGAAAAAATTGAATTTTGCCAATATTTCGTCAAGTTTAAACAAATTTATAAAGAATTCAAATGTACTCAAAATTAAATTTGAGAAGAATTTTATCAAAAAATTTTTCGAAATTCCTACCGGAAGTAGTTTTTTACTCTTATCGAAAACTATTTTTTTGCGAACATCTCGCCAGTCATGCTTTCTAGGCAGGTAGATTACGAATAGAAAAGTATTTAAAACATAATTTTCAATACCTTTTGTATAAAAAAAATTTCAAAATTCGGACCGGAAGTAACACTTTTACTCTTACCGAATAGCGACTTTTTGCAAATATGTCGCAAATTATGCATTTTATATATATTTATCAAGAGTACAAAAGTATTTAGAGTTAGATTTGCAATGTTTTTCGTATCAATGAAATTTCAAAATTCGGTCCGGAAATAGCACTTTTACTCTTAGCGAGTAGAACTTTTTTTTTATAATATCATGCAAAGTACGCATTCTATAGAGATTTGTTGAAGAATAGAAGTACTTAAAATAGAATTTTGAATAATTTTTGTGTAAACATTCTTAAATTCTACAATTTGAAACGCTCATACGTATAAGAAAGTCGTGTGGTGGCCATACCACATTTTTTAAAATAGGCTCCATCTCAGACATGTATAGCAAGCATTGATACAAACGAAATACCAGCTACGGAAGTTAAATAAACATCTCTATTTATTGATTGCATATTATGTAAATATTTACTAATGGAAACAAAAACTGTCGTATTTATTTTATTTAAAAGGACGCAAGAATCTCTATACATAATAAGATTTTCTCTTTCAGTCCAACTTACACTGTAACTTATCTACTGGTTACTTTCTGTTGTAGATATTTTGTGACATGAGCTTCAGTTGAACACTCAGATCAACTAACATTGATCTTGCCTCAACATCGATATATCAAACTGATTAGGATTTTGCTACTAGTTAATATTTTTGTACGATTTATTTTGTTAAGATAGTCTATCATTTGGTAATTAGTATATGTTATGCTGGACTTGTCACACATACTTGTATAGAAATTTAGTTGAATTTTTGTTTATTACAAATATATCTATACATTTGATATTTTACCTTATCAATATTTTCCCCCGCATTGATTATCCGCACAATATTAAACCTAATCTCATAGGTGAAAATTTCGCAAACATTAACTGATAAAATAAGTACGACAGATCATGTTCAGTGCTCCACCGTATACACGTATGTACATACATTACATAGCTCTATTAACACATACAGTATGTGAGTGCATAACAACCGGACTTTAAGCACTCGAAAGTTCATTATTATATATTCCCTATTCAGCAAACAAGAAAATCATATCCTTCAGACCTCAGTAACAGTATACGTTTATTTATTATTTCCTTATTTTAAAACCCAATGATGGCTGCTACACGCATTCGAGTGTTTGTTAATTATAGAAATCGGTTTATTTGAAATACGATAATTGGTGGTATGCAATGATTATGATTGACTTTTCTTGTTGTTTTTTGAAGTCCAAGCGGACGTTAGAATTTTCCAATTAGCACGTTTGTTATTGCTAGACCATCGGTAGAAGTTTGATATTATAGCCGGACGGGTAAAACATATTAACATATACGTACATACATAGTTCTTGTTAGTGGAACTTCTTGAAAATATCCTTTGCATTTAACCACGGCTTCATTGTTTTGAACTTAACATGAATCGGTGACAGCGCGAGTTCGTGTGTAAATCAGTTGAAAGGCTTATTCTCGTATTGTTACGTCTCGGCTAATGTTTATGGTATGTTGTCAAGTTGGAAATATAAATATGGGATTTGGTGTGCATAAAAGTAGCGTGATTTTAGACAAAACGACATGGAATAATAGTTACAATAACAATACGTGAAGTGTTTATTAAAGTTCATGTTTCTGGTGTTTAAAATGTGTTCTTCTAGATGTATACATTGAATTATTTCACCAAACAACACGTGTAGATGTGTAAAATAGTGAGCCTGTCTTGAAAAGAAATATAAGTGAACTAAATGATAGAATTGAGTAAGTGTTTCTTTTAGTTTATTATATTCAGCGCGTAGAATATAAGGATATTTATTTGATAAGATTTCTGTAGCGGCAATCCTCTCTCCAAAATGTTTTTCGAGAAGATTATTGGCTCGGAATGTTGTACTCGATGAAATATATTTGCATTGCAACTATTCACTAGAATTTGGTGGCTGGACGTTTTTCTTCTTCTCTTCTTTTTCTTCTTCCTCCTAATTTACGCCTTGGGCCTGTATGTTCCAATTTAATTTTCGTTTGATTTTGATACTCATGAGTTCTTTCAGCATTTAGATGGTCTTCCAGGTATTCCGTCTCGTGCGATCCTGGTGAGTCTATCATTTTCCATCCTGCTGATATACTCATACCACAGTATTCATCTTGTGTCGTTCAACACTGTATAAACTACATTACTGACTCTTGTTGGTGAGCACCGTCAACATGTTAAGGTTTTCTGATAGTATGATTCCTTAAGACTTTATAATACAGATATTATTCAATCAACTTACATATTTTGAGCTATGCTTTATGAAAACTATCAAGTTTGAACCACGTGTCTGCAGCTGCTATGCACATAGAAGTTTAAAATTTCATTTTTATTTACACATTTCTACATTCATTTTCATTCATTGATGTTGGCTGTTGTCTCCGATAAATGGAAAATCTTCTGCCTATAGTTATAAGTGACAGCCAGCTTTTCTATTTGTTATTTTGTTATTAGTTTTCAATGAATCATTTACATCAAGATTGATATCTCTAATTTTGGTAGTATCTAAACTCAGACTGTAATTGCTTGCTAAATGTATAAGGAAAGAAATTATTTATAAAAATAAAACTAAACCCCAAGTCTTAAAATCACTTGTTTTTAATGTTTCCATATATTTTTTGATTAATTTGCATTGTTTTAAGAGTAAAAACTATATTCTAACATAGGGCATCACGTCACAGTTTCAAAATAAAATTTTTATTTGTTTTCACGAAGATTAACGTAAAATTTAAAATTGAAAAAAAAATTGGAGCAGACATGTTCGCGGCTATACCGTGAAGGGCAGTTGCAACTATAAAGGACACGGCGTCACGCATTTCAGAGAGAAGCAGATAATTCTAATATATTAGTGATCGCGGAATATATATTAAATTGAAACTTCTGGAATCGATACATGCACATATGAAGGTTGCAGCAGGTGTAGTGATTCATTTATTGTTTAGTTGTTGACGCGGTCTGGCGTCACTTAGTTAAGAAAGTTTGAACACACCATGAATGGATTTAGAGGTGGCAGCATGGACTTATTTTAAAAATGTTTGCAAATATTTTCTGGGAAATCAATGAAGTGAAAACCACGAATATATCGTGCATGGTTTATTCGCTAGAAAACTATATCAAGGTAGGTGGGATCCCGTCATGATGGGAGATTTTTGCTAGTTTCTCAAGAGAGAGCAAAAGGCAACATAAAGGGAAGAAATAACTCTACATATTTATGCAAAACTCACAATATTACTGTATATCTACGGAGTATGATTACAGTCATTTTCTTTTGCTTTTCCGCTTTTGTCATTTTTGTTTCACTATTTGTCAAATGACTTTCCAATTATTTTATACAGTAAGCTTCCTTTATCAAATAAATTCCGTTTCTGTCAAATGGTTTTCCTTATTTATCAATTTAATTTCACGTGCATAAATATTTTCATAATTACAATGAAAATAATAACAATAATCGTCAGAGAAGGAACAAGATAAGCAATGAAATACATTCCTTGAATAACGGTAAAGAATCTTGGTTGGACAACAATTTGGCATTTTGCCGGATACAGTTAAAGAAATGTAAGCAACATATGGAAGAATTAAAAATACAGATTTGTGACTGACTGGGCTGACATGGGTTGTTCTCTAACCCTCCGCCAGATGCAAGAAAAGTGCATAAACAAATGGCCACCTCTTCAACAAATATCACTATCTACGATTAATAGAGCACTTAAGAACTCTCTTTATTCTGTTAAAAAAGTGACATTTGTCCCTGAAAGAAGAAATAGACCGGATATTATTCAAGCTCGCTTAGATTATGCAATGCAGTAAAACAAAATGATGTTGAAAAGAGAAAAAATGTTCTTTATTGATGAATACGGAATACAAATATACTTTCGAATTTCATACGAAAGATCTGTGACAAATACCAGAGCATCAAAAATAAAAGCACAGTTAAGAGAGCGCAATTATTCTATTGGCGTTGCAATTAACGTAAATTCCTTGAATTTGTTTCAAATAATCGAGCTGTAGAAGGGGCTCATATTCTTATGGACAATGTAAGATTACTTGTAGCGATGCCTGCTTTCCAACAGTCGTGGGAGAAGCAACGCATTCGGGGGATCTTCACATTTCATAGGAAACGTTTGCCTGGTGTACTTGGCAGCCTCGCTATATGTTTGTCTTTACTTTATGTCGCCGTGCTCTTTTCCTCTTCTACTTTCGTACCAGAAATTAAAATTTGTCGACTACGGTATAAACACGAAAGGGAATTGATATAAAGGGAAAGTAATTTGACAAAAAGGGAGTTCCGTTTGACAAACTCAACTGACGTTTAAAAAACATGGAAAGGCATTTGACAAATAATGAAAAGCAATGGACAAAAGCGGAAAAGCAAAAGAAAATGACTGTATAACTCTAAAACTAGACGTGGAGAAATCATTTGGTTTTTGGTTATCTATTCAGTTGACGACTGTAAGAGCTGTACACCGGTTATTAAAAGAAAATTAAAATTGTCGGCTAGTATTATTATTATCCAGTGCCAAATCTGTCTTGTTTTAATGTTCGTACAAATAAAAGTTCAAAGGTCAACGTTTAGCTTTTCTGTAAAAAATAACTTTAGTCCATTATTTATCCGTAAATAGAATAAACAATAAGAAAAATATAGTTTTATAGCAATATTTGTTTCTTTTATATTATTACAAGTATTGCATTACATTATTGACATTGATATAATACATTTTTTTTGTATGTTATTGTTCTACTACGCCGATGTTATTGACAAGAGAGTACATAATAGAAAAAATATAGGGTATCAATGAAAAATCTTCTATAGGTATTAATCAATAACGTTAATACAAAATATAAGGGGTGTCCCATTAAGAGCGCAATATTTAAAATGTGCCCTACATTCGTTTAGTTAGGATGGCGGCACTGAAACTATAACATCCTTCATCTGTTATTATTGCGATTAGTAGATCGCGTTGTTGTTGTGGAAACACGTTATAAATATGGAATCCAGCAGACCATGGCCAGAGTCGGGAATTTGTAAATTGGGTGTTGAAATATCAACAAGAGGATGACGATTTTTAGAAGTCAATTATCTTTAGCGATGAGGCGAATTTCCAGCTGAATGGGTACGTGAACACTCAAAGTTGTCGACTTTGGGGCGAGGACAATTCTCGAGAAATTCATGAAAAGCCATTGCATGCAGAAAAAATTACTGCCTCGTGTGAATTCTGGGCTAGCGGAATAATAGGGCCTTATTTTTCGAAAATGGTGCTGAACAAGCAGTGACCGTTTTTGTGGTCACTGTTGGCTGGAATGGATATTGAAGGAATGAGGTTTCAACAGGACGGGGCAACATGTCACACGGCGCGCGAAACAATGGATTTGTTGAGAGAAACATTTTCTGGGCGAATCATCTCACGCAATGGCGATCGGAATTGGCCCCCGCGCTCGTGCAATTTGACCCCGTGCGAGTTCTTTCTTTGGGGGTACGCGAAACCTTGTGTCGATGCCAAAAATCCACGAAGAATTCCTGAGTTGAAGAAGGAGATAGACGTGTTATTGGCGAAATTGAACCACAATTATGCGCAAAAGTCATCGAGAATTTCGTAAAAAGAACAAGAGCGTGCTAGCAGAGTCGTGGTGTACAAATGTTTTATATGTGTTCCACACTTAACCGCAGTGTGTGTACTTTATACAGAAATAAAAAAAAATAAAATTTTTGAACATATGAAGCATTTTATAACAAAATTAAATATTGCCTGTATAAGGTTAGATTTGTGTTTGCCCCATGATAATACAACAAATCATATTTAATTCATTTTAAGATATTTGGCTTGAAAGAGTAAGGGTTATTTACCCAAAATGGCTTTATATACATATATATTAGTAAGAGATGCCTGTTAACGTACTCGTATATTCATGTTCGTGAAAAAATACAATATGTACATATTTTGTTATTTCTTGTACCTAATTTATTTTATTGAAATACTTTAATAAATGAAGGTGTTTGCGACGCAGCTGGCGGCGCCCTCCTTACCTTCAATATCGATGTTTACAAGTTAAGATATATATGTATAAAAGTAGTTGCATCTATCGTCCAAATGTAGGCGACGTTGAAGAATGGGGCTTTTGCGCCGAAAGAATTTTAGTTAAAACATAAGTACTGTGTGAAGCGGTCTGATCTACTGTTTACTTTTATCAGTTACATGTGACCTATTGCAGAAATATATATCCCACCAACATTTGTCACGAGATACTGTTGAAAGGTGGATAAGAGATTTGTCTGCACTAGAATTTTCTTACTCAAAATTGGCATTGTATTACTGTCATGGCAAGAGAAAACCCACGTAGTAAAACTTGTGTCGTCGGATACACATAAAGCACGTATTGCTGGCTCTGCAACTGCTTATGAACGGCAGAAAGCATTTAATTCGGATTTACTTACAATGCTAGTAGCGTGTAACATTCCATGGAATACGGTGAATCATTCTGAGTTAATTCATTTTTTACAAAATTGTGTGAACGGTAAATATAGCGTAGATGAAACTGGTGATGTTTTGGTTGGGGTGATGGACAGAGACTCGATATTTTCTATATATCTACCTACAATTCGGCGATTTTGAATAGTAAGTGATGCATATATAGGAAAAAATGATAATCATAGTAGTTTCTGTGGCTTCTGCAAATTAGAAACTTTGAATAGAACATATCTATACCTGTACGTAAATTGCGAACACTTTAATTAATATATAGCTATACCTTAAAATTAATGCTAAATAAATTAAAAAAACTCAACACCACAAGATTTTATTTCCCGAATATATAATGTATTTTAAAGTTTACAAGAACAACGATATCCCCTCGAGACTATCTAATTCTGCTTTACCGCCGCCGTTAATCCAATTCACGAAATTTATGGCTTCTCGGCATAGCCGCTAAAATGATTAAATTGCGAAGCTTGACAAAACAGTGCGTATAAATCCAATTAAAGTTAATATCATGTGTTGTAAGGGGGAGTATTTATTTACTGTATACCAAAAAGTTATGTTATGTATGTATATACAATAAAAAATAAATACGATTATATTGAATTAAGTATTGCAGATCCTCAGTCGTTATTAAAATTCGCAAATGCATTAATTGTTCATATTAAAAGGCAATCATATGTTAACATACAACCAATATAAAGAATGAAATCCAAGTAATTTCTCTGGTAGCACAATTTATCCAAAAATTCACAAAAGAGCATAGCCCCTAAAATAAAGGTTTAAGAACAATTTTTAATGACAGCCATTAGCTAATGATGTATTGACCTAGGACACCAAATTTGAAGAACTTGAATTCTTTCCTCCAAAATTCCAAAAAACTACCCTTTGCTTTAGCGTTGTGAGGTGGTTTTACTTTCTTACACGTAATATAAGGAAGTATTGTGATGATGAAAATTTTCGGCTTCGAGATTTTTGCAGATGTCCACCTATTGAGGTCCCCTGATACCGAAAAAATGGTTTTAAAAAAATTTCTTTCTCTCTCTCTGTGTATCTCTCTCTCTCTCTCTCTCTCTGTGTGTGTGTGTGAGACCAGGATAACGGTCAAACCGCTACAGGTATCAATTCCAAATTTTGTATTTACGAATATAATCTCCCTCTTGACATCTGACTAGATTTTCAGTAAAATCGGCAGACCGGAAGTAGTAGTTTACTTCAGTGAAGAAATGAATTTTGACAATATTTCGTCAAAGTCTAAGTCTAAGTTTAAATAAATTTATAAAGAATTTATATGTACTCAAAATTCAATTTGAAAAAAACTTTATCAAAAAAGTTTGTCGAAATTACAACCGGAAATAGGTCTTTTACTCTCATCGAAAATTAGTTTTTTCCGAATATTTCGCAAGCCGTGCTTTTTAGACAGGTACGTTGCGAATATAAAAGTATTTAGAACTTAATTTTCAATACATTTTGTATAAAAAAAACCGGAAGCAACACTTTTACTCATATCGAATAGTGATTTTTTGCAAATATGTTGTAAATTATGCATTCTATACATATTTGTCAAGAGTACAAAAGCATTTAGAACTGGATCTGGAATATTTTTTTGTATAAATGAAGATTCAAAATTCGGACCGGAAGTAACACTTCTACTCTCGCAAAGTATGCATTCTATAGAGATTTATCAAGAGAATAGAAGTATTTAGAATAGGATTTTGAATATTTGTTGTATAAAAACAATTCTTAAAATTTGAACTTGAAGTAACGCACTTTCTTTTTTATTTTTCTAAGATAAAAGTATTTAAAATAATTCAGAACTACTTGTGTATAATTTGAAAGGCTTATACGTATAAGGAAGTCGTGTGGTGGCCACACCTCATTTTTTACTTTCTTATACGTAGTATAAGGAAGTAAAAAATGATGAAAATTTTCGACCTCGAGATTTTTGCAGATGTCCACGTTTTGAAGTCTCCTGATATCGATAAATTGGTTTTGAAAAAATGTGTCTGTCTGTCTGTCTGTTAGTATGTGTGTAGCCACGATAGCGGTCAAATGGATCTAGAAATCAATTCCAAATTTGGAATTTACGAGCATAACCTCCCTCTTGAGATGTGATTAGATTTTCAGTAAAATCGGTAGACCGGAAGTAGTGGTTTACATCAGTGAAAAAAACGAATTTTGCCATTATTTCGACAACTACTAAGTTTAAATAAATTTGTAAAGAATTCAAATGTATTCAAAATTAAATCCGAGAAAATTTTTATTAAGAAAACGTTTTCCGAAATTCCTACCGGTAGTACGCCTTTTACTCTTATCAAAAATCAGTTTTTCGCCAATATCTCGCAAGTCATCCTTTTTAGGCAGGTGCATTACGAGTATAAAAGTATTTAAAACATAAGTTTCAATACCTTTTGTATAAATATGCATTATATAGTGATTTACAGAGAAACACTAATTATATATAATTTTTGTATAAAATTTTTTTTAAAATTGTATCATTTGAAACACTCATACGTATAAGAAAGTCGCATTTTTTATGGTAGCAACGGGCTATTATTAATGTAATACTTTTTTGTACAGAATCTTACTAATGTATCTATCTTTTACTTTCTTATACGTAGTATAAGGAAGTATTGTGATAACGAACATGTTCGAACTCGAGATTTTTGCAGATGTCCCCTGCTATCGAAAAAGTGTTTTTTAAAAAAGAATCTGTGTGTGTCTGTCAGTGTGTGTATATGTGTCACCACGATAGCGGTCTAATGGCTCTAGCTATCATTTCCAAATTTTTTAATTACGAGTATAATCTTCCTCTTAAGATCTGATTAGATTTTCAGTAAAATTGTAGAGCGCAAGTAGTAGTGAAATAATCGAATTTTGTCAATATTTGGTCAACTACTAAGTTTAAACAAATTTATAAAGAAATTTTATTGAAAAAGTTTTTCGAAATTCCTACCGGAAGTAGGTCTACCTTTCAATTCATGCTTTTTAGGTAGGTACTCTACGAGTATAAAAGTATTTAAAACTTAATTTTCAATACCTTTTGTATTCAAAATTTTCAAAATTCGGACCGGAAGTAACAGTTTTACTCTTATCGAATAGGGATTTTTTGCAAATATGTCGTATATTATGGATTCTCTACATATTTTTTAAAAGTAAAAAGCTATTTAGAGCTGAATTTGGAATATTTTTTGTATAAATGAAATTCCAAAATTCGAACCGGAAATAACACTTTTACTCTTAGCGAGCAGCACTTTTTTCGAATATGTTTGCACAGTATCCATTCTATAGAAATTTATTAAGAGAATAGAAGTACTTGCAAAAGGATTTTGAAAAATTTTTGTATAAAAAATTCTTAAAATTTGGACTTGGTAACACTTACTCATAGGTTTATTTTTCTAAGAATATGATAGTATTTAAAACAATTTGGAACAACTCTTGTATAAATTGAAACGCTCATACGTATAAGAAAGTCGTATGATGGCCACACCTTATTTTTGAATAATTTTGCCCATTTGATTGATACATAATATTGAAAATCTTAATCATATATGGTGAAAGAAAATGGACATTTTATATAATAGATGTGACAAAACTATATATTTCGCTAACAATTTTGGCATATTATACACTTCCTAAACAAATTTCCTATCATAGCTTTTAACGATGTGACGAAGTATAAACGCAACACAAGTACTTTGGAAACATTTAACATTTCTTTCTCGAAGTCTAGTTCGCTTGGATTTCTACATTCAATCTTGATAGTGGAATACGTTTTTATATTTTTTAAACGGCAACTCATTTACGACCGGAAGTATATATTAGCACACGCTGTTCAAACGGCCGAACAGCAATCAAGCAAGAAAGGTAACCTCTACACACTCGTAAGTACAGCCCATAAAAACTCAACATCCCTTTCCCCACGGTCAGAAAATAAATAAATTTCAAGCGTTTCTAATTTATATGCTCCAGAATTCCCATATGGTCCCTCTTTTGGTAAGCGAGGCGTGCCTGAATGACTCGTGCTACGGAAAAAGGCGAATAACACACAAGGGGTGCCGAGGGGGTTGACTGTTGTATATGTACCGTACAAACCGGGGTCTCCCTTATGACAAAAAACACGGATATAGAACATACGACGCAGCCAGAAACAGCAGCAGCAGCAGGAGCAGCTTCAGCAGTTGTATAGTAGAGTTCGCGTGTTTATTATTAAGAGACAGGCAGGGGCTCCAGTTTGAGAGCACGTGGTGCGGTGCCTCACCTTTAAAATCGGGGATTTCGGGAGTTTTATACACGGTCGATTACATATTTACCACTCGTTGATACGAGTTTTTATATCTCCGGCACGTGTTAGTTTATCTTACCTGGATCGAAGAGGATGTGCGTGTAGTTTGTATGATTTAATGGAGTTCTTTTTCGGGTGAGAAAAAGGCCCAGTGTCGACAGCTGTTTAAATTATATAGGCGGAACATATCGTGTTATGGGTAGCAATCGATAAGGGACATCAAACAAAAGAAATTCAAAGAAGTAGTAAGTTCATATTAATATTTACGTATATCTGTGATTAGGGTGTATTATTCTTAGAAAGGATTAATTTTATATAAGTAGCAATTTAAGCATGTATAATATACACTACATTGTAATAGTAAAATAAACATACCCAATCGATATCAGGACCAACCAGAGGTATATAAATTTTAATATTTGAATTACATTTACTTAAATTTATTCAAATCTTCAGCTAGATGTTGACAATAGATGCTTATTAATTATTATTCTTCAGTAATATCGTGAAATTGATTTGTATTAATTGCTACAATAAATATTAATAAATATAAGTATGCCTATTCCATTTCTGTAAGTAAAATTCCTTTGTTTATTAATCATTTTCTGCTGAAAAGATCCATATCTAAACTAATACTATTTTTACAATATCCGCTCATAAAAATTAGGATTATATATTTTTTATATATACATAAAAACAAGATATACATACATGAATAAGTAGTAGCGGCTCCTAACATTATTGACTGGTAGGGTCAATCTCCTCTTCGCCTACCTACCTCATTGAATAGAAAGATTAGAATTAGTTTAGTTCTTTAAGTAGCATTTCAATTAAAAAACGCCCGCAAAAATATTGTTTTTACTCCAATCTTTAAAATGCATTTATCGTATATGTTTTCATGATGCTAAAAGTATTGCTAAGTACCGTGAGATTCAAATTGATTGTCCTGATCTTTTACTACTTTCCGCAAGCTTGATATCAATACTATATTCTAATTTAATGAGTGAAGATAGTCATTTTCAAAATAAATGTATTCTGTTAACTTTTTTATCATTGACGTCCGTTTTATTGACAGTGTTACTTCATTTTTTCTATTTTCCTTAGTCAATATTTCTTACAAAAAAGTATTTTACAAGACTCTGAAAAGTAAGTACCTACTTTATAGGAATTTCTTGTGACTGGAATTTATTTGTTAAAATTAGAATACAATTCAATATTTATTTTAGGTTAAGTTTATAATGCCGTATACTATTGATCAAGAGAAATTCATTTTGGAATCTTATTTCCGAAATGGACAACGAAATAACGAAGGAGAATGGATTTACTCTGTTAATTTATGTCGAGACGAGTTTCGTGTAGCTTTTCCAGATGAGGAATTTGTTGACGATTCATTGACTCGGCACATTAATAGGATTGTAAAACGTTTTCGCGAAACAGGCAGCATTTGTAAAGGAAAATCATCTGGCCGTAATACTGTTCTCACAGAAGAAGTTGTAGAAAACGTACGCACTCATTTAGAACGAAGTCCTATTAAACCTTTGCGTCAATTGGCACAACAAACTGGCTTATCATATAGTTCTGCACAACGAGCTGTCAAGAAAAAATTTCATTTATATCCTTACAAAGTCTCAGTTGTACAGGAATTATTACCACTAGATAATGGGAAACGATTGACTTACTGCCATTGGTTTAATGATAATATAAGAAATGATGAAATTTTAGATATATCATTCTTTTCAGATGAAGCATGGTTTCATTTGACAGGGTATGTTAATTCCCAAAATTTTCGTATATGGTCAGCCGAAAATCCTCATGTGTTAAATGAAACAGCTTTACATCCGATAAAAATTGGATATGGCTAGCTTTATCAAGGCACCGAATAATAGGTCCAATATTTTTTGAAGAAACCATAACAGCTCAACGATATCAGGAAATATTACAATTATTTATAGGAGAATTACAACAAAATGAACTTGAACAAGGTTATTTTCAACATGATAATGCCACAGCCCATACAGCTCGACAAACATGTCAATATTTTCAGCAGGTATACGGTAACAGGGTTATAGGAGCACAGAGATGGCCTCCAAGATCTCCTGACCTTACCCCGATGGTTTTTTTGTGTTTGGTTACTTAAAAAATAAGATATATAAAAATCGATTACACAACATTGAAGAGCTAAGAAATGCAATTATTGAGGGAGTACAAAGCATAACTGCCGAACACCTAGTAAATGTTTTTGAAAACATGAAAAAAAGAATTGATGCATGTATTAACAGTAACGGTGGACATTTTGAACATAATTTATGAGGCTTCAAATTGTTTATAAATTAATTCCAAAGTTTGTTGGTGTATTGTTACTTGGAAATTTATTTTTATTTTTTACTTTAATTAATTTTCATGTGATAAATTTCTATAAATCCAAGTAATAACATTAACACCACTTGATGTTTTATTTTGTACCAAATATTGAAGTGTGTGCAAAAAACATATTATAATTCTATGTTAATAAATAAATATAGTTTATGATTGTTTTATTAGTATTAAGTACTCAAAAACAATTTCCCCAGAATTAGGATCTAATAAAAGTATTTCCTTTTAATACAGACTAGTTTTCTTGATAATTTGCGAAAGTTATTCCTGAATTTCTCTATCATCACATCTCTATCTGCTTCATTAGTCAATTCTTGTTAATTGTAAGAAAAAATTATTATCCCATCAAATGCATTTAAATATTAAACATCAAATTTTGACATCTTTAATTGTTTTCCGTGCCGCTACTGAAATACATCAAAACAACATTGGAAAAAGACAGCACATACCTACGTTATATCATTTTTTATTTGAGCGGCATAGACAATCTTTTTGAATCTCACGGTATATTTTAAATATACATTGACAAGCTGTGACTCGTGCACTTTACTCATGAGCTGAAGTTAGCAACGGGCTCTTTAGTCACGGGTTGAAGTAGAAGCTATAGGTTTTTTAATTACGAAAATCAATTGAAACTCAATGAAGTTGGTCTACACTTGTCATCAGTCTGTGAAAATAATCGATGTGGCGCGACCGTAAACAAGTAATGTTGTATTATTTTGATTATTTGCCGTTTTAGAGAAAGTATATTATAAAACTCGTTTTATAAACTTATTAGTCACTCGCTTTAATATACACTTGCCCCGCTACGCCTTGATCGTGATTAATACAACTTATAACCAAAACGATGGCTGTCGAACTAGATACCTAATGTACTATCAATATATTCAAATTGAAAAATCTATACATTTAAGCAGTGCCAGGTCACAAATATATTCCCGTGTTACAACCTGCTTACCTTTATAAATAATGAACGTAGTCTTATAATAATATAATATCCTTTGTCGCATATTCATGAATTTCAATGTACGTGGTGTATATTTGTTACATTTCAGAATACATAGGTCTCACTGTCTAATTTCGTATTTTTGGTAACTGCTGAGTGTCACTTTCGTTTTATTTAAATATTAGTATCGAGCAATATTCTAAATGTGGTGCAAGTATGGATTTGTATAGTGTCATATTTGTATGTATGTTAGTTAATACTGGAGACGCGTTAAGTTCCGTTGCACGTCATCGATGACGTTTACATGTCGTCATAACTGTATTAGAGAAACTAAAAAAGTTACATTGTTAAATTATACTTGAGGGCATTTATTTCATTAGCTTAAATAGAGGATTTATAAATTGATCGTAATATACGCATTCATGGCAAATAAACACATAATTTCCGTTTCAATATTAAATTTCTTTATTACATATTTTTAATAGACTAATAGTGCAATTCGGTGTTGACAGATAAATCATATCTGTCAAAAAGACGTGCCTTGTGTATATTCTTCCTGTCAAATTTTTCATGTTTATTTTTGCTTTGATATAAATTGTTTAAAAACAGTGTTTCTTAGAAGTGTATTTATTATTTATTTGCGTCCGTTGAATATAATGCCGAAAGGTTTTTGTAAACAGTCGAGGCTTTTTACAAACTTTTCTATAATCATGTGTTAAATTAAATGTGAATATCGTAAGTATTGCTTATTTTAAATTATATTATGGATACGTAATGAAACATTTAAGGTTTTTCAACAATCTAAATCAATATAATAAATAAGTTGAGAAAGACTGAAGTCTTAGAGCATTTCAATTACTCAATATATTACGTTATAGTTATTGTATTGTGAATAATTTTTTTCTTTAGTTATATCAAATGTCAGTGACAGAAATAAAAATAGATCCGGCAACATATACAAGGTGAGTCGTCATGGATCTAGTATGACGTGCAACGGAATGTAACGCGTTTCCACCATAGGCTACTCTTTCAGGCAATTTATTAATTTTATTTTTATATTTTCTTTGAAGTTTCCTTAAGTCTTTTAATTACAAAAATCAATTGAAACTAGAAATATGAATAGAAAGATATGAATCATCTTAGTTCTTTAAGGAATTTATTACCATTTAAAAAAACATCTGCAGAAAAAGTATTCTGATATAGTCAGAGAATACCCCAGAGAGAAAGGACACTTAATGTAATTAATTAGATATGTATTTTGTGTGACATCTATCGAGGAAGCATAGTACTATTGGATAAACTAGGTGTTGAACTTCAATAAAATCTGCATTCGAAGGTTGATATCTAAACTGACTTCTTTAAATTATTCCTTTTGTAGTATTAATCATACATGGTTTAACCTTTTTGATTACATATCTATAAAATTTAAAAGAAACACGTAAATAATTATATACATACATATATTTAATTAAATACTGTGACTTACATATACACATTTATACGTAAAACGTATACGCATATATGCATGTGTTTGAGTTACACACATACATTAAGTGCCATTGCCGACAATCAAACGCACAGACACCGGTGTTTCGACCTTTGAGGTCTGTGTGTATCTCAAACACATGCATATATGCATATACATTTTACGTATAAATGTGTATATGTAAGTCACAGTATTTATTTACTGCTTGATGTCAGTTTTAACATCCACTATTCATTATATTTAATTATCAAAAAAATACATACATATTTCTAGATTCAGCATAGGTGTTCTTATCGCACACTATAGTGTAATTATTGATTACAGTGGTTAATAAAAAAACAGGTGTGATTACATACATTTAAACGAATCGTTGCAAAAATGGTTACTTAAGAAGATAATCCGTAATGTATGGAGATATATTCTTTTTGAGCATGAAACAAATCAAAAAATAACACAATTACTTGTAATACACTTCCGTATACCGTGTGGCCGCCGTTAATAGCGCGATGCATGTATTAGTAACTACTGGTCGACTATAAATGGGCGTGCCAACTTGAATTGCCACACCGACAGCGGGCGTATAAGTTATACGTATAAATGTATTCGTAGGCAAATCAAGTGAAAAGCAATGTAATATGTATTGCGTTCCCGTTGTAAGTAATTGTTTGTAGTTGTTTGAAGCATCAGATAATCACTGATAATATGTCAGTGATGTAACTCATCACAGCTTCATAAACAACATAAAAGAGCAAAAATAAATAATAAATAACTCCTAGACTTTAAAATAAAAAAAACTTCTTAACTAAAATAATATTTTTCAACAAATATTATAATCTAAAAACTCAACTATAATAAAATACTGATACATAAAATATTTACTTCTTAAAACAGAATTGTAATTCAACATTGCAATTAACCTGTAATTAGCGAAAAAAATGTTATGCTTTAGCAATAATAAAACTAGAACTGACGTCCATATGTGGAAGCGACGGCGAATGCGACTGCCCGACTACACCGTATAAATGTGGATTTTTTGGACAAATACGAGTGCACCATAGGCATATGCGAAATACTAGCTCTGTTGTAATCCAGTATAACACTGCGTCCACTTGTTTCCCGTTCTAATACACAGACATCTCTATCTGTTTCGCTCACCCTACAGGTATCCCGATAATGCAGACGCACGCGGTCTTATGGTATATCAACTGCTGTTCACGTTCCAAAATTTAGAAAATAAATTCATTGTATGGAATAACTGCTTGTTAGCTAATATTCATTAGATATAGGCTTACTTACGTTTATCGCGAAAATAATTTAAGAAGACTTCTATCCTAACACAAGATAAAAAGTCTTTTCATACTAATACAATATTTAAAACAAACTTACAATAAAAACTACTTCTGAACCAATAAATCAACAAAGAAAACTTATGAACTAACAGATGATAATAAGTCTTTAAATAATACACTATATAAAGCAAACAAGAAAACAAACTAAAAAAAAATCTTCAAACGACCACTTCTGAACAAATAAATCAAATAATTCCTACACAGAGTCATCTACAATGTTAGCTTACAATTAATCAAGAATATTTCTCTGCTTCCTCGTCAGATGGTGCTCGAAATCGAAACCATACCCTGGATATAGTCAAATTGAAAGGTCATTTGAAAACTATAAAAAAAACATTCCATGGCAC
Organism: Amphimallon solstitiale; assembly: GCA_963170755.1. NCBI lineage: Eukaryota > Metazoa > Arthropoda > Insecta > Coleoptera > Scarabaeidae > Amphimallon > Amphimallon solstitiale. Next base: position 125,474,018 of record OY720678.1, on the reverse strand, counting down.
TTATCCTATCTAAATATCGACACTTAAATGGAGGTGATTGAGCAAAGTCCCAGATAGCATGCTTTGTCTTACCCTAGGAATAGCAAAATTTAGTCTTTAAATAGGCGCATATAAAAAGATAATTGAATGTTAAATGTTAAAAAAAAAATGAAAAACCTTACAATAAAGTCCTGTTTACTTGGAATCGCGGGCTTAAATTGGAAGTTATATTGCAGGATAATTGAATGCCATCCTTTCATTTTACTGGTAAATAAGTCTACAGCTTTTTTATTGAAATTTTCGATATTGTTATAAATTATTTTTACTGTGGATACAATTCCAAAGCACTAAATTTCTCTTCTTTATCGAATTTTAAAGACATCTTTTGTTGAGTTTCAACATGAAGACAGATTCCTGTCTCGGTTGTTGACGCTGGCGTTGTTCCAATACTTCCAAAAGTCTTCACGTGTCTTGAAAAGAGCCACGCATCTATTTTTGAGATGTCAATGGTAAAAGAGAAAGAGCTCTAGATATACTTTCTGTTTCCGAAATAACTAGAAATTCAGTTTTTTAATTGTTTTTATTCTCCAGAAACGAATATGCATTGGCTACTTTGAAAATAGGTCTTTTGAAATTTAATGTGGTATTCAGCCGTGTTCCAATAAAAAATAAATTTGTTATTAGTAGATGCCCAGTAATATTAAATCTACCTCTTACATGTGCGGGACTTTTTTCGAGTTAATTGGCTGAATATTCTAAATCAATATTTTTAATGATACGGTCCATTTGTTCTTAATTTCATTGTTAAAATGTTATATAACTTGTTTAACTTTTAGATATTCATATGTTTTTTTACTGAGAACAACTACTTCCGGACCATCGAATCTAATCGGTTTTCAAGAGGAAAATGATTCTCGTAAATATAAAGTTTGGTATCGTTTGGCCGCTATCGTGATCACACATAAAAAAAAGAGAAATGGAGAGAAAGAAAAGCAAGTATACACAGACATATAGAGACATATGTGCAAAAACAACTTCTTTGGTATAAGAGAACATCTGCAAAAATATCAAGGTCGAAAGTGTTTGTCATCACGAAAGTAATATTTTGTACAGACATTCTCAATATAAGTCAAAGCAGACAATAAACACATTTTTTTTATATCTTACTGTACCGACACCTACAGTGTCCTTTCTTCGTAAGAGCATTTCTTTCTATGTAATTAACATATCTAGCCTTACTTATTATAAGCCAAATCAGACCATACATAAAATTTATTTAAATATCTAGAACCCAACGCCGCGCCGCCTACCGGATTCAAAAAAAAGATTATCGCAGCACTAAACGAATGTATCGTGTAAATATGGGTTAGATACGGCGAGTGGCTTAGGCGTGATGTGATTACATACACTCCCATCAACGTTTATATATACATATTAAAACTAGCTGGCCCGGCAAACGTTGTTTTGCCCTTTCCGGTAGGTAGCGTAATGATATACATATATGAAATATACATTAAGTCGAGCACAGCGCCACCTAGCGGGTCCAGATTTTATGATTTTTTTTGCACTAAACCAAGATACATATATTGTAAATATGAGTCATTTTGATCCATAAATTTAGAATTTGTTAATAACTTGATTACAGCGCCATCTATCGCATCCTAGCATAGCTATAAACCATCGTCTCGACAAAACAAATCTTAAAAGTGGATGTGTGTGTGTGTGGGTGTGTATGTTCCCTATAGACTCCGAAACCGCTGAACCGATTTTGATGAAATTTTCAGGAAAACTCTAGCATAGTCTGGAAAGTGTTCCTTTGAAGTTTGGAGCCGATAAAAATAAGTTTTTTTTTGCGTGTAGCAACGCGGGCTCGGTATCGCTAGTATAATATATTGTGTGAATATGACCTAAACTGGTCAAGCCGTTCAGATGTTACACGATCACTAATAGACGCACCAAGGATTATAAATTTTTTTCCAGATCTTCCAGATTTTGTTTAATTGAAAACATTCAATCCTAGGAGCGTAACGAAGAAAAGAGAAAAAGAATCAACCAAACATGTCGTTTCTATCGTCAGTTATGATCGCGAGTGCATAGAAAAATTATGATTTTTAGTCCTTGTTCACAATGGACATAAGGCATAAGTTGACCGTAACATAAACGTAACGCGTAAAGTTAAACGTATGAGAAACTAATGCACCTATCCACAGTGGCTGTAGTGCTTATGTCATGTTTACCTATTCCTTAGGTGTGAAAGTAAGAAATAAATTCAACTTTATGTTTTCCTTATGTATTTCTTACGTATAATTTGTATAATACACATACAATGATTCTTAAACACTTTATAATGTAATTTAAACAAATAAGCTTTTAATTTATGTGGTTAAATGAAGTTCATTTCATATATTTGAGAATATATATTATTATATTATAAATTATATAGGTTTTACAGACTGAATTTGCTCTTCTTGTTTTTACCGGCTAAAACTACCTTGTTTTCCTTTGACATTTATTTGTGTTACTTTTCGTTAATAATTAATAAGGGTAATATGCTGATTATTATCAATTCTAACAGAAATTTAAATATCGTCTGAATTTTTAAGAAACAACTAACTAAAACGTCAAAGTAAATAAACAAAATACCACTATAGCGCATGCGCAAATCCTTACGTTTATGTTTTCTTTATGTTCATTGTGAACTGTAATTAAATTTTACCCTTTATGTATCTCTTATGTTATTCTTACGTCTTATGTTTCTTATGGCCATTGTGAACAAGACTTATAGTTTGTCCGAATTTTCTGACTTTCCTTTGTAATTATCCAGATTTTTTTCCTGAAAACTTTTCTAGGACATAACGAACAAAACAAACAAAAAATATGTTCGAATCTTGAGTTCATACCAAAATCCTATAGAAAAAGCACTTTCAATTTTCTCGAATTTTCCAATTTTTCTTTCCCTTAAAACCTTATTCGGCCTATTACTAACATTTTAAAAAAGTCATGCGCTTACTAACGCACAGCATTTAATTATTATTTATATCGATAGATAAATGTATGGTACTTAAGTAATTTTAGTCGCGCTATAAACTCATAACTATAAATTCATGTCGCGATGGACTGTCGGCGATGTAATGTCGAACGATGAATTGACGATAATATATGTCTTTGACGAGTTTTTTACATTTTCTTGAATGCCTAAAATACAGAATGCCTCACCGAAAACGAAACAAACGTACTAAATACGATACATCATTGAAAAGGTAATTGTACGGAGAATTCAGCAATGTGATTGTTGGTTGCGCTATTTTTGATTTTAGCGCCCTCTAGCGGGACAAAAAAACGGTTACGTATTTCACAATGTGACACATCATTTCAAAGCTAATTTTATTATCAATTTAATGCACAATTGAAAAAAAATTAAATAATCGAAAAACTTTACAGAGCTCTAATATTAGAGTTATTAGTTTACAAAAGACGCTGACAGTCTGTACTTGAAAATGATGACAAATAAATGTCAAAAATATTACGTATTTAGTTGCTAATAAAATTAGCTTTGAAATGATGTGTCACATTGTGGAATACGTAACCGTTTTTTTCACGCTAGAGGGCGCTAAAATCAAAAATAGCGCAACCAACAATCACTTTGCTGAATTCTCCGTACAATTACGTTTTCATTGATGTATCGTATATACTACTTTCCCTATTTAAATTGTAATGGTTAGAGTGATGGAGGAGGGGGAATGACGTATCACAGTTGATGGAAGGGTGTCCCCATTGGATCAAAAATCGACCTGTTTTTGCGTTTTTTCAAAAAAGTTTTCTCCTTCGAGATATTCAATCTGTTTCGTTTTCGGTGGGGCAACCTGTATATAAATATTATCGGTTTATAAATTGTCACACAGTATATGCAAATACTCCTGTGATTTATTCTTTCAATCTTTCTTATCAAAAATTAGTTAAACAGTTGCCCTCTTTACCTACATGCATATACATCCATAACTAAAGATTCGTGAATAAATCATTCTAATGAAAGAATAATCAAATAATAACAGGGATAAAATGTCATCGGATTAGTTATCCTTATTTAATATTATACCCATCCACTCATTAACTTTTATTTTTAGACAGTTTTATAGGTCATCATAATCTAGAATTTAGTAACTATATATACCACTCCAATTTTACGAATTATTCCACTAATTACTTTAAACGTAATCGAATAGAATTAATTTAATGCTCAGAGATAGTCCACGCAAGGAAAGCTTATTGTTTCACATTTCTAACTGGAACGTGCATAATGAAATGAATGTTGTAATCGATTAGGTCGACAATTCTACAGCGCTCGCAACAGATTAACTCTAATGTTTCATTCAATGTTCTGTCCTTTCGACTAATCGATAGGGTAATTGTGCGAACGCAGTTTCACATGCATCGTTTTGATTTTACGAACCATTTCGAAATCCATCATAAAGAGGAAGCTATAAAATGACGGGAGATTTTAAATTATCATATAAAAAATGGGCATGACGTAACGATATGAGAATATCATTAAATTTAGGAACCAAATTGTGATCATAGTAATAAAGTATGATGCAATTTAAAGAACAGCATTGAACTATTAGCTTGGCACGTAAAATTTAATAATAAAACGCAATTATGTCGAGTGAAGTGAAATTTATTTAAATGTACCTATCTATTATTAGTTTTTGTTGTAGAAGTGTATATAAATGTCATTGGAGTTATTTTTCAACGTATCCTTTTGTCTCTCTTTATTTCTTTAATGTTAAGTAATGTTTAATAATAATATGAGACGAGGGATGTATGAATAGTAAGTGCTACTTTATGTATGAATCCACTGCAGGGTTTATTATTTTATATTGTTTGTGGACACCTCCTCTTGTGTTTCAAAACTACAAGTTCTAGTCAAGCCTCTGCTTAAGTGCACACTTCATATGTATGCAACACATATCTTTTTATAGGGGTACCCATCCTAAGTAGTTACACACCTTCCTCCCTCTTTTTATAAGCTGTGTTCTCATAACAACAAAATTTAGAACATCCAACACGTTTTGATTTTAATAGTGAGCGAGTGATAGAGCTTAGATAACTCGAAAATAAACTAATGTAACTATAACATGTTTCTCATATTAATAATGATCTATAATTCATTGAAATGCAGAATTATTGTCATCGAAGCCCTAGGCGATAGCAGTTATGGTGCGAATGTCGTATAATTCTAAATCTTTTGTACCACGATCTTGATATACTTTACCTGTGCAAACTACGCATCTCTCACTTTGGTCGAAGTTATTCCCTAAAATATCTCACCCAAGAGGAAGAAAGGGAATATACACAAATCAGTATTAAAAAAAATAACAATCTTTTCTAAAAATGAAGTTTTAAGTTCTTTTCACAGCAAATATAAACAAATAAATAAGACCTACTACAAATGTATAATATGTGCAAATTAAAATTACCTCCCCCGCTCACCCGAATACTGACTTAAAACTTGAAAAATATTAAATATATTTTTTTTAAAGCTCAAAATTGTATGGTTACTCCTGTATATTAAGTAAACAATTGTAAGACAAAATTTAATTATTAAAAACAGATAATATAATCAATGCTTCAATAATATATACAAATTAGCACCCCAAAAAGTTACGAAAGCTTTCGTGCACAGTATTCGATGTAAAGTATTGCCTTTCGACTGAAAAGTTCATACGAACTTCTCTACAAGTGTTGTTATAAAGGTATATTATTAGCCTCTACGAGCAAAGTCCTATCTGTATGTATATTTTAAACAAATAATGCTAGGGGCACCACAACAAAATGCAAAAATGAAGAATGCTAAGATTAAGATCAAATGTTTGTAAATAAATGCAAAATTTTATCTGTAACAATTGGTCAATATAGAACTTCAGGGGGACACCCGCACATTACAAGCAACTAAAATTAATTTGACATGAGAACTTAAATTATCTACAATTTACTTACAGCAAATCTCTCCCCATGAATTTAAAAATTTAATTTGACAAGAAATTGACGATAGTGGTTGCGTAAATAGACGATATACGTATATATGAAATGTACTTTATGTGTTTTATTCAAGAAGTGTATCTTCATTTTAAACGTTTTCTAGAACGCTTCCGCCGTTATGCTGAATACGTCTATGAGATAAATTTATTCTACGGATACTTATTCGAATCTTTATTTGTGAATTGTAGAACCAGCCCTAAATCTATTTTAAAAATATCGCATGCTAAGACAACATTTGCTTCTCTTATTAAGACGGTGGTAGACTATTCAAATATAAAACTTTTAATTCTTTTTGCCAGCTACTTACGAGAAAACACTTCATATATATATATAGTTTTTAGGTATTTTATTTATATTTATACATACTTACTAGGTTTTATACAAATCACAATTATATCGTTGAGGTAGGACAGGTTTCCATTACGAACGTGTGAGTATATTAAAAACGTATTATAAATAACTATACTTTTACTTACTCGTAAGTAGCTACCTTCTACAGAATCATTTAATTATTTTTAAAACTTATTCGATATAGTAAACGACCGGCCGACAAAAACGACGAACACATATTGTCAATTAAGCATATATGCATCGTTAATTACTTACTTATAAATTACCTGGCGCAATATACGTACAAAGTACATATTTCACTTGAAGTGCACTATTTTTGCAATGTGTGTGTCCATGAGACGTCTATTTCTTGTTAATTTGCGGAAGTAATATAGTTACGATAATGTGTTTCAAGTTTTCAAGTAAATAGGCAAATAATATCTAGCAACATGCAACAACAAATCGTTTTCAATTAAACAGCAATTAACCGAGTATGAGTAAAGAAAGTGAAATATGCCGAAGACATGTTTTATAAGTTGGTATGTCATTTTAATTTTTCTTTACTTTCTTTAATTATTCTGGGAATAAATTATTAGAATTTATACTACATTAGGTGATAAATGAGAGTGAAATCTGAGCCAGCAATAATTTATATATTATATGTACTCGTATATGTATGTACATACATACCTATGTATTATGTATGTCGCTATCGAAATAGCTAAGCCGCAAGTGTTATTATAAATTTAACGGTAGAGAGCAGACAGTAACAATCTATTTACACTTTAATAATTTAAGTAAAGGTCTAGATATAAGTTTAGTGAATGAACATTATTTAGTGTAGTTTAGCAAATGGATACTTACGTTTTTAGGTTTTCATTGCTGGCGCTAGATACAGATATACAGACAGTTCCAGCTAACATTTTCAGCATGTCCCATATTATAAGAGACATATTAACTTAAACTATGACCTATTCAGTTTGAGAATGGAGTGGTACAATTTAAACACGACAAATTTTTGTATTTTGAAAACGAATAGAACCATATTGTTGTGACTTTTAATTAAGTGCCAAATATATACATGTATGGGGTTCTGGGTTCTGTGAAATTTTATTTTACATTTTACTTTCTTATACGTAGTATAAGGAAGTATTGTGATGATGAAAATGTTTGACCTCGAGATTTTTGCAGATGTCCACGTTTTGTAGTCCCCTGATACCGAAAAAGTGGTTCTTAAAAAATGTCTGTGTGGCTCTCTTTCTCTCTCTCTGTGTGTGTGTCAGGTATCAACTCCAAATTTTGTATTTACGAATATAATGTCCCTCTTGAGATCTGATTAGATTTTCAGTAAAATCGGCAAAAGAGAAGTGAAAAAATTGAATTTTGCCAATATTTCGTCAACTACTAAGTTTAAACAAATTTATAAAGAATTCATATGTACTTAAAATTAAATTTTAGAACAATTTTATTACAAAAGTTTTTCGCAATTCCTACCGGAAATAGGTTTTTACTCTTATCGAAAATCAGTTTGTTGCGAATATTTCGCAAGCCATGCTTTTTAGACAGGTACGTTACGAGTATAACAGTATTTAGAACTAGATTTGGAATATTTTTTGTATAAATGAAATTTCAAAATTCGGACCGGAAGTAACACTTCTACTCTTAGCGAGTAGCCTTTTTTTCAAATATCTCGCAAAGTATGCATTTTATAGGGATTTATTAAGAGGATAGAAGTATTTAGAATAGGATTTTGAATATTTTTTGTATAATAAAAAATTCTTAAAATTTGAACTTGAAGTAACACACTTACAGGTTTACTTTTCTAAGATAAAAGTATTTAAAACAATTCAGAACAACAATTTGAACGCTCATACGTATATGAAAGTCGTGTGGTGGCCACACCTCATTTTTTTATTATATGTACATTAGTATAACATAGGAAAGTCTCTTTCTCCGATCCAGTACTCTTTCTCTTTTGATTGAACAATTCCTAGTTGCACAGATAGGTATAATAGAACATACATACATTAATGAATAGCAATATTGAAAATTATATGTCAATATAAAGACAATAAATAGTATGCGTACAACTACACATAAGAGGAAATATATCTCAAAAGTAAAGCAGCTAACATAAATTAAATATAATCAAAAGATAAACGCGTGAATATTAATGCAAGAATATTATTTTTAGTTATTTATGTACCAAGTCGGTAAAGTGACCCTTTATCGAACGAGTCTGATTTATGAGCCAAGCGAGCGAGGCGAATAAGAGACGAGTTCGATAAAGGCACTTTACTGACGTGGTGCATACAAAATTTTATCGTTAACCGCAAAAATTTGTAATTCAAGAAATAGAGATTTAATGACTTATGACATTTTATGACAGTGACAAACGATTTATGTTTAATGTCATACAATCATGTCTGTTTGACGGATATTAGCGACAGGTAAAGTACCTACTTTATTTTACAGTACGATAAAGTGTTTGTTTACCCTCGTAAAACTATATGGTAACGCATCGCTTTATTGACGGTTGGCGATAATAGTTATTTATGTACCAAGTCAGTAAAGTGATCCTTTATCGAACGAGTCTGGTTTATGAGCCAAGCAAGCGAAGCGAACGAGGCGAATAAACCAGACTCGTTCGATAAAGGCACTTTATTAACGTGGTGCATACAAAATTTTATCGCCAACCGCAAAAATTCGTAATTTAAAAAATAAATATATAATGACTTATGACTTTTCATGACACCAATAAGCGATTTGTGTTTAATGTCATACATTCGTGTCTGTGTTGACAGATAGTAGCGGCAGTAAAGTGCTGTACAGTACGATAAAGTGTTTGTTTACCTCCGTAAAACGCTATGGTAACGCATCGCTTTATTGACGTCATAAACAACATTTGCATTCCCAGTTCAAACCCACTGTTCAATTAGACGTCTATTCTTTCTATTCTGTTGTGAATTCAGGAGGCACGTGATTAATATATACAGTCACTTGACAATAGTGATAAGTTCAAATCCGATTGTAGTCGGTCGGTTTATACTTTTACTAAGCCTCGCAAAGTTTTGGTGCTTTGTCATGGCAAAAAGCGTTAAATATGCATGGAAAAACTCGCGCAGACGCGTCCTGACAAAAAAGAAAGTGGTGTAGCATGTCTTTTTGCCTGCTTTAATGCTGCAGTATTATAAGATGGTCTTATTGGATCCACTTGTTCACCGCTGCCTATTTACGTTTATATAAATACACGAGAGTTGAAATTTAAATATGTAATTATGTAAATTTTTAAAGTAATTTTGATAATTAAATAATTTTTACTTTATATTAGCTATCGCATACAGAATTAAATAAAATATATTTACGCAGTATTAACGTAACAATTATTTATATAATATAGATATTGATATTAAACCCTTGAAGAGTAGAATCTAATCTTAGTGTAGGTACAGCAAAAAGCAATTGTGTCCACATGTTGAAATATTTAAGCATGAAAAACACAGCTTCATAGATTCATTGTGTAAATATTTAACAATTCAATTATTTAGTTTTTAAGAACTTTTATGCTTCTGCCGAAACTATTCACAGAGCTACAAATTGTATATAAAATGTTGCTAGAAAAACATATTTTTAAATTACAAGCAAAATATCAAACTTACAGAAAAAAAGTTTTATACATATAAATTAGGACGTTTGTGATTTGACCTGTACTGATTTAACCGTAGAGCTAACATGGTCTTAGTGTTAGTTTTACCGTTAGACCAGTAGCTAGCTAGAGTAGAAGTTAGGGTCTAATATAAAAACGAACATTTTGAGAATTAAAATATTCTCAAAAATTATGTATGTCAATGTTAAAAGTCGGAAGAAATGGTATTAACTATAGAGAAATTGCTTCTGGTTATATTGAGAATAAACAATTATTTTCCTTTGTTATGTGGGTACCTATTTATCTACAAATACGTAGTTGCAGCCGATTAAGCCATCATTTATTGATTTAATAGGTTTACTTACTGTTCCATTTTCAATTATATGAAGAAAAAGTATGTACACAACAATTAATTATTGTATATAATTTGTTTGAATACATTAAAAGTTTCAAGTGTGATTTAATTATTTATAATGTCTGTCTTTCCGATTAAAAATTAAATGTTTAAAAAATTACACATCACTGAAATTACAAGGTTACAAAAGTTAATAAACTCGATTCGTAAAACATTTGAAATTCTCTTAATCGTTTTAGCAGTCTCGACTTTAGAATTAAACCTTGTTAAGGGGGCGATACAAATGGTTTATTTTTGTAAAGACTCCCGAGATGCTAAAAATAGCGCTATGACGAATGCCTGTTTATAGTTATACATTTAAAGCCAAGAACGTGAGGTTTAGGTAAAAAATACAAAATATTCGTGAATGTTTTACATCTCCCATGAATTTAAATAAGTAATACGGAATATACAACGACGGAGAATCCCAAAAGCCGTTGCATAATCGGAAATTAAATTTAGTCGGGAGATTTTATCATTCAATTGTCAGATGTATTCCAGCCCTTCGACTCTTGAGCCTGAATGATGCTTCAGTCAGTGATTTGATTTATACAAATTGAAAGTTTCAAATTTTCCAACCGGATATTGAGAGGTTTCATTAAGAATAGATATAAATTATTATGCAGGATTTATTGATTCTATTCTTATAGGAGAAATAATCTTCTTTTTAAAGTCTACATTTGAATTCTTCAAAGGAAAGAATAAGCGTAAATATAAGATTAAGAAAACAGCTTATATTAGACAGAAAGTAATAGATTAGATTAGTTCTGAAAATAACAGATACTTTTATTTTGAAAAAAAAATACAAGTTTAGGTATATATATTTCGCTTTTGCCCATACACCTCTTTTTGCTTCTTCAATATGATGCCTTCGATCACTGTCAGCCTACGAGGAAAGAATAGAACAGAAGAGAGTCTCCTTAATAATAATATTTGTCCAAAGTGGTAACTCAATATGGCCGCCGCAATGCTTAAGCGTGCATAAATATTTTGTATAGGGTATATGTGTACACTTCGTATGTTCTCGATAATCATTCAAAATAGGTTCTTAGTCCAATAATAATTAAAGAAATATCGTGAGTGCATTATTTTTTCAATACTTTTATTCTTTTTAATATAGTAACATTTATTCTAACTGTATTAGAGACAACATAAAAAGAAAACATGCCTAGAATATATATTGTACTAGGTAATACCTCATACATATCAGTTCAATCCTCGAAATAATTATAAAATTCTATTACCTTTTAAATGTCATAAATTGAACTGTATATGCAATGAAATACCACTCTAGACATATTTTTTAAAATTGTTATTATTTAATGAACAACCCTCGTATGTGCTAGTTTTATAATCTCTTTATATATCATCTACTATTTCACTCATAATACGAAGGTATTTTATTTATATGCCCGACTAGCTTTATATTTTATCTTTACCTAAATTATTTTACTCTATTCTACCTCTTTATTTTATTTACAGTATTTAACTCTGCCTTTAATCATATGCTTTGATAAATCTCAATAATCCTTTTTGAATTACTTATTTCCTCTCTAAATTAACATTATATAAATTACCGATTTCTGTATTATTTTTATACATTCTATACTTTTAATAAACCAATTTACTAAGAAGTGTCCAATAAAACACCTAGATGTCACCACTAACCATTCCATTTCAATATATCACATGACATTTATTTCTTTGAGGTTATAAATAAACCAAAATATTTCCTTTAAAGAGAATCTGACTATGATAAAATAAAACGATATTCTACTAATAAATAATACGTTTATATTCAAACTTAGTGTTTTTTTTTTATACGGGACAATGGTTAACAATATTATAATATGGAAACTGAATATTTGACGTTTATAAAATATATTTTCTCAAAGTGTTTAGTACAAAACCAAATTAAATAATGCAGGTACGTACCCTGATATAATTATCTATTGATATACATAAATAAGTAATTCTTTCTAATATTTTCGTCTCAAATTAATTTATACTGTTATTATAATGTGTTCAAAACTATTTTCTAACTTGATAACCCCATAAATTTGTATTCAAATGAAAATTATTCATAATCTTAACATATTACTGGATAGTAGAGAATTCAAATAATTTATGTTGTTTATAACACATGTACTCGTTGTGATAACAATTAGTACAGTCTATTTCTATACTGAATTATATTGCAAATAATTAAATCTTCTCCAACCTTCACAAAATGTTATCTTTCTTTACTACTGACACAAGAAAAATTACTAAAATGGTTATACTTAATTGTTTTCTTCTTTTAGATGAGTACTATCCACTTCTTGATGACGGTTTTCTGGACGGATACCACTTCTCTGATGTTGATAAACTTCAATCTAGTTCAAACTCTTGTAATAAAAATACCAACTATCCTGTACAGGAACTTGCTCGATGTGGGAATAAATAGTCCTTTCGATATTAAGCCAAATCTCTTCGTGCACAGCAAATTCTCCAATACACCCGGAAACTTGTGAAATTCACCAACCTTTATGGATCTCTTGTGATAATCTGCCTCTATTGAAAACCAGTACTTCTGGAATCTGCTACCTTTTATAATAACCGGAACTTGAAGATTTCTTCACCCTTTATGGAATTTCAAAACTCTGGTACTAAATAGCCTTCTGAAAACTTCTATTATCCCGGAGATAACAACCCTATTTCGGATCTACCTGAATCTTGTACAACTTGGTAAGTACAATTATTTTTTTTTAATATTAATTTATCTGTAGTTAAAGAAATTCACTCAAGATACACTTTTCTCATTTATAAATATCTGTTATCGCGTTAATAACAGAAAAGATATTCTCTTTTCTGAAAACACGTCTATCGCTTTTTCGAATTAGAAAAATTCTCTCCTTTATTTATTCATTACCTTAGTAATCCTTTCTCATTTTGTATTCTCCAATCAAAGTTTTACAACAGCAATAACCATCAACAACATAGCTTTTAAATTCTTTACTATACCTAGAATACTTCTTAAAATTGTATTATCTGATTATCTAAATTCTTTTTATAATTTTATCAACCCTTTTTTACATATTCATATTCCAATACCTCTCTACATCTATATTTCTGAACAAATGTCAAATAATGACAGTTCCTGTATTTCAAATTATTCCCGGGAACTGTTCTACAATACAATCTATACACCTTTCAAAATAAGATTCTAAATATTTTTATCACCTCATAAACGTCAATTACCCAAGTTTTTACAAATTTATAATACATTTTACAAAATAACAACTAATATTCAACTCTCTTCTTTCCAGAATATTTTGAACTTCTAAGAAAAATGAACATGGTCAACCTTTCCATATACAGGTGGTTATTTATAAAATTCGAATACTTGTTAAATGCAATAAACCTCTTTTATGATTAACTCAATAAATCTTATTTTAAACACATCATAATAAATTTTTCTACGTTTATTTAATTAAATTTGGTAACTTTAATAACTTTCCATATTATATTGTTAACGTATGCTTTTATACTATAACATATGCCCCTTTTAATAAATGTAAATTTAACCTCAAATAAACAAATTTTCATTTATTAAACTAATATAACTTCAATAATTACACTTTCAGTAATTCCTATCTTGTAAACAATGTTATTACTATAAACTATTCATTTTCAAATCCAATGTACAAACATTTCACAATTCTCAACAATTACCAAATATGTTTAAGCAAATTTTTTTTTTTTATATATAGTTTATCCAAAGTAATATAAGTACCAATTATTTTAATTCATTATAAGAAAATTTTACATACATAATAACTATGCCCTGTACATTCTATTACTATTTAGCAAGTGTTCTCTACATATAAATATTTAGCCTCTATACAATTTTTATAATATCATAGTAACAGTATTACTCTTAACATTTCTTTTAGGTGATAGTTTCAATTTTTTTCCATTCAACTCTTTCTTGTAAAGATTATTGCCTCTATAAAATATTTTACTTATGCTCACTTATACATTTATATTATATTTATTATTTCTATTCCCTTTGCGCATGTATCCCATAATATTCCTATAGACATATTCGTCTTCCCCATACTTTCTATTTATGAAAGATTATACTTATATTTACGTTTTATTGGCGTACGTTACCTTAATCTCTTATTAGACATTTTAGTCCTATATAAATCATCATATTAGGTTACCTTTAACCCATTCTCTATCATTTATATTATAATTCCATATTTTAATGGTACATTTTATATTTATTTATTATTGCAAGCATATTTCCTTCAATTAAAATATTATATCATAAAGGCTTTTACTATCTTTTTATAATTAGCTTTATAACATCACCTACTTTATTAATCTGCAAATCACTTTTACTGCTTCAATTATTTTACAATTTTAAGGCTTTAGATAATTCTTTCTTTTCCTCAACTACTAAATATATTCCTTCTAAGTTTTATATTTGGGTATATTATTAGACATTTAATTCCAAATAAATTTTCTTATAGTACTTTGGTTTTATTTTTCTTTTTATATATAAAATATGTAGGAATGAGAGTAACATTTGATACAACTCTTTAAACAACATTCTTCAAATATTTCTAATATTCTAAACTTTATATTCTATATTTCGATTCTGAACCTCTTTCTATATATCCATTTTTATACTAGGCTTTATTCACCCTACTTATGAACTTTAACATGCCCCTTTCTCAACAAATCAAATAAGTCAACATTTTTTTTTTATATCCGATTATGTTCTTGTTATAAAAAATACTCCTACTATGCCCCTAACTTCTATACCATATAAAAATTTGAACTCTTGAATATAAAAACATTTCTTGTATGGTTTGATGATTCTTCAAAAACAACATGTGAATGAATAAACAATATTTGGATACGGAAGTGACGTTTCCCACTTATATAACACAATCAATTCTAATGTAATGTCCTACCTATAACTTGAGATCTAATTTATACTCGGAAAGCAGGTGTCGTAAATACCTTCAGAAGTCGACCTCTTTTCTTCTGTCCTGACTATAGTTTGCTGTTCATAATTCTATTTTTAATTTAACTCTATTCTTCCATGTACCCAATTTTTCTACTGGTACCAAATTTTCTAAATACCATGTATCCTCTAGGTCCATTACATAAGTAATCTTATTAATCATTTTCCTAATCTTATTAAATACTCTTCCAAAATTAATATGATTTAATGTGAATGTATTTAAAACTTTCTGACATTCAATATCACATTCTAATAACACATTACAACTTATATCCAAGATCAATGACTCCTGATACACATTACGTGACACATAACTTTCTAAATAAACTCTTCTCTTCTCAATAACATTATTACCATTTACAAGTCCTTCAAATTTACTGTCCATATTATTTTTTTCACTTCTTAAGCTATTTCTCATATATGTTAGTAACATATTACGTCCAACATTAAATATAATTCCAGTAAACTTTTCGTCTCCTATAACTATCCCTTTTGTCTGCCTTGAGGTAAATAAGTATAACTTTTTGTCATTTTCTTCTTCTAATAAAATTGAATCTAATTGAGTTCTTAAAATACTTCTGCCTGAATCCAAATATTTTGTTTTCTTCTGTAAAGGTGCAATTGTATAAGATTTCTTAATTTCTGCTGTCTTTTGTATATCATCAGTACCGTTTAGAACATCCTTCTCAAAATTTCCTAACCCTTCTTTAGTCTCTTTTATGTCTATTTCTACTAACTGATTTCCAATAATTACTCCTTCTTCCATTCCTAATTTCTGTACATTTGTAGACACAAATAAAACTCTAATATCTTTTAAACATTTTTCCTCTGTAATTTCTATTTTCTTATTAAAGTTCTCTTCCAGTTTTCCTGTTTTCTCTGAAACATCTTTATTCACTATATCTACTTCCTCTCGTATCCGTTTAGCCAATTCCTTATATTTTTCATTACTATCTTTCTCTATTTGTTTCACATTAACTTGTATACTCTTTACTTTACTATCAACCTCTTGTACTTTATTAGTAATAAGAGTTTTAACTTCTGTATCTTTAATTTGTATCTTATTATCCATTTCTTTCCTCATTTTCACTTCCCTGCTATCCATTTCAGTGGAAAGTTTTTTAACCTTATCATCTGTATCTCTTAGTATCATATTCTTTAATTCTTCCAAATTTCTTTTATTTTCTTCCCTATTATCCTTATTTGCCTTGTCCAATATTCCAATTAATTCTTTTTTATCCTCTTCTCTAATTTTCTTAGCTTCCATTTTATCCTCCTCCCTATTTTTCTTACTATCTTCACTAGCCTTGTCAAATTTACCACTTAATTCTTCCATTAAATTTTTATTATTTTCTTTACTGATTTGTTTAAACATTTGTAAAATCAATGTCATATCTATTGCTGTAGTCGACATTTCTATTTTAGAAGTCTCTCCCTGTAATTCTACCATATCTCCTTTGTCCTGTATATCTTCCAACTGTTGAGTTTCTTCCTGGACCTGTAATGTAATATCTCCTCCCTCTTGTAAAGTACCTTCCTGACTAACCTCCATCTCATCATCACTAGATGATTCTACTCTATTCATTCTTGAACTACTTTTAGACCTAGTATTCATTTTTAATAACTATTATGTGACAACAATACAAATATACTTTCCAATATTATCAAAATAAGTTTTACTATGGTAATCCACTTCGTAAAATGTTTATCTATGTTCACACATATAATAATATAAATAAAATATTGAAAATACTATATTGCGAGTCTTATTTTACGTAGCCCCACGTTGATGCGTCATATAATGTACTAGGTAATACCTCATACATATCAGTTCAATCCTCGAAATAATTATAAAATTCTATTACCTTTTAAATGTCATAAATTGAACTGTATATGCAATGAAATACCACTCTAGACATATTTTTTAAAATTGTTATTATTTAATGAACAACCCTCGTATGTGCTAGTTTTATAATCTCTTTATATATCATCTACTATTTCACTCATAATACGAAGGTATTTTATTTATATGCCCGACTAGCTTTATATTTTATCTTTACCTAAATTATTTTACTCTATTCTACCTCTTTATTTTATTTACAGTATTTAACTCTGCCTTTAATCATATGCTTTGATAAATCTCAATAATCCTTTTTGAATTACTTATTTCCTCTCTAAATTAACATTATATAAATTACCGATTTCTGTATTATTTTTATACATTCTATACTTTTAATAAACCAATTTACTAAGAAGTGTCCAATAAAACACCTAGATGTCACCACTAACCATTCCATTTCAATATATCACATGACATTTATTTCTTTGAGGTTATAAATAAACCAAAATATTTCCTTTAAAGAGAATCTGACTATGATAAAATAAAACGATATTCTACTAATAAATAATACGTTTATATTCAAACTTAGTGTTTTTTTTTTATACGGGACAATGGTTAACAATATTATAATATGGAAACTGAATATTTGACGTTTATAAAATATATTTTCTCAAAGTGTTTAGTACAAAACCAAATTAAATAATGCAGGTACGTACCCTGATATAATTATCTATTGATATACATAAATAAGTAATTCTTTCTAATATTTTCGTCTCAAATTAATTTATACTGTTATTATAATGTGTTCAAAACTATTTTCTAACTTGATAACCCCATAAATTTGTATTCAAATGAAAATTATTCATAATCTTAACATATTACTGGATAGTAGAGAATTCAAATAATTTATGTTGTTTATAACACATGTACTCGTTGTGATAACAATTAGTACAGTCTATTTCTATACTGAATTATATTGCAAATAATTAAATCTTCTCCAACCTTCACAAAATGTTATCTTTCTTTACTACTGACACAAGAAAAATTACTAAAATGGTTATACTTAATTGTTTTCTTCTTTTAGATGAGTACTATCCACTTCTTGATGACGGTTTTCTGGACGGATACCACTTCTCTGATGTTGATAAACTTCAATCTAGTTCAAACTCTTGTAATAAAAATACCAACTATCCTGTACAGGAACTTGCTCGATGTGGGAATAAATAGTCCTTTCGATATTAAGCCAAATCTCTTCGTGCACAGCAAATTCTCCAATACACCCGGAAACTTGTGAAATTCACCAACCTTTATGGATCTCTTGTGATAATCTGCCTCTATTGAAAACCAGTACTTCTGGAATCTGCTACCTTTTATAATAACCGGAACTTGAAGATTTCTTCACCCTTTATGGAATTTCAAAACTCTGGTACTAAATAGCCTTCTGAAAACTTCTATTATCCCGGAGATAACAACCCTATTTCGGATCTACCTGAATCTTGTACAACTTGGTAAGTACAATTATTTTTTTTTAATATTAATTTATCTGTAGTTAAAGAAATTCACTCAAGATACACTTTTCTCATTTATAAATATCTGTTATCGCGTTAATAACAGAAAAGATATTCTCTTTTCTGAAAACACGTCTATCGCTTTTTCGAATTAGAAAAATTCTCTCCTTTATTTATTCATTACCTTAGTAATCCTTTCTCATTTTGTATTCTCCAATCAAAGTTTTACAACAGCAATAACCATCAACAACATAGCTTTTAAATTCTTTACTATACCTAGAATACTTCTTAAAATTGTATTATCTGATTATCTAAATTCTTTTTATAATTTTATCAACCCTTTTTTACATATTCATATTCCAATACCTCTCTACATCTATATTTCTGAACAAATGTCAAATAATGACAGTTCCTGTATTTCAAATTATTCCCGGGAACTGTTCTACAATACAATCTATACACCTTTCAAAATAAGATTCTAAATATTTTTATCACCTCATAAACGTCAATTACCCAAGTTTTTACAAATTTATAATACATTTTACAAAATAACAACTAATATTCAACTCTCTTCTTTCCAGAATATTTTGAACTTCTAAGAAAAATGAACATGGTCAACCTTTCCATATACAGGTGGTTATTTATAAAATTCGAATACTTGTTAAATGCAATAAACCTCTTTTATGATTAACTCAATAAATCTTATTTTAAACACATCATAATAAATTTTTCTACGTTTATTTAATTAAATTTGGTAACTTTAATAACTTTCCATATTATATTGTTAACGTATGCTTTTATACTATAACAATATGTTACGCCACTGAACACATAATCAAACGTACCGGATATATGACAAGTTTTCAAAAAACTCATTTTATAAATTAAGATTCTTAAAGTGGAAACTTCCGTCTAAATAATACCCATTCCCCCACCAGTTTTTTATCTCTCCTGTTTTATTCTTTCCTCGTAGCTGTCATCCTAGTCCGCTTGCACCCAGTGGTATCCAGGAATTTTCTATATAACGATTCTTCTACAAATTTACAATTAGCTTTGCTTTGTCACGATTCTCTCTAATTTTGTTCAATTATTTTTGTCCCCTTCTGACTCTGTGTATTTATTAGTTTCCCATATCTCCCTTACTTGTATACTGTTGTCCATATGTATTAAAAGTCCGGTCCATTTAAGTGTCTTTTCTTCTTGTTCTCTGACGACAGATCTCCTTAATCTATACATTCTTCTTGCTTTAATTACCTCACTCAAGTATGTATCTCATTTGCTTTAAAATGTCTTCTCTTTGCTCTACTAGTATATACTATATACTTGCGAGAGGTACTTACGTCTAACTGAGGGTTCACTCGAGTTCCCTTTTATTAAAACCACTTTGTGTTATTTAGACATATATATTGCCTTTTATCTCGACTACCTCTATTGGTCCCCAGAAATGTATTGATTGTTTTCTATAATTCCACCTCGCTCGATTCCTTCTTTTGCCTCGTCAGCGTCTTCTCCGTGGCCGGCAAAGTTGCTGATTCAGTTCGGGTGCATCGCACGACGTGAGACATATTTATAATTTCCATGGCATTACCCTCTTCTTCGAAAAAATATGCTCTCGAATATTTTCTTAAACTTGAACGGCGCCGCCACCAAACTTCCATAGATACCCTTATCTATCTAAGTATATATCTTATATATTAAACTTATCGTGTTGACCTGCACTTATCCCTCTATCTTATACATTAAAAATCTTACCTGTACATCTATTGACTTATATTACAAAATTCACCGGGTTCAACCAGCACTACATTTAGATAAGAGATAATTAATTTTAAAAAGTGAATAAAGGATTTCTACAATTGCAAAACTATCTTCATCTTGTCTCAGACAATTTCCCTTACGTCATCAGATGCATTTCCCAATTGATTTTAACGTTGGATGCGAGCCCTCTTCTCTTGCGCCTTCTTTGTCCTATGTCTGCCCTACTAAATTCAGAGAGATTACTTGCTCGTTTCGTCTTTGTCTTCTTATTGTCCTACAATCAAACAATGAGCAGAATTATCAACCAAAATATTTCGTTCTGCCTAACTAAATTCGCATAGACAATAGCATTCGGCTGAGACCTATTCTAAATTAGACATTATTCACAAACTTCATAATTACATATTGACGCACAATTTCTCTCATCTAGAAGAACGAACGTTCTACGTCATACATCTGAAAATCGACTTTATCTTGCCTATAACGTACTTTTAATTCAAGACGCCTCTTTAGGCTGTTAATCTTCTAGTGCCATATTCTTTTTTGGTCAAAATAGTTGTGTTATCCCAATTGATTTGGTGGATCGCTTCCCATGCATATTGTGACAAGCTCGATTTTTCGGTTTCTCCTAGATGAACCAGTTTCTTGAGTTCTTTGATTATATTCTAAAGGCTTCTTGGTAAACTATATACAGTTCTTTGTTTTTTCATTCACGTTTTCTGGCCTAGTTCATGTTAGAATCGATCTAATAGTATTGGTTGTCCTAATCGCAGTTCTGATGTTATATTTACTGCCAATATTTCGGATGTTCACCGATAGGTCTCTTATGTTCAGTAGCGGCTTTCTTGATGTATCAAGTGAAGAACTGATTCACTTTAAATTTCTATTTAATTAGTGAATATTTTAATGAACGTTTCTTAAAATTTTCGCACAAAAAATAAGATAAAATTAATTTCTCAAACCTATTATTAATATGTTCATATTTTTATATGTATTTTAAACAAAAGTGGAACGCTCCTACCTTAAGCAAAAAAGACAAACTGGACAAAGTGAATCAATTCACAATTCGCCGCAATTGATTCCCCTCTTATGCGGTTGTCATGACAACTACACGTAGGCCGTAAGCGAGAAGGGATCGCATTACGTCATTCCAGTGAAGCAACACATACGTTGCTTCACTAGTTCAGTCTGTGTCTGACATTCGTTCGCTCTGTGTCTGTTATGTACCTCTATCTCTAGGCGTGTTTCAAAATTTGAAAACTTTTCCAGAGAGTTTCCGATAGATGCTTTAAATATTTAAAAAAAATACTAACCTACTAAATTGAATGATGTGCAACTGCAAAGGTTAAAAGCTGAATTACATTTAAATTATGGTATCGAACAATATCGAAAAGCTGAACCCCAATCTTTTTTCAGATCTATCTATGGGGATAGCGACGTTTTTAAAGAGGCATACAAACTCTTTTCTGTAGTATTGGTTATTCACTCTTCTAGTGATCCTGCAACTTTTCGTGTTTAAAAAAAAGTAAAGACATAACACAAGTTTTAAATGTAATCAGTATTTCTTTCTTTTTTAATCTTGACTACATACACATTAATTTTTCTAAGATAGGAGGGGGAGATGGATTTTGCTGGTGTTGAACTCACGAGCCGCCACTGTTATGTACGAAATGACCTTAGTGCTGCATATACACTCCAGGTTGTGTATATTAGGAGATGCGTTCTACTCCTTCTTGCTATGTATAACGTCTGTTTGAGATATCCATTCTTAAAATTGAATGGTGTTTGTTAAAATTGAATTGAATTGGATTATCAAAACAGGTAGAATTCGTCAATACTGGGGAACTATATAGCTGGTGCTTCTTTAGTTAGCAAACGTTTACGTTCTTTTTCGCAAATAAAACAATATTTTGTTTTTTAATTTTTTATTTTTACTCTAAAATCTAAAATATTTAATGTTCTATAACTTAAGATCTATATCTGAATAAGTACTTTACTTGCTCGATTCATAACTGTACTTTATACATTCTAATCAATTCATTGCATATAATGTCCGTCGGAATTTTGCTTTTTTACTTGTTGACTAGTATTATTATAGCGATTTCAATATAAATACTCTTTTAGTCGCATGATCTGAATATTGGTCTAAATTAAAAGTAGAACTTGAGTTTGTAACACATTTAACACAAGAAAATTATTTCGGTAAATGTTAACTGACCATCTACTATTAATTTAATATTCTTACATATCTGATTACTTTAATATTACTACTTGTAAGTACAATTTAAATTATCTAATACGTTATTTCCAATTGATGTTTATTTATATAAGGTGTACGAATACATAGAAAATGATGCATGTTTAGCGAAAATTTTCGCATTCCTTTATAAACATGACTCTAGCTGGTAAATATTAACCACGTGTTAACTAATGGGAACCGTGCCATGATATACTCATTAAAATATCATTATAATCTGTCATCGACCTAAGGTGAATGAATTTAATACAGGCTTTATGAAATAACAAATATAACAGTTTGTAAATAAGATAGAAATAGTTCCAGGTAAAATTTTATTTGATCAGGTTAAATCTCAAAAATTTTTCTTGTAAATATATTGCTGTAATTTATTTGAGAATGATAAGGTTATATTACTAAGAGAAATACATTATTTAACAGTGAATATTATACGTTCAATCACCAGTTTAGTGAATATGAAAGTTTAAACGCTTTATTACAGAATAAAACATCAAACCATATTATTGGAGACAGCTTTAATTTAAGCACAGCCGTTTCCATGATCGATACATGAGTAAGTCAAGTAGGTTGAATATTATTCTTATCTTCTGGGGTTCAGCCTTGTTTGAATAGAAATCAAGTTATGCCATAATGTTGGCGTTCAAAAATCATTTATAATTCTGCCTAATAGTAATCCCTTTCACAAGAAAATGCAATTTTTATATATAGGGATAATACAATTCTAATAGATTTATGTTATATGTAAATGCATAGAATGCTGGGCGTATGCTTAGAATATCTGGATAGTGAAAGATAGGTATTAATCGTCGTAATCTTTTTTTTTTCATAAATTTAATTTCATATTTTATGTATATCACAAAGACAAAATGAAAACAGTTAAAAACAAAACTACTTATACCGTATTTTGCTTATGTATGTGAAAAATATAAAAATAAAACTTGGAGACCAGCTAGATAAATATTAATTTTAATTGTAGCCCTCTAATTTGATAAAATAATTTATAATTTTTTTTTGAAAATATCTTAAAACTTTTATCAATTGCGTTGTACATGAAAATTAACTTTCATCATCTACTGAATGATAGCTTCCATTTCACATGCTATCTATCAACTTTTGTAAAATGTTTGTAGCTAATTTAAATGATTAATGTTAGATTCATATTTACTACTGTTGTACTAGTTAAAGTTCCAAGATATCAGTTCTTGTGGTTTATTTTTAATAGATAAATTATGTTTAGATTCTAATATGTGAATTTGAAGCAATTCTACAATAGACAGATATTTACGTGGAATTCATTACAATTATGTACTTAACTTGTTCATTTTAACAATTTCGGAATCTCTTTGTATCTATATATTATTAATTACTACTAAAATACATTGCGGAATTTGACTACCAATACATTCAGGTTGGAAAAGAAGGCCCAATTTGATTACTTGTAAAGAAATAAGACCACATTCGGCTGTGGAAACATTTGAACCAGCTTGGGTTAAGTCCCAAGCGTTCGTCAGAAATTCCTCCTTATTTATATTGATACGTCTCACAATACAGCATTATATCATCAATAAGATCTACATCATGTGGGGCTAATGGCATCAATATGACAATGCTGAAAGTATGTTTTCCCTATATATTGCCTTTTATCACGCACATAATTATTTCATGCATAGTTGGCTTGGTGTTTCCGAATTGCTGGCGGCAGGCGGTGGTTTCTCCAGTATCTAAACCCACAGAACCAAAACAAATGAAAGACCTTCGACCAATTAGCCTGCTCCCTGTAATGTCCAAGATCTTGGAGAAGGTCCTTGCTGCACAAATTGCTGTTATTGTTGGAAAAGAGAACATTTTGCCCTCTACTCAGTATGGATTCAGGCCAGCATATAGCTGTGAAACAGCTTTGCTCTTGATAACTGTTGCCAAGTGGTAAGATTAAATGACAATTGCTCTGCTCGCCTTGCCTTAGTGCAAGGTGCACTTGAGGGTTCGGTTCTTAGGCTAATTCTATTCACTATATACACCTCAAAATTATTACTATCTATAGAGCAGTGCAAATCACATATTGCTGTAACCTTAACGTTACAAGAATTGCATTATATTTTTTATGAATGCTGTGAATGCATTAAAAATTGTTATATTCTACCTACAAGCCTATTTCTTAACAGCATATCATTTATAATTTCTTGTGAGTTCTTGCAGTGATATTTCTTCCTTTATTGTGGTATGTTTTTTAGTTTTTGTTTTGGGATAAGGTCAATAATTAAATAAAACATTTACGTTGGCATTCATTTCTTCTTATTTATTTTCTTCAAGTTTTCTTATTCACAACAACACACATACCATCTTTGACAGTCAATACATACAAATGGCGTCACTTCAAAATTGTTTATTATCGAAAGTTTACGCACAATTGTTATTCTTCGATTTTCGGTAGGTATGTCTTTTTCTCTTCCTAATACAATCCTTCATTATACTTATATATGAACACAATACCTCTTTCATTATTGGTTATGTGTTTTCTTTTCCCATTGACTAAGGTTATCCTTATTTTCTTTTTATAGATACCTTTATTAGGTAAAATTGGGAATACGTTATGTACAACTGGAATTTTCACAAAGACTATTTGTCTCCGCTACACTGTCTCCAAACTCTATGCAGTCCTTCTCTGCTGGTGGTATGTCGATTTGCAGATAATTACAAACAATACTAATGTTACATTCTTCTTTGTAGGTTTTGAAACCACACATGACCTGTTCTATTGTCTAAGAAGCCCTTGTGTTTATGAATACAAAAACTAATAAAAATGTACTTTGATTTATACATTTATTATTCACATAAAACGTAACATTGTCTTCTCGTACAAAGAGTACTTTTCCATTTATATCCTTTTAGTGTTTTTATATTTAAGTATAAGGTATTTACTATGTTTTAAATACGATTATAAAATCTATCTTATGAATTGGCATTATTATACATGTCTGAAATTTATTTCTATGCATTTAAATTTGTGTTTTCATCTCGGGCATGCTTCATATGGCCTTGCTCATATAACTTAATGGCATTCAAATGATTCGCTCTCTTTATTGTTCCATCTTTGAACATAACTCTTTTTCTGTTATTTACCATTAGCACATTTTTATTTTTGAACAATGGTCCGTTTCTTAAAATGTTTAAAACTATTCTAACGCCTTGTGAGAAATTATGCCCTGCTTCTTTATATTCAAACCATACCTTATGCTTGTCTTTTCTACAAAAATATAGAATGCATTGTTTCATTTTGTGTTTGTTTTATACCTAATATTTAAACTTATTTTTACTTAAAATGTATATATATATATATATATATATAGTTTAACACATACATTTTCTAATGGCTTTGCCCCTTAAAGGTTGGCTACCTATTTTACTTCTAGTAAGATAGGTAGCCAATTTCTTAATTTTTCAATTAAAATAACCATTCTAAAGATAAAATTAATGTTCTTATTCTACAACTTAACTATTTCTTAATTTTTATAATTCTTAATGATACGAAGGTCACAGCAATATGTATGCTAATGATACTCAGGGTTATTACTGCTATCCCCCATCTGAATGGCAAGGTGCAATGCACATAATTAACACCGATCTTTCAAATCTATTTGATGCATCTGTCAATCACAGCCTTCATATAAACCCGGAGAAATCGCAGTTAGTCATTTTCATATTTATAATAGGATTAGATTTAGGTCAAATGTACACAATGTGACTGTGACCAGATTTCGTGGATTAATCTCTCCCACTCCCCATAAAACTTCCCTATCTGAACGATCTTTTACATATCATGTAATGTAATTACAGTCCTTTACAACCTGAGTTTAAGTCTCTCAACATATCCAAGTTTTAATCCAGACTCAAATCGCACCTTTTATTACGGTAATGGGTTGGCGCATGCTGCTTGCTGGTTATCGTTATAGATGTTCACTTGCAAGTAATGTCCAGTTCATGGTGCACTTCATCGAATTTTAGGCTAAGTTAGTTTTTAGCAGTATTTTTTGTTGTATATTGTTACTTATTTATTATCAAGGTCAAGTAAACAGTTTTTACTGGGGTTGGCCTTGCGATTACGTTTCTACATGTGATTGTATTTTTGTTTTATTTTTGTTATTTGTACTTTGTACTTAATTTTTTTTTATACGTAATAAGGACATTTATTATTATTATTAACTCCTGTTGTTGATATAAGTATATCTGATAGGTAATATCAAGTCCTGACTGTTATCTTTAATTCTTCTTTCTTTAATTGCTATTTTAGAAACAACACACGTTCTAAAAGACAAATTCTAAGAATACGTCGCGAGTTATATATAGCACAATCGCGGCAATTTATTCGGCCTAAAGACCGGTTCATATACTCATCTGCAACCCAAACAAAATAGTTATTTTTAGCAAACCCTTGCATTTTACCAGGAAACCTGGTACCTCAACTGTGGTAAACAAATATTTCATACATATGGCGCGTCGTGTGTATACGATATATGGAAAAGTGTAGCTCGACCTAAATAATACTTTTAAAATCTTTCAAAAAGCAACAATTTTTTGCTATTATATCGGGTATTCCTAACAGTTGCAACGTAATAAACTATACATATACCATTATATACCTCCTTTATGTGAAGACAAAGAGTACTTCGCTCTATCATAGTGAAATAAAAAGTATAGTGCTATGCTGTTCTTCGTACGCAAATCAAAACTGCCCATGAGCTACAAATTATTTTTCTATTTTATGTGTGTTTGTATAACACATAGTTGTATTGTTATAAAAGTTTAATTAAAGTTTGTTAATTTTCAAGCAAACAGAAATAGTTTAAAGATCGACAAAACTAATAAATGCCTCTTATTAAATGCGGAAAAATAGTAATTAACCTTTAACGAATGAAGAGGTATCATGAAAATTATCGACAAACAATCAACCATATTAAACAAATTTGTTTATCACAAATTGTATGAATTGTGGTCATGTTATAGTAAATTAATTAATTAAAACCCACAGTCAGTTCAATTGCTTTGTAATTGTGTTTATCTGAAGTTATTCTCGTTACATATCGTGACTTGTACAGGTCATGTATATTACAATTTGTGACATACTAACACCAACACTAATCAAATCAATATGCAAGAATAAAATTTCCCTCTCATTGACATATCGAGGTATATATGTGTTAACATCACCTTCAGTAAGTGATTTCTGAGTTCCCTAGTGTTAATCCACTTTACATGCATAATAATAATGAATAAGATAGTCTAGTATTATTGTATCCCAGAATTACTGTAATATACATCGAAGCAATTAATAGAAACAACACACTAAATAGAACATGAATCAAATAATTGTATTAGTTAATTACATATTAAAATGTTTGAATTGTGCCAGAGTTCAAGTATTTTCAGAGGCCTATCTACTTGATTATCAAGAAAATATAGACTCTATGTGATAGGGCATGTGTTAAACCTCTTCGAAAAGGCTTATACTACTCTTCTTTTTGCCATGACCTCACAATTTTCCTGGTATATTTAGAATAGAATATGTATAGGATATAGAAGGTAGGGAAATTTTGAGATGTTCACCACAGAATCCACAAGTCCTCAGATACCAGATAATAATATGATGAATTATGGTATTATAAGAAGAGATTGACCGGTTATTGGAATTAGGTACATATAGATTGTATTCTATATTAAAATTTACAATGAAATACATTTTTCCTTAAAATAATTTGTAGATAGTACAATATAAATATAAAATTATGAACACAAATTGATAAATACACTGAAAGTGTTATAGCTAAATTAGATACATTTACTCATTTTATTGAAAACGAAAGCGTATATTTTCGAGACTTGTCAGATAAATAACATTTAGATATAAGATTTTTACTGCAATGTCAGGAATAGGATATGACTCCCGAAACACTAAACTACTAATTAGTGCAAATTTTTTAATAGCAAGGTGACTACAGGCATAGCGTCAAGCAATATTGATTTTTTATGATATTGTTACACTTCTAAAATAAATTTTACTATTTTAATGTGCCTGTTAATTCATACAAATATATTGTGCAATGAAATAGATTTTATGTTCAAATTTCTAGGAGATAATTGCTTCTTCATAAATAGCCGAACTTTAATATTAAAACAAATCTATCCATTTTCTACAAGAAATAAAAAAATGTAATTGCAAAGCTTCATTTCTACTCATCTACTTGAGTTTCAGTTTTAAACAGTAGCAAAATATTGAGGTGTGGCCACCACACGACTTTCTTATAAGTGTTTCGGTCTGATGTATCTGAAATGTGCAATGTGTTCTTTGTAACAAGTTGAAATTGAATGCCTAGTTTACGCAATATATTTTTGAAATATATTGGGCAAACTAGGTGTTCAATTTCAACTCGCTATAAGGAACCACATTGCACATTTCAGGTACAACAGACCGGAAAAATCAAGCGTTGAATTCTGGCAATAAACCAATACGAATTGCTGTAAGGTTAGGTGTTAGTCTGTCACGGTTCACAATTAGGTACGTTATGGTCTCGCTAGATTTAGGTAATATTTAAAGTGATGTTTGTTAAGAAATCAGTGTTATCCCAATGCTGATTTGGTGAAAAGCATATATTTCTAAGATTACACGTTAGCCAAAAACACTACGTTTAACACTCTTTTCTGTTTTTCTACAGGTTCCTACTGAATATGGTAACTTAGTTGCCGAAATACCTATATAGATTTTTTATATCTTTTTTATTTTTGTGGTAAGGGATTTTTTCTTTAACATAGACTTACTTTCGCGCTTAAATCTCTCCAACGGCAATGACTTGAAATGCAAAGGCAAAGTATTGTGTTTATTACATATTGAAACGAGTATGATATCTGAAAAAGGAATGATCTGTGTATGGGCGGAAAAAATAAATCCGCAAAATCTCATGTTAATACTGTGCATGTCTGACCGATATCTAATTTTATAATATAGATATGGAAGAGACCTTAATAATATTAACTTATGGAAGAGAGAAAGAGCATCAATTTATGTGTTTTCTATGAGTCTAAATGAAACGATCGGTATTTATATTCAATAACATAATTTTACATAATACCAAGAGACACGTATTGCAGTAGATATAATTTCACAGTACCATTTCTGTCTCCTACAATCAGAGTTCATATCGTCTGTTTGTGTCTTCATAGGCTTTCTTTATTCTATATCGTATTTTTTGTGAAAATCTACAAATTCGCAGGTGACCTCGTGATATCTAACCTTAGACAACTACTGATTCAATTAAAAGCAAATTTGTTTTCGGTAATATCATATTTATAGTTGACAAGATAAATTAAATTTTTGCTAGAACTCATAAAGTAAAAATAATTTTATATACAGGGTGTAACAAAATAAGTGTAAAACATTACAGGGGGTGATTCCTTAGCGAAAAAGAGATAGGGTCTTTCATATAAAAAAACTTCAATGGAGCATCCCTTGTTAAGATACAGCCCCATAAAGGGGGTACATAAAATTTGTTTTACAATTTTTCTCACAAACACTAAAAATGTAATTTATTTCCAATGTAACTTTTTGTCTGATTATTTGTTTACCATTTAAAAATCTATTTCCAATACCTTGTTTCATTCGAAACAAAAAATGTCTCTTGAATTTTTTGCCCAAAAGTAATCAGTTCGCAGCAAAAAATTATTTTACGAACAACTACAGAGATACATCGTCATAAATGCGAACTGGATTAGTATTGTTATTTTGTAGTTACTACCTGCATCAAAATACATATGATTAAAGATGAATAAACAAAACTAATTTATTAATAACAAAACATAAAACATGTAGAAATCATAGTAAATGTTCAACTTCACCTTCAGTCATTACACATGCGTCTAGACATCGGCGCATTGAGCCACGTATTCGCTCAAATATTCCTGGATTCTCTCTAATTACCCTGCACGCATTGATGATGCCGTTTCTTAAGTCCTCTACATCGCGAACAGGAGTAGGATAAACCAAAGTCTGTAAATGGCCCCAAGTAGAGAAATCGAGAGGATTGAGATCCGGGGATCGAGTGGGCCAATTCTGTGGTCCTCCTCGACCTATCCAATGATTTGGATATGTTTGGGTTAAATGCTGATGTGCTGCTTGACTAAAATGGGCGGGAGCCCCATCATGCATAAAAAACATATCCCTTCTGACGCCCAAAGGAACTTCCTCCAGCAGTACTGGATGCACTTCTCTTAAAAATTGAATAAAAAAAATTAAATAATCCCCAATAACTCCGAGCCACACGTTAAGAGAAAAAGTGTTCTTGATGGTTAGCTTGTACAATAGCGTGAGGGTTTTCATCAGCCCATATGTGGTTATTATGGAAATTAATTATCTTGTCCCGAGAAAAAGTACATTCGTCTGTGAATTCGATCGTCTTCAGAAAGTCAGGATTTCTTCTAATCATTTCCAGCATCCAATTGGAAAATTCAAGACGGTTCGGAAAATCTCGCTGTAACAGCGCCTGTACTCGTTGCAGATGGTAAGGGTATAAAAGTTGTTCCTTTAAAATTCGAAATACCGTCACATGATCAACATTTAACTCGAAAGCAATCTTTCTAGTACTGCTAGTAGGTTGTTCTTCAACCAAATTAAGTACTGCTTCTTCAAGATGTGTTGTTCTAACTTCTCGATGGCGACCACAATCCTGAGTTCTTTTGTCGAATAAACAATATTCTCGTAATCGTTGATGAAGTCGGGCAAATATTCTATGCGAAGGAAGCTGCCGTTAAGGATACATTTCAGCATATCTTCTAGAAGCTTCTAACCCATTCCCCTGCGACAGACCGTAAACGTAATGCATATCAGCCATTTCCTCATTTGTGTATGCCATTTTAATAACAAATGAATTATTAAACTAACAAATTACGAACAAAACAACGACACACAATTAAGTATTAATTCAATCTCAAAAATTTCCAACTGACAGCGTGATACCACTACTAGCGGCCTACTAAATAAATTAGTTTTACATTTTCGTTTTATGACGATGTATCTCTGTAGTTGTTCGTAAAATAATTTTTTGCTGCGAACTGATTACTTTTGGGCAAAAAATTCAAGAGACATTTTTTGTTTCGAATGAAACAAGCTATTGGGAATAAATTTTTAAATGGTAAACAAATAATCAGACAAAAAGTTACATTGGAAATAAATTACATTTTTAGTGTTTGTGAGAAAAATTGTAAAACAAATTTTATGTACCCCCTTTATGGGGCTGTATCTTAACAAGGGATGCTCCATTGAAGTTTTTTTATATGAAAGACCCTATCTCTTTTTCGCTAAGGAATCACCCCCTGAAATGTTTTACACTTATTTTGTTACACCCTGTATACAATATATTTTTTACACTTCTAACCAATTTATTCAGTTAATCTCTTATAATGAAGGAGATTACCCTTCAGGAAATACTATTTGGAACGTACTTAACAGCATATTTAAAAAATACCCTTCCCTATTATAATACAGAATTGTAACTATTCATACACTTCAATAGCATAAACTCATAATCACCCATAATCAAAATTGACACTAAATAAAAACTCTCAATAAGAGACATTTTAGGGCCCTCTTCCTTCCTTTCAAAACCATTTAGATGCCATACACAAAAAAAGTACTACTGATTTACGATTATTGATTGGATCAAGCAGCAGACGGGGTTGCATTTTGCACTCGAACCGGTCGCCCCGACCACATGCAACCCTCCTATGCGCGTCCCTCGATGATGCAACGCATTCGGTCGATATTCCAGTCGGTGTTCGCTGTGCTGCGTTAATTGGTGTTCGCAGATTGGTTAAAAAATGTACAGTAAAAAGATCATTTCTCGTTACGAAAACTTAAAAGTGATAAATGAAATGAAGTTCAATTACATATTACACGAAGGTGGTTTATGTTTTTTTTTATTTATCCTTTTTATTAAAATGAGAATTCAAAACTTCGTATATAAATTTGATATTGACAGTATTTTCTGATGCCTTTATCTTCTTATGGTCAAAATACCAAGTGACTCATAAAGATGGAAGGAAAAATTTTGGGTGCCTCAATACTTTTAAACAAATTCTAACAGTAGTTTTTAATGTACTGGGGGCCGGTTTTTCTAAATCCGATTAAAATGCTGGTTAGCGTAACCATTGACTAAAATATGCCTTAGTACAAATTTATTTTTTCCAACGCCGCACAGTGGTCTAAAACGCCCGAAAAGCTGGTCAAAACTCGAAAAAGGTTCGGATTTGGCTGAAAATCAGTATGCTTTAGTTTTTTTTACTTTCTGATTGTAGATTTGAGGTAAAAATGGTAAATTGCAAAATGGGGAGTTTTAAATTGCCAGTTTTATGTTCAAAAATACCATAAAATAATATAAAATTCGGCTTAATAAATTTTGTGTTGTTTCTCATTGTACTTTTTATAATTATACTTACGATAAAGACAATAACAATTATGATAACAATAGTAATAATGATAATAATAATAATAATAATAATAATAATAATGATAATAATGATAATAATTATGATTTTTTCTTGGTAATTGCACTTTAAATAATTCAAAGTGACTTCTTCTAAGTTACTATTTGGTTCGGATCGTGCGCATATTAAATCTCTTCAAGATTAATTAAAAATATGTAATTATGATGTGACATATACATGTGACGCGTCACATGTATAGGACCGCGCAACCAAATACAAATAAATCAATTGCGAGGAGAATCGCAGAAAGTCGCACCTGAATTTTCGATTTTCTAGTTAGTTAGACATTCATCTGGGAAATGAATCAGCGAACAACGCGGAGTCTCGCGGAAACATAACGTTTTTGACAATTTCGGAAAATTTTTAATAACAAATTATAAAAAAATTGTTTAAAAAAAGTAAAGTGTCAAAACATTATACCAATTTTCAGGCGCATCCTCCATCTTCTTGTTGAAGATATTTGCACGTTCACGAATTTTTGTGTGCACTTCAAATGTTGTTTTTCTCGTTTATTGTTGAACGTTGCACGTAGCAAGTTTTGACAACCGCAACTTTCACACACAACTACACGTCCCGTAGGCGCGCCATCTATCTGCTATTCGAGAAATAGACGCACAGGCACCTCGTTGACCGACTACCACACAAGAAACTATTTGAAAAAAAAATGTTTTTTTAGGTTTTGACCAACTTTTTGGACGTTTCAGACCACTATTCGCCGGTTAGTACCATCATTGATTAAGAAGTTAAGAAGGTCCTCAATAGGAGACATTTTTACAGCTTTTTCGAGCATCTGATAAAACACTAAACAGTGATTGGATTTCGTATCATACGCAATTGCGCATAACCTAGAAAATGTGATTATTTATTAATATTGACAGCGGTATTTTTTCCATATGTATTTGTTTGCTGTATGAAAGTATTTCTTGGAATTAATTAATAATTATTTTCATCAGTGATGCAGTAATTGTATTGCTTGTCTTATAAATGAAGTAAACAGAATAACTAGAAATAGCTATAACCTAATATAGACCTGTCATAAAAGAATATTCACGTAACTCTTATTTTATTTAATGGCCAAGATTGTTGTTGTATTTTGGATTACAGGAGCCTGTTGAATTTGTGAAATTAGCCAGATAACATTAGATGATATTGAAGATTCGGGAACGTTATTAATTGTGAAACTTAAGCAAACAAAGGATGATGTAAACAGGAGTTTTATAGTTACTGAAGAATGTATCACATTTTACAGAATGTACATAGCTCTTCGTACAGCAGCAACAAAGGATCGCTGCCTGTTTTGTGCATAGTGCAATGAAAAATGTATCAATCAGGTTATGGTCAGAAATCAGTTTTATATGGTATCTGAAATAGTAGCCAATTTTCTTCGACTTGAAAATGTTAAGTTACATACAGGTCATGCTGTACTTTTAAATAATTAAATATTTTCGTGTTCTTACTAATGTGAATATACAGGAAAAAAGTACTCATATATTAATAAAAAAAAAAGTAATTTCATAAAAAGTGACATTTTGTTACCTGTTAAGAAAGATAAAATATCAAACTTTTGGCCCATCACAGACAAAAGTGCTTTTTTAAAAATCTCCCCCCCCCATCAGTGTCTGTGTATGTGACCACAATAGCGGCCAATCACTAAAACATATCAATACCAAGGATCTTATTTAGGAATATAAACCTTCTCGGCATATATGATTAGATTTTCATTGAAATCGGTTGACTGGAGGTAGTAGTTTACTTCAGGGAAAAAAATCATATTTTACCAATTTTTGATCAACATGTTTAGGGAATACATAAGTACTCAAAAGTAAATTCGAAATATTTTTTTTCGAAAACAGTTTTTTTTGCGAATATTTACCAGGTCCTGCGCTCTAGACAGATATATTAAAAATATAGACGTATTTATAGCTTCATTTTGAATAATTTTTGTATAAAAGAGATCGGAAGTAGTACGTTTACTCCCACATAATAGCAGTTCTTTGCAATGTATGCATTATACATAGATTTATTACAAGTGCAAAACTATTTACAGCTGAATTGAAACTAGTTTAAAAAAACTTCAAAATTTCGACCACAGGTAATACTTTTACTCTTATCGAATAGCACCTTTTTGCAAATACCTGGGAAGTTATGCATTCTATACAGATTTATTAAAAGCATTAAAGTATTTACAGGTGAATTACAATTTTTTTTTTTTTTTATAAATTCGGACCGGAAGTAACTCTTTTACTACGATGTTTATTAAGAGGATATAAATATTTAAAACTCTTTAGAACAACATAAACTACGGGTTCACGTTGATTCCGATTTCTTTAGAATATAACATTATTTACGTTAAAATGATGTAAACTAGTTTAGAAACGAGGTTTTCTTAATCAACTTTCTTTGATCAAAGGTATTTGGAAATAAAAGTAGCTTAACATGTAATGTTATAAACACACACTATATTATCTTTCAATAATATTGCCTGGCTTTATTTATCATACAAAAATTTTGTGTAAGTTAAATAGATTCAGATGTGACAGTGGAAAGTGCGATATGTTATACGGTTAGAATGTCCTTGATGATCCAGCTAGAGACGCTTTTTTTCAAAATTAATATACTTGTATCCTGCACATGAATGAAAACGAAAAATAGCATCATTCTATCCAGTACACGTTCTCCAATTTGTGAAAGAAGCATTTACAAAGTTTCTTTTATGAGTTAGAGAAAAGAAATCTTAGCTTTATCCCAATAGTTATCTATTTTTCCAGTGCCGATAGAAGCAATTCTCCAATTCTACATACTTTGTAAACCAACTACCATTCCTCGATGTTAAAATATATTTCATTTGAGAAATCGTGATATCCATCTTTATGAAATCAATGGACGACAAAGTTATATCATTCAATAATCTGTTAGTAAATGTAAATTATTCGTTCTTAATTATATAAATTAAAAAATTAAAAAATTGTTATTGCTGTATTATAAACAAAGATTTATCAAAAGAATATTAAAATATTAATACAAAGAAATTTCAGATATTAAAGAATTTGTATTATTTAAAACTGTCAATTAAGATAAACGCCAAACCTGTAATATTCTGATGTGCCAATATATCCAAAATTTAATGTAAATGTAACATTTCAAAAGTCATATAACGTTTCACATTTATAATTGATTAATATTATACCTCCAAATATTTCTTCAATATTTTCAACAATATTATAGCGTTACCAATACTTCCAAAAAATAGAAAAGTGTTACAAATATGTGCGAAAATAGCAACAATGTAACATAAACCTCATATTAATGTATTAGATGCAATGTTGTATGTATTACATCCATAATTATAAAAAATAAAAAACGAAACACTACAATTAATTATAATATTAAGCGTTTAAATATTCAAAATTAATGGAAGTTTTTAATTGATCCCTGTAAAAATTTTTACATGCATGTCAAGAAGGATAATCTTTTTACGAAAGTTTAGAACTTCTAATTAAATAATAAATTTAATAAATACTTGACACAGCATGAAATATTTTAAAATAATCTTTCGCTTAATAATCCATACCATGAAAGTGTTAATAAATTATCATTGACCCGATTTTTCTCAACACACATGCTTGTTTATTTATACATTTTCTGTATAGATGCGTTACGTACATGTGTAAATTTAAAATTATGCTATTAAAGAATTAAATTACAATAAATTTGCAACGGTAATCAATAACAAAATGGAGAGTAAGTAACTTTCGCTTAATAGAAATATATAGAGTAATATATTAAGTTTATACATGTTGCGTTCAATATTTCGCAATGGCCGGAATAATAACTGCTAATAATTTGAAGGCATGTTATGTCATTGTATAATAATAGAAACTTCCAAATAGAGTATGGAATCTTTATTACTAAATTTTTATTAATGTACACTACTGCTTATGGAAGTTTGGGCATTACTAAAGCTTAAGCTTAGCTTACACGGCCAAGTAAAACTATCACAAGTTAATGTCTGAGAGTGCTCTCACAGCAAGACGCAAAAGTGGCAGTAAGTACTTGCGGCAAGAATCGCTTGCGTGTCTAAACAGGTTGGGAGACCGCTCTAGGAAGTTGAAGTTTATTTCGATTTTGCTGAAAGTTGAGTGAGCAATTGGCTGGAAAAATGGACGAAAAATACGCCTGGTCAAGAAATAAAACTATTGCGCTAATAAATATGTTTGAAGGTTTTCTCGAATTATGGCAGATTAAATCACAAGTATATAGGGATCGGATCAAAAAACAACAAACCTTAAAATATATCGGCGAAAAATTTAGTACTACCGAGAAAGAAATACAGCGGAAATTACACAGTCTTCGAACCCAAGCCAACTAGGAGTGGAATAAAATTAAAAAAAAAGTATTGGTCAATTTTGATTCGCTAAAATTCCTTCTGGAACAATACCCAGGATTCATATCCATATGTGAGTATATGTATGTCCAATATATTGGTTTGTACAATTTCATTTTTTTTCTCGTTATTTCTTATTTATTGATGAATCCTCTACTCATAGCGTAATAAGTCCATTCAATTAGCCTTTTGGATTCTGTGCTTTATCACTGATTTCCAGGGAAGCGCCTAGATATTCGAATATGTACATCTATTCCAGTTTTATCCCATCTATACATATATTCATATTTCCTCATTATCTACAATTACCTTTGCCTTGCATCTTATTTAATGTCATACCGTACATACATAATTTCAACACACCTCAACCCTCTATAGCCTATAAACATTTTCTTGCTTCGTTATCTGCTTTCATTGATGATGTCATCCATATATGTTTCTTCTTTTGTTCTAGCTAATTCTAATTCAAGATTATTCTTAATTATATAATTATAGGTTTCCTCATATATTCTTTAGTAATTTGTTGACGTTTCTTCTCTCCAGGCTTTTCCATATACTTTTTCTAGGTAGGTATGAATTATATAATTTTAAATATTTAACAATGACACAATCATTATAATTTGAAATGATTGTATTTTGATGAGAACTATTCATTTTCTGAATATGATATACAACAATCACCAGTTAAGAAATCTTATGTTAATTGTATATTATAAAATGACCAGAACTAATTAGTATATGACTTTCAAGTCTTATACATCAGGCAATTCACCCGTGACTAATATAAGGGAGTTCGTTTGTCTAGATATATAACCACTATCTTAACACACCGTATAATTGGTATTAATTCCGGACGGCGAAAGACAATGTGATGATACTGTCGCACATGAATTGAAATCCAGTGTTCATAAACTGCTTTATTACTTTGAAGATAAAATGTGCACAATATATCATGACAAATTGCCCTTTAAATGACTACTACGTATATATAAAGGTCTCTAAACGTCATCATCATCATGATGCTTATTAATGTGCGCATCGTTCAAATAATTGTCGGATCGAATTGTACGATAATATTGTTCAACTATTGTTAAAACGTATCAGTCTAGACTTTGGTCGACGACGACGAAATGTAAAACAATAGAATTGCCCACGCTTGGTTCTCCATTAGTATGCGTTTTTGTGTTGTTGAGAATCCATTCAATTTAACAAGTTGTATAATAGGAGGAAGAATCAAATTTACGATGTAATTTCGGTCGCCTTATTTCAAATGATTATATGGAGTGTTTGGAGAATACATGATATAAGAAGTTTAATATTCTCATGGGAATGATTGGACATCCCGCCTTTTCTGAAGTATTGATTAAAACTGAAAGCAATATAATATGTATATTTATAAAGACTGGCTTCATTCTTATGATTTATTTTAATGTATGTTAACTATAATACTATCGAATAGAAGCAGAAGTAGCACAGCCAAATCAAATGGTACATTCTGCTACAAAAGTCTTTTTGCTTCTAACTTAAGAATTGATTTTTTTATAATGGAAAAGGAAACTATTTTGATATTCCTCGATATAAGCTTTATATGTAAATATTAATAAATCTATAATTTTCAATGGGTATTTGGAATTTTACATCATTTATTGATTGTTAATTCTTATATTGGTTTTACATTTACAAGGATATAAAATAATACAGTTTCTTATATGAATTATTATACGAGGGTGGGTCAGCAGACAACCTCGTGCATTTTTGTGAAAATGGAAAACAGTAAATTTCTTGTGCTCATCAGGCTTACTTTTGCGGAACAAAACCATCACTCACGAAACCAAGGCTAAGCTTGGTTAATACTATGGGGACTCTGTACTATCGGAATCAATGATAAATAAGTAGTTTACTGAACTTCGTTGTGGTAGCAGTGATGCTGAAGGTGTCGCAGGTCCAATTGAAAAACACAAAGCAATTGAAAAATTCCACGAAATGGTGTTGGCCGATTGAAGATTGACAACGCGCGAGATTGTAGAAGCTATAAGCATGTCACATGTCACAATGGTTGTGATATTGAGTGATAACCCGAGGACGAGAAAGTTATTGACAAGATGGATGCTGCATTTGCTCACAATAGATCACAAATGCGATCATGTGACAACTTCAAAAGAGTGTTTGGTGTTGTTGAACTGCAGTTCGGAGAAGTTTTTTCGGCGTTTTATAACCGTTGACGAAACATGGATCCACCACAATACACTGTAGACCAAGCAGTAGTCTAAACAGTTTTTTTTTTTCGGAAAAATCGGCAGCGACGAAGGTCAAGATGAGTCTGCTGTCTAACAAGATCATGGCTACAGTTGTTTGGGATACATGCGATGAAATCCACACCTATTACCTCCAAAAAAGAAATACACCCAACGGAGAACATTATGGCAATATATTGGACCGTTTCAAAGACGAATTGAAAAGAATGGCCGCATTTGGGCAAGAAGAAAGAAGAATTGGGCTACGAATGCTCCCTTATCTGCAATATTCTACGGAACTAGCCACCAGTGACTATTTACTAACGCCAAACCTGAAGAAATTGTTTGGCGGAAAGATTTATCTACAACGAAAGAATATTAGCTTAAACAAACGGCTATTTAAAGAACCTCGATAAAACTTATTATTTGGAATAGATCAGAAGCATTCCGTAGTCCCTAATACTTGAAACTTCCTTAACATTATAAAAAAATATTATCCATATGAATTATTTCCTGTCATTACAAACAGAACTATAGAAACCGAACTATTGACAAGCTAACATTACAATACAAACATTATAAAACTGCCTATAAATTTAATGTTTTAGTGTTCGGAGTAGACAAGTTCACTAGAGGGACCGAAAAGAGCTATTACAGGCAGACGGGTTGATAGCACAAAACGGAAGTAGGAATCTCGTGGTGGACATATTGGACTGACAAACTGTTCTTACTGCTGCTACCCAAGCAACACGTCTGTGTTTACATATCGCAAAAATATTCAAAGTCATATATTTCCAGTATTATTTAACAGTAAAATAGCAATACATAAAAAGAGAATATTTTAATAAAACTATTGATTTGGGTGGAGGGGGGGGGGGGTTGTATCGTTGTAATGTCAACTTTAAATATTGAATAATAATAATGCTTTATTTATTAGAACATGTGCCTAATCTAAGAAGTCCCTAATACTATAGAGGGCTGACTCCACTATTATATTTTTAAGTTGAGTCCTAAATTGTGACTTGTTAGAACTTGAAATTTCCTTGAGACCCTGAGGTATTTGATTGAATAGCCACATATCGTGGCCCCCGCTAAAAAGCCGAATACCTAGCTGAAATAGAGAAACCAATGCATTGTAGAGTTATTATGTTATCGTAAATTTCGTTGTAGCGAGTAAAGAATGTGTCATTCTCAACGAGAAACATAACAAGTTAATATATGTACAAGCCTGATGAAATCAAAATTTACAACTCTTGAAAGATGAGTCTGCACGAGTATTATATGATACGCCTTACAATGAACGAATTATTTCTTTC
The DNA here is from genome assembly GCA_963170755.1 of Amphimallon solstitiale. Classification (NCBI taxonomy): domain Eukaryota; kingdom Metazoa; phylum Arthropoda; class Insecta; order Coleoptera; family Scarabaeidae; genus Amphimallon; species Amphimallon solstitiale. Next base: position 125,432,786 of record OY720678.1, on the reverse strand, counting down.
TGTAGCCTAAATATATGCCCGAAGGCTTCAAAAAATTACTCATAATGCATTCTCGATTCCAAATAGGCTTAATAAAAAGATTTCAATGAAAACATTATCACACTTCCCGTCAAGACCCTCATGGCATCATGGCATATAACAATGTACTATGTTTCTTGGTCAGTTCAGCGCAATATCTTTCCCACAACAGCAAACAGTAGGACCAAAAATTGAGAGTGAGAGGACTCTGACATTATTAGAATTTACGTACAAACAGAAATTAATTATTTATATTTTTCGTGAATAGCTTAAATCTAGTGTTATCTCTATTTATTACTACCCTGTTATTGAGTGATACGTTGGCATATCCTTGATGATTTCACTGATTCTAAGCGATAGGTCAGATACTGTCAAAGCCGACAAAGAGGGCTGTAGATTATTTATATATATTAGAAACAAGGTAGGACCACAAATTGAGCCCTGCGGCACACCATTGTTTATCTCTGCGCGCGCGGAGACAACTCCACAAATATGACCTGTGATGCTCCTCACATAAGTAAAATAAGACCACATAAAATTTAAATAAAACTAACGCTACACCACATACAACTTAATACTACGTCTTGTCAAAAATAATGTTGTAGCATATACCGTTAAAAGCTTTAGTCAAGTCGAAGAATATTTCAGACGTCGCATATTGTTATTTTTAGCTTATTATAAATTGATGTTGAATAATTTAAAAATAAATGTTAGTTAAATGTGATATGGTTATTTTAAAAATTGAAAAATTTATAATTAAATATGAAAGAGTAGTTTCGACTGCTACTCTATTTACCCTATATGTTGATCACTATGGTCATTTTACAGATTTCAAATTACTATCCATCTAGTTTAATTATAGTAACGCGAGTCTCTTTTTCTATGATATGCGTTAGTTCCTTTTAAATTCTCAATGGTCTAAATTTAGGTAATTAACATTTTACTGTCGTGGACAAAAATATACAAATTTGAATTGATTTAGAAGCAAACTATTAGCATTGACTGTATATTTAGTTTTGATCAAATTCGTGTTTAAAAACGTTATTTTCAAATTCCATCGTTTCATGTGGATTTGAATTTAATAATCGATCACCCAGAAAACCTTCTCAAAATTCGAAAAATGCAAAAGAAAGAATTTAGCAACTAATAATATCGAAGTTCTTTATGATGAAGATCTTATAATTTGCCATGCTTCGTTCAAAATTTTTTATCGTGTTAAAAATTCAAATAATTTACCTACTTACTTTTTTATACACTTCTTAATCATTTAAGTATTTATTGTAAATATTTATTTAAGTACAGATATTAGTTCAAACATTTATTTATCTGAGTTCTCAAATTATCTTCAGCTATAAGATAACTTTATGTGTGCGTAATGCTTTATTTATTTGATAGGTTTACCTATGACATTATGTATACATCGAAATAATAAAGTAAAGCTGTTCTATTTATTTTGGAAAAATATAAATACAAATCTTAAATTAAAATATAATTAATTATATGGTTTTAAAAGTATATATATTATATTTGGCCATACAAAGTGATAATATCAATAGTAAAAAATAAAAATTAATACATTACAAATTACTAGTTATTAAATTCTTTTTTTGCACTTTCCGGTTGCTAGGAAGGTTTTTTAGATGATTGATTATTAAATTCGCAACGCATAAGAAACTATGAAAGTAGAAAATACCGTTTTAAACACAAAATTGATCAAAATGTATTACATAATAGTTGAAGAAACTAAACTTGGAGTCTATGGCTTGATACTGAACAAAAACACTAAAACACTTTTACCACATTAAAGCACAATAAATACGTATTTCGACAACTATGTTGTCATCTTCAGGAGCACTGATTAAAAGTGCGTTGTCTATACATCGTAACTTATACAGAACAACACTGACTGATACTGACAAATGAATAGTTTGCTTGTAGATTATCACAATATGGCGGCTAATGAATCTCCGGCGCACAACACATAGTTTTTCGTTTTCCTCTACTATGGTGGTATACCCTTCAGTTTTGGTGTAATATATTCTATAATCTCTTTATAGAAATGATACATGATCACATCAAGATAACACAAAATTCTTGAATCACTGTGTATCTTATCGCACTGTTTGTGAAAACAACCAGATGTCCATTACTATTGGAATGAATGTAAATATGTGGAACACTATCACTTTATATCCTTCAAATGTTTCAGATCTTTATTATATATTGTTTCTTACCAACGAATGCGTTGTTTTTCCGCGATTGAATTAAATAAATTAGTGCAACTAACGTGATAAATTTTTATTGATGAAATAAATAATGTGACACACCTATTCTGTCGCTCCTGCTTAATGATTCTCTGAAATATGATATAAATTAAAATCAGCGCATTCTTCTTCGGAGGAAAACTAGATCACTCACTCCCTGCACATATGCGTATATAATTTGTTAGAATTATTGACGTTTTTTGCAGTTTTGCAGGAGCAGCTGCACATTGTATTTATATTAATGATATCGTTAATATAAACTATTCTGTTTAAATAAAAATATAAATTGTATTTAATCAATATAATTTGCAGAATCAGTTGATAGATCTGTTTATGCGTTTCACAAAAGCAAGAAACAAGTAGAATAATGACAGGTGATCAATTGGCACATTAAGAGATATTTCTGATAAATACCGTACTATCTATAAATTAGAAAATCATCATATGCAATTCAGGTAGGTATGTGTATGTTATATACAGTGTGCCAATAAAGTAAGGAACACCCTAAATATCAGCTTTAAAACATATCTCTAGCAAAGACGCTCAGACACGTATTTTTTTATTTTTGAAGACGCATTTTCTTAGATTAAATTGAAGTATACAGGGTTATCAAAAAAGAAGATATGACGTTATCATGTGTTTTTTTAAATGGAATATCCTACATATTTTTAAGAAAATCAAAAGAGCTTCTCATGAAGATTTCAACGATATATGAGTTGTTGGGGATATCTTTAATATTTACTTGTAGAAATGGAAAAAACACTTTTGGTGGAACGTCATAAAATAATTACAATAGAGTTTTGAACATTGCTGATTACATCTGACGTGATTCTTCGAATCTCTTGGCGTATGCGTTCTTTAAAATCATTAATATTTTGAGGTCTATTTACATAAACTTTGCTTTTTAGGTAACCCCACAGGAAGAAATCTAGTGGTGTTAAGTCAGGGGAGCGAGCTGGCCACTCAACAACCCCACGTCTGCCAATCCATCGGTTATTAAAAATCAAATTTAGGTAGTCACGCACAGGTCGAGAATAATGAGGAGGTGCCCCATCTTGTTGGAACCAGATTTCATTACTAGGACTCTCAGGGATATTTGGATCAGGATAAAGTTCCACAAGCGCAGGAAGAAGCTCTAACTGTAAAAAATCCAAATAGATATCCTATTTTTTAGTATTCCAGCGCAGACGTTCACCTTCTGAGGGTGTTGACTTCGAGCTTCCTGCATCCAGTGAGGATTATGTTCTGCCCGGTATCTACAATTTTGTCGGTTAACTGTTCCGTTTAAAGAAAAAGTTGCCGCATGTGAAAATAAAATGTTTCTAGCAAACATTTCATCACGTTCACAAAGTATTTGCAAGTTTTCTGAAAACTCCAAACGGCGATCAAAATCATCTTCCGACAATTCATGGACAAGATGCACTTTATAAGGATGATATTTCTGCTTATGCCAAATTTTTCTAACAGTCTCATGGCTGCAATTAAAGTTTAAAGCTGCTTGACGAGTAGCACAATTCGGATTATCTTGCACTGTCAAAAGAACATTTAACTTAGTTTCATCATCCACTTTTGGTCGCCCAGTTTTAGGTAGATCCCTAACATTTCCGTACTCCTCATACTTTAGAAGTATTTTACTTACAGTTGAGCGAGTTATTGGTTGCCGATTAGGATGCGCTGCATTAAATAGTTCACAAACTTCGACTGTACTCCTTCTTCGGTCACCATAACCAATCATCATAAGAATCTCAATCCGTTCTCTCTCACTTAGACCCATTTTTATCAAAAGAAATGGCAATTATAAAACAAGCAATGCCAAACAAACTAACGGTGGTTAGTCACTGTCTAATTAGATAAGACGTCACCTTCCATATTGACAATTCGGTTATGACAACGTTCAAAGATTAAAATTAGCAAAAATTATCATGTAGTTCCACCAAAAGTGTTTTTTCAATTTCTACAAGTAAATATTAAAGATATCCCCAACAACTCATATATCGTTGCAATCTTCATGAGAAGCTCTTTTGATTTTCTTAAAAATATAGAGGGTATTCCATTTAAAAAAACACATGATAACGTCATATCTTCTTTTTTGATAACCCTGTATACTTCAATTTAATCTAAGAAAATGCGCCTTCAAAAATAAAAAAATACGTGTCTGAGCGTTTTTGCTAGAGATATGTTTTAAAGCTGATATTTAGAGTGTTCCTTACTGTATTGACACACTGTATAATCCGATCTAATTAATTATTAAGGGATTTCCATAGGAATTTATGTTAATAAAGTAAAATAACATGAAAAAGAAAAATATTTGAAAACGAAAGCTACAGTAAGTGTAAAATTTGCAATCCGTCTAAGGCGCATAACGGTCCAAACATATTTGCGGCAAAAAATGTCTGTGCATCACATAAAATGGATTGCAGAAACATTATATATGCACGCAAAGGGCGTATTATAAACTTCCTTAGATGTCATTTTCTCGGAAAATAGTAGCTGAAATTTGATGATAGAGACCATATATGCAAAATATGAACTTATGGCTACAAGGCTGATGGATCTGAAAAGCCTATATGAATTTTATATGCGATTTATTACCGTAATCACACAGTAGTAATAAATTGCTGCATTCTCCAAAGCATATTATAATTATTGTTTTAATATAAAATTCTACATTTTTGTTTAAAATTATCTGCAAGTGACGAAACATAGGAAGATCATAACGCCCAAGGTGTAAATTGAATATAAATTATTCAAACTTATGGGTGTAGTGCAGTCTCAGACACGTGTTTTTGACTTGTTAGTTTTCTTAAGTACGGTACAGCTAACAAAGAGTGTGTTTATTGTATAATATGTGTAGTAAAAGGTCTTACGCTGTTCACAAACAAGTGACGTATTTTGTACTGTGTAAATGCATGTATTTTCAGCGAGATATATAAGCAAAAAAAAATAAAATTATTCGTAGACAATATATTAAAGAAACATATAAAACTAATTTAAAATGTCACTTGACCTAGAAGTTTCATTGACAAATGTAGTAATCAACTTTTGCAGGAACTCGGACTGATATACAGTGTAATGTTATTTATATAAAAAAATGACACAGAACATAATTTAATTTGCAATACCTACATTACAAATATAATAATTTTTAATTATATTTGTTTTGCACTCAAATATCTATAGACTGATAAATTTTAGTTTATTATGACATCTCTTCAAATAAATATATCTTTAGCAAGGATTCGCTTGCATTGCCTAATTATACTGTATTAAATCTTAACGTATTAGATTTTTTTTAAATTTTCTTATTTGCATATTTTGTATTTGAGTTGTACTAGAAACGTAATGTGTATTTTCCGATAATTTTAATATTACCTAAATGTGTTCTTTTAAATTAATATACATATATCCAATTCCAAAGCACTGATTTAATTTATTTTCCGTTTTCAGTAACTGACTCAACATAACACACATAGACCCTATATAAGTCAACTGAAAAGTTTTATTTTTCTATATTTCTACTAAAATATTAAAGTTTAACTACATAGCAGGCTAATATATACTCCCCACGTGCCCCCACGTTGGGCGCCATTTGTAAGATTATTTTTGTTTATACATACATTCAAACCTCCATAACTCGAATTCCAAGAGATCGCGAATTACTTCGAGTTATAGAAACTTCGAGTTAGAAAAAAATACACAATACGTACATATATTTTACATGTTTTATTGCAATTTTTATAATATAAGTAAATAGTATAAAATTATAGTATCAAAAATACATTTTTACATAAAAAAAAGTTACATACATTGTACATATGTATAGGTATGTATGTGTTTTTTTTAAATGTCTAATCAGTGATTAACTTTAAATGACTGTTGAACATTGGAGATTGTGTTTTGCTCGGTGATTATCTTTTCTCTCAGTTATGATAATGGCATTTTATCTTCTTCATCATAAAATTTATGCTATTCAAAACCTGCTTGTCTAAAACAATTTTGGATTGTTTTAGGAGTAACACCACTGTTCTATACTGTGGTTACAAAATTAATGCAATTAAGGAGATCAGTTTTAGGAATGGAAAGGTGGTTTTCGAAACTGTCCAAAATTTTCTCCAAGATTCTGCTTATGTAATGGAACTTAAAACATTTTATAATGCCTTGATCGAGAGGTTAAAGTTTGTATGTCATTTTCGGTGGAAAGCATTTTAATTTTATGACTTTAGTTTGTGACTCAATTGGAGATGTGCAGGACAGGTATCACTAATGAGCTATACTTTCCTGTTGTGACTAAAAAATACTTGTCCAATTCCAAAAGCCATGTTTCAAACAGGTCGGCGGACATTATTTCTTTTTAAAATCTCCAAGCCACCTTGAGCTTGTCTTAACATTCTAATCTTCTAATTTTTCAGCAAAACTTAGTGCTTTTTGTTGCAATATCGGACCTCATACACACAAATTTTCGTTCCTAGCAGACTCAAACCACTTTATCAAGGATGTATTAACAGTCTTTCTAGGCTTATTTCGCTTGAAAGTAACTCGACTTTTTATTTCTGCACCGAAATTTAATAATTGTAGACAATGTACTTTGCGGTATATCATACTCTTGAGCAATAACGCCATTTTCCACTTTTTTTAAATTTAAAACCTCCTATTTTGAAAGTACTATAAATAAAAATCAATTTCAGTTCAAATATATATTTATTTATTTTCGGTATGCGCCGATATTTCGGGGCCGCTCAGCATCGAACATAAGATATACAGCATATATACATGTGAATCGTTCGAGAAGCTATGTGGTCCTATATATACGCACGTGCCAGACACTGCCGTCCGTACGTATACATAGGAGGTCTTGCATAGCCTTCGGTGTACAGTCGTGTAGCCCTGCCGGCAGACAATAAACTCGGCCGCTGAGACTGTATACGCCCGAAGCCAGCTCCGCATCAGTATGCTCATAATATTTGTATGTAAAAAATACACGTGACAATATATTTCAAAAGTTAAAAAATAAAACATACATTACAAAAATATAATAACACATAAAAAATAAAGAAAAACATTCGTATATAAAGCAAGAAACAATAATATAAAATAAAATAAAAGATGTTAAGTTCTTAACAGTTTGGATCGTCAGACTTTTAAGTTTTCGCGGCGGAGGCATTTTATCAACATTGAACTCTCTATTTGCACTTCCAGACACAACAGTCATCGTCTGCTATGCCGTACTAAGCAAATCGAATACGAAACAAAACATTATTAAATCACATGGCATTTCGGGGTTGCCCAGTAAACTACGCAGGGAAACTTGATTTCGCTAGCGATCGTATGCCGAGAACAATGTCATCCTAAATATTCGACTTATAGAGATTCTTGTGTTAGTGGGCAGTGATGGCAGCTTCGAATTATAAAGATGTTCGAGTTTGAGAGATCAAAATGTACACGGAATTGTAGATAAATGCAGGGGACAGGAGTAAATTTCGACTTGCAGAAATCTTTGACTTGTGGAGGTTCGACTTATGGAGGTTCGACTTATGGAGGTTCGACTTATGGAGGTTTGACTGTATATACGAAAATGATTTAAAAGGATATATAAAATTATGATGTATTTTATATGTTTTACAATACTTTAAAAATACAATACGTTTTAAATTAATTATAATTTAATACTCACAATATTCTTGATAACACGCATTATAAATTTACGCCTTAAATGTCTTCATTTCATCTTCCTTTTCTTTGACTTTAGCTATCTATAATATTGCAGTATATAATTACTAGATTAAATTCGACATTACTTTATAGACTGTTCTTGTGTAAAAATACGACTGGTGGAATATTATTTTATTGATAGTAACGCAGTGCAATAAAAGCAAATGTTAAAATGAATATGTTTTTTACAACAGATAGAAAACAGATTAGTCCATATAATATATGTAAATATATTTAATACAATTCAGTTGGAGAGAAACTTCAAACTTAAAATTCAGAAGGCACAATCATGCTGTTTGACCCGTTAAACGGTAATAACCTCAAATTGTTAATTTATATCCGCTGCCCGCATTTCTACTATTGTTCTACTCTAGGTATATCCTTTAAGGAAATTTATGTCAAATCAATAATTTATTTAAATGCAATTGATCAGAACGCTCATAATTTAAGGTATTAATTACCGTTTAACTTGATGTTAAGTATTACTGACATAGTAAGATAATTCTGCAATTAATTTTATTCATTACTTAAGTATTATAAGTACCGTGCCTTCAAATACGTTCCTCATTAGAGACGGCCGTTCTTTTTCTTAATGGTTGGTGACAGTGCACGTAATCACGCACACACGCATAATTTTGATAGTTTGTTTATGTCATGTAAATAATAGTAAGTGTCAGTAACTTGAATTTAAGTATGACAACTGCCAGAATTTGAAGTTTTCAAAAGCTTAGCATGTACTCGTACTTCAACATTGATTACTTAAAAAACTTATGAACAGTGAGGAAAGTATTTGAAGGCACGGTAATATAATTTATCAGCATTATACTGGTAAGATATTTACGTATTACAAAGTTTTGTAAGCAAATCTAATTACTAATGTATCTAACTCACAATTGAAATTTATAAATAAAAACATACATGGACTAATTATTACTTACTTACAAAAAAAACTCATTGTATAAGTCATAATATCAATATATTTTTTGTTGTATATACCATACAATAAATTTTTTGTGTAATATTTCATTTTATTTATATAAATAAATATTAAATGCTGTTAGTTGGTAAGAGCATCATTTCAGAACGGCTTGACCGATTTGGCTATTTTTTTTAAATGTTCGTATTAGTTCGAATAAAGCTCTTAGGAAAATAAAAATTGGAAAAGTTGCCCGAGAAATTGGAAAATTCAGAAGAGAATGAAAGTGCTTTTACTTTCTTATATATAGTATAAGGAAGTATTGTGATGAAAATTTTCGACCTCCATATTTTTGCAGATGCCCCCTGATACCAAAAAAGTGGTTTTTAAAAAATGTGTGTGTGTGTGTATGCGTGTCTCTCTGTCTCTGTGTCTCTCTCTGTGTGTGTGACCACGATAGCGGTCAAACCACTATAGCTATCAATTCCAAATTTTGTATTTACGAGTATAATCCCCCTCTTGAGATCTGATTAGATTTTCAACATCGAATTTTGCCAATATTTCGTCAACTACTAAGTTTAAACAAATTTCTAAAGAATTTATATGTACTGAAAATTAAGTTTAAGAAGAATTTTATTATCAAAGTTTTTCAAAATTACTACCGGAAATAGGTTGTTTATCGAAAATCAGTTTATGCCAATATTTCGCCAGTCATGTTTTTTAGACAGACACGTTGGTACTTCCTAGAACTTGATTAATTTAGTGACATTTTAAAATCATAAATTCCTAACCTTAATAATATGCTACCCAGTTCGTTGTTTTTCTATGAAAATAAAAGGAAATGAAATAGAATTTTTTGAATTTGATAATTTTAAATTAAATGTCACTTCAAATAATCAATACTGCCAATTCAATTTTTTTTAATTAATATCAAGAGATTAGTAGTGTGTCATAAACGATAACGTATTTAACAATATGTATTATTATTATAGTTCTCGTACAAAAAATATTGTACAAACTTCGTGCGTGAAACATTTTGCGAATTCGTGTCCATAAAGCGCTCGCCTTTCGGCTCGCGCTTTAAACTGGTCACTCATTCGCGAAATATGATTTCACGCACTTGGTTCGTAAATAACTATTTTGAAACTAAACTTGGTGTTATTAATTAATTATAGCGTAATTTAAGAATAAACTAAATACTTGGCTTATTTTTTGTATTTTGTTTATCTATATTTACTATAATTAACCGTGTACACAATCCTTGACATATTATACAAAAATGTAAACACTGTAAAGCTTTTACTGTTCTCGTTATTTTACTAAGATGAATCTTAATAAAATCCGCATTTCTCATTTTTTCAAGTAAGGACGCAAACTTTTCCTCTAATGAGTCTTTTATGTTCATTTAAAACTTCTTTTCTAATGAGTTTTTTATGTAGCATTTGAATGTCTTCCTTTTTACGAGTATCTGCTGAAAAGTTCACGGTTATTCGCTTGATGAACATAGAGAAGGTGTACTCCTTGAAAGATTCAGATGGATGTTTCAAGAGCTCACGTTAGAATGTTTTTGTTGAATCAGTTCCAAAATTCTGCTGAACGTATTTATAATTATGTACATATTTCGTTTTATTTTCATTGCAAACATTTTATCGTGCTTTCTACATATACCTCCGTACGAAATCGGAAGTTTTTATACGCCTGCAAATCATGATGCGCTTGTCCTAATTTTGACAAAGCGAAGTAAAGAAGTATTTCCGCAGTTATATCAATTGCTCAATGTTAAACTTCCTGATTCTAATACGTTAATAAAATACAATTTCCAAATAGTTATATAACACCACAAAGAAAGATTAAAAAATATTATGTAACTATATAGTATTTTATTCAAGAAAGTCTCAGATAGTCAATTTTTTTGCAGGCGCGTAATATATTTAATTTATGTACTTGCAAGAGGTAAATGTACATTTTAAGAAAGTTTCTTCCGCAAAACGTGTAAGATGATTGGAAATTTTAACGGAATGTATTGGCGCTTCTGGTATTGTCTAAATAATTATTGTAGGCAGTGACGATGTGCTAATTATGTAGCTATGCGCATTGTTTACCATTTAGATTTTCATTTAACAATGTATTTATCTTTTGTAGATGTAGTATTGATGTGCAATGTTTGTATTTTGAAGGTACATTGTTTTCTGAATTAATATATGCATATGCTAGAAAAATAATTCATCTTAGACCTGAATTTTTAGAAACTATTATTGCAGCAGTTTGAAATTGTAATGACATTCTCGATTATCCTTTCCAATTGAGCGATAATCTTATTAATCCTATTATACGAGGGCGTATTTTTATGTTATCTACCTAGCCATGAAAAAAAGCACATAAGAGAACAAAAAAAAATTATTTTTCTACATAACTCCCTTCAACACTAATACACTTATTCTTTCTTTTTTCCAGTTGCCCCATACCCTCAGAAAAAAATTGCTTCGGTAACCCCGCAAAATATTCTTCAACAGCTTCTTTGAGTTCTTCACCAGAAGCAAAATGCTTTCCTCTGAGATGTTTTTTTAATTTTTTGAATAAGAAGAAGTCCGACGGAGCTAGGTCGGGGCTATAGGGCGGATGCCTTAACTCTATAAACCCACAGTCATTGATTATCTGCTGAACTTTGCTTGCCTTATGAACCTGACAATTGTCGTACAGCAACAAGTTTTTTAGTGGATAAGAATGCGGGCGTTTTTCCTCCAGAGCAGTTTTTAAATTTTTAATTGTGTTTCCGTAGGCCTCTCCATTTATGGTAGACCCTCTCGGCATATATTCAATAAGCAAAACTCCTTCAGCATCCCAGAAAACAGTTGCCATCACTTTTTTTCCAGAAAATTGTGTCTTGGCCTTTTTTGGTGGTGGAGAGCCCTTATGAACCCACTGCATGGATTCTTGTTTAGTAGGAGGGTCCCAGTAATATACCAAAATCCCATCCCCGGTAATAATTCGAGATTAAAATGTTTTGTTCCTCTCCAACTTGACCAAATTTTCTTGAGAAACTTCTTTTCTGCACAGTTTTTGTTCAGGTGTAAGCAATCTGGGTATCCACCGTGCAGACACCTTCATACCCAAATCGTCATGCAAAATTTTGAGAACACTTGTTTCGGATAAACAGACTGCATTGGCAATGACAGAGATCTTTACACGCCCATCATTCAGTACCAAATTTTCGACTTTTCGCACAATGTTTTCAGTTCGAGCTTCAACGGGTCATCCGGGCTTTGGGTCATCATTGATTGACTATCGACCCCATCGAAAGAGTTTAGACCAATATTTTACTTGGAAATAAGATGGTGTATCTTCCTCATACACAGCAACCATTCTTTCATGAATTGCTTTTGGACCATTGCCTTCCTTTGTCAGGAACTTTATTACGCTGCGATGTTCAACTTTAGTTTCATTCATTTTATCGAGAAATGGACCGTCTCAAATCTCTATACACAGCATAAACTAAACACAACTTAGCACATGTACTTCTAACAGTGACAGCAATTTTTCAATAATTTGTTTGACATCGTCACTCTTTTGTTTCATGGCTAGATAGATAACATAAAAATACGCCCTCGTATTTAGATTAATATACGGGAGGAATGTTTTGTTATCTACCCAGGCTATGAATGAAGCTTAGAAAACGAACAAAATTTTATTTATCAACGTAACACTAACACAGTTATTTTAACGTTTCTTTAATAACGCTATGCTCTCCAAAATTAATTCTTTTGGCAATTCCGCAAAATACGATCCTATAGGGTTTTCCACGTCTTGATTCGATAGAAACGGACGCCCTTTCAAGTGTTTTTTGAGTTTTGGAAAAAGATAATAGTCACAGGGGGCGAAGTCGGGACTGTAGAGTGCGTGTTGTAATTTCTTGAAGCTGATTATTGCTTAAATAATTCGTGCCTTATGCAGCCTGAAATTGTCTTGCAGAAGCAAAGTTTTCTAGGCAAAATTGTGGGGTCTTTTTACGCGTATAGCCGCGTTTAATTTCTAAATTTTGTCTTGGTAGACATTTCCCGTTATTGTAGTCCCTTTTTAGTCCAGGCAATGGGTACTTTCGGTATTACAAAAGATCATGGAGAGTTCTTCTTTGGTAGATGTTTAGAGTTCGGTGTCCTAATTAATATTCTGATTTTGCGACCTTGAGCAACAGCCGCTCACGCCGCCATATTGGAAAAATGCTACCAAAAAAAGTTTTTCGAGAATATCTTCTCTGCAATGCCACCTAGGTAAAAAATATTTATTACATAAATTATAGAGCATTAAATTTTCTGCAACATCTATACTAAATATTTTTCAATGAGATGAATAGTTCACAAGTTACAGCGAGGCCAAATTCAACAAATTTATAAAATTCTCAAAATAGCTAAATTTTTCCTCTTGGTTTCCCGTTATTGTAGTCCCTTTTTAGTCCAGGCAATGGGTACTTTCGGTATTACAAAGGATCATGGAGAGTTCTTCTTTGGTAGATGTTTACAGTTCGGTGTCCTAATTAATATTCTGATTTTGCGACCTTGATCGACCGCCGCTCACGCCGCCATATTGGAAAAATGCTACCAAAAAAAAGTTTTTCGAGAATATCTTCTCTGCAATGCCACCTAGGTAAAAAATATTTATTACATAAATTATAGAGCATTAAATTTTCTGCAACATCTATACTAAATATTTTTCAATGAGATGACTAGTTCACAAGTTACAGCGAGGCCAAGTTCAACAAATTTATAAAATTCTCAAAATAGCTAAATTTTTCCTCTAAATTTCAGTAAATACTACTTACTTAATACGTATATACTACCTTTTTTTACTCATTTCCGCACCACCATGCGGTAGAGTGAGTTTTTTTTCTTATGGTATCCCCAGTATATAGATCTAATCCGCATTTCGTTATTTACTGATGTTTTTCCTTGCGTTTCGATGCCCTAGATGGTTCAGGCTCACTGATATCAATGTCTTTCCTCCTTTTCCACTTTTTCGTTTTCGTTGTATTCCTCGTCCTCGTGTGCCAATAATTTCGCAACGGTCAGGTCTTCATTCTCGTCGTAGTCGTCTTCTTTTTCTTCTTCTTCAGAGCCCGCAAAAATCTCTGCGCTGTTTTCACACGCGTCGTCATGGCAGCATGTGCAGATAACAGAACACTTGAAGCCTGTTTTTCTACACCCACAGACGCAGCCGCGCATCTTCTTGCACTTGCATGAAATTAATTTCATGAATGCTTCGGCTGCCTGATCTTTTGTTGTTCTCAGAGGAGTATGCTCATTCCTGCTTCTTTCCTAACGCCAGTTCCCGGGACTCTCGTGTATATCATACCAAGCCTGAACTTGGTGGTAGGTCTGAAGAGAATGTTGCCGTGCAGCTTCTCTAGTAGGGGATAATGTAGAAATATAGAATTTACTCTTCGTCACGGATTTTGCGAAATTTTGATAACGCAGGAAGCCCAAAGTAGTAGTGTTTTCTTTGGAAACGCCGTAAAAGGCAATAAAAAAGCTTTCCCCCGTAGCAGCAATGTTCTCGGGATCTGAGTTTTACTCTTTGAAAGCTTGTATAGTTAGGCTTAAATAATAGTTATTTTCAAGCGTTTTTAGAAACTTAATTTTTCCTACGTTGAAAACAGCAGAAGTAGTGTCAAAACCGCTGAACGTATGTAAGAAAAATATATTGTCTGCCACTATTTATTCATATTGTAAACTTCGAGAAGAGTAAATTTTGTCAACAATTTTTCTCTGTCTGGTTTGCGAAGGTAAACGTTTGGATGAGATCTCGCCAATGCTGTTAGGAGGACGAGAAGATCTATATCTTCTCCTATTATGAATACAGAATCGATGCGGACATACTGATCGCCGTGTGAACGATCAATGTCTTAAATTTCTTCTTTGGCACCGAAATCAAGCGAATTTTATTTGTTTCGTTTGATAAAAATCTTTCTTGCCAAACAGTTGGAACCATTAACTCCTCGAGATGTACAGCTTTGTACTTTTGGTATCTGCTTTAATTGGATACCCGTCAAAAACAACGACAGTGTTATAACCATAATGCCTTTGCATGTACTGTACGTAGCTTGTGCAGATCGATGCAAACGTTTCGTTGCGATGCCATATGACTCTATGCAGCAGATATCCACCATCTATGACATAAATGTTATTTCCAAATTCTGTATCGAGTGGCAAAGGCGTAAAAGTTTTGTAGAGTGAAGATTTTGTCCTTTTTGCGCATTCCTTCTTCACTAAACAGAGTTAAAGGAAATGGGGTCAGTTCGAGTTGAAGATATTCCTGCAGCTCTTCGTCAGATTGTTTAGCAACACACATTCTTTGATATAACAATAGCGGATTAATGGGAATGACAACGTCTTTAATATTGACCGTACATTTGTTGTGCGAAAATGAGTAAAAAGAGGATAGTACGTATTAAGGAAGTGGCATTTACTGAAATTTATAGCAGAAAATTAGCGATTTTGGAAATTGTAAAAATTTGCTGAAGTTGACTCCGCTGTAACTCGTGAACTGTTCATCTGATTGGAAAACGTTTATTAAAGAATTTGCAGGAAATTTAATGCTCTATAAATGATGTAATAGATATTTTAACCTAGGTGGCACGAAAGAGAAGATATTTAGGAAAATCTGGTTATTGGTAAAATTTTTCCAATATGGCGGCGCGAGCGGCTGTCGCTCAAGGTCGCAAAATCAGAACATTAATTAGGACACCGAAATGTAAATATCTACCGTAGAAGAATTCTCCATGACCTTTTGCAATGAAAGCCCATTTTTATGTCTTCATTGCCTGAACTATTTGGCATATACTCAATTAAGAGAATCCCCTCGGCATCCCAGAACACTGTGGCCATTACTTTTCCCGCAGAAAATTGCATTTTTTCCTTCTTGGGGCGGTGGAGAGCCTTTACGAACCCATTGCATGGACTCTTATTTCGTGTGAGGGGCGGCAGTGTACATCGGCGATGGAAAGAGATCAGTCAGCACTCGTGTCTCCTAGCATGAGCGCTGCATCCGGTTGCTGAGCGGTCAGATCTGCACTGGCTGAGCACAGATTGTAAGCTTTCTTCAGATCCAGTTCAATTCCACAACAATACTCTCCAAAGATTTCCATTATTACACTCGTAAAATCCACGAACAAACTCAACTCATCCACAATATAAACCATACCCCTGCCAACACACACCAGTCTGTTTCAGATTATCGCAAGTAGAAACCTTGACGATGTCTCTTAGGATAGTGGATAAAATATCGATAGTCGCCGTAAAATGGAAGAGCTCGTTTTCTCTAAAGGACATGTACAATATCTAAGTCAATGGCAACGACTAGTGAAACAATGTTCCATTCGTAAAACTAAAGACAAGACTGAACACATGTCGATACGTTTTGAGAAACAATTTAAAATTTAAGAAGTTAGTTCTTTTTGTTTACCAGTTAGTAATATATATTTCTTCACGAGTACAATTAATTGAGGAATGGAATACAGTTGTCCATCAGCCTTGGTATTATTCAAAAAACAATATAAGCAAAGAGTACAATAGGAAGTAACTCAAGATATAATTCTAAATAATTAATAATTTATGGAAATGGTAAATTGATGCCTGAAAATTTTTATTCAATAAATATTTTGCATAGAAAATAATGAAACAAAGAATTAAGAAAAAGTATTCTCAAAGAATGTGTATGCTGGTTAGACGTTATTAAAAGAATAATAGCCAATACGATACTTTTATATTCTCAGCGATGAACATCCAAACCAAATGCGCAGAGGAAATTTTTAAATTTTCCGATTTTGACAGATTTTCGTATATATTATTTCCTAATAAATCTGCGATAAATTTATAATGCGTTTAAAAATACATCTAACACAATTATTGGTTTAATAATTAAACAACTATTTGCTTTATTTCTCTATATTATAGGTTACAATGAAGGCGGGATAGTAATGAGAGAGTTCGGAGTCCACTTTTACTTCGTCTGAAGAAGAAGCTTAGATCGCTGGATAACTAAGTAACATTCGGAGAATTTCTTAATTAGTGCTTAGTGTTTTTTGACTATAATAGCCCGCGAAACTAAAGGAGATTTTGAGCAACAAATCTCTTCGATAAAGAGGTTTTGACCAGACAAAAGGTCAAAACAATTATATGCCGCTATGGGCGATAACAGATTCTTTCCTAGTTATCTCGATATTGTGTCCTTAAAGTGAAATTATTTCACCTACAAGCCGTGAGTAAATTTACTTCATTTTGCAAACATTCCTTCAATTAAAATTCACTTTTGCAAACTTCCTAGTGTACATTTTAACATTATATGGAATTACAGAAATTTGTATTTTCCATTGAATTATAAATGTCAGTTAAATAAGATGTTGCTTCTAGTAAGTTATACTCAACTTCAATACGAGTTTCATATACACACAGGAACATTAATTTACAAAGATGCGCTAATATATTGCCGTGAAGTGCAAGATATCTTGCGTGATAAATTGTACTTTTCTTTATTTCCAGATGCTTACTAAATGTATCTTTTTCTTTGTTTCAGGTTTTCTTATACCTAGTCGTACAATGTTAAGACCTATCGTTTACGGTAAGTTCTAGATATTTTATTTGATGACCCGAGGAGGTATTTCCGCTACACATTAAATACGGTTACATCTGCGAAGCGTTTGTAATCCGTCTTGATTAACGACTTTTGTATTAGTGCGGGCTACTGTTGGCGTAATGGATTAGCGCGTTGAAAACACTTAAGAAGCCACATAATATGTATACGTTAGTCTCAATTCCTATACGTCGCGAAAATCAATAAATTTCGATGATAAATTGTTATCGAGAGAAAGTATGCGAATACATTATTAAAAAAGATATATCCCATTTATACGTGAATTCCCTATGACATTAGGAAACATGATTGTGAAACTTTATACATATTTTGGTTTCCTAACAAAAGCATTATAGTAACGGTAAAAATGAAAATATTCATTATACAGGTTGGACCAGCTTAGTGAATAATTTCAATATTGTAATTGATATTAGAAATATGCAAAAATATTTATTCCAAAATTATTTAAAACTAATACATTATACACTCTAAAATTATTCTGAAAGAGGATTGACTTTGCAAACAAAATATGTTACTTTAAATGGAAGTGGACTAGAAAAACAATTAGTAGAAAAATAATTTGTTTTACGCCCAAATAATTGATAGAAAGTTATAGAAAACGAATTAAATATAATAAATACTAGTCATAAATTTCTTGCGATTTTGGATTGAATATATGAGAAATACTCATATGAATGAATTTATAAGGCAAATAAAAATTCTAGATTTGGTCTTTCTATTTACCTATACATATTCAGAAGGAGCAACATATAATTTTAACGTCAGAGTATACAAAATTAACCCAGATATGCCCAATACTTTTTTCTACTATATATTTTTTTAACAATACTATATCATTTAGGCTCACTGATGACAAGAAATACTTAAAAAAATCCTGCTTTAGTAATGGTCACAAAGAAGTGTTCTTTTAAAAAGACAGTGAAAAAATAGACGACAATAAACTGATTTTTTATTTTATTTTTATTAAATTATTGAACTAAAAATAACAAAAAAGCGCAAAAATATATCTAATGAGACACTACATCAGGTTTGCTTAGTTTGTCCAGTTACAAAATGATCGATTCTGTCAAATCTTGAAGTAGCATTTTCAAATACAAAAGGTGATGATTATATTTTTATGGAATTTTCTTCCCGCCATTACTAAAAGTGAGGTGCTCCACGCAATTTATGGAGTTGCCAGGTATTTTGTTCTGTAACGTCCGCCATTTGCGCAATATGTGGAAAGTACCACTTTTTTCCCCAAATTCCTGATGGTTGATGTTTTGATCGCTCCGATCAACAGCGCTTAAATGCGTTAAAATGGTCGCATTCAGCACACAAATCGGGAACCTTCCCACTCCACTTGTTCGCTTGACAACAGTTGGGTTTCGCTGTATAGGGCCGTTCTCCTGTATGTGATCACCTGCCATTTAGTATTTTTTTACTCCTGCCATTTGTTTGAGTTATACAGATTAAACCGAATAACACTAACAATAAATTGTTTTTCAGCATTAAGTTTCGGCCTAGTTTTTAGTGTAACAACCCCGATTAAAATACTCGGTTATCTGCAATATTATAATAAATTTATTTCTGCACAATACCTTTAATTTGCTTATCTTACTTTTCTAGTAACTTCCTTCAAAATTGTGTGTTATGTTGATGTTGGAATGCGTTAATGGCGCATGAGTCAGAATACCCTCGCTAAGTGAGCGTAGAATTTTCCCTCTCGCAAAAATGGCGACGTTCCGCAACATGTTCAGAGTGAGCGTACATCTTCTGAACATGATCACTAAACAGTTGCGCAACTGTCTCCTGACTGCGACCAATGTTTGATGAGATTAGGTTGGTCAACCATGATACGCTTCTTTTTTTTTTGCGTGGAAAACGTAAAACTTGATGTAATGGCTCGACGACAAGAAAAATAGTTGTCATGTGCATAAGGCTATTGTCGCATCATTTTACCATAATTGTTGAGTTATTTTCCGCTGTTTTGTAATCATGCGATCTACGGCTTTACCTCAAATTTGTATGAGTCTTTAATAAACAACAATTCAATCGATTTTTTCTTATTGTGGCAGTTGCTTTTATTCCGCGACTAGTAATAATATCTATCAAAGAGAATGTTGTAAAGAATTTATCAAAATATAAGTGATATGGTGGGCCCCAAGCCAAAATTCTATAACACTCTTGAAATGGTTCAAACCAAACCACATATCCGGACGACAAGGCATCGCCGCAGCGACTCTAAACTTGTAAACGTACCGCAAAATTGGTTGCAGCAATAGTGTCCAAAGTATGGAACCATGGCCTCATCCACAGAGTGGTGTTTATTCGTTGAAATCTTGACAAACCTCTCAAGAAGTCTGTTGAAAAGAGATCTGACTTTGGAATAACGATTATATTTCCATTATCACAACAATAAATATTCAAAGCTGTTCTCTTACATTGCATTCGATAAAGAATCATTATTGACGTCTCGTAAATTCTGCCAAAACATGTGGCGTCTGGATAATTTTACATAGCCTCTTAGTAAGAGAATGCCAATAAAAGTTTTTCTGTCCTCAGCTGCGATGACATTTTTTCTATTTTTTGAAGCTACATTAGAATATGACGAGAACATATCAATTAGGTACATCTTTGTCAACAAACAATTCAGATAAAAGTAGTGGATTGGAGGTATCAACAGAAGTATGTACAGGCGCATTTAAAGCAAGATTTGGCCGTTCTTCTGTCAACTGCGTTTTTATGTCCAGTTTTTTCCACTTGTATGTCTTTTTCTTATATTTTAAATATGCATTTGACTCGTTGAGGAACCTAAATAGAAGTCGTAAATTTTCTTCATCCCAATTGTCCTCATTATTGCTAGTCACAGTATCTTGTGAAAATAGTTCAACTCCTGCTAACAATTGAGTCCTAGGTAAATTGTTGACATCCTCAATATGTTCGTCCCCGGAGTTCCCATCCGTGACATCATCACAAGCAATAGTAGGCGGCATTATTGTTATTTCTACATTTGGAATTAAAGTTTCCTCATCTTCCTCTTCCAAAGAACGAAGTAGTTGTTCTAGTGTCAAACCTCTGAAAATATGTAGTTTTCTTATTATATGCCCACTGTCCTTTCAAAAGGACACATTTGGTAGTAGCTACTTGCAAGGCAGAACAAAAATATTTATTGCTTGAAAACTAATTATTACCCTTCTTTAGATATAAATAAGCTTGTTTTTATTAACAATAATACAATTAAAAATTTATTATAAAATATCTACTACGTAAATCTAAAATCATATGGACAAGACAAGTTTTATATTCATTAAAAGGGGGCACCCTGAAAAACATCCTTTTAAAAAGACAGTTGGCTTATCTGTGTTAATGAGTAATAAGAAAGTATATATGTTCAAAATAGATTTGTCGTGCAGTAGTAGGTAGACAAAAAGTCAATTATGCACTACATATTTCAAATAAATGTAGAATTAACAGTCTGGTTAGCCAGTTAAACATCAAAGAATTCAGCAAGCATACTTATTATAAATATTCAATATTCATAGTCTGCAAAAAACTGAATCTTTAATGTACCTAAATGAAGCGCTCAATAATTTATTGCACTTTTCACGCAAGTATAGCGCTTCGTATATCGATCATCTTATATTTCTAAAACTCTTATGCTACAATTTGCATATATACTTTTACCTTGGGTAACCTACTCAAATCTCATCCTAGTCGAAACACCTTTATCGACCTAAAATACCTAGGATAACTCGCCGCCGCGATGCCTATTGCGGAGAAGGGGTAGATTGATGTTATTCCTTAGAACGACGATCTAATGGCGCTACCTCTTATTCCAGTCAATGACGAATGCTCTGATGGTATTCTCACCTGAAAAGAACGTAAGGAAGTTTTAAGGGTGTTCAGCCACAAATAAGAATTACAACAAAAACAATTTATTCAACTTATTTAAAAATGCAACAATTTATTTAGTTGTTCATAAACAACTAAATAAAACCTACTAAGATAATATAATATGTAATAATTAAAGCCCACACCTTGTATATTCTTATGTATATTCTTTGAAAATAATAATTTGTAACGATTTATTTAAAAGCTCAGAATTTTAAGCTTGGACCTGTATAGTAATTACACAGCGCTTTAGTGGATGTCAGACTTTAAATATCGATAGCTTTGAGACTGTAGATATTCTTTCTAATAAACCATGTCGGCGAAAAAAAATTTTAATTAATGGAAGAATTCTTGAGTGCAATATAATTTCGAAAATCTTAGCATGTTGCTCAAAATATCATTAGGACAAAAATTACGTATATACGAAAAATTGCCGGATTTTAAGACAAAAATAATGTTCGCTTGTTTCCAAACTGTGGTAAATGATGATGTGGAAAGGGTCAAGTCAATTTCTTAACGGGACATCAAACATACTTGTTGTTGTGATCTTAGTTGGTTGAGGGACAATAATTCTATTTCTTTGGTGCGTTTATATTCTAAATATTTATGCTATCATTTAAAATTAGTAATAATTTCAGGAATAAACCATTTCGGATAAATAAAAAATAATCAAGTATATACTCAACAAAATCGCATGTGGAAAGCCATATTGACTTTGCATTTAAAGTTTACGTTACATTGAAAATGTTAATCGACTCCATATATGTCGAATGCACTCAATTATCTTAGAGAATACACTTAAATAAATTAAAACACAAATTAAATATGAAAAACTATCAAATGAGCGTATTATTTCCCTTTGTCACAGCATAACTAAAAATAAATGTGACCAATATTGTTAAAAGCATTTCCGTTTCTCCAAGTCACGCATGTAACATTACTCTGTTATTCTCGACTTCTATTTCTAATTCTACTAGAACTACCTACGCTTTCAAAAGGAAAATAAAAAATCGAAGAGATCACATACATATTTTATTGAATTTAATTCTCTTACTATGTGGAGCCAAGCTGTCTTAGAATACATGAGCTTACGTGGGTGAAATAGCTAACGGGGTCTCATGTGAGGCACACGATCGGAATATTGAACCCGGCAGTTTCTGGCAGTAGGCCAAACGACGCGACATTGCACCTATAGGCAACCTTGATCGTCCGGTCAAATACCTCGACAGTATCCATACGTATAATACATATTTTAACATCTGGACGTTTGTGTTTGCTGTATTTCATGGAAAATACCGAATCGCATCGATTGCAATGCAGCGCACTGGACAAAAACAACAATGCTTCCATAAGGAAACTTCGCTGATAATTCACCGATTTAAACGGAATATAAATTAAATACCAGAGAATATTATTATTATAGGTTTATTTATCTGTTTTTTCAATCAATTCTTCACGTATGTACTTACATTCGTGCATGCGTGAATTTGCACACAAATGTAATTGTCATCGTACTGATAATAACTTCTAACTTGTTGATTATAAAACGATGAATTTATTCTCATTGCTTGCATAGATTGTCTTGAAATATGGCATTATTTGCTGTTTCGCGTTCGTTATTGTTCAACAGCAAAAGTATTTATGATTGTTGAAACAATAAATTGCAGAGTTATTTGCTATTGTTGTCAAATCTTTTCTATTAATAACGATCGCCTCCTACTTCTTCTGACATGTATATCGTTTTATTACAGCTATAAAGGTTCAATTTATAGTAAATCTGTCCAAGTAAGTTAAAAGTAAATCTTTTGAATTCGATGTTTATTATTGAAAATTATTGATTTGCTTCTGGCAGGTTTTATTTTCATAAAGTAGACTTGGTAGTTTGTGTTTCATCATTAAGACATAGAAAAATAATTTTCTGAACATAATTAATCGTCGTAACTAACATTACGTATAAATATTTATAGAAATTGAACACTGGGTTTATAGTAAATCTGTCCATGAGTGCTAAAAGTACAATTCAATGATATTCTAATTATGAATTAGAAATATCTTGAAGTTTATTATTGAAAATGCAAGTAATCAGTTTCTTAAACGAATAAAACACTTGGTTATATTGTTTCACTTAAGGACAGATTTATTGTACTCTGACACGTGTTTCGACCTCTCGGTCATTAACGAAGAGTTTACAGACTTAAACTAAACTAAGAAAGTTACCAATACCTATTTATATGTGTGGGCTAGTGTCTTAAGTACAGTGTCAATAATGGGGGTGTTTATGAAGTCCAGTTGTGTGTTTGTGACATGTTTATTTGCTGTTGTAGCTTTTTTAATTTCTAGAATTTCTAATAAATCTAATTTCCTTCCTTTATAACTATTGTGTAATAATGTATAATTATTGGTATCAAATACATGTACAAGGTCTATGCAATGTTCAGCAAAGCCTGTATTTTTATTATTGTTTAACATTGATTTTTTAGGTTCATTAATGCGATCTTGTACGGGTCTGCCTGTTTGGCCAATGTAGATTGCGTCACAATCACTGCAACCTACCTCATAAACACCTGATTTGTCACACAATTTTGCTTTTTCTTTGTTATTGACTAAGAAAGAAAGAACAGTCAATAACAAAGAAAAAGCAAAATTGTGTGACAAATCAGGTGTTTATGAGGTAGGTTGCAGTGATTGTGACGCAATCTACATTGGCCAAACAGGCAGACCCGTACAAGATCGCATTAATGAACATAAAAAATCAATTTTAAACAATAATAAAAATACAGGCTTTGCTGAACATTGCATAGACCTTGTACATGTATTTGATACCAATAATTATACATTATTACACAATAGTTATAAAGGAAGGAAATTAGATTTATTAGAAATTCTAGAAATTAAAAAAGCTACAACAGCAAATAAACATGTCACAAACACACAACTGGACTTCATAAACACCCCCATTATTGACACTGTACTTAAGACACTAGCCCACACATATAAATAGGTATTGGTAACTTTCTTAGTTTAGTTTAAGTCTGTAAACTCTTCGTTAATGACCGAGAGGTCGAAACACGTGTCAGAGTACAATAAATCTGTCCTTAAGTGAAACAATATAACCAAGTGTTTTATTCGTTTAATATTCATAATGTTTCACCAAGAACCAACCGTAGATTCTATTAATTTTATTAATCAGTTTCTGTTTCATAATTAAGAAATTCTTCTTCTTATTTTTCCGAGTACCAACTGTCTTGCCATCTTTTTGGTGGTCTTCAGGCGTTGTTATCTCGGTCTCCCTTCCAGTGCAATACGGACCGGCGCTTGTCAGCTCAACCACGAATATAGATAATCAGAAAAAGGACCCTGCAACTCGACCACAAAATTTAAGCTCTAGCGCTTAGGAGATTAAAATGACTTATCCCAATAAACGTAAATAGATAATAATAAATCAAAATACTTTTACATTTATTTCAATTTTATTCTCAAATTTTATTTTACAGATATATACATACATAAATTATATCTCTGATAATTTACAATACTTAATACTTATACCAGAAATTAACAAAACACCCATGCAAAAATGAAAAATATAATAAAAGCGCACAGTCCTCCTTTGTTAATCGCGTGCGACCGACACGTCTAACCGAACGAGCAAAATCGACAAAAATTGGTGACACGGTACGAAGAACTCCTCTCTGGATAAGCGGAATTAAAAGCTGTCGTTTGGCGTGGACATACGGGCGACTCTAAACCGCTCCTCGAAGGAGACATTTACCTTCTTAGTGGAGCGTGTGCGAAGATGTGGGTCGCTGAAGAGGAGCGTACAAAAATCAGCACTCTCGGACGTGCAGTAAATCACACCATATCCACGTTTTCTGCCATAAGGAGGACGTGTAGAGCGATAAATTTAGCTAGGTTTTCAGTATATTCAATATGGCGGTGGGTCTGCACAGCTGACAATGACACCCCAAAGTCCAGGTGAGGTTGAGTAAAATGTATTTGGAGACGCCAAAATTGACTGACAAACATCCACCTGACGTTTGATTTATGTTGGCAGTCGCAGGAAAATTTAATTGCGGGTTACTATCGACGAAACCATTAATCAAAATTTCAGTTCGCGATGACATTTGCCTCAGAACTAGACAAAATAGTATCAGTCATGCGGGGTGCTATATTTTTCCCCAAGCAAAGGTCAAATTTTGGTATGCGATAAGTTTAAAGTAATCATCACGTCTATAATAAAGACCGATTCCACGAGTCCTGCCGTAAATTAAGGTGGAAAGAATTGAAGCCACAAGGTCAGTAACTGTACATGATCGTACGTACAAGAGGTAGAAATTACAGTGTCAAACGTTTGCAGGTCTAATTTTGGCATGCGATAAGTCTGAAGTAATTACATATAGAGGAAAGGCGGATTCCACGAGCCCTGCCATAAATTAAGGTGGATAGAATTGAAGCCGCAAGATCAGTAACTGTACATGATCATATAAGATTAAGAAATTACAGTCTCAAACATTTGCAGGTTTCGTTCGTTAAATACTGGAAATATCCAAATGGATTGAGAGAATCAAATGCGAAAGCAGTAAAGGGTATACTAAATTAATTTTATCCATGACGAATTTAGAACTTCAGAACTAGACAGAGTAGTATCAGTCATGCGGGGTGCTATATTTTTCCCCAAGCAAAGGTCAAATTTCGGCATGCAATAAGTTTAAAGTAATCACGTCTAGAAGAAAGACCGATTCCACGAGCTCTGCCGTAAATTAAGGTGGAAAGAATTGAAGCCACAAGGTCAGAAACTGTACAATGCCGTACGTACAAGATTCAGAAATTACAGTCTCAAACGTTTGCAGGTTTCGTTTGTTAAATACTGGAAATAATCAAATTGATTGAGAGAAAGAATCAAATGCGAAAGCACTAGAGAGTATACTAAATTAATTTTATCCATCACGAATTTAGAACGTCAGAACTAGACTGAATAGTGTCAGTCATGCGGGGTGCTATATTTCTCCTCAAGCAAAGGTCAATTTTCGGCATGCGATAAGTTTAAGTAATCACATTTATAAGAAAAACCGATTCCACGAGCCCTGCCGTAAATTAAGTTGGAAAGAATTGAAGCCACAAGGTCATGATCGTACGTACAAAATTCAGCAATTACAATCTCAAACGTTTGCAAATATTTTCTGAACTGTATTATTCTAGAATCTTCTGGCATTAAGTAGTATAATTCAGCTTCTACTGGATTCAAGAACTGTTGTTATCCAATTATATAAATAAAATTAAAACCTCTTTAAAAATACAACATTTCATTGTTGTCGCCCATGGGCGATAAGTTATCAACCTTTTGTGTCCGCTCCCTAATACTAACGTAAACATTCATATAGTATACATAATATCCTACAGCTGCATTAAAATTCATGTTTGTTATGTATAAATTCATAAGTAAAACGTGTAACATAAAACTTAAATTTACGCGGAGGAAATTTTTATATTTAAAAGTTTTTCCGAATAATTATGTACAATAAATCATCCTATAATTAGTTTACACAAGTTGTTGGGGTACGTTGAGACGTGCATTATAATTATTTCTAAATGCATTCAATGTCAATGGTAAAAGAAGAAATAAATCTATCTATCATATTTCACAAATGCTGGTAAGATCAGCTTTCAATAAACAAAATTTTGTCCTTTCTACAAAATAGTTAATTACAAATAAAACTTACATAACACATTGTAAAAATTTTTTAGCATACTTCATTAAAGCAATTTATGATGCTCCAGTAAGCCTAATGATTAAGTTGAAATATTATTTCAACCTAAACAAATTAAATTAGATATTGTCATTTTTAATACAACGTTTTATTACTGTTTTTTACCATTAAAAAAGAACATAACATAACTGTTATATATCAGATTACTCGATAAGCGTATAAGTACCATTTAATACCACTTTCCTTACGTAGTGTATCCTGTTTTATTTCAAAAATATCGCCATTTTAACTATCAACTATAATTTATTGCATGAAGTGAGCACATAATATGATTCAAGCAATTATCATTTTTTCTTACTAATGATGGAAAGAAAACACATAAAAATCTAAATATGTCCACTTTTGGAAAAATAACCATATTAATTTTAATGAATTTGACCAAAAAAATTACCGTTAAACTGTTTATTGAGAATAAAATTCCTAACAAGCAATTATATACCTATGTATATTTTGTATCATGGACAACACATTTTAACAAAGAAATACATAGTTGGAAAGCTTGTTTTCGAATCTATATAAATAAAAATGAAATGCTGTTCATTGGTAAGCGCATCACTAGAGAACGGTTGTACTGATTTGGCTATTTTTTTAAAAAATGTTCGTATTAGTTCGAATAAGGTTTTTAGGGATTGGAGAGTTGGCCCGAAAATTGGAAAATTCGAGAAAAACTGAAAGTGCTTTTTTCTATAGGATTTTTGTATTAACTTGAGACCATAACTCATGGTTCGAACAATGGATATGCGTAATTCTTTTTCTGCTTTGTTCGTTCAATTACAAAAAAAGTCGGAAAATTTGGACAAACTACAAAAATCATAATTTTGTACCATAACTGCCGATAGGAACGACATATTTGGTTGGTTATTTTTTGTTATGTTTGTTATCTTCCCAAAATGGAAATAATTGAATGTTTTCAATTGAAAAAAAACCTGGAAGATCTGGAGAAACACTTCCAGACTAAATTCTTCTTCTTCTTCTTCTTATACTTCCAGAAGATCCGTAGATCTGTTTTGTAACCAATTTCCACGGTTTTCCTGCGATAGCGTGTTCCAGCTGTCTTTCCATCTCTTGGGTGGCCTTCCTGAGGGGTGTTGTCTTCTCGGTTTTCCTTCCAACGCGATACGGGCTAGTCTGTGTGTATCCATTCTCTTTATGTGTTTGTACCATTGTCTTCTTCTTTGTCTTCCCCATTTCATCACGTCCTGGACTCTGCATATTGATCTGTAATCCTCGTTTCTGACGTGATCCCAAAGAGTTTTGCCTGCTATGGACTTGAGGGTCTTCATTTCGAATGCTTGCATCTTGCTTTTTGTTCTGATAGTATCTGCTCCGGCCTCGATGCTGTAGGTCATTACTGGCTTCACACATGCTTTATAAATGCGAGTTCTTCGATTATCAGTTTACATCTTAAAGGATCCTTGGCAAAAACTAAGCACTATTTTGTAGAAAGTGAATAGCTGTATTTCTAAGTCGGTCACAAGAGCAGCGTCGTTCCCATAACATATCATGCTTATTCTTCTATTACCCAGTTTATATCTCCCCCCCCCCCCCAATTTTATTACCTCTTTTATTATTCTGTCCATTAGTAAATTAAACAACAGGAAGGGGCTTAAGCTGTCATCCTGCCTGATTCCTCCGAGCGTGGGAATTTCTTTAAATGTTTCGCCTTGTGTTCGTATTCTTGTTGTGTTCTTCTTCTTCAACTTGCTGTATTATTCTGGTGATTTCATGTGGTATTTGATGTTCTTCTAGTACTCTGATTACGCCTTTTAGCCGCACTCTGTCGAACGCTTTTGTCAGGTCTATGCAGTTTGTTCGAACTCGATGGTTTTTTCTTGCTGTATGATGTCTGTAGTAGAGCTCTTCCTCCTGAAGCCTTGTTGTTCGTCCCTGATTTCTATTTGGTCTTCTAATCGGGGTTTTAACAGACCTGTCATTAGCTTCATCACTGCCGATAAAAGCTAGATTCCTCTGCAGTTTTCTCGGTCCTTTTTCTTATCTTTTTCCCTTTTTGAATATGGGAATAGTAACAGTCTCGTGCCATTCGGCTGGTATTTCGGATGTAATTTTATTTTAATTTACCTTGGAAGCCTTGTTTTTACTTTCGTGTTGTTTTTCTCGATTTGTCCAATAAAAGTAGTTATTTCATTTCCATTTATCTATCAATTTTTGGTCATTATGTAACCGATTAGCTTGATTCACAATTTGTCAATCAGCTGTCAAATGACATTTGCGCACATACCGAAAAAAATTGGAATAGAAATAAAACAACTACATTTTTTATTTCTATTTCACTAAACAGACTTATATTTGTTTTGTTCAGGACTATTGTTCATAGCTATGTTAGGATCCAATAGGTGGCGCTGTAATCAAGTTATTAACAAATTCTGCCGTCTCATAACTGTGGATGAAACATGGATTCGCCACGACACACTGGAGACCAAGCAGGTTTCGGAACATAGATTTTTTCTGGGCAAATCGGCACTGAAAAAGGCCAAGGTGGTCTATCGGTCAACGAAGTCATAATGACAGTTTTTTGGGATGCATGCGCCATAATCCACAGTTGATTAGTTTCAAAACGGAAAACAATTAATAGCTAATTTTACGAAAAATTATTGGATCGGTTCATCACCGATTTGAAGAAAAACGACCGCAGAATATGCTTTTCCATTTAGAAAATGCACGGATGCACACGTGCGTAGTCGCTATAGTGAATTCAGCTATGAATTGCTCCCATATTGATCATATTATCAGGACTTCGCCTCCAGTTCCGTTTCCAAACCTGAAGAAATGGCAGCGGAAAGAGATTTGTCTTCAACAATGAAATCATCCCTAAAAAATGTTTATTATGAGAACCTCGATAAATCTTATTATTTGGATAACGTGTATAGAACTCAAAGTGAAATAAAACGATTGTTTCCCTTAAAAAACTATATTACATTTAAATAGTCACGGAGATAATATTCCACCCTGGTATTTGTATATATCATCAGAAGAACTTATCAAAACGAAAATAATAAAAACATGTAATTTTTTAGAAATAGAAAAGCAGTTGATTTAATGGCTTTTAGGGTTTAATATTACGACTAATAATGTTACATGCATTACTTTTTAAATTGCATTCAATAATTGCAAACAAAATTTAATGTTATTAAGCATAGTGTACAAAAGCTAGTTTGATGAAGGTTATAGTTAAAAATGGCTGTAAATATTCGGTTTAATGTAAGCAAATGCACGGTGTTCGCTATTAAAGTCGTATGAAACGTAAAATCCTGGATTTATTACTGAAACAGTTTAATGAAATACCGACTTTATTCGTACTATTATGACCATAATGTGTAATTTCGGTTTACCTGATTCAAAACATAACCTGGGTGGTTCACATTAATAGTAGAATATGATTATAAACAATATAACTTGTAATAGATCGTATATGTACAATATGTATATATACATAACGTGTAACGAAGTTAATTTAAATTGTACGCCATTTGTAATATAAAAATTACAATAATGAAAACTAGCATAAAATTGTCGGGGCGAGCTAATTATTTATTTAAATCATTTATTATTAAGGTGGTGAGGCTATCTTCAAATAAAAATAGGAAATTAAGCTCCCTCACACAGACTTTCCAAATCCAATATTATTTAAACAACAAAAAATCAACACATTGTTAAATTTTGATAGGATAAAAATATTAAAAATAATTCGTAAGTAAATTAAAATTGGTGAAATCTTTTTTCTGTTTTAATTTTAAATCCAACTTTTTTCAAACAGTCTTTCTTGGCTAGAGATTGTTAATTATATTTAGCCAATATAATTTTGTGTCATCAAGACGTTTCTCACCGATAAATGTGTCTTTAATGATGGAAACAGTTTCTTACTGTTTCTACCAGTTAATGACAAATACCATTTGTCTTTGCTACGTTAAAATCGCACAGGCCTAGGTAGCTGCATATTCATAGCACCTGTCGGGCGTTCTTTATTCATAATACAAAATAAAAATAAAACTAAGAGTTACAAAAGGGTCAAGTTTCTCCAAAACGTTCACTTATTTCACCTACCTGTGATATAACCTTTCATTTAGTCGGCCGTCGGCTCAGCTGGAGAGGGTCAGGGTCTAAATCAGGTGTTTTGTAAGGGGTTACTCATTTAGTTTTGAGACTGCCGAGATCACGCGTATATGAAGCAGCTAGTTGTTCAGAAGATAGGGTAAGCAAAGACCCAGGCCACCATGGCTTTTAAGCCATGGTGGCAGCACACCCAACTATTTAATAAACGAATTTATATAAAAAAGAAAGCCTCACCACTACAGTTTATTGGAACTTTAGAAAACAATTGTCAAATGTGAACACAAATGAAGGAAATCAAATTTAAGATTGAAATTTAAAAACAACATGATATGAATCATTAAATCGATTTAAACCTTTAAAAAGAGAAATAAATAAACACTTTAAAAAAAGTGTGTGTGACGTAAAGTACATTCATATAATCAACCAAAATTATTCATCCTGTATATACGACAAAATAGGTGCGCACTGAGAAAATTCTTATTAATGAATTCTCAACTAAATATATTTAAATTGAACAGATATGACATGAAAGCTATGCATTTTTATATATAAAACTATTTACTATGAAACCTTTGGATAGTTTGATCAAGTTAATAATGTAAGGGTAAGCGCTACAGATCATAAATTTGTGTTCACTTTTTAAAAAAAATAATTATATTTCTTGACCATATATAAATAAAGATCTGGCTAATTTACTTAAATTTTGAAGTTAAATGATACTGATACATTCAAGACCTACCTAAACAAACTAAATTTTACACTTGCTTGAAAATTAATAATAATTTCAGTAATGAAAGAAAAATATATTTAAAAATAGCAATGCCTACACTTACCTGTAGGGATATTCCCCAAGATAATGCAAAATGACATTCGGTAGCAATTTTGGTTAGGACGTCAATGGCCTGCTCTGTAAGAAGTTGCATAAAATTTTTAAACTACGCCATCTACTCTACCCCCCATAAATCATCATAGAATACCATAATCTATCATAAACCATCAAAATCTCTCATAAAATAAGACAAAAGAAGATTACTAATAGGTCATCAAATCAGACAATCATACGTGTCGCCAGCATGTTAAAAAAAGCTATAACGTATTTGGTGAAAAATAAACAATCATACCTCTGATTCAACTTTTTCGCGAGTTCTTCCCTCGGGTTCATTGGCCTCATTAATTAGCTATGATTTTTAATATACGTAAAAAACGTAATAATCACAGGCATCAAGATTAAACAAACGGTCTCCAGACATCTAATACGTCATAAATGATTCTCTAATTTATTACACTTAGTAGAGCTAATCCGTTATAACATTTAACGTTTAAATAACACAATTAATTAACCAAAACTTCTTCAATGTAATTTTTCTAGCACAACTAAAATCGGCCCAAGTAATGATGCAAAAATGTAAATGCGTTTTAACACGATGATTGTAAACAATAAATGACGCTACACTATCTCTACTAATGGCGGAAGGAAGAATGTTATTTGTTGATGTCTACGTTTGCATTTGCAGTATAATATATTTAAAGTACGAAATATTACAAAATACATGTTAAAATCCTATAAATTAATTTTAAAAGCGAAAAACTCAAGTAATGTATACGAATTCAATACATGATTTTTACCAACAGCATTATGAAATAAATAATCTTTCCACCACCATTACCAGCATTTTTTATTGACCGTTATATCTTCAAAAAATAATCATGTCCAATTTCCCTGAATGACAGAAATATAAATAAATAACAATATATGACAATTTAGCAATATCATCTAAAAATCGATAACCTACTGTCTCTATATAATTAGGTAATGAAATAGTTTCGTTGCCTCATTGACTATAATTTATTTCATAATATATTTTCACCTTCCCATTGCGGTGAGGCAGTCAAACTTCTTTCGCTCCAATCACGCCCGTAATAATAATAATATTAGCACCATATATCCATTAATTAAGCCTCGTTCAATGTATCCAGACCTAAACACATACACACACATAGTTCGATAATCAACTGCAATTAACGTAGAGCTCTCTGCTTTCACCAACCATATTCAGATTATGTGTACATGTAGTTTATGCATCAATATCTATATATATACAAAGTTTAATGTGTTAAAGTGATACGTTGATATGGGATTTAATGGGTTTATTAATGGAACGACGATAACAATTAAAGAGACAACACCGTTGTTTATAAGAGCGTATTCTAATATGAACGTGCCTGTCAGACAGTAATTTTTGGAGTAAATTCGTGTTGCGTAAGAATTGAAACGTTGTAATTTTGATAGCTGTATAACAGTTACAAGACAAGTAACAAAAGAGAAACACGACGATATTTGTTTGGGTGAAGGAATGGAATATATAATGAGGAAATCCGTCTGTAAAGAGATTTAAGGTTAATTTAACGTTTCAACAAGAAGAATATTATATTGTTATAGTTCATTGTATAAAATATCAAGGTTAGAAGTAGGTACGAATATAAAAGTTTCGTGTAAGGTTTGTAATTTTCTTTGTTTATTATTTATTATTTGTAACTCAACTTTTATCATTCGAAATTCTATGAAGATACACATATTATTTATTTTATCGTCTTCACCACTATCTGTCTGCAATATTTCTTTATCCAACAGCTTCTATTTGGTAATAAATTAATTGCCTGTTTTTTGATACTAATTTTTCCAAATAAAAAGTGATATCAAATCGTTTTAAAAAAAAGTAAATATATGTTATAGGCACTTCACATGATTACATAGCTGGTTGAGGTCTTTCAAATGTTTCAGAAGATCAGAATATTATGTAAATATTTGTGCACCATTATGAAAATGGAATGATACAAACTAATTTGTATGTGCAATTTTGTCTACACATTCTACTATATTTTACTTTCTTATACGTAGTATAAGGAAGTATTGTGATGATGAAAATTTTCGACCTCGAGATTTTTGCAGATGTCCACGTTTTGAAGTCCCCTGATACCGAAAAAGTGGTTTTTAAAAAAATGTCTGTGTGTCTGTCTGTGTGTCTGTCTGTGTGTCTCTCTCTGTGTGTGTGACCACGATAGCGGTCAAACCGCTGGACATATCAATTCCACATTTTGTATTTACGAATATAATCTCCCTCTTGAGAACTGATTAGACTTTGAGCAAAATCGGCAGACCGGAAGTAGTAGTTTACTTCAGTGAAAAAATCGAAATTTTGTCTGTGTGTCTGTCTCTGTGTGTGTGTCTCTCTCTCTCTCTGTGTGTCTGTGTGTCTGTGTCTGTGTGTGTGACCACGATAGCGGTCAAACCGCTGTAGATATCAATTCCAAATTTTGTATTTACGTGTATAATCTCCCTTTTGAGATCTGATTAGTTTTTCAGTAAAATCGGTAGACCGGAAGTAGCAGTTTACTTCAGCGAAAAAATCGAATTTTGCCAATAATTCGTCAACTACTAAATTTAAACAAATTTATAAAGAATTCATATATACTCAAAATTAAATTTGAGACAAATTATCTTAAAAAAGTTTTTCGAAATTCTAACCGGAAGTAGGTCTTTTACTCTTATCGAAAATCAGTTTTTTGCGAATATTTCGCAAGTCATGCTTTTTAGACAAGTACGTTACGGGTATAAAAGTATTTAGAACATAATTTTCAATATCTAAAATTTCAAAATTCAGACCGGAAGTACCACTTTTACTCTTATCGAATAGCGATTTTTTGCAAATATGTCGTAAGTTATGCATTCTATATAAATTAATGAAGAGTACAAAAGTATTTAAAACTGGATCTGCAATATTTTTTGTATATGTGAAATTTCAAAATTCGGACCGGAAGTAGCACTTTTACTCTTAGCGAGGAGCACTTTTTTGATAATATCTTGCAAAGTATGCATTCTATAGACATTTATTAAGAGAATAGAAGTACTTAGAATAGGATTTTGAATAATTTTTGTCTAAAAAATTCTTAAAATTCTATAATTTGAAACGCTCATACGTATAAGAAAGTCGTGTGGTGGCCACACCTCATTTTTTCTCATTATACCTACATAACAGGTCATTCTGACTGCTGCTGTATTTTAGGTTGTTATAGAATATATAAATATATGATAAAGTCACTGTATTGGCGTATCAATTGTTATGTTATATTGTGTATTGTGTTATATAGCAATAAATTGTGAAAATCTCTATATTAACTGCAAATATGTGTTTCGGTAAATAAAGGCTGAAATTGTTGAATCCATTTCTGCTTTCTTTTATATGGTCCCTAACTTTCGGAAAAATTTTAGATGTTAATTTTCTAGAAACTGTTTTACTTTGTAAACTATATGTTTCAACAATTAACAATAAATACAACAATAAATACTTAATCTTTAAATTATTGATAATGGTAGTCTTCGAAGGTCCTCAGTTTTCTTTTGATTTGCCCCATCATCCTCTGGACAGGATCAATTTCTCGCATTTTGTCAAAAATTCGACGTCTACATTTCATTTGCTGCTTCTCATCCATTTTCATACTCTTTCTTGGTCAATATTGACCAAAATTCCTTTATTAGCCGAGCCTGGGGTACCTTGAAGGGATTGTCTAATTTAAGAAAAAAAGTTTATATTGTTTGCATTATACCAGCCTCTAGGAACTCTAGCGTAATGTATTGAAGCTAGATCAGGTCACAAAACATGATATCGTCATTACCATGGTGTCTATTTAAAAACTGGAGCAGTTTAAAAGGCATCTTTGAATGTAAAGTTGTGCAGTTAACACGATTAATGTACGGCTGCAAGTTAACCCGGCCGTAGAAATAGCACACCACATTAAAATTTTGTCCTCAAATTTGGATTTACCTTTGAATTTGACATTGCCTGGTGTGTTTTCTATGTCGTCGGTATAAAAATCGTCGTTTCCCTTCATCTCTGAATGGGACAAGATTAACTATTTCTCATCATCCATTACAATCAGTTTATTGACAAAATGGATGCTCCTTAGCACACGACAACACCTGGCTATTCTCTCTAACTGGGCCGCGGTATATTTTGGTGCTTTCCTTCGTTTTCAAAACTGCGTTATTTCGGGAAATTGTTTGAAAATCAGAGGTCTTTGAAACGTCGAATCCTCGACTTATCTTTTGCTGTGAAACTCCAAGTTTTTCCTTAAGGGCTTCAAAGGATACTTCGTTCCCTCACTTGGCTCAAAATTATTGGTCGACCACTTTTGGGCAAATTAGCGTATGGCATTTCTTCATCACATTTCTTTATGTCTGATAAAGAAACATCTTGTTCACAATAAATGGCAACAATGTTACGATTGGACATTTCCCCAACTAGACTGTAAATTGCTTAACAAATATCTAGCTTATAAAACATTTTGCTGAACCTGATCACAAAAACTAAACCGTCATAATTAAAACAAGTTAATTGCGACATACGACTTCCAGCGACAAGTTAACTAAACGTCATTTAGTAGAACTACAAATCATCTAAAAATTTTCCGAAAACTTTGGGACCATCCGTTAATTGAAGGTTTATTTAAATTTAGTTTTATTATAGAAAAAAATTAAATAATTTAATAACATGGAGGTTATTAAAACGTCTACAATTAAAAAAACCCAGCACGTTGTATGTATCCTTTTCTTAGAAACACGTCAAAAAACAAAATAGCTGTAAATATGTTTGTTAATAACTTTCAAGTAAACCACGTTTAATTGAACTCAAATTATTGGGAATTAAAATTAATTTTAGCTGGCGTCAGTAAAGCAGATCTCGATGTAGTTGCGACGTCACGGCCAGGACAGATTTGTTTGCACGTGTGTTTACCATTGTGTTTACATTTAATGAGTTTGCTGCTATTTTAATACAGTCAAGAACTATTACAGACTTACAGGTAGCCCTTGGTTTACGTCGCAGTTCCGTTTCTACAAAAGCCGGCGCAAATCGAATGGACGTAAAATGAATCCACATTTATAGTGATGTACATACATAACATAGGTACCCAATAATATTAAACAGAAAAAATAAATATATTCAATACAACACTTTGTTTTATGCACTACGTCGCGACTCAGTCAATACTTCAACACTGAAACGAAAATCAGTCTTGCATAGGGAGAATTTTGGAATTACCCGATTATGTATACACGGTGAAACGGCGAAATACTCAGCGGCGTTATTGTAAATCGGCGTAAATTGAGACGGCGTAAACCGAGGGTTACATGTAATTGTTATTTAAAACGGCTGAGATATTTTGGCATTTTAAGTAGTATGTACTTTCTTTTTAGATGTAAAGCAGATTTTATTACTGGTTTTCAAAATCACCCAGTATCAAAAAATATCGTTTTACATGTTTGAAAAAAAACGCCAAATAAAATAGATATAATTAAATATAAAAGATTAATTTAATTTTTATAAACCTGAAAAAATACTATTTTATCAAAGATAATTTATAGAATCACTTGTCAATTAAAGATTTTCAAGATTTTCTTCATTTGTAACACTGTGGGTGGCTTCGTATGGGAAGATTTTGACTGGCTGTAGATGCGAGTTTTAAACGTTTTATTGACGACGACTCACAAAACAATCTCTATTAGAAATAATATAGATATAGGTATTTGTGCAAATAACTTTTAGATTAGATTACCTAACAAAAATACTACGGAATCTTAATTTGAACATTTATAACTATCAAGTTCAATAAGCAAACATTCATTGAGTTTGTATTTCTTTTCTAAACCCTTTTTTCCCTTTTCTCCTTTCCTGAAGTTCTATCTGTCCAACACCACTTTTCATTTCAACATTTTATCACTGATTTGCATCCATAAACACAGCAGCTTTCGTTACTACTTATATCTCTTTATTGTCTAAAACGCTTGGTATGTTCCAATTGAAGATGCATTTATTGGTAATGTTGCCACATAAAAGTTACGTTTCATTTGATATCGAACAAACAAATTAAGAAGTTGTTAATTTCTTTATTAAAAATCAGTCAACACTAACCATATCGTTACGACTTAATAAGACACTCACGGGGTTCGAACCTCACCTGACCGTGACGTCAGGCTCTTAGTTAAAAAGATTTACGCTAGAGTCGCATGATTAATTTGTATTACGAATTGTAGAATAGAAATATTACTTAAAACAGGCTCAATAAATATACTTGCGTATAGGAATGTTTAAAGCACGGCTACAGGCGGCCATATTGATTTCAAATTGACAAAATCTTGGAGAACTCTATGTAGTCTAGTTATTTACATCTATACATTTCCTTATCAATTCATTATCTTAAACGATAATTATGTAAGAAAATGTAATTCCTACACGATATGTTAGCAGTACTGTCTAATAGTGAAGCCTATCTCGTACAGTGATCACGTAAACGTCAGACGTGTGCCCTACAAAGGCCGCTTGTACGGACATGATCTAGGCTAGGAAACACTCAAACGTGCCGCTACGAGACGCATTACGGTTTTTAATTAAGTATTCTTAACGGGACCCCGGCAATGTGTGCGCGCACGTTTCTCTATGGTTATCCTGTTGTGTACTACAAAACAAAAAAATATATGTATATGTATATATAATAACCACTTCGGTATTGCTCCGCCAGAGAAAACGCATGCTAATTGGATCGTAGTCGTAGTACATGCACAAGCGGTACATTCACGAGATTTGCACGGATGGAAAGGACATTTTGACGGTCTGTTAAGTCGATAACGGTCCCCGCTTTCAATGTTTCCCTTTGATGTAGGTTATGTGTATGTTCATTTTCATGTTAGACGAGAAAAATTATGTAATCTGGATGTTAAGTGCTAATTAAACATTTTGACTTTATAATATTAAGAGTAATATGTATGCCTGCAATATATTCGAGTGTATATGTAATGTCATGAAAAATAAAATAATAAAGGAGAAACGGATTGCTATAGTAGGAGCGCTGACTTGTTCACTTTATAAAGAAAACCTAACCTAAACCTTGACATATGAAATACCTATTTATTTGAATGCATTATACAAAAGATCAGAAGAACATCATGTAGTTCACTGTTTATTCACAATGAAGTTAAAATATGTTTTAGCTCGCATAAGAATTGCTTAATAACAACAAATAATATATAGTAATTATTATGTGTATTGTGTTAATATATTGACATAAAAATATTTACAACAAATCAAAATAGGGTAAAATCGGTGTTTAAAAGATTAGTTTGTTTCTCTATAGAAAAAATATTATATTAATTAATATATTATTACGTGCACCGGATCTAGTTTTGTATGTAAGTCGATAAACAGATACATATATAATACAAAATATTGTATTCATTCTTTCATATTTTTTTGATAAAGTTAACAATTATCTATATTTATATATTATAACATGAATAAATTAAAAAAAAACCTGAGTACTTGAAAACGCAGACGTCGCGAAGAATGATTACAAATAACAAGAAAATGGGTGTGCTTAAAACCACACAGCAGAAGTGTAAACTTCATCAAGGCGAGGTTAATAATACGAAATACAATTTTTTTTTTTTCGTTCTATATTACATTTAAATAATCGTCCGCGAAGTTACCAGTTCGTGAACGCAACACAGTTCGCGAAATACAATTTCGCGGCCGTTGCTATGGCAGCGGCCGTTAAAGTAAATACACATTTTGACACATGTTTAATCACACATTCTACGACTTATTTTGACAACTATCAAGTATTTGTAGTTTATTATATTCGTCTTATTTCCATGGTAACGCATGTAAAGCAAGTAAACCACTTTAATTTAGCACCTTTGGGACTAAATTAAATTAAATTGTGTCTCAATTTAAATTAAATCGATTGAAAAATTTAACGGTTGCCCAAAAACTTGTGTGTATATCTTGTCCGCGAAAAACTTTATCGTACTCGAGATTGTCTTGCCTCGGCCGCAAGCATTATTAAGGAGATTTTCAGACGCATGTATAATAAATATAAATAAATATACGATATGAATACTGGCTTTCGACTCCCGCCCTTTGGCTAATGGTTAAGTGCTGGCCTCTCACCCAGGCAGCTCCGGTTCACATCTGCTCTAGGACATGAATTTATTTATTCATTTAAATTTCAATTTAATTGAAATTAAATACCTCTATATGATATATTTATTTATCTTGTTCCCTAAGCCGACTTTACCCGAAGAGCGTTACATATCCGAGCGTTGCAGGTCAGTCTTGTTCACTGCCTACAATCA
This sequence comes from Amphimallon solstitiale, assembly GCA_963170755.1. Lineage (NCBI taxonomy): Eukaryota > Metazoa > Arthropoda > Insecta > Coleoptera > Scarabaeidae > Amphimallon > Amphimallon solstitiale. The sequence goes on along the minus strand of OY720678.1, from coordinate 125,392,337 downwards.
GCGCAACGCGCTTAAAGAAGTTTACACTTCAAGAAAAAGCAGGCTGCTACGTTTAACTTCTACCAGATGATCATCGATTTATCGGAGACAGCAACCAATATCATCACATGGCAGGCAATTCCAATCTATGTGCTAAATAACTGACTGGTGATAAAACATAAAAAGATGAATACAGAAATGTGTAAATGAAACGTAAAATTGGAAACTGTGAGTGTAGAACTGCAGACACATGTTTCAAATTTTTTAGTTTGTGTCGGTACAGCATAGCTAAGAAGCTACAAATAGCAGCCTACTTTCCTGTTTGTAATTTTGTTATTATTACTTTTCAATGAAGCCTCTTCTTCAAGAATGACAATTTTGTACGCTTCTTTAATACATTCAGTACAAATAATTTAAATATCTGTGGAAGTGTATTTCTGGGAGCTCTTTTTCAATGACTAATTGCTGTCAACAGTTGCTATGTGAGTGCACACTTTAGAGACTACGGGAAGACACCCTTATTCTACTTGCTATATATTATCTGGTTGTTGCATATTTTGTAAACAAGGTGTATCATTATAAGCAAATTTGGACATTACACGTAACCAGCGCCGGAGCACTTAATGTGGAGATTAAGCTTTTTAATACATTGCTATCTCAACTAAAGGACCCAAAAAGTTGCTTTTGAAATACTAAAGATAAAAAGTTCGTCGTGACAACAGCTACCGGAGAAGTCAACAGTTTTGAATAGGTAAAGTCATTCGCATATTTGGGAGTAGAATTTAATAGGAAGCTAGATATAAAAAAAGAGATCCAGAGCAGGATACAGAACGGCAACAAATGTATATACCAACTAAGAAGTGTACTTAACAGTAAGTTGTTATCCAGAGGGGCAAAGCTGAGAGTGTACCAGACAATATTGAGGTATTATTTGGAAGTGAAACTTGGACAATGGATAAGAACGAACAAAAAATGCTAGCAGTATGGGAAAGAAAATGCAGGCGAAGGATATATAAAGGCAAAAAAGTTAATGATAGATAGGAGAAAAGAACCAAGAGAGAATTAAAGGAACTGTATAACCAACCAAATATTATAGGAATAGCTAAGGGATATAGATTAAGATTGTTAGGGCACATAGAATGCATGGAAAACGAGAGAGTACCCAAGAAACTAATGGAAGGAGGCATAGGAGGGAAGAGGAAACGAGGTAGACCCAAAATAATATGGATGGACGAGGTGCTGAAGGACGTTAAGTGCTTGAGGAGAAATAACTGGCGGAAGAAAGCAAGAGATAGAAAATAGTGGAAAAGGATAACGCACCAAGCCAAGGGCCTACTAGGCCTGCAGAGCTAATAATATGTATATAAACATTACGTATTCAAATAGTCTTACAATGGTATGGTAGACTTTATGTTTTCCATTTTATATAAATTGACAGTTTATGAACACTTACCGTCTCTTTGAATGAAATTAAATATTCTATTATATTCCATTCCATACTGTATAATAGATGATATGCGGTTAGCTTGTATAATAATAAAATTCTATATGGATATCTTCTAAGAAGATTTCAAATTTAAATTATCACATTCGAAGAATATATTAATATGTGTATGCATAGACTTCCTTCTTTATGATAATAGAGACATACATATACAACTACAGTTTTCAGAAAATACAGCACAGAGATTATAGATAGACTACCCAAGTCTTGTTCCGTTGAATCCATGACATTTCGCCTTACATAATCCACGACCATATTTTTTTTCACGAAGAATAACATTTTATCCGTCCGAAAGGACTGCACCTACACCTTGTGAATACAAATAGCACGGATGCAATACAAGAGCGCGCAAGTTGCAAAATATCGTTATTAATTGTTTCTTGTGACACGATGACTTTCCTGTACATGTGCATATGTACACTTGTCGTTGAGATTTAAGTACTTCATTTGAATACAAAAAATGAGGTGTGGCCACCACACGACTTTCTTATACGTATGAGCGTTTCAAACTATGCAATTAAAAAAAAAAAAATTATACAAAAATTATTCAAAATTCTATTCTAAGTACTTCCATTCTCTTAATAAATTGCTATAGAATGCATACTCCCTAAGAGTAAAAGTGTTACTTCCGGTCCGAATTATGAAATTTCATGTATACAAAAAAAATTGCAAATCCAGCTCTAAATACTTTTGTACTCTTGACAAATATATATAGAATGCATAATTTAGGACATATTTGCAAAAAATCGTTATTCGGTAAGAGTAAAAGTGGTACTTCCGGTCCGAACTTAGAAAATTTTTTTATAGAAAAGTTGTTGAAAATTAAGTTCTAAATACTTGTATACCCGTAACGTAGCTGTCTAAGATTCAAATTTAGGCAAAAACTGATTTTCTATAAGAGTAAAATACCTACTTCCGATAGGAATTTTGAAAAACTTTCAAAATAAAATTCTTCTCAAACTTAATTTTGAGTATATATGAATTCTTTATAAATTTGTTTAAACTTAGTAGTTGACGAAATACTGGCAAAATTCGATTTTTTCACTGAAGTAAACTATTACTTCCGCTCTACCGATTTTACTGAAAATCTAATCAGATCTCAAGAGGAAGATTATACTCGTGAATAAAAAAATTGGAATTGATATCTATAGCCGTTTGACAGCTATCGTGGTCACACACACACTGACAGACACACACAGACAGAAATTTTTTAAAAACCACTTTTTCGGTACTAAGATACATCAAAACGTGGACATCTCCAAAAAGCTCGAGGTCAAAAATTCACATCACATAACTTCCTTCCTAAGAAAGTACAAATTTCCAAAAAATTTTTATGTGATTAGATGCATGTGGGTTTATTACAATTACAGTATTCACTTTTTCATCACTTTCACCGTTAAGAATAATAAATGGTGTCTTAATAAGTATATTTCTTTATTTAGCCGATTTTTCGGAGGTGCTGTAAGTATAGCATAGGGCTCTAATAGATTTTTTTTATATACAATTTATTTCTATAGATAATTAAATGGTGTAAACCATAAAACGGTGTGAATTTCAATGGAGATTTAAATATCTTGAATCTTGGATTCCTCACTAATGATGGTCGGCACTTTACAGCGTTGTTAAAGTTCATAAATAATATATTTTTAATGTCATTTAAATATAGATGTAACTTTTGGAGAAATGAAACATTATTTTCAATGCGAAAGAATTGTTGAAAATTATAATCTTCTAAATGATACTATTAACTAGTGAAATTAAATTAAAAAGAATTTGTCACCAGTAAGATTCGAACCTAAATCTCAAAGATTAGCTGGACCTTCGTGCTACCGACTGCACCAAATCGGAGATATAATTATTAATCATTTTAAATTGATTCGTACATATGCGTGCTGCAAGTGCACCACTGCCGAAAAAAAAACAATCATCTTAAATTGATACTTACTTATACTTTCGTTCTGGTGCAGAAGGTAGCACTCAGGTCTAGCTAATTTTTGAGCATAAGTTTGCGATTCTGCCTATTGCTTTCTCCTTCTAATTTCTTATTCAAAAATTGTCTTAAATCACCTTCTAGAATTGTTATAAAAGGTTTATAGTCGACTTATTCATTCACTTTTTCCAGTTTTTTGCAACTATCTCTAAAATTATGTTTATAATTCTGCACAACGTCTCAACTCATATATGTATAGGTTATGTCGACCTATTGCTCTTTTGTACGCGACTCTGCCAGGCGTTTTCTTCGTATTTTTATTCCCTGTTGTCCTAAAACATCAAAATTCGGATGACAAGTAAAATTTTCCTCTTAACCAAAAGCAGTTTTTTGGCTATGTATGTACATAGGTATATAATAATAAACTTAGGCAGTATAGGTATAACACTGTAATTAGTTTATTAAAATACGCACACTATTTGAAAATGTTTTTATTTTTGTGACTAAAGTGTTCGACCTTTACGTTCCCTGATACCGAAAAAGCGGTTTTTAAAAATGTTTCTCTCTCTCTCTCTCTCTCTTTTTCTCTCTGTGACTGTTTGTGCGTGACAACGATTGCGGTGGAAAACCTAAAAAGTAGGACTTTTTTCTTTCTAGGTTTAGACAAATTTATAAGGAATTCAAATGTACTCAGAAGCAAATTTGAGAAAAACTTGATTAAAAGATTTTTTGAAATTTCTACCGGAAGTAGGTACTTTTATCGAAAATCAGTTTTTGCAAGTCATGTTTTCCAGGCAGATATATTATGCGTATATAAAGGTATTTAAAGTTTGATTTTCAATACTTTCTGTATAAAGAAATTTGTAAAATTCGGACCGGAAGTAACACTTTTACTCTTATCGAATAGCACTTTTTGCAAATGTCTACAAAGTATGCATTCTATAGAGATTTATTTAGAGAACAGAAGTACCTAGAGTAGGATTTTGAAAAAATTTTTATACAAAAAGAATTCTTAAAATTTGGACTTGAATTAACACATTTACTCACAAGTTTATTTTTTTACTTTCTTATACGTAGTATAAGGAGGTATTGTGGTAACAAAAATTTTTGACCTCGAGATTTTTGCAGATGTCCACGTTTTGATGTGTTTTTAAAAAATGTCTCTCTCCCTCTATCTCTCTCTGTGTGTGTAACCACGATAACAGTCAAACGGCTATAGATATCAATTCCAAATTTGTAATTACGAGTATAATCTCCCTCTCGAGATCTGATTAGTTTTACAGTAAAATCGGTAGACAAGAAGTAGTAGTTTACTTAAAAATCGAATTTAGCCAATATTTCCTCAACTACTAAGTTTAAACAAATGTATAAAGAATTCAAGTGTACTCAAAATTAAATTTGAGAAAAATTGCATTAAAAAAAGTTTTTTGAAATTCCTGCCGAATGTATCTTTTATCGAAAATCGGTTTTTTGCGAATATCTCGCAAATCATGTTTTCTAGGCAGGTATATTACGAGTATAAAAGTATTTAAAACAAAATTTTCAATACCTTTCGTGTAAAAAAATTTCAAAATTCCGACCGTAAGTATCACTTTTTTTCAAATATCTTGTGAAGTATGCATTCTATAGAGATTTATTAAGAGAATAGAAGTACCTAGAATAGGATTTTGAATATTCTTGTATAAGAAATTCTTAGAATTATATGAGTTGAATCGTACATATACGTATAAGAAAGTCGTGTGGTGTCCACACCCCCATTTATATCTTTTGATTTGTTGTTACCTGCACTTGCTTTTGTTTCGTGATTAAAATTTCAATTGCTTTATTAACCCTGGAACATCACAGTTAGTTTTTGAGACATGAACTTCACACTCGGGTCTCAGGAACCCAAAGGCCTTTTTTAGCAAAAAAATGTAAAATGTAAGTATTTTATGATTTTGGGATATTATCTAATCTTAACACAAAAGCGTACAAAAAATTTCAGTCATAGTGTTTTATTTTAAAAGTAGATATAATTCTTGGAAGTAAATAATTACATTTTTTCTACCGCCAAACAAAAACATTATTATCAAAATAAATAAACATAAAATTCAAACTAATTGCTGTAAATGTAACTCGATGATAATACTTGTAACAAAAAAATAACCACGTTTGGCACTATGAGTCTTAGTTATTCTTAGCCAGGTCCTCAGTTTTCTAGATTTTGATCTTCGCATTCGCAGCACAGCTTAGCTCTATGCTCCATGCAATTTGGTCTGCGATAAACAGGACATGCAAAACTTGTTTTTCTATCTTTCCCTTTTGAACAAAAGGAACATCTAGCTTTTTTTGTAAAATCGACTTCATTTTGCGACGGGGTAACTTCAATTTCGAGAATTTCAGAAATTCTTTGGCGCAACGTTATTTGTAAATTAGCAACGGTCAAACGTTCTCGATAATGTGGTTCAATTAGACCAATTCCTAACTGCTTTAGAAAAGTTTTACAGCGATGTCGTCTTCAGTCTCATTTGCCCACAGATTGTCCGCCTCTATCTGTAATTCCACCTGAGTTAACAGACGACGATTTTGTCTACTCGTTGAAGCCTTTATACTAAAACAATCAACCATAAGTTGACACAAAATAAATAACATGAACATCACAGTTGGGTCTCACGTACCCATGCTACTATTCTATTGAATATCTTACCTCTTTATTTCACTGAATTTAACTAAAATTGGCGACACAAACAAATCACTCATGCGCAGTCACATTATATTTAATGACGCTCTGAGTGTCTGAGATCCAACTGTGCAGTTCCAGGGTTAAAATGGCTTATAGTTTATACTATATTTTTATATCTAGATTCAACCCAAAATTCATGCATAATATAAGCATACATTATTATGTATACAATCAGTAAAAGAGAAAGGTCTAGACCAAAATTTAAAACAGACAAAGCTACCTCTTATTTTACATTCACACAAAACTTAAGAATTTCCTAGTGCCTCGTAACTCGAAATAGACAAACCCACTTATGAAATTCTTATCAATTCAAGTGTCGGTGGCCTATTGTAAGCTAATCTCCAACAAGTACAGATGGCGTCATTGAGTTGAACTCAAGGTAGAATCGTTAGTAGGTTTAAAAATATTATGCACATACGAATGCAACGAATGCACGAGAGATACTGTGGGCCGACGATTATTACTCTATTTAACATATTGAGAATGATTAATTGTGCATTGTACAATCTGTTATCGTGGAATGAGAGCAGAGGACGACTGTCGAAGGACAGACAATATGCGGACGATGAGAGCAATATGAATTCCTTTATGTGGCAACAAGTGCGTGCGTAAATGAAAGGAATGTTCATTAATTAAATTTTTATTATCTAATTAAATAATGTTTAGCATGTTTACCTATTAAAGACTAACCCTGACCTGTTTAAAGAATTACAGAGACTCGAAAATATTAGTCTATTTATAATTTTGTATTACGTCACATGAGTTCCACATGGTTGTAAGTACATTCTGAAAAGTTTAACAGGAGAGTAATTGTTATAGTTTGACATAATATCAAATTTGATACGGTCTATACTGCCACGATTTTTGACTCGAACGGATGGTATATTTTATTATCGAAACCTTTCGATAACAGAATATACTCATCCGTGTAGAAAATCTGTTGATTTTGAAAATCAAAAAAAGCTACGAAGGCCATTTAAAAATGTACACGTTTACTGCGAACCATGTGGCATTGTAAGACTATGACCTTTTTGTTGTAATTAAAATTTCACTAAATTAGTATTCTTTTTATTATTTGTACTAAACCATTAAACGTAACTGAACTTACTAATAACTATAATGAATCCAAAATAAACAAAAACGAAAGAAATAAACAAGAATTCTTACATAAGTAAAAATTACAGTATTCTTTTATTTTAGAAGATTTTCACGTGAAGACTGGAAACTGATTTCTCTGCTTATTGGGGTTTGTCGTAGTTGCCAAATGCGATCCTGCAATGAAAACGTATCTCTAAATGCAGCACACAACGGTAGAGACGTTGTTTGCTCCAATATTTATGAGTTAAATTGTGTTTTGAATTACTAGACATAATTTGATGACTTTTATCTACACTTTTTAATACAAACTTCTCAGCGAGGAATTTTTGTCTCAGAAATAAGCTAGGCTCCATCGCATCAGCATGTAGTGTCTCAATTGGTGTAGAAATAATTGCTCCTAGGCATATCCTCAATGCTTTATAGTGATTCACAAGTATTTTTTTTACCAAGGATTCACTCACTGATCCATAAAGGATAGCTTCATAGTCTATGATTTACCTTAATTATGCCTTACAAAAAAGTAAACAAGTATTGGGTTCTGTGCACCACCATCTTTTGTTACATCTATTGACCATATATTCAATATGGTGCTTCCAATTGAGTTTTCTTTAATCTAAAATCATGTCTATGTACTTAACATTATTAGAAAAGGGTAATTTCCGGCACCCTAATGTGTTTGAATTTCTGTTATTAATGTTGTGACTGGTCAAAAAAAGTAATTTTAATTTTTTCTACTGGTAGCTGCAACCCATTGTATAAGCACCACTTGTCAATTAAATCCATTACGTAATTCATTATCTTTTTATATCGCTCGATGTTTCTGGGTTGTACGTATGGACAGAAATAATCTACGTATTCAGAAAGGGTATTCAAAATAAAAGTGTGCGGTATATACTGTATATTCAACAACATGGGGCTTAATACTGAGCTCTGAGGTAATCCATTAGATCTTGTTCGTGGGCCAACTATATTATTGTCTGGACTTCGCACGTATTCGGATCGACTTTGGTAGAAACAAAACATGCGCCACGAATGGTTGGTAATCAAATTTGATAAGTCTACTTTTTAAAATCGGTAGATTTACGGAATTGTAAGCACATTTGAAATGAAGGTATCTTGCACACATGTATTCATTCTTTAAATGACAATACTGAGTATCAGTTACTATAGTAGCAAGTGCGTCCATTGTACCATATGACTTCTTAAATTCAATTGACTACTGGGCAGTTGACTTATTGTTGTAAACCACCATTCTAAGCGTAGCTTGATCATCCGTTCTAATATTTTGCATATGCAGCAAAAGAGGGAGGTAGGGCGATATGAGTCTGCTCAGTTCGGATCTTTGTTTGTTAAGTATTGTCACTACTACAATTGTTTTCTATTCTCCGATAGCGTCCACTTTAATCCATTTATCTTTAAAAATGTTTTCGCGTTATCACGTAAGAATGTTATCACTGGCTACTGTATTTGATCATGTCCCGGTGAGGAATTCTTTGATTTAGGAATAACAGCATTTAACTTCTCTATACGAACGAGTTCCGATAAAAAACATCGATGGTCCCAACCCCAGGCACAGTCCCAGTAGCATAAGCTACTAATGCTGGGGTAATACTGACAATAAACTCCTCCGCCCACTCAAAGTTATTAGATTTTCTAGAATATCCCGTTGTTATTCTTCACATGGCATCTGCTTGGCGCCATAATTTTTGATCTGACGTGGTGTTTCTCCTTTCTTCGGGTTGACAAAAACAGACGTGCGAAAGCTTGCATACGAAGTAGCGGAAAAAATGAAAATGAAACACCCTTTTAATAAGGAACGTAAGATGGCAGGAAAAGGATGGCGCTACATGGTTTGCAACAACGCAATCCACAATTATCATGAATCCCCGTTAGCAACGGTACAAGTCCCGCCAAAAGTACACGCGCAAAGAGGCAAAAAAACAAGTTGACACAATCACGAGTGCAGAAAGAGGAGTGCACACAACAGTTATAGCCTGTATGAGTCCTGGAGGCATATACCATCCATAATTTTTCCTCGTAAAAGGTTCAATCCTGTATTATACCACAACGCACCTATAGGAACAGACCTAATTCAGAGCAAAAAGCTTTATTAGTCTTAGATGGTCATTCAAGCCATAAGAGATACGAAGCATTAGAATTGGCTAGGAAAAATTCAGTTGTTCTTCTTTGTTTACCGGCACACTTCACACACCACCTCCAACCACTGGACGTAGCCTTTTTTAGCCATCTGCATAAGTATGCTGTCACTCAGTGGCTGAAGAAAATCCTGGTCGTATGGTCAGTATTTATCAAGTGTCCAAACTTTTCAATGAGGCATACCAGAAAACGACGACACTTGAAATTGCATTGAGTGGTTTTCGTGCCGACCATATGTTTTTACCTAGTTTAACAACAGATACGCCCAAGGCCGTACTTGTTACTGAAAACGAAACTTTAAATCAAAATTTAGAAGATACCCAAGAGCCCGAAAATTCCAGAGCACAAGCACTCATTATTTTTAATTTACAAAGAAAGATCAAGAAAGTGCTACAGCAGCTATATCTCCAACAGAGCCCCTTGACCAAACTTGTCTGCCTAGATCAAGGGATGACATTCACAAAATTTTAACGGAAATATTTCCATTCCCTCAAAGTAATGTAAGAACTAAACTACTACTAAACGCAATACTGGCAGCTACCATGATGTATTAACCGAAAGCCCGTACCTCCAAAGCCTTCGTGACAAAGAAAATGAAAACAACCAGCAAGAGAGTAACAAAAAAAATGATGTCAAAAAAAAAGCTTGTGGAAGATAAACCTAATGGAGAAGAACGTGAAAAGATGCAGCAACAGCAGAGAAAGAGCCAAAGAAAGGTGGTTAAATGGAAACTTGTTGAAGATGAATCAAGTGGAGAAAAAGATCCCTTTAGCCTTGAGGATGACGAAGAAGACTGTGCTTGTCTTTATTGCAATGGTTTGTTCAGTCGATCAAAATCGAAAGAGTGGTGGCTACGATGTCAACTTTGCCAGAAGTGGTGTCATGTCGATTGCGCAGGTTTTATTTGTGAGCTATGCCAGGCGTAGCAATCTTCTTCAAACAATGTATTTTTTGACTTTTGCCCATTTAGATTATATTAGATTTACTATGTCATTTTGCCCCACCCGGGTGGGCAAGATGGTTTTTTGTCAAAGAATAAGTTTTGGTTATTTATAATAAAGTTTTTAATGAAAATGCTCGTTTTATTTCAAAACATCTAAGAAAACATTGTTGACTATCAGTATCGATCAAGAATTTTGCTTTAACACTTTGTGTATTTAAATGATCTGGAAAACAAACTAAGTATGTCATCTTATCCTCCCCTTCTACATGTTAAGGAATAATATGTAAGCACAGATATGCAATATAAAAGAAAAATAATACAATGAACACCATTCAAAGAAATATAAATTTTGTGCGGAGATATTATTTTGTCTGTTTAGTATGTCATACCGACCCGTCATCCATACGATCAGAATGTGACCATCACTGACGGGTACGCCGTTTTTCAATGCAGACCCGACACGAAAAAGTAACATGAAGTAAATTTATTACTCCATCATTATTCGATCACTTTGAAATTATTTTCGGTTAAGAGGTAAGAACTCACAATGCCTTGTAATCTTGAAGTTAAATTAAATAATCGATAATAGCTATAAAATTCCAATGAGCCGAAAATCATCATAATACATATGTATTATCGTATTTGCTTATGTTCGTGCATGAGCCCACTTATTCCAGAAACGTTTCTGAGTGTGCATTGAACATGGTGTACCTATTCTGTGTACTTATTATCATAAATAATAACGAGTTACTTGCCTCGTTTGTAAGTATAATTAGCAGAGGAAATAGCTTATCCTTTCTCTATACTTGTACGATGTATTAAAGAGATTCTTTGTTCAAATATATATATATGACATGTACAATGATGTAGTAGAATTTAGTACAGCTAATATTATGCATAGAATATCTACCAAGTGTATGAAACAGTTACATTTTTTATTTTTAAAAAAATGACCATATTTCAACTAGTAATGCGCATATATGTTCCATGACTTACATTCCAAGCAGCAATCTTTAAAATATTCCGACACAAAATACCCGTAAAGTTGAAATAATCTGTAATGGTTATTAAGACTTACGTGGGTGGAGTTAAATACACAAAATTTTTTCAGGCCATTTTTTTACATTATTTATTCCTCCACACTTTACACCTTAATCCAGGATATCTCATAACAGCGAGGGCCAGGAGTGCCCCGGGAGTTCTTCAGGCAAAATACGCACAGCGGTTATCCCACCAATACACAAATGTTAATTAATGGAATGATGATAGCCTGCACTCCCACATATCTATATTTAAACTTGACTCAGTCTGCAAGTGACAAAATAAAAATTGCACTTCTTAAAATCAACATATTGCAGTGACCTTGAGTTGGGTGGTAAATTATAGATAGGCATAATCAAGATCACTGCAAGATTTAATTTAATTAATTATTATTTTATTTATTTCATCATGATGTGTATATAGATATTTATTAAGTTAATATTTTGGTAAAATTAAATTTTTATTTACGTAAAATAATATGAGAATGTTATTAGAATTTTTATAAAGGTTATAATATTAGAATAAGCATAAAATATTACGTGAATGATGACAAGAAAGTGTTTCCCGCACGAAGAATACTGTGACTGGGAGAGATCGACCGTTTGGCCCGGCGAAAACAATATCCTGCGCTAGATGCATTAGATGAGTCATGAATATGTAAACAAGCTGATATTTACATGTTTGTTTACCTTTTTGAAAGATTATTAATGCGCTGCTTTCCTGGGTGGTGCAGCACTGCAGCTATGTATTTCTGGAGGTGGAATCGTATCGTACCGAAGACAACCGGGCGTTTTTGTAAAGAAAAATATGCATATAAGGGTAGACGGATAGGAAAGCACTCCACTTCCCAGCTGGTGAAAACCGCTAACCGGAAGAGTCTGAAGTAGGTGAAAACCTCTTCTTCCTTTTAAATGTTATATTAACTTAGAAGTTTATTCATGAATTTGAACTTAGAATAATTTTCGAAGAGATTTTACGACACTTATAAATTTTTCAACAAGAATTAGAACTTGTAATATTTTCCGTAATAATTTTACTGTACTTATAGAATTTTCCAACCGAAGTGGAACTTAGAATAATTTTATGAATTAGATATCGTTTTTAATTTGGAGTTTAATTTACATTGAGACTTGTAATTATTTTTGGAAATAATTATTTATGTTCGGAACAGTTTTATTGAATTGGAACTTTGAATTTTTTTTTATTTTTTCTAGAATGTTTTGTTTTATATGTAGGTTTATTACACCATGTATTATGATAAAGCATTTTAGTGACTGTAACGATCAAGTTGAATAGCATAATAATTTTTTTTATATATAAACACTTGGTGTTTTAATAAACATTTTCTTTACTATTTTATTTACCGGATTAGAAGATTTGTGGTTAATAATGTTGTTTTATGTATATATAGAGTAATTGAACGGTGATCAAGATTTTTTTTGAAATATATATTTGAGATGGATGAATTTGAAGCGCTGTACGAAGAATTGAGGTGATTTAATAATGTTTTTTATAAATGTGTATATAGTGTTGTACACATTTTTCTTGAGTGGTGTTTTGTATTGGAATCTCAGAGTGAGGTAAAGTTTTATTTTATTATATATATATATATATATATTTTTAAAATATATTACAATTCTTTGCCAAATATACAAATGTATTGAAAAAATGAATGAAAATCTTCTTGGTAGTAGTGGCATACAATGAATTAAAATAATAACAATATGACAACTGGTTGTCAATTAGAAAACAATGACAAATATAAAATGTAAATCAAAATGTATAAATGAAAATGTATTCAAATAAGCATAGGACTATCGGTATTACTTATATAGTCACATCAAAGGGCCTGGGTTTACCACAAGCTGTTCAGTCAATGCAATTATAAAAAATAATAACAACGACGCAACTATGTAATGAAAAATTAAGAGTAGAACTGTTGAATTATAACAATATAGAATGTAAAATCAGTCATGTATAAATGTAAATGAAAGCAAATAGGCATAGGACAATCGGTATTACCTATGTAATCCTATCAAAATGGCTTAGATTCATCTAAACATGTACAATTTGATTGAAATACATAAATAATCAACAATGCAACTATGTATGTGTTAAGATGTAATTTGTAGCTACAGACATATATGTTTCTACCTAGTTTGGTTTCGTCAGTGCAGCATAACAAAGAAGGTGTATGTTAAAGCATTAATATGTGTTGAATAAAAAAATATAGTATTACCTTAAAATGTCAATCCAAAATGTCCAAGTGTAAAACAACTGTGCACTTACTTAATACTGTGTAATGCCTTATTTCAACCAGGCAGATAATAAAATATATTACAATTCTTTGCCAAATATACAAATGTATTGAAAAAATGAATGAAAATCTTCTTGGTAGTAGTGGCATACAATGAATTAAAATAATAACAATATGACAACTGGTTGTCAATTAGAAAACAATGACAAATATAAAATGTAAATCAAAATGTATAAATGAAAATGTATTCAAATAAGCATAGGACTATCGGTATTACTTATATAGTCACATCAAAGGGCCTGGGTTTACCACAAGCTGTTCAGTCAATGCAATTATAAAAAATAATAACAACGACGCAACTATGTAATGAAAAATTAAGAGTAGAACTGTTGAAAATTGTACATGTTTAGATGAATCTAAGCCATTTTGATAGGATTACATAGGTAATACCGATTGTCCTATGCCTATTTGCTTTCATTTACATTTATACATGACTGATTTTACATTCTATATTGTTATAATTCAACAGTTCTACTCTTAATTTTTCATTACATAGTTGCGTCGTTGTTATTATTTTTTATAATTGCATTGACTGAACAGCTTGTGGTAAACCCAGGCCCTTTGATGTGACTATATAAGTAATACCGATAGTCCTATGCTTATTTGAATACATTTTCATTTATACATTTTGATTTACATTTTATATTTGTCATTGTTTTCTAATTGACAACCAGTTGTCATATTGTTATTATTTTAATTCATTGTATGCCACTACTACCAAGAAGATTTTCATTCATTTTTTCAATACATTTGTATATTTGGCAAAGAATTGTAATATATTTTATTATCTGCCTGGTTGAAATAAGGCATTACACAGTATTAAGTAAGTGCACAGTTGTTTTACACTTGGACATTTTGGATTGACATTTTAAGGTAATACTATATTTTTTTATTCAACACATATTAATGCTTTAACATACACCTTCTTTGTTATGCTGCACTGACGAAACCAAACTAGGTAGAAACATATATGTCTGTAGCTACAAATTACATCTTAACACATACATAGTTGCATTGTTGATTATTTATGTATTTCAATCAAAATTGTACATGTTTAGATGAATCTAAGCCATTTTGATAGGATTACATAGGTAATACCGATTGTCCTATGCCTATTTGCTTTCATTTACATTTATACATGACTGATTTTACATTCTATATTGTTATAATTCAACAGTTCTACTCTTAATTTTTCATTACATAGTTGCGTCGTTGTTATTATTTTTTATAATTGCATTGACTGAACAGCTTGTGGTAAACCCAGGCCCTTTGATGTGACTATATAAGTAATACCGATAGTCCTATGCTTATTTGAATACATTTTCATTTATACATTTTGATTTACATTTTATATTTGTCATTGTTTTCTAATTGACAACCAGTTGTCATATTGTTATTATTTTAATTCATTGTATGCCACTACTACCAAGAAGATTTTCATTCATTTTTTCAATACATATATATTTTTATATATATGTATTAAGTATATTTTATTGTGTTTGTGTATTTGATATTAACGTGTTGGGTAATAGATCAGGGATGTGTGCGATGAATTAAGTAGTTGTTTAATTCATAGCATGGAGTCCTGGTGAATCCTTAAAGCACGAATTAGTCTTGGTGGTACTGTTTTGGGAGCGAGCAAAGGCGCCAAGCAGAACTAATCAGGGCTGAGTTAATTAGTTGAATGCAAAAAGACATTATTATCTTTTTTTTATTATTAATTTTAAATTTATATATATACCTTAAGGGGTGAGCACATAGTAGTGTATGTTCGGGTTGTATCCAACGAGTTGAAAAGCATACTCGTAGGGTGGAACTTTGGGGTACCTACCAGTGTGAATTTGCTTTCTGATGGTACTGTCTTGGGAGCGAGCAAAGGCGCCAGGCAGGACTAATTAGGGCAAAACCATTTCCTTAATGTTTATATTCTTGTAAATAATAAATCGTGTAATTTTTGTTATTCATATTCCAGTACAATTCACAATATGCAATAAATTTTATTTTATTAAAGATGTTGATTGTTTACATGTATCTTTGACGAATATAAATCATGATAATCACGTTTATTTTAAAAATATAAATTTGTACTTGATGTTATTCTTTCATTAATGATAATTTGTTTATTGTTTTGACTATTTGATCATGACATGTATGATTTTATATGATGTTTTGAAATATTTAAATTTTTGTGAATATATTTATGTAATTTAAAATTTTTCTTTCTTTAATACTTTCTTTTAATAAACTAGATGATAAGATTTATTTTTGCATTTTATTTTCTTTACCTGACCTGGTGATAATTAAAGAGCATTCAAATTGATTGGAGAGTTTATTTATATTTTCTGCCCCTGAGAGAACATTTTCTTTAGTCATTCTAAACTGAGCTAGTTAAATGTAAAATTGCCTAACCTACAATTTAGCAGAAAATTTATTGAATCTTAGTCTAGCATAGGGCCTAGCACTAGGATGTATGCTTCATTCTTACTTACTTGTTGATTGAATAATTTAAATTATTTTTATATAAATCTCAAATTGCAAGAGTCACAGCAATATGAAATGAATAAGTAAACACCTGAGATATGTAATTAAGCGGAAAATCAGAGAATGAATCAGAGAGTCAATGTGGCAATAGAAAAAATGATCAGCTCGTTTAATAAACTGCCACCAAGCAGGAGCTTGTCAGTGGAATCACGTTCGTATAAAGTACAAGTCCGATCACTTGTGTGTTAAAGTATGATTATACGTTTAATAGCAAGCAACACTGCAAAACCAAACCTAAGTCCAACCAATGATGAATTAGATATTACGGCAACACATTTTTCCTCAATAGCCACCCACAAATACATCTTTTCTCTTCGTTAATAGACCTGAGGGAACGCAAGTGATCAGGCAAACTGTTGATGATCATGGGAATTAGAACCGATAAAGTTGTTTTTCGTATGTGTTAATAACCAGTGAACCCCCACTTTTCTCTTGTCTCATATTCATGAGACACCCGCGAATATTGACCTATAAATAATTACATATCAACAGGTGCAAAACATACAACTTTTTTACTGTAAGGAGACCTTAAGTGTGGTAAACTGAAGCGCTATCCAAATTTCTATTAAATTTCTTAAAGATTCTGTTCTGATTTCTCGCGAGTGAATTCATAGTGCAGTCATACGCCTTTCTTCAAATGCTGATGAAATATAAGAGAATAGATTCTACCAAAGAATGGTAAATCGACAGCAGTATACTATAAAAATTAAACATATAAAAAACCCACAGTCATGTCCACAAGTACAACACAAGGGGACGAAATAATATAGCCTATCCTTATCATCGACTGACGAGAACACAGATGGCAACAAATCATCAGGCTTTGATTTTGTTTAACAAGATGTCCGATACTGTAAGACGCCTTGATTCAAAGCGATTCAAAGATACAATAAAAAGGAAAATTTTTTACAGTTTTTTTTTTATTTTACTGCTGAAACGGGCAAGTTAGCAATCTAATATCATAAATAAACTAAATGAGATGTTCAAACTGATTCCTATTTACTTCTTGGCAATATACCAGGCGATATTCGAAACCTTGTAGAATATTCCGGAGGGTTTCTGGACGAATTGATCTAATTTCGACCCGAATTCTGTTCTTTAAATCGTCAACTGAAACTGGCCGATTGAAGTAAATCTTGCTTTTCAGGTAGCCCCACAAAAAGAAATCGAGTGGGTTAAGATCGGGGGAACATGCAGACCACTCAATTGGCCCCCTTCTACCAATCCAACGATTGGGAAAAACTTATTTAAATAATTTCGCACATCTAACGAAAAATGTGGAGGCGCTCTATCTTGTTGATACCATAAGTTATTATTTGGTAAGTCTGGATCTTCTTCATTGGGATAAAGCATCGCAAGAGCGGGTGTCAGGTCATTTAAGTATTTAGCACTCGTCAACGTCCCTTCTATGAAAAATGGTCCAAAAATTCGATCTCCACCAATTCCCGCTCAAACATTAACTTTTTGTGGAAACTGCGTGTGGACATCTATCATCCAATTTTGGGGAGCCCAGTATCGGCAATTCTGCCAATTTACTGCTCCATTAAGGCAAAACGTGGCTTCGTCCGAAAATAATACTCGACAGATAAATTCGTGATGGGTTGTGCATCGAGCTATCATACTCTCGCAGAATTCCATACGGCGATCCGGATCATCTTCATTAAGTTCATGCACTAAAACTGCCTTGTAGGGATGCCATTTATACTTTTTCAATGTCCTCCACACCGAAGATTTACTGATTTCATAATTTGTAGCCACCTCTTGTGTAGCTTTATGGGGATTTTCTTGCAGGTCCAGTAGAACATCT
Source organism: Amphimallon solstitiale (assembly GCA_963170755.1). Taxonomy (NCBI): domain Eukaryota; kingdom Metazoa; phylum Arthropoda; class Insecta; order Coleoptera; family Scarabaeidae; genus Amphimallon; species Amphimallon solstitiale. Next base: position 125,374,298 of record OY720678.1, on the reverse strand, counting down.
AACTGAACATCTTCGGAAACTTTTGGCCGACCACATCTAGGGAGATCCCTTACATGCCCGAAATTTTCAAATTTTCTTAAAATCTCGGATACGGCTGTTCTTGTAATTGGTTCCAGTTCTGGATACTTATTGTTAAAGAGCTCGCAAACTTCATCTTGAGTTCTACATCTGTCTCCGTATCCCTTCATCATTAAAATTTCTAGTCTTTGCTTTTCACTTAAGTATCGTACCATTTTGGCAATAGAGTAATGCGTCAAAAGTGATAGTTCGCATGGTAATTAAAAATTTCAAAGCTTACTCAATTTTTTCCTCTTTCAGGATGTAAGGTCCCTTATTACAGAAACTATCAAGGTCTGGGTCATGCTTGTACATATTTCTGTATTCAGAATTTCAAGCTCTATACAAATCCATCGAAAAAAATATGGGTTGCAATTTAAAAAAAAAATTGATGACGTCATAAATCAAAAACAAAAGACGATAAAAAATTTAGTTGATACAAAAAGATGTGTTTTTTAAAACCAAAATTGACTTGTCCACGCGTTTTTCTCAAAAACTGTTTGTTGGAATTTTATTTTAATATTTCCAGACTTTTGAAACGCACTATATATCACAGTAGTTGAAGTGAAATAATACTAAACTGTCAATCAGAAGTTTTCTTGAATTAAAATCAAGAAAGAGGTGTATGCCTTTTTAGAAAGCTTATTAATATGGGGTTTAAATCTGAAATAATTGTCAAAATAGAGTTCCAAATCCTTTGCTGACCTCACAGGCTTCAGCAACAAGTTATTAACACTAACATTAACAGTTTTTCATTAATGAGGCTTTGGAAGGGTTGATATGCAGATTTTGTTTTTTAGATAATAGCAATAGTCTTTACAAATCAATTAAACAACACTCCCCCATGCCAGTAGTTGATGAAAAAGTTTTGTAAATTTAAGTATTATCTGCATAGAATACACAATGACAGTTATGAAGTTGTTTTGCGAAACAGCCGTATATGATATGTACAATAATTGTCCCAAAACACTGCCCTGTGGGACGCCTCTACGCACAGCACGATCTTCATATTCTAAGAGCTCAATTACAACGCTGTCCCTACCATTAGACAGATATCAAGAGAAAGAAAAATTAAGGTAACGGCATCAAAGCCATAATATTTCAATTCAAATACCATAAGTTGGTGATTAATTGTTTCAAATGCCTTCGTAAAATCCGACAGCACCAATGCAGTTCCAAAACCACGATTACATGTCCCAAGGACAGCATCAGTTACCTTGATAAGTGCTGATGCAGTACTAAATCCTTTGCGAAATCCCGATTGGACAACAGGTATAATGCCATAAGCTACAGCATATTCCATTACATGCTTGTGAACGATTTTCTCCAAAATCCTAGATAAAAGCGGCAGTATACTAATTTGGCGAAGAACATTAAAATTGGCAGGATTGCTTTACAAATTGGATGAATTACTGAATTTTTCCATAGAGTGGACAACATGCAGTGGACATAATGGAATCCATTGCTACATCCTCTACAGTAGCAAGAGAAAATGTGAATGTATTGCAGTTGAAACGGTTGTTGGTGTAGAAGTTGATTGTTTCCGTGCAGTCCTCCTTATATTATCAATGTCACCTATAAAATTGTTATTAACAGCACTAGAATTACGTAGGTGTACTGGAAGACTGTGATGCTTATCCCCTTTCACATCCATTGAGATAAGTGCTTTCCAAGTTTTTTCAAATTATTTCGGAGTGATATTCAACTGCGGAGAGAGTAGTACTACGCAACTGATTGTAATAATTCCAATCCCCTGGATTTCTGGTGTGCTTATATTTCGACAGAGCGCGATCCCGAAGGAGAATCATTAGCTTGATAACATCGGTCAACCAGGGTGCTTGAGAGCTTTGTAACTCGTATTATTTTAATGGGAGGGTAAACATCAAATAAAGAAATAAGGCTGTTGTTAAAAATGTAACCTTATCATCTATGTTGTCCATTAAGCATATATTGTTCCACGAAATACTAGAAAGTTTAAAATCACGATAGGTTATGATCTTATGATGGAATACAGATAAATCTATTGTAAAATCGCAAAACACGAGTAAGTGATCTGAGAAAAGACTGGCATCAAGGACGTCACACGCAAGAACCATTTCAATATTAGAAACAAAAGTCCAACATAGTTGAGGTACTTCCACATATTCGTGTAGGAACATTAACTATTTGAGTCAAACCGATCTGCTCAAATGTTTGTTTAGCATAATATAAAATAATTGCTGTCTCCTGTTTATTCATGTTTTTACACAATTCTATTAGAGCTCATAAGTATGATAATTTGGACTGCAAATGATGTGTATTTTAAGTTTTTTGACAATACATTCGCCTATTAATTGTTCCGTAGGCACAATAGATACAATAGATTTTTGTTCTAGTACATCAGGAATGCGGCTTATCTGATATACATGCAAGTAGTTAGGACGTTTATAACTATAATGAACATTGCAGATATTTGCATTTATATTGAGCTGGAGTATTAAAGAGTGTAGTTACATAATATTTTGCTGTAATAATATTTCCCTTCTCATGTCCACCCGTTGTAAAAGAAGTGATAACCGTTAGAACACTTAAATACTTTGTTTGCCTTTTTGCCATCCTCGTGACACGAAGCGATTAAACTAGCTGTAGTTCTTGTGTAATAATCGTGTAATTTACACTTACAATTAGTATTTGACCGGACTAGGTATTTATGTATGGATATATATTTACACACATATTTACGTACTTCAGTCGATATAAGATTGATGATCGTGGTTTTCTTTTATTCTTATGACAATTTTGAAAGTGGCGATAATTTTTAGTGACGCAAGAATTTTTTTATTATACATATATGCAGTTTTCATTAAGAATTTGCTTGTTTAGCAAGGAAAAGATGCGTATGTTTACGTAGGAAACTACTTTCTCATAGTTTGTAATCTATTTAGTACAGCATCCAGTAGCAGAAAACTTTTGAAAGGGGTTAATATTATGAACTGCATCCAATTTTTAATAGTTACATTCAGTAAGGACAAGTACAGCATTTATTTAAATATGTAAATGTTACGAAAGATTAAATATACTTGTTAACATTTACACATTAGGTACTATGTTATGTTATTCATCTTTTCATTTGAAATAATTCATTATTGCAATTATTATTACCGAGCTGCAAACAGGTCATGACATTTGTTTTCAAATAAATCATAATAATCAATAATGATATTTTATATACTGATATATTACACACGTTCATGAGACTAATAGGCAATATAGCTTCCCATAATTCAGTTCAATAGTAATAAGCTATTACTTAACACCTACATAGAGACATACGAGTATATACACAAATATAATAGATTTTACCGTCAAGCGTCAAGATTATTATTTTATTGTTACTCTTTTCGAGTGCTCAGGTAGCAGTTTGTTAAGAAAATAATATTGTCCAGTTGGAACCACGATTTCTCCCACAGTGCACCGTGCAATGCTTACATGAACATATTAAAACACAAATAATATACAGTGCACAATAAACATTATAATAATTGCAAAAACATAGATAAAACCGATTCTATATAAAAAGATTTTTTGAAGTGTAAACTTCTTTAGGCGCGTTGCGCTGATTGTAGGCACTGAACAAGACTGACTGCAACGCTCGGATATGTAACGCTCGGATATGTGTAACGCTCGATCACCAATCCATAGTCAAAATGTCAAAAAAAAACGAAAAAGCGGAAGAGTTTTTTGAAAATTGACGTATGAATGTGAAATTTTAGATACGGGGGTGTCTTAGGTCGCCGATCACAAATCCATAGTCAAATGTCAAAAAAAAAAACAAAATGACGGACGAGTGTTTTGAAAATTGACGTATGGATGTGAAATTTTAGATACGGGGGTTTTGGGGGTCGCCGATCACGATTCCAAAGTCAAAATGTAAAAAAAAAAAATGGCGGAAGTTTTTTTTGAAAATTGACGTATGAATGTGAAATTTTAGATACGGGGGTGTCTTAGGTCGCCGATCACGATTCCAAAGTCAAAATGTAAAAAAAAAAAAAAAATGGCGGACGAGTTTTTTGAAAATTGACGTATGAATGTGAAATTTTAGATACGGGGATGTCTTAGATCGCCGATCACGAATCCAAAGTCAAAATGTCAAAAAAAAAAAAAATGGCGGAAGAATTTTTTGAAAATTGACATATGAATGTGAAATTTTAGATACGGGGATGGTTGAGGTCGGCGATCACGATTCCAAAGTCAAAATGTCAAAAAAAACAAAATGGCCGACGAGTTTTTTGAAAATTGACGTGTGGATGTGAAATTTTAGATACGGAGGTTTTGGGGGTCGCCGATCACAATTCCAAAGTCAAAATGTCAAAAAAACAAAATGGCGGAAGAATTTTTTGAAAATTGACGTATGAATGTGAAATTTTAGATACGGGGGGTGTCTTAGATCGCCGATCACGAATCTAAAGTCAAAATGTCAAAAAAAACAAAATGGCGGACGAGTTTTCTGAAAAGTGACGTATGAATGTGAAATATTAGATACGGGGGTGTCTTAGATCGCCGATCACGAATGCAAGGTCAAAATGTCAAAAAAAACAAAATGGCGGAAGAATTTTTTGAAAATTGACGTATGAATGTGAAATTTTAGATACGGGGATGGTTGAGGTTTACGTTTTATTTAATACGTTACTGAATATTATACGCGTGTGTACACGTGTAAATGTAATACATGTGCGAATACGTTTTATTTAATACGTTACTGTATTTCGTGTATTTCGTATTATTAACCTCGCCTTGATGAAGTTTTCACTTCTGCCGTGTGGTTTTAAGCACACTCATTCTTCTTGTTTTCCTTTTGCTTCTTGTAGTCAACAAGGAACAGAAAGGAAGAATACGAGGAACTGAAAAAAAAAACCAAGAAATTAATGAGGAAAAAAAAGAGAGCACTGTTGGACTCCCAAATACAAGAACTGGAACAATCACATCGAAAGAAATAAGCTAAGAGGCTATATAATGTGTTAAGAAACACCAAACAAGACTTCCACCGAAGGTCATCTATTTGTAAGAATGCAGATGAAAAATGCAGGGCACCTAGAAAGAATGGGTGAGGACCGAACCCCAAGGAAGGTATATAACGGTCAGATGGAGGGCGCCAGGGGAAAAGGACGACCAAGACAGAGATGGGTGGACAACATTGAGGAGGACGCTAAACAATTACTGAAAGTGCGCAATTGGAAGGCAACAGCAAGGCAGCGAGATGTCTGGAGGCAGAAAATATGGCAGGTCCAAATTGGACTGCAGTGCCACGAAGAGAGAGAGTCATCTTCTTCTTCTTCTCCTTCTTGTTCTTCCTTATTTTCAATTTTATCTTTATTTTCACTGGTATTAATTTTGGATTTGTCTAAATGAAATGCATCTCCTAGTAGTTGTCTTTAATTAATATCCGAGCAAGTTCTTAAATTGGCAATTAGAGGATCCGATGCTTCAAGAGGCAGAATTTTTCTCTGCGCCATGTTTACCAAATCCCTTATACATTTTGTTGCATGCTTAAGTAGTAAAAAAATAATTAGTAATTTGCAAGCCGTGAATTAAGATTTCGTGAACAGTTGGAGGCATTCAATACCTACTACCAAAATTCAGTAGTTTATACAACAAATTTGTTGAATTATTTATTATCTATTACAGAAGTTGTGCTGCAGCGGCCAAAGTGAAGAAAGATTTATTGCAGCTCTCGCACATCAGTTCTGCAAGTAATTAATTAATTGCGTATCTCTTTACACGAAAAAAAAAATCAAATAATCAACGCTGCTGGTAAACTCTCTGGGATAATAAATAATTTCTTTTACATTCCTTCGCTACCAAAATACCGTATTCAAATAAGACAAAAAAAATGGCAAAATTTATCAAAAAACGACAATATCTCAGTAATGGTCAATTTAAAAGTAATAACATCTTATATGTGTCTAGTGTAAAATTTAGGAAACAATTCAAAAATGAAGCGATATACAAGCTGTTCCATTTGAGAATATTGACTTTTAGAAAATATGTCATGTAATTTTAATCTAGTTTTCTGCACATGCAATCACCAATTGAAACAGAATTAAGCATGCCTGTATTAGGACCTTATATTATTAAAAACAATAACAAAAACGGTGTCTATCTACTATGTTGTTTTCGAGATATATAATTTGTTTATAAATATTGAACTTGTCAGAAGAATAGTAATAAAGCAAAAACTTTGGATTTTAACACTATACTACCTTATAATTTTCTGACTAAACATTATACGGAAAATCAAAATATACTTATATACAGGCTGTTACGTTTAAAAAAGTTATAGAACACTCTCCATAATACAAAATAAATTTCGGAGGTGCTCCTAAAGAGAGGCTATCTTAGAAAGGAAACAAGAAAACATCTTTTCACATAAAGTCACAGTGGGTCTTTCTCACGCTGATGACTCAACCTGTATAAAACTGGAAATAAATCCTTAATTTTTTCTTGTATATACACGTTATCAACAAGGTTTCTTTCATTCTCGACTATACAATGTCTATGTTAATTATTTGTGGCTTTATATAGTCCGTGCTTCATATTTGCAGAAATGTAATGTTTATGTTTAACGTATCAGTTTTGCTTTCATTTATTCATTACAAAGTAATCACGAGGAATGCTCAGGCGTTAAACCACTAATGACTCTCGTATTTGCATTAAAGACAAAAATGGTTCGACTTGGTTTTCACTTACCTTTTACCCTCTTTGTTTATTGCTCATTAACAGCTAGCTACCTGTTTTCAAGACACGTTGAAAAAGCACGAAAAGCAATTAGCCGCCGAAGTGACCCCAAGCTCTTTCGCGTTGAGTAATGGAGGCTTTCCGCATACGCAACAATGGATGTTTGCAATATTTTTGTTGATGCATATATACACCTTGATTAGAAACTTCATTCAGTGTAATAATGTGTCATCGGTTGCTTATAAAGAATGTTATACATAGTATGTTGCTTATGCATGAATAAACGGTGAAAACATGACCAGTTTTAGATAGTATGTACAATAAATTAAACGCGTCCCTGAATATTTGCAGAATTGAATATATAATCAATAACTATTGGGCAATTTATAAAATATTCTTTTGTTCCTTGTTCTAATATTTGACGCTTAAAAATTAAAAACATTCTTAAAGAAAAAAAGTATTGGAATAGATTTGTCTTCTAAACACAATACAGGCTATAATTGTCAACTAACTATCTACAGAATTAAATAATTTCTTTGTTAATAAGAGACAACATATTTTCTTTATAGATATCCTTATATGCCTCCTAGGGCCAGTTCAAATTCGATTCAGTTTATAGATATTTTGAAAGGTGGTCGAAGTGAACCTCGCTTAAAAGTATCATGATCAAACTCATGAACAAATAGGGAATAGATCAAAAGTAAAATAATTGTAAATAATTCAATTACCTTATAATTACTTCAAAATCTACAGTCATCTTAATGGAACAGTATTTATTTAGGATACATAACCGCTTAAAGCAGAAGATTTAACTTATCATTACTACTTGCATTTGTAGGAGTTAAAGGAAGTGGTCTTTGTAATAATATAAATCCATAAATTTTGACATTAGAATTTGTATCACTTTGGCTTCGCTAGATATAAATCAAACTGAATGACGTTCTTACAGCTCTGAAAAGGAAGAACATCCTGCAGAATACTTAAAGCTAATAAAAGATCTGAACACCTGAAATGTAACACATCTGAGGGTGACCAACATATTAACAAAAAAAAATTGCAATCGCAGATGGAATTAGGCAAGGGGACAGCCTCAGTTCAGCATTTTTTAACACGATAAGGGGCAAAATCAGAGATGAAATCAACAGGGTTGGATCAGGATGTCGAATGGGGCAAGACAGGATAAAGGCTGTATGTTACGCGGATGATATACTTATATTAGAAAGCGTGGACGACTTGCAATGAATACTGAATGGCTTTAATATCCATGCAGGAAAATGCAGTATGAAGATCTTTTCAACGAAAACAAAATCAGTGACGATAACGAAACACTTACTACGATGCGAACTTGCAATAGACAATACTAGCATCGAACAAGTCATGCACGTCAACTATCTTGGGTACAAAATCAGAAGCTACGGGAACCTTGCAGAAAAAGTTACACAACAAACCAAAAAGGCAGCGGTAGTCTCAGGTCACCTGAAACAAAGTATCTGGAAAAACAAGCACATTAACGTGGATTCCAAGGCAAGAATATACAAAGCATATCCTCGTCAAAAAGAATACTACGAACTAACGAAATAAGGATACTGTCAACAATCACTGGACCCAACCTGCAAGACCGAACAAAAAACTCCCTGATCCGGGAGGAGTGTAAGGTAGGAGATATAGCACGATGGATAAGATATCTCAGAAGGGAATGGAACCATCACGTAAGAAAAATGACGAAGGATCGGTTGGCCAAGATCGTTAGAAATAATAAACCACATGGCAGGTGACCCATTGGAAGACCCCCTCCCTCCAAAAGATGGAAGAATGGCTATGTACATCACAGGAGACTCATTGAAAACGACTAGAGTAATAAACAGGCATTTTACCTAATACAAGAAGAAGAATGGGAGAATAGATATAAACAAAATTGAGTTATTCCAAATATGTACATGGCAAATCATTCTTTATTATGTTATGTAACAAGAAATATATCATTGCATTAACTTTTTTGAGAAAAGACTTAACATTTGTTTACATTTCAGTTCTCGCGGCGACGGCAAAACTCGAGAATACAAAAACAAATATGCAGTGTATAAAGAAAATAAAGTTCATTTAACCCTTTCAGCCCTGAATTTTTAAAAGCTAATGAAAAATTTTTTTGGTGGTTGCTACTACTTACATATGTTGTTAAGAACATATAAACGACATTTTATACATATAGCTTCGCTATAAAAAAAATTAGAACTTGGTGGCAAATGCCACCATTAGGTCTAGGAGGAAAACAGGACGTGCAATTTGAATCAATATAATTTATTGTTTTATGTGGTATTTTTTAAAGCAGTTTCTTTGTTTACTAAGACATAAATAAATATTACATTTTTCACAAGCTGTTCTTGACCTGCCACTACAGTTTTCTAATTTACATCTTTGCTCGTGACCTTCTGTTGGCACTGGCCAGTGTCCACAGTTGTCATATCTGATGTCTGAAACTCGTGCTTTCGCAACATGAAGCTTCTTAGGTAGCAAAAGCGGAGAATTTCTCTTGAAGGCCTACCTCTTTTTGGGGTTTGGGTAGTGGGGATTCCTGCAAAAGCAAGTGCTTCAGCAACATCTAGCGTAAATTCTAGCAAATCTTTTGTCTTTTCCTTCGGCAAACCTATTGCATTAGCCTGTTTTCTATATTCCAGCCATGAGTTACATACAGCAAGATTGAAATAATGAAACATAACTCTGAGTGTCCACTTTTTCGATTTAATGAAAGTTCTGTATAAAGAAAGCAAAAAGTCACACTTATCTACACTTCCCATAGATGCATTGTACATTCTAACGATTGCCGGACGCTCTATCTGCACGTATTTTTTTCTTTCTTGTCCCACCTTTTTGCTTCATCTCTTGGGCTAACAGCGATAAAATTCGAAGCCAAAGTCACTGGTTTATTATCAAACCACCTCACAATTACTATATTGTTGTCGGACACTACGTAATCACAGGACCCTCGACCCATTATTTTCATTTGTTTTTCGGTTTTTATGGGACATTTTTCAAGTCTGTTGGCACGTATTGTTCCAGCTGCATATATCGCATTTTTGTACAATTCTTCTAAAAGAGATATAGAATTGAAATAGTTATCAAAAAAAAGTTTATGACCTGAATTTTCAGGAATTCTAGCGGCTAAATGAAGAACTAGAGAACATATAATGCTGGGACTGCTAGTTTTAGCTTCCATAGTCGATCGTGTTGTTGCACCTGATGTGGATCATTTCCATCAGTAATATGTAAATTATTTCTCAAACTTTCAAACCGGTTTCTTGTAATCCCAATGTCTCTAACAAGAGCAATTTGAGTAGATGATTTCCAATAGAATCTTAGTCTAGGGTAATTTAGTACGCCCATTATGAGATGCAAAGCTACCAGTTTTCTAATTTCGTATTCATTTGTATTTACTGACTTGCCATTAGTTGACAATGAATACATGTTTGTTTTCTCAGCTAATTCGGAAAAAATAAGACGAGGGAAATATTTAGAAAATATAAAATAAGGTGATTTCGGCTCATCATCAGTTATAGAGCTGTCAGATTGCTGAAAACTAGTCAATAGTGGTGGTATAAATTCTGTTCTTTTCCAGCTTGCAGTTAGTCTTTTTTTATTGTCACTTTTTCTTTCTTTGCAATAAATATTTGGAGGTATATTTTCTTCATCACTTTCATCTTCAGATGCAGGCTCAGTCTCGATTTCGTCACTATTTTCTGGGTTATAATCATCATCTTCAAATGAACAATCATTGTCAAAATTTTCAATGTCTGATTCATCTAGTTGGGATATTGTAGTCAAAGTTTTGTTCAGTGGGATCTGCTTTGAATTACCGTAAAATCTAATCGTCGGTATTTCCAAATCTGAAAGAAACATCATATCAAGAACTAGCATTGAAGCCTGGCGGTGGCAGTTGCGTACACACTTTTTTAGGGTTCAATAAATCAATGGCAATAATAAATTTTGAACAAATATTGTAAACTAAGGAACTTTGACAACCTTATGATACTATCTGCTAAAATACATTTATAAACAGAGCAATGATTGCAATAATATTTACTGATTTTGTAACACTTACCAGCACAAGAATCACTTATGTCAGCATCCATCTTGAATATCTGTATAAACCATAGAGAACACTTATGAAATAAAACTTCTGGGCACATAAATCGAAACTACATGTATAAGTGATGCCACCTAGTCCATGAATGTCGAACTAAATAAAACAGTTTACAGGTACGTAGGCCTTGAATTTGATGGTGGCATTTGCCACCATTAGGGCCGAAAGGGTTAAATAAGATCTAGCCTGGTTAATTCGCTAGTGCCAAACCGGAATAATCGTAGTTTATATGAAGAAACATTTGAATTGCCCCCACTACTTTTTTTTTACTAGATGGTAAAAAATGTGTAATACAAAAAGTATTATCAAATGAGTAAGGAATAAAATGCAGATATTTTCAATTCCTCTCAATTAGTCAAAACACGAAGAAATTCCTAAATTTAACATTGATATGACTGTTACTCCCCCTAGCGGTCTTTTTGCAAACGTGAATATAATTTTCAGCATTTTCTCTTGAGCACTTTTAATTAAAAAAAAATACCCAGAACCAATACGGTGGCCATCATAGTTGGAAATTCCTGATCAAAAATGTTCAGTAAAGTGACGAAATATGGACCATTTTTAAAAGAAAATAATATTTTGCAGTCAATGTAGTGCATTGTCGGCAAAAAGTCTTTCAGTTTTATATCTTAGAAGTATTAAACAGAAATGGGTAAGACAGATTAAGTTAAATTAATTAATAAACGATTTTGCCAAAAAAAAACTTGCGCCGTCAACACAGACTTTTGTTACCTACTTAATTTAAATACTTTTTTTTATACTCAGGGCCTTTAAAGAAACATTTCGCGCATGCATCGCTCGACCAGCAACTAGTGCTTACTGGTAGACTGACTGTAAAAATTGAAAAAAAACAGTTTATAAAACACCACTTCCCTGGAGTTTCCTTTAATAAAAGTTAGGGAACAAGGAGTAATTGCTAAACATTCTTCCAACAAACATGTAAGCCCATCTTTTTGATAACAGCTTAAGCGACAATGACATTGGCAGTTAACTGTAGTGAAACCAAAAACGCAATAAATTCCCTATAGACATATGAATAAATACGTTATGTGCAAGAATATATTACCTTAATTTAATGAATAAATGAAATGTGAGTAATAGTAATACAAGACATGCTTAAATTAATTAGGTAACTTTCTTTAGGTGCGATGCTAATCACATTTATCAACAATATTTTTAATTTAATGTTCTTACTAAAAATATTGAGCACGCCACTTCCTTGAAGACACTCGCTCATTTCAGTCGCTCGTGCTTTAAAAAGCGCTTATGTGGGAACGTAGTCTTCTCGAACTTGGTGCGTGAGAACGTGTACTATTGGCGCTTTATTTTGATGTATACACTATTTTCATTGAATTATGAATGTGCACTTTAATAAACCTTTGATGTAATAGTCAAGTTTATCAGCAATAGTTATTGTTTGACGTTTTTTATGATTAAGTAATAAAGTAATATATATTTTTACATATATACAATATTAGAGAAAATAGGTTATAATAAGGGGTCTTTAATTTAGTGGGTTTTATATTTTTTATTGTTATAGCATACAGTTTCGACTGTTATTATAACTTGTTGTCCAATAATTAATATAATTGTTCTTTGGCAAACAACTTGTATTATTATTATTATCAAATTTCAATTCTTCTTAATCAGTCGTATTATTGTACATTTCTAAACGAATAAATGGGTTGCTAATAGGGCTAATACATGAATATGGCTTTAGAATTTAATTATCTCTCCTACACGACGAATCAATAACCACAATAACAATACTACACAAAATCGCACTTTCTCGTTTTAGTGGCAAAAGGATGGCGCCTCGATCGCAACTGGGTCGCGCTCTTTGCTTTTGCTGTTGCCCCGTCGTTCTTCGGTTCTGTTTTCAAAGACACCAACTAGTAGAGTAGAGTAGGTAGTCGCGAGATTACACCTGTCGGAGTCAGGTAGATTAAGAACATACACGGTTACCGCGACCACAAAGTTGAAGACGGTGTCAGTAAATAAACATCGTCAAAACTGTCTTCAGATTTTATACGTATGTTAATTTTAAATTAGTGGTTGTATTGTACTATGTGTTGTCAATGATAGATAAAGATATTTCTTCGGGAAAATTGAAACATTTTTTTTTATTCCATTCTGCTCTTCTTTATCGATGTAACAATAATAAAATAATGAAGAAAAGTTGAAAAAAAACTTTGACAATTCAAGGACGATGTAGTCAAGTGTTTAAAAGTATGGTCTGCAGTGTCTAATAGAACGTATACGTTGATCTATGTTTGTGTTCGAAAAGCATAAAAATGTGTAGCAAGGAGCAACTGAACGAAATCATGGATAAAATACACATGGTATGTCTATATGTATATTTTTCTTCATGTTATTTCGGAGTGTTTTAAATTTTTAAATACTTATTGCGGTTGTTATTTTGTATTGAATTTAAACAAATAAATGTCAAGTAATGGTAGGAATATGACATTTTATTTTATATTAGGTACATGGAACTAAATTTAAATTAATTATAGAAAAGTGTAGTCAACATAATTTTTATGCTCTACTAATTAATTTATAATATCTAAGTTGTAATTATTAAATAAAAATATAAAATTTAAAGTATATTAAAAATAGTGATACATTTATATTTGAGATATATACAAAAATTTAAATATTTTTTTTTATTATTTATCACAATTATTTCAACTGTGTCTAAACAAAGCACTATTAGCAGCATACTTTCAAAAATTAAGGCATATCAGTAATCAGTAAATTAGAAAATTATTAGAATGTACTTTCATTTTGACATTGTAGATTGTGATCAATTAATAATTAAAACATCGAAAGTCTGTGCTAAAATAATTGAATTATTTGAATAATTTTTAATTAACCAATTTGGCACCGCGCATCTAAAAGCACATGAATTTAGATGCGCCAAATTATTAATGGTCATCGCTGATGGATGCTAATTAAAGGTGAAATATTTTGAACGTACATTTAAATTTAATGAAGGTGTATCAAGACGTTTTTACAAATGCATAATCTACAAACTTACCTAGAAATATTGCTTTTCAGAACACGTAAAGCAGAGAGCGTAGGTATATAAATAAATACTAGAAAAAATTTGAAATTCTATAATTCTTACAGTAAATAGCTAAATAAAAATTAGAATGTTAAGAAACGTAAATAAAAGAATACAGATATAGGAAATAGGTAAATGTGTGTGCGGGTTACATTAAATATTTATTTATATATTAAAACTAATAACAATGTTTGTACATGTAAAGTAGAGACAATTTAACTGATTTCAAATTGTCAAAGTCATAAAACAAAAACAATTATTTTGAGAAATATATACATTAACAAAATGTTGACAGAAAAATGAAGATGCATAAATTGTACCTACACTGAATTTTAAATATAGTAGAATATAACAGTATATACTTATAATATATTCACAAACAAAGAAAGAGTAATTACTGTTCGTATGTAGCTATGTCATGAAAATATTACGAGGGTGGGTAAATATGTCCGTGACTTTTTGAATTTCCCGCCTTTTAACTGAAAGGGCAACACTGCTCCCGTCAACAGACATCTGTTAGTCGACTCCTGTCAAAATTTGAACGAGCTGCGTCATTTAGATTGTGTTTGATAGCCATTGATAGCAGACTACCGCGTGATTTGAGGAGAAAATGAAAAAATGTAAATGGAAAAAAGCATCACTCCAACCAAGGCTAAGTTTGATAAATACTATGGAAACTCTGCACAATCAATTTCAATGGAAAAAAAAGTGGTTTACTGAATTTCGTTGTGGCCGTACAAGCACGGAAGATGCCGAACGTTCTGGACGCCCAGTTGAGGTCTCTACACCCGAAACAATTAAAAAAGTTCAAGATATGGTGTTGGCCGATCGGAGATTGAAAGTGCGAGAGATTGTGGAAACCATAGGCATATCACATGGCTCATTGTTTTTAATTTTGAATGACCACTTGGGTATGAGGAAGCTTTCCGCAAGGTGGGTGCCACGTTTGCTCACAATCGACCACAAACGCAATCGTGTGACAACTTCGCAGGAGTGTTTGGCGTTATTTAACCGCGGTATGGACGAGTTTTTGCACCGTTTCGTAACCGTGGACGAAATATACATCCACCACAACACACCAGAGACAAAATAGCAGTCAAAACAGTGGGTTTGTCGGGGTGAATCGACGCCAAACAAGGCCAAGGTGGGTTTGTCAGTCAATAACGTCATGGCGACCGTTTTTTGGGATAGACGCGGTATAATCCACATTGACTACCTTCAAAAGAGTAAAGCAATCATTGGCGAATATTTTACCGACTTATTGAATCGATTTAATAAGGAGTTGAAAAAAAACGATCGCATTTGGCCCAGAAAAAAGTTCTTTTCCACCAGGACAATGCAAGGGTGCACACATGTACAGTTTCCCTGGCAAAAATCCATGAATTAGGCTACCAATTGCTCCCTCATCCACCCTATTCATCGGATTTAGCCCCGAGTGACTATTTATTGTTTCCAAACCTGAAGAAATAACTCGACGGAAAGAGATTTGACTCCAACTATGAAATCATCTCACAAACAAATACCTATTTTGATGACCTCGACAAATCTTATTTTTTAGAAGAGATAAAAAAAAATGGAGAAACTTTCTACAAAGTGTATAGAGCTCAAATGTGACTATGTTGAAAAATAAATTGATTTTTAATCCAAAAACCTGTGTTTCATTCAAAAAGTCACGGACATATTGACCCGTCCTCGTATAAAACACTATATTAGCTCATGTCTCTCTCTTGGCGAAAGCAAATGCCATGTTAATTTAAAACTAAAAAATGTTTCTGATTACATTTAATGAATATGCAATATTTCGAAAGCCATATTAAGTTTTGCTTTTTGATAAATAAGTAAAATTAATTCCAATCTGTTCCACGTAGATCAAATTTGACTAATTGACCTTTGATTTTATGTAATACTTCAATACTTCTGTTCCATTTAAACTTGTTAGTAGTAGTATTAGTAATTGCTAGAAATGGAATACTACGCATCTAGCAACAGCAGATGACATGAAGCAGCTTACCAAGCAGTAACTACTATTGAATCTTAGTTTGTTCAAATCAAAACTTCGATTGTACATTGAAAAAGACAGACAGCGTTTTGAGTATTTGCTTTAGTTGATAACAATTCGCTTTGTTATTTTCTGACTTATGTAAATATTTTATTTTTTGTTCACTGGTTCATTGGCACGTCAAATTAAATTTAGTATTAGATTTACAATAGTCTTATATTTCTTCTATTAAAAGTCTTTGAATTACAATTTTTTTCAAATTCTTCTAAAATTCTAGATATTTTTTTGGTAAAGCTATTTGACTATTAATAAGAAAGTAAGTATGGCCATCACGCGACTTTCTTATAGGTTTTTGCTCTTCTAATTTTTTTATGCAAAAGTTGTTCCAAATTAAACAGCTTTATCCTCTTACTAAACCTGTGAATAACTGTTACTTCTGGTCCGAATTTTGAAATTTTCTTTATACAAAAATTATTCAAAATCCAGCTTTAAATAGTTTTATAAACTTTATAAATCTGTATGGAATACTTGATCTGCGAAAAACTGCTATTAGATAGGAGTGAAAGTGCTCCTTCTGTTCAAAATTTAATACTTTTTTATACAAAAATTATTCAAAATCAAAGTTTAAATACTCTTATACTCTTAAAATATCTGTTTAGAAAGCACGTCTTGCGAGATATTGGTAAAATTAATTTTCACACCGAAGTAAACTACTAATTCGGACAACCAATTTTGTTGGAACTTGTAATCAGATCTTGCGAGCAAGATTATATTTTTAATTGTAAAGTTTGATATTGATTGTTTTAATCGTTTAGCCGCTATTATGGTCACACATACACAGAGAGAAAGAGAGGGAGACTAAACACAGAAACGTTTATACAAAAACTACTTCTTCGATATCAGATTTCACAACGTGGACATTTGCAAATAGCTTGATGTCGAAAATTTTTGTCATCACAGAATACTTCTTTATACTACGTAAAAATTTTAGATGTAGTCAATTGAAAAATAAAATGCTAATTTCTAAATATGTGTTTTTAATAATTTTAGAAAATTGCAAATATTTTAAGGACGGTAGATTTTAGATATTGGGTATCTTGCACAAAATTGCGCTAATTTGATTTGTAGAATTAAGATATGCCTTATAACAATACAAGGTGTTTTATAAAAAACATGATTTTGACAAGTTCCTCCTTTCTTGAATACTCCGTATAAACGGAAATAATATTAGGTTGTGCATATCGTGGTTTTGCATTTGCTACAACAAATACATTTTTTAAAACTGTTACCTTTCTCCATACACAGACCGCGTCGTCCGTGATGTATCACTCTGTATATGAACAACACTTCTGGTGATACCACAGTGGTACATAATATGCTTTATAAAAATATTCATGACTTTCAAAATATTTTATCATTTCGGTTATGTTTGCTTAACGTTACTGACTATCTAATATGCAAATGTTATAAATAATGTTTGTAATTTTAAAATCGACTGGAATGAGAAGAAATTTTCGGGTCTGTATTTAGTGAAGATATTGGCAGAAAGAAGACGCAAAAGGAAGAATTGATACAGAAGGAAAGTACATCCAGTTGTTGGTTTATCTGAAGACCACAGAAGAAGTAACTTGTAAACACTCGCTTATTCGAATGAAATGTTGTAGCAAAATTTCAAGTCAATCGACCTACTACTTTTTGAATGCTGCGAGCACAAACATACGGCATATCGAGTTGACGTTTCTGACTTTTTTAAAATGTGGATGTGTCTTACACTAACGCTTATTTATTTAACGTTTACGCTATCATATCACAAAACTGTCAACTCGATACGTCCGAACCTTTACCGAAACCTTTGTTTATGTATACTATCGATATACAACTGACGGTTAGTTCGGGACAGTAACCACCAGAGGGGTTAGGCAGTAGGATGTGTCCATTCATTAATTTTACATTAATTTTTCCCGCTGATATATTGTTATTGCAAAAGTTAAAGTTACTACGCAGATACCGAATACAATTGGTTTTCATCAGAGTGCGGAGTACACCATTGTATGATCACATTCCTTCTCCTTCCTGTTTACAGTTTTCTGTAGGTTGTATAACTATAGTATTAATAAACAAGGCCGAAATGGTTATCACAAGTACTTATTAATTGTGTTGTTGTTAAATAAAATTACTATAAAAACACTCGCTTATTCAAAAGCAACGTTGTGTGAAAATTTAATGTCAAGCGAACGACTACTTTTCGAGTTTTGCGAGTATAAGCATACGCAGGCTTAATTTTTATATACAGTGACGACGCGCCGGTTGGAACAAATTCATGGTTTTGTTTTATGGAAAAACGCTCGGATATGTCGATTTTTATTTTTAGCTGCGGTTTTTCTGATGGTAAATTGATGTACAAAGGTGATCCAAAAATAAGTTATGACCATAAATTTTTTTTTTCAAACGGAAGCTTGTCTTTTATTTAATTTATTAATTCTGCATCGAATTCTAAGTATGTTTTATGTACCATGTCCTATATACACAAACTCAACAGTTATCGATAAATTGAACATATCAATATAACCGAGACCGTATCCTACAAAACTTATTTCACTCTGTTTTCTGAAAAGGACCGATTTATTAAAAAAAAAAACAGAAAAACAAATCAAATTAAATGTTCAAACTATTGACCACTAACTATTATCGGCTTGTTTTTCAATTTTTTTTTTTTTTTTTGTAAATCTAGCAAAACATTAAAATCTGTCTTTATTTGTTTTTTTTTATTGTTAACTTGTCACCGTTTAGTCACATGGAAACTGTATGACAATGTCACTTAAAATAAGTACTTGCCAAGTGCAGTTGCAAAGTTTGACAGAATGCTGCGTTTAACTGAGAAACAACTTACAGAAATTTTGATGATGGTAGGATATGTGGACAGGACTCGAACACAAGCTGAAGTTTGTGAATTGTTTAATGATAAGTACACGGAGAGGCCTATTACATGGTCAGTAGTTTGTAAGATAAAAAAAAGTTTAGAGTCTTTGGCCACGTAAGAGACAATTACAATACCAACAATGTTACAGTTTCAGAAAACTCACAATTGAATGTTTTGCTCGATTTACAAGAAAATCCTCACAAATCAAGTCGATAAGTAGCTGCAGAACTGTCATTAAGTAAATCTTATCTTTAAAAATATTTACACAAGAAGAGATGGCACCCATACAAAGTGCATTTAGTTCAGGAACTTGTTGATGACGACCCGAACGCGGATTAGAATTTTGCGAAATAATGATGGATAGATGGCATGCCATCCACAATTTTTAAGTAATATAATTTTTTGCGATGAGGCAACATTTTGAATGGTTTGGTGAACAGGCAAAATTTTCGATATTGGGCATCAGAAAATCCACATTGGAGAATGGAGTGTCAAACACAATTCCCCGATAAAGTAAACGTTTGGGTCAGAATTATGGGTACCGCAATTGTGGGTCCCTTTTTTATTGAGGGAATTCTGAAAAATATTTAGACCTACTACAAAATTACATAGTACCCAGTATAAGTGAACGTAACCCGAATAATCAGAACCCAAATATACCAGCAGATTCGATATGCTTCCAATAGGATGGAGCGCCCCCACATTATTCAAGAACAGTACGAGAATACTTTCATAATATTTTCCCAAAGAGATGGATCGGTAGGAGAAGTTTTATCGAATGACCAGCTAGGTCTCCAGATCTAACCCTCTTAGATTTTTATCTATGGGGTTATCTAAAATCCAAAGTGTACTTCTATAAAGCGGAAAATTTTAATGAATTATAACCGAATACAACAAATTAAACCGCAAACGTTAACTGCAGTGTTACTAGAATTGATCTTCAGCTTGCTTATTGTCAGGAAGTTAAAGGTCAACAGTTTGAATATTTAATCAATTTGTTTTTCTGTTTTTTTAATAAATCGGTCCTTTTCGATAACTGTTGAGTTTGGGTATAGGACATGGTACATGAAACATACTTAGAATTCGATGCAGAATTAATAAATTAATCCATTCCATTAAAAAAAAATTGGTGGTCGTAACTTATTTTTGGACCAGTCTTTGTACATCATTTTACCATCAGAAAAACCGCAGCTAAAAATAAAAATCGCCTATCCGAGCGTTTTTCCATAAAACAAAATCAAGAATTTTAAATGAATTTGTTCCAACCCGCGCGTCCTCACTGTATAATATATAGATTAAAAATTAATGAACACTTGAAACAGAATTATTATAATTCAAATTTTATTTAACATAATTTCATTTATATTAATAAGAGTAATTCAAGAGCAAAATATCATCATTCCTTCAAGCCCCACTGAATGAAAATCTTCCTGCTTCGAGCCATTAATTTTCAATTTAATGAACACGTTTGCGGAGAAAGTGATGTTTTTTCTCCCGAATAATCATAAATAAATACATACACATTTCATGCAGGCTGCCACTAATAATAACACTACTACTGCCTACGCTTCAATCCACATTAAAGATACCGCATAAATACCGGAAGAAATAAATCCAAAGATATGTACACGTTATAGCGCATCTTATCGTCGGATTTTGTAATTTGTTCACTGCCAGAACTGTTCGATTTCTAAGATGTGGCCGATAATACTACTTGCAATTTTATATGTGTAGAAGCACTCTGCAATTACACAATAATGTACGGGGAAGATGTCTTTGTAGTATGTTCCTTCTTCTTCTCGGAACGAGCAAACGTTCTATGCGCGGTGCTGGCTGATATCTGAAGGAACGTTTCATCGCGTAGTTTATGAAGATGTGTTGATATTGTCGTGAGATGTACATTTTACAAGTTGCAAATTCCCGTTGCTATAATAACACTTTCAAAGATTACGATGCACTAACGGAATCCCTTCAATTTCTTCCTAATAATTACATGTCCATTTAACATGTCGTGCATGCATATGCGTAAGCATATCTTAAGGATCTCTTTAGACGTATTATGAATTCTATTTACAATGTACATAACTTAGTCCAGTATAATACTGTAAAATTAACAACCGCGTGTTAGGTTATAAAAATTATAATAATATGCAATAATGCTTCTGCAGTTTTATGCAAACATAACTGAAGCCATAAACAACATTAAATTTGTGACTTTATTAAATGTTTTAATTATAAAAGGTGATTGAATAAATTTCCAATTGCGGTGAGCTGCGAATTGAGATGTCTTATCTTTTAATGTTTTAACTTCGTATCATAAAAACTCGATAGTAATTTTGAAAATAATAGCAAAATGCCATCATATTCATCTTTTTCATTTTCAAAAATTTCGCCATGATGTTCAAGTCCTTCGTCAAATTTATCGCTGTGATTTATTTTTAAGCGCTTCTTCACTAGTCGAGTTAAATTTCTACCGTAACATAAAAGAGCTGCTTGTTAGTAGGACAGGAACTTGCTTGCGCTTGTTTGTGTAAGTTGGAGTGGATCATTTGGAACTTAACGTTGTCATCGGAATCAAGCCATCCCCATATCAATATTATGTTCTTTGTTTACATGAGGTATTTTATTAGATTTCACCGTAGAAAGAATATATATATAGAGAACCCATGCAATGTCATTTTTTGGGTACGCCATTGTGGACGTGGAGGTAAGAACGGCTCCGTCCAGAACTAGCGGCAGCACCTGCTCCTGGATTTAAGCTTATACCTGGTAGATGTCGTGAAGAATTTTCAAATATTTTTTGGTATTAATATATGTATATTATTATTATTATATAAACAAAATAGTACCTAATAGCTAGTATTAATTCACTCATATTTAATAATAAATTTTATTATTTAGATTTAGAAACAAAATAAATACAATCTGTTATATAAATTCCAACAAAATACGTTACGGTAAGAACCTTATTAAAATACGCATATATAAAAACTTATGAATGAATGTGTAAAATCAAGGCCGGCCCTTCCTGACAAGGAAAAATGCACAGAGAACTCATACATCAAATTTTGTGTTTACACATATGGTCATAAAATAACGTAAGTATTTTACTAAATTGCCTGTCTTTATATCCTTAAGATATAATATATTGCAATATAGACATGAAAATGTAAACCAAGGCCAGTCAGAATATTGTGTTTTGTAATCAAATGACGTTTAATATTATTTTGTAATAACAAAATAATTTTAAACGTCATTTGATCACAAAACACAATTTTCGCCTTATGACAGTGTTGCTGCCGATGTGCCACGTATTATAAACGTGTTATATACAGTCTGTCCAGATTTCGATGCTCACCATTGGTATATCGGTTATTAGAAGACATAGAGGAACGGTTGAATGGGGAATGTTTTGCAAAATTCAATGCTCGCAACAAATCCCATTTCAAATTCATTCGGACTTTTTACAATTTTGAGATATTTTGAAAAAAACAATATTTGTCGATTTGAATCTTCCTCAATAAGTCGATAACGCCTAATGCGATCGCTTTTAAACTCTAACATTGTTCAGATACTTTTTTAAGACAAATTTTTTGCTGTTAACAGAAACCCCCGATTTTCATTTGTTTCCAAGTTCTTAACGCTATCTTTTGTTTTTCTTATGGCGGCCATATTGGGTTTTTAATTAGTTTGATAGTATGGTATTTGTTTTTCTCAACGTTCTGTAACACCAGATTTCGGAATTCCAGTTTCTCGAGCCACTCGACGTGTTGATGTACTTGGATTGTTCATAACATATTGTAAAAAATTATTTTGAAGTATATCAGCATTGTTAAGTTGATAGATCTTTTTTTGTTCGAAGCTTCCATAGTTCACTAAATTTCTGATTATTCTGCTAAAAATTGCCCGGTGTGGTTGTGGTCTTTCCGGAAAATGCTGAGCGTAAATTGTGCAAGCATTTTCAGAAATTCTATATACTTTGAAATAAACTTCCAACAAATCAACCTTTACTTATTTGAAATTGTGTGTGCCAATATCAATTCTTATTAATCTCCATGTTTAACGGTAATTACTTAAACAAAAGTTCTAAATCTCCCACCAATTTCACTGCACTTTTACATGTCATTAATGACAGAACTTATTTATCGTCTGTTTTACACTACTATTTAATTTAATAGCCAACTAATTCCGTATTAGAGTGTTCATATCTCTTGTGTAAATATAGATTTATTAGGCATGTTGTACATTATTGAAAAGCTATTTTAAGGACTAGGTATCTACCTAATTAAAAATCCACTGTGGCCACCATAAGAAAAACAGAAGATAGCGCTAAGAACTTGGAATCAAATGAAAATTGGGGGTTACTGTTAACACCAAAAAGTTTGTCTTAAAAAAGTGTCTCGACAATGTTAGAGTTTAAAAGCGATCGCATTAGGCGTTATCGAGTTATTGAGGAAAATTGAGAAACAGTGGCTGGTTTCTCATATGCTTCACAAAAAAAAAAAAAAGAACCTTGTGGAAAAAATAATAATTTTTTATCGTTACATCTAATACTACTCACTAACTTCTGGTTTAAATAGGCTTTTAGAGGTGTGAAAAAGAATACGTCCAGCGGCTGGATTCGATGACTACAATGAACATGCACGCATATGTAATGGTACCTACAGCTTAGTTTATAAATTAATATTATAAATTTCCGATATTAAATAATCCAATTAATAATACTTTATAAATATTTTAAATATATTTGAAATAAATGAATATATTACTGTAATTTTAATTCTCATAGGTATATGAATAAGTTTTATTATATGTGAGCATTATGACGTCGAAAGTTTATGTTAGTGAGATAAGCGCTGCGATATCTTTAACTTCTCACAGCATGAAAGAATGTGTATGTGTGTGAATTGTGAGCGGGATTACCCAGACTATTTACAAAGCGGGGAGTCACAGGCGTCCACCTATAAGACGGAAAATGAGTGTTGTAATCATATGAGTCAACAGCTAGACTTTAAGGAAGAAGTCGAAAAGCGAATTCCAAGTATAGACTCCTGTAGTGGGTCGACAACGGTCAGAAGAATCGTTGATAAGTGTAATTTAAATAAAGAGTCGACAAATAAGTTGTAAAAAAGTGTATCGACTCCAGTAATTAACAGCGGTTGAATAAAAGTATTTTTACAAGTAGAAACTTGTAAAGTTAATCGCATATTGAGTATACAAATTGAAATGTGCAAGTCGTCATATCTTTTGTGATAAAGATATTGTGCTACAAGTGGCAATGTATGCCAATTCTTCACGTCTTGTTCGTGAATAAAGAATATTCCGCTGGAAAGCAGCGAAGAAGGAAGAAGTCTTAAAATGAGGTATTTTAAACGATTATTGTATGTAAATGTATTTGAAAATAAAGAATTAAATATTATAAATCAATTTCAAATAGAGACGAAAGAAGTAAACATATTTATCTAGGTGAGATCAATATGTTTGATAAATGAATAACGTCTCCAATGTATAAACTAAAATGTAACTTGATAGAGTTGTATACAGTGTGGAAACTACTTATGGAATAAATTCAGTAACTTACAAACTAATGACATTTGTCGAAAACGCTGAAACAGGTCAATTTTTATTTTAAATTGCGCACGTTTTAAATCACTGCACCTATTAGTGACGTCATCTTCTTTAGAGCTGTGACGTCATACGCATTTTTTTTAAATAGAATGCTATATTTTTTTATAAATTCATAGATAGTACTATTAAATACCTTTTCAATGAACTAACACAAGTTAACTTTATTTTCAACAATTTTTGAGATTTTTACATTTTTATGTTCCAACCACAACAACAATTATAAAAACGTCAAAGTTTACTAATTTATTCTTTTTTGATCAAAGCAAAATTACTATCTTTCTTGTATTCTACTACCGTCAGGTACTATCAATTTCATCACACAGTTTTTTAGTGTTCTTTTTTTTAATTTTTTATTTTTTTTTTAAATGTAAAAATCTCAAAAACTGTTGAAAATAAAGTTAACTTGTGTTAGTTCATTGAAAAGGTATTTAATAGTGCTATCTACGAATTTATAAAAAAAATATAGCATTCTATTAAAAAAAAATGCGTATGACGTCACAGCTCTAAAGAAGATGACGTCACTAATAGGTGCAGTGATTTAAAACCAGCGCAATTTAAAATAAAAATTGACCTGTTTCAGCGTTTTCGACAAATGTCATTAGTTTGGAAGTTACTGAATTTATTCCATAAGTGGTTTCCACACTGTATAGATATGTATATTATATGAATCTTGTATGTAGCCTAAGCTGTTATTTTTTGCTATGTTTGTTTTCATTTGAATATAATGAATGATACACGTAAATTTTATTCAATGTAATTTTAAAAGTGCATTTAACCGATTTGTTATTTTGCTTCTTTTTCTGTTAAAAGCAGTATATTGTATTAGATTTTTCTTTGTCTGTAAAAACATATAAACTCATTGATTTCGAATATAATTATTATTTAAATTATACAATGGTATATTTATTATATTAACACCCAATAATGCTTTAGGAAACTGTGAAACTGTCTAACAGTTTTTTTTTTACATATCAATACTATATATAATATTTATTCTTTTTCGCATAAACCAGAACTGCCCAGGTTTTGTACGTTATATGGCCTTCCAGTACATCTAGCACTGATGATTCAGTTGCATGAGATGCCTTTAAGAATGGTGCATTCATTTGACAAAAAGTTTATCTATTACCAGCTAAATTCCCGAGGAACGACCAAAGAACACATCGGAGTTTCTTCCAGTTGGTCCTCTTACCATTTATTTCTGAGAAATATAAATGGTATAAATTCCATCACGTGGAAGTTTGTATTTGTTGATAATCTCTTTATATATTTTAAAGATGTTAACTGTAACTGACTTTTAAGGGACATTGCCCAAGCTATATAATTAATTTCGGATTTTGATAAAGTAAAATTTGGATTATGGTTTCTGAAACTTCTAGTCCAGTTCCACTCAGCAGCACGGTTCGTCATTTTGTCAAGTCTATGCTCTATATAATTGCCCAAATACCTTGAAAGGTTTTGCAAATAGCCTTTCTTCCTTTTTGTAAACCTTGCAGAGAATCTTCCTAGTTCTGTAGCTTTTCTCTTTAATATTGTAAGCGGAACATTATATATGTCGGAAGTCTTCGGCCATCCCATTTGCAGACTCTGAACTATTTCTATAGTATTTTTATGGTATCCTCGTCTTATAGCTGCTAATTTCTTTATGTAAATACCAATAATAACCTCAAATACTAAATATCACTAATTCTAGCTAATATGTTTATAATTTAAGTCAAGATTCTTATGCCAAGTTTATGCACTTATATTTAGTACAGCATACATACCTTGCAGATTAACAAAAAAAGCATGCGACTTAAAATTTATAGGAAATAAAATTTTCATCTCGCTAGTTGATCTGCTATGACAGCCAGACCGCCATCTGCTATATAGGTCCTTAGTGACATTGTTACAGACTTTTCTTTCTTTTTTTTTTTTGCGTGCAGACGATCTGAAATTTGCGCGCTTGTTTTAAAGTATTAAAACAAGCTATATGTACTTTAGCGCAAGTATGATGCCATTTTAGGCCAGTTTTCCCTATTCAAAATTTATTTTAGCGTAAAACTAATTTGTTGTGTTACTAAATCAATGACATTCATTCATATCATGCTCTTGACTTTTAACTTGTGGTTTAATCTAATTATAGAGGAAATGCAAGAACAAAATGAGTCAACCACAAGATTGTAAAGTAAATATAATGGTTTTGTTCATTTATATGAGGAAACCACATTATACCTACATAGCGACACTGATACTGATTATAAATTGCAAAATATATTACAAAATATAATGTTTAACTCTTTTAATTGGAATAAAAATTGTATAAATCCGATCGCTATATGCGAAGTGTGTTATATTAATATTAAGAAATGAAGTGATATGTACACACACTGAGTGATTGTATCCTACTTGTTTTAGTCAAAAATTGATTGCATATTATTTACGGGTTATGAATCAAAACGAACGAACCTCTCTCATCACAACATATTTGAAGTATACATAGGTGTTTAAATTTATATGATTTAATTTTAGAGTTAAAATTATAACACATGTATCATATTATAATCATGAAAAAATTGTTTTTTTCTACCGGTTGAAATAGTGTGCCGCAGGTATATGTTATACATATATGGTCCTATACTTTTCAGTTTGTATATTATCGACATAATTCAGTTTCAATCGTCTACATAGTTCTGATGACAAATCCCTTCTTTGTGCTTCAGGTAACAACTCTGATAAGTTAGCAACTGATATTATGATTATTATGAAGTGATTCTCTAATAAGTTTCGAGAAAACAAAGTTGATGCTTTGCCATATAAGACAAAGAAATGTAAATATTGATACACTGAAAATGAAGAACGATGGCTTCATATCTGTATTTCGACAAAATTGTGCCAACAATAACAATTTTTTTCTCAAGTGCTAATAACTTTTACTTTGTTATACGCAGTATAAAAAAGTATTCGACCTCGAGCTTTTTGCAGATATCCACGCTTTAATGTACACTGATACAGAAGAACTGTTCTTTTTTTTTTTAATGTCTGGGTGTGTGTCAGTGTGTGACCACGATAGCGATCAAAGGGTTAAATCTAACAATCCCAAAGTCTATATTTACGGGTATAATCTCTTTCTTGAGATCTAATTAGATTACTTCAGTGAATAAATTAAATTTTACCAATATTTCGTTAACTACTAAGTTTAAATAAATTAATAAATAATTCAAATGTACTCAAGAGTAAAGTAGAGAGCAATTTCATCAAACCAGTTTTTTGAAATACCGGAAATAACACTTTTAATCTTATCGAATGGCAAGTTTTTGCAAATATCTAAATTATTTATTCTATATAGATTTATGAAGAGTACAAAAGTATTTCGAGTTGGATTTAGAATAATTATTGTATGAAAAAATCATAATTCGGACAGGAACTAACACTTTTACCCTTATCGTGTAGCATAGTGGTTCTCAACCTTTTTTCGCCTAGCGCCCACTTACTGGATTTTGTATACATCCCAGCGCCCACTGCAGAAAATCGCGAAGGGACACGGCATGGACTACGACTATGGATTATGGACTAGTTAACCTGGGCACAGTAATTAAAACAAGAAGTAATAAATTCTACCTCCAAATTTATTTAAAAATATGAATTAATACAAACAAAAATTATTATTGAAATATTGAATTTTATTTAACAAAATTAAATTAATAAATTTGTGAGCCCAACCCATGCAGTCTTCACTAATGCGATCCTTGAGGTTGGTGCTTGCTCACCAGCTCTTTCACGCGAGGAGTCAGAAGAGACAAATAAAGCCGCAAGTCCCCTCTGTTGACCATGTCCAGCCTTTTCCTCTTGTCTGAGTGCAGAAATGTAGCCGCACTAAATCCGGTTTCCACTAAATATGAAGTCGGAAACGTGAGAAGAAGCTTGTGAACAATTCCCCACATTGTAGGGAATAGTCCTGCCATGCTGTGGTTCTGCCAGAGTTTCTTGAAGCCTGTTTTGATTCGGACTTTGCAATCCTCGTTGTTGCGAAGTTCCACCAACTCCTCCTGCAATTTAACGTCAACGTCTTCCAGCACGACTCCAAACGGGTCAGTGATCCAGGCAGGTACATCCAGTTCGATGAGGTCTTGGAAGCGCGATGTAAGGTCCTCTTTTAGTTGCTGAAGATGAGCCCCATATCGAAGATGATCTTCATCTGTGGGTGTCTCTGTCATTTGATTAATTTCACTAAATTGGTAAAGTTCTTTCCTAACAATATTACTGCGGAGAAGGGCCAGCTTGTCGATAAAGGTGGTCACTGCGCTCTTGCAGTCGATGAGTGTCACCAGTTTAACTTGAATCTGGAGAGACAACTCGTTGAGTTTCCTGAAGATTGTAACCAAGTAGAAAATGTCGAATTTGTGTTTCTTCAGCTCACCGGCCAACTTCTCATGTTTGACTTGCAGGAAAGTGACAACTGAATCGAACATTTCACAGAATCGAGCCAAGCAGTTGCCCTTAGAGAGCCATCTCACCTCGGTGTGAAGCAGCAGCCGATTGTAGATCTCGTCATTTTCCTGGCAGAGGTTGCGGAATAGTCGATCGCTTTTTGCATTTGTTTTTATTACGTTCACGGCCGTGATCACGAGATTGAGAGAGTCATGAAGGCTGGGGGTCAGCCGTTTCGCTGTAAGATGTTCTCTGTGCGCTACGCAATGTATGCAGATGATATCTGGATGCTCCTTCTTGAGAAGAGCAAGGAACCCCTTGTATCGCCCAACCATTGCTGGTGTTCCATCTGTTGCGCAGGAGTGAATGTTGATTAGCGGGATTTCCTTTTCTTCAAAGTACTTCTTGACAGCAGCAAAGATGGATGTACCAGTTGTGTCAAGGGGTAAGGACTCTGCAAACAACATGTCCTCTTTTGTTTCCCCAGTTTCGTCGAAGTACCTCACGTAAGACATGAGAAGGGTAGTGTTATCACTCAAAGTCGATTCATCAAGCTGGATGGAAAAGTTGGTCTTCTTGAGAATGTCCACCAACTGGATTTCGACATCACTTGCCATCTCATCTATTCTTCTGGAGACCGTGTCGTTGCTAAGGGGGATAGCCTTCACTATTTCTGTCGCATTCCTATGTAAAACAGTCGAAATCACCTCTCTCACGGCAGGCAGAATCAGTGTTTCCCCCACAGTGTGCGGCTTGCCAGCCTTTGCAATCATATATGCAATGTTATACGATGCCAGCAGGCCATCACGCTGAATCTCTGTCACCTTGGCAAAAGCAGACGAAATGGACGGGGTAGTTTTCTCCCTGTCATCACGCAGTTTCTTGAAGTATTCTGCGGGCTTGTCCTTTTTGTCCGAATGCATCTTTTCTAGATGGTCACGCATACGAGAGGGTTTCATACCTTCATTTGAGAAGACATTGGAACAAATGAGGCACATCGCTCTTGTGCGATCCGCTGGGCTTGGTACGAAACCGAAGGCTATATAGTCGACCGAATACTGGCGTACCACCTTCTGCTATTTGCCTGGAGGTGCCATTGCTGTCGTGTAAAAAAGACCGATGTTAAACAATGTTAAACAATTTTGGTTGGAGCAATATAATTAAAGTATTTTGTATAAGTTAGATTTCTAAAATAATTTGAGTTATTAAAAACATTACCAACATCAATAAATGATTATTACCTGTAATAAACGGTTTTCGATTATAAAAATTGCTCTACCTAGTTTTAATTCAGCTCAAATATATATTGTTTATTTTATAACAGAACCGTGTGTGCTAAATGTACAATATTTTTGATTAACACTCTGTTAATTAATCACACAACTATCGCACACAGAATATTTGTCTCTGTTCGAACGTTATCGCTGACTATCGTAAATAGAATGAATCATGCGAATAATGACTTCGCTATACAGGGTGTCTCAGCTTTTGCGTTACAGGCATTATCTACTTTCCCTGTATAGTTATGAAAAAACCTTTCAAATAAAAGTTACTTGATATTATGATGTGTCGAAAATGACAAATAGAGGATTTTATTTGCTCGTGACCTTGAAGGAGATTTTAAGGTGAACTTTGTTTTTTTTAATGGAAATATGTATTTTTTAATATTGCATCTTATTTTTCAAAAGCTAATAAATAACTTTTATTTGATGCATTTTTTATTTAGCCGTGTCAGTTTTGACACAATTCAGATAAACTTGTCAAAAGTTAAAAGTTGTGTTCTGTCAGTCAACAACTGTCAGTCTTGCTTAAATCACAAAGATTTGACTTGCGTTATCCGCAGCTTTTTAATATGCCACTTACATACAACTCCAACGAATATGTAGATATGTTAATAGTCTACGGAGAATGCAGAAGGAATTCCCGAGAAGCTGCAAATTTGTATCGAGAAAGATTTCCGGAACGTCATCATCCATCACATACAACATTTAATAGAGTAGAAGCGAAGTTACGAACTGGTTCATTGCCCTCTACCGTAAAACATGCTAACCATAATGCTCCTGCTAGAAATGAAGAAAATGTAATCAACATTTTAGCTTATGTAGCTGTAAACCCCCATGGTTCACTTCGACGTTTGGCAGAAGAAATTGACGTTAGTAAAGCTACAGTACATAGAATTTTAAAAGGGCATCGGTACCATCCATTTAAAGTTCATTTATCACAAGAATTAAGACTAAACGATTTACAAAGACGCCTGGATTTCATTGCACGATTGCAAGTTCTAGAAGATGAAAATCCAAATTATCTTAATTGTGTTTTGTGGAGTGACGAAAGTCGCTTTCACAATAATGGTGTTGTGAACAAACATAATGCGCATTATTGGTCCAACCAAAATCCGCGGTGGATGGAGGAAGCACGCTTTCAAACAGTGTGGGGAACCAATGTATGGTGTGGAATGTTTAATGGGCATTTAATTGGACCCCACTTTTACGAAGGAACCCTGACAGGACAACGTTATTTACATTTTTTACAAAATGTGCTTCCCGATTTAATGGAAGATATTCCTCTTAATGAAAGACGAGACATAATTTGGCAACAAGATGGTGCTCCGCCCCATAATGCGCAAATTGTGACTAATTATTTAAATGCGCTGTACCCCAATGGATGGATTGGAAATAGAGGTTCTATCCCTTGGCCTGCTCGTTCCCCGGATTTATCGCCTGTTGATTTTTTCATGTGGGGTTATTTAAAGGAATTTGTATATCAAATTCGGTCGGCAGATCTTGATGATCTGAAAAATCGAATTCGCATGGGATGCCGGATTATGACTCACGGAATGATACTTTCATCTTGCAACAGAGGATTAAGACGTCGTTTGGAAGCTTGTGTCCACGCTGATGGAGCCCAATTTGAACATTTATTAAATTAATGCCTCTTGTTTTGTTTTCTTATCCAACTACATACACTGATTTGAGATATTTATTATTGAAATACTTACTCTTTATTTTTTTTATTTTTTTTGCACTGAATTACTTATAATTATCGTATTCCTTTAAGTTAATAAAAATTGCTTTTGACAAGTTTATCTGAATTGTGTCAAAACTGACAAGGCAAAATAAAAAATGGATCAAATAAAAGTTATTTATTAGTTTTTGATAAATAAGATGCAACATTAAAAAATGCATATATCCATTAAAAAAAACAAAGTTGACCTTGAAATCTCCTTCAAGGTCACGAGCAAATAAAATTCTCTGTTTGTCATTTTCGACACATCACAATATCAAGTAACTTTTATTTGAAAAGTTTTTTGATAACTATACAGGGAAAATAGATAATGCCTGTAACGCAAAAGCTGAGACACCCTGTATATACCGCACTGCATGGAATTCTCTGGAAGTCGAACTCTCTCGACCTTGGAACATTCGAGATGCGGTCCACTATACTCACGTTGACTCACAGAGTCCGCGCGTTGCGTCATACATACAATAACATAGTTAAGCACAGAAATAGAAACAGCATGTACGTAACCATAGCAACGATGGGGTTAACAATGCATAATAGGAACATTGGTGAGCGCCGATATTAAACATTTTGCATTTTTGTATAATTTTACTAATTTTTTACTGTGTAGTGTAGCTTTACCTTTACACCGTACAGCGCCCACCCAACATCCTCCAGCGCCCACTGGTGGGCGCTACCGCCCACGTTGAGAACCACTGGTGTAGCACTTGCAAATATCTCGCAAAGTGCCTATGCATTCAAGTTTTATTAAGAGAATAGCAGTACTTAGAACAGGATTTTGAATAATTTTTGAAAAAAAAAATATAATCTCGACTTGAAGTAACACATTTACTCACAGTTTTTTTTTTTAATGAAAGTATCTAAAACTTCATTTGTCTATAATTTGTAACGCACATATGTATATGAAAATCCTATAGTGGCCATACCTAATTTTTTGTGTCAAAAATGCATCATAACAAGAAACATAGTAGTAGTTATAGCGAGTCGTGTTGACCAATTTTTCTCTATTTAAACATACTATGATTTCTTCGTATTTTAATTCTGGAAATGACTTGCAATGTATTCAAGAATAAAACATACATGACTATAATTCCGGTGAAGAAAGCGATTTGAACAGACTATAGTACAACGTACAAATTATTAACCATAGTTCAGATAACTTGGATTTTCATATTTTTGAGAAGAATTTCTTAAAAATCGTCTATTCTATTGACAATTATTGCTATTTTAATATTAATAAATACAATTTTTATCAATTCGTTCAACTCATATAATTGGAAAAGAGTATTTGAAAGCAGAAGAAAAACATATCGAATCTTAATCCTCAGGACATATTATGTCGATTCATAACAGTGAATGAAGTAACTATTCACTGTTATAGACATGTTTTACAACAATAGTTAAGGGGAATTGCTACCCAATTTTCATAAGAGAAATTCCATACAAATATACAGGCTATGATTACAGTTTTTTGGTATTCTCGAGGAATTATTGTAATCGATCTCTTGGAGAAGCTAAAAATAGTAAAGGACGCTAATTGTTCAAAATTATTGGACTATTTTGATATTCTACGATATCCTCTGACTCCGTATAGAGTTCTCAAAAAAAGAGTGAAAGTAACGTTTCGTAAAACGTCGCTTACACTTTGTAAACCTTTGTCAGCACCTTGAGCTCTTACCTTTACTATTAAGGTACTTATATCTAAACCTCATTTTAGATTATAAGAATAACAGTTATTTTAT
Organism: Amphimallon solstitiale; assembly: GCA_963170755.1. Classification (NCBI taxonomy): domain Eukaryota; kingdom Metazoa; phylum Arthropoda; class Insecta; order Coleoptera; family Scarabaeidae; genus Amphimallon; species Amphimallon solstitiale. The sequence goes on along the minus strand of OY720678.1, from coordinate 125,340,602 downwards.
TAAACATAAATGGAGGTAGCTACCTTTCAAATATCAAAAAATGGATGCAACTGAATAATTGAAACTTAAATCACGACAAAACAAATATAAACTTGTACAAGTTTGGTAAGCAAACTTGCAATTTAAATACTAACGGCCATGGCTATTTTATCAGTAATAACACTCATTTATTGGTCTCTCTATCGATGACAATATGAAATTTACAGAGCATATAGACCATTTTGTCTAAAAATTAACAGTTTTTGATTTACATTTTGCCGCTTCAGGATGTAATTAGTTCAGAACTGTTGGACGTAAATATTGTGGTTGTTGCTACACCCTTTTGAGATATGGTACTGCTAGTTGGCGTAGCTAGATTCTTCTATATTTTTGCTACAAGATTGTTTACTCCTATCCAAGGCAGAGACGGTTGCTTATTGAAAGTGGTTAATCTTATATTATAATTTTTTTATAAAATTACATTGGAAAATTAAATCTAGCGGTAAGACATCCTTATATAAACAATTACAAATATTTTTAGTTTAATGACTGGACACCGGCCATCTCGGCACTTTTAATCCCCGGATTAATTTTTGGACCCAGGCGACTAGCCAACTCGTCACCGGAGGTAGAATCACGAGCGGTCATCTCGTCACTCGAGACTAGCCATCTCGGCACTTTTAATCCGCGGCTTAATTTTTGGACCCAGGCGATTAGCGAACACATATACCTTCATAACCATAACAGATTTGACAAAGTAGTGTAGAAAAATAAAAAGGCATTGTAGAATAAAAATACTTTTATTGTTTTCTTCAACACATCACATGTTTATAAACTGCATACCTTCATAACCATAACAGATTTGACAAAGTAGTGTGTGAATACCACCCACAAGAATATTATTTGTTATATTACAGTGACTTTATTTACACCACATAATTCAGGAACTTGAGAATATAAGAGTTCCTTAAAGTCAAAAATATAATTTCTTTATGATAAAACTATTCAAGACACATATATTTCTGATGGATTAATAAAATAGTTTCTTTCTTTGTTAGTATATTAAAAATATGTTTACGTTGTATAAAAGAGATGTTCTCTGGAATCCTACAATAGTGTTCAAGAAAAGAAATAGCCTACTTATTGACAAATAAATTGTTCTCCCGGTGTAACATTTGATTTTAACAGATCTCGCCGTTAGAAATAAAAATGTACAAACATGAAAAAAAACAGTGCTCACCATCGGTATGACATTTTGCTCCACAACCCGATATAGCACAACTCCACAGAATTCTTGCGTTTTTTAAAACCTTCCTCTTTTTAAATTTGAAATCGTTTAACACCAGCATTTTTTGACCTCGTTGGCAGTATATAAAATCGACAACTAGAGCTTCCATTATACACGAGACACCAATGTAACAAGTTGTAGCAAGCAAATGCAATCGCTTTACAAGTGAGTCAATTTATAGCAAATTTCAAAATATTTTACCCAAAGTTTCATGATAATAAAGATAATCCTATTAGTTGTTGCTAATAGCTATTTAAGTGAAAGTGACGAGATCACCGGTTTCAAAGGGGTACCATCAAGATTACCTGACTTTCTTTGGTGACCAGTTGGCTAGTTTAAAAGGGTAGGGATTAAAAATAGTGACGAGTTCACCGGTGCCCTACTGACTAACTTACCTTATCTTCATAATTTGCCTTCGACATTTATTATTTATGTATTATCTTCTTGTATTGACACAAACAGTAATAAAGTTTATTATGACTATTATTCTTTTGAAGTTCTATAATTAAGCAAGGTCGTAGTTACCTAAGTAATGTAATTGTGTTAAAAATAGTATACCAGTCACACACCTTTACTCACCTGGAATGTTTGTTCTTAATTGGAAATTAATGACGAGAGGCATTCCAAAATCAATTTTATTTTTCTTGTATAAGTATTCTCACAATACAGTACAATAACTAGATATGTACACATATATATTACAAGAGAGTGATATACGCAAAATAAGTAAAACCTATTTTTCGTCATAGCCATGCATAAATTGCAAAGCACTACTTATACGCTAATATTCTAACGAGATTAGTATCATTAGATATCATACACCATGTCTATACGATTACTTTTACTTATATTAACAGCAGTGAACATATATTTTCTGTAACACATCAGGAAATGAATTGAATTTAAAAATCTCAGCCGATTAGGTAGTTTATAGAAAGAGAAACCTTATGTGTCAACGATATAGCGTGTCCTGCATTGAGGAATCGACGCTTATTTATGATTTTGTTACACTCATTTGTCGACGTTTATTTATAGTACTAGTGTTTCATACATCTTATTAAAGTCCATATATGTACTTATCTTCTCTTCACAACTCTTCTAACGCACGCAGCTATTACTTTTTGCTGTTTCGTAAAAAGGTAATTGAAGAGTTACATTTCATAGGAGCCATTAAGATAGTAAATTGTTACGTTACGACTATAAAGGCCTTGTAAATTGGAAGAAAGCAAGCTTGATTCGTAATTTTATGAATACGGAAATGCAGTTTTACTATCTATAAATAACTAAATATTACACACAAAGTGAGAGATATTTAGAATTTACTATTTGCAATTATCATTCATATACTAATTAATAATTACTGAGCTATTAATAATTAACTATCATTATGCGTCTGGCATAATAGCGAATGACATTTTCATTGAGTAAAATAGACTAAAAAGACGAAAGACTCAGGCCTGCTTTTCCTTCCCTTTATATACTCGCGATTTTGACTTTCTTTGAGGGGAAGCACAGGCTGAATTTGGATGATCTGCATAAAACTATCGAAAGCATCGTTAGAAGATGGCACGCCAAGCAGATTATTCTATTTTCCTTTTTTCCAATTAGCACAAAAATAACCAGCGACAAAAAATTGTCTCATAATAAAATTAGAAGGCTTGTTCGGTTTCCTACCGATGATAATAATTAATTTACGTGCATAATTTTCAGGAAGGTGGCCGCAGTGGTCGCTGGTGAGTACGTTTTGGCAGTGCACGTACATAGACAAGACGTATTTGTTTATTATCGGCGATATACTCCCAGATACCTACCATATCACCGATAATAAACGAATAAGTCTTGTCTATGTACGTGCACTGCCAAAACGGATTCACCAGTCGCCACTGAAGGTGGGTCTTAGTGACTTTACAATCAGTAATTAAACATGCAAATACTTCTAATTTTAAAATATATTGTGCGAATAAATTCAAAATAATAATAATAATAATAATAATAATAATAATATTGATTTATTTGCCCAACAGATATAATCCAAGACAGGACAATAATAATAATTAAAGAGTAATACACGCTCTACATATAATCAACAATAAGATAACAAATGAAACTAAACTAGATATAAAGATATACATAAATACTACAAATTAAAAACATCCACAAAAAAAATGTTAGCATTCACAGATGCATGCATCAACGGTGCTCTACCAAGTACATTAGTCCTTGCAGTTGGTACGGTAAATGTCCGGGAAGATCTCGCCTCAATCCTTGGAACCCTGAAGTTCACTTTGGACAGTAAGTATGGAGAGTCAATTTTGTTACTTAAAATGTTTACCAGGAACCTTGCACTGCATCTGTTTCTTCGTTCGTGTAAAGTTTCGAAGTTATGCCTGCGAAGTAAGGTGTCATAATCCGTACCTAAATCTGGGTAGTGGCCATCTAGCTTGTAAGACAGATATCTAAAGTATCTACGCTGAATACGCTCAATTGCATTCCGCTGAGCTCCATAGATAGGGTACCACACAGTCGAAGCATACTCTAACTTGCTAATCACGTATGCATAAAACAAAGAATCAATAGCGGGTATATTGCTAAACCTTTTACAAGATCTAAAAATGAATCCCAGAGATCTCGACGCAGAATGGGTAATACGAGTTATATGTTCATTAAAACTTAACTTGCTATCAAACAAGACACCAAGGTCAGTGACAGTGCTTTTACTTTCAAGTGTGTGACTGTCAATTTGGTAAGTCGAGTGTATCTTATTAATTCTTTTTGTATATGATACATGAACACATTTATTAATATTCAAAGCGAGCTTGTTATTTAAGCACCAACTATAGACAGTGTTGAGATCAGCCTGTAGGCAACCAACGTCATAAGAAGTGCATATCCGACGGTAAATCTTTAAATCATCAGCATAGGCTAAGACGGAGGAGCCAATGGAAGTTATTAAGTCATTAATAAAAAGGACAAATAAAAGGGGACCTAAATTCGAGCCTTGTGGGACACCTGAAGTAGAAATATAGACTCTTGATGAGTAGCCATTATAAAAGACAAAATTAATCCTATTAAGCAGGTAAGAATTAAAAAATTTAATTACAGAAGGTCCAAATCCAAAATAAGAAAGTTTATTGAGCAAGATCGAGTGGTCTATGGAATCAAAGCTACGACTGAAATCTGTATAAATGACATCCAATTGACATCCCTCGTCCAACGCCTCAGCTATATCCTGAGTAATAGTATTTAAATTAGAAACAGTTGATCGATTCGAGATGAATCCATGCTGATGCGGTGAAAGAAAAGGCCTACAGTAATAAGAGATGAAAAAATAAATAACTGATTCAAATATTTTAGCAAAGTTAGAGATAATAGCAATAGGCCTATAGTTGCTCGTATCAGATTTATCACCTTTCTTGAAAACTGGACAAATTCTAGCAATTTTTCAGACGTCAGGAAATGTTGAAGTACGCAAGGACAAATTAAATATTTTAGTAAGAGGGACCGCAAAAATATTAGCGCAGTCTTTAATTAAATACGAAGGTATATTGTCATTACCACATGTAGCTTTAGAGCTCATTCGTGAAACAGCCTGCATAAAAATATGAGCACAACATCCATAAGAAGAAAAATAATTGGACGGGTACATATCACTAATTAATTTCCGAGTTGATTTCATATTGCTAGCGTTATCAGTTACTATGCCAGTCACTTTATTAATACCTAAGTCGTCAATAACAGAACTAAGCAAAGAACAAAAATATGCAGCATCGTGGCGATTTTCCTTGCAGTCAATTACTTTAAATAAAACTGTTTCTCGACATATAATTATCATATTTATAATGAATTCGTTTCTAATATTACTCCACCCATCTTGAACTTGAATTCCACTTATTTAAGACTTTTCTATTTTTTCATTAACTAACTGATTTACTTGAGAATGTTGTTTATCTAAAAGCGCATTGGATAACTGATAATATCTAGTCGGCAATCGTAAAGATGGTTTAATTTTTTTTAAACAATTTTTACCAATGAACATTTTCCGTAAAATTTAAAGAGGTATTACTAGCAAAGCATGCTGTTGCTAAGAGATCCCAAATTTCCTGTTCTTCTGATTTATTCATTATATCCACAAAAAAATCCAAATTTTCACTGTAAGCGGATTTGGTGGTGCTTGCAGCAGATTGTGGACGAGAATCGCTTGAAATCGTCGTCTTCTATATCTGTTTGCGAAGAACTTTTTCTTTCCGGAATCTCTAAAATATTAAATATTTTTACATAAAACGCAATAGGAATCAATCAAAATTACTCACCTTTATTTATTGCTTTAATTTTCTTAACACTTAATGCTCTTGATTTTGATTGTATTTCATTCTTTATTTTACGAGGACAACGAATGCACTTTTTCTGTAAGTGACTTGACTTTCTGGTTGTATTTAAAACATAACTTTGCGAACAGAAGTTACACGAATATAATTTCGAATGTTCTGTGGATTTTGAAAATGCTGTTAAAATATTTTTTTTTATTTCATCTTTACGCCCCATCCCAGCTCACAGCACTGCGGGTAGTATATCCACAAACTTTATATACTTCAACTTATACACCGAAATCTTTTGAAAGACTACTTCATTCGTTAATAAACGGATGATTCACGGGGTTTTACATCTGCTAGGAGGGGACTTCCCCAATCACCGAGTTTGCAATGTCGAACGTATACAAAGATGATGTTTTACTTTGTTTGTAATTTACGGAAATTTTATGTGGTAATTAACCGTAAATGACGGTAATTAATTCGGTAATATACGGGGTAATTTACCGACTTACACCACTGGTTGTATACTGCAGAAAATTTTGATAAATGACCGAAGCTAAATAAAAATATGTTCTGCTCTCGTAATGCTTACACGCTCGAGATTCCTAAGATAAACTAAGCTTTAGAGAAAAAAAATTCAGAATCTAGCCGTTAGATTATTTAATAAATTGCCAAATAATTTCAAAACAGTATGGTACTATAAATTCGAGATTACAACTAAGAAATTACTAGTTGAAAGGAGTTACTACTCAGAAAATAATGAATTTTTAAACGATACATTGTTATGATGGCATTTGTGTTTTCTTTTTTTCTCTTAATGTGTGCTTATCTTAAAACTTTTACATATATGTTGATGTACTTTTTATATATATATATCGTTTTTCTGTCGTTTCCCATGCTCTATTAGGAGTCGAGAGAATTAAAGATTATTATTATTATTAAATGGCTCGCGCCCATGTGTTTCTGCTCCCAAATAGACCGTCCTCTTTACCAATAATTCATTTGTGAATCGCATACAAAATCTTGGATCACTATGAACATGTTCTAGAATTGGTTTACTCATCATGTTTGCCCCTCTGTTAAACATTACTGCGAATTAAAGAAAAAAACTAGAACCGAAATTTTGTTGTTGCATGTATATAGTCGTTAATTCTTGCATTATTAAGTTGTATACAGAGTGTCCGGGAAAATGTGGGAAATCTCTTAGATGCAGATAGAACATGAACAAATAGGATGACAAGTTCCTATAAAAAAAGTTCCTACAGGCCCCTCCTACGGAGATATGCGTCCCTGAAAGACGCCGCTGCAAATCGGTTTTTATTGAATTTATTTTAAAGTAATTAATATACTTTAATAAAAATTTAATGTGATGGACACTAGTAAGGACCTCTTAAAATAGTGTTCTTGAAATATTTAGCTTTTGTAGTTTACCAGGGGCGGGCTAATCTTTACAACTTAATGCCTATATTTTTAACACCCTGTATGATAAAGAAATATTAAACTGGATAGCTTGAACCATAGATTTTAAAGAAGGTATTTTTGCTTATTGTCGTTAAAATGAACCGTTTACGAGAAAAAGTTCGCAAAAAATGTGCGTTTTAGTTTTTATCACCACCAAAAAAACGTATTGCTGTTACAAACGTTACTATGGTACGAAATAAATAAAATATCCGGTATTTTAGAACTTGTCATCACATCGTTGACACATTGAATTTATTCGAAGTATGGAATACACGTTTATTGAGTATGCAGATATGCATCTAATGTATGTGTTCTTGAGTCTTGCAATGCTTTAAAAATTCAATAAAAACCGATTTCCACCGGCGTCCGCATCCATATCTCCGTAGGAAGGGCCTGTAGGAATTTTTTTATAGGAGTTTGTTATCATATTTGTTTATGTTCTATCTGCATCCAAGAGATTTCCCACATTTTCCCGGACACCCTGTATAGTAAAGCATTTAGTATATATTACAGAAATTGTCAGAAAATTTCTCTTGATAAATAATTCGCGTCATGTTGATCCTATTCAAAATTGCAAGCACATACGCACCCATTGTTTAAAACTTATACATTATTGTGTCAAAAATTACATATTAACAACTGTAAATTAAACAACGTTACTTATTAAAATTTTATACGAACAGTGATTACATCATGTGAACACAAAAACAACAAATGACGAATAGGAAAATTTAGTATTCTTAATTGTTTTCGCCATAAATTACTCTGGTCACATAAATAATACGAGCAGTCTCTCTCAGATAAACGTAAATAAACGCATTTAATGGAAGAAACGATTATGTAGTTTGAATAGGTAATTGAAATAAAATTTTGTAATGGGGTACAGAGTACATACATAGAAGAAGAGTGTTAGTAAGTAAAAACTAGTACATAAGTATGTGGTGATATTCTCTAACAACAAATGTATACGCATCATACACTTCGAGAAAATGTTTTTATAAACCGAATAACTGTATAAAAACGCTCGAAGCTACATAATTAATATTTTATATCAATGGAAACATAAAAATAGCATATTAAAATGTAGAGGAATTAGTAATTCATAAGAACATTCACAACGTTTACAACAAATGCAACATGTCAGAGGCTGTCGTAGTTTTACTCGTTATCTTATGCACATTGTTCATTTACCTGTGTGATAGCAATTTAACCAAACGGCCTATTTATTTCTTGTCTCATTATACAAATGACTAATAGGTAAATAGATAGTATGCATATGCAAATGTATATATTTTAGGTGCGTCTGTTTTTCTACAAACACTTGTCATTATATCATTAATTATAAACATTGGTGAATAACGAAATACACTCATAGACATATTCACTTAATATTTAATTTTCTTACAAGGTTTTTTGAAGTATATTCAGGAAAGCTGTCTTCTAAATTTACCTTTTACTTTGGTTGCCTAGATATTTAATGTTTATGAAGAAAGTTCGCATTTTATATGCATGCATATTCATTATTTGAATTTTCAAGCATAATAAAAATTTAGAAACGATTATATAGTGAAATATTTAACTTTATTATAATTAGATTGCATATCTCTTTGATTTCCTTTTCCTAATTCAGCTTAACATTATTATCATAGAATTGAATATATTAAATATAACAATGTGTAGTGTATCCTACGAAACTCATGCATTTTGTCATATATTAATATAAATTATTTTTATTTGAATATATTTAACTAATTAGAATAACTAATTAAAATATTTATTGGATTGATTTGATCTTTATTTGATGAATATCCTTAGTATTAATTACTATTCAACAGTCTATCCTATAATAAAATATATCTATAATAAATACAAAACAATTACACAATTAGGTTCTCTTAGTGAAAAAGTTGCTAAGGTTTTAATTAACAATAACATAGTAGCGTTCAGACCGCACAATATATTATCTAAATGTATTGAAAACTATAACGATAAAACCCCTGAAAACCAACAGCCAGGATTCTATAAGTTAAAGTATGTAACGATGGAATTAAATTTTACATAAGTCAAACAGGCAGAACTTGGAAGTCCGAACATTTTAGTGTCTTTAAAAGGAGAAAAAATAATTCTTCATATGCGAACCACCTTCTACAGGAAATCTATAGTTTTATTTATAACTTAGATAAGATATTTTACACATTGAAAATAAAGGCACTAAATTAAACTTATTAGAATCTCTAGAAGTTAATAGAACATCAAATAATTTACTTATGATCAATTAGACACAAACAGCTCTCCTTTACTAAATGTATTTGTATAATATACCTATTTTAATTGATGATTGATATCTCCCTCCCTCTTTATAACTTGTGCCATGTTGTAAATATATAAAAGTACTTGTCATACTTTATGCATTTCTGATGAAGCCACTGTGTTGGCGAAACAGTTGTCAAATTTATGTTTTAAATGTTATTTAGTAATTATTAACTCATTCATTTATATTTCACCTATGCATATTTTTATTAACAGCGTTATATAAAACCATATTAAGTACTATTAAATAATTTTCCCAAATCCAGCTCACTTTTATTTTCGTAATAAATCTCTATAGAATGGCATAATTTGCGAAATATTAGCAAAAAAACTGCTATTCGATAAGAGTAAAAGTGGTACTTCGGTTCGAATTTTGAAATTTCTTTTATACAAAAATTAAATACTTTTGTGTTCTAGACTCAACTTCTAGATAAATCTGTATAGAATGCATAATTTGCGAGATGTTTGCAAAATATTGTTTTTCGTTGAGATAAAAAGACTTCTTGTAGGAATTCCGAAAACCTTTTACTACAAAATTTCTAAAATCTAATTTGTTAATGTAATTTAATTTTTTACTCGAATTTATTTTGTATTTTATAATGATTATCAATAATAAAAATTCTTACAAAGTAGGTATGACTCATTCTATTTAAATACCTATCTATGTTAAATAAATTTTAATACTCCAGATTTTTAAATCTATTGTTACTCATTTTTATCAATTTTGGCTATATATGTGAAAATAAACTGACGGCGCTAATGGAAAGCTGTTCCATACTGCCGGTAGACATAGAAGTCCTGCGACAGTACAATATAATATAAAACTTAGGTGCTTCTAGTAGGACAAATCGTCATGTCAAGCTGTTCTTCATGAGGAATGTTCCAGCAGGACCATTGCTTGGACGTTCTATCATTAAAGCCTACCAATATTTTAGTGGATAGTCTATATGCCAAATCTCCAATTAAATAGGCATCACTTGCTAGAATAAGTCCATTATTCTTAATTCTTCTGATATATCTGATTTTGGGTAGAAGCGAGAATCATAACTTTTAACTTTAATTTTGGAGGTTACATAGTTAATATAAACTACAAGTATGATACAGTGGTTTCTCGGGTTCTTCGCCGCGTGTGAGATGTGTCTCGACGTCCAGGACGAAATCCCACTCGTCATTTTCTAGAGATGATCTTGCGCTGGCTACACTTGAAAATTATCTATCACAAGTTCAGAAACACAACCATTAAGAGTAATGTCTATACAAGAAGAAAAAGAACAATTGTTTGGTATGGGCATATGAAAGAGATAGACGACAGAATTGTCAAATAGGTCTTCGCAGAAAAACTATATCAAGGGGAAGATACAGAAGAATATGGTTGGTAGATCATGGAATTAAGTAACTAAATAAGTAAAAGCTAATCATCTATTTTAGCAGTCTTTGGATTAATATGTTTAATATTTAAATTTACTGTTGCTATTTTAAAAGTGCCAATAAATGTTGATATTTGACAAATAGCATCATAACATAAGAATTGTAAAATAACATAGGTATTTTTGATGGCATTTTATAATTAATTATTTATATTTTTTTTTATTAATAAAAATTAAAATGTGTTAATATAGATTTGTGATCTATTCATTATTCAAAGGAAAAATAAGAAATACCTAAATTTCCAACTGAATAGAAATTTCGAATAAAAATAAATAATATATTTAAAAAAACATCTGCAAATTACCTTTTAAAGAAAAGGAACAGGTTGCTTATAGTTAGACTGCTTTATTTTTTGTTCGATATTTTTGTAACGTCCCTACAATTTTCTTCAGATCAGTTGGTTAAAGGGCATTGCAGGTGTTAATCACAGCTGCTATCCCGTCATTAGATAAATGTTATTTTCCTTGCAGGTGGTTTCTGCCATTAGTCATCTGCTATAGGAAAGAAATATGTATCTACACTTTTTCTTAAGAGGGTAGTTTGTTAGGTAAAATAAAATACGAAGAAATTATAGTTCCTCTTTTGAAATTTGTTCAGATAAAGATTAACTATATTTGACGATATATAACAATTTGACACTTACGAATAGCCGTTCAAATTAAATGATCTTTTGCAAGCATCCTTGTAACATGTTAATTCAGATAATTTTAAATAACAACACATAATCTCCAAACACCTTTCTCATAATAACAACAGCAAGAAGGAAAGTGTCATTGCTTCTCAATAAATATGTATGTACCACATATACTATAAAGAAAACGAACGTATTTTTAAATCAAGCTAGTTTTATATGATTTACTTAACAAATGTGATACTAAAATGATTCAGAGATAACAAAATCATTTCATACTATTTTCCTTTAAGTTGTATAGATCCGATAGTACATTCACAAATCAACAAAAATAGTAGTAACAATCATTTATTATATTTTATTTATTTATACCTTACTCCATTCCATAGAGTTGTTTTGTGAAAGTAAAAGTCAACACGTTTTATTTACAAAACAAGGTGCAACTATTTAAATTATTTTGTTGAAATGAAGTTATTCGTAATTGCTTATAATTTCATTTATGTTAATGTACTTTTCGCAACTTTCATTGATATTACAATAAAAAAAAATAAACATTCTCTTAGATATTCAATATTTATTTATTATAATTTTTTTTGATTTTGACCACAAGCAAGTATTGCAAGAAATAAATATTAATCATAAAACATCAATAGTACTAGTTTATGTTTTATGAACATTCACAACATATTTATTATTATTATATTATTGCACAAAGATATCTAATAGGAAGGAATATATACAATTTTACGAAACAAGAACAATAAAAGTAAATATTCGTTAAAATTTCGAAATAAACAATAATTCAGCAATGGAAACAAATAATAATAATGGTGGAGTATTGATGTTTCTTAAATTAACAACTACGTTTAACATATTCAAGAAAGTATTTCCTTCAGAGTGAATTTTGAATTTTTTTTCAAAGGCCTCTCCTTTAATGAGGAGTCTTATGGGATACCTCTCCATCAACATCGTGGAGAACTACTTTAATTAATTGTTTTCCAGAAAATTATACCTTAACTTTATGTCGAAGAACCCCTATGAATTTATTGCATGAATTCACGTTTATTGAAAATATCCTAGCGGGAATAACATTTCTGTAAATATTCAGCAAAGACAAATTTTCTTGAGCAAATTCTACTCCATTCTCTTCTTGATATACAAACTATCATGCAATTATTTTTTTTTATACTCTTAAAATCGAACTTCTCGGGTCATTCAAATATTTGTCATCAGCAATTGCTTCTCTTCTTATCTAAGTAGTTCAAGTCAAAATATGTATATAAGATCTACATTTTCCTCATATAAGCCATTCTTCTTCTTACTTAGTAAACAGACTTCAATAAATGAAAAATCAGAAGTCAAATGCTGATGATATACAAGCTCATAATGCAGATTTAATAATGTCGCTAATATTACTGGGAATGAAATTATACCATACTTGGAAATGCCATGCTAAAGAACTATAAATGAAATTGAAGCGTAAAGTCGTTCTGAAAGCTGTATTAAGCAACCTTCTGACTTGAACCATTTACAGAGGGTTTCGAGTCTAAAGGTAATTTCAAAAGGTTGACTACATGTATTGATTAGAGACTCACAACTGATATGTATTTAAAGCGTTATTCGATCTTATTTTTTTTTCCTCTAGGCCTATCCGACGTACATCCTCACTTTGCATCTCAGCCAATAAGATTTACTGTGCTGAGCCTCTGATATCTACCCCAGTAATTTTGTGTCCCATACAAGGCTGTGTAAGTCTTCTACTGGGTGTTTCTTAAGTATCTCCGGGTTTATGTTCGTTGCAGAAAAATGCCTTGCCTCATAGGCTTCAGTGCCTTACTTGCTAGGACATGCCTGACTATTTTTGGTGTAGAATCTGCAGTTAAGGTATTCCCCAGAGAGGTCCATCTTAGTGAGGTGCACTATGATGGCTCCTTGACCGGTTAATAAAACAGTTATGATTCGCAGCCGATCCCCTACTCATACATAGTAGTTCCTCATCCTTTTCGTTGCATGGTTGACTAATGGTATTGCGCGAGCATTATTGCCCAGTAATACTTATATTTTTCATACCAGTCTTTGATGTGGTTTCGGGTCATACGTTTTGGTACCCCCAGATCCGATTCTGGGCCTCTAAGTCTAGCAAGTTCATCAGTTTTTTCATCACCCTCAATCCTTCTAAGTCCTGGTACCCAGATTAGTTTTGCTTTATTCTGCTTCACCAGGTAATTTAAGTTCTTTGAGGCATTCACAAATCAAACTTGACAACACATTGGAGTATGTCATACATCTCTACCTGAAACACAGAGGCATACTTCCCCAGTGCATAGTATTTGCTGTTACTAACAGAGTAGCCTGCCACAGCGCCACCTGCGGTTTTTGATCTGGTCTCGTCTTCTGATTCTTTCTTATGCGTTCTAACTACTCTAAGTGTATAAATTTCGCCATGCATTTTCTCTACAAATTTCAACTCCACAGGTTCATCAATAACAATATAATAACAAAATAAGTTCCATTGAGTAAAACTAGTAGTAGAAGTTATTTCAAGTGTCAACTACCTAAATCCGATTCATCTTTAATATGTTGCTTTAAATTACATTTAATGCTTCTGGTATACCGCATAGCATAAATTTAGCCCTCTTCTATTTATTATTTTTCATTCTCTAGTATTGAGTTATAAAATATGTTTTTCTATAGTTTTTTTGCAAAAATATTTAATTAGGATTTAATATAATTTGTATACCTACTTGGTTCATCAGTTATCATGTTAGTAGATTAGTACTTTAAATCTGTACAATCATTAATTAATATATATGTTTAAGAAAACATGTGTTCACTCAAACTTTTTCTGTAATATATTGCAGAATTGCATCGCAAAGGACGTTGCTTTAATATAACCATACAAATGATCGCAATTTCGAGGTAAACATAACTCCGATGCATGATCATTTATTTATAAAGCAAACATGCACAAGCGTAATTAAAGGGTATCCTTCGAAATGCAAAGTTTCATAGAAATCCACGGTCAGTTGTAGAGCGAACTTTCTTGTATATATGCCGGGATCAGGAATAAAATTACTAACTTACTAGATTTATGTAGATATAAAATGTTATTTATGCATTTTCTAACGCAGCAATTCGAAAACTACAGTAAAGCGATCGCGGCTAAGTACACGTGACAAGCAAGTCGGGTGACTGATTAGAAATGCAAAAATGTTATTTATTTAAAATGTTACGTTCACATACGTGTACTAATGTTTACAGCACTGTCTGTGACGTACTTAGATATATACATATATATAAATTACTTTAGACTGCCGTTATATAGCGTAATTTATTATATTTTTGCATAAATTTTATTGCAAAATAATTAATAATATTATTAATAAATATTTTTAAAATAAAACGACCTTTACGTGGTTAACGATATACGACACACGATCTAAATAATCTAGTAATCTGTGACAAGACTCGTGGAAGCATGTGATTATTGCTGGAAGGTGAAAGTTTATCACATTGTTGATGACAAGCAGTTTTAGTTGGCATAGGTACTACAATTGAATTGGTGAGATTAAGAACAGTACATGCCCAAATGTTTACATTTTTGGAAAACAAAAAAAAACTGTTTCTTGAGTTGGTTATGCTTCTTTCAGGTTCAGTTTTACAGACAAGTTGTAGTGTACCATTGTAGACATCTTTTAAATTCAAAATGAAATTTCTTTGTTCATCCAATTTTTTTTTATTCACAAAAAATAAAGCTGGACATGTACTGTTTTTGTTTTCAATGTCAGTGTTACCAGAATTTTGTGAGAGAATAATTGCAAAAAATAAAAGAGTACCGATAGTAAACAACATTTTATTGTTCAAAAAAATAATCAGATATTGATACTAGCACCATCATCATCGTCCGTATTAGTGATTGGCGAAGATGTTATTTGGTAGTAAAACTCGACATCTTCTCCATCAATATATTTCGTTCTCTGTTTTATATTATCCATTTTCTTCTTGTTAATTGGCCCCACATCAGAATACGCTTTATTAGTAGGAATCTCTGGACGTTTATTTTCTTTTAAGAACTTGAAGGTATAAGACGTAGCTCCATCTATGAAGTCCAAGCATTTAACGTAGCTTAGATATGATGCATTGTTCACATGTTGCATGTATTTTGATTTTGTGTGTTTCCCTTACTTTATATGTGACAGTTGAACGGGGTTTTTATATAAAATCCAATACATCTTTATAAGAAATGATATTTACCGTAAAAGGATATTTTTTTCGGGAACGTATACACGGTCACATCTTCTGATTAATCTTTTTGCACTTTCAAAATTCCTGTCGCAGGGCAAGAAGAGCTGTCCACGAATTGGAAAATGCTGGAAAATCGTTTTGAAGCGTTTATTGTTTTGTATAGTCATTACTAATCTCACAATTGTGTTTTTATTTTAACCTAGACATGCGTCAGAGAAAATATGTAGTTCTTGAACTTCTTGAGGTGTATGACTGTTAATGTAATCATTCAAGAAGGTACAAACCTCTGTGGACCTTTTCGAGGCTTGCACTTATTTTAAGATTGTGGATTTCAAAGGAATAGACCCAAAGCAAAATCTTAAGATGCTCCTTGGACAATTTCCCTACTTCTTCTAGTTTACTATAAAACTTCTTGGCTCGCCTTTTGTGAACAATAAGATCTGCTGTACAAACCCTATCGGCGTTTTCATTTAAACTGGTATCTCGTAATCCCGTAGCGAGTTGTTCGCATTCACTACAAACATCTATTTGTGATCATCCGAACTTCAAAAAATAACTGTCATTAATGAATTTTAGAAAGAATTCATATTTAACTTTCTTCTCTATTCAGGATACTTCTTTATGAACAGATCATACCTAATTTTCACATTACGCTTTGAGGTACTTAATATCTTTTGTAGCATAATGGAATATTTTATAAAGATGCAATGTGCATACTTATTTTATGTGTACATTCTTCTGTAATTGAGGTAGGTTCATTATTATGCTTTCCTCGCATATTTTAAGGATAATCTCCTTTACTAAGTAAGAAATTCAAGTCCTGGACACGAAAATGAGATATTGGATGCAAATTCATAAATGCTTGTTGCATACCGGCACCCGTTCTTAATTTTTTTATAAAGTATTAAAAAGATGCAGATTTTGGTTTAGCATTATTTTGATCTGCAACATGTCTGCGTCGTCTTGAAACGGGTTTTATTGCAATTGAACCTTGGAGAAAAGTGTCCTGTTCGTTTTTAGTTTATCCGTCGTATAATTTTGCGATTATATGACTTTTTTCTTCATCTGTAAATTTATTTGTGCATTTACTTTTACACCTATCAAATATGAAATAGACAAGTTTAAAATTTTATTTTGAAAGGACAAACCTATGTGCATGGTGGTCCAGTCCTTTTGTTTTTCACAACCTTAACTGATGTAGACATATGCAGCATGTGTCAATTTTCATTAGCCATAGGCGATTATTCCAAACAGTACGTGGCAACATAGTACCCCTTCTTTCCTTTCCAATGACAGCACGACCGATGCATGCTCGTAAATACAAGTTAGCGTGGTTAGCAGTAACTCTTCGACCACCGGCTTGGGTGTTTTACGAGTTGCAAGAATTTGTTTCTCTTTTTCCTTTCAGTAAATACAGAGAATTATTAAGCTGCGTTCACGCTGCATGACACAAACAAAAGCGTAATTCTAATAAAATTAAAAACAAGGTAAATAAAAAAGGATTCTGAAAATAATAATGAACTACTAGATCAGGAGATCGCGGCGGCCATTTGATGTTTCCCGTTCCAGTAATAAGACGGCTTTTATTGCAGACTAGATCGCAACGTGTTCGCATCTAAACATTGAATGTAAAATCTGGTCGGGAGAAGTGGGAAGATCGGAGAAAATCGTTGTGATGTCGATTGTTGCCGGGATTGGTAACGGATAGTAGGGGTGCCACGTTGCCACGTATTACTTGTATACGTATAAATCCCACGTAAACATTGAATCCCTATACCAAATAAAAATTGACACATACGGTATGACTCACCACGTTGACGTGCAAACTTTCTTTCATTATCTGTTCCACGGGATTTTTAGAACGTTTTTTATCTCGTCTGTTTTCATTTTCACCTTCTACTTGGCTACTATCATCTGACGACATAATTTTATTTTGTTTTAACATTATATTTTTAAAATAATTTTATAACCAACTACTGGAATAAACACACTCAAACAACATGAAAGAGCATACATGATCAAAATCGACAACGGCATCTGTTAGAAACAAAAACAGTCAAAGTACTGTTCTTGCTCTCAATGTTGCGCAGTAAGTTCCGGCAACCGCCTTAACAAGGTGATTTTAGTACTGCTTTTTTAATTATATATACACCAATGAGTTGGGCAGAACCAGAATTTACTGGGAATCGCGCAAGGTCTTTTCCAAAATTATATTGTGAGAAGTGAATACATCAACAACAAATTCATGTTCAGAATACGTTAATACATGCCAAGTAGCAAGTATTCTGGTACTTCGCAGGAAACATCATTTAACTTACAATATCTCAGCGATCAGTGCAATAAACAGATATTAACAACTTTGCATATTTACTTTATAAACGTATGTAAAAATACATATAAAGAAAATGATGATATGACAACGCAAAGGAAAAGACTGCTATCTGAGTGTTGTTTAATAAAATTACCTGGCCTAAATAAAATGGTAAACAGTGTCGATGCCTTAATTAACACTAAAGCAGTAGAGAAGGATGGAGTTCATGTTATTTTATTGGAAATAAATAATACATTGCCCCAACTTATCATTTTTCATTAAAGGTGTAAATAATTAGAAGCTTATTGGGTTAATAGCAAGAATTAGGCAAATTATTAAAAAGATATACAAGTGAATGCCGAATATCATAACAAACCAAGACACATGTACAAAAAAGAAAAGAGGTATAGAACAGCTTTTGACATTTTGAAACATCAAACTCTCTTGTTTAAGTTGGAGAAGTAATGCTGTAAAAGCCCAGTTTTGGAATTGGAATCCTACCTAATTAGGTGTAAACGTTGTGAGATTGCATGGTACAAATTTTGACTTAAACTCCTGCAGAACATGTCTTGGTATTCCAACTGTACTGATTTAAGTATTTAAATTGGCTATAAGAATATTTTTTTGGTTGTAGGTATTTTATATTTAACTAAAAGCTATCTGACTTAAAAAATCGTAACAATACATGTTTTCATTATAGCTTCAAATAATAGGAACTTGATAATTATTTAATATGATGGTCATACATCAAATGTTATAGTAATTTTATTTTTATTACAGAATAAATTTACGTGAATCAAAAATTTTTTTAAGTAAAAATTCAGGATTTTTGGTAATAATTTTATCGTTGTTACATATTTCATTGGAGAGAAACTGGTAAAAACACATTAGATTAATAATTTACTTGATTTATTTCATTAATAGATAGTGTTGTATATTTGTTCATTTCAATTTTATTTTAGATTTGAGTGGTAGCTAAGTTTTGAAGGTGTTACAAAAGTTATTTGTTTCCTTTCAACATAGATGAATTGTTGACATGTTTGAAGAACTATGGTATACATTGTGTTTTAATTAACTTTTATTTTTATGTGTGTGTTGATTACATTTTGTGATGATTCACATTGGTGACTTCAATATGTTTATTTATTTTTGGAAATAATCAATTTGACTGTTTATGCAAATGAATATTGGCAAGTCGTGGAATAAGTCAGGAACGCATTTAATGAATTTGCATTAAGGGATACGCAAAATAAGGCCCTGATTGAGCGATAGGCACGGATTGTTGTTGAAAATATTAACCACAAGCGTGAGGATGCATTTGGGTGGTATTAGTACCAACTTTAAGTCAGTGTTCCCGTGTTTATATAATTTGTCTTTCAGAAATGACAGAATTTATGTGAATCATCAAAGACAATTTTATCTAGTATTTCATTAGTTGTTAGATATACAGGTTGAGTCATCTCCATGTGGAAGGCCGATTGTGAGACTCTATGAGGAGCACGTTTTAATTTTATTTTGTATTATACAGAGTGTTCAATAACTTGATAGCTGACCATAGTTATACTTTTTTAAATGCAATACTTTGTATATTATTACACTTTTGTATTTCCCGTATGATTCTTAGTCAAAAAGTTGTAAGATAGTATAGGTCTAAAATATTAAATTTTGATCTATTAACCGTTTTCTGAAAATTCAATGCTTCTAAAAAAATGATATATCTCGAAGATAACGCATCAGATGACCACAATTTTTATTAGTGTTGTTCAAAATAAAGGACCTAATGCAAGCATGTTTCTGGATTGCATTTTAAAGAGTAATTGACACTTTCATTACTACTGGTAGTATTGCTTAATCAAAACCGTGAAAATGTAAATACGTGACAATTAAAATAAATTACAAATGCTTGTGGCAGCAACAGAAAATCCTCACGCCAGTACATGTGAAGTAGGTCGTTTGCAGGATATCAGCAAAACCAGCGTTCGAAGGATCTTAAAATAAAATAAATGTCATCCATAGTGAATACATTTAAATGTTATGTTGCGCACCCATCATTTTAAGGATAGAAGAGCGTTCTGCCATTGGGTAATAACTAAAGTTAATGTCCGGACAATTCCTTTTGATAATGAGTTATTTACTTTCCATATTAATGGAATAGTTGATAGAAAAAAATTTCATTATTATTCAAATGAAAGAGATAATCACTATAGGTGGCGCATAATCTATGGGGAAACATTCTTCTTGATCGGATGATAGGCCCGCACGAAATATTTTAAATGAAATGTTTCCAGGGAAGTGGCTAGCTCGCGGAGGCCCTATTCACTAGCCTGATAAGTTCTTGGACATTACAAAATTAGATTTTTCATTATAGGGCTACGTTAAAAGCCAGGAAAGTGGCTAGCTACACGGTACTCTTTATTAATGTCGATTTATTATTTCGGAAGCGTGTTCAGAAATATTTATAAGTAAATGCATATTCATTTGAACACTTGTTGAATAATCTTTACATATTTGATTGTTGATATTTATTGTTATATTATAGTTTCCGTTCTAATATAATCAAGTTATTAATTGATTTGTTCAAACGAGATACATTAAATCATACCGACGCAAATTGGGATCATAATGTAGATATGTTTATATTGCATGCCAATGGAAAAGACATACGTAATATAATATAACTATTGCAGTGTCATTGTTTTTAGATAATTATATATTTAATAATTTTTAAAAGAAAACTGATATATTAACAATACGTGTGTAAAACAATATATGTGTAAATGAAACTTGCACGTTCTTTTCTTAATATTCACTGATATTGCATCTTCTTCTTTCAATTTAAGTTTATTTATGTTGTTTTTTGCTTAAACACAAATATATATTTGTTTTTAAACATCTTTACTGAATACTAATACTTCACAATTAAATTTGTTTCACCTAAAATATCATTTGACTGACATGTTTTACTATTTTATCTCCTCCAAACAATCATCTGTATGGTAAGGATTCAGTTTCATTGCCAATTTATACATCTTTTACCTTCACATACATGATAATGATTATTATAATTTTTCTCTTTTTGTCCATAAATTTTTAAATTATATCTTATCTTAAATAAACACAACACTTCTTTGGAAACAGCTAATGAGTTTCATTTTATTATATTACCTATACATAGCACTATCAAATACAACATTTTAATTTATTGCTATTGTCCTTAAAGCAAATAAAGCATTACTAATTTTAGTATGTCTTCTCCCTTTTTTCTTCTACAATATTACCAGAATCGTATGCATACCTGAAACAAATGTAGCGATGAAATCCGTGAAGATCGCGATCAAGAAACCATAAAATATTTTCTTCAGTTCATTACACTTGCTCTTGCCTCCTTTATGTTGTTCTAATACCCATACTACGAGTGCATCTTCATCCTCCTGTGTGCATTCTTGCATGTCTTTGTGAACATTATTAAGCCACTGCCAGCTGCTCACTTCGACTAGGGATAATATTCCCTGCATATTTATGAATCCTAAGCACGACCGCAATTTACACGTAAATTGTTTCTACGTAAGAGTTGCTGCTTTTCATCTTGTGTAACAAGCGACGAGGATGATTGTTTACGGTGACTAGTTTCGCGAAAAATATTTGTTCATCTTCGAAAGATAATAAGGCAGTGCAGTCGTAGTATTTGAATGCTAACCATTTCCGAAGGAAGCTCTGTGGAATTTATAGATAATTATGGGAAATCATTTGGGCTCGCGTTTTATTTTTATTTGTCTATAAAAAGGACAACTAGCAAAAAAATATAAACATATTGTTCTTTGATTTACGGCTGCTATTATAAACGCATTCAACTACTAGATTCTATTTCGGTGTTGAACTATTCGTTGAATTCTGTTTAATTGGATTAAAACTGTTATATGTCTCTTCACCAGCAATGTCTTCGCTTTTTGCTGGTGTTATTTATACCTTTCCATTCCAGTACGAAAATAATGTTGCATATAGTTTTGCAAATAAAATTTATCAATAAATAAGATTTTGGTTTGATTGGTTTTTATTATACATTTTTTAAATTAACAATAACCTAATTCTATTAAAAATATTGGACTTAAAACTAGAAGTATTATAGATATTTATTCATGTGTTAGTGAGAAGAACTGTTTACAATTAATTAAAACTAAGGGCCATTCTTTACAACTTCGACTAAAGTTAACTAATCAATGTAATCATTGACTAAGTCTAATCATGGCCTATCTCTAACCGGTTTTTTTCCAGTAACGAGAACTACACCCATTATTTAAAGAATGTTTATGGCTTTATTGTACAAAGTTTGTAACATACACTAATTATCATGTATTAGTTCAGTATTAGCCTACATGATTAAGTTTTCTTTCAACAAAGGCATTTTCCCTTCTGCATTGAAATTAGCAATTGTGTAGCCACTATTTAAGAAAGGTGATGTTGATGTAACATCGAACTACCGTCCCATTAGTTTACTATCTGTTTTTTCTAAAATATACAAAAAACTCATGAACAAAAAGCTAATTAACTTTTTTAACAGTTCAACTTAATGCATTCTAATCAACACGGGTTCTGTGCAAATAAATCTACGAATACGGCGTTATTAACTTTTTAAAACAAATTTACATAAACTTGGATCAAAATCAGTACTGTTTGGGTATTTGATCTTGTTAATCACGAAATTTTACTGCACAAATTACACTGAGAAAAATGAAAAGGTAAATTCAACAAAGCATGTGCTGTCCACTTTTTTTTGTTGAATAAAATTAAATATATATTCAAGCAACGCCATCTTATTCTTCAATGAAGGTTTCTATTTTATTTGAATTTTATTAGTTGAATAAAATAATAAATTAGTTGATTCAAATAAGAATATTTCGCCTCAACATATTCTTATTTTCAATATATTTCGTATATTAAAAGTATTTCAGCTGAATAAATAATCGGTAAATTTAAAGTTCCCCATACGTTTGAATCAACATATTTTCATTTCAACCTTAGAAGTTCCAAAAGTCTCTTGACTGAACAATCTTATAATATTGAGAAAGGCGGCGCCGGCAAGCCCAAAATATCCAGATTGAACCAGATGTACTAACGCGCAATTGAGGAGAAGAACACAGTCCAGTCTCTAGTTGTTTCCTTCGTTTTTGCTAGTTTAATAAATCATAAATACTGTTTCACCGGGTTCTTTGTAGCGAGGGGGATGGTGTGTCATATGTGGAAATAACGGAGTTCGGCAATTATTTGCTATGATTATTTACATCTTGCATGCACAGCTATAACGTGACATGGACGACGTAGAAGAAAAGTTGGTCAGTTGGGGATTTTTCGAATATGTAACAATGTTCAAAGGTACGTAAGATTTGTATTTATAATATTTGTTTAATATGTAGGTATTTTAAAAAGATCACAATCTACACAAAAGATGTTGTACCTATCTATGTGCGTGCAATATAATTAGTATGGTATATACATATAATAATACCACAATAATACGTTGATAGCTAAGGATACGTATGTATGAACGGTATGTGAACAATTATATTTTGTAGGTATTTGCCGTTTGAATTACTTAATTTTCTATAAGATACATGCAATATACTTTAAATTATAAATTTTGGTTATGTATATTAGTAGGTACTGTCATATATACGAGTTTAATCTAACTTTTTCACCAATTTTGAAGAAGTCTAAACTGCATATTGTCTTATTACTTATTAATATGGAAGTGTCACACCGAGGTAAAATGTATTTTATATAACTTGTTCGCACATACATGTAATTTGCAATTTCATTACTTCAGTGTTTTCGAACTTTTAAGTATTTATCTGTAAACCTATAACTTAAAATATAGCGTATAATGCATGTACCAAACGAAACAAGTAACTGCTTGTCTTTGTTATTTATAACATTTTCTATAAATATTCTCAAAAGACACATTTTATCAGAAGAAGTAGCTCCGACAAAAATTATTCTCTATTATATGTATTGTATACAGGGTGATCCAAGTTAGTGCGCACTTTACCATCTCCCTTATTATTCATCCTACGTATAATAAGGGAGATATAAATAGCATAAAAGAAATTGCGACCACGGATTTAACCGATATTACAGCATCACTAATCTCTAGGGAGCTCTGCCATGGTGAGCCCATAAACTAAAGCGTCTTGCTATTTTTACTTATTCTTTTCCCTTCAATTGCGTATGTTTAAGTATATGTTATAAAACATTTTTTTAGTACATGAGGAAGGCTAGATTTTTAACAGCTATAAGAAAAATTCAAAAATGTTATTTCTATCCCTCTGTAATCCTAAGTAAATATTCTTATAGACGAAGAAATCGATTACGAAACATTCCTTAACTTGGATGACGACTTAATAAGGAAATTATTTCCGAAGATAGGGCCTAGAAGTAAATTCTTGATATACCTGCAAGAACTAAAATTGCGAAGAGTGTAAAATTACGTAGACGAAAGTGAAAATATATTGGTATTGCAGTATTTTTTCTATTTGTAGATTTAATTTTTGTATGCTTATTATTATTTTAGCATATACCAACTGTATCAAGAAGCGCAACACTTGTCAGTGAAGATAATGGGAATGAACCAAACTATACAACGACGACCACTGAAACCATAAGTTACCAAAGTCAAATAAATTTAGGAAAACAAGAACTAAATGAAATAATTCATTATGACACTGCTGCAGAGTCCACGTCTGCCGATAATGAAATAAGTAGCAGTTATAAACGAAACGACCTTCTTTTTGACACTAGGAATAATGAAGCCGCCGCGGCATTCATACCAGCGAGTAACCGTACAAATGCATTTTGTGGGGAAGATATGTATTAATATGCATGCCGGAAAACATACCATATGGACCTAAAAGTGCTTTTAAAAGCTACTACTGCTGGAAATGTTGTCTTGGCACCCTTCAAGGACTACCAAGTAAAGTTAGGAATATTTTAATAAACCTTATAATAAACGGTTCGATGACGGCATGTGGTGGGTAAGTAACTCTGATTTATAGCGAATATGGATTTTATATTCTACTTTCTTTTTTGTTGCTATTAGAACACTTCACGCAATTGATTTCGAAATATTTTCGAAAAAAATATGTGAACTGTTTTCTACGGAATCTAGCCCCGTGTAAATACAAAGCACAACACTACAAGCAAATCTATAAATGCCAAAGGAAATCTGATCGCCAATATCGAAATTTAAAAATATTATAAAATTCAAGGGCACCGTTAAGGGAGGAAAAGCCAACAGAAAAGTTATCCGTAATTACAGGTAGGCCTTTTTATATCTAGCATAATTAAAAGCAGTATGAAGTCCAAAAAATACATTAGAACATTTTTCATTTTTGCCAGATAAATAGCGCAAACTTTTACCATTAGCATCCTAGTATACATATATCTATACTAAATTTAGCAAATAATTTTTTCTATATCATGGTACTTGTACTAACATACTTATACTTCCTCAAGTACTTGATAAAGTCAATGTTGCAGAAGATTCTTTATCATTTAACAATGACACAGAATTCAACAGTTTTAATAGGCGAACAAAATATTCAACGTATGACTTTTTAGATACAATGCGAAAAAGCGCTGCTTGGCTAACGTATTCTTCAGAACCATGGAGTTTAGCATTAAAGCATTCCCAAAACACATTCATTCTAAGACGAGAAAGAAGAGTTCATACTATAAGCAAATTTATAGAAAATTCGCCAATATTAAAGCACAAAGACGCTACAGCATTAGTAAGTAATTATTTATGTAAGACATTCGTATCTATGCATGTAAAATTATTTTTAGATTGAAAACGACTTTGGCAGATTGTTTCCAGATTCTCCTGTAAATCTCTTTTCTAAATTGGATTCCTTCTTTCAAAAGTGATTACATAATAAGAAAATTATTGATAAAGTCACGGAGAACAATTAACTTTTATTTGATAATAATGGTCTATCAGAAGATAATATAAATTTTTTACTGTTTTTAGTATCTACATTTTAATTGTGTTTTCTAGACACTAAATACGCCTTAACTTATTAAGAGTACTTAACTATACGTTTATTTCTTACCTAATAAAAGTCTCTGAAAATGTATTGAGTTTTTTCTTTCAACAAATATACCTATCCATTTCTTTTTTGTAATGATGAAGTATGTAAACAAATGTGTTACCTATAGGTTTAATAATACCTACTTATTTCTTCTCAACTGATAAGTTATATTTTTGATTTATGCCTGTGATTAGGCCACTGTTATTGATATCAGGAAACTCAGTTTCTCAGACTGAATGCTTTCTCATTCCAAAAAATATATTTGGTTTGTTTCAGCATTTATTATTTGTTTTAGTTGTAGCATTGGATTTTTCACGAGTTTAAAATGTATTGGTAATTTAAATTTATCTTGAATTAGAACACTTACGTTAAAACTCAGGACTGTTACTATACACCTAAGTAACATTTTATTTTTATGTCTTCGGAAACTATATACAGATTTCATGTTACCGAATGTAATGTCAGTAATTAGTATCATATTCAAGAGTTTATGTAAAAACAAATTAAATATAGTTACTTGCTGTATAAAACAGTTCTAGCTTTAACTTAAAAGTGACGGTTCAACATAAATATAAATTATTCATACATTTTAAACTCATAATGACCAAATGCAAGAATTTGTATATTGAAAATTAACACACTCTTAAATGAAACCTCATATGTCTTGTCTTAATAGACTAGAATATTTCATTTAACTGAAGAAGGATTTCAATGAACGACAAAATTATATTCGTTTAACAAATACGAGTTGTTGACTTGAAATTATTCTAATTTATACAATAACTTGCCTGTGTTAGGCCAACAAACACGTGTAATTGTTGCAATATATTTCATTTGTCTATTCAATTAATAATATTTATTCATACAACACACAAAAATGTTGTGCCAATGTGCAAGTGTCAACAACTTCACTTGCATTGCATCAAAACAGATGAGGTATTGATTATAGGTGAATAAACACGAATGTTGACTGAAAGTGTTTTGTGTTGACTGAACATTTTATTTTTCTCGGTGTAGAGCAATATGGCATTAATGGTTTTTCATATCTTTCTTGCCGTAAACAGTGTGTTAAGATTGATAACTACCAATCTTCCTATGAACCGGTTGATATTGGTGTGCCTCAAGGTTCAGTTTTAGGATCTACTTTATTTTTAATTTATATTAATGATTTACTCACAGTTTTTGAAAACACAATTCACATATATGCTGATGATATCAATGTTACTTTAAGTTCACCTATTCCATCAGAAGTAAATCGAAAAGCTGAATTATTGCTTAATCAAATCAGTAAATGGATGTCAATCAATAAATTAGTTATCAACATAGACAAGAGCAAATTTGTTCATTTCGGTAATAAAATGGCGAACTTTCAACCGTCTTCTAGCATGGGCGATGGTTTTGAGTCGGTGTCTTCTGTTAAGGTTTTGGGTCTCACTATACAAAGCAACCTTGGTTGGAGTTTGCACATTGACGAATTGTGCCAAACTCAGTCAAAAACGTATTATGCTCTAAGGCAACTGAAATGGAGCTGTGGTGGGGATACCCTAAAAACATTCTATAGCTCAAATTTTCTATCTTGCATGTGGTATGGTATTATTCATTGGGGCGCATCGTCCGAAGCTCGTAGAGCCTTTTTGATGCAGAAGCGAGCAATTCGAATTATGTATATACAGCATGTAATATTTTTCCACATGACATGTTTCAAACTTGCACCTAGTTTTTTTTGTTTTGTACTCGTTTCTTGAAATAAGTATTACTATTATTATTTGCTAGTGCATTTGATCTAAATTAGTAAATTTTGTTCTGATAATATTAACGCCATTTTCTATATTTGACAAGGACACGTTGGTAACCGCATTGATAGTCATATTTTATTTTGGATTTGTGATAGACTACTAGAGTGGTTTCATCCTATATGCATACGTACCGGAAGCTGTTTGCATAAACGCTACTCGATGCTAAAAGCTTACATTCCAACGTCAGGTATACTATCAGGTTCATATTTAGGACTAGATTAATTATAAAAAATAATATTTTCTTTTAATTACGTTCTAGTTGCATATAATTTAATAACTGTCGTTGAAATGTTAACTTTGTTTTTTTTATATTTCCGATTTAACTCGATACCCTTTCTTAAGCAAATCTTTAAATACATTCTATACTTACGGTAAGTGATATTTTCTGAAATAATACAAAATATTTTCAATATTATTAATATACTATTCAATAGTTCAGAATATCTATATTACGAGATGTGATCAAAAGATACGATGATTGAATTTTTATAGCAGCTTCTGCTGATGATACATTTATTTGAAATAGTAAATCGTATAGCCTTGTTCGTTGAGACCGGCAGTACCATGTAGGAACAAGGTCGTGTTTACCGTGACTTTGAAGACTGTTTACAAGTGGTATGAGTGATTCATAAGCGGAATGAACTGGTTGAAGAAGAGCAAAAGCGGATCGGGTCTTCTTTCGACATCAAAAACAGACAAAAATAGTGCGTTCAAAGAGGCAATTGACTACGGCTATATCCTTGAGACAAAAATTCAGCGTTTCCAAAGGAAAACTAGTAGCTCTCCTCGCTTTAAGAATACTCATCAGTCAAAGTCAAACGTTAAGGTCATACTCATTGTTTCTTTTTTATTGTGAAAAGAGAGTGCATTCCAAGGGAAACAACTGTAAACTCCGAATATTACAAGCGCGTATTGCAACATTTGGGAAACGATGTACGGCAAAAAAGACCAGAAACATGGGTGAATGTCTTTCTCCTTCATGGTGACAACGCCCCATGATCCGCCTGTTTTTGGCCGCAAAAAAGGTACCTGCCTGTCCATATCCGCCATTCTTTCAGGATTCAGCACTATGCGACTTATGGCTTCTCTCAAAAATAAAAACCGTGCTAAAAAGAATACCAGTTGACCATCCCCAAAATTAAGAGGGCCACGACGGAGGAGCTGAAAGCATTTCCGTAAGAAGCCTTCCCGAAATGCTTCGAAGCATGGAATCAACATAAGTGCATCGCTTGCCGAGGAGAGTACTTTGACAGGAGGAATGAATTCTTTAATGTAAGCTTATTTATTACTTTGTTCCTAATAAAATCATTCACCATCTTTTTTGATCACACCTCGTATATATCTACTCTTATTTTTTTTATTATATTGTTCGTCCAACTCTGTTATATTATCTTATCATTAAAGTTGTATTTAAATAGAAAGTATTAGATTAATAATAATTATCTTTCACATTCTTCTTTATCTATACATAAACAAGAAGCTTTGTAAGGCAAAGCAGCGTAATCAGATGCATCGAACATACTCTTTCGACATGTGCGAAGAATCTTACTAGTTAGTGCAATCTACTGTTGTGGCAGGACTTATATCTGCGAGAAATACACATACATACGTATATGAAGTTTGCGGTCAGTGTATCATGAAAAGGCCTGCTGGCAGTCCAGTAGATGTGAATATTAGTCGCAAAAATATCAACATAACGTACTATCCTTCTTCATATTACCATATGTCTTTCGATTACGCTTCCTCCTGCACCACTGCAATCTCTTAGATTCCTGCTAACATCACTGTATATTCATACATAAGTCGGAAAGTTTGTAATTATTATCTAATTTATTCGTGGTTAACATCTGATAGGATTTAATGCTTTTATTATTTTTATTGTTGTAGTCAATGGTAATTTTTTATACCGGCATGCCAGTATATTTTCTTTGATTTGCTATGTAATGAATTTTAATAGAACCATAATATTCAGAAATACCACATATTTGATTCATTATTTATACATCTTATCGAGTTTAAATAGGATGCATGCTGATTTTCTATGATCACTGTGAATCCAGGGCATTCTTTTTACTTTATTATACATATGCCCGAAGATTCATTTAGTAGTTTAAAATAATAATAAAAAAATAGTACACAGTATTAGAAAATAACGATATAGATATTTCAACTTACCAAATAGAGTCGAAATTGTGAATTTGTAAAAGAAATTAAAGATATTCTCTGAGTTTGAAAGTTATACGAATACTTATTATACTCACTGTATGTACTTCTGTCATAGGTATAGATATGACATTTCAACACAATTTCCTACTGTCTTAGTAATTTCGTCACAAATATTGTTTGTGATATTTTGATTTTTATATAGTTTACTTTTATGTTGTCACATTTTTCATCTAATTATACTACCAATAATTGAAAATAAAGAAAAACGACAACTTAAGTCTTTATTTTGATCGAAGATCAATTCAAATTCCAAGCTCGTGGCCTAGATGCGATAGGTTCCAATTTCCGATATAAGTTAAACTTATATGAACGTTTCGACAAGCGTTTAGTCACTGACAATCTTAAATAACGTGTTACTTGTAAACGGCGTTTCATTTTTAAAAACTCATTTTCTCAGGAATAATAGAGTCATCACTATTATATTTCATATTTGTCGTAATAATTATATTAATTATTTATTTTCTTAAGAATAAAACATTATTATTATACAGTGTGCACGCGATCCACCTGCGGATAAATATACTAGACAAGCTGGTCGACTATAAGTGGGAGAGGGGGGTAGCCTCTGTTACTAACATTAGCGCTACGTTAAAGTCGACACCGCAGAAATCGTTAGTCCGTGAAAATTGCTACTGTTACTGTTCATAACAAATTCTTTAACCAAGAATAAAGTCATTTACTGCTGTATAATTTATAAGTAGAGACTTGATGAAGCATCAAATAATCGCACTAATTAATTTTAGTAACGGATTTCATCAGTAAATAAAAGAAATGATCAGCAATTCTAAAAACTTAAAAATAATAATTTTATTCTTAAAATATCAAAGATAACAAATATAGCTGATATAAAAAACGAAAACCTAACAATAGCAAAACTCTTATTAAGACAAAAAGTACATAATTCCGTAGTATTATTAAGTGACTATGTACTAGAGTCTTATAGCATCGCAGAATATTTGGCAAATGTATCTCGATTTTAATTTATAATATTAATAATCGTTATTGGCTTTAGCTAACTGTAACATTTGTAAGAAATTATGCAATAATAAAATTGACTTTACCAAACTTCAGCATGTAAAAGTAATATGCATTAATTAATACACATTACTTTTAAGTAGTTTTCCTTAGCAACAGCTTTTCTTTCTGTTGAAAATATTTGACAAGTATTTCTATATTTTGAAGGATGTGTTTGATCTTATATGAGGAGTAACACTACCAAAACGCAACAGATCCACTTTGTTTCAAAAATGACATATGGATGGCGTTCATATGCTATTTTGTCGCTCTATTCAACTCTAAAATGTTACACTATCAAAGCGCAACAGATCCCAGTGAAAATAGATTGTGAATATGTATAAACTGATTTCATCAAAGTGCAACATATCCAAATTTGTACCACTGTCAATGCGCAACATATCCATTTGCGGTGAATTCGTTAAGGTGTGTTCAGTGTTGTTCTTTTATTACGCCGTTTTTTCACAATATTATAACAATTCTGGCCTGTGATTACCTACATATAAGAGAATGGATGGTGAGGAAGAAGGTGTTTTTGTACAAGACAACATGGTGGGGCGTGGAACCAGAAAGAGGAAAAATAACATTTCGAGATTAGGAAAAGAAAAGAAAACCAAGAAATCGTAAGTTCTTCAAATTAGCAAACTTATTTAACTTATAATAATAACTTTCGTGCTTCGTTTTCGTAGGTATGGAGCCAAAGATATTAATTTAATAAATTTTGCCCCGCCTTGTAATCACAAATTCGATAACAATATTAAAAAGTTTCAATGCATAGAAGTACCCAAGGAAACTGTACATAATGTTAAACAATTACTTTACACAAGTGATGACAAAATTTCTCAAGATAGTCGTTTGTCTACATTTCTTCGAATTAATCACCCCAAACGGTCTCGTCCAAGCCAAATTTCAGATAAGCGCAAACCGCATGATTTTCACATAACTTATTTGGTAAATTAGCGTAAAATACGTATACTACTTGTTCATTGCATGTAAATTTGTAAAATTGCAGGTAGAGCACGAGAACAAGATATACATCGTGTGCCAGAAATTTTTTGAAAAAGTATTTGAAGTTTCTAAGCGTCGTATATTGTGGATTTCAAGAAATATTCGATATCATAAAGATCTAAAAGAAAAGACGGGAGGAAAAAGGCTCCCTTATAACAAATATGTAGAAAAGAGGGAAAAGGTAAAAGCTTTCATTGGAAAGTTTAAGGGCCGTGAAAGTCATTATAACCGCCAGAAGTCGCATCGCTTGTATTTGCCAGCGGTCTTAAATATTTTGAAAATGTGGAAAATGTACAACAGTAGTCACGATCAAAAGTATCATGTCAGTTATTCGTATTTTCATAAAATATTTTCTTGTCATTTCAATCTGGGTTTTGGCTCGCCTGCCACAGATGTCTGCAGTTTTTGCGAAAGAACCAAAAACAGAGTCAAATTTGCTTCAAATCAAGAAGCAAAAGTACACTGTCTTTTGCTTCTTGATTTGAATCGAGAATTAAATGTGCATAGAATGAGGGCACGGCAATTTCATTTAATAATGAAAGAAGATGTAGATAATTGCGAAACATTTTGTTTCGATTTAGAGCAAGTGCAAACTCAACCCAAGCTCCCTATACAAGAAGCTTTCTACTCTTTGCAGATAGCATTTTATGCATTTTGCGTAGTTGATATTAAAACTAAGCGACCTATATTTTACACTTGGAACGAAGTTCAAAGTGGTCGTGGGTCCAATGAAATTGGTTCGGCGGTATTCCATTTCCTAAAAAATCATAAATTCGGCCCAAACGTAACGAAAATACGTTTGTTCTCAGATGGATGCGGTGGCCAAAATAAAAACTCCCACATGATACATATTTTGATGTTGTGGCTGCACAAGTATGCTCCTAAATCTGTCCAGAAAATAGAATATGTTTTTCCGGTGAAAGGACATTCCTATTTACCTGCAGATCGCGTTTTCGGTAGGGTGGAAAAAGAGTTGCGAAAACATGCAAGAATTGTTTTTCCGGAAGAATATGTAAAAATTTATTCAAAATTTGGGGAAGTCAAGCAAATGGGTAAAGACTGGAGTGTGTACAATTTAAAGTCTTTGCTAGAAACGTTTAAGAAATTGGATGGAATCAGCGAGCAAAAGAGAATTTACATAGCAAGGCCAGCCCAGAAGCAAGGTCCAAACACTGTTCTTGTTAAGACCGAAATAACTTACCGCTTTAATGATCCATCCAAAAAATTCATTTCGTTGCTAAAAAGAGGAAAAAAGATGGAAAGTATACAATTGGAAGAAGTTATGGGAGAGCAAGGCATAAGTCAGGACAAGGGGATGGCAGTGAATGTGCCGCTCAAGCAAGCATACGGTAATCATTGGTATCTGGAAGAACAATTTGACTGGTATTTTACCATTTTGAGGGACTTTATAATAAACAACGATAGTAGAGAGGACACTGAATATATCGACTGTGAATGCACAGAAGAGGAACAAGAACCAAGATTATAAAAACAATCACTTTCTTACATAATTACGTTACATTTTGCAAAATTTATTTTCTTTTTTAGTAAACGTTTTCTGAGTTGCACCATTAATTTTCCTCTTTACAAAGTGAAACATATCCATTTCTCCTATCAAAATGCAACATATCCAAACTTTTTTCGAATTTACAAAAAAATGGAAAAAGAACGATTTCCAGTAATAAGCCTATTAAAATAAATACTGAATTTTAAATCAAACAAAAAAAAATGTTATTCTGTTTTCTTAAATAACAAAGTAATAGAAAATACCAATTTATTTTATTTTATGTCTGACGGATATGTTGCATTTTGGTAGTATTACTCCTCATATATACTTCAAATAGGTTATATATATATAGGTTATATTCTCATCAAAATCAATCTGCAATGTGCAGTCCTCTTCTGTTTTCTCTTTTAAGAGATCTGAAAGTAATTTATTCTTTTCTTTACGTGTTTTTTTTGTTCTTATTCTTCGTATATTTTTACCGATTCATTAACTTCTTCTGCTATAACCTTATTAATTCCAGTTGTCCCTCTAATGTTTCAATACGACACTTCCAGTTGCTGTAGTTTATACCGTCAAATATCAGTCTTTTAGATAGTACATACTTTAATTAAGTACTTTATTCTAGAAAAACCCACACAACTTCTTAATGTTTTCTATGCGCACTGATGCGGTAGGCTAAGTTTTTGCAACTAAAATTCTCCTTGAGCCATTTTCGACCAGCCTTTATATCCGTGGCTGTTTGAGTTACATGGCTGATTTTTTTTCGATATGCGTTAAAATTACCAATAAAATGCAGTATTGCAAATATTATTTACCCAGGTACAATAACGTCCAAGATATTAGTATCCAAATATCACAATTTTGGGTATTCACTCACTGAATGACTCATAGATTATCATTAATCTAGGGTACTTTCCATTAAAATTATACACATACATAGCGTCTAATATGCTGGTTTCTAAAAAAATCGAAATTAAGATAATCCAATTAGCTCATAATTATCATTATCTTTATTATCTACTACAAGGCAATGATTCGGCACGCAACATACGGAATAGTGGCAGAGCAAGGGCAATGCGTAGCAGTGAAGCCGTTGATGAGCGGGACGAGAGATCATCGTCTATAGAGCATCATATCGTGCGGGGCTAGAGTGCGGATGTTTGTTTAGCAATTAGATTATTTTCTTTATCTTGTTGAAAATTTTGTCGTCCTTTATTGGAATTTTTTGTTTTTCTTTTTCATGTTTTAGTTGTTTTTAAAAACTGCTTTAATGGCCATACTTCACATTTATAGTTGTTTGTACTTGTAAAAGAAGCAAGGGGGTATGTGTGCTATATTATCTTTAAAAAAATAACTTAAATACAGAAACCATGCCAAGTTACTTGCTTACAGCGTCATTTACACTTTCCCGATTAACACATAAAATTCTGTGTATATTGATAAAGTTTCAGATTAAACTTGGCAAGTTCTTATTATACATATAAATATTATTGAAACCTCTGAGAAAACTTGCCAAGTTAGATCTGGAGGTTTATACATTCAACAGAATTTTCTGGGCTTATCAGAACAATGCAAGTAACGAGTAAGCAAGTTATTTGGCACAGCTTTTATATTTCATTTATTTTTTTAAGATTAACACACGTCTGCGAGAAGTTGGTCTGCTTTTTTTCACATATATGAACTTATAGTAATAATATTTAGTAACTTAAATCTATACTTCTAAAACAAATTTGTTCATTTAACAATTGTTATTCATTAATACCTGTGTGGATTATTGGCGCCCAGATACATACAACAAAATAAATACCTTCGTTAAATTTAATTTAACATTAGTTTGTTTTTATTGCTTTCAATCGATTCTTCAATGATGCCTATCGGCTATGCATTTCAGTAAAAGTAGGTGCATTCTACGCGTGTATTTGTCGGTCTAAGAACGCCCGAGAAAAACAAGCATGCAAAATAACTTCATGCTCAACTAGTCAGCATTAATAAATAGATCTACCTACAATTAAAGTCAAATAGACGTTTTACTCCTTTTGCCATTTGCTTTCTAGATGGAACGTATTCTTTGTAATTGGTTTCGAAGCGGAAATTAATTCTGTCGGTGAAAATTTTACTTGCTACTGCATTTCTAGACAAAATAAAGTTCAAGGAGGTAGTTTATTCGAACAAAAAGTTCTATTATTTTGTCGTCTCTAGTTGTCTTCTTAAATGGGAAATAGAAATCGGATTTATGGTTGTGTTTGCTAATGGTAAACTTTTTAATAATAGGTATTAATGCTGTGCTCCTTTTCCTTGCAACATTTTCCTTCTTCTATACCACTCATAACTTATTTTACTTTCTTATACGTAGTATAAGGGAGTATTGTGATGATGAAAATTTTAGACCTCGAGATTTTTGCAAATGTCCACGTTTTGAGGTCCCCTGATACCGAAAACGTGGTTTTTAAAAAATGTCTGTGTGTCTGTGACCACGATAGCGGTCAAACCGCGGGAGATATCAATTCCAAATTTTGTATTTACGTGTATAATCTCCCTCTTGAGATCCGATTAGTTTTTCAGTAAAATCGGTAAACCGGAAGTAGCAGTTTACTTCAGTGAAAAAATCGAATTTTGTCAATATTTCGTCAACTACTAAGTTTAAACAAATTTATAAAGAATTCATATGTACTTAAAATTAAAATTGAGAATAATTTTATTTATAAAGTTTTTCGAAATTCCTACTGGAAGTAGGTCTTTTACTCTTATTGAAAATCAGTTTTTGCGAATATTTCGCAAGTCATGCTTTTTAGATAAGTACGTTACGAGTATAAAAGTATTTAAAACATAATTTTCAATATCTTTTGTATAAAAAAAATTTCAAAATTCAGACCGGAAGTACCACTTTTACTCTTATCGAATAGCGATTTTTTGCAAATATGTCGTAAGTTAGCATTCTATATATGTTTATCAAGAGTACAAAAGTATTTAGAATTGGATTTGCAATATTTTTTGTATATATGAAATTTCAAAATTCGGACCGGAAGTAGCACTTTTACTCTTAGCGAGTAGCACTTTTTTGATAATATCTTGCAAAGTATGCATTCTATAGAGATTTATTAAGAGAATAGAAGTACTTAGAATAAGATTTTGAATAATTTTTGTATAAAGAAATTCTTAAAATTCTATAATTTGAAAGGCTCATACGTATAAGAAAGTCGTGTGGTGGCCACACCTTATTTTTTTATTTTCAATTACGAGGGACCGTTTTTACTTCGCGGAATGTAGGAAAAGGAGAGAAAATAAAAAAGGAAAATAATTTTTCTTTTTCAATATATTCACCTGCAACCCTAATACATTTTCAGATCGTTCAATTAGTTCGTGTATGGGGCTTCATAAAAAAATGTTTTATCTTTTCCGGAAAAATGCAGCGAAAATGCGTCGTTTACTTCTTACCTCTCGTAAATTTCTTCCTATACAGCTCACTTTTATAATACGATAACGAACATTTCAGACTTCGTGATTTTTGCAGGTGTCCACTTTTCGAATCCCCTGATACCAAAAAATTGGTTTTTGCAGACATGACTGTGTATGTGGTTGTATGTGTGTGACCACTATGGCGGCCAACTGACTGAAGTTATCAATAACAAACTTTATATTTATGAGTAAAATCTTTCTCTTGAGGTCTGATTAGATTTTTAGTAATATCGGTAGACCGGAAGTAGTTAGTCATTTCGGTAA
The DNA here is from genome assembly GCA_963170755.1 of Amphimallon solstitiale. Classification (NCBI taxonomy): domain Eukaryota; kingdom Metazoa; phylum Arthropoda; class Insecta; order Coleoptera; family Scarabaeidae; genus Amphimallon; species Amphimallon solstitiale. The sequence goes on along the minus strand of OY720678.1, from coordinate 125,303,287 downwards.
AAAACTTAAAATCAATTAATATTTCATCAACTACTAAGTTTAGATAACATTTCTAAAGAACACACAAGTACTACAAAATTAATTTTGAAAAGATTTAAAGTTTTTCGAAAGTCCTGCCAGAAGTAGTTCTTTTTGTTTTATCGAAAAATGGTTTCTTGGCAAATATCTTGCAAATTTTGCCTTCTATACAGATTTATCTGGAATAAAAATGTATTTAGAGCGGAAAAACTTATGTAAAAAAAAAATTCAAAATTCGGACCGGAAGTAATACTTTTGAATAGTAGTTTTTTGCAAATATTTCCCAAATTATGCATTCTAAACAGATTTATTAAGAGAATAAAAGTACTGAGAGCTAGACTTGGGATAATTTCTGTATAAATAAAAGTCAAAATTTAGATTAAAAGTAACACTTTTACTCAAAGATTTGTTTTATTAATAAAATAGAGATTTTAAAACTTAATTTGGATCAACGTGTGTATTAACATTTCGCAAAGCACATACCTATGCGAAAGTCGTGTGGTGTACACACTTCATTTTTATTTTAGGGAACAGGTAAAATTTGCTAGGAGCCAGATCTGGATTACAAGGTGGATCATTCAAAATACAGAAGCCCGCCCACTTTATGCAAGGCACCCAGCTCAACACGACTCTTGTGGACGGGAGCATTATCGAGTAGGAGCAAGACACCTTTCATCATCGTTCCCCATCTTTTTTCCTTTAATGACTCCTTTTACTCGCTCCAAGATTAGTAGCCTTTGCAATCAATTCCTTCTGAATCCCAAAAAACAGCCATGAGTTTTCGGACCGATTGTGACACCTTAAACTACTTGGGTGGTGATGTGCCTTCTTTATGCCAGTGCATATCCAGTAACAATTTGATTCAATACATCATCCCTGCTTTCATTACATGGATCCAAAAACGGACAGGAACATTTCACGCGCTGTTGCTTTTGCGGCGGCGTGAGTATCTTGGCACTCGTCTTGCGCTATTCTTAGTTATGCTAAGATGATCATGAAGAATTTTGAAAACTGTTGTATCACATACTCTAGCCATTTCTGCTAACTGTGTCTTCTTTAGCCGAGCATCTTCCATTATTAATTTTTCGACTATCGCCGTCTATCTTACTAACCATTTGCATTATACCAGACGTTTTATATTATCACCAGATTGTCAACTGTGACTAAATTGAATCTGCTAACTGAATAAATTTCTGAGTCAGCCAATGTAAACTTTGAGATGTAAAATTTCCTTTTGTTATAAAAAAAGCATACACTGTGTTTTTTCGATATTCACGAAGATCCTGTTAAACTTGACCCACTTGTTTACTACGGATATGGCCACATCAGCAGCGCTAATAACATCGTCAATATTGTTCGATGAAACCACCAAATTTATGTCATCGGCATATAGCATCATACTAGCAGTGCCAATTAGGCAGTTAGGGAAGTCAGTGATAAAAATTAAAAATAACATCTGCCCAGGACAGAGCCCCGTGGAACACCCATACGTAACATCAGTGTTACCAGAAAAATTCCCGTCGATGCTCACTCTGTTTCCTTCCCGACAAATATTACTCGAACCACTTCAGACACCATTTACACCGTATCTACTAAGCTTATGCAGTAATATTAAATGGTCAACAGAATCAAACCGTGTTGATTTTCAGACATGAGTTTAAAATGGAGAAAATAATTCATCAGTCTTTTATTTACAATAAATTCATACATCTTGGACAAAATGGATAGTATACTTATGGGACGGTAATTGTTAATATTACTTGGATCACACTTCTTGGACATCGGGTATACCGTAGCATATTTTAACTTTGACGCAAATCCACCATTCTCTATAGAAATATTTATTAGGTAAACTATTACACCCGTTATAAAAGAAACTGATTTCTTTAAACAAAGCGAATGTCGTGAGGCGTTAATGTTATTCCGATTATTGTTATTGTTGTGTCACCAATGTAAACGGCGCTTGAACATAAATTTGGCAAGTAGTTGCTCGAACAGAATTCGAAGGCTCCATGACATATGACACCACAGCAAAAATTATCTACATAACATTGACTACGAATGGTATTCAGAGGACTATATATTAAATCAAATCTCTCAAGTCAAGTTGCCTGAAGTCAAGTTTAATGTAAAATGTATGCTATACAGTGTGCACGCGATCTACCTGCGGATGAATATACTAGACAAGCTGGTCGACTATAACTGGGATAATAAGGGGGTAGCCTCTGTTAATAACATTAGAGCTACGTTAAAGTCGACACCGCAGAAATCGTTAGTCCGTAAAATTGCTACTGTTACTGTTAATAACACATTCTTTAACCAAAAATAAAGTCATTTACTGTACTGCTTTAAGTAAGATGGAAATAATATTAAGCAATAAAAAGCACTACCTAGATAATTTATAAGTAGAGACTTGTTGAAGCATAAAATAATCGCAATAAATAATATTAGTAATGGATTCCATCACAGCATCCCAAATTGTATGAGTAAATAAAAGAAATGATCATCAATTCTAGAAAGTCGACTAGAGATCGACCGTTAACAAAATTCAAATGAAATGCGCAACTGCAGCTGCTATCCTTGTTGCACTGATTAAACTCGAGTCAGTCTAGCATCAGTGGAAATGTACTCAAATTCCCCTGTCTTTTCCAACACTACACTCGAGGAATAGGACAGTTTGTATATTGCTTTCTCGTACTAACTCATACAAACTCTCGGTGTCGTCGTTTTATCACACAGTAAATGCATCCGCAACTTGCAGGCAAGCAATTGGTATATAAAGTCTATGGCAAATAAACCATTCAGTGCTAATTTATTGACATCAGCATTTATCAGTTGATTTATTCATTAACATTTAAAGATAGTGCTTTTACTATATAATGTTATCTAAAACATCTTAAAAGACAGCTGCTGAATTGCTTGATCCCCTTTGTATTATAAACACTACTAATTATTATAAATCGACAACGACGAGTTCTAGAATTAGATATTTTTAAAAAGTCTTATCTATTTGAAATTGTCAGTAATTTGACCAATTACTTGGATATTTTTTATAAGAGAAAGGCGGATTAGTAATTTGATAAATTCCAATTTCAAGGGAAATATGATAAACCAAAAATTTATTCGTATATAAAATGACACATATTTATTTTGGATTAAAGATAAGATAATTCAAATATAATTATTTGAAAATATTTCATGTAAAACTTAAATCAACAATTTGTATGAATTTCCATTAGGTGAAAATTAGCTTCTATTTCATTCAAATGCAAAGAAATGTTATTCATATCTCGAATCATAAAAAGACCAAGGTTATTAGTTGCGGTGATTTATCTAAATATGCATTGTACATAGATACGTAACAAGTCTCTGGTTTAGTCAGAGATTGCGGTTATGTACAATACATATTCAAACAATACACTCCACATAATTTTTTCGTACACATTTTTTTAAAACATTCTTACTGCGAACAAGTTATTATCATGATGCTGGGGCTGTTCTCTATGCATTGTTTTGTGTTAATGAATTCGGGAATAATTGCAAGGTTGTTTACTAACAACACCGTGTGACATATCTGATAAAATATATCTAGAAAATGTAGTATAACATAATTTTATTTGTATGTATACGAGATGAATTCGTTCATGGTAAAGTTCAGAATGATGCGAAATTACTAGGGTGTGCTGAAAATATTTTAAATTATTGTGAATGTGATTTTGTGTGATATAGGTACTAATAAAAGTGAACACTGCATCAAAATATATTAATGTGATTTAATGTCCAAATTGGAATATGCTTGAAAACTTGGTATGTCTTTCTTAAAAGGGTATTTCTAAACTTTAATTTATATACTAGGTGACTCAAAAATTGCATACATTTTTAAACAACATGCGTTAAATGTAACGTATAAATTAATTTATAGTTTAGATGAAGGATTTGCAGAAAACTCCTTCAAGGGCTATAGTGATTTTGTAAAAAAAAGTCATTATTAGACGAGAAAGATTTACTTTTGCGACACCATTTTCATGGCCAACCTTAAGTTTTTTCTTTAAATGACAGGTATTTCATTTTTTATGGCATATTCGGGCATATCAACAAAAAAACTCTTTTTAACAACATATTGTTTTGGGGGTTTTATGAGAAAATTTGACAAACATTTTCCGTGATGCGATTTTAAAAAAAAATATTATCTGACTATGAAGATTCACTTTTTCGATTTCATTTCCATAGCCAAACTGGGTTTAACTTTTTAATGACATACATTTCAATTCTCTCACATAACATGTTCATTGATTGTATAATAAACTTAAGAATTAATTAAAGTACGTATTATCCATCACAACAGTTTATAAAACACTAATTCAATAAGTGTTCGAAATGACCACCCCTCTTGGCAGTAGGCAAGAAAATATAGAAATTCTTGTCGGACATTATGCAGGAGAGTAGATGGTATTTGCCCAAATTCCCCTCTAATATGTTCTTTTAGATCATCTAAATTTTAAGGACGATTCCTATAACTTTCTTATTTAAATATCCCCACAAAAAGTAATCCAACGGTGAGATTTGCTGATGTAGGAGGCCACTGTTTACCTCTCCGTCTACCAGTTTATCTGCTTGAAAACATATCGTGTAGATATGCACATACATTGGCGGCACAATGCGGGGGAACCCCTTATTGTTGAAACAAAATCTCATTATTGGATAAACCTGGTTCTAGAAATGAGAGTGTTTCGAATAAAGTAGATCGAAGATATAAGGCCCAACAATATGTTCACCCATAATTCCTACCCATACATCAACTTTTTGTGGGTGATGAGAATGCTCATGCATCCTTTGTGGATTATTTCTTACATAGTATCGACAGTTTTGTCTATTAACCACCCCGATTGAGGTAAAATGTAGTCAAGTATTTATCAGAATTTTTGTAAAAAAAAAACATGATGATATGTGTGATGTCATAAAAAAAAAAGTTGAACTCAGTTGGCCATGAAAGTGGAATTGCAAAAGTTTACCTTTATCGTCACATAATGACCATTTCTATCAAATTGTTATACCCCTTGAGGATTTATAGAAAAATCCTCTATATAAGCTATAAATGATTTTATGCCTCACTTTTGATGGGTGTTGTATTAATGTGGTAACACATATACAGTATGCCCCCCCCCCCCGAATGAAGTTGGCAAGAGAGTAAAAAAATTTTTTTCGAATTTGCGATAAAGTCATTGTTAAAAAATTCTGATTGTCGAATTAACTAGTTTGCAATTAAAATAAATTACGTTACATATACAGGGTCCTAAGAAACTAAGAAAACGTGAAAATGCTCTAGAGAGAAGTAGCATTATTTTGCAATTTAGAGTTTACTGTTAACAGAACAAGTTTGTGGAAAATATAAAATTAGATAAAATACAAAATTTCAAGTCTAAATTTAAATTTTTACGATTGTATGTTGTTTAGTTTAATTGTTATCTTGTTATCTTAAATTTAATATAGACAATTCTTAATTTAATTTTGTCTATCACTGGTTGCCGTGTCGCTAATATTGAACTGTCAAACGTCGCGTCATTTAGTGTAGATATTTCAATATGGTTACTTTCCGGGGTTTTACAACATGTTAATCATTGAAGAACGTATTATGTTATGGTATTTTAAATGTATCTGATCGATATGCTGACATGTATCATAAAAAGTTCTCGAAAATTACTATAGTGTGTGTGAAGCACTGTGTAAATAAATTCGATTTAACTGGAATTATAGTGATCATTAAGAAACTCAAGAAAAAATACAGCAAAAACGATACGGCTACACTGTTGGTAATAGATTCAATGATAGAAACGCAACAATTATCTTTAATAAAACGATCACAAATACTGAATATTTATTAGTAAAACTCATTTGTAAAGAATTTACAGAGAGAACAAAGTTCGCCCGCCCGTTTAAACCAAAGCTGCTATATACACGTGAATTTGGACATGTAGAGAGTAAGGATTGGACTATTCATGGGTTTGGGAGAATTATTTCGCAGATAGAAATTTTACGTCACAACCTTTTTTTAATGATTATTAATGATCACGTTTCATTACAAAACCGTCGCTACTAGGTGTTTTACGGAAGTCCGGAGTTTTTTACGATCGAATTGTTAGTCTGTATTTTATTGAACTTCAATCAGCATGTTAATGCGCGTATTTTGGAAGCTTATCTAATAACGTTTCTGGATAATTTACCTGTAGAAATTCGCCATAACATTTTGTTTTGAAACAAGACGGATGCCCTTGCCCCTCTTATTCGACGCTTTTGGAACGACAATACTTGACAGATCTAAAAACGAATCCTAATCTTACACCTATTGACTTTTTTTGTGGCGTATTTTAAAACACAGTTTGTGATAAGACAACTTACCGCATGATCGAGATATACTAAAAGCACGAATACAGAACTCGGTAGCATATAAATGAATCACTAACCATTCGTAAAGCCCGTGTTATATTTGATTGATGGTCAATGTATTAAAAGAATGGAGAAATGTGTGGAAGTTGGGGGCGGCTATTTGTAATAAATTTTGTTGACTTTCTTACATATTTGAAATTTTGTATTGAAACTAATTAAGTGTAAGATAATGATACTTCTCTCGTGAAGTATTTTTAATTTATTAAGTATCTGTATATCTAATATAATTTATTTTAATAGCCAACTAGTTAAATTCGACACGCAGAATTTGTTTTAAGAATGAATTGTAAAATCGAAAATAAAGTTTTTTGCCTTCTTGTCAACTCCTCCGTCCGTGGACAAACTGTATAATTAAGTAGAAAATAATGGAAGTTTGAAAAAATCAAACACTTTCTTCCGGTTTTTACTAATAACTAGCTGGTGCGGCAGACATTTTTCTGTCGTTTCCGGTAGGTGCGAGATTAGTATTATACCAAAAAAAATAGCGACATCTACCGGACGGCTGCAAATACCAAAACGATTTTGTTAGCAACATATTGTGTACATATACGTCATGTCGGTTTATAAATACAAAATGTATTAATAGGTAACTCGACCACAGCGCCACCTATCAGGTCTAGAGTTTGTGATTTTTTTTCTTGACACTAAACCGATATATATTAAGAATATGAATTATTTTGGTCCATAAATATAGAATTTGTTAATAACATGGCTACAGCTATCGGACCGTAGCATAGCTATTAACCATCGTACCGACAAAGCAAATATATTGCGTGAATTTGAGCTCAATCGGTCAGGTCGTTCAAAAGTTACACGATAGCTAAGAGAAGCACCAATTTAAGTTGGAATGTGTTTTCCATATTTTGCTCCAGATCTTCGAGATTTTTTTTCATTTGAAAACATTCAACGAGTTATTTCCATCCTGCGAGCATAGCGAATAAAACAAAAAAAAAAAATCATCCAAATGTATCGTTTCTACCGTCAATTATAATCGAGAGTGCATACAAAAATTATGATTTTTGTAGTTTGTCTGAATTGTCCGAGTTTACTTTGTAGCTGTTCTGGTCTTGAGTTTATACACAACGCCTATATAAAAATTCAGTTTTTCCCGAATTTTCCAATTTTCCGGTCAACTTTTCCAATTTTTCTTTTTATAAAAGCCTTATTCGAACTACTACGAACATTTTTTTAAAAAAATTAGCCGAATAGGTCCAGTCACTTCTCAAGTAATACCCTTACCAACGAACAGCATTTCATTTTTATTTATGTAGATGACTTGGATTCCAGTTAATGATCAAATTCTTTTGATTGTATCATATGCCAAGCTACATGTTTCTCATGCTACAGAAGCTGCAGACTTATAGGGCGGATGTACCAAATTGTTTAACCTTCTACTGATAATTTTCCATACATATTCTACCCATGGATATATGTTAGTTTTTGGGAGTTATGATTAAAAAAAATGTAGATATTAGTAGTATTGAAAGCGATAAAGTGAGTAATTTGGCCATATTTCCAAGTTTCCAAGTAGAAGTCACATATTCGGGATAACCACATTATTATTGACATTCGTGAAATAGGTTTTGTAGGTCATATAACATTTCAAGTAAAATTTTGCAATATTTCGAAATTGGCACCATTTTGATTTATCAGCGCACATCGGTAATATTATTTTTATTGTATGATTCCTAGTACCCATTAGATTTCCAAAAAAATTTAAAATGGAAATGTCCACATGTAGTTTGTGATTTGGGTCATATTTGCTTTTTAATACAATAAGATTCGCTGACTTACATACCAATGTTCTCCGTAAAATTATGCCTCAAGAATTAGGTTAGGTAAACGGCGTTAACGCACAGAAAACATTTATACGTTTATTCTTTTTAAGTAACATCCATTTCCTATGTCAACGGTGGCGAATGGGACACGTGAAATGCAAAACTCGTCGAATTTTTACAAAAGAAAAGAAAGTTTCCATTCCTTCTGCCAGTCACGATTATATATTTATCTAGTCTTCGGCATCTATACGAAGAAGAATATAAAGCAACTACACGTACATACCATACGTACATATACAAAACAACGTTTATGCATCTTCCAAGTCATTACCGTAAACAGCCTTCGGCCAAAAACATAGAAACCTACTAAAAGAAACAAGTCCACCGTGTAAAATGCACAAACGAACGATTGTTGTCGATGGTGAATGAAGACGTTTCGCATATCATGTTTGTACCGATTGTATAAAAAAAGTAAAACATGAATTGCCGTCGACGAAAGTGTTACTTAAGACTTTTAAAAAGTTTCAAAAAGACTTCAACTAGCCGACAAGGAAAAGCACTTAGCTAGCCGCGGAATGAAAAGCGTACCTTTTCTTGTACAACTTCTAATGGATTTTATAGTTAGTGTCTATGTAAATACGCAACTGTTTATCTTCACGCATACTTACTTGTCATTAAAATGAAGTTAGTATCTAAGTGAAAATTGATCTTCTATAAATCTCTATAGTCTGGGAAATAGAACTACTATACTGTCACTTTAGATTTACCGTTTTGAATACCTACGTCAATTATTGACGTAATTTAGTTCTGTTTGTAAATATCTTCTTTATGTGATATGCTTTCTTATATATTCATAATTCTTTTGAAGATACTCATATTTTTAAGAGTTTTTTAAATGAAATAATATATGTAAACAGTTACAAGGATGATTGTTAATTGAAATGAAATAGTCTTGAACATTGTGATAGAGTTGGTTGTTACTTGTTGGAATTCCATTTGTAATAAAATGAACAAAACACTTGACCAGTGGCGGCCCGTGATTTTTTGGGACGGGCGGTCACGGGGGGGGGGGGGGCTGAGTGTTTAATATCAAAAATTAAGTACAGACAAAAAATAAACTCAATATGTTATTTAATTAATTTGCTTGAAAATAAAATCCTTTCTTCTACTGAGCTACTGTCGTTTTTTGATATGCTTTTGTTAGTTTTTGCAAAAAAGTCAATTTTCTCAAATGGAACAGCCTATATATTATTCAATTTTTGAATTTCTTATTAAATTTCACATCAAAAACATATAGGACGTTAATACTTTAAAAGTGACTATTACTGAGCTATTGTCTCTTTTTGATATAATTTTGTCAGTACTATACTATATTAATTAAAACTACAAAACTGACAAAATTATATCAAAAAGAGACAATAGCTCAGTAATAGTCACTTTTAAAGTATTAACGTCTTACACGTTTTTGATGTGAAATTTAATAAGAAATTAAAAAATGAAATAATATACAAGATGTTCCATTTGAAAAAACTGACTTTTTTGCAAAATCTAACAAAAGCATATCAATAAACGACAGTAGCTCACTAATAGTCACATTTAAAGTATTAACGTCTTATATGTTTCTGACATAAAATTTAATAAACAATTCAAAAATGAACTGATATACAGGCTGTTCCATTCAAAAAAAATTGACTTTTATACAAAAACGTGTCATGTAATTTTAATCCAGTTTCCTGCACATGCAGTTAGTAACTGTAAAAAAAAATAAGACATGCTTCTGTTAGGACCTCTTATTGTAAACAATACTGCAAAATAAATTTGTCCATCTAATACGTCGTTTTCGAGAAATATAATTTTATTGAAACATTGAATTTTTCAGAAAAATTGGAATAAGTCAAAAACTTTAGATTTTAGGCCTATACTATCTTATTACTTTTTGACTAAAAATTATCCCGGGAATACAAAAATGCAATAATATATAGGGTGTTCCATTAAAAAAACTATAACTATGGTTAGCCACCAAGTTATGGAACACTCTGTATAATACAAAATATTTTTAAAATGTGCTCCTAATGAACAGCTATCACAAGGAAAAAAACCGCTTCGAAATATCTTTAGTCATAAAGGCATAATCGGCCTTACCCACTTAGATGACTCACTGTAAACAATGTAATATATATGCTTGGTCTACATACTTACATTATTTTATTCGTTTTGTCATTCAGTTATATACGTATATACATTGCTAATTTTTAATTTTAATGTTCAAAAATTTCTAAACATTAATAGTTTTAAAGCGTGTGGTTACTTATTATCGAAATTATGTTGTCTTTAAGATGTTCCCGTTATCTGAGCTTTCTATTAAATATATTTGGCCCGCAAAAAAATTACGGATAAATTTAAAGCACATATTTACAAATTCCATATGCCAATTTAACATATCATGCGAAAAACGGTAATTGATTATCGTATTATTTTCGTAGTATGATGAATCCTATAAAAATAAGTTACGATATATAACACTACTTTATAGTATGTAGATCGCAATTCGATACTAATTTCATACTCTACATGTTTTTAATTTGTATATATTTTTATCCTTTTCTCTCGCAATGAAGTCATATGAGATGGGTGGAGCGAAGTTTGTATATTGTAGTTACATGAAATAATTAAAGAATGGTACAGAAGAACTGACCAGACTACAAGTGACATAATTTTCAATTTTCTAGATGCTAAGGGCATTGAATTGTATAATTTGAATTTACTGTCTTTCCATGTTTTTGTTTTATTTCTATTTTGTATTTAGGTTCCTGGACAGTTTTAAGACTCAAATGTTTATTGCAAATATGAGTAAGAGAAATTCTGCGTATTTTAAGGCAAATTTTGATCATGGGTACGTTGTAAGCACAATGAAATTACTTAGGGCGCACCAATAGCATTTTTTCCATGTCAAAATCCACTTTGTTACTGACAAAAACGTTGATATTAAAAAGTTTCCCAAGTTAACTACATATTTAAAGAGAAAATCTGCTTCTTTCAAAAATAACATAAAATGACGTTGCAGTAAAATAATACTAGTCTGGTTTTTACTGTCGTGGGTCAGGGAAATTCTACGACGAAATATGGACAATAACAGAAGAATGCTATTTTTTGGTACATTTCTCTCTTTCCAAAACCTTTTCAAACGCAGCCGCAACATATTTGTGGTTATCACATATCCGATAATACAAAAATATATATACACCAGTAAATGTATCGCTTAGCATGGATCACCCATAATCCGATGTATACACTAACAAAATCCGAAAAGAAACCTATGCGTCAGTGCTACCAACTACATATTGAACAAATATTATTTCTATCTACAAAATTACTTTATTAAAGTATACAGCAGTTCACTTATTAATATAATAATGAATAAATTAGTAGTAAATAATGTATAACATAAATTAATCATTACGAATTAGCCAGATAAGAAGCAAATTAAATTTAGAAAGGTTTATTACCTCTGTAATTCATAATAAATGATCGATTTGGATTAAATATTTAAAAGTATCGGTTCTTCTCCCTAAATGTTTAGATTTCTTTTGATATGAAGTATACGTTTAATGCTAAGACTATTAAGATTACAATTCCGAGAGAATTTAACTTCTAGTTATAGATTTCCAAACGACTGAATCGATTAAAATATCAATTATGTAATATATTCTGACTATTTCAGACACCAGTACAACCTTTATATAATTATTTTACACCTGAACAATTCACATTATTTAATTTTGTAAATTTGCTTTGCTCATTTATGCACATGACTTAATATTTGCTATACCTGCAAGTATAATAGGTACAATATTTGTTATGCTAATCAGCTAGTTGTAGGCATGTTAAATTCACTTGAACAGAAAATTCTCTTTGAAATGAATCAAATTAAATGAGAATAATGTATGCATATGTATATACAATAGACAATGTAATTATTGTGTTATTATGAGTCACAATATTTCGTATTAACTTGAATAGATGAATAGGAAACGTAGCAAATTTTTCCTTTATTACCAAATCTTGATCTTACACGTGAAATAACATGTTCATATGTGATTAGAATATGATTATTTAACAGTCGAATATGGAATATTCCAGCGTATTTGTACACATTCTGTTTGTTTGCTATTGATATGTTTCTCTTTTTTTGAAAGAATATCTATATATCTGTAGGTGTCGGTATACATACGAGGTGTGACTAAAAAAACTGGACTAATATTTTTAACACGCCAATTTTTATCACAATCCCCTCGGCTTTTCCTTGTACAGCTTGAATTGCCTCAAAACTCGTTTCTTTCAATGCAGATTTCACTTTGGGGAATAGAAAAAATGATATGTGGGTACCACACGACTTTCTTATACATATGTGCGTTTCAAATTATACAAAAGTTGTTCAAAATATAAACCTGTACGTGTGTAACTTCAAGTCCAAATTTTGATTTTTTTATTATACAAAAATTATTCAAAATTCTATTCTAAGTACTTCTATTCCCTTCATAAATCTCTATAGACTGCATGCTTTGAGAAATATTTCGAAAAAATTGCTACTCGTTAAGAGCAACAGTGTTACTTCCGGTCAGAATTTTGAAATTTCTTTCATACAAACATTACTCCAAATAGAGTTGTAAATATTTTTGTACGCTTGATAAATCTATATAGAATGCATAATTTACGAGATATTTGCAAAAAATCGCTTTTCGATAAAAATAAAAATCTTACTTCCGGTACGAATTTTGAATTTTTTTTCAAAAAGGTTGTGAAAGTCAAGCTTTGCATACTTTTATACTCATAATGTACCCGCCTAGAAAGCATGACTTGCGAGATATTCGCAAAGAACTGATTTTCTATAACAGTGAAAGACCTACTTCCGGTAGGAATTTTAAATTTTTTTCTTAAATTGACTTTCGAGTACATTTGAATTCTTTATAATTAGTTTAAACTTACTTGTTGATAATTTTTTCGCTGAAGTAAACTACTACTTCCGATCTGCCGATTTTACTGAAAATTGATGTTCTGCTCCATAAATTAATAAAATTTCAACCCTTTCTTACAAACTGTTATTTTATTTAAATAAGTTTGGGTTGATAACACTAAATAACAATTTATTCTAAAGCTACATAATAGTATATTAAAATACAAGTTTCATAAGACACGATTTTTGCGCACGCGTTCAAGTTTAGCGGCTCGTTTTCTAAAGAACAAGTGCGCAAAATGTCTTATGAAACGTGTATTTTATACTATTTTTTCTATTTCGGTTATTAAAAGTTCAAAAAAGCTTAAAATAAGAGATATGTTTTGTTCGAATATTTTAGAAATTTTGCTTTTTTGAAGTTGGTTACTCTGATTTTTAAGTAGAACGTTTTAAATATTTGAATATCGGTGGTGCTATATGTAATTGTGTTTAAAATTCAGACTGATTTATACAATTAATTATTTCAAATTATCAACAAAAAGGACGAAATAAATAACTGTACGCCCCCAGAGATTCGCAAAATAGAAGACAATTTACAAAATCTTTCGTCCACAAACTCTCTACATATTTATCAAAACAAACTTTTATAACAGTTGTACTATTCAACATGGTAAGTAAATGTCAATAGTAGCATCCGAAAACTTATCATCCAACTCTGCTTAACAATTTATATTGCTAATTAGTAAGTGAAATGTTAGCATGTGTTTTTATTCTTTGTAAAATTTTATTGCACATTTTTGTTACTTTAAAGGCTTATCTTTTGACATTTAAATACGATTTGGTTCCATTTTTTTTGTTACCAACTTCAAAAAAATAAAATTAGCGTGCGATAAAGTAATACTTTATGCAACCAAAACGGGTGTCGTAAAGTGAACTTTATAGCACCGGAATAGAAAAAATGTATTTCCAAACGAGGACTACCGAAACAAAAAATTGATACATCCGCTTTTTATGCTAGTGCCTATTTTTCATTTAGAAAATTATTGTGCTGTTAGGAAAATTGATCAATGAACGCAAAATCGGTAAAAAAACGTTTCTAGAACGTTTTGAATATTGGATTTTGTTCCGTGCTCCTAAAATAGATTGACTGGCTAGAAATACAAAACAAAACAAAATAAAAGATTATTTAAATAATCTTCAAAACGAATCGATCAATTTCAAAATGTAAACGCCAAAATTTACTGTTTCAAAAGACCTTTAAAATGACGTGTTACTCGATACCGCCTTCCGTTTAGGATTTTTAAAGGGTTAGCTCTTGGGGGGGGGGATTAAAGTGGGTGATCCAATTTTTGCATCAAGAAAGGACACCCACGATAATACTTCTGACGTGTTTCTAGGAATTTTTCATAGATTTCCAGATTTTCAGAAATTTAGAGTGGGAAGTTTTGAAATGAACATCTTTATATAGGCATGTACACCATGTTGCAAATTAAATGCAAATCCGAAAATGTTTTCTCATTTAATTTCCATTTATTTTGCATAGATAAGCATTTAATTTGCAACATAGTGTACAGTATGTTGCGAATCTATGAAAATTAAATGCAAATTAAATAGAAATTAAAAGAGAAAACATTTTCGGAATCGCATTTAATTTACAGCATACGTACACACATTACATCATTTATATTTCTTTAATTTGCCAGAAATTGCCATACCTGGATAATAAAATGTGACTGTTATATGCATGTTCATCATTTCAATTAAAAATCATACCATGCGTATACTATTCCATAATTTTACGACTTTCAGTTTTAATAAAATTTTATTACTCTGTATACACGAAAAAGAAGATAAAATTTGTAGGTATACATTTTTAGCGCGCCGTTATTGCCTTTTATGTACTAAAATTAATTCGCTTGTTGTCCCTGTTTTATTATTTTTATGAATTAAATATAATTTTCTGTTATTACATGAATTAAATTCCAAGAAACGTCTGCCGTAATACTTTACAAACATGTCGAAAGAAACAAAGGAATGCGAGAATTACACTAGGAAATGGATTTTTCTCTAAAAGACGTTCCAGCTTCAAGTTTTGCACAATAAAATATATCTTACGTAATCTTACTCCACCATTAAAAGAGTTTCTAATGCTGCGCTTGAATAGAGCGCAGACCAAGCGCAGACTAATTTTTGAATTACACTGAAGTCGGCTTACATACCATCTAATAAGTACAAGTTTTTCTACTTATTTTCTGTTTACATAATTAGATTTGCGGAGAAACATCTGGCTACCACCATAAGAATTCGTTAATGTTTAAGGATGAGGTATTTGTAGACGAAAAAATTAATACAAAATAAGTAGAAGTGCGTATTTAATCATAACTTCTTCATTATAATTTTCGATTAACTATCAATTAGCTACAGTCTTGTTAATAATATTTAAATATTTAATAGATATAACTGTACTGTCAGTTCTTTTAAGTTTAAACACAATATGGGCTACAACCTATAGAACAATGGAGTTGATTGTTTTAGTTATTTAAATTTATTTATATTATTATAAATATACTGTTTCCATTTTTACTTTCTTGTACGTAGTAGTAGAAGTATTGTGATGATAAAAATTTTCGGCTACCACGTTTTGAGGTCCATTGACAAATTGAAATTTCTATCGGAAGTCAGTTTTTTTGCGAATATCGCTCAAGTCATACTTTCTATGCAGATACATTATGAGTATAAAAGTATTTAAAGTATGATTTTCAATACTTTTTGTGTAAAAAAATTCAAAATTCGGATCAGAAATAACACTTTTACTCTTACCGAATAGTGTTTTTTTGAAAATATCTCGTAAATTATACATTCCATATATCATAGATTTATCACGAGTACAAAAGTATTTACTGCTGGATTTGGTATAATTTTTGTGCAAAAGAAATTTCAAAATTCGGACCGGAAGTAACACTTTCACTCTTATCGAATAACACTTTTCCCAGTCAAGTTGATTTGAATTAAGATTTTTGTTAAAATAATTTTTGCTTTGTAAATGAGTCATTTATTCAAAAAAATTGTTAAGAAAAGTACCAATTTTTCTATATCACCGTTTAAGGAGTAAGAAGGACTATTAAAAACTGAAAAAAACAGTGAAGGTTGTCATTCAAAAAAAGCGATGATGGCGTCATTGTGTAGAAACCAATGACGTCATTCAACAAAATTTTTTTCAAAAGACGGCATTTTAAAAACAAAAATTGACCAGTCCGAGCGATTTCCTCAGAAACAATATAGAACGCTTTTATGAATTTTGTTCCAAACTTTATCATCACACTGTATATTTGTACCACAGTACTCTATAGATGTTGATCTCCCCTCCTGCTAAGCCGCGTTCGCCATCCAACTGAATGCTGTGGTTGCTTTTGCTCCGTCACTTTTCCGTACGTTGCGTGTCGCATCATTTTCACGTAAAAGGTAATGAGGATAAGGATAATTATGATACTAATTGGATTTTTACTAATATTACCAATGAGTGAGGACATAATTCAATTGCTAAACATATATCCGCACTCCGTTTTGGATCGACATGGTACTCTATAGATTGATCTCCTTCACTGCTAAGCATTGCCCTCGCCGCTCCATTCCCGTACTTTGCTTGTCGCATCATTGGCGTGTAATAGATAATAGGTATAATGATAATTATGATACTAAATGGATTTTTCTAATTTTTGCACTGTATAAGGTATGCCCATTAGAATTTAAAATGTGTCCAGTGCCTGCATATCTAAGACGCGTCGTCATTTATTACCATTATCCATTGTTTGAATGCTTTTCTTGTGAATAAAAATTTTCAGTAGCAGAATACGTGAAACTTACTATGAAATCGAAAACGTGTTATCATAACCGGCGCGTGAGCATATCTTATATACTTGTCCCATGCAGAGTACCATGTCGCGCCCGCACAGCCAAGCGAACCGGCAGGGAGCGCAGATGTATATTACTATTAACTGAAACTAAAGTTATGAAATCCCACCAAAAACATACATGTTAAAAATAGCAGCCAACTTCTTGCAAGCTTATATTATCTTAAAAAGCTAACTGAAATATAGAAAATATGCCAAGTTACTGCCCCGCGCATTACTTGCATTGTACTAATAAGCACAGAAAATTGTGTGTAAATTGATAAACCTCCAGATCAAACGTGGCAAGTTTTCATTAAAAATGTGAACATTATTGAAACCTCTGAAAACTTTCACATTGTGAAACTACACAACATTGAGATAAATTGAAAATATAAAATGACTACAGTTCTTCTATGTAAGTTGCCGCCATACATCTTGAATTTATACACATAATTGCCTTGTCTGGTCGGTAATCTATACAGGATGTCCGGGAAAATGTGAGAAATCTCTTGGATACAGATTGAACATGAATAAATAAGATGACAAGTTCCTATAATAAAATTTCCTACAGGCCCCTCCTACGGAGATATGCGTCCCTGAAGGACGCCGCTGGAAATCGGTTTTTATTGAATTTCTTTTAAAGTAATTAATATAAATATAAACGCAGTGGTGTCTCCGGAGGCACCTTAACGGAATTATTGAAAAACTTCATAGGAGGGTTCAACATGGGCTCCGTGAAGTCTGATACACTCACGGGCACGACGAATTAAGGACTGTTGTACCCACAACAATAACCCAGCCGTGTTCCTTATCACATCACAATGAAACGTAATTCTCTGTAGAAGTTCCTCCCTAGTGTCGACCGGAGTGGAATACACCATTTTTTTGAGGTGTCCCCAACGGCGTTAAGTCAGGAAATCGAGGAGGCCAGGCAATTGGTTCTCCTCTACCTATCCAACGGTTTGGATAGACGTTATTCAGGTGCTCTCGTATACAAACGCTGAAATGAGGTGGTACCCCATCGTGCATGAAGTACATGTTTCGGCGGGTTTCAAGTGGTAAGTGCTCTATTAAATCTCGAAAAGCGTTCTGAAGGAATTCCAAATAAAGTTGTCCATTCAATAGTTCTGGCAATACGAATGGTCCAATTAAATAATTGTCAATGATTCCTGTCCAAATATTAAATGATTGGAACTGATTTTTATAATGCGAAACAATAGTGGCATGAGGATTTTCATCAGCCCATACATGCGTATTGTGTAAATTGGTGGTACCATTTTTGGTAAACCTTGCTTCATCCGTGAAAAGAATAATGCTCATGAAGTTAACATTATTACGTTGCTGATCCAATACCCAGTTTGCAAACTATATATATGTATATGTATTTAAAAGGAAATAACGACCACTGAATATTGTATGAGAATGCAATTACGGGTTATATTGGTCAATAAAAGGCTATTATGTGTTCTTTTGTTTAATCCTCAATATTTCGTTATAAATCTAATAACATCTTCAGGAGGAAACTGTAATAAAGGCTACTTAACATTTGAAACTATTATAAAAATTCATAACACTTACAGACTAGAGACAGCACATTGGCAAAAAGTACATATAAGAAAATTGTATAATTTAAAATGACATTGACCAAAGTGTCAATATTAATTAATATGTCAGGTATAAGCAAGAAAGTGGTGATAGATTTAAAAATTAAGATATCTGTGTGCATTATATTTAATTTTAAATTTTAATTAACATAAACAGCTATAACAACGATAAAATGTAAGAGTAAATAGTACTGAGGTGGTTAGTATCTGATTTAAAATTTATTGTATCATTACAATGTATGTGGACCATCTCCATGAAAAGTCTGCTCTTATAGTTACTTTCACTGGCTAAAATTCCAATATTTTCGAAATCGAAATTATGGTTGGTTTGTTCTGTGTGTAATGATACTGCACATGATCTTTTACCAATACGCACATCACTTTTATGTTGTATAATTCTATTCTTTAACCATTGTGAAGTCTGACCTACGTATTTTTTATTACAATCAGAACAAGGTATAGAATAAATAATATTTGATTTCAAAAGCAAAGGAGTTGGTGTTTTTATTTTGGTAAACAGACTTTTTAAGGACAGTGCATCATCAATCAATCTTATATGTACTTTTTGCCAATGTGCTGTCTCTAGTCTGTAAGTGTTATGAATTTTTATAATAGTTTCAAATGTTAAGTAGCCTTTATTACAGTTTCCTCCTGAAGATGTTATTAGATTTATAACGAAATATTGAGGATTAAACAAAAGAACACATAATAGCCTTTTATTGACCAATATAACCCGTAATTGCATTCTCATATCATATATGTATATGTATATTTATTTATTTATTTTACGATATATTTTCCAATGTTTAATTTAGGCCTTTTTGACAGTGTTTGTGTGTCGACTCACATCTAGATTTCTTAAATTTTAGTTATTCGAGGACGTACTGGTGTAGTATGTTCATGAAAATATTCAAAATACGGCCTAAAACTGGGTATGTGATTAATCTGATCTGTGGGGTGGAAATACATTTGCCTCAGCATATACTTTTCTCTATATGTACCCTCATTTTTTGTTCCAGATTTATGTATCCAGTGTGCTATACTTTTCGGAATGTATAATCTTTCTGCCATTCTTTTTTCCGAACACTTTTCCTAGAAATCGATAATATTTTTTTCTGTTTGCTTTCTTATACGTAGTATTGTGCTGATAAGCGTTTTACCTGAACAGTTTTGAATACGTACACTTTTGTTTGCTTATACGAAACATCTCTATAGATAATGTAAAAACAAAGTGATTTTTATGAGCAGCTATCGTGATTCGGAGGGCACGTCGCTTCCCACTCTTTCGGTACTCCTTAAGTCATCTTAGAAAAGAGCGACCAACGCTTGACTTTCTTCAGAAAATATACGATATTTATTTATTTATATCAAAGTATAACACAATTGTAGAAGTCTAATTTCTTTAATGAATTATTATCGCGGACCTGAAAATGTAGAACGACTTTTAAATAACTGTCTCATAATAATTATTAGCACAATTTTCTATGTAAGTAAGTAATAGTTATTACCGACAATTTTACGTGTTTCAATGTATTAATAGTTATTAAATTAAAAATAAATATCTTATTATTTTTAACTATGTAAGGTGTGGTTGAAACGTCTTCATCAAGTTAACGCAAAATACAGTTAATGTTTTCATCATAAAATATTATAATTGCATGCTTTATGCATTCTTGTCAATGACACGAGTTACATATTATATGTATATACCTATACACGTGATTTTTATTGTCAACAAGCAGCATTTTATTCAAATGTCATTTATCAATCATTACCATTATTACTACATATTACATGTATCTATATAGGTATATTCTACAAAAGATATTATTGCATAGTATATGCAATACACATAAGCATACTATTAAAACTACCTAAATAAACGTAAATGTAGATATAGGTGTTCATGCATCATGCTTATATTTTCAAAAAATATAATAATTTTACCGCAAGGTAAAGTGCAAGGACACTTTTATCCTTCCAATATGCAAATTCCGCATTGTCTTGTAACGGTTACGCTTAAGGTTCCGTTTTAAGCAATTAGCTAACACGTGAAAAATCAACAACATGTAAATTCCATGAAGTTTTTCTCGGCTGATATAAAAGTAAAGAGCAACGATTTATGAAATTATATTGTCTGCGTGAATTACGCTATAATGATTTAAAAAAAATCTGATATTCTTTTACCTACTTTAACAATCCGTTACATATTGACTGTCGTCCATCAAAGTTCAAATAACAGCGGTGTTTTGGATTTGAATAATGAGTAAGAATTGAAAGGTGTTAGTATACTTCTTAAATAAAATTGAATTTACTCTTTAATCGCTAATCTAGAGTTGTCCAAGATGCTGTCAAATTAAAATCAATATGGCCGCCTGTAGTCTTACTATATATGCTTCTATGTATGTGTATATCTATATATTAATACGTGAAGAAAAAACTTTTTAAGCATATTGCGCGCACGGAGAGTGTGATATTCGACATAGTTAAAGTTCATATGGAGAAGGAGTGCAGAAAGATAAAATTTATGTATAATATGTGTTACAACTACATTAAATTAATTAAATAAAATGGTCGACTTTCGACCACTGGGCGACCACTAGTACTTATTAATCCACTTTTAAGTAATATTTCTATTCTACAACAACGTGAATATTAACTCAATTGATTGTGGTTAACTTGGATGTCGTAAATAAACATGTGTTTAACTATTTTCTTTCTATTATATGGGTATCTTAAGAAAAGACGTGCGCAACATGCTGTGTTTTAAATTGTGGAAGTACTAATAGTCTAGTATAACTAGATTGAAATCAGCTTTCAAAACCAAATAAAGGTCAAAACGGAATACAAGTAATAATTGAAAGGAATCAGTCTTTACTTACTAAAAATATTTGTTTGCAATTACTTATAATAACTGAAATAGTTATATTCACAAATATTGCTGTATATCACAATACACAACAGAATATAACAATTGATTCATTAACCCAGTGACTTTGTTACACATGTATGTATGAAAATTGTACCTATATAGAGATACATATAAGATTGAGTTTACACCATTCCATTTTCAATACGTCTACAATTTGTCCTTGTTTTAAATCACGTACAGATCTTTACACACATCTTTGTATCTTCTGAACCTACTATAAGCCTACAATTTTCAGTATTAAATAGAAAAGATGAGATGCAGCTGGTGTTTATTTTGAGATAAAAGTAAGAGGAACAACACATAAAATAACACACTAATACAGCACATACAATAACACACTAATAATGTTGTCTTTACATTTATACTAGTAGTACCCACACGACATTGCCCGTAACATGTTTACTATTATGCTGTTCTCAGACTACCCGTTAGGTTAAAGCAAGTTGTTAGGATTGAATTTAAAAGTATGTACTACTGATAAATTGCTATATATAATTAAAAACTACGTCTAGTGTGACTACAACAACTACAAATAGCGCTGTCTGCCATATTAACTAGAATATTCATTAAAGAACTCGTTGAACTTAAAACACAATCTAGACGTCAGTGACAGCTCAAGTCTTTTCTAGGGATACACAAAATAACTCAAAACATTAAATAAAAAAATTTCTAGCTTAAAATTCAAAATTCGGGCTTCAATGTGCAGTGAGTCACCATCACAACTACCTGTGTGCAAATTTTTACGACTGTAATTGCGATAGATTCGTCTGGACATCGCACACACGCATGCAAACACTTCGTTTATAAGTACACTTAGAAAAACAACGTGGCCGATTAAAATCATATTCACATACAGCATGTGTCAATTTTCATTAGCCATAGGCGATTAATCCATACAGTACGTGGCAACATAGTACCCCTTCTTTCCTTTCCAATGCCAGCACGACCGATGCATGCTCGTAAATACAAGTTAGCGTGGTTAGCAGTAACTATTCGATCACCGGCTTGGGTGTTTGTAATGCGTTTAGAAATAATATTTACGAGTTGCAAGGATTTGTTTTGCTTTTTCCTTTCAGTAAATGCAGAGAATTATCAAGCTGCGCTCACGCTGCATGACACAAACAAAAGCGTAATTCTAATAAAATTAAAAATAAGGTAAATAAAAAAGGATTCTGAAAATAATAATAATCTACTAGATCAGGAGATCGCGGCGGCCATTTGATGTTTCCCGTTCCAGTAATAAGACGGCTTTTATTGCAGACTAGATCGCAACGTGTTCGCAGCTAAACATTGAATGTAAAATCTGGTCGGGAGAAGTGGGAAGATCGGAGAAAATCGTTGTGATGTCGATTGTTGCCGGGATTGGTGACAGACAGTAGGGGTGCCACGTTGCCATGTATTACTTGTATACGTATAAATCGCACGTAAACATTAAATACCTATACCTAATGAAAATTGGCACATACGGTATATTCGTTTCGCCTAGACAATGGTGGCGCTTTTGTCAAATTATTACAAATTATATATTTATGAACCAAAATGACTCATGTGCAGAATACATGTTGGTTTAGTTCCAATAAAACATTTCACATAATCTGGACCCGAAAGGTGACGCTGTGAATCTGGGTCTCTTCACGCTACCTACCGGAAACGGCAGAACAACATCTGCCATATTAAAATTTGTAAATAAAAATCATTTATTCTGGGAAAATCTATTTAGGCCAATTAAATTTCAAGGTTGAACTACATTTTATTCAACTATCGCTATCAAACAAGTTGCGACGAAGATGGTGATCCTCAAATATGACCTATTATTTAAGGACTACCATAGTTGGTATCGAGGAAGACTGGATACTGTAAATTAACAGAAATATAAGTCAATTTTCTTGAAACCATTGACACTGTGATTAGGATTGCTGATAAGCTATGCAAAGGAGGATATGACAAAATAGAACGTGTGAGCGAAAAAGACTAGGTACACCTCCAGCATATACTTTCTGAATAATGCAATATGAATGCCAAGGTTAGTTGTCTAGAAATAAGATTATCCCTTCCACTATCGTATTGTTTACTGCGTATGCAATTGTCACCAGCAATCCCTTCCTCGACGAGCTGCATACAAACTGCATTTATTTGAAAAACCAATTACTGTACAAAATATATACAAAGTGTCTCATGTGAAGATTTGGTAGCCTAAATTTCTAAGTTGACTAGTTAGTAGTATTGGGGAACACTTGTGTCTCTAATAATGATTTTGACAGATGTTTTATGCAATAAATCAATTTGCTAGTAGGTATGCAGTGATCTGTTGATATAAGATCTCTTCCAGAATTTTACATTTTACTGGAAGCATACTAACACCGAAGAATTGATTAATCCAAGATAGTTTATTAAGTAAAATGAGAAAATACAACTAGTTAGTTTCCATAATTTGTAGAACTTAATAATATCATTTCAAAAAGTATTTTAAAATTCTACGATGAAAATAAGCACCAAAAGTGCAAAAAAATTAGTCAATTATATCTAATTAATCGCTTCTTCATTGTCAGAAATGCGTTTAATGTATGTGTGCTAATTGTGTTCCTTTCATATTAAAATTTTCCATCAATTCCTTTTAAACTTTTATAAAACCGCAAAACTACAATCAAACCTACCTATGAAGGAAATGCGATATCTATCAACACTGAATTGAACAGAACTATTAGTCTTTTAAAAATATGTAACAGAGTGATTTAATATTGAAACGGAAATTATGTGTTTATTTGCCATGAATGCGTATATTACAATCAATTTATACATTCTCTATTTAAACTAATGAAATAAAAGAGCTCAAATATAATTTAACAATGCAACTTTTTTAATACAGTTATGACAACATGTAAAAGTCATCAATGACGTACAACTGAATATAACGGGTCTGCTCTATATAAAACTTACTACTGTTTGACGTCTAACAAAATATATACTCCTTGGCTGCTAAACATTGACGACCGATGACGTTCTTTGACAAATACGACATTATATTAACAGGGCGGGATGACAATCTTTTTGAATCTTCCTGTACATACAAATCATATGAATGAAGTTAGCGATGATTAAATCTAACGATTCTAACACCATCTGCAAAAATATGAAAAGAACTAACTGAGGAAACTAATTTCTGTCAGTTTTATGACAAACATCTTTAGCAGTTATTAAGAAGCAACTTCTATTTTCTTGCAAGGATTCCAAAATTTCAGTTTTTCTGCGCCCTTGAAATGTTTGTCGATTGCTAAATTTGAAATAAACACGGGGAATTCAAAATGGTAAGATAATTATATTAAATGCTAATTATATTAATTTAGTCTGCAAATGTCACAAAAATAACAAAATTTATTGGAATTTACAGAGTATAAGCATTTCAAAGAATAATACTGCAACAAAATAATGTTAGTAGTAAGATTGAAATGAAAAAAATACATTTCTAGAATTTTCATATTATATATTAAGATAGTCCTAAAACACGATCAACATAAATTTTACACTCATTGATAACTACAAGAATACTACCTGTGATTTGTAAATATTTAGTCGAACAGGCTCCTAACGACAGTACTCATTGTCTATGACAAAGGTTATGAAGTAATAATTAATGTTTTGATTATAAATATATATCATGTTTTTGTTTAATAAATAAGTACATACATAAAAATAATAAATATAGGTACATCTTACAGTTTTTAAAGTATCAATATATGTAGTATATGTTTCACATTTACCAATAACAAATAATACCTAAACATATAATTGTATTGACAAACGCTTGACGTTAAAATGATCTCGTAGTTTCTACTTGCACATTAAAGGGAGCGCTGAAATCTATACTTGTCAAAAAATTAAATAAAAGCTATGCTTACTTGAGCTGTCACTGTGTCATTGCGAAGCAAGTCAGTTTTGACAACTATCATCTCGGGTGCGTTTTGATATATTTTTACGATAACTTATTGTGCTTTCTTAAATAATATGCCTGTTTATGTTGCGTGCGGTTGTCGTAATTACAATAGAAAAAGAAGAGATATTCAGTTAAAGTATTACAAGTTTCCCAAGGAGAAGACCTGACTGTGTACATTACTGTATCAAATTTTGTAGTAAGTTTTTAATTTTTGTTTCTATATTGTGCATACTGTGAGATTTTTTTCTTAACTTAAAACCTAGTAAAATATTAAATAATAAAGAAATATTATTATTTTTATCAAATAAATCGTTCTTTAGTAGGTTATAAAATTAAACCAAACTATTATAGTCGACAGCTGAAGGTATCGCATATGTTGAGGAACGAATAACTTAATCTCCCAAAGCACCCCCTCCACAGCCAGATATATTACCCTAACGTAGCCTACTAGCTTGTCTCGTTTTCAGTTGCGCCAATATCGTATAAATGAACTACGAGTTCTTCTAACTTCTATGAAATGATCAGAAATTGATTTTCTCATTCTGATATCCCTCTTTTTAGAATAAGATTGGAAAATCGTCCAAGAAGATCTTCAAAAGACTAGTTGTGAAAATAAAGACTAAATTTATTTCGCACCGTGACAACAGCGCTGAATAGAATAATTTTATCAGTTGGCAGCACTCATATGCGTGTCATAAGCCACCATAGTTGTTTTCATCTCGTTACGTTTGTTAATATCACACAATGCCAAATATGCTACTAGCTCGTCGTTAGATCTATCTATTTCATTAAACTATCTTTGCTGTACATTATTTTCTCATTACCTAGCCTTCTTATTGTTATTGTGAAATAATAATCATTTGGAAATTTGTTCAATTGTTTTCAAAAAATAATTAGGGTCCATTACTCAAACACATACTAAGTGCTATTTCATTTTGTAAATGTCAAATATATCAATCACATTAGTATGTTTACACGAATATTGAATATAAGCAAGTAAGATTAAAAGTCATATCTATACACTATAATAAATAAATAATTTACTACTAACAATAAGTAGTATTATTAACCAATAATAGATGCACTTATAATCGAAATGCCTTCATATTTAATAAACTCTGTTTATCCTAATGATAGATTTAAGGAAAACATTTTTTATTATTTTTCATCACAATAGTGTCAGTTACGCTAAGGCAAACTTGTGAACTTTGTAATATTAAGATAAGACGTGTACCTAAAATAATGTTATCGTAAACGTATAAATACTAAATGTACATTATTTCAGAATTGAAGCCCCTGCATATTGCACTGCCGACGACAAAAATAATTACAATTTTAATTTGCCTATTAATGATGAAGTTAAATATTGTTTGTCTAGCACTCTAAATCTAAACAACGAATTTTGGAGCGCTGCCACATTAGTAGCTGATGCGCGTGGCCGTGCTTTCTTATTTGCACAAATATTTCCTGTATGAGAACTAAGTATTCTATTGTCTGGAATTTGTATCTGGCAATGCAATTCATCGTTCGTCATATTTTAAGCCTTTGTCAAGTTTCCACTTTTTGCTAATCGTCATCCGTAATAATATTTAAAGGTTATGTCATTATAAGTATTCCATAAATTGTAAAACATGACAACTCCCGGCAATACAGCAAAATATTTAGCATGTCTTCGCCGTGAAATATAAATATCTGAGTTTATTACATTATAAAATAAATAGAAGTACATGTATGTTATTGTTAAAAAACCTTTTATTAACTGATAATTAAGAGAATAATTATAAACACAACTAACGGAATAATTGATAGTCTTTCTTAATTCTAAATAAAGTGGCACCTATTTTGAAATTGTGCCGCCAATCGTGACGTAATGATGACGTGCATTGCGAGATACGAAACCTCAACTATAATATAATTCTGGTGAACTTGATTCTTGTAACCTCAAAATATTGACCCTTATGTTGCGCCATCTTGTAGTAGGTACCCAAAAGAAATAATTTCTAATTTTTTACTGAAATAAACTTTAAAATAACACTTTAAACCTTAACTTTACAATAGGTAATTAATATTAATAATATTAAAATAATTCAAAAAGTGTTGCTGATAATAAAGTTGTTGGATAGTGTCAAGAATTACAATTTTACTTACGTTTCTGATTTATTATAACAATTCAAAAGGAAACATTAATTCAGGTTCAATTACATTGTAAAGTGTTTGTTTAACCTAATTGCCGCTTTCAACTCTATTGGAAGATTTTGAAGCTAAAAATATTCAGCCACTCTGGATCGGTAATATAATTTGCACCTCCTGTGAGCCTAACATGTGGTCTACAGAATCGCAATAAATGATCTTGTTATGACAAAATATTTTCTTGTACAGTATACTTTAATATTACAATAAACTGATATACATGCATGTACACTTATTAAAAGAAATATAGAATATTTCCAAATAGCACTGGTTAAAAAGCTAATATTCACTAAACTCGTTTTTCTATGTATTTTGGTACATATTTGATGTACTTTTTTCAATTTTGCTACTATTACAATTAGCTAATTTAGTTACTTGCAGTCTTTGGTGCTGGCTATACCAAATCCGTTAGTATTTCAACTCACACATTTCAAAGCAGACCAAAATTTGCTTTATAACACTAATCAATTTCTTGTTGGCATTTCTCAATCTTACGATGATAACAAGGAGCATTATTGGTAATAATTAGAGCATTTTAAAATAACTGTAGCATCTTTATTTATCCAACAGGTGCAAGTCTAATTACAGAACAAAAATTGATAATGTTGAAATATTCGTAATAAACCCGTTGTATCCTTTTTAAAATCGTACTCAATCAGCCTTCAAATACCTTAGAGTTCACATATTCGGACTTATTGTTAACATTAGTGAGCAAATAAGGTCTAGCAAACTTGCTTTACTTCATTCTGACAATTTTTCCATTAGAATTTTATACATATAAAAATATTAAGATATCAATCTAACCTAAAAATTCAAAAAATTATAGCTATTTACCAAGAATTTTCCTTATACTACATTTCGAATAATCAATGCTCATTTTCCGAAGTACCTTGCGAAATACATGTCTTTTATCGCAGAATATTTTGGTAAGAAGTAAATGAATCAGAACAGCTAAGTTTTTTAGTTCATTCTTCAAACATGAAGCTTCGAAAGAAAGTCAGGGATGATTAATAAGAAGCGTTAGCATTACAACCTCTCCGGGATAGACACATTTTAAGTACGCAACACGAACACGCCTCAAAATTTTATATGAGGGGGAGTATATTTTTTTTATTAATTTAAGTGTAAATTGTCTGAAATATAAAATCATAGACACTGAAATATTATTCAAATGTTTATCTAAATATGAAATTTGATGCTACTTTTCTATTTATATTTCTTACAGAAACATGTTTCATTTCAATTTACTTATGTTATTTAATTTGTTTCAGGGTTTGCCCAAGTGTAACATAAAATTGCCAGCCTGGGATAATTTAACCAGCGCACTGCCTCGACTGCACATCCCAGCCATGCCAGCCGTCCGAACTCGGCGCGGCTGGTGCGGCTGTTTACAAGTAAGTTCAAATACCTCATTACTTTTACTATTTAGTTCTATTATATACATTTTTCTTGACCTTATTAATAGAGATCTTATAAGGAAAAAAAATAAAAGAAATCTGTAATTTCCACTATGTACAAAGTGTTGATAATAAGTTAAGTATATGACTTTCCTCTGTCTGATAAACAATACCGTTTTCAAAAAGGTTTCTGGAGCACAACTACTATATCTAATGTTACTGATGATACCCTGGCTTCTATAAATAAATTGACAA
The DNA here is from genome assembly GCA_963170755.1 of Amphimallon solstitiale. Lineage (NCBI taxonomy): Eukaryota > Metazoa > Arthropoda > Insecta > Coleoptera > Scarabaeidae > Amphimallon > Amphimallon solstitiale. The sequence continues at coordinate 125,273,894 of OY720678.1, read as the reverse complement.
AATTGACTGCTAATTCTACTAGATTATTATTGCACTTGTCTTTTGATAAATTTAATAGACAGCTTTGGTTAGCTGCTTAATATTTGCTGACGAAGAATGTAATGAGGATTAGATATACCTATTTTAGGAATTTTGCTTTTATTTGATAGATCATCAAGTCTCTATCAAAGTGTAATAATTACTTTAATATTCCAAGTGCTGTTAACACTAAATTGATCAGAATGTATATTGAATCTTTAACAATTAAAATTTGCTCATAAAAAAATATCAAAAATATATATGATAATTTAAAGACAATAAAATTAAATAGTTTAGGTTAATACTAAGGGTGAGGAATTAGAAAAATATGTTTAAAGAAATATATTGGATTGATGTTAAGTTAGTGTAGACATTGATCCTCAAACTTATCGTTTATATCGTTTTGATTAAATTATTTAAAAATAAATATATTATTATATACATGTGTGCAGCTAGTGATCTAGTGTTTCGAATATTTGAGTTTTGTGTTTTTATAGAGGTATCAACAGAGATATTTTTTTTTATTAACATCACTACTTTATTTTGTATTCAATACTAATGGCAAAATATTAAAATAAATAATAGGTATGGCTTAAAGTATACAAATAGTTGTTTTTCCCTGGTAATATCTGTCACCCCCTTTATGATGTACTGTAATTATGTTAATGTTTGTATTTGCAATGTTCAAACTTAGAGCAACACTGCTTTGGTAAACATAAAAAGGATCAGAAAACAATGTGAATGAAATGCAGAATTTTAGAAGAAATAATATGTTAAGGATACCTCTTTTGTAAGCACCGGGAAATAAAATACAAATTACATTCAAATACACATTTATTTAAATTCGTTGTGCGCCGATATGTCGGTGGTCGCTCTGCATCAAACATACGATTACATATAACATATACATATGAACCATTCGAAGAACTATCGACCATCTATGTATACGCAGATGCCCAACACAGCAGTCCGTACGCATACATAGGAGGTCTCGCATCGCCTTCGATGCACAGTTGTGTAGCAGGGCCGGCAGACAATAAACTCGGCCGATGAGACAACATATGCTTCGAAGCGAGCTCCGCATAAGTATTCTCACAGTATCTTTAAATTTCCAAGTAAGAAATACAATAAATATGATAATATAAATAAATGTGAAAAAATAAAACATACATTACAAAAATATAATACTACATAAAACATTTAAAATGAAATATACTGCATGACATGGAAACTGCAACACCAAGAAGGGGTGCGGATTTTTTGACCAAACTTGGTAGAAACGTATAACTGGTCAAAGGCAATAATGGATTAAAATTTCAAAGAAAAAAAACAAAAGACTAACACAATTTAATATAATTTTTATTAATAATGTGTTGAACCGCCCCTATTAGTGTCACACTCCCTCACTCTTCGTGGCATTGATTCGACTAGGTGGTCGATATCCTCTGGGGGTATGGTGTCCCAAGCAACCTGTAATTCATGCCGGAGAGCTATTAGTGTCTGCAGGGGATTGGCTAAATTCATAAGTTTTCGTCCCATAATATCCCACACATGTTCTATTGGCGAGAGGTCGGGGGATTTGGGTGGCCATGGCAAGATATTGACATGAGCCTCTTCCAAGCGATTTATAGAAATTCTCGCTACGTGGGGAGGGGCATTATCCTGCTGGAAAGGTGTGTCTTCGAGCGTTTGAAGATATGGTAGAATATGGGGTTCTACCACCTCATCAATGTAACGCTGGGCGTTCATGGTGGTTTGGATGAACACCAATTGAGACCTACTCCCATATGCTATAGCACCCCATACCATAACACCCACTGCTCGATGCACATGCCTTTCAACGGAAAACTGAATATCACGACGTTCCCCACGTCTTCGTCTGACCCTCATACGGCCATCATGCATCCCTAGACAAAATCGAGATTCATCACTGAATACCACCCTGTGCCACTCCACGTTCCAGTGCAGTCGCAATCTACACCACTCCAAACGTTGCTGTCGGTGTTGAGCCGTAAGTGGTAACACAAGATGTGGACGATAAGATTGTAAGCCGAAACCCCTAATTCGACGATAAACGGTTCGAAGGGTTACAGGACGACCAATATTACCTAACCACACGTCAGCAATTGATCTGGTACTGGAAAACCTGTCTCTTAGTGCCATTAAGCGGAAGGCGGCGGTCCTGTATCTAATTAGTTCTTCTTCGGCCTCCGGTTCCTCTTTGGCGTCTTTCCTGACCTTCCCTAGTCCATGATTGATAACAGCGCATAATGGTGGATTGGTTCCGGTTAAGGCGATTTGCAATTTCCCTGTATGAAAAACCAGCTTCTCGCAAACCAACAATTCGACCTATGTCGAATTCGCTTAATTGGCGATAATTTCCACGTTGCCGCACTCTAGGCATAATAAAACTCTTTAAACACGTTAAACAAAGGTATAATAAGACAAAACCGTTGAAATTAATTTCAAACAAACAATTAATACACCACACATTAATGTCAGCGAAAACTGAATGAAGTGTCAGATGTGTCATGACCACTTGATCTATCGCAACAAAATTTTAATCAATTATTACTTTTGACTAGTTATACGTTTCTACCAAGTTTGGTCAAAAAATTCGCACCCATTCTTGGTGTTGCACTTTCCATGTCATGCAGCATATGTTAAGTTCTTAACAAAATATGTAGAAAAGTATAAATAAGGCAATTTACAAATACTGAGGCCAGTTAGATGTCACATAAATCGCAAACTGTTCATTCTGAAAGTCACCAAAAATAGTATCTAGAAGCTGAAAACGGCAGTTAAGCAAGAAGATAAAAAAAAACAGAAAGGAACTATTTTCTCTCTTTCACATGTCTACATATTCCATTTTTTAAGTATTTATAGAACAACAACAAAAAAAGGTTAAGAATAATAAATAATAATATGCTTTATTTTCATATGATTTATGTTAATAATCGAAGAAACATGTCAACAGTTATGACTAAAAGCTATTCTTTAGAATGAGTCCTGCACAACAATATTAAAATACAAGAAAAACATTGACAAATATGTATGTAGGTACATATAAATAGAAAATTTACCTTTCACAGAATCCAAAAATGTAGGTTTTATTGTCTACAAGTGAGCAAAAAGTATCAGATTTTTCGTTTTAAAAGACAAATTGGATACAATCTACGCGCCACGTGATTTACGTAGTTGTTATAGACACTAATGAAATGCCAGTAAAATTGGCGGATTTTAATCAGAAAGTAGTGTTTTTTAAAACGAAAATTTGATATTTTTGGCAATAAAACCTACATTTTTCGAGTTGTGAAAGCTTTGCCTTGAATTAATTCTGTGTAAGCTTTGCCTTGGTTTGCATAGGGTACTTCTTCATTCATTTATCTGAAGTTTATTTATGTTTCCACATTTAACCAAGAGCATTCAAATATCAATTAGTTTGTCGATTTTTATACTATTTATGCTTGTTTTATGATTTAATACTTCTAATTAAATATAGAATAATAATTTGTAGCGCATGTGTAGTTTTTGAGGGACCACATTAAAACGGCATAGCACTATGTTTTCTATTTCACTATGTTGGAGCGAAATTTGTCTTGTCTGCACGGAATATTATATATGAGAGTGGGCCATTGAAAACGAAACAGCGGCTCTGTAGGTCGGCAGAACCGAGTTATATAAAAACGCTCGGACACGTCAACAACATTTTCGAGGGGGACATCGTTCGCGATGAAATTCACCCGAAATACATTCCATCCCTCGGAGCTGTGACCGCCACCCCTAAATTTTTAAATGGCACCATATGGCAAGTGATACCTCATTTGAAAGGTAGTTTCCTTCTTGATATCAAACAACAAAAATAAATTAATTCTATCGATTCGTTTTCGAGATATAGGAACTTGAAGTTGGGAAATCACTTTTTATTCACTCAATCAATAAAAACAATATCTGATAAAGCAATTGTCGCAATAATTATTATTGTCAATGAATTAAATGTTCAAACTGTCTACCACCCATTTCCATACAATAGTACAAGTTCTGTTCAAAATGAGACCGCACATTTCGTAGCATTTCCGGCGTTATTCGACGGCATTCTTCAATAATTCTACGTCGAAAATCTTCCAGAGATTCTGGTTCGGTTGCATAGATTTTGTTTTTCAAGTGACCCCACAGGAAAAAGTCGAGTGGGGTTAAATCTGGAGATCTGGCTGGCCACTCTATAGCGCCTCTTCTTCCAATCCAACTTTCAGGAAACATTCTATCCAAAAACGCCCTAACAGGCTGTGCATAATGTGGAGGTGCCCCGTCTTGTTGAAATTTCAAGTGGTCTTCATGGTAACGATCGTCATTTTCAATGATGTCTACTAATTGTGGATAAACAAATTGATTCAATAATTCCAAATAAGTTTCTCCTGTCAGGTTACCGTCGAGAAATACTGGTCCAATCAAACGGTCCCCAAAAATACCGGCCCAGACATTGAGTTTTTGGGGAGTTTGAGTATGGACTTCGTGGAAAACATGTGGATTGGCATCTGACCAATAACGACAATTATGACGATTCACAGTCGAATTCAAATAGAATGTAGACTCATCAGAAAAGCAGATGTTGAAAAGGAAATTCTCATCAGCATCTAGTATTTTCGTAGTCATAATTTCACAAAATTCCCGTCGCCTATCAAAATCATCTTCATTCAATTGGTGTACCAAATGTATTTTGTAGGGGTGGAATTTATGATGTTTCAGGATTCGGCGGATACTGGTTCTACTGATATTGGTAACACTAGCCAATTTCCTTGTGCTCAATGTTGGGTCTGCATGAACTTGTCCTAAAAGTGCAACTTCAACAGGTTCATTTCTCACCGGAAATCCACGTTCTGGGTCTCGTTTCTTGGTGGCTACTGATCCAGTTTGACGAAATTTTTGCACTAATTCTAGAACGTATTTTCTAGCAACAAGTTTATCTGGATGCGTTTCATTGAACAAATTAGCTGTACGGTTACCGCACTCATCATTCTTAAAAGAAATTGTTATTATTTCAACTCTTTCCGCGATCGTATACACCATTATTGAGGAAAGAATTCAGCAGCTTTAATCAAGTAATTCACTCCAATGTCGTTCAATCAACGATCAGTTTGACACTGACGTCCACACTTGCGATTTGGCGAAAAAAATTATCTCATACATGTTTTTGTTGTACGCGCATTGGAGTCGAATTCGAGAAAACGTCTTTTTATCGATTCTCACGAAACCTTAACATTTTTTCGATCAAGTAATTGAGGATGAAATAAAAATTTGAAACGGACTTGCACGCTATTTGTTGGTAAACAGTTAGATCATTTAATTCCTTGACAATGATAATTATCTTTAAACAGTTGCATTGTTAGATCTTATTTTTATTGATTGAGTGAATAAAAAGTGATTTCCCAAATTCAAGTTCCTATATCTCGAAAACGAATCGATAGAATTAATTTATTTTTGTTGTTTGATATCAAGAAGGAAACTACCTTTCAAATGAGGTATCACTTGCCATATGGTGCCATTTAAAAATTTAGGGGTGGCGGTCACAGCTCCGAGGGATGGAATGTATTTCGGGTGAATTTCATCGCGAACGATGTCCCCCTCGAAAATGTTGTTGACGTGTCCGAGCGTTTTTATATAACTCGGTTCTGCCGACCTACAGAGCCGCTGTTTCGTTTTCAATGGCCCACTCTGTTATATGGAAACAACACGGATAAGAATATAGTTTAACATATTATATTATAATACCTATCTCCACTTCACTTTATTTTTTTTTATCTACTGAATCATTCGCTCCTGACTATTTTTTCAAAATTAATAATATTTATTTATTTATCACTATTTTGTCGTGTGAATGAATTTACTTATTTTATAAATTAGACTTTCATATTCCAGATTCTATAAGTACCTAAATAACAGCAGAGTACTAATATGTATATTTGTAGAACATACATTTCTAAAAAGTAAACCTTTATTGTTGCCTATTTGGTATGTACAGTAGACGTTCACTTAAAAGAAGAGCTGTTTAACCTATAATAAAGTAATATTTATGTAGCAATTCACTTGCGAATGACCTTACTTACAATGCTTAGCGTAGGAAAAGGTAAACGCTTTCAATCGAAGAATATGCTAATTCAGTTGAAACCTACATTTTATCTGGGTTTGAATATATAGTACATAATAAATAAATTCATTAATTAATTGAAATTAATTCATTTATCAAACATATATACATAATAAATGTTTCTATTTAATCAGTTAAAAACTTATTGAAAAATTTCAGTTATAATTTTCGGCTTATTCAGGTAGACTGCATTTTAAAAGTTTGTCACCAACGAGACACGAACCCACGATTTGCCCACCACCATTCAGGTGTTTTGCCGCCAAAATTATTTGAAACGTAAAATTTAGTTACATATTACAACGTGTCCCAGGATTGATGTTACAAGAGGTGTGCGGAACTAAAAATCTTTAAATCACAATTTGATCTTTTGCAAGTAAGCCCTGCTTGGTTTGAAACTTAATTTTAGTATAGTTTCGAGTTTGTGAAATCACGTAGGCCTTGACAGTTGAGCAAGATCTATTTCCGTTTCAGGTAAAGTACCTTTCTCGTTCACAGTATGCTAAAATATTACTAAGAAAAGTGGTTCAGAATGGCAAACTATGGCACTATTCAAAATTTCAGGAAGATCTGCCTACTTCGATTAAATCGTTATTTTTTAGATTCAACAAAATGAAATTAACGTGTTGTAAATACTTTTTCTGTCGTTCAATGTTCTACGAATAATAGTTTCAACACTTTTGTTGAATCTAAAAAAATATTTTATGAAAAACTTGTATTCCTAGAACATTGAACGACAGAAAAAGTATTTACAACACGTTTAATTCAGGCATTGTATAGAACGGTGTGCAGAAAACGGTGACAGTTATGTTGAATAAATGATTGATTGTAGAGCAGTACTATTATTTCATTTTGTGCACCTAATTTGTGAATAAATTTTATTTTGTTGAATCTAAAAAATAACGATTTAATCAAAGAAGGTAGATCTTCCTGAAATTTTGTATAAAGCTATAGTTTGTCATTCTGAACAACTTTTCTTAGTCATATTTTAGCATACTGTGAACGAGAAAGGTGCTTTAGCTGAAACGGAAATAGATCTTGCTCAACTGTCAAGGCCTACGTGATTTCACAAATTCGAAACTATACTAAAAATAAGTTTCAAACCAAGCAGGGCTTACTTACAAAAGATCAAATTCGGATTCAAAGATTTTTAGTTTCGCACACCTCTTGTAACATCAATCCTGGGACACGCTGTATATAGTACAAGTAAAAGCAAAATACATACAAACAGTTTTCAGTCATTCATAAATTGAGTAGCTTTCTTTTCTTAATTGCAAATTAGCTTCAGAAGTGATAAATGTTTTAACTTAAATACTTTAAACTTAACAGATTGCGAAACCTAAAACTTTACTTGGAAAATCGTAGATTTATTATAATGAGTATTGAAAAATATCACAAATAGAAAAAATAATAATTGTTGTTAATAAAAATAACATATTATTCTTAAATTGTGCTATTACTTTCTTATACGTAGTATAATGAAGTATTGTGATGATGAAAATTTTCGACTTCGAGATTTTTGCAGATGTCCACGTTTTGAAGTCCCCTGATACCGAAAAAGTGGTTTTTAAAAAATGTGTGTGTGTGTCTGTATGTGTCTGTGTCTGTGTGTGACCACGATAGCGGTCAAACCGCTATAGCTATCAATTCCAAATTTTGTATTTACGTGTATAATCTCCCTCTTGAGATCTGATTAGATTTTCAGTAAAATCGGCAGACCGGAAGTAGTAGTTTACTTCAGTGAAAGAATCGAATTTTGCCAATATTTTGTCAACTACTAAGTTTAAGCAAATTTATAAAGAATTCATATATACTCAAAATTACATTTGAGAAGAATTTTATTATGAAAGTTTTTCGAAATTCCCACCGGAAGTAGGTCTTTTACTCTTTTCGAAAATCAGTTTTTTGCAAGTATGTCGTAAATTATGAATTCTATATACAAGGTGTGTATAAATTGGCGGACCCACTACACGTGGCGATATTCTTGGTCAAATTTTGAGTTAAAAGTCCTAATCCTAAAACGATGTATCAGGCTTCCTTTGTCTTCAGAATGAATTTGAAAGAAACATACATTTGGCAACATTGAACACGCATGTGCTAGTTATAATCTTCGGAACATTTTTACACGTCGTCATGTGAACCTTACAGTTTAAATTTAAAAAAGAAACAAACGAAGTAAAATTGGTTTCTTAGATTACATATTTATTACGAAAATATTACAAAGTTTAAAATTTTTTTTATAATATTGACTAATTTTTGTACATCTTCTTGATAGAAATCAATGTAATTATTACCTACATAATTGTTCGAATTAAAATCCATCAGTTTGTAGACATAGCTGCAATCTTTGTGGTATCGTTTGTACTATTCGCTCAAGTCTTTCTGGTGTGATTTCTAATACTGCGGCTTCAATTCGGGCTCTAACTTCGTCAGCGTCCTGTGGAGGTTTAGCGTAAACTTTACCTTTAATGAAACCCCAAACAAAAAAATCTAATGGATTGAGATCGGGGGATCTCGCAGGCCACAAAAGGGGACCGCCACGACCAGTCCATCTGTCTGGGAAGTGTTCAGTCAACCAGTCTCTTATATTACGAGCAAAGTGCGCAGGAGCTCCATCATGCATGTAAATCATATTACGGCGTACGTTCAGCGGTATCTCATCAATAACTTGTTCTAAAACATTTAAATATTCACCGGCCTGTAGGCGATTTGGTAAGTAAATTGGTCCAACTACCCTGTGGTTTATTATACCCAGCCAAACGTTAACAGAAAACCTTCTTTGGTGACCGTATTCGCAAAATTCATGTGGATTTTCATCTGCCCAATGATGAAAATTATGAGTATTAAATACACCATCTCTGGTAAACATGCACTCATCACTCCAAAGAATACGTCTTAAAAAGTCACCTTCTTCCTGAATTCTATTTAAGATTGTATTGCAATAATTGATTCGAAATAAGTTATCATTTCCGTAAAGAGGCTGAACTTTAGAAACATGGTATGGATGAAGCAAGTTTTCTCTTAGAACCAAATGAACAGTCTTATTACTGGGAATATTTAGTGTAGCAGCTAATTAATTAACGGGTACTCGCAGAGGGATCTTCCTGTATTGCTCCTCTAGTTGCACGGTACGCCTTTGCCTTGGTCGACCTGCGTTCGCATTTCTTAGAATAAACGAACCTGTTTCGCGAAGTCGTTGGTCCAGCCTTCGAAATACATTTTTACTTGGATGCCTCCGATTTGGAAAACGCACTCGATATTCCTGCCCTGCCATGCTAGCATTTCCACGACAGAAACCGTATATCATGTACATATCTGCATAATCGTTGAACCTAAAATTCATAATAAATAAACAGAACAACTAGTAAACACGAAAACCCGAAAACTTATTAAAACTATACAAATAAACACGAAAAATAAGCAAGTCGAATGAAATAGGTAGATTACAAAGTGTCAAAATTTGACAGTAGTAATGTATTTGACTAGAACAACATTAGGCTACCTACTTATTGTTTTACAACGTTGTCAGATGTGTTTTTCGTCAAAATAAGTTAATAAACAAATATTAAAAACAAACTTTAAAATCAAAAAGAAAACTTTAACGAAAGGATAATAAGAACAATTCTTCTTTCTTCTAAATTGTAGCTCTTTCTGTCAACAAATATCAAGTAATAATGCTTATTTCAAGACTGAAAGTCCGAAATTTAGGAACCTCGTGCAAAGATATGGAGCATGGTACAACATTTTCGTATTAGGATTTTAGACTCCGAATTTAACGAAGAACATCGCCGCGTGTAGTGGGCCCGCCAATTTATACACACCTTGTATATTTATCAAGGGTATAAAAGTATTTAGAACTTAATTTTCAATATCTGTTGTATAAAAAAAATTTCAAAATTCAGACCAGAAGTAACACTTTTACTATTAGCGAGTAGCACTTTTTTTCGAATATCTTGCAAAGTATGCATTCTATAGAGATTTATTAAGAGAATAGAAGTACTTAGAATAGGATTTTGAATCATATTTATATAAAAGAATTCTTAAAATTGTATAATTTAAGACACTCATGCGTATAAGAAAGTCGTCTGGTGGCCACACCGCATTATTTTTTTATGTGCTTTCGTTTCTACTTTTCTCCATGAACACCTCTCCCATAATTCGATTTCGTTTGTATTTTTTATACCGAAGTATTTTTCTTCATTACCATATGAAATTCTGGAAAATATCATACCACGAGGGTCCCATATAACAGGTTACTTTAAGTAAATTATACTCAGATCGCCATCTTTAACTAATGAAGTTAGAGTTGAAGACTATTCATCAAAGTATAGCTGCGTGCTAGTCAGTCCTAGCTAGTCTGTCCAAACTTATTTAATTAGCACAAGGTTACTATTAAGCTAGCAGTTGCAACGATTTAAAACAGTGTTTATAAACTATGTTATAAATTCATAACAACTAAAATTAACCACACAAGCAATTATGTATATAAAGAAAGCTTCAATCTTAGATAAATATTGGTTAATATTAATTATTAGAAGAGACAGGCGAGATGCGGTGTTTAAAGAAAAGGAATTGACAATGAAAAGATAGCAAGAAGAATGGAACCAGGAATAGACAGGGAGAAGTACTTGAGCATTATATTCCAAAGTCAATACAGAAAACAGAGATCTCACATCGAAAATCATACAATTAATAACTGGGTATGGGAAATTCAGAGGTTATTACAAACGTTTTAAATTAGGAAAATGAGGTGGTATAGCTCAAAGTGGTGTGGGCACTGTGACGGGGTATTATGCCTTGTGCATAAGAACTGAAAGAACTGAAGCCAGGGAAGAGTTCTTGGCCAAGGTTGGAGAGACGGCGAACGAATGCAGAAGAGCTGACCAAGGAGATTCACAAATTTGCCAGTATAGCTATAGTGGAGGATGAGGATGAGTTCTGAAAGATGAAAATGATTGGAATTTGGAAGAAGTACTACATCATCAATGAAAAGCAAAAGTCTTGCGGCTGAAGGAAAAATTGACAGTGCAGGGTATCATTGTCCTATGCCTTCGAACGGATCGGGGGCTATTCCGTTTGGGGCGCAATAAGTCATTATCAGTCTTAGGTAAATATTCATGAGTACTATCACTGATAAATAACAGAAGACGAAGAAGCAAAGATTCATAGCCTCAAGAGTCTAGAACATCCGAAATGAAACGTAATATTAACAGCACTAAGAAAACTATATAGAGATATATGATGATTTGATAAGTTAACAGCTATTTGAAAAGCCATACTTTAATCCCTGTTGAAGCATATATACTTGGTCCAGTTATTTTGCAGTTTTTACGTTAATCGAAAAAGTAGTTTTACGATTAAACATTACCAAATATCATTAAAATGGGCTTTTCAATCCGTTTTTTAACAAGGATCAACAATCCCGATATTCACAATGCACTTAACACAATGACTGATGCTTTGTCGATGAATAAATTCCTTATTGTATTTGTATCAGAACTTAAGCATGCGATGCCGATTTGTTTCAATTTGCTTTTAACTACATTTTCAATATCAAATACCTTTTTCAAATGCCTGTACGCTCTCATGTCAAGGTATTTTATACTTTGCATGTCTATCATTTCATTTTCACTATATATATTTAGTAGTCATAGTTCTAACAAATAATTTCCATAAGATAAAGAAGGGATATATTTTGTTTTGTTAACAGTTAATATACACCAGTTTGTAAGAAAACCACAAAATGAATTATACCTCAGTAAATATCAGTATTAAATAATAAGGGTCCTAAAGCTGTTCCTTGTGGTAATCATTTTTCCGTCAAATTATTTTTCTATTTTTGAATTCTGTCAAATAAAAATCCCTCATCAAACAATACGTAAACACACGCTGTATAAAATCTTTTGCGAAATCCGCAAGCACACAGACAGGAGATTTAATTTAACAAAGCATTTTATATACATATATGTTCTTTCAGCATTCATACTTTAATAGACGCATTCATATTCAACAGTTTCCTTTTCTGAAAATCGTTGCATTCATATGTACCATACAAATACTCCATGACATTAATGCTGTGCGATTATATCAAAGCATGGAATATTTGAAATTTCAAATAATGCGACCGGTATATTACCCACATGTGTTTGTAATTTTAATTCTATTTAACGACACAGCGCACGAACGATTCCATGAAATTGTTTGAAAACTCCGGAACGAAAACACACTTTGACTGAGTGACCTTCACTTTTACGATATCACTGAGAAAACAATGTCGCGTTAATGGCCACCGCATTTATTATACCTCTTGGATATTGAGACAGGCTTGTATGTGATTAACTTTGCTTGGACGTTTAATGTCACGCTTTGAAATATTTTGAATTTTCCTGAAATTTCCACTCTTGGACGAACGATAACTGTCAATAAAGCCTTTCCTAGCACATTTAATAATTCTATAGCAAGACAAGTAATTGACAAATATAAAGAATGGCAAAAGATTTTTTTTAGTATACAGTGACCTAAAAATTATTAGGACTATCATCTTGAAGCACTCATTATTTTGGGCTGGAAGATGATGAATTGGATTAGAAGCTTTGTTTTGGATTCTCAATTTTTGAAGAAATTATTATGGAATCATTTATTTATATTCGAAGTCATTAAAGAGCAAACATGTTCCAGCACTCTTTAATTACTTTATCATGAAACCAGTTTTGATCAAACTTTCAATTACTTCCGATAATTAGGTTAAAGGGAACTTGTTAATACAGGCCTTATTGATGCCTTGAAACCTTTTCTGCCTTTCTCTCGATTCTCATGATTGCTCTTATTATAATTATTTTTATAAACCTAGATCCCTTTTCGTATCAAGTGCATTAGTAGTTACAAATATCCTAGACAAATATTGAAATATTCCGTCAACAATATTTTGAAAATCAAGCTCGGTCAGATCAGATGGTGCAGATTTATTTGGTAAGTTTAAAAAACGAAAATCCAGATGCCTTAATCTCCAAATCTTTATTGCGTTTTATGGGCGGTTGTGCAAAGTTACTTCAGGTGGATTTAAAATTGTTATGCCTATACTTACGAAGATTTCAAGTTGGTTTCAATTAGCTTAGTCTTGGAAAAATTGTAATGGATCATCTGAAATTTCACAATATTATTTATATTCAATAGAGATTTTAAGCAATTCCGCTTTGAAATGGCATTTGTTGTCATCAATACGATGTGTGACCAACTTTGCAACCATTGCTGATTCCGAAGTGAATGCAAGTAGTTTATAGAAAAAGGTATTTTCTGTGTGAAGAAAGTGTGAAAAAATTGACCAGCTTTGCAACCATTGTTGATTCCGAAGTGAATGCAAGTACTTTATGGAAAAAGGCATTTTCTGTGTGAAGGAAGTGTGAAAAAATTGTACAGGAAATTTAAGAATGGAAAGAAGGATAGGATGAAAAGCAACAACCTGATGCATTTCGTACTGCATCAAAAAACAACAGTACTGCATGCACACTGATTTCTTAACAAACAAATTGTTTGTTAAGATAGTTATCCTACTGGTGATTTGGTGAGGAGCATATCTTCTAAGGTTACACCTTAGCCAAAAACACTACGTTTAACACTCTTTTCTGTTTTTCTACGGCTTTCTACTGAAGATGGCAACTTAGTTGCCGAAATACGTATATAGATTTTTAGACCAAAGATGTATTTTAACAGATAATCCCCCGTAATAATAATAATAATATATTTACCTTCCAACTTATTAAAAAAATCTATTACTTGGACAAAACATTAAATTAAAAGATAATTATGTATACTCATATTCTTAATAAACATAAAAACGAGATATAATCAGTTACAATTGTTTTATATGTTCCGCAAGCTTTAAATTACAAAAGGAATGAAAATACATTAGATGGAGGAAGTGGGGCTAGAAAGTTTAGTTAACATAGAAGATTCGGACTGGTAATATTGTTGTTCTCAAGGTTATATAGAAACTAGAAGCTGCCATGTATCTCACCATAGTTTCACGGGCAATTTCGCTACTTTTAATTGTGTAGCCATAGAGCAAGTTTTTAGTTCTGCACTGTTATTTGCTGTTGAAAATAAAGAAAATCATCACTAACATTAATGACTGAAAACAGTTTCAAGTCATTGGTAAAGATACATCTATTGCAAGGGGCTTCATCCAATCACTAGTAAATAAATGAATAATGAAGGACCTAAGTTTGGGTCATGTGGTACTCCCTATGTAGCATAAAAAAATGTCTGATGTTCTGTTATCTAAGCCTGATTATAAAAAATCTGTGGCTTTAGAAGAAACAGTTCATCTGTAGGATCGAAGGCCTTGAAAATATCTGCGTATACACCATCTTGACCTTTTCCAGTTAAAGTGTGATCTGTGTAAAATAAGCAAATTGAGTAACAGTGAATTGCTTATCCGTGAAGTCATGTTGAAAGAGAGAAAGAAATATAGCTTCCAAAATGGCAAAAGTTTTCCCTATGTAAAGCCATTTAGAAACATGGTAAAATTACACAACAAGGATATTGGTCTTCAGTATTGAATAATTCCGTGTTGGAAATGTAAGTGTTAAATAAGATAAATAGACTTTAATCAATGTTGTTCATCAAAACTACGAAGGCTGTTCTCTTTCCCCTAAGCTTGGTAAAGTAAAACACAATTTATTTACAAAAGACATTTATTAATAATTTTTCAAAGTATTCTCCTCCACAGTCAATGCATTTTTGCATCAGTGAAAATCAATTTTAAAAACATTTTCTCCAATCTTCTCGCCGTAGTTGTTTATTTCATTTTTAAAGGCATGAACCGCTTCTTCGGCCGATGTAAAACGTAAACCCCATAATTTATTCTTTACCCGCGGAAATAAGAAGAAGTCACTAGGTGCTAGGTCTAGATTATACGGTGAATGACCCATTATTTTTATGTTTTTGGCCATTCAAATAATCAGTTGCTCGAGCGGCAATGTGGGCCCGAGCCTTATCTTGAAGCAACATGATCCTTTCTGTTGAACGTTTTTCGCTAACATTTGGAGTACCTGAGGCAAACAAAGTGTAGTGTACCATTTTGAATTAACTCTACGTCTATCCTCCAGTGCTACAGTGGAAGCATGCCCAGTAATTGCAAAAAATGTGGCGACAATTTTCTTGTTTCGACTTTTTCACGAACAACTTTCGTTGGGGCCGAATCAATCTCAAAGAGCCAAACTGTCGAGTATTGCTTTTTTTCGGGATTATAGCAGTATACCCATGTTTCATCACCTGTGATGATGTTGTACACCAAATGAGACGATCCACGGTTAAAGCGGCCTACTGACACACGGTCTTCTTTTTTAATTGAGTCAAATTTTGGAAAATCCATCAATAATAAAGCTTACGGACCTTCAAATGTTTGTGTAAAATAATGTTAATTGCTTTCACACCAATCTTTAAACTTGCTTGAATGCTTCTGATAGTATGCCGGTCTTCTACAATCATGTTCCGAATAAGAGTAATATTTTTTTCTGTAACTGCCGTTTTTGGATTAGTAGCTCGAAAAATGTCATTTAAAGAAAGTCAGCCGCATTAAAATTCATTATACTACCTCCTTACGGTAGTGAAGCAACACGACTTATCACCAAACACTCAATTGATTTGTTCAAAACATTCTTTACGGCTTCGGCCACGTTTGAAGTTGTAAAAAATCAGCGCTCGATAATGTGCCTTGTTCAGTTCCATGATTTATTAGCGAAAGGAGTACTTTAAGCTAATGTAACTGACAAACAATCAGGTGTATTTGGCAAGTGCCACTATAACTAAACTTGTAAACGATTGATTGAAATTGTCATACAAAATTTGTCGTAAAAAATCATCGCCTACTAGAATATGCTCAGTGGAAAGAGAACATCCCTCGTATATTATGTTGTTTATATAAAACAGATCGTGGAGCACCTGATTATTAGTGCTGCTATAATTGTGCTATATTTTCGTAACTGTTAGTTTGCATATTCTGAATATCAAAGCAAAAATGAGATGTAGGGATCCACACGACTTTCTTATGCATACAGGCGAATTTTTATACAAAAGTTGTTCCAAATTACGTTTTAAATACTTCGATCATCTTTATAAAATAATCCTGAAAATCAGGCTTCAAATAATAAAATTGTTTTTCGATAGAACTAAAAACCCACTTCAGATAGGAATTTCGAAAAACTTTTTTATAAAATAACCTTGAAATCCACTTTTGAGTATATGGTGGAAACGCGTTACATTCAATTGTACGCCATACTAGATCCATGACGTCTCGTCCTGTTTATATTGCCGTATCTATTTTTATTTCTGTCAGTGACATTTGATATAACCAAAGAAAAAAAATTATTCACAATACAATAATTAAAACGTAATTAATTTAGTAATTGAAATGCTCTAAGACTTCAGCCTTTCTCAACTTATTTATTATATTGATTTAGATTGTCGACAAACTTTAAATGTTTCATAATGTGTCCATAATAACATTTAAAATAAACAATACTTACGCTATTATCATTAATCAGATGATTATAGAAAAGTTTGTAAAAAGCTTCGACTGTTTAAAGAAAGCTTTCGGCATTATATTCAAAGGATATTATTTACCATATACAGGTTCGGCCTGTTTTTAACGTTCATGCGGTTTCCCGTGTATAACCCGAAAGGAGTTGCCAAACCGTACCCGCCTAACAAATATACATACGAGAGCCGACAAGTAGACCTTCAGCGAATGCCATAAGCTGCATGTGTGTGTAACAATGAGATTTAGATTAGTGGTTTGCCATAGCAGATGTGATAGACAACGTACTTTAATTTTGCAGTATCTACTCTTGTTTGAGAATTGACAAAAGAATATCAATATATTCCGTAATAGTGATATACTATACAACTACGCACATGTACAATATTATTAACTACGACCGCAAGAAAGACAGACTGTAAGCTCTAAAAAATAGTAAATGTATAACACTACCAAAATAATAAGTAGGAGGAAAAAAATATTCTTCTAAAGGCAATAAATTTCAAAACAAAAAAATTAAAAAATAAAGGAAATTCTTGGAAAACAAAATGTAAAAAATCAATAAAACACAGGAGTACGATAAACTAAAAAAAAATAATTCTAAACAAAGGAAATTAAAATATGCTTCCAAAATAAACAGAATTCTTGAAAAACGAAATTAAAATTTGTTATTTAATTAAATGTTCAAATAATCCACCTCTTTGCTCCTGACAGAATGCAAGTCTATGATAAAAATTATTTCGTACATTCGAAAACATTTCCGGAGTTATAGTATTTGCACAATCAACAATTTTCTGTTGTAGTTCCCCAATATTACGTGCTCGATTGTGTTGATGACTATACAGGGTTTCTTTTACATACCCCCAAAAAAAGAAATCCAGGGGCGTTAGGTCGGGGGATCGAGGCGGCCAAACAATTGTACCTCCGGAACATATTAAACGTTCATGAAATGTTTCCCTTAAAAATATTTGAACCAGACGGGCAGTATGGGCAGGACAGTTATCCTGCGGAAACCAAATATCGTCAAAATTCACATCAAGGGCACGAACAGCAGGTATAATTTCATTTTGTAGCATTTGTAAATATTTAGCTGCTGTTAAGGTGCCGTGAATAAGAAAAGGACCAATGATGTGATTCCCCAAAATGCCGGCCCACACGTTCAATTTTTGAGGATACTGGGTACGCAAAGGTAGATAGAGATGAGAGTTTGCTTTAGACCAATATCTTGTAGCCATTGGATTATGACGTCCATGTAAATAAAAAGATTAATAATTTGTATTCTTTCCTCGTTTGTATAAACGAACATATTGAATAAAAACTAGAAAAACAAGCCAAAATCAAATAATATAAAATATAACTGGGAATAAAAACCAAATTAAATTCAATCATAAAAATAATAAATCTCAAGGAATTCTTATAATTTTAAAAGTATCTTAGATACTTTTTTAAAAAAATTACGAATGGGAATAATAGCTAAAAATGAAGATAACAACCCTTACAAATGCACACATGCCACTATATTGGAATCTTATGGTCGTAATGATCGTATCGGCACCGGTTTGTCGTCTGACTTCCCCACTGCTTTTGTCGCCCACATATTTATGTACATATTGGCAACAAGGTTCGTTTCAATACATGCATTTTAACTGGCATGCACGATAAAAACAGGCCGAACCTGTATAAGGATGGATGTTTTCGTGTATTATGGTAATGACAGGTCAGTAATATTATTCAGGTTAATATATTTCTGGATTTTCACAAAAGGAAATTACATTACTATATATGTGTTAGTATATTATTCATGATAATCCTTCAATAAGTCTTCGAACTGTTAAACTGATTATTATTTAATTGTAAGTATATATAAATAACAATAGCCCCTAACATTTTCTGTTACGGTCCTTTTATTTAATAGACGACCGACCCCCTGGTTCCTAATCCTTGTGTATAAAGACCGCAATAAAGTACTTATTGAAACCCTTAGGCGTTTTTTATATTTCCCAAAGAACCATAAATGTCATTAATGACGTGCAATTGAATATAACGCCTCCCCTCTATAGGTACATATTTGTGTTCTTTAGAAATCCGTCCAAGCTTCGTAGTTGATGACGTATTGGTAAAAAATGTTGACTGGAGTAACTACTTCTTCTGATCTACAGAGAAAATCTTAAGAAGAAGATTATAATCGCAAATATAAAGTGGTCGCACACGTATACACAGCCATACAGAGGGAGACATATTTGCATAAACCACTTATGTTTTATAACTAAAATTAGAAGGAAGTTCATTAATGCATCTCATAAGATGTAAAAGGCAAAAACCCAACCCTTGGCTCAATTCATCACAGGCAATAGTTTTTATTTTATCTTCTGACAATAATATTTATTCATCTTACAGATATAAATCAGAATCAACTATTTTTAAATTAGTAATTGCTCAACTACATGTGAAATAAGTGTTTTTCCCATCTGATATCGATTAAATATTAGGAACTCTTCAAATCACATGGATGTATTGCAACTGCACAGTTTATAATTAAAAATCCTTCTCCGGTAGAGGTCGATAACAGATATTGGTCACTAATTCAAAAAAATAATTGATACTCCACTTAACTTAAAATGTCAATTTCTAAGCTTTCCTTATTTTTCCTCGAAATACCTGTTAAATTACAGACACAACAATAGCGATAAATTTACTATACTTGCTGTATATATTATCATGATAAATCTAATTACATTAACTATTTATGCTGTGTTAAAAACGATTACATTACCATTAAAGTGTTTTACCTTGCGTGATAAATCACTTTCTGTACACCTTTCCTTCTGTAAGTCCAAATGTTAATTTTTCTTAAGCAAACGATAAAATAATTAGCTTTGAGCGTGAAAAGTTCATTATTTTGCAAACACTAATATTGAAAGTAAATACTTGTGCGTCTGTGACATTGGCAATTATACTAATTTACTTAAGCGGTATAGGTAAACACAGAGATAATCATTTAATAGCCTTAACGGATAGATACGAAGATGGTATAACTTTGAGGAATTCGATAATTAATTTAAATTATTCTAATCATTTACTTAGATTTATAAGGATTTATTGTGTCTTGTAAGTAGTGAATGTTGCCGGTTAGCAGAATTTTCTATTAAAGCTAATTTCCTCTTACGAATATTTTTAATTTTTTATATTTACTAAATTTGTCATGACGCACCTAATGAAATATTCATGTAACCTTGGATATTTTACTCTTTTCAGCATGATAATTTTTTTTATTATGTTTGTTACGGACAAATTTCAACCTTAAACGTTTTGTCGTTTAATTTAATTTATAAAAAGTGAGAGTTACCTGTAAGTAATAAATTATTCAAAACGTTTTATACAATAATGTTTGTATATACTAGAGATTTATATTTGATAGACCCGCATTTTTAACATAAGAAAATTATTTATATGTATATATAGATATAATATAAAATGTTATTTATTTAAGAAGTATTAATAGTTTTCAATTACAAAGTACGAGTACGAGACATTCGTATGATTAGAAATGTCAATTGATAAATGAAATGTAAATTTATTACAAGGTATTTTGGAATGTGTGATGAAATAAAGGAAATCTTTAAAACCATAAGTACAATTTACAATTGTAAAGGTTAGAAGAGAATAGATATGTTTAATTATAATTTTCATATATCTATATAAGAATAATGTTGCAGCAATTGATCCACTTGATTTTTCCAGATTTTACGTTTTGCAATTTCCACCTCTGCGTGAATTCAAATTAATTGTCAAATTTGACATTACAAACCCATAAGCGCAGTTTAAAGGGTTTTCTAGCAGTGACATTGAAAATGATCTATATACTCTATTTTTAAATTCCGCGGACCACCAAGTAGAGCCATATGTACACTATGCAATATATGATGACAATTTATGATGTAGGTTATGTACATTATACTGGGGTGTCTCTAAAAGGTGCGGAAAAAACGCTACCACACATTTCTGAGGGCAAAATATGACGATCTAACCCAACTTATCTCAGTCCAAAAGTGGATGCTTTCGGAGATACAGAGTGTCAAAAGTTCAATTTGGTTTTAGTTTTTTATAAATAATTTCTGTAATAATTGGTATATTGTCACAATATTTGGGTAGGGGGGGTTTCGTGGGGTAAAAAATTTAAATCTGCTCTCATTTTCATTGCAAAATGTAGAGGGCGCCACCTGCGGCATATTGTATCCATTTAAAACGTAATAACTTTTTTGAGACACACTGTATTTAACTTTTAAATAAAAATTCTTACTCTCCAATGTTTATTACCTAGAAAAGGTATACCTGGGAGGAGTTGATTGGAGCAGCCGTTTATGAGTAATCTGGATACAAAAAATTCATTCCGTATATGGACACATATGCTTCTGTAATTTTGGTGTTATTCTTGTCGCAATTCAATGCAATGGTGCATCCACTTTTGGACTGAGGTAAGTTGGGTTAGATCGCCATATTTTGCCCTCAGAAATGTGTGGTAGCGTTTTTTCCGCACCTTTTAGAGACATCCTGTATTATGTGCATACGCACTGATGTGCATGCGCCGAGACTACATGCACCTGTTCAATATATTCAAATATTTTTAGTAAATTTCTGCAGTTACTTTGGAATATTTATATTAAAATATTGCAACAATATTTGCATATTGGTCAAGGAAGTTAGTTAGTTCAAAATACACACGTTTAATTATAGGAAAACTTCAAATTATGCACATATATAATTTATTATTCGCTCTTACTATCTGTATCACTGTCACTTGTAGTTGAAATGAGAAATGGCTCCACGATATTGTCAATTAAGCCATCTAATTGACTCATTTTTTCTTCCTCTTTAATTACATGTTCTATACACTTTCTCCAGATAGCACTATTAAAATTAGCTAATGAAGCGAATAGTAACTGTTTGACCATTTCACATTTTTTATTATTCGCGGCTACATACTTTTTTTTTCGGCCTATACCAATTCAATGGGGTTCAGTTCACAATGGTACGATGGTAATCTCAACACGTGTTTGTTGTTTGCTGTTACCATTTGCTACCCTCTCTAATAAAATATCAATATGATTTAAACGGCCATATAACCGCTAGGAACTAAATACAAGGAGGCAGAAAGTATGACGCCACCACGAAAAATAATCTTCTATTAAAAATTAACAGAGACTAAATCAAATTATTCGAAAGACGCTTGTCTATAAATACCACTTCCAACTTATACGACACTTATGGTCTTACCTTTCACTCTTCCCAAGAATCGGTGTCAAATATGACAGACAGTAGTACCTCCAGCTGCAGTCGGAAAGCGCAGATTCGAAACACTGAACAAGTCGAAAGTCATAAGATGTCAAGGCGCCAGTCCGTAGTATTATACTGTCTACCAACCTGATACTTTAAACTCCGGACAAAGTTCAATATTTAAACCCCAGATAAAATGATTGGCAAAACCAAACAAACACATACACACACACAAATTTAATACCAGATTTATTGAATCGTTCCCAAACTTAAAAGGAGGAGTCTCCAAAAATATATTATATTGCTACAAGATGTTGAAATAGTAACCTAAATTTATTTGAAAATAAATAAAAAACTTCTTAAATTCCCACACAAATAGGTAAATAGGACGCTTAACTTACATTCATTAAAACATTCGCTTGAATACCCAAATGAACTAAATACAATTAAGGTATAAGCAGTTCTAGTCAAATTATCAAATTAAAACATTAAATTGATTGAGAAGGTAAACAACGGAAGGTTTGACATACTTAATTAGAAAAATTTACGTTAATTGAAGTTAAATAAAGGTGAATCAAATCTATAATTGCTATGCCTTTAGTTGTCGAGCAGCTTGGTCGCTTAATTGCAACATCATAACACTAAATATATGAAACACCCTGTATATCAGGTGCGATATGCAAAGCTGAATGACGACTAAACTCTATATCTTATATGGTAATGGTAGTAGCTTAGATATCTTTGCCTTACAAGAACAATAACCTTAAATAATAATTACTGTGACTTACATATATACCTTTATACGTAAAACGTATATGCATATATACGTTTTACGTATAAAGGTATATATGTAAGTCACAGTAATTATTTACTGCTTGATGTTAGTTTTAACATCCATGTGTTCACACTTTTCATTTTCGCTTAAATAATACATCAACGATTATAAATCGTACAAAAAATACACCTTTTGGCCGATAACACAGACCAAAATTATTAAATTACACAGGTTTAAAAATTACAAATAAATTCTTAGGTGTGGCAATTCAAGAAGCTCACTGAATCTCAATGAATTAAAAATATTCGTAAAAATTTGACAGTAAATCAAGCAAAAATCACTCGTAATCCCCACAAGGGGATTGAAATTAACACTAAATTTGAACGTTATGTGGCTGAATTGAAATTGAGCAGTAGCCTAAGTGGCCCAAAATTATAATTATTACGTTACGATGAATTAAACTAAAGTTTGATAGAGAAAACAGTATCTAAATACTCGGAAAAATATCCGGCACACACAGGGTGCTAAGCACACATGGTACATTTAAAAAAAAACGAAAAAGCTAATTCAGAAATACCTGGTTTAGTCCACACATTACAACAACCAATTTGACACAAAGTTATTGCTAGGTATAACCTCAAGTAATTTCCTCAGTGTTTAGGGTTACAGGACACATCCATAAGGAGAAAGTTAAAGTTCATCACCTTGAAAATTATTCTCGGAACTACGAAGATCTTCCAAAAAAAAAAAATGCAACACGTGGTTCAGATACAACGGCTGCTAAGTTCGGCTGTTGATTACCGTACAAGAACCGCAAACTAAAAGGGCGGAAATAGTAAAATACACAATTAGAACTAATGAAACATCCGATAGATATACTTACAATAGCGTAACAAGTTCTCAACCAAAATTTCATCCTTAAAACAAGATCCAGTTCGACAACTAAAACGTGCTCTTGACAAATTAGTTCATCCCACTCTCAAACGTGGTTTTTCAACGATAATACTAAATACTCAATTTATTTGTACAAGGCTGGTGGAGAAAATTACACTAATTTTGCTTGGGGACATGTTGCTTCAAGAAGATCCGGAACGAAAAAGAAGAAAGTAGTACGAAATTTTCATTCTCGAACATTCCGAAAAAAAGATTTCAAAAACGCCATCTGAACGAAAGAAATAACTGCGGAACAACGACTAAAACGACGATTTAGGCTTTACTAACGATAATCTCAAGCGGAATAATTTTATTAACAATTAAAAACCTCAAGCAATGCTTAAAATAACCAACAAGAAATAAAATAAAAGAAATTCCATAAATATCTAAAAGTGTTAATCGATATATACGGCGCCATCTATTAGCTACGAAAATGTGCTACCCCGGCAAGTAAGACAAGGGCTCTAACATGCACGGTCGCAAATCTGCACTTGCACATTTGTCCAATAGGGGTCGGTAACAAACAAAATCAATTAAATCAATATTACTACATCGATAAGTACAAGAAATCATTCAGGCATTGTAAATGCCAATGCAATGTAATTAGATATAGAAGGCAAAATTAATATTCTCTAAATAAAGAAATAAACAAAGACAAGAATCAATTTCACTAAACTGAAAAATAGAAATTCTACAAATAAACAGTACGAAAGGGTAATTAGCAATACTAAATGTTACGTGAACGAGATATAAGTATACAGAGAGGTTCAAAACAATATGTATAAAAGATATGCGTTATAGGAACGGAAATTAAATTGTAACACATTTTATCAACAACATAATGGTTGAAATTGTGGCGATGTTGTTTAATCAAACCCAGTAAAACTGGTCTACTCATTTGTAGTTGATATGGTATTTCTTTCTGTACTTGGAATCTTTTCAATTTTTCGTTATCCATAATAATAATGGCATCGTCTGATAATTTTTCTAAAACAGCACTAAACCAATTATCAAATACAACAGAATTGCAATTTTATTTGATCTAATCTGGGTAATGTGGAATTCTGAATTGTGCAATTAGTCATATTACCCACAATTTCAGACGAGATAACGTGAGATACTTCTTTTAAAGCTTGACGCATTTGATTTTTCAAAAAACCTGCTGCAACTTTTGCCTTCGTACCTGAACTGCTGCTACAATTATGTGTGCTAGAATGAATTCTATTAGAGAATATATAACCCACCTTCTGGGGTTCCTCAGGGTTCCAACCGGGGTCCCCTTCTTTTTATCGTGTTCATCAACGACCGTTTTTGTCATTGGATTGTGAAGTATTAGCTTACGCGAATGACCTCAAAATTTATATCCGAGTCTCTAAGTTGAAAGGCTATGAACATCTGCAACGGAAACTTACAAATTATTGACTGGTGTATTCGAAATGGTTTTAGTTTAAATATTAACAAGTGCACGGTTGTCACGTGCACTAGAAATTCAAACCTGTTTCAATTACGCTATGATGAAAGTCACATTCCAGTTTTAAAGAGTCCTCTTTGCGTTTCACTGGTAATATTCTTGAAACTTGTGTCTCCGCAGTTAAATAACGGGGTTTTCTTATAAGATCTTGTAGACAATTTAATAATCCTTTTGCATTGAAATCGCTTTACTATGTACTTGTAAGGGCCAAGTTATAGTTCTTTAATGTGGTATACGCACTATCTATACATGCAATTGGTTCTTGAAAAAATTCAGAGACGTTTCTTGAAATATCTATCATTTAAAAGTGATGGTTATTATCCGGAAAGGAGAGTTGATTATACAGCTCTCCTTCACATACACTCCATCGACCCTTTAAGAAGTAGAAGAGATCAGAGTAGTGCCCAGTTCTTAGTGCATTTACTTGACAATAAAATAGACTCCCTCGCACTACTTTTCCAGATAAATATTCACGTCCCCTTAAGGGCAACCCGGTCATCTGATACCTTTGTTTATTCAAGAGCAAGAAGTAATACTCTAATAAAATAATAATAAAATTGTATTATTAGATATGGCGAACCTGTACTTTAATGATGTCCATTATGATACAGATTTTTATTATGATACAAGTTTATATCCAATAGGAATACAGGTTTTTCATTACGATACAAAAATATATCCAATAGGAATGCGACATTCCAATATTCAAATAATATTCAATATGGCGACTGCATATCTGACAGATATAAAGATTAATTAAATGTGACAGTTCTCTGCAATTTACTAGTAAGTATTTAAAATTTGTGCTTTTTTGAAAATATAAACGGTAAAAATGAGGGATAATTACAGTGAAATGTAAAATTTGAGTACACCAGAAATTATGGAACAAGCCTTAGTAACCACGAACAATTTATTACCAGCTAAATTTGCAATGGTGTACGGAAAATTTTAACCTCAATTTATGAAATGGAATGTTCAAAAAATAATGTTTTATTATGGGATCGTAGAAAAAATAGTGTATGCAACTCGCATTTAATGGCTATTAAGACACTCGTATTCATTACAATACTCGGCTTCGCCTCGTATTTTAATTTTCTTACTCGTGTCTTAATAGCTATCATTAAATGCTCATTGCATAAAATACTATTGACTCACATGATGTTCATTTGCTAATAGGAGCATCCTAGATCCATCTTACTTATAATTTATTATTTCCTTCTTATTCAGTTATCGTAAGTAGCCATTCTTAAAATTTGTTCTGCTAAAAGTAGATTAACTTTCTGTTTTTGTTAAATTTTAGTTTGCTTATAAACTATTCTTATTTTCTGCCTTCAATATTATAGTATTTCGTATCCATTCATTCGTATCATTAGATTATTGTAATTTTTGTCCTGTTATTGGAATTTCTTCTGTTGGACAATAAAGATTATTATTATTGTTATTATATTATTATTAAAACTGTCTAGAAGATGGTCTCTAATATTAAATATTTTGGCAAACAACGTCATCCTCAAAATTCATGGTTTAATGTGTATATTTCGAAATACCAAGATACAAAATAAATATTCATTAGCTCGCTGTTAAATTAATTTGTAAACATATGTTTTACACATATACGTATTTACAGGCTGCTTCACATGTATTACATTTCAAAGATTTCCTATCCGACCTTGTATAAATCATACCATTCGGATGGTATCATTTACATAAATATATGGCCAACAGATTTATATGAATACGACTTGACTTAAGTGTATAAATGTCTAGATATTATACGGAACAGTTCGAATTAAATTAATATTACAATAAATAGATCCATAAAAGTCGAATGTAGATTAATATTTGAAATACAACACACCCATACCGTCGATTTCTAAGTGTGGTATCCTTGATAGCAATTTCTTTTGTTATGCGGCCGATACTTCAGGAAGATAAATACAATTTAAGGTGTGTTGTTCAAGTTAATGTCACGCCGGATTCTTTCCCAGTATTGAAATTATTTCGACCAAACTATGCCAGGACCGCAGTTCCTGCCTTCTCAATAACAACACTTGTTTGATTGAAAATAATATTAAAAAAAAAAAAACTAATATCCTAATTTGTTATGATAAAACGCAGAAACATTTTTATTGGAATATGTCATAAAACGTTTATCTATGTGTATCTAAATGAATTATGCAAGAGAAAAAGAAAATAATGACGCAAAAAATAAAAATAATTCTAAAAATATTCTGGTGATATTTGCAGAATCATCTATTATTAAGTTAATTTACATATGCGAATGTATGTGTATAATTCTTATTGAAGCGATGCAAATTACTTCCTCATTCTATTTTTGATGATAGTCTATAAATAAAATTATCTAAAAATATCAAAAGGATGTACCAGGATAGAATATTTTAAAAATAAACTAGACAATATATAGAAAAAAGAATTCTATATTCTTGTATGTATATAAAACAGCAGAATGTTGACGTGTAAACTGATTTATCTTAAATTTAAATAAATAATAATTTAAAATAAAATCTTTCCCCGTGCCATTATTGACCCTTTCTCTATATCGAAAAAACATCTAGATATTTACTAAATTTTAAATTACTTTTAATTATAATTTTCTGCTTTTATTTAATTATGTAAATTTTTACTGATTTCGAACCCTATTCCTCCCGATTTCTAGTCAGTTCGCTACCTCCGCGCCACTGCAGGTGTCTGAGTTAGAATACTTAAATCGTACTGAATTTGATATAATAGATGGAATATGTACTGTCGGCAGTTTGACGTTTATACTAAATTTTAAATTACTTTAAAATATAGCTAAATATTTACTTTTTATCTAATTAAAAGAAGTCATCATGTTTCCGGAAAGGACATGTTAAATCTGTCTGCATGATGGGATGAAAGCATTTAAAACGACACACTTCACCGCTGTAGAATATAACATCGCTTTCGAAATGCACATACGGTACAAAAGGATTTGGTTTTGTGTGGAGTATATGGAAATTGTTTAAAAGTTTAGTGTTGGAAAAGAGGGGATTCAAGTAAATTTTCGCTGAGGCTAGACTGACTCTCGTTTAATCAGTGCAACAAGGATAGCAGCTGTACTTGCGCATTTCATTTGAATTTTGGTCACGCTCGATCGCTAGTCGACTACTATATTTTTAAATCGCATTTTGTCCATCTAATTTAGAACAATTACGCGCCAAAATTGTTGTATTTTCGAATCATGTTAACAAATGTCCGTTGAAATTTTTATAATCAGCTGGGTTACTGCTCACCTCAAGAGGGAGGCTTATTTGAGCATGTAATAAATAATTACGTAGTTGTAGAAATTCATTTTTCTTCAATAATTCCATTCTTAACTTCCAATTAAATTCCTTGTTTTTGCGTTTGTAGTTAACGTACCCATGAAATTATCTAAACTACTGAAAACACATAATATTAACACGGCGGCGTTCAAAACCTATAACAGTCTATACAAATACATAAAAAAACAATAAAGATAGTACAGAAAAAAAGACATAAATCAGGGGTCTATAAATTAACTTGTGGGTCTTGCCAGAAGTTCTATATCGGACAAACAGGAAGATCTTTTGAAATTCGCATCAATGAACACTTATTATGTTACAAGAACCAAAAAACAGATTCGACATATTCGAACCATTTAATGGAAGAAGGACATACTTTTAACGAAGATTTTTCTGTGTTAGGCGTACAACATAAAAATATTATAAAATTAAATTTATTGGAAGCTCTAAATATTAATAAACACAAAAACTCTAATTTTCTTTTAAACGATCAACTGGATATAAACAAATCGCCTTTACTTAATTTATTTGTTTAGTAGTACAATACACATAGTTTTAGGAGGGTTTTAACCCACTTCCCCCTTTGTTTATTTTTTCCCCTTTTTTCCTTTTCTTACCTCCTACAACCGTTACACATGAGATATATACTTTGTAACTTGTATTTTTAGTCATTGCTGAAGAAGCCACTGTGTGGTGAAACAATTGTCCAGTTTTTAATAATTAAAGTGTAGTTCAACAAGTTTTTTTTTTGTTTTATTTACGTTTGTAATATGGAACTACATCAAGTAAAAGCCGAATCTATTTTATTTTTGTTTTTAGAATTGACGATCATTTCTTTTATTTACTCATACAATTTGGGAAGCTGTGATGAAATCCGTTACTAAAATTAATTAGTGCGATTATTTGATGCTACATAAAGTCTCTACTTATAAATTATCTACGTACAGCATAAATGACTTTATTCTTGGTTAAAGAATTTGTTATGAACAGTAACATAGCAATTTTCACGGACTAACGCAGTAACGTTTTCTGCGGTGTCGACTTTAAAGTAGCTCTAATGTTAGTAACAGAGCCCCCCCCCCTTATTCTCCCACTTATAGTCCACCAGCTTGTCTAGTATATTCATCCGCAGGTAGATCGCGTGCACACTGCATGTATATATAGGTTATGTACAGTCGTGGCCAGATAAATGTAGTACAAGCTTTTTTAAATAAATTGTTATAGTGTATGATATGACATTTGATCACATTTGATTTTACATATTATGACAAGCAGCTTAAGTTGAAGTTCGACTCACAATAATAAAATTTCAGATTTTTGACGTATATGAATTTTAAGGTTGTACTACATTATTCTGGCCACGACTGTACATTATGATATGAGTATACGTACTGATATGCATGCACCTACTTTACATGCACCTGTTCAATACTTTTACATCAAGATTTATGTATTCAAATATTTTTAGTAAATTTCGCAACAATATTTTGCATTTTGGTCAAGAAAGTTAGTTAGTTATGTGTACATGACTTACATAATATTTTAATAGTTTACAGAGAGAACTGAAGAATATATTGCTAAATAATAACACAAAAAGAAAAGTATATTTTCTAGTGCACAACAAACTTTAAAAATACTTATACATTTCTTAATCAGTATTTTAACTAAGAAAACTTCAAATTATGCACATGTTTAATTTATTATTCGCTCTTACTATCTGTATCACCCGCATAAGTAGCTCCACGATATTGTCAATTAGGCCATCTAATAGACTCATTTTTTCTTCCTCTTTAATTACATGTTCACACTTTCTCTATTTAGCATATTAAAATTAGCTAATGCAGTCAATAATAATTGTTTGACTTCTGCCACATTTTTGTTAACAACATAATTTTTTATTTCGGCCCATACCAATTCAATGGGTTTCAATTCGCAGTGGTACGGTGGTAATCTCAACACGTGTTTGTTCTTTGCTGTTGCCATTTCGTCAACAACATAATGGTTCAAATTGTGGCTATGTCATTTAATCAAATCCATTAAAAGTGGTCTACTCATTTCTAGTTGAAATAGTATTTCTTTTGATTCCAGCCAATTCTGCATGCTCTTCTTTTTAAATGATGTACTTGAAATCTTTTCAACTTTGCGAGAATGGTTGGGTGGGTTATCCATAATAATAATAATGGCATCGTCTGGTAATTTTTCTAAAACAGCACAACACAACACAACAGAATTCATATCCTCATGGTAGTCGCCAGTTCTTTTGCTTCGGAAAACTAACAGTCCACCTTCAGCAAACCCATCTTCAGATCCTATGTGGAGAATAATAAGTCTTTTGTCTTTTCCTGTTGGATTTTACAAACCTGTCGCGACACCATCTATAAATGCTTGCCTGCGGTTATGTACATTAGCATCAACCCAAACTTTTGATTGTGTGTGGCCTTCATTTAACCACGTTTCGTCTAAGTGTAATATTTTTATAATGGGCTCTATATGATCTAATAGTTGTTAAATATCTATATCTAAATATTTGAGATAAGTACCTCACTATCCCCTAACAATAAACTCTTCCTGCTTCGCTTCCTGTACCTATAATAATAATAATAATAATAATACATTTTATACACCCATTCATCTTAAAAACAAATATATTTTACTTGAAATTAATCGTTTTCATTAGTAGGTATGACGATTAACGGCTGATTTGATTGGAATGGTTTTGAAGTTCGTTAAAATTTTTATTTTGTGTTGGAGCTTCATTGTTATAAAAAAAGCTGTGTATTACTTATCTTACAGCATTTTTTACATTTTTGTAAAAATTGTTGACTAAAATGAGCTTTGTTTGGGCTGACTAACCGCTTCCGCGGATTTACACTCCTTTATAACTTTAAAAACTGTACTTTTTGCAACACCTGCAATAATACAATATGGGTAACTTTAGAAACATAACACATAACCTAAGAAAATACAATATTACCTGTTGTGAACACTATATGCGATACTATTTCCCTTGTACTTTTTTTTTTGTATTTTCAATTCATAGCTTCTTATAAGTATTGAGAATTATTTGCTTTTTAATAAGTATTGTTTTCTGCATTGGGTCCATGATATATTATGGTAGACACTAAATAAACGGCGTAAGAGTTCTAAACAGAACTATTGTTGTTGTATAAATACAAGAACAGAGAAAACGAAGTAGAAAAAAGCGTGCAAAATATACAAAATGCAACTGTCAAATGACTTTAAATTACTGTCAATTAAATTAAGTATCATTTGGGTTCGAAAAGAACCAATCGAGTTGCCCACTTTAACGCTAAAATTTAAAGATGGTCCGCCGAGGTCAGACCAAAATTCAAATCCTATTATACAAATATGGAAAGCTAGAATTTTCCAAAATAAATTGAAAATACCTCTTATACAGAAGTGGAAGACAGTAATAGGGAAAATACTTGAAAAAATATAGAATGAAGTAAAGAAACTGGTGAAAGAAGGGCATAGAAGAAAAGTATAGACGAATAGTGTAAGAAAGAAGCCACTTTTACCTATTTATGGTATCAGACAAAATGATAAGTAGTACTGTGTAGTAGTTGTATTGATATTTGTCTAGATTGAATTTTTTTTCACACTAATCCCAAGGTATTATTCAAAGGTGCTATTATCGTTAATCATTTAATAACTTAAACTTCACACAACAAACGGATTACTTGAGATTACCGTATCTTTAATGCAGTTGCTAATCAATTAAATATCTAATGCAACATATGTATTTAGTATTGATTAAATACCATCGTTGAGAGTTCGATTTGACATTTTACTGATCACGACCTAACCCTATAGGTGATGGAGGTCATGGATATTCGATATATCTCACGATTTCATTTGTGAAGATTTGCAATACCTCTACACATCCGTTTATTTGAACGAAGCGCACACGTCTACCTTCAAAGACATTTTCCCTTGCTTGTGGATGCGTAATCGGCAGACAATACCCAGTAGCAAGGTCGTCGGTGTTATTTTCCGGGGGAATTTTAATTGCTTTATTTGCGACATACTTAATCCTAAATTTTGTTCTTTAATAACAATAACGTATTATGTAAATAAACAGGAAATGTTTTCTAGCTTACATCATTGTAAAAACAAACACTGTTCAGTCTTAGAAAAACCGCAAAACCTAATTATATGCTGGCTTGTTTTTAAGATCATATTGAAATAAGACGGAAGTCGATGAAATGTATTTACTTAAAAAGATAATTATATATTTATATTTCTTAAATATAGTGACTTAAATTCTACTTACATAATAAGAAACCACAGTAATTTAAGATGGTTTTCTAATACTTTATGCTTATATTTGGAGCTTATAATACGATGGCCGGCACCATTTATATGCATGCATATAAAACTGGGTTTTATTCATCTAGTACTTTTCTGCATTTAGCCTTTGTCTCGGTCTATTTGATAGCTAGCCGTCGAAACGAAACGCGGGAATTTTATTCTCGAGGTTTCAAGTTGGTACAGTGCCTGTAATTAATTAGTGGTTCTCTTGAAATTAAGGATGTAAATGCGCGGCTTAATTTTAGTTATAGTTGTAAAACGATATTATTATTATTATTATTAACAAATTTTTATTGGATTCTGTTTATTGCCAATTTGGATG
This sequence comes from Amphimallon solstitiale, assembly GCA_963170755.1. NCBI lineage: Eukaryota > Metazoa > Arthropoda > Insecta > Coleoptera > Scarabaeidae > Amphimallon > Amphimallon solstitiale. The sequence goes on along the minus strand of OY720678.1, from coordinate 125,240,785 downwards.
AATATCGTACCCCCTGCAAATTATTATTAGAACGATGCATGTTAGACCGTTAGAATCTCCTTTTTCATAATTATTATTACATCCTTCTTAGCGTTTCTAATTATACGTATCAAGCTACTCCAATAGCCACCAGTTCCGATTTTTTCCTTTAGTTGACGTTTTAATTCCGTATCGCCATTTTGCATTGGGATAGATGGTCTGCGCCAAGGCAGAGATGTGGTAACTCCACGCATTAGGCCATACGTTCAGAGACTCGCATTTCAAAAAAGAAAAAAAACTAACGTCTAAAACACTTTTTTTTTAATATATCCCATAACTAAAAGAAAATATCTAATAATTATAAGCTCATTACATATTTTAGAAAAAGTAGGCAATATTACTAAAAAATCTAATAACGAATCAACTTCATTTAAAACTAACAGCTCCATACTGAAAGCCATTAAAAATAACCAAAATAAATAAAACATGGAACTCAGGTGTTTACAAGCTAGCTTGCAAGGAATGTAAAGTAAGTTTACATAGGACAGGCAAGCAGGACATTTGATGCCAGAATGAAAGAGCATGAAAGAAGTTACGAGGAAAATATACTCTATCTTTTTCAAGCACAGTTATGAATTTTATCATAAATTTTATAACCATATCGAAAAGAAGTAAATAACCTGATTATAATGCTATTACAGAATTATCATAGGATGAAAGTAAAGAATTTGAAAGAAAATATTGAATTTCCAATCATCCGAGGTATTATTCAATTACCTTTGTGATTGCCGCTATTGTAGAAATACAACGATGAGCATCTATGCTTAGGTGGATGTTGTTACTTTTAATGTTTGCTATTAAAAATTACAACCCCATTCGATACTTTTAGTAAAGATGTAAGAATAACTTCTATAATTACTAGCGTTGTGTCAAACAGTCTTAAGAAAATTAAGACTGGTTATTTTTAAATATTCGTTCTAATAATAATAATAAATTTATTCAAACCATTCTATCTAGCACATAGTGATATCGGTTACGTCAGAGTATACAAAATAAATCACATACAATTTAGCACATATTGTAAAATCCAATAAATACCAAAAAAATAAACATTACAAAAATTGGCCATAATCATAAAAACATATGTCAGTCAGTAGATTTTTCATGCTTTTCACTTTCTTATACTTAGTATAAAGAAGTACTGTAACGACGACAATTTTCCACCTCCGAGATTTTTGCAGGTGTCGGCGTTTTGAAGTTTTCTGATACCGAAAAAAGTCAATCTCCCCCCCCCCCCCCCCCCGTGTGTGTACCTATTTGACCACGATAGCTATCAAACGGCTATAGATATCAATATATCAATTTCAAATGTTGTATTTACGAGTATAATATCCCTCTTGAGATCTGATTAGTTTTTCAGTAAAATCGGCAGACCGGAAGTAGTAGTTTACTTCAGAGAAAAAATCGAATTTTGCCAATATTTCGTCAATTACTAAGTTTATGCAAATTTATAATGATTTCAAATATACTCATAATTGAATTTGAGAAGAAATTTATTAAAAAAGTTTTTCGAAATTCCTACCGGAACTACCTATGTCTTTTACTCTTATCGAAAATCAGTTTTTTGCGAATATCTCGCAAGTCATGCCTTCTAGGGAAGTACATTATGAGTATAAAAGTATTTAAAACATAATCTTGAATATCTTTTGTATAAAAAAAATTTCAAAATTCGGACCGGAATTGACACTTACTTTTATCGAATAGCGACTTTTTGCAAATATGTCGTAAGGTATGGATTCTATATATATTTATCAAGAGTACAAACGTATTTAGAGCTAGATTTTCAATGTTTTTTATATACATAAAATTTTAAAATTCGGGCCGAAAGAAACATTTTTACTCTTACCGAGTAGCACTTTTTTTCGAATATTTTGCAAAGTATGCATTCTATAAAGATTTCTTAAAAGAATAGAGGTACAATGGAAGTTTGAATACTTTTTGTGAAAAAAAATTCTTAAAATTCTATCGTTTGAAACGCTCATACGTATAAGAAAGTCATGTGGTGGCCACACCTCATTTTTTAAATTGTTCTTATATTAATGCTATACCTTATTTATTGTGGAAGACCATTATAGACAGACAGACATTAATACGTGGGAGATCTTTGGAAGACCGCCGATTTATATACCGGTCCTTTAAACTTATTCTAGTTGGATAATCATAAAAGTCACTATTCTTTTAAATTTGTGTTTATGTGTGAAAACTAAGACCGCGCACCTATACACAAACACATATGGAAATGTTAATCTTTTGAATAATATAAATGCTCCACGGGCCTAAAACCAAATATCAGCCGCACAAGTCTTTTCTGAGCAACAAATATGTAACTGCGATGCGAATACGCGATGGTATAAAATATCTCTAAAAACTACTGAGAATCCATAGTATTTTTAAGTTTCAAAATGGCGTAAAATGCACTATTGAGTTTACCGACCACGTACGTATTCCACATGCCTTTCCCAAGACAGATCAGGTTGCAGAAATACCCCCAGAAACTTAGCAATAATACCGACATCATCGATTCTTTTCCGAATATGAAAATATATAATTGTTGTTTTGTTTCTATTTAGCATTAAGTTGTTGAGATTACACCATTTCTTCATTTCGCTTATAGCTGCATCTATCATCAACTGCATATTATCCGCTGCCTCAGAAAACCCGAAGATCGAAGTGTCATCTGCAAAACTAACCATATAACCAGCCTTTATAAAGTGATGTAGATCATTCATTCAACAGAAATATTAGAGGACCTAACGATGAACCTGATGGCACTCCAAGGCTCAGACTATTTCTCATCGAGTTCTCATAATCATATTTTGTATGTCCTCTTCTGCTATAAATTTAAAAAACATACTTTGCAACAGTAAATCAGACGTTGTACAAGTATCTGACAATTTACCCCCAAAGTGACTAACTCAATCTCTGTTCAGCAACTGTTGCAAACCACAAACCTATGTGCTACAGTAGCACCTCCATTTAGCTCATCTCCATTTTTATCTAATAATGTAAAAACATTGCAATCCTTCAATTCGCCTGTTTGTTCGTTGATGTTTTTCTAAATTTCCTTCCTTTTATTGCTAGCAGCATTCAGTCTATTACTAAATAATCTTTCCTTGCTATTGCAATTCTACGTCTATGATCACATCAGTATCGTCCATGATCACATCAGTATCGTCCATTTTATTCGTACTCTGCGTATTCAAATGCAGTACACTGAAACACGTGTTCTTTATTGCATGGCTTTCGTTGATAGATTCTATATTTGTAATTTTGCCTGTTGTTAGAATTACTTGCTTTTGCATTCCATCCTCGCCCCAAACGCCAAGTTACTTCTTGAAAATTCCTTGTTCTTTTGCTGACTTTCGTAAAAACTTAAATCCTCGGACTAAGATATTCTTTGGCCATACGCTAGGTTAATTAATACTCTCAAGCATATTAAAATCATAGGCAACTTTTAAAGACTGTTTTACTTTTATTTTCCGCATGTTTTTGATAAAATAATAAAACAATTATTATAAAAATATTCGCCCAACATAAATTATAAATTCATAATACTATTACCCTTAAAAATACAGATTTAGAAACGGAAGAATACGTTAATCTAAACATTCGTACTTTATTTCACGAATATTATTTTAAGCAAGGCGGCAAGTAGAAATAATCACAGCGAGAGAAATTTCCTTTTTCTCCGAAACCGTGGTATTTTCTCGCAGTTTACAGGAATGTCCCTGAAGCAATAGATTCTCTCTCTTTCTTTTCGTCTTTTGTGAGAGGAAAAATACCATGAGCACAGCTGCAACTTATTCACGAGCAAAAATGAAGCACTTTCAGATTGAATCACATACGTGGGATACAATAAGATTCGATGCGAAACTACGGAATATTACAGACAGCCTTTGTGCGAATGCGTGTAATTAAACTCCATAATTTGCGATAGATAATGATTGAAAATATTTCCTCAAGCCGCAACTGTTTGACGTGCGTTGACGTGAGTGCTGCAAAAGGTATTTATTCCTATGGGCAACCTTGATCTCTTCCGTAAAAAGCAAATATTAAGAAGGTTGGTGCTGTACTTTATCAATTCTCCATGAACGCGCACCTATGCTACAAGCTTGCTATATATAATATACATAAGAGAAGAATAAAGGCTCGTTTATTTATATTGTATATCACTTTTTATTACGTTGACATGCTGGGAACGCGATTCATAGTTTAATTGTGATATAATTCTCTAGGAATTTGATATTATCCCGTCCGCGCTTTTTTAACACATCGGTTTTTGTGTTGTGCTACAAATTATATGTAACTCAGACGAATTATCGGCAAATTCAACGCAGCATATATTAATGGAACACTTTTATCGTATACTATAAATTGCTCTTAATGCTTTTAATAATTAATTCCCTGAACTTGACCTTCTTTCTTCGCCGTAGTAGAAAACTGGTTAGTCCACTAATATTATTATTATTATTGACTGGTTTAAATGGAACATACATATCCAAAGTGTTTTTTGAGCACTTTAAAATGCCGTTTTGAATTTAAAGTTGTAAATTGCATAATATGTAGATAAAATTCTGCAACAGATTTCCAAATAGTACATTAAAATACAAATTTCATAAGACGATGATTTTTACGCACGAAGTTAGGTTTAAAAAACGATCAGCGCATTTTTTAAACAAAAAGAGCGCAAAAGTTTTACGAATAGTGTAGTCTATACTGTTTCTCCAGTTTCGGGTATTAAGAGGCATCGCTCGTGGGAATCGTGCGTAGAGAGAGCGCATTTTCTTCTAAATAGTGCAACTTGCTAGGACGTATAGACAAATCCATTACGAAGCGGACGTGCATAAAGCGACAGGAGCGACAGAGTCTACCCGATATAGTTGTATTTTTGTGCCGTACGCCGTAAAAATGTCGACACACGTGTTATCTTCACAGAAAAAAAAGACATGAAAAGAAAAAGTGCCTAGGCTTATTCACAAAATAAAATAACCGGGTTTTGTTTGATTTTAATTTTATTTATATGGGGTGCTTATGACTTTACTTTGGAACCGCCAGAATTTCGATTTAAAAAAAAAGGGGGACTAAAAAAATATCGATTTCTTCCTATTATCTCAGCCAGTTTTGATTTTTTCTTTGTAATAGTTTATCAGTATTTGTTAACAATATCGTTTTGTAATAATAGAACATAATATTACTTGATAAAATATATATTTAATATTTCTTGCTTATATTAGATGTTTATTATAAATCACAATAAAGTATTGTTATTGAACTGCATCATACAAACACTTCCTTGAACACTGTAATGTGCGGAAAGTGCAAGTCATTCCGCCCCTTGAAAAATCGTTTTTTCCTATTATCTTGGCTAATTTCGACTTTTTCTTTGAAATAAGTTGGAACAATTTAGAACAAACCTAGAACAACCTGATACGACTGTCAGAATTTAGATTTTCGAAAAAAAGGGGACACTTCTCACTTTTGGATTTCAATTTTTTTTGCAATATCCTTAAATGTACCTATAAGAGATACGGTTTTGAGGCAGTAGAAAAATGTTTAGAACAAATCTACAACTACATGAAACAACCGTCAGAATTTTGATTTTCGAAAAAAGGGGCGCTTGCGAAAAATTGTTTTTTGCCATTTTCTCGGCCGATTACGATTTATTTTTTGAAATACTTTGAAACAATTGAGAACAAACCTAGAACAATCTGAAACAACGATCAGATTTTCGATGTTCGAAAAAAAGAGGAGCTAACTTCTCACTTTTGGATATAGTTTTTTGACAATATCTTTTGATATATGAGATACGGTTTTGATGTATTAAAACAGCGTTTCGAACAAATCTAGAACAACCTGAAACAGAATTTCAATTTTCGCAAAAAGAGGGGCTTGAAGAGAAGTTGAGACAGTGTGTACTTGCAAGTGGCACCATCGTACAATGCCCATGAAGATGACCTGTCCCGCGGCTTCAACGCACACTATTCATCCTCACCGAATCTTTTTTTCGCAAATGAAGCAAACGTTCATTTTCAATGAGCCAGAAAACATACGTTCTAACGTAGAAACGATCGTCTCTCTACTGCCCTTCAGACAAATTAAGGCATTCTCTGCAACTTTACATTTGCATCAAACGCTAAAAAATTTTTTCACGCTGAAAAATAGTAAACACCCATTTTTGAAAATTTTGGTGCCCTCTGCTTTTTGCGCTTTTGGCTGCAGGGCAGCGAGTACATTAGATAATTTGTAGATAATATTGTCCTCTACAATTTTTGTTAAAAAAATTTTTTGTTCGACCAACCATTTACGCGGAAAATCCATTCAAAAACTTTTTGGGAGTACCAAAAACCCACAAGGAGGGGGGTTCCAACTTTTTGGTTTTAGAGTTGTCGCATGCCCCACTAACGATTTATCAAATAAAATAGTCTCACATATTTTTTTCCAAAAAAGGAATACAGAATGACTGTACTATAATATCATGTATTGAATCGAATTTCATTGTTTTATTATTATATATATAAATTATTTAATGTTTAATGTTCATTCATCATTATCATGTAACTACATCTGTAAAATAATAAGTCCTATTTCTGTCTGTTTTTTATTTACCATAACACGAAAAGTATTCTGGTAACATTTTTAAAATAAAAGGATATCCTTTCCGAGCAATTTCTGGTTTACTTGAAATCTTTTTATAATTGTCCGAACACCGGATCGTTTGAGAGTAATTTTTTGCTAGGTCGTAAATTACTCTTTTGAACTTGCGTCTACCAGTCTGGTACAATTTCTTACCATCTGTACAGAGGAAGTACGCACCATCTATATCCATTTCATTTCCCTACATATTGTACAACTGCCCGGCAGAAGGCGCCACTGTACAGTGACAAAATTCACATTTTAGGAGCGCCAAAAGAACGGGGTAAGCATATTATTTTTTATTCATCTATGTAAATGTTTTTGTTGTTCATTTATAAATCTATAATCTGACCGGAGCAAATTTGTTTTGAATTATTTATATGGTGGTAAAAGGAGACTCAAATGGGACATTGATTATGCTGATTACCGTTCCACTTTGATATCTAATTGTCATTAAACGAAACTGAATATTATAAAAAGCTCCGGGTGAATTGTACCTAATGATGTATATTTTCGAAATCTTACAATACATTTTGTTCAGGTTCGTTGGATAATGAGATATTTTGGCGCTCGTTTACATGTAAATGCATATGCTGTTGAACCGTACAGAGGCCTCTTAAAAACTGAATAAGACAAACTTTTAGTTTAATTTTTTAGAAGTTAGTTATATTGACTTTTAACTAGAACATTACAAATATTTGGATATGGACGGTCTTACATGTAATTTTAAGTTTAAAATGTAGACTTATTTATAAATAAATTTCATATAATAATATGACCCCTACCAATCGTTTTTACATATATCAATGTTACTTTCCACTTGAGATAATTTCTAATATGTATTTAAGCCAAGCGCACGAAACATGAATAACCCCAATCTGCTTACCTACCCGTACTAGCCAGTCATAGCACTGACGTGATGTGTAAACTTGTTAACCGACCCCTGTAGATCCGCACTGCTGGACTTCGATAATTCTTCCAGTAGTCCACTATATCTCGCTTATGAGCTTGAGATCTTAAATCTAATAAATTACTATCTTAAGGAATAGCTCTCTAAGAGTCAAAGGCTTATTAACAATGAAAACTACAGCTATTGATTTAACAAAATAATAACAAATTTATTGAATGGAAGGTGGATGACTGTTACATACCATGTCGAATAATATTTTCGCACAGGTACATATAAATCAAAAGGTATATATAATAAACAATTGCCCTTTCAGGCGGTTTAAGCTATTCAAACGTATACGTTTTACAGGCCGTAACAAATGGTTCACAAACACAGAAAAGAGACAGTTATGCATACGTGAATACTCATGAAATAATTATTATATAATGCACTATGATTGATAGTATTACGAAAGTGAGACTAGGTTAATTTACGGAGATTGAAAAAGAACCAAAACGCGGAATTGTAGAAGGTATGACAATAATAATATTGTCGTTCGACACTACATACCCAATATTGAATAAAATGATTCTCAGTAGTTGTCATAAAAGTGATGATAATTGAATGTCGGCCGCCGCGTATAAAACTAACGGATACTAACATAAAACAAAATCTTAGTGCACAACGTATTAAGAACCTGGAATAAAACTAAACAATATGACAGGCTTTTCAGTAAAGATCTCACGGGTAAGGAGTGATAAATGACGCATTAGTAGTAACTCCTGATAAACAGCAGGTAATTGTTTCCCCAAGCAATATTTACGAAGAGACCACAATTACTATAAATGTCTCTACTTCCACAGGGTATTCACACTATGCTAATACTGTATAATATCCGACACTGTGCTACGTCTAACTGGTACAACTGTGAGGTACGTTCTTGCATTTCACAGACACTTAAAGTCGTTTTCCCATATTAACGACGTCTAACAATGTTTTTATGACATTCACAACGAATCTTGAGACACTGAGACAAACACACATCGACCTAGAGGTTACATTTATTTGATAAATAGGTTAAGGCCAGAAAATAAATGAAATATTCGCAACAGGAAAAGCGATAAAATAAGAATAATTACTGATAATTAAATTTATTAAAGGTGCAATTTGCTTCCTACATTAGCTAAACCAATAATGAAATTAGTCCCAACTCCTAACATAGATTCTTAAGAAACACCTTTAGTAATTAAGCTGGACTATAATATTTTTTTGCTCATACACATGGTTTTCCGTTTATTAAGTGATTGGATTCGGGAGGGGCAGATTAATGTTTTGTACACTGACTTTTCAAACGATTTCGACCGCTTGGACTACTCTATTTTCCCTTCCAAGCTGAGAGCTGCTGGCTTTAGTGATGACCTAATTTGATTGTTTATATCTTACCTGTCTCAGCGACAAAGGTATGTCTTTCTTAACGATCACTCCTCTACTTGTTATATGGCACATCTGGTGTACCGCAAGGTTTAGTCTTAGTCCCCCTTATATTCAATATTAATAGGAGGTCATAGCAACCGATAAACTTCTATTCATCGATGATCTGAAATTGTTTAGTAAAATATCCTCTCCTGATGATTGTCATATCTTGCAAGCCAATCTATCCAACGCTTTAGAGTATTGTGGCGCAAACATTTTATCTTTAAACAGTTCTAAATGCCATGTCTTTCATTTAAGTAAGATCAGGCCTACTATTTTTACATCTCAGAAATTGCCGCTTCTTTACTGATGTAGGTATTTAAAAAACATTATATATTTCACTTGTACAATCCCGTCTGGAATATGTATCTTTGATATCGTATCCTCATTACCTGTGCCATAAGCATCAAGTAGAGAATGTTCAAAGTAAGTTTCTTAAGTATGAGATATTAGTAGGTATAGGTTTCTGAAGTATTAAATTATTATATTATTAAGATTACATCTTCTTGATATTGTCTAGCTTTCATTTACATGTTTCAGGACATTATTAAACAACGACTTGATTTGTTTTTATTTATTTACATAAATTTCCATAGCCTAATTGATTATACAAAATAAACTATAAAGGAATTGATACATTTCCCAAAATAACTCTGAAACTAAGACGTTTAGTTATAGGGAAGTAAATACAAACTGTCCCTAATTTTGAACGTGGAATCCAATGAAGTTGAAAATGTGTAGGTTGCAATTTAAAAATAACAAGATATTGATATTTTCCGAGCAGCTATCAATTTTTTTTACAAAAATTAAAATACTTCGAAAGTGGCTAACTTCAGAGGCAAAGTTTATTAGACAAACTAGCTTGAAAATCAAGTCTGAAATACGAATCAATCATAAAAAATAGGGTGTTCCATTTAAAATTAGGAAGTCGATATCCATTTCCGGTGTAACTGGAAGAAGCCAAAATTCAAAGTTATTTTAAATTGAACGAGCGTAACGCGAAACTACTGTTTGCTAACTTTCAAAACTCAACTCTTATTAATTTTTTATATTGTTCTATATCTCGTCATGATATATATACTCTGTATACAGGCTGTCCCAGAAATAAAAAGACGGAGTAGCAGGTATGTAAAGTCCGAACAGAAACAGGCCTAAATATACCGCAATAACGAAGAAATTAAAAATGTAATTTTCTATGTTGTTTTTTAGATAAAAAAATTACATTACGGACCTGGCACATAATGTATGTTTATAAATACACGTAACAATGCTCATTTGTAAATAGAAACGAACACGCTTTCATATAAAAAGACGCTTTTATTTGTATAAAACGGGAAAAAACGTTAAATCGTACTCATTCATATAAAACATATTTTTTGCCCGATGCGTCTAGATAATGCAGCTATGTAGTCGGTTGTTGATCCAGATGGGCGACACATTTTATTGCAGACAATAAAATATTGTTTTTATTTTTAAAATAGGAAGGTTGTTGCTCTTTAATGTGTTTGTAGTCAGCTAATTATTATTATTTTAGAATATTCAATAAATCCTAGTTTTTCCATCCTTTATTATAGTAAATATCAAGAATGTAATTCTATTTTTCTTGCTGGTGTAAAATTAAAGTAATTAATGGTTTGATATTTATTATGAAGTATCTATTCCTCCTCCTTTTTTTTAACACAAGTAATATGGTGGTCCTGAAAAGGACCGATTGTGAAAGTGAAGCAGGTGGATATTTAGTCCATGGTCGGCGTAAGGCCAATTAAATTCTTTATTATTTTTTTTCTGCCGTCTGCGCACGAATAAAGACTTGATATTTTGAGGGTACGTTTTTACCTAGATTGTGTAAAAACGTACCCTCAAAATATCAAGTCTTTATTCGTGCGATTTCTGCTACTCCGTCTTTTTATTTCCGGGACATCCTGTATACTTTTGCTTTGTTTTGGTTTGGATAAAGGATTTGTTAATTTTATTTCAATTATAGTTCATTATGTTCTTTAAATGGACTATTTTAACACTGTAGGACAATACAGCATATTATTATTATTGACATGGATTTAAATATGTTGCCATATTTAAATCCATACTATACGAGTGTATTTTACAATCATTTCACTGCTGCAACTTTGTGATTCTATTGTCAAGACAGTTTTGTCTCAATAAACTGATGCCAAATAATTAATAACTGCACTATTTGAGAAATAATGCAATATTTTATTTAAAATTCATTCAATTTTAGCATGCACGTCCATCGGGCAGAAGCAAAGTGCCACGACTACTTATAGAGAATAAAATTAACAATAGTATTCCTCTTTTCGAAATTGCAGTCAATATTGACTTTTGAACCTGCATTTTTGGGTTACACCTAGAAGAATTACGACAGTCTTTAAAATTTACTACTTCTCTCGTCCAAATGACAACAATAAATTGCAATCAGACTCTCCATTAGTCACACATTTAGACAATTATAGTTTCAATTAGGTCAAAATTAATAAAGAATGTGAATTAGCGTTGGTTTTTTTATAACTTCCACTCCTTTGTATTAGAATGAAGAATGTTTATAAGCCAAGGTCATTTAAAAACAGAAGACAAACATTTAAAAAGTAATTCTCGTGTGTTATGCTCATTCAAAAAAAATCCGCGTTGACCGTTCTAGCTATTAAAAAGATTCCGCTCCCAAATTCTTGATTCCATATATGTAATCCATCTTTCTGTAGGTTAGGCATACATCTTTTATGTTTTGTTTTCCTGCAACTTTATATGTATAAAAACAGAAAGCGATACTCACGACGACCCAGTAATACTAACACCAAGAAATTCGAAGCGAATCGGAAACATAATTTATCTGTTTGTTTGCATTTTAATATGTTACTTTTGTCTTTGTTTTTTTTTCTCTTTTTCTATTTTTTTTTTAGTAATGTATACATCTTAAGATATTCTATTCCCATTTAGAAACAGGTTTTTCCCATTATTCGCATGGTCTTGGCAATTTATAATTTCGATGACGGGTGACGTTCGAGCTTCAAGAATTTCGGAGGTGTTAAATTTTTATCGAATACAATGCGAACCCGTGGGGCATCGGTAGTTGTAACCGTGATGTTTATTTTGGGACCACTTTCTCTGCTTTTACTTCATACCAATCATGCGAGCTGCGGCTGCTGCTGTATGTTGTCATCCGATTTACGATTGTCATTAATAAAAATTTTGTGTAAACGTACATATATTATGCATACCCATACAGTCTGTGATAAAAATGTGATATGATATCATAAAATGTCTTTATAATATAACAAAGGCAGGTACTCATAAGGAATAATGAAAAATCTAGAAGATCAATCTACACTAATTTGCTATCGGTATACCGTATAATAAGTATATGAAAGAATAGAATTTTCTTTCTTGCACAAAGTTTATTATATACCGGGTGTCCCGTAAAAAAACGCCAACAATAATAACTGTGTTATTTATTGTCCGATTTTGTTCAAACAAAAAGAAAGTTAAGTTGCATCAAAAATGCTACAAAAAAGCAGTGTTTTGTTTGTTTTCAGTTGTTTTTATTAATGTCAAACGATAGTCAACTTTTTTATTTTAAATGGAAATAGATATATTTTTGGCTATATTCGGATTGGATTTTTTTTTCTGAATTCAACAATGTATAAAATGTCTATTTTTGATAAACAATTATTGAAAAAAAATATAAAACACTTAATAAATTTCATCTTTGTATTCCATTATTTATAAATTTTGGAATGTGCCATGAAAAAACAAAAATGCGATAAACGTCAATAAACGTCAGTGTGAGTGTCTATTAAGTCTTATTTATTGTTCTGCTTGAACGTTTTGCCACAAAAAAAAGTATATTCGTAAAAATGAATAACAATGAGTTAACAGACATGTTGCAAGTGTTTTTTGAATGTAATAAAAATCGTCTTCAAACAGTTCGGCGTTACAGCGTTCGTTTTCCGGACAGAGAAGTTCCAGATTTGAAAATATTTCAGAGAATTGAAACGAATTTGAGGAATTATGGATCATTTAAAAAACCTAAAACACAGCGACGTAGATCCGCCGAAGATACGGAATATTCTTGCACTACAAGAAAATTCACGAACTTCGATTCGCGAAATTGCACATAATATTGGGGTATCAAAAACTACAGTCCATAGTATTTTAAGAAAACACAAATTTCAACCGTACATAACTCGAAAAGTTAATGCATTAGAACAAAATGATCAACGCCGAAGAATACAGTTTTGTGGACTTTTTTTAAATGCATTAGAACAAGACCGGTGTTTTTACAGAATGATAATTTGGTCTGATGAATGGCACTTTTAGCAACAACGGTATTTTTAATAGAAACATACAGCGACAATGGAGCCAAGACAATCCGAGATTTGTCATTGAAAATAATTTTCAAAGACGTTTCAGCGTATATGTTTGGTGTGGTATTTTAGGCGATCAATTAATTGGGCCGTTTTTCATAGATGGTTGCTTAAATCAAGAAAAGTATCACACTTTATTAAACGAAAATCTCTAAAACTTTTTGGATGAATTACCTTTGGCAAATTTAAATAGAATATTTTATCAACAAGATGGGGCTCCCGCTCACAGCGCCAGAGTAAATACTGATTGGTTGAACACCCAATTTGGAAATAGGTGGATAGGAATATCCGGTCCTATCGAGTGGCCTGCGCGTTCACCCGATCTTTCGCCCCTAGATTTTTGGTTGTGGGCTTATCTACAAGATCGAGTTTATTTGACACCTCCAGAAAATGTTGACATTTTAAGACAAAGAATTATTAAAACTTGCCAAGAAATACCTGCCGTTTGTCTTTTAAATGCGACTCGTGGAGTAATTAGGAGATGTGCGTTATGTATTGAACAAGGTGGCGGCCATTTTAACAATTATTGTGAAGTGTTTTGTTTTGTGTTTTAGAATAATACTTATAATACTTACGTTTTCAATGTTTCATAGCACATTCGAAATGTTATACATAATTTATTAAAAACATGGTCAATTTTAATAAATGGTTTTCTTTCAATAATCGTTTATAAAAAAATAGACATGTTATACATCGATGAATTCAGAACAGAAAATCCAATCCGAATATTGCCAAAAATATATCTGTTTCCATTTAAAATAAAAAAGTTGACTATCGTTTGACATTAATGTAAACAACTGAAAACAACTAAAATACTACTTTCTTGTAGTATTTTTGATGCTAATTAACTGACTTTGTGTTTCAATAAAATCGGACAATAAATAACGGAGTTATTATTGTTGGCATTTTTTGCGGGACACCCGGTATATAAAAATTAAATAAAAAACACACAATTGTTAAATTTCAAAAATTATATTGTAGACACAATATATGTTTCACCATATTGTGGCTTCATCAGGTGGATGAAAGATATACTTTGAATTTACATATCCACATATAAATATATATATATATATAATGTTTGTGAAGGGCTTTTCTTTTTCCTTTTTTTTCTTAGCCGTTACCTTATATACATATAGAGTTGCTCACTAGTGCGTCAAAGTCCAAAATAGGCGTTATTAAATAGTACTGAAGAAATTTATTTTATAAAAAGTGGCATAGTAGCAAAAAACACACATTTTGCAAAATGCGCAGCTTTGATAATTAAAAATATGTACAAGCATCTTTAAATATAGGGGTTGGGTTGGATTGGTTTTAAATATAGAGGTTCATCATCTTTCCATATTATATTCAAATACAAATTTTAGTTTTTGCGCTACAAATATTTGTAGTTTATAGCTAGCCCCATAAATAAGATCCTATCTGATAATATAAAGAGTACAGATACATAATAATCGGATAATATTGCTGTTACATCTTTATTTGTAATATAGCAAAACTGCTTTTATTATTTTATTTACAAAGTTCAACAATCCGTCCATCAGACGACAATTCATTATGTAGAACTATTCCTAAGAGTTGTGCAAAGAACTGTCCTGAAACATTTAGAATCTCTCGGCTGCGTAAATGAAATGCTTTTTGTGTTTTCGAGATACGGCTACGTAATTGTTCGCCTCGCATCATGTCGAAAACATATATGGCTAAATCAATTTTTTGGGATGCAGGAGGTGATATTGAAAAATAAAAAGCTTTGTATTTATATTTTCTCTCCTTTTCCCCGATTCTGCGAACTTAAAGGCGCTCTCTATAGTATACTATATTTTCCAACAAAGCTCATGATTCTATAAAAGACAGTAAATTCGAAGATTTATAAATAAACACTTAAGGCAGATCATTCGTCTGTAATTTCTCATTTTGGAATTGTTGTAAATCATGTGATATACTATCTATCTTTTTGTTTGATGTAAATGTAATCGATTTATTGAACTTGACACTTAACAGACACCGGACCAATACGTATGTAACAAATTTAGTTGTCCCTGAGTAAGCTGCACCATAAAAAACAGACACCATAGAAATAAACAATTTTGCTCGCTTTTTGTTGCAGAAGGTAATTAATGTTAGTATCTTCATTAAATTTTGATGATATCACCTGGGACTGTACATACATTTCGCTTATGTACGTCACCGTTAGTGTCATACTGATCGGTTAGTGCTCGATACTGATGCAAACGTGTGATAAATTGTATAATTTATCGACTTTCTTTTAAATGATACACGCACGAACCGAGTAATTATATTTTCAAATGGCGAAATGACAGTTATAAACTGTGAAGAGTGACACGATATATGTGTAATGCTAAAATTAGATGATGGAGATTGGAGAGCTTGCATTTGAATTATTGATAATTACCAATTTTGTACTGGGATAAAAAAAAGCACTCATAATTATCTAAATCTCAAAACAACTTATAGAGATTGTTAATTTAAATACCGAAGTGACTTAGAAACGTGCGTACGTACAGTGCTTGTTGTCTGAAGATTCTACGTTCTACAAACCTCGATTTTGTTTTTTGATTTCTTCCGATATTTATTCCTACTAAATGAATGATACATAAAAATTTCTTTTTTCTTTTTTATAGCAAATAAAATTTTTACAACTTAATTCCATAGCATATATATAGACTGTGTCGAAAAAAAACGAATGCATAACTATATTATTCATCCGACGATTTTAATTATTTATACACTATAGTCCGTCTCAACCTTATTATGCAATACAGGTCTTATGGGAATTGATTTGATGTTTGCCAAATCGTCTCATTGTATAATGTCGTTACAGTTCCGGTTCAATATCTGACATTTTTTGTAATCAAAACATAACCTATACGACTGTTTGTCATTTAATTGATGCATACTGCATACAAAAAATTAATAGTAATTTGAAACACTAAAAGGGGAGAATATATGGGAAGATGGCTTAGTTAAAATATTTGTAATAATATAATCCTTTGGGATTGTTCTGTAAAAAATTATTTAAAATCTAACTGAATATAGTAAGCCAGAGTAAATGAATTAATATTTCAAGGAAACACTTAAGGTATACAATTTTCTTCGTTACTGAATATTGACATCTTAATCAACTATCCACTATAAATTCAGACCAAGACAAAGTTAATCACAAGTTTATTTTTCATAAAAAACTTTTCTATTTATAAAAACAATTTAAATAATACATATTTATGAAAAGAATAACAATAACCACACACAACATGTACTTTTATTTTTTAATATGTTACGTGACTTATATAGTCTTATTGAATATTAATATCTTAACCTACATTGCGTTATACACATTTAAAGACACAAATTCCTCACAAATTCATTTTGCAAAACCATATTTTCCCCTTTATAAGAACAAGTTAATAATACATGATAACATTTATGAAAAAACTAACCATGACCATACAAAGGAGTAGGTAGGTACACACATTGTTTTATTTTTCTTCATCACTTAAAGAATCTTGATCTGATGATGAATGTGTGACGTTAATTATAAACTCTTCAACATCGTCTTGCAAGTTGGCAAGATGGCCAATGTAATTCACTGTTACATTCTGATAACCCTTCACAATTAATTGTTCAATATCTCTTTGTTTGAATGTCGTATTGTGTATTTCAACGTAGTGCTTAACTTGTGCCTACACCATTTCAATTGGGTTTAATTCACAATGATAAGGTGAAAGCCGAAGAACATAATGCCCTTTATTCTTTGCAAATTCATCAATTTTGTTTCTCTCATACTGAGACCTAACCGCTGACACACAAGCCAGTAAATCTCTTTTTAACATGTCATTATCAAGTGGAATATTCTTCTCAGTGAGCCATTCAATAATTTGGTCTTCTCCGTGCTACTGCTGGAAACTTTTCTAATTTTCTCGTGTGATATGAGGCATTATCGAGACCAACAACCGAGTTCTCTAGTATATTTGGAAGCAATTTATTCTTGAACCAATCTCCATATGTATTTGCATCCATTTTGCTATGAACATCAGCAGTATTTTTCTTACAAAGAAATGTACATTCAGCACCAATAACAAAACCTTGCTCGCCTCCAGCATGAATTAATGGAAATCGAGGCCCAAAACCACTTGGTGATTTTAAACCAGTGCTGAGTCCTTACGTAAAAGCTTGTCGACTGCTTTGAACAGTAACGTCAGTCCACTTTTTATTTACCGAGTGTCCTGCATTCACTCATGATTCATCAGTATATATTATAGTTCTACCTAAAAATAAAACAATCACAATCAAACACAAGCAAATAATAAATTGCGTAATGAACATAAAAGTATAACAAATTCAATGATAAACTATACCTTCGTCTCTGAATTTTCTGATGTCTCGTAAGTATTTATGTCTCCACCTAATGATGTCATCTCTTTCAATAAGAATACTCTTTCGTCCCACTTTTTAAAATTCAAAACTCATATCATGTAGCAATCTGTAAAAAGTATATGTATATGTATATAGGTTATCACGTTAATCAGAATTCTAGATCTAGGTATGCATACTTACTTTTAAATGCTTGAAAAAGATAATATGCTTGCTAAAAAGAACGATTTAACAGAAATTATATATAGGTAAATTAAAGACAATATAAAAGTTTACACACTACGGCAAAAACTGACAATTGACAGCAACGATTACTCATATACCCATCATATACTTTGCATAATAGAACTTGCAACAAGACAACCGGATATAAAGATGGCGTTATTAAGAGACTACTAAAGACAATAAGAGATGCAATATCCCTATTAAACCTGTACTGCATAATAGGGTTGAGACGGACTATAGTTAAATGGTTGCAAATAGGTTACTAAAGGGACTAATAAAGTCACGTTTAGCTTTATGGACTTCAAGGCTAAACTGACAATTTTTATTTTCAAATTTGAGCATATAAGTACTTTAAAATAAAAAAATAATAATGTATGTCAAGTATACGTAAATATAAAAAAATACGAAGAAAAAGTAAAGAAAGAACTACTATCGTCTATGCCAAACCTGCGCTCCATTTTGCGCTAAACATAGCGCCATCTCTGTACAACCCCGTATATTGCATCGGGCAACATTTCAGAAGTCTTCATTTCAAAGTTAACGCCAAGTGCGTTTCGGTTTTTTGAAAGCCCCATATCTCCGAAAATTGTCTACTATCAGCTGAAATTTGTCGACTGGAAGGATATCTATTCGGATAGTATTGCTATTATAGTTGTGAAACTTGATAAATATTATCACCACACAGATAAACTCGAAGCATGTCAAAACATTGTTCGCTCATTTTATTATTTTTGAAGATCGATTTGACAAGATGTGAGATTATTGTTTGCTACTTGTTTTCCCAGTCAACTTACTTTAGTTATTACATTGTAACGCATTGTATTTTTCGTGTTACTTTTATTACACAAGTGTTTTATTTTATTTTTTTGTTTTGTAAGCCATTACATGTGATACATTGTTGTTTTCAGAATAAAACTCACTATCAGAATTTCTAAAAAAAAGTATAAATTCGAATTTGAAAAAGAAAATTTGACAGTTTAGCTTTAAAGCCCTTAGGGTTATACCTGATTTTACTAGATCATTAGTCTATTCGCAACCATTTAATTTGATGTACAGATAATTAAAATCCTCTAATAAGTAAGGGGGTTATGGACTCCTCTTGGTTTTGGAGACAGTCAGTATATTAAACGCATTCAATTCATTAAAATATACTATTAGTAAAACAAAAAAAGAGACGACGCGCGTCGGCGCATTAATTACTTTCTCTGTGTATGTCTGTGTCTCTGTGCGTGTGTGTGTACAGAGATCAATTCCAAATTTTGTATTTACGAGTATAATCTATCTCTTGAGATCTGATTATTTTTCAGAAAAAATCGGTAGACCGGAAGTAGTAGTTTACTTCAGTGAAAATTTTTTTGCCAATACTTTGTCAATTACCAAGTTTAAGCAAATTTAAAATTAAATTTGAGAAAAATTGTAATAAAAATGTTTTTCGAAATTCCCACCGGAGGTATGTCTTTTACTCTTATCGAAAATCAGTTTTTTGAGAATATCTCGCAAGTCATGCTTTCTATGCAGGTGACATTACGAGCATAAATATATTCAGAACATAGTTCTCAATACTTTTGGTATAAAAAAATTTTCAAAATTCTAATAGTACTTATGCAATTATTTTTTACAAAGTTAGCTACAAAAACATATTTAGAGTGTTAAATATACGACTAGACCACAACTTGCCATCGAAGAAAAGTCAATGTTCATTTTTTACATTTAACAGTACATAAATCTATTTGCTTATTGCATACTTCAGGTATTGACTGATGACTCATACTGAATACAAGCCATTTACACTAAATTGAAAGTTTGCGCCATAATTTGTCGTGCCGGTGAGAAATTTGCACCAAAACAGCGTCGTTTTTATAACTTCGTCAAAAATAAATGCGCCAATGTTTTTTCGACAGATCTTGACTGTGCACTGTGCATATATAAATTGAACGTTTACGTTTCAGGTTGTTTGTGGTGCTAGTAAGAAGTTGGCAGCAAAAAATATTGTTGTTTACAACTTTGTAGCAAATTAATGCACCGGTGTTATTTCTTCAGATAACAAAGGCAAACAGGTGGTGCCAACTTTTGAGAGAGAAAAAAGATTTGCAGCGCAAGTTGTGGTGCCAACTTCACGCACTTTCTTCGCTAGGTTTCTTTCATATTGTTATTTATTTCGAAAGAAAGTTTTCTTCACCAAAAGAAATTTACTAGAACAAAAGAAATGACGCAAATAATTTTCAGACAAGCAAACATTTCTCTACCACTATTTAAAATAACCATTTATTTAACTCAATACAACTTTCTTTAACACAAAGAACTTTTTTCTTTCTGAATGATATCAGATCGTATCAGAAATACTTGTTAAATTGTGCATAATAAAACGAAAGAAAATCGAGTGTTAATTTGTTTTAATATGACTTTAATGTACTTACTACACACATTGATAATGTCAGGCAAAAACAATTATACAGTATGATATGTCAAATATACATGACGCGTAAAATATTTAGGTTAGTAAAGCAAATCCAATCACATAATCCACTTTCACTACGCGCTTTAACTAATTGCCAACAAATCATACAAGAAAAAACCTGTTTAAAGCAAAATATCCAAGCCTATGTGTCTATAAATATGTAAAGACGTTACGTTATGTTAATATTCAAGAATTTCTGCCTGATTTCCGTGAGATTTTATTCACTAAATTAATGAGAATATTTGTGCATACTGTTATTGCAATTATTATAACTATTATTGAGTACAAGTTCATAGACGTATTTATTTTAATTGCTATAACCATAAAAGTGGTTTTATAATGGGATCATATCTTATAAATTCTGTGCATTTTACATTCATCGTAGGTACCATAAAAGGAAGTTTTCTAGAAATTCAAGGCTTTTGGACACATCACTAACTAGGCATTTTGCTTAATGACGTATACCATTTTAACAAGGACGAATATAGTACCCACAATGATCACTTTAAATGAAATATAACCTACATTTTATATCTTGAATGGTTACCATAAAACTTATTTATATAGAAGTGGCATATATTATTATGTTCTTATATTATTATACATGTTTAAAAGATCCTAAGTATTTTTATATCTTGCTTGTATTTAAATTAGATAATAATAAAACATGCATTTTTTATGAATATACAATATTCCAAACATTATCGTTATTGTAATAGAGTAAATTAAATAATTAGTCCAACTTATTGTGAGTTACGAAAGGGGATATTCATATTATACACCTAACTGTGAAGGAAAAAGTAATAGTTAATTTGGCACACCTTTATTCGAACGTTTTTCCAATAAACTATGCCTTCAAAAAAATTATTTGATAAGTCTTGAAAGATCAGGTAATGGCCACTGTATGGATTTTTGTTTTGTTGGTAGATGCCAGTTTTATTACCTCTTTCGCAGATCTTCGTAGTCGGGCAAAGCCACCAAGTTTTCTTCACAAATGTGTTGCCGATACAATTATTGTTGGGGGAGTAAGCAGTTTCGGATTCCAACGTTCTGAAATTTTATTGATTCCTAAATCGTCGTGCCAGCTTTAGTACTGTAGCTTCTCAGCCATCATTGACACTCATTTTTCGATATCCTAAGACCAAAACGTCAACTTTTTGGATCTTCTTTAGTTGTTATTATTTCAAATGCCTTTCGTAGTAAAATATGACAAGGCATCAATGCATATAAATTGTAAAAAAATTTAAATATTATTATTTATGTATTCTTCTTGGGACTGTTCACGCCATCTCTTGTTGTCATTCTTTAGTTGTTCAATGTAGATTTCTGTGCTATATTTGAACTT
The DNA here is from genome assembly GCA_963170755.1 of Amphimallon solstitiale. NCBI lineage: Eukaryota > Metazoa > Arthropoda > Insecta > Coleoptera > Scarabaeidae > Amphimallon > Amphimallon solstitiale. The sequence goes on along the minus strand of OY720678.1, from coordinate 125,218,952 downwards.
CCTGATTTAAGTAATTTATCGTGCGGTTTTCGTTTCTATATTTATCTTATTAATTTATAATTATCGATCTTCCTTGAATTATTTGTTTTCTTCCTAAGTTTAACTTGTTTGTTTTAAGGGAATGCGTCACCTGCGTATTTTTGGTGTTGTTTATGTTGTGTAGGTTCGTCTATTTCGCGACCACAATCGACAGATACTTATTTAATTAAATTTTAAAATCATATAAGTATAAGGTCATTGACTTTAATGTAGCATTGTTTTATTTTGATTAATTTTTTTTTGTGTGAAATTCATTTGTCGAGAATCGTGAAAAATTTATTCTTTATGCCAAATTCATTCCTTTTCTCTTTGTTAAAAAATACCTGGAGGCAATACCAAAATAGGGCTATATCTTAGGAATAATTTTACTGAAAGGCTGGAGGCGCAGTTACAACACTTCTACGTCTTAAGTCTATGTTATGTTTATCAGTTTTATAGAGATAATAACTGAAACTCTTTATAACAGTTTATCCATAATCAGTTAAAGTAGTTAATATGAGAATAAAAATTGAAAATCTTGCACCTTATTGCTTAGAGTGTATATTAACTAAGTCCATGACCCAATATTTTGCCTTCAACAAATGATATTTATGATTTTCATCAATTAATGAAGGTAATCCGAACAACGCTAACCACTAGAGCTTCAGAGTGATTTTAATCGACGAAGATGATTGCAGGACCATAGAATAATTTTTGAAGATAGAAGACTTTCTGGAACAAAACATATCAATCATCATCATATCAGGATCCGGAACTTGAGAATTGTATAAACGAAGATATGCAATTATAGTAAACATACTCGCAACATAAATGAGCAAACTACAGCCTAACAATTGCTTAACCATTCATTCAAGGTGATGTGTGATGGCGTGTTGATCATTATACATTGAAGTTCAATGTATGTATAATATCGTTAATGTCAATCAAGATGTTTCTTTAAATATATTAACGCAATGTTTTACCTGTAATATATATAATCTATTACGCTGTTGCAGAAAAATATCATGAAATATTATGACTTGGGTAATTAGCAGTGAATTGATTTATGCAGGATTGTACAGAATATGTCCATCGTCCGTTTTCACCTTCAATACCACTACCAAACACCGCCATAATAATGAACGTGCCAACTGAATAGTTGAACGGCATCGAAATCGACTTCTGTAAATATTATTTAATAATTTAATTTAAGCCAAATCATACACGACATAACAAACAGCTGAATATTAGTTGACAATATTGTCTTTATAAAAACAGATTTCGAAAAACGGTGACACAGAAATAAAAAGCAAGTAAAACATGGAAATAAACGAGACAACATAATTATACGTATTTAGAATAGGTATCTGTCTAACAAGAAATACCCTAATCTAAGAATTTTTAAGATATCACCACACTTTACTTGAGATTGATCTCATTGTATGTATGAGTTATGAAATTTGGAGATTTAGCAATGTTACACGGAATGAAAAGTAGGTAGCGTAATCAATTCGCATCTGCAAAAAGAAAAGAAGCTAGATATGGTAGTTTAAAACAAATTTCCAGATTATACATAAATTAGGCGTAATATGTGAAAATAGCCGTCCTAAAATTAACAAACATAAATTTCTATTTTCGAAAGAATCCGTATAACAAAAGAAACTGATTGTAATTATTTTAAAGATGTGGATATTACTTTATAGGTTTTTGTTTGCTGTATCTTCATGTCACGCTCCAATTTTCCTTGTTTTGTTTTCAACATTCATAGCGTAATATACCGAATCAAGAGATAATTGACCGCTGTATTCAAGGTTAATTTGTTAGAAACTTATCAAGGATTCTTATTCTACAGAGTAGATATTTAAAAATGCTTTAAACCTTTTTTTTTCTTTTCAGGATGACGAACCTCCCGAGATAACGTATTGTGTTGTTGAAAATACCGGTACCTTAACTCTTCAGGCACTAACACCAACTCAACCGATGCCACCCCAAGATGAATTAGACGCTAAATTTGCCGAATTAGTGGTAAGTAGTAGAGTTTACTTACATATTTGTAATGAAATAAATTATGTAAAGAAGTAAAAAAAAGGCTACATTTAAGAAGCAAAATAAGACATAGCACTAAAATTATGGCGCCCAACTAAACGCCAGTTTGGAACCGACAATTACATTACAATTTATCGTAATATAGTAGTCGTAGCTATCGTGAAACAGATAGTTTTAAGATGTGGTTATTGATAGAAAGTTGGAAATGAGTGAGGAGTAAGTGAAACAATTTTTAAATGTACTGATGGAAAGGTTTTAGTTTTTGTTTCACAGTTGCATAGGAATATCATGCTCACGTTTTTTGTGTATTAAGTGGTATTCAATACAATAAGTGTGATAAAGTATATGACATGCTTAGGTATGGCATATGAACATGTAAAAAAATGAGGTGTGGCCACCACACGACTTTCTTATACGTATGAAAGTGTTACTTCCGGTCCGAATTTTGAAATTTCATTTACACAAAAAATATTCCAAATCCAACTCTAAATACTTTTGTACTCTTCATAAATATACATAGAATGCATAACTTACGACATATTTGCAAAAAATCGCTATTCGATAAGAGTAAAAGTGGTTCTTCCGGTCTGAATTTTGAAATTTTTTTTATATAAAAGATATTGAAAATTATGTTTTAAATACTTTTATACTCGTAACGTACTTGTCTTAAAAGCATGACTTGCGAGATATTCGCAAAAAACTGATTTTCGATAAGAGTAAAAGATCTACTTCCGGTTGGAATTTCAAAAAACTTTTTTAAGACAATTTGTTTCAAACTTAATTCTAAGTACATATGAATTCTTTATAAATTTGTTTAAACTTAGTAATTGACGAAATATTTCAAATTTTTCACTGAAGTAAACTACTACTTCCGGTCTGCTGATTTTGCTCAAAATCTAATCAGTTCTCAAGAGGCAGATTATACACGTAAATACAAAATGTGGAATTGATATCTACAGCGGTTTGACCGTTATCGTGGTCATACACACACAGACAGACTTACACACACACACACACACACACACACACACACACACACACACACACACACACACACACACACACACACACACACACACACACAGACAGACAGACATTTTTAAAAACCACTTTTTTAGTATCAGGGGACCTCGAAACGTGGACATCTGCAAAAATCTCGAGGTCGAAAATTTTCATCATCACAATACTTCCTTATACTACGTATAAGAAAGTAAAAATGAGACTTTCTTATACGTGTATGCGTTTCAAATGCGGAGTTGTTATAAATTAAGTTTTAAATACTTTTATCTTCTCAAAAAAATAAACAAAATCCTACTGTACTACTTCTATTCTCATAATAAATCTCTATAGGATGCATACTTGGCGAGATATTCGAAAGAAAGTGCTACTCGCTAAGAGTAAAAGTGTTACTTCCTGTCCGAATTTTGAAATTTCATTTATACAATGTTATACGCCTTGAGCTTCCGACGAGGAGAGTTGTGGTCTACACAATCCAATGCTTTACTTAAATCTGAGTGCACAGAATCGACTTGAAACTCACCGTCCTAAGCATCCCAAATGAAGTGATGGAATGCTTCTACCTCGAATAAAGTCAATTTTAGCAGCTACAATTTATTCCAATGCCTTTCCCAAAACTAGCAGGCGCAGATTGAGCAATTGTTGCAGATATCCAAGCGATTGCCTGATTTAAATAGGAGCACAAAGACTATTTTCCATTGTTCGTGAAGAGTTTAATAGCAGTATAAGGATAAAGAATATACTGAATAGAATGAAAAAGGGCGTAGACAACGACTGTAGTTTCATAATTTGATGTCACTAGAGAATATACTTAACATCTTTATTTACAGAAAACCGATTTGTTTAATTTAAAAGCACTTTAAAAATACATATATTTTAAGGAATTTTGTTACTATATGAACTGAGAATACTTGACGGATTGCATACGTAATATTCTTACCATCCCTGAACTCCACCAGATATAAATTTATTATTATGCTGGCCTTAATCTGGCAGTCCGACGAGGTACTTTGAAGTTTTTGTACAGTGACTCCTCGGTAAAAAAAAAGTAAAAAACCTCTTATAACCATGCCCCAAATTTTCAACTGTTATAGAAATATGCGTGGTCAAAGTTATGCTATATACATATGATATTTTTTTAGTCCACTTACAGAAAATTTGCATAATTCTTAGCTTCTAAATTAAAATGCGTTTCCAAAAACCTTTATTTTGAAATTAAAACCAGTAATTAACAATATAAATATTACAATACGAATATTGTTAAAAAATAAGTTTCACAAATACTCGAACTACCTCGTCGGACATCCTGTATTAGAATCGAGTAGTTCCTTATGATAAAACCCAGATTGTGCATATTTTGAAGTTTGTGCTTGTCTTGACATTTCTAAAAATGCCATTTAGGTTTACGAATCAAGAATATGCCGATATGGTCTTCTTGTATGGTTACTGCAATGGTAGCGCTCTTAGAGTTGCGAGATTGTACGCAGAGCGTTATCCGAATCGAAGATCTTCTTGTGACAAAACTATCCAGAACTGTTTCCTATCCCTTAAAGAACGAGGATCTTTCCCCAAACCAAACAGTGAACGTGAAGTTCCTCGCAGGTATAATGCTGAAGCTGTCTTACGGGAAGTAGAATAGGATCAACGAATAAGTCTACGCAGAATCGGTTTGTACCCGTATCATCTCCACTCAGTCCAGAACTTGAACAACAATGATTATGTCCCTAGACAAGTCTTTTGTACTTGCATTTTAGTAAATGTAGATGTAATTCCGATTACACTATTCTCTGACGAAGCAATTTTCACCAGAGGGAATTACTAATTTCCACAACGAACATGCCTGGGGCACTGGAAACCCACATGCAATTTTAGAGAACCATTTCAGAACCGTTCTTCGATGAACGTTATGCTTGGGCCGAATGTCTTCACGGATAACCTTAATAGCGCAATGTATAGAGATTTCCTACAAGATCAGTTTCCATTACTGCTTGAAAATGTCTCTTTGAATATACGTCGGCAAATGTGGTTCCAACAGGACAAGCCCCTGCGCATCATGGACCAATTGTCACAGATTCGTTAAATGTAACTTTTTTATTTCAAGGCAATGTTGTCACTTCGATTTATTATGTTTATGGGTGGTATTATCGGTGTGGTGTAAGTATCACAACATAACCTTCCTGTCAAGCGTCAAATTAATATTATAATACTACCATAACATACCTACATGATGCCTTGAAGCTTGGGGTGAGTTTAAACAGGAATCCTTAGATTATCTTATTAAAAGGCAAACAGCAGAATCTGGAGTGCAACCCATTTGGCACTTCCAGAGTAGCGCCCGGCAGATATGAAAAATCCTTTATAGACTATATTAGTCAGCACATACATGATGCCTTGATGCTTGGGGTGAGTTTAAACAGGAATCCATAGATTAGCTTATTAAAAGGCAAACAGCAGAATCTGCAGTGCAACCCATTTGGCCCTGCCAGAGTAGCGCCCAGCAGATATGAGAAATCCATTATAGACTATATTAGTCAGCTCCTACAAGATGCCTTGGTGCTTGGGGTGAGTTCGAACAGGAATCCATAGATTAGCTTATTAAAAGGCAAATAGCATAATCCGGAGTGGAACCCATTTGGCACTTCCAGAATAGCACCCAGCAGATATGAAAAAGCCATTATAGACTATATTAGTCAGCACCTATATGATGCCTTGATGTTTGGAGTGAGTTCGAACAGGAATCCATAGATTATCTTATTAAAAGGCAAACAGCAGAATCTGGAGTGCAACTCATTTGGACTTCCAGAGTAGCGTCCAGCAGATGTGAAAAATCCATTATAGACTATATTAGTCAGCACCTACATGATGCCTTGCTGCTTAGGGTGAGTTCGAATAGGAATCCATAGATAAGCTTATTAAAAGGCAAATAGCAGAATCTGGAGCGCAACCTATTTGGCACTTCCAGAATAGCGCCCATCAGATATGAAAAATCAATTATAGACTATATTAGTCAGCACCTACATGATGCCTTGATGTCTTTATAAGATAGGAATTTCTCAAATTTTCTGAAAGTAAACTGAAAAAATATCGTAATAATATGTATATAGCGCAACTTTGACCAAGCATATTTGTACAACAGTTGAAAATTCGGCCCATGTTTAGAAGAAGTTTTTTACTTATTTTTGACCGACGAGTCACTATACAAAAACCTCAATGTATGTACCTCGTCAGACATTCTGTATATCTTACATTCCTATATATTAGGGATATAAACTTCACCAACATTTTAGAATATAGCCCATCGCTTCGGCATACATTTTATTCATAATTCTTTACAATCTGTAATACATTTTATTTAATCGCATCCACTTACATCATCACCTCGCTGGCGCATTTCAGATTTCAACACGCAATGTTTACCTAGTTAGCCACTGTAAGCATAACATACATCTTTTCTCTTGTGCAGAAATTGTTTTGAAAGACCATTTTCATCAAACACACATTGTTTACCCAATCCCGATCCATGCCGGTCTGCACACATTCGTAACATCTGTTCGGTTTTCTAATTCTCTTACTTTTTTTTCCCTAATCGCGTCGTGTTCTGTTGAACTTCCACGTTGAGTGAGCATAAAATTCGCACAAAATATGTATTGCATGTCCGTAAATAACAGGTTTTATGTAATTTTAGTCGCTCGTTGCGCGCAATCAGATTCTCTCTATTAACGAGCTCAAGTCACGATGAATGCGATAGAATGCGAAATTAAGATGTGATATATATTGTGTGTACTACATGTACAGTTTGTTTTACATTTTACGCTGTACAGCTGTAGATTAATCGAATAAATTCCATATAATCACTAACCATAGCGTACAGAGAGTAGAGAAGTGATAGTGAAATCAAGATCACACTGACTTATTTATATAATTATTCTTTTAAATAGTCCAATAGTCTTAGCAAATCCAGAAATGTTAAGTCAAATGATCTTGCTTGTCACCTAATTGAACCCTAGCAGTTTTGTCACTAATTTGTCCATTTAAATAATTTGCAAGAACTCTTTAGTTTGTGGCCAGTCAGGCATTTTCAAATAAAGAGCATTTGAATTTAAATAAATCATAGGCAATACTCATAATTCCATTGGAATTCACTCTGGAATTTTTAAAATATTAAAAAATAGTGTTTGGGCATCACACGACTTCCTTATACGTATGTGCGTTTCGAAACGTGTATACAAAAGTTGTTTCAAATTAATTTAGGGGGTGGACATGACCGAGTTAAACTACGCCGAAGTTACAACCGAGCAAAGAAATAATGTAAACAACACACATTTACTGAACAGCACTAATTCATATAGTGAACTGCAACATCTGTTTACGCTCGAGAAGAGCCCGAGAATGAGCAAAAAATGGTCATAAAATAAGGAATTTATGAGTAATATTCTTTCTACATCGGCGTAGACAAGGGTTTTTAAAATGTATTATATTTCCCTTATATTTCGCAAGGAAAAAATATAAATATGTATATACTTACTGTTATTTAGTTTCAATAACATACGCGTACATTTTTAGTTATCATTTATTTAGATCTAGAGCGTTGTTTATATTACTTTTTCTGATATGAAAATGAATTGTCAGTGTTGTCAAAGAAATCCAGATTTAATAACATTGGGGCAATTGTGTATGCTAAATACGCTGAAATAAAAGAATATTTCCAGTACACACATATAACCAGTTGCGACGTAGAAAGGACGTTTTCTATCTACAAGGATGTACTTAATTCAAAGAGAACAAGTCTTGCAGAAGAGAAAATGAACAAATAATAAGGTATTTTGTATTTTATAGATCACCAGCCACTTGTTATCCAATTATATAAATAGAATTAAAACCTCTTTAAAAATACAACATTTCAATAGTGCGCCCATGGGCGATGAGTCATGACTCGCTCGTGTCGGCGCCCTACAAATTATGTTTTAAATTATGTATCTTCTTAATACATAAAACCACGGAGTAAAAGTGTTACTTGCAGTCCGAATTTTAATTTTTTTTCTTATGCAGAAATTTTCTAAAATTCATCTCAAACTACTATTATTTAATAAATCACTATATGAATCAACCGAATTAAGCCTTTTCGAAAAAAAGGGTGAACCAAAAGTGAACAAACAAGAATAAAATGCAGAAAGCAAACCGACCCAAGAAAAGCCGAATTTAATTAAGTTTTATACGAACAAATTTAGAATAACTAGTCTGCCAACCCACAGATAGGACCAAATATACTGAAATGAAATTAAAAACAGAAAATTTAAAAATTAAGACCACTGAACTAAACAATATTAAAGTATTGCAAATTACTAACCAACAATTAACTATTATTCTAATATTATATTTTACAAATAAAGAATTTTATTACTGATAAAGTAAATTCGGCAACCAATTCTGCACACTATATGTAGATGTACCAGAAGAAACAAACTGGACATTCCAGTACAAATGATCCAAAAATCAAATATATGCATATATACAGGCCGATTCTTTTAGATCGTTACAAGTTTAGTAGCATTTTTGTGTGTTACAAACATTGAGGGAAAAATACTATGGAGACGCTGTAAAGCATCTTTGCTGTACTCTCGAAATGGGAGCATTGGACGGGGCAAATTGTGGGACCAATATGGCTGCCTCACCTAGTCTGGACTACTGAAAATTATAAGCTGTCATCCCACACCTGTCAGGCCTACACTAACCTATGAAATGTTATTCCAGACGAATTCTTCCTATCAACGCCGCACAGTGGTCATTTTTGAGATTCTAAGTGGAAAAAAATGGCGAAATTGATTATGTAAATATATATTTCCAATGAATTTATCTTGAAAGAGACAGATGTAAAACGTTTTCTTGTGTCAGAATGGTTATACCTAACCACCCGTTGCTATGACAATAAACAAAAAGTATGACATATTTAATTTTAGCGATTTATGAGTTTAGTGTCATAACATCAGTGCATTTGCATGGTTCATTCTGATAATTCTGCAAAGATTTTCCAAAAAGTGAATGTGCAGTAACAAAGCGTAAGGTAAGTACTGACCATACACAAAATATTATTATTTTAAAATCTTTGTACATACTAAAAAAATAATAAATCACAACTACTCGAAAATTGTAATTTTTTTTGGAATAACGAATTTAAAGAGTATGCAGAATGCGGTGTTTACGCATGTTTGTTTAAATAATATTTTTTATTGTTAGCTCAGTTTATTATCTCTTGATTCATGGCAGACTTGGCTGCCAAGAAGTGCCAAGAACTTAAAAAAAAATATTTATGACTATTAAAAAAAACATTCATTTTCCAAGTACCATAGATGCATAATTCTATTCATAGTACGCGGTCGCTGAATATGGAATAGGTATGCAATTCACAAAAAAAAACTTTATCCTCGTGTAATACAGACTGCTTTATATGCTCGTTAAATAATATACAATTTCAGAAACTATGGCAGTACGAAAGAATGATTTGTTTGCCATCTGGTGCGAGCCAGTATAGCTGGAAGAGAAAAACCCTTCTGTTTTGAATTTGGTATTGGATAGACTTAGTTTACACCGATCTCCGGAGTGTGACAAATGTGTTGTGGTTGAGAAATTGGTAAATTCCTTTAACAGTTCTGTAGCTAGAATGTGGAAAAACAGTAATCGCACACGAAAAGTGTTTGAATATAGACATCAAGCCTGGTTACGTGAGTTTATACAGTTCTTTGAAACAGACTTACAAGAACCCGGTCCGGGCAAAGGTAGACCATCCAAATCTTCTACGGAACTTGGCAATAAACGAAAAATAAAACCATTGTTGGAAAATTATTCTACCGTGGAATTGGCATTCGCAACTCGAAAAAGTCTTGAGTCATCTGGTCAGAGAAATGCTTCTAGAATAGTACAAGAAGTATCAGAATATTCACCGAGGAGAGCTACTAAAAAGGCAATTACCACTCCAACCACGAAGCTCATTAAGTATACTCCAGATGAAGCCCTTGCCCTTTACGTTGATGGACGATTCACAAAAAATCTTACATTTTAATACAGCAGGGAGCGAAACACCGACATGCCAACATTTATCCTAGTTACAATGTTCTTCTAGAAGCCAAGAAAACATGTTATCCCGCTGAAAATTCCATTGTGATCACAGACATATCCGCCGAAATAAATCTGCAAGACCTAGTTGATCATACAACAAAAAGAATTGTTGTGTCGCAAAAAACTGTTTTTTCTGCTTTTTCTTTAAATTTGTCAAATAAATTTAATCTTTTGTTTAAATGGGGATGCGATGGCAGTGCTGGCCACCCTTAGATAAAGCCGTCCTTAAATTGCTCAAAGAGTCTCACTTGCCCAAAAATTTTTCAGAGGATAACAATGACAGTGATGAGGAGGATCATGACGAAGAAGAAGAAGAAGAAAATGATGAAGAAGAGGGAGACAATGACAGCAAATAATACAGTTTGCGTTCGGTTGTTATATATTTTTTCTTTACACTACGATTAGAAATAAGTTTTTATGTTAAAAATATTAATACAAATGAGTTAAACTGAACATCATATGGTTTTGGATATCATGAAACTGCTTGTAAAACTAAGGTGGCGTTATGAGTGACAACTAAAACATGTCAAAAATATATACATATAGGGTGTCTTATAATAAAAAAACGAATCTGTTGGGGCTTTATGTATAAGTCGATTTTAATAATTTTAAAGGTAAATTAAATGGTCAGATGTGGGCTATAAAACGAACTGATAAAATAATTCATGACGCTTAAGCGTTTTAAGGTCTTAAGGTCAATCAAAAATGAAGAAGCAATCTGTCGATAATGCTTCATATTTTATTATATTTCGTTTATATTTTGTTTTATACTCTACTTTCACCCATTTTATTTGGTGTATCACTCATTCTAATCGACCAGTAATAAAGGTCAATTAACTCGTCCTTTTTTTTAAAACACTCGGTATATATTATATATATTGAATGTATTTACACTTTGAATGTCAATAACAAACTACATGTGGGCTAGATGGGGAGTTTCACATATGCCATATTTATTTCCACCTAAAATTTAAAAAACGACCACTGTGCGCCGTCTCTGCCGTTGTAACTACGTAGAGCACGAGAAACCATATAATGTCTTTTAATATTTAACTTATTATAGAACTCTAATACACGATGCACTTAACAAACATTCCCCTTTTTACCAACACTACCTGTTTGACGTAAGTGTAGTATCAATATGGCGGACCTGTACCCGGTTTGATCACGTGACGTCGTCTCCCTACCTATTCTTTCTCAATGGTTACAAATGTACTTCAACTTTATATTACCTAATAGTTTAGTTTAATTTGTTTAATTGCAGCTTTTCTTTCTTAATAATGAGTGCACATTTACCACGCTTACTTATTTAATCAATATTTTAGGCTACTTTAATATTAAATGCGCCATGAGAATATTGATTAACGAAGCACTAAAGTTTGTTATTAAACATGAACCAATTCAAGAGTTTGAGAGTAATTCAGGAGTTTGATATATTCGATGGTTTAACTTATGAATACATATACCTATATAAATGAACTGTCCCTAAAACATTTTGATTACATTATTTTTATTAGTATAAGCTTATACATAATTTTTAGCAGTATCTTTTGTACACATTTTTACAGTGTGTACAAAATGTGCTATATATTCTCTTTGCATTGGCTAGATTAAACATTTTATATTATACATGCTAATTCGCATTTTTACCTAAAACTCTTTTTAAAATTGTTAATAACTTCTAATCTAATAATTTTACAGACCAAGTGGTGTTGTCGGTACACATTAAATAATTTAATTAATTTTGAAATTTGTTTAAATATGGTATCGAAAAGTTTCTTTTCGTCTTATCTTCTTTCGTCATATTGCAAATATAATAAAAATTTGTGACACTATTCATTATTACCGACATCTATGAAAAAAATCCATCAATTTTTATATTCGTACTTTTCTTTGCAGGAAGAATTAGATTTGACCGCACCAAACAAGACTGCTATGTTAAACTTACCATCGCAAAAGAAATGGCAGATTTATTGCTCAAGAAAAGGTGGTGAAGATACAGTGGACCAATCACACGCACCCGAACACTACATAGAAAGACTGAGGATATTAGCTATTGTAAGTATTCTTAACACCTAATTTCGTGTTTCATATAGCACTGAAAAAATTAACTGCTCAGCCGCGTTTAACCAACACAATTGTTGGCTGTCACGACGACTATCTACGTATTAGGTTATTAGATAAAGGTAACCAGAGAAAACAAACAATTCACTTGAAATTGATCACACTGTACATCCATATATTGATATGAAATTCAAAGTTACCCAAAATATGTTACATGAAACAAAGTCTTAATATTAGGAATAGTCAGTTGAAAAATAAAATTCTGCATCTACATTGCCAAGCTGGACTATCAATCATATTGTAAAGGTATCAGATATTACACTTTCCATTGCCGTATCTGAGACGATGTGACTTGCATTAAACTTCTGTAAGATGCCCCAGAGACTTTCATTGAAAGAACATATATCAGCTGTTTATTAAGAGTGGCGTTTACCAACAAATAGAAACTCATGCAACTTATATTACTCGCGGGACGGGTAGACGCAAGGGGGTTTAAGTAGGTGGAGGTTGACGATATTCGGTTCTGTCACAGTGCTTCGGTTTTATTCACAAATTCTGTCATAGATAAAGAAATACTATCGATAGGAAACATAATGTATAAAGAATGAGTACTTACGGAACTGTTGATGTTTTATTATAAACCAATTTTCGCTTGCCCATAACTGTTATATTATTATACACTCGAATATTATAGGTATATATGACATTTAAATGCGAGTGACAGCTTGTAATTAAACTGTCACTCGAATTTAAGTCTGCAATAGCCGACCGATTCCGATAGATTTTCGTCTTTGCTAGGACCGGTAGAGATACCGTAAAGTGGGGATACGTGACGCGAAAAACCGCGTGTAAAATGTGTGTGACAATGTTTACTGTTTAATGTTTTTTATCTTTAAAAATAATTACATAAATTTGATTTTTTCTTTATATCGTACATCAATGTGCAGCTGGCGCGTAGAGGTAGTTTTTTTTTTGTGTACCAGCCTTAGTTAGTAGACATTAATCAAATTCATGCATCTTTGTGGTTATTTCTAAACCACATAACGTTCCTAAGAAAATAAATTAGTACAAAAACTGACCTTGACATTATAAATTTATGCCTTTTGCATCACTAACCCAAATTTGAGATTCTAAAATTACAAAATGAGTTTAAAAACGCGAAACGGCGATGCCTTAATTTTCGATAGGTAAACGCCCCTCTTAAAATCAATGCATTCTAACTAATCTTATGTCCAAATTATGTTAATCGAAGAGGGTTGATTGAGAAACCCCTGTTTCCAAATTGTTTTACATGATTTCTATTTAAATAGTGTTATTTTCTGGAGTAATTGGAGTAAGTGTTACAGGGCAAGTAAAACTACAAACTAGAAGTTATACGTATTCAATATTACGTAATTACTAATTAATTTCAGAAACTACTTTCATAGGGTAAATAAATTCTTATGAAAACATACCTGCTGTCAATAATAACAAAAATTCAATACTCCTAGGTCATGCATGTGTGTTAGAAATCCCAATCACTGTTTAGTATTTTATCAGTTACTCGATCGACACACCAGTTAAAATTTCATCGATTAACGACGTTCTTAATCAAGGATTAGCGCTAACAAATTTTTACTAACCGGTATTTTAATCAATGATAGGATAGCTGGCATTTTAATCGGAGATGAAAAACCGATCCTTAGATGTTGAATAATTGTTATATGTGTAATGTCTTATAGAAAGCTTAGAATAGAAAACTACAAAAATTAGTTTTGAATGTTTATGAATATGTTTCAACATATGTGGAATTGAAAAACGAAACAAATAAAATGTAGTTATCTCTTTAATGCATTTTTATAAAGTATAAGATTAACTTCAGAAATTATTAATAGAAAAAATGCTACACATTGTATTAATTTTAAAATAGATGCATCACTTTAATTGTGCTTTTAAACTCATGATTTATTATTATATCTACATAGTAAGATTTTTTTAACGCTGTAAGGGTTTTGTAACATTAAATAGCATCTTTATGTCTTGAATAATGTTAATACGGTTTTATTTTATTTTAGTATTGCATTTATATTTTTGTTTTAGCTATAATATCAAAAGCACGTTTGTTTATAGTTTTTATAATTCGGCATTATATAATTATTATGGCTAAAAAAGCGTTATTTAATGACCTAATAAGAGGAAGATTTATATAATATTAAAGAAAAAAGAAAAACAAGCTTACTAAAAATAAATGACAGTTTGATGGACGTCAAACCAAGATGGTCACTATAAGAAATATTTCAAACTAGCCGCGCCCTAAAATGCGTTCCTATGTTTCATTCACGAATATATTACTTATATTTTATGCTTGAAAATAAATATACTCCTTTAAATATATTTCTCTTGCACAGTTTCTTAAAAACTATATTAATATTTACTTTAACATATTTATGAAAAAATTGAATGCAATTTTTCTTTATTAGTTAAATATCCTAGTGTCTTGGCATCTCTACGGAAACCTTTTTCACCGACTTTATTATTCAGCATAAAACATTTAGTTTCGTTTCAACCTAACATTTATTTAATGTAGACCGATTATTTTACTGTAATTAATTAAATAAAAAAAAATGTTTTGAAATTCTTGTTATGAAATCTACAATAATTATAAGTATTAGTATGAAAGAAAATCAACAACACTAAAACTTCACTAAACCTCAATTAAACTTTCGTTATACTTTCCTTTATGTAAGCTTAACAGAAAAGTAGGAAACCAAGCTTTTGCGTTGAATTCACGTACTTAACTATTTTTCCCTGTATATTATGTATTTCCTTTCTTAAGTCTTGGATTCTGCCATATGAAAATTATTTGCTCTTTCTGTTTCAGATGGAATATCCTGAGACGAACATCGATGAAGAAGTGAGATCACGAACGAAACAAATTGACGGCCTGAAGACAGCCCTGAGAACCTCCACGAACAGCTTTGTGTTGCGCTTTATCGAACTAGAAGGATTACCCGCTCTTCTCACGTTTCTCGAACGCATGGACTACTTTACAGCCCAGAGCTCAATACACACCAGTATTATTGGTTGCGTTAAGGCGTTAATGAATAATTCAGTAAGTTTCCCTGCAATATTTTTCGTTAAATGTCCAATTCAGTATATTAAGTTAATTAAATTGTGTTAATTGATTAGACACTACTTTCGATATTAATCAGTAATAATATTAGCCTTTTTATTGGTTTCTCATATTCTCCATAAAATAAAATCATACCAAGAGAAGACAGACATTTAACATACATAATATACGAACATTTTTTATTATTCCTTCTTTACCTTTATGTGGGTTTGTTCAAAAAAAACTTGACTTTCGTCATATAAAGTTTATTATAATAGAATATTAAGTAACTAAATTGTGTTAATTAATTAGACACTACTTTCTATATAAATCATTAATGATATTAACTTGTTTATTGGTTTCACACCATATTGAAAGAAAAAGGTATTAAACATACATGTACCAACATTTTTTTATTATTTCTACTTTTTCTTGATCCCAACTTCTCTGCATCATCCCACGTGGTTAAGCAACGATTTTCACAAATCACAGATCGAACAGCAACACTGTTTTCATCGTTTGTTGAAGTCGAGGGTCGTCCCTATCTTGGATCTTCGTCTATCGGTGATCTGCTCAATTTAAAACGCATAAATCACTCGTAATATTATGTACAGTTCAAACAGTTCTTCTTATAGACCTACTGAAGCAATGCCCATGTTTCAGAAAAAGATTTACAGAATATTACAACTTTGTTCCCCAAAGTCCTTTATCTTCACTAACTGATCAAACTACCGCAATGCGGCAAGCCTCGTTTTGTTTCCAAAGAATGCCGCTAGATGTAGCATGGCGCGCACTGTCAAACTGTAGAACGCTCGTACGCAATTTGAAAAGTTCGGTCTTTTTTTGAACAAACCTCGTATACATTAATTAGATACAATACATTAGATATGCGTTCATGATAGACTATCAGGAGGGCATTGGTACCAAAAGGTAACACCTTCAGTCAAGCCAATATGGTGCCCTCATTTTCCAGGTGTAGTAGCACAGATGAAGAGAGAGTTTACAAAAATAAGCCAAATATAAATTCAAGTAAAGCTCAGATAAATGAAAGTAATTAATAATAAGTGTACTTCATATAATATCACATATCGCTTCAATTCAGACTTAATGGGTAATTTCCAAAACATACTCAACATAATCAGATGTTTTTGAAATCTATAAATCAATCTAATTTGAATTTATTATTATTTCTTTTCCACCGCTCTCCAGTAAATTGATGGGGCTGTATTAGTCGCGAACAGGTGGCACAGACCATCACATATTTTCTTTCGTCTTCTATGATTCCCCTCGAGACCTGTATATCATTCCGCCGATTAATGTAGGGCCAATTATGACTTTTGCTTTTTCTTCTTCACCTAGTCAGTTTTAGCAGTAAAACTATGCAGATTCTAGTCAAAATCCCATGCGTTTTCTTATGAAGGTTAAAACTGCAAATCAAGCGTTTGAGATTTATACAAGGTGTAATAATTTTTGGGCACAAGGCAAGTAGGGCAAAGGTGAGAACTATCCTACGGATCCGAATATGTGTGTTTGTACCTGTCATGATATTATTCATACTTGTTCAGTTTTTGTAGTATTTGTGGCAAAGTTTAGACGTCTAACAAAGCAGATGCTAAAGCGATGTGGTCTCCTTTGAACAGATCTGATTAGCTTTCGAACAGCTGTTGGAAAACTTTTTAAAGCTGCATCTGCTTCGGAAGGATCTGAAGTTTGACATATATACTACAAGAGCTGAACAGGTGTGCAATGTTAAGTGACAAGTATAATGCATACCATCCAATCCGTAGAAGAGTTCTCGAGTTTGTAACACTTGCCTGGTGCCTGAAAGTGATTACACTACACCTCAAACGACCACAAAATACCGACTGAACATCTGTAAGAAAATACATATTTTGGACCAGAATCCGCGTATCTCTACTGCTAGTTTTATTATTATTTTTGACTTTGTAATGAAAAGTGAAAAATAATCAATTGAACGAAGTAAATACACTGATTACAAAGCTAGGCAAACACGAAGCAAAAGATTATGATCAATATAACTATATACACCATCCACACCTATATATTTTCATGTATGAAACATTTAAATGGGGAAAACTATCTCAAAATCGCCAAATATAGTAGAAATATTTAGACAGATTTTTTTCCTTATATAAAGCCGATGACTGATATAAATAGAAGGTTGGAGGTCAGTATATTATGCAGTTGGCAAATATGTTGACTGGATTGTGAATATAGAAAGATACAAAGTCCATTAATGAAATTAATGGAAAAAAGTTATAGTCACCAATAAAGCGTTATAAGATAACAAGAAATGACTATTAGAAGAAGAAACATTACAAATATCAGAGGAGCAACAGGGGTTCAGAAAGAATCGTAGTACAACAGATGCCATTTTCATCATACGCCAATTGGTAGAAAAATCAATCGAATATAACAACCCGCTATTTATGTGCTTCGTGGATTTCAGTAAGGCTTTCGACCGTGTGAGAAGAAACGACGTCTTGAAAATTTTACATGAATATGACGTACCACAAACCCTTGTGGAATTGGTCAATAATATCAACACTAACACGTCGACTAGAATCAAAATATCTGATGGAATTACGGAACCAATCAAAATAAACATTAGCATACGATAAGGGGATTCGTTGAGCCCCTTCTTATTCAATTTAATAATGGACCGTATGACAGAATCAATAAGAGGAAAAGATGGTTACCCTATGGGAAGACACAACATAGTATGCTACGCCGATGATGCAGTGCTCCTAGCAGACAGCGAAGATAACTTACAAAGACTTTTGCATCAATTCAACATTACCGGAAAAAAATATAGTATGAACATCTCCAAAGACAACACTAAGTGCATGGTAATATGTAAGCAGCCACTTCGTTGTAAATTAGAAACAGACGGATCCGTCGTTCAAGAGGTAATGAGCTTCAGGTATCTTGGTGTCGAGGTAACGAGTCAAAGAGACCTGCGGGCGGAGGTTCAACAACAGGCAATGAAGGCGACACAAGTAACCGGGTATCTAAACACAATGGTCTGGCGGAACAAATACCTTACTAAGGAAAGTAAAGTACGAGTATACAAAGCTATGGTTCGCCCAGTACTAACATACTCCACGGAGACAAGAGCAGATACCAAGACAACTAAACAAAAAATTAGAACAGTAGATATGAAAATTCTCAGAAAAATGGCGAATGTCACGTTACGAGATAGACAGACGAGTAGATCCATAAGAGAAGGATGCGGAGTGCAGGATGTGGTGAAGTGGAGTAAGCGAAGAAGGAAGGAATGGAATGACCATGTCGAGAGAATGCAAACCAACAGACTAGCATATATATGCAAACATGAGAGACCAAAAGGAAAGAGACAACAAGGACGACCTCCCAAGAGATGGAGACAAAGTTGGTTTTCCTCATCCGCTGAATAGAAACAGGCCAGGCAAACAGTGGATGACCCTAGCTAAAAGAAGAAGAAAAAGAAGAAGAAGAAGAAGAAGAAGAAGAAGAGGAACAAGAAGAAGAAGAAGAAGAAGAAGAAGAAGAAGATGAAGGAGAAGAAGAAGAAGAAGAAGAAGAAGGAGAAGAAGAAGAAGAAGAAGAAGAAGAAGAAGAAGAAGAAGAAGAAGAAGTAGAAGAAGAGGAAGAAGAAGAAGAAGAAATTACTGAAAAGTAAGGTATTACTACGAAAGTCTGAGGATGGGAATTTACGGAGTAAGAAAGAATCTGGAAATAAGAGAGAAGCTAAAATTAGAACGCAGAGCAGGAACAAATTAAAGAGAGAAGATAGGTGGTTGAGGCATTTTTTGACAAGTCGAGAATATGTAATAAGTGGGATAATGAAATGGATTCCAGCGAAGAAGAAATGACAAAAAAAAACTAAGAATTGGTATTGAGGGCATTATAAAGTTTGAAGTAAGAAATACAAAAATAAAGGCATGATTTTGGTAAAAATAGAGTAATTATGTAGATAAAATTGCATGTGACAAGAGACTTAATATGCTTCTATGGATGCAACATTTTTATTTAACGATATATTTTTCAAGAAAGTGTAGAAACGGTGTGGCATTGCTGGAATAAGTGTATTAAAGTTCAGTATTAAACAGAAAAACTGTTATTTGCTAATTCGAAAATCGATCTGGTGGAGCATATGGATCGACCTTCGTATAATAACCCAACAATGCTCTTAATAGTATAACACTTCCCTGTTTATATCAATTTTTGAGCATATTTCAATATATCGCAAACATCAATGGGTGTGTTCGCATTGTAAAAGTTACCAATGAATAATAATTCTTCGTGGAAACAGACATATTTACGTCTATTTTGCGTTCTTTACTTATAGATGCTGCGATTCAATCGAAATAATGCACATAATAAATAGCGACCGTATCTATAATAAAGCGCGCTCTGCTCAAGCGATTCGTAAATCATTAGGAGCTATTTACGTGTGTGAATACCTTTTTTTTGTGAAAGAGAAAAGAAGAGATTGTATACGTTGTGGATATCTGACCGCGTGGATCTGCACGTTACACAAACAGTGCTTGATTTCCTAGTGGAGCGTGAACTTGACCGGAGGCCAGGAAGAACTAACGAAGAAATGATAGTACTTCTTTAAATCACACACGTATACATACACGCTATTTGAAAGATTGTAATCTCTTTCATCCTACACTGTTCAAATACTCAAGAGTCTTCTTAATTACAGCGGCGATAATACAAACCAGTTTCAAGAGCTAATCTGAAGATTCGAAATCAACACTATAATTTGAAAAGAACGCTTCATTAAATAAATATGGTACTCAGACAAATAACAATGAATAAGTACTACTGTATTATAAACTATGTATTTTCATAGTATATTTAGAGTTACAGTTATTTCTATTGCCGATTTTCTTTAATCCATATATTTGTGGTTTCGTATGTTATATTTAGAAATGTACAAACTTTGAATGATGTGCTGCTTCAATAGCATACTTTAAATATGATTTTTAATTGTTCTTTTACATCCATTTTGACACTTGATGCTACTGCTGTTCCCGATCATATTTCAATTAAAACTGAACAATTTCCAAATCTTGGGATTTCCTTTGATTCAAATCCGAGATTCTTACAATTCATAATAAATTTATGTAGGTACTTCAGCAGTTAATGGTGAGATTTATTTGCCACATCGCTAAATCCTTCAACAATTTGGCTTTTTTTGAATTCTTTTCCTTACTTTTACTATCAATAACTTTGCATATACTTCACAAATTCAAGGCTCTAGATTAGAGTTGGTTGAACTATGTACAATCAGTTTGGAGTGAAAAATTAGAACTCGGTATTCATCCTCACTCTAAATTGTAAGTTGGTACCATTAAATACATTTCAAAATCTTGGTCATACCACTACTTGCGTAAAATTTATACTAACTTTTACCAAAATATATAATGCAAATATAAAATATCGTTAACTGGTAATGTTCGGTTTATAGTTAACCCCCCAATACTGCTTGAACGGCTGTTGTAGAGGATTAGAATTGAATTGACGATAACTTTGACACTTCAAACCTGAACTACATTTTTCCTGTTGTTAAACAATGTATTCCCAAATTGTGAATCCACAACTGACGCAAATAATATTCGTCCGCAATATTTGTCATATTAATAAGATGATGGGATCCTTAGCTTTTGTTTCTTCCGAAATCTTATTTTGAAACCATTAAGCTTTTCTTAGGTGTAGATGCGTCAGAAATAAAGTACATTCTTTACAGATGTCTTTTCTTGGGAATCCAAACGATATGTTGTATTCTTCTGTAAAAATTTTTCTAAACATCTCATATAACACTTGTTTATCTGGATTCTTTTCTATAAAATGGTGATGAATCTTTGTTACTGATAAATGGGAATCCAGGTACTTGCGAAGTTTATTAGCAGATCTGCTATAATAAGACTCTCGAGCGGGCAGTTCTTCTAAAAATCTTCTAACCGCGACCAAAATATCTGTTTTTGTTCTATTTGGCCTGAAATGATGAAGACCTCTAGAATACTTAGGTTCTGCATTGTTTTTTTTGAATCTTTCGACGCAGCCTAGAGCGTTTTATTCCATGCACTGCTAAAAACGCATACTGACACAGTGTTACCAGTTTTCCGTCAATCTTTACTTGATATACAAAACTTTGACTTCTACCTCGTGAATTGATAGTTTTTCTAGATCTGTGACGTTTAACTTCCATAGGACGTACACATCCTTCAAGGTATAAATTGTGTTGTGTAAAAGAAGAAACTTTGAGAGGCTGTAAAAATTTTGTTTTGTTCTTCCACGCTTCTTTGGTGCTTTCCAGAAAACGACTCCTTACTTTGTATTGTTCTTTTCCATGTATCCTTGTGAATCTTTCTCTTCTTGCCCTTCTTTAGTTCTGGTTGCTGAGGTTCATTTGTGTTGACTTGATACACAACGTTCTGATAATCGGTATGTATATTGCTTTGTGTTGAGGATCCAGGGACGTCTATATTTTCCACACCATGTTCCATTGTGGCACAAGAACTCCCAGTTTTATCTCCCTTTAAAGTGTTATTGGTTTTCTTGCTGCTTACTATGGGAGCAGGGTTATCGGCATCAGAACTATCTTCACTTTCGCTAATCGGTTCATACTCACTGCATGAGGCCGAATAATCTGACCATTCAGTATCATATAAAATAAACAGATCAGAATTAAAAAAAATTGAGGTTAATATGCAGTCAATGGCGTAAAAGTACAAAATAAATTCATACATCTATAGTAACACACAAGCTATTATTTCTACTTTCCTTACCTGCCAGTGTAATGTTTTTAGTAACAATGAGAGTATGTAGATTGTAGAATAACTATTTCACACGTAACTATGTTATTTGTTAAATTAACTTGGACTAAGGCACATGTTGCACTGCATCTGTGAAATTGGTGACTTAGGCACTTCTTGCATTGAAACCAAGGTAAACTTCCATCGGAGAGAATGTAAACTCAGGCGCTTAGGCACAAATTTCTGCCAAATTGAACATACCATCTGAAAGCTTATGAAAAACGCCACTACGTAGCGGTACAAACACGATTTCAACTAAATGTGACTTAGGTAATTCTTGCATTGAGCCCTTCATTTATACCTCATACTGTTAGTCCGTAATGGTACGAAGTGGGAACGATAATTATGTGGTACAAACGGGACAGTACGAAGTGGGAACACACCGGGAATGACAATGGCAACTAAGAAACACAAATCAGTGATTTCCTTAAAACGCTAATTTCACATTGAAAAGAGGAATTAGATATTGATGTCATACCCGAGGAATGTACAATAAGTTCATGTCAATCAATTTCGATCGCATGTTATAAAATCAAGAAACCTTTTCGATAAATAAACGTTATACACTGCACCGCAACAACAAAATCTGTGTCGGCTGACAGTAGATGACAACAGGCTGACAATTCTAAATTGTAAATATTACTGACTTCAAGATGGTGTTGCAAAAGAGCTGTTTGCCTTTATTATACCGGATAATGTAATAATGGTGGTAGCAAAAGAAATGTATGCTACCCTCTTGTAATTAAATTATAAATGGCTAAGGCCCTAAACAGAATCGGTACCCAAATTCCAAGAAGGTAGTAAGTCAGACACCACCACGGTAATTAACCTTCTATTTAAACTTAGGATGACGCTTGTCTATTAATTAATCACCAACTTATAACACTCAAGTCTTACCTCTTACTTCCCAAGGGTCGATGTTAAATATGGGAGTCAGCACTTCCTCCAGCTACAGTCAGAGAAGGGCGAGTTCGAACACAGTACTAAGTCGAAGGTTAAGTTATCAGGGCGCCTATCCGTAAAAATATGCTAAACCCAACAGATATTCAGACCCCGGACCAGATCCAATGTAAAACTCCCCAGGTGATAAGAAAATAAGACCAACACACACTCATTCAAACTTAACAAACAGTTTATTGAAACTATAATTCAGGTCTCAACAGTTCATTTCAATTACTGTACACATACCGGCTATACTATCTAATCTCTGATTCTTCACGAGATATTCAAAAACAAAAAAAACAATGAAATGTAAATCACAAGCGCAACTCAGTTGCCAGTATTAAATTTCTGAAGGATTAATTAAAGCTTAAATGGTCACCCAAGGTGATCCACAACTTAAAATTATCAATGACGTACAATTACAAAATTTAAGAAATTCAAAATGGTGAACACATGAAACAACCTTAAAGTTAAAATAATTAACCAACAATATTCTTACAAGCACACAGTTATAAGGCAACTTGCCGAAAGTCCCTCCAAAGTCGAACAGTTTGATCGTGATTTGCAACACGTCAACACTAAAATAAACCACTCTGTATACCAGAGGCAACCGACAATCTATTCGACATTAGAGTGCAGACTCTAAGTTGTAAGGTATCTAATTCTATAAAAAAAATAGCGCTAGTTAACTATGCTTTACATAAGGAAATGTGATTAAATTAAATTCAATAATTCTTACGAGATTGTACAAAAATAAATTACAATGGTTGACTAATTGCATTAAATTACATCTAAGAATTTACACAAGACCGATGTGCGGCTACAAAGCCCATACACATCCAAAATGTAGTTCAAGTTCTAAGTCCAAAAATAAAAAGGCTACGTAACGTCTCCAAAAATGACAAAGTAACCTCCAAATTGGGGTCACTGTTATTAATAAAACTACGTTAATTTAATAAATTCAAATTATAAAGGCTCACATGCCACAAGAAGTTAAAATAGGAAATTACGATGACTTATTTAATTAGCTAGGCCGGAAAATTGAAATTTACTGTTCGAAGTACTCGATATTGACATAAATTTTACCAAAACTGTTTGACCAATAATTTCTACGCTCTGGATAATATCAGGAAAATTTACACAGTCACAGTACCTTAAAGAAAATCACATCCACAGCTACCAAACACGATACCTTCTACGGATCCACACGTTACAAGAAAACTGCTCTCCTATCTTCGGCTAACGACATCTCAAGAAATTAGCGTATGAAGGCTACAGTATTCCATTAATCTGCACCTTAATTATGTCTTCACCGCAAGATCAAGCAATAAATTTCATTGGAACCGTAAGATAACCATAGCACGTGGTTCTTAAATCTTAACCCAACAAAAGTGCTCTAATGCGGTCTATGCCATGCACCAACACTAGCAGCTATATTTGAATATAGAAACAACACAAATTAAGATCGATTAGACACGTGGAAAATATACTTACAGCAGCTTAAACAATTCCCAAGCCACGACAAACAATATCCTCAACAAGTTTATTATAATAACGCCAAATCACATTAATGCTTGAGAAACAACATTAAAATCCGCCTGTACTAGCGATTGCACACGATATAACTCAAAAATTCTTCATTTCTCAAACAGTTTCAAAGGAACTGCATCTGCTCTGTGATGTTTAATGCTTCCTCGATGACCGTTAAAGTTCAAGAGAAAGATTCTAACATGTCAAAAACCGACCTCAAGCGGAACACGAACATACACGCTAAAGACCGAGCGACCCAACCTGATATTTTAAATATACGACATAAACGCAGATTCAAACGACAATAGAAAAATTGAATATAATTATAATTAATTTGTTACATAACTCTAAGCCCAAAAAGAAGCTCTAAAACTAAATTAGCAATAATTAAAAATACCAAATCCATTAAATAAAACATCGTACGCCATCTACCCGTCAACGCATGTATACGTTACACACCTGAGATAAGGCAGATCGCGTGGCAATAGGAATCTTATGACAGTCCACACCAGGTGGCAGTAGTAGTAGGAAGATGACATTAATTTAATCCAAAATAAATTACGTATTCAACGATAAACTAAAATAATCAATTAAGAGATAAAATACAACAAAATAATTGTAACATGTAATACAAGAATTGTAGATAATCATGCGCTCTACAATTTAAAAATAGATTTACTAATACACACAAAATGAAAAAATTCGTTACATTCCATTTAAAAAAACATAAGTTCGTATTTGTTCGTTATCGAAGAATCTGTATAAACGAAAATAATTCTAAATTCTATACCTCATGATTACATACATTTTTTTTAAAGAAAAATGGTTTGCTGTCTTCATTGCTAATGACAGACTTTTCCAACTCGCTGGTACACCTGGTAATAGCAGGTGCACCAGGCTGGTATAGATGAAGTTAGTATATAACCGATGACACTGGATTAAATTTCTTTTAAAATGATTTCTTTCTAATTGACAAAACGACTAATACTGTTATATTTTTTATTGCGTAGGTTATAATAAACTATTTCATTCCAGACTGGTAGAGCGCACGTTTTGGCTCATCCTACAAGTATAAACATGATTGCTCAATCCTTAAGCACCGAAAATATCAAAACGAAAGTTGCCGTATTAGAAATACTAGGTGCCGTTTGCCTAGTATCCGGGGGTCACAAGAAAATCCTAGATGCGATGCAACACTATCAAAAACACGCCTTCGAGAGAACGAGATTCCAGGGTATCATAAACGACTTAGATCGATCGACGGGGATTTACCGTGACGAAGTTAATCTCAAGACAGCGATAATGTCCTTCATAAACGCCGTCCTGAATTACGGATTGGGACAGGAGAATTTAGAGTTTAGACTACATCTTAGGTACGAATTCTTAATGTTGGGAATCCAGCCGATAATCGACAAATTAAGAGGGCACGAGAACGAAACTTTAGATCGACATTTGGACTTCTTCGAGATGGTGAGAAACGAAGATGAAAAGGAATTGGCTAGGAAGTTTGAACAGGAACATATTGATACCAAAAGTGCTACTGCGATGTTTGAATTGCTGAGGAGAAAATTAAGTCATACGGCAGCTTACCCACATTTGTTGTCTTTACTGAAGCACTGCATTTTGATACCCCTAGACTATGGTTCTCATCCTCAACATTGGTTGTTATTCGATAGAATAGTTCAACAAATTGTACTGCAACAAAACGAAGGATCCGATAAGAAGATAGCCATTAGAAATCCAGACGTGTCCCCTATTAACATTAACGTTAAGGAAATTGTTCATTTATTAGCCAAAGAGGAAGAACTAGTAGCTGCCCGAAAAAAAGCGGACGAGCTCGAGAAAGAGAACACAGACATGTCCAATCGACTAGCCAAGAAAGAACAAGAATTAGATCAGAGAACCCAAGAGAAAGAAGACATTGAATCTAGCTTTATCAGGATAAAAGAACGATTGGAGAAGGAGACGTCATCTCATATAGAAACGAAGCAGAGACTGGGTGAATTAGAATACCGAGCCGCAGATCTGGACAGGCAAGTTTCCTGCGAACGTGGTGAGAGGCATCGTTTGGAACAACTGGTTAATTCTGGCAGCATTCCCGATGATGCCAAAATGATCGGATTGAAATCAAGTGTAGATGTTAAGTTGGAGTACAAAGACTTTAAACCAATGCCACCTCCGCCCCCTCCCTTAGCACCACCTCCCCCTCCTGCCCCGGGACTTCCCCCACCGCTATGTGCACCGATGGCACCTCCTACCGAACAGCTCAAAGTGGAAGTGCCTAAAAAGAACGTGCCGCAACCATCGAATCCTTTGAAATCCTTCAACTGGTCGAAGTTACCCGATACCAAAGTAAATGGAACCATCTGGAATGAATTGGATGATACAAAGTTATACAATGCAATGGAATTAGATTGCATTGATAAACTATTCTGTGCTTATCAAAAGAATGGCGTAGCAGTAAGTATAATAAAAATGCAATATTCCAACTCTTCTAAGTTCAGCAAATCTTTTTACCATTTTTACCTTATACAAGTAGATTAAAAATAGAATTGGAACTTGGGAGATTGTGATCCTAAGTTGAACATTCTAAATTTACATCTATTTCTTCTTTTGCAGAATGAGGGTTCAATAGAAGATCTGAGACAATTGGGCAAGGGCAGAACCAAAGTTCTTTCAGTTATAGATGGCAGACGAGCGCAAAACTGCACTATTCTGCTATCCAAACTGAAAATGTCCGATGAAGATATTACGAGAGCTATCCTTAGTATGGATAGTAAAGAACAATTGCCTATAGATATGGTAGAACAATTGTTGAAGTTCACTCCTAGTCCAGAAGAAGCAGCCCTGTTAGAAGAACACAGTGATGAAATAGATTCTCTAGCTAGAGCCGATCGATTTTTATATGAAATCTCGAAGTAAGCAGAAGTTTTAGTTAGGTGTAGATATTTTATTTAATAAACATGTTTTTCAATACAGTTTCCTTTCCTTTGACGCCGATTAAATAGATCATTAATCATCATAAAAATATTCTTTGATTCTCTCGGTAACACAATTACTATGTGAACCGAACATCGAATCCAAAACTTAAGCAGCTTTCACCAATCGAAACTTGTTAACTTCAAGGGTTAATAGTTCCTGTATAGTTTGTAGAAATTTATATCAAAAATGTATTAGAGAGCAAAATCAATATGTCATATGTAACCGTTCATATTGAATTGCTGGATTTAAATATTTTTCAGTTTTTCATTTCAGAAGTCATGCATAAAAATAAAAAATAAGGTTGGCCCCAGGACAGAGGCCTGGGGAACACCTATACGTACGTCTGTAGTGCCGGAAAATTCCCGTCGATGTTCGCTCTCTGTTTCCTTCCCCGCAAATATGATTTCAACAACTAATTAAACTCCATTTACCCTGTATTTGCCAAACTTATGCAGTAATATTAATTGGTCAACAAAATCAAACGCTTTCTTCATAAAATACATTCAAATTAATTACGTTTCCATTATTTCTCAGAGTACCGCATTACGAGCAACGCTTAAGAAGCCTCCACTATAAAAAACGATTCCAACTTACCTTAAACGAAATAAGTCCGAGAATCTCGAGTGTTATGGAAGCGTCCAGGGAGGTGTCCCGATCCAGAAGATTAAGAAGATTACTCGAACTAGTTTTAGCATTAGGAAATTACATGAATCGCGGTGCTAGAGGTAATGCTCACGGTTTCCGTTTGGCATCCTTGAATAGATTAGCAGATACCAAATCCAGTGCCGCCAAAGGCACGACCTTACTACATTATTTAGTACAAATACTTGAAAAGAAGGTAATAAATGATATAGATTAATTCATCAATGGAATCTATCGTTATTGATCTTGTCATTTTATTCTTAGTTTAAGGATATTTTACGATTAGACGAAGACATACCGCACGTTAGAGATGCCGCTAAGGTGTCTTTAGGGGAATTAAGTAAAGATATGGCTCAGCTACGAGCCGGTCTTAAAGACGTGACGAGGGAAATTGAATTTCACAGATCTCAGAGTCCCCTAGCGAACGATAAATTTGTACCAGTCATGAGGGAATTTCAGGCTACCGCTACCTGTCGACTTGCCGAAATTGAAGATCAGTATCAGGATATGAAGGTAGAATATGTTTGAAATAATTGAAATTCGATTTAAGTGTTATTTTTCGAATACTTAATTTTATGCTGAATGTTAAAATCAATATTTATTTGTTACATGATTTCACAACTTGAAGCTTTTTTAATTGCACTTTTGTATTAAGAATTGACTTGCCAGATTATTTTAACTCTATCTAATTGACTTACTGATCGATCATTTGCATTTTAGTGAATTTTACGTTTCACAATTTCTGCTCCTGCTTGAATTCTACATAATTGTAATAAAGGGATTAAGATCATAGCAATGATTTTGAGAATTATCCACATAAACTAATCAGGAATATAAACTTAAGGCTAGGGAACTCGATGGTCACTGGATGTCTCTGGTAGTTGCATATTGTACAATTTAGAAAACAGTACTGCCTGTGAATTATAAATTGTAGATAAAGTATTTATTTCTCCCAAAGACTGTATAATATAGTATGCCAATAGATATTTACAATGTCCGTTGTTGTTTTATTTTATGAATGCCGAAAATAATATATTGAAGTTGAGTGATAACATAGAAAAGCTGGTCTTATTATACAGTGCTATTATTTTACTATGCAACATATCCATATGTTGCATTTTAAAATAATCGTGTCAAAGCATTATACGATAGGCAACCCATTATACATACTACCCTAGCGTCAAGAATAATTATTGTTTTGTCAATTTATTGAAATACGTCAAATATTCTTTCGCGTTTCAAACTAATTTGCAGTACTTTTTTAATACTCTTCTGTGTTGTGTTCTAAGGGAAAAATGCAAATGTGTTTAAACTCTAAAACCAGACAAAGAGTAGGTCATTTATTGATATACATAAGGAATTAAATGTTTAATTGTTTTTATTATAAGTATTTTTCAAAATGACCGCCTACTTGTTCTAAACAATAACCTAAACGATAATAAAAATTTCGTATATACTCCATTCAGTCTAAGAATAAAGTAGATGGCGCTACAATATGAGCACAGTTTACACACGATGAACTTTGTATTTTGAAAACAAGTAAAACATATGTTTACTGTCAGATGGATAGCAGGGATATACATATCTGATATCATTATATTTTGACATTTACGTACATTTTTATACAAGTTGGTAACTCATTCCTCAAGAAAAAGGAATGCACATGTCGTCTAATTGTACTTTTTTGTGCTTCATCCAATTTATTGTAAGTATGACGATAATTTCTTTTTCTTGGAGGAGAAATTGGAACTCCATATAATTCCATTTCTTTAATAATGCAGTACATTGTATTCCTATTAATACCCACTTCCTCTGCTGTTTGATTGACTGCAGCTGTTTTAGACATATTGTTTTTATCCTTAATGTACACATTATAAGCCATTTGCCTTTGTCCAGATCTTATGTGTTTCCCTTTACGATTTTTTGAAGGACCTGGTAAAAGTGCTTCCGCCATACTATAGAATATTAGCGATTACGAAAAGAAAGTTAACGAAATTGATAAAATACCTTAACAAATGAATATTTCACTTGCGAGTTCTAAGAAGAACTATTTTTTAAGAATATTAACAACAAATAACTATGTAAAATACGGAAATCGACAAAATCTTTGAACAAAACTGTCAGTAAACAAATTTTTGACAGAACGAGCTAAATGCGATTATTTTGCCGGTGTAAATGCACACTCGATTTCAACCAATCACAAACGTTTATTTTAAGCCCTATCTTTCCCAATGCTTTATTCTTAGACTGAATGGAGTATAGAATTGGTTATTTTATTTGGTGATGCTCTGAGATTATTGCATTCTTCTGTGATCCTGGTTTTCAATTCCTGTGTTGTTAATATTGGTATATGCGTATATACTTTTGATTTGAGGTAACCCCAAATGAAAAAATCATTTGGGGCTAAATCTGTGGATCTTGCTGGCCATCCTATCGGCCCGTATCTTCCAATCCAGCGATCAGGAACATTTTCATTGAGGCAGTTCCTTACTTCAACTGTTGAATGTGGTGGAGCTCCGTCGTGTTGATACCAACAATTTTGTATTGCAAGTTGCCGAATTTCAGGAAGTATTGAGTTTCGCAAAAGATTCAAATAAGCATTAGAATTTAAAATACCATTTATAAAAAAGGGACCAATCAATGTATTATTTATTATGCCCAACCAGACATTAACCTTTTCATTATATTGTACGTGTGTACCTACAATTTTGTGAATTAACTTTCCCGTTTAAATAAAAGGTAGCTTCATCGGTAAAACAAATTTTGTATAACAAATCTTCATTTTGGTTTAGTAAATCCAACATTTCTTCGCAAAACTCAGTTCGAGAGATTTTGTCAATTTCAAATAGCTGTTGATGGTTTTGCAATTTGTAACACCGAAATTTTTCAATTTTAAGTACATTGCGCACACTTGAGGGTGATATATTAAACTCTGACGCGATAAAATTTAACGATTTAAAAGGATTCTCTTCTACGAAAAACAAAATGTTTAATTTCATTTCTTCCGTTAACACTGTTTTCGTTCTATTCTTTTTTTATGGTCAGCGACACATCCTTCTGTTTTAAATCTATTATACACTCTTAAAATTGTCGATCGTGTAGGTATTGGTCTATGGGGAAATTCTACAGAAAATAACTCGCTCACCATTTGTAAACTTTGATGGTTTTGATACCATAAGCACATTTGAATTTTTTCCTCCTTGGAATACATTTGTGAAAGTGTTGTAACTTAGATAATGTCACAATAGGGAAAATAATAATAATATTTGACGTATTTCAAGTGACACTAAACAATAATAATATTTGACGTATTTCAATAAATTGACAAAACAATAATTATTCTTGACGCTAGGGTAGTATGTATAATGGGTTGCCTATCGCATAATGCTTTGACTCGATTATTTTAAAATGCAACATATGGATATGTTGCATAGTAAAATAATAGCACTGTATGTATATGTTACGGGCAAAGTTAGATTAACGGTTAAACTTAGGTTTACCCGGGTAGACTGCAAGATACCCAAAGGTAAAGTACGAAATATAACCGATATTATAGCTATTTCTGGCTTTACCCGGGTAAATCACGTTCTATCCGGTTTTGTGCGGTTAAAGTTGGGTGTAGAAATTATTATTGCGTCTTCTTTCACCACGTGCAGTCAGTTCGAAAATAGCAACCGAAGAGAGTGGACATGTGCGTTTAAGACAGCATTTTAATGAAGTTTTCAATGAGTTGGTGTCTTCGAAAAGTGCAAACAGTTTTTATTTTAGTAATGACCAATACCAAGAAATGTTAGAATCAGTCAAGTTGGCAAAAAATGCTAAAACCAAAACCACGCTACAATAATCGACGTTTGAAGCGGTTGACATATGTTCTGTTAGAGGTGTTGAAAAGCTTATTTCTGATGTAGCATCGGGTGAATGTTTGATATTTTGCATGATGCACATTTGGCCATTGGACATGGTGGTAAATATCGTATGGAAAGTGAATCCAAGAAAGAGTACAAAAAATATAACTCAAAATGTTATTAAATTATATCTCCGTTTGTGTGAAGGTTGCCAAAAGAAACTAAAATCTACCAAGAAAGGGCTTGTAGTTAAACCAATTGTGTTTTCGGAGATGAACAGCCGTTGTCAAGTGGACCTGATTGACATGCAATCCCATGCAGATGGAGAATACAAATTTATTATGGTGTATCAAGACCACTTGACTAAATTTGTTCAAATACGTGCATCAGCTTTTCTAAAAGAAACTGTTGAAAATCTGCAAACCGAAGAAGAGCTTGCGAGAGTCGTCAGGGAATTTGGTGCGGGTGAAAAGCCTCAACAAGAACAAAACAAAGACCAGCCTATGGATAGTGACCCAGAAATAGATATCCCGCTAGAAGAAGATATTACTGAAAGTTAGAATATGCACAAAGATATTACTGAAGGTGGCAATAGAGAAGAAAATATGGACAATAATTATAGAGAAAACGCCAATATAGAAACTTTAGAAAATCAGACCAAATGTGCAGAATGTGGTGTCATGTACATCAGTCAGTATGAGGTGTGAACTTTGCTTATGCCAAAAAAAAAATACTATCAAACCGACTACACGCAAAAAGAAATTTAGAAAATCAAGCAAAGAAGATGAAAACCTTATCTAATTTAAAATTCACTCCATGTTTCGTTGGAGATACAGTCAGACTGAAAGTTCCAGACGTTGATCGAGGGCAATTTTTATAAACTATCTAACAAGACAGGAACTATCGAGGAAATGTTTCCAGGAATCAATTTTCTGTGTGTAGTGAGAAACTTGTAGATCTGGAAAGTGTATCACCGGAAAAAAAAAAGTTTACTACAACTTGCAAATGAACAGTCACTTTTAGGAGGTCAAGGTTATAAACTTTGTAACTGTAAAGCTAAATGCACGACCAACAAATGTAAATGTAAAGCTATTGGAAATCTTTGTAACTCGAAATGTCATGGCAGCTTGTCTTGCTTGAACAAATAGATTATAGTATTCTTTACTTTGACAGGACTCAGTTTTAGTGTTTTTACTTTTATTCGTAAAATGTGTTTTTAAATAAATATGTTTTTCAAACATTTATGACCTTGTTGTTTTTGTTACACCCGACTTTAACCAAGTGAAAATGGGTGGAACGCGGTTTACCCGGGTAAAGTGCGAAACATGTCTAATTTCAGTTATATTTCGTACTTTACCTACGTTTCCTAGGTATTTCGCGGTTTACTCGGGTAAACCTAAGTTTAACCGTCAATCTAACTTTACCCGTAACAAATATACATATTTAAACTGTTTTCGAATACCTTATTCGGTAATGGCAATTTTTATATTTTTAGATCAAAATATTTTCATTTATACAGAGTGTCCGAGAACGACGAACCAACATACATTTTAGTTTTATAGAACGCTACGATTTTTCATACATTTTAGGTTAGGCCTTCAAATGTTTATTAAATTAAATTAACATTAATTTATATTAGCAACATTCAGCTATTTCTGATATACCGGTTGTTTCGGAATTGCACGGCACTATTGTAGGTACTTGTTCTCCAGCATAAAATAAACAAAAAAGTCCACATAAATATATGTCTCAAATTAATTTATTACTAAGATATTGCAGCATAAAGATATTTATTTAACAATACAACAACCAAAAGAACTGTTTAAAGTGGCCAGCGTTTTGTTGAATTCAGCATTCAGCACGACAAATTCATGCTCCATGCTGTGGCTTCCACGATGGGATTACTAAACTCTGATGAATCCCGATCTTCCGATCTAACGGCGTTAGATCGGTAGTTTAGTAAACGCATCGTGGAAGCCTCAGAAACTATCAAGGATCGTCCCGATGCTATACGAAGTGCCAAAGAAGAATGAATTTGTAGTTCTGAATGCTGCATTCAACAAAACGGTGGCCACTTTAAACAGTTCTTTTGGATGTTGTACTGTTAAATAAATATTTTTATGCTCCAATATCTTAACAATAAATTAATTTGAGACATATGTTTATATGGACTTTCTTGTTTATTTTATACTGGAGAACAAGTACCTACAATAGTGCCGTGCAATACCGAAACACCCGATATAATGATTTTTCGCAGATAACATTTGAAAAATTCATATCAAATCAAGAGTAACGTTGACATAACTATTGGGGTTCAATTAGTAATGCATTACTCGTCTACATGAATTTACTCTTTGTTTAGACATTTCAACGCACATTCTTTGGAATTACATACCATTCTGAACTTAGACATTCTAAGAAAATTAAGTGAAAAGTACTAAAACTGTTCTATTTAAAAATACCTACTTCCTTGTCGCAGTCGGCAAAGCTGTAAAAGTAATAAGACGTCATATAAGAATAAACCATATTAAGACTAGATAATTCAAAAATATGATTTTTCATAACTTTCATTAAAAATAGATACATTAAGAAGTGATAATTTAGTATTTAAAGTGTATGAAACATAAATGCAAATTCGTTTAACATAAATGATGACAAACAAAACTAATAATTGTTCAAAGGTGTACATTATCCTTCTATATACGTTTGAAGTCAAATTACAAATGACGTATAACGTTTGCTGTATATTCTTTATGCTAGTAAATAATTTCAATCCCTGCAAAACATAGATCATATTTATTAATTCCAATTTTCAAGGCTTCATTTTTTATCGTAAAGTAAATTCTAGTACTTGTAATAACGATTTTCTCTTCTAAATCAATGTAAATTTAAAGTTTTATCAATTTGTTGACACACAGCAACCGCGATATTTTTAATATATTGGTAATTCATCAATTTTAAGGTTGTCACTTACTACATTTTACTCCTTTCGACTACTTTATGGTATGCATATTTTTAAATTAATAAGTAGTAATCGGGTTTATTGAGACGTAACAATCTATAACTTTTATAATATCACCTACAGACGCTAGAAAGTAGGTATTTTTAAATAGTAAATTTTTAGTATTTCAGTGATATGTAAATACACACTTGCTGCATTAAATTTCTTAAGAACTTGTAGCGAACGATATGTATTTCTAAAAAACCATAAAATGTCGAAATAATCATTAAATTTACTCAGTAAAATGATACAAAAACACTAAAACACCTTCACCACACTAAAGCACAAAAATGGCTAAATACGTATTTCAACAACTAAGTTGTCATCATCAGTAGCACTTATTAAAAATCGCGCTGTCTACACACCGTAGCGTACAGAACAACACTGTTTAATCAGTGCAACTGATGATGACAACTTAGTTGTTGAAATACGTATTTAGCCATTTTTTGTGCTTTAGTGTGGTGAAGGTGTTTTAGTGTTTTTGTGTAGTTTCAAGCCACAGACTCCAAGTTTAATTTCTTTCAGTAAAATGATATCTAGTAATTGAGTCCATATAATAGGTCTTTGATTATTAATCGTTATTTTATTGCAATTTTTATGTTGCACAAATATTGACGAAAAATCGCATACAAATTCCTGTCAATTTAATCAGCTCTCAAAGGGCCATGATGAAATGAAGTATTTTTACATTGTAGAACCCATGATTACACACAATTTTTGTATTAAAAATGTTTCGCTATCTATGTTATTAGGTACCAATAATGGTCTTTTCCGCTACGCTGGGACCCTGTATACATTCATGTTTATATACAGGGTGTCTCTAAAAGGTGCGGAAAAAACGCTACCACACATTTCTGAGGGCGATCTAACCCAACTTACCTCAGTCCAAAAGTGGATGCACCATTGCATTGAATTGCCACAAGAATAACACCCAAATTACAGAAGCATATCGTGGGCTTACTGCTAAAAGTGACCAAGTCATATTTATAGAAATGGAGCAACAGTGAATTGAATTTTCTCCAAATTTTCTTCAACTATCTGTAGCTGAATTTTACATTAATATTTCCTTTTTTTGTTTCAGTTCTATTTCTAGAATGCTCTTCTAAAAATTGTAGTTTTGTAAAATACAATTTTATTTTTTTTTCTGTAGAAAAAAATGACTTGGTCATTTTCACCTGTAAAAGTTTTTTCATTATTTGCATTTAGTCAGTACCTGCTCATTAAAAAAAATACTCAATTCGTAAATTTAATCTAAGCAATCTTTATTATTAAAAATAAAAACCAAAATTCAAATTCTTACAATAGTTTTGAAAAGTTTAAATAAAATATAACACTAATCAGAGTCTGTATCTGAGTCAAATGATGGTTCTGGTGCTGTATCTTTCTTTGTTTTATCAGTTGGAAGAGAGCTATACCAACCATGAAACTCTTCAGGAATAGCCCCTGTGCTGCAAAGCGTCATCAAATTTTTCTTTTTAAGTTCTGAAATTGAGAGTGGTTTAGAATACAGCTTGCCAATAGATTGTGGAATATTATTGCTTTTTGAGCTTCTATTACGACTAGAAACGTCTATAGTACTGTATTCATTATCACTATAATTATATTTAAAGAGAATACACATAGGTTTCTGTTTTTCGTATTTCATAGTCTTAATCTTTAGCCAATTTAGACGATTTCCGCTATCATCAGTAGTTCGATTTTTGATAACATCCGCTGCTAACGTTTTTAAGTCTAGAAAGTCATTATAGTGGAGTTCATGAACCGAATATGGTGCACTCACTTTATTTCTTCCCCTTTTGGAACGTGCTATTTTAAAAATATTTTTCCAGTCGTGCATTGTGAAGACTGGCACGTTCTTTTTGGCAGTTTCGATTGCGCTATGCATTGAGTCGACCTCCATGTATGAATGCCCTTTCTCTAAATAATTATGATACACTGTTTCTACATTGGTGTACTGCACGATATACAAAAACATTGCCGCAATATACTGGTTCCTGTTTTGGCCACTGCATGTGTCCGAAAATAAACTAATTTCTGTAACGTTTTCAGGAAGTTTGGTGATCCAATTCAGCAAAGCTGTACCGATTTCACAACTCCCTCTCTGCCCATTAACTTCTGACCAAACAAAGCAATGGGCTTGATTTGGAGTAGCAGCTTCATAAATTGTAAGGTTATAGACACAGAGTTTACGGCTATAATACATTGGTGAAATATCTGAAGATGGTATTTGCAAAACGCTCTGCAAATCAAAAGTTGCACTGACAAATTTGTCATCGTATTCAGCTCGCTCCTTATCTTTAGTTTTCTGTGCATTTGCTTCATCTCTTCGACGAATATGAGCATTATATTCCATTTCTAAATCTTCAGAACGGGTTTTTTTAAAGTTCTCGCAAATCATACATTGATCTTTTTTCGGCTTGAAGAAGGCTAAATTATATTCCTTGCAAAATATTCGTCTATAAGTTATTTGGGACGCAAACGGGAGATTTTCTTCTCTACACTGTTCTACATACAGTGCATGCATTTTTGTTATTGATAAATTGGGGTCTAAATATTGTCTCTTAGTAGTTTTCCTGCAATAATGAGATTCCATTGTGGGAAAACTCTCAATATGTGCCTTGATTCTAGCAATCATTTCTGGGCTGCTTTTATTACTTGGAGGTTTTCGTCCACGTTTATCACAGGTAACAAATATTCCAGCTTCATTGACACCTGATAAAGCGCTGTCCACTGGTCCATGGCTGATGCATAAAGTCCCTAGAAAGAACTTTTTGCAAACACGAGTTTTAATCCCGTCCTTTAGAAATTGATATACTCGGCTACTGTTTTTTGGAACTCCTGTTCCAGTTCGAACTCGTCGACACTTAGGTTCTACGTTGTCCACACGAGAAAGAATAAAGTCTTTCTGGCGATCAAAGTCTAGTTTCCAATATTCAGAACACAGTTGGTTTCTCATTTTGTCATCAAAATTGACGGAACACTTGTATCTACAAGAAGTACAATCTATAATATGTTTGGGTTTCTTTTGTAACTGTAATCCTTTTTTTGTCTTGTACGGCAGACATAACTTTTTATTCATCTTATTTACATTATGTTTCCAGGTACTTGGGTCGGATGTTCTCCAACGACTTCTCTTTTTTGGTATTTCTGTTGCAGGTTCAGACACAGACTCTGAAGAATCTTCTGATTCACTGGGAATGTAGCTCTCAGAGCTACTGGAATAATCTTGACTACATTCTCCTTGCTCTGGCTCAGTCACATTCAAATTGTTTGAAGAATTGGCGGTATTTTCTATAGAGCTGTTTGCATTATCGGACCCTGAACAAAAAAAAATTAATTAGTTGTAAGAGTTTGATGTAAATCGTATGTCGCTGGATCTATTAAAAATATATTAGACACCAAATTACCTGTTTAGCCAAAGTTTTACACTTTCATACCAACAAAAAGTGTTAGACCTAAACGCTAAATTTGGTTCTTTTGCAATATTTTTAATAAATAAAACTTTTTACCGCAATTTACTTACAACAGAAAAGTAAAAAAACTGTATAATTACCTTCAACCACTATTCCTTTGCACATTTCTACTAAAGCTTTGCCTCGAGACATCATTCTTTATAAAAAGTAATCACTAGAAACACTGAAATGCACATAAAGTAAGAAAAACTTGTAGTATTTCAGTCAAAAACTTGTAGGTTATGTCTGACTAATACCATGCTACTGTCTACACTTCAACCGGTAAAACTGCCCAAGTCGACTTGGTCATTTTTAGTTGTTTATGGTGACTTATGTAGTTTGAACATGTTAAAATGATCAAGTGGACTTGTTCAATTTTACTTGTATAAAATTGTATCAGCAAGACTTGGACAATTTTAAAAATGACAGATTGCGCCAAGCGCAGTTGTTCCTAGACTTGGTCAGTTTTTCTAGACTAGAAACATGTCATTTCCTTGCAGTTGGTCACATAATCCCATTTTTTATGAATTTTGACTTGGTCAGTTTTTGCAGTAAGCCCACGATATGTGTCCATATACGGAATGAATTTTTTATATCCAGATTACTCATAAACGGCTGCTCCAATCAACTCCTACCAAGTATACCTTTTCTAGGTAAACAACATTGGAGAATAAGAATTTTTATTTAAAAGTTAAATACAGTGTGTCTCAAAAAAGTTATTACGTTTTAAATGGATACAATATGCCGCAGGTGGCGCCCTCTACATTTTGCAATGAAAATGAGAGCAGATTTAAATTTTTTACCCCACGAAACCCCCCCTACCCAAATATTGTGACAATATACCAATTATTACAGAAATTATTTATAAAAAACTAAAACCAAATTGAACTTTTGACACTCTGTATCTCCGAAAGCATCCACTTTTGGACTGAGGTAAGTTGGGTTAGATCGTCATATTTTGCCCTCAGAAATGTGTGGTAGCGTTTTTTCCGCACCTTTTAGAGACACCCCAGTATACTGAAAACTAAAATGACGGTTTTGCATATCAACTAAAGTTATAAACCTATAGGGCAGACGCGTTAAGTTCAATTGCACGCCATCGATGACGTTTACAGGTTGTCATAACTGTATTAGAGAATCTAAAAAAGTTACTTTGTTAAATTATACTTATGGGCATTTATTTCATCAGCTTAAATACAGTATTTATAAATTGATCGTAATATACGCATTCATGGAAAGAAAGCACATAATTTCCGTTTCAGTATTAGATTTCTTTGTTACATATTTTTAACGATTTCAAATCGGTGTTGGCAGAAAAATCATATCTGTCAAAAAAAACGTGTATTCTGTATATTTTTCCTCTCAAATTTTTCATATTTATTTTTGCTTTGATATAAATTGTTTAAAAACAGTTCTTCTCAGAAGTGTACATCCTGTTTATTATCTATTTGCGTCCTCTGAATATAATGCCGAAATGTTTCTGTAAACAGTCGAAGCTTTTTATAAACTTTTCCATAATCATCTGTTGAATTTAATGTGAATAGCGTAAGTATTGGTTATTTTAAATTTTATTATGGATAAGTTATGAAACATTTTAGGTTTTTCGACAATCTAAATCAATATAATAAATAAGTTTAGAAAGACTGAAGTCTTAAATCATTGCAATTACTAAATATATTATTACGTTATAGTTATTGTATTGTGAATAATTTTGTTCTTTGGTTATACCAAATGTCACTGACAGAAATAAAAATAGATCCGGCAACATATACAAGGCAAGTCGTCATGGATCTAGTATGACGTGCAATTGAATGTAACGCGTTTCCACCATAAGTTTGGCGGTTTGACAACTTTTTGATATAGGTACTGTAACTGCGATATTTTCAAATTTTCAAGACTGCCATATCAAAGTTTTAAAAATTAATGAAAAGTACTTACAGTCTTTTTCTTTTGGTTTTCCCCTTTTGTCAATTGTGTTTCACAATTTGTCAAATGACTTTCCCATTTATTATAATGTGGCGGCGATGTGTCAAATAATTTCCTTATTTGTCAAATGTGTTTCACTATATGTCAATTGACTTTCACGAAGCGTGTTAATCATTTTATATTCATATATTATGGAGAATCGTCGAATTAATAGTAAAATAAGTAATGATTTAAGAGCTTTAATAATTTGTTCTATGAACAACGGGCTCACGGCAAATAATATTGGAGAGCAATTTGGAATTTTACCCAATACAGTAAGAAAGATTTATTCTACATACCGGAGAACCGCTAATATTCATAAAAGAAGTGCTGGTCACCGACTAAAAAAATTATCTGTGTTACAGATAAATGAAATTTGCAATTGGATTGATGAAGATTGCAGTTTATCACTTCGTCAGTTAAAAGAAAGATGTTTGACGCAGCCACTTCATCAAATATCGCTATCGACGATTAACAGAGCACTTAAAACTTTCCATTATTCGTTTAAGAGAATCTCTTTCGTTCCCGAAAGAAGAAATATACCACAAATCATACAGACTCGCTTTCAATATGCTATCCGGTACAATAGAATCATGTTCGAAAGGGAAGAGATTTTTTTCATTGATGAATATGCAATTCAAGTTAATTCTCGAACTTCATATGGAAGATCAGTTAAAAATAATCGAGCAACGAAAATAAAAGCTCAACTAAGAGGGCGTAATTATTCTATGGCTGCAGCAATGAATATAAATTCACTATATTTGTTCCAAATCCAAGATAGACCATTCAATACAGTTCATTTCTGTGAATTTATTACAACTCTAATTAATCATTTACATAATGATAACATACAAGGCGCCTTTTACTTTCTTATACGTAGTATAAGGAAGTATTGTGATGATGAAAATTTTCGACCTCGAGATTTTTGCAGATGTCCACGTTTTGAAGTCCCCTGATACCAAAAAAGTGTTTTTTAAAAAATGTCTGTGTGTCTGTGTGTGTGTGTGTGTGTGTGTCTGTGTGTCTGTGTGTCTGTGTGTGTGTGTGTGACCGCGATAGCGGTCAAACCGCTGTATATATCAATTCCAAATTTTGTATTTACGTGTATAATCTCCCTCTTGAGATCTGATTAGTTTTTCAGTAAAATCGGTAGACCGGAAGTAGCAGTTTACTTCAGCGAAAAAATCGAATTTTGCCAATATTTCGTCAACTACTAAGTTTTAAACAAATTTATAAAGAATTCATATATACTCAAAATTAAATTTGAGACAAATTATTTTAGAAAAGTTTTTCGAAATTCTAACCGGAAGTAGGTCTTTTACTCTTATCGAAAATCAGTTTTTTGCGAATATTTCGCAAGTCATGCTTTTTAGACAAGTACGTTACGGGTATAAAAGTATTTAAAACATAATTTTCAATATCTTTTGTATAAAAAAAATTTCAAAATTCAGACCGGAAGTACCACATTTACTCTTATCGAATAGCGATTTTTTGCAAATATGTCGTAAGTTATGCATTCTATATAAATTTATCAAGAGTACAAAAGTATTTAAAACTAGATATGCAATATTTTTTGTATATATCAAATTTCAAAATTCGGACCGGAAGTAGCACTTTTACTCTTAGAGAGGAGCACTTTTTTGAAAATATCTTGCAAAGTATGCATTCTATAGCGATTTATTGAGAGAATGAAAGTACTTAGAATAGAATTTTAAATTAGTTTTGTATAAAAAAATTCTTAAAATTGTATAGTTTGAAACACTCATACGTATAAGAAAGTCGTGTGGTGGCCACACCTCATTTTTTTTGTTATGGATAATGTTAGATTTCATACAAATGAAGAAGTTGTCAATCTCATTAGAAGTCATGAGCATTTTGAAGTTTTTTTACCTGCTTACAGTCCATTTTTAAATCCTATAGAGGAATTATTTAATCAATGGAAACACATAATAAAGAGAACTCAGCCGACAAATGAGGATGAATTATATGCAGCAATACACAATGCTTCTGAACAAATAACTGCAGATAATTGTCTTCATTATGTTCAGCATATGGAAACATATCTGGGTGATTGTTTAGAACAAAATGAAATATTAAATTAATTGTTTCTTCATTTATATATTTCGATAGTTTGTACTGTGCATATTTGTGATATTTGAAAATGTTTTGCATACATGTATGTTTTTATCAATTTCTATGTACATTACACAAGAATAAATTAGATAACTTAAAATTTCAAATGTATACTTTATTTTCAAGGGTACGTCAATAACTAAATGAAAATGATGCACAGCTTGGTAAGTAGTTATTAAGCAAAACATATAATTTACATACATGGGAAAAGTAATTGATATAAAGTGAAAGAGATTTGACAAAAAAAGAATTTAATTTGACATATATGTCAATATGACAGGAATTGGGAAAGTCATTTGACAAATTGTGAAACACAATTGACAAAAGGGGAAAACCAAAAGAAAAAGACTGTATAGTCCGGTTTTTTATCTGGCAATACACGTCATCGTTCGTCAGTTTTTTAGCTGTTGCCAAGTTTCCACTTTTAGTTAAAC
Organism: Amphimallon solstitiale; assembly: GCA_963170755.1. Taxonomy (NCBI): domain Eukaryota; kingdom Metazoa; phylum Arthropoda; class Insecta; order Coleoptera; family Scarabaeidae; genus Amphimallon; species Amphimallon solstitiale. The sequence goes on along the minus strand of OY720678.1, from coordinate 125,175,847 downwards.
GTTATCCGTAATAATATTTAGAGGTTATGTCATTATGAGTGTGCCATAAAATGTAAAATATCATTTTTGCTAAATTAGGATATGCATATACTACTATCCCACAGAGATTTTACTTCTAGAGCTTATTCAAGGCTCTTTTTAAAAGTATTTTTTTAACATATTATTCAGTTTAATAAGTATTCTAATTTACAGCTGCATAGTTCTTGGTATCGTATTTATTATTATTATTTTTAATTTTATTACTATGTAGATTAACATCAAACTAATCAATCTTCATTTTATTTTTATCAGACACGTTTCGAAAGAGCGGTAAGATTGTTTGGAGAAGATCCAGCACAAACCCAACCAGACGAATTCTTCGGTATCTTCGACGCATTCCTGAACGCCTTTACCGAAGCGAAACAGGACAACGAAAACATGCGAAAACGACAAGAAGAGGAAGAGAAACGCGCCAAACAGGAGGCGGAATTAAAGAAACTCACATTGGAAAGAAAACACAGTCGAGAAGGTATCCTATCAACAATCAACAAGAATATAAAAAACAGCGGTAACGATACCAAGGGGGAATTTGACGATCTGATTTCGGCATTGAGAACCGGTGACGTATTTGGTGAAGACATGGCTAAATTCAAAAGATCTAGAAAAAATAGAATAACAAGTGGAAATTCACCACCAAGACGAAATTCTGTTAATAGAGAAGATAGTAGAGAAAGAGTGATTAGTAACGGTCGAAGACAGTAATCGAATAAGAACAAAGAAATAACAAAAACTCTTGTATTGTTAGACTGTGTCATAATGAGCTGTAATATTATTATTATTACTAAATACCATCCATATTTGCTGTTTAAGTAGAGATATTCAATATTCTGTACATTTTTCGATTTGGTACGGTTTTTTTTTTTTTATATATAGAATCTTTCCTGATATTTATATTATTATAAATAAATAAGTTTGAAATTTTGGACCAAAATAACTCGGAAATGTTCGTGCTTGAGATGTTAGAACTGCCAATGTGTTGACGATTTCTATTTGAATATCCTCTTCAGTAATAAATAATGTAACGATAAGACCTACGATTAAGAACAACCAGATTAAATAATAATTTTTGTATGAAATATCAAAAGAGCAACGCATCATTTTTACAACTTATGTATGTAGGAATTTATATGTTTATATGAAAATTTAAAAAAAAATAGTGGTTATTATATATATATATAAATATGAAAAAATATGACTAATATATAAATAGATATGCTGATAGACAATTATGCTTTGCATTTGAACATACTGATTTAACGCATTTTAATGTTGAAATATATAATTGTTATTTATTATATGTTGTTTTATTTTATTTTTAATTGAAGCAACTGAAATAACGAAACTTGTAAGTCTTGAAAATTTTACACCTTAAATTAATAATGTAGCACTGTTAATTAATAATAGTCTTTTTTGTACTTTTTTTGAAACCATGTTCCCAAATTATATTTTCAACTTTACAGAACATCTTAAGGCTGCGTTTAAAAAATTACTTCAAGTTTTTCGGGCGTTAGAAAGCAGAACATATAAAATGTATGATTTAAGGAAAAATATAAAGGTTTGCAAAGTGAAAATATACAAACATATAATGCTTAAAAAATAGATCTGGACCTGAGTCTTAAAAAGGCCAATCTCCATTTAGAGTGTTCTGAGATATTAATTGCGAAACATTTAAAAGCAATATGACTATAATTTTAAGTGTGTGAATAATTATTTTCAAGTAATTAATATCGACAAAACACTTCAAAATAATGTATATTTTTTTAAAATTATATTGTTGATTAAAAGAAAGAAATTTTATGGTTTAGATGGAGATTGGCCCTTTTATTCATTATTGTTATGGGAAATAATACCCACTTTTTTAGCTTTTTTATGAAGTGGGGTAAAAGAATAACTAAAAAAATTACAAAACTGTCTTTATTTAATACCTTAAAAAAAGTTTTGGAGCATTCCAGACATTTTTACAATTAACCCAGATGTGCCCATCGTCCTTTTTTAAGTACATTTGTAAGTTCGTTTTTCAAGAGAGCTGTAATAGTGGTTCCACGTAGTATCGATAGATGTAGCCACACTACATTATTTGTGAAATCTCGGTTTGTCATATTAGTTAGTTACTTTTACCGGTTCTGTGGAAATAAACTTCCAGTGAATTTTCAAAGTGCAGCGTGGAATTTAAAATGGCGTGTCCTATCGACTTGAAACCTGTGGGGTGAGTTTTTTCTTAGTCAAGACAATTATTTATTTATGGTTAGGTTAAAATTTACTTCTAAAATGTTCAATGAAAACATTGCAATGTTAAAAACGGAATTTGTTTTTAACTGTCGCACTTTGCATAACTTACTTTTTAAGTGTCCTTTTAGAAGGACGATGGGTATTTGAATAAAGTTTTTAAAATGTTACAGGGGGCTAACGTTAAATGAAATCTTACAAGCTCTTGAAGAAGATGATACTCTGCCGAACGATAGCGAGGTTGAAGTTACACTCTTCCCCCCCAAAAATGCGTGTGCTGACTTCACCGACGAAGACTCCGGAGAAGAGGATGATTTCTGCATGGATAATTTTCCGGCTTCTCAACTCTTGTCTACAGCCGAACTTTTCATAAAGAATCGACGTAGCGACGATGAAGACGAGAAGACTGAAGAAACTACTCTACTAGTAAACAATGAGACTGAAAAGGAGAAAAGTGAAAGCGAGGATAGTGATCCTGAGTTCAACATTCCTTTATCCTTGCTTCAAAAAAAGAGAAAAAAGTTCCAAAAAAAGAAATACAGCTGGAAAAAGGAAGATCGAATCGTTGATAATTTTGAGTGGCCAAATATGCAAAGTGTGTTACAACAACGCACACCATACGATTTATTCAAAATCTTCTTAGACGAAGAGATAATAGGAATGATATCAACTTACACTAACTTATATGCCACTCAACATAACCGACAAGGCAACGTGACTCCGGAAGAAATAGAAATTGTTATTGGTGTGTCGATACTTAGTGGGTACAACTCGTTGCCTCGTAGGCGTATGTATTGGGAAAATAGTCCAGACACCTATAACCCCTTAGTATCAAACGCAATATCCCGGAATCGCTTCGAGTATGTGATGGCAAATTTCCATTGCTGCAATAATGAAGATCTTGATCAGAAAGACAAATTCGCAAAGCTGAGACCACTTTTTGATCTTATCAATACAAAATTTTTGGAAAATGCTCCTCATTCAGAATTTCACAGTGTTGACGAAGCGATGGTGCCATATTTTGGGAGGCACTCGTGCAAACAATTTATAAAGGGCAAACCGATAAGATATGGATTTAAATTTTGGGTTGGCGCTACGGACCAAGGGTATACTGTTTGGTTTGAACCATACCAAGGCATTGGGAGTAAAATAAATGAAGATTATAAAGAATTAGGTTTAGGTGCTTCAGTTGTGTTACAATACGCAAACATCCTCCTCAGGAAAGACAAGTTTTCTTTTCATCTAGTTTTTGACAACTTTTTTACCAGCGTCCAATTATTGGACGAACTGGCCAAAATTGGTATTCGGGGGACAGGAACAATTCGCGAAAACCGGATGGGCACAACTGGGATGACTCCCAGAAAACTCTTGAAAAAGAAGGATCGTGGCTATTACGAATATCGATGCACATCTGATAATCAAATAGTTGTTGTGAACTGGAACGACAACAATATTGTCGGTATCGCTTCGAACGCAGAAAATGCTTTACCAATAAAGAAAGTCACACGTTACTCCCAAAAAGAAAAAAAGAAAGTTTTAATTGATCAACCAGCTTTATTTTCTACATACAATTCCCATATGGGTGGGGTGGACAGAGGCGATCAAAACATTAGTCTTTATCGTATCGGGATAAGAGGAAAAAAGTGGTATTGGTGTCTTATTTGCCAAGTAATTGACATGAGTGTTCACAACAGTTGGCAGTTGCACCGTAAAGAAGGTGGGAAATTAGATCACCTCACCTTCAGGAGACACATTGTGATTTCCATTTTACAGAAAAATGCAAAACAAACACCCAAACAAAGGAGCCGCCCTTCACAACTAGAAAATCTTGGAACGCGGTATGACCAGATAGCCCATTATATTGCTTCTCAAGGTAAACAAACCCGATGCCGTCTGTGCCACAAAAAAGTGTCTTACAAGTGCATCAAGTGTGATGTGGCATTGCATATTGAATGCTTCGTCCCTTTTCACACACAATAAATTTGAATTATAATAATTATATAACTTGTAAGTTGTTTCTTTAAAAAGTGTTCTTACATAAAACTTATTTATTATTTTATCATTTATTGTCCCATCGTCCTTTTAAAAGGACATACCCTAGAGGACCCCTAGGTCACGCTGATTTTTTTTGAACATTTTTCTACGTCTACTGAAGCCTTTAAAGTATTAAAAATAAAAGCAGATTTTAAAAAATTAAAAAAAAAAATTTCGGGCATATCTGGGTTAACAAAACTTTAAAATTCATTGTCTGAAGCAGTGAAATCTTCAGGATTCATAGTAGACGAACGTTGAAGGTTTTGATAAAATGGCTTATTGTAATCACTAACAAGGCAAAAGGTTTCGTAAATTATTATATTTTTTAAATCAGCTATCGGTAATGGTTGATCCTGCAGAGGTTTCAATTCAAAATCACTGTGGTTTTGTCGAGTTCTTAACGATCCTCTTCTTAAATCAACTTTTTTAAATTCCCCATCGCTGAAGTCTGTTTTATAAGAAAACTGAAGTTCTTGATCTTGCTGAAATTTCATCCACTTAATTTTAAGCCATGGGATTGCGTTTCTTTCATCATATTTTTTTTATGGACTAGAGAAGATTTAAGGAAAATCCCATAATTTATAAGCTCATTTTGAGACATCTCAATCACGCTCATAGGCTTTTTTTCATACAGAGATGTTTTAATAAAATTAATCCAATCATGTGGATCTATATACATTGTTGTCTTCTTCTTGGCTCGTTCAATAACGGCATGAATGGTGTCAACCTCCATGTGAGTGTGGCCTGGTTCCATAAACTTATGATTTATCTCAGCAATTGTACTGGTTGATGGAAGTTCCTTTAAAATGTAACAAAGCATTATGGCCATATAAATATTTCTATTTTGGCCTGAACAAGAACCGCTGTAAAAATTCAAAGCTTGAATTTTCTTTGAATACAAGGACAATATAAATTTTCTTATGCAGGAAGCAATTTCTTGCCCGCCACGACCCCCTATCGTTTCGTTTCAGAAAATGCAGGTTGCCTCATTTCCATCTGTTTTGCATGCTGTCTTTTGTGTTTCTTAAATATGGTGTTGGAAGAAATTTTTCCAAATCGAAAGAAATTGTTACAAAACTAGGATCTACTTTGCTTTTCTGTTTGCCCTCAGCCTAACATTTATATGCTTTTTCGGCCAAATCTGTGTTCTTTTTTTACAATTGTATCCTCTCCTTTTCTTTATTTTATTCCTCTGCTGGATTAGTACCTACAGCTGTCAATCGATTACAGAGTACAAGAAAATGAAATATTCATAACACTAGGTAATACCAAAATATTATAGCCACTACTTTTTTTTATTATTGCAACTTACCTTGAGTTTTCTTCTCACCACAATTAAATAAAGATAGAAGTCTTTTGGTATATTCAGAATACATTTTAATAAAAAGTCAAAAACGGCACCGAACGTCATGTGGTACACAAATTTTTAAATTAGGTTTAATCAAGGGGCCAATCTCCATTCATTATTTTGTTGCGATTGTTGCTAATTATTGTGTGAGAAGGGCCAATCTCCATATCGGTTGGACATTGGCCATTTTAGTTCTTAACGGTTCTGGATATAAGCCCTACACTTAAAATGGTATATCATGTACCCTTAGCAACAGAAGACTGGCCTTTTTGATATCGACAGAAATAAACTCGGGAAAGTTAGTGCTGGAGATATCTCAAAATCGATGAAAGTGGAGGTTGGCCCTTTTAAGACTCAGGTCCAGAGATATGTTTCGCATTATTACATGTGTAAAATATGTTGCCGTTAGTAAAATTATTATTATAAACATTTAAGGTCTTTGATTATGTTGTTGTTTATAGGTACTTCTACTATCAGTACTTTTTCAAATTTTATTAATATTTTTAATCCAAGCATGACTATTAAATTGGACAATGTTTGTACAGAGAACAGAGTATAAATTAAGTTGAGTGTAATAAATAAGATAGTAGTTTACATTGTCAAGAAAATAGGAAATCATCTAATATTAGAAAATCCTAATCTTTTTCTTCCTTCAATTATTTGTTGACCTATGTTGTCTCTCCCTGGTCCAATTTATGAAAAAAGTGCTGTTGACAGGCAAGCGACATTGAAGTTTTTGATCAAATAAGTGATTCCCTTATATATGAGCTATAATTGAACAACTTTTCTTAAGAAAATTATTGTTTAAAAAATACAGAAAAGGAAATAATTAATAAAACATGTACTTACTCGAGTCAATATTGTAGGTTACATTGTGTATGATTTATTCCATATAGATCAGTGGCGGCTGCTGCAGGGAGGGCAACGACACACTGCCCCCCCCCCCCCCCCGTGACAAATTTCTTTTAACAGATAAATTATAAATACCTAATTTGTATGTAATTTTTCTGATTTGTTTGATGACAAATAATATGTTTTCGGAAGTAACAGTCCGTCTTTTCAGCGCGTTTAAAAATCGCCGTCTGACGTAGGCTCCGGGGCATCTCGCGTGACTGCCCCGTCTGTATTAGAAATCGAGCGATGAAACTGGCGCGGGTAGCGCGCGTATATATGTAGGCGGCGGGGCACTACTCTATGGTGCCGGGTCCGAGTGGCGGTCCAGTATGTAATATACAGCGGTGAGTGTATCTTGTAATTTCTATCGGTGCAAATGCAACTATGAATTGTGTTAGTAACATTAAGACAGAATTAAAAAATCTATGTCTCTCTAGACCAGATTTATTGATTAAACTAGAAAATCACAATTTGAAAACTAATAAAACCGTGACGAGAAAATTCAACAGAAGCTCTTACAGTTTATCAGACTGGTTGTGTGGGTGTAATGTGCAAAATGCTTTTTTTCTATTTCGGTGCTATAAAGTTCACTTTACGACATCCGTTTTGGTTGCAAAAGTATTTCTTTATCGCACGCTAATTTTGTTGTTTTGACGTTGGTAACAAAAAAAAAAAATGGAACCAAATTATATTTAAATGTCAAAATGTAAGCCTTTAATGTAACAAACATGTGCAATAGAAGTTGTACAAAGAATAAAAAAGCACACATGCTAACATTTTATTTACTAATTAACAATATAAATTGTTAAGCAGAGTTGGATGATAAGTTTTCTACTATTGTAATTTACTTCCAAGGTTGAATAGTACAACTGCTATAAAAGTTTGTTATTGATAATATGTCGAGACTATGTTGGCGAAAGATTTTGTAAATTGTCTTGTGCTATTTTGCGAATCTCTGGGGGCGTGCAAAATAAAAAAAAATCAAGTGAACGGTGTTTTTCTACTTTGAAGAGAATAAAAACTTTTTCTAGAAATACCATGCGGGAAAGCAGACTATGTGTCTTAGCAATGCGTTCCATTGAAAAACAATTACTGACATCAACACCAAACTTCAATGAATGAGTTATTAATCATTTTGCTGATCGTAAGGAACGGCGGATGGATTTTATTTTCAGACAAGTTAATTAAATAGCATATTGAGTTTATTTTTTGTCTGTACTTAATTTTTAATATTAAACACTCAGACCCCCGGTGCCCTCCCGTCCCAAAAAATCACGGGCCGCGACTGATATAGATATCGTTGAAATGTTGAAAACCACAATAATTGATGTTTATAAAACAAAAATTGACTTGAATTTGCACGTTTTTTTAATGAACTTTCAGCAAATTGTACATACGAAATCATATAAACAAAATAGACAATAATGACACTGGTTCGATAAATAATGTAAAGCAACATCAGCGACTTTTCACTGTCCATTGTAAGATTTTGGGTTGTATCGGTTATGCTTCGGATGCGTGCAATAGATTTAATACAAAGAGTTTCATTTTAAAATGGCAATTTGAACATTTCTAAAGTAATTACGTTTATACGAAAATCATTAATAAAATGGAAACAATAAAAAAATATAAATAAACGGAAATTGCAAAGACGTTATTTGTATGATAATTTGTAACAATGTAAATTTATAGAATAAATTTTTGCAATGGATACATTCAATATTCATCCATTGACACAGCTGATTTTTACTGTTCATCAATAAATTATGTGATAGTATCAATTCTGGTATGAAGCAATAAAGGTGCTAAGTACCATACAACTTTTTGGAGACAATAATACAATAAATAAATTCAATGTAATAACGCACTTGTTTACTTTAATAATTTACGGTAATTTTTCACCACCCTGTGCTATTACCGTTCATTTATAGATATTTTTGTTTTTTTCACCGCTTTCACGCTAACCCCACACCCGCCTGGGTGGGGCAAAAGCAGCGATATATATAAATGAACAAAATTATCAGTGGAGAGAGATGAATTAATGAAAATCCACAGATTTTCATTAAGATACAAGTATATATCCAATTGGAATACAGATTTTTCATTAATATACAAGTTTATATCCAATAGGAATGCGATATTCCAATATTCATCAATATTCAATATAGCCACTTCTATCTGACAGATATAAATATTAATTAAATTTGACAGTTCTCTGCAATTTACTAGTAAGTAGTTAAAATTTGTGCTTTTTTGAAAATATAAACGATAAAAATGAGGGATAATGACAGTCAAATGTAAAATTTGACTCTACCAGAAATTATAGAACAAGCCTTAGTAACCACGAATAATTTATTACCAGCTAAATTCGCAAAAACGTACGGAAAATTGTACGCTCAATTTCTGAAATGGAATGTTCAAAAAATAATGTTTTATTATGTGGTCGTAGAAAAAATAGTGTATGCAACTAGCATTTAATGGCTATTAAGACACTCGTATTCATTACGTAATTTTCATTCTCGTGTCTTAATATCCATCATTAAATGCTCATTGCATAATATACTATTAAGTAGCCTAAATGATGTTAACAGGGTTATATCGTTCGGTTTTGATCGTGCCAGATTTTTTTTAACGTATGGTAAACATGTGTTCCGTATTTATATTCCCAAACAGAAAATCATTAGTTCCTAGAGCATATAAGCTTCGTACGTCGTAGGTACGTGCCACATGAACTAGTTCTTGTATATTTGGAGATTAGAACTTGTACCTGTTTACATATACCCTTTGCCTGTGTTATTACTCTTTTAAAACTTTTTGTTAATTTTTTTGCCGAAAGTGCCAGTAAACATTCTTCCTGTTGAATTTGCGAAACCATACAAAAGTATGTTTTTACTCTGAAGTACTGAATTTCATTTATGATTTAGTCGCATCGTTCATGCTGAAACACATTTGTCAACCGCTTATACTCCTTTGGTTTTTGTCTGATAATTCTGTCTTACTTTTTCATGTGCCTCTTTACTTTCTTCTACAATAAATTGTTGAAATTTAACAATGCCGCTGAGATTGTAAGAGGCAAAATTATTGGCTTACCTTGCAAACTTTTCAGCGGTAAACTAGACATAGCTCACATATTGAGAGCTGACCGGTGAGATGCCCCTCCCACAAGATGCGCAGCGAATTATTATAATATTAGGATAAGCACGAACAGTCTGGAAAAATTGTCAACCGTTACACATCAAAGTGCAATATGTTCCCTATATATGTATCTCTTTTCAGTATATTACCATTTCTTATCTGCATTTACTCCTTCGTCCGACTAATCATTTCCTTTTTCCGAATAATTTCTCTGTTTTACACTGACCTATAAGTCGCGCAGCGAGGACTCCGCCCAGCGTTCAACACTCGGTCTGTGTACTGTGCGTCTGAATTCCAGTGATTTCCTATAAGATATTTTAATCGTCTTTCATCGATTCATCAATGATAGGTAAAAAATAGTTTTCTTTTGAATATTAATTTTGTGGCGTTGTTACCTACACAATTGCTTTATTGTTGTTCCCAAGTAAAGTGCTAACCCACTTGCTCTAAATGTACGTGTTTTACTGTCGTACGCACAAATTATCTTCGCGGCCTAGGAGACGATTTGCCAAAATCCCCATCCAAACGTTTATTCCGGAAGGATGTTGTGGTCTCCTTGCTCATTCTCGACCAAATTTCTATCAAGATCTAGAAAAATTAAAAAAAGATTGTTCTCTCATTAAAAGCATAATATCAAATACTTTTGTCAACGTCTAGTACGTGGTTGAAATTAGAAAATAAAACTCTTTCTGAATGTGTCTAAATCCATTATAAGAAATTAGATAGTTGATGATGGCCAAAAAGAAACGATACGTCAAATAATAATTTCGAGTACACCATTGGATAGAATAAGAACGTGTTTTTATTTTTTCTCTACAAGGCCAAATATAGGTGCTACAGGTAAAAGAACAAAATGGGTTTTTCGAGTTTTCAAATTAAAATTTTATTATCTGGTTTATAATGACCAAGAAACGTTTTCAAAAGGATAATCGTACTTTCAGTGAAGTGAAAAACAAGTCTAAAGAACCTGCTTGGTATGAAGATTAAGAATAGTTGTAAAGTTAAACATGCATCATTTACTTACAAAGTAGTCCATTATCAAAGTCAATCTTTATCTCATTGGCACTGATTCCAACCTCAATTTTAACATTGTAGTTTATTTGGTTGTATTGTCTTTCAGATGATAATTCTTCTTTATTATCTAAAATAGTGGATGCCCTATATTCTTTTATGTTGTCACACCTTCTTATCTGATTTTGTAATTTAAAATTGTGTACAATAACAGTTTCTGAGACGTGGACATTTATCATCTTTCTCCTCTGTTTGCTGTAGAATAGGTTGCATACGTTGTAATTACTAGGTGTTACGAACATCATAATAGTATAACAGTTGTTATATAAGTTAAACCGTGTATGTTGAGTTGTCTCAGTGGGTGAGTTACAAATATTTCAATCGTATGACTTGCAGCTTAGCTAACACGTACTACAAAAGCATGTTTATTCAGCTGCATAGTAACAATATTTATAGGTATGTCCGTGGTAAATGAGAACATCGTTTGTGAAGTAGAGTGGGCGCTATTGATATTAAAATAAAATGAAATGTGGCCACCACACGACTTTCTTATACGTATGAGCGTTTCAAACTATACAATTTTAAGAATTTTGTTATACAAAACTTATTCAAAATCCTATTCTAAGTACTTTCATTCTCTTAATAAATCGCTATAGAATGCATACTTTGCAAGATATTCGAAAAAAAGTGATACTCACTAAGAGTAAAAGTGCCACTTCCGGTCCGAATTTTTAAATTTCATGTATACAAAAAATATTGCAAATCCAACTCTAAATACTTTTGTACTCTAATAAATATGTATGTATATAGAATACATAATTTACGACATAATTGCAAAAAATCGTTATTCGGGTAAAAGTGGTACTTCCGGTCCGAATTTTGAATTTTTTTTATACAAAAGATATTTAAAATTATAATTTAAATACTTTTATACTCGTAATGTACCTGCCTAGAAAGCATTCGATAAGAGTAAAAGACCTACTTCCGGTTGGAATTTCGAAAAACTTTTTTAAGACAATTTGTCTCAAATTTAATTTTGAGTACATTTGAATTCTTTATAAATTTGTTTAAACTTAGTAATTGACGAAATGTTTGAAAAATTCGATTTCTTCACCGAAGTAAACTACTACTTCCGGTCTACCGATTTTACTGAAAAACTAATCAGATCGCAAGAGGGAGATTATACACATAAATACAAAATTTGGAATAGATATCTACAGCGGTTTGACCGCTATCGTGGTCACAGACACACAGACATTTTTTAAAAACCACTTTTTTTGGTATCAGGGGACTTCAAAACGTGGACATCTGCAAAAATTTCGAGGTCGAAAATTTTCGTCATCACAATACTTCCTTATACTACGTATACGAAAGTAATAATCTGCTTATTTTAAAAGAATTCAGCCAACAATTTCCCATTTTACTTTCTTATACGTAGTATAAGGAAGTATTGTGATGATGAAAATTTTCGACCTCGAGATTTTTGCAGATCTCCACGTTTTGAAGTCCCCTGATACCGAAAAAGTGGTTTTTAAAAAATGTCTGTGTGTGTGTCTGTCTGTCTGTCTGTGTGTGTGTCTGTGTGTCTGTGTGTGACCACGATAGCGGTCAAACCGCTGTAGATATCAATTCCAAATTTTGTATTTACGTGTATAATCTCCCTCTTCAGATTTGATTAGTTTTTCAGTAAAATCGGTAGACCGGAAGTAGCAGTTTACTTCAGTAAAAAAATCGAATTTTGTCAATATTTCGTCAATTACTAAGTTTAAACAAATTTATAAAGAATTGAAATGTACTCAAAATTAATTTTGAGATAAATTATCTTAAAAAAGTTTTTCAAAATTCCAACCGGAAGTAGGTCTTTTACTCTTATCGAAAATCAGTTTTTTGCGAATATCTCGCAAGTCATGCTTTCTAGGCAGGTACATTATGAGTATAAAAGTATTTAAATTATAATTTTAAATATCTTTTGTATAAAAAAAATTTCAAAATTCGGACCGGAAGTACCACTTTTACTCTTACCGAATAGCGACTTTTTGTAGATATGTCGTAAATTATGCATTCTATATATATTTATTAAGAGTACAAAAGTATTTAGAGTTTAGTTTGCAATATTTATTGTATACATGAAATTTTAAAATTCGGACCGGAAGTAGCACTTGTACTCTTAGCGAGTAGCACTTTTTTTTGTATATCTTGCAAAGTATGCATTCTATAGCGATTTATTAAGAGAATGAAAGTACTTAGAATAGGATTTTGAATAATTTTTCTATAAAAAAATTATTAAAATTGTATAGTTTGAAACGCTCATACGTATAAGAAAGTCGTGTGGTGGCCGCACCTAATTTTTTCTGAATGAATTTAAGAACTATGAAAAATATTACAAAAATTGCGCATTCAAAACAAATTTTCCAGAAAGGAACTTACTTCGTAGGTTGTAAGTTTTATAATAAATTACCGGATTCTATTAGAAATATTACTAATTTTACTGTTTTTAAGAAGTCTTTGCGAGAGTATATCCCTCAGATCTCCTGTTATTGTTTACAAGACTTTTTAAAACTCTAGTTATCATACTTGACGTATTTCTGGCGTGTACTTGTTTATTTTGAAATGTTTATGGCTTTTGAAATAAAGATTATTATTATTATTATTATTATTATTATTATTATTATTATTATTATTATTATTATTATTATTATATGATAAAATTGTCGTATAATCTGTGCTCATTTTTGGTAACAAATTAGTTTGGCTAGACGTTTTTGAACTCTATAACTATAAAACCTTAACTCTTATTAAAAAGCCGTATAACTGTTCTCAAAGCATCTACAAAAGCAAATTTTCCTACTTGGGCACACACGAGAAATATTATCACCAAAATCATCAACTATTAATGAAAATTTATGACGAAATTACTTATTTATAGTTCGACAATGAACTTTTAAAATAGGTACGTAAATATTGTAAAAAGTTAAAATCAACTAATGTGCATTTGCTTCGTTTTTATAATTTTCTGATTTTATTTCCCAACTATAATTAATTAACGACAGTGACTTCAAGTGCAAGTTTGTACAAGAAAGATTAATTTATTTCGCTAACAACAGATAATTTTCACGATTTTTCCATAAATTCATAGTTAATTATAGGTTATGTTTGAATGCGTTTTTAATGGAGTTCAACCCAACTATCGCATAATCATTTATGAATAATAGTGTGAAAACTTCTTAATTGACATTTAAAGAAAATATTGCCGGTGTTATTATAGCACACACACACAAGTTGTTATGCAAACACGTCGGGCATATTCATAATGATGAGAATGTGAACTTTATCGGTGAAGAAATGAGATATGGAGAAAGCTCTATTAAATGAATTAGAAGATGGTTAATTCGCCGAACTATCATAAAGAAAAGCTATTTGATTGTTATGTTAAAACACAAATGGTTTCTCAAATTTTATTATTACTTTTAATGCTCCACGAAAATTATATCTAACGACAGGTTACAAGTTTATGATGTATAATAAAGTGTTTAATTAATAGAAAGTGTTGAGATACAGAAAAATTTTACACGTTTATCTTTATTTATACTTTCACTGAAGGGCACGTTTATTTGTATAATTGGCCTACAGTCTCTTCCGAGAGTCACGAAGACGTTTAATATTTTTCTAGCCACTTTGTTAGTTGTATATCAGTTCTCTCTGCAAAAACATAAATTAAATTTTTATACCTATAAATGTGTTATTTTAACGTTATTATTATGTCGAAAGAAATTCATTCTGCTGAAGATGTTAAACAATGAATTTGAAATTGGTTTTAGGGCCAATTTTTTCCAACCGCGATTAAAATGAGTGTTAGCATAATCCTTGATTAAGAACGTTGTTAATCAAAGGTATTTTAACCGGTGTTTCGAGTACAAAATATCAAACAGTGATTAGGATACTTACTCATAATGCGCATAATCTAGGAGATTTGAATTTTTTTATTATTGACAGTTGTTATGTTTTCATACGCATTTGTTTTACTGTATAAAAGTCTTTATTGGAATTAATAATTCACGTCAGTGATTTAGTAATTGAATTGCATCCTCCATAAATGAAATTAATAGTATAATTAGAAAGAAAAATAACATATATAATATTGAATATGTGTAACTTTTATCTTACTACAGAAATATAACTAATTGATGACTATAATACATTATTTTTTCTGATGAGAACGATTCAGTTTCGAAAGTTTTTTTTAAATCTACTGCAATTATAGAACTTTATATCTCAATTCGTGAAAACACTAAATATTCTCTGACAATTTATGCATTCATTTGGCCTTTGCCTCTTTGTAATTCCATTTTGCAGCACCTTATTAAAAACATCACTTTAGTCGAACATATTTTGGATCCACCTAGATATGTCGTTAACCCATTAGCGCCCACGGATACCATATGGTATCACAGAACATCAACACGATCTATGACGTTTATATTAAGCTCGCAAGAACATAAGAGCCATGTGCATTCTTGTTAGAGTCGTCAAGTACCTGCCCTTGACTATTAGCCCTAATTAGTCTGTTTTCAAACGCGTTCGAATTCGGTGTGTTGCTTTCTGTGTTACGTAAATTTGACGAGTTAGACAACATGGACATTCGATGGGCGTAAGTACTTTTTTTAATTGTTATTGAAAATTTTAAATAATGTATGATACATAATTCTATTCTCTATAAGACATATATCTATTCCACATAAATAAAACATGATTATTCCGAATACAGCTTATACTATAAAGTCCTAAAGTCCGGCGATACCATATGGTATCCGTGGGCTATTAGGGTTAAAATTTTCAGGTAAGTAAACGATTTTCAATATGAGTTTCACGGTTTTAGACCCGGTTTTTCATTATCGCAAGCAATGGATATGTTAAATGATGATGACGATGAGACGGTGCAGCAAGTTGACGAAATATTTATAACACCACCCGAGGCGAATGAGGATACAGATGAAGATTCCGGTGATGATGACGAAGGAGGGACAGTTTATAATCTCACAGGTAAATTTGTAATTCTGTTCTGAGTCAATATTACATATTATTATTATTAATTTTAAGGTCGTCAATTACGAGCTGAAGCTGAAATAAAGCTGATCAATAATAATAGAATTGGGGAAGTGAATTATTCCGTTGTAAGTAGATTTTATTGAAATGTATAATATAAAATAACTACCTAGATATATTTTGAAGGAAACGCTAGAAGATTGTGCAGAAGGTGATTCGGTTGCTCCTCGACAAGAAGTTATGGAGTCGACGCTGACAACAGCTGCTTCTACCATTCCACAAATGCCTGGGCCATCATCTTCGAATCCAATAAATATTATAGAATGGATCACTAACCGCTTGAAGGATCATAATGATCCCGATTGGATTGATGGCGATTTAGAGCCTCCGCAACGGTTATTTCCACCAGCTGACTATACCCAGTACAAAGAAATGTCATGCGTTGAAATTTTTGAGATGTTTTTTGATGACCAGATTTTGCATTATCTTTGTGAAGAAACGCAGCGATATTCTCAATATAAGAATGAAACGGATCCTAAGATAAGCGTTTCAGAACTTCGATGTTTCATCGGCATTCTAATTTCAACCGGCTATAATCACTTACCATCAAAGAGAATGTACTGGGACATGAAGGATGATGTACATAATAGATTAGTAGCGAATGCTATGCGAAGAAATAGGTTTCTGGCGATTCAGAAATATATACATATGGCGGATAACACAAAAATTAATCGAAATGACAGGGCTTGGAAGTTGCGACCGCTAATGGAAAAAGTGAAACAGAAATGTTTACAACACTTTCAACCCGTGAGAAATTTGTCGTATGATGAGTCCATGGTAAAGTATTATGGCAGGCATGGATGCAAACAATTTATTCGAGGTAAACCGATACGATTCGGATACAAGATGTGGTCGCTGAACACAAATGAGGGTTACCTCATAAATTTTGATCTTTACCAGGGAAAAGATCCGCGAGGTGTTGAAAGTGTTAACAACTTGTTTGGCAAAGCTGCTGCACCATTGGTGCTTATGTTGGAGGAGCTCCCCAGCTCAGTTATCCATATGTTTTCCATATGGATAATTTATTTACCGGCTTCAATTTACTTAGTTATCTGCGGGACAAAGGGTATGCCGCAATCGGCACAATTCGGGAAAATAGAATTCCACGGTCATGCCCTATAACTGACAAAAACAGGTTCAAGAAAAAAAAAGCGAGGAGATTACGAGCATATAATAGAGCGAAACAATGGAATTCTATTGATCCGATGGATGGACAATTCTGTTGTCACAGTTGCATCTACGTATGACGGGGTTCAGCCAGTGGAAACAGTGAGAAGATATTCCCAGAAACATAAACGACACATAATGGTTGATCGTCCAAAATGTATTTCTTCATACAACGATAACATGGGAGGTACAGATCTCATGGACCAGGGAATAGCTAATTACCGCATTGGTATACGCGGGAAGAAGTGGTATTGGCCCATTTTTACGTGGATAATAGATGCCGCTTTACAGAATGCCTGGTTTTTATGTAAACAAAATAGAGATATTTCAAATCTCGATTTTAGAAGAGAGATTGTCCAAACATATTTAACTAAATATGGAGTAGCTCCAAAGGGACCTGGTCGAATCAGTCTGACCAGAAATATCCTGCCAGACATAAAATTCGACCGAACGGATCATTTTGTTGCATCATGTAACAGGCGGCGCTGTGCGGGTGCAGGATGTAAGTCTTTTGGCAGAACTATGTGCCAAAAGTGCAATGTGGGCTTATGTATAAACTGCTTTGCGACATATCATACCAAATAGTTTATGTTTTTTATATGTATTATGAAATATGGAAAAATTAAATAAAAATGTCTTATCCGCCCACGGATACCATATGGTATCAGCGTTTTTTTCCTAGTCTGACCTATCAAATAAATTAAAAAAATCTTTTTTGGTAGTAAATATAACTAATTATTCATTTAATACAGAAAATGCACGTAAGTTCCAAAAAAAAATAATTCGGGCGCTAATGGGTTTTAATATATTAAACTACATTGAGAAATTACAAATGATATCGAAAACATGGAAGAAATTCTACAGAAGCTGGCTGGTTTATGTTGAGAGCTTATAAAGATATTTTAAATAATTTTGGTTGAATTGGGTTTGGATGATATATTCTTGTACAGTTCACGTGCTGTTAAATTCTACACTAATAAAATAATTACTGGCTTGTCAAGGTCACCCCAATTTTTCCAGAACATCACAATTTTTAAGTTGAAATCATGTAAAGCAATTTGGAAACAAAATTTTCTCAATCAACTTTCTTTATTATAGAAATTTGGACATAAAATTAGTTAGAATGTATTGTTTTTAATAAACAGCTGATATATGACCTTTCAGTGAAAGTATCCTGGCTTTATCCATGCTTTAGAATTTTGGTGTTAGTAAAATCGTCTCAGATATGGTAATGAAAAGTGCAATAACTTATACCATTAAAATGTGACTGACAATCCAGCTTAAGACCCTAGAGACCGACTTTTCTTTTTCAACAAACTATTCCTAATTTTATGATTTTGTTACATGTCGTATATTTTACATCTTTTTGGTAACTTCTAATTTCATATGAATATATGTACCTATGTATATTAATTTTTCACAATATTTTTGTATTTCTCATTAGCAGTAAGTAATCAATAAATTTGTTTTATTATCAGTCAAGTTTGTTACACGTTGTTATTTATTTAATAATAGAAATTTTAAATATGTGCTATGTACACAAAAATTTTTAGATGTTATATTCACAAAATATATGCTTACAGTTTATTTACTAAGATGAAATTTCTTATTATATAATTATAATCTTTAAAAAAATAAAAAAGGATGAAAAGCACAAAGAACAAATTCAAATGTAGAAAATGGCACCATTAGAACAAATTATATAATTTAGGTCAAATGCCCTATATGTTGCCAACTTTGTATAATAAATACTTAATTAATATTCGTACCAAAGCTTTTATCAAAAAAAAAGTATTTTGGGTAATCTTATAAGATAACGTAAATACAACAACCAATTATACACCCACGGTATACATCCTGGTGGAAAAAAAAGGTAACCCAGAACATATAAAATAAAATGATTGGAAACCATTTAGAAGCGTTGCAGAGACAAATAAAGAGTTAAGAAAAGTATATATATATGCTTACTTTTAGACCGTAACAATTTATTCAAAGCTTTTTCTCGATTACTTCTCTAAAATACTAACATTTTTGCTATTACGCTTTCTAGAGTTATAGTTTATACACATATATAATTTGTTTAACTTTATATAAGGTATAGAATTTTAGTAAATATTCATATATATCACATATCACACAATGTGTAATTATTTTTTTAGAGTTACAAAATTTTGAAAAATATTTTACTACTAAATTTAAGCGAAAATATATTAAATTTTTTTTTCGTGGATTACATTTGAGCATATAACTTCCATTGGCATCAGGCTTAATTTATTCAGATAAGCTAACCTGGCTCTTACAAATTCGAGTACTATATACTTACAACACAAATGTTTTGAAGCGTATCATAGAATAGATAGGATGTACACCTCATAGTTATGCAACATAATAAATAGTCACTTTTCGGTTTACAAATATTTGTATTTATTTTTCTTCGATATTTCAATAATTTGTACATACTTATTACTTTTTCTTGGAGAAAAAAGATATGATTTATAAGAATTTTTAATTTGTTTGTGTATTATCACAAAATATGTAGTTACTCCTCTAATTTAGTATAGAAGTTGTGTCTTCCAACTAAGGTTATTTGTTTTTCGGTGACCTTACGTAGTAAGACAAAAGTTCAAAGTCTTCTTTAGGTCATTCCGACGAATTCGGACAATAAGATGGCAAACAATACTCCAAGAAAAAAGTAAGAAAACATGCAAACCAGTTATGCACGGTAATATAGTGCGTCTTTTTCGGCGATAAACATCTCAATAAAATTCTTTATGCTAACCTCTTAAATTGTAAATACACATATGATTCACTGAGCAAAGCATTATGACTATATGTATGTATATATCGAGAACCAAGCTCGAATAAGAGGTTACTAAAACGTCGCCAATGCGTAGGGCAGAACAGAAGGAATACTAATAAAAAAATATATATACAATCTTAAAAAAGAAGTAAAACAGTAATGTGAAGTGATGTTAAATCTACTGGCTTTCCCATTTCTCCGAGCGCCTACGTTTTGATGAATACTCGGTCACCACAATATGAGATTATTACTGTACCTACGTTATTTTCATTGGTTTCCCTGCAATGAATGCGGAGGTTGTTAATTGCAATATTGTTGTGTCCATAAATAATATGTGTAATACAAAACTGCAAAATTGTTTTGAATAGGCACCCAAATTCAGACTGACGTGTGGGTTTCTGAGAGCAGCGAATAATGTAGTTACAATTATTATTACTGAATAATAATTTAGCTATATATTCCAGTTATGCATTTAATATTTATCAATAAAATGCCAGATTTGTTAATACAATAACAATATAGAAAGACATTTTTGGTTCGAAATATTTATCCATCCGATCTGACAGATACAAGACCTGCCATTTTTCATTTCGCGCCATGATTTTGAATCATATAGAAATCGCCTCTCCATAGTAGCCTTATTATTTTACATATACTACACGTACATATAAATTAGTTTGTGTAAATTATTATTTTCGTATGACTTGTTCATCGGTATTTTGTTTTAATAGCAACACTACGCCCTATTGTGCAACCTTGTGATAACTAAAATTATAAAAAAAATACCGTAAAAGACAGAAATAAATTCTGAAAACTGTGCACAAACTAAAAATAAAGAAGAGATGTGGGCACCATACGACTTTATTATACGTATGTGCATTTCAAAATATGTATACAAAACTTTTTCCAAACGAAGTTCTAATTCTGTATCTATTTAATAAAATAAACTTCTGTGTAAAAGTGCTACTTCGCATCCGAATTTTGAAAATACAGAAATTATCCCAAATTCAACTCATATACTGTGATTCTCTTAATAAATCTCTTCAGAATATCATAATTTGAGTAATGTTTGCAAAAAAACTACTATTCGATAAGAGTAAAAGTGTTACTTCCAGTTCGATTGTTGAAATTTTTATATATAAGAATTATTCCAAATGCTGTAAATACTTCTGAGTCCTTAATAAATCTGCATAGAATTCAAAATTTGCGAGATATTTGCCAAAAACTATTTTTTGCTTGAATATGGAGGCCTTAATTTGGAAAACTTTAGTACTTTTGGATTCTTAGGAACACGTCTAAACGAGACATTTATATATGTAAGACTGATCTTTTTACTAAGGTAAACTGGTATTTCCGGTTTACCGATTTCACTGAAAATCTAATCAGATGTCAAGAGAAGTTTGGTATTGATAGCTGTAGATGCTTGCCCGCTCTTGTGGTCACTCATACAGAGAGGGAGAGAGACGGACACACACAAACACACTGACAGAGTTGTTTGAATTGTTTGCAAAAATCACTTTTTCGGTATCAGTAAACTTCAAAACGTGAAATCTTCAAACATTTTCTCATCACAATATTTCCTTATACTACGTAAAAGAAAGTAAAAATAGAGTAATCAACAAATTTGACAGTGAGAAAGAAGAACAGCAAAAAATAAAAAAATAAACGAGCGTGATTTCTCTAATAAAAAAAATTCGAAGAAGATCAGGGGTTCCTATTTAGATTGCTGAGAATTCTTTTTCTTGGGCTGCCTCGTCGGATTCGCCTCGATATGGAGAAGAACCTCAAACTATGATTTTTCTATATGTGGTATGCTACGTATCATTTTTCCTTCCTTATATGTAATATAAGGAAGTAAAAATGTAATGTAATGTTCGACTTCGATTTTGCAGATGTCCACGTTATGATGTCCTCTGATATCAAAATGTGGCTTTTGCAAACATCTTTCTCTCTCTCTCTCACTCACTTCCCCTCTCTCTCTCTCGCTCCCCCCCCTCTCTCTAATCACTATAGCAGCCAAACGACTATAGCTATCACTATCACTATCAAACTTTATATTTACGAGTATAACCTACTTGAAATATGATTATGTTTTCATCAAAATGGGTAGACAGGAAATTGTTGTTTACTTTAGCAAAAAAAATAAAAATATACTAATATCTCGTCAACTACTAAGTTTACACAAATAGATATACGTAGAATGCAAAAGTAGTAAAAGATGAATTTGGAAGGATTTATAAAAAAAGTTTCGCGAAATACCTACCGGAAATAGTTTTTCTCTCTATTGAATAGCAGTTCTTGCGAATACCTCCCAAATTATTCATTCTATATAGATTGATTATAAATGCAAACGTATTTAGAGCAAGATTTGAAACAATTTTTATAAAAAAGAAATTTTAAAATTTTGCATTTTATACAGATTTATTATAATCATAAAAGAATATATAATAAACATAATTTTTGTATAAAAAAATTTCAAAATTCACAACGGAAGCAACACTTTTACTTTTATGGAATAGCAGTTTTTTCCAAATATTTCTCAAATTATGCACTACTATAGAGGTTTATTAAGAGAATAAAACTCCTTTGAGCTGGTTTTGGGATAGTTTTTGTATAAATTTTCAAAATTCGGACCTGGAGTAACACTTTTACTTAAAGGCTTACTTTATTAAGAAATTTAAAACTTAATTGGGAGCAACTTTTCTATAGATATTTTGGAACGCACGTACGTATAAGAAAGTCGTGTGATGCCCACACCTTATTTTTTAAATCGTTTCCACTTTTCGTTGTGAAACCCCGGGTCTTGTTTTTTGAGCAATGTTTTTGACAATAATAATCCGTTCCTCAAAGATGATTTTTCTTGCAACTAGGACGAGTTTTCGATTCATAGTTAGTATTGTAATAGACAGTTGCAATCGAAGCATGAAACATTTATTTCCTTAGAATTGGGAATAAGCAACACCAAAATGTATTTCTCCTCTTACTAATTTTGTTGTCACGCTATCAATTGCTAGGCCACGTATTGATTTCACATTTCTTTTATCCAATTTATTTAAATTACTAAATCGCCAGATAACTTTTGCATGCCAAAATGTATTCGCAAAATAACGGTAACGTCAAAATTGAAAAAAACGCAAAAATTAAAAAAATTCACCAGAAAAATGATTTAAAATAATTTAAGATCCACAGGAAGATTATGATAATTTTACGTAAAATTTCAATGCAGTCGTTATGCATACATATGTATGTACAACATACACATACGTGTCTTAACACAGAGAATATTTTGTCCGCCATGTGATCCATTGATTATACTGATTATAGCTTTCGTTTAGCGAAATATTTTCCCGTTGTGCTTTTGTCGGTTCATTTCCTACTGACCTCCAGTCAATTCCCATCTTTCTTATTTTGGTTCCGTGAATTCCTCCAGAGCTCGTATGGCCCTGTCCGACGCGCCGTTTAAATTGCGGCCGAAAAATTGGCACGTTAAAGTGTATAATTTACGCACAAGAGACTGACGGACGACAGATGTTCACATGAGGCGTATTTGTATGTACGACATGCATGTTGTACATAGGCGCGTAAGTTATTGTATGAGTGAAGAAGCGATGGAAAAAAAGCGAGATTTTACCTTTAAATTGCAAGTTGTGGGAGTGTATGTGTTGTGAAACAACGGAACATGATCGCAAGTTTCACAATCACAGATTTATGTTGTACAAGCAGATAGCCGATGGTGGATTATAAAATAAGATTTATGATACGGGCTTAAGTAGACCATTAGTGGTCTTTTTTTCACGAAACCTTATTCACTTACATTTATGTGATATGAACGATAAAAAACCGTAATGGTAGTAAGGATATGGGGACATAAAATCTTTAAGAAATATCATATATCTACTGTTAATATAGGTCAAACAACTCGTTAATAAATGCAGCATGTTCATGTTAACAATACTTATCAATGAAGTTAAACTTTGATTCTAAAATAGGCACGAAATTATGTACCACTTACTAGCTCCGTTCTACTTCAATTGGCCCACCTAGTGACAGTTCAGTATAATTTTGAAATTATTCAAAAACTTATAGAACTGGCTGCTCCTATACAGGCTGTCCCAAAAATGTACCGACAAACTATAAGGGGTGATTGGGGACATCAGAAAAAATTTTTTTGTTTAATAAACAATGTCCCAAATGAGCGATATTAGCATAAAAGAGGAAAAATTGTTTTGTATTATTTTAAAAGAAAAAATTAGGATGACGGTAATAAATCAGTTTTTGTTCATGTTAGCTTTCGTTTTATTGACAAATAAATGATGGTTTACAAAAATTATTGAAAATGTCGGCCATTAGCTTCAATACAATGATTTTGTCAGCTCATTAACTCGCGGACCCTATGGAATAATCCGGGAATAGCTTCTACATGTGAACAACTCGCCATTACTCTTGCTAGGAGATCTTCCTTATTACGAATAGGTGTTTCGTAAACTAAAGATTTCACATAACACCAGAGGAAAAACATCCAGATGGTAGAGATCAGGAGAACACGCGGACCAGGCGAATTTTTTCCTTTTGGATTATCTAAAACCTTTAGTTTACGAAATACTTATTCGTAATGAGGAAGATCTCCTAATGGCGAGTTGTTCACATGTAGAAGCTATTCCCGGATTATTCCATAGGGTCCGCTCGTCAATGAACTGAAGAAATCAATCTTTGTATTGAGCTAATGGCCGACATTTTCAACAATTTTTTAAACCATAATTTATTTGTCCATAAAACAAAAGATAACATGAACAAAACCTGATTTATTAATGTCACTAACTTTTTTTTTGTAAAATAATACGAAAACATTTTGGCTCATTTGCGGACATTGTTTATTAAACAAAAAATGTTTGTTTTGATGTCCCTAATCGCCTCTTAAAGTTTGTCGGTATGTTTTTAGTACAGCCTGTATACCTATGTATTATTTAGAATAAATATTGATATTAGAACCCCTTTTGATAACATAAAAATAAAATTAGTGAAAATAGCTTGCGAATCCTCAGATTTCTAACACCACTTTTGAAATTTAATTTAAAAAATTTAAATGATTCAGCGAGATAACTATCCAATAACATGGCAAAACAATGGTTTATTATTAATTAGATTATTTTATTTGTCAATTTATTTGTATGCGTTACTGTATAACGAATTATTTTCTGCCTTTGTATTGTATGATTTTCTCCTATTCCTATATTATTATTGTTGCGTTTTCGGGTTCGCAATAAACAACTCGTGCAAATGTTTTGAAACAGTCTGTATAATTTATACACTTAAAAACTAATCACAATATAAAAATATAAAATAAATGTATCACACTTAAAACTACTAGGATTTAAATTAACACAGGTATCTATTTCATTCACTTCTATTTATATAACACTGTAATATTTATGTATTTATTGCACTATAAAGAAAATGCACCGCTTATATTTATTTTAATCTGTTCAGTAAATACCGCACGATGACTACTGAATGAATGAATTACTTATATTTATGTTTACTGCGCGACTACCATTGAAGGAATTATTTATTTATGTTTATTTATTTATCTGCACTGTTCCGCACGAGACTATTGAATGAATTCTTATTCCGGAATGACTCATCCATCGGTTCAACTGCTTTTATATCTGTAGATAAGAGTTCGAGAAATATACGGGCACACTCTGGTTTTTTCTCCACATGCCGAGAAGTATTCGACAGCCAGTCCGTCGCCTCGCAGTACACATGTGTGTTATTTACGACTTTGTCCGTTTTTATACGTCGCCCAGAGGTCTGCTTCTTTTTTTAATGTAAACTCGTTTCGTTACATTATTATTATTTTGGTACATTTATTTCATTAATTTGATTAAATGTGCGATATCAAGGCCGTTACATAGTGGGATTTTGCTGATTCTGTTAACTTAAAAATTCCGTCCTCTACTTGGCGCCATCTGTCCAAAGCGTGTGTTTAGAGCTTACAATGTCTAGGATACTCTGGGGAATTTTTGTAATTTACTTTAATGACTTTTTATTATCTATTTTATGTTAAAAGTATTTTCTAACAATAGCTTTTACATGGTTTACGATATTAAGGTCTGTTATAGGTATTTATTTATTGTGGGTTTGGATTTTCACAATACATATTCAAAAGAGGTGGTTATTAAGATCTAATTGTACCTTGAGTAATATGTCTGAATTTTTAAGTTTGCTTATTTCAAGAGACTCTAGTAAGTTTAATCGGAAGTCTTTTGTTTCTAAAGGTAAAATTTCAAAATTACTATTAAATTTGTGGTTATTTTCCAACAGGTGACATGTTTAGTTTAATAGTAATTGAATATCCGAAGAAGTTATAGTGATAGCAAAACATGTCATATACTTTGTAATACATTGTTTTAATATACTGGATTTGTTCTAAATTGTGTTTTAGTCCGTCTACTATTATTAATTAATATGGATGTCCAGCAAGTATCGGCCAACTCTTGCGAATAGTATTCTGGTTGATGAAAGAGTGTCGTTTATTTTGATTTGGAAGGGTCTTTTATGTAGATATTCTTTAATGAATCTAATCAGATGATTTCAAGAAAATTGAAAGACTAGAATAAGGACCTTTGATAGAATTAATAGGTGAATTAAAAGCAGTTGCAGTAACACATTTTGAAACCCTATGCAAGAACAAACGAGAAATTCCATTGATATTTATTCAACTTAAGAATTTATTAGTTAATTTCTGCAGGTTTGGATTTACACGTGACAATGCATTAATTTCATATGTGCTGAAAAAGAATAGATGTGTTTTGTTGATTCTTCCATGAATCATAATGATAATATTGGACAAGATAAAAAATTCGATATAATTACTTTTTACCATGAACCAAAAACAGAACCGAGGTTTCTTAATTTACTCATGCTAAAGAAAAACCACACTATGATCTATGGCTATGGCTATAATCGATTCATTATTAGATATTTTACTTATAAACAGCTATATACTTTCACTAGCTGCAGAATGATTTAAAAAAAGTCGAAAAAATGTTTCAATTATTCTAGGAGAGGCACTTACGAAAAATGTCATGTGTGTCACCGAAGAAAAGACCGCTAGATCAAAACTACCTGCCATTAATGTGGTCAGAAAATATCTAACAATTATTCGGAAACATGTATTACTTTCCTTAGACGCCTAGGAAGATAATGTATAGTTTTTAACATTTAAAGAATATATATTAAAAATAGCATCTTTAAAAAATGATGGAAATCATGTTTGTCTAAATTCCTTCCTGAATTAAGAGGTGACAGCTATGCCAAAAAAAAATGTTTCATTCGACTATTGAAAAAGTTAGCAAAATTAACAAGTTCCGTCAGGCATACAATTCATTCTTTTCACTTATATACGCTAACAATAGATCACTTACGGCAAACGTATGAATGTAGGTATAAAATGCGTCTGGATTTTAATTAGTGTTAAAGTGCCTATTTGCAATTCTACCGTGTTATAAAGTGAGTGAAAAGAAAAAGAGAGAGGGGAAAATTTCATTGAATTCTCCTGTAACCGTGAAGCACCGAGCGTCGAGCAGTCGTTGACCAAGCATTGTGAAGTGCGCTCTCTACTATATAGTGATTTCTATGCTCGGTCGTTGTTACACCTGTTTTTGACATGTGCATTACCACCCCGATAGATAATTGACAATTTGTAAATACAGTGCTGTCACCTGTTACATTTTTATAAACCTACTGATTGATCTCGGTGAGTTTACTTTTTTTTTTAATATTTGAAGTACTATTTTATTACATCAAAAGTTGGTAAATTTTATATATCTTTTAACTCATTTCATATGTATTTACTAAAAGGATGAGTATTATAAAAAATGAATGGATTATTTTTATTAGGTGCATTTAGTACATACCAAACAAAATCTTTATTTATCCTTTCAAAACAATGTATTAAGGAAATAGTTTTAGGAAACATGTAAAGCCGGTTTTATACTAAACATTTTCCTTTAATGTGACTTTATAATCAATTCTTTACTACGCTGGGTTATTTAAAGGTCTATAAACTTCGAGATTATACATTGTGAAAATAATTTCAGGTAAAAGATTTATTTTGATGAAAAGTATTGCCTGGAATAGTTATATTTTCTTTTGGAAAGATAAATTGTTATTTTTTCTTAGAGAAAAAGGTTTTCCCCACATTATGTATTTCTTTTACTTTTGTTTAGAAGTAAAACTTATAATTTCTGCTGATATAAAATGATTGTAAACAGCAAAAGTCAGTACAATAATATACATACATAATATAAATAATAATAAATCACTTGATGTACAGTTTTGTGCAATAAATTGGCGTACACGTCTTATAGCTAATTTTGACATTATTTTGCCATTGTGAAAATGGCTTAAGTTAAGTTGACAAATGGAATTATAGCGTCAATTCAATTTGTCATACATGTCAAACAAAAGTCATATTTACATAAGCGTATATTAAGTGTACGCCAATTGATTGCACAGAACTGTACACCGGTAGCCTAATAAAAATTGTCACACAAGAATAAACAATAAGCTGTGATTGTGTCAACCATATAGTTTATTTTAATCTGGAACAATATGAAAAAGTGTGAAGAAAGAAATTAGTCATCATTTAAGTAACGTAGAGTCATCTTAGTTAATATAACGTGAATGAACCAAACGAAGCTTGAATATAGGGACTACGTTGGTCCTCAAATATGTCAACGATGCTGACACTTTTCTGAAGAGTAAGCAATGTATGAAAATGACAGCACATACTTCCAATAAGTGGGCAATTTCACAGAAAAGAAAAATAAGGTTTGTAAGACAACTGTCTCAAAATTTTGTTGTGCTTGTTCTCAGCATTCGGCTGCAAACTGTTTACATAACTTAACTTGTTACATAACCTAAACAGAAAGGCCTTTCTGTTTAGGTTATGTTAGAATTTTAAAATTGCAGAAAAGTTATTAAAAAACATAAAAATTTAAATTTGTGATGTGGTAAAGTGAAATAAACATCATTTTTTACGATTTTCATAATTTTAAAGGTGTGTATAATAGATACAACTAAAAATGTGACATGTAAAAATTCACTCGGTGAGCACTTTAATTATTAATTATCTCCGTTCCTGTACATTTGCACCGATTAATTTATAAGTAAAAGTTGTTCAATTAGTGGTCCTCTGTAAGGTACACTAGTCATTTTGTCAAAAATCAGTTGCAACCATATACTCCAATTAACCCAATACCTGTTCTTGTTGGCTTGATAGAAAAATCACATTTCATCATCCACAGATGTGCCTGAAAAGACATTTATCTGCAAATTCACTATACACTACTGTGATACTACGTCATTTTAAACTCTCTTAATGGTAGCAGTTCTTGCTGAAATTTTCCAAAGTGCTTCGTGCTACCTTGGCCACAGTACAAACATATGTTTATACTATGTCTTGGCATTCCGTACATTTTCCTAAAAAAAAAATTTAGCAATCGCTTATATTATATTTCAAACAATTTTCGTATATATGGTATATATTTACGAGATGATATGTCTGTTTACATGTTAAACATAAAGGTTATGTACAAAAAATCGTAAATTGACACTTCTACGTCACTAACTGCAAAAATTCCGAAACTCGTCCTATAACGTCACTTCGTTGCCAGGGACTACGATAACAGCAGCTTCCCAGAAGCTTTCAGAATCCCACCACTAGTCTAGAAGAAACAACCATTATCCGACAGTGAGGTTTTTTTTTTTGCTGAATCAAGATAGGACTATGATTATTTTTGCCGATATACTTAAATTTTAGAGCCTCATGACGTGACAAGGGTTCTTTTTGCCGGTACTAATATTGCCAAATTGTTAGGCGACTCTGAAGGAACATGTCGCCCTATGTATTACATTTTTGCATTATTGTGATTATGGTAATAGTAATAATAACATTATTTGTCCGACGCTTTTCATTGAAAGGACAACGGTATTAAGTGTACCTACATGTTATTTACAAAAATTAAAAAGGAAACATTATATAATTAGCGGTTGGTGTAGAAAACGTCATCGTAGTCGAAGTTTTTGAAAAGCGACACTTCTCGATGAGCGGAGACTCCTGCAGTAAATTCGTTCTCGCGAAGGGAATTAAGAAAGTGGAAGAGGAGCGAGAGGATAGTCTGGGAGTGAGAAAGTTCAAAAAAGAAAGGAGATCTGGGCAGTCCATCCATCCGCTGCACAACTTTCTTATAAATCGTGCTCGGTGTTTCAAAGACTGAAGGCCGTGAGTCTCCATTAGCAACGAGTGGTCAACACCTCGCAGACGATACGTTTCGGTTATCCTGAACGAGAAATATTTCTGATCTCGCCGCTGAACCTTTTCAATGAAGAGCTGCAAGTAAATATATTGCGACCACACTTCTGAAGCATCCATCTTACTGACCACAAAGCTAAAATATAGCGTCTTCAAAACTGATGGGTTGCTAAAGAACCTAGACGAACGCATAATAAAATCCATCTTGAGATCTTGAGGCCGATGCACAAATATGATTTATATGGTTGGAAAAACTTAATCTGCTATCGAAAAGGACCCCAAGATTACGGAAAGTGTCTACCCTTTCGAACAAAACGCCATCTATAAAGTAAGTAGAATTATGATGGCCTACTTTATGTGTAAATGGTACAAAACAGCATTTACTTATATTTAAATACAATTTGTACCTGGAACGCCAGTTTGCCTTGTTGAAGGCAGGAAACATCACCCACAGATCTTATAGGATTTTAGATTTTGAGGTCATCGGCATACCAGCAATCAAGGAACCAGGAAAATCGTTTAGAAATAAATTAAAAAGTCGTGGTCCTGGATTGGATCCTTGCGGGACACCGGAAAAGGGACAGAATTCACGAGATCCGAAAACATAATTGCATCTACTTGCCAAATAGGAGTGAAAAATTTAAGCAAAGACACAGTAAATCCGAACGCAGAAAGCTTTTCAAGTAGATCACCATCACATCAAAAGCACGGCTGAAATCCGTATAAACTATATCAATTTGACGTTGATTGTCTAATTCATGAGAGATCGCTTGAGTTAGAGATATCAGATTAGTAGTTGTTGATCGACCGCGCATGACACCGTATTGATCCGGAGAAATCAATGATTTAGTATTAAAGTATATCACAGAATAAATTACGCTTTCAAATACTTGGGAAAAGTTGCAGAGAATAGATATTGGTCGATAATAAAGTTCGCTGTTTTGATGAAAAGATTCATTATCAGGGTCAAGGGGTTTCGCTAAGGTACATCTTGCATCACGAATTAGTAGACTAGGAATTGAATCATCAATCGCCGCAAGATCATCAGGAAAAGTTGACATTATGTTAATTAGCTCGTCCTCATCAACACTTGATGAAAAGATGGGTACATGATTTAGTTGAAAATTCCCAACACAAAACGAAGAACCGGGCTGATATATTGAAGAAAAAATATCGGCAAATGCGTTCACAATAGTAGTTTCTGCCAGAAAGTTCTCAATTGTTCTGGTGTGGTATCTTCCTGTAAAGTTCGTAAAAAATTACTTGAACAATTTCAGATAGTCATACGAATAATTTTAAATCACTGCAATTGACACATGAGTACTCACATTAATAGACTTTTGAGCAAAAATAAACATTGTTCATTGCAATACCAGATCATATATAGCATGATGAGTTATAGGATATATGCTGTATAATATATTTACAAATTGATTATTAGTATTACTATTTGCATAAGTTTTCTACATATTAAACTAATAGCCTGTGATATCTCGTCCTACATCAATTGGTAATGGTAATTATTTGAAATTATGAGCTAATAATTATAAGCTACGATCCAGGAAACACATGCATATTATTTTTTATTCGTTTTGTTATCTAACATATTATAAAAATTGCAAGGTACCGTTCGATATTTTCAATACGGAACGACATTAAAAATATTTTACAGATGCATGCGCCGATATTAATTAAACATATGTGCAGAACAATAGAAAGTGACATGTTTATGTTTATTGCACTGTGTTAATAAGCCCAACCTAGATAAAACTCATTAATATAAAGTATAGTCTTCTAAAGTAATTGTTCCGCTGTTAATTTATGCTTGGGTATGCGCGTATGTACCTAATATATATGTATGTAGATATCCTGACACAAATCCATGTTGCTCGAAGATATAAACATATTTACTTCGCGGATGTCCTATGCACTTCCGCATATTATTATTTATGACGACTCAGTGAGGTAACGAAAGGCAAAAAGAAGGGATATATATCAGTAATATGAAACGATAAGTAAATTACTTATGTTATAGATGTCTCTTTTACTTTCTTATACGTAGTATAAGGAAGTATTGTGATGATGAAAATTTTTGACCTCGAGATTTTTGCAGATGTCCACGTTTTGAAGTCCCCTGATACCGAAAAAGTGGTTTTTAAAAAATGTCTGTGTCTCTCTCTCTCTCTCTCTCTCTCTCTCTGTGTGTCTGTGTGTCTGTGTGTCTGTGTGTCTCTCTGTGTGTGTGTGTGTGACCACGATAGCGGTCAAACCGCTGGACCTATCAATTCCAAATTTTGTATTTACGTGTATAATATCCCTCTTGAGATCTGATTAGTTTTTCAGTAAAATCGGTAGACCGGAAGTAGCAGTTTACTTCAGCGAAAAAATCAAATTTTGCGAATATTTCGTCAACTACTAAGTTTAGACAAATTTATAAAGAATTCATATATACTTAAAATTAAAATTGAGAATAATTTTATCTAAAAAGTGTTTCGAAATTCCTACCGGAAGTAGGTCTTTTACTCTTATCGAAAATCAGTTTTTTGCGAATATTTCGCAAGTTATGCTTTTTAGACAAGTACGTTACTAGTATAAAAGTATTTAAAACATAATTTTCAATATCTTTTGTATAAACAAAATTTCAAGATTCAGACCGGAAGTACCACTTTTACTCTTATCGAATAGCGATTTTTTGCAAATATGTCGTAAGTTATGCATTCTATATAAATTTATCAAGAGTACAAAAGTATTTAAAACTGGATTTGCAATATTTTTGGTATATATGAAATTTCAAAATTCGGACCGGAAGTAGCACTTTTACTCTTAGCGAGGAGCACTTTTTTTGATAATATCTTGCAAAGTATGTATTCTATAGAGATTTATTAAAAGAATAGAAGTACTTAGAACAGGATTTTGAATAATTTTTATAAAAAAATTCTTAAAATTCTATAATTTGAAACGCTCATACGTATAAGAAAGTCGTGTGGTGGCCACACCTCATTTTTTTTGTATGATCAAAGAACATTGTTGAATTACGATAATATATTTCGTGCGGGACAAGTGTCACAGCGGTGACGTCAAAATTCGAGGATACAAAAACAAAAGCGCAGTTTATAGGGCAAATAAAGCTCCTTTAAATGAGCCAACTATTATTGAGCATTATTACCAACTCTATGTTTATTATTCAATACTGTATAGTGAGTCATGTCAGCCATGATATTTGCTGCGAAACTGACAATCGAAGAGATAACATTTAATAAGTTGCTTTTCAGTTGACAAGCATGATTTTATAATGAATTTTTTGAAAAATGACCTTAGAGATATGATGAGATGTATGTATTGGGGGAATGACAAAAGTTTGAAGTCTTCGTAAGTTTCACATGTCTATTATCTACCTGCATTTATTCGAAAATTGATGAATATATTTTATTTACAATACAGTCTATGTCAGCAATACAATTTATAAAATATGAAGAATTTGGTGTAATAAACACATTTTATAATCAAACAAATTAATAACTTGATTATAGTAGGCGCAGAAACAGGACGTGTTACGTGAATGGATGAGGAATTTGGGGACCAAGAAGTATCAAATAACAATAAATATGAAATTAAAATAGGAAAAATTATTTCAACAAGTGTTTCACTTCTAAATATTTTTGAACACGCTTCCGAAATGATAAGTCCACATTAATAAGAAGTAGAGCGCCACTATTTCTAAATATTTGTCGAATATGTTCTCGTATAGCTTCTTTTGTGTTTACAGGTATACTGTATATTTGCTTTTTACGTAGCCCTATAAAAATTCTAATTTGGTGATGTCCGAAGACCTAGCATGCTGGCGAATAAAACCTCCACGAGCTAGCCTTTTGCCTGGAAACATTTCATTTAAAATATTTTTTGCGGGACAATCATCAGAACAACAAGAATGCCTCCCCATACATTTATGCACCTATGTTGATGATCTATTTACTAGTTAAGTAAGAGTTTTCATTTGAATGATAATAAATTTTCTTCTGTCAACTATTCCATTACTATGGAAGTAGCTTCACCTGTAAATAGTTTAAATATTATCCAATGGCACTAAGGATGGCATTCATTTTATTTGAAGGTCCTTGCAAAACTGGTTTGGCTATTATCCTGCAAACGTCTTACATCGCGGGTATAGACGTGAAGATTTTCGGTTGTTGCCATAAGAATTCGTTATTGATTTTTTTTCAATATGCAATATTGCCCGTATTAATGAAAGTGTCTATTATTGATCAAAAGGCGTATGTCCTGGAAATCTTCTGTCAAGGTAACGCTGCTGGTAAACTCTCGGGACTAAAAAATAGTTTCATTGACATTCCTCCACTAAATACAGTATTCAACTGGTTAAAGTAAATTAAAGAATGACAATAGCTCCGCATGATCACTTTTAAAGTAATAACGTTTGATGCACGTCTTTTTCGAGATATATAATTTTTTAAAAACATTAAATTTTTCAGAAAATTAGTAATAAATAAAAAACGTTAGATTTTAAACCTATACTATTTTGTATTTGTATTTGGTCAGCCACCAAGTTATGGAACACTCTGTATAATGCAAAATAAATTTAAAAGGTACTCCTCATGAGTAACTAGCTTAGGAAGAAAACCGCTTGGAAATATCTTTTCTGCAAAAGTCACAATAGGCCTTTCCTACAGAAATGACTCACCTTATATATATTAAATGTTGCCAATATTCAAATAAAAGAAAATATTTTTACTGTAAAATATTTAATTAAACCTAGAGCCTGACCTGTCCGCCAGAAATGCTTTCTATTAAATAAATGACACACATATGCCACATATAAATAATTTATGTGTATTAACGTGTTGAGGGATTAATCTAGAAGCACAAAAAAACTAGTTCCGTTTTTTTTTTCAGTAGAGCTCTGACATCATTCAATATATTATTATCTTCTATACGTAATTTATTCTAGACAGCATTTCCTGATTAATCTGTGATTGCAAAAAATTGTCCTCCTTCTACTGCCAGTTCCAACAAGTATTTTTTTG
Organism: Amphimallon solstitiale; assembly: GCA_963170755.1. Classification (NCBI taxonomy): domain Eukaryota; kingdom Metazoa; phylum Arthropoda; class Insecta; order Coleoptera; family Scarabaeidae; genus Amphimallon; species Amphimallon solstitiale. The sequence goes on along the minus strand of OY720678.1, from coordinate 125,140,733 downwards.
TCGGTAATTGATAAATCACCTCGTAATTCTTCTAGGACGGTGATTAATTCGCGTTAAATTCAAAACAAATATTTGAACTCTGCTATTCGGAATTAATTTCCAATAATTTTCTAAGAACGGTGAAAGATCGCCGTGTTTTTCGGACGTGTTAATGCCGCGAATTATCGTTTTTTTTTTGTTTGCTAGCCTTAAATTGTAGATTTGGTACAGTTTTCTAGAAACGATTTTGAGAAAACCGTTATTGGGTCACTATGAACATGAATAATACATTTTAAATTATTACAAATACAAGTGTTCTTGTGTAATTTATTATTCTAACAGTTATAGAAAAGAAAACATTTATACAAAAATATTAAATAAGAAAATAAAATAATAGCATTGCTATATATCACACATACACTCACCCTAAGGGTAAGCATAACTTTGGAATTTTAGGAAATTGATTTATGGTTTATTTCGTTTTATTATTGTCTTTCATTGGCGAACCACCAAACATACTTAGCGGACCCGAAAATTATACAAAAATGATATAAGGAAAAAGTGTATTCTATACGTTTATCCCGAAATTATATTTTGCGATTTGGCGTATGACATATCTCAACATTTATTTAATAGATTTACTTCAAATTTGGAATCGACATAGTTTATAATATATTCAACAGAAAAAGTGGATGATTTTTTTTAAGTTCCTCCGCTTTAAAGTTGTTATTTTCGGTCGAAAATCGAACTGTGCAATATTCGCAATTTTTTAAATTTGGAAAAAGTATGCGCTGGCTTTGTAGCTTTATTATGTTATTTAGAGTAGATTTTGCCATTTTTGATTTTACATGAATCCGGTTTCCGAAATAATGTGTGGGACCGAGTCGTGCGGCGGCTATAAGCGCTCTGTTTAAATAATTATAACTACTAGTGGCCGCCCTGTAGTCGAAATTCGACCTTTTTATTTAATTAATTCAATGCATTTGTAATACCAAATCTCACACTCGTCCGTGCGCGCAATATGCTTAAAAAAGGGTACAAAGTTTTTTATTTACTTATTAAATATATTATATTTATCAATGACTGTTTTATTTTATTTTATTTAATGTATTCGCAATGCATAGGTACTATATACTCGTATAAATTCCTTAGAATCAATTTATACACTGTGAGACTGTTACACCATAGACTAATATGTGCTTCACATTGACGCATTTTGTATTTTACACGGAGAGTTTTTTTTTTCACTATTAATAATTGGATGTTTTATTTTATTTAATTTGATATATTTGCAATACATATACAAGCTTATGCATACCCTTTAAGTACAGGGTTCGGCAACAGGTATGACACATTTTGAATAGGTTGCTATGAAAAACGAGATAATGTGATGTTAGTCAGTTTGACTTTAAATATCATATCAATACATGCAATTTTGATTAGAATGGAGAAATTTCCACTAAACCAACGTATTTGTGCAGTGAATGAGTTTGTTAGAAATAGAGCTGTTATCCGAGCTCAAAGAAGTTTTCGACGGGAAATTAACGTTGAAAGACATGGAAGAATTCCATTGCGGTGATAATTTTACGGTGGGTGAATGATTTTAATGAAAGAGGCAACGTTGCATCAACATTTAAAGATGGTGCTATAACTGCACGGATAGCAGAAAACATTGAACGGATTTGTGTGGTCGTTAAAAGATTTCCAATGTTATCTGCGAAAAAACCTTCACTGGCCCTGCGAATCTCTGAAAGAAATTTTTGTAGGGCTCTTAAAAATGATTTACCTTTTCACTCCAATAAATTTCAGATTGTGCGGTCTCTAAAGGAAGGCGATATAGAGAATTCTTAGAAATTTTGAATGAAGATGTGTTGCGTTGTTTGCTAATGACGGATGGTGCTCACTTTCAATTAAGCACTTTCATAAATAAACAGAATTATCGATACTGGTCATCGCAAAATCCTCAACAGTTACATCAAATACCTCTGCATGACCAGAAATTGACAGTATGGTGTGGAGCATCAATTTTGGGGGTCGTTTGGACCATATTGTCAAGATCTTCGGATTCTAGATCATCTATACTTTAGGGGGTGGGGGCTTATGTTGCAGATCAAAACTGTATAACTGTATACCCATCTCTATATCTAATAACTTTGCACAGTTACTTGAACAGAATTTCAAGCTACAATATGTATGAGAATCATCATTATCTCAATATCTGACGATTCAGCATTTGCGGTGGATAGCGAGATTGGACAAGTAGATAACAAAACGACAATACTAATTCTCAATTGGAGAATACAATGAAGTAATATTGCAGAGGGGCCTAGGAACAGATGGGAAGATAGAGTGGTGGAAGATTTCAGGAACTTTTTGGTGGGCATGAATATCAAAGAAAACCGCAACTAACATAGATGAATAGACGACAAAGCTCTAGCTAGGATTTGGAATTGTATTATGGAATAATGTGTGTTTGTGTATATGCGTACATGAGAGAGATATACATACAACTTTACAATTGTAGCAATATCTTAACTTCAAAAGATTTTTAAAAATCTCTAAGGAAACTCATGGCGTTACGTCAAAATACACCACGATCTAGGTATATTTACCAATATTGCATACAACATTGGAAAAGTTTTTCATGTAGCTACTGCCGATTTCATCGAATTCATCGATATAATGATGAAAGCTGGGTCCTTGGACACTAGATGGCGGTTGGTGAATAAAGCTAACTACATTTTAGTTATTTTCAATTAAATTAATTCGCGAAATATAGAGATTTTTACTGAAAAATACGCAACTGAAGTTACTTACTAATCTGACGACGATATTGAACGTGTTGAGGTTGACTCACTTTCCACTTTGTCAGGATCATTCTTATTCACACACCCGGTAATGACCCACACTCTCCATAGAGAGATCGACCAATTTATTGTATATTTTATTTTGGAGAACGTACTTTCATACAAATAAGTAGTTCCAAAACAGTAACAAAATCCACAAGCAATTTTATACAACTAGACAGTTTAGAATGAGTGGAAGCCTATCATAAAATTCCAGCAATGATGAGTTTAAATATTTGTCTTTAAAAATATCACTACACTGCAAATCATTCGAAAATTTGGAATAAGTTTCAATGTCGGCGTCTTGAAAAGTCTTAGGTTGGTTTACAATTGCATCAAAATCTGATAAGCTATCGATGTCTTGATCTTTGGAATTTAGTGGAGCAGTCACCTTTGGAGACCCTTGCAGACGATGATGCATAACAAACGTAAACTATTGCCCTCATTACCTATTACATCTTGTTTAAAATAAATTTTCTAATGCTTCTATTTTCTAAGACATTCCGTTATAAGACCATATTCGATTTTATTCACAAATTAACAATGCAATACAATACAAACTGATAGTTAATAAAATTAATAATGATGCAATATATTTGTAAATTGATCATCATGTAACTGAGTATGTGCATGATTTAAGAAGAAAATGTTTAAAACTTGAAAGCTCCGATAACATGAAACCACTCTGTAAATAATATTTATTACCTTATAGAAAATGGTTGGAAGTTCTTATCGCCCTGTACGTTGCTTCCTAAAATTGCGTGCGTAATTTTATGCAACGCACTTAAAGCAAGCACGAAAGCTCTTATATTTCAAGAGATATTGAACAACTAACGCAAGATAAAAATTACAAAAGGACGTGAAAAACATCTACTGAGAAATAACGGTTAGCCAGCCTGTGAATCGCAACGACTATTATTAACATACTTATCGGCAACCCTTTAACGAACTTTCAATATGATTACATCCGGTTTCCGGTAGCCACCTTGTCGTTCATGTAATGAGGGAAGCACATAATCATTCACGTTCATGTATTTTAGTGGTGATTCAATGACGGTCAGGTAGAATTTTATGCTAGACCGGCATCGCCGATTACGTTCATTTTATTTTCTTTGCTTTATATTCGTTATAAAGGTAGATTATAGATGCATATACAGGGTAAGTCATTAGTAGCCGTTTCTTCGATTGCTCTTTTGTGTTTCACAAAAGAGAAAAAAATATTTAGGAAATATATTAAAACGACCTTGGGTCGTATATTATAAAAATACTTTAAGCTCTTATACACTTCCGGTTTTACCGGAAATCTACGATATTTAATTTTTTTAAATGACTCAATATATATTTTTGTATATTCTAGTAATGTTACAAATTGCTTATTGATTTTTCAAAATTAAGCCCAAAGCTTTTCAGTTATCCTTTTTTGAAATTTTTGACAAAGACACGAAAAAAAATCATATTTGCATTGTGTTTTTTAGTAAAATCCTTAATTTTGATGGTACATATAACCAAAAAATTCTGCATCATTTGGTATAAGTAGCACTCGACAATATCTCAAAACACTTTTTTTTTTAAAGCATTCTTCTCGAAATGTTTTAAATGGAACACCCGGTGTTTCATTGTAACATTTTTTGATTCTCTTTTGTTTTTGTTAACAATGTCTTTATACCATTCATTTGGTTCTATGCATCCAAATATTCGTTCAACCAATGAGATTGCCAGATTGAGGTCTGCCTGCTTGAGTCAATTGTGAAACAAAGTAAAGGTTAATTCCAGCTATGCCAAAAGTAATAATTTTATAGACTGAAGCGCCTCGCATTTCAATTTTTAATTCCAGCAATGTCCATTGCTGCAGTATTTTATTTTTGACAGTTTGCTAACAACAAAATAAAAAAAGGTTATGTTTACTGACACAATTGATGATGCCTTGCCTCTAAAAGGTGTGTGGAACAGTGCTGCTATATCTTCAATTTACTTAGTCTAATTTCCTGTATTCTTTTATTGTTGATGCTCTTCATAAGATATGGTTGAAGCTTTTCAAAATTATAAATTGATGTAGTAAATGGAAAAATGTATTAATAAAAAAATATATAAAAACGCATTATAAATAACCTATTATTATTAACCAACGCAGTAACAAACGAAATTACGAAGAAGAAATTTCATCAAATAGCGTTTGTGATATTCACGTCTTTTTTGGTAGTAGGCAGCGGTTGATAAACTAGATATTTTACACAAAACGAACTCTAATTTCGTCAAATATCCGGAGACAAATTGATGATGATCCTGACCTAGATATTCACGAATGACTATCGATCAAACTGAAACCACAAAAAAACAATAACATGTAAAGCACTATTTTCCAAAACTTTTGAAAATCCGTTGATAGAAAACGAAGATACTCTTCTCTGTTTACATTTACATCAAAGAAATAAGGTCTAATTATGTAACTACCTACTATTCTTCCCCACACATTTAATGACCAACCATTCTGAAAGTTTGCAGGTCTGATAAAGTGAAGGTTTTATGTGCATAATATTGAAAATTGTGATATTAACATATCCATTTTTATGAAAAGTGGCTTTGTTGATAAACAACAACAAAATGAGAAAATCAAGCTGTTCGAATTTATCTGCTGTCTGTAGACAAAAATGAAAGCGATTCTGAAAAACTCTTTTATTTAACCTATGCTAATTGAATATGATATGGATGAATTTTACATTTCCTAATCCTTCTGGATACTCAAGTTTGGCTAACATCTAACTGACGATTAATTTTCCTAGTACTAGACTCCCATTTTCGACTATACTCGCAATAATATAAACTGATTGTCCTCTCTTTTACTCATATTTAATACTTCCCTTTCCCTCGAATCGTTCAGTTATACTTTTAAAGGCGTTTCGCTTTAGATGCCTTCTATCAGGGTATCGCTGTTCATGAGGTCTGGATGCTCGTAGAGTTTCTGTTAGATTTAACCAAAACGTAAATCATATCTGTTTACTCTTCATGCCACATGTTCACCGACTTTGTTTTACATTTGAGTCAGGTGTCAGGCCTCGATTTGGCCTTCCAATAAAATCTCTTAAAAATATGTACCATTTTAATGCTATATCTGAATTAGTCTTATTCTGAGACAAGGATAGAAGTTGAAGATGTTTTGATAAAATTTATTTTTTTATTGAAGTAAACTATTTCCGGCCTATCGGTTTCACTGAAGATCTAGTCATATCTTCAGAGGAAGATTATACTCGTAAATACAAAGTTTAGTATCCATAGCTTTAGATTTACGACTATTCAAAAACGTTAGAAGAAATTGACGACCTTAGATCAGCAGAGTTACATTGCGTTAGAACAAGCATTCTTAATATTGCTAGAAGGAAAATAGCAAAAATTTAATGCAGACGATTTTATGAGAAATATCGTATCGGAAGTTTAAAGGATATGAATATCATGAAGAAGTTGAAGGTATATGAGAAATAAAATTCAGTAACTTCTCAAGTAGCCTCTAGTAACGGTATTGGTAATTTATTTCACTTATGCTCATTTTCTTCACTTCGGATAAAGTAACTGACAGCTATCTTCAAGATAACTATATCTGACAGATAACGTGCATTTGAATTTCTTCACTACAACCTTTGGTTACTTATCCCTTAGATCGAAATCCCGTAGATAACAGAATCGTGAGAACTGGTAAACTAGTAAATAGTCGGTGTTCCTAACTTCAAGTGCATACGAAGTGCATCATTCACTCTGATTCGTTTGACGTGTTTTATATAGTGTTTGTAAACATAAACATACTGCGTTTGTACTATTTAAGATTAACAATACTATTTGGGCATGTGACTTCTTTGGAGGTAACATATACGGTAGCATAATATCTGTGAAGTATGCTCGTTGCATTTATGGAGATTTCTCCAGTAATCGACGTCCTTTTTGATTTAACATTCACGTAAACCCATTGAGGAAAAATACTATGGAGACGCTGTAAAGCATCTTTCTGTAGTCTCAAAACGGGAGCATTGGGCGGGGCTAAGTGTGGGACCAATATGGCTGCCTCACCTAGTCCGGACTACTCAAAATTATAATCTGTCATCCCACACCTGTCAGACCAACACTAACCTATGAAATGTTATTCCAGACGATTTCTTCTTATCAACGCGGTCTCTGCTGTTGCAGCTACGTAGAGCACAAGAAACCATAATTTCTTTTAAAATTTAACTTATTATATAACTCTAATACACGATGCACTTAACAAACATTCCACTTTTTACCAACACTACCTGTTTGACGTAAGTGTAGTATCAATATGGCGGATCTGTACCCGGTTTGATCACGTGACGTCGTCTCCCTACCTTTCTCAATGCGTAAACTTCATACATATAGTTTATAATTTTATATTCGCAAAATGTATATTGATATCTCACTATATTCTAAGTTTGTGATAAAAACGTGCTCATTCTGTACATTTCCAAGACATTATTTACTTACAAACATGTATGTAACATTTTTTTGCAAAATGACAACTGTCACTAATTATACCGCGTCAACAAAATGCACGCGTAACCAAATATCTGTAAGATAATTGTTATCGAGTACTTCAACTGCTTGACAAATTTATCTTCAAGATACAGTCTATCTAGAAGTGAAAAAATCTATTTTTGTCCGTTTCTCAGGGATATCTATCAGATAACTTAATCAAGAACTTATCAAGAAGTGAAGAAAATGGGCATTACTTGTATTGTTTTCTGAGAAAACAATTGACACGTCCATTTCAAGAAATGTTTCGGCGTTCTAATATACTGAACCGGAATTTTCAAATTGTGAGGGTCAAAAATTTTTTTATATTATTGAGCAGGAAATAATGAACATGTCAAGATCAATGATATAGCATAAATGACAGTTCAATTAATGAAAGACTCTCATGGTCTATTAAGAATAGTTAAAAACTAGAAAAAAACATCTCTTAATGTATTCAAGAACACTGGAAAATATATCCCGGTTGCTAAATTTAGACTTTAAAATAAATATATTAAAATATTATACCGGGGTCGACATATTTTAATTTCTGTTACGAAAGTAGAAAGAGGAAAAGAGCGCGACGAAATAAACTAAAGATAAACATAAGCGAGGCTGCCAAGAAAGTACACTCGGCAAACGTTGTGTGAGGATCCCCCGACATCGACACTGCGTTGCTCTCCCACCACTGTTAGCAAGCAGGCATCGCTGCATATCATAAGGTCATCTTCTGTATATGATAGAAGTGCAAACCGAAATTAAACTTTGACGACTATGGTATACGTTCTCTGATGTCTCTCATAATGATGATGTTTACACAATGTCCAATTTTACTAATTTATTAATACATTAATAATAACTAAATTATTAGCTTTTATTCTCAGTTTATTCATAAATTTGATTATGGATGCGTGAGAGTGTAATACTTTATGCTGGTAGGCAATGTTAAAAATCAGCTAAAACCGATAAATGAAAAGATAGTACCTATAAAGCGAAGAGAAGACAATCTTCTTTATTCCATTTAACCGATTCATTCTTGCATAAACGTCTGTACAGAGTATATAGTCGGTAGCACTAAAAAAAAAAGAAAACAAAGAAAGACTCAACCGCTAAAATGTGATTTGCTTTGCGGTTTGTAATTGTACGTGCTACTATAATCATCAGGATCCATTCCGGTCGTAGAATTACAGGAATAATAAATTAAAAGACCTCTAATTCCGTTAGTACGTACAGTGAATTATTGTATTATACATAAAAGAATGTAAATAACATAATACACAGGCGGTACCGCAAGATCAACATTACGGGGGATTTATGGAGAACACCAAGGACTAACTGATATAAAATTGTATGCAAGTACTCAACAATAACCAGTAATTTTAATTGTTAAGTAAGTATACTATTGAAACACCTCCCTTTATATGCTTTTTGATTAATAACTAAAAGAAGTATATGCCATAACGTGGCCAATTAACCTTTACCTTACTAAAACTGGGTCATAATTGGCCCAAAATTTAGTTTTTTTCTTGTAACTTTTTAAACAATTTTTTTTCCTTTCGAGAATTCTCCTAAAATTCTGTATTGAACCATAAGCAATAATTATAATCTAAAATTAACAAAGTTTGAGAATAATTCGCACCTTGTTGCTCTGGGTCAGTTGAGACCCGGTTTTGGGATGTTATGTTTTGATTCGAACGAACATATTTTCATACAAGTTGAGACGTGTTCATCCCTGCTCACAGCTGGAATTTTGATGTTTTTCAATTCAGTTTACTTTTATGCGTGATAGTGTACATTCGTGTCAGTGGTTCATCGATGTGCAATGACATCTAAAAGGGCTTTATCTGATGAAGAACTTTTTTCTATTCTAATGAACGATTCAGAAGACGAAAATGACACGATTGAGGAAACATTTAGTGATGGGTCTGAAGAAGTAGAAGATATTATAGAGGAAAATGAAGTAAATTTTGATAACATTAGTTACTCTAATGTGGAAAATGATAACAGTGATGAATTTAAGGAAGAATTGGATCGTAATATTGAAGTTGCTGCTCGCACATGAAAATATTTAGCTCCGAAAAAAAGGTAAAACAAGGACATCAAATTTCATTCGTAAAGAAAAAGGTTTGACAGAGAAAAGTAAAGATATCGGATCGATCTGGATTGTTTTTCTTTATTTATATCTGAGGAAATTTTTGAAATTATTGTGAAATTGACTAATCAAAGACCAAAAGAAATTATAAGTAGATATGATGAGAATCATGAAGACAATTTATTCAAATCATGGAAAGAAGTAGATGTTATCGAAATACGTGCTCTCTGTGCAATACTTATTTTATCAGGAAGATTTAGAGAAGCAAAAGAAAGCCCAGTTAATTTGTGGTCATCAACACGTAAATATTTGACAAGGCCAATATATCAAGCTTGTATGAGCCGAAATAGATTTTGCGATATTTTACGCTTCCTACGTTTTGACGATATTTGCACAAGAACAGAAAGAAGAATTCTAGATAAACTTGCACCTATTTGCGATGTAATTGATATTTTTTATTTTTTTCTATTTATTATAATACATTTAAAAAATATCCAATCTGAATCTGCATGGCATTGTATGTTATAATGTGGAGAAGTTTTTTTCTCTTTATTTCTTTTTATGTACTCACTGTGTTCTGTTGGAAAATACAATCAAATAAATAAACACTGGCCGATGTTATAATGTCTATAATTTTAAATGCTATTATTTGTTCTAAAAATTGTACAAAAATATGTTAATCAAATTATTGTACAAACATGATTTCTTTGTTTAATATGTAAAATCTATTCAAAATTAGTATTTCCGCAATGTTTGCCAAAACCGATTGTGAGAAACTCAAGCACATAAATATTTTATAAGATTTTCTATTCAGTATCAAAGTGATACATCATAAATTATTGATATTTATAAGTGGTTTTTTTTGTAAAATTTGAAGTAAAATGTAAAATACTTTTAAAATTGAATATGAAAATATCTCAAAAATACACTAACAAAGATCAAAATATACAAAAATTATCTCTCTGGTTTACTTTAGATAATAATAAATTTGTTATGGTTCTAGAATATCATCCACTGATTCATTCCACATTCTCTTTTCCTAGTAAGTAGCCTTTCCACTATGCTTAAATAATGTGATGCATCATCCATGACTATTACAACAGTATCCGGCAACTCTGGAAATACTTACTCAAACCATTCTTCAAATGTTACCATTCGTTTCATCAAGATAGTTAGCCATTTTTCTACCTGCGATGAGGATCGTTTTTAGAAAACAAATTGCACACCATCAGCGGTTTCGTATTTTTCATACATTCATCAAATTCTCGTATTTTCGACTAGCCGCTACTCGTTTTTTAAACCTTGGTTCATAGGTTTGTTTATATTCTTTAATTATACGATATACTACTGATTTTCCGAGCCCAATAATACATAGTTTATAACATACCTATTTGTGAAACTAACGGTTTGCTCGGAAGTGGCTGGTCACATGTTTGCGTTGTAACACGTGTCCGCTAGGAAGGTATATTACTTTGTTTTACCGCCATTTTGGAAAATATTAGTTTTGCCAGTTCATATTTGGCAGTATTGGAGCAAAGACGTGGCAAATTTATAATGGAAAAATATTCGATAAACCAACTTGTTTTAATTATTAAAACATTTTATGCAAATCAACCATCGACTAACTGTAACGATGAGGAAGTTACGTGGAATTTTTAGGAGGAATAACGTATCAACAAAAGGCACTATTTATCGTGTAGTGAGTGATTCCGAAGAAAGAGGGCATGCAATTGATAGGCCCAAATGTGGACCATGACGTATTGCGAGATTATTTGAGATCAATGCTGCTGCCAAAAAAATGCTCAAAACAATCCATCAAACTCAATTCGACACAGCGCTTAGGAATTTGGTTTAGGAGAACAACTTTGGCCAGAGTTATGCACAAGGATTTGAAATTGTTGATTTATGTGAATGAATAAACAGAATAGTCGGTTCTGGGCGATGGAAAGCTCACAAATCATACAGTCACCTTTACGTACATTTAAAGCAACAGTCTGGTATGCAGTTTGGTCAGGAGGAATGGACTTCTTTGAAAATGAAGACTGCTTAGCGGTAACCGTCACTGCCGAATAATATCGTAACATAATTAAAACTTTTTTGACGCCATAACTGCCTACTTTGGGTTTAATTAACATGTGGTTCCAGCAAGACGGTACCACATCGCATGCAACCAGAATGACAATAGAATTACTGCGAGACCTCTTTCCACAACATGTTTCCTCAAAAAATGGTGATGTTGATTGGCCTCCACGGTAGCCGGATTTGACTGCCCCGCATTTTTTTTGTGGGGATACCTGAAGAGCAAACAAACAAGAAAGAGGCAGACATTTATCTGACATTGTATTCCCTACATAAGTGCTAACATTAAAGTAACCATTTAGCAACATTAGATGCATTCTCTTTCATTTAACCAAACGTTATGATCAAACGAAGTAGTATACCTTCCCGACAGACATCCTATTTGTAGAAACACATATTTTATTTAAGAACACAGTGAAACATAATAAACAAAAGGATAAAAGAGATAATTCACAGGTTATGGCTTTGTTATATTATAAAATCTTGTAGATATCGAATACTTATTTTTCCATATTGGATTTATCCACTCAGGAACCAATTACCGGCTGTCTATTTGCATGAGCTAGAAGTATGAGCGCGTCGGATTTTATATTACCTGGATAAGAATTCCACATACTATAATGCAATAACCACCAGGAATTCGAATGGTGTGTGCATTTCTCGACATACGAGTGCAATACTGGAGAAATCCCCGGAATTCCGAGCAATAAAAGTGTATCATGCAACACCAGCTTAGATTAAAAGTAAGACCAGCTTAGAAGAATATAAGAGTGCACTGAGGTCCTATCTACCGGACAGAGCCTTTACTCGTGTTTTTTGAAAATTCAGTAAATAGTATTTGGGGTGCCTGATAGAGTTGTTTTTGCGACACATGCAGGCTAACTTGTTAATCTGTTTATTGTTATAATTGTTTGCGCTTTACTCCTTGATATGTTGGGAATATTGATTGTATATATATTTTATATTTTTTGTATTTTATCGTTGTATCTGTAATCTTGACCACCATAACAATATTTGTATCATTTTATGATCTACAGCAATAAAATTTATTATTATTATTATTAATAATAATAAAGTTTCTTAAAAATAAGTACTTGGCACAATATTTAAATCACTCCTTTTTATTCTGAAACAAGGTATAGAAGTAAGTAGGGAACGGCTGTTTATTGGGATAACGGAATATAGCAAAGTATTCAATAGATTCGGCCTTTACTTGATGTAAATCCATATTCCAATAGAAATAAAACACAAACAATTGTGTCAGATTTACACTATATTCAACTTAAAAACACAACAGCTGTTTCGCTACACTGTAGCTTCTTCAGGTGATAACAAATTCTGAAAATAAAAAAAAAAATTGCTATCACATGGAGAAGCTACAGTGTAGCGAAACAGCTGTTGTGTTTTTAAGTTGAATATAGTGTAAATCTGAAACAATTGTTTGTGTTTTATTTCTATTAGCAAAGTATTATTACTTAGAAGTTGTAGTAAAACTTATTCCTTAAAGCCAATCTGATATGTTGCTATATTTCATTATTTTTCCGCAATTGGGTTTTGTGCCGGAACGTTAGGGAGAAATTTCATTCCGCACTCAACTGTCTGACAAGTAAACTATGAAAACCTTCAGTGATTAATTAGTTAAGTTTCTTAATATGATAATTCAAAGGATAAATTTGTATTTAAACTTTATTTTGCTTAAATTATAGAATATAAGGATTTTGAAATTTTACGTAAAAATTAAACATTTTTTCAATTTTATTTGACCGAATTTTTAGCCGGATGTAATCAATTCTATTTATCTTCATTTTTGATTATACCTCGTATTCAGAAAGTACATATATCTCATTGATAGAAACATGTGTTACACATACACTTTCATAAGTGACGATATTCAAATTAAATTATGTAAATGTACTTGTTGCGCTGGCGTACGAGAGTTGTGGCAAAATGTTATCTATATAGGAAAATGAGTCACTAATTTCAATAATACATCGAAAGCCTTTTAAATTATTTAATATTAGCCTTTCTATATGCAAGCACCGCCCGCGTACGATATTGTTTGACACTATCTTTATTAAAACATTCCAATATGTATGTATTTGACAAACCACAAAAACATATAGAAGATATACATAAACAAATTGACACTCTTTCTTAAACTACTTCCAATTGGTTTGGTGGCTGCGATTATTGCGGTCAAACGAGATGATGTAGATGATTAAGAACAAACAGCTTCATTTTATTGCTGTTCTAGCTTTAATCCATATTTTATCACACATTGCTGCTTATGTATATACGTTTATACAGGATGCAGCACCGAAAATGAAACAGATAGAATAACTCAAAGAAGAAATCTTTTGTGAAAAACCACAAAAACAATAATACGTTAGTCCCCTCTGTAATGGTACAACCCATTTTAATATCATAATAATAATAATAATATGTCTTTATTGGGTATCATGATACAATACACATATATTAATTTTATGTTTTTATTATTTTAAAGAATTTAATTAAGCATATTTTTTATTAATATTAGTATTTAAAATCAATGAATGTATTATTTTAATATTAAGTCGCTATTAGTCATTTAGTATGTATTTATGAATAAGAATTGTGGTGCCAAAAGTGATAAACATTCTCAAAGTTAAAAGGGTGCGTACATGCGAAATGTGAAAAGTTGTAAAATAAATTTCAAACATAATAAATAGAGTTGTTAAATAAACATCGTCTCCAAAATACAAAGTATAATGTAACTTAATATGTTTCGCAATCGTATATTAATTTGGATATAGGGGTTCCTTTACATTATTGGCGCAGCAACGTGGCGCAGTAAAATTATATATTATTAATATTATTAATTAATTTAGTTTCAATTTACTAGAACCTTTACACCTCCTATCCATCACTCTAACCAATACAATTTAAATAGGAAAAGTATTAAGTATGATACATCATTGAAAAGGTAATTTTATTGGCAACTAAATACCTAATATATTGTCTAGTACATATTGCCATTAAAATTAAATCAAATTTTAATAATGAAAACATAAAATGGTCTATTCTATTCACGAGATAGTATTTTAAAAATAATGAACAACACCCAAACAAACATCTAGATCGGAAGTATGTTTCGGAACTAATTTCAAAGTTTTGCGAAACTGGACTGTACAAATTAAACATCGCTTCATTGAAAACCCAGCTGTTTTAGCACGAGTTATTGCGGATCCAACTTTAAATACAAGAAGAGAGCTTGCGGAATCATCTGGAGTAAGTTAAAATAGCGGTCGTCGAATTTTGAAAAGAAGGGCAGGAACTTAATGAAGACGATTTTAACGGTCGTTTACAATTTTGTGAAAACGTGAGAGAACGTTTTAGAGATCCAAATTTTGTGTTTAATGTCTATTGATAGTGCCATTAATAAAAAGAAGAGCATTTATTAGAAAAACATATTTCATAATTGTCGGTAGTGGTCTGATGCCAACCCAAGGATATTTGATTATCTCAATAACCTCAAAAGTTGAATATTTGGGCTGGAATATTTGGCGATCTTATTGTTGGTCCACTTTTTCAACCAGTTAATTACTTGAAGACACTATTAATCCAATGTTAACAAGCATAAGAAAAAAACGATAGTCGATAGTTAGAAGATTACCTAATATTTCAACAGGACAGAGCTTCTCCACATTTTGCTTATCGGTTCGTCAGTACTTGGATGAAAGATTTCCCCAATATTGGATTGGGAGAAGAGGAATCATAGAAGAAATTTTGTGGGAATATTTAAAAAGTAAAGTATATACCACTCCCCTGTTTCACTAGAAGAGCTACGTCAATGCATTGTTACCGAATGTCATCAAATAACTCCAGAAATGCTCCAAAACCTCAAACAATGGTTCGAGCAAAATTTATACTCATGTACGACAGTTAATGGTAACCACTTTCAGCATCTATTGTAAACTAATTAAGTTTGTTGTTTTTTTAATAATATTTTTATGAATTCTGCATTAAATTACTAATAAAATTAGCTTTCAAATGATGTGTCACATTTAGGAATACATAAAAGTTTTTTATGCCGCTAGAGGGCGCTAAAATCAAGATATACAATCAGTTTCATTTTCGGCGTCGTACCCTGTAAAACAGATGGTATGAATTAAGATGTAACAATAATCACATCAATTATATTTCGTTTATTTTAGTCAATCAATACTGCAACAAATCAAATCTATTTAAAAAAATGCGAATAAAAACATATATGGATAAAATAATTAATTTTAATAAAAGTTGTTTAAATACACGTGCATAGAAATATCTAATATAAATTTATGCAATGTGAACCACAAATGTAAAAGCATTATATTGGTAGGTTATAATATTATTAGCAATTGTAAGCAAAAAATCAAGTGTTGAGTATAATGAATGAATATACTTAATATCTGGACGTCATGCTACGAAAACTAAATAATAAGAACAAATAATTTTGCCCTAGGTACTAGAAAGTCTGCAAAGCACTTTACAATTTATACAGGGTTATGCAATTAACCCAACCAAATAGAACACATGTGAATTTTTCATAATTCAATCAATATATACAGGCTGTCCCAGAACATGTAGAAAAAAATTCGGTAATGTAAAATTTATGCAAAAATAACATTATATGCTTATATAATGTTTTTCAATAGAACACACCTGTGCTGACATATTCAGCCCTCAACACAGGATAAGCGTAAAAGCTTTTATTATTGATATCGATATCATGAATTATTTTTGAGAAATAGTAAATTATCGGATTAAAGGAATGAATTTTTTACTTCACTATTATTGAAAACAAAGGCTGAAAATAAGCTATTAATTACATTTTTCCTGACAAGAAGAACTTTTTTGATTCTAATTTATTATTAAACGTGTCGAATTAATTATCACTATTATCAGTATCATTATAAGAGGCTACAACTGAAATTCATATAACCGGAGTCATTAAATGTGTTGTAGCCTGTAAATGGCGCTTTTAATGACTTGTTCTTACTAGTAATAACATTTTCACCGTTATTGTATTATATTTTCGTATATAATCGTATTTTTATCATCTTATATTCTGCTATTGTAGTAAAACATTTAATCCCTCTTGCTACTTTTCTAAATTTTATTGATCGCCTTATTAAATTAATGACATTATTAGCTTATTTTCTTAGTTTGCTCATTTTGGTGTAACTATGACACGGCGTACGCCGCATGCGTACGCCGTGTCATAGAAATAGACGCAGCTGTTGTTGGATGTTTTAGAAAAAACCAAAACCCCTCCCCACAGGGACATATAAAACCCAAGGGGGTGCATTTCAAAAATAGTTGAAATAGGCCGATTACAGAATATTTTCATCCAGTAAGTTAACTAGTATGTGCATAGCGTTACATACACGCTTTAGTATTTCACAAATTTTCTCAATGTGCGCTCTATTTTAAGTGTTCATCCATCCAGACTCCAAGAACTATGTGCAGCAGAAACTCATTATTCAAAATATTCAAAACAATGTTTGATGAGATTGGCATACCATTAGGACATCTAAATATTGTTCATGCAGTTTTGCCTTCATTCAAAATGAGCTTAGTTGCTGCAAACCATTCTTGTGACCTAAAGTAATATTTTAAGCTCTCCTGATGGATCTCATGCAAATCTTTACCTTTTATAACTAAGTTGCTGTCCCCTGCAAACATGATGGATGCTATTATTATAATCAGATATATCCGTGGCCCAAGGATACTATCTTGTGGAAAACCCTTAGTCACGGTATTATCGTCCGATTGCATAACACCGTAAATACAACATTTTACTATTTGCTTATGATTCTTTAAGTAAGACTTAAGACATCGTTTAGTGTTGCTACTCCAGGTATACCTTAAGAATTTGACTTCTCTAGTAGTATTGTATGATCAATGCAATCAAACGTCATTAGCAAGTCCAAAAACAGACATGCCAGACCACGATATTTAAGAATTGACAAAATCTTTTGGTATATCGATACAGAGCTGTCTCAAGAATTTCGCCAGGTACGTCACCATGTTGTTCCATAAAGAAAATGTTGCTTTTAAAAAATGAGGTGTGGCCACCACACGACTTTCTTATATGTATGAGCCGTCAAATTATACACAAATTGTTCAGAACTGTTTTAAATACTTTTTTGTTAGAAAAATAATCCTGTAAGTGTGTTACTTGAAGTCCAAATTTTAAGAATCCTTTTTATCCGAAAAATATTCAAAATCCTATTCTAAATACTTTATTCTCCTAATAAATCCCTATCGAATGCATACTTTGCGAGATATTTGAAAAAAGGCTCCTCGCTAAGAGTAGAAGTGTTACTTCCGGTCCGAATTTTGAAATTTCATTTATACAAAAAATATTCCAAATTCAGCTCTAAATAGTTTTATACTCTTGATAAATATACAGGGTGTTTAAAAAAGATGCGGCAATATTAAAGGGGTTGATTGTCCAGGTCATTTTATACAAAAAAGTTTATAATAAAGAAGGTCCGCAAACGCTTCGTTACCGATCTACAGCGTGTTGAAGTTTAATTAAAAGAAACAGTAAAATTAGATTTCTCCAAGACGGCATTAAAGATCATAATGAAATTTTAGGCGTGTTATTTTTCAAGAAAGAAATAGGACGCCGCTGATTTCTCTAAAAATAAAATATGTTTCTATTCTTTGTCAATTGTGAAGAAAAAAGCTCTCTTAACTTTTTATTGTACAACGTAACGTTTTTTAGTAAAAAAACACACATTTTAGTGCATGTACATTTATCATGCTTACAAAAATATTTTTAAACAGTCCTGTTTTATTCACTGACATATTGAATGACATATGATTAATAATTTTGTATGTGTCGAATTTCTTGAATTTCCTTATCATGAATCGCTATACAAATGCAGAGATGACCGACATGCACTACATTTATGGACTTGCTGATGGAAATGCATTAGAAGCTAGGCGGTTGTATACTGAAAGATTTCCTGGCCGTATTGCTCCTGATAGAAAAACTTTCGAAAGTATTCATCGGCGTCTTTATGAAACAGGCACATTAAGACGAATTGGAGGAGCAGGAAGGCCAATGACAGCAAGAACGGTAGAGCTGGAAGAGGATGTGCTAGACATGATTGAAGAAGATCGAGGTACTTCTACTCGAAAAATTGCTGACGCTTTAGATGTAAGTAATGGGACTATTTGGCACATTCTAAAGGAAAATTTGTTGTGCCCATTCCATATACAACGCGTTCAAGCATTACTTCCTGCTGATTTTCCTCCTCGCGTTGCATTCTGTCAATGGCTTTTGCAGAAAATGGTTCAAATCCCTCAATTCCTGATGTTGATTCTGTTCACCGATGAAGCGAATTTTTCAAGAAATGCAATACGCAATTTCCATAATAACCATGTATGGTGTGACGAAAATCCACATGAAATTGTTGAAAATCGTTTTCAACATCAGTTTTCTTTGAACGTTTGGCTTGGGATTGTGGGTGACTGCCTAATTGGGCCGGTATTTTAACCAAGGAGACTAACTGGAGAGGTGTATCGCAACTTTTTGGAAAACACGCTCCCTGGATTTCTGGAGAACGTACCATTAGCAATTAGAGATGCAATGTGGTATATGCACGATGGCGCACCAGTCCACTTTAGTCAAGTAACTCGTGATTTCTTAACACAAGCATACGGAAATCGCTGGATTGGCCGAGGTGGTCCACCTTATGGCCTGCAAGATCCCCGGACTTAAATCCCCTGGATTTTTTTCCTGTGGGGCCATTTGAAGTCATTGGTGTACGCTACTCCATTGGAAAACGTAGAAGACTTAAGAAATCGAATCATTGCTGGGTGCAACTCAATTGAAACCGATCCTGTTGTTTTTGAGAGAGTTCGCCAGTCGATGAGGAGAAGATTGGATTCTTGCATCCGAGCTCGAAGTGGTCACTTTGCACAGTTATTGTAATTTTTGCTTGCTAAAATTGTTGGTATGGTATAATATTTCTTTTGCCCTTAAATAAAACACTTGTTATTAAAAAAAAAAAATTCTGTAATAAATGTACATGCACTAAAATGTGTTTTTTTTACTAAAAAACGTTACGTCGTATGATAGAAAGTTAAGAGAGCTTTTTTCTTCACAATTAAACAAAGAATAGAAACATATTTTTATTTTTAGAGAAATTAGCGGCGTCCTATTTTTTTCTTGAAAAATAACACGCCTAAAATTTCATTATGATCTTTAATGCCGTCTTGGAGAAATCTAATTTTTACTGTTTCTTTTAATTAAACTTCAACACGCTGTAGATCGGTAACGAAGCGTTTGGGGACCTTGTTTATTATAAACTTTTTTGTATAAAATGACCTGGACAATCAACCCCTTTAATACTGCCGCATCTTTTTTAAACACCCTGTATATAGAACGCATAATTTACGACACACTTGCAAAAAATCGCTATTTGGTAAGAGTAAAACTGTTACTTCCGGTCCGAATTTTGAAAATTTTTTTTTACAAAAGGTATTGGAAATTAAGTTCTAGATACTTGTATACTCGTAACGTACCTGTCTAAAAAGCATTGCTTGCGAAATATTCTCAAAAAACTGATTTTCGATAAGAGTAAAAGACTTACTTCTGGTAGGAATTTCAAAAAACTTTTTTAATAAAATTCGTCTCAAATTTAATCTCGAGTTCGAAAATTTTTGTCATCACAATACTTCCTTATACTACGTATAAGAAAGTAAAAGTAATCACTAATCCTCTTAGCGACTAGACTAGAGTCTCAACTAACTTTGGGAACGAAGATAAGATATTACCGGGTTTATAGTTTTTATAGAAATTAATATAATTCTTTTTGTATAGTGGTGTTACTAATGTTATTTTTAATTTGTTTGGAAAAGCTTTATAATTGGATAAAAATAATTAAAAAAATTAGAAATTATGTAATTACAAAACTACTTTATGAGTTTTAGGTATACATAAATATCGTAAGTACTTTGTATAGATTTTTAATTCAAAACACATGAATTTACTGGGTAATTTTTCATTGTTTTATCAAAAATTTTATACTAATATTTTTGTCGTTATAGAAAGTGGCGATGAGAAAGATGCGTAGTTTAACGCTATTCTAACTAGTACATAATCTGTTTATTATTTTAATATATTGTAGTATTTAGGTTTTTGCTTTTCATCTTCACTAATTTTTTCTCTCCCAATATAATGAAAATCATAAAGGCCAAACTCTCTCACTATGCAACTAACAATTGATTATGAAATAGTATTGTACTTTCAGCAGCAGTATATAACGGTTTTATTAATTTAGTAATTTTAATTTTTATGTTTAATTTAAAGGCACCAGTTTACCGCAACTGTTGTATTCTTTTTCAATTGTAATTGTTTTTAATTACATTTGACTTATTTATAGGCCTGAAGCAGTAGAGTTCTCACAAGAAATGTAACAATTGATGTAGTAAATTACATAGCTTAAAAAAGGATGCCATTATTACAATATATATACTATTTGTGTATATAAAATAGTGGAAATATATAGATATATCATTTAATTTATGGATTTTTATTTTATTGTTATTATTATTATGTTTATTTGCTAATGTGTTCCCCGACACTTTTGTCATTTTATTTCGTCATGTGTGGAAACTGACTTCTGGTATTAATGTCCATAAATACGGTCAAGTTTACCATCAATTGTCGACAAAAAGCGGTATGACGTCCCGTCAGCATTAACAGGCCATAAGTTTGCCAAAAGTAAGTGAATTGATTAACCACACTTTTGCTTTTTCATGTATTCGGTTTAATAGTAGTTTATACAACGAGTCAATAATGACAGTTATTATTCCCGAGAGCTGAATTTACTCCCGAGCCGCGTAAGCGGCGAGGGAGTAACTCAGCTCGAGGGAATAATAGTCATTATTGCGAGTTAGTATACACTACTTTATCGACGACTAACTGAAAATTACTAAAAAAAATCAAAATAAGTAAACGAAAATGTCAGATTACTATATCAATATGACGTTTCATGGTTAGGCAGTCAGTAAAATGGCCGGACTTGTCTATCGTTACTATGACAACGTTAGGAACGTTATGTTCTTATTGGCGGAATGCAGTGAATAATGGTAACGTTATGGCCCATTATATGTTCTTATTGGCGGAATGCAGTGAATAATGGTAACGTTATGGCCCATTATTCACTGGTCGCATTTCATTATTCCCTACGGGTATTATGAGTGTTATTATTAGCCAATATTGATTAATATAATACATACTTTATTGTTTAGTCGTCGATAAATACTTTAATTAATCCAAGGTTTGTTGTGAATATGTCCAGTGTTTAAAAATGTATATCTATTTATCTAATATTGCTAAAGTTTTTGAATCGGCCATCTATCGGATAATCTACCATCAAGTTAGTACCCTCATAGTTTCAAAACAGCATGGATTTGTTGGCAAAAGGTCTACTGTCACTATTATGTTCATGTTTGCTAAGTACGCCGCAGAAGTCGTCATTAAGCACGGTCAAGGCAACTTTATTTATGAGTCATTTTCAATAACCTTTAACTTTTGGCTTATATTACTTTCAAAAAATATACTTTTACCGATTATACTGTTATACTTCTTGGAGTGATATTTCAAATGTTTAGAAACTAATTATTAACTTGTAAATCAAAATTTTTACCGTCCCGTCTTTATCATTACAATCACGTTTTGGCTGTTTTGCGAACGTGATGGTAATGTTCGTGACGGTAATGTTTGAACAGTAGTAAAACAGTGTTAGAAATGTTACGTCTAGAAAGAACGACTTGAGATTAGGAAATAAGAAACTAACAGTGGTTTACAATATTGGACAAATGTGATGATACCGATGGCTACTATTAGAAGTAATTTCTCCTATGGGACGGTAATGTTAAGAGAAAAAATACGCTGCTTAAAACTTACCCTTTTTATAGAAAAAAACCTGTATAACGGCAGTTATTTTTTTAAACACGGACTCGCAACGTCCACTTGGCTATAGAAGATCATAAAAGTAAACAAACGATCAACCGGCGTCATATATTGCTTAAAATTTGTGCCAAAAGTTGGCGTGACGGTAATGTTAGTGCTCTTAGGTATATTTCGTAAATATTTAAAAACAACGAAATACGGCTATAACTTTGAAATTTTACATAAACATGGCGAAGAACAAATGTTGAAAGAATGTAAAGAAAAATAATTTTATAAGATATATACAAGATATGAATATACAGGGTGTTTAAAAAAGATGCGGCAATATTAAAGGGGTTGATTGTCCAGGTCATTTTATATAAAAAAGTTTATAATAAACAAGGTTCGCAAACGCTTCGTTACCGATCTACAGCCTGTTGAAGTTTAATTAAAAGAAACAGTAAAAATTAGATTTCTCCAAGACGGCATTAAAGATCATAATGAAATTGTAGGCGTGTTATTTTTCAAGAAAAAGCTCTCTTAACTTTTTATCGTACGACGTAACGTTTTTTAGTAAAAAAAAACACATTTTAGTGCATGTACATTTATCATGCTTACAAAAATACTTTTAAACAGTCCTGTTTTATTCACTGACATATTGAATGACGTATGATTAATAATTTTGTATGTGTCGAATTTGTTGAATTTCCTTATCATGAATCGCTATACAAATGCAGAGATGACCGACATGCACTACATTTATGGACTTGCTGATGGAAATGCATTAGAAGCTAGGCGGTTGTATACTGAAAGATTTCCTGGCCGTATTGCTCCTGATAGAAAAACTTTCGAAAGTATTCATCGGCGTCTTTATGAAACAGGCACATTAAGACGAAATGGAGGAGCAGGAAGGCCAAGGACAGCAAGAACGGTAGAGCTGGAAGAGGATGTGCTAGACATGATTGAAGAAGATCGAGGTACTTCTACTCGAAAAATTGCTGACGCTTTGGATGTAAGTAATGGGACTATTTGGCACATTCTGAAGGAAAATTTGTTGTACTCATTCCATATACAACGCGTTCAAGCTGATTTTCCTCCTCTCATTGCATTCTGTCAATGGCTTTTGCAGAAAATGGTTCAAATCCCTCAATTCCTGATGTTGATTCTGTTCACCGATGAAGCCAATATTTCAAGAAATGCAATACGCAATTTCCATAATAACCATGTATGGTGTGACGAAAATCCACATGAAATTGTTGAAAATCGTTTTCAACATCAGTTTTCTTTGAACGTTTGGCTTGGGATTGTGGGTGACTGCCTAATTGGACCGGTATTTTTACCAAGGAGACTAACCGGAAAGGTGTATCGCAACTTTTTGGAGAACACGCTCCCTGGATTTCTGGAGGACGTACCATTAGCGATTAGAGATGCAATGTGGTATATGCACAATGGCGCACCAGCCCACTTTAGTCAAGTAACTCGTGATTTCTTAACACAAGCATACGGAAATCGCTGGATTGGCCGAGGTGGCCCACACTTATGGCCTGCACGATCCCCGGACTTAAATCCCCTGGATTTTTTCCTGTGGGGCCATTTGAAGTCATTGGTGTACGGTACTCCATTGGAAAACGTAGAAGACTTAAGAAATCGAATCATTGCTGGGTGCAACTCAATTGAAACCGATCCTGTTGCTTTTGAAAGAGTTCGCCAGTCGGTGAGGAGAAGAATGGATTCTTGCATCCGAGCTCGAGGTGGTCACTTTGCACAGTTATTGTAATTTTTGCTTGCTAAAATTGTTGGTATGGTAAAATATTTGTTTTTGCCCTTAAATAAAACCCTTGTTATTTAAAAAAAAAATTCTGTAATAAATGTACATGCACTAAAATGTGTTTTTTTTTACTAAAAAACAGTACGTCGTATGATAGAAAGTTAAGAGAGCTTTTTTCTTCACTAAACAACGAATAGAAACATATTTTTATTTTTAGAGAAATCAGCGGCGTCCTATTTTTTTCTTGAAAAAATAACACGCCTAAAATTTCATTATGACCTTTAATGCCGTCTTGGAGAAATCTAATTTTTACTGTTTCTTTTAATTAAACTTCAACACGCTGTAGATCGGTAACGAAGCGTTTGCGGACCTTGTTTATTATAAACTTTTTTGTATAAAATGACCTGGACAATCAACCCCTTTAATATTGCCGCATCTTTTTTAAACAGCCTGTATAAAGCCAAATTTGAAAAACTGAAAAAGCATAACGTGATGGTAATGTAAAATGGTATATTTAAAGTTTAAAAATAAAAGGAGATAGCAATTTTAGGTTATTATTTTTCTTTAAATTGTCACACCATAACGTAATATACCTAAAAAAAATTAGTACGGCCTAATATCAGTTTAAATAAGATTGTAGTTATAGGGTATATGTAAAGTTAAAGGTTATTGAAAATGACTCTTATATCGATCTGTCTAAGGCATTTGATCGTATTGATCATGGAATTATGTTGGGTAAGCTAGAGCAATTTCCTGTGTCTTACAATGGTTTTGTTTCTGACACGTGCCATATTACTGCTGGTGTGCATCGGGGGTCCAATCTTGGGCCTCTTCTATACTCAATATTCATTAATGTTCTTGTGGAGCAAGTAAACTATAATATATTAATGTTCACTGACGACATTAAGTTATATTCATCTATAAATATATAGAAAGATTGCATCGAGCTTCAGTCTAATTTGCTTGCTGTTCATAATTGGTGCGATCTTAATGGATTGGAGCTTATCGTTTCAAAATGTAGATCTGTCTCATACACTCGGAAACTATCACCACTATTTTTTGACTACACTGTAAAATCTATTCGTATTTCCAGATATGATGGTACCTGTGACTTGGGTATCTTTTTTTTATTCTTCTTTGATCTTTAGTAATCATGTTCAGGATGTAGTGGTTGCCGCTAGTGGGATGTTGGGTTTCGTATTCCGCAACAAAAGATCTTTTACTAGTCTATCAACGCTTATATTTCACTATGGTACGTTCTAAAATGGAATACGTTTGGAATGCATATTTCCAAACCATAAGGCTTCAATAGATAATGTTCACAGATGATTTTTAAAGTATTCATGGTTTAAAGAAAACAACTTTTATCCATACAGAGGATTTTCTCATGGCACCTTACTGGCGGAATTTTCAATAATTTCTCTTGAAGCTCGTCGTATAATAACATAAACTCATACATAATCAGATAGACTCTAGTAAACTTAATTCAAAGCTTAACTTTTATGTACCTCTTCTCATAATTCCTATACATTTTATCAACCAGGCCAGAAGTAACTTGTTATTTCGCTCACTAATTTCTTTTATATATTCAATGTATAACGGTATTAGTTCAGAATGCGATATTTTTGATTGCTCCTTAAGCAGCGTTTACGGGTGATTATAGAATAATTCTTTTGATTGCTTAGCTACTGATTTATTACTTTATTTTACTTTCAACAATTACACTTAATAACAAAATTGAACGCGAGAGCACCATCTGGCGTTCTATTTCGTTATTAATTGTGTATTTATGTTAAGTTTCCATTTTATTGTACTTTATTGTACTGTTCTATTATTTAAGTATTATTATCTATTTTGTAACTTGCCTTATTATTGGGTTAAATTGTATATTTATTTATTTATTTGAAAGAAAATCCACACCCAACATTCTAGTATAAAAAAAGGACGAAAATAGTATGGTTGTAGCTCCGTGACATAAATATTAAGCGATAAGGATTCATTGTTCAAATAAATATTATCTTAAAACTTACTTAAAATTATATAAAAGGTTGCTTTCTGATGCTTCCTCATCAGGTAAATCTAATCGCATGTCTCTTGTTAGCATCGCTTTATATAGAAGAGAAGAAGAGAAGTATGCACAACCGAGTAAGATATTAGTCGTGTATACGATGTTTCTGATTTAATTCGTGGACAGCCGACAGTGAAAATAGGAAGTGCATATAAGAAACGTACATAATGACCCCGCATAATTAATTTTAGTATGAGCTAGGAAAAATACTGATTTAAATCAGCACATGCTTCTCTGATGCAAAGAGTTTACTTTCAACGTACACGCAGCCTGGTGTTGAGACACGCTGTTAATAATTATGTTCCGTTCTCATATATTAAACATTTTTCTCTGTTGTCTCAATTAATTATTATAGAAGCAGTCAATGACTAGCGCTATAATTTATAGGGTTATGATATCAAAGGGAATCAGTCCAATGTTAAAAAGGAAACTAAATATAAATATTTCATTTAAAACTAAAATGACTTAAGTTGTGGAAGTTGCCAAAAATTCTATATAGGCCAAACAGTTCGGTCTTTTAATACTAGAATTAAAGAGCACATGAGGTCCTTTCAAAATCAAAAAAACAGACTCCAATTATGCAGAACATTTGTTAGAATGTGGACACGATTTCGACGACAATATTAAAATATTTATTTTAAAACGGTAGTAGGAACAAAATGCCTCAATAAAATACTGGGTGTTCCATTTAAAAAAATAAGCTTTTGGTATGTGAAAATTTCAGGAAGTAGGCTTTGAAAAAACAAAGTTTTTTGAGGTATTGTCGAGTGCAACTTATACCAAATGATGCAGAATTTTCTTAGCTACAAGCACCACCAAAGTTAATATTTTTACTTTTAAAAACAATGTGAAAACGAATTTTTCTGAACACGTGTTTGGTCAAATATTTTCAAAAAAAATTAATAACTCAAAAACTATTGGCTCAATTTTGAAAAAGAAAAACAGTTGAACAAACAATTTAAAGCAGTAGTAGAAAATCCAAAAATATATAGAGTGAGTCTTATAAAAAAATTAAGTTCCGTGCATTTCCGGTAAAACCGGAAGTATTTCAGAGCTTAAGGTATTTTTAAAATATGCGCCACAAGCAACCATGAATCTTCCACTAATTGTTTTTTCTTTTATTTAAAACACAAAAGAGCAATCGAAGAAGCGGCTACTAATGACTCGCCCTCTATATACAGTATATACGCAAATTCAGATAGTTGATATTTCAAAAATTCAAATAAACAGAACGTATTTTGGACTAAAAGATAAAAATCCTATCTTTGGTTGCATACATATATACATTTTAATTAAATCGAATTTTATCATTTGAACAATTATTCCTTCATCAGTATTCTTATTCATTTTTCTCTATATTACATATAATTGCATTGTAAATGACCCAATACTAAGTAATTTATTGGAAATTAGAAGTAAATATGATTTTGACAGTTATAGATAAACTTATGCCCACTTAATTGGATCACCTGTTTATGCCCGTCTATAATACAAAAGAGCCGACAAGAAAGCGGAAAATTAACTTAAATAAGGTGCAATTGGGTTACCTTAATATCACTCGAGCTTCTTCTCTTGTCCTTTGTTTCTTCTTGGCTTAACTCCGCCAATTACACTACACGCACATCCTTAATTCTGTAACATCCACAACACACTGAAAATAATCATTATATCTTAGGCCTAGAGGTACTTATAGAAAATAAAATTTAATTTATACATATTTCGCACACTTATTTTCCGTTTTAAACCGCAATAGCAGATAATTTGTATATTGGTAGTAAAGGAACCAATAAGAAGGAATACGGTGATATGTGCGAAAATATTTGCTAATTTATTAGATGTATAATAATGTATCTTTAACATTTGCTTTAAAAAATACATTTTAAAGACGAGCTTTAATTATAATTGTGTTCAAAAGCCAGTGAAACTAGTTAAAAATGGCAACAGTGTATTTTACTTCCATAAGGAAGTATTGTGAAGACGAACATTTTTGCAGATGTCTACGTTTTGAAGTCCCCTGATACTAAAAAAGTTTTACGAACATCTCTCTCTCTCTCTCTCTCTCTCTCTCTCTCTCTCTCTCTCTCTCTCTCTCTCTCTCAGTGTGTGTGTGACCACGATAGCGGCCAAACGGCTACATTTATCAATTCCAAATTTTATATTTACAAGTATATTGTATAATCTCCCTCCTGAGATCTGATTAGATTTTCAGTAAAATCGGCTGACTGGAAAAAGTCCTTTACTTTAGTGAAAAATCGAGTATTTTGTCAACTACTAGGTTTAAACAAATTTATAAAGAATTCAAAGATACTCAAAAGTAATTACGAGAAAAATTTTATTATAAAAGTTTTTCTAAATTCCAGTAGATATTTTACTCATATCGAAAATCAGTTTTTTGCGAATATCTCGCAAATCATGCTTTCTAGTCAGATACATTATGCGTATAAGAGTGTTTAGAGCTTGATTTTCAATACTTTTTGTGTTAAATAATTTCAATATTCGGGCCGGAAGTAACACATTTACTCTTATCGAGTGGCACTTTTTGCAAATAGCTCGCAAAGTATACATTCTATAGAGATTTATTAAGAAAATAGAGGTACTTAGAATAGAATTTTGAATAATTTTTGTTAAAAAAATTCTAAAAATTTAGACCTGAAGTAACAGACCTACGGATTTATTTTTTTATAGATATAGGTTTTTTATAGAATTTAAAGAAAATGAAAGAATATAAAAGTTAATTTAGGACAACTTTTATATAATTTGAAACGCACGCACGTATATGAAAGTGGTGGGATGGCCACACCTCTTTTTTTTAAGGATTTATTAAGAAATTATTATCTTTTTGATTCGAAAACAACTCTTGGAAATAATATTTATTTTTACTTACATGAATATATGTATATGACATAGGAAAAAAGGTGAACCAACATTCGACGGAGTACATCTAGGCTACCAGAAACTAAAACCTATCAGAATGGACGAGCTCATGTGACATCAAAAAGCAGAAATGAATTACAATAACGGATCCATAAAGGCCAGAACATGCGGAAATTGTCGTACGAAATCATAGGATTGAAGTACATTAAAGTACAACAGCAGTGAGCTAGGAGCAATAATTGCCAAGACCAGGATGATCGAGCACAGAATCAATAAACCAGCAAGTTCATACAGAATATTATATAACCCGTTGTTTAATAAAAAAAAACACAGTATATGAATCAGTCAATCCTGATAAACGAGTGAGAATCGTAGGTATTAACGCACCAGCTCAAGAAGGTAGTAGCCTATAAGACGAGAGTGCTCAGAAGGATTGAAGTCATGACGCGAAATGATTAGAAACAAGAACATTAGAAATCAACAAGGTGTAAGATGTGTACTGGAAAAAAAGAAAACGCAACAATCCAAGGTGGTTTGGGCATGTAGTTCGGATGCGTGAAGAGAGGGGGTGGTGAAAGTGTTATGGGAAATGGACACAGGGATAAGCAGTAAACAAGGCCACCAAAGATAACTGAACCAGTAGCCTCAAATTTGCTCTCAAGCTTGCAAAATCATTTTACAGACATGTAACGTATGAAATCTTCTGAATGCTTTGAGATATTATCTATTGCATTCATGATAACACTTAATGAACTCGTAAAAGCAAAACCATTGTGTATAACAAATAAACTTGACAGAGTAACCATACAAACAAAATAAATATCATAAAAAAACTTCTACCATACCATAGAACAGTGATTCTCCACCTCTGTGCCGCGGCACTTTTGTGTGCCGCGAAATTCTAAAAGTGTGGCGCAATGTTATTAAATAATATGATTCAAAAGAAGAATCCTTTTAACAGGAATAGATATTTAAATCCTTTTTTTTAACGTATTTCATTATTTGTTTTGCATCGCGTTCTTTCTTACACCCCTATTCTGTAACTTTTTCGTTACGTATTTTCGAACGCATTGTACCTAAAAATCGTTACGGTCGAACTTTCTTATTCTGTAAGTTTCGAAGCGTACCGATGAGATACGAAATTCGTAAACCCTCGGCATCTTACGTTCGTAGCGTAACAAAAGCAAATAGGCATTAGTTACGAAAGTTGTGTTGTGTGTTTTATATGTGCCTCAAGTCGGCTC
The DNA here is from genome assembly GCA_963170755.1 of Amphimallon solstitiale. NCBI lineage: Eukaryota > Metazoa > Arthropoda > Insecta > Coleoptera > Scarabaeidae > Amphimallon > Amphimallon solstitiale. Next base: position 125,110,332 of record OY720678.1, on the reverse strand, counting down.
ACACTTGTCATTAGTACGTACAAAAACAGATTGTTTCAATGACAGTGGGGATTCCCAACGCGTTGCATAGTAGTTACTGTACATATTCTTTCGTTAAAATTGGCAAATGTATGTGATTCAGTTTACTATTAATTTATTTGCTTGCAGTTTCAATTTATAAAATTAAACACATTGGCTTTGCAGTATTGTTTTATCAAACTTGAATAAATCGTATTTAAAGGTAATATTTGATTCGCCTTTTTTAATAATGTTTCGACAATATTATTTTTATTTTAACAGAACCTTCTGAAAATGGATAAATGGTTAAAAAGAAGAAAGCTTAACGATGATAATAGTGATAATGATAACGTTAGCGACCAAGTTAATGAGCCCACGCCCGGTACAAGTATAGATACTTCTTGCTCCAAAAAATACGTTGTTCATCGGAAATACTATGATGATTTTTTGAAATTTGGATTTACCTCTACAATGGAAAATGACAAAGTTGTTCCCGAGTATGTGATATGTGGTTGTAAATTATCAAATAGTGCTATGGTTCCGAGCAAACTTCAACGTCACTTCGCTTCGCTTTTAACAAAAGATAAAATCTACTTTCAAAAGTCTTTATCTTCAAAATCCAAGCAAGTAACAGTTTTTGAAAAACAAATCGGTGTGTCTGAAAAGGCTCAAGTAGCTTCTTACGAAATAGCTGAATTGATTGCTGCTAAATTAAAACCTCACAATTTGGCTGAAGAAATTATATTACCAGCTTGTCGCAAAATTGTAAAAATAGTGATTGGTGGATCAGCAGATATTGATATTTGTAAAATACCACTTTCGAATGACACAATCCATCGCAGAATTAAAGATATGTCGCAAAATATTGAACAAAATACTGCAAAAACTCTTGCAAATTAAAATTTTGGTCTTCAAATCGACGAAACAACAGATATTACAGGAAAAGCTCAATTAATTGCATTAAATTAAATATTATTTTATTTCGCACATTTAAAATTATTATCATAAACTATTTTACGCAGTTTGTTATAGGTAAGTAAATAATTTTTAAACTTATCTTTTTCTTTGTGTGCCGCCAAATTTTAAAATCGTTAAAAGTGTGCTGCAACAACAAAAAAGGTTGAGAATCACTGCCATAGAAGAACGACTAATACTAATTGAAAAACACAGTGGTGGTCCATATTTAATTTTTTCCTATGTTTTCTTGTTATAATAAAATCGCGTTTCTTTATGAACAAATTAGTGCTTTAAGTGCATTTAAAAATTTTCCAAATTTATAGCCATTTCAAACTGGGAGCTTACTTTAGAATAATTTTATATATTCTGTTTAATGTTGTAAATTACTGATTTGACTAAAGCTTTGTTGACCAGCATAATCAAAACTTTACCTATCAGGTAGGTTTAATAACTAAATTCACTGTCAAACGACTTCGTTAAAATCAAGTATAGCAGTTATAAAATATAATATAAATATATTTACAGCACCTATATATATATATAAACATTCTGAATTTGTAATTTTCGTACTGCATGACACTAGTTAACAAAATTAAATACCTTCATTAGCTTATATATAAGATATACAGAGTTCTAATTAGATTATATATTACGATATATGTTTTACGCAAATTAGTAATATCTAACACTACAAGATCGCACGATAAAACGAAGTACTTATTGCCCCATCTAAAACATATGCATGGTATGTTATGTCATTGCATCGACACGTTCAATAAAATACAACATTATGAATGTAGAAATAGGAAGCAGTTTGCGCGGCAAGTGTCCACAAATCAACACGAAAATACACCTGTCTTTCCCGGCACATGGTTAATACAACTGTTCGTTTCTTATATTTCTAACGAACTTACTCCAGTGCTAAGAGCTTCTTGTTCAGTGTCTATGCATATGCATGCGTAAGATGGCAAACGGTAAATGACTCTAAGAGTATCTAATGGTGTGTTACTTAAGAAGCTATTGTTTTCTTTCGCCGTAGAAGAAAAAAATACTACGTATATCAATGACTTCCCATGTTGCGATTGCTAATTGTATGTAGTGTTGTTTACTGACACAGATTACTTGAGAAAACCGGTGTTCCGATGTTATCGAAGAAAGGTTAAGTGTAATTCTTTTTAAAGGTAAGGTCAATGAAATTTTTGATGAAGGAATTGTGTGTTGAAATTTGGTTGTTTGTATCTTTGCTGTAATTAAAATCGCATTACCCAGAATGCTGTTAGAATATTTCAAAACTTGCGGGCAACATTTAAATGCTTATATTGTTATGGCCACTAAATTAATAGCTAAGCATTTTTTAAACATTTTTATTTAAGTTTTGCTCTTTTTATGTGATATATCATTAATTGTGTATAATGCAGAAAGGAGCAATAGAAGTACGACCATTAAAACTTATACTAAATATTTAGTGTTTGCTTTTTACAAATTATATAAAAATCATTATACAAATATATTTTAATAAATATATTTCCTATTAATTACAACAACACTTAATTTTGATATTAAAAAATATAATGAATAATTCAAATATAAATAAACACATTGCCAACACGTCAATTATAGGTCTAAAAAGAGAAAATATATTTTTGTAAGTGTATCCTAATAAATCTATTTTCTACTAATTACAACATTTATTTTGACAGTGTTTACTTGCGTATTAGTAGATGCATTAGTTACTATTTATTACAAACCTTACTTTAACTGAATTAAAATATCACAAAAATAATTCAAATACAATTAAATCGTACAGGAGTAAATCACTCATAATAATACAAAGTACAATTTTATTTATTTCATCTGTATTTGCCGATTTTCGTCAGTAAGTATACCGGGTGTCAACGAGATCATGTATCAGCCCGCCATTTATTTATTAGTTAAAATAAAACTTTGAAATTCGAACCGTATATATGAGTAATTGGTGGGCTTCTTCAGGTACACTCAGATTTTCTATAGCACTACCGGTCAAACCGGAAGTGACGTTAATTTTGAATTTTTAAATACAACATTTATTATTTCTGTTCATATTCTGTTTCTTCCGAAAATTTGCCATCTAGTGCAGGTTAACTTTTGACATTTCTGTCAAAGATAGCGATATCTGTTAAAATTATCCATTAAAGTGAAACTGCTTCGCAACAATTGTCGAAATGCAAAAACCATCAAAGTTAGCTTTGAAAATAATTAAGAAACGTATTTTTCACATTTACACGCATTGGCGAAGGAAACATGTATTTCACGTTGAAATTACTAAAAAAAATAAGATTTTTTTTTCTCATTTTCAAATGACAGGTACTCGTTTTTTTTTTAAATAGTAACACCTTGCAGTGCCATATTGGCATAATTTTTAGCTTTCAAGTGATATAAAATGTGCTGTGGTTTAGTGGTAGACAGGTAGTACAAAATATAAAATGTTTTAAAAGTAGTCTAATTCCAAAGCAACAGAACAATTACATTTCAAATGAAAAAATACAGTTATCATAGAAAATAAACGACTTCCATAAATTTAATCAACTACTAGATATTAAACAAAGATACACACATGTTCAATGTTTGCATTAAAACTATTAGTAACACAACAATAGCGAAAACAGTAATTTACAAAATCTATGTTATGAAGTTATGAGTATTATTGAAAGGAGCTAGATGTAAGATATTATTATTTAGGTATTTATTATAAATGTTCAAAATGTCGCCCTTCCTGATCTCTACATAAATTAACACGTCGTATAAATTCCCTCACACAATTATGTAACTGGTGCCTGGTTATATTATTTATTGGTTGCCTCACTCGTGCTTCCACTTCTTCGCGAGTAGCAGATTGTACAGTGTATACTTTTTCTTTCAAATATGGCCAGATATGGAAATCTAAGGATGTTAAATCCGGTGATCTAGGAGGTCACCTAACTGGCCCATTGGTACCAATTCAGAGGTCACCAAAAGTTTGATTTAAGTAATCTCTAACGAGTCGTGAATTATGAGGTGGTGCACCGTCCTGCTGAAAAAATAGAGCATATCTTTGCTCCCTTGGTAAATAACTTAAAGAGTCATTAATTTTATTATTTAAAAAATCCAAATATCTTTCGGAAGTTAGATGTCCGTCAAAAATTATAGGAGGCAAAAGAACGTCCCCAATCATTCCCAACCAAACATTAAAACCAAACCTCACTTGATGGTTACTTTGTCTGTACAATCGCTGATTTTCCTGCGCCCAGTATCTCGTGTTTTGTCGGTTAAATAATCCAAGATTTGTGAATCTTGATTCATCGGAAAAAATAATGTTACCAGCAAAATTACCGTCTCTTCGGATATTATCTACAGCCCAGTTGCAAAACTCTAACCTTCTCACAAAATCGGTTTCGAACAGGTTTTGGTTGATCTGATACTTGAAAGATTTGTAGTTATGTTTCTTTAGAATTTTTCGCGCAGATTCATAACTAATAGTTAACTTGCGACCGATTTGTCGGAGGGAAACCGTTTTATCAACTTCAACTAAGGCGAGTACATTAATTTCTGTTGCTTCGTCAACAATAAGCTTTACATTATTATTTTGTAGATCGTCTTCTTCGCTCCTGAATTGAGATTCTACTCTTATAAAATAATTTGGGGGTAGGTGCTGTCGGTCTGGAAAGCGCTGTGCATAGAGCGCTGCAGCGGCTGTTGAATTTTTACGGCATTCTCCATAAATTAAAAGAATATCACCTTTTTCATTTCGAGTATACATTACCAAATATGTATTGTTTACTGTACAACTAGAAAATAACTTTTAAACAATACACAAAAATAACGTGAACTATCAATCAACTTGTATTGGCAGTTCACAGCCTGTTAGTTGTTTACAGGTGACGTTTATTTCCTATGATAACTGTTTTTTTTTCATTTGACGTGTAATTGCTCTGTTGCTTTGAAATTAGACTATGTACTTTTAAAACATTTTATATTTTGTACTACCTGTCTACCACTAAACCACAGCATATTTTATATCACTTGAAAGCTTATTTTCTTTAGTAATTTCAACGTGAAATACATGTTTCCTTCGCCAATGCGTGTAAATGTAAAAAATACTTTTCTTAAATGTTTTCAAAGCTAACTTTGATGGTTGTTACATTTCGACAATTGTTGCGAAGCAGTTTCACTTTAATAGATAAATTTAACAAATACCGCCATCTTTGAGAGAAATGTCAAAAGTTAACCTGCACTAGATGGCAATTTTTTAGAAGAAACAGAATATGAACAGAAATAAAAAATGTTGTATTTAAAAACTCAAAATTAACGTCACTTCCGGTTTGACCGGAAGTGCTATAGAAAAACTGAGTGTACCTGAAGAAACCCACCAATCACTCATATATACGGTCCGAATTTCAAAGCTTTATTTTAACTAATAAATAAATGGCGTTCTGATACATGATCTCGTTGACACCCGGTATAAGTATCTCCAAGCAAATTCTGGCACTGATAAATTTATCCAAATACAAACAGATTACAAACTGGTATATTATTAATTATGCAAAATGTGCATTGCAAAACATAATATCTTGTCATTACCATGATTTCTGTCTACATAGCGTTCTTTTTTTTTGGTAAAATAGTGCAATATTATTAGAGTATTTATGCAAATTCAAGTATCAATTACATAGTAAATATAAACAAGAGAGTAACACTTGTATTGCCTACGCATTCGGATTTTTTCGTGTTGAATTTTTTACCATGTACATACAACATTTACATACCTATTTGCTGTAACTTTGTGCAAAGCTGATTTTGTTTGTTTTATATATTCAGCAAGAACTTGACAGTTACATGTTCGAAGGCGTTACTGAACAAAATAATTCATAAATATTATAATTAGAATATATAAACATTATAATTATGTATTTTAATATGTATTTGAGGATATACATTGTGCCGACAGAACAAGGAGCACGCTGTTAGCTTATCTAAATCTGCATTTTCTAAGGGGGAAATAACCGCGTATAATGTTTTCATGGTTGTTAAATTATTGTTATTTTTTATTTATGTATTCTGCTTTCTCTTGTATCATTCGATGAATTAACATAAAAAAAAGATGACTCAATTAATTATTCGAAAATAAACGCTTGGCTCAGTTTCACAACTTCTTTATTAGATACACTAACAATTGTTTCGGCTATGAGGCCATTATCAAAGAGTTATCTAGAACTAAACTTATTCTACTTAAGGGTTAACTTATATACCTGTGTTCATTATGGGTGGGAGGATATGGATAATTGATATTTAAAATTACATCGATATAGGGGGTATTTACAAATTCTAATTGTGTGTTTGTGATAACTCGATTTTGTTTTTGGGCTTTTTTAATTTCAAAAATCTCTAATATATTTAACTTTTTACTTTTTACTACATTACGAATGAGGTTACAGCTATTTACATCTGGTACGTGGTTGTTCTCTATACAATGTTCTGCAAATCCAGTCTGTCTGTTTAACACTATATTTTATATCTCTAATATGTTCTGTTACACGTGTATTAATACAATCTGCCACTTTGTCCAATGTAAATAGCTTCACAATCCTGGCATTTTATGGAATATATTCCTGATTTATCTACGTTATTCATTTTATCTTTAGCATTATTCAACAATGTACCTAGATTTACTTTATTTATCCACACTATGTAAAGTAAATCTAGGTACATTGTTGAATAATGCTAAAGATAAAATGAATAACTAAATCAGGAGTATATTCCATAAAATGCCAGGATTGTGAAGCTATTTACATTGGACAATGTGGCAGATGTATTAATACATGTGTAACAGAACATATTAGAGATATAAAATATAGTGTTAAACACACTGGATTTGCAGAACATTGTATAGAGAACAACCACGTACCAGATGTAAATAGCTGTAACCTCATTCATAATGTAGTAAAAAGTAAAAAGTAAAATATATTAGAGATTTTTGAAATTAAAAAATCCCAAAAACAAAATCGAGTTATCACAAACACACAATTAGAATTTGTAAATACCCCCTATATCGATGTAATTTTAAATATCAATTATCCATATCCTCCCACCCATAATGAACACAGGTATATAAGTTAACCCTTAAGTAGAATAAGTTTAGTTCTAGATAACTCTTTGATAATGGCCTCATAGCCGAAACAATTGTTAGTGTATCTAATAAAGAAGTTGTGAAACTGAGCCAAGCGTTTATTTTCGAATAATTAATTAAGTTATTACAAAATGTTGCACCAAGAAATATCTGCGAAGTCAACCAATGAAAAAAAAAAGATGAATACGGTAATCGATATTTAAATACTGCCGCATGAACATGATGGAGCTTAATAGACTTGGGGAAGATTGAAGAGAAAAGGGAGTAAGAATTTTGATAATGTCATCAATTATACAGTGAATATAGGCGTAAGCGTGTAGAAATCGGTTCGTCTGTGTCGGTTTTGCTTTCGAAATAGGGTTTAAATAGCAACGACGTGACCAATTAATATGTTTGTTTCTTTGGAATCGTTCTTTTGAACTAAAGTTTTGGTTGTGTGGGCAAGTTTAGGGGTAGTGAATCGGTGCCAGACAGAACGAAGGCTCTGCTTACTTAGACGTTAATGACAGATTGTTTACGAGATCGGGTGGTGGTGGCATTTAGCACTGCAGTAACTGTTAATATGTGTAGATTGCGCAACAATATATTTATAGCAGTGCTTTCCAAGCTTTTCTAAAGCGTGATCTTCTTTTACCGTACGCAATTTTATTTGTAAAAATTAAACAACACCACGCACTTAAATTTATAGTAGAAGATGAGTTTGTTACTTACGTCATCTATGATCAGTTTTCTGTTCTTTATCTTCATGAATTTTCAACATACCGCTTGTTCTATGCTTAATTGTCAACATATTTACTTTTACACATTTCTTATTTGCGTTATATGTTGTTAGTCATTGAAACTATCTAAATGACAGCTTGCTGTCAAATTGTCATTTTGTTATTAATGTCATTACATTGCCGCTAGGCCAGGATAACTAATTACTTTTAATAGATGACATGTATATTTTGGCAAATAATTTTAATATATTCAGACCTTTATTAGTTGTTAAAATAGAGAAAGGAAAATATTACATTTTGCGAGTAATAGAACAGATATATAGGCCATCGGCAAATGTAAGTATACATAGACTTTCAGAACTGTTAATTTTTTTAAAAAAAAACTAAGCACTAAGTCGCCGCTACCCATTTAAAAAAAATGTCTTTTGGCAATTTTTCCAAATTCGTTTTCAGGCGTATAATTCGTACACTCTGTATTAATAATTGTAACAATTTTATACAAATAGTATTTAATTATACCATCTATTTGAGAGAATTTACTTCAAATTAAATAATAAATTCATCTTTATATGGAAAAAGTGCTATTGATTTTCTGCCTGCAAACGTCAAATTTAACATAAGAATTTCAATAAGTCAAAAAGGGTTACACTTAGATATATGACATTATACATAAAATATATTTAGAATTTCACGTAGAATCTAAAAACCTGACAATATACAGGCTATTCTATTTAAAATTAGGAAGTTGGTGCGTACTTCCGGCATAGCCCGAAGTGCCGCCATCTTGAAAATATTTTAGGCAAATGGCCTCCATCGACTTTAGTATAAAGTCAAAATTTCAGATCATTCCTAGCTATAGTTTTTCCACAATCGATCGATTCAGTTCCCGGTGAACCACCCTGTATATATATATATAACTATTAATTATATATTGTACTAGGTAATATCTCATACATATCAGTTCAATCCTCCAAATAATTATTAAATCCTATTACAGTTTAACTGTCATAAATTGAACTGAATATGCAATGAAATAACACTCTAGACATATTTTGAAAAATTGTTATCATTTATTGAACAACCCTCGTATGTACTAGTTTTATAATCTCTTTATATATCATTTACTATTTCACTCATAATACGAAGGTATTTTATTTATATGCCCGACTAGCTTTATATTTTATCTTTACTTAAATTATTTTACTCTCTCCTAACTCTTAATTTAATTTACAGTATTTAACTTTGCCTTTAATTATATGCTTTAATAAACCTCAATAATCCTTTTTGAATTACTTATTTTTCCTTCTAAACAAACATTTTATAATATACTGATTTCTGTAATATTTTTATACATTCTATACTTTAAATAATCCAATTTACTAAGAAGTGTATAATAAAACACCTAGATGTCACCACTACTCATTCCATTTTAATATATCAAATGACATTTATTTCATTGAGGTTATAAATAAACCAAAATATTTCCTTTAGATGAATATTTGACTATGATAAAATAAAACGATATTCTACTAATAAATAATATGTTTATATTCAAAATTCGTGTGTTTTTTAAAAAATATGGGACATTTGCTAACAATAAATAGAATATGGAAACTTGATATTTGACGTTTATAAAATATTTACTCAAAGTGTTTAGTTCCAAACCCAACTAAATAATGCAGGTACGTACTCTGATATTATTAATTATTGATATACAAAATTTAGTAATTCTTTCTAATACTTTCTTCTCAAGTGAATTTATACTATTATTATAATGTGTTCAAATCTATTTACTGGCTTGATAACTCCATAAATTTGTATTCAAATGAAAATTATTCATGTCTTGACTTATTACTGGATAGTAGAGAATTAAAATAACTTATGTTGTTTATAACAAATGTACTTGTTGTACTAACAATTAGTTCAGTCTATTTCTATAATGAATTATATTGCAAATAATTAAATCTTCTCCAATATTCACAAAATGTTATCTTTCTTTAATATTGACACAAAAAAAAATACTAAAATGGTAATACTTAATGCTTTCTTCTTTTAGATGAGTACTATCCTCTTCTTGATGACGTTTTTGGACGGATACCACTTCTCTGATGTTGATAAACTACAATCTAGTTCAATTCTTGATGGAAAAATACCAACTATCCTGTACAGGAACTTGCTCGATGTGGGAATAAATTGTCCTTACGATATTAAGCCAAATCTCTTCGTGCACAGCAAATTCTCCTATTCACCCGGAACTTGTAAAATTCACCAACCTTTATGGATCTCTTGTAATAACCTGTCTCTTTTGAACACCAGTACTTCTGGAATCTGCTACCTTTTATAATAACCGGATCTTGAAGATTTCTTCACCCTTTATGGATCTCTTGTGATAACCTGCCTCTTTAAAACACCAGTACTTCTGGAATCTGCTACCTATTATAATAACCGGATCTTGAAGATTTCTTCACCCTTTATGGAATTTCAAAACTCTGGTACTAAATAGCCTTCTGAAAACTTATATGATCCCGGAGATAACAACCCTTCTTCGGATATACCTGGATCTTGTACAAATTGGTAAGTACAATTACTTTTTTTATATTAATTTATTTGTAGTTAACGAAGTTCACTCAAGACTCACTTTTCTCATTTATAAATATCTATTATCGCGTTAATATCAGAAAAGATATTCTCTTTTCCAAAAACACGTCTACCGCTTTTTAGAATTTGAAAAATTCTCCCATTTTATTTATTCATTTCCCTAGTAATCCTTACTTATTTAGTATTCTCCAATCAAAGTTTTACAACAGCAATAACCATCAACAACATAGCTTTTAAATTCTCTAATATACCTAGAATACTTCTTAAAATTTTACTATCTGATTATCTAAATTCTTTTTATAATTTTATCAACCCTTCTGTACATATTCATATCTCAATACCTCTTTACAACTATATTTCTGAACACATGTCAAATAATGACAGTTCCTGTATTTCAAATTATTCCCGGGAACTGTTCTACAATACAATCTATACACCTTTCAAAATAAGATTCTAAATATTTTTATCACCTCATAAACGTCAATTACCCAAGTTTTTACAAATTTATAATACATTTTACAAAATAACAACTAATATTCAACTCTCTTCTTTCCAGAATATTTTGAACTTCTAAGAAAAATGAACATGGTCAACCTTTCCATATACAGGTGGTTTATTATAAAATTCGAATACTTGTTAAATGCGATAAACCTCTTATATGATTAACTCAATAAATCTTATTTTAAACACATCATAATAAATTTTTCTACGTTTATTTAATTAAATTTGGTAACTTTTATAACTTTCCATATTATATTGTTAACGTATGCCTTTATACTATAACATATGCCCCTTTTAATAAATGTAAATTTAAACCTCAAATAAACAAATTTGCATTTATTAAACTAATATAACTTCAATAATTACACTTTCAGTAATTCCTATCTTATAAACAATGTTATTACAATAAACTATTCATATTCAAACCCAATGTACAAACATTTCACAATTCTCAACAATCATCCAAAGTAATATAAGTATCAATTATTTTAATTCATCATAAGAAAATTTTACATACATAATAACTCTGCCCTGTATATTCTATTAATATTTTAGCAAGTATTCTCTACATATAAATATTTAGCCTCTATACAATTTTTATAAAATCATAGTAACTGTATTACTCTTAACATTTTTTAGGTGATAGTTTCAATTTTTTTTTTTATTCAACTCTTACTAGTAAAGATTATTGCCTCTATAAAATATTTTACTTATGCTCACTTATACATTTATATTATATTTATTATTTCTATTCCCTTTGCGCATGTATCCCATAATATTCCTATAGACATATCCGTCTTTCCCATACTTTCTACTTATGAAAGTTTATACTTATATTTACGTTTTATTGGCGTACGTTACCTTAATCTCTCATTAGACATTTTAGTCCTATATAAATCATCATATTAGGTTACTTTTAACCCATTCTCTATCATTTATATTATAATTCCATATTTTAATGGTACATTTTATATTTATTTATTATTGCAAGCATATTTCCTTCAATTTAAATATTATATCATAAAGACTTTCACTATCTTTTTATAATTAGCTTTATAACATCACCTACTTTATTAATCTGCAAATCACTTTTACTGCTTCAATTATTTTACAATTTTAAGGCTTTAAATAATTCTTTCTTTTCCTCACTACTAAATATATTCCTTCTAAGTTTTATATCTGGGCATATAATTACGCTTTTAATTCTAAATAAATTTTCTTATAGTACTTTGGTATATATTTTTTTTTTATATATAAAATATGTAGGAATGAGAGTAACACTTAACACAAATCTTAAAATAACATTCTTCAAATATTTCTAATATTCTATACTCTATATTCTATATTTCGATTCTGAACCTCTTTCTATTTGTCCATTTTTATACTAGGCTTTATTCACCCTACTTATGAACTTTAACATGCCCCTTTCTCAACAAATCAAATAAGTTAACATATTTTTTTTTTTTATATCCGATTATGTTCTTGTTATACAAAATACTCCTACTATGCCCCTAACTTCTATACCATATAAAAATTTGAACTCTTAAATATAAAAACATTTCTTGTATGGTTTGATGATTCTTCAAAAACAACATGTGAATGAATTTACAATATTTGGATACGGAAGTAACGTTACCCACTTACAAAACACAATCAATTCTAATGTAATGTCCTGCCTATAACTTGAGATCTAATTTATACTCGGAAAGCAGGTGTCGTAAATACCTTCAGAAGACGACCTCTTTTCTTCTGTCCTGACTATAATTCGAGATCTAATTTATACTCGGAAAGCAGGTGTCGTAAATACCTTCAGAAGACGACCTCTTTTCTTCTGTCCTGACTATAACTTTCTGTTCATAATTCTATTTTTAATCTAACTCTATTCTTCCATGAACCCAATTTTTCTACTGGTACCATCTTTTCTTTATACCATGTATCCTCTAGTTCCATTACATAAATTATCATATTATTCATTTTCCTAATCTTATTAAATACTCTCCCAAGATTAATATGATTTAATGTGAATGTGTTTGAAACTTTCTGACATTCAATATCACATTCTAATAACGCTTTACTATTTATGTCCAATATCAATGTCTCCTGAGAAACATTACGTGACACATATCTTTCTAAATAAACTCTTCTCTTCTCAATAAAATTATTACCATTTACCATTCCTTCAAATTTACTGTCCATATTAATTTTTTCACTTCTTAAGCTATTTCTCATATATGTAGGTAACATATTACCTCCAACATTAAATATATTTCCAGTAAACTTTCCGTCTCCTATAAATATCCCTTTTATCTGCCTTGAGGTGAATACGTATAACTTTTTGTCATCTTCTTCTTCTAATAAAATTGAATCTAATTGAGTTCTTAAAATACTTCTACCTGAATCCATGTATTTAGTTTTCTTCTTTAACAGCACAATTGTATTCATTTTCGTAATTACATCTGTGTTCTGTTCAATATCGATACAGTTAATAACTTCCTTCTCAAAATTTTCTATTATCTTTTCTTCGACTGTATCTGGTTTACATACCAAAGATTCTTTAAATTTTCAATATCCCTTTTATATGCTTCTCTAGTATCAATGCTCACCTTAATCAATTTATCCAATCTTCCATTTAATTCTTTTTTATCCTCCTCTCTTTGTTTTCTACTTTCTTCAATCATCTTGTCAAATTTATTACTTAATTTCTTATTAAATTCTTCGTTATCTTTCTCTAATTTTTCGAAGTAATTATCCCACATTTTTCTACTTTCTTCTCTCTCTTTCTTAGACTCATCGATCATTTGTTTTAACATATTATATATTATCACCATATACTCTGATGTAGACGTCTCTCCTTGTACTTGTGACTTGTCTCCTCTATCTTGTACCTCTCCTGTCTTTTGATTTTCTTCCTGGACCTGTAAAGTAATTTCTTCTCCCTCTTGTAAATTTCCTTCTTGCCTAACCTCCACCTCATCATCACTAGATGATTCTGATCTATTCATTCTTGAACTACTTTTAGACCTTGTATTCATTTTTTATAACTATTATGTGACCACAATACAAATATAATTTCCAAAATTATCAATATAAGTCTTACTAAGAAAATCCCCTTTGTAAAATGTTTATTTATGTTCACACATATAATAATGTAAATAAAATATTGAAAATACTATATTGCGAGTCTTATTTTACATAGCCCCACGTTGATGCGTCATAAATGTGCTAGGTAATATCTCATACATATCAGTTCAATCCTCCAAATAATTATTAAATCCTATTACAGTTTAACTGTCATAAATTGAACTGAATATGCAATGAAATAACACTCTAGACATATTTTGAAAAATTGTTATCATTTATTGAACAACCCTCGTATGTACTAGTTTTATAATCTCTTTATATATCATTTACTATTTCACTCATAATACGAAGGTATTTTATTTATATGCCCGACTAGCTTTATATTTTATCTTTACTTAAATTATTTTACTCTCTCCTAACTCTTAATTTAATTTACAGTATTTAACTTTGCCTTTAATTATATGCTTTAATAAACCTCAATAATCCTTTTTGAATTACTTATTTTTCCTTCTAAACAAACATTTTATAATATACTGATTTCTGTAATATTTTTATACATTCTATACTTTAAATAATCCAATTTACTAAGAAGTGTATAATAAAACACCTAGATGTCACCACTACTCATTCCATTTTAATATATCAAATGACATTTATTTCATTGAGGTTATAAATAAACCAAAATATTTCCTTTAGATGAATATTTGACTATGATAAAATAAAACGATATTCTACTAATAAATAATATGTTTATATTCAAAATTCGTGTGTTTTTTAAAAAATATGGGACATTTGCTAACAATAAATAGAATATGGAAACTTGATATTTGACGTTTATAAAATATTTACTCAAAGTGTTTAGTTCCAAACCCAACTAAATAATGCAGGTACGTACTCTGATATTATTAATTATTGATATACAAAATTTAGTAATTCTTTCTAATACTTTCTTCTCAAGTGAATTTATACTATTATTATAATGTGTTCAAATCTATTTACTGGCTTGATAACTCCATAAATTTGTATTCAAATGAAAATTATTCATGTCTTGACTTATTACTGGATAGTAGAGAATTAAAATAACTTATGTTGTTTATAACAAATGTACTTGTTGTACTAACAATTAGTTCAGTCTATTTCTATAATGAATTATATTGCAAATAATTAAATCTTCTCCAATATTCACAAAATGTTATCTTTCTTTAATATTGACACAAAAAAAAATACTAAAATGGTAATACTTAATGCTTTCTTCTTTTAGATGAGTACTATCCTCTTCTTGATGACGTTTTTGGACGGATACCACTTCTCTGATGTTGATAAACTACAATCTAGTTCAATTCTTGAAGGAAAAATACCAACTATCCTGTACAGGAACTTGCTCGATGTGGGAATAAATTGTCCTTACGATATTAAGCCAAATCTCTTCGTGCACAGCAAATTCTCCTATTCACCCGGAACTTGTAAAATTCACCAACCTTTATGGATCTCTTGTAATAACCTGTCTCTTTTGAACACCAGTACTTCTGGAATCTGCTACCTTTTATAATAACCGGATCTTGAAGATTTCTTCACCCTTTATGGATCTCTTGTGATAACCTGCCTCTTTAAAACACCAGTACTTCTGGAATCTGCTACCTATTATAATAACCGGATCTTGAAGATTTCTTCACCCTTTATGGAATTTCAAAACTCTGGTACTAAATAGCCTTCTGAAAACTTATATGATCCCGGAGATAACAACCCTTCTTCGGATATACCTGGATCTTGTACAAATTGGTAAGTACAATTACTTTTTTTATATTAATTTATTTGTAGTTAACGAAGTTCACTCAAGACTCACTTTTCTCATTTATAAATATCTATTATCGCGTTAATATCAGAAAAGATATTCTCTTTTCCAAAAACACGTCTACCGCTTTTTAGAATTTGAAAAATTCTCCCATTTTATTTATTCATTTCCCTAGTAATCCTTACTTATTTAGTATTCTCCAATCAAAGTTTTACAACAGCAATAACCATCAACAACATAGCTTTTAAATTCTCTAATATACCTAGAATACTTCTTAAAATTTTACTATCTGATTATCTAAATTCTTTTTATAATTTTATCAACCCTTCTGTACATATTCATATCTCAATACCTCTTTACAACTATATTTCTGAACACATGTCAAATAATGACAGTTCCTGTATTTCAAATTATTCCCGGGAACTGTTCTACAATACAATCTATACACCTTTCAAAATAAGATTCTAAATATTTTTATCACCTCATAAACGTCAATTACCCAAGTTTTTACAAATTTATAATACATTTTACAAAATAACAACTAATATTCAACTCTCTTCTTTCCAGAATATTTTGAACTTCTAAGAAAAATGAACATGGTCAACCTTTCCATATACAGGTGGTTTATTATAAAATTCGAATACTTGTTAAATGCGATAAACCTCTTATATGATTAACTCAATAAATCTTATTTTAAACACATCATAATAAATTTTTCTACGTTTATTTAATTAAATTTGGTAACTTTTATAACTTTCCATATTATATTGTTAACGTATGCCTTTATACTATAACAATATATATATATATATAAATGCGTTCTTTATATATATATATATATATATATAAAGCTTGCAAAGATCGTCCCCGAAACTATATATACAAATTTCGGTAGATAGGAAAATGAACACATTACAGAGGCGAGCTGACGAGTGTTCCCGTTGTAGTGGTGAAACGAAACTAATGCATATGTGTTAGTCCTCGGGATGGTGTGTTTCTTTTCCTAAAAATCATTAACATTTAAATAATGCAAATAATTGTCATCAATTAATTTAATATGCCGCTAATTCAAGAAATTTCTCACGTAGATGTTCATATTTAGATATATACGGCAAAGAAAACGGATTATATGTGTTTAATATATACATTAACCAGATATAAAATATTAATTATATATATATTTATGCACAACTAATAATTAGTTGTATCGACCATCGTCATAAATTAATATGTAAATTTTCACTTTTAAGACCTAGCTTAACATAAAAATAAATGTCATACATACAATTAAAATTTCGGCAAGTTTGAAGTGCTTAATAATATGGCCATTATTTTTAAGCAACGTCGTTACAGCATCATTATTTCGTGTACCACGGTATACATCATGCGCGTACATTAATAATATTTGTGTCTGTTTAATTCCGTTTGCTGCCCAGCTATTTTAATATATACGCGGACGCTAACATCTAAACGGAATTTATGTTGATTTCTAACTCATATTACAATGATAAAACAACAACTAACCGAAAGTCTATCTACCATTAATGTGAATTATAATTCTCGACGTTTTTCTTTCTGTTAATGTAACTGTCACATTTTATAATTTAATATGGCATTAACTGGTCTATGTTGGAGAACGTAAAACCTCGCGACGTATAAATAAATAATTTATAAGTAAATAAATATACACTAGGATATATAATTTGTTTTTATAAATATACAGGTGAAGGGTACAAATTTATGTGAATTTAAATATTGCTGTTCCTTCAGTAAGTTAAATTATGTGCAAATAACATTTAATTGTAGCATATCCGCTTTATCAGCTATTAAATATTATTATACGTAAAGTAATTACTTTTTGCTTAAGTATTATTGATATATTATCTTACACATTCATTGAACCTTTAAAGTATCAAAATTAATAAACTTGAACACATAGTTGCTTGAAAATCTTTTATAAAATAAGCAAAAACTCCAAAAATTATTTGTGACAAAATATTCATTTTGATTTTGTTTACAGTAGCGACCTTACAATATGCCCTTGTTGCCGCGTGAAAGATCGTCCTGTATAAATGCATATTTTTTTTTAATCTTTAGTTGCATTAGAATTGCTTTTCTTTGGTTTTTTAAGTATATTGCGTTGTCACATATTAATTTTTGGTTAGTAATTTGCAATACCTTATCTCTAAATATTGTTCATTTTGGTCTTAATTTTTTTAATTTCCTGTTTTTAAATACATTTCGTACTGAATGCCAGTATACTACTGGCGCTACCTGTGCGTAAACAGTGTAGTTATTCTAAATTTCTTCGTTAGGAAATTTAATATCTGATTTGAATTTTTGATAATTTTCATATACCGGGTGTCCAGTTTAAAATGCAGTACATGGGGATATTGGAAACCGTAGAAGATACAACGTCGTTTAAATGGGAGAAAAGTTGCGTATTCATTTGTCCATGAATAATCCGACTTCAGATTTTGAAATTTTTGTTTCATTGGGCAGATACAGGGCGAAAAAGAAAAAAATGCATTTTTGAAAATCTTCCATATTTTGTTTCCTAGAAGAGATAAATTTACAAAAGGTGTAAGCTAGGGATAACAAGTCATGAGGATTTTAAAAATGATTAAAAAAAATCTAGGTCTACTAGATTTTGCGTGACAATATACAACTTTTGTTTTTCTTATGGCAGCCATATTGGATTTTGACATTTTCAATATCTTCAAAAAAAAATGATATTCAATGATGTATAACATGTTTATGTTCAAGATAGTAAAAACATGAAAAATAGAGAAAGTAAGATTTTAACATAGTAGGCCATGGAACTGCGGATATCTTAAGTGTATACTGATAAAAAAACAAAAAATAACAAGCCTCCAAGTACTGTTAAAATATCCTTAACATTTTATTTATTAGTATACATTAAATAAAGGTGGTTAGGTAGCTGAATCATTAATGTAACAATTGTTCAAATAAACCACCGCTCGTTCGTATGCATAATCTACATCTTGTTAGTACTGCCTCACAAGATTGTCTAACCATGTTCGGTGTCATTCCATTCACTGCTTCTTCAACTGCTTGACGCAATTCTTCCACATTTTCATAAGATCTCGAATACACCTTGTTTTTCAGATAGCCCCATACAAAAAAATCAAGAGGTGTGAGGTCCGAGGACCTAGCAGGCCACCCTATTGGTCCTCGATTCTTCAATTCGTTCAGCAACATGTGTGCGCAAAAGTTCTAAATACCTTTCAGAATTTAAATTCTCATTGAAAAAGAATGGGCCGATAACATGGGTATCAATAACGCCGATCCAGACATTAAACCCCATCTGACTTGCTGTCTAATGCCACGAACTAGGTGTGAATTTTCATCGGACCAAAAGGTAGTATTTTTACGATTAAATATTCCAGAGTTAGTAAATCGACTCTCATCAGACCATATAATTTTCGCAAAAAAGTTTGGATTTTCATTGTTTTTCGATGAACCAATGACAGAATTGTGCTCTCCGTATTTCGTCACCATTTTGAAGCCCTTGACTGGCTCTTTCACGATAAGGTTTGAATTTGGCACGCTTTAAAATGGTACCCGCTGTTGACCTAGCGACGCCAAGTGTATTTTCAATTACCCGTAAAGACGTACGGGGATTTTCAACTACTGCTTGAAGAACAATATTTTCATTATTTTCATTGTTTTGCCTTTTTTTGGGTTTGACAAAACTTCCATGCATTATCAAATTATCACGCAATCGGCGAAAAATGCTTTTTTCTATTCCGGTGCTATAAAGTTCACTTTACGACACCCGTTTTGGTTGCATAAAGTATTACTTTATCGCACGCTAATTTTATTTTTTTGAAGTTGGTAACAAAAGAAAATGGAACCAAATCGTATTTAAATGTCAAAATATAAGCCTTTAAAGTAACAAAAATGTGCAATAAAATTGTACAAAGAATAAAAAGCACACATGCTAACATTTCACTTACTAATTAGCAATATAAATTGTTAAGCAGAGTTGGATGATAAGTTTTCGGATGCTACTATTGACATTTACTTACTATGTTGAATAGTACAACTGTTATAAAAGTTTGTTTTGATAAATATGTAGAGAGTTTGTGGACGAAAGATTTTGTAAATTGTCTTCTGCTATTTTGCGAATCTCTGGGGGCGTACAGTTATTTATTTCGTCCTTTTTGTTGATAATTTGAAATAATTTATTGTATAAATCAGTCTGAATTTTAAACACAATTACATATAGCACCACCTATATTCAAATATTTAAAACGTTCTACTTAAAAATCAGAGTAATCAACTTCAAAAAAGCAAAATTTCTAAAATATTCGAACAAAACATGTCTCTTATTTTAAGCTTTTTTGAACTTTTAATAACCGAAATAGAAAAAATAGTATAAAATACACGTTTCATAAGACATTTTGCGCACTTGTTCTTTAGAAAACTCGCCTAGCGGCTCGTTTTCTAAACTTGAACGCGTGCGCAAAAATCGTGTCTTATGAAACTTGTATTTTAATATACTATTTTCTGGCTGTCGCCTTTCAGGGTATCTATCGAAATACATTTCTGCAGCCAATTCATCATTTCTTCCACACAAAATTAAAACACTTCAGCATTTGATATTTGTCACTATTTGTAAAACGATCCATCTTAGGTTTGCACAGTACAGACACTTATAACAATACAATGAGATTAACAATAAGATTACTGACAGTTCAGAATAAACTTCACAGCTTTTAGAATTGTTTAATACAAATGTCACATTTATTATCAAGGCCTACTATGTTAAAATCTTACTTTCTCTATTTTTCATGTTTTTACTATCTTGAACATAAACATGTTATACATCATTGAATAGCATTTTTTTGAAGATATTAAAAATGTCAAAATCCAATATGGCTGCTTAAGAAAAACAAAAGTTGATTATTGTCACGCAAAATCTAGTAGACCTAGATTTTTTTAATCATTTTTAAAATCCTCATGACTTGTTATCCCTAGCTTACAACTTTTGTAAATTTATTTCTTCTAGGAAACAAAATATGGAAGATTTTCAAAAATGCATTTTTTTCTTTTTCACCCTGTATTTGCCCAATGAAACAAAAATTTCAAAATCTGATGTCGGATTATTCATTGACAAATGAATACGCAACTTTTCTCCCATTTAACCGACGTTGTATCTCCAATTAGACCAATTCCAGATATAGCAAAATTCTTTATTAGTATACGTAATAGTAAATGTACTAGACAAAACATTGGACATAACACAATAGGACAGATGCCAAAAAAATTGCCGTTTACTTAAATTTACAAAATCCACAGTTATATACTGGTCATAGTTTCCGTAGAACCTCGGCTACACTTTTAGCTGTCAATGGTGGTAATATCCTTCAGTTAAAACAACATGGTGCTTGGAAATCTTCTAGTGGAGCTGAAGGTTGTATCGAAGATTCCCTAGTAAATAAAAAAAATTTAGCATGTATGTTACAAGGTCTACCTACATCTACTTACGCAACCACACCTGCAATAAATACAGGAATGTTCGATATGAATGAAATTCCATCAACATCAGCAGTACAATCAGGATCTATTTCGACTGAAAATATCGTAAATACTTACGGAATTAACTCAATTAACCCGTAACTACAACAGACGTGTCAGATTGACCCATCTGATATTTGCTTTTATTGGCATTGTATTATAACTTAATGGTGGGGGTTGGCCTTCTAGCTATTCCACAATTTTCTGGTGCTCTTTTCAGTAGGAGCAAAGCAGTCGCGGAGAGAGGTTCCTATTTTGCTGTGTATTGTTTTTCGGGTCAAAGTGACCCGTCTGTAGCAAATACGTTAGGAAAATATAGGAGTACTTGGTAAGTTATTTTCAAAATTCATACTTGTTTATTCTGCGTAATATAGTTATAGGATTTTTATACAAATAAAAACTTATTTTTACTATTCTTACAGCATAATGGCAGGTCTTTCTGATGAACAACTTGCTAAGATTCTCAACAGTGAAGAATTTTGGGAAGATATGGAATCGGATAAGGAACCGGAAATGTCTCAAAACCAACCATCAGGATCAAAAACAAATGTAGTTACAGTCAATGACCAAGCTGATGCTCTAAGGATTATAACAGAAGAAGGAGATCAAAGTAATGAAGAAGATGATTTGGAATTATTAAGCGAACACGATACAAATAGCGAATATTCAATTTCCAGTGATGATAATAGTGACGATGAAAATATAGATGGTGAAACTTTATCACAGAAAGCATGGTACGGAAAAGATGGTACAAAATGGGGAAAGGATCCTCCCAGTACAAGTAAAGTTAAAAGGGAAAATATAATAACTTTTAAGGCAGGCAATACAGGGTCTGCTTTAGCAACACCACCAGAAAATCCACTATTTGCATGGTTACTGTTCATAACTGAAGATATACTTCATAAGATAGTGGATTGCACAAACAAAAAAATTGAAAGTATGTGTATCAAATATAAGCACTGTAAACGACGCAGGGATTCACGTACTTTATTCACTATCTCATTCATCAATAAAACTACAATCAAAGAACTAAAAGCATTCCTGGGTCTGCTCTATTTACAATCAATATTCAAATCGAACCATGAAGATATTCGTTCTATGTGGTGCACTGACGGTACAGGAAGAGATATATTTAGGTGCACAATGTCATTACCACGTTTTGTCTTTTTGCTAAGTTGCTTGAGGTTTGATGATGAGACAACTGGAAAAAATAGAGTTTCTATTAATAAATTGGCGCCTATATCTGAAATATTTGATTTGTTTGTTGCTAATTGCAAAGAAAACTATATACCCGGGGAATATTTAACAATTGATGAAATGCTCGTTCCATTTAGAGGAAGATGCGGTTTCCGTATGTATATTCCTAACAAACCCGCAAAGTATGGGATTAAAGTGCAAGTTTTAGCTGATTCCAAGACACATTACATGTGTAATGCGGAAGTTTACACTGGTGCAAAACCCTTAAAACCAGCTAAGAATTTACTGCCAAATCCAACTCAAGTTGTATTACGTCTTGTGGAATATTTACCTGTGAATTCAAATAGGAACATAACTGCTGATAATTGGTACTCTGCAATTGAAACAGTAAATGAATTACGTAAACGAAATTTTACATATGTTGGAACACTAAGGAAAAACAAAAGGCAAATTCCACCAGAATTTCAAGCAAACCGTAAGCGCGAGATATCATCATCAATATTTGGATTTCAAGGTGGAATAACTTTGGTATCCCATGTACCAAAACAGGGAAAATCAGTAATCCTTCTATCCAGTATGCACCACACTAACACTGTGAATAGAAATACAATAAAACCTGATATCATACACTTCTATAATGAGACCAAAGCAGGGGTGGATGCACTCGATGAAAAATGTGCTGTATATTCAACTTCCCGAAGAACCAGACGTTGGCCGATGGCTTTATTTCATTCTATTCTGAATATTGCTGGTGTCAATAGTAGAGTTGTATACGAAGCCTCGCCCTTGGGTAAGAAAATTTCTAGATATGCCTTCATAAAACAAGTAGGACTTGCGTTGTGTGAACCATACATGCATGAACGACTGTGCAACCAAAAGGTTCCCCGAAACCTTAGATTACTAATTGCAAATATCCTGAAAGTGAAAATACCTATTGAAACACAATGTACTGAACGTATTCCTACATCGAAAAGGAAGAGATGCTTTTTTTGTCCAAGCAAGAGCGACAAAAAGACGGCAACGCTTTGTGATACCTGCAAAAAACCAATTTGTACAACATGTGCAAAAAAAATTGCCCAGAATGTTATGAACAATAATTATAGTTTAAAATAATGTTAAATTCATTAAATAATAAGAAGTAATATTTGTTTGTTGTAAGAATCAATATTTTGTTATATTTTTTTAATATTTAATAAACGGGTCATATTGACCCATGGGTAGTACTTGTGTTTCATTTATTTGTCTGTAGTAGTTGCGGGTTAATAATACTGTCATTAATGTGCCTACAGATCTGCACAATCCTGGTTTTTCGAATAGAATTGAACCATCAATAAATTTGACATGCCAAAATTACACTATCAATTTTTATAAACAAACTAAATAATTCTTTACATCTGTAATAGTTACGTGTTATATTGTTTCCATATTATATTATCATACATATTTTGCTATTGTTAACATGAAATACAGTTATTTATTTTACCTTAGAAGTAGAGCATTTATAAGTTTTAGATTTTAGGTATGATTTATGGTATAAATCAACGATGATATGTGGATATATGAATGTGAAACAGGCCAAACGGGTAAAACTACAATGAATTTTGACGGTTGACATATTACTGCGATTGCATGGTTGCGGCATGCGCTTTATTTGTTGTCATTATTCACCTAGGTCAATAATATGTTAATTATTTACGTGTTATTAGTTCAGGTGGAGAAATGACATTTCATGGCGTTTTATTATGTGTAAAAATGCTATGATATTATACTACCGGTACCAAAAGTATATTATTATTACTACTACTATTATTATTATTACATTATGATAATTATTTACAAATGTGTTGACGCATATTTTATCTTTCATAAATTCTAGATCTCCTCCTAAATGAATGAAAGTGTACCTAGCTATTTTCTTTAAGTGCGTCACCAATTAGTTTATACGTAAATTTAACAAGAAACAAACGCAATTTAATTTTAGACATTTCCTGTTTATTGAATATATAAATACCCAGTTCACGTGAGGCTATTCAAAGATCGTGAAACATATTTCTTACATCCTCCATAAAGATTTATTTACGCACAAAAAATCCTGAGAACTGTTTAAACACATTGTACACACGGTAGAAAAATTTACCATATAAGTCTTACCCTATATCTGTACTCGTATGAACAAACTAATTGGATACCTACACTTACCATGTCCGTACTTTATTTTTGAATTTGATTAGACGTAAATGTAACTGTCGCATATGCAATCAGCTCAGAATTAGTTCATAAATAATATCTATCCTTAGTCGGATTAATTTTACTTTTCCTTCTGCAATTACGATCTAAAACGGACTTAATGTATTTTATTGATTGACACAGTATTAAGAACGATGTTTAAGTAATATTGTAAAATTATGCACATATATTGTGTTTTATAAAAAATTTAAAAACAAAATTTAAATCTATGATCCAGTTATCCCAAACAGGGACAAAATTGGTATACGAATATGAAATGAATGACTTTGCCCTAAATACTTTTGTGAGTTTTAGTTTCTGCTATGCAGTGTTGCAAAGGAATTCGTTTTTGTATTTCTGATTTATATTGGATAATTATAGATAAGTAGGTGCTTTACATGTTACGAATAAAATTAATTAAAATTATAAGAATATTTATTCATTTAATAATATAATTAAGGTGATTTTATATGTATTTTATGAGTCCGAATATATAGGTTAATTGCACATGTTCTTTAGCAAATTGCGAAATCTTTTATGGCATTAAAAAAAATCACTCACTGGTCAGTTATATTATACTTATTAATATTATCTAGGTATATAGGAAATACTAGATCAAATTCAAAGTAATAACAAGTGATATAAAAGAGTTCAAAAACAAATATGTCATTGGCGAAATTAATAAAAAGGTCTTTTAATTAGTATTTTTGGACAGTTTCATAAACTCTTCCTATTCTTCCTTTCTCTTTTCTGCTGATTATATTGAAATACTCTTTTATAGTATTCAAAATTTGACTTTCAAACTGAAAAGCTTTAAAATATTAAAGTAATATTAAAAAAAAAGGAAAGAAAAATGGCAATGTTTTGCGGTAAATGTGAAATAGAAATTAAAGGTAGAGAGAAATACCTGATTTGTTATGGTTTTTGTGAACAAGCGTATCATCAAAATTGTACAGGACTAACCGACGTCGCCTATCGAGTTGTTACTGAAAAAAGTAATGTATTGTGGTGTTGTGATAAATGTGGCATTACAAAAAACTGTTCATTGAGGAAAATGATGATGAATCTTGAGAATTCCCTAGCTGAAATATCATCTAAAATAATCACACAATCGGAGTTATTGCGTGAGAACAAGCAGGAAATAGGGAATGAACTACAGAAGTTGGCGAATATACAAGAAGAAAGAGTGACATTATACGCGGACAAAGTGAAGGCAAAGAAGCAGGAGCAGGTCCTTGTAATTAAACCAAGAAATGAAAACCAGAAAAGTCTCACAACAAAAGAAGAAATTAAGAAACTAATCGATCCAACGAATATTGAAATTACAGGTGTAAGGAATGTAAGTCGCGGTGGAGTTGTTATTGAATGTAAAAATAAGGATGCTATTTCGAAATTAAAAGAGGTAGCGAACTCGAAGCTTGGCAAAAAGTATGATATTAAGGAACCAGAAAAGCGAAAACCACGTGTGAAGATAGTAGGTATGAGTGAACAGCGGGACCCTGAAGAGATACGAGGCAAGATCATAGCTCAGAACCACTTCCTAAAAACAGATAACATAAAAATTGTTCACGTAGGTAGGATGATATCCAAAATAAAGCTGCCTGACAGGTTTTTTGCTTATGCGGAAGTAGATGCAGAGAGTTACAACAGACTATTGGAAACTCAGAAAATAAATATTGGTTGGGACGTATGTAAAGTATTTGATGCAGTGACAGTGACTAGATGTTACAAATGTTGCGGATAGAATCACAAAGGGAAAGACTGTACGAGAGAACTAACATGTGCTAAATGTGCGGGATCACACCCTGTAAGCAGCTGTACTGCAAATGATAGTCAAGTGCAGTGTATAAATTGTAAGTATATATACATATAAGAAAATAAATTAAATGATAATTAATATTTAACGAATAAAACACTTGGTTATATTGTTTCACTTAAGGACAGATTTATTGTTCTCTGACACGTGTTTCGACCTCTCGGTCATTAACGAAGAGTTTACAGACTTAAACTAAACTAAGAAAGTTACCAATACCTATTTATATGTATGGGCTAGTGTCTTAAGTACAGTGTCAATAATGGGGGTGTTTATGAAGTCCAGTTGTGTGTTTGTGACATGTTTATTTGCTGCTGTAGCTTTTTTAATTTCTAGAATTTCTAATAAATCTAAAGGAAGGAAATTAGATTTATTAGAAATTCTAGAAATTAAAAAAGCTACAACAGCAAATAAACATGTCACAAACACACAACTGGACTTCATAAACACCCCCATTATTAACACTGTACTTAAGACACTAGCCCATACATATAAATAGGTATTGGTAACTTTCTTAGTTTAGTTTAAGTCTGTAAACTCTTCGTTAATGACCGAGAGGTCGAAACACGTGTCAGAGAACAATAAATCTGTCCATAAGTGAAACAATATAACCAAGTGTTTTATTCGTTTAATATTCCTAATGTTTCACCAAGAACCAACCGTAGATTCTATTAATTTTATTAATTAATATTTATTTACGAAATATTTAAAAGAAAACAAATGATATACAGCAACAAAATAATTTCAATAATGATAACGAAAAGTAAAAGTACAAGTAAAAGAAGAAAAGAGAAACGAAAAGAGGAAAGAAGAAATATCGTATACAATACAAATTGCATGTTAGCCAATAAAATAAATATTTGCAACTTATTGCAAGTTATGCAAGACTCTTTGTTCTATGAGTGTCTTTTACTTTCTTATAAGTAGTATAATTAAGTTTTGCGGATGTATTTTCAAACCGTAAGCCAAGCTACTATGGTATCACACTATTAAGTCTTTTTCTGAGAGAAGGCAGTTCCACAGTCGCAAAATTTATGTTGTTTGTTAAACTCTAAAGTATGCATTGTGTATACTTTTTTATTTTTTACCAAACATTTTTATTTGTTAAACGTATAATAAGAAAGTATTTTGTTGACAAAAATTTTCAAACTCTGTCTGTCTGTCTGTTTCTGTGTCTGTCTGTCTGTCTGTCTGTCTGCCTATGTGTGATTAGGATATGGGTCAAACGGCTAAAGCTCCTAATTCCAAATATATATTTATGAGAACATTCTTCCTCTTCAAATCGGATTAGATTTTTAGTGAAATAAGTAGACCTGCAGTAGCAAGTTATTTCAGTAACAAAATCAATCTTTAGCAATATCCTGTCATGTACCAAGTTTAGACAAATTTCTTAAGAATACAAATATATACTCATTAGCAAAATGTATTATTATATCTAAAATTCTATATTTAATATTCTATTATTCGATAAATAAGTTGTAATAAATATAAAATAAATCAGTACAGTGATCGTATATAATTAGAATTCTAATTTTATTTAAAAATATTTTGGTATTAATCCTACTATATTGATAGAGATAAATAATTTAGAAATATATTGTAATATTACTTACCTATTTTCACATATTTATTCGCTATATTTTCTCCAACATAATACATAGGTATACTTAATTATTTTATTTTTACTAATAGTTTACAAATACCACATAAATAACAACTTTTAACATTCACTGATCATTCCCGCACTCTGAGATTATTAATTAAACTAAATAAAGAACTAGAGGCTTAATAGAAATATGTAAGTGTCATTGGACTCTATTATTGTCAGTTGTACGTATTATAGTCGCACTAGGAGAGGATTTAAGCCGCGGAAGTTTGAATTTAAAATATTCTAAACTCGAATCATTTCATACAATTATACAATCATAATAGTTTAATTAATTATTTTTATAATAATAATATCTTGTTATTCGTAAAAGAGTTTTACGAATAACAAGAAGCAAAAGCAGACAGTTATCGCAGACCTGAAGATGGCAAGTGTGATTTTGCCGAAACGTCGTCTAAAAACCAGCATCGGTCTTTTCAAAGACCAAGCAGTTGAAACGCGGAAGAAAACCCGGAATCCAGTGACAACATATATATATATATATCAATGATTAGGAGGTAGTACTGCTTGCAAGAATATTTTATTCACTAGTAAAGTTCGTGTTCGACCCTTGCATTGAATTCTCTCAGAATTATAATAATCCTAATTAAGAGTTTGCAGTACTTGCAAATTTTTCAGTTGAAGTGAATCCTTTTGTTGTTATTCCGTGAAAGGGTTCGTTTTCGATGCGAGCATTAAACTCTCCAAGTATTATCGACGGCTGTAAAGCTTTAGAGAGTTGTAAAATAAAGTATAATTGAAATATAAGTATTACTTCCCAATAAAATAACAATTTAATTGCTAGTCCAACAATAAGTAATTACTTGAAATTCAATTATTATTTACTGCATATATATACTAAAACGCAAGAAACAATTCACCTTCATCATCAAAATCCATGATGTAATAGTCTTAGTACGTCTATGTGAGCATTCTGATCGACGAATAAAATTTACGTTTTATGAAGTTTATTTCGAGATTATGTTTATACCTATAATATCTATATTTACCAAATTTTCTGAAACTAAATTAAGTAGGTAGCTTACCTACATTTCTTTTAAAAATAAAAAATCAAACTTTTTACTTTTATTGTAAATTATTAACAAAGCAAACTTTTTCAATAATTCTTTATTATTTAAAATGTCTTCTTAAACCTGCCCAAGCAACACAGCTTGGTTTAGTACATGTATATTATACGTAGTATACGTTTTATATTTGTGTACGGAAACGCAGGTATATTTCCGAAACGTTTCTTATATACCGGTTTTCACCAAAACGTATTTTATACGGTATTTATATGTAGTATTTATACTACCGTGTACGGATAAACCGTCAATATACGTATACATATACCATATATTTTACGAATATTGTTTCAGTCTATTGCGGGTATATGATACCTTTACATAAAACCTTTACCACTACTTAACGTTTATAATTCGTTTACGAATTACGAAATATATTTACGTATAAATATATACCGGGATTTATATGTATACGGTATACGGTAACTTTAATTATGTGTTATATACGTAATTTTGCTTTTAAACGGAATATTTAAATAAACGTATAAAAATTACACGTTTCTCATATACCAGATATAGATTATACGTATTTTGCAGCTGCGTCATAATACAGTAAATGTGTTTTGGTATATCCCTAACAACATTTTTCGAATTTTGCGGTTATTCTAATAGTTTACACTGGACGCAATAGAATAATATACAAAGATGTACTCTATGATATTTCACTGCAAAAGTTGTGAATAGAAATGTAATTTTATCAATAAGTGTTTCTACATCTATTTTTTGACCAATCTTCTGCTTAGGTACACGCTTTGTCTAGTAATTCCGCAATAAAATGTGATTCTATTCGCTTGTCTTCGTAGCCAACTTACAACAGCCGCGAAATTCAAAAAGTTCGCCCATTAAAGTATACGTATACATACATTTACTATATGTATTTTTTGAGTATATTAGAGGAATACTCTAACTCTAATGGTATCGATTAAAATATGAATGTAGGTAATACATATATAATATATATATATGTTTAATTTATTTCATCAATGCATTATTAGAAGTATTAAATTTATACTTTTGTGTCAATATGTACCGCCGCGGTATACACGCACACATCTAGGTTTTGCAGTTGGTGCTTCTTATTGTATGTGTAAGTATTTTTTTTAATACGGAATATTGAAACAAAATACTTATATAAAAATTAAACTATTTTTGTGTAACATCTTCGATTACACGTATTTTACATCTGAGATACATCTAATAGAAATATTTTGCTATTTAAGCTTCTAGAACAGAGTAGAGATATATGTAGTATATTCGCTCTATACCTTTAAATTTGGTGCACATCTGTATATTAAACATTTACCAACCACTTTCAAAATACATTTATGAATTACGGTATTTAAACGTATACTCAAATCCCGGACCAAATTCAGTGATCACACCAAACTCGTATGCACACATAGTATGTAATTGATCTTTGGAGCCGGCCGTTTTTGTGCATAAAATGCCTTGATCACGCACTTTTATTACCAAATCTCTTCGGCGATTCTAGTATGATATATGGTATTATAGATGAATACCTATTCTCTTGGTAACTCTGGAGCATATATTTTGCTACAGATATTGCTCTGCTCATGCGCACATCGAACGGTTAACGTAAGAGTTTAAGAAGTATGCAGTCGCAGTCTACTAACAGAGTAATAGTTTAAGGACTTATCAACGATTTCATTTATCTGTTAAAGTTTGGAAAATACTTTAAGTGATTGCAAATTATTTATTTCAAGTGAAGTGCAATTATTGTTGTATGGTTTAGACGTCTTTTGGTAAGTATATTACACACAATGCATGCCAAACAACCTACAATTAGTACATAATTCTGTGCAATTAATACGCCATGTTTTTGGAATGCATTCACTGCGGTTTATTAACTATAGATACATAGAAAAACCGATGTTTACCGTAAACACACCGATTTTGTTGTACAATATATTGTCTCTCTTATTTCAAGAAAATACAAAATAAAATGTTCTTTGATTTAAACAAATAATTTTGTTAAAATATTTGTTTCATGTAACTAAATTATTTGGCGAATTATATTTTAAATCAAGCGTCTAGTTGCTTCAAATAAAGAAATTGTTGACTTTCAGTTAATCTATTTTCAACTAAAACACAGATGTTAAAAGAAAGAATTATTTTAATATTACCTAAGGCATTTTCCGCCTAAAAGAGATGTATATATGGGAAGTAGAGGACTGTCTGTCTACGTTTTTTGCTGATATTTGTCCAAACGTTGCAAGTATATTTGTGCTGCGTACTGATACCGATTTCGTTTTATATTGCATTCGAGTCATTTGTACTAATTTTATAAGCTTTATTTAACAAAAATAATGTGTTTAGATTAATTAAACATCTTAGTAAATCAAGCAATCATATTTGTTGTTTTAATTAAATGCTTTCCTAATTTCAAACATACATATTAATTAAAATAACAAGTTATTATGTTACAATGAATGTGTATTATAATTAAGTTAATGAATTTATATGTTTATAGCTAAATTTTATTTAGTTAGCTTGAGCTTATTGTTTGTTGGCGCAACTATATTGGTATCTAGTAGGAAAAAATGTTATTTAGTAGAAACAACAAAATGAACGTAACAAAATTATTTGATTCCAACAACCAAAAATTAGTTTGCCTATATACAAAGAAATAATTTGGTTGGGTCATACAAAATTTGCTTGACTCAAACAAATCGGTTTTTCCGTGTATGCGTTTGACAAACATATACATTATATTTGACAATAATGTGTCCAATATCGTATCAGAATGAAATAAGAATAACTAAAAAAAACTCTGGCTTTTAATTTAGCTTAGATTTCTTTAAAATTTTGTGTTTGTTGCAGCCTATTCAACAAGTGACAAGTTCTGCTAACTCCTTGAAGTTATTGCTTGCTCCTTATTCAAATTTCTACTGTTTGGGTAAAAAATAAATTTCTTGAGATTGCAATAAATCGGAAACTATGTGGTTAAGATGTCTAAGTTAAATAAAATTGTCAGTAAACGCCATTTGCGTCGAAAATAACATAGAAAAGAAATCAACAAATCAGCATTATTCAGCAGTTACAGATACCTTCCACGATGCCTGTTTTACCCATCTCTTCTAAAGCTGCGTACAAAAATTTAGAGCTATTTTTGACAGACGAAAGCAATGCTTTGTACATGGTAAGACTACACGTTTTTATTCAATTACTTTGAGTCTGTATCCGAAACGTTTAATATTTTCTAGAGACGAAGATTAGCAGCTGTCCGGGGTTCTAGTGTAAGATCTACAGTAATGAACATTTTAAAATTTGTCCACAGCAATGAGGTTGCAATGAAGTTTAATTGGTCTTGTCATCGGGACAAGAGGGCCTTTAAACATACCGCAATAATGTCGATAGTTAATGGTAATGTTTTAGCAATTGTGCTTTTAATTAAGTATTTATATTCTTTTATTTTTAGAAGCGGTAAAACTGTCTTATTCGGGAAGGGAACCATCAGATTTGACTGATACTTGTATTAAAAATGCTGTTAAAGATTGGTTAAAATTAGCCAAACACAGATACCTTTACTCATCAAAAAAAGTAAGAGTTGAATAAAATGTTACTAGGTTTTTCTGTTTCTAGAACACGTAATCTTTAATGTTTATTACGTAATATATATTTTATTTTATTAGTTATGCATACAAATTCTTATTTTGTATTATCTATATATACCTAGTTTTATTTAATAAATTAAAATTAAAAATATTTGTAAACATAATTTTTTTTCACCCTCGACGGAATTTATCTAATTAAAATTAAAAAAAAATATTAATATGTCAGATATAATGTTTGAAAAATATCGTCGGTAGAATAAGTTTGTATCTACATACACAGAGACGTTACAAAATAGGTGAGTAAGCTTTTGTTCCTGTATCTATTACTATTCTCACATATTATCCCAATATTTTCTAATTGTATGCAATGCATCTAAGATATAAAATGTGTGGATAAAAAGCAAAATAGCTTAAAATTTTGTTTAATCACACATAACTCTAATTTTAGTATTACTAACTAAAATTGCAAAAATGTGCTCTTGCTAAATACACTTACACACTTTTATTTGTAATCTTTCCGATTAACCTTGCAGGATCTATCCTCATTTTATTTATAAATCGTACATTAATTACTTACATGAAATTATTTGGGTATATGTATTGTTTTACCTAATTTTAGTGTATACGTGTACTCAAATAATGATGCAAGTACCGCGAAATCAAAAATTATATTGATAAAGGTTTTCCATGGAATGTAAAACGTCTGTCTTAAGTTATATCATTAAGTGTCATACTGTCACTAATATTTGTCAATATGACACTTAATGATATAACTGAAGACAGACGTTTTACATTCCATGGGCAAACCTTTATCAATATAATTTTTGATCTCGCGGTATAAAATGCACGCTTAATTTCTGATGATCTTCTACGTATAAAATCAGACATTAATATAGGTATATATCAATAACGTAATTTAAGTGCAAAATGAGATACCATATCCGTATAAATTCTGTATACATGAATTGGGATAATTAACGTTAAAAGTATAGTGTAAATATACGTTTACATCATACGTATAAATTATGTATAGAAGATACGGTTTTTTTTGTATTCCGTATGTCAATGATTCCGGTTTATTAGATACGTATAAATTCAGTATATGAGAAACACTTGTTTTCCAGATTTAGTCTACCAATTATTAATGGATTTCATATAACATAAATAAACGTCGAAGTCGCGGACATTTTGCAGTTTATTATACCGTTTACATATACCGTATAATAACCAATATACCTACGTATAAATTCAGTATATGAGAAACACTTGTTTTTCAGATTTCGTCTACCAATTATTAATGGATTTCATATAACATAAATAAACGTCGAAGTCGCGGACATTTTGCAGCTTATTATACCGTTTACATATACCGTATAATAACCAATATACCGTATACCGATATTTTAGATATATACGTTTATTCTACCATTCTGTGTTGCTTGGGTGACTATAATTTACATTAATGTTATACTTTACAATTGGATAACTTGTTTCAAAGTATGTTACTGCTTAACCCAAATCAACTCTTCATTTGTCGAATTTGTAATAAATTATTATTCAGAACACCCTTCAACTTACAAGACACTCAAATGAAACAAAAAGAAAATTACACCTGATAAAGGCAAAAAATAAAAGTTAGGATAATTATACTTATGTTTTGTGTTTTTTTCTTATAATTAATCAGTATAACATTTTTTCTTATATTCTGTACAAAATTTATTAATCAATGCACACATTTTAAATTCAGTATATCTAGCCAATTTACTATATCGAATATTGTATATTTTATGTCTATGTAGGGATCACATATTTGATTTAAAGCTAATATTCTCTAAGTTGTGATACATATATACTCCAAATACTTTATATATATTTATACATTTCATTTACCTATTATAAAATATGCCGCCGTTGCAGTACAACTCTTGCATTAATTTGGCGGTTTTATTCCACATTATTTTAATAACGGATTCTTTGTAATCTTCTCCATTGCACCTTTTCATATTAAATCCCCAGTCTTTCAAAATGTTTGCAAGTTTTGTGACTGGTGTATTTCCTTCTAATTTGTAACCCCGTTCGTTGCAAAATGATTGGAATTGTTTCCATATTGAATTATTACTAACCATAGTATTTTTGCACAAATTTTCTTTAATCTGTGCGTTTATATCTTCCACTGATGATGAACTAAATCGCTTATGGCTCATTGCTTCCAATTTGCAATAATACTGGTGACAGGTGTCAAAACTAGAAAATACGTTGTCAACAAACAGAAACAAAATACTAGAAAATATTCTCGGGAGACTAATGTACCAAGATTATTCTCACTATAATAATATTGTGATTGAACAGAATTAAACACGTGTCCGCAAATACTGCTAAACGATTGATTAATAAAATTATTACAAAATAATCACCTATAATTTTAAAAAAATTACCTCTGTGAGCCGGGTTCTTGGAAAGCAAACAAGATTTGCTATACATAAAAAAAATTATTTTTCTTATTGATATCAGTACATTATGCTTTAGAGTGTATATATGTATGTATAAAAAACATTAAGTATATTTTGGTTTATCATAAAATAATCCTTTACTATTGTATCCATATTAGTGTCTTGATCATAAAAGAAAGCAAACTCTAAAATACTCAGAATATTTCACATATACTTGCAATGCTAGTAAAAAGCCGACATAAAATTGCAATAACATCCCAAATAAAAACCCGGTGATTTATTATGTTTACATTAAATGTATCTTCATGAATGTATATACCTATTCATCGTATATTTTACGTCGAAACTCTGTTGCTGGAAAGATTGACTATTTCATTCATAACAAAGTTATAGCTCAACCTACAAATATTAAACAGAATCTATACTTTAGATTGGCAAGCTTATTGTTGAGAGAACTGTACTTGTTCCAGATTTCCTCTCCGTGGATTGTTTTTCTTATATTCAAAACCAATATCTGCTAGTACCGACTCTACTAAGAGAATCAACAGAGTCTTCAAAGATATGACGCTTCCTCGGCAGTGATAATATCGAGGGTCTAGTAAAGTGTTGTTCTAAAATAACGTAATTAACATTATATGAATTATGACTTTTATTTTCATTGATTTATGTCTTAGTGCGTAAATTTACTGTTAAATGATTCACAAGCAAAGTGTAAACGAAGCTTTATATACGCCAAACTTCGATGTTAATATTTGTTGTAAAACTGGTTAAAATAATGCCAACATTATTATTTTTAATTAATATTAATCTTTAAAATAATGCTAGAAATATTATAATATACATATCTTACATTAAAAAAAAATAATTATTTTCC
This sequence comes from Amphimallon solstitiale, assembly GCA_963170755.1. NCBI lineage: Eukaryota > Metazoa > Arthropoda > Insecta > Coleoptera > Scarabaeidae > Amphimallon > Amphimallon solstitiale. Next base: position 125,074,136 of record OY720678.1, on the reverse strand, counting down.
TTGTTATGAAAGTGCGTTCTACTATACCTAATTATAGTCTGGGATTGCATTTTACCAAAGCAGTCTGCACAAATAATATAAAACATAATTATATTATAGATCTGTAAAAAGTACTTACGTATATATACAGTTGTAAAACGGTCTTGATTTGCAGATTTGTAATTCAGAAATGAAAAGTTATTAATAAAAACCCGACATTCAATAATTCATTTAATCATTTAATTAAATCAAAACAAGCATTTTATTTCAATTATTAATCCAATAACTATATAAGGATTAATTAATCATTTACCTGTAAATTTCCCGTTAATAGATGAAAATATGATAGTTTTATGTAGTTTAGGTAGGTAAGTGTAAAATATGTATTCGAATAACGATTATACAGAAGTGTCTAGAAAGATTCAAAAAGAACGCCAAGAATATATATTGATTTATAACCACCTATGAAAGACATCATCCCCAGTGTTAAAATTTTAAGCATTCTCACAAATATATGCAAATGAACGACCTAGTTGTATTAAAAGAGGGTAGACCAGAGCACGTGGCCCACATTTTAGTATTTCTTTTTTAATTTTTAGATTTTAATGTTTTATTTACTTTTTATCGAAGATGGCATTATTAAAAATTCATACCTGTTTGTGAAAATATGTACAATTTTTTCTAGGTATGTTGGCCCAAGAGCTGAGGCAGGTTGACCTTCAAAACATTTTGTAGCTGAATTTGATGTAGGAAATGTGTATCGAGCAAAAAGTATTACATATCAATAAATAGCATTTATTTTATCAAAGCATTTAAGTACAGAGCTTACATTTAGATTACAGATTACTCACTTTCTTCATCTAAAGGGGCTGAAGAATTATCACAGTGCAAATATTCATTAAATAGGCTCTTGATGTCTTTTTCAACACAATTTATACTACACCCGACTCTTTGAGAAGGGTTTGAGGTATCTAAGGCAAAAAGCATATTCTTCCCATATGGTTAACATGCCCCGTTTGCACTTGGTCATACTGCCCCATCGGCTTTTCCAGAATATAAAAGATTTTCTTCTTAGCCCATCAACAAATATTGGGTAACACTAAATACTAACATAATTCTTATACTAACAGCTTCAAACTTTTAAAAATTTACTCTAACATCAAAATTCGAAACAAATACTTTGTTTTGACACGTGTGACACTTCTGTAGAAGGAGGACGCAAGTATTGCCAACATAAGCCTTGATTCCCAGCCGACCTAAGCGACTAGTGCATGAATTAACTAGATCGGGCCAACTTGCCCCTATGGCCAACATGCCCCGGCCTACCTTACTCACAAGCAGGGTATAAACATAACACAATTGCTTACTTAACCTAGCACACGAGTATTTGTTTCGTATTGCCGAAAGATTATAAAGAGACCAACTTTAAACGATATAAAACATAACTATTAAATACGCAAGAATTAAAAAGATTTCTTTCCCATTATGAAGCTATAATTAAAAGTAACATTATAGAAGTATAACTTTACAAATAACTAAAGGAAAATATGCAGGTAAAATTGATTTACCCTGTTTCATAACAGATGATACAAAGGTTAGTTACTATTACTAAACATATACATTTTTTCTACAAAGTAATCGTAATTTCCCTCCCATAAATTACAAAAAAAAAACACAAGCAAACAAATTTACGAAATGGTTACTTGAAAGAGAGACTTAAACAAAGTGTATGTAATCTAAATTAATGGGTTTTACGTAACCTTGACCTCAGTCGGCGAGACACCAATACGATATTTCTTAGACGGGGAAATCTTCCCTGCAGTTGGGGATTAGGAAAGTAGGTGAACACTGCCGTCCCCACCACAGTATATATCCTAGAAACTGTCCATAACTTTGCCCGGTAACCAGGCATCAGGGGAAATATAAAAAACGCCGACCAGCGTTAATCGAGAACCACTCATTGATTATCCAGAACTAATCCAGTGAGTTCTTCCAAAAAAAAAAAAATCAAAATCAATACGATAAATATTTACTTCCACTACTAATCCCATTTTTATGACACTATAAGAAGGTAGGTATATGATTAAATTAGGGTGGAATCAAAAGAATTGAAGGACGACAAACGCACGAAATCAAAATTGAATAAAATAAATTTAGTAACAAAACCGAGCACTAAATCAATTATCTAAGGAAGTTCCTTTATATCACAGATATTTATATTATATGGCGATAAGTCCAGCTAAAGATAACACCAGAAAATGCCGCGTTGTGCCCAATAATAGCAAATAAAATTTTCAACTCAAAATTCCAGATCCAAATTAACGTACAGAAAAAGATATTTCGCGATACAATAACAAATCACAATTTGAATTCTAACAATCGAGAAGGTTCCTCTGTGGTTAGCAGTAATGAACTCTCCTGTTTCTAGTGGGTAGTCAAATTTGAATTGAATTCCTGAAAACAATGCTTATTCTAGTGTACCTAAATGTACTAGAATTAGGGTGAAGTATTATAGCTTTCTGGGGCTAATTACTTAAACACTTTCCTTATTTCCACATAATTTACTTAAAAACCCTTACTGTTTGTTCGTGTGGCAGTCGTATAGTTTAATCTTATGATTTAGAATTATAGGAAAGCTCATGTGTTTACGGAATTATGTAAAAAAAATATAAACGTAGATTTTTACGTTAGATACCCAGCTTTGTGCGCGATGTTATACCAATTATAAATGCATGAAACACACAGCTATAATACTATTTAAAAATAATCCGCATAATGACCGTGAAGCGTAACGATTAGCGTACCCTAGATTTTTCCTATTAATAAACGGAAGCGAAATCGTAATTTATATGTTGCATTCCACCTTCTGTACATACAATTTAAATTGCAATTAGATCGACATGTCGTTAATTGTAAACGTTTTTCGCTAAACAGTGGCGAGACTCAATTGTTAATGCAGACGCCCGAGAAAGAACAGGATATCCGAATAAAGAAAATGTAAATAATTTTCACCGCATACAATCACGGAATATAATAACATATTGTTGTGTGTCGATTGTTTTTTCGGAGAACAATGAAATATCTTCATTTGAATAACTGAATTATGAAAGACGACGTGATTTTTACGAAACCCCACGTTTATGGCGAATCGCTCTGATTCGTCCAGCTTTTGCGCCAGATATATACATACCTACTATTATTAATATAGGAATAAAAGAGAAAACCTATTCATTTTACTTTCTTATACGTAGTATAAGGAAGTATTGTGATGATGAAAATTTTCGACATCAAGATTTTTGCAGATGTCCACGTTTTGAAGTCCCCTGATACCGAAAAAGTGCTTTTTAAAAAATGTCTGTGTGTGTGTCTGTCTGTCTGTCTGTCTGTGACCAAGATAGCGGTTAAACGACTGGAGATATTAATTCCAAATTTTGTATTTACGTGTATAATCTCCCTCTTGAGAACTGATTATATTTTCAGCAAATTCGGCCGACCGGAAGTAGTAGTTTACTTCAGTGAAAAACTCGACTTTTGCCAATATTGCGTCAACTACTAAGTTTAGACAAATTTATAAAGAATTCATATGTACTTAAAATTAAATTTGAGAAGAATTTTATTAAAAGAATTTTTCGAAATTCCTACCGGAAGTAGGTTTTTTACTCTTATCGAAAATCGGTTTTTTGAAAATATGTCGTAAATTATGCATTCTATATATATTTATGAAGAGTACAAGAGTATTTAAGGGGTAACGCCACTGTAGAATGTTCAAAAAATCAATATTTTTTTTATTGGCTTAAAAAATGCCTCGAACCTTCTAAAATATGAAGCAAAAAGTCTAATTCCCGAAAACAATTTTTTTCTATGGAATGCCGATGCTAACCGCATAAAGTACGCCGAGCAGGCCTTGTCAGATGCGGGAGAGGAGGCACGCTCCAACATAAAATCGGCCAGGAAATAAATACAAGAGGAAAATTTAAACCTAGAAGGGCAACTTTATGGTCCTGGAATAGCAGATTAATGGTAAAAAATTTTAAAAGTAGAATTTTTCATTTGTTCATGTCTATAAACGTTTCAAAACATCAAACGCGTTTTTCCCGGAACATGATTTTTCAAAACGGCACGCAGCATAACTCCAACAATTTTCGATCCTTGTTTGAAAATCTAAAACCACAACTTTGCAATAACATTTCAAAGTGAAATACGTATGGGTTTTTCGATTAGTTAATTTAAACAATATTTATTAACATATTATTGTCCTATTTTTTGGGTGAAAATTGAACGACTTTATTCAAACACTCGCCAATTACAAAAAAATCAATATTTCTAAAATCCCGTACGTGTTTCACTAGATACACTCATGTAGATTACACAGATTTTTTTTCTTTTTTCCAAATTCAGATTGGCACCAGTTGTAGTGCGTGCCGCACGTCGCCTCACGTTCAACATGCATCGAGAGAATTGCTGTACTGTCGCCATTTTGGAATATTTTCTTACAAATGTTTTTTTGTAACATACTTAAGTATATGCTCAATAACTACCCCATGCATTATTTCTCTATCACCTTTCCTTCCACCCCAAAAAAAATGTCAAAAAAACGCTTTTTTAAAGGCACAGTGGCGTTACCCCTTAAAGTTGGATTTGGAATATTTTTTATATAAATGAAATTTCAAAATTCGGGCCGGAATTAACACTTTCATACGTATAAGAAAGTCGTGTGGTGGCCACACCTCATTTTTTTTGAGAGGAAAGAAGCAGTTTTTGTATTATAACGTGATTTAATGAGGATGTAATTATTGTATTCGTATCGAAAGACCGAAAAGGTCATTTGTGAAATTAATATTCCCTTGCGACATTCAAGATACATAAATCATATTTAATTGAACGTTATTTGCAAAATAAGCGCGTGCTTCATTATATATAGAAAAGGAAGTATTAATGTTGCATTGAGACATAAATTACGAATATAAATGCGCCTCCATTTCAAATTTAGATACGTATTTTTTTTTCTTCAAAATGAATAATAATGTTTGAAAATCACCATGTAATACATGGCATTCTAAATATTCTGGGAATAGTTAATAACTCGACCGATTTTACGTAACACAGGATCTTTTGTAATAATATTTACGTTTTAATAAAATAAATTAATTATTTATCTATTTAGAGAATGTATGCTATTGATCGATCACTTGTGAAAGGTAGGATAGTTTTTTAGAATCCATCCATTTAGTCATCTTTGAATTATCTGTTATACATTCATTTATATTTTCTGTCTTGTTACAGGTAAATTCTGAAATCAAAAATTGAAATTTGATGTTTTAATTGACAAGTCAAATAAAATACGCTGCGCCACTGTGGCTAAATATCCACCTGTGGTCTTGCCAAATCATTATTTTTACCCCGGCATTAATTTATAATACATATTTTTTTTATTTTGGTACTATAAAGTTCACTTTATGACACCCGTTTTGGTTGCATAAAGTATTACTTTATCGCACGCTAATTTTTTTTTTTTTGAGGTTGGTAACAAAAAAAATGAAACCAAATCATATTTAAACGTCAAATATAAACCTTTAATGTAACAAACATGTGCAATAGAAGTTGTAAAAGAATAAAAAACACACATGCTAACATTTTATTTACGAATTAACAATATAAGTTATTAACCAGTGGTGTTGTATGATAAGCTTTCTGATGCTACTATTGAAATTTACTTTCCATATTGAATAGTACAACTGTTATAAAAGTTTACTATAACACTAGAAGATTCGTGTGCATTAACGGATATTCCAAGCAGATTTTGGGAACGTATTGTCTGAATTCCTGTTGCCTAGCAGTGACTGACACGTACGTTAATTTTCTACACTAACTTAAAAGTGTTGGTATTGTTTTTAATTAATTTGTCAAGACTTTGTTGGCAAAAGATTTTATCTTCTGCTATTTTGCGAATGATTATTTCGACCTTTTTGTTGACAATTTGAAATAATTTATTGCATATTGCTGATTTTTCAACAAAATTACATATAACACGGCCGATATTGAAATATTTAAAATGTTCTACTTAAAATTAAGAATAACCAACATCAAAAAAACAGAATTTCTAAAATGTTCGAACAAAACATGTGTCTCATTTCAAGCTTTTTTGAACTTTTAATAATCGAAATAGAAAAAATAGTATAATACACGTTTCATAAGACATTTTGCGAATTCGTGCGTGCGCAAAAATTATGTGTTATGTATGTTTCGTGTTCTTCAATTCTCAATTTATAATTTAATACCTGTTTTTTTCTTTTAATATGTTATTTGTCTAAGTGAAACGAAAGTGTATGTACCGAAAAATCGAAAATATCTCTCTCCTCTGTATCATTTCCTTCTGTTGAGTTAAGTTTCCATGAAATGAAATTAATGCCATTTAATATATGCTAGTGTTTTCGTATTTGATTGTCTCGATTCATGTCTATCTTGGGCATTTTCTGTATTTAACAAACAAAGTTGTGATTTCTAAATGTTATACGATTTAAATTTATATGTTACTGACCCTGTGCTGTTAATTTTTCCACCGTAATTGCCGTGCATTTTGTTGATAAGTGTTCCTTTATTTATAGCAGGACTAGTGTTAGCGTTCTTTCTTCTAAACGTCGATCATAGATAACTTTTCATTATATAAAGGACATTTAACATTTTGTTATTTAGATAGTATTGAGACATCTGGCGAATTGTAGGGATGACTATTTTCAAAACGCTGGTTCGTTTAAAATTACTGATATCGATTACTAAATGTATTTTAGACTATTTGGACCGAATGAATAGTGATAAATATTTTGGAACAATAGAATGGCTACCCAAAAAATTATTCATTTACCATGTAGCGTCTACAGGTCTAACTCTAAAACAGAAAAATATTAAATATCTTCTATGGGGAATCACCTAGTTGAACTGAAACCTAAAGAAATAATGAGAGTTTAAAAATTTCATTTATAGTAACCACTGCAATATTGTTGGGTAAAATGTAGCTTCATCAGGTGGATGAAATTCTAAAGCTCATATTAATTGGTCTATACTTATATATAATTACAAATTTTACAGGAAGATTGATTGGACTTAGACTATAGAGCATTTACCCAGTTATCGAATTAGTGACCAGAGATACGGATTTACGAGTAAACGTCATAACATTACATTTATCAATGTTCAGTACAAGTTTACTGGAGCGTGAGCAAGCTAGAACAATAAGGAGGTTGTGTTGTAAGTGCGTGGAATCATCATCATTAGTGACAATTTTATGAATTCAGAGGTCATCACCATACGCTAATACCTGACATGTTAGCCGACCCTGAGGTCGTTGATCAATAAATTGACTAGATTTAATCCCTGAGGTACCACTGATTGCAAGGAAATCAAAGGATTTGTATGCATTATAGAAAACGTGATTTGTTTTCATTTAAAAATCTAAATACTATATAACCATATATGTATATCGATTGTTAATCTGTGACTTACATATATACATTTATACGTAAAAGGTATATGCATATATGCATGTGTTTGGGATACACACATACAATAAGTACCATTGCCGACAATCGAACGCACAGACACCGGTGTTTCGACCTTTGAGGTCTCATCAGTGTACGTGGAGACTGTCGACAATGGCTTTAAAACTTAAAACGCCACTTATGTCATTTTTGCGTGTTAAATGCAATGAGAGTATCACAGCGACATCTAACCCCCAAAGGACGACACAGAAAAAGCCTTATTGTATGTGTGTATCCCAAACACATGCATATATGCATATACGTTTTACGTATAAATGTATATATGTAAGTCACAGTATTTATTTACTACTTGATGTTAGTTTTAACATTCATGTGCTTACACTTTTCATTTTCGTTTTCATTGTTAATCGTTTAAATACAAATAAAGAGCGGCTTATTTGTATTTAAAAGGCATCTCTTCTTTCTCTGTCCGCTATATAGATGTGTTATAAAAAACTAACTGTATTCGATTATTTTTAATACAAATTGTGTCATTTGACAGAATACAATAACCGTGTATGTCATTTTCACAGTTACATTTCATGGAATCGACGAATTTTCTAGAACGGTAACTTACAACAGCATACTTTAGCGGAATGCTTAAATAGTATGGAAACATTGTTCGATATTCGTATCTGTTTAGATTAACTGAAAATGCAATCCTACATGTAACGGATCGGAAATTCAAATAATATGCATACTTCGCTGCGTGACATTCAAATTACAACATGCAGATTGCCTTCCATTGCATCGTACACGTCAACATAAGACTAATAATCGCAGTTCTATTTTACTAGTGGTAAAGCGTTTAGCTTCTTTTTCTTGAAATTGGTCGTTTATATTTCTAATGAAGCAACCGCGTACGGAAATGAGTTTATTAGGATAGTATATAAAATAGTAATGCGAGTTGTCTGCTATTGGTTCGGGAAGTTCTACAATGAAATATAGAAACACTTGCACTGCATATTTTTGTTCTGCATACTCATTATTTGCAATAACAAGAATTTATTCATTTAAGAAGGATATGAAATAAACAAACATTTACGTAAGTTAATATGCAAATAAATTATTACTACAGTAAAATACAGGATGTTCTCTAATTTACAACGTAAATTTTGCTTAATAACTGACCAGTTTGCTTTAGTAAAAATTGATACAAACTGATGCACACACACATACAAATATGGTCACGCAGTATGCTTCAATATTAATTCAATATTTCCAAAAAGCAAAAACCATATATAATTGGAAATATACATATATATCATTAAATAGAAACAGAGTAGTCGGCAAAAGTTGCCTTATCTCAGCTATTGAACTTGTTTTTTGTGGTTCTCCAAGTTCTTGGTCATTCAAGAGGAGTAAAATAGGAAGATCATTCTGTATCATGCATACATACATACATACATACATACATATACATACATATATATATATAAACAACAACAAAAAGAGAATATTGGGTAAATTCCGCTGTGTGCAACCGTAGACACATGTTTCTGACTAATTGGTCGTCATCAGTACAGTGTAGCCAAGGAATAAGGTGGGATAACCTTGGAGATGTAAGCATTTATTTTACATAGATATGTATTGAAAAATTGAATATCTTCTTGGTAGTAGTGGCATACAATGAAATAAATGTAATAACAATATGACAACTGCATAGGAGCATAGGACAGTCGGTATTACTTAATATAGTCCATTAAAAGGCTTGGGTTTACCACAAACTGTTCAGTTAATGTAATTATATAAAAATAACGACGCAACTATGTAATTAAAAATTACGAGTAGAGCTGTTGATATTATAACAAATATAGAATGTAAAATCTTAAAATTTAGTGCTTCAACATACACCTTCTTTCTTATGCTGCACTGACGAAACCAAACTAGGTAGAAACATATATGTCCGTAGCTACAAACACATCTTAACACATGCATAGTTGCATCGTTGATTGTTTGTGTATTTCAGTCAAATTGTACATGTTTAGGTGAACCTAGGCCGTTTGATAGGATTACATAAGTAATACCGATTGTCCTATGCTTATTTGCTTTCATTTTCATTTAAACATGACAGATTTTACATTCTATATTTGTTATAATATCAACAGCTCTACTCGTAATTTTTAATTACATAGTTGCGTCGTTCTTATTTTTATATAATTACATTAACTGAACAGTTTGTGGTAAACCCAAGCCTTTTGATGGACTATATTAAGTAATACTGACTGTCCTATGCTTATTTATTTACATTTTCATTTATACATATTTGATTTACATTCTATATTTGTCAATGTTTTCTAAATGACAACCAGTTGTCATATTGTTATTACTTTTATTTCATTGTATGCCACTACTATGAAGAAGATACTCAATTTTTCAATACATTTGTATATTTGGCAAAGAATTGTAATATATATTTCATACATAGATATATACACAGGTTCCTTTCGTGATTTAGCGGCTGTAAAATGAACTCAAAAACAAAAATAAGAAATTAAAACGTTTCGATAATATAGATATCATCTTTTTCAAATAATGTAACATAAACTAATTAAAACATTAAAACTCCAATTGCTATTAATAAAACTGTAACATATATTGCACAAATATTTTTTTGACAAATATATTGGCGGCAAATATATGGTACAGAATAAATAATATTGGTGTAACCTAGACGACCCAGAATACGCAAATGTAGCAGACTCAATACATTATATTAAATTATCGAATGATATGCTATTGCCAAATTATTAATTTCTGTTCGGTCATTTACTGCATTATCATGCTTCTTTATTTGTATAAGTTCTAGAAAGTTTCTAATTTTGTTATTATGTTCTTTACATAAAATTTTAGTTTCATCAAATTTAAACTTATGTTTTGTAATGTTGGTATGTTTTTTTAAGGCCGTAATTTTTTTTTTGTGCCCATTTAGTCTTTCCGATAAATATTGTTTGGTTTTACCTATACCTATACAAAATTACAATCTCCTCATGGAATTTTGTATACTACATGTATTTGTTTAAAGAAAGGATCTTTATCTTTAATATTACTAAACAAAAAATTTAAATTATGATTTTTATGTGCAATTTTGATATTAAATGGGCGTAAGACTTTACTAATTTTTTCTGATAAATTTTTTACATAAATTTATTTTATATTTTGATTCCTTATTTAGTTCTTGATTTGATAGCTTATATAAAGATATAATTAAGAATACTAAGAATATATATACTAAAAATTACTATTACAACATTATTCTTATTGGAAGAAATATCAATATGACAATAGTTGCCTTGGCAACTATTGTCATACTGCATCTCTCTCACTCGTCTAGATTAAGTAACACATACAATGAATAACTGCTTCTTTTACTATTTTTTAGCTAATAAAGGGAATATAACAAATCTGTATTTGATGTTATTTTTGTGAATATGGTTTTTATGTAAGCAGTCAAAATAGTTATACTATCATACAGGTAAATAAATGAGGCAACAAATATAAAATACAGCTTACCGGTATCACTAAAAATATGCCAATGACATTATTTAAGCGCATGAAGTGCACCAGGCCAAGTTATCGCAACAAAATACATTACATACTATTTTCGGAACATGACTGATTTCTGTCACATTAGTTAAGATTACAATTAAAAAGTAGTATTCCAAATTTCATTTATCAAGGTGCAGTTGTTCCCAAAATACGGGCATCCAAGCATCACTATTTTGAGCACTCACTAACTGACTGATTCACTGATTATAAGTCTCGTTTCTTTCCACTAAGTAAGATCTAAGAAATTCCATCCATACTGTCGAAGGTGCTGACGAGAAAAATCGAAAATTAGTAAAAATCTAATTAGTATCATAATTATTTTTTCCTATTTCGATGCTATAAACTGCGACACCCCTTTTGGTTGCATAAAGTATTACATTAATGCACGCTTATTTAATTTTTTTGGGGTTGGAAGCAAAAAAAATGGAACCAAATCATATTTAAATGTAAAATATAAGCCTTTAATGTAACAAACATGTTCAACAGAAGTTGTACAAAGAATAAAAAACACACATGCTAACATTTAATTTACTAATTAACAATATAAATTGTTAAGCAGAGTTAATTGATAAAGTTTTCTGATGCGACTATTGAAATTTACTTCCCATGTTGAACAGTACAACCGTTATAAAAGTTGAATAACATACTGGGTGATCTATTTAAAATAAAAAGCTCCTGTTGAAAAAAATGCACAATTAAAAATACCAATCGACGTGTCCGAGCGTTTTTCCAAACACGCCTCTATTTATTTATTATCGAATTTATTCCATTAAGCTGATACACAGTGTATAAAAGAAACTTGAAAATAAGCTAATACACATTTGAAAGTATAGTTATAAAGTTTTATTTTGATTGCTTATTATTAATAATTAACACTGCACAATCATTAAGTTACCAACCAACGTATTAATCATGGGATTCATTCAATGTTTCCGCCTGATTATCTTGAATGAAACCCAGACTGCCGTGTTGTATTCTCCACAGCAAGTTTCACTTATATGTTGTAACTAGTAGCGTAGCCCTCCTTTCTTACAATAATTATATTGTCTGTCCATCTATCGAAAAAAAGATAATTTGTAATTCTGGTTGTAAGTCTCGTCGACGGCGACGGCTGAGCCGATTCGATGACGATGATTATGTTTCTAAACAATGAGAATACATGAAAGAATTTAAATGACTCATACCAGAAAAGTTGTCGTCTCCCGTATTCTTCGACTGTGTTTGTGTGTGTTCAAGAAAACGTAGATACCGCTTTGTACAGGACCGGTTCGTAACATTTTCTTATTTATCATAAACATTCATAAGAATGGTTCTGTAGGGAGAAGTATGATCTGATAGTCGTAATTCATTACTGTCGATTTATTTACAACCATAATTATTATACAGCATATGTAAAATATGATTAGGCATAGGGAATCAATGCATGTAATACGTGGCAACGTGGTACCCTTACTGTCCGTCCCAATGCCGGCGATGACCGATACCATAACGATTATATCACAAATACAAGTTAGCAGTAACCATTGGACCACCTACTTGGCTGTTTATAATGCGTTCAGAAATAATGTTTACAAGTTGGAAGGATTTTTTCTTCTTTTTCCTTTCAGTAGATGCAGATAATTCTTAAGCTACGTTAATGCTGCATGTCACAAACGAAAGCCGAATTCTAACCATAATAAAATAAAAAATAACCCTAATAAAATAAATAAGAAAGGATTCTGAAAATAATAATAAACTATAAGGGGCTCAAAAATTCCTCCCTGCACAGCAAGGTATTTCCCTAGACGGTCGTCGAAATTTGCTCTTACGTTTGCTAGCATGTGAGCAGCTATTGAATTTGCAACCTCAATTATTTTTTCTCTCACGGCAACTATGTTTTCTGCTCTACCAGCTGCATGGGTATAAACAATATCCCCATAAAAAAAAGTCTTTTGGAGATGGATCAGGAGATCGCGGAGGCCATTTGATGTTTCCCGTTGCAGTAATAAGACGGCCAGAAAAGTATTACCTAGAAATTCCTTTACCCTGACTGCATTATGTGCTGGACAGCCATCATGTTGAAATCAAACAAAACTGACTTATTCCAGTGTTTTGAATGGCGGAAAGTATTTGATTTTGCAAATAATTCGCGGTACTTGTCGACATTTAATATACCATCAATAAAAAAAAACGGTCCTATCAAATGGTCACCTAAAATTCCTGCCCAAACGTTTACTTTTTGAGGATATTGGGTGCGGTTTACAAAATGCCTGTGTTCATTTTCCGTAGCCCAATATCGAAGAGCAGAGAGATTGTGCTTTCCGTGCAATGGAAAAGTTGACTTCTAGTTAATATCGGGTTGTCAATTTCCACAATACTACAAACTAATATATCCCGCCGTTCACTTTCCTCAATTTTTTGTGGAGATATCTCTCTTGGTTTGCATTTCGTGCAGTTATTGAGACAGAAACATTTTTCAAATGTATTAATACTATTATAAATTGTTTGTCCGCAAGGTACAGGACTGTCTGCAAAAGTCAGTGCAAACATATTTATGCATTTCATTGCAGAGTTACTACTATAAAACCATTTTACTATCTGAAGCTTTTCAGCGGGTGTATACAGACTCATTAAAAATTAATTTTATTGAATGCTTTTATTGCAAATCGCAACGTGTCCGCAGCTAAACATTGAATGTAAAATCTGGGTCGGAACAATCGGGATCAGAGAAAATCGTTGCGGTGTCGGTTGTCGCCGGCATTGGTGACGAACAGTAAGGGTACCACGTTGCCACGTATTACATACATACGTATATATCGCACGTATACATTGAATCCCTATGCCTAATGATATTTAACACATGCCGTATTTATTTGTGATAAAAATTCCGGTAAACGTTTTGACATATCAAGTTGTCAGATTTGTAATGTTCTAGCGTAAACGTGAAATAAATATACGTCAGCCTTGTCGGTGAATACATTATAAAAGAAATTTTGAGTAGTAAACTTTCAAGGACTGCACTCCACTGGAGCTGAGGGAAATAGTCCTCCCGTAGCAATCCAGATATCTTGGCTCGAATGGACAATCATTATTTCATCAGGTCAGCAATAGCAGGGCGGCCTAATCTATATGGATTCAAGCTTCCAATAATTCTAATGTAGCAATTAATAAATAAGTTTTTGTGCGTCCTCTTAATTAAAATGTGGTTGGGAGACAAAAATAAAGGTAAACTAACATCTGATGGAAATTTAGGTTGGGAAATAAGAGTGGGAAATGAGGGCAGGAAGTCAGCGAAAAATAAGGGCGGGAAGTAAATGTGAACAAACCTTTAAAAAGGCAGAAATGCCAACATTACACGCAGTTTCAGATATTATATTTGGCTTACATTTCCTGACAAGATTATACAATAAATATACAAACCACTTTCAAAGAATAGAAAACAAATAAACCAATTTAATCATTTCAAGATCATCTAATAAAGTGCTAGCAAGTTGTAATAAACAAAATGAAAGTGATATATTTTAACATTTAATATTGTATATTCACATAAATAGATGAAAAGTTTTTATATTTATTCCCCTAATTAATATTAGATAACAATCTATAAATTCAAATTTAACACCAACTCGAATTCTTCTCCGCTATTCCTAAATGTAAATGTCTTTATTGTGAAGTATATGTAATATATACACCATATGTACCAATATCACTAATCCACCTCTGATAATTCCCAACATTTGCACTCAATCACCACATCAGTTAGCTAGTAAATATTATACTCACACAAACATGGTAATTATAAAAAGCTTTAAGCGAATTTACCTTCACCCAGCGCTATATTTACTAATTACTTTCACTTCCATTAGATTCCTTTGCACCGTACACCTCGTACATGCAAAGTATTAAACTTCAATCGAAAAAAAGTATGAACTGTGCTGATTAATTTTTTTAAAGTTTCTTTTACTAAATCCAGTCTAGCAGGATGTCCGCTACTGTAGTAACGTGACACCTTAAACGCCAATGGTGGTAAAATTAAGCAATTACCTATTAATTATGTTAGTTTATCTCTTAAATGGTCAGTCAATTTCATGTCAATTAATATTTTCATGTGGGATGTTTCTAAAGTTTTAATCATTATCCAGAAAAGAATTTCAATTTCTCAAAATATAATTTATATTATGTTTTCATATTTCAATACAATGTTATAAATCATTGAATTTTAGGGGGACTTTCTCTGAGAAACACAAAACCATTACGAAAAGTATTGGATTTATTGTTAAAAGATCAAATATTCATACCTCATTATAGATAAATTCTTTTTCTTGAGATGAAATATCATATAGAGTATAAGTATTTTTTTGATAGTTTTAAATTTATTACTAAATATGTTGACTGTTACTTCGTAGTAAATCATAATTACTAATTATATAAGTAAAACCTTTCTCAATATGTCTTTAGGTCCTTTAAAAGTGATAAAAAACATCGTACATAGTGCGCTATTTGTATCATTAGTTTATAGTAAATACTAATAAAATTAACAAGTAGGATTATATTTAAAAATCAATGGACACTATAAATTGTTGCTTGCAGTTAATGTAGTGATGATGGAGATTCAAAAAAAAATTCAAACCAGTTATGACAATTGCAGATGGGTACTGAATCTTATTTTGGACAATTCCTATGGTGGTCCAAAGAATGCAGAAATACTCCGAATTGGCAAACAACGCATTTAAACGTTTGGTTCCATTTGCAACATCGTATTGATGTGAGTTAAGTTTCTCATCGATTATTGTTGTATTAAGTAAAAGCGAGGAATATCCTGCAAGTTCAAAACGATCTCATTGTCTATGTATCAAGTACAAAACCCTGATTCGAAAAGCTAGTGTTTAAGAAAGAAGCAGACACGAGTATGTTGAGTTAATACATTTTACTTGGCAATTAAGTACCGTAGTAGACATGGAAGCTTTATTTAGTTTACGTTGCAAATGATTAAAATAACCCTCTAAATAAATTATTCTTTATTTATTTTGGACGTCATTTCATCAACCCTTCACTTCCAAGTTCCATAACGTCACTCAGACTTTGTGAACCACTGGTATAAGGAATTGGTGGTGTTCCTCCATAGTGCCCTTCAAAGGAAATTGGAATCATCTAGCCATATGGAACACACAATTGTGTTTTCATCTATGCATATGTTACGCCCAAACAGGGAAAACGCTAACTAAGCGATAGAACAACCACAACGCGTTGTGGTAATGATGACCAAATACCGAAATGAGAAAACTTTTTGCGTTGTGTGCAATGCAAAAACGACCACCCCGCGGTCTGACCGATTGAGAACATCAAACACTGATCTGGCATCACTGTTCAGAGCCGTTCATGGAAGCTAGTTTGCTGAGCTCCCTGCTTAAGTGAAGTAGTGCGTTTTTATTTTGTTTTAACACACTGGAATTTTGTTGTGAGAGTTTCATAACAATAAAATAAATATGCAGAATACATTTAACGAAAAAATTTAAAGCATTATTGATAAGCAGGTGAAAGAATCAAAACATTTGGAAGACACCAAAATTCCTCTATCGACCAAACAATATCGAACACTGAAGAGGTATGCCATAGTAACAATTGGCGGAATTAAAAATTAATTGAAAAAATCGATACAACGCCGACAGAACATTTTAAATATTTCTGAAAAACTTAGGATATGTTTGACATCATTGATACTGTACATATAGCAGCTGGACAGTGCTTTCAAGAAAAATATATATATTTTTTATATATTTCTGTCTTACGTATACACCTACTTTGCAATATACCAGAAGTGTCTATTGCTTATATATAAAACAAATACACTGCTAAACCAGCGAAAGAGAGAAAGTTGAAAAATAAATTTAACTATTTCTGCGTTTTAGTAGCCATATCCAATAATAATAATACACTTTACCCTCCTCGACCAATAGTGGGTATTGACATTGTCATAAATTAACTTCACTACAAATGTTACATATAAAGATAAAATAAATAACAAACATTGTACTTGAAAACAGATTATACTATCACTCATGTATTCGTCTAGTAAGTATGTTATAACCTTTTTGAAATGATAAATTTTTGGCGATTATACCTTAAATTTCAGCAATCAGTAGGCAGTTTATATGTGTTTACTGACAAATACTCAGTATTTCTCATACTCAGTATTTCTCATACTAAAAGTGATCTTTTGATATTCTAAAGTATATGTATTGTAACATTGTCTATTGAACCCATTCAAGTATGTAGAACAAATATGATACATCATACAAACAGTTATTTTCTCTATACGAAAAACACAAACAAAATCTTCACTAACACTACAGCCAAGAGAACTGATTGGTGCTACTTCTTTGCACAAGGAATTTGTGTGTTCTTTTCAATTGCAATTGCAGAAAATTGTTAGTCTCAAAAACATTGTATCGTCTACTTATGCTATGTTTACATCGTTAATATTTACTAGAGAGAAGAAATTCTATCCTTTTAGAACCATTAAATTTAGTAAAAATCGTGTTAGAAATATTTAAAAGCAAATTATTATTAGCAAGAAAGGTTATCCAGTATTAGTTAAATCTCGCATATTGCTATCATTATTTTTTAAGCAATTTTGTCTTAAATAAACAAGAAAAGGACCACATGGTACTTTTAATATTATGAAAAGAAAGTACCGTTGTTGTTTTAATAACTTTATTAAATTATTAATTTCTAATTTTATTATTTTAATATAATTTAGAACTACACACTATACTTTTTCTTTTATTTCAGACAGAGGAATACGGTATGTAGACCAGATCAACCCATTTAAAACATCTTTTATAAATCCATATTAGTAACTACAAAATCTGCTTCAACAAGAACTCTGGTAATGTATTATTCAAATACAATTAAAACGTTGATATCAGAATATATACGCTAAATGAACACATTAAAACTACTTTATTATTTTACTAAATTGTACAAATTAATCACTTATTTTTTTAAATTCCAATTATTTATTAATTACATGTGCTACTAACAAAATATTCTAAGTCATTGAGATTATGCTGATTAAGTAATTAAGTGGGTATTTACAAATCGGCCTGTGAGATTAGCTAATAATTCAATTAATTATTAGGGACCGTAAAAAGATGAAGGCTGTTCTTGAATATGATGCAACACATAGGATATAAGAATTGATTGTTATTAAGTATGTATATATACATGTACTAATAAAATTGATCAGCAAATAATTATTTTGTGAATATAATATACTGAAGGAACATTCGTTAAATTACCTAAATTTTAATGTTGTATCACTATAAATATACCCATAAGAATATATAGAATAGAATTATGAGAATAGAATTAATTAAAATCTGTTTTATTATACTCATTGATTGTGTTGTGTGGTTTTATGATAGAATATCTCGCCTATCGTAAATAAAATTACTCCTTAAAATATACTTTAGGCTTTGGCATTTTACTTTTAATTTTGAGTTGGAATGTTTTGTGTGATACTTTTAACGAATTTTATTTATTTTACGTATTATACATGGGCGCGCTTTTGTATGGTTATGTTTCGTGTTCCTTCTACGGTACACTAGTACCTAATGGGTTACTTAAACTTAGTAGTTAACGAAATGTTTACTGAAGAATTAAGAATTTTTTTATACAAAAATTATTGAAAATCCTATTCCATAGTAGAGTTACCGAACAGATGCAGTAGCAACAGCGCATTTGCCCGTTTAAGCTATTACGTTAATGCAATGTTGCTACTGCAGTCTGCATCTGTTCGGTAATTCTACTATAGGTACTTCTATTCTCTTAATAAATCTCTATAAAATGCATACTTTGCAAAATATTTGAGTTACTTCGGTTCCGAATTTAATTTTTTTTTTATACAAAAGGTATTGAAAATTGTGTTTTAAATACTTATATATTCGTAATCTACCTGCACAGAAAGCATGACTTGCGAGATATTCGCAAAAAAATTGATTTTCGATAAGAGTAAAAAACTTATTGCGGTAGGAATTTCGAAAAACTTTTTTAATACAATTTTTCTCAAATTTAATTTTGAGTGCAGTTGAATTCTTTATAAATTTGTTTAAACTTAGTAGTGACGAAATATTGGTAAAATACGATATTTTCGCTGAAGTAAACTACTACTTCCGGTCTGCCGATTTTATTGAAAATCTAATCAGATCTCAAGAGGGAGATTATACAAAATTTGGAATTGATATATATAGCTGTTTGACCGCTATCGTGGTCACACTCAGCACACACAGAGAGAGATTTTTTTAAAACCAATTTTTCGGTGTCAGGGGACTTCAAAAATCTCGAGATCGAAAATTACAAAATTTGGAATTGATTTCTATAGCTGTTTGACCGCTATCGTGGTAGACATTTGCAAAAATCTTGAGGTCGAAAATTTTCGTCATCACAATACTTCCTTACTACGTATAAGAAAGTAAAATGAATATGCAAAACATAAAATAAAATAATATCTCGCCAATGATGCGTTCTACAGAGAGTAATTAAAAGTACAAGAGTATTAAGAGCTCGATTTGGAACAATTTTTATATAAAAAAAATTTCATAATTCGGACCGGAAGTAACTTTCGCACTCATCGAATAGCAGTTGTTTGCAAACATATGGCAAATTATGCATTCTATACAGATTTACTAGGAGTACAAAAGTATGTAGATTTCGATTTGGAGAAATTTTTAAATCAAAATAATTTCAAAATTCTGACCGGAAGTAACACTTTTATTCACGGGTTTATTAAGAAGATAAAAAAAGTAATTGAAATTACTTACATCGGAACTAACATACGTGTAAGAAAGTTGTGTGATGCCCACACCTCATTTTTTACTTTACTATGCAGTTTAAAACATACTATTATGCATCATAAGCTGATGATGTCACTTTCACGGTCACTGTTTCTATCTCAAATAATAAATAGTTCTCTAACATCAAGCATTAATCCATTTAAGACCCGCATTTTTTTGTACTGTATTTCATTGGTCCATACAATTTTTATATTTAGCTCATAATAACTCTTGTAATTGTTTACGTCAAAATTTCTTTTGCTTCTGACATTTTAAATGTAGAATTTTTTGAAGCAATGTCACATTTTACATACACTTTCATGTTTCGTGCAACATATTTTTGTAAGGATATAATGTAACTCGTTCTAATTGAACTTGTGGGAGCTCCATTAATGCTTGTTTAGCATCATCATTGACCAATCTGTTTTTATTAATGTTATATATTGTTTATATATTGTATGTATATGAAAATAAAATTGTTGTAATTAGTAGTTCTGACAACCTAATACGTTTACTGAAATGAGAGGGTTGCTAGGATTATTAGGTATTAGACCTACAGCTTTACTTTAGTTATTAAAATTTTCGGTTCTGTAAATGAAAGTTTTGCAAGTTGTTATTTGTCAATCATTTATAATACCAGTTTAGACTATTCTGGTTGAGCATATGGTGTATCATAATTGTCTGATAATGTTATTTAAGTATCAATAAAATACAAAATAGAAAACTAAATTCCAACGTGTTTAACACTGTCAATTCACAGCATTCAATACAAAGAAGTAATTTAAAATGAACAATCTACAAGCCTCCTATAATATATAATGATTTCATATCTAAAGCTTTCCCATTAGGAAATATTATGTGTACTTTATATTTTTATTACTCACATGTATTACATACTTGCGGTAGTGCCTAGCAGAATCATTTATTATTACAGCATTAGATCGTGAAAATAAATCAGTATTATAAGTACTTGTATATACATACCTTGTAGAAAAAAAGAGTAATATTTTATAGGAATTTATTGTTTTGTTTGTGAAAGAAAATCCTTTATTAGATTGATTCGAGCGGGCAAAAAAATGAGACATATCAGATAATAATGTAATATGGTAGTTATCTATTGCCTTATTGTGACCGTGTTTTTGTATTTTGCATTAATTAAAATAAATTAGGATTAAACGTTATGTAAACAGATTTTGTACAAAAAAGACTGTAAGTTATTAACGAATTGACAAGGTGAACTGAATAATATTTAGCTTGTGTATTAAATGATTGTTATATATGAAATTTTAATGAATCGCTTTCTGTAAATATGATAATGCCCACTGTAAAGGAACCATCAATAAATTAATTATTGATGTAATGTAAAAATGGCCCCACGTTGTAGTGCCATAATGTAAAAGAACTGGTATATGAAATTAAATTAATAATAATACAGAATTAAACTCCACGTTGCTGCGTCATAATGTAAAAGAACACACTTACCAAAATTTAATAATAAATAATATATTTATAGAACGTAAAAGAATTAATGACAGCCCCAAAAGTTGGAAACCATATTGAAAAAGAACAACTATATGAAATGGTCTATGTAGTTTAATAATAATAGGATATATAAAATAAAATATAATACATTGATTTGTTTACCTGCTAAGCTCAATTCTTATTCCAGTGCGATTCGGATAAAAGAGATGTTGACTAATTAATAATTTTTTTAGGGCATCATTTGGCATAATTTAATAAAATACTATTGTATATGTTTAGATAATAATGATATTAGAAATCAATGATTTTCATATTTTATTACAAACATAGTAAAACATTTATACAATAACCTGCTTGTAACAAAAAGAAACACATAAACAAATAAGGTCAATACATTTTTAAAACGGCAATATTTAGTAAGATTTATTCTTATTATCCATTCTAAGGAACAAGATGACAACATCGGCATGAAATAACAACTTAGGCTACATACGTTTCACATATATCTGTGTGTATACACTACTACGCCAAGAATAGATCAAATTACAGTATCGATAACAATTTGGAGACGCTTTTTATTCATACAATTTATTAAATATATTTGTCTCTCCTGGATAAATATATGTATTTATTTTGTCTCTACTTTAGAATAAATTATTATATTTAGTTCTTTATTTTATTGAAACATTTACATACAACAATTTCTAAATACCTTATTTTATTACTTCTTTCTTCTTTCTTGACTAATGAGATCTATGTAAGATCGAAACAGCTGTCTGTACGTTGTTGTGTGCAATGCCACCTTAGTGTACATTTTCATCTGCGCATTAATTGGTGTATGCATACTGAGAGTGATTCAATAATCAATAGTGTTGTAGCTTATTCTCTAAGAACTACGAATTGTAGACATGTTAATGAGAAATTATTTAATCATGGTTTTAAGTGAGAGAGACCGTATTGAAATACTGATGGTGCTTAGTTCACTCACAGAAGTTCGTCACTTATTCAATACAGTACATCCAGGCCATGTCCCAATCAGTGTTTCTACAGTGAGTTACATTCACAAGAAATTTCAAGAATATTCTCAATCTTTCTCGAAGTGGTCGTCCCTATATCACTGAAGTTATTCAACTCGACGTATTACTGTCATTAGGGGAAACTCCAAATTTTATTACACGTCAGCTTGCTCGAGAATTTAACATATATATAGTGGGTAATCTACATTAATATACCCGTTTTTTCTTTAAAAAAATAGTTTGAAATACATTGTGAAACAATCTCTTAATAAATACATGAACATGAGTTTAATATACAACAGAATTTATAAATGCATAAAAACGTTGTAGGAGCAACTCTGTCGATGATTAAAAAGGTACAAATTTCAAATCTAATTTACATTAATGTTATTCTTACTTTTTTTTACAGTTACATAATTGTAGGAAGAGGATTGTACCGTTTTATTCTAATAATAATACCGTATAGTTTAATGCTAGATGTGTTAAAAGTTATTTATTACCCATAGAAAGTATTTATATTTGCGCATATATACATACATGTGTGGTGTTGGTTTCCATATTCAAAAGTATGTAATTCCAGGAGTAATTTCTAATAAAAGAGGCAGCTGTTCTGTAATGTTTCTAGTAAAGCTTAAACGAAATGTTACCAAGACGGCATCGTTTTTAATTTACGCTGATTATGGTAAAATATAAGTATATTAATTGAAATTATAGACTATTAGACATTGAATCTATTTGAATGGATATAATAACTTAACCTGAATTTACTTTTATTAATTTAGTAAGAAGCTCTAAATAAATGATTTTGAAGCGCTATATTGATTCATATTTTGTTTTGGTAATGCAAATCTGATCATTTCCGTTACATTTATAGAATCACTTCAGTCGCATATGTAATTAGTAGGGAGCGGAATAGAGCGAGTCATGACTCATCGCCCATGGGCGCGCTATTGAAATGTTGTATTTTTAAAGAGGTTTTAATTTTATTTATATAATTGAATAACAAGTGGCTGGTGATTATAAAATACAAAATACCCTACTATTTGTTCATTTTCTCTTCTGTAAGACTTGTTCTCTTTGAATTAAGTACATCCTTGTAGATAGAAAACGTCTTTTCTACATCGCAACTGGTTATATTCAGGTAATGGAAATATTCATTTATTTCAGCGTATTTAGCATACACAATTGCCGCAATGTTATTAAACCTGGATTTCTATTAAAAACTGCGTCTAAGTCACTTGGAATTATTAATAGCCACATCTAATGTGGTTAATCCATTTTTACTTTCTTATACGTAGTATAAGGAAGTAATGTGAAATTTTCGACTTCGAGATTTTTGCAGATGTCCACGTTTTGAAGTCCCCTGATACCGAAAAAGATGTTTTTAAAAAATGTCGGTGTCTCTATGTGACCACGATAACCGCTGTAGATATCAATTCCAAATTTTGTATTTACGTGTCCAATCTCCCTCTTGAGATCTGAGTAGTTTTTCAGTAAAATCGGTAGACCGGAAGTAGCAATTTACTTCAGTGAAAAAATTAAATTTTGCCAATATTTCGTCAACTACTAAATTTAAACAAATTTATAAAGAATTCATATGTACTTGAAATTAAAATTGAGAACAATTTTATTTAAAAAGTTTTTCGAAGCTGCTACCGGAAGTAGGTCTTTTGCTCCTATCGAAAATCAGTTTTTTGCGAATATTTCGCATGTCATGCTTTTTAGACAGATACGTTACGGGTACAAAAGTATTTAAAACGTAATTTTCAATATCTTTGGCATAAAAACAATTTCAAAATTCAGACCGGAATTACCACTTTTACTCTTATCGAATAACGATTTTATGCGAATATGTCGTAAATTATGCATTCTATATGTATTTATCAAGAATACAAAAGTATTTAGTGCTAGATTTGCAATATTTTTTGAATATATGAAATTTCAAAATTCGGACCGGAAGTAACACTTTTACTCTTAGGGAGTAGTCCTTTTTTCGAATATCTTGCTAAGTATGCATACTATAGCGATTTATTAAGAGAACAGAAGTACTTAGAATAAGATTTTGAATAATTTTTGTGTAAAAAAAATATAGTATAGTTTGAAACGCTCATACGTATAAGAAAGTCGTGTGGTGGCCACACCTCATTTTTTAATTTGAGATTCGATTTTCAAAATATGTCATTAGTTTAGGCAAATTTCCAAAATGTTCCTGAAGGAATAACAACTGATTTTTTAAATTTGGGATTTGTGTTAGTTCCTTGCACTCAGAAATACTTCGAGCATCGTCATTTAAACATGTAACGAAATTTTGTAAACTATCGAAATTCAGTGCATGAAAACTATTTCTGTGTATGTTTTAGCAAAGCTAAGTGACGATATTTTACAGACTTTGCAATAAATTTCGGAATCACTGACAATTAATTTTTATTTCAGAAAAAGTAACATAAACAACGTTCTAGATCTAAATAAATGATAACTAAAAATGTACGCGTATGTTATTGAAACATACATATTATATTGCGAAATATAAGGTAAATTAGAATATCTTTCGCTCGGAAACAAAAACGTGTAGTATACTGTTAAATATATTAAAAAAATTTGGCTGCTTTGTAGAAGAAAATTTACTTCAAATGCTTGTTGAGCAACGAAATTAGATTTGGAGCTGTTTTATACGTTAATAGTTGTTGTTTACCGACTGGGTAACAACGGGTTATTCTAAGTGGTGTAATCTACGTCACTATTTACTATTTAGAATTTCATTTTAGTCAAAATACAGAAAAGTTTAGAAAGCCATATTTAGAAAGAAGTGTAAAGGGTTTTGGATGCGGGTAACTAGAAGTTGTTTCTGACGTAATTTGAGGTGCTGAATTCGAATCCACAATTTGTATTTAAGATTGGTTCCTAGTGTTCGAAATAATCAATGAATTCCTTTTTTTGCTATTTCCGGCAATATTAATGGCCATTTTATTCAATAAGAAGTGATAAACCAGAAATGAAGTATAGTTAAACTGAGTCGTTCGTGTTGTTTGGGATCTGCTTTACGCATTAGACTCCAACAGTAGTCGCTTATAATGCTCTCGCCCTGAAATCGTTGTTATCGTTTTTTGATTTTCGCCAAACGTTGATGTACCCGCTCTCGTTGCTCGCCGTTCGTATCGCACTAGTTTTCAGGGAAGAAGTTGAGATGGGAATGCAGAAAATGTACTTTTAGAGATATTCGGACTCCAATCTTGCTGTCATTTTGCTACAAATTGCCGATTATTTGCTTGAAATCTGGGAATTTGCTGTTACCTAGAAAGCTGTAAACAACACTTTGAAATGATGTCCATGCTGCCGCTTTATTGGGCATTAAATATTCTGTAAAGTTTTTGTCGGCCATTAATTTTCGAATACCAGGTGCGATAAATATTCCTTTTTTGATTTTGGCATCTGATAATTTTGAGAAACAACTTGATTATGTATTTAAAAGCAGCGGTACTTCACGGTTGCGTTGACGAAGTTCTTGATAGAATCGCGTTTTATATGAAGAGGTGGCAGGGGAGTGTCCTATGGATTAACAAGTGGTGGACAGGAGACGTTTTTGTTTCCTGGCACATACTTAATACGAATTGGCCATTCTTTTTCACATAATGATGGTCAGTTGCACGGCTTTCCCACAGGCATAAAAGACAGCAAAATTTGGTGAAACCAAATTGCATCTCATTGTCAAGACACCAATTACCTGTTGGAATAATAAGTAAGTCAATTAATGTTTCAGATTTAAACAACCACAAATAACAACACTGCCTACACTATTTACTTTAATCGCCGTCTCCAAAGCGATAACGGAAAGAATTTGCCAATAAAATAATTGAAAGTTTAATCAATATGTGACCAGGTATAAAACTTATGCATTGGAAACCTCGACATTCCCAGAGCCAAGGACCGGTAGAGCGGTCTAATCAAAATGTGAGAGACATGGTCGCTTGCGCGGATATTGGATAATAAAACCAAAGGATGGTCAGAGGGTTTAAGATTCATTCAGAATAAAAATAATCGCTACAAGAAAGCATTAAAAAAAAGCTCCTATAAAGCCGTATTTGGTAATAGGCAAAGAATTGGGTGAGCAGATTCTTCCTTGGAGAAGGAAAAATATGAACCTATGAAAACCGAAGAAGATTTGCAAAACATTTTGGATGAGATGACGCGCGGACCTGACCATGAAGTAGAAAAAACTCTAACTAGCATAGTTGTATGTGCCATATACGAAGATTATAGAATGCTCCATCCATGTAGAGAATGAAGACAAAAGTTACACTCAAGGTGTGGAATTGAAACTGATGCTATTACAGAACACTGTCAAACCGCAAAAAATTAATTAGTGAAACAAGCTGAGAAAATGTTAGCTTTGTCCCGTCAAAAACTACCTTGTGCCGCGGTGGGTCAAAACGTTATGGTCAAAGTTCCGGACGTTGACAGAAGAGACAATTTGCTCCTAGAAATGTCCTGTGGCTGTGGTTCTAAAGGTTAATGAATCTGGTTTATGTGAATTGAGAACCAAAGAAAGGACGCTGAAAACTTTTTATAGTCGAAATGAGTTTTTGGATTCCAATTTTATTACCCTCTTGGATATTTCCAGTTCTTCATTAAGTTTGAGAGAATTTTCAGCTTTAGCATCTGGCTCAAAACAAGGTTTTCTCATGTGCCATTGCAAGCGTTATTCTAATACAAAAATGTGTGTCAGTCTAAAGAGGTACTGTGCAATTCCAAATGTCACCTCGGCAGTGCTTGCAAGAATAAATGATAGACTTTTGTTTTTATTATATATTATTTTATTATATATATTTGCAGTTTCATTTATTTTTATATATTTCAGACTTCCATATATTGCAACATGAAAAAACTAAGTAACTATACATAGTCATTGGTCTTTTCAATTTTGCTGTGGTTTGTGGGTGTTCTCAATCGGCCAGACCACGGCGTGGTCGTTTTTGCATTGCACACAATGCGTTGTGGTCGGTAACAAGGGCCACAATACAAAGACATTTCTCATTTCGATCTTTAGTTATCTTACAATGACCACAACGCGTATTTGTTGTTTTTTTCGCTCAGTGAGCGTTTTCGCTGTTTGAGCGTAATACATATATAGAAGGATTCTCTGTAATTGATAAGGAATTTTATATTTTACTTTTTCTGCCCGGCCAATTTTTCCAACTCTGATTAAAATTCTCGGTTAACTAGTCATTAATTATTCATAATCATTAATTATTATAAACCGGTTATCACTACAGTGTTTAAGGATGTATTGCAGAAAGTTGACAATATATTTTCAGTGTAGGTATTTGTTCTAAAGCTTGTTTTACACCTGACAATTTATTGAACTTAAAAGTGAACTAGCAATTTAACTTAAAAATGAAGGTCACCAAATGTACGCAGTTTTATTTGTGTTAATTATAAGAACTTTTAATTGAACTAGAAATTGATAGATGTAATATCGTCAATTTTGACCAGGTTTTAGAAATTTGACGTAAAAGTGATGGATGTAAAACGATCTTAAATTAATATATGTTCTTCTAATAATATTGGCGCAATTTTCTACATTTGAATTCACTCTCTCATTTTTCTTAAAGATTATATTCTTTAGAATTAAAATTTCAATTTTGTAAATAAACTGCTAGCATTTGTTTTGTGAATATAGCATTTGATAATTTTTGTGTACATAGCACACATTTAAAATTATTAAGTAAATAATAAAGTGCAACAAACTTGAGTGATACTGAAACAAATTTATTGATTACTTACTTCTAGTGACAAATACAAAAGTATTATAAAAAAATGAAAAATTAATACAATATACACACACATATTTATTTATAATTATATAGAGTATAATTTTTAAAAAAATAAAATAAGGGTTAAAAGCACAAAGAACAAATTCAAATGTAGAAAATGGCACCAATATTATTAAAACAAAATATACTAATTTAGTTAAAATACACTAGAAAATATGTTGACAAGTTTGTACAATAAATCATTAAACACTGTAGATAACCGGTGTATTTCTTCGCGTTGAAAAACGCCGGTTAAAGATAATTAATGATTAGGCTTAATCATTGATTAGTTAACCGAGTATTTTAATCGGAGTTGGAAAAACCGGCCCTAAGTAAGTCCACGCTTGCATGCTTCGCACTTAAAATAAGAAATGACAATCGGACAAGGCTGATGAAACTATGTGGAGGCCATAACTTTACGCTTCGCAGGCCATACTCCTCGTGGAGCATAATGACTCATCGTCATTATTATTTTTTATTTCCGTTATACAATTATTATATCCCACTAAATACTGTTTGAATTGATATTATATATTAATTCAATTCTGCCCGTTTATAATTAGGTGTGTTTGAATTAAAATTATAAATTTACCAGACGCATTCTTTAGTTTCTATGGAGACATACTAGATGTCGTTGCGATATCAATGGCGCTTAAACTGAAACGCGTAAAAATATAAAGATTTCGGTCGCAAAATTCCTCGTAAAACACGACGATTACAATGCCGTGGGTGTTCCCTTCCATTTGTATTCAATAATTGTCGGACAATTCGAGCTTCACTTCGACTTGCGTAACTGTTTCCCATCCTACACAATATACTAGAGGTGTATAATAATGTATTTACATGTAATAGTGTAAATCGGACGTATATATGTATAGCTAGTGAATACACCATACTCAACACAAAAATGCACAAGAATTCAAGGAAGAATCGTGAATACACATCTGTAATAGACAGACAGCGCATGTATTATGTACATACATGTATACATATATAACTTATGCGAATATAATATAAGAGACTGCTAATGTAAAGTACAAATGTGTTCGAATTCAACTAATGGTGTGTTATCAAGATATTACAATATTTATATGTTACTTGTAAGTTTAAATGCGCGATGAATGACGACGGAATATCTAATTTTACGTCAATATCGCATTTTAAGTAATATTTTAACATTTACGTATATGTTATTTTGAAAAGTTTCCTTCTGGTTGACAGTGAAACATGAGTTGTACAAAAAATGAACAAAAACTCTCTCAAGCTTTGGATATATTTCGAATCGAATAAAATATAAGAATGTTTATTCACCAAGGAGGATATAGAAAAGAAGGAGAAAGCATTTTCGACAAAAATTGAAAGTGGGAGGGATATATTTACTTCGGCCATTGGTGGGTTATTACTTGCTTAATTGTTTAATATATATTTTGTATTTTAGTCTTTACTAAGGCTCGGTTAATATTTGATGGCATTCAGGATGCGCGAGGTGTGGCTAAAATATGTATCATGTGCGTTTAAAACATCGGTATCGAAATCAATACACTACGATTGACAAAGTGCAACTAAATTAAATACCGACTAACGTTTTCAAGTCGGTCTTTACCCCATCATATGTAGCGAAATCTATGTCTATCTCTCACGTTTCATGTTGCGTTCTCCTTTTTTGTCTTAAAATTGTCAACCACGCATGTGTCATCAGGTCCTAATCGAGCTATACCTGCCCCGACTGACGTTATTCTGCACTTTCCGGTAGGTGTCGCGATGAGTTTGACTTGATCGTTGCCAACTGGATCTCACAATCGCTGCGCGTTTTAAAGCCATCACATAACAAGATTTTTCTGAATCTGCTACCCTTAAAATATCGATCCTTAATTAACGCTATCTATTCAAAGCATTGTAAACTACTTGGTGATCGCACATTTTTAAAATTACGTCTGAAAATTTGCAATACGATTGAATTAAATCGAGCCTACAGTTACTGACATTTGACTGGTTTGATATTTTCACTATCTTTCTACTTAAATTCTTCTAATACTACAAACATTCAACCGTTTCAATCTATGTGTGCTACATACTTACCAATAGAAACTATGTCTAGTTTTTCCACGGAAAGAACCTGGCTGTTGTGACCAAATATTCTGTGCTAAAAGGCAAGTAATTCTCGTGGTATTTTAGAAAATGAGAATTGATTATCCGAAATGTAGTATAAGAAAAATTATTGGTAAATAGTAGGTTAAAACTAGAAATATTTGAATATATGTAGATGTGCAAAGATACAGCATTGGTGGACGTTATTTGGTCACTAATATTAACAATAAGTCAGAATATGTGAACTCTAAGGTATTTGAAGGGTGATTTATTACAATTTAAAAAAATCGTTATTCGGTAAGAGTAAAAGTGATACTTCCGGTCCGAATTTTGAATTTTTTTTTATACAAAAGATATTGGAAATTAAGTTCTAAATACTTATGAACTCTTTATAAATTAGTCTAAACTTAGTAATTGACGAAATATTTGCAAATTTCGATTTTTTCGCTGAAGTAAACTACTACTTCCGGTCGGCCGATTTTGCTCAAAATCTAATCAGTTCTCAAGAGGGCGATTATATTCGCGAATGCAAAATTTGGAATTGATATCTGTAGCGGTTTGACCGCTATCGTGGTCACACACAGACAGACAGACAGACACACAGACAGACATTTTTTAAAAACCACATTTTTGGTATCAGGGGACCTCGAAACGTGGACATCTGCAAAAATCTCGAGGTCGAAAATTTTCATCATAACAATACTTCCTTATACTACGTATAAGAAAGTAAAAACGGTAGAAGTGGATTTATTATGAATATTTCAACATTGTTAATTTTTGTTTTATCAATAGACTTGTGTATCCGTTGGATAAATAAAGATGCTATAGTAATTATTAAAATGCTCTAATTATTACCAATAATGCATCTTGTTTTCATAGTAAAGTTGAAAAGTGCCAACAAGAAAGTAATTAGTGTTGAGCAAATTTTAATTTTAATGTGTGCATAGAAATACAATTGATTTGATATACGCAGCACCAATATTGCGTTTTTAACTAGTGTTATTTCGGAATATTCTATGTTTGATTTAACAAGTGTACATGCATGTATATCAGTTTATTGCAATATTTGGTTATAGTGTACAACAAAGTTGTGGTTTTATTATGTATGAACAAGATCATTTAGTTTCTGTAGAAGAAATATTATTACATGTTAGGCTTAAATAAGGCGAAAATGTTAGAAAAAATTATAAAGGTAAATAAAATTGTTATTCGTGAAGCTACTCACGAACGCAACACTTTGTAAATTAGATTTCGTTTTATTTCATTATTTTGCTACATAGTCCAATAAAAATGTTGTTCAGAAGAAAGAAAATACAAAAAATTGCTTAATTTTTTCGATAGTGTAATATGTTAAAGGGATATATTCTGAGCATAATTGTAGATTTGAGGGATTCCCCGAGTGTCAGCGGCGCCGCTATCCCGAGTAACGCGTTTAATTCTATATCTCGAGAACGATTTGGTTTACACAAAAAACTGTACAAATCTTTTTCTCTCGTGATAGAACCGATTTCTATATATAGAATTAAACGCTTTACTTGCGATAGCGGCTCCGCCGACACTCGGGGAACCCCTCAAGTCTTAAATTATGCTCAGAATACACCCTTTCAACAAATTATACTTTCGAGAAAATTACACTATTTTATGTAGATTGATTTACAGTTTGACTGAACTAGTCCTTACGTTTTTTAATAAAAAAATATTCCATATCATGTTCTAAATACTTCACGTTGGATAACACCATGCGAGATGAGCGAGATATTTGCAAAAAAACTGTTAGCTAAGATCAAAAGACAAACTTTCCTAAAAACACCACAACTATTAAAGAAAAAAATTCTAGATAATCATAAACTCTACAATTTAAAAATATTTTTATTTATATACAGAGTGTTTGACAACGACGAATCAACAGAAAGTTTAGTCCTTTTACTTTCATTATATTTTATTTTATGTTTTGCATATTAATTTTACTTTCTCGACCTCGAGATGGTTTTTAAAAAATGTCTCTCTCTCTCTCTCTCTCTCTCTCTCTTTCTCCCTCTCTCTCTCTCTCTCCCTCTCTCTCTCTCTCTCTCCCTCCCTCTCTCTCTCTCTCTCTCTCTCTCTCTCTCTCCCTCCCTCCCTCCCTCTCTCTCTCTCTCTCTCTCTCTCTCTCTCTCTCATATCAATTCCAAATTTTGTATTTACGTGTATAATCTCCCTCTTGAGATCTGATTAGTTTTTCAGTAAAATCGGTAGACCGGAAGTAGCAGTTTACTTCAGCGAAAAAATCGAATTTTGCCAATATTTCGTCAACTACTAAGTTTAAACAAATTTATAAAGAATTCATATATACTTAAAATTAAAATTGAGAATAAATTTATTTAAAAAGTTTTTCGAAATTCCTACCGCAAGTAGGTCTTTTACTCTTATCGAAAATCAGTTTTTTGCGAATATTTCGCAAGTCATGCTTTTTAGACAAGTACGTTACAGGTATAAAAGTATTTAAAACATAATTTTCAATATCTTTTGTATAAAAAAATTTCAAAATTCAGACCGGAAGTACCACTTTTACTCTTATCGAATAGCGATTTTTTGCAAATATGTCGTAAGTCATGCATTCTATATATATTTATCAAGAGTACAAAAGTATTTAGAACTGGACTTGCAATATTTTTTATATATATGAAATTTCAAAATTCGAACCGGAAGTAGCACTTTTACTCTGAGCGAGGAGCACTTTTTTGATAATATCTTGCAAAGTATGCATTCTATAGAGATTTATTGAGAGAATAGAAGTACTTAGAATAGGATTTTGAATAATTTTTGTATAAAAAATTCTTAAAATTCTATAATTTGAAACGCTCATACTTATAAGAAAGTCGTGTGGTGGCCACACCTCATTTTTTTATTGAATATAAGGCCGTGTGTTGTTTATGTTTTATGACATGTTATCTGCAACGTCATGCTTAATAGTTGGGTTGTCTTAAGCTGTGTTAAATTGATGTATTGCAATGTGGTTTGAAAATTCAAAGATGAAAATGCACTCCTTAATATTATATATTATGGGCTAATCAAGAAATTGATGGATTTTGGTTATTGTGCGTGTGGATGAATGAAGGTTCAATGTTGCTGACTTGGAAATGATAATCTCGCGTTCTAGGACACGGTCAACAATATACTCTATACTCAATACTGTTCCAAATTGTCTGCTAAAGCTCTTTTGTGTTAAAGAACTACTCCGAATCAAGCTCTAATTACTTTCACGTAAAATAATCTGAATACCACGAGAGTTGCAAGATATTTGAAAAAAACTACGTTTCCCAAAGATTAGGACAAGCTTTCGTAAAAATTTTGAAACATCAACGTTATTAAAAAATATGTACTCTACAATTTAAAACTGTTTTTACTTATATACAGAGTGTTTGATACAGACGAATCAACACAAAGTTTAGTTTTTTTTTTAAATAGAAGGCCTATTATAAATTCACTTAGTCGAGAAGTGATTTTTGCAGTTTGTCCATACAATGCTTAGTTCGATATTTCAACGCATATCTATAAAATTACTAAAAATATCCTATTTAAAAATACCTACTTTCTTGCGTTTGTAGGCAATATTGCAAACAAATATAGAATGTACTCTCCAAATAACCCCATTCTTCTTCTTGTTCAACCATCCGAAAATTGCTTTAGAATCGTTTCTAATTTATATATTTATTTCTTAATGAAATCCCATTGGTTATTTATATAATATCTCAAGAAATATTGAAAACTTGTTAGATGTTCGGATTGCCGCATATGCGGATTATATAGGTCACAACACTGTTTATCCCATAAGTAGAGAATACAATCCCGGAATCTCGGGATCCCGGCCGTTTTTTGATCCCGAGCGAGAACATATCTTGTGCCTTTTTTGTTCTTTATTTTAGTATATTGTGTATTGTGTTATGCAACAATATTAATAAATAATTTTTAAGAAAATACTTAAGTTTCTTTTTTTTTTCATTTGAGCCCAATTAGAAACCACATAGTCTAATTCCGAGATTATATTATCTACTAGTGAATTATCCGGATTCGATCTACAAGTTTAATAAACACTGAAAATGGGATAAAGTATCAAATAATACTTCTAAAATATGTTTTGCATAAATGAAATCGAATAATATGAAAATTAAATACCAAAACTCAATAACGTACTAAATGAACACGTTATGATAGGTGAATACCAAATATGTAGTATAAATTACATGATGTATGAGTAACGTTCATATTATTTCAAAAATTGTTCCTCATAGCACTTGACTGCGTTAAGTTGCTTCGTTCTGCGTGACAGCCTGAATTGTTCTTGAACAAACATCGTAAATGTACGCTAAATGAATATATGTATAAGAGCACTAAATTCTAACTGTTGTTGAACGTAATGAATGAATTTTTGTTTAGCCTTTATAATTTCCATCGTCATTATAATAAGAGAATTCATGAAATATTTGCCACCGTTTTGCATTACTATTTGTGAAGATGAGAACATTTAATGGACTAAACATAAGGTTACCAGTGTTACTAGTGTTTTCATTAGAAACATTTACACCTTAGAATCTCAATTTGTATAATACAATTGTCAAGTCTTAATCCATTGCAGATATTCTACTAATAGGTACATCCTCTATCTTACATAATAATTACAAAAAAAAATGTTTGTCGCATTTTAAAATTCATCTTGCCTCCAACATGTATTTTTAATTTTATGAAGTGCCTTGCGAAACGGAATTGTTGTTTATCAGCCAAAATAGCCAAAAAATTAGGCTACTTTGGCTGTTCATCATTTTTGGTCGGCCTTATATATTGGTATCTATTTTTTGAAAAAAAAATTCGGGTGTTATTTATTATTTATTTTTGTGATCTTTGGTGCCACCTGCAGTTGCGTGTATCGAATTATCGACATACTTTAAATTGGAGATCCCTTTCCTTTCCCTTCTTCTTGCGACTTTCCGTAATTAACATTTTCTTTAAGTAAGTTGATAGTTCTGCCTTATTTTGGTAGTTTGTAATTATGCATTCGTATAATTGCAATTATCTCTTTTATCTGCAACGCCATGCTTAGTGGTTGGGTTGTCCCATTCGTTTTCAGCGTGCGATACATCTTCATTGCGCTCTCTTGATTAATAACTGTGTTAGTGAATAACCGAAACTTTTATCTCCCAAGTCTTAAGCTGCGCTAAATTAAACTATCTTTTGGAATTTAGCTTTAAAATTCGAGGATGAAAATGCACTACTTAATATTCTATATGGGTTAATCAAGAAGTTGATGGGTTTTGGTAAGTGTTCGTGTCGATGAATGAAGATTCAATGTTGTAGACTTGGAAACGATAATCTCACGTTCTAGGACACGGTAAAGAATATTCTCTTGTGTCTGTTCAAGTTTGATGTGTCTGGAATACACGTTGCTGTTTACCCGCCATTATTCATAACTCCTTTGGTTCCGAGTTGCTAGTTGCCTATATGTTATATGTGTATGGGTTTATGTTGGGAATTAATAATTAGTTCCAATGTTCAAATGTCAAACGCGTTAAAAATGTATTCACTAGTAAATTTCGATTTTGTGTTTCATCTGTGCTATTGACAGACAGATTTATCCTGTGCTTGTTTCAATTTATGTCACTTGGTTTTGCTTTAACTTAGATTTTACTTGTATTTATTGAATATACACCTTCTGTGTATTTCTGATGTGAAATTTTGTAATTTATGCCACATTTAATAGTTGTTTTAGTTTAATTTTAGCGCATTACTGTATAATACTCGGTGATTAACACAGCATCTGCTATGACTCATTTAGATAATTTTGTATGATCTTATGTGCGACTAACGAGATCGCCTACGCCTTATCACTCATTACGAACAATTATTAAGAGTCATTTGGTTTTAATATTCATAACGTTACTTAGGCTGTTTTTCTTGATTCGCCGATACTGTTCAATACGTCCTGCGTATTTTGAACTTTTAAATTGTTTAGTGACAGTCGGCATTATTATTTTAATTAGTGCAATGAACTGCCTTGCTTTTCATAATTAGTACCAAATTGCAGATAAGAATACTAGACCTTAACTTAATCTTATTACATGCTTTTATTTGCACTGTTAATAAACTTGTTGACTGGTATATGATTGTTCTTTTTGGTAAATTCTCTACTTATTAATCGCTAAGTTTTCTCCCGATTAGGTGTCAAACCAGTTGCCTGCCTTATTAATTAAGAGATATGGCGCCTTATTTAGTCCATCGTCTAATTTTTCCCTGTAGTATCGATCAAAATACACAATAGATGTTACAAGTAAGACAATAAACATTTTGTATTTAGTAAGATATAGCAAAATAAGCAAGGAGTTGTGTAAAAGGTAATGTTACCCTAAGTTTCTATTACTGAATTGTTCCAAAAGAGTTAATCAAACAGATAGGCTTTAGTTTGTCGAGTCATTTGTTCGTTCCTATTCATTAGAAGAGACGTAAAATGGTTGCAGTCTATTAAAACTACTAAATTTATTTAATAATAATTATTAAATAAATGACTCGACAAACTAAAGCCTATCTACAATTATTGTAAGTTATGCCTCCACATAGATATATTCTAGTAAATAAACTGTTCGGGTTAACTAACCCTCCGGCTGCAATAATACGAAGAACATAAATAATTATAGATGTGTTTAATTACTTAATCGCAAATCCCAAGAAAATCAGGCAAATGTGTTAAAATGTAATAAGTATTTCAGTTACGCTTCTAGAGCGGCAATGACAACGCAATTTAAACTGTGAATGCAAAATATTTGAAACGACTTAAAGCAGATACATACCAAACGTTAGATTACATTTCAACACTAACTATAATAAAATTACAACGACGGTTAAGAAAACAAAATATTAGTCTAATTAAAATTACTCTGAAACGACTGTTAGCAATTTTCGCTTTTCCAATGAAAATACATTAATCTCAGTTTAAATTTGAATCGTTATTTTTTTGTAATAAATAAACGTTTCGAATATGTACTGTCACACGAAATAAAGTATATTGAATGCATTCTCGACAATTATTTTTTTTATTACACGTTTATGTAGAGAAGACGAATCTAACTTTCTCTTTTATAGAACAGTGTCACCTTTATAAAAAGAAACAATTACGGATCATTAGATTTTTTTAGACGTCTTAAGATCTTTAAACTTCTTTAATGTACACTCGTATACTATTTAATAACGAAATATCTGACATAATAGCTTTTACATGCTTCGTTCTGTATATCTTGTTTCTATACTTCAATAAACACATCCAATAATTTAAGTTTCTAAATTAGTGGACTTAAAAAGTGTTGAATGAATTACAAAGTTTTCTATTATTATATTATGTTTGTTTTTTAATATATTGTAATGATAATATCACTTCTGAAACTGCAAGCATAATTAATTATAATTTAGATCGAGAGACAGGCAAAGCTGGAGAGGCGGCATGTTTAAATTATAAAATTTTGCTAACGACTTGATATGGAGGACTTGTGGATTTTGATGAGTGTTCGTAACAGGCAATGTGTTACTGGAAGTGTTTACTGTCCTCCTTCCTATAATATTTCAAAATATTATATCTATGGCAGATGATCTTTTTCAAGGTTTTTTCGAAGAACTCTGTCTTATGCAAATTATTGATTCTCCTACAAGATAAGGAATGAGATGCCACGTACACTTCTCTGTACGAGACATCATTCCAATCGCAGTGAATTCTATTGTGGATTTTGGCACTCTGTATGGACTTGCTGATTACCAGGTCGGAGTGGAACGGGATACGATCATAAAAGTTAATTATACCTAATTAATTAGGATGAGTGAAGACTCAGTCTGAGCACCAGTAAAAAGTTTATTATATAGAACAACATGCAATACCAGAAAAATGCAAAAAAATTAATAAATGCCTTTCTAATTTGTTTGTAATTACTTTTTTCCTGTGACGGGAAAAAAGTTTGACATTTTATCTTTCTTAACAGGTAAGAAAATGTCACTTTTTTCCCGG
This sequence comes from Amphimallon solstitiale, assembly GCA_963170755.1. Classification (NCBI taxonomy): domain Eukaryota; kingdom Metazoa; phylum Arthropoda; class Insecta; order Coleoptera; family Scarabaeidae; genus Amphimallon; species Amphimallon solstitiale. The sequence goes on along the minus strand of OY720678.1, from coordinate 125,035,844 downwards.
ATATGTACACATAAATAAGAACACGGACATTAAATATTAATATATTTTATTATACAAAAAGTTGCATTTACTTATGGAAGCCAATAACACCGTCTCCGAGAAAGAACTGCATTTCTTTTTCACCTTCCATTCAAAATAACTAAAATTCAACTTATGTTCGCAAGTTTTTAAAACCAAACACAAAATTAAATTGACATATATATTTGAATACTCGCTATAAGTACAACAGCCTACCAATTTATAACTTCATATGTCACATCGATTGATTTTCTGACTTTAATATATAGTAATAACATGTTTTTATCAATATTAAATCGTCGTTTTCCCTGTCACAGTGTCACCGTGTATTATACACGGGAAAAACATTAGATTTTAGCTCCAGGTAATGTGTGTCAAAAATACTTTTTTCCCTTGCATAATAAATAACTATTGTTCTGCCCCATGTATTACAGGACAAGATTATTATTAATTTTTTGTACTCACCGCCTGTGCGACATTTGGCGCATGTGTCGCTCGACCAGGACAGAGTATTTCCCGGTCGAGGCGACTGTAAAAATTGAAAAAAACACTTGCTCTTTGGGACATTTAAAAAAGAATCTAACTTGATAGTAATAAAATTCAGTCTATAAAATACTACTTCCCTCGACTATTCTTCACTAAAAGTTGGGGAAATAGGAGTAATAATTAAAAAATTTTCCAAATTTGTGGCGCCATCTATTTGACGACATCTTAAGCGACATCGTAAGTGACATTGAAGCGCCATCTATTTGACCACATCGACATTCATATTGGCAGTTCGTAATAAATTGTAATTAAACCAAAAAACGCAATAAATTTACTATAAATATATAAATATAAGAATAAATACCTCATTTTTGCCATGTGTAAGTTTACAATAACTTAATTTTAGGGAAGGTGAGGAATAGTTACGTACATGAAATGCTTAGGTTAGGTATGATACTAATGACATTAATCAATAATATTTTTTTAATTTAATGTTCGTACAAAAAATATTGTACAAACCACTTGCGTGAAGACATCTTCCACGTATTCGCGCAATTAAAAGCACTCGCTTCCCTTCGGTCGCTCGTGCCTTCAAAGTGCGCTCAAGTGTGAAAATAGTCTTTCTGCACTTGGTTCGTAAATAACTATTAACGAAAAAATAATATAGAAAGTAACAAACGGTAATTTCAAAAACAAGCTATTCACAATTTTCACACATAAAAGCTGTTTCTTGACCTTCACTGACAATACCGCTTCAGGCAATCTTGGCATGACTCCAGGCTTCATTCAGCATTTGATAACAGTTTTCACAATAAATACTTTCAGCATCTTTTTTAATTTCAGCTGTATCACTGTTGAGTCATGCACGTTTTACCTTTTATGTCCTTTCTCAGAGCTCTCGTGACATTTTTGTTGCTTCTTGCAGTTCTTTCATTACTTTTGATATCCGAATATTTTTTCTTCTCCTTGTTCTTTTCATCTTTTTCTGTTTATTAAGGGCGATTGCCCTTAATAAACATTCTTGTAGAGAATTTCGATCAAAACAGCAACTTTTTTCTTTTTTCTACAAGTCCTCCTCACAGTATGCTTATTCAGTAAAATCGCCAAGGGATTAGACATTGAAGAAGATATATTTAACACTCAGGAGGAGCACATGGGTTGGATTTCTTTATTCAAATCTTCACTTGCCTTGGTTTTTTGGTAAGAGGTTTAGTTACAGTTAACGGGTTGTTACCAGGGCCAGATGTAGAGCCTTTCATGAAGCTAGAAATGATGTAGGGTTTGCTGCAGAGAATTAAATAAAACAAGTTTTTTTTGTAGACCATTCACTGTCATCCAACTGCATATTAGTGGCAGCTACAGGTACATAGATAGTCTGCATCCGAAAATACACTAGGATCAGGTTGCCAAATTTCTGTTTTCTTAAAACTGGTTATTCAATTTGTCATTGTAGCAACCTTTAAGAATGCCTTCCCAAACAGCAAAGATGCCTGTAAAAGCGTAACAATCTTTGCTGGATTGCACCTAAGTCATTTTCCCCATAGTAAGGGCTTAGTGGTTTAAAAGAGTTACATCCAAAGGCTGGAGCTTATGGTAGGTGTGAGGCGGCAAACAGAGCAGCGCCACTTTATGTTCACTGGCCATGTTGATCAGATGAAAGTTTTTGTTTGAGTCGAATGTTCGTCTAGAATAAGAAGAGCAGGATTGCTCTAAAGAACTCTATACATTTTTTAAACCACACAATGGTCATCCAGCCAGATGAGTGAGTCTCACGCCAACCTTTTAGATGTAAAACAACCTCAAATTCTTCTTTCTTCTTCTTTCTCTTCCACTGACATACATACAACTGCAGTAACCATTTCTTCTCAATTTGCTGTGATATTGGCAAATACCTTACAAATTAAGCATGCATTCTATATTTATTTATTCAGAGTATAAAAGTATTTATAGCTCGATAATTTTGTTTGTTTCATATGTGAGGAAGAGAGACATGGTAAATGCGCGAACGTAAGCGACGAAACAGCTCAAAAGTTAAGTGAAATCGATATAATTACATACGTGTGCGATATTTGGCGTAAATTAAAAATAGGCCAAAAAATGCATGAAATAGATAAAAAACTTACTGGTTACAAACAATTTCAGATCAAAACACATTGATTCATGAAACTTTAAAGTCTATTTCGATCGCGGAAAAAAAGGACTTTATACAGTGATACTGTAAAAAATAATAATGATGAAATTATTATAAAATCAAAAAATGAAACACAGAAAAGCCAGGAAACAAACACAGAATTGAGAAATAAAATTAACCCTACTAAATTTTCTGTAAGTATAGAAACAATTAAAAATATAATCAAACGTGGTATTTTGGTTAGTTGCGATGATACTACTTCTAAAGGAAAAATCTAATGAAAAAAGAATTGGAAAATAAATGTGATGTATTAGATCCTAAACTTAAAGATTCACAGATTATTATAGTAGGAGTAGAAAGAGAATATATTGACATGCAGCCAGAGGACATTATGTGCGCAATTGTTAATCAGAATGACTTTAAAAAACCAGGAAGTGATACATAGGAAAAAGTAAAGATAAATAGGAAGTATCTCAGCAAACGGAAAATGAACTACGGTAACATAATAATTGATGTGAAATCGGATATATTTGGAAAAATGCTACAGAAAGAAAAAAATAATGTTGGATGGAATAAATGCGATATATATGAATACATAAATACAATAAAGTGTTATAACCATGCAACTTATAATCATGTTGCGAGGGATTGCACAGTTACTAAATCATGCGACAGGTGTGCAGATAAACAATGTACAATTGATTGTTAATGGTGTTGGTGAGGACGAGAAGTGTGTAAATTTTATGAGGATGGTAGTAAAATTAAAAATTGATTTGAATATTAACCATAGAGCATTTGACAGAAACTGTCCAAGTTATCAACGAATTCTAGAAGCACAAAAGTCTAAAATTAAGTATATTTAGTGCAAGATTAATAATTATAATACATTCTAGAAAAATAAGTAATTTTTGATATATATAGAAATATGTACAAACATCAAAAAACGTTATAATAAGTTACCTATAGAGATTAGAAATTGTGTATGTATAATTTAAAATAGGTTAGTTAGTTAGTAAACGTTGCACAATTGGTATTTGTATTGAATTTATTGTATGTATTAATAGACAAATGATGGCATTGTCTAATGTAAGTATATTAGTCCATAAGTCTGTTTACTGTTTTTTTTTATTTGGATAAATTGTTTCCTGTAAATAACAGAGTATTATTATGTCAGAAATTGCAAAAATAATATCAATTGCTAAAATAAACCTATATATAATTTCGAATAATTGTTGTGTATAAAAAACTTCAAAATTTACACCGGAAGTAACACTTTTGGTCACAAGTGTATTAAAAGGAGGAAAGTATTTAAAATTAATTTGGAACAACTTTTGTATACAAAATTTGGAAAGCACATACGTATTAGAAAATCGTGTGGTGCCCACAAATCCGTTTTTTTTAATAAATTTAATAAAACTAAAAGTCGATATATGCAAAATATGTTTGAAATATTGTGTCGATAGCATTAGATGTTTTGAAGCAGTCCTGCGTCTGGTCAAGCCCACTGACACAAACATAGATATAATTGAAGAAACAATTTTCCATAAGTAATGGACACCGAAATCAGAAGGTATGAGAAAATCTGTACATCTCTAAAAGAAGCATGATAATGTACTCGTAATTATAGTAACAATTTACATATTATTCTATATTTGTCCTTATTTAAATCAGATCGATTCTGATATATAAAGAATGGTCTCCCACATTGCGTTATGAATCAACAAGGTTTCCTCTAATAGAAATGGTTATTTGCGTGTTGTCCTAGTTTAAACGTTGCAATAACGACTGTTTAAGCGCTTATTATAGACCAGATTGAATAGTGTTATCCCAATATATACAATTATTGTTGTGTTAACAGCGCTAGAATATAGTCATTGAAGTTTTCCCGTACGATTTGTGCCTTAAATTATCGGATAATTTCTTATAATCTGACTTCGTGACTGTACATTGCATTAGGATTTATACTCGGCTCTGAGCTAGTGTATGGCCGCGATATGATTAGGTACGTGCATACATATATTGCCGTTGGTTAATTGCTTTTTAATATTTAATTATGAAATAACATGTAACGGTATCGAGTTGTATTGTTATATTCAAAGTTCTTTCTTATCTTCCTGAATAATATTAGTTATAATGATCCCATTGCAATTAATATTGTACGGTTTTAATTGATATTAAGTATACTTAATTAATTAAACTATCTATTAGTGAGTATATTTAAGGGTTCTTTTCTTGTTCGAAATTTTATTCATTGTTAAAAGCGATGAATTGAATTTACCTGTGATACCAACGAAGCCTCAACAATATTTATAATAAGTAAATTTAAATTAGATATTTATGGTAAATAATAGCAATAATAAATAATAATATCGTCTGTATTTTCAATCATTCAAATTACATAGACAAATAGAACAGATAGTTGATGAAGTTTTTAACTTTTACGAATGAACATCTTCTTATTATTATTATTCTAGAATCTAGAAGATGGGTGGATCTGTTCTGTAACTAATTATTCTTATCTTCCTGCGATAGCGTGTACCAAGTACCTTGCCTTCTTTTTGGTGGTCTTCCGGTTGGGCGTTATCCAGTATAATAGGGACTATTCTCTTTATCCTTTTTATGTGCTCGTGTCAGTATCTTCCCCATCTTACTATGTCTTGAATGCGACATGTCTGCCTAATTTCGTCATTTCTTACTCGATCCCAAACAGTTTTAATTGCTATTGTCCTCAGAGTCTTCATTTCGGATGATGGCATTGCTCTTTTTGTTTTATTGGTGTGACCTCTGGCTTCGATGCCGTAGGTAAGTACTGGTCTCACATGTGTTTTATAAATGCGGATTTTGCTTTCAATTCTCGTTTGTTTATTCTTCCATAAAACATCGCTTGAGCATCCAGAAATTGCTACCGCTTTATTAACCAGGTCATTTACCAGATTCTGGTGACTGTGATATGTTTACATCTAGGTATTTAATTTGCATTACCTGTTCTATGGGTTTATCTTGAATTTCCAGCTTGCATCTTATCGGCAGCTTTTGTTAAATCTATGATGCAAGCGTATGCAGACTTGTCAAATTCGATGGCTTTTTCCTTAATTTGTTGGATAATAATAATTGTTGATCTTCCGTAATTTAAATTTTATTCTTCTAATTCCTCCATAATTCTGCGGCCTCTGGTTTTCTCCTTTTTTAAATATGTAAATAGTAATGTTTTTATGCCATTCCTTGGGTAGTCCTGATGTTTCCATTATTCTACTAAATAGGCACAGTAGGTGTTTTATTAGTTTAGAACCTCCATACTTTAGTAGTTCATTTGAAATATTATCGTGATCAGGGGCTTCACGATTTTTCAGCTTTGTCCTGTGATATTAGTTCCATCATCTGATCTTCATTATTTTCTTCTTCTGACTGATACATTTATTTAAAACAATCTTCCCATATATGTAAAAGTATGGTTCTTGTCTGTACGAATTTGTTTTCAGGTTTCTTTCTGTTTCCAGCATTTTCCAGATCTTTCTTTGGGCTCCGTACAAGTCTTTGACATATCACAGTTACGAATGAACATAAAGTGCTAAAATGTATACCTGGACTCAGTCCCACTTTCTGAATTGTTTAGGAGAACCATTTGAAAGTTTTGATATAAATTTTGTGGGTGCATAAAATTAAGGAAAATCAGATTTTCTGTTTAATACTAAAACATAAGTTAAATACGTATATAACTGTTGTATAGGTTGTTATTATAAATTTTAATTAAATAATGGACTTGATATACAGGGTGAGTCAATTACGCGGGTAAGGCCGATTGTGCCTTTACGAGTAAAGATATTTCGAAGCGGTTTTTTTCTTGTGGTAGTTGTTTATTAGGAGCATATTTTAAAAATATGTTGTATTATACAGAGTGTTCCATAACTTGGTGGCTAACCATAGATATAGTTTTTTAAATGGAACACTCTATATATTATTGCATTTTTGAATTCCCCGTATAATTTTTAGTCAAAAAGTTATAAAATAGTATAGGCCTAAAGTGTAAAGTTTTTGACTTATTCCCATTTCTCTGAAAAATTCAATGTTTGTATAAAATTATATTTCTCGAAAACGACGTATTAGATGGCCAAAATTTTTTGCAATATTGTTTACAATAAGAGGTCCTAATAGAAGCATGTTTTATTTTTTTACAGTTACTAACTGCATGTGCAGGAAACTGGATTAAAATTAGATGACACGTTTTTGTATAAAAGTCAATTTTTTTAAATGGAACACTCTATATATCAGTTCATTTTTGAATTGTTTATTAAATTTCGTGTCAGAAACATGTAAGACGTTAATACAGTAAAAGTGACTATTACAGAGTTATTGTCGTTTTTTTGATATGCTTTTGTTAGTTTTTGCAAAGAAGTCAATTTTTTCAAATGGAACACCCTGTATATTATTTCATTTTTGAATTTCTTATTAAATTTCACATCAAAAACTTCTAAGACGTTAATACTTTAAAAGTGACTATTACTGAACTATTGTCTCTTTTTAATATAATTTTGTCAGTTCTTTTAGTATAGTACTGACAAAATTATATCAAAAAGAGACAATAGCTCAGTAATAGTCACTTTTATAGTATTAACGTCTGACATGTTTTTTATGTGAAATTTAATAAGAAATTCAAAAATGAAATAATATACAGGTGTTCCATTTGAAAAAATTGACTTTTTTGCAAAAACTAACAAAAACATATCAAAAAACGACAATAACTCTGTAATAGTCACTTTTAAAGTATTAACGTTTTACATGTTTCTGACATGAAATTTAATAGACAATTCAAAAATGAACTGATGTACAAGGTGTTCCATTAAAAAAAATTACTTTTATACAAAAACGTGTCATCTAATTTTAATCTAGTTTCCTGCAAACGCAGTTACTAACTGTAAAAAAATAAAACATGCTTCTATTAGGACCTCTTATTGTAAACAATACTGCAAACAATTTTGTCCATGTAATACGTCGTTTTCGGGAAATATAATTTTATACAAACATTGAATTTTTCAGAAAAATGGGAATAAGTCAAAAACTTTACACTTTAGGCCTATATTATCTTATAACTTTTTGACTAAAAATTATACGGGGAATTCAAAAATGCAATAATATATAGGGTGTTCCATTTAAAAAAACTATAACTATGGTTAGCCACCAAGTTATGGAACACTCTGTATAATACAAAATATTTTTAAAATGTGCCCCTAATGAACAGCTACCACAAGAAAAAAACCGCTTCGAAATATCTTTACTCGTAAAGGCACAATCGGCCTTATCCGCGTAATTGACTCATCCTGTATATATTGATATATGGCTCTAACGAAGGAATTAATCTTTTGTGACACAATACTGCTTTTTTAATAGCGCGGGGCTCTAAAGCGTTTTTCTTAAAACCTGAACCAACATATAACACAGCAAACATAATTTTAGTCACTGTCTTTTAAATTAGTATGAGGCAGACTTTGAAAATAAGCGTGGAATATTATACAGGGTCGGGCAAAAAGAGCGGAACACCGAATTTATGGCTTAACTAGCACTTTTTCGAAAATTTAACCTAAATTAAAGTTTTTGTATACTTTATGTATTATTTAATGGTGTTTGCAGATTTTCCGTTTTTGTCACATTTTTGGAGATATGATGTCACCGGATAGTATTTTAAATGAATCACCCTGTATTTATATTTTTTTTTGAGTAGATATTTTTTCCTGAATTCACTAATACCAGGTTTAGTGGGTCTCTGACTTATGGTTTCATAAGAAAAAAACAAAATTTAATGGCACCTAAATATTTATTTAATAAAAAACGAACGACAATAACTAAAGATTCTATTCATTAAGCGTCCATTAACTTTAACAAATGATTATGAAATTCATTTCTCGCTTAAAGGTGACATGAACTTTTAATGCAGCATTAACTTTTATTATGATATCGGCCCTAAGTAATTATCGCAGTAGGTATACCAAAAACTATAAAAAAAAACTATAGTTTATAAGGATTTACCTCAAACTCTTCAAGAACTAAAAGATCGAATCAGAGCGGCGGTACAAAATAGTACAACGCCTGAAATGATACAAAATTCATTAAGGTCATTTGTTGACAGATTAGGATACTGTCAGGCAGCCGAAGGTTTTCAGTTTGAACACCTATTGTAAATAAATGTACGTAGATTCAGTTATTGTCGTTCGTTTTTTATTAAATAAATATTTAGGTGCCATTACATTTTATTTTTTTCTTATGAAACCATAAGTCAGAGACCCACTAAACCTGGTATTAAGTGAATTCAGGAAAAAAATATCTACTCAAAAAAAATATAAATACAGGGTGATTCATTTAAAATACTATCCGGTGACATCATATCTCCAAAAATGTGACAAAAACGGAAAATCTGCAAACACCAATAAATAATACATAAAGTATACAAAAACTTTAATTTAGGTTAAATTTTCGAAAAAGTGCTAGTTAAGCCATAAATTCGGTGTTCCGCTCTTTTTGCCCGACCCTGTATATATAAACTGTAGTATTGCTATATGTTTGCCAGCGATGTAACTTTGAGTCATTTGTAATAATAGTATGTGCATCTTTTTCACAATATTGAGTCGAAGTTTAAGTTGAGTTATTCTGAATAAAATTCTACATCCTGTATAATATAGTAAAAAAATATAGACCATCATCATAAGGCATTAATAAAACATACTTGTTATCCTTGCGCATAAGTAAATCTCTGGCGAAGATACTCTACAATCATGTGTATACCTATATACATATAATGTATATACCTACATATATTGATTTATATATTTTATTTAAACACTCGTAAAGTATAACTTTAAAGTTTGCGATCGTAAGAAAGAACAATTAAAATTCGAGTGTTAAACACACTATCACCTCCAACATTAACCTACCACCTGTACAAACAGAAACGTTTTCGAATGTCATAAATCCGAACACGCCGTGTGGATTCATTACACTATCATGTCTCGGATAATTGAGTCTAATTTACAATATTTACATTCCATTACACTTTACATGACGGCCACTGTAATTATGTCATTACCGCGGCGAATTTTTCTACGATTACGACCGGAAAAAAATCATCGTGAAGTGGGCAAGTACGGTACCGTTTCCGCGTTTAGCATACCTCATGTTAGGTGTTGATAAATGCAATATTTATGTATGTGTGAGTAGGTTGCGTTTAAAGGTGATTCGCCGGTAAAAAGAACCAATCGGCCTAGCATTCCCATGATTCGTTCGCAATCGACCGCGTGTAATGTGGGCATTAATCCGATTTTTGTCATCACACGAATTCATACTAATTACTCGACTTGTGTTTTATATGCAATACGTATCTGTATTTCGCCGTCATTCTTTAATGTCTGAAAAGATCAAATATCGCTTTCAAATGATTATTTATTCGTTGCAAGTAAATCTATGATCTCTATTAAAAATATGATGATTCTATATGCAGAGAAACATGAATATATATTATATATATATCAGAAAAAGAAAAATATTGGGTATAATCCGCTGTAGAGCAACCGTAAACACGTGTTTCTGACTAATTGGTCGTCATCAGTACGGTGTAGCCAAGGAATAAGGTGGGATAACCTTGGAGATGTAAGCTAAACGGAAGACCATCAGGTGACAGACCACCATTTGCAACTTCCGTTTAGCTTACATCTCCAAGGTTATCCCACCTTATTCCTTGGCTACACCGTACTGATGACGACCAATTAGTCAGAAACACGTGTTTACGGTTGCTCTACAGCGGATTATACCCAATATTTTTCTTTTTCTGATATTTTATGTATCCGCAATAATTTCTTATTCTTTCATTTCTTATTCTTTTATTATATATATATATATATATATATACAGGGTATCCCAAAAACATACGGCGGTTGGGAACATCAAAACAAATATTTTTTGTTTAATAAACAATGTCCGCAAATGAGCCATATTAGCACAGAAGAGGAACAATTGTTTTGGTATTGTTTTACAAAAAAAAGTTTAGGATGTAAATCAGATTTTGTTCATGTTATCTTTTGTTTTATTGACAAATAATTGATGGATTACAAAGATTGTTGAAAACGTCGACCATTGACTTCAATACAAGGATTGATTTCTTCGGTTTATTGACTTGTGGACCCTTCAACATGTGAACATCTCGCCATTACTCTTGCTAGGAGATCTTCCGCATTACGAATAGATGTTTCGTAAACTAAAGATTTCAGATAACCTCAATGGAAAACATCCGCCTGGCCCGTGCTTTCTCCTGGTCTCAGCCACCTGGATTTTTTCTTTTGCTGTTATCTGAAATCTTTAGTTTACAAAACACCTATTCGTAATAAGAAAGATCTCCTAGGAAGAGTAATGGCGAGTTGTTCACATGTAGAAGCTATTCCAAGACTATTCCATAGGGTACGCAAGTTAATGAGCTGATGAAATCTTTGTATTGAAGCTAATGGCTGACATTTTCAACAATTTTTGTAAACCATCCTTTATTAATGTCATCCTATATATATATATACAAGAAAGAGAAAAATATTGGGTAAATTCCGCTGTAGAGCAACCGTAGACACGTGTTTCTGACTCATTGGTCGTCATCGGTACGGTGTAGCCAAGGAATAAGGTGGGATAACCTTGGAGATGTATGCTATACCGAAGACAATCAGGAGACAGACCACCATTTGTAGCTTCAGTTAGAAGATCCCCAGTTTTGAGGACAACAACTAACGTCGCCACGAGGAAGACAATGTCAACCTGCGTGCCATCCGAGAACCCAGGAAAGATAAATAAAAGGAATATCGCGGATACATGAAATACAAGAAAGAGAAAAATATTGGGTAAATTCCGCTCTAGAGCAACCGTAGACACGTGTTTCTGACTCATTGGTCGTCATCGGTACGGTGTAGCCAAGGAATAAGGTGATATAACCTTGGAGATGTATGCTATACGGAAGACCATCAGGAGGCAGACCACCACTTTTAGCTACAGTTAGAGGATCCCCAGTTTTGAGGACAACAACTAACGTCGCCCCAAGGAAATATATATATATATATTTGTAAAATAATACCAAAACAATTTTTGACATTCTTAAGGTAATGCTATACATATTATTTTAATCTACACATGTGTCTATATCTGTTAACACATAATTAACAATTTCATGTTTGATTTACACAATTCTACATTAAAATATTTTTGACATATAGTCAGTAATATTTTGTTACAATTATTTTGTTGTATTTTATCTCTTAATGGATTATTTTAGTTTATCGTTGAATACGTAATTTATTTTGGATTAAATTAATGTCATCTTCCTACTACTACTGCCACCTGGTGTGGACTTTCATAAGATTCCTATTGCCACGCGACCTGCCTTATCTCAGGTGTGTAACGTATACATGCGTTGACGGGTAGATGGCGTACGATGTTTTATTTAATAGATTTGGTATTTTTAATTATTGCTAATTTAGTTTTAGAGCTTCTTTTTGGGCTTAGAGTTATGTAACAAATTAATTATAATTATTTTCCATTTTTCTATTGTCATTTGAATCTGCGTTTATGTCGTATGTTTAAAATATCAGGTTGGGTCGCTCGGTCTTTAGGACAAATGTTCGTGTTCCGCTTGAGGTCGGTTTTTGACATGTTAGAATCTCTCTCTTGAACTTTAACGGTCATCGAGGAAGCATTAAACATCACAGAGCAGATGCAGTTCCTTTGACACTGTTTGAGAAATGAAGAATTTTTGAGTTATATCGTGTGCAATCGCTAGTACAGGCGGATTTTAATGTTGTTTCTCAAGCATTAATGTGATTTGGCGGTAAATTTAATCACATTTTCTTATGTAAAGCATAGTTAACTAGCGCTATTTTTTTATAGAATTAGATACCTTATAACTTAGAGTCTGCACTCTAATGTCGAATAGATTGTCGGTTGCCTCTGGTATACAGAGTGTTTTATTTTAGTGTTGACGTGTTGCAAATCACGATCAAACTGTTCGACTTTGGAGGGACTTTCGGCAAGTTGCCTTATAACTGTGTGCTTGTAAGAATATTGTTGGTAAATTATTTTAACTTTAAGGTTGTTTCATGTGTTCACCATTTTGAATTTCTTAAATTTTGTAATTGTACGTCATTGATAATTTTAAGTTCTGGATCACCTTGGGTGACCATTTAAGTTTTAATTAATCCTTCAGAAATTTAATACTGGCAACTGAGTTGCGCTTGTGATTTACATTTCATTGTTTTTTTTGTTTTTGAATATCTCGTGAAAAATCAGAGATTAGATAGTATAGCCGGTTTGTGTACAGTAATTGAAATGAACTGTTGAGACCTGAATTATAGTTTCAATAAACTGTTTGTTAAGTTTGAATGAGTGTGTGTTGGTCTTATTTTCTTATCACCTGGGGAGTTTTACATTGGATCTGGTCCCGGGGTCTGAATATCTGTTGGGTTTAGCATATTTTTACGGATAGGCGCCCTGACAACTTAACCTTCGACTTAGTACTGTGTTCGAACTCGCCCTTCTCTGACTGTAGCTGGAGGCAGTGCTGACTCCCATATTTAACATCGACCCTTGGGAAGTAAGAGGTAAGACTTGAGTGTTATAAGTTGGTGATTAATTAATAGACAAGCGTCTTCCTAAATTTAAATAGAAGGTTAATTACCGTGGTGGTGTCTGACTTACTACCTTCATGGAATTGGGTACCGAATTTGTTTAGGGCCTTGGCCATTTATAATTTAAATACAAGAGGGTAGCAATTTGTGTGATGAGAGAAGATGGACGTCTAAGATAATCTAGACCTTCTTATCAACCTTCATGAATAGTATGCGACAGATCTATTCAATTTCTAAAATTACTCGGTTAGTTACACAATTAACGCCGATATGTGTAATGGAATAGAATGTTGTCTGAGATAAATCTAGATCTTTTAATTAATCTGCATGGATAGTAGCTGTTCTATGCTTAATTATTTACATTTTCACTTGTAATTACACATTTCGCAGTTGCATCTTTCTATGTTAGTCATTATACACGTAGTTCGGCATTGTTGCCTTGTAATGTTGTTGGATATCGTTTTTGATACATCAAAGAATTTCCAATGATTCTGTTTAATAATTTGTTTTTTTAATGACCACATTTGCTGTTGTTTACTATTATTAATTAATTGTTATTATAATGAAACTGTTTGGATAACAGCTTGCTTTCCTATTCTTATTTTTGTTAATAATTACTATGAAATACTACTAATAAGTGTAAAGGGTGCTATAACTGGTACACTCTTCAGTTCGGCTTTCTTTCATAATTCCTCTCCAACTCTTTCTATTTCCTGCTTAGGCTTCTGTCCATTTCTACAATTAAACTCAGTTTGACATCTCATTATCTAAAGTTATGCGACTGCTGCCTTTCCTTCTTCTTGCAGTTTTCCTTGTTTCCCGTGCGTTTTTTTTTGCGTTTAGTCTTTTCATGTGTCCCCACCACCGCATATGAACTTTTTCAATATATTTTCTATCACAGTCTACCTCCAACATGTCTCTAATGGCATCGTTTTCTATCTTTTCCATTATCGTTATAATTGCTAATTTTATAAGATATTTCATGTCTGCAGCTTGTAAATAGCTTCGCACTCGATGTCCATGATTCAAAAGTATAAAATAGCGCAAGTAAGTATATAGTTTTATAGGCTACTATGTTTATGTGGTTACTTATGCCCTCTTTATTGATGGAGCTTTTTTGTTGATGTGAAAACGTTTTGTCGTTACCGTTATTCTGTTATTAATATCACAATCCATCCTCCCGGTACTGACTATAACTGTACCCAAATATTTGGAGCTTTCTACTTACTTGATCATCTGTTGGTTACTTTGTATACTAATTTTTCTTTATTTTCATGTTCTGTAGACACAAGTCTAGATTGAATTGCATAATCTTTTCTGTACTTGCCAATATCAACGCAATGTTATTCGCAGACTCACTCATTTATTTCCAAGGGCTTTATATCAACACAAATATAGAAGGAATATAAAATTTAAAGTTAAAGTTAACAGTTAATAGTCGCAATCGCAGAGCGAAGTTCAGCTAATTCTGCTTAATAACTTAACCTCGGATATTGAACCAAGAAGACTGTAATATGATAATATATGCAGCTGCAATAGCCACGGGAAGGTAAAGTGATAAAATAACTGCTCAATATCTCATGATTTCATATAAAATATGATCTCTGATATAGACTGCTAATTTTCTACTACCTGCTCTGTCCCGTCTAACCACATTAAAATCAGTCATAATTAAAGAAGCATCTTTGAAAAAGTTAATCTACGAGGGGAGGTCAAAATATTCGCGAAATGGAGGAGATGGAGAGAAGCGATTTTTGTTTTGTGCAAACTCAATGCAACTGTAAATGTCAAATGTCAGTGCGATTGGTTCAGTGACGTTTGAGATATCACCAGTTAAAGTAGTAAACGCGAAGGTAACATGCACTATGAACAAAATTGAGTATCGTGCCGTGATTAAATCCCTTACCAGGCAAGGAAAAACGCCACGGACTATTATGGAAGAGATGTCGTCTGTTAATGGGGACTTTTGCCCTGGCAAAACAACGATTAACAAATGGCATAATCAGTGGCACAAAAAAGGCACGGCACCGCCTAAGAAGCTCAAGGTGTCAGAATCGGCTGAAAAGATTATGGCTACGGTGTTCTGGGATTCAGAGGGTATTTTAATGATTGATTATAAGGAAGAGAGTGTCAGTATCATGGGGCAATACTACGCTACAATATTAGAGAAACTAAAAGACGCCATTAAAAGTAAAGAAGGGGAAATGGGCTCGAGGTGTTCTCCTTTCGCACGACAATGCATCCGTTCACAAGAGTCATTTTGTGATGCATGTTCTACACAGGTCGGACTTTGCAACACTAAGCCCCACCCTCCTTATAGTCCAGATTTGTCCACGTCTGACTACAATTTATTTCCAAAATTAAAAAGATCTTTGAGGAAAAAATATACTCATGGTGAAGAAATGAAGTCGGCTGTTTCCATCTTTTTTGCAGGCCTTGACAAAAAATTCTTTTTTGATGGTATATATAAATTATTTGAAAGACCTGAAAAATGTATTAGGGTCAAGGGAGAATGCATCGAAAAGGAAATTTAAATTTGTGTTTTATTTCACGCCCCTTCATCGTCATTCCGCGAAAATTTGGCCTCCCCCTCGAGGCATTGCAATTCAAAAAGAATCTTCTAAATTATTAGAGTCATGTTTAATTCACATTAATTAATATTTCCTATATTAAATTTCCATCTTTCTGATGTAATCAGGAAATTTTAAGCAAAATGGATGCAACGGAAGACAAAAACAAAATATACCTAAACTACAAACATTGTTAAAACAGATACTCACAAAACTCAAGATTTTAAGAAGAAGAAGAAGTCAAAAAGTTAATCTATAAGGTACTGCAATTCAAAAAGAATCTTTAAAATTATTATATTCTCGTTTAATTCACAATAATTAATATTTCTTTACTAAATTTCCATGTTTCTGATGCAAGCAGGAAATTTTGAGAACAAAATGGATGCAACGGAAGAAAAATCTGGAAATCTTTCAAAATAGTGGCAGCTCGCTCTCTTGGAAACAAAATTGACCTCAACAATAAAGTATTGGTAAAAAAAGATGCTGACATACTTCAAGATTTTAAACGTAAAATGAGTCCAATTACATCTGGGGTATTTCCATAAAAATTTAGCTGCAGTCACTGAAGTGCAAAGAAAGAATTGCATTAAATATACTGAAAATGGACAGGTAATATCAAAGAAGATGAAATATCAGCATGAAAGCCGACTGGTGCTAGATATCAAATCAGAGTATGCCCACACCACCAAAATAAAAAAAATTTAAACTATAGTAAAATAATGTGTACTCTTTTTTAGGAAAAATATTTTTCATTCTAACCATGACTTATTTTCACCAAAATATGCAATCGTTTATTGATTATAATCTCATGTGATGGTAAAAATTAATTTCACATGAATGAATGAACACTGTTTATCATTATTAACTAAATATATGAAGAATGCGTTTTGCATTTTCTGTTTTCCGTTGTTACTTACTGGGCAAATGTGTGTTTGAGATAGTATTTAATTTAAGTTTAAATCAGTATCTTGTAATTTAAATGGTTACGGTTTCCGATTATGTTTTCAATAACTGCGCATCATATTAAGCAAATTATACGTCCTTATATACATATTCATGTATCCACTTACTTATGACCACAAACAGAATAATTATCTAGTAACTATTATTTGCTTAATGTATTATCAACGATTTGCACAACAAAAGCAATTCATCCATGAAAATGGAGACGAATTTCAGACTCGATTTTTACTATTTGTTCCTTGGGTTTGGAATGTTTATCAACGTACATTGCTCTAATCGATGAAAAATGTCGACTTGTTTACTAAACGTACATATTTACCTACATAAGTCGGCTTCTAGACTCTATTATTAACTATGTGCTATTATGTATTTAGTTTTTCTCAAAGCACATTTGCCAACTGTCGTTAGAAACTGCTTACAGTACAACCATTAAAATAATAAAGATTTTCACTATAATAATAAAACTTTCTACATGCCATTTCGTTTCTAATTTAAACGAAAATGCAAGTTTTGTCTGGATGTGATAACCAAACACTTAGCTTGAAACTTACTTTAAATTAAAATAAACAGCAATTCCTGCTATGTGGATATTGACTTCATTTCTGTTTTTCGTAGTTTAATTAAAAAGATAAGACACCACAATATTTTTTATTGACTTCTTCAGTAACAAGAAGTAGTTCATCAGAAGTATTGGGAATTTTAGTTATAACTAGAGCGCGGACATGACCGGTTTAAACTACGACGAAGTTACGACGGAGCAAAGAAATAATGTAAACAACACACGCTTACTGAATAGCACTAATTCATATGGTGAACTGCAACATCTGTTTACGCCCGAGAAGTGCCCGAGAATGAGGCAAAAAATGCCCATAAAATAAGGAATTTATGAATAAAATCCCTTTTTCATCGGCGTAGATAGGAGCGTGAGGGGTTTTCAAAATTTATTATATTTACCTTGTATTTCGCAAAAGAAATAAAATTTTCATTCACACTTACATTAGTTTCGTTTTTTCATTGTTTTGACTGTTAATTACGTACTTCGTAATTTTTGTAATAGTCTGTTTAATACCGGTTTATTAAACCGACTTCTCCCAATTATCTAGACGTAACTGTGCACTGGATTTCGTTTAGTTTTAATAACATACGCGTACATTTTTAGTTATCATTTATTTAGATCTAGAATGTTGTTTATGTTACTTTTTCTGATATGAAAATGAATTGTCAGTGATTCCGAAATTTATTACAAAGTCTGTAAAATATCATTACAGAATGCCAAAATATCGCACGTTCGTCACTTAGCTTTGCTAAAACATACACAAAAATAGTTTTCATGCAGAGAATTTCGATAGTTTACAAAATTTCGTTATATGATTAAATGACGATGCTCGAAGTATTTCTGAGTGCAAGGAACTAACACAAATTCCAAATTTAAAAAATCAGTTGTTATTCCTTCAGGAACACTTTGGAAATTTGCCTAAACTAATCACATATTTTGAAAATCGAAATCTCAAATTAAAAGTTGGATTAACCACATTAGATGTGGCTATTAATAATTTCAAAAGTATTCCAAGTGACTTCGGATGTGGCCTTCGGCAAGAGTTCGACGCAGTTTTTAATAGAAATCCAGATTTAATAACATTGCAGCAATTGTGTATGCTACATACGCTAAAATAAAAGAATATTTCCAGTACGCACCTATAACCAGTTGCGATGTATAAAGAACGTGTTCTATCTACAAGGATGTACTTAATTCAAAGAGAACAAATCTTACAGAAGAGAAAATGAACAAATAATAAGGTATTTTGTATTTTATAGATCACCAGCCACTTGTTATCCAATTATATAAATAAAATTAAAATCTCTTTAGGAATACAACATTTCAATAGTGCGCCCATGGGCGCCATAGTCATCAACCATTCGTGTCCTCCCCATAGTTCTCACAGATTTCTGAAAACTTACGTCCAGTCGTTAGAAGCTTTCCTACTTGCAATTGTTAATTGAAATTATAATTGTCTGATACTATTTTCGAATTCTATTACTTATTTTATTAATATTTTCGTTAATTTTTCTTGTACCAAAAATTAACTTCTTTGCAGATTTTATTTTTTTAAAAAAACATGGCAATTTTTTAAATGAAACAGAGTTACAGTGACACTTTCAGTTACACAGGTGCTAAAATTAGAACTTTATTCTGACGCATATTCATACCATCCAAACATGTCTTTAGCAATTTTTCTATCGTTTAGTAGTGTATACAATGTTTCCAATTGTAATAAGTTTAGTATAAACTAGTATAATTTAGTATTCTTTATTAATTCTTGCATTGGTAAATAGCATTACTGTTATTAACATATCTCACCTGTTGCATGTTTATCGTAATAGAAAACCAAAGAACTTAATTTCCTTTAAAAAAAGTTCTCATGGTAATAATATCGATGTCGTTGTATGTTACTGTTGCAGACGATGGGACAATGTTATTTGTTCGAGTTTGTTGAATAAAAGTAACAAATTCAAACGATTTTATTCTTGCATAAGTCGCCTATACATACATGGTGTGCTGTTACGAACGTTGCTGAAAATTATGTCTAATTCTGGGTGGATAGATGATTGGTGCCTAGTGCTTGTTTCTATACCATTTCAGTATATCCTCCGTAAGCCATTGCGATGTCTTACTTCTATTATTATATTTCAACGGCTAAATGGTTCAGTACTAATAAGCAACAAATACCTGTTTTTTAATTTATTGTAAACAACAACAGTTTTTCTTAATTCTGGCCATAAAGTGCTCCGTAATAGTTATTTACTAACCAAGTGCGGGAAAACTATTTTCCCGCATGAGCGCACATTGAAAGCACGAGCGACCGCAGGAAGCGAGTGCTTTTAATTGCGCGAATGCGTGGAAGATGTCTTCACGCAAGTGATTTGTACAATATTTTTTGTACGAACATTAAATTAAGAAAATATTGATTAATGCCATTAGTATCATACCTAACCTAAAATAGACTACCTAATTAATTTAAGCATTTCATGTACGTAACTATTACTCATCTTTCCATAAAATTAAGTTATTATATTTTTACACATGGCAAATATGACGTATTTATTCTTATATTTATACATTTATTGCGTTTATTGGTTTAATTACAATTAACTGTCAATATAAATGTCGCGTAAGAGGTCGTCAAATAGATGGCGCTTATATGTACATTTATAGGAAGAATTTTTAATTATTACTCCTATTTCCCCAACTTTTAGTGAAGAATAGTCGATGGAAGTAGTATTTTATAGACTAACTTTTATTACTACCAAGTTAGATTTCTTTTTAAATGTCCCAAAGAGCCAGTGTTTTTTTCAATTTTTACAGTTTCCTCGACCGGGATATACTCCTTGCTGGTCGAGCGATGCATGCGCCAAATGTCACTTTACAGACGGTGAGTACAAAATAGTTACTTCCTAACCAAGTGCGGGAAAACATATTTCGCGAATGAGTGGCCACTTTAAATCACGATCGGAAGACGAATACTCTATGGACACGAATTTGCGAAATATTTCACGTACGAAGTTTGTACAATATTTGTTATACGAATACTTTAGTAATACCAGCCGTTAAATACGTTATCATGTTTGACAAACTACAATTCTGTTAGTATTAATTCAAAAATGTAGAGGTGGTAGTACTGATTATTTCAAGTGACATTTAATTTAAAATTTGTCAAACTCAGGTTGACATATACAGTAATGACTATCTGCATACACTTAAAACTCTTATATACCAGGTGTTTCGGAATTGCACGGCACTATTGTAGGTACTTGTTCTCCGGCATAAAATAAACAAAAAAGTCTATATAAACATATGTCTCAAATTAATTTATTACTAAGATATTGGAGAATAAAGATATTTATTTAATAGTACAACATCCAAAAGAACTGTTAAAAGTGGCCACCGTGTTGTTGAATGCAGCATTCAGCACGACAAATTTATGCATCTTTAGCACATCGTATAGCATCATAATGATTCTTGATAGTTGCTGCGGCTTACACGATGCGATTACTAAACTCTGATGAATCCCGATCTCCCGATCTAAAGCCGCTAGATCGGTAGTTTAGTAATCGCATCGTGGAAGCCTCAGCAACTATCAAGGATAATCCTGATGCTATACGAAGTGCCAAGGAAGAATGAATTTGTCGTGCTGAATGCTGCATTCAACAAAACGGTGGCCACTTTAAACAGTTCTTTTGGATGTTGTATTGTTAAATAAATATCTCTATGCTCCAATATATTAGTAATAAATTAATTTGAGGCATATGTTTATATGGACTTTTTTGTTTATTTTATGTTGGAGAACAAGTACCTACAATAGTGCCGTGCAATTCCGAAACACCCGATATAGTATGCGGTTATTAGGAATTCTTAGAACTAATATATAAAGTACCATTTCTTGTCTAAAAGTATCGGGTCCATACAAAAATTACTTGTAACTAAATATATTGCTAACAGATGTTATGTGTGAAATTAGGGAATCTGTATTGTTGACTGAATAGATTTAACAATGGGGATGAGACTTTGACTCCTTTTAGTAGTCTTACTGAATATAAACAATGACAAAAAATAGCTGCTCATTTTCACTGTGACTAACTAGTAAGAGTAACAGTTTGTCACTGCTACCAAAAATTAGCAGTTTTTGCCGGCTTTACACCTTACCCTCAAAATCGAGATTAATTGAAACAAACCAGTTAATCCCTGGAGAATCAATATCTGGTTGTAAAAATTGTACTATCAACATTTTTAATAATTGTTCCGTTTCAATTTCTGAACAGAATCAATAATGGTAATTTATACTATATTTGTAGCTGTTCTGACCCTTAATTATATACCTTTTTTAGTATAACAATTTTCTTTTATTATTTTCATATCAAAACAACGAACTGATCAGCGTATTATTAGGATTAGGGGTTTATGATTTTAAAATGTGATTAAATTAATCAAGTTACAGTAAGTACCAACTTTACTTCCCGCACGAGCGCTTAAAATAGAATTTCCCACACCCAATTGAAAACGTAATAGTTATTTATGTACCAAGTCACTAAAGTGATACTTTATCGAACGAGTCTGATTTACGAGCCAAGCGAGTGAAGCGAGCGCGGCGAGTAACAGACGAGTTCGGTAAAGATACTTTACTGACGTGGTGCATACAAAATTTTATCGCCAACCGTGAAAATTGTTAATTTAAGAAATAAAGATATAATAACTTATGACAGTTTATGACAGTGACAAACGATTTATGTTTAAAGTCATCAGTCATGGCTACGTTGACAGATATTAGCGGCAGGTAAAGTACTTTATTGTACAGTACGATAAAGTGTTTGTTTACCTCCGTAAAACGCTATGGTAACACATCGCTTTACTGACGGTTGGCGATAATAGTATATTACATACCGAGGTGGAAAGTGTTTCATTACTGTCGAGAGATTAGGTAGTTAACCGAGACGCGAAGCGTCGAGGTTAACTTTATCTCGAGACAGGAATGAAACTTTTCACCGAGGTTTGTATACTATTTTATTTACAACCATAATTATATTTATTTGTGATAAAAATTCCGGTAAAAGTTTTGACATATTGAGTTGTCAGATTTGTGATGATCTAGCGTAAACGTCAAATAAATATACGCCACTTTTTTTCGGTGAATAGATTATAAAAGAAATGTTGAGTAGTAAAGCCTTCCAGGTCTGCACTCCACTTGAACTGAGGGAAACTGTCCTCCCGTAGCAATCCAGATATCTTGGCTCGAATGGAGAAGGACAAGAAATCACTATTTCACATGTATTCAAGCTTCCAATAATTCTAATGTAACAATTAATTTTATTTACAACCATACAATTAATAATTATTTGTGATAAAAATTCCGATAAGGTTTTGACATATCGAGTTGACAGTTTTGTGATTGACATTGAGGTTAAGAAACGAGGGCAGTAATAGAGGGCAGGAAGTAAATGAGGGCAGTAATAATAGGGCGGGAAGTAAACGTGAACAAAGTCACACTTCCCAACTTTTAAAAAGTCAGAAATGCCAACATTACGCGTATGGTTGTAAATAAAATTGTATATTATGTTACATGAGTACAAAAAAAAACATTTAACATTCTTTGTCTAAATATCTCATAATTGTAGATCTAGTTTGGTACACAAAACGGCAAAAAGATATACCATTTCTATTAACAGAACTTACAAATCATGGACGTGATGTTATTTAAATCCTATATTTCTTAAGCAATGTCATACTTACGATTGCATTAGAAGGAATGGAAAACATTATAGCCTATCTGTTTAACGATTACATCTACTTAATTATATTTAATTTCTTCGACATTTTTCGCAATTACTCGCATAAATAGCAGATAAATAAAGATTGAATACTCTGCAATTAAAATAATAAGTAAATGGGGAAAAATTATTTTCATAACCTCTCATAAATACCGAATCATACTTTTAATGTGCATTTTTTGTATAAATTAAAAGCTTGCAGCGTATTGTACGTATGTATTGAATATTAAAAGGATTATAAATAAGTATCAATGCTTTCATTAAGATCAGTTATATTGAAATATGTTCGTGCTGATGTTTTTTAACGTCTCTATTGCCATTTTCATAAGCAATTATTCAGTTTTAATTACTCGATTGTGAATAAAATATTTGGTTCATTGCAAATACGCGATAAGTGTATTAATTAAGAAAGAAGTAGTTTAACTTGTACTTATTAATTATCCCAATAATTATTATTGTATTTGTTATTTATTAAAATGTATGTAGAACATGCCGACGGTCATAAAAGAAATTTCTAAGTATATACCTACATTGTTAACTGCTCCGAATGCCTTATTTATAATTGATATTTATGCTATATATGTAAATGGACTTTAAGACGCATAGAGAGACTAGGCATGGATGTCAAAGATTAGAGCAACCTGAAAAAAATAGGTGTAGACACCACACGACTTTCTTATATGTATGTGCGTTTTAAATTATAGAAAAGTTCTTCCAAATTAAGTTTTAAATACCTTTTGCCTTCTTAACGAAATAAAATTATTCTAAATCCTATTCTTACTTCTATTCTCTTAATAAATCTTTAGAGATTGCGTAATTTCTTTTATACAAAATTTTTCCTTATCGAACAATACTTTTGTACTCCTGATAAAACTACATAGAATGCATACTTCACGAGATATTTGCAAAAAGATGCTGTTCAATAAGAGTAAAAGTGTTACTTTCGGGTGCAAATATTTATTTTTTATACAAAAAGTATTGAAAACAAATCTTTAAATACTTTTATACTCTTAATGTGTCTGCCTAGAAGGCATGTCTTGTGAGATATTCGCAAAAAAAAAAACTGATTTCTGATAAGAGTAAAATACCTACTAGCGGGAGTTTCAAAAGCTTTTAACAAAGATTTTCACAAATTCCGTTTTGAGTGCATTTAAATTCTTTATAAATTTAATAATTATATTAGTAAAATTTGATTTTGTTACAGAAGTAAGCTACTACTTCCATTCTACCGAATTTACTATTTTGGTATCAGAGGACTTCAAAACGTAGACATCTACAAAAATTTTCTATAAGAAAGTAATATGAGATGGGTTACCACACGACATATATGGAAATAGCTTATAAAAACTTGTTCCAAATTTAGTTTTAAATGTTTTAGCGACCTAATAAATCTTGCAAAATAAGTAATTTCCGAGATATTTGCAAGAATCTGTTTTTCGAAAAAAGTAATCGTATTACATCCGAGGTCTGAAAAACTATTATTGCAAAGTTGTACTCAAATTCTTCTTTTTGTATTTTTCTATATTTCAGAATTTTAGCTCACCTCAATTTAGTAGGTGACGAGATGATAACATATTTAAAGAAAGATAACTATTTATTTGTCAGTCGCATGGACCGTACGTATACATATATAGTGCCTTAAAAGTCAGAAAATGCCAAAATAAAATTAAAACGCATGATTTTCTGGAAAAACAGAAATGGGTTTACCTTGGTTATAAAAAAGCTTTTTGTAGATTATTTCCTGTGTAGGTACCCAAAAGGGTATACGCAACCAAATTTGAAAGTTTGCGAAACTTGAGAGTAGGAATTGTTAACGAAGTTCACTCCTAAAATAATATAGAACGTTTAAGATAACTTTTATTATCATTTTTTTTTTATTTATCGTTATTTTCAACAAGTTTTTTAAAATACTAATTGACTTTCTTAAATTTCCTTTTCAATATGCGTTTATTACGTATTTATGTGGCTATTTCGAGACTTTTTCGGCACAGCCTAAAAAGGCTGGAAATTTTATTTGTAAGTTTTTGTAGGAAAATATTCAACGAGTTTAATAAAGACATATCTCAACATAGTGCATAGAATTGATAGATTCTAGTTCTTGAAATTAATTTTGTTAGGATCATGTTTCATGTTTAAATGCCATTCGCAAGAGTAATTTATTGATTTCATTTGTATAGATATATATATATATGTATTTAATGTAAATTAACTAAGTGTCATTGGCCTGTCTTGGTTTTATTGTGTTGGAGATCTTGAATACACAATAGTATAGAAAGTAAAAGCTAAGGAACCTACCGTGAAAACTCTGCTGAGTAAATCCGATGAGCTTTAGATGCCAGTTTTCTTTTTTATACACCAAACACTGATTAAAACAAATAATTAAGATGTACATTAACAACACAGTTATTTTCGAGTGATAGTTGAGAAGCTTAAGCTGAGGGATATCTACGTAATAAGAGCTCCAGGCTTGCGCGTTTTCCTCCGCCCGAGGTATACACAGGAGGCTGTGTACTTTTCAGGCGCGTATCTATTCAACTTAAGTTGACGTCAAATTTTGAAAAATCAAATGTATATAAAAGTATATAAAATTCAGCTCTAATTACTTTTATTATCATTTTTTTTTATTTATCGTTATTTTCAACAAGTTTTTTAAAATACTAATTGACTTTCTTAAATTTCCTTTTCAATATGCGTTTATTACGTATTTATGTGGCTATTTCGAGACTTTTTCGGCACAGCCTAAAAAGGCTGGAAATTTTATTTGTAAGTTTTTGTAGGAAAATATTCAACGAGTTTAATAAAGACATATCTCAACATAGTGCATAGAATTGATAGATTCTAGTTCTTGAAATTAATTTTGTTAGGATCATGTTTCATGTTTAAATGCCATTCGCAAGAGTAATTTATTGATTTCATTTGTATAGATATATATATATATATATGTATTTAATGTAAATTAACTAAGTGTCATTGGCCTGTCTTGGTTTTATTGTGTTGGAGATCTTGAATACACAATAGTATAGAAAGTAAAAGCTAAGGAACCTACCGTGAAAACTCTGCTGAGTAAATCCGATGAGCTTTAGATGCCAGTTTTCTTTTTTATACACCAAACACTGATTAAAACAAATAATTAAGATGTACATTAACAACACAGTTATTTTCGAGTGATAGTTGAGAAGCTTAAGCTGAGGGATATCTACGTAATAAGAGCTCCAGGCTTGCGCGTTTTCCTCCGCCCGAGGTATACACAGGAGGCTGTGTACTTTTCAGGCGCGTATCTATTCAACTTAAGTTGACGTCAAATTTTGAAAAATCAAATGTATATAAAAGTATATAAAATTCAGCTCTAATTACTTTTATACTATTATGTGCGTGTATTGGGAGTCTGTTGTTGACTTACACATTGCGATTTAGAGATTTTCATGTTATTAAATCGGAAACATCTACGTTTATTTCTTCTATCGCTAGTGTCATGCCCAAGTATCTAATTTTCAATATCAATATGATTTTATAATCATATGATCAAGTCAACAGTTTTAATCAATTCTTATTGAAAGAGAAACACTCAAAATAAAGATGATATTACTCTATGGATACCGCAAAAACACACTTCTCACATAAAATAAAGAATTTCCTAACTGGTTTCTTAAATACATAACTACTTCCATCTATAGAATAAGGTTATTACCGTCAGCCATTAAACAATTTACTATAATTTATTAAAGTATAGGTGTAAATTTAACACATTAATGTCGTTTTTATTAGAAAATCAATCATTATACGTTAATCCTCTTATAACATTACCCACATTCATTTCAATAATTCATTTGATTATGTCATTATAATAAATATATTTAAATGTATGCTTGTTGCATTATGAACTTATACTATATGTATGCGAGAATACGACAATACAACCAACACACGATGAACAAAAGGTAAATGTGCTTTCTTGCAGTAACAATATCTTCATACAAAATTAATGGACTTCAGTAGAGTCTGTCACTAAATGAGGATAAATGAATAGAGTGAAACATAAATATGTATATGCAGTCGCCTAATGCACTACTCATAAACTAATTAATCAACATCAAATTGTTCACTTTAAAACATAATACTCGTCCTTCCTGTTTCATTCTGAGAAACGTTGGTTAGAATAATTTTGTTAACATATGACCAATTTACTGTTAGAGATAGTATAGGATTATAAATTTGCGGACGGACATACAGGGTTATTCATTTAAAAGGCAACGTGCATTTTGCAGCTGCGCGCTGTAACAAAGTCGAACTATACAGCGTACATGAAACGCACTGAACGTCATTTGTTCTTATTTAACAAATGGAAAACAAATAGTTCTCATCAATATTTTAATAAATAATGTCCAAACAACTATTAGTAGTGATCTGAAAGAAATCAAACCATTCCTTAGGGTTTAATCCTGATCTTTTTCTGTTTTTGGTTGTTTGTAAATTATCTACGTAAATCGTTGCAAAAATGTGGATTTTGACATGCGA
The DNA here is from genome assembly GCA_963170755.1 of Amphimallon solstitiale. NCBI lineage: Eukaryota > Metazoa > Arthropoda > Insecta > Coleoptera > Scarabaeidae > Amphimallon > Amphimallon solstitiale. Next base: position 125,008,200 of record OY720678.1, on the reverse strand, counting down.
AGTATATGAGGAATTATCATTGGAAAATATGAGAAATATTTATGGCATGATGACTTGGTGTAATGGAAATATTCTACACTTAATTGTAAGCAAAATCACCTTTCTTGTCTAGAATCAATGCAAAAGGTTCCTATACGTAAAATATAATTATAAATCATTGCATCAATCATCGTAACTGATGGGTGTACTTTTTGATAACTCGCTGAACTGTTGCGATCATGTAAATAATATGTGCAGTCAATAAAGGAGAGCGTTTAAGGACTTTCTATTTTCTTTACGTTAAATCCTTAAATATAGGGTATGGAATATTGGGTTCGTTTTCATATAACGTTTTTCTTTTCCAAAAAACTATTTTAAAGAAAAATGAAAACCCTAACTTTTCCATATCCATATATATGCGAATTATTGAATTTTTTTAATAAAAATACTCAGTGCTTTTGTACTAACGCTGGAATGATTAGCTAGAATATGAAATTGTCAAACAACTACTCTGTATGAAAGAGGACCATACTATACAACAATTAAGACTTCAAAGCCCTCCGCGGTTATCTAAAACCGTATGTGATGAAGTAGCACAATTAATATAATTGCCAGTTTTTTTAATGTGTTGTGTTTTTTCCAACAAGTACTAGAATTACGGCGTGATTTACTCTGTACTATCTATACCGGCAGACGTTCTTCTGCCCTTTCCGCTTGGTGGCACGATGAAGGTAATTTGGTTAAAGTGCCTGTATAATAAATAATAAAAATGTTAATTTGAGGATGGCAATAATACAGACTAATAATACTTAAATGATGTTCATATGTGAAAATTTAATTCTACTTTAATTAATAACTCGACCATAGCGCCACCTATCCTTTCCATGTTTTGTGTTTCTCTTTTTTGGCATTAAACCAACATATATTGTAAATATGACTCATTTCTATGCATGAGTCATTACAGCGCCACCTATCATATCCTAGCATACCTATGAACCATCGCTTCGGCAAAACAAATGTATTGTGTTAATATGACTTAAATAGATCAAGTCGTTCGGAAGTTACACTGTCACTAACACACGCACCAACGGATTTTCTTTTAATTGAAAACATCAATTGAGTTATTTCTATCCCGGGAGCATAAAGATAAAAACAAATAAGAATCAACCAAATATGTTGTTCTTATCGTCAGTTATGATCGAGAGTGCATAGAAAAATTGTGATTTTTGTAGTTTATTCGAATTTTCCAACTTTTGTTTGTAGTTATCCCGATTTTTTTGTTACTAAAACTTTTCCAGGACCATAACAAAATAAAACAAATAAATAATTAGGCACATCCATCGTTCGATTCGAGAATTATGGTTTTGAGTTCATACAAAAATCCTATAGAAAACAGCACTTTCAGTTTTCCCGAACGTTACAATTTTCCGGGCAACTTTTCCAATTTTTCTCTTCCTAAAAGCCCTACTCGGACAATTACGAACATTTTTAAAAAGAAATTAACCAAATCGGTCTAGCCGGTCTCAAGTGATACCCTTACCAAGGTACAGCATTTAATTTTTATTTATATAGATGTATTGGACAATGGCAATACCTTGTAAAGATATAATAGCCATTAATATAACGAGAATATTATGCAATTTATAATAATCGAGAAGTCATTTGTGCAGGGTCCGAGATGATTTAAATCGCTGATATTCAAGTTATATTTCAAAGCTTTATCGTATCATCAAAGACGAAAAAAAATCAATAATTTTGTTATGATTATAGAAGATTTTTGGGGCAGCGAAAGGTGTAAGACAGATTTTTTTATTTAGTAAAAAATCAACGTAATTCCTGCATTTATATCTTATCTTGGACGACGAAAACAAAATAGCATATCAACAAATGTCACTTTTGTAAAATGAGGTGTTACCACCACACGATTTTCTTATACGTATGAGCGTTCCAAATTAAACAAAATTGTTCTACATTATACTTTTATCTTGTGGTACTTTAAGTCCAAATTTTAAGAATTTTTTTACATAAAGATTATTTATTCAGTCTTATTATAAATACTTCTAATTTCTTAATAAATCTCTATAGAATGCATACTTTGCGAGATATTTGAAAAAAAGTGCTACTCGCTAAGATTAAAAGTGTTACTTCCGGTGCGAATTTTAAAATTTTATTTATACAAAAAATATTCCAAATCCATCTCTAAATACTTTTCTACTCTTCCTTAATATATATAAAATGTATAACTTACGACATATTTGCAAAAAATCGCTATTCGATAAGAGTAAAAGTGTTACTTCCGGTCCGAATTTTGAAATTTTTTTTATACAAAAGATATTGAAAATTAAGTTCTAAATACTTTTATACTCGTAACGCACCTGCCTAAAAAGCATGACTTGCAAAATATTGACAAATAACTGATTTTCGATAAGCGTAAAGGATCTACTTCCGGTTGTAATTTCGAAAAACTTTCACAATAAAATTCTTTCCAAATTTAATTATAAAAACATATGAATTCTTTATAAATTTGTTTAAACTTAGTAGTTGACGAAATATTGGCAAAAGTTTTGCACTGAAATAACTACTACTTCCGGTTTGCCGATTTTACTGAAAATCTAATTAGATCTCAAGAAGAAGATTATACTCGTAAATACAAAGTTTGGAATTGATAGTTATAGCGGTTTGACCGCTATCGTGGTCACACATACACCGACTGAGAGAGAGAGAGAGAGAGAGGGAGGGGCATTTTTTAAAAACCACTTTTTCGGTATCGGGGGACTTCAAAACGTGGACATCTGCAAAAATCTCGAGGCCGAAAATTTTCATCATCACAATACTTCCTTATACTACGTATAAGAAAGTAAAAATAAGTTTGCACGCCTTTGAAAGAAATCATGGAAGACAATGGACAGTGGAAGATTGGATTTGCTGCCAGAGAAATCAAAAATATATTACGAGAAAGTATATCATCTGTTTTGAGTGGCAAGCCAGAGAACAAGTTCAAGGTGCTTGAGAACCGATTATACTCGCTGATTTTATCAAACTTTCAAACTCCTTCATCTTTGTGGCCGAAGTATTCCATGTTGCGAGCTTGCTTGGAATTGAAGGAAAGTGTTAAAATCGACAAGTATAGTGATTTCATAAGATTTATCAAAAAGAGAAGAATGTTGGATATCTAAATATTCACCAGAGAGCAAGTTGATGAATTTTTGTGTACAGTTCCCGACGAGGTATTTTTTATGATGAAAGTAGCTTTTTTGATTGGAGTTAATTGAGCTTATAGAAGTAATGAATTAGTGAAAATGTCTATGGACAGTGTTGAGACTTCAGAAATAAGATTATCATTACCATTCCAGACTATAAAATCACAAGAAAAAAAAATTTGCCATTGTATCTGAGGGTAATATTAATCCTGTGATGTTATTTATGAAATATGTAGTATTACTGCCGTCATATGTTACTACTAAAAGACTGTTTATGTCGTACAGAAATGGAAAGCGTACAATTCAGCCTTGTGGTATCCATTCCTAAAAACTTGAGAAAATCGCTCTTTTTTCAACCTTAAAAATCAACTATGTATATATACCGGTCTTTGTGTTAGAAGATCTTCAACAACTTTGCATGTTAACCCATGTGGAGACGTTTTAGATTTGCAAGAACTAGAAGGATGGGAGTCAAGTAAAGTTGCCAGAGGGTATTTAGCAGAAAACCTAATTAAAAAAGTTTCAATTGCACAGAAGATCCAAGTCGGCAACTTTTTAATAAGCAACGTGTCAAATACTAAAGAATCAATGGAATGTCCACTATATGCTAATAGTAAAGCAACTGAAGATCTAGCGATAGCTCACACGAACGGCATATCTTTTACATTTAATGATTGCAACAAAATAGATATTCATGTTCAAAAATAAACTTGTATTGTTATTTTGTATCTATCTAATATATTATTACGTTGTATACAACGTATTATGAGTAACCAAGATAACCTAGTAATATTATAGTCTCAATAATGATCAATAAATGTTTAACATAAAATGAAATTATTATTATTGCATCGTGTTCCTCTATAGCTGTTAGTTTCTAGTCTTTCAGCTATTTGCCAGAAGTCTTTATAAAAAGTTAACTTTTTTTTCTTCCGGGTCCCTCTGGGGGATCTTTCGCTTGGCTGTTATAAAATCCACTCCCAACCACCCAGGTAAAAAATAATGGTCTAAAAGACTGTCAAATTACGATGTTTTTATGTTTAAATTCATATGACAGAGCTTTAGCAAATACAAACCTAGTTATCACATTTTATTTAAACTCATTTATTTTATTTCATTAATTCGAATTTCCTTTGCTAGATCAACTTCTTGGATTTTACGCCACCTATAAAAGTTTGGGATTTTTTGAAATGTTCCTATTATTTTATTGATAAACTTACCATGACTGAACTAGATGAAAGCAACAGCATTTTACTTGTGTAGTTGGAAAAACATATTTAACTGCTCTTTGGATGGCTATTTCCAAATCAACAGTTATTGTTTTTGGTGTACTATATTCTATTAAGTTTTGAAAAGCAATTTAGTGAGTCTTAGTGCTTTATCAGGTAATGGAAAGAATACAAGAGGAACGTAGTGATTATTGCAAAACCTGTGTTCAGTAAAAAGCTATGGAACAAATTTTGGGCAGTATTCAAAAACTCCAACCATGTAAATACAGTCGACATTGCTGGCCAAATATGTCATGTTTAAACATGACATATTTAGCGATATATTTGCAAAAAACTGCTATCCGATAAGAGTAGAAGTATTACTTCCGGTCCGAATTTTAAAATTCATTTTATACAAAAATTGTTAAAATTTGTATAATGCTAATGCTATAGTTATGCTATATACATATTCAAGACATTTTTATTAATTGAATCTTGACTGTTGGTTGCCACTGATTTCCACAATATTTTCCAAAAATCCATCGCTTTTTAAAAAAGCACTGCACCTAATAATTTTTGAGCGTGAAGTACAAATCTATAATTTCTTTTCGCCACTTAGGGTTTGTTGAAATGAATATTCATCATTAGCGATGACCACATTCTTTCCTCTTTCACTTTTGCCGAACTCAACAGTCGACATTATTACTTGACTACTACGGGTTAAAACGTCAAAAAGTAACTAAATATAATAATCAATTATTAAAATCATAAATAAGCCCCCATGTTTCAGGGTGGGAAAAGACGAAAGAAAATTATAAGAAACAGTAAGGTACTTAGAAGTAGGGGATCACAGTGGGCGGAATATTTAAAGCTAATCCCTAATCTTGGCTTAACAAAGTAAGTCGTCTGGGTAGGAATTGACGGTAACCCCTGAGGGAATTTAACTAGCGCAAAATTCTACCTGGCCATTTTGGGTGAAAATTTCGTGATGCCTTTCGCTTAGTATTCCTTCTTTTATTGTGTTACTCTCTTCAACTTTTTGCAGCACGTTTATGGGAGAGCTTCGATGTAGATATTTGTTCCCTTCAGTTATTCGAAACACGTAATTAAATATTGGTGTAATAAAACAACAATCTATTCTTATAAATTATATTCATCTCCAATATTTTTAAATCTACTTTATACATTTCATTTAGTATATTATTGAACGATAACTTTCTAGCAGTTTTCTAAAAAAAATAATAATTTTCATAGATATCTGCATAATGTGTTGTAAACTTTTAAATATATGATGTCCTCCTTACATGTTCTTACATAGTTACAACATCAACAGCCGTGATATATATTCCCAGTTTCAACATCGCATTTAATTAGAGTTAATTATGGGCACTGTGCGTAATGTATACTCGCAAACATCAGATATAAATAAAATAAAGAGAAGTGATAGTTAATAGTTTCCGAATATTGAGATGTCAAATTAAAATTCAACCTGCATTTTATTCTCACGAGCGAACGTATTGCCTTATTGGTACGACACTGCCATAAAATTTTCCATACTCGGCCATCTCATGCGTATAAATACCGAATAATTTATAAAATTGATGCGGGAGTCGCAGAGCACCATAAATCGCACGAAGCGGAGAGAATTGCAAACCTGTGTTTCACCATTTCTGCGTCATTTAAGAGTGAGTATAATATTCCTGCCTACATTAATAACGCAAACACGGTTGTTAAGATTTTTAAAATATTGTATCATTACTGTATTTATTTGTACGTTTCAGAGTTTCAGAAGTTTCTAGGTTAATATTAAATACTGATTCTATTGCAAGATCAAAACAGATGTTATCAAATTTGCATAACGCAAATATCCGTAGATATAGGTATAAATTACTTCTTCCTTTCATGCATTTTGTAAGCGCTTTTGACCTAAATATATATTAATTATGAAAAACGTTAAGAATTTTTTCTATGTTGCCAATGTTATACACGTACACAAAACTAAAATATTCCCAATTAACGCTGACGATATTAATTGGCCGAATTTCTTTAACAAAATGAAAAAATTTGCTTCCACTATACGATTCGAAAGAGCATCCTGAGATTGCCGGATCCGTGCTTTAATAATAATAATAATAACTTTATTGTCGTAACTCTGCACATGCATTGACATTGTCAATAAAATACATGGTAGATAGCTTATTCGATAATATAACCTAATCACAATTAAAATTCTACATATGTTTACATAGGAGACTGTACGCAAGCCATACATACATACACATAATTACGCAATATGTTTCTCGAACGAGTAGTAAGCTCTCTCCAACAAAAAGCACTTCAACTGATTTTTAAACCCATGATTGTTCGCAAACGAATTATATGTATTATTAACACAGTCCGCAATGAATTATAGGATTTGATTGCTCTATATTGAGGACTTTTTTCAAAGTGTGCAGAAGTATGAACCGGGACCAAATAATCATCATCATCACAGTGTCGAGTACGTATTGAGTAGCATATTTCTCAATTCCGAACAAACATTGATCTGTTATCCACTAAGAATATAATGAGTTCATATATGTAAAATATATTTAAATTTTTTGACAAATATACAAATGTATTGAAAAAATGAATATCTTCTTGGTAGTAGTGGTAAATGATGAGCAAAACTAATAACAATATGACAACTGGTTGTCATTTAGAATACATTGACAATTGTAAAATGTAAATGAAAATGTATGAATAAAAATGTAAATAATAAGCATAGGACAATCGCTATTACTTATGCAGTTCCATTGAAAGGTTTAGGTCTACCTTGAGCTGTTCAATTGATGTAATTATATAAATAATAACGATGCAACTGTGTAATTAAAAGAATTACGAGTAGAGCTGTTGGTGTTATGACAATATAGAATGTAAAATCAGTCGTGTGTAGATGAAAATGTAAGCAAATAAGCATAGGACAACCGGTAATACTTATGCAGTCCCATCAAATGGTTTAGGTTTACCTAGACATGTACATTTGATAGAAAATACACAAAATAATAAACGACGCAACGATGTATGTGTTAAGATGTGTTTGTAGTTACAGACATATATGTTTCTACCTTGTTTGGTTTCGTCAGTGCAGCATAACGAGGAAGGTGTATGTTAAAGCACTAAATATGTGTTGATTAAAAAATATATATTACCTTAAAAAGTGAATCCAAAAATGTTCAAATGTTAAACAACAGTGCACTTAATACTGTGTAATGCCTAATTTCAACCAGGCAGTTAATAAAATAAATTAAAATTCTTTGCCAAATATACAAATGTATTGAAGAAATGAATATCTTCCTGGTAGTAGTGGCAAATGATGAGCAAAAGTAATAACAATATGACAACTGGTTGTCATTTGGAATACATTGGCAATCGTAGAATGTAAATCAAAATGTATGAATGAAAATGTAAACAACAAGCATAGGACAATATATTTTTTAATCAACACATAAGCACTAAATATGTGTTGATTAAAAAATATATTTTTTAATCAACAAATATTTAGTGCTTTAACATACACCTTCCTCGTTATGCTGCACTGACTAAACCAAACAAGGTAGAAACATATATGTCTGTAGCATTAATTCATTTCATCTATTACTTTGACTCTCTTTTAATTATACCATAATCTAACTAACTGAATTACTGGCAATTAAACATCATAGTTTATTTCAAATATTCTAGGTTATTTATTAAAATCTTATATCAAGATATATGAGAAATCTTTGGAACATCAAATTCTTTAACATTATAATCTTACTTAATGATAAATCCCTATCTTGAAGCTTCAAGTAGATTAATTTTCTTAATTTTCTAGTTGAATCATAATTAAATACCTTCTCATTTTTTATACGTTAATATTAATAGTACTTATATATAATATTCAAATTTAATTATCAAATTCATGGCAGTGCTATATTTACTTTAAACAACTCTAAATCCAATAAGTACTATCGTCTTAACGTTTTAAGAAATCATATTGTATACAATTACATAGTTAACATTTTTAAATTAATTCTGAAACAAACATGGCTACGCCAACGAAAAAAATATGAACAGGTACATTCGTTTTAAACCAATTTTACAACCTCTCTCGAGGAGTTATTATTTGCCGGTACATAGTAAGTATGCTTTGTGTTCTTTACTTCGATATATAGAAGTAATATATTTTCATGAGCTCCTTGAATTAAGGTATTGAATTACATGCATGTATATTTTGATTTACCTTTAGATCGATTTAGGTCAAATTTGTACTAAATTCCACTCGAATATTGTTGATGCTCGTGGCTTAGATATAAGAAGTTACTGTTGTATGCAAAGAAGGGGAATCCACATCCAATTTATCAGGAATACAAAAGTATTTAGAGCTAGATTTGGAATAATTCTTCTATATAAAAAAAATTCAACATTCGGACCGGAAGTAACGCTTTCATTCTTATCGAATAAGCAGTTCATTACAAATATCTCGCAAATTATGCATTTATTAAGAGTATAAAAATACTTAGAACAGGATTGTGAATAATTTTTGTATAGTAAAAATGCCAATATTCGTACCTGAAGTTACACACTTGCTCACAGGTTTACCTTCTTAAGAAGATAAAAAACTGTTAAATTTAATTTGAAACACACATACGTATAAGAAAGTCGTGTAGTACCCGAACGTCATTTTTTACTTCTGACAATATTTTCTTTCGAATGTAACGTTCGAGAATACTAAATCGGTGTTGCAGAGTGAAAACTATGGATTTCATATTTTATTTCTTACGGATAAACAGATTATTGTTCTCGTTTCCAACGTTGGCTTATAGCGTCGAATAAATAGACTGAGTTTTTTGCTGCTAGGGCGCGCTACTGCAACAGAGTAGCATTTTCAAAAAGAAGAAAAGTTCTGCTCTAATTGAAGTTCATATTACAAATGTACCGTTTATAATTTAGTTGTTCCATAATCTAAAGCAGACACTCATATGCCGCATTTTCACAGGGCTTACCCTGTAAGAAGCTATAATGATTATCCGAAATTCAATTATTTTATTGAAAAATGTCATTAATCTGTTATTTAATTTTATTATACTAATTTGGTCAGTTGCTTCACGGGAAAAATTTGCTGTCGAAATTTGTTTTCATCATGGCTAGGGAGAAATTATAAAAATTTCCTCTTGTATAATAAAATGATAGAATGGTGACCAAAATCCTATGTAACTCTAAGTAAAAAATCTATAACAATTCAATTCCCTCATCCAGTCCTTCCCAAAAACAGGTCAGCATAAGCACCGTAGTCGTTAATACATATATGACCTGCACTTAATTTCAATTTATTTATATCAGAGTACACAGTCCGTCTGAATAATTAAATAATCTACAACACATTTACTCAGTTTATATATTTTCAAATCGTCAGAATATAGAGCGAATTATATTGAATGAAAACTATTTCCTTTATCATTGATAAATATACTAAATAATATAGGGCCCAGATATGATCCTTGCGGTACTCCAGATGATAGCTACAATTTACAATTATTATGTGGGATATTTCTGCCCAACCTAATAAATAATCGTTTATCAAACTCAACTACGAAATTTTCAATCTTTATCGCAAGTGTAGAATGATGAACTTATTATGAACCTTTTAAACATTTGTGTACACAGCAAAAATGAAAGTACCGTAGTCTAAAGATGTATTGGATTCCTGAGTATATTGAAAAAGATTATCAAAAGGAGTATGTCTTACTCTGTTCCTTTTATAAATTATCATTATAAGGTATTTTATCATATATTATCTTGTTAAGATGATTGATATAATTCTAAAGGTAGATTATTTTTGTACTACTCGTTAAGACACATGAGATATAGAGTGTTTCGTCTTCAGCATATATTTATTACTAATTTTAAACACTCTTCAACTAACCTTTAAACTTTAAAGGTTTTGTCACCGGTTTTTATACAATTTTTTTTGTATGGTGTTTCATTGCTAAAACATGCACCTATATTTATTATAGCGCTACGCTATGTATATACGAAATATTGTATAGAAATATTCAATCTCATAATTTTCGGTATTCTGTAAAGAAATTCTTTTGTTACGCCTTTGTGTAAAACAATAAATACCTTACTGACTGGAAGCAAATCAGTCAGACTACATAAATCTCCGCCCGTCTGTTAGTTACTACCTTCCGCTAACTGTACGTGTTCTAAAAAATTAGAATATTAACTCGAGTTTGCATATTAAACAGGCGATAAATTATGTATTGGACATTGTTGATCCAATTTAGATTGTTTTCCTCATAAATTATTGTCTACCGCAGTTTTATTTTGTTGTAGCATACTAGGTGCTGTAGGTAGGTATATAATGGAATTCTAATAGATCTGTTACGTGTGTAGTTATTTCACAGCATGCAATTTATATTTGGCATAAGCGGACTAACGAAGTCATTGAATTCGCCCTATTGATCATCTTGTTATCATTATATATGATGTCATATAAGAAATAAAATATAATATAGAGATAGTACCCAGTTACGTCATTAAATACTTTGAATCAAATTTAATACTACAAGTTGTAGAACTTCAAATTACGTATATACAAAATAAATGTTTAAATAAAAAACTATTCAGAAGGTGTATTTAAGATCTACTTTTATTTTATGTCTAGTTTTCAACATTAATTTCATGAAAGTGTAACTAAAGTAAATTCATTGAGATGTGCCAAATGTCCTTTCAATCTTACTGGCTGTTTCTTTTTGTTTTAAATAATTCTCACAACTGAATAACAGTATATAACGTAATAAGTCAGTGTTTGTTTTTTATAAAAATATAATTGGGCTCAGCATTGCTGAATCTGAAGATTAAAATTTATCGGGACATCCTTTATACAGCTATTAAAACACGTGAGAGATTAAGGAGCCTCACGCAACGCCGAAACTAAGGACTTCAAGGTTTTGGTCAAGCAATAGTACAGATTTCAGGTATGAAATATCAAAATGAAATTCAGAACACAAATAAACAAAGGTTCAATGCATGTTTGACTGGAATTAGTTTTTAAATTAAAGTTTCTGAAACTGTGCTATGATGTTGTAAATTTGGTCAACTTCCAGGGTGCAATGGAGGAGTACGTTATTTTAATTATAAGAAAATAATGCCAACAAATCCTTCATTAATTCTTTGTATTCAATTTAATGCAAAACGAAAAAAAAAACGTTTCTGCTAGTTGTTTCGCTTGAACGAATACCTTACAACGGCGAATTTACACTAGTGCATATGGCGCCACCCTTTTACGTCCTATAACACAGCAGACAATTTTCACCTCTGCGTAAGCCCCTTGAAAGTAACAGGAATCGTAATGCTGCGCATCGTGGACTTGTAGTACCAGATCGCGCCAATAGGGAGCTGTTGTAGGACCTCTTCTGAGTCAGTCTGCCAAGCAGTGCTGCCGTTTCAGTACAATTGTACCGAATTCGGTACAATATTTACAAATCCAGTACGTCAGTACGCCATTTTGCAAAAAGAGCTAAATTCAGTACAAACTTGAAGGTTTCAGTACTAAATTAAATCCAAGTACTAAAAAAATTTTTATTTTAAATTATCGGCTATATATAATTATAAAAAAAAACAAGTATAGAAATAGTTTAAATATAGATACGGTCGGAAATTTATTATTTGCCATAATCAGTGATGTAAGTCGGTAAATTACCCCGTATATTACCGAATTAATTACCATCATTTACGGTAAATTACCACATAAAATTTCCGTAAATTACAAACAAAGTGAAAGATCATCTATGCACACGTATGACATAGCACACTCGGTGATTGGGGAAATCCCTTTCTAGCAGATGTAAAAGCCCGTGAATCAGCCGTTTGTATGACATTCAGTGATGTAAAATTACAGTAATATATATTTTTGGTAAATTACCGTGGTAAATTACTGCTCTTTCTTACCAAGATTTATTCTTGCGTAATTTACCATTTTTGGGTAAATTACCATGATAATTCTCAAAAGAGCAGTAATTTACCATCAAAAATTACGGTAATTTTACATCACTAATTTGCCAAGCAACTGATTGGCAATATCGCTTGCCATCAATAGGAACCTAGTGAAGCGCTTATTAATTTTAGTAAAAAGTAATTGATAAGATTTTACAGCGTTTTTCGGTTACCTTTCACGATGAGTTTCACCTTTTGTCAAAACAACTTCAAGAATTGTTATTATTGCAACATGGAACACTTGAGATGGTGAATGCGAAATGCCAAAATTAGTAACGAAATACGCAAGGGAAGATCTTCTGTTGATGTAGGAAGACAATTTAATGTAAAACTGAATACAGTGTGTTAAATTTATGCAAAAGTTCGCAAACAGGACAAGTACATAGACGACCTCCCGGCCGCAGCAAGCAAGAAGAATAAAAATTCTTTCGTAAATTGTACTTGAATTTGTTTATGAATTTCATTATGTATTGTATATTATATGTTATTTAAACGATAAGATTACAAATTAACAAATTGTAATAATAATAATAATAATAATAATTTATTGGTCCAGTAGACTACATATGTAGTATAGGATAAGTCACAATGTCAGTCACAATGTCAGTTACAATATATAAAAAAAAATGACTTAACACACAACAATAGAGAAAAAAAGAGCACAAAATACAGATCAGTATATATACACTAAAAAAAAAGAAAACAAACAGTGAATAACGAAATATGCTAATCACTCTTATCATTGAAAAATTCATCCAGTGAGTAGTAGCATTTTTGCAGCAAGAACCGTTTAATAGAACTCCCAAAAACACCGACACTTCCCGACTTAAAACGCTCTGGCAACTTATTGTAAGCTTTTATGGCCAAGTAATGAGGACCGCGCTCGTAAAATGACAATCTATGTTTAGGAAGTTCAAGCACCGACCCATGGCGTGTGTTGTACGTGTGATAGCTACCCAATTTGTTCATTCTATCAATATTATTCCAAGCATACAATAATAATTGCATTATATAAACGCATGGCAGGGACAATATCCCCATATAAGCAAAATAATCTCTACAAATTGTTCTATAGCTAAGTCCATTCATTGCTCGTATTGCACGTTTTTGTATTTTAAAAACTCGATTGAAATCTGGAGAGGATCCCCACGCTATAATTGCATAAGATAACACCGAATGAAAGTGACCATGATAAAACGATAGCAGCACATCAAAACCCACTTCCACCCTTAGCCTCCTGAGAACAAAACACATGGGCGTCAGTCTATTGCATAAATTATTGATATGTTCCCTCCACTTACAAGCATAGTCAATCGTAAGACCCAAGAACTTAATGCTATCTACCTGAGCAATACTCTTACCGTATCTAAGTAGGCTAGACTCAGTTCTATCATATGTTGCAGCTCTAAACTCTATAAATGCTGTTTTGTTATTATTCACAACCAAATCATTAGCCAACATATAATCCCCGATGATAGTCATATTATGTTCGGCAGTTTTTAACACACCCGGTTTTGTTGTAGCACTCACCAGCAGGGACGTATCATCTGCATACAAGACACTTTTGTCTATGTTAAAGTCATTGACATATATTATATATAATAGGGGGCCAAGAACACTTCCTTGAGGCACCCCTCTATTTAGAGGCAATTTCCTAGAGCGATGACCATTTATTTCTACGTAGTGCACACGATTACTCAGATAGCTTCTAAACCATTCCAGTACATTGCCCCTTATACCATACCTGTGCAACTTACGAAGCAATATTTCATGGTTGACCAGATCAAACGCTTTGCTGAGATCCAAAAATATACCGAAAGACAAGTTCCCCGCATCAATGTCACTATATAATAAATCGAGGAAACACGCTATCGCAGCCGACGTGCTGTAACCCCTTCGGAAACCAAACTGTCGATCATTCAGTAACCTATATTTCTCTAAGAACTGTAATAGTCTTACTGCCATTGCTTTCTCAAATACTTTTGAGAACGAGCTCAGCAGAGATACGGGACGATAGTTGCTCACGACCCGCTCTGAATCACCCTTAGGAATAGGTTTAATTCTTGAAACTTTTAATACCATTGGGAATTTGCCACGAACTACGGACTGATTTATAAGCTGTGTCAATGGTGCAACTACTTCATCAGCACAACACTTCAGCAAATTAGTACTAATTTGATCCTCACCATATGAGTGTGTATTTTTAAGTTGGCATATAATCTGTTTAACTTCTTCTTCATAGACAGGCTCAAAGAAAAAAGAATTCATCGAAGCCGAACCAACTTCATCAAACCGCTCAACTCGGGAACCTGTGGCGAGCAAACCGTCTGCCACGCCATGGAAGTAGTCATTAAAATGTTCTGCAACCAGTTTCGGATCCGTGACAGTTTCCTCCTTTACGATTATGGCAGAATTCCCCTTCGCCTTCTCCCCCGAGCCAGTATATGAGCCTATAATATTCCACGCAGCGCGAACCTTGTTTGACGACTGTGACATAATTCGGTTGTTATGCAATAGCTTAGCGCTTGCAATTACTTTTTTATATACAGTTTTATATTTTTATAGTAATCTATATTTACAACATTTCCGGTTAACGTAGTTTTGTATAACTCCTTCAACTTTAGTGCAGACACTCTTCTTCCAGTTGTGATCCATGCATTATGAACCCCCCCCCCCGTCTTTAATTTTTTTATGTACCAAAGGAAAAGCAATCTCAAAATTATACTTAATGGTATCAATAAACCCTTCCCATTGTCGGTCAACGTCCACATGATCAATAATGCTTGCCCAATTCAGTTGCCCCAGCACTTCCTTGAAATTTTCTATTTTATTTTTATTTTTTATTTGTCTATATGATATGCTTAAGGTATTAGAAGGAGGAATTTCAGGCATTATTGGAAATACAAGCAACTGGGCTGAATGATCAGATAAACCATTATGAACAACAGCAACCTCAAATCTCATTAACTCTGAACTAATACATATATTATCTAAGCAACTACTTTTTCTCGTAGG
This sequence comes from Amphimallon solstitiale, assembly GCA_963170755.1. Lineage (NCBI taxonomy): Eukaryota > Metazoa > Arthropoda > Insecta > Coleoptera > Scarabaeidae > Amphimallon > Amphimallon solstitiale. Next base: position 124,992,776 of record OY720678.1, on the reverse strand, counting down.
CTCATTCAAGGTTATAATAATATTATGTGCCGATAGTAAATCTCTAAATGTTTCTAATTCACTTGAAGAAGACAAAAAGTTAATATTATAGTCCCCACATAGAACAATACTATACCCTGTAAAATTCTGTAAGATTTCCAACACTTGATTGAGCCTATCCAAAAAAATAGAAAAGCTACCTTTATTGCTCCTATAAATCGCTGCTACCAGCAATTTTAAATTGGGCAGCTGAACCCTAGTCACAACACACTCAAAATCAATATCAACCGAAACATTCCTGACTGCATCAATGCCACTACTAAATTTGGCTATGTTATTACGCACATATATTGCTACCCCCCCCCCCCCCCCCATGTTTCCGGTTTTTTCTACCATAATAATCTATTAAACTAAAGTTTTCTATTTTTAGCTTCTCAATATCATCCCCGACACACCAATGTTCGGAAACACAAAACACATCACAACCACTTTCCAGAAACACATCAAGTTCATTTATTTTGTTGTTGATACATTGGACATTTTCATGCACAATTGACATATTTATTGAATCCTCCTCATATTCAAAATGTCTTCTAAAAAAATACCATTTTTTTGGACAGTCTTTGGTTCCATTATATCTTTTATAACTCCTAACAATTGTTTGCTAACATATTTTTTGATTTGATACTGTAAATGGATGCCATCTCTAACATAACTCTCAGCGCATATTAAGTTATTTATACAAAAAATATTTACGTGATTATATTTTTTCGCCATGCTATATATGCGATGGTTAATATGCTCTATGACCTTATTGAGATATCTTTTACTTAACACAAACGGAATAGTACTAATTATTATATTTGTTCGGGTAGTTGTTTCCATTATCTTTTCAAATGTGTTCAATAAGTTCTGTATACTGACACTATCACCACAATCCTCCATATCATTCGAGCCACCCATTATTATTAAAATATCTGATTTGGTCAGTTCTTTGACTGCGTTCTCAAGGTTTTCAATGATATTAACTAATTTTGCACCCGGCTTCACTATTCCTATTGTAGGATCAGTCGCTCCCACTTTGTTTTTTAACATTTGGCTATAAGATCTTCCATGACTATCAGACAACAATACTAGTTTTCTTTGTGGATTATCACTCAGTTCATTATTTTCAATGGCTTCCACTTGTTTATTTTTTCTTTCATCGTTAATACCATCGTTAATACCACAATTTGCGAGTGTAATATTCGTATTGAACTTCTTAAAATTTGAATTTAAATCCACAGTTTGAGTTCCATTGCCTTGATGATTTTTAATATCAAAGGTTTGGGTAGTTGCCTCATTAAAAAAAATTCGATTTTGTGATAATTTTTCAATAATATCGTTTTGTTGTTTAATTATTGTCTCATAATTAACTATCTCACTTTGTAATGCCCCTCTTTCCTTAATAAGGGCAGTTTTTGCTTCTAAAAGCAAAACCTTTTCATTATCTCGTTCTGCTAATTTATTACGTAAATCTAATATAATAGTATTCAAATCACATTTCTCATAAATATTTATTCAAATATAATATTCTATAACTCATGCAATAACGTCCACAGACCCAAAAAAGTAAGTATTTTTAAATAGTAAATTTTTCGTACTTTTCAGTGACATATACCATTTTCTTTTAGAATATTTTAGCTTTTGCGAATGATATGTAATTCTAACGAATATGCACACAAATATGGAATTAAACATTAAATTCACACATTTGAAATGATATCTCTACTAATGAGCCAATAATATATTTTCCATCATTAATCGCTATATCCTAGCAATTTTTCAAAGGTTTTTGTAGGTTTGTCGCTGTCAAATACTCTGTATATAAATAAAAGTATTTTTTAATTTTAGACCTCTTGATTGCCTATAATGTTTGTATACAAAATTGGTCGCTATCAGCATATTTATATACCAGTAACGGACTTTATCGTTTAGCTGGGACCCTGGGCCGCAAAAATTATTTTTATTTTTCGTTTTGTGCTGATATGTATTCTAAATAATTTCAATTATTACCTGGACAACAGATTACTCAATAGAATTGTACTATACTAGAACGTGCTAACGTTATAAATTTCTCAAGACTGTAGATTTCGAACCTGATAAAAAATTAAATAAACAATATTCATATTAAATAAGCACTCTAAGTAATTAATAATCTTGCTTGCACGTCAAACAAATAGACATAAATTTCTTCATTTTCATAATAAAATAAATTTTCTCCGTCACATTATTTTTATAACTAATCATGCAGCATTAATTTCATTTTCAATGCTATACGTAAAAAATGAGCAAAAAAAAATCGCACAAAAACTATGTTTCAAGTTCAATGCCTCTCTTGATGATAAACATTGAAAATTGCCTGAATCTATTTCCTAGATGTATATTAAAATGTGATGTATATTTCATATTAATGTTTATATGACAGTACTATAAGATAGTATTTCTAAATTCTTATGGAAAGTAGTTTAAAATCTACATTAATCAATTAAGTTAAGGAAAACTGCCTGTAAGAGTAGGCGTTATAAAATAAATTGCCAATAAAAATTAATAAACGTCAGTACGGCATTTCATTATTATTTTATTAGCGTTATACTTTGCTGACTATATCAAAATAATAATTTGAAGCAAAAAATGGAATTTCAGGCGGACGTAAAAGTAAAACATATTCAATTTCCGCTACTAATATTCCTGAGGAAAAGTTAGGTTTCTGAAGATGCATTTTCTTTAATTAGGACTCTTCAGAAAAATTACTAAAATAATAATAATTTGTTTTTAAACACTATCAGAACGTTCAATATTGTTTATTTGTGAATTAAATCCTGTAAACAAACGGTCACGAATATAATAATAATACAAGAGCATTGGAGTAAACATAATTTCTCCTGCATGGTGTTGCTTGGCGTGTGTGTGACCACGATAGCGGTCAAACCGCTATAGGTATGAATTCCAAATTTTATATTTACGAATATAATCTCCCTCTTGATATCTCATTAGATGTTCAGTAAAATCGGCAGGCCGGAAGTAGTAGTTTACTTCAGTGAAAAGATCGAATTTTGTCAATTATAATTATTCGTCAACTACTAAGTTTAAACAAATGTGTAAAGAATTTATATATACTCAAAATGAAATTTGAGAAGAATTTTATGAAAACAGTTTTTCGAAAGTCTTACCGGAAGTAGGCCTTCGAAAATCAGATTTTTGCTAATATTTCGCAAGTCATGCTTTTTAGACAAGTATGTTACGAGTATAAAAATATTTAGAACTTAATTTTCAATACCTTTTGTATAAAAAAATGTCAAAATTCGAACCGGAAGTAATACTTTTATCGAATAGCGATTTTAGTAAATATTTCGTAAATTATGCATTCTATATACAGGGTGTCCAGAAACTCTCCTGACAAACGAAGACCGGAGATTCCTCAGTTAATTTTAAGACAATCTAACCCTATTCACCCTAGTCCGAAAATGCTTCCTAAGGTCATAGGCGTCCGTTTTGTGTAGGTAAACGGTTATTTTAACGCATAACTTTTTTGTCTTTAACTTTTAAGCATTTGTGACACTAGATTATTAAATTTTCAGGTATTCTAGTACTAAAAGGTACTCTTACTTTAAGTCGGTAGGATACACCGTTTTCTAGAAAAATCGAGTCGAAAATTTTTCGTTTTTTCGTCATTAAAGTTCAATTTATTATTTTTTGCACTAGTTCGCTCTGAACTGCCAACAGAAATAAAACTTACGTTTTTAATTGTCAAATTGTTGTCAGTTCGCGAAGTTGAAATGACGAAAGATGAAATGACGAAAAAACGAAAAATTTTCAAATCGATTTTTCTAGAAAACGCTGTATCCTACCGACTTAAAGTAAGAGTACCTTTTAGTACTAGAATACCTGAAAATTTAATAATCTAGTGTCACAAATGCTTAAAAGTTAAAGACAAAAAAGTTATGCGTTAAAATAACCGTTTACCTACCTAAAACGGACGCCTATGACCGGTACTAGCACACCAGTTTTTGTTTTTCTAAATAGAAGCGTTCGGGAGATATAAAAAAAAAACTAATTACAAGGCGCCATCTTCAAAGAGCTCTAGCTCCCTTAGGAAGCATTTTCGGACTAGGGTGAATTGGATTAAATTGTCTTAAAATTATCTGAGGAATTTCCGGTCTTCGTTTGTCAGGAGTACAAAAGTATTTAGAGTTGGATTTGAAATATTTTTTGTATAAATGAAATTTCAAAATTCGAACCGGAAGTAACACTTTTACTCTTATGGAATAGCGATTTTTGCAAATATTTCGTAAATTATGTATCCTGTGGAGATTTATTAAGAGACTGGAAGTACTTACAATAGCATTTTGTATAATTTTTGTATAAAATTATTTTTAAAATTGTATGATTTGAAGCGCTCATACATATAAGAAAGTCGTGTGGTGGCCACACCTCAGTTTTTAGTATTATTATAAAGCTTTAAACTAATATCGACCAAGCAATTTAATCGGGAAAAAAATGTGAAATATGAAGAACATCCAGTATAGCACCGTCATCAAGTTACTTACATAACAAAGAAAGTGTGTTCATACCATACATTCCGTTACCGGATTTCTTAGTTAGATGGACAGTCCCGATCAATCTGCGGATATTTTTGCAGGTTTGAACGACTGAAGTGATTTACAGCTTCTAATTTTGTCCGTATTCACAAGATAGAAAACAAAACTCCGCATGCAAAAACAGTCGTCAGTATATTGTACAAAAAGTTGTCCACTTCATCAACTACATGGGGTAACTATAACGAACCAGTTGCCCTGGAAATATTCGCAGTGCATTGGCACAGAATTCAATTTCTGAATGTGGATTTTTTGTACACCCATCTGGACCATTCTTGGGAGCTTCTCCAGATGGACTAGTTGATGCAAATGGAATCGTAGAAATGAACTATAGTACAGGTTCTAGAAGCAGCTCAAAACGGAAAAGTTACAGGGTGCGCAGTTCAGGATAATCAGCTCATATTGAAAAGAAATTTTGATTATTATTATCAGATACAAGGGCAATTGGAAGTCACAATAGAATTTTTTGTCTTTTTTGCGTGTGGTTACCAAACGACTTCCTTATCCAAACAATTGAGAGAGATGCAAATTTCTGAAACGACAATATGTCACCTAAATTGAAAAACTTATATTTTGGTTATTTTTTATTACCGAATTAATCGATGGTCGATAAAATAGAAATAAAGACATACTAATAATAACAATAATGTATTTTTTAGTGCTTTATTTTAATTTTCGATTTAACTTTAACTTATAATTTTGGGACGCGTTTAATGGGGGAGGTGTGGTTTCACAACTAACGATTTTGAAACTCACATTTAAAGAAACATTTTTCCCATTTTGAGATGATCAAATATAATACAACTTTACCTCTGAGCAATTATCTGAAACCTACTGACAATAAGTACAATAATATAGTATTTTTGTAAGAAGCAACTGTACTAAATTACTAAGTACTTATTTTTCCTGATATTTAATGCATTCGTAACCACCATAGAAATAACCCTTCAAACCGTGTAACAGATATTTTTAACTACATTGTTAAGAAAACTTGTAACAAAAAATGAGATGTGGTCACTAAACGACATCTGTCTAGATATTTTCCAATTACCGTTCTTAGACTTAAGTATGATCTGCAAGTTTTGCGCATTCTCAGTAAGTAAGATTAGCGAGTGACCATGGAGAATCGAAGAATTGGATTAGTTGATTAACCCATTTGAACCCACTGTACTTGCTTGAGTACATCAGTAAAAATGACTTGGTGGTGGCATCTCTTGCAGAGTAATTGAACGTCATTGCCAGTTTTAGTTCAAGCAATGTGTATATCCGGTATATCCTGATATATTTTCATAAATTAGTAGGTAGGAGGCGCTGATGTCATAATGTTCCAGTATGAAGTTTGAAACTGACCTGTCAATTTTTGTTTGTGGAATTGGCTGCCCGTTTTCTTATAGTATTTTTGTTTATTTATAGCCTGTAGTGCCTTCGTACGTTATAACAGTAAGTATTACTTACATTCTTTCATATAATAGCAAGTTTTTCCTATGAGACATTGAGAAATCTTATAAAATTGGCTTGTACTCATTCGAGTACGGTGGGCATATATAGAGTCAAATATTACATTTTTTTCTATTTCAGTTTCAAACATGAATTTCCAGAAGTACCTCTGATCCAATTTTATGGAAAACGGTATAAAACATTGGGTATAGCTGCGGATGATGTAGCGAGTACCATATAGTCATAAAGATATATTTGTGGTTATAATTCCTCCAAATCCTGATTATCAAACGGGTAATGAAGAAATTAATGACCATGATCTCCAACCAGAAAACCTTCCGAAAGATGTACCGGGAGAAATAGAGCTTCACTACGAGAGCGACGAATCAGACCAGAATGATGACAACCTTCCACTAGCTACGATCAGGAATCGTTTACTGAACGTTGAAGATAAATCAACAAGTGAAGAACCTGTATGGACGAACGATTTGAAAAATATCAATATGGTATCCACTACCGGTCATATAGACCGTTTGGATAATGTGAAGTATCAAGTTCTAAATAAGACACCAATTGAGATATTTGAAAACATTTTCGACCTTTTTGATCAAGCGGTGAACAACTATAGAGTAAGCATACAAGGAAAGAAATGGTGGTGGCCTCTTTCCACCTATATGTTAAATGCTGCTCTCATCAACTCTTGGAGGTTGCAAATGTCAGCTGGTAACAGCCTTCCAGAGGGAGGTGGCACGCTTCTACTTGAAGAAATTCCAAAAATCTACTTTCTTTAGAAAACGTCCTAGTGCAGCGGTTCCAGTTAGTCTGCTTAGGAATGAAGGTGGATATTTTCCGAAGAAGCTAGTAAATCAACTACAATGCGGCATATTGCCGTGATCTCTTGCATATTAAAAAATAATAGTAATAGCATTAAGAATTAATTTAAGTACAAAAAATATAAAAGAGACAGTAAGAATCAGTTTTTATTGTATTCAAAGATTTCAACATAAGAGTATACTAAGTTGCATACATTTAAGTATAGAAAACGCAGAAATAAAAATGAATTTATATTTAGAATTTAGATATTAAACAGGTACAAAATGAAAAACGAGATAAATCTAAGCTATATATATTTCTTTTATAGAAAAGTAAAGAGATATACCGTAAAATGGGGTGACATTGATTTCTGGAGGCAACTTTGATATTTGCTTCAGCGCGCATTTGTTTTGATGCCATTAGGGCGAGGCGGGAAGTGTATGGCAATTTTGTGCGCGGAACACTTACTAGAGTGCATAAGATTGTTGTGTGTGTGCATCACGCTCTGTTACCTTAAAGAATTTTTACTTTTGAGGTGATTTCCTCCACACCCTCTTTTTCAACGACTTGGATGTAGTCAGATAACTTCGAGTACACAAAAGTAAGTGTGATATGTGAGCTACTTTTAAGTGTTGAGCCATACAAGTACATGTGTTGTCAATCCATAACCTCAAATATTTGCATTGAAACTGTATAATTTTTTCGTAATTAAATGTTCTTTGCCGAGGGGTGACTTTGATACACACGTCGGGGCGAATTTGATCTACTACCATCCGATCAATCTCGCCTCGCTAGTGATACCACTAACCCCATAACTATTAACAATATGAATTAATTAATCATTTTATCTAATAATCATCTTTTATAATCATTCAGATGGTGAGAAAATATGTGAAGCCACTTGGATCTCGAAATTATAAAAATTATACACAAGATCAACTAAATGAAGCAATTGAAAAGGTGGCTGATGGAGAACTTACAATGAAAGCTGCAGCTGCAAGATATAAAATACCGTATGGGACAATTAATAATAAATATCACGGTCGACACGGTAAAACGGTTGGTGGTCAATGTATCTTTTCGCAACAAGAAGAAAATGCTTTTTTAGCGGCTGCACTGAAATGTGCCGATTGGGGTTTTCCTCTTGATTTGATGGAAATACGAATGTTAGCAAAAAATTATTTAGACAGAAAAGGACGGGTAGTACAAAAATTTTCAAATAATCTTCCTGGTAAAGATTGGGCTTTAAGTCTTCTTCTACGACACAAAACTGACGTTTCACAACGTGTCTCCCGTAACATTAATAAAGCTAGAGCAAGTGTGTCCAGACTATCCATAGAGGAGTACTTTGTTAACTTAGAGAATACATTGGAGGGAATTCCTCCCTCTAATATTTTCAATTATGACGAAACCAACGTTGGCGACGATCCTGGAGCAAGGCGACTAATTTATCGTAGAGGGGTTAAATATCCAGAAAATATTGTAAATCATTCAAAGTCGTGTACCACAATTATGGTATGTGGAACAGCCGATGGAACGCTTCTTCCACCATACATCATATATAAAAGTGAACATTTGTATAACACCTGGAAGGAAGGGGGCATTCATGGTAAACCCTGTTGTCAAAAATCATGCTGTTCGTTAGGGTGTCGATTTAATCGTACTTCTCATGGTTGGATGGATAGCCTTACGTTTGAAGACTGGTTTCGGACTTTGTTTTTGCCTCATGCCAGAAAACTAGAAGGTAGAAAGGTGTTAATAGGAGACAACTTAGCGTCACATTTTAACGACGATGTTTTACGAACGTGTGAAGAAAATGACATATCTTTTGTTTGTCTTGTTCCACATTCGACACACCTTTTACAGCCCTTAGATGTCGCTTTCTTTAAGCCCTTTAAAGTAGCTTGGCGTACAGTGTTGTTAAATTTCAAGTTGAAACATACATCAACTTCTGGAATACCCAAAGATCAATTCCCGTCATTGTTAAAACTTGCTTTGGAAAAAATGGATAATGTAACTGCCCAAAGCAAGAACAAACCAGGCGATAATGAAGAGTCTGGTGTCAAGCGAAATTTAATAAATGGATTTTTTGCTACTGGCATTTATCCAGGAAATCGAAACAAAGTATTAGACAAACTACCAGAAATACAACATGATCCGACCCAAGAAATTAACGACACATTATCCAACCTACTTCGCGAGAAAAGGTATGGTCAAAGAAATGAGAGAGTGCGTCGAAAGAAAACGAGACTGAATGTTGTTCCTGGAAGAAGTATTGCTACAAATACAGATAGTAGCAGCTCCGAAGATAATGACTATAGCGAAGAGGAGGAAGTCGAAGATCAGGGAGTTGATGAAGTCATGGAAGAAATAGTTGAGGAAGTGGACTACCGTTATCCAGAACGAGAACTACTTCTTCCAGAAGCATTTGTTCTCATAAAGTATGTGTCCGGAAAAAGAACCTCTTGTATTTACAGATACGTGTGCAGAATTCGAGAACAATTTTCAAAAGACGAATGGACTGTTGTTGGCCTAAAATCTACTGATGCAAAAAAAACAAATTTCAAACTGGTTGTGAAGGATATCTCCACAGTTCCCATTGCAGATATTATTGCTGTTCTGCCAACTCCGACCCAAGAAGACAACCAAACTTTTACATTTGAGCGTAAAGTTGATGTGGTTGAATTATTGTAACTTTTTTTAAACATTTGTAATAAAAATAATAATAAAATTATTTGTGACGAATGAGTTAGGTACTCTCTACAAAGTTATCAAAGTCACCCCGCATAATAAAAATTATTAATTGACAAAATCGGCAGAACCGATTTGAAAATGGGGCGAGTTTGGCCCATCTATAGCAGTAATGCTTCATATAAGTCACTTTCGGAGCATGGATCAAAGACGCCCCATTTCTAGTGTAAATTTGATCGGGTGGTTTTTATTTTTTTTTGTTGCAATTAGTTAAAATTCTTTAAAAGTGATGGCATTAGTCTATTCTCTGAGAATTATTGATTACAACAAGTTTTTTTGTATATTTGTAACAAAATTGGGAAAGAAATTACAAACAAAAAACTTTTTACAATTACTAAAGTCGCCCCATGTTACGGTAGTCATTTAAACGCAGTAAAATTGTAAAAAGAGGATCAAATCCGATATGCACGGGAGAAAAATATAATTGAATAAATTATGTAAACTTGAAAACGTGCATAAGGTAATAAAACTTTATAAAAGAAATTAAAATAAATTATGCTAAAAGAATAAAATTTACCTTCACTTATAACTATAGATAAAAAAGGATATAAAAATATCTTGACATGACACAGTCAGCAGTAGTGTTTTTATAAACGACAGCTGAGCAAATAATAAAATACATTCATGAATTCGTGTGTATAGCACTATGTTTCATTGACTGTAGAGAGAGATTTTTACGGTTTTAAGACCTACAAAAAGAAAATATGATGTAAACTTCGTTTGTAGTTTCTTACAGTTAAATATATCACCATTAGAAAATCTTGGGTGGAAGCAAGCGATGGAATAGCAGGCCAAACGGATCGTGATGTACGAGCAGCGAACGTTGGAAGAATTTTTCTTATTTGTAAAATATATTTCCAGTTGTACACTATTTTCATTTACCTAAAAGAAGATGATGGTTTACATTAGTGTGTAAGAAGGAAGTATGTGGAGAATAATGAATAAGCAAGTTCATAAACAAATATAAGGAAGAACTATATTAATACAAATATACCTACATTGGAAGATACTAGATAATTTGAGTGAGAGACTTTTTAAATAAGCTAACAATTCTCAATGTGTTGACATTTTAGTGAAGGGACTGTCAAAGACAATAAGTGCGTGTGTATTAGTGTCACGACGGCAACTTGGAGGGCAGAGATCTCACTGAAGACGCAGGGTGACAACCTAAATATCAGTTCCAGGGATGGCGTTGCGAGCAGTCACGTGTCTTCCCGGGTATATAAATTGAAAAACAAGAATGAACAAGATTATTAGTTAGTTACATGGAAAGATATTAAAAGCGACTTAAAAAGACATTAAATCGTAGGGTCAGATACACCACGATTATATTCGTTCATTATTTCTTGTATTAGCATATTAATTTTATTTGTATTTAAGTTTCATTCATTATAATAATTTTTCTTTTGTTAATAATTTTTGTATTTTAAAAAAAATGGAGATGCCTATGGCAGAATTTGAAGAGTTTTTCAATGATTCAAAGTAAGTTTTAGATACAAAGATTTATCAATGTTGCTATGCGTATATTGTAATATAACGTGCAAATGTATATTCAATATAACGTTGTGCAACAGGGATAATAGATATTGTCCTGTAATAATATACATTCATTAGTGTTAACAACACAAATTGAATTTTAATGGTGTTGGGTGTTAAGATATAACATGCAAATGTATATTTTCTGACACTTTAGTAAGCATCATTAATCCTCACAATAATTTTTTTGATTATAAATTAATAATTTAAATTAGATTTTCAAGAAGGGAAGTGTTTCTGGGTGGCGGACTTTGAGATGCTCGACGCAATGCGTGTGAATGATTGTAGCCAGTAATCTAATTCAGGCTTTTTCTCCGAACATTGACCAGTGCGAAGTTCTAAGTTTATCAGAGCATTACGTGCGAATATAATGTTTCTGATGGAATAGAATTAGCATAAAATATCAATAGAATACTAACATTAATTGAATTTTCTTTGTTTTGAAACAGGATAATATTTTAATTTTGATTAAGCATTAAGAATATATTCGTTATATAAAACATTACAACCGAGAACACGGTACAAATGTTTTCTTTCAATTATGTTCTTCTTTTATAATTCAATGGTGAATATAGTATAGCGATGCTATCTATTCTAAACATAATGTTGAATAAATTATACAATTATGTTTTATATGGTTTCTGATTTTTTATTTAAAATAAGCTATAACCTTATCCCTATAAAAAGAAAAACAAGAGATTTGACGAGAGAAGAGAAATTTAGATACACTGATAGAATTCACGTATACTTATAAAGTACGTGCTGTTAAGAAAATAAATAAATATATTAAGGATAATAAAAATTATCATTATCTTTATTAGTTATGTTGCTGGAACAGCACACAGCATAACCTATTTGGCAATGCCTAACGTATGGCAATACTACAATTAGTACTATTCCAAATAATTATGTTGCCACAGCAATATGTCATAACAGAGTGCGTTGGGCCTGCATAAAATGTGATGTTACATTGGCTCTGGAACGTTACTGTTTTATTCAATTTCATAACTTGTAGTTATTTTACGCTATTGCGTATTCTTTGCCAGTAGAAATAAATCATTTTTATGTTCACCTTAATTTTTGATTTTTGATACCTATTCAACCCATTGTACATATGAGTACAGACGTTTGCATATTTTTTTTATTAAATAGCAGTATCTAACGTATTTTAACCTATTTCCAACTGAAAAATATAGACACCAATTCCTTAAGAAAAAATGTTTGGGATCAAATGGGTTAACTGAAAGCACAAATCCGACGTGTTACGGGGTAATATAATATTCGTAAATGAGTAGAAATTATGTGGCTATTTACATGTTGAATAAAAGTGTAGAATGTATATTTTATTATTATTATTATAGATAAAATAATTTCATGTCGTTCTAGAATACTAAGGACTTAATTGTATCATGTAAAATTATAAAAAAAATGAAGTGTGGCCACCACACGACTTTCTCATACGTACGAGCATTTCAAACTATACAATTTTAAGAATTTTTTTATACAAAAATTATTCAAAATCCTATTCTAAGTACTTCTATTCTCTTAATAAATCTCTATAGAATGCATACTTTGGAAGATATTACCAACAAAGTGCTACTCGCTAAGAGTAAAAGTGCTACTTCCGGTCCGAATTTTGAATTTTCATATATACAAAAAATATTGCAAATCCAATTCTAAATACTTTTGTACTCTTGATAAATATATATAGAATGCATAACTTACGACATATTTGCAAAAAATCGCTATTTGATAAGAGTAAAAGTGGTACCTCCGGTCTGAATTTTGAAATTTTTTTTTATTCAAAAGATATTGAAAATTATGTTTTAAATACTTTTATACACGTAACGTACTTGTCTAAAAAGCATGACTTGCGAGATATTCGCAAAAAGCTGATTTTCGATAAGAGTAAAAGACCTACTTCCGGTTGGAATATCGAAAAACCTTTTTAAGATAATTTGTCTCAAACTTAATTTTAAGTACATATGAATTCTTTTTAAATTTGTTTAAAGTTAGTAGTTGACGAAATATTGGCAAAATTCGATTTTTTCACTGAAGTAAACTGCTACTTCCGGTCTACCGATTTTACTGAAAAACTAATCAGATCTCAAGAGGGAGAGTATACACGTAAATACAAAATTTGGAATTGATAGCTGTAGCGGTTTGACCACAATCGTGGTCACGGACACACAGACGGACGGACAGACAGACACACAGACATTTTTTTAAAAACCACTTTTTCGGTATCAGGGGACTTCAAAACGTGGACATCTGCAAAAATCTCGAGGTCGAAAATTTTCATCATCACAATACTTCATTATACTACGTATAAGACAGTAAAAATACCAAATTGTACCGAACGAAGGATTTTTACAATGTAGCACTTTACTGAACAATTACTAATAAGAATATTCCCATTTTGTCAATGACACACATTTCATTAAATGTCACAATTGACGGCAATTAAAAATTATAGACAACACATTCGCAAGTTGGATGAGGACAATGCGAATTCACACCTTTTATTGTACTACATCTTGTACATGCCTAACATCGAACTATTTACAAACAACAATAAATCCTAACGCGTTTGCATGAACACGTACCCTACCTTGCCCAATCATTCCGTCCTCTCGATTCAATTACGCTACTCCCCATTGAGATGTCCTTACACCTGTTGCTGTTAGTTCGCGCTAAATACGCTACAAGAGGCGATGATTACACGATATAAAGAAAAAATAGGTATACACAATACATATACACATACATAGAGGACTTTCCATTCTCGAAAGGACTGATTGAGTGTGCAGCAGTTCTTGTTAGAAATGCCAATCTATCCGTTCACTGATCACGAATTTCATATGTTATGACTTGATATTGTGCTAAGGTTATAATCATTATATGATAATTACGGTTGTGTTTTTTTCCATGGGATGCTTGAGTTTTTAAATGCGCCAAAGATAAATAACTTTTTTTTCTAGTTCAAAGAAAAATAGGGTAAAGAACGATAGGTTATGTAATCGTTCGGATCGTGTAGAATTTTTTCACAGAAACTAATCGTAAAGTAATTCATTTATGTTTGTGTTCCACTTAAATTCTATTTCATGTAAGTATAGAAATACAATATGATCGTAAAGTTTTATGCTTAGTCAGGTCATAGTTTTTATCTTATTGTATCTGAAATTGGCACAATAAATAAGATAATAGATCAAGTTACTTTCTTTTGAAAAATAACAGATTTGAGAGCAAATAACCAGAAGAAATATACAGATTGTCGTAGTTAAAAGTTAATATGCATCTTCAAATACACACACATAAACATGTACCTATGTATGTATGTATACTATTGTATACAATACCGGTGGTGTGGGGAGATAGTGGGGAGATCGAGAGCGCAGACATGGCATTCGTTCCGTAACTTTAGAGCGTGAACGTACATACATACATTGTATCTGAGCAAACTCGCAAATATTAAAATAAAATGCCCTTAACTGTCGAGGGAAAAATACAGATTGTGTTATGGTATGCGAAGGATAATAGAGTTTTGTTTCAGTTCAATGTTAATACATTATACATCAGTTACCAAAATATTATACAAAAGCCGTACATAGCGTAGCAATTCCTTAAAGCAAACGTCTGCATACTAGCTTTCAACGTTTTGCACTAAAGCCTCGGTACCCCGGTGTCCCGATATGATATGAACTCATCTGTACTCACCTACTGTCGTACCCCTCCATTTCATGTTTGCATGCACGTGTGTGCGTGTCTGTGTTTCCCTATATCTACTTTCATTTCAGTCAAACAGTATAACAAACGAATATAATCTAATACCTTAACGGTGTAGAACAGGGGTCTCCAAACTACGGCCCGAGGGCCACATCCGGCCCGCGGACAGATTTTGTCCGGCCCGCGGAGAGCTAGCATACTTGAAAACTCCTTTTAGAGAACATATTTTTTATAGCAAATTAAATTTAGTTTACTGAAGTATTCTAATTTTATGTTGCATAATTATTAATATGACATCTACATTGATATGGTCATGGGCTAACTACTCATAACATTGTTGTAGGCTTATTGTTATTGTTTTTGTGATAAGTTGGATAAAGAAACACAGAATTGTAATGAGTAAAGACATGTATAATATGCAGAAAATGTTACTTCAGTATATAATAACTAACAAATAATTGAAATGAATCCAACTAACATTTTAAATAAAAACATAACTTATAACAAGCATAATGACATATGAAATACTAATGAGATTTGTGTAATTGAGATTTTCCACTGACAATAGTTTGTAGTTGTGGACTAATTTTACTTGTACCAATTATTAAAAGAGATTTAAGATGCTCATCAGTTAATTTAGATCTGTAAACATTTTTTGTGTACTTCATTTTGGAGAAGGTCTTCTCACACAAATAAGTAGCACCAAAAACAGAAAACAGCCCACGAGCAAATTTATGCAAATTATCAAATTGTGTCAGTGGAAGACTCTTATAAAATTCCAACAAAGATGAGTTTTGATATTTGTTCTTAATTATATCACTGCACTGTAGATCAATTATTTCCATTTGAAGTTCCGGGGTTAGGGTTTCAATGTCAGTATCAAAAGGATTCTGAAAAATCTTAATTTGATTCGCAATGGCATCAAAGTCCGAGAAACGAGTATCAAAATTTATTTTCAAAGCACTCAAAGTTTCGATTGCAAAATCGATAGGAAACTCAGTCTCAGTAGTGTGGCTGAATATTTCACATGTTTTAAAATGTGAAAAACATTTACTTCGTAGTTGTGATTGAAACAGTATCAATTTCTTCCGGAATGATTTGATATTAGTGTATAAATCAGGAAGATGCTGGTTTTCTCCTTGCAATCTCAAATTCAGTTCGTTCACATGTTTTGTCAAATCAACATAGAATGCTAACTTCCACAGCCATGCGTTGTTTTGTAATTCAGTAAGAGGGCGATGCTTTTCATTCAAAAAAATTTCGATCACTGCTCGAAGTTCAAAAAGCGCTGAAGGACTTTCCCACAACTAAGCCAACGTACGGCAGTATGATAAGGTAAGTCATTTTCTCCAATCTCTTCAATAAATTGTCGGAATTGTCGGTGATTCAGCCCAAAAGATCTGATAAAATTAACAGTTGATATGACTGGTTTCAGAACTTCAGACATATCCAAACATTTTCCGCACAAAGACTGTTGATGAATGATACAATGTAAGACTAATGGTTTTAAACCACCGTCATTTTCTACAGCCTTTGACATAAGAGCGACCACTCCTTTATCTTTCCCACTCATGTTTTCATCAGTTGTAATACATTTCAAGTTTTTCCATCGAAGGTTCTTTTGATTAATGGCCATTTCAACTCCTTTAAAAATATCTGTACCAGTAGTTGTGCCATGAATACTATTCATATCAAGAAGTTCTTCATGCACTTCATAGCTTTTATCTACTCCTCGAATATAAATCAACACCTGAGCAGTATCTGACACATCCGTTGACTCATCCAAGGCCAAAGAAAACCACTCAACATGTCCATTTTTGTCGAACAGTTGAGAGGATATATTTTCAGCGATGTTTTCTACCCTTCGAGCCACAGTGTTTGCTGACATACTGACACTTTTTAATAAATTTACCTTTTCAGGGCACATTTCTTCGGCTACTGCAATTATGCATTCTTTGATCATTTCTCCATCGGTGAAAGGTTTTCCACGTTTTGCAATTTCAAGAGCCACACGAAAGCTGGCACGCGTTGCAGCCTCTTGTTCAGTTTTGAGTTTTGTAAATGAAGATTGCTGCGATTTCAATCCGCGCTTCATAGCTTCGAATTTTTCTGTCCGCAAACTTCCTGTATATTTTGAGTAATTTTGAAAATGTTTTGTTTCATAATGACGTTTAAAGTTATATTCTTTGAGAACGGCTATGCTTTCATTGCAAATCAAACATAGCGCCTTCTTACTGGACTCAATTACGAAATACTGAATGTTCCACTGATCTTTGAATTTTCTGCATTCACTATCAATTTTTCGCTTCTTTTCCATACTACTAAATCACACACAAAAGCAACAATTCAAATCAAAATACTGTTACAAAGATGTCTTAAACTTAAACACGCACAAACACGTTTTAAGGAGGTGCGCACTATTTTATTTCACAACAGTGTCATAGGAACTGACTTGTGGTTGCGCCACTAGCCTTCTTATATATTCCAATTACTGCCATCTAGAAGTGAGTGGAAGACACCAGAACTTTCTCGAACCAACGAGATTATTCTGTACGTGCTATTAGCGCCATCTGTTAGCGATAGAAGGTACTACCTATTTCCGCTTGTGTCCACCAGATGTCGTGTCACGTTACTCCTCATGGCTCGTACTCTACGACTAATCTAGAAATTACAGATAATGACAGGAAAATTAATAATATGCAGTGTTGCCGTTTTGCAGCCTTTTTTAAACGTTGCGTACTTTTTCGGACTTTTTTTCATCAGTGGACTATTTCACTTTTTACCACCGGCAACAATGATAATATGGTTTTGGCCCTCGGAACTTACTGGAGTAATCAGTATGGCCCTAAGGCTGGAAAGTTTGGAGATCCCTGGTGTAGAATATAAGAAACCAAATATTCATAGGAAATACCAACCAAAACCAAAAACGCAAAGTAAACCTAAATGGAGGCTGTGGCTTGATCTCAACAAAATACACTAAAAAGACACCTATTACTACACTAATGCACTGAAAGCTAGACACGCGTTTCGACAACGACGTTGTCATCATCAGTTGTACTGATTAATAAAAAACCGCATTGTCTGTACTCCGTAGCGTATATAGGACAGCACTGATTTAAATTTTAAATTTTAAACAGTGCTGACAACGCCGTTTCTATTAATCAAAGCTGATAAGGACGTAGTTGTCGAAATGAGTACCTAGCGTTCTGTGCATTAGTGTGCTAGAGGTGTCTTTTTAGTGTATCTTTTTTAAACGCAAATACGAATGTGTAAATATTTTTAAGCCGTTGAGGCTATTTCCACTTTAAGAAATTAGTACATACATTTTCAAAACGAGGATCAATTATTGATCTAAGTTGTACTCTTCCACGGTTGTCGTTGAGTATTACACTTTTCCTTTGAGATGAAGCCATTGTTTCTTTTGCTGTTACCCTATTTCTAAGAAGAGAAGATCTCGATCTTAAATTAATTTTTGCTGCAAAAGATACGCTCGGGTTTACTTTTATGGGATGTGTTATTTTTCATGCACAATATTTTTTCATGTTCTTGTATTTTTCTGGAACATCGTGATAAAGCTCCAAATCCCGAATTCCGACCTGAATTTTTTGCGACTTCATTTCCTTCACGACCATTGGCCCTCGACTCTCAGTTGAGCAATAGATCTCTCCTCATATGAGCTCTTCCTTGCGTATAGCTTGCTCCTATGGCATAGGCAACACAGCTGTCCGTTATTTTATCCCATGCATTTTCACCCTAGTATCGACTTCTTGTAGCTTAGATTTCATAAAGTTTCCGCGTTAATTTCTCTTCATACTATTTTCAATGTAGTCATTGACTTGTCGACGAAAATGGTCTTTAATCAAGATTTTGGAGGTGCAGTAATTCTTTCGGGAATCATTACTTGATCAATTCTTTTTTCTGCAAGAAAATCCTTCATGGTTTTAGCGCGGTGAGTGTTGGCAGAATCTTACACTAGCACACGCAAAACAAGTAGTAGAAATAAATCGACCCACTTTCTTATTGGTGTTTGCGTGCACGAAGCTTTTTCAGTCTGAAAAACATAAATACATGCAAAAGATTCGATTTCCTATCTCTTGCCCTTAGATAGGTTTTCATCGAAACGAATTTACAAAATGCATGTAACGCGTACACCCCTCTGATTAATGGTAGTTTGAGACCACTGACCAATATACACCACAGTTTCTTCAATGACAATCATGTTCGAGAGTTCGTACTTATTAAGTCGATGTCGTCAACGAAACACTAGAATGCAAGTGCACGTTTAAGGGCTTCAGTATCTTTCAATTTGAACAGTGTACAGACAATTCATGTCGCTGAAAGGAGCCATTCACCCAGTGTTGTGATGCTTTAATTTTTTTAAATATGTCTGGCTGTGGTACCAATGCAAGGGCAAATGCTTGAATACCAGCATTGCCAACAACCGGACACTAGTTGCCGACCTGATCCATTCTTTCACTTCTTGACATTCTCCTCGCTGACTTGTTTATTGAGGTTATCGTACTGTGATCGTCATTTTTGAACCATTCGTAAATCCAACTTCTTATTGCAGAAAGCTATAAATAATCTCACACGTGCGATATATTTTTTATACAAAAATTATTCAAGATTCTATTTTAAGTACTTCTATGCTCTTAATAAATCTCTATAGGAAGCATACTTTGAAAGATATTACATAAATAAAAATAAGTGCTACTCGCTAAGAGTAAAAGTGCTACTTCCGGCCCGAATTTTGAAATTTCATTTATACAAAAAGCATTGCAAATCTAACTCTAAATACTTTTGTACCTTTGATAAATATACAGGGTGATTCTTAATATATGCGACAAACTTTAGAAGCTGATTCCTGGGGTTATTTTGATCATAAAGGTTCATAAGAACATATGTCCAAAACCGCTTAGTTCAGAAGTTATACAATGTTTAATAGAAAGCTAAAATAATAAATGGTTTTATTATAAATTAACAAAATAATTAGTAAAACAAAATTAACTTATAGTAACTGTTGAAATTGACCGCCCCCAACTGTACTACAAGCTGCTATCCTCCGTCGTATTGACTGGCGAGTCCGTTCGAAAATATCAGGGGTATTTCGAATTGTTTCAAAAGCTGCTATAATACGATTTCTTAGTTCATCGATATTTTCCATGGGAGTCGTGTAAGCTAATGATTTAAGGTGGCCCCAGAGAAAAAAGTCCAATGAATTTAGTCTGGAGACCGAGGAGGCCTGCAGTAGTGGTAACTCCTCTTCAAGAAAATTGCGGTATACCTCGCCATTTAACCGCATCGGTAAAAAATGTGGACCTAACAAGTGATCTGCAACAATTCCGGCCCACACATTGACAGAGAATTGATGCTGATGACGGGCATTCATTATTTCTCGCGGATTTTCTTCGGCCCATATGTGATTATTATGAAAATTAATAATCGCGTTTCTAGAGAAAGTAGCCTCGTCGGTGAAGAATATTTGAGCCAAATGGTTAGGATTTTGTACGACTTCGTGTTGCATCCATTGACAAAAAGCTAATCTTTGTGGAAAATCTGCTGGCAATAGAGCCTGCACCCGTTGAATGTGATATGGATACAACAGTTGATATTTCAATATTCTCCAAACTGTGGCCTGACTAATGTTTAAATCAAACACAATTTTTCTGGTGCTTGTTGTAGGATGTTCCTCAATTTCATTTAATACCATTTCTTCAACTTGTGGAGTTCTCAGTGTAGATGGGGGCCCACTATCAGTCGTCCGTTTTTTAAAACTTCCCGTTTCACTAAGACGTTGATGAAGACGGGCAAACATGGAATGATGCGGTATGATACGCTTCGGGTATCGTTCTGCATAAAGACGTCTAGCAGCACGCGCATTTCCATTGGCAAGACCGTAAACGAAATGCATATCACACATCTCAGCATTCGTATAATTCATTTTAGAAAACAGAAACTGGCAATAAACTGAATGAATACTCTGACACTATTGACAAATATTGAAATGACAAATAAACAATTCCAAAATACCGTACATAATCACAACACGTGCTTCTTGAGCAACTGGTAAACACCAACTATATAACTAATATTAGAGAAACAGGCACAGACTTGTTTACGAGCTTGTATTACAGTTGGGAGCGGTCATTTTCAACAGTTACTATAAGTTAATTTTATTTTACTGATTATTTTGTTAATTTATAATAAAACCATTTATTATTTTAACTTTCTATTAAACATTGTATAGCTTCTGAACTAAGCGGTTTTGGACATATGTTCTTATGAACTTTTATGATCAAAATAACCCCAGGAATCAACTCCTAAAGTTTGTCGCATATATTAAGAATCAACCTGTATACAAAATGCATAATTTACGACATATTTGCAAAATGTCGCTAATCGGTAAGAGTAAAAGTGCTACTTCCGGTCCGAATTTTGAATTTTTTTTTATGCAAAAGATATTTTAAATTATGTTCTAAATACTTCTATACGCGTAATGTACCTGCCTAGAAAGCATGACTTGCGAGATATTCGCAAAAAGCTGATTTTCGATAAGAGTAAAAGACCTACTTCCGATAGGAATTTCGAAAAACTTTTTAATACAATTTTTCTCAAATGTTGAGAAAGAGAGAGCGCGAGAGAGAGATTTTTAAAAACCACCTTTTTTGTATCAAGGGACTTCAAGACGTGGACATCTGCAAAAATCTCGAGGTCGAGAATTTTCGTCATCACAATCTATCTATCTGTTTTCTACAAAAGTAAAAATTTTACTTTCGTTTTGAATTTTAAAAATTTTCTTCTACAGCACTTGTGCTAAAATAAATTGTAAATATTTTCATACTTCTAGCATGTTAAATAAAAAATTTGTTAGATATTCTCGAAAAACCGTTTTTCGATAAGAGTAAAACATAATATTCTTGTTATAATTTTTTTTGTCGAATTCAGTTCTGAATATTTTTATATTGTTTAAAAGCGTGTGTAATTTTTTTTGTTGACCAAATACTCATAAAATTTGATTTTATGCCTGTAGTATAATACATAATCCTTCTGGTCTGCCCACTTGACTGGAAAATTAATCAAATCTTGAGAAAAAGATAATACATAATTTATAATTGTAACACTGTCTGGCCGCGATCATTGTGTGAATGAGAAAGAGAGTTAAAAATTGCTTTTAAAATAGTTATTGAATAAGTTAATGTATAAATGCACACGCCTAGGACCAAAGCCAAAAACAACCCATACATTGAATAACTTATCCTTTAATAACAACTCTTGAAAAGTCTTCAATTCTAAAGATGAGGTGAAATTCAATTTTGTCTTTCTAAAACAAATAATTTAATTTATGTTTTTTTTTTGTTACAGGAAACGTTGGCTTCCAGAACGCCTGTGGTGAGTATCACTTTATGATAATTCGCCAATTTTGTATAGTAATCTATGATTTTATTGTAACTTTTCTCTTTTATTATCATGTAATTACGATTATTATTATTACTGGGGATTCAAATTAAAATGAGCATTTATAATGATTGCGCGGTCCTTTTGTGCCGACATGAGGCGTTTCGCGGATCACTAACTTAACAAGACGGCGTGGATTAGAGAACGCATAGTTTAATACCCATAAGTGTATGTTTCATCAACAATACTTGTCGAACCAACTAGCTCGTGGAGGAGATGCCAGTTTCATAAGGGAATTGGCTTTTTTAATAAGCGATATTCATGAAACCGAACGGTAAAAATAGGTTGACATAGTTGTTTTTGCTTGCATTATCTCGCTGAAACATGACAATTCTCTTACATACGAGGTAGGTGCCATAAATTCTCGGCCTGGTATACAAAAAAGAAAGTTGGAACAATATAAGAATTTTATTTTTCAATATAATCTTCCCTAAAAATCACACAAGGAGCCATATCAGGACTATACGGTGGATGTTCCAATTCTTGAAAGCCGCATTCGCGGATGGCAGCTTGTGAAATGGCGGCAGTACGGACGGGAGCATTGTCGTGCAATAATCACACACCTTTTGTCAATTTTCCACGACGTTTTGCACGAATAGTGTCCCTTAATTTATGCAATAAAGACACATATGTGCCGTTCACACTTGTATTGCGCTCTTTAATGTCAATTAGCAAAATGCCCTCACAATCCCAGAATATTGTGGCCATCACCTTTTTCGTTGATTGAACGACTTTCGCCTTTCTGGAACGAGGTTCATCACGTCGCCGCCATTCCATGGAATCCCTTTTCGATAGAGGATCGTAAAACAGAACCATTGTTTCATCCCCTGTGACAATGCACTCCAAAATCGGTTTTCGGTCGTCTCCACGCATGTTTAAAAACGACTGCGCACATTCGACTCGACGTTCACGATGGAGAGCAGAAAGAAATCACGGTACCCATCTAGCGCTAATTTTTTTCATACCCAAATGGTCATGGAGAATTCGGCGAACACTTGTTTCGGAAATGTTTGTTATCACTGCTAATTCCTTCACTTTCAAACGGCGATCTTCTAGCACTAAATGTTCAGTAATTGAAATTTGTTGAGGCGTACTACTTCAATGGACCTTTATATTTTTCACGCCCACCTTGACGTCACTAGGGTGACCTTTCTACCAGGTGCATGCGCTGCCGGCCGATAACTACAACATTTTAGATATACTCTAAACATTGAAAATAACAAAAACTTAACTAATCTTTCAATATCAACGATGTGATATGTTACTTATGAAAAAAACTATTTTTATTCAATGTAAAAATGGTAGTATCAGCCACAAAATTTAAAGTTTTTCTACCACTGGCGCACGCACTGATCTTTTGTCATACTTTTATTTATTCCCAAAAATCATTACTGTTTCTCTGACGCGAAAAATATAAAGGTCCATTGGTCGACCCGACCGATCAGCATCTTCCATGGATTCTTGTCCCAAACGAAAACATTTTGCTCACTTTTTTACAGTTGAATACGTCTAAACGTTGTTTAATGTGATAAGGTGTATGTCCTTCTTTTGTTAAAAATGTAATGACCGCGCGGTACTCAATTTTCGTTACTTCAGACATTTTCGTGCGCTAGTCACGTTGGTTGGCTGGTTACTAAAAACTACTAGGCTTCGAACCGTCATATTTATAGTGTACACCTCGCGTATGTGCATGCATGACCTGACGCAGTTTGAACTCGTTTGAACCTGTATAAGCCTGTTCGGCCGAGAATTTATGGCGCCTACCTCGTAGATGGCATAAATTAGTTTTTTTTTCTTTGTGAACCAATTTGATTTATTTGATTAAGAATCTTTAATTTTTCTTAATATTTAACGTGGTAATAGAACTTACATTTTGTATGACCAAAAACAATTTATTGGCTAATGCCTAAAACAATCAACTATTCATAAAACTTCTCTTTGATCCGTTTAGCAATACTTAATTAAGACCATTGCAGACATTGCAGTTTTTTAAGATTAAATATAACTCACATTCGCATTCTGCATATTTACCAGTAGAATTGAAAGAATGATGTAGCACTATGTTCCTATTACTAGAGTAATTGTGTATCTAAAGATCTTCATTTGAATGTTTGCATTAAAACCTTCAAATAACGCATCCAAGGTAAAATCCCTTTCTTTTCAACGGGGATTTCTAAAACATCGCTCCTTAGTTGCATGGTTATTTATATTAGTAATACGAATACTAGTGATTCCGTAAATATACTTTTTAAATCATTAAGCCATAGATGTGATGAAAATATGTTATTTATGTTTACCAACTTTGTTTCGTTTTCTTATAAAAATTACAATGTCATTTATAATTAATACAGGTACAGAGATTGCACTATAATTACTTAGTAATGACATTAGCGTCAATCTAATACTTAAAATAGCCTAACTATATTGGAAAAACACAGTAATATTACTATCCTCTTTTATTCTTTACAAAGGGTATCAGTTTACTCCGAGTAAACTGATACCCTTTGTAAAGAATAAAAGAGGATAGTAATATTACTGTGTTTTTCCATTCTAATCCTTTACAAAATGCACATTTACTACATACCTAACTATATTGTACAAAATTCTGTATGATATTGTAAAAACTACAACTAATTCATTCCAACTACGAAATAATAGTTATTTATGTACCAAGTAAATGAGTCTAATATTATAAGCCGAGCGAGGCGAGTAGCAGGTGAGTTCGATAAAGGCAGTTTACTCACGTGGTGCATTCAAAATTTTATCGCCAACTGCAAAAATTTGTAATTTAAAAAATAAAGATATAATGACATTTTTATGACAGCGACAAACGATTTATGTTTAAAATCATCAGTACGTTGACAGGTATTAGCGGCAGGTAATAGTATATTACAAACCGAGGTGGAAAGTGTTTCATTACTGTCGAGAGATTAGGTAGTTAACCGAGACGCGAAGCGTCGAGGTTAACTTTATCTCGAGACAGGAATGAAACTTTTCTCCGAGGTTTGTATACTATTTTATTTACAACCATAATTATATTTATTTGTGATAAAAATTCCGGTCAATGTTTTGACATATTGAGTTCTCAGATTTGTGATGATCTAGCGTAAATGTCAAATAAATATACGCCACTTTTTTTCGGTGAATAGATTATAAAAGAAATGTTGAGTAGTAAAGCCTTCAAGGTCTGCACTCCACTTGAACTGAGGGAAACTGTCCTCCCGTAGCAATCCAGATATCTTGGCTCGAATGGAGAAGGACAAGAAATCACTATTTCATCATATCAGCAATAGCAGGGCGGCCTATCTACATGTATTCAAGCTTCCAATAATTCTAATGTAACAATTAATTTTATTTACAACCATACAATTAATAATTATTTGTGATAAAAATTCCGATAAGGTTTTGACATATCGAGTTGACGGTTTTAAATTGTGATTGACATTGAGGTTAAGAAACGAGGGCAGTAATAGAGGGCGGGAAGTAAATGAGGGCAGTAATAAGAGGGCGGGAAGTAAACGTGAACAAAGTCACACTTCCCAACTTTTAAAAAGTCAGAAATGCCAACATTACGCGTATGGTTGTAAATAATAGTAGTTTATACAACGAGTCAATAATGACAGTTATTATTCCCGAGAGCTGAATTTACTCCCGAGCCGCGTAAGGGAGTAACTCAGCTCGGGAATAATAACTGTCATTATTGACTCGTTGTATAAACTACTATTAAAAGCGGATCGTTTTTATTGACACAAAACCTTAAATCGATGGGTCACAATACATAAACAAATGGAGTGATACGGGGGGGGGGTCATAATTTTTAACACAACTTAACAGGTGTAATTAAACACCAAGAGAAATAAGTAACCATACACTTCGCGGTGATATAAAGTGGTATGAGCATGTCCCCCATATACTATGCATAAAAAACACGTCCATACCACCTTATATCTCCGCGAATTTCCCTTGGTGTACCTTATACTAATAGGCATTAAATAAATGCAATATACCGATATTCAACTGTCATTATCGACATTTGTGTTTACCTCTTACGATGTTTGTTAACAAAGTATTTTGCATTTTCTTATAGTCATAGTGTTACGGTCTAAAACTCGCCCTCTATGTATGTACCAATTTTCAGGAGTTCGGTTTATTGATTTTTCTGTTATCATTGCGTTTGGTATGAGAATGTCGGATTTTTTATTTTTCTTCATCATGTCGGTCTTCCCAGCGATATCTCTATTTTGCAATTCTTAAGCTAATTTCGACATTAATCTGTTATCGTTGCATTAGTGAAGCCGTTTTGATAGTTTCGGGTCAGTTTGAAGCATTTTAGCTCCGCTTTAATTGCCCGAGGAAAATTGTTGGAATATAGAATTACATTGGCGTACATTTTTAAATTTTTATCAAACAACCTCTTTGGGTGTAAATAAGACTCCTATTGGTGTTGAAATGTGAATGATTTATATGGAAGTGACTAATTAGGAGACTGCGGCCTTTCTTTCCGAAGCGAATGATTCGATAGTCACGAGTTTTACAAATTATTTTGTTTCCCTGAAGCTAAATCAGGTATTTTTTTTTTATTATTATTGCAATTATAATTTTTATTCAAGATAACGTCACCACGTGATTACTTTATGTGTTAATGACTTGTTAAACTATTCAAGCTAAATTTCAAAAATGCACTTTGACACGAAGATTGGTAGATAGTTTCTCTAGAAGCTATCATTGACACTGTGTCACACGTCATCTGAAACTCGTTGTAGAACTAATAGTAAAGCTACACATCTGAATACTAACGTTTCATATGAAACTTGCCATAACGTCAACACGAGTCTATTAAGCAAAGTTATAGTGCCGTTTGAACACTGAAACAAAGACTATCAAGATTAGCACGCAAACAAGTTCTTTTCATAAATCTTCATGATTTGATATCGTTCATGACTTTTATGTTCGGAAATTTAGTTCGTCAAAAAGAAATATGTATCTAACGATATTCTCGTGAAAATCTTCAGTGAATAAAAATAACAATTTGGTTTTAAAAATTAAATATAGATTATTATTATTGTAATAAATAGACGTTTACATTTGCAAACATTTTAAACTTTTATGGATCGGAAATCGCCTATATTTACTGATACAAATGACGTACATTGAGTGTACTGGTACCATTTAATCGGTATATAAAGATCTTTATTCCTTTTCTGTCGAATCGTATACGAAGTGTTGCGACCACTATCATTACTGACGTGCCTGTAATAACCGGACTCGAACGCCTTATTTACGGCACCCTGTTTTCTTTTAGCGTATCCTCTTCGTGATTCCTTTTTGCTCATCTTCTCCGTTTTGTATGACATTTCTCTTTCTTTTCGTTTCTCCTCCGAGCGGCTTTTTATTTTAATCGTTCATTGCCGTTGACCGATGATGGATGTGTGCGATCGTTGTTGATGAGGTCGCCTATGAGAAATGTACTCACTCAGAAATGCTGACAATGAGCGCAAATTGTGTTTATTATACATATACATATATAGAATTCTTAGAAAGTGGCATTTGCAATTTCCTTTGTCTTTCTTGGTACTTACGTTGCCGGCTTGTCAATAATAAATGTTTTTACTGTTTCATACACATTGTTCTGGGATATTATTGCTTATGCTTTCGTGTCACATACAAGACTAGATAATTGTCTTTTTAAATATACAAGGCGCCCAGAAAGCAATCAAAAGAAGCAGATTTAACAACGAATGTATGTGGATGGCCCACCTAAGTGGATAAAACTATTGCTCTTAGGTCCGGTCTTTTCACTTTTTCACCTACTAATAAAGTGCCCGGTTACTATTTCACAAATAATTTTATAAGGTAACTTTATTAGTCAGTTTTTCCGAGTGAGTCTTTTCAACATTTTCGAACCTGCTAATATCTATTAGGCAAAATACGTTCAATGCAAAAATATTTGTTATGTTGGTATCAGAAACTTGGTAAAGTTGCCCGAAACAACTTCAAATGGATTTTGATAGACAAGATAAACTACTGTATACCTCTAATAAGTAAGAGAGTGATGAGTGATAGAACAACGTGTAAATTTAACACTGCTGCCTACTTTAACCAACAAAAATGATGGAAAATATATAGTACCGGTCAGCTGATCACTACGAGTCGCCCACGCCGGCGTAATAAGTGCCTACTAAATTAAAATAGTAGGTTCAAGTAGCTTATAACTTATTTGCCAAATAAGCCTCGTTATTATATAAATACTACTTATTATGAAGTGGAAACACGGTAAATTAAATTAGTTGCTAAATAAAGTTATTAGGAGGTTCCAAACAATAACTTTAATACAATACCGAAGTTATCTAAATTTCGCATATTATACAAGGTGTGTATAAATTGGCGGACCCACTACACGCGGCGATGTTCTTCGTTAAATTCGCAGTCCAAAATCCTAATACAAAAATGTTGTACCATGCTCCATATCTTTTCACGAGGTTCCTAAAGTTCGGACTTTTAGTCTTGAAATAAGCATTATTACTTGATATTTGTTGACAGAAAGAGCTACAATTTAAAAGAAAGAAGAATTGTTGTTATTATCCTTTCGTTAAAGTTTTCTTTTTGATTTTAAAGTTTGTTTTTAATATTTGTTTATTAACTTATTTTGACGAAAAACACATCTGACAACGTTATAAAACAATAAGTAGGTAGCCTAATGTTGTTCTAGTCAAATACATTACTACTGTCAAATTTTAACACTTTGTAATCTACCTATTTCATTCGACTTGCTTATTTTTCGTGTTTATTTGTATAGTTTTAATCAGTTTTCGGGTTTTCGTGTTTACTATACTCCATTCAGTCTAAGAATAAAGCATTGGGAAAGATAGGGCTTAAAATAAACGTTTGTGATTGGTTGAAATCGAGTGTGCATTTACACCGGCAAAATAATCGCATTTAGCTCGTTCTGTCAAAAATTTGTTTACTGACAGTTTTGTTCAAAGATTTTGTCGATTTCCGTATTTTACATAGTTATTTGTTGTTAATATTCTTAAAAAATAGTTCTTCTTAGAACTCGCAAGTGAAATATTCATTTGTTAAGGTATTTTATCAATTTCGTTAACTTTCTTTTCGTAATCGCTAATATTCTATAGTATGGCGGAAGCAGTTTTACCAGGTCCTTCAAAAAATCGTAAAGGGAAACACATAAGATCTGGACAAAGGCAAATGGCTTATAATGTGTACATTAAGGATAAAAACAATATGTCTAAAACAGCTGCAGTCAATCAAACAGCAGAGGAAGTGGGTATTAATAGGAATACAATGTACTGCATTATTAAAGAAATGGAATTATATGGAGTTCCAATTTCTCCTCCAAGAAAAAGAAATTATCGTCATACTTACAATAAATTGGATGAAGCACAAAAAAGTACAATTAGACGACATGTGCATTCCTTTTTCTTGAGGAATGAGTTACCAACTTGTATAAAAATGTACGTAAATGTCAAAATATAATGATATCAGATATGTATATCCCTGCTATCCATCTGACAGTAAACATATGTTTTACTTGTTTTCAAAATACAAAGTTCATCGTGTGTAAACTGTGCTCATATTGTAGCGCCATCTACTTTATTCTTAGACTGAATGGAGTATAGTTGTTCTGTTTGTTTATTATGAATTTTACGTTCAACGAATATGCCGATATGTACATGATATACGGTTTCTGTCGTGGAAATGCTAGCATGGCAGGGCAGGAATATCGAGTGCGTTTTCCAAATCGGAGGCATCCAAGTAAAAATGTATTTCGAAGGCTGGACCAACGACTTCGTGAAACAGGTTCGTTTATTCCAAGAAATGCGAACGCAGGTCGACCAAGGCAAAGGCGTACCGTGCAACTAGAAGAGCAAGTTCTAGCCACAATACAGGAAGATCCCTCTGCGAGTACCCGTCAATTAGCTTCTACACTAAATATTCCCAGTAATAAGACTGTTCATTTGGTTCTCCATACCATGTTTCTAAAGTTCAGCCTCTTTACGGAAATGATAACTTATTTCGAATCAATTATTGCAATACAATCTTAAATAGAATTCAGGAAGAAGGTGACTTTTTAAGACGTATTCTTTGGAGTGATGAGTGCATGTTTACCAGAGATGGTGTGTTTAATACTCATAATTTTCATCATTGGGCAGATGAAAATCCACATGAATTTCGCGAACACGGTCACCAAAGAAGGTTTTCTGTTAACGTTTGGCTGGGTATAATAAACCACAGGGTAGTTGGACCAATTTACTTACCAAATCGCCTAGATGCCGGTGAATATTTAAATGTTTTAGAACAAGTTATTGATGAGATACCGCTGAACGTACGCCGTAATATGATTTACATGCATGATGGAGCTCCTGCGCACTTTGCTCGTAATATAAGAGACTGGTTGACTGAACACTTCCCAGACAGATGGATTGGTCGTGGCGGTCCCCTTTTGTGGCCTGCGAGATCCCCCGATCTCAATCCATTAGATTTTTTTGTTTGGGGTTTCATTAAAGGTAAAGTTTACGCTACACCTCCACAGGACGCTGACGAAGTTTGAGCCCGAATGGAAGCCGCAGTATTAGAAATCACACCAGAAAGACTTGAGCGAATAGTACAAACGATACGACAAAGATTGCAGCTATGTCTACAAACTGATGGATTTCAATTCGAACAATTATGTAGGTAATAATTACATTGATTTCTATCAAGAATTAGTCAATATTATCAAAAATTTTTTAAACTTTGTAATATTTTCGTAATAAATATGTAATCTAAGAAACCAATTTTATTTCGTTTGTTTCTTTTTTAAATTTAAAATGTAAGGTTCACATGACGACGTGTAAAAATGTTCCGAAGATTATAACTAGCACATGCGTGTTCAATGTTGCCAAATGTATGTTTCTTTCAAATTCATTCTGAAGACAAAGGAAGCCTGATACATCGTTTTAGGATTAGGACTTTTAACTCAAAATTTGACCAAGAATGTCGCCACGTGTAGTGGGTCCGCCAATTTATACACACCTTGTATATATTATTTTGCAACATATTAGCATACAAAACTATTTGATTTAGCACCGTGTCTTCATTTCAGCAAGCAAAGTTGCTTTCTAGGTCTTAAACATTTGTTAAATATTAATCAAGAATCCGTAATATGAGTGCATATACTGTAGCAAACCAAATGCTAGATTGCTGCAATTAAATATCTTTCGCCTTTTCTTATAAGATATTTATTTTTTAAATAAATTCCGTCATATATGTATTTGACCAGCTGTCTCAAGATTTCTAAGAAATGTGATAAAACAAAAATTTTGACGTATTATTTTTTAACATGTAAAAAAGGATTTGCCCAAAAACTAAGCAAATGTAAGTAATATTTTGCAAAACAAATGCAATGTAACTTATTCTGATGAACGTCTTAATGTAGACTAAAACTTCATAAGCTTAACATACCGTTTTATTGGTAATTTTTTAAATACTAATTCTGCCATGCTGCCGTCGTTTTTTTTAGTATATGTATAAAGTCCCAATAAAATATAAACATTATCGCGTGCCTTTCCTAATAGATTTGTTCTTGACTACAAATCTAACAATTTTATTATCAACTTTTTTAAAGTCATTTGAAAAACTATCAGTTATATATTTTATTGCCAACCATCAATAAATGCATTACCATAGCGTTTTACGGAGGTAAACAAACACTTTAAAATACTGTAGAATAAAGGTATAAATCGATGCGCTTATTATACATCTGTCCGTAAATTCACCTGATTTAAGAGAATTTAAGTGAAGCAGTTTTATTTACCTGTATTGTATTTATGTTATATCACGTGTATATATGTTAAATTACCAAATTTGACAAATAAATATTTCATATGACATTTCCGCATGTGTTCTCAATGTTTATTTCTTTACACCTGATCCGTAAATTCACCGCACTAATAAGGTTCTCACCCCATTCTTGTCTGTAGTTTGCCGAAGGTATTTCATTTACAATTAATGAAATCAGTTTCATAG
The DNA here is from genome assembly GCA_963170755.1 of Amphimallon solstitiale. Taxonomy (NCBI): domain Eukaryota; kingdom Metazoa; phylum Arthropoda; class Insecta; order Coleoptera; family Scarabaeidae; genus Amphimallon; species Amphimallon solstitiale. The sequence goes on along the minus strand of OY720678.1, from coordinate 124,960,416 downwards.
ATAAAAGAGAGAGAATAGATGGCCTACTCTCTCACTAAAAAGTGAACCAAACATCAGTACCATCCGTTGCACCCTTCCGGGTACTTTTGGTAGAATTCATTGTAGGAATCTGTAGAGAATGATAATTTTCTAACGAGCGGGATCTTTGAAATGACTTGCAAATTATTAAAGTATGAAATTCATGTGAAAATTTGCATCAATATTTTTTGGCGTTATATTTGCTGGAACATTAACATGTGTCTGCAACATTAAACGTCAAAATATTTGATGCTAATTTTACATGAAAAACATATTAATATACGGAAATAGTGAAGTATCGTAAAATCTTTTCTGTATCTAAGTACTACTGATGAAACAGATTAAAGCAAATGTATTTTTATCTATAAGTATTATATATATTTAGTAAATCATATACAAAAATAACATTATACCTTATAACTGCAATATATTTAATATGATTAAGAAACTGTTACATTTTTTAATACTATAAATGACACAAATACATGACACATACTGAATTTCTAGTCTTTCACTGGGACTTGCTTGTGAGGTGGATGGTAACGCCTGAGCATCCATATTTTCATCGGTTTGATGTTTCGAAATGCATTTGTGGAGAAGAACTAACGTATTTAACAATGACAGTTACTCACAATATTGCAAATGGCGGATAAAAATCACATGACAACAACAACTCTAACAAAATTCACTAATACAGCCAACTATATTGAGAGCTATGTTTTCGATCCTGTATAAAGTGCTGCCCTCTAAGGGACCCTCCCTCAACCAAAACACTGATAAAGTGTAGTAAATGAAGTGCACTACCCCTGATCAGTTTTCACTGACACTTTTTACTTGCTGTCAAACACAACTTCAATCTGAAAGAACATCGCAACTGCGTACGCCATCTATAACGAGAAAAGCCAACTCGAAGGACAGCCGTGTGGGGATCTACACATCTTCAGTGGAGTAGGCAGCCAATGTTACATTAAAAACACGTTCTAATTGATTGTGATTAGAGCACTAACTCATTAGTCATTGTAAACATATTTTCTTATAACAAAAACACGTTATAATTGTAAATAATAAACGTTTAAGGTGTAGTTTTAAAGTAACATAGTTAGTGCAACAGTGCTAGAGTTTTATTAAAAAACATACAGAAACTGTTGGTCCTTCAAACATAAAATTATTTTAAGAAAACTAGCGTGGGGCCGCCCCTACAATCACACAACCCGAACAATATGTTATATATTTTAGAGTAACGTCTTCTTTTTAAATATCAGAAATATTGTCTTCCGCATGTATCGAAATATATGAAAACAATTTATAAGAAGGACCTTCATTGGGTACTAATTTTATTACATAACTAATCCACACTTTTGTTTCTCAAAAGAGCAACTGACCTAGATATCCCCCAAAAAAATGGAAGCAAATATTAAAGTGGTAAAATTGACACGACAATTTTTTTTTTAACGGTCCTCGTATATTCGTGTATAATACATGTGTACGTACGTGAGCGTAATTCTTGTCGTTCACAAACGTATGTGTTTCAAGGTAAGACCAGTAGCGAAGACGATTGGTCACGCGACAGTGGGAAATTCTTGTTCTTTTAGTACGTCCTCCCTTATATATCTCAAGAAAACAGCGACGGCTGATGACGGACAATTAACTTTCTTGTCGTTTGTATTTCTTTGACGTTTAATGCGTGCTCCAGTGATTACCCCGAAAAAAGTAAGATAAATACTTGTCGGAGAAGCATGATTTGCCAAGGGCAAGCAATCAATAATATCCGTCCGTGTTAAACTACATATTTTACTGTTTTTATGGCGAGAAAGTGTATACTTTATGACGGTACTGTTATATTGAATTTTCGCATTGTATTAATAAGTAATATTTCCATCCAGTTTAGCGCTGAACAGTTACTTTAGACGAACGAATAAAATATTTGCGAATGTAATAATAATAATAATAATAAATGTCTTTAATATGCATGTAAAATAAACACAAAACAAAATTCAGGTTAACTGCTAGTAAATTTAACACCAAATTATATTGTTAAAACAGAGAATTGAAAAAATCTCTATATAAGGTATTCTTTGCAAGAAGTTCGAAAAAAATGCTACTCGCTAAGAGTAAAATGTTACTTCCGGTCCGAATTTTGGAATTTCATTTATACAAAAAATATTCCAAATCCAGTTCTAAATACTTTTGTACTTATTAAATATATATATAGAATGAATATAATTCGGTAAGAGTAAAAGTGTTATTTCCGGTCCGAATTTTGAATTTTTTTTTAATCAAAAGGTATTGAACATTAAGTTCTAAATACTTCTCACAACATATCTGGCTAGAAAGCATGACTTTCTGGACGCAAAAACTGATTTTCGATAAGAGTGAAACACCTACTTCCGGTAGGCATTTCGAGAAACTTTTTAATAAAATTCTTCTTAAATTTAATTTTGAGTACATTTAAATTCTTTATTAATTTGTTTAAACTTAGTAGTTGACGAAATATTTGCAAAATTCGATTTCTCCACTGAAGTGAAGTACTACTTCCGGTTTTCTGATATTACTGAAAATCTAATCAGATCTCAAAATGGGAGATTTACTCGTAAATGTAAAATTTGGAGTTGCCGTTTGACCACTGTCATGGTCAGAGAGAGAGAGAGGGAGAGAAACATTTTTTAAAGCACTTTTTTGATATCAGCGGACTTCCAAACGTAGACATCTGCAAAAATCTCGAGGTCGAAAATGTTCGTCATCACAATACTTATTATTAGGGCGCGGACATGACCGGTTTAAACTACGACGAAGTTACAACGGAGCAAAGAAATAATGTAAACAACACACACTTACTGAATAGCACTAATTCATATGGTGAACTGCAACATCTGTTTACGCCCGAGAAGTGCCCGAGAATGAGAGCAAAAAATGCCCACAAAATAGGGAATTTATGAGTAAAATCCTTTTTTCATCGGCATAGACAGGAGCGTGAAAGGTTTTTAAAATTTATTATATTTACCTTATATTTCCAAGAGAAATGAAATTTTCATTCATACTTACGTTAGTTTCGTTTTTTCATTGTCTTGACTGTTAATTACGTACTTCGTAATTTTTGTAATAGTCTATTTAACACCGGTTTATTGAATCGACTTCTCCCAATTATCTAGACGTAAGTATACACTAGATTTCGTTTAGTTTCAATAACATACGCGTACATTTTTAGTTATCATTTATTTAGATCTAGAACGTTGTTTATGTAACTTTATCTGATATGAAAATGAATTGTCAGTGATTCCGAAATTTATTACAAAGTCTGCAAAATATCGTTACAGAATGCCAAAATATCGCAGCTTTGCTAAAAAATACACAGAAATAATTTTTATGCAGAGAATTTCGATAGCTTACAAAATTTCGTTACATGTTTAAATGACAATGCTCGAAATATTTCTGAGTGCAAGGAACTAACACAAATCCCAAATTTAAAAAATCAGTTGTTATTCCTTCAGAAACACTTTGGAAATTTGCCTAAACTAATGACATATTTTGAAAATCGAAATCTCAAATTAAAAGAAGGATTAACAACATTAGATGTGGGCTATAAATAATTTCAAAAGTACTCCAAGTGACTTCGGATGTGGCCTTCGGCAAAAGTTAGACGCAGTTTTTAATAGAAATCCAGATTAAAAATATTGCGGCAATTGTGTATGCTAAATACGATGAAATAAAAGAATATTTCCAGGTTGCGATGTAGAAAGGACGTTTTCTATCTACAGGGATGTACTTAATTTAAAGAGAACGAGTCTTACAGAAGAGAAAATGAACAAATAATAAGGTATTTTGTATTTTATAGATTAGATCACAGCACTTGTTATCCAATTATATAAATAAAATTAAAACCTAATTATGTATCGAACAACAACTTAATGAAAATCAAACGTAAAATGAGGAATAACTAAACAGAAACATTAATTTGAAATTAAATCAAAACTCAAAATGAAAGATGTCGCAATTTTATTCTGAAGCAACATAATTTTTTGATAAAAATACAAAAAATGTGCACTGAGATTAGTGGTACAAAAGACGCTACGTAAATTATCGATTTTATTAAGTATAAAAGTAATAAATAATTACATTCAAAAATAACTGTAATACCCATATTGATGACATATATTAGTAGGTACATAAAGAAAATCCATTCAAATTAAATTTCGTCCAAGAGTCCAAAAATTACCTTGGCATCGAGAAGTGAATCTATACAAAAAGAAAAACTACTCCTTGGTAAATGAACGAAGTAAATTTAATTTAGAAAATAAATATTAAAGTCAATTAGCAAAATGCCCTCACAATACCAGATCAGCATCTTCCAGGTATTCTTGTCCCAAACGAAAACATTGTGCCCACTTTTTTACAGTTGAATACGAAAGAGAAGAATCACCGTCTAAACGTTGTTTAATGTGATAAGGTGTGTGTCCTTCTTTTGTTAAAAATTTACTGACGCGCGGTACTCAATTTTCGTTACTTCAGATATTTTCGGGCGCTAGTCACGTTGGTTGGCTGGTTACTAAAAACTACTAGGCTCCGAACCGTCATGTGTACACCTCGCGTATGTGCATGCATGACGTGACAGAGTTTGAACACGTTTGAAGGGCTGAGAATTTATGGCACCTACCTCGTACCATAGGTGCAATTACTTCTATAGAAGTATGCTGATACATAAATACCATAATTTGATGTTTTATGCTACTTCCACAGTTTGAATTTTAGAAAACCGACTTTTGGCAGACATTTCTTCTGCAAAGTAGCTTTGAAGAGCTATTTCTTTCCAAAAAGGGGAAAAATAAATTTTTGAAATTTGCGAAACACTTATTATGACACTTTTGAACCTCGCATTTGACACTTTTAAATGGCAATTAACATTTATAAGTGTCAAATATATGGATGTTTGATTGTATTCAATTTAATGAATTTGTACACTCCTTCTCCATATGAACTGTGCCAAATCTCATACTCCTCCGTGGGCGCAATTTGCTTAAAAAGGGCAGCAAAGTTTTTTCTTTACGAATTAATATAGAGATTATTATTATAACTAGCTGTCCATCAATCTCTTCGAGCTTGAATCGCCTTTCGCGTCCGCTTCCAGTTTTATTACAGTTCGCTGTAAAACGCCAAAAAAAAAAATCATTTTTGATTTTCTAAACTTTTGGCACACCTTGTATAGACGTATATTTTTGTCCACGAAGTACTGTCACGGTGACAGGTGGAACGACAATTTAAAGCATCCTAACGTCAGCCTGACTTTTCGTTGTTGGAGTTTGAAATTTAGATGCTATTTAGCGTAATACTAAGACTTGACACTAAAAGATTCATAGTTTTATTAGTTTTACACAATGAAAGGACTAAATCATTATTGAAAATGTAATATGAGATTTATTTTAATTTTGCATAATTTAACCTGCCAATTATCATGGCCCGCAAACATACTTTTGACATACCTTTTGAGCTTTGTTATAATGCAAATTTGTGAATAATGCATGCCCATTACACAGAAGAATCAAAACCAAAAATAATACTGACCGACGTTGGAATATCTGTGTAAACATTTTGCTTACACACACTGCAAAAAGAATATAATTTGTAATTGTTGGATCATTTTGTGATTTTTATTAAGTATTTAAGGAAAAATAACACAAAAAGGTAGTTCATGATTACAACCAACCGAAATAAGAGCCACCTGCCTGGGACACGATCATCATCAACCATCATCAGAATGTTTGATTAACAATTTGATTTAATGGTGTATTTTCAAACATATCGCATTAAATGATTGAACGCTGCCCATACTTCAAACTTTCTACTGACAATCAAACTATTTAGTAGAAGTAATTGTTGAATTAGACTGGAATATTTACTTTAGTAAATTGAATAGTTACAAAACAATTGTCATTACATTGGAATTTGATTCGTCTGTCACCTAGTAATAATAATATAAATCATATTTTAAGGTAATTGTCTAATACCGTGCCGTCAAATACTTTCCGCATTAGAGTAGGCTGTTTTTGAAGTTTTTAAGTAATCAATGTTGGTGTACATGCTAATTTTTTGAAAACTTCAAATTCTGACAGTTGTCATACTTAAATTCAAATTATAGACGCCTATTATTATTTATATGACATAACCAAACTATTAAAATTATGCACTGTCACCAACCATTAAAAAAAAAGCATGGCCGTCTCTAATGCGGAAAGTATTTGAAGGCACGGTATATAGGCAAAACTAAAATGGATCTGATAGCACTTTTCTCATTAATATTTTAGTCATTTCGCTGTATAAAATTTGTAATTTCATATCTTTTTGTGTCAAGGTCTACAATAAATATCGATGAAGCTTAAAAACATGAACCATGAAATATCAGACAGATGTCAGGGTGTTTAACCTTTTTTTTTGAAATAATTGTCATCATGAAAGCAGTTCAGATTTCATCACGAACTGAAATCGATTGATCGTTTTGACGTTTTATAACCTGCAATTAAATTTTTGTGAAATTTCCAACATTAATCAAAAGTCAGATGGACTTTTTCTGACAATTCTGACGTTTCCTGTAACATTTAAGCCACCTAACGTGAATGTTGAGTTGACCAACATTTCGCGTATGCTCTAGTTAAATATATCGGTGTTAAAATAATAATAGATGAGTAAAGATGGCTACACGCTTTAACTGTTACTTAATTTTAGTTTAATAATATACTATGTTCACCAATTTTGATCAGCATGATGTATTCGTTTCTTTGAATTACAATTAACGTAGGGCTTCCGGGACAATAGTCAATAGAAATAAATTTATATGACGTTCGTTGCAAATAATCAAGCTCAACAGTGCTCCATAATGTTTGTCATAAAATGTCGATATAAGTCATCAAGTGCTGATTATTCAATTTACTCTTTCCCCCCCTTTTTTTTTTTATTTAGGACACATTAATTTAATAGAATACTTGCTCTTTTTGTTATTCCATGAAACTGTTCGAGTTTGAATTGCTTCTTTGGAACGTGACTACTGCCAGTCGCAGAGGCACTTGAATTTTAACGGTTATAAATTTTCTTTTAATTAGTTTATGAATGAAGATGCAAATTAAATGAAATATCTCTAGAAATTAATTAATAATAATTATTGTGGCATCTATAATTATAGACAAATGGATTTATTAACTAAAAAATTTCCCATAAAATGTTTAACATTTCTATAGAATTCACTGAAAGCTGATTACTTGGAACATTTCGTTGATATTCAAGTTTGATATAATGCGTGTGCACCTAGTCTAAGTTGAATGTAAGTAGGCCGAACAGGTAAACCTAAGATGGTTGTATGATCAAGATTTGTTGTATCATATATAAATTTCTTTGTTTTTTAAATTTGGTAGTACTCTAACTCTATTTGTCTCAAGTTTTATGATAAACGTTGCCCATACGTTAAATTTTCTTGCAAACTGTCATCGTGGTGACAGTTCGATCTTTGCGAGAATGAATTGTCAAATTGAATGTCATTGTAGACATACCGTGCCTTCAATTATTTTTTTTTTAGAATAACCTACGATTTCAATATTAATTTGAAAACACTGTGGAACTTTTCAATAAATTGACTTAACTATGACAGTAGTGAAAATGAAAAACATTACTGTAGCACAGTATTCCCAAATTAATATTGATATCATAAGCTACTCTAAATTTAAATTAAAGACGCAGTATGTATATTTGTATGTAGAAAGATGACAGAGATGTGTCCAAGACATTAAAGATACGATAAATGACCGATACAATAGTAATAATAATAATAATTGATAATGCAATAAAATGTAAATATTAACGGTTATAATATTTCTTTCAGTGGACGTTAAATGTTATTAATCGCGCCTTTGCTTTAATTTTTAAAACTACGATATTGGAAACTGTACCCGAATGACCGACAATGTAGAGTAATTACAACCGCAGTTCAGTTTCTTCTTGTTTATGAATGAAGACGCATATTAAGCAAAATGTCTCTTAGAAATAAATTAAATATTATTGTGACATTTATAATTAGTGGCAAATGAATTTATTTATTAAGACTTTGCCCACAAAGCGAACAACATTTCTATATAATTTACTAAACGCTGATATTTAGAAAAATTTTGTTGACATTCAGGTTTTGTATCAATTGTGTGCATCTTCTTCTTCTTCTTCTTCTTCTTTATTGTGGCTTTGAGTTAGACTATTTAGTCTTTTACTCTCCATCTGAGTGCGGTGAATCTGGGATTGTTGAAGTTGAATTTGATTAGCTATTGTTTATCTTTATTTTGATTAAGAATTAAAGTAGAACCATTTTAGGTCTTTTGTGTATTGAAATTTTCATTTCCATCATATGCAAGTGCTCTTTTAAGATTTTGATTTGAGTGGTTTTCCATCTGGTTATAGAAACTGAGCGCTCTTTCCTTGATGTAGTCAATAATGGTCGGGGTATTTGTTTCATTCATTATTTGATTATTTCTCATATACCATGGAGCATTTAGTATCATTCTAAGACTGGTGTTTTGTATTATTTGCAGTTTTTTGATGTTGGTCTTGCACATATGCACCCATATTGGGCATGCATATGTGAATATTGGACCTAATACTTCTTTGTAAAGTAGAATTTTGTTGTTCGTGTTCGCTGGCTTTTTCTGCCTATAAGAGGCCATAGTTGACATCTTGTTTGTTTGGTTTTGGTTATCGTTTTTGGTATGTGTGTGTTATAATTGAGCTTTATATCCAGGTATATTCCCAGGTATTTAATTTCTCTACTCCATGGTATAGTGTTGTTGTTGATGGTTATTTCGTTGCCTGTTGTTTTAAGATTCCTTTGAAAGATTATTGCTTGGGATTTGTCTTCGTTTATTGTTGTCCTCCATTGTTTGAACCATTTTATCGTGTTGTCTAGGTGCGATTGGAGTTCCTGTACCGCGTTCGTCGGACATCTTGATGTTGAGAGCAGTGCCGAATCATCTGCAAAGGTGGCCGTATTTAAATATCTTGTAGGATTTGATACTGGTATGTCGGCTGTAAATATTGTATATAGGTGAGGTGACAGGCATGAGCCCTGGGGGACTCCCGCTGTTGGATGTTTTATTGAGGAAAGTGTGTTCTGGATGCTAACTTGAAAGCAGCGTCCTTGGAGAAAACTGTTCGTGATTTTTATGATGTGTGTTGGGTAATTGTGTATTATCATTTTATATATGAGTCCCTGCCTCCAGACTTTATCAAATGCCTTTGCTATGTCGAGAAATACAGCTGCTGTCACTTGATTTTTGTTGAATCCGTCTTGGATAATCTCAGTGACTCTTGAAAGTTGTGTTATCGTTGAATGTTCTTCTCTAAAAACCCATGTTGATCTTCTGGTATTATGTCTTGATTGTCAGAGTGGTACTTTATCTTCTGTAGGATTATTTTTTCTATCACTTTGCTAATGGATGGTAACAGGCTTATGGGCCTGTAGCTGCTTGGTATTGTTTTTGGTTTTCCTGGTTTAGGTATAACTATTACTTTGGCATGTTTCCATATCTTTGGGAATGTTTGGAGTCTGATAACGGAGTTTGCTATTGCTAGAATTGACATTATTGCTTTTGGGGGGAGGTTTTGTAGTGATCTGTTGGTGATGTTGTCTATACCAGGAGCTTTTTTGGGATTTCATGCTTTAAGGATTGCTTTTAGGTTCTCGGCTGTGACTGGGTCGTTGCTAGGGGAGTGGGGTTCACGTATTTCTCTGCTTACTACTTTGTGAATCTGCATTACGTGTTGTATGTCTACTTCATCCAAGTTCGGAGTGAATTGCTCTTCTAGTGATTCCGCTAGAGCTTCTGCTTTTTCTTCTGTTGTGACTTGTGTGGAGTTATTGAATTGAAGTGGTGGGATTTGTATTTGTTCTCTTTTGATTGCATTGATTATTTTCCATGTCTTAGAGGGCTCTGCACCTATTTCTTCGAGTGTTCTTTGCCATTCTACATTTTTCGGTTCCAGTAATTCCTTATGTACTTGATGTTGAAGGTTGTTTAGTATAGTTTTGTCTTCTCCTAGCTCTGTTCTTTTCCTTTATTAGTTCTTTAATATGATGTGGTAGACTACCTGATTTATATATCCTTTCTATTTTGATGGTGTTATTTTCAACAGCGTTTGTTATTTTATCTTGTAGTGATTTTATGTTCTGTTCTAATTCTGCAGTGTTTTGTATTTTAGGAACTGCAGTGATGGTTTGTTCTAGTTCTGTTTTGTAGCCGGCCCAGTCTGTCTTGAAGGTGTGATATGTTCTTTCGGTTATGTCTTCGTTCCAAGTTATTATAATTGGAATGTGATCAGAGCTCATGACACTTTCAGTTTCTATCTTTATGGTTTTGTTAATGTTTTTACTGATTGCTAAGTCTAATTGTCTAATTGTGTGCATCTAGCCCAAGGTGAACGTCGACAGACCAAAAAAAAAAAAAAACCAAGACGGTTCGGCAATGAAATGTTGTTTCATGTTATTCGTTCTATAAAATTTGTAGTACCATGCCTTGTGTCATGTTTACGATAAAAATAGTGTATACTTCAAATTTTTTGACAGACTGTCATCGTGACACTTATACGACAATAAAAAGTTGATGTTTAACCAAATTGTCGTTCCACCTGTCATCGTGACAATACTTCGTTGTTGTGTATTCGTTCACACATAAACTTGTGAGAACGAAATGTCAGACTGAGAGTGCTTAACAACATTGTCTTTCCAATTGTCAAATGAAATTAACAACATAACATGATGAACTTTAACAAAACATGTTTTAAACTTACAGGTCATTGAGAGAATTAATTAATTTTCATATTACGCTTTAATAGTATATACAGGATGTCCAGAAACTCTCCTGACAAACGAAGACCGGAGATTCCTCAGATAATTTTAAGACAATTTAACCCAATTCACCCTAGTCCGAAAATGCTTCCTAAGGTCATAGGCGTCCGTTTTGGGTAGGTAAACGGTTATTTTAACGCATAACTTTTTTGTCTTTAACTTTTTAGCATTTGTGACACTAGATTATTAAATTTTCAGGTATTCTAGTACTAAAAGGTACTCTTACTTTAAGTCGGTAGGATACACCGTTTTCTAGAAAAATCGATTTGAAATTTTTTCGTTTTTTCGTCATTAAAATTCAATTTATTATTTTTTTCACTAGTTCGCTCTGAACTGCCAACAGAAATAAAACCTATGTTTTTAATTGTCAAATTGTTGTCAGTTCGCGAAGTTGAAATGACGAAAGATGAAATGACGAAAAAACGAAAAATTTTCAAATCGATTTTTCCAGAAAACAGTGTATCCTACCGACTTAAAGTAAGAGTACCTTTTAGTACAAGAATACCTGAAAATGTAATAATCTAGTGTCACAAATGCTTGAAAGTTAAAGACAAAAAAGTTATGCGTTAAAATAACCGTTCACCTACCCAAAACGGACGCCTATGACCGGTACTAGAAATTCGCAATTGATGGAATCGATTCATCTCTGGAGGATAAATAAGCATACCAGTTTTTGTTTTTCTAAATAGAAGCGTTCGGGAGATATTAAAAAAAAACTAATTACAAGGCGCCATCTTCAAAGAGCTCTAGCTCCCTTAGGAAGCATTTTTGGACTAGGGTGAATTGGGTTAAATTGTCTTAAAATTATCTGAGGAATCTCCGGTCTTCGTTTGTCAGGAGAGTTTCTGGACACCCTGTATATATGTACTTTGTAAAACCCAATCAAAAATCTTGCTGGCTCCTAATACCATTTAACCGAAAATGTACTTCTGATTAGTTTGTGCCAACCCGCATGGTCGCATACTTTAAATGCTTGCTTTTATAACTGAATTGATAAACGAAATTACATAAATGCTTATGGGAATTTTACATATTTGATGTATTTATGTTATTTCGAAGTGTTTCGGACACATCTGACAAATAAAGAAAACTCAGATGATTCTTTATTTAGGCTTGCTTCGGTACTTCTTTCGCGAGAAGTGACGACATTTCGATGACATATATAATTTGTATTTAATATATCTTAATAAAATATAGAAAGATCGTTATATTTGTCACTGTACTTACGTGCGATTATACACTTTAAGTTTATTTTATCATATCCGTCGGCATTGTTCATATATTCATAAATAGAAAAGAAATAGTAACAATTGATAATAATAACACTAATACGTATCTGAAAGGTACCACATTTCCTTCATAATCCCTTTATTTGTCGGCCTTCTGACATTTAAACTTGACAACCGATCGATAAACGTGAATAGATAGTCATTATATGTGTGTATTGCACGACTGGTGCTTTCCGCCAATTTTGACGTTTCCCGGCAAATGCCATATCGCGAACTCAAACTGATTTGACGGTTTTGATAATTTATAACCTGAAATTGAATTTTTCGTGCGTTTAACTTAACCTTATACGAACTTTGAAGTGTCATGGTCATCTGTATCGATCCACCGCCATTTTAAAATCGAACCTAGTCCATATTTTTTATTTTACACGTAGGCCTTATGGCAAAATACTATGATTCATACTCTTTTTCTGCACGTTCTAAAATTTTCAAAAACTCCTTTCGGGCCCTCGTTCTCTCTTCGGAGACGCGAAAAATGGCCTAAGGCACGTGGGACCGTGGTCCCCGTCGCGTGACACTTTCGTTCCCACCGTAGATGCGCCAGGTTCTCAGAAAACTGTCTCCCCAATTCGTCAATTTTGGGGTATAGCTTTGCCGTTTTAATCGTTCGTGTTAAAAAGAGCGAGACAATTGGCTTTTAGTATATATAATAACTAGCTGTCCATCAATCTCTTCGAGCTTGAATCGCCTTTCGCGTCCGCTTACAGTTTTATTATAGTTCGCTGTAAAACGCAAAAAAAAAATCATTTTTGATTTTCTAAACTTTTGGCACACCTTGTCTAGACGTATATTTTTGTCCACGAAGTACTGTCACGGTGACAGGTGGAACGACAATTTAAAGCATCTTAACGTCAGTCTGACTTTTCGTTGTTGGAGTTTGAAATTTAGATGCTATTTAGCGTAATACTAAGACTTGACACTAAAAGATTCATAGTTTTATTAGTTTTACACAATGAAAGGACTAAATCATTATTGAAAATGTAATATCAGATTTATTTTAATTTTGCATAATTTAACCTGCCAATTATCATGGCCCGCAAACATACTTTTGACATACCTTTTGTTATAATGCAAATTTGTGAACAATGCATGCCCATTCCACAGAAGAATCAAGTTTTAAATAAAATGTTGGTATAGAATAAGTATGACTTATTACTTTTATTTATAATAGTGAATTTATAACTGGCTTCCATATTAATAATTAGTTTAATTTGTCTGCTCTGAAATTGTTCCTGTCAAAGTGAGTTTGCAGTGGCATTGAGTCGTCGCCTGTAAATCGTGCTCTGGCTATGTCGGTTGCTGAGACGATCCTATTATAATTTAAATATTTAGTAGTGAACCAAAAATAATACTGACCGACGTTGGAATATCTGTGTAAACATTTTGCTTACACACACTGTAAAAAGAATATAATTTGTAATTGTTGGATCATTTTGTGATTTTTATTAAGTATTTAAGGAAAAATAACACAAAAAGGTAGTTCATGATTACAACCAATCCATCGAAATAAGAGCCACCTGGTGCGTGGGACACGATCATCATCATCCATCATCAGAATGTTTGATTAACAATTTGATTTAATGGTGTATTTTCAAACATATCGCATTAAATGATTGAACGCTGCCCATACTTCAAACTTTCTACTGACAATCAAACTATTTAGTAGAAGTAATTGTTGAATTAGACTGGAATATTTACTTTAGTAAATTGAATAGTTACAAAACAATTGTCATTACATTGGAATTTGATTCGTCTGTCACCTAGTAATAATAATATAAATCATATTTTAAGGTAATTGTCTAATACCGTGCCGTCAAATACTTTTCGCATTAGAGTAGGCTGTTTTTGAAGTTTTTAAGTAATCAATGTTGGTGTACATGCTAATTTTTTGAAAACTTCAAATTCTGACAGTTGTCATACTTAAATTCAAATTATAGACGCCTATTATTATTTATATGACATAACCAAACTATTAAAATTATGCACTGTCACCAACCATTAAAAAAAAAGCATGGCCGTCTCTAATGCGGAAAGTATTTGAAAGCACGGTATATAGGCAAAACTAAAATGGATCTGATAGCACTTTTCTCATTAATATTTTAGTCATTTCGCTGTATAAAATTTGTAATTTCATATCTTTTTGTGTCAAGGTCTACAATAAATATCGATGAAGCTTAAAAACATGAACCATGAAATATCAGACAGATGTCAGGGTGTTTAACCTTTTTTTTTTTGAAATAATTCAAATGAATCATGAAAGCAGTTCAGATTTCATCACGAACTGAAATCGATTGATCGTTTTGACGTTTTATAACCTGCAATTAAATTTTTGTGAAATTGCCAACATTAATCAAAAGTCAGATGGACTTTTTCTGACAATTCTGACGTTTCCTGTAACATTTAAGCCACCTAACGTGAATGTTGAGTTGACCAACATTTCGCGTATGCTCTAGTTAAATATATCGGTGTTAAAATAATAATAGATGAGTAAAGATGGCTACACCCTTTAACTGTTACTTAATTTTAGTTTAATAATATACTATGTTCACCAATTTTGATCAGCATGATGTATTCGTTTCTTTGAATTACAATGAACGTAGGGCTTCCGGGACAATAGTCAATAGAAATAAATTTATATGACGTTCGTTGCAAATAATCAAGCTCATCAGTGCTCCATAATGTTTGTCATAAAATGTCGATATAAGTCATCAAGTGCTGATTATTCAATTTACTCTTTCCACCTTTTTTTTTTATTATTTAGGACACATTAATTTAATAGAATACTTGCTCTTTTTGTTATTGCATGAAACTCTTCGAGTTTGAATTGCTTCTTTGGAACGTGACTACTGCCAGTCGCAGAGGCACTTGAATTTTAACGGTTATAAATTTTCTTTTAATTAGTTTATGAATGAAGATTCAAATTAAATGAAATATCTCTAGAAATTAATTATACATTATTGTGGCATCTATAATTATAGACAAATGGATTTATTAACTAAAAAATTTCCCATAAAATGTTTAACATTTCTATAGAATTTACTGAAAGCTAATTACTTGGAACATTTCGTTGACATTCAAGTTTGATATAATGCGTGTGCACCTAGTCTAAGTTGAATGTAAGTAGGCCGAACAGGTAAACCTAAGATGGTTGTATGATCAAGATTTGTTGTATCATATATAAATTTCTTTGTTTTTTAAATTTGGTAGTACTCTAACTTTATTTGTCTCAAGTTTTATGATAAACGTTGCCCATACGTTAAATTTTCTTGCAAACTGTCATGGTGGTGACAGTTTGATCTATTGCGAGAATGAATTGTCAAATTGAATGTCACTGTAGACATACCGTGCCTTCAATTAATTTTTTTTGGAATAACCTACGATTTCAATATTAATTTGAAAACACTGTGGAACTTTTCAATAAATTGACTTAACTATGACAGTAGTCAAAATGAAAAACATTACTATAGCACAGTGTTCCCAAATTAATATTGATATCATAAGCTACTCTAAATTTAAATTAAAGACGCAGTATGTTATTTGTATGTAGAAAGATGACAGAGATGTGTCCAAGACATTAAAGATACGATAAATGACCGATACAATAGTAATAATAATAATAATTGATGATAATTGATGAGCAAGTGCTCTTTTAAGATTTTGATTTGAGTGGTTTTCCATCTGGTTATAGAAACTGAGCGCTCTTTCCTTGATGTAGTCAATAATGGTTGGGGTATTTGTTTCATTCATTATTTGATTATTTCTCATATACCATGGAGCATTTAGTATCATTCTAAGACTGGTGTTTTTTGATGTTGGTCTTGCACATACGCACCCATGCATATGTGAATATTGGACCTAATACTTGTTTGTAAAGTAGAATTTTGTTGTTCGTGTACAGCTGGCTTTTTCTGCCTATAAGAGGCCATAGTTGACATCTTGTTTGTTTGGTTTTGGTTATCGTTTTTGCTATGTGTGTGTTATAATTGAGCTTTATATCCAGGTATATTCCCAGGTATTTAATTTCTCTACTCCATGGTATAGTGTTGTTGTTGATGGTTATTTCGTTGCCTGTTGTTTTCAGATTCCTTTGAAAGATTATTGCTTGGGATTTGTCTTCGTTTATTGTTGTCCTCCATTGTTTGAACCATTTTATCGTGTTGTCTAGGTGCGTTTGGAGTTCCTGTACCGCGTTCGTCGGACATCTTGATGTTGAGAGCAGTGCCGAATCATCTGCAAAGGTGGCCGTATTTAAGTATCTTGTAGGATTTGATACTGGTATGTCTGCTGTAAATATTGTATATAGGTGAGGTGACAGACATGAGCCCTGGGGGACTCCCGCTGTTGGATGTTTTATTGAGGAAAGTGTGTTCTGGATGCTAACTTGAAAGCAGCGTCCTTAGAGAAAACTGTTCGTGATTTTTATGATGTGTGTTGGATAATTGTGTATTATCATTTTATATATGAGTCCCTGCCTCCAGACTTTATCAAATGCCTTTGCTATGTCGAGAAATACAGCTGCTGTCACTTGATTTTTGTTGAATCCGTCTTGGATAATCTCAGTGACTCTTGAAAGTTGTGTTATCGTTGAATGTTCTTCTCTAAAAACCCATGTTGATCTTCTGGTATTATGTCTTGATTGTCAGAGTGGTACTTTATCTTCTGTAGGATTATTTTTTCTATCACTTTGCTAATGGATGGTAACAGGCTCTTGGGCCTGTAGCTGCTTGGTATTGTTTTTGGTTTTCCTGGTTTAGGTATAACTATTACTTTGGCATGTTTCCATATCTTTGGGAATGTTTGGAGTCTGATAACGGAGTTTGCTATTGCTAGAATTGACATTATTGCTTTTGGGGGGAGGTTTTGTAGTGATCTGTTGGTGATGTTGTCTATACCAGGAGCTTTTTTGGGATTTCATGCTTTAAGGATTGCTTTTAGGTTCTCGGCTGTGACTGGGTCGTTGCTAGGGGAGTGGGGTTCACGTATTTCTCTGCTTACTACTTTGTGAATCTGCATTACGTGTTGCATGTCTACTTCATCCAAGTTCGGAGTGAATTGCTCTTCTAGTGATTCCGCTAGAGCTTCTGCTTTTTCTTCTGCTGTGACTTGTGTGGAGTTATTGAATTGAAGTGGTGGGATTTGTATTTGTTCTCTTTTGATTGCCTTGATTATTTTCCATGTCTTAGAGGGCTCTGCACCTATTTCTTCGAGTGTTCTTTGCCATTCTACATTTTTCAGTTCCAGTAATTCCTTATGTACTTGATGTTGAAGGTTGTTTAGTATAGTTTTGTCTTCTCCTAGCTCTGTTCTTTTCCTTTATTAGTTCTTTAATATGATGTGGTAGACTACCTGATTTATATATCCTTTCTATTTTGATGGTGTTATTTTCAACAGCGTTTGTTATTTTATCGTGTAGTGATTTTATGTTCTGTTCTAATTCTGCAGTGTTTTGTATTTTAGGAACTGCAGTGATGGTTTGTTCTAGTTCTGTTTTGTAGCCGGCCCAGTCTGTCTTGAAGGTGTGATATGTTCTTTCGGTTATGTCTTCGTTCCAAGTTATTATAATTGGATTGTGATCAGAGCTCATGACACTTTCAGTTTCTATCTATATGGTTTTCTTAATGCTTTTACTGATTGCTAAGTCTAATTGTCTAATTGTGTGCATCTAGCCCAAGGTGAACGTCGACAGACCAAAAAAAAAAAAACCAAGACGGTTCGACAATTAAATGTTGTTTCATGTTATTCGTTCTATAAAATTGGTAGTACCATGCCTTGTGTCAAGTTTACGATAAAAATAGTGTATACTTCAAATTTTTTGACAGACTGTCATCGTGACACTTATACGACAATGAAAAGTTGATGTTTAACCAAATTGTCGTTCCACCTGTCATCGTGACAATACTTCGTTGTAGTGTATTCGTTCACACATAAACTTGTGAGATCGAAATGTCAGACGGACAGTGCTTAACCAAATTGTCTTTCCAATTGTCAAATGAAATTAACAACATAACATGATGAACTTTAACAAAACATGTTTTAAACTTACAGGTCATTGAGAGAATTAATTAATTTTCATATTACGCTTTAATAGTATATATATGTACTTTGTAAAACCCAATCAAAAATCTTGCTGGCTCCTAATACCATTTAACCGAAAATGTACTTCTGATTAGTTTGTACCAACCCGCATAGTCGCATACTTTAAATGCTTGCTTTTACAACTGAATTGATAAACGAAATTACATAAATGCTTATGGGAATTTTACATATTTGATGTATTTATGTTATTTCGAAGTGTTTCGGACACATCTGACAAATAAAGAAAACTCAGATGATTCTTTACTTAGGCTTGCTTCAGTACTTCTTTCCCGAGAAGTGACGACATTTCGATGACATATATAATTTGTATTTAATATATCTTAATAAAATATAGAAAGATCGTTATATTTGTCACTGTACTTACGTGCGATAATTCACTTTAAGTTTATTTTATCATATCCCTCGGCATTGTTCATATATTCATAAATAGGAAAGAAATAGTAACAATTGGTAATAATAACACTAATACGTATCTGAAAGGTACCACATTTCCTTCATAATCCCTTTATTTGTCGGCCTTCTGACATTTAAACTTGACAACCGATCGATAAACGTGAATAGATAGTCATTATATGTGTGTATTGCACGACTGGTGCTTTCCGCCAATTTTGACGTTTCCCGGCAAATGCCATATCGCGAACTCAAACTGATTTGACGGTTTTGATAATTTATAACCTGAAATTGAATTTTTCGTGCGTTTAACTTAACCTTATCCGAAGTTTGATGTGTCACGGTCATCTGTATCGATCCACCGCCATTTTAAAATCGAACCTAGTCCATATTTTTTATTTTACACGTAGGCCTTATGGCAAAATACTATGATTCATACTCTTTTTCTGCACGTTCTAAAATTTTCAAAAACTCCTTTCGGGCCCTCGTTCTCTCTTCGGAGACGTGAAAACTGGCCTAAGGCACGTGGGACCGTGGTCCCCGTCGCGTGACACTTTCGTTCCCACCGTAGATGCGCCAGGTTCTCAGAAAACTGTCTCCCCAATTCGTCAATTTTGGGGTATAGCTTTGCCGTTTTAATCGTTCGTGTTAAAAAGAGCGAGACAATTGGCTTTTAGTATATATAATATGAACTGCCTTGCACTAGCAGTGCTATTTTGTAGCTAGTGGTATCTCCCACGACATCATAATGCCTTTCTATAGTTAAATACAATACGCTATTCACTTTACTTATATTGTACGTGCTGAAGAGTTTATTCAAATTTTATAAATTGAATATCTACACTGTAAATATGCGTCTATATATGCTCAAATTACAATATTATAGAATTCATTTCGTATCCATAAATTATCTAATAAATTACAACAAAGGAAAAACAAGAAATTCATGATTTATTGTGTCAGGCATTATTTATGCGAGCCATCGGCAATTCGCAATTACCCAGATCTAGTAAACTTAATAGCGATAGGGATAATTGTTTGGTCGTTGCTACGGCTAACTGTACATTTCATTCAGGAATACGATCCTTGAACGTTCTTCAACAACTTTTTCTCCTATTTTTGTTTCTTTCCATGCACAAGGCACTCACACTCACGTGCATACACACCGAGAGAGAAATGTGTTGGGTTGTTATAAATAACAACTGAATAAAACGCTCAATAATAGTGGACAACACTGAAGGACTCATCGTTTTACTCTAATTAGGTACGAAGAGGAAGTGCTTAAATATAATTGTATGTACAAATAATAAGAAATAAGACGCGGACAAGGAAAAAACGAAGAAAGTTGTTGCTTAAAGTGGATTGTTATTTCACACATAGTATATTTAAATCATTACGTTCGTTAAATGAGGACGTAAATAGCTAAGACGAAAAGTCAAAGGCGAGCGATGAGAAAAGTTGCAGGTGAACGTTAATGACGGCATAATTTCTGGAACAAGAGCACAACCAGTTAAAAATAGATATTTGATGTAAATCAACCCCTTTCCGACATTTAACGAAAAGATAAAATGTGCGTAATTAAAAGCCCTCGACATTTTTGAATGATCGCATATATATACAAAGGATAAAGATATCGACCGAACCAAGGTAATTAAACATAACTGATTTCACGGGTAATCGGTCTGTAAATGTAAACTCCATTATTAGGGCAGTGAAAAACCTAATAAAAAAATATTTAAATCTGAAGAGGCAGAGCAAACAAAAATTTTCCCTGCAGAAGCAGTCGATGAGAAGAACTAGGAGTGGAGCAGCATAAGTAGTAGATATTACTGACGTGGATAATGCTATAAAAGAAATATTACAAGAACAGGTTACGGGCCTTGAAAACACCTATGATAGTGATGCAGTGGCTAGTGTTCCCATTGATGGGTAAATGGAAATAAATTGGCTGTCTACACCTGCTGAACCAGGACAAGAAGAAGAAACAGAATACACTGTTATCAATGGTAGAGATTGTGTGAGTCCAAATTTGTCACAAGGTATTGTTTAAGAAACTAAACTGGGAGTCTGTGGCTTGAAACTACACAAAAACACTAAAACACCTTCACCACACTAAAGCAAAAAATGGCTAAATACGTATTTCTACAACTAAGTTGTCATCATCAGTAGCACTGACAGCGCGATTTTGGTGAAGTTGTTTTTGTGTGACCAGATAATCTGATTGAAGGTAAGTTCAGTTTTTGATTTTATTGCTGTCATTAACGTTGTACGTATAGAAATATCTGTCATACCTAACAATGATGAAGACATCCACATCTCAACACCAGAGTCTTTTCGTGAGAGTGGCCATACCTGGGACAAGTACTCGGCGGATGATTTAAAAATAAAGCCAACAGGAAAGTAACGTACACAACTTTTAAGATGTACCTACTGCAGAAAAAAGAGACAAAAAATATGTTAATTTGAATTATGCTCTGATTGAGGAGAAACTTCAATTTGCGAAACTTCAAAAAGAAAATTTCTTAGAGGAACATGAACTTCGAATGGTTTTGTTAAGGAGACAGATTGAAACTGAAGATCTGAAGAAAGAGCAATTGCGAAATTGTTTGCAAAATTGAAATTTTTTGCATCTATTCAATGTTTGATTTGTTTTTTGCCCATGTCTATTGTATGTTTTGCATTTGTTTCATAATAAAAATAAAACTATTATTTCGAAATGTATTTATTGCATAACATGTATTAACAACAGATATTTTATCTGTTCAGATTACACAATACGTAAGCATGCAAAGTAATTATTTATCAAATTAAATCGAACAATATTATTAACCCCACCTCGATTTATATTGTGTACATCATCCGCTTCCACATTGTTGACCCTTTCAATTGCAGCTTCTTATTTTTGATTTACTAGTGGTATTTCTTCTCTCTGGTCACAAGCAATGTTGTGGAGTACAGCGGTTGCAGTAATCACAGCTTGTACTGTATCTAACTGGAGTCTCAGACCTAATGCCAAAGCGGAAAATCGAAGTTTCCATACTCCGTCGGAACGTTCTACGACATTTCGTGGTCTAATAAGCGACTCATTGAACAGATGTTCTGCTTCATTGTGTGTATTTCTGAGGGGAATCAGCAAATAAGGTTTCACAGGATATCCACTATCTCCCACTAAAAGATTCTGACCATAAAATCTTTGTTCGAACGAATTGAAAACAGCAAAATTTCTAAATATATAGTCATGTGATGATCCAGGCCACAGTGCCACAATATCCCGAATTTTCAAATCTGAGTCTGCAATTGTTTGTGCACGTTTATAGAAAAAAATTGTTTTCTATTACGAAATATTTCGGCGTTGTTTCCACCAGGTGACTGTATACGCACGTGACTACAGCCAGAGCTCGACTTACCCGTCGAACAATCTTACTTGCCGTAGATTTGTGGACTCCACTAAAGTCGCCAACAGTGGCAAGGAATGACCCCGTTGCATAAAACCTTAATGCTAGCAGTAACTGGTTTTCAGGTGATAAGCAGTTATTCCTCCTAGTAGGGTGAACACTGTGCAAATATTTTGCACAGTGTTCTTGGATAAGCGAAAACGAGTAAAAAAGTCCCATTCTTCGAAATGATTAGTTCTATTTCTGATCATCTTGGGTCTTCTTACTTCCTCATCACTACTAAATGCATGTACGTCATATAATATATTCATATTATCAAAGACCAATAATAATTTTTTCTAGTTTTGGAGTATTTTTCGTTCTCTTTTGTCACAAAATCATAGGCTAATACGTAACTTTCACTTTACCTCACGATATTCTACGGTAACGCAAAACACAAGTTTACTGACAGTCAACGCAGAAACTAGCGATTGACATATGCATTTGCAAATTTATCTCACAGTTTTCTGTAAACCTACAGTTAACTAGCGATTGAAAAACCGGCCCTAAGAGAGCTAGGTATATAAGCTGTACCCTTACTTACTTTAGGTTAGTTTAGATAAGAAAAATATAGCGTTAAAACACAGGGTTCTCAGAATACTGTGTACAACAAAACCATGAATAGTAGTTTAATATTCAAAGAGTTAGGACGTATTTTTATCAGCTCTGCATATAGTGCAGTGTCGAAAAGAAAATATTGTTATATATTATTGAGACATAAATAAAATTGTGATGATGTAAACTATTAGTGAAATACATCGATGAAGCAAATCGATGATTAATCATTTGTCAAATGGGTCAACATATATAAAACAACAAAAATATGTCTAACAATAAGTGCTATATTTGCCGCGTGGAATTCCGAAGGACAGAAAGAACTGTAAAGTGTTTCGTATGTGAGGAAGAAAGACATAGTAAATGTGCTGCAATTAGTGACGAAACAGCTAAAAAGTTGAGTGACACGGATATTATTACATATTGCTGTGACCTCTTCTATATTGGTTAATAACCAAAAGTTAAATTAATAAATTAATGTACTTTAGTAATCTCAGGGTCTAAGTGTGAATTCATTTATTTTTCATAACGGATGATGTGTCGCAGCCCTGTACTTATTGTGAGTTCTAGCTGTGATTGTGATGTTTACTTTCCTTAGACTCTCCCTGGGATGGGTATAAATAAGTAGATATAGAATGTCAGTACAACTTGTTTTATTTTAATATAATTTTTTTTACAAAAACATTGATAAATATCATTATTATGCAATACAATACATTATTCATTTTATTATTATATCCAGCCTTTTTCATCTGCGGTACAAGAACCTTGCAATCCTTAATTCTTTAAGAAATTGTTAATAATAAATAAAATAAAATTCACTGCTCTAGTCCTTCATGTATGCTCATATTTAGAAATTACTGCTATTCAACTAAACGTTATTGCTTCGTTAAACCGCTTTGAATTAAGATTCGCACGTTAATCCAAAGCATATTCAAAGAAGAATTTATTTTTAATTATTTAATTAAGATTCTAGATTTTTATTGCTATCCGGAAAGTTTATTAATCCTTCGTTAAACCGCCTTGGACCAAGATTCGCACGTCAATCCAAAGCATATTCAAAGAAGAATTTATTTTTAAATTATTTAAATAATATTCCAAGTTTTATTGCTATCCGGAAAGTTTATTAATCCTTCGTTAAACCGCCTTGGACCAAGATTCGCACGTCAATCCAAAGCATATTCAAAGAAGAATCTATTTTAAATTATTTAAATAATGTTCTAAATTTTATTGCTATCCGGAAAGTTTATTAATCCTTCGTTAAACCGCCTTGGACCAAGATTCGCACGTCAATCCAAAGCATATTCAAAGAAGAATCTATTTTAAATTATTTAAATAATATTCCAAGTTTTATTGCTATCCGGAAAGTTTATTAATCCTTCGTTAAACCGCCTTGGACCAAGATTCGCACGTCAATCCAAAGCATATTCAAAGAAGAATCTATTTTAAATTATTTAAATAGTGTTCTAAATTTTATTGCTATCCGGAAAGTTTATTAATCCTTCGTTAAACCGCCTTGGACCGAGATTCGCACGTCAATCCAAAGCATATTCAAAGAAGAATTTATTTTTAAGTTATTTAAATAATATTCTAAATTGCGTTGCCCGATAGTTTATGAAACACTCATGAAGGTTCTTTCATTTATTAAGTTTAG
This sequence comes from Amphimallon solstitiale, assembly GCA_963170755.1. Taxonomy (NCBI): domain Eukaryota; kingdom Metazoa; phylum Arthropoda; class Insecta; order Coleoptera; family Scarabaeidae; genus Amphimallon; species Amphimallon solstitiale. The sequence goes on along the minus strand of OY720678.1, from coordinate 124,936,113 downwards.
GATTGCAAGATAGAGTTTATTTTATAATGCTTGTACTCACTTTTCTTGGTTGTATAATATCTCGAATTCTTCCTGGTAGCCCAGTCCCTCCATTTTAATTGAGTTTATTGTTGTAGCTTTGTACGGTCCAATACTGGTATTTCGCGCCTCTGTTTTTCTGGCGCGCAGCTATCGTTGTCGCTTCTTACGACTACAGCGTTTGAATCTTAAAGCGTTTTATGCCTTTAGATTCTTTATTTCTTCGGAGCACTGGTTTAACTATTTTCCTTTTAAGTCTTGAAGAGCTTCTGGTGGACTTCCTATGGACTGCCTAGTTATGAATTTGATTAAAATACTAAATATATACAATTTTGACTACATACATTTGTACTGATTAGTGGATTATACTGTATTTATTTATTGAAATATAAAATTATAATTTATATCTAACATGTAAGCTTATATTTATTTAAAATAAACACAGTGATATTTTATTTTCGTTGATTTTTTATTTGTTTGGTTTCTTTATTTATCTATTTATTTATTTACAAGAAAATACCACAGCAATATGTATGCCATATTTGTCGTAAAATGTAAGTGTGTTAAACAATGAAAGAAATGGACCAAAAACTTAAGGATTGTCTCCAAACAATATCAGAACAAAATGAACTGATTCACAAAATTTTAGAGTTTATTTCGAACACCGAAAATAAGGTAGAAAAGAAGACATTGTATAGCGATCTATTGAAAAAGAAAAATGATGTGTTAATTGTTAAACCTAAAAAGGATGATCAAAAATCACACGAAACAAAAAAGGATATTAAAAATAAAGTGGATCCAAGTAACCTAGCACTTGGAATTGAAACAATAAAAACTGTTGGAAAAGGTGGTATCGCTATTAATTGTAGTGATAGCAATTCTAAAGAAAAACTAAGAGAAAAAGTGATAAATGAAATTGGAAATAAATATGTAGTTTCTGAACCGAAATTAAGAAACCCTTAAGTAATAATTACTGGTGTTGAAGCAGATATTATTGATGAAAAGAATTAAAAAGTGTTAGACGCGATTATTAGGCAAAATGACTTAACATACGTAGATAAGGATGTCTCACATAAAATTAAAATAGAAGAAAAAATACTTAGATAAGAAAAAGAAGAACTATGGAAATATTATATTGTCTGGTCAACCGGCGATATACTCCAGCATCATAGACAGGGCACAAATAAATATAGGATGGAAAAAATGTAAGGTGTATGAACACCTACAAATAGTTCGATGTTACAAATGTGCAGGGTACAATCATTTTGCTAAAGAATGTAAAAATGCGGAAACATGTGGTAACTGTGCTGGTAGTCATTTGACAAATAAATGTGATAGCGTAATTATATATAAGAAGTGCATAAATTGTGTAAGAACTAACGATAAATTTAAAATGGATATTGACACTAATCACACAGCGTTTGATAGAAACTGTATACATTACAAACGAATAGTAGATAAGCAAAAACCGAAAATTAAATATATGTAACAATTAGATTATAAGTAGGATTAATTTGCTCAGTCATGATTTAATTGTAGCTTTTTAAATGAAGAATATTTGAACACTTAGTCCGTAATTATATTATAGAAAAAGTTTTAGTTTCTAAGTAATGTATTTGTATATTTTAATAGCAATTGCTAATAAAGATTATTATTATTATTATTATTACCATTTGCCTGATATAAATAGCTGCAACTTAATACATAATGTAACAAAAAGTAAAAAACTAGATTGGCTAGAAATACTTGAAATTAAAAAAGCTCAGAAACAAACTTTGTTAGTTATTAACACGCAGTCAGATTTCTTGAATACTCCCTTCATAGACATAATTATAAATATGCATTAGACGCCACCCGATATCATTAAGAGAGCTAGATATGTAAGCTGTACCCGTTTATTGAAGGAATACATAAAGATGCGCCACTACATAGCACTAAGCGTACCCAAACTTGATCCGACATCTATAGCGACTGCATCAATCATTTGGATCCGAGATTCAAAACAGCACGAGACAGCGGTGATGTTTCTTGGCAAGGGGTGTGCGGGACAACTTAAAGGAAAGACACGCTATTTTGCTATAGCGTTGCGCATCATTATGTATTCCTTCAATCAACGCTGTATCCTTACTTACTTTAGGTTAGTTTTAGATAAGAACCCTTTGATAATGGCATAACAGCCGAAACAATGTTACAAAATCCTAAAAAACTTTGTGAAATATAGCCAAGTGTGTTATTCTCGACAATTAAATTAATTTATTAAAATATTTCACCAAGAAGTGTCTGCAACATTAATTAAGGAAATACGTTTTATATCCAAACCTTATACTTTATTTTTAACTATGCATTCGATGAGATACATAGAGCAGCAACATTAAAACATTTTGGCGCCCGATACGTAGGGCCAGAAAATCGAAATTTAATTGCCAATGTTATGTTTCAATCAATTGTATGAATAAGACAGCGAAAGAACAGTGGAAATAGAAAAAGTATCAAGGATACCATTAATAAGAACTGCAAGATTAGGTATATTATCAAAGAGGGATTATCTTAGCCATGAGAGTAATTTTATTTTCAAGCATATAATAGTCGAAGCTACGAATAGTTTGTAATAATGATAATCTCACTCTCGAAATTTACGATTTACAAGGAAATATACATGCAATCGTTACATTTATATCTACAAGCTTACTTGATTTAAAATGTTTTCGCCAATTTCCTGTTGTAAGAATAAATACATCATATATATAAATATTAGTATACAAAAATGCCACTATCGTCCATAAATATGCTCTAACAGCGAAATTCATACATATGTGTATGATGGATAAGAGTGACTTTATATATTTTTTAAAAGAATCATGTATTAAACTAAAGTCAGTATTCTAATATTAAAAACAAGCGGAAATTATTGGGTACTACTAATTATACATTACAATCACTACAATCACTACACATTTATCATTTATTACAACAATAATTTAGCTAAGGCATGGATGGCGTTGATATCTTATCTTACAACAGCAATATCTACTGTTTCAATTCGTAATAGCCACCGCAACAATGGCCAACGGTTGTGAATTGTACAGACGATTATACACAAGCTCGACACAGAAAAGAAGTTATCAGATGACATTTTACGAATCCTTTTCCAGGATCGTAACTGTTACGGTTATATCTTGATGGTGTCGATCGTCAAGTCCCATTCAAGATATCATCGGCGAACAACACCATTACACGTTCACATCTGGATATTCGATTACAACTACACAATGTTACTACTCTTCATCGTACAGTATGATGTACGTATTTAATTATTTCAATAAAATCTCAAAATACTAACGAGATAATTTATTGTGTCTGGAACCTTAACATGAAGGTGTCGTTAAAGGAGAAAAAAAATTTGTGTCAACATTTGTAATTGAACCGATTCTCCGATAATAACGGAGAATAAGTAGAGTTCGATAACGTTATTTAATTTCTTCATAACGCTTCTTTAACTGCAAGAAAATTTTCAATTTATTGCAGAATCATTTTAATATGTAGTAAACTGGATATGTTAATTTTAATGACGGCGTTACTATTGGATCAAATAAAAGTGCAATAAACATTGTTGTCGCGGCGTTAATAAAAACATATTACATTTTTATTTTGCACAATTAAATATACTTTATGGTGCTCGTAACTTACGGTAAATGCATTCTTTTAAACATTGCGATTTTATCTAAGTTATATATGTACAGTTTGACCACATTTTACATTCACATTTATATCATATATAGAAAAACGAACTAAAATAATTCAACATTTTTGTTTAATATGACAAATTACAAGTGTGTAAATTCTCAACATAATACTCAATATTGGTATATCGTAATCAGTAAATCCTATAGTGCACACTTGTTAAATTCTTTTGGTTAAAGGACTATGAAGCGTACTTTCAAATTATTGCTGCCCAAAAGTATTAAAAACCAAAAATGTTCACGAATTGCATAATCTAACACTTTTACTTGAATCTTAACCTATTGGGAATAGGTATTAAAATAAAAGTCATATAGTACTCTAATATGTGTGTATTCAATGGATGTATATCATCAACTGACTTACAGTGAAAATCATCTTACATATACCCAAGCTGTGTTTTCTAAACAATGGGGTTACTTTCTATAGATCTATGTAGATGAATATTGCCACACAAAATAGAGACCTTGTATTTGTGAAAGAAATCAGTACAAGTATAATAAACACACAGGTCTAAGGGAAAATAATGCAAGACTCTCTAGAGATTTATGATTTTGTATTCTCTAAGAAATGCGTATTATGCATTTCTAACATAACCCAAATAATATTAAAAATAAAGCTGCAAACTATCTTGATGTTTAATTAAAACAAAAACACTAAAACACCTTTACCACAGTAAAGCATAAAAAACTAAATACGTATTTCGACAACTATATTGTCATCTTCAGTCGCACTGATTAAAATCCTCGTTGTCTATACACCCTGTGGTAAAGGTGTTTTAGTGTTTTTGTTTAGTAACAAACCACAGACTCCAAGTTAGTTTCTTGATGTTTGATGATAACATAATTTTTAAAGGGCTCTGTTCAAGTAGAAGGTAGAACCTTTCTTTGAAATATGATAAACTGTCTCTACATCTACAACTAATCTTAAAATATAGTTTTAATTACAAAATTAACCCCACTACTATTGACAAGAATTATAACTATTGCTATTTAAAGCGCAAGACGCTACTAGTAACAGCATATATGGAGGCTGTTGGGGGTTAATTAAACTAAAGGACCTAAATGTTACTAAGGAGTGAAGAATTACCAAACTCTTGCTAACCCACTTACCTGTGACTTTGCGTATCACTTAAACCGCCACCGGCTCAGTTGAGGATGGACGGGGTTCCAAACCAAGTAGAATAATTGGTTCCACTCGTACGCTAAAGTCTGTCAGGGTTATCCGTGTATGAGACCACTACTTGACTTAAAGGTAGGGGAATGGGGTCAGAAACCAAACGAAAATGGTATCAACACACAAACATAACCAACAAAGAAGATCGAAAAGATAAATAAAGACTTTTACATTCACCATATGTTATTATTAGATTTAATAAATCTTCGTTATTAAATCCAGATCGCGACATTATTATTATTCAAGTATTCAGAAACGGAAGACAAAGAAAACGCTGAGTAGCACTTACTGATGACAGGTAATATGATTGCAACTTGTCTTTATTTATTCACATGAATTTCTGTATTATACAAAATAAAACTTTAAAGGAATTGATACATTTTCCAAAATAACTCTGAAACTAAGACGTTTAGTTATAGGGAAGTAAATACATACTACCCCTAATTTTAAACGTGGAATCCAACAAGTTGAAAAAAATTTAGGTTGCTATTTAAAAATAAAAAGATATTGATATTTTCTGGATGAAATATTTAACATTGGTTTCTGATCACTCTGTATTATTTTGAAAAGTTTATAATATCACATTTGAAGCAGTGTACTATTCCAAAATAATTACCTATAATTTTAAATCTGTGCATGCGTTCAATTATTGGGAATGTTGTTATGAGTAATAGTCTGCAGCTGTCATTTTTTTTACAAAATTAGAAATACTTCGAAAGTGGCTAACTTCAGAGGCAAAGTTGACCAGACAAACTATCCTTAAAATTAAGTTGTAAATACGAATCAATCATATAAAACGGGGTACTCCATTTAAAAAAAGGAAGTTGATATCCGTTTCCGGTGTAACCGGAAGAAGCAAAAATTCAAAACTATTTTAAATCGAAAGAGCTTAAGGCGAAACTAATGTTTGCGAAATTTCTTATTAGTTTTCTATATTATTCTAACGATATCTCGTCCTGATATACCCTGTATAGTCAGGTCATAGGTGTGAAAAGATGAAATATTCGTACAAGCAAATAAATTTGAATATAATTTTGATTTAACAGTCAAGAACAAATGTACAAAATGTTCATACAAGAATTGTCGAAACCTTTGATCAAATTTCACGATTTATATTAGTTATTAACAAATTCAATGAAATGATTTTTTTACTTAATAAACTTATAATTTACTTAATACCCAACAAAGGTATGTATGTTTATAAAGAAAAAAAGATTATCTGAACAAAGCAATTGCTTTTATTATTACTTATTAATTAGCACTTTTCTCGTAGAAGAAAAACACCCACAGTTCCGGAATTTAGAGTTGATCCTACGGGTTCAGCTCTCTCAAATTCCAGTTAAATAGCAAGTTCCCGTATATGATGCTAGGTCAAGGAAGCCGTATAGCTTACACCAGGTTCCTGAGTTATGCTACAGCGTTACAAAAAAAAACAGATCATTGTGTATAGCAATTACCAATCTCTCTTTCAGTGCTACATAATTCGGTATCCAGGTGTCAATCAATATCCGATAAAAAATCTCATAAGGAGAAATGATTTTGTTACAAGGTTTTGTCTGGATTTCTTGTAAATAATTTTCCTATTAATCTTAACTGTGTAGTTGTAAACTAATATCTGATACTTAATTCTTAGCCCTATTTATACATAAAAGTTATTTTTAATGAATTATTACACTTCAAATGCATAATTCCAAAATTTCAAATTTCTAACGTCTATTTCTTCAATCATTGATATTATCAGATGGAACCTTGTAGTTCTAGGGTAGCGATTTGTCTGGTTTCGTTACTTGTTTACTGGCTTTTCTTCAAATTTTGCCCCTTTTGTTTTTCCTTTAATGTTCATTTGTTCTTGCTTCTCCTCAGGAGTGTCTTGGCAGAAAGGGAGGCACAAATGGCGCTAACGGCAACTAGAATAATGTCATTCGTCGAAAATTAGGGATGTGCCCGTTTGTCGGAGTTTCACACCTGTAAAGTAGCCTCGTCCAATTAAATTTATGATAGTTTCGGAAATTTATTGTGTGTCACCTTCAACCTGCCTTACCTTACTTCCCTAGTGTGCATTGAAAAAGATGGGGTGGAGCCTGTGCCTCTAACTCTCGGTTTTAGGGGATGGGTCACTCAGATTACTGAAGGTGGATGACTCTAAGGCGCCAGCTGTCATTCTATTTCAGGGCCACTCCAATAAGTTACTTATTCCGACAGCGAAAATAACTCAAGTACACTAGGTATAGTAAGACATTCATACACGATATAAACAGCAATAACAAGTTTATTATGTAAGCTTGGAATTGTAGACTGCCAAGATGCACCAAGAAAATTATAATAATTCCACAAATTGGTAGATCACCCTATATATAATACAAATTAAATATAAAAAAAACTATCAAAATTTAAATCATCTATGTCACGCCAATAGAGCATAAATGCGCTTAACAATTAAATTAAATTAAATTTAAAAATATACAACTATATAAAATGTAGCGAAACTATAACACATCAAAAGATGCATAAATGCACTTAAAAATTGAATATTAATTTTAATTTGAAACTAATCAATCGACTAAAATTTAATTAAGCTAAGAAATTATGATGATTAATGACTAATTAATTAACTTACAAAAGAAATTATGGCGGAACGATGGAGATCTCGCTTTACATTTAAGCCCTTACAGTCATTACATACTGTAGATGTGTATTTTAAAAAATAAAACAAATAATTAATTAGCTATAACACTTCTGAGTACCAAAAATTAATGAAAAACTACACCTGACGGAAATTAACTAGCAATTATATTGGATAGTTACTCAAAACATTAATGAAAATGAATTTACAGATAAAAGCGCAACGTATTCTAATGAAATTAATTAAAGCAAAACAGAGAAATAGGTTTACAAGTAAGAATAATTGTAGATACATAACTTGAATACACGGGGCATCAGTTTTCTATAAGGCATTCACCATGGAAATCTTTTAATTCCGGGTCCAAATGAGGTGAATTTGCTCTCAAAGGCGGCGGATGGCTCTAATAATCCAAGATAAGTTATACGCCCACGTGGTTGCGGAAGATATACTAGCGTGATGGCAGCGTTACTTCCGGAATTCCAACAGGTATTCGCACACAAATGCAATCGACAGTACAATATAAAACAAAAATCTAAAAGGGGGAAATATACGAAACAAGCATTAATCACTAGAAAGAAATTACGAAAAGTTGAACTCTTACCGATCCAGGGGTCTACTTCAAACAATACGAAATCCTGCACCATGCAGCAGAAAGCTAATTAACTACCAAAAACTTTACTTGTCACTGTTTAATCATCCACGATTTATCGTGTGAATTATACGGTAAATAGGCAAAACATTAATTACAGTGACACTGATTGAAGTAAACGGATCGCTTTCTTAAATCAACTCAACGGTTCGATCGATATTGAACGAATTAAAATGACACGAACACAAGGTTGCGGTAGAAAGTGACAAGGCGACATCTAGCAAGTTGGAAGAGAGTTGTTACATAAAATATTTAACGGATAAGGGACAGATTAGTAAGAACAAAACAAAGAAATAATTAATTAGAAATAGTCGCAGATAATTAGGCATTGACGTAAGCAATAAACAACATTAAACGAAAAGACATTTAAAAAAAAGGCGTAATCAAATACGTACGAAATTGATAGAATGCTGATAAGGTATAAGATACACAAAAAAAGGTGTAACACATTTCAATGGCATTTATTTAAATTTTCCAACTTTCTATTGCATAAATTATTATTGGTATTGTTATTGCACATTCAAATATTGCAAATTGATATTTGCTCATTACATTTTTATACTAAGTTAATTCAAGACATAATTGAATGGTCCAATTAGCATTCATTTTCTTAATTAATTAAATCGGAAATAATAATTAATATTAAATACTTAACAGTACCATGGCATGTACATGTTTCCATTATTAAAACTGATAATATAAGAACATACATTATGAATGTTTTAATTATAAAGCTTGTAAAATTCTATCCAAACATAGCACGACATAATGAAGAAAGTAAGATGATATAGACCTAAAAAAAAGTAACATTTCTAAAATTTAATTTAATTACATATAAGTAAATTCAGCTGCATACGTGAACAAATAAGATAAGCCTCGACTAAAATGCGTTTAGAGATGATTATTTTAAAACATCACGGATTCGTTAAGCGCGATTCTGATGAGAAAACGGCCGGAAACAATATAATTCATCCGCATTTAGTCACTAATTTATTCCCACGAATGGATCCCAAAACAGTTGTTACAAACCTGAAAGCACCAGAGACCTTATGGTCGGCGTAACTGTTCTTCTCTGCGTATATCACTAATTAGTCCTGTACTCGATGCCCAAACTGAGTGAAAAAAACTGTGCTAATGTATTCATAGGAATATATATGTATATATCTATGAATATTGTGTATTAGAGTTTTTTCTTCATCTTGTTCTTCGCTGGGAGATTGTGTGAGATTATGTTGTTAAATTATGTCTATTCGTTTTAGTGGATATAAGGAAATCGAAATTAATTCTTTAGTAGAGGAAGTCTGAGTAATATAATTACTATACGACTGACTTTAAGAGATAATGATTAATAATATTATTTATGGTAATCGTATTAAAGTTATGTTAGTAAATGAGGTGTTAAATATGATATATCATTAATATTATGTGTAATATTTATTAAATTAATGATACGTAGTTCCATGTAATCATCTGTGATGTAGTAATTACTTTCATTTTTTAATTGGTGAAAGTGATAAATCAGGATAAATATATATACGTTTGTACTTATGTTGCAAACCTATGATTTTATAGTATTTTAGAATATGTTATTTCCAGCTTATACCTCTCTAAATCTCACATAAGGTGATATAGGGTAAATGTAAAATAGTTTTGCAATAGTTCAATTTAAATAGTCGTGTACCTTACGCCTCTCTCTTAAAAAAATCGAAAAAAATTAATACTATTTCTTAGGGAGATCTAAGGATTATGCTAATTTAAACCACTTTTATATATGGAACATTTAATATTTTCTTTATGAGAAGTGACAAGTTTTATAAATCGATGTGCTTATCTATAGATTTTTATGAACACCCATATGGTAGTTTTCTTCTTTTAATTTTAATGTTAAAAATGTGACGAACATATAATTTTAATAACAAATTCACTAAATAGAATTTAACATAATATGCCTCTTCATGGACTTTACAATTAATAATGTCTAAATTGTAATCAGGAATTGAACCCGGGATCTTCAGGTAAACAAGCTACAGTCCAACCATTAGACCAAGACTACTACAGGAATTGAGATAAATTTGAGTTAAGGCTTGTAAAAATCGGAATCCCTCAAAATTCCATTTATACAATGTTAAAATTATCTAATAATACCACTAATCACGTAACACAAAGCTAGATCAAAATCAAAAAACAGGAAAGTTTTTAGAAATATTAGTTGATAAAAGTCTAACATGGATTCCACTTATACAGGGTTAGTTAAAAGTCTGGAGACGGCGATTTATTGTCGTTAATATTCATTTTAGAGAATTATGTTCAATATAAAAGTTTGTTAGGATATTTTGATCTACATTTGAGAATATTTGATTTTTTTTTCTTCAATTGTTTTTTAGTTACGCCTGTCCGCGCAGTTTTTTTAAATGGGAACTAGTAAATTTTACTCTATCATTCGATAGAGAATTTTTTTCTCTTTACAATAATATTTTTGTTTTTTTAAAATTCATTTTAATAACTTTTTTATAAGAAAAGGCCGGTTCAAGTGTTTCACAGATGTTCGGTACATCGCAGATAGACAGAAGCGATGCGATAAACAAACTTGCGCGACATAATTTTATCAGTGGTTATTGTGTACGTCAAATCTTTGACAGAAATAATTCATTTGTGCAATTTGTTGTTGTTAATATTAACAATGGCGAGTTTAAGTGAACATGAACGAATTGAAATACTTATGATGTTGGGTTATGGAGATAGATGCAGAAGTTTACAAGACGTTTGCAATTTATTTAATGATACGCATCCAAATAGAAATCCAATTTCTAAATCCGTTGTTGGTAAAACTTTAAGACGCTTTGAACAAACTGGTAGCTTTAAAGATTTGCCAAGGAGTGGTAGACCTAGAACATCAAAAAGCGATGATAACAAACTGGATATTTTATTGGCTGTATCTGAAGATCCTCATTTATCAACCAATCAATTAGCGGCCAATTTCAATATTTCGCAGTCATCGATCGTGTCATTTTTAAAAAGTGAAAAGTATAAACCTTATAAGGTACACCTTGCACACGAGTTAACGGAAGATGATTTTGATAGGAGATTATAATTTTCTGAAGAAATGTTAAATATTTGCAATAATAATGAAAATTTTGTCAACAATATTCTTTTCTCTGACGAAGCTACTTTTTGCCTTACCGGTGAAGTAAACAGACATAACTGCAGATACTGGTCATCAGAAAATCCCTTTTGGTTTTTGGAGCACCATACGCAGTACCCCCAAAAGGTTAATGTTTGGGTTGGCATTCTTGGCGGTCATATTATCGGTCCCTTTTTCATCAATGGCAATTTAACTTCGGGTCTGTATTTGCAGTTATTGCAATATGAAATAATACCTGCTTGTGCTACGCTCTATCCACATGAAAACAATGAACATCTGCCCAATGACAGTATCTGGTTCCAGCAAGATGGCGCCCCACCACATTATGGTGTAAATGTTCGTCAATATCTGGACAACGTTTTTCCCCACAGATGGATTGGAAGACGAGGAACCATTGAATGGCCAACCCGTTCGCCAGATTTAAGTCCTTTAGATTTTTTCTTTGGGGATACGTAAAAAACAAAGTTTACGAAGATAAGCCCGATAACGTCGAAGATTTACAAATCCGAATTACCAGAACGATACAAGAAATTCCCCGAGATTTTTTACAGAACTGGGGTTTTGTAAATCGATTGGGTAATTGTCAAATTACTAATGGACGACAATTTGAACACATACTTTAATTTACTTTGTTATTAATTTGTTTAATTTTTCTTGTAAAAGTTATTAAAATGAATTTAAAAAAAACAAAAATATTATTGTAAAGAGAAAAAAATTCTCTATCGAATGGTAGAGTAAAATTCACTAGTTCCCATTTAAAAAAACTGCGCGGGCAGGCGTAACTAAAAAACAATTGAAGAAAAAAAAATCAAATATTCTCAAATGTAGATCAAAATATCCTAACAAACTTTTATATTGAACATAATTCTCTAAAATGAATATTAACGACAATAAATCGCCGTCTCCATACTTTTAACTAACCCTGTACAGGGTGAGTCATTAGTAGCCGCTTCTTCGATTGCTCTTTTGTGTTTTAAATAAAAGAAAAAGCAATTAGTAGAGGATCCATGGTTGCTTGTGGCGCATATTGTAAAAATATTTTATGCTCTGGCGCACTTCCGGTTTCACCGGAAATGCACGAAACTTAATTTTTTTAAATGACTCACTTTATATATTTTTGGATTTTCTTGTACTGCTTTTAATTGTCTGTTCGAATGTTTTCCCTTTTTCAAAATTGAGCCAATAGTTTTTGAGTTATTAATTTTTTTTGAAAATATTTGACCAAAACACGTGTTCAGAAAAAAATCATTTTCACATTGTTTTTAAAAGTAAAAACATTGAGTTCGGTGGTACTTGTAGCCAAGAAAATTCTGCATCATTTGGTAAAGTTGCACTTGACAATACCTCAAGAAACTTTGCTTTTTCAAAGCCTACTTCCTGAAATTTTCACATACCAAAAATTTATTTTTTTTAAATGTAACACCCAGTATTTTATTGAGTCATTTTGTTCCTTTTTTATTCTCTTTCATTTTTGTTAACAATGTCCTATACCTATCTTTTCTAATTTTTGAGATAATCACTATACGAGCAATTAGCGGTCAATTAAAGAACTACGGGCGCTGTTCTCTGCACCCAAATATTGATCAAATAAAGGCTGGAATGCAGCTGACTACCTGAGTCAACTGTTAAAGAAAGTCGGTATATATTTATGTCAAACTTATAAAAGCAAATGAATTATTGTTATGAAGAGTTAATAGATATGATTGACATTTTCGGTGAATCTGAAAGAAACTCTTTGAGCATCCAGACTGTATGCACAGCGATCCCTGGTAGAAGTCAACCGAAACCAGAAACCTTCGAAAATATAAAGTGGACGGTTTGAGTGAACAGAAAGCATTGAATATGAAAGAAAGAGCGGAAAAAGCAATAACTGGTGAGGATAAGACGTTTATGATACATGTGAGTGTAGTTGAACACCCCCATACTAGTACTACGAAAATTAGTCGGCAGTTAGATGTAAGTCAAATTTGAGAATCCAGAATAATTAGGAAATACGAAATTCACCCGTAGCATATTCATACACAGGGTTAGATGAAAGAAATTTTCAGAATCGCTTACATTTTTGTCAATTGGCAGCAGATAAATTATCCTGGCTTTCTTAATTTTTTGTTGTTTACCAACGAAACCTTCTATTAAAGTGAATGCGTTCATCGTCACAATTTCCGTTATTATAACACATAAAATCCCCCACTTTATCACACCTGTAAACTTTCAAAATCGTTGGTCATTAAAACTGTGGGGAGGAATAGTGGGTGTTACATAATTGGACCTTATTTCTTTGATGAAAATGTTAATGGAGGAAAATATCTTCGCTATCTATGAACGGATTTTCAGAACTTTTTGAAGACATCTTCAAATATGTCAGTAAATATAACCTTTATTTTATTTCGATGTTAACCAACAGTGTTAAAAATGAAATACTGCAACTGGACATTGCCGGAATTAAAAAATTGAAACGCGATGCTCTTCATTCTAAAAAATTATATTATTACTTTTGGGATAGTTGGATATAAGATTTACTTTGTTTGAAAGTTCACTAAGGAAATCGGGCGCCATCCCTGCCTTCCATTGGTTGAACGAATATTTTGGTGCATAGAACAACAGCGCTCGTAGTTCTTTAATTGACCGCTAATTGCTCCTATAGTGATTATCTCAGAAATTACAAAAGATAGGTATAGGAAATTGTTAACAAAAATGAAAGAGAATAAAAAAAGGAACAAAATGCCTCAATAAAATACTGGGTGTTCCATTTAAAAAAATAAGTTTTTAGTATGTGAAAATTTCAGGAAGTAGGCTTTGAAAATACAAAGTTTATTGAGTTATTGTCGAATGCAACTTTACCAAATGATACAGAATTTTCTTGGCTACAAGCACCACCAAAGTTAGTGTTTTTGCTTTTAAAAATAATGTGAAAATGATTTTCTTCTGAACACGTGTTTTGGTTAAATATTTTCAAAAAAAATTAATAACTCAAAAACTATTGGCTCAATTTTGAAAAAGGAAAAATAGTCGAACAGACAATTTAAAGCAGTACAAGAAAATCGAAATATATATAGGGTAAGTCATTTAAAAAAATTAAGTTTCGTGTATTTCCGGTGAAACCGGAAGTGCGCTAGAGCTTAAAGTATTTTTACAATATGCGCTACAAGCAACCATGGATCTTCCACTAATTGTTTTTTCTTTTATTTAAAACACAAAAGAGCAATCGAAGAAGCGGCTACTAATGACTCACCCTGTATATGTCGCAGGCTGATAGTCATTTTGGGCAAATAGCACCATATCATTTATCTCTGCTCAAAAGCTATTTTTCTAGGCAAATGGTATCTGCCAGCTGGGTTTTTAGGCAAATAGATTCACAACAAGACAAATGTGGGCGAATAGCTTTTTTAAGCAAATGGGTTTTTAATTTTTATTTGAGGTTATGTTTATCCGTGTTTATCCGTGTTTACCTAATGTGTATGTGCTTCGCTTCTTCATGTAGCAGTTTTCTACCTATAACATGTAAGTTAATATTAACACCATGGTAGATAAAGATGAATTTTATTTAAGGCTGAATTCAAAGTACGAACAAACAACAATTAAAAAGACTTGGACCCTGCAACGAACCAATGAAATTAGTGCCATTTTAAAAAGTTTTCGTTCAAAACAAGTTCAGAATAATACTCAGGCCCTCTCAGCAAAAGAAAAATATTATGGCAAGACATATGGCCTCCTGGAGATATCTGGCGTATCAAAAGTTATTCGGAAAGCAAAATCTGTTAACGACGACCTTATTTATGTTACACCAATTGAAGAATTTTTTGATGAAATTGACGAACAACACAAAGCGGCAGGACACGGGGGAAGGGACAAAATGCTTCATAATTTGTAAAAGAAATGTAACATTCCAAGTCTGGCAGTTGAAGTATACGCAGAATTGTGTAAGACTTGTAACTTGAAAAAAAGACAGAAGCATGCTGGTTTGGTTGTAAAACCGATAACATCAAGAGATTTCAATCAAAGAGGCCAAGTTGACTTAATTGGCTTTCAATCCTGCTCAGATAGTAAATATAAATGGCTACTAAACTATCAAGACCATTCCACAAAATTTTTATATTTGAGACCATTATAAACAAAGAGGGCTGCGGAAGTAGCCAACGAATTTAAAAGGGCAAACCAAGATGTTGAAAAAATGTTAAGAATGTGGATGGAAGAAAATAAAACTTCTCGTTGGTCGATCGGGTGTTATTTTGTGCAATGGTTAAAAAATACATCATATCATCGTATCATTGGTAGATCACCTTACAAAAATCTATATGGTGCAGATCCGAAAATAGGTTTACGCTCTACAAATCTGCCATCAGATCTTATTGATAAAATACAGACCGAAGAGGAGTTAGAAAGCGTAAACATAAACGAAGGTGAGAGTAGCAGAGAATGTTTATCACATGATGGCAGTGTTGCAGTACCGGCAGAATGTACTGACAATTCTAAGTTGAGAACCCTCATCAAAAAGAAAATTCAGACGAAGCAAATATAGTACAGGTTGCCGATTCTCAAATTGAGACGTGTGTAGGAGAAACCATTGAGAATATTCTTATGGTGACAGAGCACATTACTGCAGATGGTTTAGGCACTAGTGAAGTCTGTAACACAAGTCTCGGTGGCATAATATATTGCTGTGTTTGCGGCAACGAAAGTACAGGCGCTCACGCTTGTTCAAAGTGCACGTAATTTGTGGTGTTACTTCTGAAAACGATGTTTACCGCATTGGCACCAAAAGTGGTATTTTAAAAAAACTGGCTGACTAGGAGTGACATAACACCTCTTTCGTCAATTAGTTTTACTTATGATGATATTCCCAAAGATTGCTTTATTTCCTTAAGAGAAGCCTGCGCCAAGCAGTCTATGTTTTCGGGTCAAGGATTTTCAAAATGCCAATGTAGGCCTTCAAAAACCCAGTGCCATACTAAACGATGTGCTTGTTTCAAGACTGGAAATTTGTGCAATAGTAGATGGCACTCCAGCAATACCTGCCAAAATAAATTGTCCAATTGACAGCTTGTTTTGTCCAAAAATACAATCTCTCTGGTTTACTGGTGTTTATTTTATTGTTTATTTCGTTTTAAAAGAAGATGTCTTCTTTTTTAAATTACTACATTTGTATTGCAACTTAATAGGGATAAAAATACAATTTCCCTGGTTTACTTATGTTAATTTTATTGTTTATTTCGTTTTAATAGAAGAAGTCTATTCGCCTACGACATTTGTCTTATTGTGAATCTTTTTGCTTAAAAACCCAGCTGGCAGATACCATTTGCCTAGGAAAATAGCTTTTGAGCAGAAATAAATGATATGGTGCTATTTTCCAAGGCAGATCGTCGTATTAGAATTACAAGGTTCTATCTGACATTTTTGCCGGAATTAAGTTTTTGGTGGAACAAGGTTCTAACTACAGTTATTTAAATATTCCGAATCTCCTAGGGCCATCTGTTGGTAAATACCCAAGTTAGCTGAGGTACAAAGTTCTATTTGAATAAAAATTATTTCCAAGTTTCGAAAACAAGGTTCTATGTGAAAAACTTGAGTTGCCTTTAGAATAACATAGTTGGATCTGCAGAAAAACAATTTTTGCATCCATGTGAGCTTGTGCCCTGTGCTGTATTCTTTCTATTTTGTGCTTAATTTAAGTTAAGAGACTAATACTATTGATGATGGAAACTAATGACGCTAATATTAGTAATATTAATGCAAGTGTATCCCTGTAAGTAGTACTTTCTGAAGTTTTGTTTTCAAAATAGCTAATATTTACACCTGTTATATTGTAGGTTTAGTTTGCCGGTCGACAGTAATGATATAATGGCAACCGATTGTAACATTAAAAGCGATTTATTAGTGATAACCACTGACAACGATGATGTAGAACAGACCAATGTTGAAGGTGTCGAAAATTACGTAGTTGTTCTCGAAGCATTATCTGTCGAGCCGAAAAAATTGCATCAAGAATTGGAATTTCAAATTGGAGAACAAGCTGGGACTGAGTACTTTGGAGATACAAGCAGTCTACTAGTAGCCGAAAATTGTGAAGTAGAGCTGGAATTAAATACTGATGACGGAACAAAAACAACGGAAGAAAATAGCAAGAACTCAACTCGAAAGCGCAAAAAGGACCCCACACAATGGAAGGCCAACATAAGAAAACAACAACATCAGAGTGGGAAAGAATACACGAACAAAAGAGGAAAATTTGTAAGGGCTAGAAATATTGTAAACAAAAAAAACTGCCTAGTAAGTTGCAAGTTTCAATGTCAAAAAAAAATCTCAAATGAAAACAGAGAATCACTTTTCAATGCTTATTGGAAGATGACACAAAACGAAAAATATATATTTTTAAATCATTCTACTACAAAAGTACTAAAAGCTCGTAAAACCAAAGAAGGACAATCTCGTCGTCAGTTCTCATACAGTTACTACTTAAATGTAAACTCCGAGCTTATAAGAGTTTGCAAAGATTTCTTTCTAGGAACTTTAAACATTTCGCAAAAACCTGTGTATACAGCACATAGTGAGACCTATAATACACCCAAACAAGATATGCGAGGCAAAAATGCCACCAGGAGTATAGATCCAGAGAGAAGAAATGAAGTAATTGAGCATATTAAACGCTTTCCTGTAGTGGAATCGCATTACTGTCGTCAGAAAACCAAGAGAAAATATTTAGATTCGTCTTTAAGTGTACAGAAAATGTACGATTTGTATGTTAAATGGTGTCATGAAAATGGGGGAAACCCTGTTCTTCTATCGATGTATCGTAATATTTTTGTGACAGAATTTAATTACGGATTTCACATGCCCAAAACAGATCGATGTATTCAATGCGAGTCATTTAAAATTAAGAACCGAGAAAAAACACTTTCAGAAAGCGCAATGGTTCAGTTTCAAAACCACCACCAAATGAAAAGTGTTATGAGAGAGGAGAGAAATAAAGATCGGGAAGATAAACTGCCAGTTTTAAGTTTTGATCTCCAAAATGTTATCACGTGTCCCAGGTCTGAAGTGGGAGATTTTTTCTACTCTCAAAAGCTTAATATTTATAACTTAACAGGTTACTTTTCGTTAACAAAAACTGTGTATTGTGCTATCTGGACCGAGGCACAGCAAGGCCGCAGTGGATACTGCATAGCTAGTGCATTTCGAAAAATTCTAGATCGTGTTTTAAATGATCATAATATTTCACATCTCACTACTTGGAGTGACTCGTGTGTCCCACAAAATCGAAATGCATTCATTTCTTATGCGATAATGGATTGTTTAAAGAAATACCCTGACCTAGAAAGCTTAACAATGAAATACTCCATTCCTGGACATGGTGCAATTCAAGAAGTAGACAATGTACATAGTAATATTGAGAGACACATGAAAAAGACTGAATTCTATTCTCCTATATCCTTTATTAGGCAGCTCAAATCTGTAAATTTGAGAAAACCATACGTTATACTTCAAATGAAAGACAGTGATTTCATGGATTTTGAAAGCTGCGCTTCAAAATTTGCCTACAAAAAAGTTCCATTTTCTAAAGTGACTTCCTTACGATTTACACAAAGCATTGCTGAAGTTGAATACAAGACAGATCACTCAGAAGAAAATTTTACCAAAATTTCACTTAGAAACGACACAGCAGTAGGAGTCAGAGCTGGCAGAACTGAAGTAAGAACTCGAGGAAAAACGACATCACGAGGAAGAATCAATACCAGAGGAGGGAAGCAATCAAGGTTTTCTAATAATAATGGTGCATCTTTGTTTATGAGTCTTAAACCGAAAAATTTACCGAGGAAGAACTGTTTACATGAACAAAAGATTGCTGCGATAAAAAGAATGATGAGATGTATGCCTGAACAAGATCAATTGTATTTTACATCTCTTTTTAATTCGTTTAAGTCCTAACTGCTTTTTCAGTTTTTGTATAAGTTTTCAATTTTACAATGTCAATTTTTCTTTTATAACTCACTTATAATAAAACAATATGAGTATTATTTTTTAATGTAGAACCTTGTATCCGATATTGACAAATGAAGTATTTAAAGTATAGTCTTATAAGGGTTTATCTACCTCTTATAACTGTGTCTCATATGCTGACTTTGAACGCACTAGAGAACAAAGTTCTAACTACATTTCTTATATAACGATATTTCGGTAATGGAGGAAATCAAAGTAATCTCCAGTGATCAAAATAACAACTAATTATTATTTCGAGATTTTTAAAACTGTTGTTGCTTCATATACAAGTAGCTGCCAAAAACTGTACTACTTTGAAACTTTGGAACGTGATTACTCAAAATGGTGGTGTTGCCACATACAACTTTGTTATTCCAATACGACGAGATATCATTTGCCTAAGCAAAAGCTACTTACCGAAAATGACTATAAGCCTGCGACATATATAAAGTAACTAATTTTCTAGTAACATTTGCGCCAGCAGAAGATAAAAGGAGTCATTTACGAAGCAAGCAGCACGTCAAGTCTAGATTTCGCTTTTGGGCGCCGCTGAAATTTTTTGTATAGATTCTAACATTAGCCTGTGAATATATTCTCACATTTGACATTCTTCGTTTTTCAAAATAAGCCAAGATTCATTTTAATTTGGATTTCTATGAATATAAGACGATAAGAAAAGAAGAGTTGATTACACCACACTATACCGGAAACAAGTCAATTAAATTTAAATGAAGTACTGTAACAAGCTGACGAAATGAAGGAGTGGTGATGCGACAACTACCTTGCCATCGTCTTTATTTCGATTTTGAAAGTATTATTTTTTAAGCATAGTGGAATATAATAAGCGTATCTTTAGCCGCACGATAAATAATACAAGAGCTCTTATCTAAGGTCACAATGTGCAATAACAATAAAACTAAATTAAATTACCAATTGGATTCAATATTTTAATCTCTTGGCATGTATATCAATTGCATCTTCGGTTATTACCCAGAATGTTATTAGAAACCTTTTATCAGCAACCGTAACCATAACTAACAGACAACAATCTGAATTAAAGAACTTAATTCGTCTCTCTAGTTTGCTTTATATGTTTAATGGTTTTATTTGGTTCCTTTAAATTGCATTAACCGTGAATGTGACAGCTATCGGACACTCTCGGAATGACAAATTGTATATCTCGTCTCTGTCTGTTCCTCTCTAATTTTATATTGGACAATTCGACGAATTTCCATGTTGTTAATCATGCGGAATATTAATAGGAAATAGATGTAGTAGACAAAGTCAATAACACTTACTTAGCATAACGCGTATTTATATGTGTATGTACACATTTTTATATCAATATATGTTCGATAAATAGGAGACTCGTTCTCAAAGTTTTCCGTATAATATACAGGGTGAGTCATCTCTACGATTAGCTTTTTTATGTTTTAAATAAGACAATAAACAAATAGTGGAACATTCATGGTTGCTAGATGCGCATATTATAAAAACACTTTAAGCTCTGACACACTGTTCTTTCTCTTTAAAAATTGTGACAAAAGTTTTTCAGTTTTTTGGAAATTTTTGACCAAAACACGGGTTCCAAAAAAATCATATTTGTAAAAAAGTAAAGACATTAGTTTTAGTGCACGTGTAACTAAGAAAATTCTTCATCATTTGGTATAAGTTGCACTCGACAATACCTCAAAAAACTGTTTCTCAAAGTTTTCCGTATAATATACAGGTCATCTCTTCGATTGGCCTTTTTGTGTTTTAAATAAGAAAATCAACAAATAGTGGAAGATTCATGGTTGCTTGAGGCGCGTATTCTAAAAATACTTTAAGCTCTGAAACACTGTTCTTTTTTAAAATTGTGACAAAGTTTCCAAAAAAACTCAAAAACTTTTGATTCCAAAAAAATTATATTCTGATTGTTTTTAAAAGAGAAACATTAATTTTAGTGGCGCGTGTAACTAAGAAAATTCCGCAGCATTTGGTGTAAGTTTGACTCGACAATATCTCAAAAACCTTTTTTTCATAGCCTACATTCCGGAATTTTTACTTACCTTTTTTAAATAGAACACCCGGTATTTTATTGCTGCATTTCGTTCCTTTTTTTATTCTCTTTTATTTTTCTTAAAAGTCTCCTGTCTTTAGTTATTTCTGAGATAATTACTATAGGAAAAACAACGGTCAAATAAAGAGCTTTTGTTTTATACACCCAAATTTTCGTTCCACCAACAGGAAGGCCGGATCAAAGCCCGATTGCCTAGTCAACTGTCAAAGTCGGTAAACATTTCACTTTATCAGACCTGCAAACTTTCGGATTTGCCATTAAGTGTGTGGGGTAGAAATAGTAGGTAGTTACATAATTGGACCTTATTTCTTTGATGGAAATGTTAATAGAGAAGAGAGTGATCGTTTTCTATAGTCGGATTTTCTAAACTTCTTTCTTTGCATGTTATTATGGTCTTACGTGGTTTCAATATGATGGAACAGTTAAGTGCAACTTCTGCCAAATGAAGCAATTTTTTTGCTATACGCACCACAAAAATTAATGTTTGTACATTTAAAAACAATGCAAATATGTTTTTTTCTTGTTTTGGTCAATAATTAAAAAAAATAGTAACTCAAAAAGTCTTGGTTCAGTTTTAAAAAACAATTGAATAAGCAATTTAAAATAGTACTAGAAAATCCACACATATATAGTGTGTTTCATTTCAAAAAATTAAGTTCTATGCATTTCCGATGAAACCGAAAGTGCATAAAACTTAATAGCAGATGGAATCCCATCTTGTGCTCTCCATGAAGAAACTATTACTGAAACATTTTCTAATACTAGGTATTGCGGTTCTCCCGATGCTATAACTGTCTCTGCTATGAGTAGTTATAGTGGCTTTAACTACATTGAGATCTTATCATTTGATTTCGGACTGTATTACAACTGGATATGATAAACAGCGAATACCTGTGTAATATGTAATCCAATTACATACATTTATTTTTAATATGTTAATGGCAACATTTTCCTTCCCAAAGTAGAATAACTCCTGTTTTTTTTTTAAAAGGGGTATTTTAAGATGTATAACCACAGACAGATCAGCATTCTTGGTAACTTTCCAAAAAGACATTTATAGAAACATAAAATGTTTACCTTTCGATACAACATGAATTTATTATAAATATTATTATTTTCTTTGATGTATTTTCTAATTACTACTAGGCAAGAAGCTGTATATATAGACGATTTAATGTAATTTGCAAATTTCTTTGGAGTTGTTCATATTCTCTTTATTTTTTGTGTCGGACATCATCATTTGAGAGAATCCATATTTGCTGATATTTCGTCATAATTGATACAGGGCGTACTTTAGGAACTGTAGATGGTCCTATATTAAAATTGTATTTAGTTCGATTCAACGGCAGCTTGGAAAATATATCGTGTTATTTTTGCGAACTATCAGTAATATAATAAATTAAATATAGGTCTGGCATCAAATAATAAATTTCAGATACGAGGTAGGCGACATAAATTCTCGGCCAGATATACAAAAAGGAAACTTGGAACAATATAAGAATTTTTATTTTTTAATGTAATCTCCTCTAACTGCTATACATTTATTACAACGATTAATTAATAATTCGATATCCTTGTAAAAATAATATGAACTTTTTCCGCCAAAATGTTCTATAACAGCTGCTTGTAACTCATTGTCGCGGTCGCCATGTCGATTATCGCTATCACAATATAATCATTTTTGTTGAACGACGATGCCTATATACTTATAGTGTAATTGAGTGTTGCTTCGGAAACCTAAATTGATCGGAGTCAGCAAGCTCGTTGCGCTGCAGACGATTGTTGATGCGGTGCAGTAGCTGGGTTTCTAGGACCTCACTTACGACGTTGGACAGAGAGATTGATCGATACCTCTATGGAGAATGCGAGTGCTTCTTGGGTTGGAGAAGAGTGAATAACCATCTTCGTTTTCTTCACCACTATGGAAATGTGAAATGGATTCCTGAGACATTCTTATAAGTCGTGTGCTTCAAAATATAAAAAAAGTTGTTCTAAATTGTTTCAAATACTCTTATCTATTTAGAAAAATAAACTCTCACAAAACTACCTATTTCAACATACCGAACTTTAGCAAAATCGCAAAAGCCGTTTTAAATTTATAATAAAAAATGAGGTGTGACCACCACACAACTTTCTTATACGTATGAGTGTTTCAAATTATACAAAAGTTGTTCTAAATTAAGTTTTAAAAACCATTATCTTCTTAGAAAAGTAAACCTGTGAGTAAGTGCGTTACTTCAAGTCCAAATTTTAAGAACTGGTTTTTACAAAAATTAATCAAATTTCTATTCTAAGTACTATTCTCTTATTAAATCTTTATAGAATGCATATTTTGCAAGGTATTCGGGAAAAAAAGTGCTACTCGCCAAGAGTAAAAGTGCCGATACGAATTTTCAAATTTCATTTATACAAAAATATTCCAAATCCAACACTAAATACTTCTATACTCGTAATGTAACCTGTCTAGAAAGCATGATTTTCGAGATATTAGCATAAAACTGATTTTCGATAGACCTACTTCCGGTAGGAAAATATTTTTTATAAAATTCTTCTCAAATTTAATTTTGAGTTTTTAATTTTTTATAAATTTATTTCAATTTAGTAGTTGAAGAAATATTGCCAACATTCGATTTATTCACTGAAGTAAAGTACTTCTTCCTGTCTGCCGATTTTAATTGATAGCTATAGCCGTTTTAGAATATAATGTATGACGATATATTACAAGACGAAGTTCTTGAAACATTAGCATTACTTGTTGACAGTCGCAAAATTAATTGTACCATTTTAAATGAAGGGCTGTATAACTCCACAACCGTCATCATCATCATGTTGAACACGTTTTCTTCTAATTTTGGCGCCGCCGCATCGTTTCAAAAACTAAAACGTTAGCTTCTGAAAGCGGGCCTTAATTACAGGAGATATTTAATTTTAATTTTTTCTACATGTATATATACAAGGCACTGATTATACGGCCAGTTTTCAGAAAAAACTACCTGCATTTACTTCTGGTTTCGTGATGAGTGCAGTCGAGCCTACTTTATTCCCCATCATCTTCTTGTTCTTTACTTCTTTTTCTGCGTCCGAAACATGGTAAATTATAGGCAACCCTGACAAACCGTTGTGTTTGTGTTTTCAGAGATAGTATTTATTATTCAAATTTGAACATATACCAGGTGTTTCAACGAAGCGACAAAGTTTGTTACTGGATGCAATAAACAGAAGTAGAAAGAATATTTCGTATTAAAAATTGTGAGATGGGGGAATCATGTTTATGAATTTTTAATGTACCATTAGCTTTAGATGCAAATAGTATAGAGTGTATTTAAATAGCATATTGTCTGTTAGAAAAATGATAGTCGCTGTTAACATTTAATGTTGTTTGCTAGGATGGAACACAAAACGGTATTGAAGGAATCTGAAACAGATATGCAGCATTTTTTGGCAGCAGTTAGAAGTGTAATGGCGGTGTCAACAGCTTCTATAACATATAAAGTTCCTAGGACAACTTTACTATACAAACATACGAGGAAATACCCCCATAAAAAGAAAAATGGGTCCTAACACGGTGCGGTATGATGAAGAAAAAAAGGTTTTGATGCAATAGATATATTGCAATGGTTGGATTTCCTTCAACAAAAATAATTTATTAGATAGTATTCGTAAATAATAGACCGGACAGGTATGGCTTGGAACCTAATAATAATAATAAAGATATCCTTCCCTATCTATGAGGCCACCAAAAAATATATGTAGTTTGTTGATTAGTAAGGTGTCCTAACTGAAGGTCAAATACTGGCTTAAGAAGTTTAAGAATTTTTGAAATTTGACGAAAACTTTGATGTCACTAAAAATTGAAATTGAACTTTCAATACGGACAAGGCAGCTTTTTTGTGTCCCAAAGGATGTAAAAGTGATTATTCATGTTGCTATAAAGAAATCGCAATTCCAGGTTGATCTCGCTACTATCGTCATTCAAAAGAATCTTATTTTGCTCTTCCAGTGAAAAAGAAAACAAAGCAAAGAAAAAATCCATCTGTCACTACTTCCCAACAATGTAAAAGTATCAAACGAGGAAAGAAAATGAGAAATTGATACTTAAAGAAGAGGAGCTTGAAAGAAAGATTAGAGGTTACAGTTTCGGATCACTAATTGAAATTTCAGGAAATGCTTCAAAATATGATAACGTTCGTAATTCCGTTTCTTCGTTGATTATAAATACTTTCCTTTTTCTAAATTTCTTAAATGTATCTTCGTTATTCCTTAGTTTTTTGGACTATTATAAAAAAAAATTCTTTTTGGCGCTTGACGGTGCGGAATTTTTTTTACAATAATATGCCCATGCTTCCACGGTGTTTCTTCTGCAAAACAGATAGGCTTCAAGCATATCGCATTTTTCTAGATGTGCGAGAGGCATTTTAGTAGAACTGAAAACCAGTAATAAACTGTTAACAATATGTAGCCGTACACAACCAATTAATTACGAAGCAAATTAAGTTTACAAACTCGTTGACGTTTCAAGTAATCTTTTATTTCATTTTATATTCATGGCCAACTTACATATTAAAGCAATAATAATTAATCAGAGTTTAAGTGCTTTTTATTCGCTTATTTTTAAATTTAGGACAATAGTGTATTACTTACTTTTACTTTCTTATACGTAGTATAAGGAAGTATTGTGATGATGAAAATTTTCGACCTCGAGATTTTTGCAGATGTCCACGTTTTGAGGTCCCCTGATACCAAAAAAGTGGTTTTTAAAAAATGTCTGTGTGTCTCTCTCTGTGTGTGTGTGTGTCTGTGTGACCACGATAGCGGTCAAACCGCTGCAGATATCAATTCCAAATTTTGTATTTATGAATATAATCTCCCTCTTGAGAACTGATTAGATTTTGAGCAAAATCGGCAGACCGGAAGTAGTAGTTTACTTCAGTGAAAAAATCGAATTTTGCAAATATTTCGTCAATTACTACGTTTAAACAAATTTATAAAGAATTCAAATGTACTCAAAATTACATTTGAGACAAATTGTCTTAAAAAAGTTTTTCGAAATTCCAACCGGAAGTAGGTCTTTTACTCTTATCGAAAATAAGTTTTTTGCGAGTATCTCGCAAGTCAAGCTCTCTAGGCAAGTACATTACGAGTATAAAAGTATTTAAATTATAATTTTAAATATCTTTTGTATAAAAAGAATTTCAAAATTCGGACCGGAAGTACCACTTATACTCTTACCGAATAGCGATTTTTTGCAAATATGTCGTAAATTATGCACTCTATATACAGGGTGGGCAAAAATTCAAGGGGTTATTCCTTGGACTATTCTAAGAATATTTTGTCCATTGATTATTTTTAAAAGTCGTTTTGTTTCGAAGACATCAAAAAAAAATCAGTTTAAAGGTGGATTCAATACGTCTCGTGATTGACCACTCAGTATATGCCGAATATTTGCTAATAATAGTGAAGTCCTATATTATGAATCACTATTACGAACGTCGAGATGACCGACATGCATTTCATATATGGACTTGCTGATGACAATTCATTACAAGCTAAGCGGTTGTACATTGAACGATATCCTAACCGTAATGTTCCTGATAGAAAAACCTTCCATAGTATTCATCAACGTCTTCATGAAACAGGCACATTGAAACGAAGTGTAAGATCAGGAAGACCAATCACAGTAAGAACGGTGGATGTGGAACACAATGTGCTAAACAATATACAGGAAGATCCAAGTTCTTCTACCCGAAAAATTGCAAATATTTTGAATGTAAGTAATGGGACCGTTTGGAAAGTGTTTCAGAACTATTTGTCGTACTCATACCAAATATATCACGTTCAGTCACTTCTTCCTGTTGATTTTCCTCCACGTATTGCATTCTGTCAATGGTTTTTGCATACATTGATTCAAATCCCTCAACTACTGGCGGTGATTCTTTTTACGTTAAAGCCAAGAAATACAATAAAGAATGTTCACAATAACCACGTATTTATAGGTTAAAGATACTCCATATGAGGTATTTGAAGATCGTTTTCAAAATCAGTTCTCGTTGAACGTTTGGGCTGGAATTGTAGGTAACTGGCGAACTGATGCACTATTTCTACCGGCAATCGCTACCTCAGTTTCAGAAGTATGTACCATTGGCAAAAGAAATGCAATGTGGTTTAAGTACTATGGTGCACCAGCACATTTTCGTGTGGTTGCTCGCGAGTTTTTAACAGAAACATACGGAGATTGCTGGATTGGTCGAGGTGGATCTCACTTTTGGCCTGCTCGGTCCCGAACTTAAAGCCCTGAATTTTTTCGTATGGGGCCACCTCTAAAGTCATTAGGTTACACTACTTCAATGAAAAATGTGGATAATTGCTGGGTGTAACTCAATAAGAAACAACCCTGGTGTCTTTGAACAAGTTCAGCAGTCAATGAGAAGACTGGATTATTGCATCCTAGCTGAAGGTAGTCATTTTCAAGAGTTCTTGTAGATTACGAAGCTGTTGTTTTAGTGGAAACATTGCTTCGCCCCATATCTTCGAAGCAAAGCGGCTTTTCAGAAATTATCAAGTACAAAATATTCTTAGAATAGTCCAGTGAATAACCCTTTGAATTTTTGCCGTATGTTTCATAAACAGCCTGTATATTTATTAGGAGTACAAAAGTATTTAGAGCTGGATTTGCAATATTTTTTGTATGCATAAAATTTCAAAATTCGGGCCGGAAGTAGCACTTTTACTCTTAGCGAGTAGCACTTTTTTTCGAATATCTTGCAAAGTATGCATTCTATAGCGATTTATTAAAAGAATGAAAGTACGTAGAATAGGATTTTGAATAAGTTTTGTATAAAAAAATTCTTAAAATTGTATAGTTTGAAACGCTCATACGTATAAGAAAGTCGTGTGGTGGCCACACCTCATTTTTTGTTTAGAATGTAACTCCCTTTCAAAAAATGTTGAAATATACAAGACGTTCCATTTAAAAATTTGTTGCTTTTGTGAATATCTCAGAAACTAGCTCTTCAATCATTAATTACTCTGTTTTTACTAACTTAATCAGCAAAAAAAGTCCTACTTCTTTGCTAATTTAACCGACTTCGTAGCTTCAATAATAACAAAGTTAACAATGGTGAACACTTAACTTTAGACACGGTGTATATGGCATCTGAATTAAATAAATACATAGGTATTACAAATAATATAATTTAATAAAAAAAACTATGTATTTTTGTATTTTATGACGTATTTTGTATACGTAAATTGTATTTTGATGTTTACGTTGCTAAATTCTTTCAAAACCCTTTCTTACCTACTGTGACAACAAATGTTCACTACTGGATCAAAACCTGTCTGCCACAGGTATATTAGCACTTTTTAATTTAAGCTTCAGTAAGAAAATAACGATAATTTATAGCTGGCTGGTAACACACTTAACGTCAATATAAAAAAAATTACGTTCAAAACTTCTGAATATGAAAATGATAACATGAAGTACCTGAGAGTTGAGGTTAAAACATCAGCTACTGGGACGTTTACGGTATTTCTTAAAATTACAATTCATAACAGATTATTGTACCCAACATTAAGTAATATTTCGGTAATGGTTTAGCAATCCCAGCAAAATTAATTTGTTATTATGAAGAAAAACGCTGTTGCACATTCAAAAGATACCTCCGAAAAAATAGATTTGTGACAAATAGAAAGTATTTGCATGAAGGAATAAATTGCAAATTTAAATGTAAATTACAAGTTTTTTTACATCCTTTTTTTTTCATTATATGACAACATAAAACTATTAAACATGACAACAATTATTATACAACAGAGAGAAAAGAAATGGGAAAAATGCATTTGTCAATATGCAGGCTTTCTTCGGTTCTTAACACCATTTATTTAGAAAGTTATGCGGAAATTATCGTGAATGAAGTTACATGTAAAGGGAAAAAAAATTGTTTGTTCCAGAAGTGTACAGTCACCATTATTATAAACAAAACTAAGTAATAGCCATTAGTAACAGCAGCAATTACACTTAAACCGAACGTTTATAAAATGCAAAGGACTAATTGGCAGTGTCATGCTATATGACAAGTTCAATTTCTTTCGTAAATTGCTTCCCTGTTACGTATGCTGATATGTGTACATACGTATATATCTCTATACATACATAAAACATATATTAGTAACTTGACATGAGATTAACTTAAAATTATGTTAAAGTTATCGTTAGTGTTGCTTTTTGCGCAAACATTTAAACTATATTAATTAAAATAATTAATACTGGCTAAAGTTGGTAAACTTCCACTGACTTTTATAAACATCTGATTACATAATGTTAAAAGTCGCACTAAGTTTATTTCATTCGGCATAATAATATAAAATTAAAAGCACATTAGACAAAGTATCTAGTGTATACAAACTTATACTTATGACTAGCTGTTATCTGGAGAATATAAAACAAAAGTTAAAAAATACCGTTACGTGGGGTGAAGGAATTTAAAAATATTAGGTATGCAACCCGCTAAATTTAATGAACTAATTAATTGTACTTTGAGAAAAGAAATTATAATTTTTCCTAAAAATAAATACTTACATTAAATTTTATGGTACCTTAATATTATAAAATGAATTTGTTAATAATGATAATAATAATATGTTTTATTTTCTGTTCTCGCTACAATAGTATAACATTTCAGACGTAGATATTAATGTAGAACTACAAAATCACATGTTGATAGTTCAAGGTTAGATACTAACCCGTCATCTTCCACTATCACCCTGAAATAAAATGAATAAAAAAGAATAAAATAATGTGTTTGGCTATTACTAACTTAACCTAACTTAAACTAATGTGATGTTGAACATAAGCAAATTAAAAAAAAAAAATTACATAATGTATTCAGAACTTAGACATATACATACAATCAACTCAATATCCATCCAATACTGGAAAAGAAAAAAATCCTACTGTACTATTTCTATTCTCTTAATACATCTCTATAGAATGCATACTTGGCGAAATATTCCAAAGAAAGTGCTACTCGCTAAGAGTAAAAGTGTTACTTTCGGTCCGAATTTTAAAATTTCGTTTATACAAAAAATATTTCAAATGTGGCTCTAAATATATTTGTGCTCTTGATAAATATATATATAGAATGCATAATTTACGAGATATTTGCAAAACTCGCTATTCGATAATAGTGGAAGTGTTACTTCCGGTCCGAATTTTGATTTTTTTTATACGAAAGATATTGAAAATTAAGTTCTAAATACTTTTTTCCACGGTCGGGAATAGAAATCAGTTTCTATGACATCAAAATTAAAACAGAAGTAGTCGATTATTCCCAAGGGAGTATAATGCTATCAAGGGAGTTTACATTATGGAGAACGTTTGTGATTCATGCAAAAAAAAGATAACATTGAAATTATTTATTGACATAAATTAATTGTTACATTTGTACAATTTTCAAAATTAATATTAGAAGGAATATTATTTTCGCTTACATTTACAGTTTTTGTGATTGCCCTAGTAGTGGTACCTACTAAAACCTGATTAGCAATTTTGGTCTTATTTTCAATGGAGTTCTCAACATAACCCTCAGCGACTGTCGTTGATTTCCAACCAGCATGACGCTTTATTGTCGTGATATCCACACCAGCATCTGCCAGTAATGTCGCTGAAGATCTTCGTAAGCAGTGACCAGTATAACATGCAGCATCAGGTAATTTTAAATACGAAGCTACTACACTCGGAATTTTTCCCATGGTATTCTTGCCAACTGGCTGCGAACTACATTTTCCTGCTTTGTAGTACAAAAAAAAGCGCTTATGCTTGACGTGAGGAGGACGAAGAGACAGGTATTTTCGAAACAATTCAAGCATATTTTCCACATCGGTAACCCCAAAGGTTCGTGGAATCTTTGTCTTAGTGTTTGGAATTTTTACAATCAAGGAAGAGCCTACATCCTCAATATCATCTACGGTTGACTAGTTCATCAGTTCGACAAGCTCCGGCAATCCCCAGAATTAATCCAACCTATAAAAAATCAAAATACTTAATAATTGAAATACCTAACAACAAAAGTAATCTCACCTTAATCATTAAGAATTCTTTGTCATCTACACTTGATAGGAAACGGTCGATTTGACCCTTTGTCAATATTTTCGATTTTTTCGCTTGATATCCGTCACCGGTTCTTTTCAAAAATGCGATCAGCTTGGGGAAATTGCTTATATCTATGTTGTCGTAAATTATCAAGCTTGACTTAACCATAGAATATTGCGCCCATAATGTGGAAGACTTGTAATTCTTTGCATTTTCACTGAAGTATGCCAACAAAACATTCTCGTTGTAAACTTGAACATTTTTCTCGGCGCACCACTTTTTGAACCGATTGTAGGCTATATCGTATAAAGATCTTGACTTCGTAGGCAGCAAATTGCTTATTGCAATATTTGGAGCCTCCACAATCTCTTCCGACTCACAATTATTCATTGTGCACTAAACAAACTTTAAACTAAACCAAACTAGCACCTTAATTTGACAATTCTTTTTGTTTGTTTATTTTGTAGTTATGACAATAACTCAACGACTACTAAATAAATGCTCAAATCCGAATACAATAATTCTGGTGCTACTTACTTCATAATGACAAAATATGTGTTTTTAAGTTAATGAGACCGTGGAAAAAATAGTATATACCATTCGGGAGAGATGCTATTTTGTCCTCGGTGCATTGTAGCCCTCACAAATTGCACCTCTGCCAAAATAACGCATTTCTCTCCCTTATAGTATAATATACTATTATACTCGTAATGTACCCGTCTCAAAAGCATGACTTGCGAAATCTTTGCAAAAAACTGTCTTTCGATAAGAGGAATTTCAAAAAACTTTCATAATGAAATTTTTCTCAAATTTAATTATGAGTACATATGAATTCTTTATAAATTTGTTTCAACTTAGTAGTTGACGAAATATTGGCGAAATTCGAGTTTTTCACTGAAGTAAACTTCTACTTCCGGTCTGCCGAATTTACTGAAAATCTAATCAGATCTCAAGAGGGAAATTACACACGTAAATACAAAATTTGGGATTGATTAGTACAGCGGTTTGACCACTATTGTGGTCAGAGAGAGAGAGAGAGAGAGAGAGAGAGAGAGAGAGGGACTTTTTTAAAACCACTTTTTTGGTATCAGGGGACTTCAAAACGTGGATATCTGGAAAAATCTCGAATAATAGGAAATTAATTGTTTTGAACATCTAAAAGTATGCCCGGTATCGTGCAGCAAAGGTGCTAAACGAACTATACTTAATGCCCACTTGCCCACTGGTATAGAATTATACACCCTGCTAACCTGGCAGGAAAAACCACGTTCACACAACGCTGACCAACGCGCGGGCGGCGCAATGGCACTTCGAGAAAATCTGAAGTTTAAGTGGTGTACATCAGAGCGAAATGCAATTAACTCGTATAGATATGCAGGTTACTTGGTATTAATTATTGCATAATACAATTTAGCAGATTGCAAGAGTCTCCGGTTATCCATACTAAGCCATCCCAACTCGAACAGGTTGTGCGAGACTTTGTCAAATTTCCGTATTCCAAATATTAGTCTTAAACAAGATTTCTGGACTCGCTGTATACGGTTACGTAAGTGTGTTAACCATACACTGGTGCGCGGTAGGAAAATGGTCAAAGCACAAGCGCCTCACATAACAAAGACTTCACATGTGTAGACAAATAGTGTCTGTGAGAGTAAATGAGTGTTACGTTAGCAAAAGCTTTCTGTATGTTGGTTTTTATTAGTGAATTATATCTGAACGAGTTATCTAGAGCTATCTGTCAATAATAGAGTTTGCTTAAATGTGGACAATGTGCAACACTCTCCTACTCTAAATGTTCAAACGTTCTGTCGCTCCCATATGCAGCCTCTCGGAGCTGTGTTTCTAGAGTTTTGCAGTTCAGAGATCTCGGTGTGCTTTTCGACAACCATGCACTCTATGCAAAGCATGAGCCGGAAGAAAGTTAATACAATTTGTAATAAATATAAACTGGAGGCCGTTTAAGAGTATGAAAAATATACAGGGCAAAACTTTTAGACCGTAACGTTAACGTTCTATTTTGCCGTGTTAATACTCAAGGGAAGTTCAAAATGTTATTTAAATATATAAATTCTTACAATCATCCTGTATACACTCACACACAATACATAGTAGTTAATTGTATATGTCACCTAGAAAAGACATTCTTTAAACGATTTACATTCTTTTTGCCATTTACATAATTGACTTTCGAATTCCAGAAAACTACGCATTGCTCATTAACTAAACAAACACTACGTGTTTTTTTGTCATGCACTTTTTATAGAACGCAACTATTTTATACACTTATAAAGTATGCGTTTTATATGGTTGCCTCTTAAAGAGAAAATTAATTTGTGTAATACTAATTGCGAGCGGAAAAATCCAGAGAATTATCATTAATTCATGTTGAGCAAATACATTTATCTATCACTAGATCGCTCGAGCTCTGTTCAATATACATCAGCCAATTTTTCACATAATGGAACAATATTATCCAGTAGTTGTATCAACGAAAAACGCAAAGCTGTTATTTATTGCCAGTGCCCTCTAACTGTAAATCCCTGTCATACACATACGCGCGAATGTTTATTATTTGTTGCGTTTGTGTTGTTCCACTCGGAACGCGAATAGTACATATACCTCGATTCCTGGCTAGAACGTTGATATTAATGGACTCACAGGTGGAACAAGCACTAAAAAGGAACAAATGAAAATCTCATTATTACTAACAACTATCAGCTTTTACTCAAATAATGCACACTCGATATGCCAATGGCAATAACTCGAGATTCAGATTGAAGTGCATGCGAATGGAGATACACTCGGGTATATAATTTATGCTAAACTTATGAATACATAAAAATTATTCTTATGAACACTATGCTCTGAAATTAGCAAAGAATTGAGGAATAATTGATCGAAAAGTCATCGTTACATAAGATGTTTTTCAATTTTCTATTATATAAATACAGATGTTGTTATAGTTTTTCTTACACAGTTATATTTTAAATACAATAAAGTTGTTAAATACATCAATATATAAATATTATATTTTTCGCTGGGTGGATGGTTAACAATGATAGTTTGATAATAATTTGATTTGACGCAGTTATAAATTAGACATATTAGAAGCTTTCCTTTTGCTAGAGATCTGAGCTGAGCTAAAGTGATGCGCGTGTCTCTGCCACAATTCAAGTGAGCTTCTCTCACTGGGTTAAAGGATTTTAACAAGTGAAATTTTAAATTTGTGTCTTGATTGTCATTACGTCATAGTTGTGTCAAACTCTGAACTTACTCTAAATTATTGCTATAATAAAATAACCACCTGTAACATTAATTATAAATATGATATTTAGATACTTAATCAAGCAACCGAAGCAATTAGAATGCCTAGCAGATATTTTGACATTGAAAATGAGATGTTTTTAATAAAAGTATTTTAAAATTGTAAGATGAAAACATGATGTACGAGGTAGGCGCCATAATTCTCGGCCTGATAAACAAAAAAGAAACTTGTAACAATATAAGAATTTTTATTTTTCAATGTATTCACGGAAAAAAAAATTGTGTGAAAATGTTCTACAATTGTGGCTCTTCGTCCTACAATTTGTCCCGTGATTTGGGACAACGATAAATTGTATTAAAAAGTTACAAAAAATTGTGTGAAGATTCGTATAACAAAATGTGTTAACATATGCTACATAATGTAGTACTTCTTAGTATAATGAACTGTAACCATGTCATATAATTTGAATTTTTTTTTTTACACAAACAGTGTTATATTTTGAAGCTTTTGTATCCGATATAGTAATACTTTGTATAAAAATTTTATAAAGGAAATAGCGATTTTTCGTATTTTTTGTGTATAAATTTTATAGCAATTATTTAACATATTTCGAAAAATTGTAATTATCTATAGAGAAGAATATTATATATTCCCTAGCACAAAATGTTTGACAATTTTGCTATTCTTGTGCTGTTGAGTTCTATGTTGTATGTATAGGGATGTTCCACAATCTTGTCGCTATTTTATTTAGTGTTTCAAAGATAATGACAAATTATATCTAAAACTTGTTCCATATGCATTAATTCGTACTATTTGCATATCCAATCCACTAGCATTATATGTTGTATTTGTAGCATTCTTTTCAAAACAATAATGAATAATTTTGTTATTCATTATCTTTGTTTTGACAATATACTTTAATGAAATAGCGATTCTTAGCACTATTTAATTTAGATATTATGTTGTATGTAGTAGGTATTTCATACAAAAGCATTTCAAGAACAATTTTCATATTGTTAAACAATTCGCAAATTTCTGTAACCCATATATACATATACCTACTTTCACACAATTGAAAGTTTACTTAGAGAAATGCGGTATTACTTTGATTTATATTATGATTAAGAAGTTTGATAATGAAAACGCTGTTAAAGGAAAATTATTTTAAATAATGATGTAATTAGGGATGTGTATAAAACAGGTATAACTTGATACTTATTTATTAATATACTTATATAAACATAATAATATAAAATAAAATATAGGTAAGTTTCTGTGTAGCAGCAACGTTTTCTAAATAAAAGTGTGAACAACGAGCTAATGGGTTTAAAGAGCATGTCGCAACAAAAAGATTTTTGCTGTTTTTTGACATTAAACATGGATGATCAGCATGCAGTTTGGTCTGCTTTACAACAAAATGGTTTGATAGTATATTAGCTGGTATTGACACCTCAAATGCGAAATTATGTTTATCAAATTTGATAGTATCAAGAACTAAACATATAAAATTAACATCCGTTTCATTAAGTAAACAAATATGTTTGATTATGCCAAATTTAGGAAAGTCTAATCAATTTAACACTATAATAGATTCTAGCCTTGACGCATTTCTAATTTTGATGGTCTCCAGTGTAATCCTGGTTTCTTGTTCACATTCATGCATGGAAAGAATAAAGGCAAAATCGTTAATGTAAATTCTTCCCTAACACCTGAAATGATTGCAATGGGAATATTTTATATAAGATAAATGTGTGGTAAAAATACTTACAGCTAGTAATTTCTGGGTCAGTATATATATTTTTATATTGCCCAAGAACTTCTCTTAAATAGGAATCCTTTTTTGCGGTAGCTATGTTTAAAATCGAGTCACACATCAGGGGCCATTTTGCAAACAATCAATTTTCCTTTAGAGGATAAATAGTATTGAAGTCTGCTTCAATCTAAAGTAAAGTTTCAATAAAAAGAATTAATTTATTTATGTGAAATGAAATACCTGTGTAAAACCCAACTGTTCGCTTAAACAAGGAAATTTTTTAAAATAATTGTGAATAGGGCCACTACTTTTTAACAATTCAAATCTAGTTTTCCTTGTTTTTCCCAGTATTTTTGCAAAGTAGTGAACGGTTCTGTATTGTTGTTCAACCATTGCATGTACACCTCTTCATCAACACAATTAACGTATGTGGTTTCAGTTTGGCGTACCTACCTCAAATAATTTATTTACATAAATAACAATAATGACATCAGAAAAGTCATTATATATTACCTGTAATTGTACATATTAGTCTCAGTTTTCTATAGTGATTCCTCAAATAAGTATAACAGCTCCATACCTCTCCCCTTGCAGCCTTTGGTTTTCCTTTGTTATTTACGTATGGAACATAATATATGTCTGGAATTTCGTGTGGAAAGACGTTAGTGATTTCGATTACTAACTGTATAAATCTTCCAGCTGTATCCAATGGAACTTCGTTTACATGCTGAAAATAAGATGGGAATAAAAGTATATATACATATATTCGTATTTGCAGCCTATAATATCGACTTAGTCAAGCAACGCTTACCTCTAACTCCTTAACTCTTTACATTTTTTCAGAAACTTGCGTCTGATACCAATTATTGGAAGAAGATCACGTATGTCGGCTGCGTTTAATAACATAAACGCTTCTTCGTCTATACACTGTTCTAAAATCAAATTATTTAATACGTCATTCAAAGATAATAAAATAAATATCTTTTTCGACTAATAATTTAAAGTAGCAAAAATAATCACTATGTTGAAAGTGTTTATTTTTTACATTAATTTGTTAATTTGTTGATAAATAAGCAAGGAGTAATAATTGTTTATATGTAGTTTTATAATAGGTACTCCATCCAATTATTTCTTATATTTTGTAACCCCCACAAATAGGTACAGTCGCCCTTTCTCATATATTGTTTCTTCATTACTTACCAAACACCATCACGACAGAGTTACCTTCGCATTGCAATATAAAATCGTAACTTCCATTTCTATTACCTCCTGCAAGTAATGCAAAAAAAAAGAAGATACATATTTCAAAAATCCAGACAGTGTATCTATTTCCCACAGCTGTCGTGAACATTTTACTAACACATTTTAGGATATTTTTTGTACTGTTCCTCGAAACTAGAAAAAACCAAGGACATTACTGTTATTTAGGAGCATCTTACAAGTTTTCTGATTTATTATTATACAAATGTATATCCATATACGATAGTAAATTATTGTATTTTTGTGTCTAACAATTAACAGAGTCGTCTGTAACTCATACATACACAGTACGCCAACAACCTATAGTTATCACAAAAGATTATTTATCTTGAAAAATTGGTATTAGGTTATGCGTTATGCATATTCCAGTCTGTTAATTTATACTTGACGAATTCGTCCATGACTGGCATTGTAAAACAAAAAGAACGCTTGCATACAGGAATGGTAATATGTAGAAGTACTTACCAATATGTTCAGTATGTAATATAAACAATCACCAAACTTACGTACCTAATCAAGACAAAATGACACTGCAAAATATGTTACGTATTTAACGCTTCTGCTAACACTATACAACCCCACCATTGATACCCATACCACGCCGCAATGTCTGGAGACATTTTTTGTTAAAATAAATATTCATCATTTCCTAATTTTATGACAGAAAATGCACAGCAGGCTAAAACAAATTACCTAAATTTGTAACACAGTTATATTTATTTTTACTCCACACATCTTTTAGTACCAATGTGGACAATATTTCTGACTGAGAGGATAAAATATTTGGCACAATTTTATATCGTATTTTAATAGGAAGACTATCAACGAGTTTAACAATTTATGTAAACTGTTTCTACAATTACCATTGATACAACATTGTGTGAAATTTTCACATACCATTTTTTTCCGTGTTCTCCCCTAACTCCTATACATTTATTACAACGATAAATTAATAATTCGATCAGCATCTTCCAGGGATTCTTGTCCCAAACGGAAACATTTTGCCAATTAACTTTTTTACAGTTGAATACGAAGGAGATGTGCCCTTCTTTTCTTAAAAATGTAATGAAAATTATGTTTTAAATACTTTTATACCCGTAACGTACTTGTCTGAAAAGCATGACTTGCGAAATATTCGCAAAAAACTGATTTTCGATAAGAGTAAAAGACCTACTTCCGGTAGGAATTTCGAAAAACTTTTTGAATAAAATTATTTTCAATTTTAATTTTAAGTATATATGAATTCTTTATAAATTTGTTTAAACTCAGTAGTTGACGAAATATTCTCAAAATTCGATTTTTTCGCTGAAGTAAACTGCTACTTCCGGTCTACCGATTTTACTGAAAAACTAATCAGATCTCAAGTGGGTGATTATACACGTAAATACAGCGGTTCGACCGCTATCGTGGTCAGAGAGAGAGAGAGAGAGAGAGAGACATTTTTGAAAAACCACTTTTTTGGTATCAGGGGACTTCAAAACGTGGACATCTGCAAAAATCTCGAGGTCGAACATTTTCATCATCACAATACTTCCTTATACTACGTATAAGAAACTAAAAATACTGGTATTTTGTATTTTTGTTGAGAGACGCGGTGGATCTTCGAATGAAGAAGTCACTTTCGAGATTCGATTCAGAAAATAGTAATTCCTGAGGAAATTATTGCCTAATAAGTACTAAACGATAAAAATTCTGTTTTTACATTTATATCAACTTGCTATTAGTTACTGGCTTAAATATTCTTAAGCCGGGATCAAATGACTGGAGTACTTGACAAGTACGCCAATATTTGGGCACTTGGCAAGTACACCAGCCCACTGGTCGAATAGACAAGTGAATGCACTCACACGACGTTAACATTTGCAAATGAAAACGCGTCAGCAGCTGGTGCAATGTTGGCGGAATGAATATAAAAAATATAGATGAATATTTTACGAGCGATGGATACCGGTCATCCTGAAAATGTTATCGTTGCTTCTGCAGCTTTTGTGATAATGAGTGGGTGTTACTTACAACTACGGAAGAAAAGGAAGATTGGTAAAAAAAGAAGATGGTGGATGTTATCTTTGCATAGAAGTCGAGATCGGTAATTAGTACATTAACTTTTGTTATTATACCCATTGTTATATCCCTATTATTTATTAAAATAGAATGTCTCGCTAAATTTCTGTGGTGATGTATGTGATAATACCGAGCGATCAACAATTATTTTAAAAAGATTAATAAGAAGAGTGGTTGTGAAATTTTATGGAGATCTACCTAGACAATGACATATGAAATAAACGTTCTGCTATCAAGAGGTTTCACAAATATGTATTTTCTGACGTTTATAGAGTGTTAAATTTAACATAAATAATTGGACACCGCTCGGTAAACTCAAGTCATCCAATCAATACTCATTACTTCTTTTTGTTATAGATATAGCGCAACTTACATGCTGCAGGATTTGCAACGAGAACCGTCAGGACATTTCAAAAATTTTTGTAGAATGACCGCTGAGGATTTTGAGTTTCTGTTAAACAAAATAGGCCCCTTGATAAAGAGATCTGATACTAATATGAGAAAAGCAATTCCTATCCAAGAAAGATTTGCTGTTGCACTTAGATTTTTTGCCACTGGTGATAGTTTTAAAAGCTTGTCTTATCTATTTAAATTTTCACCACAAACAGTATCCGAATGTGTTGTTGACGTATGCGATGCTATAATTCATGTTCTGTGGGATCAAATACAAGTAAGTCTTATTTTTACACGTTTGTATTTTACTTTCAAAATAAAAATATAACATTCTTAAGTAATAACTAATAAACAGTGGAACAAAAAAAAATACTTTGTTATGGTGGTACAATTAAAATACAAAGTACAAATAAATTTAGAACATTCTGATTAAATAATAAATAATAAATGCAAATCTTTACATATTGAAAAAAAGACGAGGAGAAGCTGGGGTCTCACTAGATTGTGACTCCTCAGACGAAAGTTGTGAGGCACTTGGTGAAGGCGAGGCTTGAGGAGTATTATGATCATCAGGATAATAAGGTGTTGGGGATGGTGCTGAAGAATGTTGTGATGATGACGAAAGGCAGCCAGATTGCTGAGCATTGGGCGAGAAATTATTCACATAGTAACGAATGTTGGAAGAACATTGTTGGAGGGTAGTATTATTCTTATTATTATTACTGTTCGACGAATATGGATTGTATGCCTGTCTACCAATGTGCTGCATAGTGGCCCGGAATAACAAGTTGTCAATTTCATTCATCGCCACAACTCTGTCAATTGGGTCCAAAGCTTCCAGCTTCTGAGCCACCAACTGCCCATAAAGTGAAGTTGAACTGGGCGTCGATTTTTCAACATTTACCGCCTTTTTTAAAATGTTGTACGCCTCGTCCATACGTCCCTGCACTTCATCTATAGCCTTTCGTTTTTGATTAGTTTTCGTGTTTCCTGGGACCTTAAAGTGCTTGCTTGGCGCATTATAATTACTAGGTCCTGATTGCGGGTTTGAAGTAACAGTTTCCAGGGCAACATTTCCTTCAGTAGTTTCTTCAGCAGTATTTGCATACTCCACTGATTCTACAGGGATTTGTTCAAAGGGTTCATCCACATTCAAATTGCCCAATTCCTAAAGGAAAAAACACATATGCATCATTACCTAACTTTAATTCTTAACTTCACGGTAAAACAATACACTATTCATCATTTTTTTACAGATGCCAAAGACTGCCGACGCATGGAAACAAATAGCACAAGAGTTTGATACAAAGTGGAATTTTCCACACTGCCTGGGTTCTCTAGATGGCAAACATATTGTCATCCAATCTCCAAGGAAAAGTGGAACAGAATTCTACAATTATAAAAACACCTTCAGTGTCGTTTTAATGGCCCTGGTTGATGCTAACTACTGTTTCACCTTTGTAGATATTGGATGTCAAGGTCGTATTAGCGACGGGGGTGTATTTCGTAATACTGTTTTATTTAAAAAGCTTGAAGCTAACACTCTGTTGATACCTCAAGATGAACCACTACTGCATTACACAGAACAACTTTTTCCATATGTATTTGTCGCAGACGACGCGTTTGCTCTTGGTCCACATTTATTAAAACCATATGCAGGACTGTATGAACAAGGTAGTGACGAAAGAATTTTTAACTACCGTTTGTCACGTGCTCGACGTGTTGTTGAGAATGTATTTGGAATATTAGCATCGGTCTTTCGAGTTTTCAGAAAACCTATGTTACTTGAACCAGCAAAAGTTTCAAAAGTTACAATGGCTTGTGTTTTGTTACATAATTTTTTAAGAAAAAGCAAATCTTCTGCTTCCATCTATTCACCACAAGGTACTTTCGATTTAGAAAAAGATGGTGAAATTATCCCAGGCACATGGCGGCAAGATCAGCAAAATATGACGTCTTTTTTGCCGCTTAAGAGAATACCAAGAAGATCAGCTCGTGAAGCGCAAGAAATAAGAAAGTCGTTTTGTGATTATTTTAAAAGTGTTGGAAAAGTTCCCTGGCAAGATAGTTATTGTTAAAACTATATGAAGGTGCAAGTAATAAAGTTTTTTTTTCTATATTTACCTCTGTGTTTTGTGTGTCCCTTGGTTCACAAGTTCCTTGCAAAAAATTTGCCATTTTTTCATATGCAAACCAGCTTGGTTTAAACACCTCGTCTGCACCAGTGCCTGTTCCCGATGTAGCCTTCACTTTCCTGCAAAGGGGGCGAAAAGTTGCCATCAAACTTTCCTTCTTTTTTTTCAACTCCGCTATAGTATATTTGATACTCATTGTGTCTTGAATCCTTTTCCAGGCATCGTGAACTTTATTACGGTTTTTATGCTCAGGATGTTTAGCATTCCATATTATTGGTTCATTTTCATACAACGTAAGAAATTCCATGACTACTTCGTTATTAGACCACTCCATTTTAATAACTTAATAACACCACGCACTCACTTAAACCCCTTCTCTGCGCTACAAATGTAGAATGACTAGTAATTTGGCGAAACAAACCAGATTCCTCCATACAGTCGTCTGACCGCTTTTACAAGTATGAACTTGTCAAGTGTACCAATAATTGTGATTCCTTTGACTCGTACCTAAAAAACCGACAGGCGATGGAAAACAGACCACTGCTCACAAGGGACCAATAATTGCACGAGTGAAGTGCTCACACGCCTTGGCAAGTATATACCAGTAACAAATATTTGTCCAGTACGCCAGTCGTCTGATTCCGTCTTTAGAAAGATAACAAGTATACATGCGAAAAACCTCATGAATATATGAAAAATTCTCAACTCAATGTTCTTAGTAAAGAAAATTGTAAAAATATTATTTTCATTGTAGTACATATCACCTACAGGTGAGATTCTTATTTTGTAGTTTATAGAGCATATTTGCTGTAATATTCTCGTGGATTGTATAAATTTAAACTTTTACGTGAATCTAAAAAAAAAAAGAAAACAGAAAATGCGTACAAAAGATAAAGATCGTAGATGCCTTTTCCGTGATTGCTTCGGGTATCTGAACTCCATCGTAGGCGGCCAAGCGAAATAGCCACGT
Source organism: Amphimallon solstitiale (assembly GCA_963170755.1). Classification (NCBI taxonomy): domain Eukaryota; kingdom Metazoa; phylum Arthropoda; class Insecta; order Coleoptera; family Scarabaeidae; genus Amphimallon; species Amphimallon solstitiale. The sequence goes on along the minus strand of OY720678.1, from coordinate 124,892,804 downwards.
GCCCGTAACAGCGGTCGAATAGAAAGAAACAAAAGAGAACATAATGAACGCATCGAAAAGCCGCTTAACTAAAGGCGAGAGAGAAGAGACGGTCATAAATTTCACCTAACTTCCTCTTAAAACTACGTGCGTTTATGTTCGTTATATGTACATATATATGCAAATCTTTTTTGAAATACATATAGTGAACGGCTTATGAGAGTGTGTTAGGCCGCTTAAGAACAACAGCTCAATTAGCAACAAATCAAGAATGGAAGCGTAAATTTCCGCTATTCGCCATTGATCTAGTTAGAAAAGTTTTTAAATTTGCACATGAGAACTTTATGGTGGCTTTCTACTTTATTTTGAAGTTGTATTTCTTGTATTCCAAGTTATTACTTCCTTTAATATTGCTACGAAACAGGGATCAATTAAAAGATATTATTTATTTAAAAATGTATATTAAGAGGGGCGTTTACTAACAAATAGAACCTTATGCAACTTATATTACTCGCGGGACGGGTAGACGCAAGGGGGTGTAAGTAGGTGGAGGTAGTCGATATTCTGTCACAGCGCTTCGGTTTTATTCACAGATTCTGTCATAGATAAAGGAATACTATATATAGATGGGAAACATAATGTATAACGAATGAGTACTTACGGAACTGTTCAGGTTGTTGATGTTTTATAATAAGCCAATTTTCGCTTGCCCATAACTTATATTATTAAACACTCGAATATTATAGGTATACATAACATTTCTTTTTAATTACAAACTGTCACTCTGACTTAAGTCTGGAATAGCCGACCGATTCCGATAGATGTTCGTCTTCGCTAGGACTGGTAGAGATACCGTAAAGTGGGGATCGACGACGCAATAGCTAGGAAAAACCTCGTGTGAAATGTGTGTGACAATGTTTACTATTTAATGTTTTTTATCTTCAAAAATAATTACAGAAAGTTTTTTTTTATATCGCTCATCAAATGTGCAGCTGGCGCGTGGAGGTTGTTTTTTTCTTCTGTATATCTTAGTTAGTAGACTTTAATTAAATTCATGCATTTTTGTCGTTATTTCTAAGACACATAACATTTTTAAGAAAATAAATTAGTACAAAAACTTACCTTGACAAATTTGAGATTCTAAAATTGCAAAATAAATTCAAAAACCGCCAAACGGCGATGCCTTAGGTTTGGATAGGTAAACGTTTCTCTTAATGTAATTACTTAATTAAATAATACTATTAAGTATATACTTTTTATTTATATATATGAACGTATTTCTTAATGGAAATCCATGTCAATTTAAGTAGCTCTTAACCCTTTCGCGACTCCTGGTACACATACTGGTCTACAACGTTGTTAAATGTGTCTTTTCTGAAAGTACGTTAATGAAGAAATGTTAAAAACAAACTTTTTAATCAAATCGTTTTGATTAAAAAGTTTACGAAATAATACTAGTAAAAGTTATTCTTTATACTGAACTGCAACTATCTCTATTAACAGATATTGAAGAGGAAGGCTTAGTTACTCACTAAAAATCTGAACTCGTGAAAGCAAACAAAGCATGATACGATATTTTACCATTACGATTTTTTAAGGCAGATTTGATTTATGAGAAAAGGTATTTCGAAGCGGTCTTCTTCCAATGATAGCAACTTATTAGGTGCACGATTTACAATTATTTTGTATTATACAATTATACAAAAAAAAATGCAAAATAAACCTTAAAAACGAAACACACGAAGGAATTTGATTTTAAATGTGACTCTTGTGAATTTAGAACAATGCACAAAAGTTGTTTAAAAGTACATATAAAAACTCAGCATTTAGGGGAATTTGATTTTAAATGTGATCCGTGTGAATTTAGAACATACAACAAAAGTTCTTTAAAGACATATAAAAACTAAACATTTGGAGGAATCTGATTTTAAATGTGAATTTAAAACAAACAACAAAAGTCATTTAGAAAGACATATAAAAACTAAACATTTGAGGTTGTTCGATTTTAAATGTGACTCTTGCGAATTTGGAATTTGTGAAATTGGAATTTGTGCCTGTTCTATAACTTGGTGGCTGACCGTAATTGTAGTTTTTTAAATTGAACACCCCATATATTAATAAATTTTTGTATTTTCCATATAATTCTTAGTCAAAACATTTAAAGATACTATAGGCCTAAAATTAAAGGTTTTCGAATTATTACACAATTTTTGGTAGAGTTGTTCACAGTAAAAGGGCCTAATACAAATATATTTTATTTTTTTGCAATTACTAACTGAATTTGCAGAAAACTGGACTAAATTTACATGACATACTTCTGTCTAAAAGTGATTTTTTTCAGATTTTTGAATTGGCACCAAAAACATTGAAGACGTTATTATTTTAAAAGCGACCATTACACTGAGCTATTGTCGTTTTTTTATATAATTTTGCCACCTTAATGTATTTTTTTTATTTTTTACTAAAGGAATGTCAAAAAAATTATATATCAGCCCAAAGAGTTTACCAGGAGCATTACCATGAAGAAGCCTAAATATATAGTTAATGATGAAAATCAGTTAAGAATTCTTATGGAAGCAGATAATCCACACGTCAGTCACATGTAACAAGTCGTTTGCTGGATATTAGTCAAACCATCGTTGCAATGACCATAAAATGAAATAAATATCATTCGTCATAAATGCATTTAAATATTGAGTTACGCACCCCTTCATATTCTATATATTCTTTAAATCATATTACTGTATTGTATTAAGATATATGCACTTTTTTATCACTACCCCAATACATACAAAAATCATATCCCAAAGCCCATTTTACGAAAAATGTATTATAAAATCAGGCTTGACAACTGAAAAGCAACTTTCTAAATGTCATCAATTCAATTGTCAATTATGCGGCAAATATCATGCCTTACTATACCGTATTCAAGTAAAAAACATAAAGTTGGCAACATTATATAAAAAAATGACAATAGCCCAGTAATGGTCACTTTTTAAATAATAACGTCTTACACGTTATTGGTGCCAAATTTAGTAAGCTATCCAAAAATCGACCAATATACAGGCTGCTTCATTTTAAAAAATTCACTTTTAGACAAAAAATATATCATAACTTTATTCCAGTGTACTGCAAATTCGATTAATAATTGCAAAAAATACAGTGAACAATTCTTCCATAAATTGTATTCATCTAATACGTGATAACAAATTCTAAATTGATTGAATTTAGAATTTGTTATCACCTGAAGAAGCTACAGTGTAGCGAAACAGCTGTTGTGTTTTTAATTTAAATATAGTGTAAATTTGAAACAATTGTTTGTGTTTTATTTCTATTTATAAATAATAAACTGTTAATAAATTTTTATCTAAAATATTTGTTCAAACATTTGTAAACATTTATCTTTAATATAATTTTTAAACGAATTTTCAATAATGTTTTAATCGAATTTCTTAAAGGTGGCCTACATGATCCGATAGAACGTAAAAACCGGCAAAGGTAGACCGAGATACATCCGCCAAAGTTGATTGTCGAGTTAATTGATCAAATCTACTGGCTACTTATTGCGAACACTCGGTTTCACAGCAATATGGCTACTTATTTATTGTACTTAATTGCTAATTTAACCGCAAACCAGTTTACAAATACTTGGTATGAATATATGCATGCCTGTGTTTTTTATACATATGTAGTTAGCGGTTTTCACTTTTTGCGAACATGTCGATAAAAATCGCTGTTGTATATCAACAAAGTAGCTAACGCGCAGATTACATTTGATGCAATTAAGAAAGGTTTTATGGAATATAAACAGTATATAAATCACTCTATACATAACTAGTGTTACTTTTTATAAGAAACCACTGAAAAACAAATATTGAAATGGAAACATGTGTGAAGAAGAATCTAAATTAAAAAAGAAATAATGCATAGAAATCTCGTTGAAATTGCTGCAATTTTCGAAATAGTCCCAGTTACGAGTACTAGAATATCATGTAAGAAATGTATGAATCCGTTTAAGGCGAATTGTTTTATTTTAAATTAGATACTCCAATCATTTGTCCGATGTAAAAGATGCCAGTATCGTATAACATTTACATAAATGCTAAAAAAATTGAAATGATTTGCGCTATTTTCATCGCTTGCTGGATTTTGAAAAACCGACATTTCGGCAGACATTCTTCTGTCTTCTTCAGGATGTTTCTTGCCTGAAAAGAGATTTAACTTGTGATATATATAAGTGAATTTTAAATAAATATACCGTAGTCGACAAATTTTAATTTCTTATACGAAATTAGAAATAGGAAAAGAGCACGACGAAATAAAGTAAAGATAAATATATAGCGAGGCTGCCAAGTACACTCGGCAAACGTTTCCTATGAAATGTGAGGATCCCCGACACTGCGTTGCTTCTCCCACCACTGTTAGCAAGCAGGCATCGCTGCATATTATAAGGTCATCTTCTGCATGGGATAGAAGTATAAACAGAAATTAAAATTTTTTTGACTACGGTATAATATATTGCGTATAGGTAGACAAGAAAAACGTGGCTCCAACATTGTTAAATAGAAAACATAGTGCTATGCCGTTTTAAAGGCACGTTGTCAAAACTGCGCATGCGCTTCAAATAATTTTTCTATTTTAGGTCTGTTTATCACATAGACCTATTACAATAAATATTTAATCAAAAATTGTAAATCGTCAAACAAGCTTAAATAGTTTAGAAATAGAAACACTTTATAATTAATAATTGTGCCTTGTTAAATGTGGAAAAAATATTTCAACTTCCCTTAACGAATGAATAAATATGGTCGTGGCATCATATGCAAATCATAGAGAAAAAACGATTATACTGAAGAAATATACATATTTGTCAAAAGTTGTACGAATTGTGGTTATGTTATAGTAAATATTATAAATTGATTAAGTAAAACACGGGGAGTTCGATACCATGGCAACAGTGTTTCTTTGAAGGAAGGTATATCATGGTGGAATATCGTGAATAAAAAGAAAAGCAACTCTATAGGTCATGTACAACAATTTGTGATATGATAACAACAACAAATTTTAGATAATGATCTTCTTGAATTCTAGAATGTCTGTCATCTACATCGAACCAATGTATAAAAACAACAGGAAATTTTTCATGAATTAAGTAATTGTATTAGTATGTTACATATTAAAATATTTGAATTGCTCATAATAAAAAGACAGCTTCTTAGAAGAGATGCATACTAATCTTTTTGCCATGACCTTCTAATTTTTTCGTTATATTTTATTGGCTTTTCTCGAACATAAAATAAATAGTGCAGCCTCAAACAATATTCCTGTTTTTATGATAATGTTACATTATTTAAATCGTTATTATCATTTTTTAGAATTTTTCTAATTTCATAAGTAGGGCGCGGACACGAACGGTTTATAACTCATCGCCCATGGGCGCACTATTGAAATGTTATGTTTTTAAAAAGGTTTTAATTTTATTTATATAATTGGATAACAAGTGCGTGGTGATTTATAAAATACGTTATTATTTGTTTATTTTGTAGTTCAAGTCGAGTAAAGGAGTATTAATATTTACTTGCAATACTTTCTCAAGGTTCTCTTTGAATGAAGTACATCCTTGTAGATAGAAAACGTCCTTTCTACATCGCAACTGGTTATAAGTGCGTACTGGAACTATTCTTTTATTTTAGCCTATTTAGCAGTTAAATTTTGTGTCATTGTCCCCATACACAATTGCCGCAATGTTATTAAATCAGGATTTTTATTAAAAACTGCTTCTAACTTTTGCCGAGGGCCACATCCAAAGTCACTTGGAATACTTTTGAAATTATTAATCCGTCTTTCAATTTGAGATTTCGATTTTCAAAGTATGTGATTAGTTTAGGCAAATTTCCAAAGTGTTCCTGAAGGAATAAGAACTGATTTTTTTAATTTGGGATTTATGCTAGTTCCTTGCACTCACAAATACTTCGAGCATCGTCATTTAAACATGTAACGAAATTCTCTGCATAAAAACTAGTAGCTTCCAACCATGTTCCCCATCTAGTTATTACTGGCGAGAGAGGCAGTAACAAAGATGGAAGTTTTTCCCTGTAAAGAGCTACTCTCAATGGTGCTTTTTTGAAAACTTTTTTAAGAGCGGATACAAGTCTATCAATTTCCGGATACGTGTCTCTGATATATTCACAGATTCTGTGCAGAGTATGTGCTACATAGTCTGCCTGTTTTTAACATATATGGGACACTATCACACACAAAAGTATTTTTTCCTTGTACCTGTCGTCTGAATGAAGCATTTTGTGCAAATTCTCGTCAATGGTTTTAGCAACTGTTTCCGCATCAACTATTATATGGAATAGTTGAATGTAGTACACCAGCTAAAACATTTACCACACATCTTCCTAATATATCGACAGTTTCGTCGGCACTTATCCATGGGTACTGATGTGAAAGATGTCTTCTAATACATTCTACTGTTTTCAGAAGCACCTAGAAACATAATATTTGCGTAAGGTGGATTCATCAGGAATATTTCGACCAGTATATTTTTGAAGAAATGTTTTGAAAATGGGATTGTCAAGTTTCTTTAATGGGATACTAGCCGCCATTAAAGCTTCACAGAGTTATTCGTTAAATTTGTCAGCTTTCAACGGGTCCAATGTCTGTCTATGTTTTAGCGATGCTAAGTGACGTTGTACGTGGACATTTTGGGCATTTCGTAACGATATTTTACAGACTTTACAATAAACATCGGAATCACTGACAATGGACATACAATCAGTATGACCGTCAATCCAACTCGCCATTGCTTCACGATGTCATTTTCGACGTTCTTCCATATCATATCTGAAAAAGTAACATAAACATTGTTCTATACTTAAATAAATGATAACTAAAAATGTATGCGTATGTTATTGAAACTTAACGAAGTCCAGTGCACACTTACGTAAAGATAATTGGGAGAAGTAGATTCAACGAAACGGTATTAAACAGAAACTATTACAAAAATTACGAAGTAATTAACAGTCAAAACAATCAAAAAACGAAACTAACTCCACTTACTTTATTTACAAGGTAAATAGAATACATTTGAAAAACTCCTCACGCTTCTACCTACGCCCATGAAGAAAGGAATTTAACAGTAAAATCGTCTTTTTTGTTGGCCGTTTTCGCTACAACAACAGATATTGCAGTTCACCATATGAATAGTGCTATTCAGTAACTGCGTGATGTTATACATTACTTTTTATGTCCGTCGTAATTTCGACCCCGTACGTCCGGTCTATATTCATTACATACAACTCTGGATGTCTGAATTCGGATTGGAAGGTGTTACCCTGCTTTTTCTTGCTTTAACCCATTCAATAAAATTAAGACTATAATTCAACTATTAAAAACAATTATTTTCCAAGGTATTCGTCGCAGATTTTTTTTATTATGTTGGCATAAATGATTCTAAATAAAAACATTATTATTCTACGCCACTAGTAGAGCAATAAACTTTCTATCTGCATACTTTTAATAATTATCACAATAACTTAATTGGAACTGATTTATCTCCACTGATATTAATATTAATTATTAACTTTTTATCGTATTATTTGTTTATATTCCTTCACGACCAAAAGCTCATAATTAAGTAAGCAAAACCAATAAATTGTTTTTTGTATAGCAATTATAATAACTCACAGATAATATATTTAACCAGATAGATTGAGCTTCTCGAAATAAATGTCAAATAATTTGTAGAATTGCATCTATTCTAATTTATTACCGTATTCATTCCAAGCCTGCTTATAAATATTTTGTCTTATCATGTTTTATGATTGATAATTTTGGTTGAATAAATTATTATGACATTTCCAAGCGACAGGCGACATTTGTATCACAGTAAATGATCTAATTTAAAACCGCGTTTAACGCCTATAATTAATTTATTATTTGTATTACTAAACATAAGAACTTGTTCTAAATTTGCATTCACGTGCATTTACTTATTAATTAACTCGATATGGATAGATAAATAAGTATTATGTAAGCTCAAAACTTTAATTTGTAAATCGCAAACATGTTGTTATAGATATTGGAATAGTTAAACACTTGGGCGATAATTTTTTTTTATGTAATGGTCTACAGTAATAGAAATTGAAATACATATTACATTTAACGTAAACGATAAAAATTAAATATAAATTATCGATTCATTAAAAATTTATAAATCAAGATATAAACTGTATTCATTCGTGATACTTGGATAATGTCAAAAATGTTTAATAACATCAACTAAAAAGGTTGTACCCTCACTCAGTAACTGACAAACTTTTGCATCATGCGTGGGGCAACCAAAAGAAACTGAACTGATGTTGTAGTGTGCCTAGCGAGGGGGAAACCACTACTGGATATTTTTGTACAGACCTGTGGAAATGCTTGGAAATATTGGAGAAAATTAAGGATTTCATATAGCCTTCCGCTGTAGCTAGAAGACGCTAATTATGTTTTGGTTTGTTATATATAAGTATATTTAACTTTAGAATATATACTATGATTTCGAGGAGTACCTGTTATTTTTTTTATTTTGAAATGTATTTTTATGTTTATTATACCTTACTATATATGTTTATACACCTTTGTGTTTTATTTTGGATATGTCGTACACCATCAGTGGTAGTGGTTTCCCCCTCGGTGCCTAGTTTTTCTGGACCGCGTTTTACTAATAGCTGTAGAACGCAGTACTACAAAAACTCCGCACATTTTTTATTATTATTCATTTGTTTGCTGTATGAAAGTATTTTTTGTAATTAATTAATAATTACTTTTATCGGTGATTTAAAAATTGTATTCTTCTTCTATAAGTGAAATGAACAGCATAATTAACAAGAAAAAAACATAATATGATATATGTGTAACTTTAAGCTTACTCTCATCTTTATCTCAATTTAAACCTGCATATACTTTATATAATTTATGCTTGAGCTTGCTTTTTTCCTCTTTACAGTTACCTTTAATAGCACCTTATTAAAAAAAAATCATTTTAGTCGAATATATTTTGGATTCATTCTGGATGTCATTAACATATTAAACTATATTGAAAAATGACAACTGAAATTAAAAACATTGTAGAACTTCTACAGAAGCTGGCTGATTCTTGCTCGGAGCTAATAATAATTATTATTATTAATTTTCGTTTATTGCCAAACTGTAGGCAATGATGATGTGGAAAGAGCCCAGTTATTTTTGTTAACGAACAGCAAGCACATTTGTAGAGTATCTAACCATAAAAGTGGGAATTTGATCTATGTCGAAGGTAACATTATCTCTAAGTCGTCTAATGCTATGCAGAACGTCATCTTCGCATACATGGTTGAAGTATATGCATAAGGAGTTATCATCAGATATATTTTCATTTACCCAAGAGTCAGAAGGAGTGCTAAAAACGGTTTTGAAGTAGTCAGAAAATGCGTTACCAATGATTTCAGGATCCGCCATATTGATTCCTGAGAATTGAAATTTTCCAAAAATACGACTTCCTTCATTTCTCTTTCCAATGAATGTTCAAAATGTTCTTGGATTAATTATAAGTTAATTTTTGGTTTTAACAAGATAAACATTATAGGCAACAGATGTTTGTTTTTCCACAAGTGCTCTTGGTTGTTTGAAGAAGACAATGCTTCAATTTTTTTTTGTGCGTTTATATTGTTCTAAATAATGGTGCTTTAATTTTAGAAATTAACCATTGGGAATAAATGTGGGAACAGTTAACATAGGTGTGAACGTAGAGTGTGTGAAGTTAGCCTCCCTTCTTTCGAAAATCAAAAATCTGACGTTTGTTCCAGGTTGTTCTAAATTGTTTCAAAGTATTTCAAAAAAAAAGCCAAATTGGCCGAGATAATTGAAAAAAATCACTTTATAACCCACACTCCTTTTTTTTCGAAAATTTACATTCTGAACGTTGTATCAAGTTGTTCTAGTTGTTTTAAACATTGTTCTATAGAAAAAATTAAAATTGTGCGAGATAAACGGAAAAAAACGAGTTTTCCCGGAACCCTTTGAGAAAATGGGGAAAAACGAAATCCAAAAGTATGAAATCAGACACCGTTTTTGAAAAATTATACTTTTGATCGGTATGTGACTTCATACTTTTGGATTTAATTTTTCCCCATTCTCTTGACTGGTTTTAATTTTTTCTGTGAAGTACTTTGGAATAATTAAGAAACAACCTAGAACAACATAGAATAATCGTCAGAATTTCAATTTTCAAAAAGAAAGAGGGATGTGAAAAACTTGTTCTTTGCAATTATCTCTGTCAATTTTGATTTTTTTTCGAGATTCTTTGGAACAACAAGAACTATTAGAACAATCTGGAACACCCTTCAGAATTTTAATCTTCAAAAAAAGGAGCGCTGGGTAAAAAAAAAGTCGGTTTTTTCAATGACTTCGACCAATTTTGACTTTACTCTTGAAATATTTTGGAAAAGACAAACCTAGTGTAAAACATGGAATAACCGTCAGATTTTCGATTTTCGAAAAAAAGGGGGCTAAAGGCATACAACCGGAAACGTATTTCTAGAAAAGGTAAATGGAGAGTGCTTCACAGAAAATATTGCACAGAGTATCAATATTATCTCGATTATACACCTCGAATAGTAAAAGCTTGTGGAAGTTGTTGCGAAATTGCGATATCGCTAATAAAAATACCCCGGATATTCCCCACTATCTAAGAAATCCGGACGCTATCAATGAATTTTTTAGGAGTTCCATCCCTAGTTGTCCCTTCGATCTAGAACTCTATAACAAATACTTGAATTCACGACTTAATGATATTAACTTTGAATTCGAACAGGTTAAGGAGAGTGAGATTTTTGATGTTATCAAGTCAATTAAAACGCTGGCCGCAGGGGTGGATGGCCTTACAATAACTTTTATCCAATTATGTTGCCCATACATACTCCCATATTTGACATATATTATTAATTGTTGCTTTAATTATAACAAGTTCCCAGCTTGTTGGAAGCGCTCGCTAATAAGACCTGTACCTAAGAAACCCCCGATCAAGGAATATGCTGATCTCCGTCCCATTAGTATTCTGCCCATCCTATCGAAAGTGTTTGAAAAAGTTGCTGAGGCTCAGTTGAAGGCCTATGTAATCTCAAACGACGTGCTGCCAGTTGTCCAGTCTGGATTCCGAAATAATTTCAGTTGTAACACAGCATTACTTGAAGTAGTTGACGATGTTATCAGTAATTCCGACAAGGGGAAATTAACGATTATGTGCCTTCTTGATTATTCTAAAGCTTTTGATACTCTAAACCACAATATGTTATCAGCTGTACTTCATTATGTGGGCATAAGCCCTGGAGCGAGGGAACTGTTATATGACTATCTGTCGAGCAGGAGTGGGTGTGTTGTAATAGATGGCAGAGCATCATCCTTTCTGCCTCTTACGAGCGGGGTGGCTCAAGGTTCTGTTCTTGGACCACTCCTTTATTGTATATATACTTCTGCCTTTGTTAACTACTTAAAATTTAGCAAGTGCCATTTTTACGCTGACGACACTCAACTGTACTATTCGTTCTCACCCAATGAAACAGAGGATGCTTGTCGGAAGTTTAATGGGGACATCCAGCAATTGGTCAGCGCCTCTCGTCGCCACTCGCTGTGTTTAAATATATCTAAAACCGAATTGATATTGTTTGGGCCCAGAAGGATTAGAACTGATGCTGATTATCGGGACGGGATCAGGGTTGTTGTGGATGATACTGTGATTCCTCTGAAACAGAAAGTGAAAAACCTAGGGGTAGTACTTGACGATCAGTTAAATTTTGGTGATTACATTAGTGTGTGCACGCAGCGTTCCTACGCCGCTTTGAAGGTTATTTACAGGAACAGATCATTTTTAAATAAGAAAACTAAACAACTTCTTTGTGAAGCACTTGTTCTGTCTAATTTCACCTTCTGTGATACTTTGTACGGTGCCTGCATCTCGGCTAGTACTGCATCTAAAATCCAGAAGGTGCAGAATTCCTGTCTCCGTTTGATCTTCGGTATCCGGCGGAGAGAACATATCTCCCATAAGCTAAATGACTTGAATTGGCTGAACATGAAGAATAGGAGGTTATTGCACTCTGCTACTCTATACCATCGTATCGTTATCACCCACCTGCCTCCCTACTTATACAATAAAATCAAATTTAGAACAGATGTACATAATATCAACATTCGTTTCAAAGGTACCTTAACCCCACCAACTCATTCACTTGAACTTTTTAAAAAAAGTTTCTCATACTAAATCACCTTCTTATATAATTCACTTTCGGCTGACATTAAATTATCTACGTCTGTTCCTGCTTTCAAGAAGAAATACTTTGATATACTATTTACCAGGCAATGAACTTTCGCAATTCTTGCACTCTTGCAACCGTTTATAACTCATAATATGCTGTTTGTGAGTGGGTATGCAAGCAACCCTCATGACATTATATTTCTTGTTATGTGTTTATCTTATGTATATTTCCAATCATTTTCATTTCTTACTTCTCTATGAAATCCTCTCTCTTTTGATTGTAAGTTTGTGTTTTTAGTTTAAATTTATTTAATTTAGTTTAAGTTTAGGTTAAGTTATTCATAGGTTGAGTGGAAGAGCGGATGCCACTTCTGTGGTAGCCCGAACTCCGCCTAATTTCACAAAGTACATTTTTAATTTCTTATATATATATCTCTTTGTTGTCATTATTATGTTTTCTATATCTGTACACATGGATGTGAAATAAAAGTTGCTTATTATTATTATTATTATTATATACCTTTCTTCACTGCCAGCTATTATTGATGTTCGTTTGTCCCTCATTATCGCCCGGAATACCCATTACAATGTTCTTACACGAATAGTAAAGTATTCACGTAAAACTACGACATAAAATTTGAAACGATCGTAGTAATTAACATATCATCTTATCTACGACATTCGTTTTATGATTTAAGGCTGGCGTCTCGGTACGCTGCACCGGACAATATTCACGTTGAAAACATGCCCACATTTTTTTGATAAGAAATGGAAACTATTAATTTAATTGTTATAAAAAGTACACAGTTATGTTAAGGAAACTTGATTCGAGGTCGTAGGGGGTTTTTAAATGTCTAATTGGGCTGTTTTTACACTATATACTGTGAATAAAATACCCCTTTTAGAGGTAAAAATAAATATTTTTTATCTGTAATTTTCAAATATATAGCATTCTTGCACCCCCCTTGACCTCAAAAAATTAGTTTGCATTGTAACAAAAAATACTGCAACGAAAATAATATCTTCGTTTGTAAATGGTATCCAAAATAAAAATGCGTGGACATTATATGAAATTAGGGTTACAATCAACTATAGTGTGGAGAAAAACCGTTAAGATGCAGAATTATCACGCCAGGAACTTGAATATTAGTGTAGCTTCTGGGCATTAGGGGGCACTGGAAATTGTGCGTATATATGTGCCTATTATTAATTAAAAATGTCAGGATAGGTACTTTTATTTACGCAAAAGTACAATTGCTCACAATACTTCGTCTAATAATAAAAACAGTTATATATTATTATTATTATATATTCAACAGTTTAACACTTTGCGGAATGTAATATAAAATATATACCTATAAAAAACAAAAACGATAATAAATTTGCTATACCTAGGTATAATAATCTTACACATTGTTTACTTTCGAGCGATGTATATTTATAGCAATTTTTGACAGTTTGACATTATTTGAAATATGTGTGTTGTGATAACTGGACGAAATGGGAAAACCTTTCTTGATTTAATATATGATATAATTAACTTCTTATAATGTTATATATAATAATATATAATCTAATTACGATTACATGTGTATTGTATTGTACTGAAATAAGTAAAATCTGCAGTGGTACAGCTTATATCTTGATAATCTCGAAGACTTAAACAATGCTTCTGCTCGTACTATTATCAGAATATAATATCCAAACAATCACATAAACATGGATAAACTAGAAGATGGTATACCAACTCTAGGTATATTTTATTTAGTCTACTTCAGAAAATTAAATAATTCTTGATGCACAAATTTATTGAATTCTGCGACGGGACTACAAAGGCATTTTGATACCTATAAATATATATAGGTACATTTTTTACTTATTCAATAAATTTTGAGATTTACCGGTGCTTAACGCAAATTATCATTGTGTACATTACTCTAAATAAATACTAGTTCATTTATTCATAGTGTATGATTAAATAATTAAAAAATATGTACCTATGTATTTATTAATAAGAGTATATTTGAAATATGTAAATGTACAATAGCTTAAATTACATCAATAACTTACGAAAGTAATTTTTATATTATACACGTACACACAAACAAAGAAGCTGCAAGATTTACTGTTGCAGAGCATAACAAAATCTATATTATTCCTACTAATAATATTTATACGTCTAATTTGCTATGATTCCGATTGATAATTGGTAGAAAGGATTAAATATAATACCTATACACGATAAATATAACAAGCTTTTTTGAAAACTTTTTGGCTTATGAGTCGCGATCTGAAAAAAACGCTAAATTTTTGCACTATACCAGTTTTTACAAAATATCTTCCAAAGTATTCCAATACTTCCCGAGATAGACCTCTTTGAATTTACAGATTTTTTCTTAAAAATGTAAAAATCAAAGATTTTTAGTTGGTTTTTGCTCGATAGTAAGTATATAGTGAATCCTACGCTAAAGTTTGACACTGCATTTATAGTAGAGGTAAATAGCTAAAGTTCCGAAGCTCCAAATGTGGCTTGTCGTCCAGACACATTTTGTCTTATATAACAAAATATCACCATTTGGTTCTTATAATGTAAAGTTGTGGTATATCTGACACTTTTGTTGATGAAACTTATGTAGTATATAATTTATTTATAATTATTTATCAATTATTTATTTACTTACAAATTTATTGATATATAATTCACAGACCTATTGAATATATGAGATATACAAACTTAGCAATAAATGAACTTTTTTTTGTTTTTAATAAATAGATACATTAATTTTGTCAGTATTAAGTTATTGCGTAACGTGTCTTCCTAAAAGACTACAAAAATATTCAAAAGAGAGTATCATAGTCTAAACGAGCTAGAAGAATCAGTTTGGTCTTAAACTTTAGCTACCTACCTCTACTATAAATGCTATGTCAGACTTTAGCGGAGAATACACCAGTTACTTACTATCGAGCAAAAACCGATTATAAATCTTTATTTTGACATTTTTAAAAAAAAATTCTCTAATTTCAAAGAGGTCTATCTCGGGAAGTAATGAAGCTAAATATTCCGTTTTTGTATTAAATTGTAGAAAATTTTCTCTAGTTTAATAAGAACGTAAACGGCTTTTTTGCTCAAACTAATACTTTAGGAGATATTTTGTAAAAAGAGGCTAAAAAATTTAGCGGTTTCTTCAAGATGGCGGCGTCTGCGGTAGTGGGGAAAATAAGAAAACTTGGGACTTTGAAACAGTGTACCAATCCATACACCATATCAAAATATCAAAGGTACCCTAATTAATTGAACCATGCGAGATTTTTTGGTATAGTTTGACTGGGCTATATGTATATTCTCCAAGGATATTACATCGGTGGTGTTTCTATCACAGAAAGTTAATATTCTACGTTTTAGATATCTCTTGAAGGTACTAGATTTGGTAGACCATATAAAAATATGGCACAATAGGCTTAAATTATGTGTTCTGCATGTTCAACCATTTCGTCAGGTAGATAGCTTCTTTTTCGGTGGTTTATACCAAAAATTCTTTATGTTGTCATTAGGTAATAGTGAAATATTAGGTAAGTCTATTAAAAGAATATAATAGTTGATATGTCATCTTTGGATAATATGGAAAATCAAAACCTTATTTTGGCAAACTTACTTCAGTTCGGTAAAATATATTTAGGTACGTTTAACAACTAAAATAATTACTTTCACTTCTGAATGTTGCGCATCTCCAATATTATTTAAGAAGATAATAAAATATGAATAATGTTAAGTACAGAAGCGCAGTTGATTTTTGCCAAAAACACTAGTGTCACCTATAGACAACCTATAATTAAACAGATTTACTATGAAAATTAATTGTGGACTAAAATATAAACGTAAGTAATTAATACCTATTGATCTTTTCTGGTTACATTCTGAATCATATCTCCTAAACACACAGTTAAAGTTACGAAAATCACAATATAAGCTGTATGTTTTAGTTCATATGTTCAGAGACCGGACACGAGCGGCCGATGACTCATCACCCACGCGCACTATTGAAATTTTGTATTTTTAAAAAGTTTTTAATTTTATTTATATAATTGGATAACAAGTGGGTGGTGATCTATAAAATACAAAATACTTTTTTATTTGTTTATGTTGTAGTTCAAATCGAGTAAATTCTCCGTACTTTATTAATCTTACGAAATATAAGGTAGGTAAATAGAAGAAAGGAATTTAACATTAAAATCGACTTTTTTGCTGTCCGTTTTCTCGACGAAACCAGATGTTGCATCACCATACGAATAGTGCTATTCAATAACTGTGTGATGTTATACATTATTTCTTTTGTCATTCATTACACAATGTTTAGAATAAAACTGCAGTCTATGGTCGACTGTTCTACTTTTTCTACCCTTTGTAACACATCACACAAAATGTCACTCATAAATATTTTATTTTCATTACTTTTTAACAGTTTTTGTGCGGCAATAGAAGCTTGATGGCATTGTCCATCATTCTTTTTACAATGACCCATGTTTTAAATCCAAAATTCATTAAACACATTACAAATTAAGCGAGAAAGAATACTTCAAACTGACTTGTTCTTTACCATGTTTATAGTCACATGAATTACTAAATATTGTTATTATTATTACTTCAAAAAATATTTTTTCCAAACATAAATTGTTTTATTCCTATTTATTTTATAAGGTGTACCTACTCGAAATTTTATAAATTGCTATAAATGAATGCTTGTATTTATTGATGCTTGACTGTTGAGATTATTTCTATATAGTCAGGTTCGTAATAAATACTAGCATAAATTTAAAATACCTATGTAGACAAAAACGTGTTGAAAGCGTTTCTTTAATAATTTTTTGTGCCTGTTAGTTTTTTGTCTGTCTATGTTCGAGTTCATTTAAAAGCCCCAGATATAAATTTGTTGCTGTAATAGCAATCTACAATTCTATTGCTTCATCTCTCATCCTCAATTAAGTTCGTTTATTTGCCAACATGAACCGCCACATTACCGACACCTAATCCTACCCCCCCACATTATATTCTTCATCACCACCAAACTGAAAACTAAACGCCAGCCTTAACACGCAGTTTTCAACCATAAATTAATTTTATATGACATAGAAGTATTCGCTAAAGATAAAACGCTCCACCGATGGAAATTAATATTGAGCGTTTTGCAAGATACTCTATAGGTGAAGCGTAATTAATATTTTCCGTAATTAATTTAATTAATACGACGGCGGTCGTTAAACAATGTACGTACAATTGACACGAACGATCTTAATCGGTCGGATAATAAAAATATTTTTCTAATGCGCTTGTCTACGTAATATAGGTCGTTTCAGATATGTTATCTAACGCAATATAATAGAAGTATACTTCTTAAGCAAAATGAATTGAAAAGAATGTAATACGTACCAAGTTGAATGGATAGATCAGATGTTATCGTGGTACGAGTCGGTTTATGAAGCTTCTGGTTGACAACTTAACACGCAGGTAATTAAGACGGCTAGTAGAGAGATGGACAGTAAGATATAGGTATACATGCATTTGTATGTACATACTGTATACTATGTTGCAAAGTTACAATGTTATCAACAGAAGCTTGTCAAGTAGACAAAAATTTAAAGAATTTATTGTAAAAAAAATAGGCTGAGTCCACGTGCGCTGCGTTATTTAATTTAGCTTCGGAATATGTATTCAGATAAAGAAATGAGGTGTGACCACCACACGACTTTCTTATACGTATGAGCGTTCCAAATTATGCAAAATTGTTCTAAATTGCTTTAAATAGTTTTATCTACTTGGCAAAATAAGCTAAATTAATAATTTTTTTATATAAAAATTATTCAACATTCTATTATAAGTACGTCTACTATCTTAATAAATATCTATTATACAGGGTCGGGCAAAAAGAGCGGAACACCGAATTTATGGCTTAACTAGCACTTTTTCGAAAATTTAACCTAAATTAAAGTTTTTGTATACTTTATGTATTATTTATTGGTGTTTGCAGATTTTCCGTTTTTGTCACATTTTTGGAGATATGATGTCACCGGATAGTATTTTAAATGAATCACCCTGTATTATATTTTTTTTTTGAGTAGATATTTTTTCCTGAATTCACTAATACCAGGTTTAGTGGGTCTCTGACTTATGGTTTCATAAGAAAAAAATAAAATGTAATGGCACCTAAATATTTATTTAATAAAAAACGAACAACAATAACTAAAGATTCTATTCATTAAAGCGTCCATTAACTTTAACAAATGATTATGAAATTCATTTCTCGCTTAAAGGTGACATGAACTTTTAATGCAGCATTAACTTTTATTATGATATCGGCCCTAAGTAATTATCGCAGTAGGTATACCAAAAATCGAATCAGAGCGGCGGTACAAAATAGAACAACGCCTGAAATGATACAAAATTCATTAAGGTCATTTGTTGACAGATTAGGATACTGTCAGGCAGCCGAAGGTTTTCAGTTTGAACACCTATTGTAAATAAATGTACGTAGATTCAGTTATTGTCGTTCGTTTTTTATTAAATAAATATTTAGGTGCCATTACATTTTATTTTTTTCTTATGAAACCATAAGTCAGAGACTCACTAAACCTGGTATTAGTGAATTCAGGAAAAAAATATCTACTCAAAAAAAAATATGAATACAGGGTGATTCATTTAAAATACTATCCGGTGACATCATATCTCCAAAAATGTGACAAAAACGGAAAATCTGCAAACAGCAATAAATAATACATAAAGTATACAAAAACTTTAATTTAGGTTAAATTTTCGAAAAAGTGCTAGTTAAGCCATAAATTCGGTGTTCCGCTCTTTTTGCCCGACCCTGTAGAATACATACTTTGCGAGATATTCGAAAGGAAGCGCTACTCGCTAAGAATAAAAGTGTTACTTCCGCATGACTTGCTAAATATTGGCAAAAAACTGATTTTCGATAAGAGTAAAAGGCCTACCTCCGGTAGGAATTTCGAAACACTATCATAGTAAAATTCTCTTAAAATTTAATTTTGCGTACATATTGCTGTGGCAACATAATTATTTGGAATAAAATAATTGTAGTATTGCCATACGTTAGGCATTGCCAAATAGATTATGCTGTGTGCTGTTCCAGCAACATAACTAATAAAGATGATGATAATTTTTATTATCCTTAATATATTTATTTATTTTCTTAACAGCACGTACTTTATAAGTATACGTGAATTCTATCAGTGTATCTAAATTTCTCTTCTCTCATCAAATCTTTTCTTTTTATAGGGATAAGGTTATAGCTTATTTTAAATAAAAATCAGAAACCATATAAAACATAATTATATAATTTATTCAACATTATTTTTTTTTTAGAATAGATAGCATCGCTATACTCTATTCACCATTTAATTATAAAAGAAGAACATAATTGAAAGAAAACATTTGTACCGTGTTCTAGGTGGTAATGTTTTATATAACGAATATATTTTTAATGCTTAAATAAAAATAAAATATTGTCCTGTTTCAAAACAAAGAAAATTCAATTAATGTTAGTATTCTATTAATATTTTATGCTAATTCTATTCCATCAGAAACATTATATTCGCACGTAATGCTCTGATAGACTTAGAACTTCGCAATGGTCAATGTTCGGAGAAAAAGCTTGAATTTGATTACTAGCTATAACCATTCACACGTATTGTGTCCAGCATCTCAAAGTCCGCCACCCAGAAACACTTCCCTTCTTAAAAATCTAATTTAAATTATTAATTTATAATCAAAAAATTATTTTGAGAATTAATAATGCCTATAAAGTGCTAGAAAATATACATTTGCACGTTATATCCTCTTAACACCCAACACCATTAATAATTCTATTTGTGTTGTTAAAACGAATGAATGTATATTATTACAGGACAATATCTATTATCCCTGTTGCACAACGTTATATTGAATATACATTTGCACGTTATATTACAATATACGCATAGCAACATTGATAAATCTTTGTATCCAAAACTTACTTTGAATCATTGAAAAACTCTTCAAATTCTGCAATCGTAATCTCCATTTTTTTCTATACAAAAAAATTATTAACAAAAGAAAATTCTTATAATTAATGAAACTTAAATACAAATAAAATTAATATGCTAATACAAGAAATAATGAATGAATATAATCGTGGTGTATCTGACCCTACGATTTAATGTCTTTTTTTAAGTCGCTTTTAATCTCTCTCCAAATAACTAACTAATCATCTTGTTCATTCTTGTTTTTCAATTTATATACCAGGCAAGGCACGTGACCGCTCGTAACGCCATCCCTGGAACCAATATTTAGGTTGTCACCCTGCGTCTTCAGTGAGATCTCTGCCCTCCAAGTTGCCGTCGTGATACGAACACACACACGCACTTATTGTCTTTGACAGTTCCTTCACTAAAATGTCAACACATCGAAATTGTTCGCTTATTCAAAAAGTCTTTCACTTAAATTATCCAGTATCTTCCAATGTAGGTATATTTGTATTAATATAATTCTTCCTTATATTTGTTTATGAATTTGTTACCTTCTTCATTGTTTGCCACATTCTTCCTTTTTCCATTCGCTAACACAATCCTTATTTTTCTTTTATCTGTTTCAGTATTCGGTAAAATTGGAAATATATTGTAAATAACAGGTATTCTTCCAACGTTCGCTGCTCGTACATCACGATCCGTTTGGCCTGCTATTTCATTGCTTGCTTCCACCCAAGATTTTCTAATGGTGCTATATTTATCTGTAAAAAACTACAAATGAAGTTTACACTATATCTTCTCTTTATAGGTCTTAAAACAGTAAAAATCTCTCTCTACAGTCAATGAAACATAGTGCTACACACACGAATTCATGAATGTATTTTATTATTTGCTCAGCTGTCGTTTACAAAAACACTACAGCTGACTGTGTCATGTCAAGATATTTTTATATCCTTTTTTGTCTATAGTTATAAGTAAAGGTAAATTTTATTCTTTTAGCATGACTTATTTTAATTTCTTTTATAAAGTTTTTATTACCTTATGCACTTTCTCAAGTTTACATAATTTATTCAATTATATTTTTCTCCCGTGCATATCGGATTTTATCTTCTTCATACAACTGTATTGCGTTTAAATGACTAAATCTTTTTGCTTTTCTATAATATATATATATATATATCTTAGATTTATCCCGTTTTTCATTTTGTACCTGTTTAATATCTAAATTCTAAATATAAATTCATTTTTATTTCAGTGTTTTCTATACTTAAATGTATGCAACTTAATACACTCTTATGTTGAAATCTTTGAATACAATAAAACTGATTCTTACTGTCTCTTTTATATTTTTTTTGTACTTAAATTAATTCTTAATGCTATTACTATTGTTTTTAATATGCAAGAGATCACGGCAATATGAATTCTTTATAAATTTGTTTAAACTTAGTAGTTAACGACATATTGGCAAAATTCTGGTTTGCCGATTTTACTGAAAATCTAATAAGATCTCTAGAGGGAGATTATACTCGTAAGTACAAAATTTGGAATTAATAGCTATAGCGGTTTGATCGCTATTGTGGTCACACACAGAGAGAGAGGTACAGACATTTTTTTAAAACCACTTTTTCGATATCAGGGGACTTCAAAACGTGGACACCTGCAACAACCTCAAGGTCGAAAATTTTCATCATATACTTCCTTATACGTATAAGAAAGTAAGGGCGATAAGTATAGTAACATTAGAAATAGAGGTGATCAACTAATATCAGGGCCGTTCAGAAAAAAAACATATTATCTAAGTAGGGTTTATTGCAAAATGATATATGTCACAAATTTTTTATTCAAGTTTGAAAAATTGAAAGCAGCATGCCTCTAAAAATCGTGATGAATGGATATGATAAAATCCAAAATGGGAATTTTCTGCGTCATTGAAATAGCTTCTGTAGTAGGTATTGTCTATGGCCGGGATTCTTCCAAACTTAACCAGTCCGCGGCTAAGTTACAGGTTTAGTAATTTATCTTGGCACCCACGTCAAAAGATGTGCACAATAACATCAGGTACAAAAATGAAAACAACTTTTGAGATAAACTTCACAATATGAAGTTTATTTACATTTATTAAAACTGGATCACAAAAACCATTAAACTGAAATACGTAAATGCCAAAAAAAAATAGGTGTGGCCACCACACGACTTTCTTATACGTGTATGCGTTTCAAATTATACAAAAGTTGTTCTAAACTAAGATTTAAATACTATCTTTTTAAAAAATAAACAAAATCCTACTGTACTACTTGTATTCTCTTAATAAATCTCTATAGCATTGCATACTTATTAATATCACTTTTTCGGTATCAGGGGACCACAAAACGTGGACATCTGCAAAAATCTCGAGATCGAATATTTTCGTCATCACAAAAAATAAATTGTGAAAAGCTTTTATTACAGTTTCAGCTGAAAATACGGCTTTGCAGAAATAGGTTGTCGCAAAGGAAAGGAGGATCATAACAGGTTTTGGATATTCACTTTTGAATAATACCCAAATCTCCACCAAATTAGAAGGAGCAAATTTTGTTTTAAGACTGTTGTAAGGGAATTCAATGAGACTCTCTTGTTCGAAGGAAGTGAATTATGGTGGAACTTGGATCCTCGCAAATTTCTCGACATTGTCTTCCTCAAAGTATTTTGCAACCTAGTCAGTGAACTTTGAAACGTGTTCCTTGTATTGGGACAGCAAGTTTTGTGAAACAATGACTTTATTAAAGGCGACGTATTTGTATAGTAAGTTCATTTCAGAACTGAAACTGTTTCGTAAACGCAGCGACCTTCTTCAAAATGTACATGTTTTTTCCTTGCTAAGACAGATTCAAGGCATTCAGTTTGTAGATATATCGCACAAATACTCTAGTTTCAGCAGAAGTCGGGTTCAGGAAAATACCAGGAGTTTTCTTCACCTTGTGATGTTTCCTGCCTTCAACAAGACTTATATACTTTGTCAAATTGGTGTTTCAGATGTAAACTGCTTTTAAATATAAGTAAATGTTTTTTTTTAATCATTTACACGTAAAGTAGGCCATCATAATTCTACTTACTTCGTAGATGATATTCTTTTGGTAGGGGTAGACACTTTCCGTGAACTTGAGGTCTTTTTCGATAGCAAATTAAGTTTTTCCAATCATATAAATTACGTCTGTGCATCAGCCTCAAGATCTTTGGGTTCTATTATGCTTACCTGTATGTAACCCATTGGTTTTGAAGATGTTGTATTTTAGTTTTGTGGTCAGCAAGATGGAGTATGCATCACAGGTTTGATCTCCTCAGCATATTTACTTACAACTCTCCACTGAAAAAATTCAGCGGCGATTTCTGAAGTATCTCTCCTTTAAGAATAGTGGGACGTATTATCTGCGATGTGTTGACTACGTGTTGCTATTGGAGACTCATGGACTTCTACCCTTGAAAAACCGACGCGATATTCATGGAGCATAGTGTATAAGAAAGTTGTGTAACGGATGGATGGACTACCCAGATCTCCTTTCCTCTCTGAACTTTCTCACTCACAGACTATTCTCTCCTTCCTCCTCCACATTCTCAATTCCCTTCTGGAGAAGGAACTTACTACATGATATGAGCTCGTAAGATGTGTCATTTTCGAAACTTCCACTATGAAAACATTTTCTTTACCAGTGACTAACTAAATAATAGTTTGTTCTTTTTCTTATATATGTATGCACACAAAATACCGTTGTCCTTTAAATGTATAGCGTTAGGCAAATAAAGATACTATTATTATTAATATATACCCAACAAGACGTAGTTAATTGAAGAATTACGTACTATAGAGCGTTCTGAGAGCAGGTAAGCGATTTTTACACATAGATTGATAATATTTTGGTAATAGTATTTTTACAGTGGAACCTTTGGTTTATTTAATCAACCTATCACTAGTCAACGGAATATTTCCGAACAGATTGAAAATCGCTAAGGTGATACCGTGTTTGAAGAAGGGTAAATCTAGTGGCGATGTTGCTAGCTACAGGCCTATATCTCTATTGCCAGCATTCAGTAAGATCTTCGAGAAAGTAATTAACTTGCGTCTGCAATCATTTTTGATCAAATGTAAAATAATTAATTCGGCCCAGTTTGGGTTCATATCTGGAAAATCCACGAAAGACGCTATGTATAATGTATTAGACTCTTTATATTGTGCGGTCGATAGTGATTGTTATGCGGTGGGAATGTTTTTTGATTTGACTAAAGCATTCGATTTGTTGGATCATGATATCCTGTTGTATAAAATGGAACGCTATGGCGTTAGGGGGGCGGCGCTCGACTTATTCAGATCTTATCTCAGTGGTAGATCTCACGTTACCGCAATTGTTGGCAGGGTGGGCGACACAATTAAGAGCAATGTTTCCAAATTGGCGTCTGTGGGTAGGGGCATACCGCAGGGATCCATTCTCGGCCCTACTCTTTTTTTAATTTATGTCAGTGACTTACAGAATCACATGAGCTATTGTACTATTACACAGTACGCGGACGACACTTCATGTGTAATAACAGCTAAATGTAAAGAGGAGCTCGTTGTGTTGGCATCGCGTGTGATTGCTGATATGCAGTCCTGGTCATTAAAAAACCGTCTCATTCTTAATGCAGATAAGACAAATATTGTCACCTTCTCCAAAACTAAAAATTTGGATTACAGTTTGTGTTTGAGCTTGGGGGGCAAATCATTGACGGAGAGTGAGTCGTCCGTCTTTCTGGGTTTGACGGTGGACAGGTGTCTGCGTTGGGGTGAGCATTGCGTGGGTCTATCTAAAAAATTGAATCCCATGTTGTATGCTATTGGTATGCTGAGTAGGGTTGTCTCTTTGGAGAGCCTGAGATTATTCTATTATGGTTGTATCGAGTCACGTTTAAGATATGCGATCATTTTCTGGGGATCATCTACATACTTTAACGACATTTTCATTATTCAGAAACGTATGTTAAGAGCCATGAGGGGTGTTTCCTCACGTAGTAGTTGCAGACCTCTGTTCCGGGAAATGAATATAATGACGGTTGCCTCGTTATATATTTATGAATTGATTATCTTCTTGCTCAAAAATACAGATAAATACAAGCGCAATAATCAGATCTACAACACTATGGTGACGCGTCATAATAATGACTTTTCTGTCCCGCTACATCACTCCAAATTTTATGAAAGATCTCCGAGGTACATGGCGGTAAAGGTTTATAATGCATTGCCGGCTAATTTAAAATCGCTAAGCGGTACAAATCTCAGTGCATTTAAGAAGCAATTAAAACTTTATCTGTTGGAAGGAGCCTTCTACAGCATTAACGATTTTATAGTTTGACAAGTGTTATATATTGTACCTGATCTGTGTATTTTTTTTTAATGACAATGTCAATGTTCTTTTGAATTTATGACAATAAAGATATTATTATTATTATTATTATTATTATTATACATGCCAACTTCATCAAGACCAGTTCTTACATGATGACCCACTTAAATTTACGTGATTCTAAGTACATGTCAATATCCCTTTTTGTTTCTCTCGCATTCAATATAATCTATAAATTCACTGGAGCTTTAAATAGGCGTAAATGGTCGCATTAATTAAGCTGATATCACGCCAAAGTGTTTAATATCTTGTATATACGATTATTGATTACATATTGTAATTTTAGATAATGATACAGCAAACAAGTGAAAGTTTGTCTGTTTTTTGCCACGACCATTGCCCCGGGTCTGCATCTTACATATTCAAATATGCCGGGGTTCTAAATTCCTCTCGTAAGTTTAACTTTAATAACTGTAATAAGTTGACATGAAAGATATTTAATACCTAATCTAATAATATTATACACTGTCATGTAATTGGGTTGCGAGTGATGTTTGGAGTAGATATTAAGAGATTGCGTTGTGAAATATTATTTTCATCAAGGAGTAAGTATTGAAACAAAAACAAGAGAATGTTATGCATACAATTAAAATGCTTACAGTTCACTCATTCTTGCGCCGATGAAATTTACTTGACCTAAATATAATTCGTTTCCTGCTGAATTAAATGTCTGGCGTCTCTGATATGTTTAATATCTACAATTTTTCTGTCACCTACGAAATTTGCTTCTTTAGAATATAGATCAGGAAGAAAAATTTAATTTTTAACTTATTGGGGTTAACCAAGAACGCAAGCTGTATTTACATGTTATCCCATATCCGGAAAATTTAATAAACCAGAGTTTTGTTTTTAAAAGGGATTGCCAAATAGAATTGAACCATCAGTTCGTACTTAACTCCTCCTTTTCCTCTTCCGCAGCATCATTTAACATGTCACAGAAACATTCCATCCATCTTCACTTGATGTTATCTTCATCTCCTCTTAAGTTACCATCTTTGACGTTAATAAATATTGTCACGTTAACATTTCTTTTCGCTTTTTTAATTTTCCTATAAAAATAATTCCGAATTTTTTTTCTCTTGTAGAAGCTCTCAGTTTTTATTTTATTTTCTCTTCGTATTTCGCTCTTTTCTTCTGCCTCTTAAATGTTTTCTTTGCTCTTTGATATGTACAAGCTCTCTTATCACATTTTTGTTGACTATTTAACGCTATCATGCGAAATATATTTCTTAAATCGACTTCTTTGCTGCATCCATCGTAGAAGCATATTTCTCTTGGCTGACGTTCTTTAATTGGTATGACCTATTGGATTATCGACTCGTGGTTGCTCTTTCCTCCTCTATATCTTGAAACTCTACTTCTTCCAATTCTATATAACTTTGTGTTATCTCATTGTCCTATCTATCTTTGATGCCTGAGCTTTTTATTTCTCAGTCTATTTTTTTGGTACTTGCTTTTCCTCATTTCTTTTCGACCTCTGATTATCATTTCTGTTCGTACTATAAAATGATGCCAGCTTATATCTGCTCCTATGCATGATCTGACATTTGTTATAATCTTCTAATACTGCTTCTCTATCATAACATGATCCCACGTACCCTTATACGTATATGTCCTTTCTTTTAAAGTGCGTACTAATTATTTTTGTATGCTTCTTTTCTGCAAATTAGCCTTTTACCATTCTTGTCACTAGTCCTATGTTTTGCTTTGACCTCCTGTGATATGCTTATAAATGTCTTCTCTGCCTGATTTCGCGTTAGCATCTCCTGATCACCCTAATATTGCGCCTGTTTACTTTTCTGTACACATCATCTAGTAGGGGAGAGTTACCCAAGATGGGACGATTTTTTCCGAAAATCAATATTTCAAAAACTAAGTATAAGAGACAAACATTGTGATAAGTAAACAAACATTTATTTCAAACACAAACAATTTTTGGTAAGGAATTTAATCACAAATAAACAAAATATCTTATTTTCTACGTTAAAAAAAACAAAGCAAGGGGCCCGTCTTGGGAGACCAGCCTCTTAAGATGGGTCAATGGGTTACCTAAGAAGAGACATCACACTTCACATCCGGCACATGTGAAATACAGGTCATCCATGACTCCACAAGACTCATGAGCCCACTCTAAACATTCATGGCAGTTATACCAGTCCTCCTCACTACCCACGTACTTTTCTCGACACACGATGCAACTTGAATCATCAACACTTTCATTGATATTAGACTTATTCTGGTTGCAATTTGATTTATTTACGCCTTGATTATTTTTGCCTTTGAAAACAACTACTTTCTTGATTGTTTTGATGTTTTTCGCGGATTTTTGGGTCTGCAAAGCTGCTAATTCATTTTTGTAAGGTGATTCTGTCAGAATCGTAGATTTCAAGGACCTTCTAGAAGATGCCTTCTTCTTCTGTTTTTCTTTTGTCGTTGGTAGGGGACTGATATCAATTATTTTGATCTTAGAAGAGGAAAGCTTAATATTATCAGTGCTTTTTATTTTACGCTTACTGACAAAGGTTGACAATGGAAGCTCTTCTTCAGAGTCACTGTTATGATGTTTTCCAGGTGTAGGTGAAATATTATGCACCCTTGAGGTAGAAGGAGTAGGATCTTCGTATGGATTTATATTTAAAGTAGGCAGTGGTGTTGGTTCTCCATTTTGGTCTGTCGAATTAATATTTTTTTCTGTTGTTTCTGGCGCAGAAAATTCCCAGTCCTGGAATACCTGGTCATTGAATGGCCGATTCCGGCTCTGCGAAAACCGTTTGCGGCAGTCTGTACGCTTGATGCTTTGCCAAAAGCTTCTGCAACAGCTCCTGCGATTTGATACAGTCCGAAAGTGCGACCACAATGATTTTTTAACCACCTAGTAATATAGATATCGTAAGAGCTCATAAACGATTTAAAATACGAAGCGTCTAACGGCTGCATTTTATGTGTGCAGTGGGGCGGTAAGCACAATAAAATGACATTATTCTTACGGCAAAAGTTTATGACGTTTAAACTTTTTGTATGCGAATTATGACCGTCCAAGATAATAAGAATTGGCTGCTGCTTCGACGGTCTAGTTTGCTCAACATAATATTTCATAAAGTGCAAAAAGACGTCACAATCCATCCAACCCTTGTCTTGTGGAAAAGCTGGACTTCCAATAGGTGCATTGTCTATCAGCTCAGCTTTTATTCGCTTACGGGGGAAAATGAACGCAGGTGCCAGAAAATTTCCGGTTGCACTCATAGAACTGACAATAGTAACATTCACTCCTCTTTCGGCACTCGTAAGTCCACATACCTGCTTTTTTTTTTAGCAAGAATTTTTGGTAATTTCTGAACGGTTGTTACACCGGTTTCATCGATATTCCATATTCGATCTGGCGTGAGTTTATATTTCTCATAAATACCTTCAAGATTTTTGAAAAAAATTCGAACTGCATTTTGGTTAAAACCCGTGGCTCTAGCATAAGATGTTGCTTCGGGTTTTCTTAGAGAAATATTTTTGTGTCTACGCAAAAACCCGTAAATCCATTTCTAGCATCTTTGTTGAAATTATTAGGAATATTATTGACAATGGCAAAATCAAATGCTAATCGACGGAGTTCTGAATAAGTAATTCCAAAAAATCTCATTTCTATTTGGAGAATATACTCCATAATCTCGTTTTCTTGTTCCTCAGAGAAGACCTGCCTAAATCGTCCTAGATATTTTTCATTTTCTGTCACAATTTTATTTTTGTTTGTGACTCTTCTTTGCAATGTACTTTTCGGAACATTGTACTGTTCTGCGGCCTGTCGAACTGATAACCCTTTGTTGCGAATTTTCTTAATAGCTTCTAACTTGTCTTGAGCCGACCATTTTCCACGATCTGTTTTTCTTTTGTAGTAGCGATCTATTTTAGGCATCTGCAATTACGACATACAAAGGAGGGGATCAACAGTTGTATTGCATAAGAACAGTTTCTCAAAATGGGACGTCCCAACTTAGGAATCTCGACTATGTCCCATCTTGAGAAATGTTGCCAATTATGAATGCGATTTAACCTAAAAATATTAACGCGATAAATGTAAAGCGAATTTATAGTAAACTACACTATAAAGTCTGCTTTGATTGACGGTCTTAGATAAATTAAAGGTAACTTACGTTTTCGATGTTATTTTCTCTTTTGTATCGTACGAAATATTTTAATATTTTTACAAGAATCGCCAAACTACCATCACTACCGGCTATGGATATTGGAACTGAGGCAACTTTTAAAATAAGTGTGTCTACCGTGGGGAGTTAACTTACAAATATTTAGATGGCGCTGTAGTGCTAAACTTATCAATTTATTAACATGTCCTTTCTTAGGAGACTGTCCCATCTTGGGTAACTCTCCCCTATCTCGTAGAAATCGTCTTTAACATCTTCCGTCTTTCCTTTCGAATGGATGGATTTCTAAAAATGTGATTTTCCCGTGAAACCACTTCACTTAAAGGGTTGAAATAAAAAAACCTTATTATTATTTTAATTTAGAAATTTTCATATATGCGTCTTCATGTTCAGCTATGTTTTTGTTGTTAATTGGTATCTGTGTTGCACACGCAGCTCTGGTGGACAAGCTGGAATTGAGTTTCAGCTTGATCAGGTTGAAAGCGGATGTAACAAATTCTTCAGTAGAAGCGCTCGTTGAAACATAGCCAAGCTTATCACTGGCGAAAGTGAACTGCTCTCATGGTTGATACTGAGAAGTCATCTATTCGCTTGCTGATAGAATTACTAGATGTTTTATAGTAGTCTGGCCACCAGTTTTTGAAGTCAGTGATATCTTTATAAGTCATAGTTAAAATCGCTAATAGCCTAGTCTATATTCTATAAGACTCCATAAATAGGCGTCATTAATTTTCAGTAAGTCTTAAAACTGGGTTAGGATAGATTCTTTTGCTCTTTAGTCAACTTCGATATATTGTTTTTTCCATCTTATCATCGAAAGTGAGGAACAATATAACTATATTCTTCTTTAATCATTTTTAAAGTAAACTATAAAACTCATCCCGCAATCTGGTGAAGTAATCATTTTCCAGTTGATCACATAACGTCACATTGTTTTATAATATTATCAACCTTGTTAATAGATATTAGGTGGCACCCATTGAGTTTTATTTATAGATGACTTCACTTAACATGTATTTCAACATTCCTTTTGCAAAATAAATTATTATTATTATATCTATTTATTTTTTAATTTGAAGAAATAAACCAGCACACATTAGATACATCCACATCTTGGTCTATCAAAATATATGCTTTTCATGAAATACATATATGAAAGACAACTATAATTAGTAAACACGACCTTAAATAATATTCGTAAATGTATAATTATACTTTATGTGTGAAGAGCTGGATGATGATCTTTGCACAGCATTAATATTGTATTAGGCTAGGACATATCCTAATATTACTAATTACCCAAACGAAAAAAATATACGTTCGACAAATGTCAAAAGGAGATTTTTCACGATAAAAAGAATTACCTTGTTAGACGCTTAAATGTCTCGTGCCAAAATGAAGAAAAGAGAGATGGATTGCCTCGAGGCAAATTTCTTCACAGCCAGCGTTACAAATTGGTGGGTGGACGCAATGTAAAACGTTGCGCATCAATAGAGGATGACTAATACTTTGCTGATTGTCATACCTTTTTGGAGAGGATCAAGGAGAGAAAAAAAATAGATAATAGCAATAACACAAAACGAAAGTGACGAAATATTCACAGCGAATGATTTTGGTAAAAGGAAAGTGTCGAGATTTAATTCTATTACCGCCGACTAATAAATGCTGCTTTGTGATGTCGAGTGTTTTATTAATTTAATACTTTGTTGAGTTCAACAAAACGATTTCAGTGTAATTGGTTTCATTACGTCGGATACCTGTTAATAGAAAAATAGCATAATTTATAATTAATAACAAAATGTCTGTAGAGTAATTCTGTATTGTGATTGTTAAATTAAATCTTGTTTTTAAATCGATATACTTCATCAAGAGCAATACTAATACCTCGAATAAATTGCAACGTCATACTTAACTGTAATTTGTGTAACGTAATATTTCACTTTCGGATCACTGGATTGTGCTCCTTTTTTTTATTAATTTAGAGTTTGCTTTTTGTTAATGGTGTACAAAACTAGTTTGATATTTCGGTGTTTGTGGAATTACAGACATGTTTTTTATTACTTTTTTAAATCAATATTTACTAGTGTTTCATTATTTACTTAGTTTATTGCAATGTTTTGAAAAAGGCGTCTTGATCCAAGGTTTCTCGCTAAAAAAAATAGAAATGGTTTATTATATCTCAAGAACAGTAATAAATAATTTTAAAATTGTATTTACTTATCACACAAATACAGTCTAAATGGTAAGTAAATATAATAAAGGAAACTTAAAAACAACGAAAGACCAATTTAAAAACCTTAACTTTTAAGGTTCATTGTACATCTATTTTAAATTTTTACATTTTTTTGTGTTTTGCCGGGTTCTGTTGATTTTCTTACTCCCGTGACTACTCCCACTAATAATAACTTTTTCCAAATCCATTTTGAATTCACACAAAATACTATTTAACAAAACACTGTCAATAAAAGTTAAATAAGTAAAATGCTAATAAAATATATTTTTTTAATTGAAAATACTGTGTATAATATCCATCTCTTCTTCTTGAACAATTTCAATAGCATCACCTATAGGAATAATTATGACAAAAATCTACCCCCCCCCCCCCCCCCCGTGAGTAAACTTCTCATTCGGGCTGCCACTGGCTCAGAAGAAGAAGATCGGGGTTGACACAGATGTAAAACAAAATAGGGCGTCATGAGAGGTTTAAGGCTGTCGAAGTATAACAGCTGTGCCGCGGTAGTTGTAATGCTGGTAGTTAAAGCGGATATAGGGAATTGAAGCACAACAAACACCAAAATAAAAGACAAACTCGTTCAATAATGGAGCGAATTTAACGACAAGTTGCGACCAATCACAGAGGTTTAAAAAAGTAGTTAAATATAAATTGAAAAAAGTAAATGAGAAAATTTAAAACAAGTTTCGCAAATTTGGTTTAAAAATTACTTAATAATTAATAAAGTACTTACATTTTGGTTTTGCAATATTTGATTGGTAAAGGGTATTTGTATTACAACAAAATATAGAATTTGTACACACACAGCCATTGTTGATCGAATAATGCTGGGATTAAAGAGGTTTGCATAATGCGTGTGATCATCATTGGCCTTACAGGAAATTTTAATTCATCAAGTGTAAATGATACTTTAAATAAGAGGCCGGTTTTCTAAACTATTAGATATGCTAGTATTACGACAGATGTCTTTAAAATGCTTTTTTTTTCAGAAAAAAATTGGATTTGCGAGATTTCCTCATTAAACCGACTTTATATCAAGAGCAGTATAGTATAAGTAAGTTACACCATTTAAATTTTAAATCTTTTTTCTTCCATGAGGATACAAATTTGATAAATTTGATATGTGCAATTCCTAAAAAATATTAATTATAATTATGATATTGATCATAATTTTGTCCCATGAAACTACTTATGTTAACACACCAAACTTGAGCAAAATTGCCAAAGACGTTTTAAACCTATATATACATATAAATCAAAAACATTTAATTTGTTATTTATAGACTCGCAAACTACGTAATCAATTTTGATAAAATTTTGTGTGTTCTTATGTTGTATGGAAGGTTGTGATTATATATTTTTTTCCAAAGTTTATCGAATAATATTAAAAAATTAACAATTGTGAAATTACATGCATTTCTATAGGAAACGAAAGACACATAGTCTTCATACACACGCACACACTGTCGGTATGGCTATAAATATCACCGGCTGTGTGTTTGAATGTATTTTTTTATTTCATTTTTCTGTACAATAGCGGACCTCTTCACTGTCGAGTGAGTGACTGATTCTAAATTTTGATATTTACGCTCTTTGGACGTATTTATTTCGGCCATTTGTTGTTAATTTTTTAAGCGATTCGAATGTGGTATTTCGCACAGATATCTGGTGTGTTTCAGTTTATCGGAGATAGTATCAATACGACGATGGGAAGAAAGCGATTCCAAGTGGTCTTTAGTAACAGAAAACTAACCAGATCACTATGAAATCTCAATACATCAACTTTCGTTAGCAAAATATCATGTCTAATAGTGTCAAATTCGTATATATGACGTCCATTTGAGTCAAAACCGACACTAATATCTTGGGTGGTACAAAGCAGATTACTTGTAGTTAAGCGACAAATCACGAACCCAGGTGCATAGGAGATATTCTTCTGTTAAGTTAGAGAGAATTGCCTTCGGCCAATAATTCCTACCTTTCATCTGATAGGATGCATATTTCTGTGCAGCGCCAGGTTTAAAACAATTTGATTGTCATATGGTGTACAAACACTATACGGCAATCCTTAATGAGATAAGAAGGTTTCTGATCATCACCAGCAGTCGGAGTTAATTTCAGACGATTGGCTCTCCATCTTCGTTGAGAGAAGTTATAATTAAAGATACAGCGACTCTTAACGTAGTAAACCCGAGCAAATACACCGAAAAATGCCTCAACTATACGGGCAGTATTATATATGAGATTGCCGTCATGCATTACTGATGGAGTACAAAAACTGCCTTCTTTAAGGTGAATATAGGGCCAAAGTGTTTTGCATTTCGCTTTTTGCTTGAGTCGGCTTCGTTGGAAAAGCCCACTTAGGACTCATGCTTCTAATTTTTAATGTTAGTCCTTAGCTTAGTGAACTCACGATAAAAGAAATATATGTTTATTTAGACTTCTTACCATATTTTCGAACATTGTTTTAAAACAGCCTATATATAGCTACATATAATGCATAAGCGACATTTTTGGATAGTATTTTTGCCCCTCAAATATTCATCGTTCGTTTCTTTAATGGATGGTTATTTATATATAACGACTAGTAATCGAAAAATAAAATTTGTATCAATAAGTTGCCACGTAAGAAATGTCAAGAGGCCTGTGGCAATAATAATAATATGGCGTTGGGTAAATCAAGAATTTCAAAATAGTTACAATTAAAGCCTCCGAATAAGTCACAATCTCTATGTCTACCTACCTGCTACACTCGTCAATTAGACTGCCGCAACTCGGTGAAGATGGGATGGGTCAAAACGTCATGAAGCTAACTAGAATAGGGTGCCACCGCGTACTTAAAGCCTATCGAAGTAAACGAACGCGGATCGTAGATGGCATAAAAAAAGGTGGAAATAGGTGGAAACAACTCAGCAATGAAACAAACCAAATTCAAACCACATGATCTAAATTTAATTACCACATAAGGATATAGAATATTCAAATATATGTAATTATACAAACAAACAAAAAAAGGTCAAAGTTGAAGTCATAAACAAATGGTCAAATGTGAAATATTTGAAATTTAGTGCAATGAAATTATAAATTAACAAAAAAAAAGGTTTTAAATATACTAAATATGAACTGCAGTAAATTTAAAAAAAAAAAGTAAAATGTTAAGCAAGTAGCAGAAATTTTTAAATTAACAAATTCCATAATCAAAGCAAGCCTATAGTTAAAGATATTTCAATCAGAGAAGCATATCTGCAGGTTACGAAAAATGTGCAAATTTATCCGCTTACAAAAAAAAAGAAAATATTATGTAGGTCAAACGACCACTTAAATAATTAAAAATACTAACCAATTACTTAAAGTCCTATTCACAGTGACTATTCCTGCTTATTACTCATATAAAATTACAAAATGTATAACATATGCGACGATTATTTAAATTCACTCCGTATATTAACAAAAGAAATTAAATTTACTCACAGAATGAACATCAAAATTTAAATTCACTCTGTATATTAACAAAAGGACTCTCAGAAGGAAAGTCAAAATTACGGAATTTAATTTAAAGGCAAACACCCTAGCGGGTGACACATATGCAATAAAATTTACTAATTAATAGTACCAAAAAAAAAACATTTTTAAATTAGTTATGAACTTAGCTGGGTCTAATGAAATCTTCATTAGCTGCTACAGTGGGAAAAGGTAGATTTGGACCGTGGTCCGAAGAAATGGTTAAGATTCCAAATAACATCATCCAATATCCAATAAAAAAAGAAAGGGTTTAAGCTTCATAAGTCACCAAAATTTATCGCCTACAGTTTCATAGGTCACCAAATTTAACGCGTAGAGTTTCTCTAATTAGAAAGATTAATTAGTTCTGACGAAAAATGTCAAAAGAGAAAATGAAACAATAAGGTTAAGAAAATGAATCATTAACAGATCCAAGTTAATTGAAAGATAAATAAGTACCTGGCTAATCGTTCTTATATCCTCCAATGTGCATACAATAATCCAATATCAATATTCCGCCATATATTATGCCAATCACAATGTGGCTTTAAATCTCATTTGAATCCGACTAACATGTCGCCAAACAGGAAAATTTGCTTCACCAACAAATACTAATCAACAGCAATTATTCTCCAGAAGGAAACCATTCCCACAAATACTCCGC
Source organism: Amphimallon solstitiale (assembly GCA_963170755.1). Taxonomy (NCBI): domain Eukaryota; kingdom Metazoa; phylum Arthropoda; class Insecta; order Coleoptera; family Scarabaeidae; genus Amphimallon; species Amphimallon solstitiale. The sequence continues at coordinate 124,856,563 of OY720678.1, read as the reverse complement.
AATATGCGATGCTTAAGATATATTAAGCTACCAAATTGTTTGAAAGATGGTTCAGAGATTGTAAAACACACGACGTCGCCAGATAAAAGATCAGAACAGAAATAAGGACATGGTACCACGCGCTAACGAACTTGATTGACAAGCCGGTACGGAAGAACAATATGCAAAGAAAATTCTTAACGAAGCTAAGTTCATTAAAATGGAATTTCAATTTAAAATGCCACCGAATTATCAAGAAGAAAAATAAAAAGTAATTTAAAAACAATTATTAAAAATTATATTGAGGAATAAAAATGTACAACAGAAATCTCTACAATAGTTTACTGACTTAATAGCGGACATACTTAAGTTAAATGATTCAAGAAAGATGACGCTACGATCACCAAAATATGAAAAATAGAAAAGTATTAATTTTTAAAACAAGTCATAGTTGTACTAGTTTAATTAAGATTAATTATAATTGCTAATTAAAAATAGAAATAATTAAGCGTAAGATTTTTATACCGTTACAAAGTATATTGTATTTTTCACGTCTGCGATAATATTTTTGATATATAAATGTATATACGATATCCTGTATTTAAGTTTTTTTCAAATATAGCTGTTGTGATACTTTTCCACAATAGATAGCAAAATAATTACATTTTACGTAACGACAAAAACATCGAAAACTGTGAATGACATTTTAATAAAATTAAAATTGAAAATTTTCTACGAAACGTATTTAAAGAACGTCGATAGGTTCACATCAAACAATTTTTGAGGAAAAAAAATATCATAATGCAGTGTCTGTTAAAATTTTGTCAATTAATTTGAAATGTCATTGTGAAAGATTTCAACCTGGCGTTTCATATATGCGTACGATGAAAATATTTAAAAAAAGATACATAAAGGATGTAAGTTTAATTAATTTTTTTCATTATTCTATTAAAAGAAAATTTAATCACTAACACTTTTAGAAAGTAATGCACTGAATGACACAGACAAGTACCGAAAGAGAGAAAATATAAGAAGAAAGAGACACAAAAATTAATTGATTATAAACTTTGCTTTAATGGGTGAGTCTAGACAATTGTTTCAAAATCTAATAAGTTTTAGCAAAATATCTAATTATATATTGAAAGTAATATAATTTTATGTTATGTTCCACGGGCTATTACATATTTACGTGTGTATAATATGCTATATAACACTGTCTTGATAGCGGAAACGTTAACAGACCTTTTTCATTCCATTTAAATGCGGTGCACTTAAATAAGCATTACTTGTTCTCTAAGAATTGCGTAAAATTAAAGTTAATTTCATCTTGTATGGTATATGATCATGTACTGGCATATGTTAATACAGAAACTTAAAATTACATTTAGTATATGCAACTATAGTAGATGAAATGATAGTAATAAAAGTCAAAAGCAGAGAAATCATATTTCACCCAGCAATTATCGGATTAAGTAAACAACGGTAAGTAGTTATAGGGCATTGTACATCATATTCCAAATTTTCATACTAATGTGTACACAATAACATGCTTCAGAAATGTAACCAATTCAGTAGTTTAATAAAGTTAGACTGCAAAATAAATGATTAATCAATACAAGCTTAATAATGTATCTAAATATCCATAAAGGCAAATTGTTTATTTAAACAATTGCAATATTCAGCATATATATATATATATATATATATATATATAACCTAGCCTGCCAATTTGTATTTTCTGTCAGAATATCCTCAATTTGTTGGGGACAACAACAAACTTTACCACATGGCAGATAATGCCGACCTCTGCGCGCCTTAAATGGCTCACGAGTGAAGGAAATGTCTAAATTAAAAATAAATTGTTGGAAACTTCTAGGTGTAGTTCTGCTGCATACCCGATTTTCTGATTCATTAGTTTTCATCAGTACAGTATAGTTAAGAAAATGTGTTTGACTGAATAAAATGCACAGTATGAAGTCGTAACCTTAGTAATCTCAAAAACTTCAACAGCCTATCCATATTCAGAATGTTTAGCAACGTATTATGTACTGTGTAAATGTAATATTTTCAGCCAGGCATATTACATGTCCTGTGACCATACGAGTGTGAACTGATTTTTTACGCTGTAGGTTTTTAGAATTTTTGAACTGACAATTTTATTTAGTATTGTTACAAATTATATCAACTTTTAACTCACATTATTTTCTATTTTTTAATATTTAACAACACCTAACCTTTTCCTATTACTTTCCGTTTTCATACTTTCTGCTTTTCATGATTTTATAATATTAATAAATATATCAGGACTGATCAAGCTTTAAAGATATTTAAACATATTTTCCCCTTTGTTTGTTTCCTTTGCTCCGTCTCCCTCTTATATGTTTTGGTAAATTACCGGTATAGCCCTCTTGGGTATGAAAAGTGTCCCTGTGCATTCTTTCTGTGCAGGTTGCAGGTGCACTCTCTCAAGAGTGAAGCCCGTAGAATAGCATACCATTGGATGTTATGATCTTACTTTGTAGCACACCTTGAAAGATCTGATTTCTTTGGTAGGCTCCCTCCAGACAGAAATTTAGGATTTGAAAACGGAACATATCTCAAAACCATCAAAAACATTGGCGGATAATCTGGATCCATCATTTATGGATATTGTTGTGAATGAAATCTCTGAACGTGAATAGCGCAAAAATAATCTGAATGTCTTCAATTGTATTGGGAAGAGGAATATTACTAAATCTGACCAGATTACTGCAGTTTCAGTTTTTGTAGGGAAAGTCTTTAAAAACTTGAATAAAGATCTCGAACAAGATAATCCATGCTAATTACGATTCTTTCCAAAGCAGCGCAGAAGTTCACTAAAAGTTACTTTTCTATCTCTTGAACATATAAATATTGCCTTGCGTAGAAATGCTAGCCTCAGAAGACTCGATAATTTAAATCAGTTTTTCTCGCCAGAGGTAAGCCTCTGCGTCAGACAGTGAAGCGTGAACTTAATAAGCGTATTGCTACTGGTGAAACAGATATCCCCATAAAGCATTTTCTTGACGGCTCTAAAATTAAGAAGCATACCAGGTCGGAAAGGTAGGGTCGTCCAGCAACCAGATTTCTCCTCTGCGCCTATATTACCTAAAACGCACTACTCTTTCGATTGTGACTTTGATTTTTGTCAATAGACTCCTCTAAAGTTTTTAGTGTACCCCGGACTATGCTTAGGAGGGATATGCGTCACGATATTGTTGGAAAATCTACTGGGGGTGGTGTATTTTTTCAATGCCCAGACTGATCACTGCTATTTTGTGCAACTAATTTAGTTGCATTGGTGAACATTGTCGTATCAAATTATATTATTTCTTCTGCAGAGATTTATTTTATTAACATATTGCAGTGGTTTGCATAGTCATATGGTTTATAAAATAAAATGTATAAATGTATTATTATTACACGTTGGACATGGCCATATAATCTATGCTATAGTCTGTATTAATGATACAAAACTGCATAATTTTTCATGAATGCAGAGATTGCAATTATATAATTAAAACTACTCCAATAATTTTTTTTAATCTCAATCCCTGTTAACATTCACACTATTTTCGTAGGTTCTGGCAGTGATCTTTCATCACCACAATAAAAAAAAATTATCCTTTATGTGGATTCAATAAAAATATTATTTATGCTATTCTTAATCTTTTAATATTGTATTCGTAGATTTAAAGAAATATTTTTTTCCCTACGACGCTAAATTTTATTTCCACAGAGACATCCATTCGCACGTAATGCCTCCGAAGATCTAAAATTTCGCAAAGAACAAAATACCTTGAATATAACCTTTACCAATCCCCATATGCAAACATTCACACGTTGTACATACTACAGATTGGCTTTTGTCCATCAAAAATACTTGTAACCCTACGTATTCAAAATACTTGAAATGTTATTACATTTTTCAACATAAATTGTTAATAGTGCACAGCAAACACCGCAAGTAAATATTTTCACATAGTACTTCCAATGCCCTTCTACACCATTAACAATTCTCCCATGATTTGCAAAAGTTAATTTCTTAAAAATAATATTTTATTTAAGTATTAATGATGCCTAATGCTTTACTAGAAAGGAATATTCACACATAGCATCTCTAGCGCACGTCGTACACCATCAATTATCTGAATCATAAATTTATTTCGAATAAAACTTACTTATAATACTGATATAAATCTTCAAATTCTTGTTGGTTCATGTCTACCATTATGATAATTTTTAGTATGAATTTAATCAAAGTAACAATGAATTAATAATAATATGAAAACTAAACCTTTACTGAAATCAAAAATAAACTTAATACATTTAACTAGAATGATTTAGCGCAGTGTATTTGAACACCTGCAATCATACGCTAACAAAAATTTTACGTCCGGCAAATTTAAAAGATCGACAGCTTCTTCTCTTTTATCGTCGTTCGAGCCGTTTTATAACCTCCGCCCTCAAAACAAAACACGACTATCCGTCTGCAGCGCTACAACTCACACACTAATGTTTATGTTGGTGTTGCCCTGTTCATGTTTGTTTTCTTCAAGTTTTCCCCAGGTCGAAATATACCTACACAGTTTTTGACAGTTGAAAAATGCACCGAATGTTTACACACAAATTCTTTATTATTAAAGTCCATGCACATTCGCAATTCTTTGTCTATTAACGCCATCCCTCATTATATTTGTAAACGAATTTATTGCCTCTTTCATCATTGTTTATGTACTTCCTTTTCCCACTGTTTAAAACTATCCGTATTTTCTTTTTGTAGATATTTGCGTTGGAAATAATCGGAAATACATTGAACACAAATGGGATTCTGCTTTTTATAATCACATTATCAGGAACACGGACCTCGACAGCATTACCCCTACCTTCCAGCCATATTCTCTCATATTCATGTAGTTTAATCTGCACGTAACTGTCAACAACGTTAACATTATTTCTTCTTTGTAGATTATTCAGATTAAACCAGATTTATATTGTTATTTTTGAAGCCTTTACTTTATTAAAACATTCCAAGGATGTATTTCTATCTTTACTTTTATTATATCGTGTCGAATAAAGAACACTTTTTTGTATATCCTTTTAAAAATGCTATTATTTGGTATTTATTGTATTGTTAAATGTGACCATAAAATGTCTAACAGATAACAATCCTTTTTACAAATTTATATACTGCGTCTATTCATTTTGAAAGATGTTTTTATGTCGAGCATGTCTAATTTCACCTTATTCATTGGTTCTGTTTTTGTATATTGAAAACACACCTTGTGCCCATCTTTTCTATTAATATAGAAAACTTGAATTTATTTTTGTGTTTATTTCTATACCTTTTCATATATATTTATTTCAATCTTAAATTACTATATACCTTTCATCATAATGTTGCGCCTTAAAGGTTATGCAACTCATAATTATTTTTAGCAACTATGTTTACAACTAAAAAATTATTTTCTTATCCTAATGCTTAATTATCTAACTATTTTAAAATACTTAAACTATAAGGGTCACGGCAATATGTATTCCCACGGACCTAGCCAATAACGACCATGAATTATTTTTTGATGAATTAACTTTAAGTTTGATAGCCATCTCATAATCTATTGCAGTGTGTATTCCATCATAGATAAATATGTACCCAAACTCACAATCCCGAACATTCGCATAGCCAGACCACACCTACGACTCTAGGACCACATGAAAAGAAAAAGGACAACCCTACCAAATATAGAACAAATTGTGGGCCCGGAAGATACTAATGCAAAGGCAAGAAAAAACAGCAAGATAGGAAGAAATGTAAAATTCTTGTTGCCACGGAAACTCTAGAATAAGGAAATAAATGAAAACACAGAAGAAGACAAGGGCATTAGATAAACAAAATAAAAATAAAATGATTAAGAGGAAAATTGGGGACATTTTTTATTTTCACGAGTGGCGCAAATGTTTAGTAAAACGAGTTTCATGGTATACTTTTTCTTCGACGGCAAGTAATTAGAATAATACAAACTAATTTGTCTTTTGTTGCGTCACAACGAGTTATTTCGATAGTGTCAACCAATTTAATTGAATTTTAATTGATTTTTGCAATTAAAACACCAACAGCTTCAACCCGTTCCTAAGTTAACCCCGTATTTAAGAGATCACTTACAGTCATGGATACACACCATAAATGGCATTACAAAGAGGGGAGCAGGAGAAGGTGAATATGTCTCTATCAGAAAATTCGAAATAAAAAAAGGTTTATTACGTAGAAAAAGTGCTGATGAGGATAAAAGAAAATGCTGAAGAATTTGAGATAACTTTCTTACGAAGAAGTTTAAAACTGCCGGGAAAATTCATTTTACCGGATGTCCCAAATGTTTTAGAAAAAGATGACTTTACTGCAACCTATGAATTACGGTTAAACGAAATACTAATTATAGTTAATACTACCCTAATTCGGTGCAACTGAAAAAAAGCGTATCACTGTTACCCACTCTTTCTTACTATATTAACTTTATTTAAAACATGAAATCGAAATTTTAGCTCAAATAATTATTTACAAAAAAAGCTAAAAAGCTAAAGACTCAATTCAATATGATGTTACCGAATTAAATTTAAGTTAATAATCGATTTAATTAAAAACTAATAATTTTAGCATTTTGAAAATTAATAATAGGGGACTTATAACAGATCCTTGCAGTACCCCGATTACATTGTTACTGTGTGTCTTCTTACTTCTAACTTTCATAAACTCGATCATATGTCTTATTTGCATTCTCTCATAACAAATAAACTACCCTGTCTGTAAAAATTTGCCGTACTGCAATCTAAAATTCATCTATACAAGAATAATCGTATTTATTTCCGTATTTTCACCGGACAGCAAGCACTAGACTAGAAATAATTCTTCATCTAATGTACCAGATGCAACTGCGACTGTAAAAGCTCGCATCCATAAATATGTATATTACGTACTACCTTCCTAACGGTTTTAATTGTATCCAATATTAGAAATGTCTATTTCTTTAATAATGTCTCTGTATCAATAAATTACTCAATACAAATAAATTTATTTCCTAATTGACATTTTATACCTAACATCCCGCATCTTTGTTGCCATATTACTCATAATTTCTTGTTCCAATGACGCTTTTTGATTGTATTATGTGAAAGGCATAAATAAATCATATGTTTACGAAATATTGTGTTACAAATGTCCCCGTTAATATTATCGACTGTTATTCAAATGGCGATCTAAACTACTAAATCGTGTGAGATATTTCAAAAGTTGTAGAAAAATGAAATCGTTTATCATTCGGTATCTGATAAAACATAAATCGATTGCGGAAGTTATAGCACGATAAGTACATAAAATAGTGACATTTTATAATTAGTTAATGATTGCAAAAAGTATTGATAATGCAATCGGGAACATAGGGATGAGTTTCAAATGGCGAACTTAACATTTAGATTAGCTTCAGTACTATATCCCCAATGTGAATTTGTTTGGTATGATGATTGGAAGTCTGCTTAATTTAAAATGACAATAGTAATGCATTTACTGTTAAAAATTCAATACTGAACACCCGTAAATATCGATACAAAAATAATAAATGCATAATAATATTTTTTTATCCATCTGACTATTTACGTATTATAAGACAAGTCAATACAATATATTAAAATCATACACATAAATAAGTCAATATAGATCACCAGCTAGTACCATAAAGACGAGGAGACAAGAACCAACAACACCCTGCAGAATCACACACAAATTAATAAGGTATTCTTTAACAAATGGTCTTTCATTAGTTACACATCATAAGTTCAAGGGGTGGTTATTTATAAATTTGTTTGCATCATACATGGGACACCTCCCAAAAGTAGCTGTTCGATGGTTATATAGCCTGATAGTATCAACACTAATGTCTGGTGGCATAACATGTCTGAACTGAAATATTTTCAAAATACAGTTAATATAGATATAGCCGGACCAGTTTAAGTTCACGAGGATACTCACCCAGTAAAAGCAACATATAGGGAACCCGAAATAAAGGTAGAGTTACCAGATTTGCAGCACGTTTAACTGCGCACACCTAGACATCATCAAAGTCTGCAGATTTAATTTTCTTTTAATTTATCGATTGCCTTCTTGCTACTTCCTCTGGCAAAAATTATATTGTTCCGCAATTCTGGACTGACAGTACAAAAGTTATACACCAGACATGCCGTAATTTCAAGCAAATGATGTATATAATTTCGTTGAAACTGAACTTACAACTGTCCAAAAACCAACTAAAATATTACAAAAAGGGAGTAAAACACAATGGTACTATTACTTCAGGAGAAAGGAGTATAATATTAACACTGCTTTCAGCAGTCAAAGCAGTTGGTAACAGTGTGCTACCAATATTAATATTTCCTTGTCAAAAATTGAATTCATTCTGACCAATTCAAATTCTGGTTGTATTAGAGCATCAAATCCCTCTGGATGAATAACAGGGAGGTGTTTTCTTATATGTTCAACATTGCACCAATTTTACATAATTCACTAAAGATAAAAGCTGTTTTACTTATTCTAACAACCGCGAATAACATGTGCCGATTCCAGTGATTAGTTATTGTAAAGGTGTGGTACTTTGAAGTTTTCGTCCTGATACCTCGCTCATCATGTTCAACAATTTGCCAGAATAGTGTGACGGCTAAAATCGCACTCAGACGTACCTGTGGGTATTTATGACATTCCAACAGTATTTACGGAAGCTCTACCAATACACCCTCTAACATTCAGAATGGAATCTTATGTACCGGAATGCAGCATTTTAATAGAGAGATTCTTACAGCCGAGGTCTCTGAGAAACCTGATCGGCATTCAACATCATCAACTTTTGCTGCTGGATCTTTCACAGATATGACGACTCGTATTGCGCCACAACTGTTAAAACCATTCCCGAAGGCTTCTCTTCGGGAACAAGTAGTTAACCGCTGGAAACGGAAATTTGCAATTATAGTAGATATGCCTGTAATGGAAGCATTGGAAAAAGAAGCTCGCGTAAGGAAAAATTGAACAAGCGGAATATAAGGTACTGACCTTATTATAAGAAATCTAAGTGGAAATAACGGCAAGGGTAAAAAGCAAATAATTCAAAAAATAAACAAAACACATTCTGAAGAGTCTGATCAGTCGAAAGATAATAAAATTTGCTTTATCTGCTTTATACCATTCTTCTATGGTAAAGATAAAAATTGGATCTAATGTACAGCATCCAAGATATAGGCACACACGATGTGTGAACGATGGCTTTTACATATGTATAAGCTGTATATCTGATAAGGATTGCTTGTTATTCTGTTTTTTGATAGAACTTTTTCATTTATGTAACAACTTATCCCACAAACTACAACAACTTGTCCCATTGCAAAATACATTGATACTGTCTGGGTTATTGTTTTGTTTATTATTAGGAGTAAATATAATTTAATACCTTGTGTTAAATGTATGCTGTTTATGCTTATGTCTTTAAATTTTCTGAGTTAATAAATTGGAAGGACAAAAAATGCATTGTCAACAATGTAACAACCTGCCCAACTCTACCCTACATAATCGAGCACAGATTCAGAATGCACACTGCCAGTACGGGTTTACATTATAATTGTTTAGAAAAGGATTTTTTGAAGTTATGTTCGATAGGTCAAACAAGTTTACTTCTATAAAACAATCTAACAACCTTCCAATCAAATCCATTATGAAAACAAACAAATTTCTGATCATTAAATTTCGATTATAAGTGTTTTTATTTTATTTAATTAGCTTTATTAACTAAATATGATGTTCTGTATCAAAGGTTAGAACGCACAATTATGTGACCAGAACTATCTGTATTCCAGAAGAATATTCCAGTATGTTTCAAGAAAAAAAAACTACCGTAATAATTGACTACTTTGAAGTGTTTATTGAAAAATCAGATAATTATTTGACTCAACAGCAGTGTTGGTCTAAATAGCACCATAATAGGATAAAAAAATTAATAGCAATGACTCCTCATGAAAGTATACGTACGCTACATTAGTGAAGCTTGGGGTGAAAGAGAATTTGATAAATAAATAGGGATATGTTTTAGCAAATAGAGGATTTCGAATAAGGCAAACACTCAGGAATTTGCAACTAATTTAGTTATTCTAGCCCCCACTAAAGGAAAAACTCAAAAATAAGTTTTGGAATCTTGATCGGCTTTATTCCAACATCTGTGATAAAAGAAAAAGAATAATAATATTCAAAAATTAATCAGTTTCGATAAAATTGTAGTTGAATTTAATATTCACATTAAGAATTTAGAATTTAAATAGGCACTTTGTTACATGTAAAACACAAAACTTTAAGATAAATTAAGTTCAGTTGAGAATTTAATTCATTTTAAATTTATTTGTTCATCGCAATAAATGTCGAGACTCATAATTTAAATACATGACATAATTAAAGACAATTGTTTTATATATTTTATGTATAGTATGTTAATTTTAGTTATTAATCGTACAACCTACCATGTATATGTATATGCATTCTAGAAGTATAAGTTTAGCCAGAAAAACTTAACGAAACTACAATTGTTAGCACTCTTTCGGTACGACCCGCAATATAGGACATCAAATATTACTTTATTATATTTTAAACTTAAATTGTGCTACTAAAATATAGTCATTGCAACTTTCAACAACTGTGTTTGGGTATTTTTCTTTGTTAATAATTTCTCATCCTAATGTTACAAAAAGAAAGTACTTCGACGAGAAAAATGTATAGAAAGATTATCGTTGACTACAAAATAATGAAAAATAATTACTTCTGCAGAAACATCGACAACGAGCAGTGGTGCTAGTCTTGAAATACATAAGTATTAGATAAATAAGTTAGTGCCATGTTATCAAGGTGTATTATTTAATATTAAATACTTTAATGAATAAATTTTATTAATGCTCAAATTATTTGTTAGTTTTTTTGATTCTTTTCCACATAAAAAAGTTGTTAGTAATTGAACGCTCCCATTTGGTCCTTAATGTAATAACTATGTATTAAAACCCAATATGCAACAATATCCATACCTGACACAGGCAGAATACCATCTATTAAATCGTATAATTTCAAGAGTGAACGGATCCAAATTGTCAATTAGTTTTATGTTCATCTGATACATGCCAAAAAAAAAGTAATAATAATTTTCCATGACGATTTCAAAAATATATTACTCCAACTTCTGGCTTTTTAGATAGGTATTTCTTCAAATAATCGCTTTATCGTGTTTATAAATTTAACACGCACGAAAAATAAAACCACAGCAAAACTAATAATGATGGCATTCAAAACTGAAGTTCGCTCATTGTTTGCCCAGAGATACCATATTGGATCACGTGGTTTGGATTGTGCCATTCATCCCGTTTCAAAGACACCGCTTTTCTTGCAGCCAAAAAGCGCCTTAAGTGATATAAGATACAATACCATTATCAAAACAAGCTGAATGCGTTTCACCGAGAACCTCCATTTTTAACAATTCAGATTTAAATAAGTCATGAATGCATTTGCAGCACAATAAATTGCAAACACCCAACAAAAATGCTGTGTGTTGATATTTCATAGAACAAGTATGTTCGTAACAAAAGTTTAACGTGCTGTAATTGCATCTATCTTACTCTATACTCCAACAATGCATAGTCACAATACAATAGCTTAGTAAAATGATACGATGCAGTGGTTCTGTGTGGGTACGTCGTCAAGTAAATTAAAGACAACAACACAAAATAAAGAGTATAATACAATTACACACTGCAATTTAACTACCGGGAGTGAAACTTTCGTGCAATTATCCGAATGCAAGTTCGTGCATCAGCTGTCAAGGTAACGAACACAAAATTCGGACTTGAACAATGATTATAGGGCTCGAATATTCGTGCTTGTACGTGTATTTACGAATGGGGATCCCATATATGCATTAGCTTTAAGATAAATGAGTACTGTAAGTACAGCCGCAAAAAATAAGGCAAAATCGATGATATTCCAAGAAAGAATTATGCTTACATAATGCAGGTATATGAACGTGCAGTTTACTAAATTTAAATAAGTTAATATGAAAGCAAAAAGTTTTCCAAATTATAATCCTTGATTGATTATAATTTATTGTTATTACCGCAGGGATCAATACTTAGGCCATTATTATTCACCGAGAGCCCTGCGGTATAGCAAAACACACTTTTACACGGACGACACACAGATGGCGTTTACGCAGGTATCCTAAAAGTAACTCAAATTATACCGATACATAAGAACGGCAATAAACAACTTTTAAAATTACAGACCTGTCGGTATACCATCAGGTTTATAAAAAATTATTGAAAAAATTATTAATGACAGATCAATATTTTTTCTTACACACAACAATGTAATACCTGTAAGTCTTTCAATATCTTACCTGCTTATAGATGTACATCTAATGCGATTTTCCCCTCAGAAATCATGCGTATCACAAAGCATTCTATATTTTCATTCTCTCGATTTTATGAACAAAGAGAGAACTACGACAATAAATTACTCAGACACATCAAGCACCTATAGTACCCTAGAAATATCATGGATAGCATGACTAGATTCAAGAAACACCAGCTAAAATTTGCTACTAAACTAAAAACGCAAAAGAAGCTATTACGGAAACTTTACGACACAATATAGGACTTAACAGCACAATAATGAAAATAGAAATAACCTAACTGATTTTGTAGTGGGCGGAGTTTTTATAGTACCGCGTTCTGCCGCCAGATGCATATAGAGCTACCATGTCGAAAACAGTAGCCAAGTGTATAAAGAAGGTTCCGAAAGGTTTGTTTGCATTTTGTTTGTTTCGTGTGCTAGTCGTTTTTGCAGTGGCTGATCCTCGTAAACAGTGTGCAGCCAAAATTTTGCTCCGGCCTACAAAGATGATGCTATTGGGAAAACTCAAGTGTTTGAATGGTTTTCCCATTTCAAAAAAGTTGAAATGTCGATAAAAACAAACCTCGCTTTGGTCGATGACGGAGCATTGAAGAAGTTATGAAGATGTCTGTAGTGATTTGGAGTTCAGTTCAGCAAATTTTAACGAAAGATTTGAAGAAGAAAAGGATGGCTGCCAAATTCGTAACTTGACTACTGACAGCTGGACAAAAACGAGGTCACGTGGAAACATCATGTGCTTTGAAGGAAGAGTTCCGAAATGATCCAAACTTTATTCACAGGTGACAAATAATTATGCTACGATTATAACTCAGAAACGATGCAACAATCAACTTTATGATATAAAAGACGTCGTTATTTAAAATTTATTCCACATGTTAACCAGGCTTTCTACCTGAAGGTTTGAAAAGATTGCGCAAAAGTTTGTACCGGAAGAGGCGTAATTTGCGGCAGTCGGACTATTGGTTTTTCCACTACAATAACGCCCCTGATGACACAACACTCCATGTGCCCCAGCTTTTTACCAAAAATGGCATAACCCCTACTTCCCTATTCACCAGACTATGCCTCCTACCACTTGATTTATTTCTCTGAGTGAAAAGAAACATGAAAGGAAAGAGTTTTGTCGAGGTTGCTGAGGTGAAGAAAAAACCAAGGAGGAATTTAGAGCATCACAGAATACGGAATTAAAAGAAAATGGGCAATGAAATAACAGATCGGACAAGTGTATTAGTGCCAATGAAGAGTACTTTAAAGGGCATTAAAGGTTGTTTATTTAAAAATTTAAAAAAATAATTTAATAAAAATAAGTTAGGTTTCTTATGGGTATCACCTCGATATTTCCACTAAATTTTCATAGTACTTACCACATTCTAAAGGGTTGGAGGTGGTACCATTTTACCTCATGAAAGGTCGTCTAATGTTGTTAGATCCGAACATCTAATCTTCTTTCTCTCCATCATTCTCGAAGAACTTGATCCAAGTAACTTCTCACATTAATTACGTAATTAGGCTCAGTATCATTTGTTTTAATTGAATACTATTACTTAGAAGGTCCAAGTTGTTTACACTGGGAAATAGTACAGCTACTGCATGCATTGTTTCTAACTGAAAAAATGTAAGTATCTGTCGCCAATCAAATTTTAAAGAAAAGTTTAAATATGTAATTTGATATCAACAAATAAATCACATGGTGGATATTGAAGAGCGAGAAAATACCTGCGTTGTTAATGTATACATTCTAGCTTGTATAAAGTATATGCAGGCGCACAGAGCATACTTCAAAACAAACTCACAGGATCAACGGCAGAACACCTGAAATATTTTGCACAAAAACCACGTTGCGCAGACTAACTCTCACACAGCAATCGGTGAATTTCTGGAGACCGAAACTGTATAACAAAGTCACTGAACATTTGAAAAATCTTGGTGTTAAGCGCTTTGTTAAGGCAACAAAAACAAACCATTTTAGTAGACAACCCCTTTTATACCATCATTGAATATATGTTACAAGAGTTCAAGAATTCTTATTTTTTACCGTATGATTTTAGGTGGGTACATAAATTTGTATTTTAAATTTTTTATAGTGTGAATGATTATTATTTTCATCATTTTGTATTTAGATTTCCATTCTTTTTTTTAATTATGTATGATACATTATATACCTACACATCTTTATGTATTCCTGACGTGTCTGGTATTTAAAACAAATAAAAATTACAACTAATATACAACAACCCAGACACAGTGGTCTTAACGACAAAAGTAGAAAACAACAACAACAACTTAGTGCCTTATTATACAGAACCACCCCAGTGGTGAACGCCTGCCACCACTTCAGATGCTCGGACAAGCGATACATGCAATCATATGGAGCTTATTATACTGGGCCACAGCTGTGGCGTGAGGTGGCGTCCGTCGCGTGAGCTGGCTACCCCAGAAACCTACCCTCGCGGCTTGTGGCACACCTGCATCAGACCATTGTTTGTTGGGAAGCTTATTATACTGAGGCAATGCACAACATCACTAGCCTTGGTTTGACTCTTGACTCAGTCATTCCTTTGACGTTGTTTGAATTGGTTATAGGCTATAAATCTGCTTTCAAAATGCCGAACAAAGAATATTGCTCAATGGATTAACATGCTTCTTGACATTCTGAATGTAGAGGATTTTATCTCTTACATTGAGTTAGAACCAGCAGTATGGCTCTTCGAAACATAAAAAATAAGTGGCAATCTCTCCTTGCTAAAATAGCTTTCTTGTAGTTTGTGTAGGATTTCCTAATGTCCTTTTCTATGTTATCCAAAAGTTTTACAAACTATCGTTTTGACATGCGGAAGTACCCAAAAAACTTGTTGTTTTCTCTTAAATCGTCATACAGAATATGTAAACTTCTTTTGAGGGCTTTTCTAAACACTTGTACGTATAATACATTCTTAAATTGATTTGACTCATAATAGTTTTTAAGTAAACTACTAACTTAATAAAATGTAATATTTCAACCTGTGCCTTGTAAACTAATGCATTTGTGTATTCCCATTCACGATCACCAGACGTTATTAGCAATGAAAGAATTAAATATACAGATATCTAATATACCACAGGACATTCTATTCACGTAGTGTTTATATTTTTACCGTACATGTCTAATTATATTGCTTAATAAGAAAATCGCGCAAGACATTTTCTTTTTTCAATAAAAAGAAGAATGATTTTCACATAAGCCTACCGTGAAATAAATGAACATGAGTTAAAAAAACTAGGCTAAAGGAGCCTGTTAACTCTTCAAAACACATAACGCGAGTAATCCAAACTCTCTAAAATAGGAAAATTCGCATAAACTGAGAAAACGATAACCATAATCGGCATAATGGTCAATACTATTCTTATTTTACGACATTATTAATCTTTAAGCATTTGCGTTCTTGCCGTTTGGATGAACGTGATCGTTCCTTTGAAAAGGTAAAGCGAACTAATTAATTAGCACTTCGAAAGGATTTCTAAGCAATTATCATTCGAATTAATTTCACTTGCATTTATTTATACATATGTATCTCGTACTGCACCCCATATACATTAACTCACATCTTAAACGATGCAGCCGCTTATTGAAAGTGAAACAAATTCTTATTTAAAAAGTAATATACATCAAATATTTTTCATCATATCTGCAATAAAGTTTAAAAAAATCCTTTTCAATCTTTCAACAAAATACAAAATCCATTTAATAATGATATTAGTAAAAGGTATTTCTGAATATTAATACGTGTTACACTCAAAGAATGATTAAAAATCAATTGAACCAAATTAAATGGAGAATTGACAATATCATTTAATTTTTGTACATTTTAATTCTACTATTTTTAAACAAAACGTGATTTTTATTCCAATTAGAAAATGTCACATAACAAAGCCATCAACAACTGAAAAGAAATTGTATTATACTATTATTTTAATCATCATATAATTTGTTGAGTCCTTTGGTTTGATTAACTATACAAAATATTCTCTGCACCTCTACATGATAGCAGTTGAAGTGGTGATAAAATCCCCAGTTTTTCAAAAGCAAAATTGGTGATTATATAAATATTTCATATGAGATCTGATTTCTCTTTTTTCAGATTTTTTTGGATGCATGATACGAGGGATATTCGGAAAGTAAGGTCCAATTTCCGATAAAACATAAACCATCGCAGATTGTTTCAAAAAACTGTTTATATTTAATTATTTATGTTTCTCTATTTTTCCACATAGTTTCCATGTTTGTTTAAACATTTGTCATAACGTTCTACGAGCTTATGTATGCCTAAGTCACAGACGTCCGCCGCCTGTGAGGATAACGTGCGCACAATTTGTGAAATTTCAAATTTTTAGAGACAATTTTGTGCAGAGTTGTTCTACCCACATTCGGAAATTCCAATGCTAAAGTTGAAATTATGAATCGCCGGTCTTCCCGAATCTTTTTGTCCACGGCATTGACCAAATCTTCTGTGATTACTGATGGTCGGCCTGATCGCGGTCCATCATGGACATTTTCCCGTCCGTCCTTAAAAGCTCTCACCCACTTACACACTTTGCTGTCACTCATCACATTGGGGCCATAAACTTCACTAATTTGTCTATGAATATCCGCTGCTAAAACGTTCCTTGCTGTCAAAAACCGAATCACTGACCGTATTTCATAGTCGGCGGGCTGATCAATTGTTTTAAACATTTTGAACGGACACTGTAAACAACACACTGCTACAATGCCAATGCGAATGGCGTCGTTTGACGAGCAAGGCATGTCGGGAGTGGTGCGCATGCGCGTTTCCATTTTCGCGCGACATTCGATTAGCTACGGCCATCCGGACCTTACTTTCGGAATTTCCTTCGTATTTCGTATTTACATTGATCTTGGAATAACTTTGCAAACACTTCTCATTCCCTAGCTTTAATTGTCGTTTTAACGTTGTCTCTTTTTATTCTGTATTCTTGGTAAGCAACAGTGCGTTTTTTGCCGACTAATATTCTGTTGAATATTATTTTTTTCCAGATTTATTCTAGTTTCCTAGAGTATATTATCCTATTATGCCTCCTTATTTCCTTATATCGTTTCCGATCCCATCTTTCTGTAGGCTACATGTCTTTAAGCTCTGAAAATCTAATTAATTACATTGTCATTAAAATTGTTATTCATTTTCAAATATGTCATAATGGTTGCTTCCTACCTTGCAACAAACTTTCGTTTAGCCCTGTATAAAAACGTCGAAATTCTATTTGCCATAATAAATACGGCATTTCTACACGAATACATTTCTGTAATTACATATTTTTCCAAAATATGTAAAATTTAAAAATATATGTATTGTAATTTCCTTATAATTAACTTTTTAAAATAAATGTCGTCAAAAATTCCTACGTGACATAAAGCATGGTTTCGTTTCGTGACGTACGTACTCAAGATGTATGTTAATACGAGATGTTCACGTGTTCAAAGCATGTTTTCTAGTCAAAAACACGATTTATTAGAGCGGCGAATGTCGTTCGTTTCTTATAAAAGTCAAGGCAATTTTAATATTACTTGAACTTGATGAGCTGTTGTGAACTTCTGCTCATATTCATACAGAGCTTTAAGTCTATCCTATTGACGAGCTTCCAGCTGGCCGTGCTTTTACCCATTAAGTTGTAAATAATACCAGCAATTACCTACCTAGTACTGTTGGTCGTGCTTTCACCCGTCAAGTAGTAATTATTATCTCGCAATTAACTAATATTGCTGGTAGTAGTTTTACCCGTCAAGCAGTAATTCATATCCTGCAATTACCTGATCCAATAATAGTAAGATTTAGTTGACACGTATATGCATCCTTCGCCGTAATATACATATATATTTTGGTAACGTAAATTCTTTTGTGATTTTACTGGAAAATACTTATTTACGAAATCAATAAATTTTTGTATGTCCATATAAAATACCGAAATCATCTATAAATCACGAACAAACAATATATAAATACTGTACCTTTTCAACGTGATTTATAGGTCCTAATTCTTGAAATTATCTTTACTAGATTTATGTTTCATGTTTGAATGCTATTGAGGAGTGTTTTGATTTCATATGTATATATGTATTTAATGTAAATAAAATAAAAAGTGTCATTGACCTTTCTTGGCTTTAATATGACCAAGATAGTATAAAAAGTAAAAGCTAAAGAACCTACCATAAAAACTCGACTGAGTGAATCCGATGAGCTTTATGTAGATGCAACCTCTCTTTTTTTATACACCAAATATTGTTTAAAACAAACAATTAAGACGCACTCTTACAACACAGTCTTTTATGAAAGTCAGGAAGAGGAATTTCCGTGTAATAAGATCTGCACGATTGCGGGTGTCCTTCCACCTCAGTTGTGTACACGAGGCTGTGTACCTTTCAGGCGCATATCTATCCAACTTAAGTAGACGTTTCATCAGAAGTACCGCCAAGAAAGGTGAAGGCATCGCGATGACAACAAGCCAGGAGCGCTCGTTATATCCACATATCCTCATTTTGCTCTATATCATTGATTCTTTCCAATGTGTCTTTTTCAATCAATATCAGATGCATTATTAATAATAAATTGTTGAAAAATTATTACATTCTCAACTGTTTACATGTCATCTCAAAATATTTACTACATTTTTAAACTGTGTTTCGGGTTTAAACGCGATATTTGCATCATTTATATTCATAGAATATTGTATTTTTTGTTAGGTATATTTTATAATCGCACAATTTAAGCTTTGAATTAAAGTACGCATCTTTTATTACATTCTTTATATATCGTACAATTGTTTTTAATGCTAATTCTGTCCTACTTATTGGCTCTTGATTCTAGGCTATTTCTGTTCTGCACGATTTTTTCTCAGATTCTTTTCTCGTTCTACAAGAGCTACGTCACCGGCAGTTAACAATTCAAAGGTAGACCGGTAACTGATTCCTATACGAAATACACTGCATTTATCCTGATTTATGACGTCGTTCGAGCCGTTAGTGTAACTTGTTTATTTAATTGATAGAGCGCTCATAATTACAAAGAAAATTATATTATAACCTATGTAATTATTTAATTTAAAGCTGAATTAATTTGCATGCGTTTTTTAAATAAATACCCGTGAACTGTTACGAGTGTACATAAATTAGATCGTTTTTTTTTTCTATTGTGATCGGTTATATGAACCTATTGCGTTCCGCATAAAAGAAGTTGACATGAATTATGACAGATCCAAGGAAAAAAATGTATTAGCGCGATGAAAACCGTGTAATATCGTAATCTGTATGCAGTGTGCTGGAATTGAGAAATTCAATGTTGTACGCTCTGGGCGCTTGATTTGCGGAGAATTAATTGCATTCAATAGGAATGATATTTACGATAAATCATGCAAAATGTCATTGATAGATGACGCCTTGTCAAATATATATTGATATTAATTTTTTATTGGAACATTATGAAGGAAGTGAGGGAGTAATAATAATATGCTAACGTCTACCACCCACGATACTTACTTGGTTTATAAATTATACAGGGTGTCCCAGATAATATTTCCAGCTTATAAAATGTACAGGTTTGGTTAAATTTGATTTATTATTCTTCTAAAGACTAGTAAAATTATACGATATTCTCCAATTTCCAAACTTCCATGTATTTCAGAACTTACAGCAAGCAAAAACGAAAATGTCAAATTACTTTTATTTGTAATAACTTTTTTGTACCAGTAGTAAAAAATCATAGCATTTTTACACATAACAAAGCGCCACGAAACGTCATTTCTCGACTTGGAACTAATAACAGGTAAATAATGAGTCTATTATTGACGTAGGGAAATAATGAAAACAAATAAAGGGAATGCCGCAACCATGCAATCGCAGTAGTATGTATCTATGTCAAGTTGTCAACCGTCAAATTCATTGCAGTTTATTTTTATTTAGATTTATACCACAAATCATACTCTAAAACTTATAAATGCTCGACCTCTAAGGTAAAATAACTAACAGTATTTTAACAATAGCAAAATATGTATGACAGAAGTATAATTGGAAACAAATATCCTAACAGGTAACTATTATAGATGTAAAGATATTTTACTTTCTTTACGTATAACCACGATACACTTATAACGGTATGCTCACTTTAGCTGTCAATGACGTCATTGCGGAGCAAGTCAGATTGACAGCTCTCATATCGGCTGCATTTTGACACAGTTTTAAGTTGTTTTGTCGATCTTTTAAAATTATATTTCATTTAATATGCCTGGTTGTGATGTATACGGTTGTCCTGAATGCAATCGAAGAAGTAGAGGTAGTCAGAATAAATATTACAGGTTTCCCAAGGAAGGGACGATACAAAATGTGTGGTTAATTGCGTGTAAAGGCAGGATTTAATAAATTTGAAGAATGGTATTTCCTGAAATCTGATTTTATCATTGTTTATAATAAAAAAATCAACTTATTTTAGCATGTATCATTCCGTTAATTTTAAGTAATCATGTTTTCATACATCACTCCAACAAGAATTAATGCAACTTTCCAGTAAATCATACAGAGATTTAAATTCTGATGCAGTTCCCAGATTGAAAGAAAAGACAGTTTGAAGCAATAAACACCGAGTTGAAAATCTCTAAAAAGCAAGAAATATATGCTTTGATGAAACATATACAGATATGGTTCAAGTACTTAAGATTGAGTAGTAAAATATGTGAAACATCGACATGGACTGATTTTGAAGCTTTTAAAGTGTCTGATGCCTACTGATCACCTATGAAAGTGAATTATTCGATGTAATACCTTTTCCAAGACTGTCACACTAAGAGCAACACATTTGTACATCTGCGAACATTCATACAGTATTTTGAGGTTTTCTATACATCGTAGCAAGATACGTAGTTTTTTTGCTTATTAAGAATTTTTAATTTATTGTTAACTATTTCAGGTTGCTTTTCGTTAACGCAAGGGTATAGTGAGAATAGTATTTGGATTTCAATTTGGTACAGAAGAATTGTATAGCTTTTTCTTTAATAGTTGTAAAAACATTGACTCGAACTGAATTGAAATAAACGACTTAAACTATCAAAGTCGTCTTTTATATTAGCTACCATAATTAGAATTCGTATCTTCTACAAACATTTATGCTTAACTTCCTTGGTATCTTTCTTAAGCAACATATAATACATTATCTGCATTTTATAAACATTTGTATTCTGTTCATATACAGTGTCTTTATCAAATACAAAAACAATCTTATAAAATCTCTTCAAATTAAAATTTTTGTTATGAATGATAATAATAAAAGTTAAGTTTGACAATTTTATTTTAATTTAATATTGTTAGGTAAAATTTTGAAATACGTGACTGCTAATCTAGAATCAAGATTAATTTACGGTTTGAAGTTAGTTTTATACTCTTGTATTTCAGTGGGTAATTTATAATTATTGAAAACATACTTGTAAAATATGTATATTAAACATAATTACTCCAGCCAAGTTGTATTTGCTTCATTCAAATGTTGGTTTATCTTCTCTTCCATTACGAGAGACCCTTCTATTAAAAGTGATGTAGCTGATATTACCAATATCAAATACTTCAGATCTATGCGATTCACTAAATATGATTTACATGTGTGCAAAAGAAAATATATGCTTCAAAATATACTTATATTAAATAAATATCTATATTTACATTTTGGAAATGATTTTATTCAGTAAATGAAACATTTATCAATACCTCAATTACAATTTTCAGTTTATAGGAAAAGGCTAACAGGACGAATATTTTATAAAAAATATTCTGTTTACCGACGAGTCTTCTTTTCCACGTCATGGGAAGCATAACCCCTCACTCGTGCAATATTGGTCTCGAGAAAATAAACATCTAACTCGTAATGTTAAAACTCAATACCCCGAAAAACTTAACGTTTGGGCGGGTATCTTGGGTGATAACCTTATAGGGCCATTTGTTATCGACGGCAATTTGAATGCAGTAAAATATTTAGATTTGCTGCGAACACGAATTATTCCTGCTGTCCGTCAACTAAACATCGATTTTGATGCAATTTGGTTTATGCAAGACGGTTGTCCCGCGCATAACAGCAGATTAGTAAGAGAGTTTTTAGAAAACACTTTTCCTAATCGTGTTATTTCCGGGGGGGGGGGGTACGATAATATGGCCACCTCGATCACCCGACCTCAATCCCTGCGATTTTTTTCTGTAGGGTTATATCAAAGAAAATCTTTACTGTCTTCTAACAATCCCGAACTTGCAACAGTTATAAGTTAAACTGTTTCGCCTTTTCGAGACAATAACCCCTAGAAATCTCGAGGGAGTGAGACGGGAGTTTTACAATAGGCTCGGCTATTGTTTGGCAAGAGAGGGCGGTATTTTCGAATCCTATTTTGAGTGACTTTCTTAAAATTTGAATTTATTTTGCAGAATTATTGATTTTTTTACTTTTATCTTTTAGAAAACGTTATTGTTTTTTATTACTTAAAATTACTTTTCCGTAGCAGCTAAGAATACAATAATAACAATAAATTGGACCTTATTATGTCTGAAACAAATGGGCAAATTACGTATACAGAACGAATACGCAAACGACTATAACCTTGCACGGTTTAAGTCTTACTAAATTCTTAACTGCAATGTACTGCAATTGAAGCTGCTGCGGGTAGAGGGGTTTCGGTGGGGGTTTCGGTGTTGCCACTCATTGCTGACTATGGCCCGTTCCGAGCTGGACCTATCGGTATAGAAACTAAAAGGCAGCATACATTATAACAATATAAGAAAAACACCAGAATGGCATAGAAGAAAATAAAGCAATGAAAGTATAAAAACAATTTACATGACTATTAGTATTTAACAACGCACAAGGAAGTAGTTTGGGTTAGCTTTATTTCGGAGTTTATAACTCCAGCAAATTGCAGTTTACGCCCTTCATTTATTTTATAAAAATGCTTCATTGGGGAATAAAAATATTCCATTATAATTAATTTATAAATAATTAGAATGTTAATCAAAGTGAAATTTGTAGCAAATCTTTTAATACAGTTTCATCACAAAAGTAAACGACTAATTTATTGTGAAAAGCTTGCTTAAAATGCATTGTTAAAAAAGATAGCTAATCAAATATATAGAAAAAATCGCTTCCAAAGACAACGAAACAAATAACACAGCACATTCGATTGCAAGTGCTTTAAAATATTGCATTATCTGAGTATAAACGGTTTTCAATGAAATTCAAATGCAGACAACTTTCATTTTGTGACCCGATATCGAACATTTTAATTAATTTTTCAAGTATATCCGATTTTTATTCTTTACCAAAAACCCAGCCAAGATAGATTGCGATCTATGATTCAGCTTTATTTTAAGGTAAAACGAAATCCAAAATAGAAATGTCATAATTTAAATATTAAAAGTGTCGACATTTTTTATTAAGTTCACCGTACCTTTCACTGTAATTACCAAAAACACATGTATACAATGTGATGAAGAGATACCCTTGAATATTACATAAATACATAGTAAATTTTCTAGTAAAACCTAAATGCTCTTGCGATGTTCCAATAGAGACGAAACCGATTAATTTCTATGATATATATAAGGTGCGCAACATATTGGAAAAATTAAGTTAATATTTAAACCTAGACAATTTAAAAATTCATTAATTTTTTTAATTGCGACTATAGGGTTACAGGGTAAAAAATGTACATACTTATGTTGTGGTAAAAATTTTTATCAAATTTCTGTTTTAATTAATAAATCAAACATTTGTCTATGAAATGTGTATGGTAAAGTGGGATGAAATTATTTTTACGTTTTAAAGTTGAAATATATAAGGAGCAAAAATTAAGCTACAAAATCCAGGTGTCTCAGATGTCATTAGTCTGACTGACTACGATATTTATTATGTCAGTCACAAACAAAACACACTTTATCCAGACTATACTATATTTATTATAAGTCTGAATAAAGTGAGTTTTGTACAATTTCTAAATGTGACCGTAGAGACATATGATAAAAATTATACCCACTGTTAACTAACAATGTTACACTAGAGATTATAAGCAAATTTCAACTACAAGTTAGTGTATTATACAATTTACTGCAATATTTTACACCTTTGGTTAAATTGACTTTAAAGCAAAAAATTCCTATGAACCTTTAATAAGGGTATTTAATAATAACTAACAAAATAAAAACAACAAATATTTACATGAACTTTACAAAAATTAAAGACATAGTTAACTAAATATATTGCCAAAAATTTATCCTACAGCTGCTAAACAATAACCTAAGCGATCATAAAAGTTTCTCCTTTGACTTGAAACAAATATCCCCTACGTTGTAATGAAAATATACTCCAAATATTTACATATTCATTACATTTTCATGACATATTATGAACTAAAGTCTTTCTGCATACCCATGGAACGATGCTTTTGCAAATAAATCCGGGACTAAGACTTTTTTTATTATCTTCTGTGATTTTAACGATCAAGCATTTTCGTACGTAAACCTATCAAAATATTAGCAGCAGAAATTTAAATAATGAGTATCACCATAAATGCTTTAACAACTATGACCATTGTAACAAAAAACAATGCTGTACATCAGGAATATCATAAATATAAACAAACTTGTAAGGCTGCCTTGAATGATAATATAAGGGAGAGCTATATGAGACAAATAAACAACCCTGAAAATAAACAAAAAACAATATGGAATATAATCAATCAGGAAACAAAGCACAAGTCAACAAAAACACGTCTTCTAACGCTAAATGCAGAAATATTAAATAATAATTGAACAGCAGATGTTTCTAGAGTGAGTAAAATCGATAAGTATAAGAAATGGTTATCAACATATTTAAAAATGAGGTGTGGCCACCACACGACTTTCTTATACGTATGAAAGTGTTACTTCCGGTCCGAATTTTGAAATTTCATTTATACAAAAAATATTCCAAATCCAACTCTAAATACTTTTGTACTCTTTATAAATATACATAGAATGCATAATTTACGACATATTTGCAAAAAGTCTTTATTCGGTTAGAGTAAAAGTGATACTTCCGGTCCGAATTTTGAAATTTTTTTTATACAAAAGATATTGGAAATTAAGTTCTAAATACTTTTATATTCGTAGCGTACCTGTCTAAAAGCATGACTTGCAAAATATTTGCAAGAAACTGATTTTCGATAAGAGTAAAAGACCTACTTCCGGTAGGAATTTCGAAAATCCTTTTTAATAAAATTGTTCACAATTTCAATTTTAAGTACATATGAATTCTTTATAAATTTGTTTAAACTTGGTAATTCACGAAATATTTGCAAAATTCGATTTTTTCACCGAAGTAAACTACTACTTCCGGTCTGCTGATTTTGCTCAAAATCTAATCAGTTCTCAAGAGGGAGATTATATTCGTAAATACAAAATTTTGAATTGATATCTGTAGCGGTTTGACCGCTATCGTAGTCACACACACACAGAGACAGACACACAGACATTTTTTAAAAACCACTTTTTTGGTATCAGGGGACTTCAAAACGTGATATCTGCAAAATCTCGAGGTCGAAAATTTTCATCATCACAATTCTTCCTTATACTACGTATAAGAAAGTAAAAAATGAGGTGTGGCCACGACACGACTTTCTTATACGTATGAAAGTGTTACTTCTGGTCCGAATTTTGAAATTTCATTTATACAAAAAATATTCCATATCCAACTCTAAATACTTTTGTACTCTTTATAATTATATATAGAATGCATAACTTACGACATATTTGCAAAAAATCGCTATTCGATAGGAGTAAAAGTGGTACTTCCGGTCTGAATTTTGAAATTTTTTTTATATAAAAGATATTGAAAATTATGTTTTAAATACTTTTATACTCGTAACGTACTTGTCTTAAAAGCATGACTTGCGAGATATTCGCAAAAAACTGATTTTCAATAAGAGTAAAAGACCTGCTTCCGGTAGGAATTTCGAAAAACTTTTTTAAGACAATTTGTTTCAAACTTAATTCTAAGTACATATGAATTCTTTATAAATTTGTTTAAACTTAGTAATTGACGAAATATTTGCAAATTTCGATTTTTTCACTGAAGTAAACTACTACTTCCGGTATGCCGATTTTGCTCAAAATCTAATCAGTTCTCAAGAGGCAGATTACACACATAAATACAAAATTTGGAATTGATATCTACAGCGGTTTGACCGCTATCGTGGTCACACACACAGAGAGACAGGCAGACACACAGACATTTTTTAAAAACCACTTTTTTGGTATCAGGGGACTTCAAAACGTGGACATCTGCAAAAATCTCGAGGTCGAAAATTTTCATCATCACAATACTTCCTTATACTACGTATAAGAAAGTAAAAAGGCAAATGTGGTCTACTGTGGATCCTGTTATTTTGAACAAGTAACGGAAGATGAAATTACATTATTGGTTAATAAAATTAAACCAAAAGCTGCATTGGACTACTATGGCGCATCCACAAGTTTATTGAAGACTGTAATTGATAGCATACTATCACTAATGACCAAATTGATAAATAAATGCATAATGGAGGGGGCATTTCTTTCAGAATTAAAAATAGAGTGTTTTGTAATTGGCGGGCTGTAATGCCGTCACATGCTTCTCTTTTTCTAGTTTTTATTTCTTCTGTGTTTGCGGGTTGTCCTCGTACATTGTCGTACACTCTAAGGGTTAAATATCCCCTAAACAAAATCCACCGTGCAGACCATTTGAATGGTTCATAGCGGCCAATCCAGCTGTTTGGAAAACTTTGGTTTAGGAATTCAGTTATGATGGCACACTGTGAGGGGGTGGACCATCATGCTTCCCCATTGTTTCTTAAATTAGCCAGATGAGGACGAATTTCGACCTGAAGTAAATCTAGATATTTAAACATCCATCAATGGAAAATTGTCTAATAAATTCCTTTCATGGGTTATCTCGAACCCAAACACATCGGTTTTGTTTATGTTCTTTACCATTTAAATTAAATGTACTCTCATCAGTGTATAACGTGTTGTTTAAAATATTTTGATTTTCATTAATTTTTTCTGTCCAAAGTCTGCAAAATTCTATTCTTGAAATATAATCACAAGGTAGTAATTTATGTACACTATTAATTGGTTATGATTTATACTTTTTCTCTTTCAAAGCTTTAAAGCAACTACTTCCGAAAATTCTAAAATTATGTGCCATACCATTTAAGGTAAGGAGATGAATTCATAATCTTCTACAACCAAATACAAATCGAATTTCATCTCCTCTGTAAGCCCCGAAGAAATTCTTGCTCGTTTCTTATGGTTAGGTTCTATGCACTCTGTTCTGCAAAAGTATCTGTATATTCTCACAAACGTCCATTTGCTCAAAAGGGGGGATCGGGATGTCCAGCAGGATAATTAAAAACAATTTCGCGGCCAGGCAAGACTCTATTGTATAATGTTACAAATTTTCCAGTGCTCCAAGCATACATGTAACCACTTTTTCATTGATTGTCTTCTGTGATAATTCGACGTTATAAAAACTTTTTTAACAAAATTGTTACAAATTATCTTGTATTCGTAAATTTTAATAAAGCTAGTAGGACAAGATATTACTAATAAAAATTTAATCACAATACTGACTATTACTTCGTTTAAGAATTAAATTTTTTATTAATTTTGGAAAAATTATTATATTTTTTGACATAATTTATCGTCATTCAATCGATGTGACTATAATGTAAATTAAAACGCTTGAAAAGAAACACTATAAGACAGAGATTGTGAACGAATGACAGTCGACAGTTAGCTTAATCACAGGTATGAATTAGTAAACACTAATATATTCACCCAATAGCGCAGTTCTAACATCAATATTCTATGCATAAGTGATAATCCGCCTTTCTAGTAGTAACTCGTTTATTAATTAAATATATTTAGAAAACTAAAAAAAGAAGAAGAATCATCAGCTTTAATAGTAGCATTAAAACAACTATCATACTGGTGATTAATAAGGAAGTGACTGTGGCAGAAATAGACAATCATAAATATCTGGAAAACAGTTAGTGATAGATGGCAGGTGTGTTGAATATATTCGAAATGTAATTAGAATTTACTACTGATTTGAGAACTGACATTGCGGCTTAGTTCGTACTTGTAACGTTTGCAATTGACAGCTGTATATTGTCTAGATGTAATAGTCCAACTGGTGACGTCACTTATGATGTAATTCGACTCGGTTAAACTCATAAAGCGAAAATCGAAGACGATACTTTTGTAGCTGCTAGTCGGTACTAAAGTTGTGGGTCTATACATTCACCACATGCTTTTGATTATAAGCGTGAAATCGGGAAAAGGGAATTATAACTACAGCAATCAAATTGAAGAAATTCAAATAACTTAGTTTAATATAATTTAGCAATTGTAAAGTTGTATAAAAATATGACGTAAAACAGTTAACAAACGTTAATTAAGTAACTCATGGATAATTATGACGTGTACGACTTAAATCAACAGTTTTCTGTAATGTATGTTAACCTCTGGTAAGGTCAAACAATTATTCATAACAAAGTATGTACATGCATTAAATTACATGTATAAGAACAACACCAAAGCAAGATGTTCTATGATTTAATGATCTACGTATAGATTTTAAATGAAGACATAACAACGGTTCGTCTAGACCAATTTGGTTTGTTCTGTGACAAGTTTTATAAAAATAAATAATTCGGAACATAAACGTAGACCATAGATAAAACTATAAATACAAGAAGCAACCGAGAAAGCTAGAAGAATTATGAAAGAAAATAACTTTAGTATTAGAAGAAACAGAGGAGTTGCGGTGATAAAAGGAAAGGACTGGACAATAAAAAGATGATATGATGGATTGAACCAGGGAACGACACTACGACTTGGACACTACATTCTAGAATCAAGAGTAAAGGTCCTCACATCGAAATCCATGTAATTATAACTTGTCATGGTTACCTCAAAAGTTATTACAAACGTTTTAAACTAAGAGAAGGAGATGGTATACGTCAGTGCTGAGTGAAGGCCGAGATGGGATATCATGCCATGCACTGCACAAGAACTGAAAAATCTGAAGTCAAGGAAGATTTCTTGGTTGGAAAGACAATGAAATAATGATTGCCAGGAAAGCTATAGTGGGGGATGGAGAATGAAGCGCTGTAAGATAAAAATTATTGCAGTTTGGAAAGAGTATTGCATTGTCAATGAATATGGCAGAAGTCTTGCGGCAGAGAGAACGATGGACAAGGTATCATTGCCGATATCTTAGGACATATACGTTGCTGTTCCCGTTTGAGACACAGCATATCATTATCAGTACAAGAACAATGTAATAAAATACTCTCTTACGCTACTAAATACAACAAGACACATAATACTATGAATCTATGATCTGATGTGCTGATTATAATAATTGACTTTATATCTTAGGTGGTCAACTACCATCGACGACATAATGATTGCAACAAGGCTTTCAGGAAAACAACACCAAGCTCATAAAAATATTACCCTCACAATTATCTAAGTGCCTTGCCATCAACGAGAGTAGACTTCTGAGTTCTTGGTTAATCATTTCATTACCAACAGTAGTATAGCTGCCTGGATTTATTCGCCTGGCATAATTGCAGTACTTGTACTGTTCTCACATGATGACTTCAATTTCTGCAGCGATTACTAACACTAACAACAGATGTTTCCGTCTAAACTTCAGAACATGTTGTTCAGATGCATATTCCAGTTCTTACGAATCAGTTTGTTAAAGGGTTGAATTGGGCATGAATGGATATATATTGGAGAATCTATAAATTCGCACTTCATTTAAAACTCGTTTCTTGTCGCATACAGAGAAAGCTAACTATACTAATATGCTCCATTAACAGTACTCTTCAAACACAATGCTAGTGTTTAAGAATCTAGTTTGTAATTAACCCATCACATAACTAGATTGATTAACTTCTTTTCTTATAATAGTAAGAGTACTAGTCGTAGTAGTAGAAGTAATAGTAAAAAAACTATTATAGAAGCGAAGCAAAGATTATTAGCAAGTGCTTTTTACTTTCTAATACGTAGTATAAGGAAGTATCGTGATGATGAAAATTTTCGACCTCGAGATTTTTGCAGATGTCCACGTTTTGAGGTCCCCTGATACCGAAAAAGTGGGTTTTAAAAAATGTCTGTCTGTCTGTCTGTGACCACGATAGCGGCCAAACCGCTGGAGATATCAATTCCAAATTTTGTATTTACGTATATAATCTCCCTCTTGAGATTGATATGTACTTAAAATTAAAATTGAGAATAATTTTGTTTATAAAGTTTTTCGAAATTCCTACCGGAAGTAAGTCTTTTACTCTTATCGAAAATCAGTTTTTTGCGAATATTTCGCAAGTCATACTTTTTAGACAAGTACGTTACTATAGTCCGTCTCAACCCTATTATGCAGTACAGGTCTTATGGCAATTGATTTTTTCATGGTTGCCAAATCGTCTCATTGTATAATGTCGTTACAGTTCCGGTTCAATATCTGACATTTTTTATAATCAAAACATAACCTATACGACTGTTTGTCATTCAATTGATGCATACAAAAAATTAACATTAATTTGAAACACTAAAAGGGGAGAATATATGGGAAGATGGATTAGTTAAAATATTTGTAATAATATAATCCTTTGGTATTGTTCTGTAGAAAATTATTTAAAATCTAACTGAATATAGTAAGCCAGAGCAAATAAATTAATATTTCAAAGAAACAGTTAAGGTAGGTATACAATTGTCTTCGTTACTGAATATTGACATCTTAATCAACTATCCACTATAAATTCAGACCAAGACAAAGTTAACCACAAATTTATTTTTCATAAAAAGACTTCTATTTATAAAAACAACTTACATAATACATATTTATGAAAAGAATAACAATAACCACACATACACATGTACTTTTATTTTTTAATATGTTACATGACTTATATATTCTTATTGAATATTAATATGTTAATCTACATTCCGTTATATACATTTAAAGACACAAATTCCTCACAAATTCATTTTGCAAAAACATACTTTCCCATTTAAAAGAACAAGTTAATAATACATGATAACATTTATGAAAAAACTAACCATGACCATACAAAGGAGTAGGTACACATATTGTTATATTTTTCTTCAATCACTTAAATAATCTTGATATGATGTCGAATGTGTGACGTTAATTATAAACTCTTCAACATCGTCTTGCAAATTGGCGAGGTGGCCAATGTAATTCTGCCAGTTGTTCACTGTTACATTCTGATAACCCTCTACAATTAATTGTTCAATATCTCTTTGTTTGAATGTCGTATTGTGCATTTCAACGTAGTGCTTAACGTGTGCCCACACCATTTCAATTGGGTTTAATTCACAATGATAAGGTGGAAGCCGAAGAACATAATGCCCTTTATTCTTTGCAAATTCATCAATTTTGTTTCTGTCATACTGGGACCTAACCTCTGACACACAAGCCAGTAAATCTCTTTTTAACATGTCGTTATCAAGTGGTATATTCTTCTCAGTAAGCCATTCAATAATTTGGTCTTCTCCGTGCTACTGCTGGAAACTTTTCTTATTTTCTCGTGCGATATGAGGCATTATCGAGACCAACAACCGAGTTCTCTGGTATATTTGGAAGCAATTTATTCTTGAACCAATCTCCATATGTATCTGCATGCATTTCGCTATGAACATCAGCAGTATTTTTCTTACAAAGAAATGTACATTCAGCACCAACAACAAGGCCTTGGTCGCCTCCAGCATGAATTAATGTAAATCGAGGCCCAAGACCACTTGGTGATTTTAAACCAGTGCTGAGACCTTGTGTAAAAACTTGTCGACTGCTTTGAACAGTAGCGTCAGTCCACTTTTTATTTACCGAGTGTCCTGCATTCACTCATGATTCATCAGTATATATTATAGTTCTACCTAAAAATAAAACAATCACAATCAAACACAAGCAAATAATAAATTGCGTAATGAACATAAAAGTATAACAAATTAAATGATAAACTATACCTTCGTCTCTGAATTTTCTGATGTCTCGTAAGTATTTATGTCTCCACCTAATGATGTTATCTCTTTCAATAAGAATAATCTTTCGTCCCACTTTTTAAAATTCAAAACCCATATCATGTAGCAATCTGTAAAAAGTATATGTATATGTATATAGGTTATCACATTTATCAGAATTATAGATATAGGTATGCATACTTATATACTTTTAAATGCTTGAAAAAGATAATATGCTTGCTAAAAATAACGATTTAACAGAAATTATATATAGATAAATTAAAGACAATATAAAAGTTTACACACTACGGCAAAAACTGACAATTGACAGCAACGATTACTCATATACCCATATACTTTGCATAATAGAACTTGCAACAAGGCAACCGGATATAAAGATGGCGTTATTAAGAGACTACTAAAGATAATAAAAGATGCGATATCCCTATTAAACCTGTACTGCATAATGGGGTTGAGACGGACTATAGTATAAAAGTATTTAGAACATAATTTTCAATATCTTTTGTATAAAACAAATTTCAAAATTCAGACCGGAAGTACCACTTTTACTCTTATCGAATAGCGATTTTTTGCAAATATGTCGTAAGTTACGCATTCTATATATATTTATCAAGAGTACAAAAGTATTTAGAACTGGATTTGCAATATTTTTTGTATATATTAAATTTCAAAATTCGGACCGGAAGTAGTACTTTTACTTTTAGCGAGTAGCACTTTTTTGCAAATATCTCACAAAGTATATATCCTGTAGAGATTTATTAAGAGAATAGAAGTACTTAGAATAAGATTTTGAATAATTTTTGTATAAAAAAATTCTTGAAATTCTATAATTTGAAACGCTCATACGTATAAGAATGTCATGTGGTGGCCACACCTCATTTTTTAAAATCAAATCACAATCAACTAGATATCTCTTTACAAGTTGACATCATGAACAATACTCGAAAAATTTTCACAATACGTGAATTAAAATTACTAATAATTAAATTGTAGTTAGATTGAAATATATTAATTATGATGTCATGGTTTCCTTATCAATGCCGTTCGAGCATTACATTATGAACTACAACACAAAAGAGCTTCATTACAAGCGTTTATAATACTTATACATTCGCTGATTAAAAAACACTCCGAATATTAATGCTTTTAATACCTACTTGATTCACTAACAAAATATTCTATATACGTTTGCCTCCTACATCAATTTTTGTACATTAAACAAAATAATGTTAATATGCTCTTAAACTTTATGTGTTCTCTTGATTTATGCAGACCAAGAGATGTAAGTTCTTACAAGTTACGAGAGAAAGGATCTATCGCGCCATTTCAAGAACACAATATTTAACATTTGAAACGAATTCCCTCCGTTTTTCTCTAGATTTAAGAATCAGACCCCTGGCAACATGGCAATGGTAGTTCTTACACGATCTATACGTGTAAGTTACATATCAATACTTGAAAATAGCTGTTCTTGGCACTAGGAGAAAAAATCGTGGGGATATGATCTATCATTTCTCTCAGCTGACGTTCACTTCTCTTACTTTCGAGAATTGGGCTTCTAATTTAATCATTGCGATAACGCTCTTGTTGTATAATAGTATATTATGTTTTATTACATAATTACGATCATAGCGAGGGACTAAAAGTTTATCAAACGAGTTTCATATTATTCTTTTTCTGACTTGTCTGTTGTTGCGCCAAGTTGGGGTAGTTTGACAGATCGATGACAAGCATCAGCCATCTTGTTTCAGTTTCAATTGATTTTTGCATTAAAAAAATCTAGATCTTACTTCAGCCCTTGACTGAAGTGCGCGAAGCTACAACTTGTCAAGGTGTATTTAAAAGGTCACTTAGTGTCATAGAAATATATACGATAAATGGCATTTTATACACGGGAGTAGAAAAATAACTATTATCACTAAGCTAGCAGTAAACATCAATTTTAGGTTGCTGAAGTAAACAGTTGTAAATTGTGTTGTTTCACTTCAACCTTAATTAAGAGGAGCGTTTACCTATCGAAAACTAAGACATCGCCGTTTTGCGTTTTTTGAATTTATTTTGTAATTTTACAATCTCAAATTTGGGTTAGTGATGCAAAAGGCATCAATTTATAATGTCAATGCCAGTTTTTGTACTAATTTATTTTCTTAAAAAAGTTATGTGTTTTAGAAATAACCACAAAAATGCATGAATTTGATTAATGTCTACTAACTAAGGCTGGTACACAAAAGAAAAAAACACCTCTACGCGCCAGCTGCACATTTGATGAACGATATAAAAAAGAAACATTATGTAATTATTTTTGAAGATAAAAAACATTAAATAGTAAACATTGTCACACACATTTCACCGAGTGTTTTTCAAAGTTATTGCGTCGTCTATCCCCACTTTACGGTTTCACTACCGGTCCTAGCGGAGACGCAAATCTATCGGAATCGGTCGGCTATTCCAGACTTAAATCCGAGTGACAGTTTGTCATTAAAAAGAAATATCATATATACCTATAATATTTGAGTGTATAATAATATAGCAGTTATGGACAAGCGAAAATTGGCTTATTATAAAATATCAACAACATCAACAGTTCCGTAAGTACTCATTCTTTATACATTATGTTTCCCATCTATGGTATTCCTTTATCTTTGACAGAATCTGTGAATAAAACCGAAGCGCTGTGACGAAACCGAATATCGTCTACCTCCACCTACTCACACCCCCTTGCGCCTACCCGTCCCGCGAGTAATATAAGTTGCATAAGTTTCTATTTGTTAGTAAACGCCCCTCATAAGCAGAAATGTCTACTTTATTTAGTGATTATTAGAAAGATAATTATATATAATTATAATAATAATGACATCTTATCTTCGTTTCTTATATGCTAGATTGGTTTGTATTACCAAAAACAGAAAACATATGACGTCGAAAGTTTCATCCAATCTGTATTCCTGCCTACTGGTGTTTCCGTTTAGATTAAATGTATGTTAGTAAATGAAATATATAAATTTAGAAATCCAGTAATATAGAGGCGGCTCCTTTTGAAACAAACAAACGAAATTAAATTTAGAACAAACAAATAAAGTTAGTATTAGCTGGGAGCTCTAACTGCTTTGAAAATATAACTTTACATTATACAATTTATTAATGAAACAACATTATAACGTAATATATTGAAATTTGTTTCCAATATAAATAACTTCCCCCTCAGTAAAATAATAACTGTTTCTCTACAAGGAAAGGCAAAACTAATTAAAACTATGAATTATTATTTGTTATTTTGCAGCAGCAAAATGCCTCACTACACTCATAATATACATTTTATTGTTTCAGTTCTAGAACATTTTTTAGAATTAAATATAGTCAACAATTATCTTAAATAACCCTGCGTTTATTATATAACCATTGAACCATTGCTGAAGTAATTATTTCTCTTAGAAAATATATGTAATACGTACATCGATTGGTCGACCACAAAATATAACATTTCTAGAGCGTTCAAGCAATCAACAGAAGTTTATCGATCATATTTCAAAAATGTATTTATGTATTGCAGGAAAATCAGTTAACGTACCAATGATTCTCGTTTTATAATTAGCTTCAAAACTGCACAAGCTTTGTCAAATAAACTTATAGAACATTCTAGTCGGAGTAATATCAAATACATAAATAAGTGAACTTCTGTATCGATACAGCTTGTTAAACAA
This sequence comes from Amphimallon solstitiale, assembly GCA_963170755.1. Taxonomy (NCBI): domain Eukaryota; kingdom Metazoa; phylum Arthropoda; class Insecta; order Coleoptera; family Scarabaeidae; genus Amphimallon; species Amphimallon solstitiale. The sequence goes on along the minus strand of OY720678.1, from coordinate 124,820,286 downwards.
AACCAATTATAGTATAATTATGTAGAGCATTTAATCTCCTAGTCATAAATGTAGGTAATCTAATAAATATTAACCACGTGCAAACTAAAAGTAAGGTTTATGCAAATTACTAAAATGAAAATTCTCAATTGCAAAACCCACAATTTTTGAATCAAGTTTAAATTGCAAATGCTTATCTATTTCTGAGAGAACAGGATTTGCATACATTAAGAATTAAAATACAAATCGTACTTATTATTATATAGTCTGACTAAAAGTAAGGTTTATGCAAATTACTAAAATGAAAATTCACAATTCCAAAACCCACAAATTTTGAGTCAAGTTTAAATTGCAAATGCTTATCTATTTCTGAAAGAACAGGATTTGCATACATTAAGAATTAAAATACAAATTGTACTTATTATTATATAGTCTATCTTCAGATTAGGGTTGACAAAAGGACAAAAAAATATATAAATAAATAAATATATGTTATATATTTATCAAGAAAGGTACATTTCAATACTGTACTGTCATAAAAAGTATTCCGAAACTGCATTATATGCTCATTGCTATTTAGAAAGAAGTTATTAAAGGCTTTCGATATTTCTTTCATTATAATCTTTCTAACTACTGATTATTTTTCCAATATCAGAAACCACTACAGCAGAGGATTTGTGCAAGATTGTTTAAAAGTATTTTAATCAAGCTGGTTTGGACGTGAACATGTTTATATCTGTAAAAACAGACGGGGCACCAGTAATGCTTAGGTGTAGGAAAGGTTTGGTTCAACCACTCAGCAGTGATCCAAAATTCAATGAAAATTTGATATCCTTCCACTGTATTATTCACCAAAGTGTGTTATGCTGCACTTTGAATCCCAGTATTTAGAATAAATGCAAACAGCGATACAAATAATTAACTTTATAGAAGCAAAATCATCTCTCAAGCATCGTCAGTTAGAATAATTTCTTGAAAAGACTAATGCTCAGTTTGACGACTTGCTGCACCACAACAATGTGAGAGTATTGGAGGACATCAAAGGGTTTGTTTCAACTAATAATCAAAGTATAGCAAGTGAGCATTTAGGCTTCCTCCTTGACATTGAAGGGAACGTGGCAACCATCGCATTTTTTACTGTTCTTTTTAGGCATCTGAATCTTATATACCTAAAACTACAAGGCAAAGATATACTTGTGTGCGAACTTTTCTCTGAAGTAAAGATTTACTTCAAAAAGGACTGATCTCTTCTCCGAAGATGTTGGCGGAGAACGTTTACACTTTCCACGCCTTAATATGTCAGTTTTCACAGTAACGAGGGTATTGACATGAGCCAATAAGAAGATTTGTTGGAAAAACTTAAATCAGAATTTCAATAAAGATTTACTAACTTTGAAAAATTGAGAACGTTGTGTAGCTTGTTAACAACAATTTTTCACTTATTTCCAGTGGTGTATGGATCAGTGACGCGGCAGATTTCGAGAGCAACTATGCTGCCCTACAGTTGGAAATAATCGAGTTTCAAAAAGATGGTCCTGAAAGGGTATTTATGCTCAAGTTCCAAACACTCTTGGAAGTGACCAATTTTGGATTAAAAATATGTGCAAAAAAGGTATCCAGAACTCAAAGCTTTAACCATAAAATGTTGTACCATGTATGGCTCAACTTAGTGTGTGAAGTAACAGTCTCAAAAATGAACGTCATTATATACCGGTACAGCTCTCGAATCACAGATGATCACCTTAGGAGCTTGATGAGAATTAGCTGCAGAAACATCACCCCAAATTTCCAGCAGTTTATTCAAAACAAAACGTGTTATTTTTCCCATTGAATATTAACCACGATAACTTTGTGAGAAATGTTCCTTAATTTATATGTACTTTAAAGTGATTTTTTTGTATTCCAAATATCATAATAAAAAACTTGATTTGATTTTTTGCATAACTGACTCCAAAGAAAAGTTTTACTAAGCAAAGCAAATAGCCTAGGTTAGTAGATTAGTTGGTAACATGGGAAAAGGGCCGGTAGATGGAGTTTGGGGGGAGGGAGTTAAGTTTTCTGGACAGCCAAAGTTTAACAATGTTTAGAAACGTACCTACAGAAAAAATAATTGGTGACCACTGGTATATACAGTTAAAGAATATCATTCATATACTCACAAAGAACAAATAAACAATTTTAGAAATCTTCACACAATTTCATATTTAGTGAATGTGACATGTAAATATCTGTCTGCGTACATACGTAGAAAAAAGATTCGTATCTGTACAGGAAGTCTAGAACACGGTAAGATTTAACAATTACCCGTCCAATAAAAAGACCCGTGCCTGAAGAAAGCTCACGTGAACGGATGTCCGTACACACTTTGAATCTGCAATGAGTAATTGAAAAGAGATCAAAACCGCTACCGCAATTATGCAAATATTTATTTACTCTCGATTGCGTTTGACGCAAAACGACAGCAAATCTAGACCAGTTTAAAACGTTTTAAATTGCAAACTAACTGTTACGTTTGAGCTCTTCCATTAACGTGTAAGTAATTCGCTCGTCAAGTTGAGAGATCTGTCAATATGTGTGCTTAAAATTAATTTTAACTGTTCGACGGTAAGTGCACCATCGGGTATTTTCCAATAAATATTTTATTTAAAAAATTAAACACGCCTTTAATTAACTTGTGATAGTAACGTCAGTGCTTTAGTTTGCGATAAATTACATTACTGTAAACTCGCATTTCTCTTAACCGTGCTGTTTAAATGCAGTTGTGTAAGCAATTCTGTATGCTTTTACAAAACTATTTAGTATATATTTAAAGTATAAAGCAACAGGCACTTCGAACGTGTTTACAATTAGTCACAAAGTCTTCGTTAACGAAAGTTACTTTCAAAATGGTTCAAGTTAGATTTTTTTTAATGTCCCAAAGAGACAGTGTTTTCTTTTTCAATTTTTACAGTCTCCTCAACCGGGAAATACTTCTTGCTGATCGAGCGATGCGTGCGCCAAATGTGACACCCGGCTGCCTTTTTCCTGGTTTTAACTTTTCCACTGCTTCTACAATCCCGCTCAATTGTATATTTGTTGTTGTCTCTTCAGTTTCTTCAGGCAAAAGTTCTTCTGTGTCGACTTTTCCACCTGTTTCAGCTTCAAACAAATCGCAAAAATATTCATACCATATATCCATTATATCCTGTTCTGAGGTTAGAATTCGTCCTTCTTTATTCCTTATATATTGGAGGTGCATACTGCTGTGATCTTCACATCATTGATATAATTATATTAAGAATTAGTTAAGTTATTGAAAAAGAACACTAATTTTATTTTTAAAATTGTTTATTTTAAGATTTAGGCATTAGTCAAAACAAGTAATAGTAAGTAGAATAAGTTGCCCACATTTAAAGAGGAACTGATGTACCAAAATAAACATGAATTGTTGATACACATTAGACAAATAAATGTGAATTTAAATATAAATAATGGTACCAATTCATAAGAAAGTTTTTGATAATACTACTTAAGATATAGTAAATACCTGTAACTTATAAATCAATGGGTAAAAAGGATATAAATCAAAACACTTCTAGTACGAAGTGACAGATCGTAAATAAGAATGTTTTATGTAAACAGTAACTGTATAAATTAAAAATACAATTGTTAGTTCTTGTATGCATAACACAGGGGCTTCAAAGACTATGGAAATGGTCATGTGTGGTTTACAAACCTGCAAAAGAAAGATGCAGTGTCAATATTGTTTACAGCTTTCTGCAAATCGATGTACTACCAGAACAGAGGGCATGGACAGAACTTGGAGACAATGTGACGGAGGCGACTGATCTTTGTGCTGCAGGCTCCGTGAGAAAGATTCCAGTTGTCTATAACGTGTTCACGATACTACCTAAACCAGGTATTTCTAAAAGAAAAATAAGGATAACTTTAGTAAATGGAAAAAGAAAATATCTGAAATGAAAAAGGCAATGCGTTCATATACAAGTACAATGAGGTACTATACTAAGAAGGAAGAAAAGATATACCTACCGAAGACGAAACATAACAAGTTTGTGAAAAACTTTTAATAACAAACAATTCAAGGTGCCGCCATTAGTGTATAAACTGTCAAAGACTGCGAATGTGGCAAGTTAAAGAAAAGAGACAAGAAAGATTTTATCACAAACGTTTCAAAAAATCAATGCCAACCTAAACTTTAGTTTGACGGGAGAGGCGCTACAAATTGCCGATAGCAATTGTTTTTTTTTATATAAGCGAAAAACAAGAATCGACTTGTTGGAAGATTAAGTTTGTATTTCAAGCTAGAAAAACGTAAAATTTTCTAAAAAGAATAAATTATTGGGATAGCGAGGGTGAGAGTAGGGTCGATACACTACCTTTCAACTCACGATTAGTTTATTTGTATTAAGATTTCATTTTTTAATTTAGTTTTCTTTTAAATAATTTTCATTGAATTAATTTTTTTGTATTACTAATTTTTAAGATGGACGATATGAATAAGGCAGAATTTGATAAAATATATGACGAAATAAAGTAAGTTTTCAAATAAATAATTCTATTTGGGGATAATTAATGGTGTTAGACGTACTGAAACTACTATATGAAAATATTTGCTTTTAGTACAACGTTGAGCATTATTAATTAGATGAATATTATGTTGTTTAGTAATAATAATTCATTTTTTTTTAAGTAATGAAAGGATAGTTAATGGTGTTGGACGTGCTGAGAGTACTATGTGAGGATATTTGCTTTCAGTAAATCATTAGGCATCATTAATTATTATATAGTCATTTTAATTTAATATTTCAAACAAAATAAGTACGAATAAATAAGGATGTTTTTGGTGGGCAGGTGTTAAGCCACTAGAGGTACAATGTGAGAATGTTTGCAGCTAGCGATTAGTATAGGCCAGTTTCAGAGCATTCACGTTGCAAAGTTCTAGATTACCAAGGCACTATGTGAAAATGTATGTCTTGGTGAAATAGAATCAGCTTCGTATTAATAAAATTTCTTATCAAGAATCAATGATTTTCTTTTATTTAAAAGAACAGGATAATTATTCTTACAACTGTCATTATAGATATATAAGCCTTACACAAGCATTATAACTCGAAAATGGGTGGTAGAAATGTTTTCTTTCTCATTATTTGTAAAACAAAACTAGATATAGATACAGTTTAGCAATGCTATTTACGATTGATATTCTAATAAAATATAATTATATTTTCTATATGAGATTTAGACCTTTTGTTTAATTTTTAACCTTATCCCAAACAAAAACTGAATAAGAGGTATACCAGAAAAGAAGAAGTAAATCACTGCAAGAATTCACAAGAACTTTAAAAAAAAACTATGCTGTTAAGGAATAAGCTTACAAGTAGACTATTCTATTTTTTCTTATATTATTCATTAGCATTGTTGCATCCACAGCATATATATTTAAGGGCTGTACCCAACGTGTGGCACTGTTATATTTTCATTTCAAATAAGAAATTTACCATTTATAACAGTGTAACAGCTACAGCAATACGTAATGTTTTCAGGTTCTATATAGCCGTTTCGAATTTCCTTTTTCTTGTTCTTCCATTTTCGTTCCAAAGACTGTCCAGGATTTTTAATTTGCTACTTTAATCAATACTTTAATTGTGATCTTTTCTTCCTGTATTCTTCAAGGTCAGTATTGTTACCGATTTCCAGATATTTTTCCAGCATATTTTCTTTTCTTTTACTGCACTCTTAATTTCTTCACTCTACCAGGGCGTATGTTCTTCCTCATACCTTCTTTGCTGCGTTCACAAGTATACTCTTGATAATTCGCAAAATAAATAAAGTATAAATTCTCTGCCGGTATTTATACTTGATGTCGTCCTCTTGATGTCTGCAACTTCTTATATTTTCAAATACTTTTACAGCTTATTTCGTATCCTCTTTTCACTCTTACATCCAATGCCGATTTCCACTCTGCTGGTTTAAGCAATAAGTCAATACTTCCGTGGTATATTTATGGGTATTTGCAGTGTAAAATTGAAGTATCAAATCTATTGAAATCTTAAGAAACACGAACTTCAATAAAATATCTGTATTAGATAGATTTTCACTCATTTTGTTTGTACTTTTTGCCTAGCTAGAAGCATTGCTAAATAGTATATGTGAAAAGTAGATTCTATGTACGTATAAATGATAAATTACATTTTATTATTATATAACATACAAATGGATATCTGATTTATGATATTTTACAATTTACATTCCTTTTTATCTAGCATTTTAATTTCGAAATGAAATATGCACAAGTACGTACTGCTTTTAATCAATATTCTTTATGTAATCTGTTTTTGTTGAGGGCTGTGTCCGTTTTGTATAAACAAATTAAAGGTCACGTTGTGATTTATTGTGAAGAATACTAAATGTTACTCTACAATATAAATAAGTTGTTTTTCAGATATGTTTAAAATTTATTATTTAAATGAATCCATTATCAATTATACATCGCTTGCGTCAAATTCGTGTCAAGATTAAATAACGATATTCTAATGGATAAACAGTTTGTACGTAAAAGAAATCTGTAAAGTTAACATAGTATATAATATAATTGAGGATTTGATCACTGCACTATAAAAATATTAAAGTAAATATATTATGCTGTATTGTAACAATAATTGACTTACTGCTACCGGACCTACGTCGCATTAAGGTAACAGACTAAATTAGGGATAGAAAACGGAGAAACGCAATAGGGGTTGATGTAACTGGATAACGCAGGGCCGAGCTAACTCAGTCGCAGACGGCGTGACGGTTCAGGAAAATAAGAACACCTAAAAGTAGAGCGTCGGTCGGCAACGACGCTAGCGACGTTGTCCGGGCACCAGGACACTATGCTATCTTACAGATAACCTACCTGCGCCTCCTACGAGCTACCACTGGCTGTGTCCCTCCAGCGGGTTACCTATTGAACTCCCTGTATATTCGCAGCACCTAATCTTATGTACGTGCTTGTCACAATAATAATATTTAAGATATGCAGAGGTAAAAGAAATAAAAGAAAAGGTATTACGTAATGTAACAAGATTTAATTAAATCTAGTGTGTTGAATAGTTCTTTTTTTTTTAAAGTAAAAGATGAAGTTAAGCAATACAAAAAAAAGGATAGCAAACGTTGACAGAAATTAATTAAAATATAATGAATTGATAACTAGACAGTTGATAATATAAACAAAGCGTTAGGTAACATTAATAAAAAAAAATTGAAAGAAAATAACAAGTCTTAATACTTGACATAATCTCTGCGTCTCAGCAGTTGATGGTTGGTTGCGGAAACGTTTCTTCACCTCACATGATATAAGTACAAATGATGTCATGGACACGCCACAACGGCAATGTTAATACAAAAGTGTAAATATATACAAATATAAACGCAAGAAAATTAATATCCCAGTATGAAAGACTTAGTTTAATAATGTGAAAATTCACTAAATAACAACGCCAGGTTTGAATACGAACTAAATTAATTTAAATGAAGGATATTTAATAGCAGAGTCAAATATTTAAAGTCAAAGTTTAGAAAAGAAGTTTTATAAAATACAAAAAAAACACTGAGCTTCCCGAACCAAAATTTGCTCTTACAAAAGTGTTTTTATCTCGCTCAGGAAAATTAAATGATCATCGTGAAAGTCAAATTTGCAAAAGAAATATTATCAAAAATTAGATTAAAAATTCAACACATCATAAGTCATACAATAATTTTAACGGTAAAGAAAATACTAGGTATAATACTAATTTAAATAATATCTCTCCAAGAGATATAGTGATATAATTATGAATTTACTAAAATTAGTTACAATTAAATATTCGTCACAATATAGAGCTACAGAATCACGGTAGTGACAAAACCAAAATTTCTAGTTAAACTGAATGTTACATAAAAAAAGAAATAACGGTAATTTAATTAGGATTAAATTGTGACCTCGCCGTAAACTAAGTGGTGCGATAGTTAATAAAGCCACTCAAAATTCTTAGGTCAAATTTTAGGCAAGATAATGTCCGGCACTCTGGCGTAAAGACGTCGAAAAACAGACGTAAAATATGATGTAAAATTACAACATTAGTTGCACTTATCTGGCAAAATGGACGCCGGAAGATCGCTGCGAGAGTCCAAAATGGCGGTGACCCCCCTCGTTGGAAAAAAATTCTACTTCAACAGGCGGCTGGATGATGAGATGCAACTACTGCGGCAACGATAAAAACCTCCGCGCTCTTCGATGAAATTGCGGGGCAATAACACCAGAAATACAGCTACTGAGGGCTTTTGAGCCCGTCAAAAGAATCCTAACGGCTTCTGAGGGCTTTTGTGCCCATCAAAAGAATCCTATTAAATTCAGAGAAGAAAAGAACCAAAGATAAAATCCCGAAAATTTAACACAGAGTTTCAAACACTTACCCCAATATGAAAAATAATGGAGATTCCACGGTAAACGACTTACAAGTCACTTCAGGGTGCAAAATTTAAATTAACAAAAGAAAACCAACACATGGCCATACGTGAACTTTTTTCGGTAACGGTACATCGGTAGAAATTCACGTTAATAAACCCAAAATTAAGGTAACGGTAACTTCTGCTTACTCCATTAAAGCCGCAATCGCGAGAATATCTTACATAGATAATGTAATTAAATTACTAAGGGGAGTTAAGCAATTTGCACACACTGTTCTTATACAAGATACGACTATCAAGTGAAGTGGAAACGGGAAATCTCTTCCTTCACAATTGCGCGTTCGCTACACGCATCTCTCCAAAACATAAAGACACGAAAATACCTCAAAATGGACGGCGGGAGCATTCAAATAAAATAACAACCACAAGTCTGAGTTTGACCATAAAGGGAGTTAACACTGTGACTCATAGATAAACGCAAACACGAACATGACTTAGACGAAAAGAAAATAAGCGAAATACCCAACAATTGTACGAAGAAAATATAACGTCGGCAGTACGATAGGAAAGTCACGTACTAACCAGTTGGTACACGTGTCGAGCACAGACAGCTGAGCGACATAACCCAGATTTGACAGAAAGCAACAAAACAAACCTCCACACGTAGTTTCCATTTTATTATACGAAAGAACAGAATTTCTGCAGGTAACTAACGAAATACCCAAGCTCTAATCAAACGCTGCAGAAGACGGTCAAAAGAACCGATCCAAAACTTATGTTTCAGAGTACTAGCGACCCTTATCTTCCACTGGGGTTTCAAGGAAGAATTACAGAAGCTTCTACTACTTAGAATAACGATGATAGGGTAACAAGCGATCTGCAAACAATTAAAAGTATGCTCACCATTCCAAGCATTTCCCCATTTTAATACTTCTTACATTTTTAGTGAGCTAACTGCGAAGGGAAAACAAAGAATAATAATCGGGCCTGCTCGAGATACTGTGTTTGGGAATACGCAAAAACACGTGAATCAGTCAACACATCGACCTGACCGTCGGCTCGGAGCACTACAAGCCACAAACAAAATGCATTATGTAGAGATCGGTCGTAATAAATAAGTAGACACTAAAAAAAACCTAGACAAGGCGTAAAAGCAACTGCAAATGCAGAAAATACGAAACTACAGGTAGGGTAGAATAAGCTAGAGCTAAGATAATTAGAATTAGTTACTTAGATACAGAGGTTTTCACAAAAATAGAGTATAATTGCTCGATAATACACAAAACCAATCTGTCAATTTCTCAGTACGTGATTTAGGGCTCTGAAGGCTCAAAAATAGGTTTAGTATACACGCAGGTATACGGCAGGCAGTCTTAGCAACCGGTGAAACAAACAATGTACAGGGTACGCCCAAAAAGTTACGGGCTTATACAAAATCCACGTATTTAGACAAAGACACAAAATCTTTCGGGAACCAAAACAAAAGTAAATTTTACAGCGTAACATTACCATATGTCTTTTAAATCTCAATATGTGGAAGGGGTTGAATATTAATTAATAGGCATCTTCTGAGTGATAGTATTGGTCCATTTTCGACATTATATTAACTCTGGTCTAATTTTACCATAGTCTTATTTATTTAAACAATTAAACTTCAAGATTTTAAATTCAAAGTATTATAGGTTATTTATTTTCGAAATGTCAGGTACAAGGCAACTTGGAAATATCAAAATCACTATGTTCATAATTTACATAGAAAACATTCTTATCTTGAAGCTTCAAGATTTTAATTGCTATACATTGGTATCATATTGTAATACATTTTATATTTTCTTAGTACGTTAAGGCAGTATTACTTATTTTTACATGTTAAAATTTTGATATATATATTTTCTACTCTCCTGATTCAATTTTTCCAAGGCATACTTGAAATATCTCTCCATTTGGGTATAATATGAAAATAATCTTATTTTAATTACATTTATAACAAATTCTACTCACATATCTTTTTAAACACCCGATTATCATATTCCCAAAGCCTTGTAATTTTTTGTACCTAACTCTTAAAGTAACAGTATTTAAAATCACTGTAATATCCATAAAATTAAATGATTCTAATAATGTATTGTAAGTTTAAAATGAATGAAATGTTAAACAAAAACACTAAAACACCTTCACCACACTAAAGCACAAAAATGGCTAAATACGTATTTCAACAACTAAGTTGTCATCATCAGTAGCACTGATTAAAAATCGCGCTGTCTACACACCGTAGCGTACAGTACAACACTGATTTCGTGCTTTAGTGTGGTGAAGGTGTTTTAGTGTTTTTGTGAAGTTTCAAGCCACAGACTCCAAGTTTAGTTTCTTAATGAAATGTTAAGATTAAAAATTAGTGTTATTGACCCCTCTATATTCTCAATAAAACAGAATTCTGTCTCATTATAATGTAGGATAGTATACCTCTTGGTTTAGATCCTAGCTAAAAATAAAATGTTATTCAATTATATCTATGGATGTTAAATTGATTACTGCATACGCCATTCACTGACCTTATACGTATTTCTTCATAAACAAAGCCCCCAACGTGCTAAATGTCCTTTACATTAATTATTCTATGCTCCTAATAGGTAATCCCAATCAAGATGACATCTATACGTATAGATGTTATCTTCCTATCAGCTTCAACCCCTATACACAGATGCCATGAAGATCAGATCATTTACATCTAACTTATTAGTCGTAAATTCTGTTACATGCTATACAACATTAGAGGGCTCTCCCACTAACTAAACATATCTAAAGATGAGTATTTTGTATTTTATACGTTAACATATAAAAGCTCTTCTATTTGTTTTTATTTTTAGAATTCCAGTACTTTATTACAAAGATGAAGATTAAAATCCAGAACATATAAAGACAGGCAACGAGATATTATGTCAACATGCATTTATATGAAATACAAACATAACCTGTATACTTACTAAAGGGAGTATTTTTTAATGCGTAAAAATTTATTTCTACCATTCACTCTTACTTGTTTCAGACAACAACAATGTACATGAATTAAATGTTTAATATTTATTCATAAGCATCGGGACGTATAAAATATGAATAATACATAATGAAAGTCATAAGATATGATACTTAATCATATAAGAAATTATGAGGCAGTCTCTACATACATCGAAGAAATAATAGCACTTTGAGATAAAAAAATTGTCTTCGCTTAGGCCGCTTCGAAGGACTTTACTTTTATTAATGTTTCTTAAAGGTAAGATCTAAGGAGGCCGATAGCTGAAGGAGCAAAGCGAAATGAACCCAATGTACACTGAAAAAGCTCATGGTCAATCTTCTCAAATGTTCTCGAGAGATCAGTGTATATCACATCAATTTGTTCGCGCCTGTCCAAAACTTCAGAAATATACTGAGTAAGTACTGCTAAATGCGTGACTGTAGACCTTCCAGAAAGAAAACCGTGTTAATCAATTGAAATAAAGAGCGTACATACAAGTAGAGTGAGAAGTTCGCAGAGCGAAACTGGAGTAAAGAAACATAATTCTAAAAATGATTTTATTCTTCATTATAGTCTCCATTAACTTCAATAAAATTAGCCCAATGGTTCTGCAATAATTTTATTCCACATCGGAAATGTTTTTCAGGAAGGTCTGCGACATACCCCTCTACGGCTGCTGCAGCTCCTTCATTCGACAAAACATGCTTTCCACGGAGGAATTGTCACAGATTTCGGAACAGATAGAAGTCGCTTAGAGCCTAATCTGGGCAATACGAAAGCTGATCAAGTAATTCGTACTTCCATTCATTGAATTTATACATTGGCAAAACACGTTTGTGAGCAGGTGGGTTGTCTGGGTGAAAAATTATTTTTTTATGCTGCAGACCAGGTCAATTGATCTAAAAGGTTACAATAATATTCAATTTGTTTTTCCGTTTTCCAGATAGTCAATGAACAAAATCCCTTTATTATCCTAAAAAACTGAAGCCATAACCTTTTTTTGGAGTTTTGGAGCTGAACATCTAGTCCACTGTAAACGTTCCTGTTTCAATTTGTATAGATCCAAGTCTCATTCATAGTTATGAAACAACGCATAAAATTGGTTCTATTCTTCTTAAAACAATCCAAATGACGCTGAGAAATTTCCTTTCGAGCGAGTTTTTGTTGAATTGTGCTGCACCACTTTGCCAAGCAGCTTCTTCATTTGTAATTTGTTATGCAAAATATGCCATACCCCTTCGTCCGGGATGCTTATGGTAAAATCAAATTCACGCATAGTCACAAAGGGTCTTCAGAAATAATAACGTGTATTTACTCAATGATTTCTGGTGTTGATGCGCTTTTTGGACGTTCACTGCGTGGTTCCAAACCATTATTTTTGAAGGAGCACATTTACTGCACGATGCTTCAAATTTTTCATTACAAAAAAATATAATGATACGTCAATTTTAATTGACTTGTCAACAGTGACAGAATTGACAGATGAAAATTTAACCTAACCTAGGTTCATATAAAGAGTTCTTCGATTTAATGGACTACAATTTGTAATTCTACCGTTTACTTATAGAACTTCTCACGGATATAGAAAGGAACATAGAACTCGCTCGAATAAATTGGGGAAGTTAGATAATATGGAGAAGAGTCTATAGCTAGATTGCAAGGCGCGATCTCCCTTTTTGTGGACAGGTACAATCTTAGTTCTTTCCCATCGCACAGACGGGTATTTGAGCATTCTACGATTCTACGCGGCCAAAAGTGAATTTCACAACATTGGAAAAACCATCTTAAATCAACTACCTGAGTCAAGGGACATTCCAGTGAATAATACGCAGCATCTCCCACCCTTTTCCCGTGGACGCTGTGCTGGCAGCGTCATTAGAAACTTGGGCATCAAACCTAGCATACGTGACTGTTCTCGGCGATTTTTTGAAAACCTTAATTTTTAAAGCGAATAATTATTTTTCTACGTTAATTTTGTGCGGAAAAGTGATGGATTCTGATTCTACAGGTAATTTTCTATTCTAGTGCAATATTGCTTTTTCTATTTTATTCTATAAATGTACTCCTTTGATGACGTAAAAGTAACATCTATAATAAGCATGATTTTTCAGAGAAGTTTATGTTCATCAACGTATTACTTACAGTATCGAGATAGATCCGGTGTCCTTTCTTATTAATATTAGAACTTTAGAGTATTGAGTAGTAGATAATCAAAAAGTTTGCCGCGGAAAAGCGCCGATAAGCAAAATCTCAGTAACTTAATTTTTTTCCTACGAAAATGTCTGAATATGCGAATGATGTTGCATGTATTACAAAGGAACATTATGCTTATTTCAGGAGCAGTGGGTACTTCGGGAGTACGGATAGTGACCCGCAAATACTTATTCAACCTCATGAAAACTTATAGCAACTCAAATTTCGAACAAAAACTAAATTGCTTAGAAGACCAACTTTTGTCGCGTGAAGAATTCACTGAAGACCAATACAAAAAATTTAAACGCAGTTTCGCACATTTCAAATCCGAAGTGAAATCAAGATGGACCATAACACATAAAAAGGAAGATCTTTTTCTCAAAAACAATCACCTGTGGTTAGAAGGAACATTTGAAATTCCGGTGGCTACGCAATATCAGCCAGGTCGACCTCGAAAATCGTTTGGACGATCCAGTGAAACGAGTAAAAGAAGGAAAACAGAGGAGATTCGTTTTACTTTAGAAGACGGTATTATTATTCAGGCAGCACAAGTTGAGTTACGTAAATCTGGAAAAAAAGATGCTTCCAATGTACTAAAAGATATTACTTGCACCCCAAGACGAGCAACAAAATACAAAATAGCATATGCCACTTCCAAAAGTGAAAACGCTTTGCATCTGACACCGTTCCAAACATTGAAAATGTTTATAGATGCTGATTTAACACGAGGATAATGTGAAACAATTCGAAATACTAATAAAAAGTTCTTCCCGTGTTATAGTTTAATACAGCAAGCAAAAAAAGTGTTATCCGCCCCGAGAAGAATGCACAGTGACGAGTACCAACGCCGAAAGCCTATTGCATTCTTTAATCGATATTACCGTTAAACGCTTATCTGATTTCCTTGAGAGGTGTTATCAACAATACTAGAGCAAGAAAGGGATACATTAAAAATTATATGTAAATGGGGACGCGATGGGTCGCAGCAATCACAGTTCAAGCAAAAATTTGATGAAGAAGGTGATCTAGATGCCAATATTTTTCAGAGCTGTTTTGTACCTGTGCGATTAGTTTGTGGCAAAGATTGTGAAAGAGTGTTGGGGGAAAATCCCACACCTTCTTCTCCACCGTTCTGCCGCCCAATTAGATTCCGTTTTGTGAAAGAGAATACTGATATGACAAATGAAAAGATGAAGTACGTTCAAAATTCCATAAACTCTTAAATAGCAACTGAGGTTGATATTGACGGAAAAAAGTTTTTCGTCAAACATCTGTTCATAATGACAATGGTTGACGGAAAAGTCTGCAACGCAGTTACTGGCACAACATCTACGAATCGTTGCTACATCTGTGGTGCGACTTCAACCAACTGGATAATAAAAAACAAATATCTTTTGAAGCTATTGAATTTGGGCTGTCGATTTTACATGCCAGGGTAAGATTATTCGACAGCATTCTCCATTTGGCATACAAATTGCCCATAAAGAAATACAGAAAAAGAAAAACAAAAGAGGAAAAACAAATGGAAAAAGAGAGGAATACAGAAATACAGGACAAATTTTGCAACGAAACTGGTATGTTAGTGAATATGTCAAAAACAAATTTTGGTAATACGAATGATGGCAACACGAGTAGAAGATTTTTTTGAGGATCCTAAATTAGCTTAAGAGATTAGAAACATCAGTTACGATTTAATTTATAGGTTGAAAGTCATACTGAAAACCATTTCATGCGAATTCTTGATAGATGTAGAAAAATACGACAAATATGCACTGAAAACTGTTCGTTTATATGTCGAATTGTACCCTTGGCATCCAATGACACCAACAATGCACAATATACTAATTCACGGAGCAGTCATAATAAAAAATGCATTGCTACCTATTGGTCAATTATTTGAGGAGGCAGCAGAAGCTCGTAACAAGCATTTTATGACATATCGCCAAGACTTTTCAAGGAAATTTTCTAGAGAGTCCTGTAATAAAGATACATCCAACCGAGTCCTCTTGAGCTCAGATCCCTTGCTCAGTAGTATAAACACTTTTAAAAAAAGAAAATTTACTTCGTTTCTTTCTGAAACCATCAATATGCTTCTGCCAGCACAGTCAAACCCAATGGTTCTTCCATCTAAAAACGACTAAGGGGAATTTATTTCTGAAGAAGTTTAATTTGTAATTTTTTTCTTCCTAAACCATATTTTTCATAAAATAAGTGTATATATATATATACTTACAAACACTATAGTTGTATCCTTTATACCGTTTAGAAGCAATCTAAGCATAAAAAATTCTGGCCGCGTAGAATGCTCAAATACCCTTATGTGCATCGCTTAGAAAATACTCCAGAAGAAATCGATAATGAAATAATTAATTTAAGAGGAAAAGCAAACATATATCTGTAGTTACAAATCAAGAAACTAGGTATAAGGTAATCAACAGCTGTTTATTAGGAAAAGTAGCCATATATTTAATTAGATCGTCTCGGGTACTTCCGACAAAGAATGAGTTAAGGGATTATATACTGATTCAGGATAAGTTGTAGTCGAAGATATTGTATATGTGACTAAGAAGAATTAAGCTAAATATTAACAATGTCAATGGAATCAGAAAAGTCCTAGCCTTTACTGTCACGAATATTAACAGGTATCTTTGTGGAGAGTATTTTTGTCCAAAGAAAGCTCTATAAGATAGAAAGGGCTTCATTGATTCCTCAATTCCTGTGAGATAATATATATAATTATCATGTATTTGCTTTTTAATCAGTTTTTGATAGAATAATATTGAACGAAGAACGGCGGCATGGGGTATTCCCGATATTGTACTAAAATAGTTGGTTCGAGTCTCCTAAATTGCAATATAAAAGTTTCAGCGAAATTTACAATACACAAACAGTGTAAATAATATAAATTAAAATGTATTTGTTTTACGTTGACAATAAAAAGTAAATTATTTACTTCTATATTTTGTTATTAAAGTAAAACGCGGACATGGGTATCGATTTTAGTTCAAAATAGACATATTTGTCTATGACGTAATAATTTAACAACAGGCCCTAATTAGGAGGATATATTTACTTTCGTTTAACAGCAAGAGAGGAATAATATTACCTTTATTATGTTGGAGCTAATTATAGCTTAAATCGAAAGGACAGGTTGATGAAAGCGAAATTAATTGACATTTCTGCCTCGGACGTTGAAAACGTTAAATTAAAAGAGGGTGGAATAAACGGTCACTGCGTGCGTGGGAAAGTATTCGTATAAATATATACTACAACCATGCACCAGCCGGAAGTTAGGCAAGTACCTGTTTAATCAAATATCGCAGAAAACGTATTAGTTGTAATAGCTCAAATGCTTATGAAATATTATTCTATTTAATACGACAATAAAATAAATTAAGTTCAAATACAAAATTAGTACATATTTTATTCAGCAATCTTTCTTATCTTACATCAATTTCTCAAGCGTAAATGCAAAGAAGGAACCTCAGAAATAGAAATTTTACTATTATATAAAAATTATTATCAACAAGGTAATCGAAGTGTCTGTCGAAATATGTAAAATGTGTAAAATACTTCCCCTGCTTTAAACTTGATCGTAATTACATATCATTAGAATTATTATTTGGTATTATATTCTCTTCTCAATCTGTCTATACTTCAATAAAATTTATTCTCTCTTTAAGTTTTTCTTTTCAATAATAATCACTGAAAAATTTTTAATACAAAAATATTTACTTATTATATTCACTTATAAAGAGTTTTCAAAAAGGAAAAGCCAACGCAACTTTTATCTTTTTAAACGCAATGCAGAACGTTTTGCATTGTATGATGGCCATTAAGAGTTGATTAAATTAATATATAATTATATTAGCCGATCTTCAACTATTTCTGAGATATAATGATTTTTCATCGAAAATTTTACAACTTTTAAAGACTTGAATTTCATGTATTTAAGTTCTTTACAATTACATACCAGTCGCTGAACTTAGAAATTAAATGGAACAATCTGTATATTCGACTGGCAATGAAAAGTACTAAAAATTTACTATTTAAAAATACCTACTTTCTTGTGTATGTTGGCAATGTTGGAAAAATTATAGAATATCATATCTAGATGAATAAGATTAAGATGTATCAATTTAAAAATAATAGTTATTACGCATTACATGTCTTAAAATAATCGACGCTCAGGATTTAGCCCAACATTGGGCATAATCCTGAGCAGTGCTGCCAGAGTAGATAGCAGTCTCTGTTTTTTCCGAGGCAATGTGCAGACCAATTTCCGTCTTTCTGTGAACTATTTGTTCCAGGGATTTGTTAAATTTGAACAAAAGTTCTACCACATCCTCCGTTTCTACTATGAGTAGTAGATCGTCGGCATACGCTATTGTTGTGGCTCCACCCATAAGATGCACGTTTAAAATTTGATAGTACAAAATATTTCATAGCGTTGATCGCAAAACTGAACCCTGTGGTACAACAAAATGGACCTCCACACTACTTTTTTTATGAGAAAAATAGTCCTCTTTAATGTTGATGAGGTATCGCGCCAAATTCTTTCTAACATTTCTAACATCCAGTGCTACCATTGCAACCCACGAAGTTTCTGAGGCTCCAACCGTCCTGATCAGCTCTTCGAACGCATGCACACTTGATTTCTATTGTACAAAGCCAAATTGCCTCTGTGACAGCCCGCCAGATCTCTCTAGGTCTTCTTCAAACCTGCATTTTAACAGACTTTCCCAGAACACTTAAAAAACAGATAGGTCTAAATGAGGTATCTTGCGCCATTGACTTCTTGGGCAACAATACTATAATGGCTCAGTGCCATTCTGATGAAAAGCGCTGTTGCCCCAAGAGATGATTAAGAAACCCTCCAGCAGTACCACAAGGATCACTGTCATAAACACATCCTATGCCTCCATACTTAGATGGTCTAATTTACCCTTCTTCATTTTGGCCAAAGCGCTTCTGGGTTCATCTCCCCCCCCCCTTGAATTATAAATGACAAACATTTAGTGCACTCTCTCAAGAGCTAAATTTACAGTAAAAAGTAGAAGTAGGTAGTGATGTTAAGCTCGCGGAAAATAGAATAAGAAAATGTCAGTTAATTTCGATCGTATGTTATTAATGTGAAATTTTATACGGGAATATTTTTGTCGGGTTTGAACTTTTAAAAATTCAAAAATTAATCCCTAAATTTATTTAAATTATTATTTTTTGATAAAACAGAAAGTATCCCTCTTATAGAAATAGATTCCTATATAAATCTCAAACAATGTATAATAAACTTCATTTAAAATCTATTTTTGAAAAACGACACCTGAAATTGATAGCACGAAGATTCTAACATAAGTGGCAATAACTAAGTCATTATTTAGTAATTTATCTTTCACTCTTTTAATTCTGGGTAACCCACTGTTTCTGACTCCGAAAAAAAAAGGAAAAGGACCACTCGCATAAATTACAAACGGATCTCTTAAAGACCGATCAACAACAACAACGACGAAACAGAAAGGATAACACGAAAGCCACGTTCGCATCCCCTCTAATTTAATAAGAAAATAGCCGTGCGTGTAATATCCATACCTATATATTGTACGTGTTTACGTATCTCGTGCTGTTGTTGTATAGTGGAAGGTGCTATTTAAATTCATGAGTTTCAGGTATAGAGGGGCATGGGCTCTATCACAATGTTTCTATTGCTGTATCCAGTATTAATTACGACTTCGGCTGGTCTAAACGCGAAAGTTCTGCTGTTGTTTCGATCACGATCGGATGAGGTTTCGCGTTGCGCTCTTGATTTTTCAATTATTTTTTGCAGTGATAAAATTTCGACGAAAGTGCTTCGTACTTATTTAATTAAATTGTTTTCTGTTGATATTCAAGTGTCCGTTTGTGATTTCGACGATTTAATTTTGATATAGTAAGTTGTTTTATTAATAACTGATCGTCCTGCTCTATCAATTTCTTTTCTACTATTACATATTTGAATATAGTTTAACAGTATTCGTGTATTTTAATAGTATCATAAACTTTAATTTTAAATTTTCTCTTTAGAGTCTCTGAAATGATTCGTATAATATGATTTTGATGAATTAAAGTTGACAAATAACATAACATTTCTTTGCTTTAAAATGTTAAACTAGCATTTGCTAGTAAAGAAATAACTCCATAGATCCACATTTATCTGAAATAAAATATAATCATGACACACTGCGTATATAATAAATGCAATAGTAAAAGGAAATAGAAACATATTATAAATACACTCCAAGATTGCCCTATTCAATACCGTGTGTAAATAAAGTAAGGAATAATATTCATATTTTCTTTATTATCGCTGTTTGGGAGAAAAGCTCGGACAGGTCAATTTTATTTTGTTCCTCCGGATTTTATGGATGTCAATTTTTTTTCTTTAGTTTACTACTCTGGGACTTATGACGTCATCGACTTCTTTTTCAAATGGAACCTCCTTATTTTTTTGCAAGAAATAAAAAGTATATTTTTTTCTGAATTCAGCAATAATTGTGGTATTCAAAATTAATAGTGTATTAAGCGTGCTAACAATGACAATTGACATGTCAGAGTGCAGAAATATCGACCAAGAAATGAGAGATAATGTTTTGGAAGAATTTCACCTCCGACTTTATCATTGCCAAGAAACAAATGGGTGGCAATTTGAACATTTATTAATGCAACATTTTTAATCTCCTCAAGAATAAATTATTACTATTTGCTCTTTTGATTTTCAAGTTTAATTATTGTTGTCATTTTAATACCAATGATCCTCCGTATCTCTAAAGCTACTAATTTTAAATATCACATATGCGGTATTGCTCAATTCAGAAAAAAATTTACTTTTTATTTCTAGCAAAAAAATAAGGAGGTTCCACTTGAAAAAGATGTCGATGACATCATAGGTCCCAGAGTAGTAAACCAAAGAATGAAAATTGACATCCATAAAATCCTGAGGACGAAAATAAAATTGACATGTCCCAGCTTTTTTCCCAAATAGCGATAATAAACAATATGAATATTATTCCTTACTTTATTTACACACTGTATAATATTATAATAGGTTGAATAGACTTTATAAAGTATCTTGGTTACAAACCTGTAATAAGCAAAACTTTATGTATAGATTATGAATTGTAGAATACCCATTTTATTTCAAAAATGTTTATAGAAATTACTTTAAAATCAAAAGTACGTAGACTTATGCTTTAACTACATTTTCAATGGATTATTTTTTAAAATACTATTTTTTTTATATTTAGTTTCACTTTCGCTCATAGAAACTTAGAATAGTCCTCCATCATTTCTGCATACCATTTGCCTTCATAACGTTGCACCATTATTCAAATCCTTGGTGGAACCTCCGGCTTGCTCATCACTAGCAGTGTAGAAATTTTCAGGAAAAGATTTCATTTATCATTATTCTAGAGTTCCATTAATTCTGAAACAGCCACAATTTTCCCTAACTTTGCACCTTGCCATCATGATTGTCTTTAGTATACAATACCTGCATCGTGTTCTCCTTTTATTAATTTAATACTCAATTGTTATATATTTTTTAATAATAAACATCTTCACAGATCTAGAAGTTACATTCAACTCTATTGGACTGCCTCCTTTATTTTTGCGCACAGTCACAATATCTCGTAGTTTTGAACCTTTCTATTGCCTAAAAAGTATATTGTTAGTTGTTATTCTTCTTAAACATCTTCAAGGATTTAATATAGTCAATGTTCGGTCCTGTTATTATCGTAATATAATCTCTTCTTCTTTCATCAACGTTAATGGGCTGTTGTCATCCATCTCTTCTCTATTTCTTCAATTCTTGTTTGGGTGACTTGTAGCTTATAGTGTGTTTGTTTTATGAGTGCCAATGTTTTAGTGCCATAAGTTAGTACAGAAATGACACATTGTTCAAGAACTTAAACTCTCATTGGTCTTGTAAACCACTTCCATCTTTTGCGTATCCAACATCAATTCTTATTTTATCGGTTGGTTAACTTTTGTTCTTTCCATGTTTATTGATGGCTAAATTTCTTTTAATTTTTCTGTAAGTTTCCTTTAGATCTTTTATATTGTTAAAGAATCTCAAATAATTCTATCTTTAACCATTGATCTCTGAGCCTTTGTTGTCCTATAAAATACTCTTAACCCTAACATCTTCCACTATTAACGTGCATAATGATAGTCTAAAACTTGCATACTGTATTTTCTTTTATAAACTTATAAGATCATTCTTACATCAAATCTTTTGTCTTTCCTGAGCTAGAAGTTATATTCACATCATAGTTTCTCTTAATTTTGCATCATGCATTTGCCTACAAAAGGCGATATATTTCCTCTCAAACACCTCTAAGCATCTAATGTAATGAAAGACTTTTCTTCTGCTGAAGGACTGTTATCATTGTGTTCAGTATGTAACAGCTACACCACAGAAGATTTTTCTAATGACTTTATGACACCATTATTATATCTTTTGGAAGAGCAAATATTTAGTTTACCCTGATCTACAAGTTATGTTCAGCGTACAATCAAAATTTCTCTTAGTTTTGCATCCATCTATTGCCTGAAAACTACGTAATTATTTCTCTAGAACAGGGGTGCGTTCAGAAAAGGAAAGAATGTTACCCAAGTGTCACTCCAATTTCACACTTGCCGTTCAGAAACAAAAAGATGTCCCAAAATTATGACGTCATTACCGTTCAGAAATGATTGGTGCAACATTCGGAGTGTTCCTTCCATCACCCACCTATTTGTAATGGTTAATAGCGGGCGATTCATGGGCATTCGCGTCGGGGTATTTAAAGCGCGGTTCTTAGTGTTTTTTAAGGTTATAATTATAATTTCATGTTATTTCACATCATATGGTTTCTTGGAGTTTGAACAGTTTGTTTTTGGACAATTTTAATTTGATCCACAATTTTTTTCGATTATGATCCATTGTTCTAATTAGTTTACTTATTTCATTGATGACCTTATTTTTTCATACATAACCTCTAACTCTGCAATGCTTAGCTTTGACCTTTGACTTTTGCCACAAACTAACTCGACTCACTCTACGGCGTTCGGAATTGTAAAGCGCTCCAAATTTACCAAGTGGAAGACGTCATAAAATATGACCTGACTATGCCGGTATCCTATCCAACATTTCCGAATGCACCCCAGCTCGAAGCACCTAATATCATCAGTAGTTTATTTCTATCTTCTGTTGCAGCACCGTTATCATTGAGTTGTGTAAATTATCTGCACCATATTGTTTTTTAAGTATTATATGGCACTATTATTACATCTTCTCTAAGAGCTAACATTATGTCTTCACAGAACTAAAAGTTATATTCAGCTCGCTTCAAATATTTCTTTTGTTTCTACATACAGTCATAACTAAGTTAGATTCTTGGAATTTGCAATAGGAATACTAGTAAAGGTGTTATCTGCTGTAACGTTATGCATCTAGCTTCAGAGGCAGTTCAATAGGTTATATACAATATAAATAACTCCATTGTATCATTAGTAGGCTTGTCAATATACGCTTATTATTTTTAATAGATACAAAATAACGACGAATGTAGCTGTCCAAATATTAATTTCATAATCCGAAACTTTTAGTGCTTATTAATTCCCACTAGCTGTCCATCAATCTCTTCGAGCTTGAATCGCCTTTCGCGTCCGCTTGTAGTTTTATTACAGTTCCCTGTAAAACGCCAAAAAAATCATTTTTATTTTCTAAACTTTTGGCACACCTTGTATAGACGTATATTTATTTTTGTCCACGAACTACTGTCACGGTGACAGGTGGAACGACAATTTAAAGCATCTCAACGTCCGTCTGACTTTTCATTGTTGAAGTTTGAAATTTAGATGCTATTTGGCGTAATACTAAGCCTTGACACTAAAAGATTCATAGTGTTATTAGTTTTACACAATGAAATCATGAATCATTTTGTGATTCTTATTAAGTATTTAAGGAAAAATTAACACAAAAAGTTAGTTCATGATTACAACCAATCGATCGAAATAAGAGCTACCAGCCTGGAACACAATCATCATGAACCATCATGAGAATGTCTGATTAACAATTTGATTTAATGGTGTATTTTCAAACATATCCCATTAAATGATTGAACGCTGACCATACTTCAAACTTCAAACTTTCTACTGACAATCAAATTATTTAGTAGTAGTAATTGTTGAATTAGGCTGGAATATTTACTTTAGTAAATTGAATAGTTACAAAACAATTGTCATTACATTGGAATTTGATTCGTCTGTCACCTAGTAATAATAATATAAATCATATTTTAAGGTACTATCCGTCCATCGGATCTTTTGAGTCACATGATTAATTGCGTGCATTATCAACGACATCCGCACCTAGAATGTATATATACTCATTTCTTTCCAATCTCAATGACTAGATAAGGATAGAAATTTTAAACTTTAAGGTGGGGTTGTCTTCTCCATATGAGTAATAAGACAGACAGAGAAAATATACCGCCATGACATGTTACTACGTTAGTCAACTTATTAAAGTTTGACATATAACATTATTATCTGCGTTTTGGTTTATATTTGTTATATTGCTTTTCTAATTCGTTTTTGTTCTATCTTGCAAATAATTGTTCTATTCAGAACAAAAAAAAACTGAATTTAATACATTTTCTGTAAGTATTCTAATCACTAAATTTATTGGTTAGAGGTTAAGAATTTACATTTATTACAGAGACATGTCTGAGAAACGTCTGAATTCTGAATTCACAATCTCAACAACTTGTATTAAATGTCCTGGACTTTTTTGAAAGAGAAAAACAAAGTCGTGCACCTCTCATAAATATAAATGTACCTATTGAAGTAAGAATCATATAGATATATTTTTTGAAATCATAATAAAGGTTTGAATATTGCAGAGAGTAGCCGCTGTCCTTAAAATCTCCACATAAACTATCAGAAATATAAAACAACGTAAAGGACAAAACTCAGTGCTTTCTTCACCCGGTAAGAAAAGACCTCGTGTCAAAGCCAAAACAGAAGATTTGCGAGAATCTAGAAAGATGGAAGTACGAAACACCATTTATAACATGTATAAAGAGAGTATGTTATTAGGTATTTCATTTATGTTTCACAATTTTAATATATTTGAAATTATTTCAGAGAAACATGTTACTCTGCTTACATTGAAAAGCGAATTACACACCAAAGCAGTAATTGATATTGGAAAATCTTCTTTGTCCTATTTATTAAAAGATTGGATTTAAATTCAAAAAGGAAGACAACAGACGAGCATTGGTGGAAAAGCATGATATAGCCCTTTACCGAAGCACTTTTTTGAGGAAGTATACAGATAATTTAAAGTCAAATTCTCCAAGACCGGTGATATTCCTTGATGAAACATTGATATATTCAAAAGATAATTGAGGAAGATCTTGGCATGATACATCTACAAAAAATGTTCGAAAGCCAGAAGGTTATGATGGCAAAAGGTTTATAGTTTTACATGCCGGAGGTGAATCAGGGTTTATTGAAGGTGCAAGTTTGATATTTGCATCGAAAACCAAAGCAAAATACTATCATGCTGAAATGAACAGTAAAATGTTTGAGGAATGGATTAAAATACAATTCATGCCACATTTACCAAACAATTCACTTGTGATAATGGACAATACACCATATCATAGTGTAGTATTAAATAAAATCCCAAATTCTGCATCGAGAAAACAGGAAATAATGGACTGGCTGTCCAGCAATAATAAGTTTTTCCGGTGAATTCACAAAATATGAATTGTTGGATTTAGTTAGGAGAAACAAACCTGAGAAACTGTATTTAATCTTAATGAAACATCCAGTTCAGATTCAGATTTAGAATTTGAGTGACGTTTTTATAATATAAAACAATGTGTTTGTTCAGTTTATAAACATGATAATGCAGAGTGATTACCTGAAGAAGTTCTTATCTGAGATCCATTTATTAACAACTTCTTTATCTTATGTGGAAATGTACGTGTTCTTGTTTCGGTAAAACATTTATAAGAAGTTAATTTAAAACCAATGGATGTGTAGTGAGTGCATTATTATGAAATGTGAATCAATACTTTCGGCTCACTCTACATGCATGGCTGATAACAGCTGAACATTGTAGTTATGTTGGTGCATTATTATTTCTAGTATAGGAAGAAAAAGAAAGCCACTCATGCACTGATTAAGGATTAATTATTATAGATATTTAGCATACAATATAATATATAACAGTTTAAGAAAATGTAAATAGATTTCCAATATATTAATAAATAAATTTAACTTATTATTAAAGTTTTGTGTTTTGTCGTAATGAAATGCCTATTTAAACATTTTATGTGTTCTATATTCAGACTGACATGATTTGTTGTTAAATATTTTGAGATTTATTCCACTATTACGTTTTTTTAATAGATACATACTAAGGAACTGTACATAATATAACCCATATGTTGTAAAATGAATGAATGACAGACCGGTAATATTTGTTCATAACCCCAACGGTTATTATTGTTTTACACTGTTTTATTAAATTTCATTATGATAGATATAGCTAATTTTAAGCAATGAATAAAACATGGTATAAAATATAAATTTTTTTAGATATAAGCATTATAAGCTCTTTATTTTTAAATGTTTAATTCTATTTTGTAAGTAATGAATTTGAGCCAGAAGTGTTGATTTAATTCATACGGATCAAAATTAATCACGTGACTCAAAAGATCCGATGGACGGATAGTAATTGTCTAATATATAGGCAAAACTAAAATGGATCTGATAGCACTTTTCTCATTAATATTTTAGTCATTTCGCTGTATAAAATTTGTAATTTCATATCTTTTTGTGTCAAGGTCTATAATAAATATCGATGGAGCTTAAAAACATGAACAATAAAATATCAGACAGATGTCAGGGTGTTTAACCTTCTTTTTTGAAATAATTGTCATCATGAAAGCAGTTCAGATTTCATCACGAACTGAAATCGATTGATCGTTTTGATGTTTTATAACCTGCAATTAAATTTTTGTGAAATTGCCAACATTAATCAAAAGTCAGATGGATTTTTTCTGACAATTCTGACATTTCCTGTAACGTTTAAGCCACCTAACGTGAATTTTGAGTTGACCAACATTTCGCATATGCTCTAGTTAAATATATCGGTGTTATAATGACAATAGATGACTAAAGATGGCGACATAGATGTGCACTATTTTTTTTATTTTCGCTTCACCCTTTAACTGTTACATAGGTAATTTTATTTTAATAATATACTATGTTCACCAATTTTGATCAGCATCTGGGGCGTAATGTTTAAATTATTTTTTCTAAGGAAGGGATGCTTTTGTGTAATAAAGTAGATCGCGATCTTAAAGTAACTGATAATTAGTGAATTACCATGTATGATAAATTTTTAAATCGCATTGTCTTTATATGTAGTAGTAGTTCCATTTTTAAAATAGTAATTACATTACCCTTTAAATCGTTAAATTAAAGGTGATATGTATGCATGATGTATTCGTTTCTTTGAATTACAATTAATGTAGGGCTTCCGGGACAATAGTCAATAGAAATAAATTTATATTACATACGTTCTTTGCAAATAATCAAGATCATCAGTGCTCCATAATGTTTGTCATAAAATGTCGATACAAGTCTTCAAGTGCTGATTATTCAATTTACTCCTTCCCCCTTTTTTTATTTAGGACACACTAATTTAATAGAATACTTGCTCTTTCTATTATTACAGTGGTCCCTGAAACTCTTCGAGTTTGAATTGCCTCTTCGCGTCCACTTCTTCGCTGTAAGTTTCTCCATAAATGTGCCTCTTTGGAAGGTGACCACTGCCAGTCGCAGAGGCACTTGAACGGTTATAAATTTTCTTTTAATTGTTTATGAATGAAGATGTAAATTAAATAAAATATCTCTAGAAATTAATTATACATTATTGTGGCATCTATAATTATTTATTTTTAATAGATACAAAATAACGAGGAATGTAGCTGTCCAAATATTAATTTCATAATCCGACACTTTTAGTGCTTATTAATTCCCATATTCTTGTATAGCTCATATGCCTTCGGGGCATGATCGCCAAAATATCCCAAAATTGTCTTATCGGGCCTTATTTGTATAATTCTTTCTACTCTATACTCCATTCAGTCTAAGAATGGAGTAGATGGCGCTACAATACGAGCACAGTTTACACACGATGAACTTTGTATTTTGAAAACAAGTAAAACATATGTTTACTGTCAGATGGATAGCAGGAATATACATATCTGATATCATTATATTTTGACATTTACGTAAATTTTTGTACAAGTTGGTAACTCATTCCTCAAGAAAAAGGAATGCACATGTCGTCTAATTGTACTTTTTTGTGCTTCATCCAATTTATTGTAAGTATGTTGATAATTTCTTTTTCTTGGAGGAGAAATTGGAACTCCATATAATTCCATTTCTTTAATAATGCAGTACATTGTATTCCTATTAATACCCACTTCCTCTGCTGTTTGATTGACTGCAGCTGTTTTAGACATATTGTCTTTATGCTTAATGTACACATTATAAGCCATTTGCCTTTGTCCAGATCTTATGTGTTTCCCTTTACGATTTTTTGAAGGACCTGGTAAAACTGCTTCCGCCATACTATAGAATATTAGCGATTACGAAAAGAAAGTTAACGAAATTGATAAAATACCTTAACAAATGAATATTTCACTTGCGAGTTCTAAGAAGAACTATTTTTTAAGAATATTAACAACAAATAACTATGTAAAATACGGAAATCGACAAAATCTTTGAACAAAACTGTCAGTAAACAAATTTTTGACAGAACGAGCTAAATGCGATTATTTTGCCGGTGTAAATGCACACTCGATTTCAACCAATCACAAACGTTTATTTTAAGCCCTATCTTTCCCAATGCTTTATTCTTAGACTGAATGGAGTATAGTCATTTTGATACAATAGTCAACATTTCTCAAACTCCCTTGCAGTTTTATTCTGCATTTTAAAACACCTACTTTTATCAAAATTACCTATAAAACTATCAAATCCATGGTTTTTCAGCAACTTAGATTCCTTTCGGAATTTCTGATAATTTATGAATGCTGTGAAAGTTTTTCCATGAATATTGTGATACATAACAGCAGATGAGTGACTCAGTGTGACATAAATTAAGCGTTTCCTCCTCATAAAATATGGGGGGGGGGGGAACTGGCGCCCGCAAAGCATACGACATACTCAGTGTGACAATAAAAATCTGGCAGTTTGTAGTATTTCTCTTGCTCTCCCAGATATTACAATTCGAAAGCTCTTCCCCAATAACAACGTCGTTGTAAGAAGGTAAGCACTTAGCTGATTATAACAAAATATACACAACCAATCCAAATACAAACCATAACCTCAAGCATATCTATATTTACACATATGGGCAAAGAAATATATCAAAGAGCCGAAGTAAGAAGACACTATCAAATACTGTAGTTGTAGATTCTATTTAGATTCAAAAGGGTAGAAATCTCCTAGTTTATACTTTCTTGTGCCTAAAAAATAAACTCTATTTCTCAATTTGATGGAATTTAATGATAGCTGATAGAATAATTAAACTTGGTATTCTTAAAGAGCTCTCTTTATTGTTATAGAAGAAAAATTCGACGTAATTGTAATTTGTAGAATATACAGAGTTGATTAGTGGATAATAGTGCTCCAAAACTTGTTTGAAACTGCACAGTAACCAATAGAGCAGAAGTAGCAGGTTCGGGAAAAGAATTGTTTCTTTGCCGAAGCAGCCGTACTGATCAGAATACCTATGTAATGGGCTATAATGAATTATACACCATATTAACAGCTACATATTAGTATAAGTTGTGCAGAGATAAAATAAAATTCTACAGAAAACTTGATCAGCTTTCGGTATGAACAAAGTAAATATCAGTAATTTTTATTATTTCATTCTGGGCTAATGAAGAAAAAGGTCATCAGAAATAAGCTTGGTCTACTTTTCAATGAATCTGAATTTATGCAACATTAAAATTTGTAAAACTAGATATGCACAAATTCAACATTCTTTAAGGACATTATAATTAGAGTCGGTATGGATTTAATGTACAATATAATTTACACAGAATCACACTTTACAAATGCATTCCCTCTTACATGCGCAAGCTCTTTTAGAATAAGCTGTCTGATGGTGTAAAAATAGTGTGCAGCCAAAGATATTTTAATTGTGTGAATCAAATACTACTAGTATTTTGACTGGATGAGCTGTGTAATATTGGGCTGACATTCGATGAAAATGTATGTATTGATTATTGTCTGCCATATGCTATTTTCTTTATGTGTAGGAAATAGATGAACACAACGTTATTATTTTCAATTAGTTATTGAATAATTTGTGAAAATTCCAAAAGCTTGTAGAATTTTCAGTCCAATAATTTCGCAAAATTGTCCAGCTTTTGACCAAACAAATTAGAAACTGTCCTGAAAATCAAGACAACGATCGAGTAAATTTACCTTACTGCCATAATAGGTTTACAGCAGAAACATTAGTAAGAAAAACATCTTAGTCTGTTCACTCTAAAGAAAAAACGACTTAAACACCAGATGATATTGCAAGCACGAACAGAGCTTAAAAGTATTACTGGAAACTAGATTTCTGCAAATAACTTGTTGCCGTTTACTTCTTCAATATTTATCTGCGGCTTTTTGCAATGAGCAAAAAGACGGAAACAAAAAGAGAGCGATGAAGGAAAACAGCGAAAAAGCAAAAGTAACCGAGTCATCACCATCTTCGACTGCAGTACCAGTACGATCATTAACTGCCTCAATCTTTAATGAATATTAAATACGACCAACAGGTTTGTACGGACGTATATGATGCACGCATGGTAAGCTCTCGTAATACAGAAGCAAGACAGACATGCTGTGGTGCAAGTGAAGAGCGCGTTTCCTTCCAATTTGGGTCAATAAACATCGTTAAAATACAGGTTGCTAATAAATCAAATCGATTCTTTATATTTGCGCTTAATACGACTTTCATTTTCAAATATATATATACATATACTGTATATATAAATGAGAAATGTAATTAAACTAATATGTCATCTTTATGTACTGGCTATATTGATTGAATACTAAATTAATAAGAAAAATGACAATGCGGAGAGCAAGTCCTTTAAGTAGAATCATTGGAACGTCTTTGATTTATAATATTTAATTTATAATAAATGATGACAACATTACAAGGCAATGATGCCGACCTGTTTAATGACAAACGAGTGACAAAACATAGAAGGCTGCAAACGTTAATTGTGTAATTAAAAGTTAAAATGTAAACCTTTATGAATATAACAACCGTTATTATCTATGTAGTCTCATTAAAAGATCCTGATTTATCATGGACGAAAATTAATTTCACCACACAAATAATATCGTCTCAAATTGTGTAATTAAAAGAGTAAATGTAAAAATTTTAATGTAGAGCATAGTATTCATGTAAATTAATCAGAAGGTACTGATCCATCAAAAACAGCATCTAATCTCACCAGACAAATAATACCGATTAATGTGTTAAATGATGCATACATCATCTTTCTATGTTTCGTCACTCGTTTGTCATTAAACACGCAAGTCGGCATTGTTGTCTTGTAATGTTGTTGGATGTCGTTTTTGATTTTCCAATGGTTTCACTTAAATGACTTATTATTTTTGTTATTAATTTACTTTTACTTTTATTTACTTGTTTTAATCAATACAACTTCTACGTCATAAAAACATAAGTTTAATTAATTTTTTTGATGTACATATATATAAAAAAAAACTTTTTCTTACTTGGGTTATTAACTAATAAAACTAAAGCACATTTTGTTTACGTTTCGTTATGTTTAATATTTTTACTAAAAAAATCAAATACATGAGGAGTACTCTCCATGGGGAATCAAACCAAAGACAAACACTTTCATAAGGAGAGTACCTTCTATGGAAGTGTTTGACTTTGATTTGGTGAGTTCAACTAACCATTTTCTATTTCTAACACACTATTTAAAAAATGTATGTATCCGTATTTGGTTTTGTTATGACCTAAGGGTGCCAGTCCCAGTGGCGGCTCGGGGTGGTTCACATAGGGAGTGCATAATTTCAAAATTAAAAAGTGTAATACAAGAACGCTTACCCAATCTTTATAAGTTTCACCGACATACTGTTCCAGACAGGTACTGTCCATTGTACAGTTTGTTTTGAGGGAATAATAAACATAACACTACAGTTTGATTACATCTGACGATAAACGAAGTCCATTTTGCGTGTCTTTGACTTGCAGAACAGTTCTATCACTTTTTCATTAAAATTTGGGAAATCATTTATAAATTCAATTAAAAACCGGTGCTGCTTCGATGTGATCTCTGAGCGATTTATCTAATTCTGCCGTAAAATTTATCAATTCCCGAAAAATGCCCTTGGTATTCGACGTTTGCCGTTCATCATGACCCCGAAGTGCCAGTTCAAACGCGCCACAAAATCTAATGCAATTTATTATTAAATTTAACACATGCCTATTTTTTGTTACCTGTTCATTGTGTTGTTGAACTGCTTTTCTATATGATGATCTAAAACATTCTGAATGTTATTTTTTCCTAACATTCTTAGACTAAATATATTTTTCAAATGCCCTTCGGAATTTTCATGTTTCGTAATTTTAGCACTAAGATGAATTAAGTCTTTTATTCCGTTCTTTGACCAAGACGGTTCACCACCAAACAAAAGACACGGAAAACAAAACAAAGTATTTTTAATTTCACACCCACAAATCCAGTCATTTTTCTGATAAATATTCATTTTGAATTTTCTTATAACGTTTTTACCTTTAACAGATTGTTTATTTTCTAAACATAATTGAGGCATCGGCCGTTTAAAATTTTTTATTGCGATTTTTTCATCATACGTTAACCGCGAAAACGTGTTATTCTGTATCGCAGACACGAAATACATCTTACAACAGCGTTGAGCAGACGGGAATCTTGCTCACATGCTATGTATTATACGATATGGAACTAGAACAAAATACAGTTCTCCCCACCTTCAATGTAATGTTTAATGGCTTAACGCAGCAACAGTAGCGCTTTGCTCATGGGTATGTTTCTCTCGGTGGAAGGGGTCTTTACATCCGTGCGCTGTTAGTCGTCATTATATCTGTGACGACGATCGGTGCATGTAGGTTGTTTCGCGTGCCGTACACGCCACGTTCCTGTTCAATAACTATGAATACGTAATAAATAAATACTTTCAGAGTTAGTCGCCGCTTGGTTTGTTTTGTTTCAAAATTCCAGGGGGTGCAATTGCTCACTTGCTCTCATTAAAGAGCCGCCACTGGCCAGTCCTATAAAAGCCATTGGCGAAGTTTCTCGTGTGAATTCACCAATTATAGATATTTTCTCCCAGGACACTGGAATAATAACAATATCTTCTTCGGGACAACATAAAAATTACTTATCTCACATAACAAATATGAAAATACTACTTTGATATTTAAATATGAGTAGCAGATATTGTAAATCTACGTTTTGTATATGATGGCTTAAGTGGGTGGGGTTGTTCGATTATAAGTATTCTATAGTCTCCTTATGGAAGAGTTCAAGTGATCAACAACAGACCTAACAAACAGAAAAAAATGTTTGTCGTGGTAATAGTAGGTGTATTAAGGCTATACGCCCGGCCTCGAAATCGTTTTTCCCATTTCCTAATCGTATTTTTCATGAAAACCTTACCGAATTTACACGCTATTTTAAGAAAAAAATGCCTTTCAATGGATAGATCGTAATTTCTTCGAAATTGTCCAAAGGGCCCTAAATAAAAATAAAAATGTAAGAATTTTCAAAAAAACAAGCCTTTATTTAAAATTATGTAACACTCAACAGCAATACATAAATTTAATTTTTCTTAATTTTTAAAAATAAGGTCACGAAACGGAAAACAAAATTTTGAAATTTGGGCGAAATTCACTGAAATCAAATAGAGTATGTGGTACGCTCGCACATTGTGTCGAGAGGTAGCTCCGCCTACCATTTCCGAATTTCGGGCAGTTTCTACGCAGTTTGTAAAATACTTCTGAGATCGGTGTATGTTAAGAAAGTAATCGTTACTCGGACATTATTTTATCGAAACCGTTGATATTTTCTTTACAATATAGTGTACATATACAGTGTCAGCGTCGCAATACTTCCTTATACAACGTATCAGAAAGTAAAAGCAATACCTCTTCCCGTCCCTAACGCTATACCTGCTAGAAGGGCATGCTAGGACTCACACGGCTTGCGGGCAGGGAGTATAATTATTATATTTGACTCGCAATAATTTGCTTCTGAAACGATCTAGAAATTTATTTCTTGCACAAAAAATAATTTTGGAATGTTGGCTTTATTTTGTTTCACATATATATGGGTAAATTCTGAAAAATAAGATTAGTTACTCGATAACTGAAAAATACCTTACACAAATTGGTCGTCTACTAAAACTTTTTTTTTTATAAAATTTACACACCATAAAGAAAAATCGAAAACACTAGTATCATCCAAATACTTTAGGGTATAACCTTAAAAAAAACAGATCCCTAGCTCTCTGCATTGCTGAGATACCACGAGATAAGTATTAAAAATTGAAGAAAATGAAAATTTTAAAATTTACACAAAAAAACGATTTTTCGACCTTTTTGCGATTTCGATTTTATTTTCCAACTCAAAATTTGAATCCGGCAGGTGATTTTACATATTCAGCTTCACTTTTTTTGTGTGTTTGAGAAAATATAGATTGTCTAATTTAGGGGGGGTTGTTTCCCGACTGCCAAACATGTGGGCCAGCCGGCGATTATCTGAGACCATAACGCAGCCATAAATTACAGGCAGATTTGATTAGGTGACAAGTTCTTTTCTCTATCTTTTTCCTCAGCATAAGACAGAGCACGCGGACCCTTAAACATTTGTCTTTTATTACATTTGCACGAAAAACAGTGGTACGCCTATTTCAAATCGAACTCAGCTTGAAGCGGCCGTTCAGCCTTAATACGAACTTACAAACCCAACTAACATATAAATAACATGAAACCATTATACTTATTATGACTGATAAGTAGACCATCCACCTGTTATGCTTATATAATGGTTTACCCAAAGGCGATTATTAGAAATAGGTGATATTCAATTTTCGGCAGCGAAAATATATGCAAAAGAAACAGCACTCACAACTGTTTGGTCTAATTAAGTATGAAAAGTGAAGAAGTGTACGGTAATGAAACATGTTCATCAAAACAAATCCACAACACGTATTATATAAATATTTTATGAAGAAATGTATAAAAACAGAAAGAGTACAATAAATAAATTATTATATACGAGGGAACTTTTTAAGCTCGCGAAATGAAGTAACGTGTTTTCATTATTAGTACAAATACAAAGTTTTAACACAATCGCGTTAGTGCTTAGTCTTTAAACTATCTTCGACCAAGCAACTTAATCACGAAGAAAGTGTGAAATATGTTATCAAACGCATTAAGAGACATGGTACGATACTGGAAGATATGTCATCGGTTTCCGGGGATTTTTGTCTCGGAAAAACTATCGCTTTTAAGTAGCATAATCGCTTCAAAGAAGGTCGGAAATCACTTGAAGACGGCCCACGGGCGAGGGGCCTGTCGAAGTGGCCATTCCAAAACTTGTTAAAACACTCGAAAAATTAATAATGGAAGATGCTCGGCTTAAGGAGGAGCAACTCGCTAAAATACAACCATTTTTAAATTCTTCATGATTATCTTGATATGATGGGTGCTAAGATGCTCATGCTATAGCAAAAACAACAGCGCGTGGAATATTCCCGTGCGTTTTTGGACCTCTGTAGTGAAAGCAGGGATGATGTATTGTGTCGAATTGTTACTGAGGAAAAAATTTGGGTTCATCATTATGACTTGAGTCGAAACAAAACTTCATGCAGTGACATAAGTGAGGCACACCATCACCCAAGAAGTTTAAGATGTCGCAGTGGCTGGAAAACTCATGGCTACTGTTTTTGGGACTCATAGAAAATAAAAATTTATTTCACGGGGTTCAACCACAGTCAAAGATATTTAATTTGCTACTACAGTATAGCTCAATTTATTAAAGCTCCAATTATGTGTACCAATTTCTTAACATCTGGTCAGGGAAGAGCAATTACAACTTTAAAATTTCAGTTAATTATACCTAAGAATTAAGAACAAAACAATTCTTTCAACAACCGCAAAACTACTACTATAAAATAGTATAGTTAGTATCCTGAAAATGGTAAGACATAAAATATATGCCATGGCAATAAACTATAAAAAATATTTATCAATACAGGCCACCAATCTACAATAAAATATATAAAATAGATCAATTAATTTTCTTAACTTATTGGTTTGTTATAGTATGGAATTACGTATATTACACGGCTAATAGCAATACAGACAAATAGTAAACTTCAAGATAACTCATCACTGCACAAATTTTAAGTTTCATACGTATCAGTAATAAATCTTCTTATTGAGAGTTATAATTCATCAATTCTCATATCGCTGTTGAAATTTATTGATCGCTAGTCATTAAAACATGTGTATCTACATGGCTAAAAATACTAACGGAAACGGCTTAAGATATATACGTCTGTATTCATTTCTCGTAGCCAGTATAAGGGCTATATAACAAAGCCAGCACCATTCTCGATTACTATGTAATTTGCGATCGGCAATTATATTAATGATATCCCAAAGAACGTCCGATGACGTCTTAAGTAACGTAACAAATACTCTTCATTTATTTAAAAACAGTTCGCAATAAACAGTGAAAATCGCGCGTCGGTCGAACATATTAATTTGATTGCATTGCAAAATGACTCAGGATTTGCAGCGAAGAAATTGCGTTTTTAATTAGATTTAAGTAATTAATTCTTGTAATCGCATTTTTGCCTTTGTTATTTTTACAAAATATTTGTTTTTAATAAATTCCGTTATGATCGCTCGTGGAATAACTGTTTTCTCGGAAAATGTCTTAATACCATAGCTAGACGTCGATCACACAAAATTGATTTGTTATATGTATATGAAACGCAACAACCTATGTCACTCCGGTGCTGCATGGTTGCAAACTACAAAGGCTCGGTTCAGAAAATATTACGCATACATATACCGTAGTCGTCAAATTTTAATTTCGGTTTACACTTCTATCCCATGCAGAATATGACCTTATAATATGCAGCGATGTCTGCTTGCTAACAGTGGTGGGAGAGCAACGCAGTGTCGGGGGACCTCACGCCTTACATTTCATAGGAAACGTTTGTCGAGTGTACCGTCTTGGCAGCCTCGCTTATGTTTATCTTCAGTTTATTTCGTCGCGCTCTTTTCCTCTTTCTACTTTCGTATCAGAAATTAAAATATGTCGACTACGGTATATATACGGAGACAGCGATTTGATTAACAGTTACCGAGCAAAAAAACAAAAGTTGGATGACTAAGCGTAATATAGGTACGAGGACCCATCATGAGGTGAAAAGAGCAAACCGTTTAATGTATATTAAATTAATACTTTTTTATAACCAATAAATATTTCAAAAGGAATGTATTGCTTTCAAGAGTATTTTTTTAAAATTTCAGTATTTTCAGATGCAGATTTTAATTTTAAAGTTCACGTTCTGTTACATACTTTCCAAAGATTTTGGGCATTTCAAAGTAGCGCCTTTATTTTATGTTATTGCGCATGTGCGTCAGCCCCGTGCGCAATTCGTATTCGGATCACAATTTGTAACGTGTTATTGCTCATCCATTTATATTATACAGGTCCAGTGGTCATTACACCGAAATATACGCTATCTTCCTACTGGCTGCAAAGCTGTTTGAAATAGTCGGGAGCGATTTCACTGCGCCATACTTGTTCGTGATTGGTGGAGTGTTTTCGTCGCTCGCGTTATCGGAAACTCACCTTTGTCACTACTATTTAGCAATATATGTGTTATAGTCACTTATACATATATAACCCGCGTGCCTTGCTAAACCCACGAAGGATAAAACGTAAAGGGAATATTGCGGATACTAAAAAACGAGAAAGAAGGTAATCTTGTTGGTTGTTGTCTTCAAATCTGTGGATCTTCCGGCGGAAGGTGCAAATGATGGTCTGTCATCTCGATGCTCTTCCGTTATTGCTTCTATCTCCAAGGATATACCACCGTACTGACGATGACCGACGAGTCTGAAATACGTGCCTACGGTTGCTCTACAACGGAATTTACTCAATATTACCCTCTTTCTTGATTTTTAGTATCCGAAATATTCCTTTTATAATATGTATATACAGTAGCTTTCATTTGTTTTTGTATAGGTACTTCTTTGACACTTTTTTCTTCTTGCACTTCACTTGATCTTTAAGCAGAATTGTTGCATGCTTTCATCTTATCTCTAAAACTTGTACATTGCACTGGTATATTCATTATTTAAAAATATGGATAACTACGAGAGTACACATTTTGAACCACTGTGTGTGATAATTGTTGACATAAATTTACTATTGTGCAAATCGTGGTAAATATTTCCTACAAGCTAGGTGCAGTAAAATTCTACTTTGAATAAACCTCACATCACAACAATTACCGAAACTGCTTCTCTAAGGAATTCAAATTGTTTACTAGAGGAGGTATCAAATAAAGCAGCAAATTCTCTAATAACATATTTTGTAAATTTATATCAATAAGTCAACATTTAAAATTGTTTTCAGCGAACTAAAAGGCAAAGGAATGATGCTTAAAAATGTACACAAACCTTCAGCTTAATTGCTATAGTAAAATTTATGGCTCAACAAAACATGCATTTCATTTGTAGGACACATATGCGCAGGCATCAATTAAAAGCAATTTAAAAGTGAGTCTGGATAATAATTGAAATTGCATTGAAAACAAAAACTAACTAATAATAATTACACTTACCTGTATTAACAAAGCTAATGACGATTAACCTAGAAACTGCGTCAAGTAAATTGGTTTAGAATACATTTGAATCTATCAAGAATATTATAGTAAATTGCGAAATGAAATAATTTATTATTACTGGTAATGCACTTGATGTATAAAATGCTACTAAAGCGAATTAATTCCAAAAAAGGAGAAATGAAATATAACTTTCAGTTCGTAGAAGAGTAGTGAGAATTTGTAAAATGAAAAAACCAAATTTTTGCTATGGATTAAGATAAATATTAAGTAAGGTAAAATGGTATAATAAAATGTTATAAAAAAAATAGATTTTTGCTAGGTTTGTTGATATGAGTATAGCATTAAAATGTTAAAAGAATTCAATACATGTCAAATACAAATACTTCGCTTTATCTATACATATTTGTTTTTTCACAATATATTTAATATTCAGGAGCGAGATTTCCCAACTCCGATTAAAGTACCGGTGAGCGATAATCATTGATTAAGAACAACATTAATCAAAGAAATTTTAGCCGGTGTTTTGAGTACCTAATAAAATAATGAAGAATGATTTCTTACACATCTGCGTAACCAAGGTCTTTTTATCGCATATGCTTAAGAGCAACAATTGTTTTTTCATAAGAGAAGGAGTATTTACACCTTATCCAAAAACTACGTTTAACACTCTTTTCTGTTTTTCTACAGGTTTCTGCTGAAGATGGCAACTTAGTTGCCGAAAAACGTATATACATTTTTTATAATCTTTTAATTTTTGTATTAAGGAATTCTTCCTTTTGCATTTTGTTTCGGAAAGTACACGTAAGTTACTTATTTTTGTCTTTGTAAAACCGAATAGTTTTTCTACATCTGTGATATTCTTTTATTTCTGTAAGAGGTCTGATATAATTAAGGTAACAATAACTTTCATAGTTTGATTTTTCCGAATATATAAGTAGGTAGGCCAATAAAATTAAGTCGAAAAAATCCGTTTTAAGGAATTAATTTCCAGCAAGTTGGAAATCGTTTTGAAACCTTTATTTGGTCTTAAATGCGTGTAATCTGAGTTTGCACCATCCCAGGTGGTGAGCTTAACTTTTAGTAGCAGAAAAACCACCAAATTTTTGCACCTCTTTTTATTTTTTTGCTTGTAGCTGGAGAACGGTGCGTCGGACGGAAAATGTCATTCTATATAAAAATACAGAGGACTAAATTCCGCGTCGACTGACATTTAAAATATCAAATTCAGTTTAGTGGTATAGCCAAAATCGAATGTTAAAAACGAGAAAAATTTCGTATTTTGGTGCAACCTTACATTATGCGGCTTTCCAAGACCAGATATCTTGAAAACAGATACTCCTATGAAAATATCAATGGAATAAAAGTTGTAAAGAATAAAATTTCACGTTACATAGATACCTTAGTTTTTAAATACATTCATTTAAAATTCGAAATTTGGCATCAATTCGAAATCGTTTTTTTCGACGTTTTGAGTAATTTTATGTCATCATTTTATTTATCAACATT
Source organism: Amphimallon solstitiale (assembly GCA_963170755.1). Classification (NCBI taxonomy): domain Eukaryota; kingdom Metazoa; phylum Arthropoda; class Insecta; order Coleoptera; family Scarabaeidae; genus Amphimallon; species Amphimallon solstitiale. Next base: position 124,780,154 of record OY720678.1, on the reverse strand, counting down.
TTGCACCAAAACAGCACTTCTGATTGCTTTGCAATGTTAAAGGAATATGCATAACCTGAGTAGAAATTCGAGTAGTACAAATAAAAATAAATATTAAGTTTATCAAAGTTCTGTATTACCATTATATCGTTAATAAGTATTATTATTATTATTATTATTATTATTATTATTATTATTATTATTATTATTATTATTATTATTATTAATTTCCTAATAACTAAATTAATCATAGCTAGTTTAGGTGCAATGAAGTAACAAAAACAATTAAAGTTTATTGATGAAAATTTGAATAGAAAGATGATATAAATCGATAGGTAGGCAGCACAAAATGTAGCAGCATTCATGTTCGCATTTTCTTAGATGTTGATGGTCCTTCATCTGAGAAGCTCGGATGACGCGGTTGTATATCAAGGTCCTCTTTATCGGGATTATCTTCAACGGGACTATCATCACCAATTTCTGCTTCTACGGCAATATCAGTCACATCCTCATCCTCGAAGAATGCTGAATTCGAGTATGACTGGCCGTTGCAGTTGAGGCATATTCTTGAACATTTCATGCCTACTTTTCGGCAGCTGCACTTCCCTGTATACTCCCTTGTACATTTGGAGGAAACATTGTTGAGAATTTCAACTGGAGCTGGATCCTTAGTGTTTATGATGGGGAGAAGGCCAAGCTCCGTCCTCCTCCATCCCCAACTCTGAGGATCCTTTGGTCTATCATACCAGCCCTGGATTTGAAGGTACACCCGCAGAATATGTTGGGCGGCGGCTGCATTTGTTGGAGGTAGAGAAGCCAGCTCGAAAGTTGGCTTTGTTAGTGATCTTGAAAATGTCTCGTAGCGGATTTGGTCCAAGGAGGTCTCATCTGCCTGAGGTGAATAAAGGGCTGCCAAGAACCGTTGACCTGCTGAAATGAGAACCTCAGGATCGGCATCTTCATGATGGAAAACCTTGACAGTCTCTTGTAATGTCATGTTCTTTTACAGAAGCTTGACAAACTTCAACTTCCCTTGGCGATAGAATGCAGAGGTTGTATCACATCCACTGATTGCATGTAGGAACAGAATATTCTGTTTGACAATGGACGAGAATTTGAAGTACTTGGGAGAGTAGAAGGTGTTCTGAGAGGTTCCCTTTCCAGGTTTCATGACGTAAATGGTGGATGAATTTGGTGCTTCGGCGGTTAATAGAATCAATAAATCGGTGTCCTCCTCTATTATGATGACCGTCGCAAAGTTATCTGTCAACTGAATGGCAGTGTTGACAATAAGGGTATCAGCATCCTCAACCTTTGCCTTACTTTATACCCATTCTGTACCAATTTCTCACGCAGGATGGAAATCAACCGTTCTTTGTTATTGTCGTTGGAGAGAAATTGTTCTTTCGGCATGGTTGCGTTCATCGTTTCAGTGAACACTACATTTGCAGAAGAGTACTTGCTTTTACGGCGAAGCCGCTCAGCTGATTTGGTACTCTTTACTGATGCCGCATCAGGATAGACTTCAAAAACGATGGTTGTACTGGCAGGATTGTAGTATTTCTTAACGTAGTCCACATATTTTAAGAGAATTGTTGAAAATTTTTCCTTGGATTGCCAAACCACTCGATGTAAAAGGAAACCATCATCAATTACAATGGCACTATCTGCAAGGTTTGGTGGATCAGACACTGGTAAAAATAAATCGTAGAACACAGGTCTTTGTTTGTTTTTTCAATAGTAGTATTTGTTTTCAAGATATGTGGTCTTGGAAAGCCGCATAATGTATAAGGTTGCACCAAAATTCGATTCTTTTTTCGTTTTTAACATTCGATTTTGGCTATACCACTAAACTGAATTTGATTTTTTAAATGTCAGTCGACGAGGAATTTAGTCCTCTGTATTTTTAAATAGAATGACATTTTCCGCCCGACGCGGCGACGCACCGTTTTCCAGCTACAAGCAAAAAAATAAAAAAAGGTGCAAAAATTTGGCGGTTTTTCGGTTACTAAACGTTGAGCTCACCACCTGGGATGGTGCAAACTCAGATTACAGGCATTTAGGACCAAATAGAGGTTTTAAAATTATTTCCAGCTTGCTGGAAATTAATTTCTCAAAATATATTAATTTGATTGGCCTAAAGTAGAAAGCACCTCGTATGTTTTACCCCTTAGATACGTATATCTATACATTCTAAACGATAAATTTTTATTTCGGATGTCTATGTATAGGTTTAATAAAATTGTCACATAGATTTTATAGACTTCTATAAGATGCAGAAAGATCATATGTACATACCAACATAACGATATTGATTGAATAACAAGTTTTATTATTAATACGTTAGTACCAAATCTTTTTTATGTGAATACGCATTCAACATGTGAAATGTGTATCTTTGTTTTTACGTGCTCTTACTCATAGTTATTTTAGTATTCAGACGACGACGTTGATGTTTAATTTTGGGATTGTATCATTTTCTTCCATTGTCATACCTCTTATTTTAATGTCGGGGTATACTATGTAAAAAACATGTCATTCTAAAATATCATAGCATCAAAACAAGACTTGATATTTTATTTAAGTAAAACGCCAATACTGAACGTTTTTAATTTTCAGTGGAATTACTAAATTGATTATTGACATTCGGGAAAGATTAAAAGTGTCTGCTTTCTTAATGTTTTCAATATGCAAATTGGTAGAACACCTTCGCATACTCCTACGCGAACTAATTTCATTGTTTTAGCTTATTGATTAATAGAAATTGCTTTTGTTAAATCTATATAGCATTTCAGGACAAAAATGATTACTACGTACATATTAGTTTTAGATTTTTATCTGTAAAGATTTGTATAATGTATACATGACTTTAATTTTCATGTTAGGTAATACGTACTGCGTCTGAAACAATAAATTACATCTTCCAGGCCCGTCCAGTCTTTTACATATGTACATATGCAGATACATCATTTTTTAGCATTCATACATATGAATGTAGGTAATATATGATACTAACCTTTACCTTGAATACAGTTGATAAAATTGCAAATTTTATGGGCAATAAATTTGACGGGAAACATCCAATACAGGTGTTGAAGCGAGGTAGTTGACATTAAACTCATGTTATGAATAAATAGACTGTTTAAAATATACACTACAGTCTAAAAGTTTGGAAACAGTTACATTGAAATATGATTTTATTAATTTGCAGCAAATTCCATCAAAACATATTGAATAAAATATGAACCTTGTAATGTTACTTATAACTCATTAAGGGTCCTATATAGTGAATCGGAAATGTAATATTGGTTGCACAGCACATAATTTAAGAAGCCGAGGATGTCCGAGTACTTATTACACATAGGGAATATATAATAAATATTTGAAATAATAACTCACTATCTAAGCGAATAAATATTCATTTATGACCAAATATTTACACATTTGTAACCGCGGGAAAGATTTTTACTAGAACAACAATTCATTGTAATGTGGGTTGCCTAATTTTAATTTATTTCATATTCATTTAAAACAAAGTAAAGAATAGTTGAACGAAAAATAAGTGCAGAGCGGGGTAGCTTTTTATTCAATTTAGGTATAACGTGTTCCCAAACAAACAAATCTCCTACGCAGGATTTTTGAGAAAACTTGTTTTTAATATTTTGACATATTAATTAATTTTCTGTAATCCGATAATTTTTTTCTAAATTTGATTCTTCAGCGAGGTAGATTAATAAATTCTGTATAAGTTGACGTTGAAAGGTTTTCTCCAAATTTAAAATCAACAAAAATATCTTGCATCTAAAATCTGCTATTTTTCCATTGTTGACAGATCCACTATATAGGACCCTTAAGGTATTTTCTGATAATTCATTTGTCAAACCCAAACCACTTGCCTTTGTAAAATATAAATATATAATAATAATAATAATAATAATAATAGTTATAAGCTTTTATTATAGAAAGGACATTTCCGTTTTGTCTTTAGCAAGCATCCGGTGAGATGATGGATAATATTTTAAACGGTTTCATTTGTAACTATTGCTCTGGTTTATTATTAGTCTTTTTACTGTACTTACTGTACTGTAAGAGGAAGTATTAATGAAAAACCACACAAGGTTGTCATTAAAGCTTTTATTTAACGAAATACATAACGAATTAAAAAAAGCAATAATAACTTAAGACAGGTAAATTATTATATTAGGGGTACTATAAATAAGCAGCGATTTATTACAAGTCGGTTCAAAATCAAATGATTTAAATTAAATGTAAAATGTATCGACCATCCAATTTATACTGAACGTGTGAAATCCGGATAAATACACCTATGTATATAGGGCGGATCACGATAATGAGCACTAGCGGGCACTAGATAAAGAATATCACGAATGTAATTTCGCAGCTACAAGGGTAACGAGATTGTAGTGACCACCGAGTAATGACAGACTATTAAGCATAAACGGTTTCTTTTCTTTCATTGGTGTTCTAGTAGGTTATCATTGGCTAGATAGTAAACTAGAACAATTTGTATACTGCAAACGTACACACACGGACAGATACCCCAACGTCAAATCGCTCACCACTCTTCCGAAATAACTTTAACTTCTTATTAGACAGAGCTTTTGTCGTGTACGAACCCAACGTATTACACGAGTATATCCGAAACAAACCGATCACATCTGCAAAACCCTTGCCAAACAGAATATCAAAACCATTTCTAAACCAATTCTAGACTATCAAAACTTAGCTTCTGTCAAAAACAAACGCCTCCAAAGTATACCGGGTTCTATGTTCGTGGGCAAGTGTATACGTCGACAAGACAGGTATCGTGCAGCACTAATTTTCTCAAACATGAGTTTTTGCGAGTGTGGGTCTACTTTAACTAAGCATTGACGTTTCATTTAGATACAAAATTCAGAAGAGGATTATATAGATTATGATAACATATTCAAAATTACTTTACAATTATAATTCCATTTTTTAGTTTATCACAAGTTATTCATCTAAAAAATTACTAACCTAAAAAGTGTGATGAAGAATGTAATTTGTTCTTTCCTGTCTCCTATTTAATCTAACATCTTCTGAATTATAACTAATCCAAACTGCACTTCTATAATGTTCTCCCATAATGTGTATAAAATACGTTTACTAAATCTTGTATCCAATCTTGAATCCTTTTCTTGTTTCTTAATTAATCTAGATTACTATCTGTACTAATCTTTTTCTTGTCATTTCAATCTTCTTTTACAAATTCTTTTTTTATATTATTCGATGTTTATTTTCGTTCAAAATTATTAATATACCTATCCCTTCAGTCATCAACATTTCAAATTTATTTACTGACTCCCCCAAAATATCAAGTATCTATAATATGATCAGTTACTACGACCGATATTTTCAAGGCTATCCTTTCTCGCAACTTCACTGCATAGCACATAATGCAAATTGCTTGATTTTCTTTATAATAAAAAATGCACAGTCGCGGCTGGTGAGTACGTTTAGGTCGAGCAATTACATAAAAAGACTGATCCGTATATTATCGGTGATACACTCCCAGATGGCGAGCATATCACCGATAATAAACGAATTAATTTTGTGTATGTAATTGCTCCACCAAAACGTACTCACCAGCCGCCACTGAAAATGAATTCCATAGTTATATGTAAACGTGCATGTGTATGTATCCGATCACAGACAAATTCTAGTATTCAGTGATGTAACAATTATCTGTGACAACAAGCAGGGTGGTTCGGAAACTACGTGGCCTAACAAAGAAAAAGCATTTTTTTTTGACAAATCCTTTTTATTTTTCGATATAGTCTCATGTCCGCTGAACACACTTCGACGGTATTCCAAATTAGTAACGGCTTCATTGCAGGTCGATGAATCCAAGTCCTCAAAATAGCTATTTACAGCAGCGATTATCTCGGAATCAGACAAAAATCTCATACCGCCGAGCCATTTTTTCAGGTTTGGAAAGAGACGATAACCGCTGCTGGGAGCCAAATCTAGGAATTATGGCGAATTAGGCACTAATTCAAATCCCAATTCATGAATTTTTGCAAATGCAAGTGCAGACATGTGAGCAGGTGCGTTATCCTGACGGAAAAGCACTTTTTTCTTTACCAAATGTATGTAACAATTATCTGTGACAACAAGCTATGATGAATAACCATCAATTATTGTTGAGGATGTACTATCCTCAACAATAATTACAAACAAGTTATACAAACAAACTAATTCCCAACCAAGCAAAGATTTTATTAAAGGTTAATACTTTGAACCTTTTTCAGCTTGTACTGCAATATCATTCTCAATTATAAAAAGACCTTAAGTATTGCTCTATTTATTGACCTTACCAAGGCTTTTGATTGTGTCAACCATCCTATCCTATTACACAAACTAGAGAGATATGGTATAAGTGGTGTTGCTCTTGAATGGTTCACATCTTACCTTAATGGTAGAACACAAAAAGTGACTATAGGGGAGCATGAGTCAGCAACACTTCAATCTGATATTGGGGTTCCGCATGGCTCAGTTCTTGGGCCTACCCTATTCCTGTTGTACATAAATGATCTTCCCGGGACTTTACATTCGTCGGCAACTGTTTCACTGTATGCTGATGATATTAATATTACTCTTTGCTCTGATACTCTAAGTAACTTGATTGACAGATTAAATCTTACACTTTCACAAGTAAACAATTGGATGAAAGTCAATAAACTGTTAATTAATGAAGAAAAAACGAAGTGTGTTGTGCTTGCTGACGGAGTTTCGTCTGGTTTTTTGGATCCCTCCTTTCCTAATATACACAGGGTCTTACACGCCAAGGTCCTCGGTCTTTCTGATGATCGGAGCCTCAAGTGGGACACTCAACTTGATGATGTTTGTAGTGCATTATCTGGGGTATGTTATGCGCTTCGCAACTTAAAGGGATCTTGCTCTCAAAGTGTGTTGAAGGTATACTACTTCTCAAATTTCTTTTCCAAAATGACGTATGGTATTAGCTTCTGGGGATCCTGTATAGGATGTAATAGAGTATTTTCAATGCAAAAGCGGGCACTTCGCATTGTTTTTGACCTCAATTTCCCTGATTCATGTAGAAACTTATTTGCTGATCAAGGACTGTTAACGTTTTACGACGCATACATTTTAGAACTGCTAAGCTTGGTCTATAGATTTACATAGATCGAAGTTTGCTGCTGGTGTCTCTCATCAGTATAGTACGAGAAATCTAGACTATCTTTTACCACATGCTCACAGGACAGCATTTTTTCAGAGAAATATACTATTTATGGGATGCACACTTTTTAATAAGCTCCCCTCACAAATCAAACAGTCATGGAGTTTGAAGCTTTTCAGAGGTGCTGTAAGAAGCCACTTACTGGCAATCAATTGCTACTCTATAGATGACTATCTGAATTATTGACCCTGAAGATTTAGTTATGTTGTGTTGAAAGGGTATTCATAAGTGGCTCGCTCAGCAAACCTACAATGTAATTAGTGAATAAGGACTGCTTAGTTATTACTGCTTTTATTATGTAATTCTGGCATGATTTTATCATGTACTTACTTCTGACATGTTTCCAGCATGTACCTTTGTTAGTTGCAATATTGTATATAGTTTGGAAATAAAGATGATTATTATTATAAGATAAAATATATAGAAAAAATGACATTTCTTCGTTACATCGTCTTGTAATAAGTATTTCAAAATAACATTTAACATCCACAATCACATCATTACTTATTTTTGTAATTTAAAAAATTGCAGTCAGTAGACTTATATCCCTCAATTGAAAATATTTTAAGATATTTAAATCTAAAACAAAACGCCTATAAAATTGTAACAAACACGATTGGTCTAATTGGATAATTGCGTCACTTCCTTTAAGGTCCCATTGGCTTCTTTTTATTACTACAAGAAGACTGCTTTTACTATAACAAATTTTGCGGGAGAAATTTATGAATGGACACATCCTACTGCCGAACCCCTCTGTTGGCTACCTACCCGAACTAACCTTCAGTTGTATATCTATAGTATACATAATCGAAGCCTTGGCGTACTATTACAAACGGAATAATAGAACACTCTGTACTCTCATATTTAACCTATTAGCGGATGATTCTACAGAATGGTAAAGGAGATTTCTGCGATTTCGCGCCATCTCTGTGTCAAACCGCGTAGTTTCCGTACCACCTTCGTATACTAAGAATTCCTATCAATATTTCATGTAAATATGGTAAATATAGCACTACTGCTCTCCCTGAAAACCAATCACGAGATCCACTTCAATTCTGCTAAAAACATATCCAAGGATGCCCATTGTTAACATCCGCAGAATGCATGAATCCGTTAAAATTCACAAGCACGCCAGTAACTTTAATCGAGACGAATAATATTTTCTTCGCTAGTCCTGGAAATTCCTCATTCACATTCAACTGAATCATAATATTCACACTCAATTGAACAGTCACACTGAACCCAATTTAGAATAGCACCATACAGTCAAAGGCATTTTAATCTATAAACACGACAGTAAAGCGTTAAAATTTTCAATTATGGTGAAATTAAACTAGAAAATCAATTATAACATTTTAAATTGTAGCAATAATATTTTAAGTGATATACAATTTTTTTCTTTGCAAATTTTCAATAATTTATTCCGGCGCGAATATAAAAAACGAATTTTGTACAGAAGTTATTCCACATTAGCATTTTAATACTTTTATACTGTTCATGAATTTATATAGAATGCATTACTTGAAAAACAATTCAAAATTTAAATAAGATTACTTTATAAAAATTTTTTGATAAAAAATGCAAGAATTTCGGCGTACATATAGTTTACTGTCTTCCCCCTATGTATACTTATTTAAGTGTTCTTAACTTTTTCGAAAATAAACAAATAAATTTAATTCGTCTGGACATTTATGCGTCACGTAGTTGAAGTCCATTTGTGTATATTTAATAGCCAACCTCGACGAGAAAAGTTATGTTTTCGATTAACAATAAATACACTCTTTTGTTATTATTACTTTTTATTTCGTCTACCTGCACATAAGAGCATCGTTTAGATTTAACTATGAATTTTACATAATAAAAAATAGCATAAATTATACAATAATGGTCTCACATATACCGCGAGATAAAAAAATTATATTGATAAAGGTTTGCCATGGAATGTAAAATGTCCGTCTTGGTATCATTCTTTTGAGATAATTCTGGTTAAATTATCAGGTTAACTGTCATACTGACATTTGGCTGACATAAAATTTGTAAATATATGTTTATTTAAAATGATTTACATGTTTGAATAACATTTTATTAAAAATTAATAAACAAATTACAATAAATATTCAAAATGACCCCCGCCTTGTTCGATGTACACGTTTTTCGCGCCTTTCCATGCTATCAAAAGCATTTTGTAGCATTTGTGGCGTTATGGTTGCACATACTTCAATAATCCTTTGTTGCAATTCTTGCAAATTATGTACAGGTGTTCTGAAAATTCTATTTTTGCAGTGAGGAAACACAAAATAGTCCATAAAAGTCAAACCAGATGACCTCGGAGGAAACTCCACTTGCGTATGCAAACTTATAAATCGATCATCAAAAAACTTACGGAAAAAGGCTATAGTTTCTCGTGTCGCGTGTGCTGTTGCGCCGTCATGTTGGAAGTAACCATTATGAAGTTCATCGTCGTGTAGTTGTTGAACAAATCATTCAAAATGTTATTTCTGTACCTCTCTGCATTGATGGTGAAATTTAAAAAAAAACGGCCCAATTATCCTTCTACGGGAGACTGCCATCCAAACCCCAATTTTTTGAGAATGTAGTGAAGATTCAACAAAAAAATGCGTTTTATTAGTGTTCCACATTCTCATATTTTGAGAATTTACGTACCCCGCAAGATGAAACCATGCCTCATCGGAAAAAATGTTAAGTTTAACAGGTTGTTATTCATTAAATTGTTGACGAACCACTGACAGTACGCAAGACGTCTGGGGTGGTCTGTTGGCAAAAGAGCTTGATATGATTGCATCTTATATGGATGCATGTTCAAGTTCTCCTTTACAATGGTTCGGGATGTTCCATAAGAAACTCCAATTTCTTGGGACAGGCGTCTCAAAGATTTTGTGGGGTCCTATTCCATACGATTACGAACATCAATAATCACTTCTTCTGTACGAATAGTTGGCCTACCAGCACCTTTCTCATGAGTAACAGATCCAGTTTCGCGAAATACACCAACACTATGTGCGAGGCACATATAAAAATCTTGCTCTACTACTGCGAAATTTGGGAAGCGTTCACGAAAATTATCCAAACATAAACGCTTACTGTATTCCTAAATGTCAGAGAGAAAATATAATGACAAATATTAATGACAGTATGACACTTAATGATATAACTTAAGACAGACGTTTTACATTCCATGGCAAACCTTTATCGATGTAATTTTTGATCTCGCGGTAGAAGAGATATCACTGAATTGATTTCCTTGTTCCAGCAATTGAATAAAATTCGCTATTTTTCTATTGTATTTTATTTGTCTATATGACATACTTGCAGTATTAGAAGAAGGGTTTTCAAGCTTTATTGGAAATTCAACAAAATGAGATGAACGATCAGATAGCCATAATGAACAATAGCAACTTTAAAGTTCACAAAATCTGAAATAATACATGTATTATACAGGGTGATTCTTAATATATGCGTCAAACTTTAGGAGCTGATTCCTGGGGTTATTTTGATCATAAAAGTTCATAAGAACATATGTCCAAAACCACTTAGTTCAGAAGTTATACAATGTTTAATAGAAAGTTAAAATAATAAATGGTTTTATTATAAGAAATCGTATTATATCAGCTTTTGAAACAATTCGAAATACCCCTGGTATTTTCGAACGGACTCGCCAGTCAATACGACGGAGGATAGCAGCTTGTAGTACAGTTGGGGGCGGTCAATTTCAACAGTTACTATAAGTTAATTTTGTTTTACTAATTATTTTGTTAATTTATAATAAAACCATTTATTATTTTAACTTTCTATTAAACATTGTATAACTTCTGAACTAAGCGGTTTTGGACATATGTTCTTATGAACTTTTATGATCAAAATAACCCCAGGAATCAGCTCCTAAAGTTTGTCGCATATATTAAGAATCACCCTGTATAAGCAACTACTTTTTTCATGGGTTCGTTTAAGGTTATAATAAAATTATATGCAGATACTAAATCTCGAAATTTTTCTAATTCACTTGAAGAGGATAAAAAGTTGTCGCCCCAAAAACCAATACTATGCTTTCTAAAATGTTATAACATTTCTAATATTTGATTAAGCTTGTGCACAAGGTGCGATGCATCAAGAAACCCCTATATGACTTGTTACGTGTTCGTTTGTATGATTTGTGACAGTTTCGGGCGTTCCCTTTTCCTGCGTTTCACAAAATTTTCCCCTTTCGGGTGTTCAATTTATAGATGAAAAGTGAATGCGTTTTTGAATTCCTGTTTCGTGCGTCAATTTTATATTTTACAGAAAATAGGAAAAATTAAAACAAAAAAGTACCTTTAACTCTATGTAGAGGAACGTTTATCTAATCTCAGTGTTATACGATCTTAATTAAAATTAAAAGTAAGTGTATCTATAATTTAACAACATATTTCAGCTTATCCAATATGTCACTAAGATTTTGTCTATTTTGCATTAGGTCATTTACAACTATTTTTAACCGCCCATCTAATTCACAGTGTTTTTTTGCTCTTTTTTGGGGTACTTATGCACACACAATTTTGCAGGAAAACAGTACTATAATAGTAATTTTTTCCTGAGGAACTTTCATTAATTCAAATATATTGGGATGTGCTTTTCCGATGCATCTGTTGAGACTGTTACACAACCTATACACTTAGTAAAAAAAAATTTAATAAATTCTTGATATAAAAATACATTTTCCAGTTGTAATAGTATCTGCACCAGCCGCTGATAACATTTCAATGTAAAGTATTCGAAATATTGTAATTCTATCACGTTTATGACCTGTGAGCAATTTAACATCATTTTCGAAATGAGAAAAGCGACCAACCTTAAACTGTTTCAGTAACGTTCTAGCTGATTTGCATAAATTGCAGCAAATAGTTAGAAATAATGTCTACATTGTGGTACAATTGTTCTTATTCTCGCAATAAGTTCTACAGCAATACCTTATTTAATGTTTATGTGCTACAGATTGACAGATGCATCGTCATTATTTAAATAGATGAATGCATAATACTCTCAATTCGACGCATATGCCTAAGGGCCCTAGGGCATACAATATTAAATTGATTAAACCCGAAAAGCGGGATATAAAGTATTTATACCGCGAGATCAAAAATTATTTTGATAAAGGTTTGCTACGGAATGTGAAACGTCCGTCTTAGATATCATTCTTTTGAGATAATTCTAATTAAGTTATTAGGTTAACTTTTATACTGACATTTGACTGACATAAAATTTGTAAACATATGTTTATTTAAAATGATTTACATGTTTGAATAACATTTTATTCAAAATTAATAAATGAATTACAATAAATGTTCAAAACGACCCCCGCCTTGTTCGTGCACACGTTTACGCGCCTTCTTATACTATAGTAGAATCGTTTTGGCAACCGACACGGCCAAAGTACGAACTAAAGACGACGATTCAATACCACTACAAATTTCGACCGGCCGCAACAATTTCAAAGCTATAAAATCAAACTAATTATTTAATATTTCAGGATATATACCTTTCCATAGTAAAATACTATTACATAAAAGCCAGTTACAAATTAAATATTATAAATAAAGCTATTAAATATGATTTTTTCTACACCTATATTTTATATAACATTTGACTATACTGTTTAGGAGGCAGGCATTGTTGACAAATTTAAAATGTTTAGATGACAATTATAACAAACGTCAAATGATGATTATGACAAATGTCAAAAGGTGTATGAATATTATTATTCATGATAGTCCTGAAATGGCTTTTGTAGGTTATATTACTTGACAGGTAAAATTTTGCAACATCTCAAATTTGATGCCATTTTAATTTAGTGGCGCATGTCGGTTGCGAGAGCGACTCTACTATATCTATATCGTTTCGTGGACTATGCACTACATAAAATACTATTCCAAGGAATAGTTCTCTGGAGAACTGTTACAGTCAAATTTAATTAATAATATTTTTCTACTTCCATCTTTAAAATGCTATTTATCGTATATGTTTCCATGACGCTAAGTGATCTTTTGAATATAATTTGACAAGTTGCGACTTTGTGCACTTTATTCACATGGTGAATTTAGGAATGAGTACTTTAATCACGGGCTGAAGTTCGCTCTAAGTTTTTTAATTGCAAAAATCAATTGAAACTCAATCAAGTGGGTTGACGATTGTCATCAGTCTGTGAAAATATCCCCATGGCGTGACAACAAACAAATAACTTTGCATTATTTTAACTATTTGCTGTCGCATAAAAAGTATATCATAAAACCCGTATCATAAACGCGTTAGCCACTCGTTCTACTAGAGACTCGCTCCACAACGCTTCGCTCATTAATAAAAGTCGTGACTAAAATGAATTTTATAAAACTTAATACATAAAACACTATGAAGTATTTACATTAAATGTAATGTGTCTGCTTTCTTACATTATGTTTAACAATGGCAATATCCCGTAGATGTATAACTGATCTCAGCAACTTTTATTGTCAATAATGAACTATTTAAAAGTATACTGCATCGACTATAGAAGCAGCGTGTCCCCAGCATTCATGAAAGATAGGCACATTTTAAGTGCTAAATTAAAAAGGAAAGTGAAACGTTTAGCAGATGCACCCACAATCACAAGCAAAAAAGCTTGGCATATTATCCTGGCTTATATGGACGCTTTAATAAAAACGAAAGCATCAAACAGATTTGCTGTAATTTGCCGACGAGATTCAATTGTGTTGATCACGACGTTCTTTTGGGAAAAATGGAACACATCGTAGTGCGTGGCATACCGTTTCAACTATTAAAACGCTACTTGAGAAAGAGAGAACAAGTCTGCTGGAATAAACAACTGACAGAAGCGGAAATAGTTAATTGTAGGGTACCGCATAAATGATATTCCCATGTACGGAATATGTTCTGGCGGAAGCTGGGGAGTGGTTTGGAGCGAATAAGCTAAGTATCAATACTCAAAAAACTTTGGTCTTTTCTACAGACAACAACCAAAAATATTCGACCAAATTCTTGGGCATTTTCTCCGATTCAAGGTTATCATGCGTTGACCAAGTCACTCACTTGCACACGCAATTCGAAGAATAAAGAAAATAGCTGGACTGACATACTTTAGTACTTTCCATAGTATAGCCACTTAAGGAATTTTCCTTTGGGGTGGATCAGCAACACCACAGAGATTTTTTTTACTACAAAAACAAGCAACCACAGCAATAATAGAAAACTACTTGACACTCGTAACAAAAATAATTTTGTGATCCTTATCACCGAGTGGGCTGTGCGCAGATGGGATCCAATTACATGGCTATAAAACTTTATAACCACTTCCCACTTTGTTTGAAGAATCTGTCTGAAAAACCATTCAAAAAAGGAGCGATTGAGATCCTTCTGGCTAGCAGTATTTACTCCATTGAGGAATACTTCGAGTGAGACTACTCCGGCGGCTCCTAGTCTCTCTGTTTTTGATTACATTACTTGTCTTTCGGTTTTTTTTAATGTATTCAATTTTATATTTTGTATTGACATGTCTATATTTTATTAATTATATACTCATATTTTATATATAAAACAATATATTTAAACAAACATATCATATATTTATATTTATGTCGTATCATATGGAATATCATTTATGTACAGCAAGAATAACACCGGCGCCAATATGGATCCTTGCGGTACTCCACAATTAACTATTTCCGCTTCGTACTTAAAATTTTACTGTGTGCTGTTTTATAGTGTCTTGTTCATATACTTCTTTGTCTATTTTATTTTTTTATATGTAACCTTATATTATTTATTTATCTATACAATGATGACAATTTCTGATACTGTATCTGCCAATCTGTGTACACTATCCTGAAATAAATGATTCATTGATTGATTGATATAGTACGTAAGCATTACTTAATAAGATTTTTAAGTTGTGAACAATTTCCGACTCAGACTATGACGAAATGCTAGCCATAGGAAAACGTACGTCTAGTGATAGAAAAGTCGTATCCAAAATGTGCAGCAAATTGATGTAAATGGATTGAAAAATTGTGTGAAACAATTCACTATAGATATGGTGTTTTTTAGTGCATGTCCTTCAACTTCCTCCTTGAACGTATTATACGCGGGCCTCGTTGTTTCGTAAAATAAATTACCAGAACTGTTTTGGATTTTAGGCAAGTTACCCTAAGAAATTAGATGAATAATAAGCAAAATGCTATAACATTTGCTATTTATAATTAGGTAAAAACAAGCGGACCATAGGATGAAAATCACAGCTGCCACATAGATGCGTTCTGATGAAAAAAATTATTATCTGAATAAAACAAATCTAATCTCATAAAATAATAAATAATAATAAAAACTATATGATGCTTTTATATGTCCTGCAGAAGTAGGTTATTTATGTTATAAATAAAAGTCCCTCTCAACTTAATACTAAAAACCAGTCTATAATGTATTTAAACACTTAACACAAAATATGCAAGTTTCACATTATAATAACCTGTTACAAGAACGATTAGTTTAATTTTTAAATTTATTAAGAATGAGTTATTGCTTGTTTGTTTTATTTTTGGTATTCTTTTGTTCCAGAAAACCAAATAAAAAGGATAACCGACTAAAGATGATGTGGGTGGATGAGCAAAGACATACCAGTATCCTGGGCGATGACGGTGACGATGATGAGTCAGATGTGGAAAGTGAAGGTAGCGGCGAAGAACTGCCCATTTGGGTAAGAGGCGAACAGAGATGGGTATCCGGTGTTGCAGGGGAAACGACGTGCCAAGATATTATTACGGTTCTGCTGCAGGATGAAGAGATCAGAGTAAGTAGAAGATATTTTTAAGTGTTCGTTTTAATTGACAAATTTGATATGCACATACATACAGAGTGGGTCAAATTATGGGTTTCATAAAGAGCATTTGGGATTAGTTCTTAATTTATTCTTTATGCTTATCCGAACGTTCACTTTATGTTTAGAGTAAGTAAGGTATATAGAGGAACCGTGAATAAATTGAATCTCAGTGGGTTTAAGAATGGTCGGAATTTTGCGTTAGAATTCGTCAGTTAACATGCTAGTAAAATACTTTTTTCCTATAACTATGCTACTGTTTTCGGTAATAATAATAAAAGGTATACCTTTTGTAAGAGCAAACGTTTTGCCTACAAACGAAAAAGTTTAAATGCGAATGTAAAAGTATATTTAATCTAGACACATAATAACAAAACTTCAAAAAGTAAAGAAACTTTTTTTATTATCAAGATTGAAAAAATTAAATAAATTATTAATTGCTATATAAATCAGGACTTAACTGATACTTTTCAGCTTGCCCAAGCCATCTTCAAACTGGAACACTAAATTGTTTTTAAAGGGAAATTATAGTACCTACATTACTTAGTTTATATTTAGTGTATATGTATATAACGGGTGCCCCAGTAAAGTCGTAGAGAACGAATAAATTTTAATACAAAATTGTAGAATGATAAGCTCTACAATATAAAACTATTTTCATTTATACAGGGTGTTCGACAACGAAAAACCAATACAAACTTATGTTATTTTTAATGGAATGCTACACATTCTTTTACAGTTTATGATCGTGAGTTTATACAAAAAATCACTTTCAGTTTTTCCTAATTTCCAATTTTCCAAGTAACTTTTCCAATTTTTCTTTTTCCTAAAAACCCTATTGAGACTATTACGAATATTTTTATAAAAGAATTAGCCAAATCGGTCAAGTAGTTCTCAAATGATGCGCTTACTAACGAACAGTAGATGACACCAAAAACTTCAACTATAATAGAAATAAAATTAATCAAACGAATTATTAAAAACAGTCAAATAAAATACACGAAAACTTTCACTTAAGGGGGCGTTTACTAACAAATAGCACGTTATGCAACTTATATTACTCGCGGGACGGATAGACGCAAGGGGGTGTGAGTAGGTGGAGGTAGACGATATTCGGTTCTGTCACAGCGCTTCGGGTTTATTCACAGATTCTGTCATGGGTAAAGGAATACTATAGGTGAGAAACATAATGTATAAAGAATGAGTACTTACGGAACTGTTGATGTTGTTGATGTTTTATAATAAGCCAATTTTCGCTTGCCGCATAACTTATATTATTAAACACTCGAATATTATAGGTATATATGACATTTCTTTCTAATTACACACTGTCACTCTGACTTAAGGGGAAATTAAAGTCGATTTGTATTTGGGAATTGACTATAATTGCTTTTGGAGGTGTTGGCCCTTAGGAGGAGCCAAATGAAAGCCATCTTATTCTCGTATATTTGAAATGAATGTGTTGTTTTCCGCCACCCGAATACAGAGAAAAAATACAGCTGAAGGCGCTGCTAAAATACAACTAATTCAGTACCGCACCATTCCGGAATTTCTTAATTTAATTACTCAAATTAAACTTTTTTCCGCAATTCAAAAAGCTATATTTCACAATAAAACATTAGTCTACACGGGAGTTACATCCGTTTTGATCAATTTCATTTAATTATTTCATATTTTGACCGAGAGAAACACACGTACATTTTACTCTAATTTGGAATAAAAAAAAATAGATGGTTGTGACAAAAAATTACATAATCTGACAACCTTTCCGTGTACTCATATCTATATTGGAGTTGTACAGAAAATTTCACATTTCTATCTTGAACAATAGTAAAAAAAACTGATAAATTCGATATCTTGCTTTCTCGACCGCTTTAATATCCCCTTAAGTCTGGAATAGCTGACCGATTCCGGTAGATTTGCGTGTTCGCTAGGACCGGTAGAGATACCGTAAAGTGGGGATAGACGACGCAATAGCTTGAAAAAACCTCGTGTGAAATGTGTGTAACAATGTTTACTATTTAATGTTTTTTATCTTCAAAAATAATTACAGAAAGTTTGTTTTGTTATATCGTTCATCAAATGTGCAGCTGGCGCGTGGAGGTTGTTTTTTTCTTTTGTGTATCAGCTTTAGTTAGTATAGACATTAATTAAATTCTTGCATTTTTGTCGTTATTTCTAAGACGCATAACCTGACCTTGACATTATAAATTGATGCCTTTTGCATCACTAACCCAAATTTGAGATTCTAAAATTACAAAATAAATTCAAAAAACGCGAAACGTAACACAAAAAATATTAAATAAATGAAAACTATGCTAAACCAGCCAATTTAAAGTCAAACAACTACATCGATTAATTAAGCAACAAACAAAGGCGGTAAAAGGCGGTGTAATATAGATAGCTAATTTAATAATCTGCAGTTAAAAAAAAATACTACACAGAGACATCTAGAGAGGTTTACAAGTACCTAAACTATATATTCACTGTCTAATTTAAGTTACGCCCCTTTGTACCATCATAAACAATTAAAAATTGTAAAACGTTGTAATCCTCATCGAGTAGCAGATTTCCTAATTCTACGGCCACCGACTATACTTAAGAAACAGACTGATGAGAAAAAATTAATACGTACTACATAATTAAAATATCTTACTAATACTTAAGATAAAGCTTATTTAATATTATAATTAAAAGATTCATATCTTTTTGGTCGGAACACGAAAAACGGCTTGTCAGTAATTAAGTGACATATTAAAAAAAACACCAATCATTTCGGTAAATTTATACATTTTACAACTATTAAAAGGACTATTTATTTTGATATGTTATCCACATATGAGAAGAAGGAAAAAACGCATTAGTAAAGCATAAATATTAATTGATATGATCATTTATTACATGTTGGAAACGTTATTTGGCTGCTTTCTTATGACCAGAATGGCCCATTTTTTCCTGTAATTCCATTAAATCGATACTTAACGTACGATAATGTGTAGAAAAATTGACAGTTTCAGTTCGGGAAAAAGCCTGATTACGCTATATTAAAACGGCAAATAAACGTAAGATATCTTGCGCAATAGTAACATAGGTGTAATTTTAGGCTGATAGAAATATTTACAAGTAATAGCTTATGCAAATTGCTTAATATTATACGTTTATTATTTTGATGGAACGTCAAAGGAATCGGAATTCTGGGACACCGTAATGCAACGTAGAAATGTTTCTCAAAAGAATTTTACTTAATTACCCTTAATTATTATTCTTATATAATTTAAAGTTTCTATTAGTTAATATTTAAATAAACTGTTATTAAATAATTTAAATTTGTTAAGTACATATAATTCGAGTCGTAAATAATGTTCAATATAAGAACTCTGAAATGTCATTATAGCAATTACAGGTGACCTATAATTTCATACTTTGTCTCTTGTTGTTTCAAAAGGACAAGATAATAGTGCATTGGTCGAGTAAAAAAATAACTATCCCAATATTTTCCATTTCTTTGAAGCTTATTATTATGTCTGTTAATTGTTCAAAATTATTTAGCATTACCCAAGTGAAATTAGTTAAGCTCACACACGTAAAAGTTAATGAATATATGTATATGCCACTGCATTCAAAAACGAACACTGAAAATTACAATCAATAACTGATAAATTCCATAATTTAATTTTACTTTTATTACTGATTATAACGTCTTACATCCTTCTACTAATTCCTAAGATTGAATCACTTAATCGCTTTTCGTTAATATTCATGGTGTTTTTAGTTTATTTCATATTTCAGACATGTTGCGACATCTATTTTCCAATTACCATTGTTTTACTTAAGAAAAGCTAGTGTTACATTTAACCTGCATTGGGATGCTCATTGCTACATCGTCTTACTCGATGGTTTCGTTTACGCCAATTTTTCGAGTGTGTTCGATTCGCATTGCTATCGTGTCGTCTTATATTCACGTAATTTCTTCTGAAACGATCATTTCGGGATAGTATCTATGGAAGTCCCGCGTTGACAAAACTGTACAGGTAGTCTCATTTTAAAACTATGTCCATATTTGTTCAATACACTGCGATTTTATTTAAAAATTCGGCACTTAGGACTACAGCTTGTTTTACGATAAGAAATAGTGATTCAAATATCGCGCCAAAATGGTTGACATTTTTAAAATATTTCATTAGATTTTGCGTAAGCACATTTAATATGGAAAAATAAGCACGCGATATCCGCCATATTTTTTTACATAACCTGTGAACATTCTCTAACATTTTTCAATATTCTCTGCGATTGGTTAGAGCAGATCGAATTCTTTATCTGCAACACAACACCACAAAATCTCACATATAGTGAGTATATTGTGCAGTTATAATTATTGTGAAATAACTATGACTGCATAAGCTGAAAATATGCCTACCTTTTCACATCTGCCATGTAGAAGCTTCTATGGTCTTCACAAAATAAATACAACATTCACAATATATTAAGAGTCTCCCAATAGTGTTGTAACACGATACGAGTAAAAGAAAGTTTCGAAAGTTAATTTGGTATATGTGCTATATACAGGGTGAGTCACCTCCTTGGGGAAGGCAGATTGTGGCTTTATAAGAAACGATATTTTGAAAATGTGTTTCCCTATTATCATTAGAAGTACCTTCTAAATGTATTTTGTATTATACATAGTGTTCCATAACTTGGTGACTGACTGATAGTGTTTCAAATGGAACAGCCTGTATATTATTACATTTTTGTAATCTCCGTATAATTCTTAGTCAAAAGGTTATGAAAGAGTATATGCCAAAAATTTAAAATTTTCGACTTATGTATTACCATTTTTCTGAAAAATTCATTGTCTTTATAAAATTATATTTCTCAAAAATTAAGTACCTGATGGACACAATTTTTCGTAGTATTGTTCACAATAAGAGGCACTAATACAAGTATTTTTTTTTCAATTACTAATTGCATGTGCTGAAAACTGGATTAAAATTGGATGACATATTTTTGCCTAAAAGTCATTTTTTTCAAATTTATGTCAAATATCATTAGGCATAGGGAGTCAATCTACACGTATGTACGATGTATATGGCAACCCGGTACCTACTGTACGTCCCAATGCCGCCAAAGTATACATTGTATGTACATACGTATACGTATACGTTGATTTTCTATGCCTAAGGATATTTGACACATGCGGTGTATCTGTTAAAACGTTATTAAAAGTGACTTTTACTAAGCTATTGTCATTCTTTGATATAATTTTACCAAATTTATGTTTTTGAATCATGTAATTCTAATCCTGCCTTCAGCACATGCAATTAATAATCACAGAAAAATAAAATATGCTTGCATTCGGGCCTTTGATTGTGAAGAATATAAAAAAAATTGTATCCATCTAGTACGTCGTTTTTGAGAAATCTACTTTTATAAAGACCTTGAATATTTCATAAAAAATGGTAATAAGTCGATAACTTTAAATTTTAGGTCTCCACTATCTTATAACTTATTGACTAGGAATTATACGGAGAATACAAAAATGTAATAATATACAGGATGGTAATAGGTGATCCTAATAAGTGGCTATCATTGGAAAAAAACGCTTCGAAATAGTTTTTCTCATAATGTCACAATCGGCCTTCCGCAGGGAGATGAATCACCATGTATATCTCAAAAAGTTCACTACGTTTTACTACTTAAGTGTTCGAAAATTAAAGACGAATTTTTATCGCCAGCAAATTAGCAAATTATTAAATAAGAAGAACCTTAATCCCTAAAATTAAAGCAAGAAAATATTTGATTCTACTCAAAAGTACGTATATATATTTAAGTACCTGTATCCAAAAATGTAAATTACGTGACGAAAAGTAACGCTTAAATTAAATTTTAGAACAACGTTTTATATTAAAGTGTTTGTCCTTACCTTATCTTGCAGTTGGTTAAGAGAAGTTAGTTTTCTTTCACGATAATCTAACACATAACGTGGTTTCTAGAAACGCTAACTATATTTCCTGTCGAGATATTATAAAAGTGCTTCAAACGAGTTTCCACAACATTTTTCGCCCAGTAGATAAAACACAGAAAGTTACTCATTGAACGCTAGGATTCTAAAAATAATGGGCAAACTTAAATCCAGTGTCACGTAGATTTTTTTGATTACATTTATGTTGTGAATTAATTTTATAAATCAATAATATGCACTCTTATTATGGAACTATATGGCAATCAAATAAATCTTAATTTTGAACGAAAATTTCAAAGAAATATGAAATAAATAATCCGTATTTTCATCTTAAAATTTTCCAGGGCAGGCACGTGGGTACAACAGACCAATACCACATAACAGAACGATGGAGAGGTGTCGAACAACCCCTGGATCCAAATTCAAGTATTTTAGACATATGGAATGCGTGGGGTAGAGCCCAACCAGAGGTCAGTAAGAGGTATTACATTTAACTCTACATACATATTACATTTTACAATAAAAAACAACAAACGGCAATATCCATTTAGTACGTCCGATATTTAGGTGAAGATCTCATTAAGGAGGATCAAAAATGACCACTCGACCATATCCAGACGATCCAGATACAGATCGGACTCCAGCACGTGGTCAGACAGAAGTGCTTGGAAAACAATCCATCCGAAACGTCTGAACGCGTTACAGAACGAAAAGCAACCATCCAGTACAGAAGAATTGCTAAAGTTAGTTCTCGCGCAGGGCGAAGTAATCAGAAGGCAACTGAAAAAATTACGGTATGTATGCCTTCTGTCACATCTAAAATAAATGTTAACTGTATCACAGACTTATTTGGTAAATTAAATATTTGAAATGAATACTAATAAAGTGTCATTGCGAATTGAAATTGTTTAATAGTTTTGACAGTTCATAACCCGCAATTGAATTTTAGTGCGATTGTCTACGTTAATCAAACGTCAGATGAATCGTCCACTCTTCAATTCTTGTTTCTTGTATCATTTAAGTCAACCGAAAGTGGACGTTAAATTGTCACTGTCAGCTGTACCGGCCGACCCCCATATTGAATATGAACATTTCGCGTAGACTCTACTTGTTGTATTATTTAGCTTCACCCGCGAATGACATCAGACATGTACAATTATATTGGGTGTCCCAGCGTAGCGGTAAAGTCCATTACTGGTATCTAATAATGTAGATACCGAATGATTTTTAATACAAAAATTCTAGACAATCGTAAGCTTTACAATTTAAAAATATTTTCATTTATACAGAATGTTCGTCAACGACGAACCAACAAAAACTTATGTTTTTTTTTTATAGAATGCTATGCTTTTTTTTACATTTTATAATAGCCCTCGAAGGGCTGATTAAACTGACATCACCTTGTATTTGTCGATTTTTAACTGTTTCTGAAGATATGGCGATTTTTCGTTAAAAATTGTACAACATTAGAAAAGTTGCTCTGAAATAACGATTGATAATGGAATACCTTATTACTTATTTGTAAAAGGAAAATAGATGTAACTCTTTTCGATTAATTTCAGTTATAGTCGTAGTGCAAGTCATGGCAACTCATATTTTGTAAGTCGTAATCGGGTTTATTCAGATATAATATCCTATAACTTTTGCAACATCGCCCACAGGCACTAGAACGTATATATTTTCAATTGGCAAATTTTAAGTACTTTTGAATGACATGTAAATATACAGGGTGTTCCATTTAATTTTTTTTAGAATTGTAACTTTAGCGAATGGTGTGTAATTCTAAAGAACATTCGTAAATATATCGAAATAAACATTAATTTCACGTACTGAAAAGATATATCTACTAATCGAGCCCATAATAGGTATTTCACCATCAATCGTTACTTCATAGCAACTTTTCAAATGTTGTACAGTTCTCTCGCTTTGACAATGGTAAGTGGTCTTACCGAAACATATTTGAAAGTCTCCTAATGGCAAAAAGGTGTCTTTTGCAAACATGTAGTTACTCTTTATGAATGTGGCCACAAAAGCTGCCGAATAGTTACAGCTGTCAATGTCAAATCTCATATTTAAGAGTACAGTAGTACCCCGTTATCCGCTGACTCCGTATCCGCGGTTTCAGTCATCCGCGATTTACCTATGATGAGCAGAAATGCGTTATATCAATAAATATAAATGTTATAGGAGCATTTGTCGATATATCGTCGTATATATGAGTCATCCCCTGATTTCGGCGCTCTCTTATGATAAGTTAAACAAGTTGGAACGTGTTTAAGGTGCCATTCGCTTTTACTTGTACATATAAACGCTCCTGTTAACTATGAGTTTAGTACTATTCGAATTGTCGGACAAGACAGTGCTTGCAATAGTTTTTAAATAAAGCAAGCAAATTTGAAAATCATTTTAAAATGGCTTCTAAACCAAAAAGGAAACGTGGAATGCTCACTATTAGTGAAAAAATAAAAATCATTAATATGATTGAATTAGAAAAAAAATCTATTGCAACTGTTGCTAAAATATACAATAAAAACGAATCTTCGATACGAGAAGTGTTGAAAAACAAAGATAAGATTCGAGCTAGTTTTTCTAGTGCCCCCAAAACTGCAAAAGTTGCAACCACAATACGTAATAAAGTGTTACTTAAGGTAGAAAATGCCTTAAATTTATGGGTGGAAGATATGACCGACCAGAAAACATATTCCTATCGATGGCAAAGTGCTACAACAAAAGGCGTTGGTTTTATATGAAGATATGCAGACCCAAGATTATTCTGAAGAGGAAGGAAAATTATTCACAGCAAGTAGGGGGTGGCTGCATAGATTTAAAACTCGGTTTAATCTAAAAAATATAAAAATGACAGGGGAATCTGCGTCGGCTGATCATGTAGTTGCTGCCCTGTTTCCAGAAAAATTTAAACAAATTATTGCAGAAAAGAATTATCATCCTAAGCAAGTTTTTAACTGCGATGAGACTGGTCTTATGTGGAAAAAAATGCCTCAACGGACTTATATTCATAAGACTGCAAAGAGTGCACCAGGCTTTAAAGCAATTAAGGATAGACTTACCTTAATATTTTGTACAAATGCAGCTGGTCATATGATTGAACCCGGACTTGTTTACCGATCACAGAATCCACGTGCTCTTAAATACAAAGATAAAGCTTGCCTGCCTATGTTTTGGCAATCAAATCGAAGGGCGTGGGTTACGGCTGTTCTATTTACACAATGGTTTCATCAATGCTTTATTGCGGAAGTGAAAAGATATTTGGAAAAGGAAGAATTGCTATTTAAAATGCTGCTGATACTAGACAATGCTCCTAGGCATCCTGTGTCACTAGGCACAGAAGATAAAAATGTTGAAGTGCTTTTTTTACCACCTAACACGACCTCATTGCTTCAACCCCTTGATCAAGGTGTCATTAGATGCTTTAAAGCCATATATATTCGACAGGTTTTCGAAATGCTGTATACAATGGCTAACGAATGCTCTGATATCGGGCTCATGGAATGCTGGAAGTCATTTACAATTGCTGACGCAATTCTATTTATCAAAGGAGCGATGGTGGAATTAAAGTCAGAAACGATAATAGTATGTTGGAAAAATCTGTGGAATGACATCGTTCTTAGTTCTGAAGACACACATGATATTAATTCACATCAAACAACGATATTTAACATAGCACAGAAAATAGATGGAGAAGGATTTAACGATATAACCCAAGAGGAACTCAGTGATTACATAAACGAAGAGGATCAAGTATTTATTCACCAACGAGGAATTGGAAGACCTTGTGAAATCTTCTCCAGAAGCGAGTGACGATGAAGATGAGGGTCAACAAGAACCGCCAGCATGGACGCTTGAAAAATTTTCAGCGATATTTCGAACTGCTCCAACATTAAAAGAACAGGTAGTAGAATATGATCCAATAATGGAACGCAGTATTAAAATTACTCGCACTATAAAAGAAGCCTTGAAACCTTTGGAGGATTTGTTTATTGAAATGAAAAGACAAAAACGACAACTCGCAATAACAATGTACTTTGAAAAAGTCGACAAAACTATCGATAATGCACAGCCATCAACATCGTTTGCTTCGGATCTCAGTAAACAATCGACTGCTAACTTAGACTTGGAGAAAGATGAATGAATATGTAGCTCACGATCATAAAGTTTTTCTTGTTGTGTATGTAAATATGTACTACATATATGTACATATGTATGAACTTATATATTTATTAAACTTAAATTCTATTTGTGCCACAGCACAATAATATTTATTTATTTATTGTTTATTTATTTTAAATAAATATTATATAGGTAACTTATTTTTTCTTGTTTCATTGTTTTAACTTTGCTTCATATTTCATATTGTACTCGAAAATAAAGCGTTCGCTACTATCCGCGGTTTCCAGTATCCGCGGAAGACCACAGAACCAAACCCCCGCGGATATGAGGGTACTACTGTATAATCTTTCTCTTAAATTTGATTACTACCGTGAAATAATCAAAGTTTACCAATATCTTGTGAACTACAAAGTATGTATAGACAAATTTATGTAGAAGCAACATAAATATATTCAAAATTAAGAGAGCAACTTCGAAAAAACCTTTTTAAAATTCGTGTCGGAAGCAAAACTCTTGTCGAAAAAGGTTTAACACAGATTTACAATGAACAAGAAAACGTTTAGAAATCAATAGAAACAACATTTGTAGAAGAAAATTGTCAAAATTCGAACCCGAGAAACAGTTTTACTATTATCAAAAACCAAGTTTACGGAAGCATCTCTCAAATCGTGCATTCTGTATAGATTTATTAAGAATATAAAAGTACTTACAACTTGTTTGATTTGTATACCAATATTTTCAAAATTGCGGACCAGAAGTAACGCTTTCACTGCTATCACAAATAAAGTGTGGGCACCACGTGACCTCCTTATACGTATGTGTCTCCTGAATTTTTATACGAAAGCTGTCCCAAATTAAGTTTTAAATGCTTTTGCCTTTTTAATAAAATAAGTCTGTTAGTAGAAGTATTACTTCCTATCCGAATTTGGCATTTTCACTAGTATTATGCAATGCGTTCATGATGAAAGGAACACATTCGTTTAAAATTCAAGTAATTATTTTGCAGAAAAACGCTCGGACAGGTCGATTAGTATTTTTAGTTGTGAATTTTTTGACAATTTTATGCCATATTGGAATTCTATGGTAATTTCTCAACACCTTTTGTGTAACATACCATATCCCCAAAAATCAGCGGTTTTCGGAATAATGACGTTTGAAATGTGATAAATTAAAGAAAATACATGAAAATCGATTAGTTTGAAGTAGAGTTTTTAGTTGAAGATAAAATTTGCAATACCAGGTTATTTTGTTGGCTTTTAAAAAAAATTTCAAGGTGTCCTTGTTCAATTTAAACATTTTATTTCATTACCTATGTGTATTTTAATTTATCACAAAACTCATTTTTCCGAAAACCGCTAATTTTGGGGATATGGTATGTTACACAAAAATGTGTTTAATGTGTTTAGAATTTACACTACAATTCAAAAATGGCATAATATACAGGGTGTTCCATTTTAAAAAAAACAATGATTGCTGCATATGTTCTTCTTTAGACAGCCTGTATATAATTTTCTTATGTCAAAAAATTCAAAACTAAAAATACTAATCGACCTGTCCGAACGTTTTGGGGATATGGTATGTTACACAAAAATGTGTTTAATGTGTTTAGAATTTACCCTACAATTCAAAAATGGCATAATATACAGGGTGTTCCATTTTAAAAAAACAATGATTGCTGCATATGTTCTTCTTTAGACAGCCTGTATATAATTTTCTTATGTCAAAAAATTCAAAACTAAAAATACTAATCGACCTGTCCGAACGTTTTTCTGCAAAATAATTACCTAAATTTTAAACGAATTTGTTCCTTTCATCATGAACGCACTGTATAAGCGTGAAAATACCACTGCCGGTTTTAATTTTGGTTTTTTTCCACAAAAATTATTAAAAACAAGCTCTAACTAAATGCTTATATAAATACTCTCTTGCTTGCTAAATACTCTCAATACACTCGTATCTGTCTAGAAAGCATGACGTGCGAGATATTCGCAAAAAAACTGTTTTTTAATAAGACGGAAAATCTACTTCCGGTATGAATTTCGAAAAACTTAATTTTGAACAACTTTTGTATAAAAATTCGAACCGCACATGCATATGAGAGAGTCGCGTGATACCCACACCTCAATTTTAGATTGACTTGGATTAAAATTACTCAAAATCTACTATTTACTTCTTATTCATCTAGACCAACTAGAAAATATCAAGAGTACATAAGAAGATTTGCATTTGCAACTTGGAATTAAAACACAATCTTTATGTATATCTCTGTATCATTCAAATGCCATTTTTTCATAATGATTTTCGCCCATGTATATTTAACGAAGTCCTTAATTGAGTGAGAGTTCAACTGACGACAGTTACCGTGAAATAATTAGATATATATTATAATTATAATACTAAACAAATAATCTTAATTTTATAGCGTAATAAAAATTAATGATTACACATCATCTGAATTAAACAAGTAGGTTTACCCAAGACATAAAATATAGAATACTGTATATATAATGTAGTATAATGCTATTAAAAACAGTAATGACAACTATCGGACGCCGTTCATTTTCAACTAATCACTTCTTATGTAAGTCGATAATTTGTACTGCTTACCTACTCCGACTCCATCGTAATCGTATATTATACTAAGAATATATGCTTTATATTCAGTGTGATCTATTCCACGTCTTTTTTTCGTATTACAAATCGACGCAATTACATAAAAGTATGTATTATAGCTAACCTCGTCCGCTATTTACTTATATATAATAGGTAATCTTATTGTGATTATTCAGTTTTTTATCGTTATGGTTTATGATTATTCAAAGAATAATAATGATATTATACCTACTAAGATGCTTTAATGGAAAGTGAAACCCATCTATCAGTGCTTATTTGTGAACATAACTGGTATTATTCACAAGTATAATAGGCTATGTGTTTGCAAGAGGATATTTAAATTTTCAATATCGTTTGGCGTTTATTTTGACAGATACAGTTGCTTAAATAAGGTACAGTTACGGATAAAAAAGTAGGACAGTTTTCTGCCTAATGTGCTGAGATTTTAAAAATAAACATCAATTTATTATAACTGATGTCAAAAAAATTGGTTAAATTCACGATACACTTATACCGGTATGCTCACTTTAGCTGTCAATG
This sequence comes from Amphimallon solstitiale, assembly GCA_963170755.1. Taxonomy (NCBI): domain Eukaryota; kingdom Metazoa; phylum Arthropoda; class Insecta; order Coleoptera; family Scarabaeidae; genus Amphimallon; species Amphimallon solstitiale. The sequence goes on along the minus strand of OY720678.1, from coordinate 124,750,835 downwards.
ACGTCATTGCGGAGCAAGTCAGATTGACAGTTCTCATATGGGCTACATTTTGACACAGTTTTTAAGTTATTTTACCGTTTTTTTAAAAGTAATCCTCTATTTAATATGCCTGGTTGTGCTGTATACGGTTGTCGTGAATACAATCGAAAAAGTAGAGATAGTCAGATTAAATATTACAGGTTTCCCAAGAAAGGGACAGTACGAAATGTGTGGTTAATTGCGTGTAAAAAGCAGACTTTAATAAATTTGAAAAATGGTATTTCCAGAAATCTTATTTTATCATTGTTCATAATAAAAATATCAACTTATTTTATCATGTATCTGTTCCGTTTATCTTAAACCATCATGTTTTCATACATCACTCCAACAAGAATTACTGCAGTTTTCCAGTAAATCATACAGAGACTTAAATTCAGATGCAGTTCCCAAATTTAGAGAAAAGACGGCTTGACGCAATAAACAATGAGTTGAAAATCTTTAAAAAGCAAAAAATAAATGCTTTGATGAAACATATACAGATGGTCACAGTACTTTAGAATCGAGCAGCAAAATTTTTGAAACATCGACATAGACTGATTTTGAATCTTTAAAGTGCCCGATACTTACTGATCACCTATGAAAGTGAATTATTTGATTCAATACCTTTTCCAAGACTGTCACATTAAGAGCAACACATTTGTACATCTGCGAACATTCACAAAGTATTTTGAGGCATTCTATACATCGTAGCAACATACATAGTTTTTTGCTTATTAAGAATTTTTAATTTATTGTTAAGTATTTCAGGCTGCTTTTCGTTAATATATGGCAAGAGTATAGTGAGAATAGTATTTGGATTTCAATCTGATACAAAATTGAAATAGACTTCATAAACTATCAAAGTCGCTTTTTATATTAGCAACCATAATTAGAATTCCTACTTTCTACAAACATTTATCCCTAACCTCCATGGTATCTTTGTTAAGCAACGTATCTGCCTTTTATAAACATTTGTATTCTGTTCAAATGCACAGTGTTTTTATCAAACACAAGAACAATCTAATAAAATCTCTTCAAATTAAAAGTTTTGTTATGCATGATAAAGATAAAAGTTTGACAATTTTATCTTAATATTATTAGATAAAATTTTGAAATATGTGATTACTATTATTGTTGAATCTAGAATCAAGATTAATTTATGGCTTGAAGTTGGTTTTATGCTCTTGTATTTCAACATACTTGTAAAATATGTATATTAAACATAACAACTCCAGCCAAGTTGTATTTGCTTCATTCAAATGTTGGTTTATCTTCTCTTCAATTGCCCGAGACACTTCTATTAAAAGTGCTATAGCTGAACATTATCAATATCGAATACTTCAAATCTATGCGTTTCACTAAATAGGATTTACATGTGTGCAAAAGAAAATACTATATGCTTCAACATATATGTTAATATCTGTATTTACATTTTGGCAATGATTTTTTTCACTAAATGAAACATTTATCAAAACCTCAATTACAATTTTCAGATATTTACACAGATCATTAATGCATAACTCTAGCCTCTCAATAGCAATGTCTATAAATGAACTCACAGAATAAACTGTTTTGCATTGTGTATTGAAAATGTAATTTAAACACAACAAAAACAGGTAAAACATCTAAGTAGTTATGATTGCATTGATTCAAAAATATCACTTTGCCTGAGCACTTCAATAATTGCTTGTATTATTAATTTCTGGAAATACCATTTTTTAAATTTATTAAATCCTGCCTTTTACAGGCAATTAACCATATATTTCGTACTATCTCTTCGTTGGAAAACCTGTTATATTTAATCTGCCCATCTCTACTTTTTCGATTGTATTTACGACAACCATATACAGCACAACCAGGCATATTAAATAGAGTATTACTTTAAAAAAACGATAAAACAACTTCAAACTGCGTCAAAATGTAGCCAATATGAGAACTGTCATTCTGACTTGCTCCGCAATGACGTCATTGACAGCTAAAGTAAGCATACCGGTATAAGTGTATCGTGGTTAAATTATTGTCGAAAAACACAAAGCAAGACGGAAATGGACCAACTAACTAACTAAATAGGTTATTTAAAATCACATTTTCTCTTAAGTAATCTATTAAAATTTTTGTCATTCCACCATTTCGATTTTTAACATCTGCTATTCTTCGCGGCATAGAATAAAATAAACTAAACAGTTTTGTCCGAAATACCATCGCACTAATTATTAATTGTTTCCAGTAAATCTTGAACATATTGTAGTCGAACATTTCCTCTTTGAATATTACGAGTCAATAAATCTCGCACGTTCTCCGTTGGGTCAACTTGGCCAGTCAAGCACATGAATATTATTTGCATCAAACCATTCAGTCACTAGATGACTTCGATGGATTGAGCGGTTATCTTACTGAAACATACATCCTTCGGAAAATAATTGCGACACTGAAGGCACCATAATATTTTCTAAAATTCTAATGTATTCAATACTATTCAATCGTTCTTCAATGTGCCATCAAACATCTGGTCAAAATTTCAACTCCCAACCATGTTCGGGAGTTGAAAGTCTTCTACGTCTTGATGCTGAATTTCTGTTTATATTTCCTTCATCTCTCCATCTCCTAATAATTGCAAACACTGTATTTTTATCAATGTTAAATTGTAGCGCAATCTGCATAGTATATTGTTCATTTTCTACATTAGCAATTATTCTTATTTTTACGAAAAAATGCACATGTCATTGATAAATTGATGAGATTTATGAATATTTGTATTACTATGTTCTATTCAGCAAAAATGTATGTAACAGTTGTCCATAACTGTACGTTTTCTTGAAGCAACTGTATCTGTCAAAATAAACGTCAGACAATATTGAAAATTTAAATATCCTCTTGCAAGCGCGTGGATTACTTGAGAATGTAGTGAAAGTTAAATAGATAAAATCGCTATTCGTGGTGAATGTCAGTATATGCTTTTTAAGAAGATGAACTCAACTGAGATTTTAACGGATATTCAGCAAACAATGGGCAACCATGCTGCATCTAAGGACATGATTTGCCGCTGGACTACTCGCTTTAAACGTATGGCTATTTAAGTCTCGGCGATGAAAAATATCATAGACGAAAAATGATTGAAAAAGTTCATAACGTTGTGTTACGTGAACTGAAACTGAACGTGAACATTTTACATGTAGAATTAGTCATGTCTGAGCTATTTGCAAGATGGGTGCGTTTACTAAATGGCAGCAATCACCCGAAGGAAAATGCTCTTCCATCATGACAATGCGCACAGTATTATACCCGAGTCACAGTCTAGATTTAGATCCAAACACAGCTGCACCACTTGCCTGCTAAATGCTACTGACGATCTGATGTTTGCTGGCGACAGTATTAAAGCTTCTGTTCTTGTTTTACTCGACTTTAGCAAGGGTTTTGACACATTGGAGCAATCACCCGAAGGAAAATGCTCTTCCATCATGACAATGCGCACAGTATTATACCCGAGTCACAGTCTAGATTTAGATCCAAACACAGCTGCACAACTTGCCTGCTAAATGCTACTGACGATCTGATGTTTGCTGGCGATAGTATTAAAGCTTCTGTTCTTGTTTTACTCGACTTTAGCAAGGGTTTTGACACATTAGAGCAATCACCCGAAGGAAAATGCTCTTCCATCATGACAATGCGCACAGTATTATACCCGAGTCACAGTCTAGATTTAAATCCAAACACAGCTGCACAACTTGCCTGCTAAATGCTACTGAAGATCTGATGTTTGCTCGCGATAGTATTAAAGCTTCTGTTCTTGTTTTACTCGACTTTAGCAAGGGTTTTGACACATTAGAGCAATCACCCGAAGGAAAATGCTCTTCCATCATGACAATGCGCACAGTATTATACCCGAGTCACAGTCTAGATTTAGATCCAAACACAGCTGCACAACTTGCCTGCTAAATGCTACTGACGATCTGATGTTTGCTGGCGATAGTATTAAAGCTTCTGTTCTTGTTTTACTCGACTTTAGCAAGGGTTTTGACACATTAGAGCAATCACCCGAAGGAAAATGCTCTTCCATCATGACAATGCGCACAGTATTATACCCGAGTCACAGTCTAGATTTAGATCCAAACACAGCTGCACAACTTGCCTGCTAAATGCTACTGAAGATCTGATGTTTGCTCGCGATAGTATTAAAGCTTCTGTTCTTGTTTTACTCGACTTTAGCAAGGGTTTTGACACATTAGAGCAATCACCCGAAGGAAAATGCTCTTCCATCATGACAATGCGCACAGTATTATACCCGAGTCACAGTCTAGATTTAGATCCAAACACAGCTGCACCACTTGCCTGCTAAATGCTACTGACGATCTGATGTTTGCTCGCGATAGTATTAAAGCTTCTGTTCTTGTTTTACTCGACTTTAGCAAGGGTTTTGACACATTAGAGCAATCACCCGAAGGAAAATGCTCTTCCATCATGACAATGCGCACAGTATTATACCCGAGTCACAGTCTAGATTTAGATCCAAACATAGCTGCACCACTTGCCTGCTAAATGCTACTGACGATCTGATGTTTGCTCGCGATAGTATTAAAGCTTCTGTTCTTGTTTTACTCGACTTTAGCAAGGGTTTTGACACATTAGAGCAATCACCCGAAGGAAAATGCTCTTCCATCATGACAATGCGCACAGTATTATACCCGAGTCACAGTCTAGATTTAGATCCAAACATAGCTGCACCACTTGCCTGCTAAATGCTACTGACGATCTGATGTTTGCTCGCGATAGTATTAAAGCTTCTGTTCTTGTTTTACTCGACTTTAGCAAGGGTTTTGACACATTAGAGCAATCACCCGAAGGAAAATGCTCTTCCATCATGACAATGCGCACAGTATTATACCCGAGTCACAGTCTAGATTTAGATCCAAACATAGCTGCACCACTTGCCTGCTAAATGCTACTGACGATCTGATGTTTGCTCGCGATAGTATTAAAGCTTCTGTTCTTGTTTTACTCGACTTTAGCAAGGGTTTTGACACAGTAGATCACATTATTCTTTTATCTGTGCTGGGTCACATACGGCTATCCGCAAACACAGTTAAATTTTTTAATAGCTGTCTGTATAATGATCCCAGCAGGCCAATACATCAAAAGGTGTCCCTCGTACCATTATAGTAACGCGTGGCGTCCCACATCGATCCAGTTTGTGTGCCTTTGTAATTTATACGCACGTACTTCTGAAAGTGATAGCAACCTGTAAGATTAACATGTATGCTGATGATATCCAGGTTTACCATTCATTTAATATTGCTGGCAGAAAACAGGCATTGACCGATATGATACGATCGATTTGAATGCTATCTCTGTGATTGCTCTTCGACATTCGCGGATCTTAAACCCATCGATGTCAACTGGTCAAGGTCTTCGCAGATAAAAATAGTTATCAAATGCTTTCGGCTTCCACCAACTTTTCTATTAATGGTATTCCGATACCTATGGACGCAGAAGCAAAGAATTTAGGTTTGGTTATTGACCACAATTCTAGAATCAATAGTCTTGAAGTCCGTTAGAAGTGCTTATCCAGCAAAATTAAAACAGAACTCTGTGATTGCCTAATATTATCATAGTTTAATTATTGAGCACCTGTCTACGGACCTTGTTTGACTAGGCAAATGCTGTGTAGAGTGCAGCGTGAAAGAAATCTGCCTCTTGAGGTCATGAGCTATTCCTTCTCCAGGTTTAGGACATGAATGCGGGAGTACTTGGTGACTTTGTTCCGTTTTAATTGGGTACATGATTTATTTCTCGTGATACCATATATCTAATGGGAAATTCTATTAACTTATATTTATATTTCCTTAGCAATGCCTATGCTTACCTTTTCTTACAATCTACATTAATTTGCATCAGTAAATTTAGTTACAACTCTGGCAGGAATTTAGTTTTAAGTTAGTTTTAGGTCTCCTTTACTAACCTTCCATTTTACTTTCATATACGCAGTATAAAGAAGTATTGTGATGACGAAAATTTTAAACCTCGAGATTTTTGCAGATGTCCACGTTTTGAAGTTCCTCGATACCGAAAAGTGGTTTATGCAAACGTCTCTCTTTGTGCGTATGTGTGTGTGTGCGTGTGTGACCATGATAACTGCCAAATGGTTGCATCTTAATAAAAATAATAATCTTCCTATTGAATTCTGATTAGTTTTTCAATAAAATCGGTAGACCGGAAGTAGTAGTTTACTTGAGTAAAAACATCAAAATTTATTGATATCTTGTAACTACCAAGTTTAGACAAATTTCTGAGGAATACACAAGCAATAAAAAGTGATTTTTACAAAGTTTTCCAAATTCCTACCGGAAGTAGGTCTTTTTATTTTAGCGAAAAACAGTTTTTGCAAATATCTCGCAATTTATGACGACTCTTAAACTGCCAAAGGCCCATCGCGACATGTTACCTAAACCTTGAATTTACATTCATGTACTAAACCCAAGTTTTTAAGGCATTCCTTGTGCTTAAGAACAGCAACTCCAACAAATCCGGTTACAATATAATTATTCATATTAACTGGCGTTTACCAACAAATAGAAACTTATGCAACTTATATTACTCGCGGGACGGGTAGACGTAAGGGGGTGTGAGTAGTGTAGGTTGACGATATTCGGTTCTGTCACAGCGCTTCTGTTTTGTTCACAGATTTTGTCATAGATAAAGAAATACTATAGATAGGAAACATAATGTATAAAGAATGAGTACTTACGAAACTGTTGATGTTGATGATTTAAAATAAACCAATTTTCACTTGCCCATAACTGTTATATTATTATACACTCGAATATTATGGGTATATATGACATTTAAATGCGCGTGACAGGTTGTAATTAAATTGTCACTCGCATTTAAGTCTGCAACAGCCGACCGATTCCGATAGATTTTCGTCTTCGCTAGGACCGGTAGAGATACCGTAAAATGGGGATAGACGACGCGAAAAACCTCGTGTAAAATGTGTGTGACAATGTTTACTGTTTAATGTTTTTTATCTTTAAAAATAATTACATAAATTTGATTTTTTCTGTATATCGTACATCAAATGTGCAGCTGGCGCGTAGAGGTCGTTTTTTTTTCTTTTGTGTATCAGCCTTAGTTAGTAGACATTAATCAAATTCATGCATTTTTGTGGTTATTTCTAAAACACATAACTTTCTTAAGAAAATAAATTAGTACAAAAACTGACTTTGACATTATAAATGTATGCTTTTTGCATCACTAACCCAAATTTGAGATTCTAAAATTACAAAATGTGTTTAAAAAACGCGAAACGCCTTAATTTTCGATAGGTAAACGCCCCTCTTAATAGCAAATTGTGACTGTTTCAGGATATGTTTTCATTTTTTTTAAGTATACAGAAATATAAATATTCTGCAAAGATATATTTTGTATATTTCGTGTGTAATAGCGACCCCACATCCTTATAATTAGATTTGATTCGCCGGCCGTTTTTCAAATGCAGACCGAACATTTCAAAAGGCGGCGATTGTTCATATTCAACATGCTTATAATATTAATTATTATTTATTGTAATATTCACCTCACGACCCATTATTGCAATATGTTTAACAGTCACCAGAAGTATTTCTTTCTAAATACAAAATACGATAAAATATCTTTAGTTTCTTGTTTTTATTCGTGCTTACCTGAACTATTCTGGCGACTAAAAAGTTGATGCGTATTATATAGTCAATGCATAACCAGGAAGCAACATATGGAATCCTAAGAAGATCGTACCTCTATCGCTATATTTCTTTCACTTAACATCAAGCTGTATCATAGCATATTGGCCAGCTGTTTAATGGCTACTACACTAATATAACTTTTTAATGCGTTTATATAATTGTTCACGTCAATTTAATTAAAATTATATACATTACTACTGACATTTAACATCCATTTCAATAAAAATTTCTCGCAATTCCATCAAAACTGTCTGTACTTCTGCACAGCATGCGTTCCAATAAGCATCATTAAAATAAATTACGTACTTTTAATATAGAAACATTGTAAATAATTAGTAAATGTAAATATGTGTGCCTGTTTTTATTGTGAATATACTTTACATGCGTATCTGTAAAACCAGACCTAGTACAGATGTAAAAATACGGAATAAGGAACAAATGATCATACAATATGGTATGTCTTTCAAAAATACATTAATATAAGGTGTTTTTGGAAATTAAACCCTGACATTGGGGGTTACAACATGGTTACATAAATACGTTCGTTAATTCAGTCAGGTAAAAGCAACCGTGTTCGTAAAATCGAAAAAGTACCCGAGTTCAACAACCCGGTTCGGTGTTCATAACTCTGGTAAGTGATTAGAGTAGTGCAGGTTGTTTTGCTCCCTCTCCGGACACAACCTTACAAAACTGTTATATTGAAATTCTAAAAGTGTGCCGCAATATTATTAAATAATATGATTTAAAAAGAAAAATCCTTTTAACAGGAATAGATATTTAAATCCATAAAAAAATTTTAAATTATTTCATTATTTGTTTTGCAACGCGTTCTTTCTTACACCCCTATTCTGTAACTTTTTCGTTACGCATTTTCGAAATTATATTACCAGCTTGTCGCAAAATTGTAAAAATAATGATTGGTGGATCAGCAGATATTGATATTTGTAAAATACCACTTTCGAATGACACAATCCATCGCAGATTTAAAGATATGTCGCAAAATATTGAGCAAAATACTGCAAAATCTCTTGCAAATTCAAATTTTGCTCTACAAATCGACGAAACAACAGATATTACAGGAAAAGCCCAATTAATTGGATTTGTTAGATTTATTCACGAAAATGATATAATTCATCAATTTTTATGTTGTCGAGAGTTATCTGATTTTACAACTGGCAAACATATTTTTGATGTAATTAGTTCATATTTAGAAGAAATTAAAGTTTCATGATGACTGGACATCTAAAAGGATTTGTAGCACATGTTAAAGAACTGAAGGGGGATATATTAGTTACCCATTGTTTTTTGCATCCAGAACCACTTGTTACAAAATATTTGCGATCAGAATTGCAAATAGTTCTGGAACAATGTTTTAAAATGATTAATTATATAAAATCAAGACCATTAAAAAGTCGCTTATTTAGTAAATTATGCCAAGCTATGGAAGCCAAGTACGAATCCTTGTTACTGCAGACGGAAGTAAGGTGGTTGTCTATAGGAAAAGTTTTATATCGATTGCTGGAATTAAAAGACGAAATGAAAAAGTTTTTTGAACAAGATAAAAATTATGATTTTGTTCATTTGTTGGAAGATAAAATATGGTGTACTAAATTGGCTTACTTATCAGACATTTTTGTTATTTTTAATAACATAAATTCAAGTATACAAGGGCCTAATGAAAATATCTTAAACTCAACCGATAAGCTGGTGGGATTCAAAACACAAATAACTTTATGGAAGAATAAAGCTCATAAAGGCAATTTAGAAAAGCTTGAGTCAGTCCCAAAAGACTGTTATAAAACTATTGAATTAATTGTTATTGACCATTTGACAACATTAGGAGGAGGAGAGAATTATTCATTATTTCCCAAAATTAGATATAAAGAAATTTGATTGGGTTCGTAATCCATTTCTCATAACGGATACTTATTTGACTTAACTTTGAATGAAGAGGAAGAACTCATTTTGCTTTCCAATAATCGAGATTTAATTTTAAAACATTCAGAAGAAACAGTTAATTCATTTTGGATTAACATTAGATGCGATTATCCAATGAAAGCCAAGAAAGCTTTAAACATATTATTACAATTTTCCACATCTTATTTGTGTGAATTCGGATTTGCAGCATTAACCAACATTAAAACTAAAAAAAAGATCAAGATTGTTAAATGTAGAAGACGATATGAGAGTAGCATTGTCATTTTACGACCAAATATAAATAAAATTATCAAAAAACATCAAGCTCAAATTTCGCATTAAAAGTATTCTTATTATTAACTTGTAATTAAAAATGCGGATTATGCCTTTAGGAGTAAAGATATTTCGAACTCTTTTTTCCTTGTGGTAGCTACTCATTAGGAACATATTTTAAAAATATTTTGTATTATACAGAGTGTTCCATAACTTGGTGGTTGACCATAGTTATAGTTTTTTTAATGGAACATCCTATATATTATTACATTTTTATATTTCCCGTATAATTTTTAGGCAAAAAGTAATAAGATAGTATAGGCCTAAAATCTAAAGTTTTTGACTTATTTCCATTTTTCTGAAAAATTTAAAGTTCCTATAAAATTATATTGCTCGAAAACGACGTATTAGATGGACACAATTTTTTGTAGTATTGTTCATAATAAGAGGTCTTAATAGAAGCATATTTTTTTTCAGTTACTAATTGCATGTGCAGAAAACTGTATTAAAATTACATGACACGTTTTTGTAGAAAAGTCAATTTTTTCAAATAGAACACCCAGTATATCATTTCATTTTTGAATTCCTTATTTAATTTCACATCAAAAACATATAAGACGTTAATATTTTAAAAGTGACTATTACAGAGCTATTGTCGTTTTTTGATATAATTTTGCCAACTTCATGTTTTTTATTTGATACGGTATGGTGAGCCGTGATATTTGTTGCAACGTTGATAATTGAATGGATGTCATATAATAAGTTGTTATGATTTTATAAAGAATTTTTCTAAAAATTAGCTAAGTAATATGATTTTTATACGTAATGGGGGGAACGGCAAAGAAAATATTTACTAGCCTCGGATATTAAGTTGTTTATAAGACTGCATTCCAAAAATATATAATATAACATTACTCTTCTTTTTCCTTTACTCCTATATTATTGGTCCCATTTCTGTATCTACATATTTATACAAAATTTGGATATATTGTACTTACTCACTCTATGCCAGCAATATATTTCATAAAATATATATTGATTGAAATATTGATCAACACTCAAGCCTTTACTTTGTAATGCAATCTGAGCACAATTTATATCCCTTAGTACACCATTCCAAGAGAAAAGATAGCAAAGAAATGCGAAATTATACATAGCAGGCATAAGGTTCTGTGCAGCACCTCTGGTGTCTAAATTTGTCTCACTCTTTTATAATACTTAAATAAAAATAACAATGATTCACTTCACGTCAATCACAATTCACGAAACAAATGAGAAACGACACACGCGACAACCAAGGACTATTTCAGGGGAATCCCCAACCGAGCAATAGTTATGCCTGCCATACACGTTACGGTCCACCGGAGAGGTCTACCTGTGCAGGTACGCCCTCGCAGGTAGACCTGAGATGAACCTGAGCGTGTGTGGGTCATTTCTTGAACCTGCGCAGGCGACCGGTGAAAGAATTGATTTTTGATTCTTTCACCGGTCGCCTGCGCAGGTTCAAAAAATGTCCCACACACGCTCAGGTTCATCTCAGGTCTACCTGCGCGGGCGTACCTGCACAGGTAGACCTCTCCGGTGGGCCGTAACGTGTATGGCAGGCATTAGAGCTAGGTACGAATCCGGAATCCCGGACCGATCATGCCATACATCTATGAAAATAAAAACAGCAGACAGTATGAATGTGTACCGTCAAATAGGGTGACTTGGAACGAATTTGACATTAAAATCCTCGTAATTTCGTAAAACTTCTGCAAAATGGAATACAAAAATATGTAACGTATGTGCATTATTAACAGCTATAAGGTGATATATAATTTATGTATGTATGTAAGTATATACATTTCGATAAAAAAAAATAAAAAAAGACTGTTCCAAGTCACCCCGCAAATAGGGTGTCTTAGAACACGCTTGAAAATATTTGTATTTTCCATTAAAACTTGGTGTTAATGCGACTTGGAACATAAATATAATTTTTAAAACCAAAAATGATCAGAAAAATATTAAATTGGGTATAATGAATGTGGAATTTATGAAAAGAAAACGTTTTATTATCAAAAGGTTAACAAAAAATTATTTCTATATAAATAAACAAAATAAATATCACTTTCAAAAAATAAACAAATAACATTTTGTAAAACATTAAAAAATAAAAATGTAAACACTTAAAAATGAATTATAAAAATCTAATATTTCCTCTTGTATTAGATATGATTTGCATTTTTCTTTCAACTTGGTCCTCTGACACAATTTCTATGTCGTCTCTGATAGGAAATATGTAACAGTTCTTCATGGAAGAGCTTTCCTTTAAAAATTTTACTTGTAACCCTTATTCACTTTTTTCGAGAACCTCTCCAATAAATATTTTTATATTATTTCACAAAGTTGTAAATTTGACCATAACAAAATCCCCTATGTTAATGTCATTCATTTTTGGTCTAGTTTCTTCGTTTTCTTCAGTCTCTTCGTTTGCTTCAGTATTTTCGTTTTCTTCAGTCTCTTCGTCACTAGAATATTTGTCTTCTTCCTTTGAGGAAACTATGTCTTCGTCACTTAGATTATAATGACCTTTTCTCTTCTGATTTTTTTTGCTGCTTCCGGAAGTGCTAGGTTGTTGATTTAAAATGAAGTCAGTAGTTACACTTTGGCCCGGTGGAACATTTATTTTTTTTCGTCTTCCTTGTTGTGGTTTCGTCTTTGCACCGTATCTAGCTTCGCTAAAAAAACTCTGACATTGTTTCTATAATCTCAGCGATGTTGCTTGGAGGACTATCTCTTAATGTTTCTTCAAGATTAAGAAAATAAGCTTTAATATCATCTTTTGTCACTGTGGCGCGAGCGCGTTTAATATTTTCACAAAGTCTGACTTTTAATGCATTTTCATGACGAGTTAGAAACAGACGAAGCCAATCATGACCCGGTTTGTTATCTTTGAATTTTTTAATTTTTTTTCCTGACTTGTCTAAATACGATTTATCAAAGTTTTTCATGTCGTCGGGTTCAAAAGGAAAGCCCCAATCAGCGGCTACTCCTATGGCATCAACAAATAAATTTTCTTCCATTGAGGAGAGTACAGTTTGACCGCCAACAACTTTTTGATGTTTTTTATTTATTTTACGACTTAATGTTCCTAACGGAATCCCATACTTATCAACAGCCTGGCGGTAAGTAAGTTTTTTTTGTTTAATTTCTAAAATTGCACGATCAACAGTGTCGGCATCGTAGTCTTTGTAACGCCTAGACCCTAACTTGCGCGTGTAATGACGCGGCATGTTTGTTCCAAGTCACCCTATTAATGTAACAAAATAATAAATCAACCTCTCTTCAGGTACCATGTATAAAAAAATTAAGGTTATGTTCATGGATGAGGTCACAAATATATAAGGATTAAAGAAAAAAATATCACACTTTGATAAATAGCAACATGTACTCCCTACTAGAAAAAGTAATCAGTTGAGAAAAATTCTTTAAATTTACAACTTACCAATGTTATTTTTTTGTGGAGTTACAAACGGGAAAAGAGCGCAGTAGGTGGTGAAGTTTAAAACTATAACATATACCGACTTTACAGAGACCTGTACTCTAGCTTCAAATACTAGAATTGCAGAAAGCTGTATTAAAGTGTTTAATGCTGTCAGTTTGTTCCAAGTTATACCAATGTTCCGAGTCACCCTATTTGACGGTATACATTATTTTTGTGGTAATACTCTACCTGCTGGAATTTTTGTAAGTTTATATTTTTCACGATCGAGTGTCACCCCCAAACGGGTGTCAACCGGTGCGGACCGCCCCCGCCGCACCTCTCTAGCTACGCCACTGTACGTACAATATCTACATCTACCATTTTTCTTCATTCACTGCATAGCATTGCTCTAATAGTGGATAAGTGAAATCAGAACGTCATAAAACACTTTATACAAATAACCTATACTCTTGGCCTCAGTAGTTTCCGGCAAAATTAAAGGATTAGTAACTCTTGAAAGGGCCACAACACAGTAAACGAAACAACATTGCTTTTAAAGACATTTTCTTCAGGTTTTCTTCACACATTATTGATTATAGCTGTAAAACGTGTCTTACAATTATTATTATTATTATTGCAGGCACAGTGAACATCAAATTGGATTTCTTGAAGACAAGGCACACAGAGCTAGAGTACGGAAACATGGAAGTAACTATCTACTAGAAACCTACTTGAAGGGCCTTTCCGAAGCGGTGGATCCTGAAAACGATCTCGAACAAGTAATAGCCGATAAGAATAGCGATAGTGGAGTTGTTACCGAAGGAGATAGTGAACAGTGCAACCACAATAAACCTGGTTGTTCAACAGAGGTCAGTAACACACTTAATTTTGAGGGGCGTTTACCAACAAATAGAAACTTATGCAACTTATATTACTCGCGGGACGGGTAGACGCAAGGGCGTGTGAGTAGGTGGAGCTAGACGATATTCGGTTTCGATAACGGCGCTTCGGTTATATTCACAGATTCTGTCATAGATAAAGGAAACTATAGATTAGAAACATAATGTATAAGGAATGATACTTACATTACTTCTTTGTTTTGTTGATGTTTTATAATAAGCCAATTTTCGCTTGCCCATAACTGTTATATTATTATACACTCGAATATTATAGGTATATATCAGAGATAAGAGAGTATACATAGGAAACTTTTTAATAATCAAATGGACGCATTTCTCAAGCACCACCTAGGGAGTTTTTCTCCAACTATACGTAATTTGAATAGCTTTGGTGCAGTATATTTATTTTTCATTTTTCACATTAAACTATTTATGCGAGTTAATTGATAATAATAAATACGTTTTGTTGCATACATTACATTTATTAGTACAATACAAAATCTATGAAAAGTATTTATACATAGAATCTGTTTTATTATGTAACTTACGATATTTAGTACTATTCCTAGACAAACTAAAAATTATTTATAAAATATAATATTGATTTGCATTTTACTTTGTAAAAATAATTTCAAGTAAGCTTTTTCATATAAACAATGAATAAAGTAAGGTAATAAAATATTTTAGCAGTCGTCAGAAGTATTTTAGATAACTAAGCATCAGTACAATTTATAAACAAGAAATTATTTTAGAATAATTTACTGAGAATATTACAATAAAAAAGTATAATTCCATAAAAAACAAATACTGACTTACAAATATGCATATGAATTTTACACATTATTAGGACTTTAATACCAGAGTGGCCCCCTTGCTTTTTCTAAATGAAAACTGAAAAGCACTAAATGTATATGAATTAACATTTGCACTGGAAACAGACAGATACACTCAAACATTGTCTAATATTTAACAATAAAGTTTACTATAAGGCGCTTGTGAACACTAGATATACTATCTCATTTAGTGAAGCACTCCTTCAAAAACCAAAAATCCACAAACAAAATAAAATAATAACAACATAACAAAAACAAGCTCTCACAAAATTGAGGTTAACTGAGCTAATGCCTCTAAACTAAAATTGCAACTACGTACTTTCGAGTCCCAGCACATTACAGTGACTAGATAAGAAACAGTGGTGACAATAGGGTGTTCACTTTCCTATTGGTTGACTGAGTCACGTGGTAGCGGCAGCCATTAAGAGGCAAAGTTGTCTTGTTTACATTGAGAAGTAATAGGTGTGTTCATAGTGCAAAACCTACGTTTTCAATAGATATTTTATTGTTTTGGTGGAAATTGTTCATTTGTAATCAGAGTGCTCGCACGTGTGAGTGTTATATGACCTATATTCAGGCATTTAAATACAAATAATATTGATTTGGTTGCTTTAGCAGTGGACTAGCTATGCCTGGGTGTGCTGCTGTAGGTTGCAACAATTCAGCCAAGAAAGGATATTTAATGAAACGATTTCCTAAAAATCCAGTAAGGAGAAAGGAATGGCTCATTAAAATGAAAAGGGACAAGTGGACAGTAACAGATTATTCATGTTTATGTGAGGTAAGAATGAGAAAATGCAGTGAATTTCAGTAGGTTACAGTGACGTTATTGTTAACAATTAATTGAAGGGGTCCTGTTCAGGGGTTGGAAAATGGCATCAGTATATTTTATGACAGATATGCTGTCTCAAAAACATGTTTTATTATGACTTCATCATGAGATTTGAAAAATACATTGCTTTTATATGATAGTTATCATTGTTATCTAGTTATGCTAGGACTCCAAAGAGCTTATTCTGAACAATGATGCTTCTTAGTAGAAATAAAGAATTTACTATATTACTTATATATTTTTTAGGTCCATTTTGCTCCTGAAATGTGGGAACGAACACGGGTTGATGGTACACGAAAATTGAAAGTAAACAGTGTGCCCACAATTTTCTCTTTTAAACCACCTGAGATACCGAAACGAAAAGCCCCAAGGAAAAGGACATTTTCAACTTCTGAAGTTTATAACATGACACCTGAAACATTGGGTAAGTTTCCTAATAAAAAATAATTCTTTGTCGAGTTCAATATGTAAATTATATATATATATTTACTTATGTATTCTTCTAGATGGGGTACCACCTGAACCTCTGCAAATTGTTTCTCACCATGAAGAAAAAGCTGGACCTTCCGTTTCATATACAGTTATATCATCTACTTCAAGTAAAGACAGCGAAGATTCAAGAGAAGGTGATATCTCGCAAACTGTTCCTGATAAAGACTTACTTGCCAAGTTGGCGAAATATGAAAATATGTATATTAAAGAAAAAAGGAAGGCGAAGAACTATAAGCGACTGCTTAGAAATACGAAGAAAACACTTGCAAATAGGAGTCAAGCAGTCAGAGTGGAAGAGTATCCCTTATTAAAGCAGATATTTAATGAGGACCAAATAAATGCATTGAAAAAGAGGAAACAAAAAACAAGCACCAAATTAATGAGATGGAGTAACCAAACAACAATGAGATCCCTAAAACTGAAATTTAGTTGTGGGGGTAATGGGTATAGGGAACTTTTAAAACAAGGATATCCACTACCTTCCATACGTACATTACAAAGACGCTTACAGAATCTAAAGTTCGATAGTGGTATTTTAGATGAAGTGTTTGATTTTTTGAAAATCAAAGTGGAGTCGTTCGAACCTCATGAAATGGACTGTATGCTGGTTTTAGATGAGATGGCAATAATTCCAGGAAGAACTTACGATTCTTCTTTAAGTAAGATGTTTGGTGATGTAACATTACCTGATCACACTGGAATGGCTACTCATGTTCTGGTGTTTATGTTAGGAGGTGCGAACACCAGGTGGAAACAAGTAGTGGCATATTACTTTACTGCAGACTCAATCAATGGAGCTGTTTTTGTGGAAATAATAAGAACTATTTTTAAAAGAACCCAGAGTCTAGGGTTAAATATTCTGAGTGTTACTTCAGATATGGGGCCTGCTAATCGAGCACTGTGGAGAACTTGGGGCATAACAGCTGGAAGACATTCAGAAATTAAAAACAAAATTGACCATCCACTAAATCTTGAAAATCCAATATATGTTTTTGCTGATGTGCCACATCTGTTTAAAAACATAAAGGCAATGTTTATGACAAATAAGGTTATTCACCTACCAGAAGACATTAAGGAAAAGTACAATTTGCCAACCAAAGAAGTCTGTGCAAGCCACATTGCTGAGCTTATTATTCATCAGAAGGACCTCTCTTTCAAGTTGGCACCAAAATTAAGTGAGGAAGACCTTATGCCAAACCATTTTCAGAAAATGAAAGTGTCAGCATCGACTAATGTAGTAAGCCATACTGTGAGCAGTGCTTTGAAATTTCTTTCTGAAGAGCTTGACAAACCTGCTTACCTTACCACTGCTTGGTTTTTAGATCAAGTAGAAAGATGGTTTTACTTAATGACATCCCGTCATCCAAGTTGTGCATTAAGCAAGTTTAATCATGCTGCATATAATGATGCAACTGCTTTTTTGCAAGACTTTATGTATGTATTTGCTAAAATAGAAGTAGGTCACAAGAAACTGTGGAAACCATCACAGACCGGTGTATTGATATCAACACAGTCCATGTTGGAAATACAAGCTCACTTGCTAGATACGAAAGAATATAAATTTGTGCTAACAAGTAGATTTTCCCAAGACTGTTTAGAAAATTTATTTAGTGTTTTGAGAAGTAAACAGGTAATTCCGAATGCCCTTCAGGTTAAAAATAATTTAAAATTAATCTGTGTGTCACAGTACCTAAAAAATTGTGATAATAGCAGCTATGAAGAAGATGAAAGACAATTTCTGTCTGGGTTTTTAGATGTGCTTGGTCAGACAAAGCCTCAGTATGATGAGGTAATAATTCCGACTGAAATAAATGATTCTCCAATAAATTTAAATTTTAGTGAATTAAATTCTTTGTATAGTATTTGTGGATACATTATGCAGAGCATAATGAAAACGAGCAAAACGTGTAAAGGTTGTATAGATGCTGCAGGTTCAAAAACACCATTAACTAAACGGTTCACTAGATTTACAACTATAAAACGCTTTAAAGAGAATACCCTTTTTTTTGTGACAGAAGAGTTGTTTTATTTTTTTGTAGAAATGGAATATATTTTCCGCAAATATATATCAATAGTTTCTTCTCAAAATATTAAAGTAACAGATTTTTTTTTTAATCAAATTGCTTGTATAGACTTTCCATATATTCCCAATTGTCACCAGCTTAGAACTAAAATTGTCAAACGATACATTGTATACAGGCTAAAGATTTATTCTAAAATTGTATTTAAAAAGAGTAGCAAACAATATGCAAGCAAATCTGTTGCTTCCCATATATAATATATGTTTTTTTTCTACACTTATTATGCTTTTTTTTTGACTTTTTGTAATGTTTTGTGGTTATATTAGCAATTATTATATTAAAATAAATGTTTTTTTATTGAATATGAATTTGTTTTTCTTATAAATATTTGTATTATTCCGTATTTTTCTAAAATTGATATCCCCAGCTATGCAAATTCTATTTGAATTTGCCACATCATGGCGGATGGGCGGGGCTTAGGTTGTATTGTCACCACTGTCTCTGATATAGTCACTGTACAGCACATGAGATGCACATGCCATCTATAGAGTTTTTCCCCAACTTTAACTTAAAGTTGTGTCTATCGACTTTCATTAAGGAGAATACCCCCTGGGTATATATGACATTTCTTTTTAATTAAAAACTGTCACTCGGATTTAAGTCTGGAATATCCGACTGATTCCGATAGATTTGCGTCCTCGCTAAGAACGGTATAGATACCGTAAAGTGGGGATAGACGACGCAATAGCTTCGAAAAACACTCGTGTGAAATGTGTGTGACAATGTTTACTATTTAATGTTTTTTATTTTCAAAAATAATTACATAAAGTTTTTTTTTTATATCGTTCATCAAATGTGCAGATCATAGAGGTTGTTTTTCTTTTGTGTACCAGCCTTAGTTAGTAGACATTAATCAAATGTATGCATTTTTGTGGTTATTTCTAAAACACATAACTTTTTTAAGAAAATAAATTAGTATAAAAACTGGCCATGACATTATAAATTTATGCCTTTGTGTCACTAACCCAAATTTGAGGTTCTAAAATTACAAAATAAATTTAAAATCGCAAAACGGCGATGTCTTAGTTTTAGATAGGTAAACGCTCCTCTTAAATGATAAGCGCAATTTACAATTCATGATCATATTTCTAGAAAATATAATATAAAAATGTTCATTTCAGAGTCCCCTGGAGCGTTTCTCGCCGTCTTCTGAAGAATTTCACAAAGATTTAAAAGATGACGACACCAGTTCCACAGTAAGCGAAGCTACGATGAAAGAACAAGTGGAACTGTTCGAAATGATCCATAAAATGAATAAGAAATTATTAAAAGAGGAAGAATGTTTAGTGAGGCTTCACGCTAACATAAAAAAATATGATAAAACTAAAGCGGCAACGGAAGAAACCACCAAAGCCCTCGGAAACTTAAGGAAAGAAATGGCGAAAAGTGCATGTGAAATGCAACATAACGAAGTAGTATTAGAAGAGACAAAAGAAATGTTGGATAATAGGAAGTTATTTTTGGAGAATCTCCACAAAGATCTACAAAACGAAGATAGAGAGTTCGAGATGTTACAAGCATTACTCTATTCACAAAGTCTAAATAATAGGCAAGACGTAGAAAAGTATTCGCCTTATAAGGCACATTTTACCAAAGAATTGTTAGATACCTTAGTATAGTTAATTAGGTTTATTAATTTATAATATATGTAAGTTATAACATTTCATACCAAATATAAAGTACCTAACAAAATATTTTTATATTTATCTATTTCGGCGAATTTCAGTCATATTACCATATGACTTTTGTTCTGTTTACCATAATCTTGTTTATACTATATATTATTTGTAAATAAACGTGTTGATGTTGACAAAGTCTCTTTCATTATTTCTACCATCAAAAATATATGGCAAACAAAACCTCTGCACGACAAAATAATGTTTTCAGTTATTCTTGCTACTTATTTCCAGCTTCTTCTTCTTCCACCTGATGTAGACCCTTGGCCTGTTTTTCCAACTCAGTTTTCTTTTGATATCAATACCCACGAATCTTTCCAGCGTTTAGGAGGTGTGCCCAGGGGTAGCACACACGGCAATTTCATCGATTTAGAGAGACAAAAATAATTTTAGTCACTTAACTATATCTTTTGCTTACAAAAAGGCCTTTGAGTATACAAATAGTCATTTCAAAACAAATATTTTTAATTTATGCCTTTTAATTTATAAAAGGTCATAATTGAGCCATCGTGTTCTTCAATGGAAATGTGAATTTAAGTGAAAAAAATGCACTATGTTGGTTATTACAGGATTTTAATATAGTATTTAAAATTTGACATGAAACTGTTAAAAAAATATTATATAAGTACATAACAACGGTGACAATTTCATGTCAATACTCGTTTATTATTCATCATCATTTGAGTCGTCACTTTTTTCTTCAATTTCGAAATTCTCAGTTTTCATAAAATTCGGTATTTCCAGCATCTCTATTACTTCATTGGGAAATGATTTCCTGTTTTTTTTCTTTGGCATTTTTTTTTTAAGAAATAACTGGATTTGATGTCGGCAGTGTTTAGTAGAAGAAGGAGTTAAATTTTTCCACAAAATCCTCTTCTCTCCACTACTATAAACAAACATTTCAAGGGTTGCTATCGTGCACAATATAATGTTTGAATCCCCATATTGTATGTGATTTCTGAAGTGTCCACCACTGCCATCAAATCCCTATTTGAATATGACTTCAATTTCATTCACGTCATGAGGAACATGCTCCTCCAATACCTCTAGCTGTACCCCAACTATTCGTTGCATTTTTAAATCAAATGGATTTTGTAAAGGAATCTTTGTTTTAGTCTCTGTAATTTCAATATTTAAAGGGTAGCAACGCTTCATTGACTCGGCAATCTCATTGTACGCTGGATAAATATTTGCTCCTCTTTGTATCTGAATACATTCTTCTTTACCTAAGCCTAGGTCCACAATCATAGCTAAAGCTTCATCGGAAGTGTACTTAATTACATTGGTGATAGTATTATCATAGACCCTTTTCATTTCTTTAAATCTTCTAAGACTGGTTGTGAGAGCCAATCTGACTACTCGAGCAGCTGTCCTTTTCCCATTCTTATCAAGCTGGATTGTGTAGCATAACACAATTCTTCAGGCGTTTTTTCTAGGTCTACCTCTAGGGAATTTTTTACTTGGTGTAGTCTGAACATGATTGGCTAGAGTCAAAGTACCATCAAGCCATTTCTCGGACTTATTCATAAATGTCAGATATGCTTTGACTCCCCATTTCTTCAATAACTTTTACAATATTTTTTATTAAGTTTTGGAAATCATTCGATGGCTCTTGGGTAACGAATTTGCCAATAATATAATGTAATAATCTCTGGTTACATTTAATGGATGATAATTTTAAAAAAAACGTTCACTTCTCAACACTAAAAATAGTTTTTTTCTAATAATACTCTGTAAAGCTGCTCCTGGTTCAATACGACTACCTGTGAAAAAAACACCCTCTTTCAGAAAGGGGTTGTTTGGGATAGCTAAAATTTGTAATATAGATTGCCTAAACATAAAACTCAAAGTGAAAATAGGCAACAAAATGGTACTCGCTGGAACTTTTCTTAAAACTCTACACAAAATTCTAATTCAATGAAAAAGAAATTCAGAATATCTCCATTTCTGTTAATGATATTATTACAGTCAAGCAAAATATTTCCAACCAAGTATAACTGTATAAATACGTAGCACATACCTGATGCTCCAGTGTCTATCACTAAAACTTTCAAAACAATTCGTTAAGCGCACAGAAAAATCACTTTTTCTCCCCTAAAAGTTTCCGCGCAACTGATTAAAACTTCTACCTGTCAACATATTCCGTCATCTACGCGTCATTTGGTGCCTTTGTTATCTTCCAAAAAACAGAAATATGGATGCGAGTTTAACAAAATGTTTCTCCAGCAAAACGGATTCCATGAAAATTTTGTTTAAATAAGAAAAAGAAAAATGTATTTTTGTCGCGCTAGATAGGTGATTCTGCCGTGTGTGGGTCGTCGTGTACAGTGAATTTCGTGTCGCAGAATCCTTGCTATTTTTTCCTCTTCCATCCTGTTGATATGCTTGTTACACTGCCTCTGTCGTTGTCTTCCATCTTACTACATTCATTACCTGACATTCGTCTCTTACGCCCTTACTGCGGACTCTATCTTTTAATGTGTACCCCGATATACTTCTTAGGATTTTCATTTCTGTAGTTCTTACTGAATTTTGTCCGCCTGCTATCGGCTCTAGTTTCCATAGCTTATGCCATTGTTGGTCTAACACATGTTTTATAAATTTTGACTGCTGCTTGCTTGCTCATACCTATTGATTGATAACGTACGTCACTCAAGGCTCCGGATACTCTGCACTCTTTGTTGGTCTGGCTTTCGATCTCGTGCAAACTATCCTGGCTTGAAAAAAGTTCCACTCCCAGATACTGAGTTCTACGATCTGCTCTATCGGGTTGTCTTTTACCACAAGTTTACATCTTATTGGTTCTCTTGAGATAATTAGTGACTTTGTTTTTGCCGTAGATATTTGCATATTTAGGCTTCAGATGTGTGGAGATTAAGTTATTTCACAATTTCTATTAGGTTGTTTGGTATATGTTTATATTTTATTATGTCGATAACGTCACTCTGCCTAGCTCTGTCGAAGGCTTTTGTTAAATCGACGAAGCACATGAAAGCCGGTTTCCATATTCAATAGATTTTTCACGATTGTGAGTTGATCTATTCTTCCTAAACCCTTCTTGTTCTGATATACTTATATAGTTCATCGACTCCATGATTGTAGTAAATAGTTCCATAACTGAACTCAACAGGGCTTCTTAATTCCAGCTTCCATTGTTCTTTCATCTTCAGCTTTGGCCTCCAAGCTGATCGTCTTAAGGAAACGTTTTTTAAGAGCCATTTTTCAACAAGCAGTTTCACATATCCGGCCCACCGTATGTTGTAAGTGAGTTGTAAGAAGAGGTTCTTCGTATATTGATGTTGGTGATAGTAACATATTCTCCAATCCCAGTTATCATTTATAGGACCATATATTTTTCTTTTGTAGCTACCTGTTAAATAGTTCTGAAGATCTTGTATGAGTTTTACATAGGCGGAGTTTCGTATCTCTGTGGTTGTTTCATGATATCATAACCACAAGCTGAAGGATGTGCAATTATCCGCAAATTCGTTTTTGATTTTCTTAACTCTAATCGTTTTCTGTGTTTAGTTTCATACTCTTAGCAAATATCTAATAAAGATCTAGATCTGCATTAAGGTCTAATTTTGCATTTTAACAATCAAAACCACATCATTGGTCTAATGATTGTATTTTATCAAATGTGTAATAATTGATTTGAATTCAAATTTTTAACTGTATCTGATTTAGCGGCTGCTCATTTTTATTGAAGCCAGAATTTGGAAAACCAGTCTTGCACATCTTTACATGTATTCTTGCTAGCTCTCACTTCTCGTAATAGATTTCACATAAAAAGTACAGAAATACTCTTTTTTTAGCATTATTAAGCTACAATTTCAAAGTACGAAAGCTAAAACGGCTTTTACTTATTTCAAGATAATTATGCAGATGTTCTTATTTTAAATCCAGTAGCAAAAAGATCATTTTCTGGTATTATTGATAAATAATGTGTTGAGATACTTAAAAAATACCAAAGAAATAAAAAAAATCCAAGTTTGTTTATTCTTCCGTAATACAATTTATAAGATTATCGCCAACTCAATTCATATGCTAACGCTTAAAAGGTCATCCTCAATTCCTAATTTCATACAAAATTTAAAAGTGAACAGTCCCAATATATAGTATCTTCAGCTATAAAGCTCAAATTCATCAATTTTTATGACAAATCAATCACATCTACCGTTCGGTCGCTATCATGGTCACACACACACACACACATAGGGAGAGAGAGAGAGAGAGTGAGACGTGCAGGCAGACACACAGAAACAAGGTTACAAAAATCACTTTTTCTTTAGCAGATAACTTCAAAACGCAAATATTTGCAATAATCTCGACATGAAAGCAACAAGGATAATTTAATGCTTGGTAAGTAAACATTTTTGTGAAATACAAGTTAGAAAACAATTTAAATCATCATCTTTTGCTCCGGCCACAGAAAGTTGCCGGACTCTCATTTAACAAACTTCTGTTTCTGATCAGTTACAAGTTCTTAATGTTAGGCACACTAAAATATAGGTTTTGTAAGGAGCCTAGAGACAGTAAAAATTGTGATTTCAGTCAAATTAGAAGATGTCTAAATACAAATATTTCTTTTCAAATACGGGTACTCTAATTACCAAATTAAACAATGTATGTGTACATATACAGTCGAATGACAGACTTATTTCTTTTGATGTGGTGTCCCTATTTCCGAGTGTGCCGTACTTTAAATATGCTCAGAGACTTCTAAAGTTCAACTCGATTTCTTCAAAAATGAAAACATAAAATTAACAACACTTTGCATGCGTCAACGCATTTCTTCTCATAAAACAAATATATGACGCAGCTGTGGTTAGGTATCCTTTATCACCATTCTTAGCGAACCTATTTCTGAAAAATCTCGAAAAC
This sequence comes from Amphimallon solstitiale, assembly GCA_963170755.1. NCBI lineage: Eukaryota > Metazoa > Arthropoda > Insecta > Coleoptera > Scarabaeidae > Amphimallon > Amphimallon solstitiale. The sequence continues at coordinate 124,725,749 of OY720678.1, read as the reverse complement.
AAAGTCTAATTGTCTAAGCTAATTGTAAATTTTTTGCCACGTTTTGGGCAAGATACCTAGATGATGTTTTGGTAGTGATTCACGAATCTTTCGATACTAAGGCTTGTTTTAATATTTTAAATACCCTTTCTAGATTTAAAAATCTCTAGTTTAGACAATAAATTTGAATTTGACATTTACAAAAAAGGAATTCATACAGACAATTACATGCATAAACAGTTATACACTTTTCACAAATATAAAGAGAGTAGCTCTAATTTTTTGATCAACAAATTATTGTCAATCCCTCTACCACAAATGAATTTTAAGAAAGAACTAGACTACACAGTTCAAGTCGCAGACTGTAACAGTTTTGACAAATAAACTTGAAAAGAAAAAGCTAAAAATGTCTAAAATCATACTACACCAGATACTTTGAAAAATACTGCAAAATTTCATTTCACAAAAGTTGGCAGAATAATAACTAACAGCAATGTATAAAATCCAAATTATTTTACAGAGATCCGATGAAAGAGTCTGGTAAATAAACGTTTAAAAAGTACTACTGATGATGTGCGCAGTGCCCATGAAATGTTACATAATATAAGTTAAATAAACTATTGTTTGTGAGAAATGTGTTTTATTCCATTCTATAAATATTTAGTTTTCAGTCGCGGCTTGTGATAATTGTACGTTTACGTCTGTTTTTAACATAACTAAGCAGATGTATACAGGTGTAATTACTTAATTGTAAATATAAATAAAAAAATAAATAACGAAACTAATAAAAAACTCACTCACTATCATTGCTTGATATTTAAATCCAAGAGGAACGAAGGAATATGGCAGTTTTAGCATATAATGATTTCTTCATTTATTATAGAGTCTACCTAAGCAGAGCCTATAATGGACAATAAATACTATAATTTACTGAAAGCCCAAGTCAAAGTATTTGTATATATGTAGTCACGCAATTCTTTGTAATGTCCAATTTTTAACTGAATGTACGTCTCTTAAAAGGCCTGTATTTGTATTCAACAAGTTTAGAGATTATTAAAGAAAGTACGTAATTATACTTCCTTAGGAAAAAGAGTTTTATTGCATGGCCTCCTTTCCCATCGGAAAGCAATAACAATAATATTTACAAACAATGATTAATTGCCTATTAAAAAACACATCTATCCTACGCCATACTGAACATTATTCAATCTACCAAATTCTAACTAGCGGAGATGGATCTAAGAGGTTAGTAGAAACACTAATGTTAATTGCTTAATATAATAGATTGCATCACATATCCAACGCGTATATAAAAGAATAATTACTAGATCCTCCTTCATACATTCTGTTTTCACATTATTTTTTAACAACAGAAAGTGTATACACATAATATGAAAATGAGGAGTGGCCACCACACGACTTTCTTATACGTATGAGCGGTTCAAACATTCTATATATATTTATCAAGAGTACAAAAGCATTTAGAGCTGAATTTGGAATATTTTTTGTATAAATGAAATTTCAAAATTCGGACTTTAAGTAACACTCTTACTCTTAGCGAATAGCGCTTTTTTCGAATATCTTGCAAGTATGCATTCTATAGCGATTTATTAAGAGAATAGAAGTACTTAGAATAGGATTTTGAATAATTTTTGTGTAAAAAAATTCTTAAAATTGTATAAGAATATTTTGTTTATTATCGCTGTTTGGGAGAAAAGCTCGGACAGGTCAATTTTATTTTATTCCTCCGGATTTTATTTATTTCAATTTTTTTCTTTGGTTTACTACTCTGGGACCTATGACGTCATCGACTTCTTTTTCAAATGGAACCTCCTTATTTTTTTGCTAGAAATAAAAAGTACATTTTTTTCTGAATTCAGGGGAGAAAACTGTACACCAAACCAAGACCTTCGAAAAACTAAGAACAAGAAGAAGCAAACTGCTTTGTGAATGCAAGGAACTAATACAAATCCCAAATTTAAAAAATCAGTTGTTCCTTCAGGAACACTCTGGAAATTTGCCTAAACTAATCACATATTTTGAAAATCGAAATCTCAATTAAATTAAAAGATGCATTAACCACAGATGTGACTATTAATAATTTCAAAAGTATTCCATGTGGCTTTCGGCAAAAGTTAGACGCAGTTTTTAATAGAAATCCAGATTTAATAATATTGCGGCAATTATGTATGGGGACAATGATACAAAATCTAACTGCTAAATACGCTGAAATAAAAGAATATTTCCAGTACGCACTTATAACCAGTTGCGATGTAGAAAGGACGTTTTCTATCTACAAGGATGTTGTTGCAACCCTCACATACAATGTTTTCATCATATAAGTAATACAGAATCTCATGTCAGCAGAATTATATTAATATAAATAGGGGCTACACCCGATGCAAGGCAGACTACATTGAGTAACAGTATTGTTGACGTCGTTTAAGTTCATTCATTATAATTTAAGTCGTATTAAATAAATACTTATATAAGATTATATATTTTATTATTCACACCCAGTGCTTAACTAAAGCACATAACTACAGTAAAGCGTTAAAAGAACGATTGGAATAATTAAAATATACAGGGTGTCTCTGAAAGGTCTTTAAACAACTCTACCACGTATTTTTCGGACCAAAATAAACCGATTTAGCAAAACTTGGCTTAGTCAAAGTTGCTTAGTTTGTGCGCAATACGGTCCTGAAGTTGCAGTTGGAAAATTGTTTTTTTGTTATAAATTTGAAACGGCTGGAGCGATTGCGCTAAATTTTGTCACGTTTACTACTAGTTATCAATTCAAAAACGACGTCAAAAGACGTGTACATAGTTTAAAGAGACGTCTAAACGGCCTAAGACACGTGTACACGGCTTAAAGATACATGTACATGGAGCACACAGTATGCGCTGCCGTCCTCTAGTTAATGTTCTCAAATCTTAAAATGCGATTTTTGAGAAAACGATGCAATTTTTCGAGTCTTACCAAGAGTACCTTTTTTCTTGTACTTAAGACACTTAATCTAAATTTTATAGACAACTCTTTTTTATCCATTGGCGTAGAAAATGGAAATGTTTTAATATTTATAAACGCAGGTTCTCCGCCTATGGATTGATTTCTATCACAATTTTGATACAGAATTTCTTGACTCATAAAACTATGTAAACGTGACAAAATTTAGCGCAATCGCTCCAGCCGTTTCAAATTTATAACAAAAAAACAATTTTCCAACTGCAACTTCAGGACCGTATTGCGCACAAACTAAGCAACTTTGACTAAGCCAAGTTTTGCTAAATCGGTTTATTTTGGTCCGAAAAATACGTGGTAGAGTTGTTTAAAGGCCTTTTAGAGACACCTTGTATAATATTGTCGCGAATCAACACTGTATAGTGCTGGAATTATTACAGTGGTAAGATGTGTCCTGACTTACCTTGCACCGCGTATAACATAAATCTACAGCATGTGTCAATTTTCATTAGCCATAGGCGATTAATTCATGCAATACGTGACAACATGGCATCCCTACTTTCCTCTCCAATGCCAGCGCGACCGATACAAGCTCAAGTTAGCAGTAACTGTTGGGCCACTGACTTGAGTGTTTGTAATGCGTTCAGAAATAATATTTACGCGTTGCAAGGATTTGTTTTTCTTTTTCCTTTCAGTAAATGCAGAGAATTATTAAGCTGCGTTCACGCTGCATGACACAAACAAAAGCGTAATTCTAATAAGGCAAATAAAAAAGGATTCTGAAAATAATGATAAACTACTAGATCAGGAGATCGCGGCGGCCATTTGATGTTTCCCGTTCCAGTAATAAGACGGCTTTTATTGCAGACTAGATCGCAACGTGTTCGCAGCTAAAGATTGAATGTAAAATCTGGTGGGGAGATCGGAGAAAATCGTTGTAATGTCGATTGTTGCCGGGATTGGTGACGGACAGTAGGGCTGACACGTTGCCACGTATTATTTGTATACGTATAAATCGCACGTAAACACTGAATCCCAATACCTAATGAAAATTGACACATACGGTATACTGTCTCAATGACATCTTGTCTGTCCGTTCGATGATTCCAATGGAAGTTGATCGAACGGACAAAATTTGTAAATTCAGCGAGGTAATGACGGTGTCGGCGTTACCGAGGTAATAAAAGAAGCATATTCCGGAACGGAATGAGAATTCATGTGATTTTCCGATAGGAGGATCACTTGTGATCCTTCACAGTATTTCTTATTTTGTTCCTCTACTTGTTATTAGTGTGTAATAAATATATGTGTTAACAATTAGTATTTTATTGAGACGTCCTTTGAGAGTGAAAGCCAAGTCCTGCGACGAAGTATAAAGGTAGGTAGCTTTTGCTATTTATTTTAGCCAAAGCAAAACCCTCGTCGGGGGTTTAGCGGCCTCTGACCTTAAGATTATAGGCGGCCGTGACAATATAAAAATTCTTCGAAGTATTTGCAATCCAACAAGGGTTACGGAGCTACCCGATCAAACAGCTGCCCTGGTGTCAGAACAAGGATCGTCAAACAAACATTTGTGTAGTAGGTATACAACAATGTACTTCATTCAAAGAGAACAAATCTTACAGAAGAGAATTTTGAGAAAGTATTACTAGTAAATGTTAATACTTCTTTACTCAACTTGAACTACAAAATAAACAAATAATAAGGTATTTTGTATTTTATAGTGCACCACCCACTTGTTATCCAATTATATAAATAAAATTAAAACTCTTGAGACATAGAAAATTTCAATAGTGCGCCCATGGGCGATGCGTCATCAACCTTCCGTGTCCGGTCTATAGAAATTACTGACAGAAGTTTTAAAGAAACGTAAATAATTTTTTTTCAAAACAGTAAGGAAAATGACTAAAATACATGCAAGGAAAAAGTCATATTATACACCATAAAAACATAATGTTTGAAAAAGGCAATATACAAGGTGAGTTTTTTTGAATGTTTAGGATTGGGATCTCAGAAACTACTGGAGATAGAAAAACGCTTAAATGGGGAAAGATGTGCAATTTTACGAGTTTGATTTAAAACTGCTTTTGTTTCTCCGATAACTTTCATGGCTATTTAGATATTCAAAGAAAACTAAATTTTACGATTTTATTTAAACATGCTTAGCATCGTTAATAGTAATTTTAGAGAAAAAGTGTTCCGACAAAAGTTTTAGATAATTTTACGCCAAATAAAACTATGTAGCTAATATTTTTTTTCGTTCACCATTATCGAGTTATGACACAAACTTGTGTTTTTTTAAATGGAAACCATAATTAGTTTTGACATCATTAAAAAGCTTATTTTTTGCTGATTACAATGATATAAGGTTTGATATGGTTATTTGAAAAAATAAAGAGGATATAGACATTTTTATGGTTTTTATGGAAAACAATTGAATTTCGAACTGATAAAATACAAACCAAACGAAAACTTATTTTGAAATCTTATGTAGTAATAAAATGAAAACTATAAGAACTTTTATTTAGGGCACACAACATTATTAATGTTCAAAGATACCTCCATTATTATTAATACACAAATTGCATCTCTTCACAACAGAATTTGTAGCATTGCGTACTTTACGCCTATCGATGTTATTAAAAGCAACTAAGACAGCTTCTCTTAAATCGTCGATTGTTTCATATGTTTAGTACACCCCACAAGAAAAAAATCCAAAACTGATAAATCACGGGCGGAAGAACAGTTGAGCCTATAACACCAACCAAACATTAAACCCAAATTTAATTTGTGGTCTCATATGTTCAACGTGAAGTGGATTTGTTTGAGACCATATGTGCTCATTGTGCCTATTAAACATTCCACAATTTGTGAAACGAGATTCATCAGTCCATAATATTTTCATTGAAAAGTGTGGATCGTTTTGACACTGATCTTTAAACCATCTACAAAAAGCTATTCGTCTGATGTTATCACCTTCATGTAAAGTTTGTGATACTGATAATTTGTAGGGACGAAATTTATGCTTCTTCAACACTCTGACAACAGTGCATTGAGAGGAGCCCATTTCTGTTGAAATTTGTCGGGTCGATGTAGATGGATTCTGAGCGACACATGCTAATATGTTTATTTCTCTATCTTCATCCATCCCTTTTTTTGATTTTGGTTTAACGAACGAACCATAATCTGCTAAATTATCCCATAATCTCTTAAAAGTAGGTAGCGACGGCTGACGTCGATCAAAATAATTTTCAAAATAAACTTCAGCAGCTCTAGCAGAATTTTTCTGGCACTGAATGTAACATTCAACCATATCACGCTTTTCTACGTAAGAAAATTCCATAGCCAATGCAAAATTATGATTAACGGCCGTTTACACCGCTTGTAGTTAAGTTACAATTAAATTAATTAATAGTTAATTGTGAATGTTTGACAATTAGCTTGACTTAAAAGTAAAAATTAACAGCTCTCACTTCTGTGACTCAACGTGAAAGCAATGTTAGTATATTTATCTCGACTGCTCCAACGAACACTATTGTAACTCAGATTTTTTGTTTTTTGAATTACAAAACACCAAAATTTTTTTTTTTTAAGTTTATATCTTATAAAGTGAACAATCATAGAAATGTCTATATCCTCTTTATTTTTTAAAATAACCATATCAAACCTTATATCATTGTAATCAGCAAAAAATAAGCTTTTCAATGATGTCAAAACCAACTATGGTTTCCATTAAAAGAAACACAAGTTTGTGTCATAACTCGATAATGGTGAAAAAAAATATTAGCTACATAGTTTTATTTGGCGTAAAAATATCTAAAACTTTTGTCTAAACACTTTTTCTCTAAAATTACTATTAACGATGCTAAGCATGTTTAAAGAAAATCGTAAAATTTAGTTTTCTTTGAATATCTAATAAGCCATGAAAGTTATCGGAAAAACAAAAGCAGTCTTAAATCAAACTCATAAAACTGCGCATCTTTCCCCATTTAAGCGTTCTCCAGTAGTTTCTGAGATCCCAATGCTAAACATTCAAAAAAACTCACCCTGTATATGTTGCTGAAATGTCACGAAAAAAGGAAACACAACCACATACGAGTTTTATTACTAATTTCAAATATAAATGACTCCAAAAAAAAGAAACCTCTACCCTAAGAAAGTTCTTATCAAATACATATATATTCCTTATCTTGTCTCTCTTAATGCACGAGATTAACAGTGTTACTAACAGTTCAGTCAAAAGCTATGTTCTCGTTGATAACATCTGCACTATACTTTTTCGTTTAAAATATACAAATTTTTGTTTTCCGATGCCAAAAAGACATTTTGCGTAAAGCATGAGTATCGTACTACAACATTTGGAATGCAATTCATGGAGAAGAAGAGAAGCTAATGAACGCCAACAACAAAAATAAAATGCTATCTCTTAAAGAGGTTACGCGTACATGGTCTCTTATAAAATACATAACTCTACACTTTATTAAACCAACACAACAATAAGGAACAATATTTTATCTACATATGTGTGCTTATCTATTTACAAAATGAGTTTGAGACGCTTCATCTTCAGGATACTCAAAATTCAATGCGTACATATGTTCGCACATGTCTTTCTCTTTCAAATTCTTTTTATAATATGCATTTTCAAATATGCCATAATTGCTCTGTCAAGGATAAGTCTGAAGATGTGGTGATCACTTCGCATTTCCATCGCGTTTTCAATAAATTAAGATGTAGTTTTCTTTAACATCAAATCCACGCCAGGCCTCTTGCGCAAACAAGCGACAATAAACTGATAACTATTTATCCTGCCATGTATTACGAAAGGCGATCAGTCTCTTCTGGCAAACTTCCAATACCGGTAAAGTATTCCCCAAATTGATCACGTATATACGATGGTTTCTTGCGGGCATGGGTCGATTCTAATTGTATATCTTCAAGTCCCTCATAAGAGAAGGTATCTTCATATTGAAAACCTTCCCGTGCACGAATAAAGTTATGTAATACTACGCAAGCCTTCACTATACTTTCCGCGCATTCCGTAGACACATTTAAAGGTCGATGCAAAATATTCCATTTATTAGTTAAGATCGCAAATGTGCATTCTGTACACCTACTAGCTCGCAAGAGCCTATAATTGAATACACGTTTTTTACGAGATAACATCCTTCCCATATACGGTCGCATAATGTGATTTGAGAGTCCCAAAAATTTATTACCTGCGAAAACAAACGGTAAAGAACCACCGGTACTATCTTGAGGCAACACCCGAGGTTTGGGAATATTTAATAATTCCTCTGACAATTTCTTTTTGAAACTTGTATTGTCCAAGATAAATCCATCGGAATTTTTATCGAATATTGTAACTTCTGCAGCGGTAAAATTATAATTTGTATCACAGATTGCAAGCAATAGCACTGAGAATATAGACGGTCCACTGTATGCGGTTTTTGCCACACGAATTATTTTTCCGTCAATACTTCCGATACAGTTAGGAAAATGAACGTGCTCTTCAAAATCCTTAGCTATTTTGAGCCAATCTGACTCTGACGGTAAAGGTAAACAAAGAGGATTCAGTTTATACCAAATTGCTTCACACACTTCCCTTATAATCTGACTGATCGTCGAACTCCCTATTCGAAAACGGAAATGCAGATCCGCCAATGAACAACCTGACGCCAAATATCTGTAAATATGTCTGTTATAGTTCTTTATGTTAGTTATAACGGAATATTTTATGTAATATCTAGGTGTGTATGGAAAGTGAACGTTTTAAAAATGTTTGTTGTTATAGCAGATACAGAACCAATCATTATTGTTATTATTAGTATTAACACTATGGATTGCGTCTATCAAACCAAAAAAGAAGTGTATAGCATTGACTCCAGCATTAGAGTGAGATGATGCTGTGTAAGATAGAGATAATACTGGCAAAAAAGTGCGCTCACTTATATAAGACATATGTTAAATCACAATTCAATCGATCGCGCAAATAATATGCTTATCTGGTTGTTACCTTTTAGTGTTATATGGGTGAGCTGTTGTAAAAAAATAATATTAGCAGCATAAAATGACAATGAAAAAGAATATTGCTAAAATTTAAACAAATAATAAATATAAAATCATGAACTAAACATTTTTTGAAAAATGTAACTCGGTATTCGGTTAATATAAACAAGACAATACATATACAAAACCAAGATCAATGTAAATCTTATGGGAAGTATACAAATGTTTTACCAGTACTAGCTCCATCTCACTTCCGTAATCTCTTACTCTAATGTTGGAGTCATCTGTAAATCCTATCATTGTACAATGAAATCAATCGTAAGTGAAATGTGGTAGTGGTATCTTAAAAATCCCTAGATTGTTAGACAGTTACCTATCCTGAATTTTTCTATTTATTTCAAACACCTACGTTCTCTAACAATGTAATCTAAATGATTTTTTGTTATAAAAATTGAGAATCTTATTTGTTATCTTTACTAATATAAATATAACATGAAACATTTGTCCGTATGTGCACTTTATTACAGCTGTCTACAAGTATTTCCCAATACTACCAACTAGACAGTGTTGCCAAATTCAAAATTTAGGCCACTCAACCTTCACTTGAAATTGATCACATTGTAATTACATAAATTTGATTTTCACTTTCCAAATACCACGCGATCATTTAAATTCTAAATTATAGCAGGCGGGATTTTTTTTATTAAGTTGTCCAGAATGTCAATTATTGATTAATTAACATTTTGAAACGTCACTTTGACAATTCAAATTTTAAATTAGTACTTATATACCAACTTAATTTAAATTTCACAGCCTGCTCTAATTTAGAATTTAAATGATCGCGCGGTACGTAATCACTAACTAAATCAGACTTCTCATGTATTTACAATTATACCAAATTGCACTTGGTATCACCGGTATCACGCCTTGGATTCATAAAATTACATTTACAAAAACATGTAGTAAGTATCAATATATTGATTGAAACAATATACAGAATATTTTACTAGTTTTAGTATGTTTAATAATTTCATATAATTTATTGCAATTCTAATATAATCGTCCTATGTTGATTTTTATTTTGCAAAGTAAGTTTTTGCTTGATAAAAATTATATTTTATTGAATTAGGTATTATTATGTTTAATGTAATATTATTTTTACTATTTTCTCTTGGAAAACAATATGAATTTTTAAAACCTAATTTCCGGAATATGAAATTTGAGATTGAATCAATTGGGTTAACATATTTCTAAACTTATTTCCTAAAATATGTTTACTACTTCTGATAGTTAATAAAATGTTTTTTCATGACCTTCCTTTGTATTTTTTATTTGACTTTAAAAACTATCCATAATTCAAACAATTTTAATATCATTTGTCTGTTCTTAAAATTATTTGTACTCAATCTGTTTTTAATTTTCCATAGACATACCAGTGACAAAAAGTTTTTGATTTGTTTAAAAATTTGAAAGGCATGTCGTGTTCATATTTAATACATATTTTCTTACTTTAACGTAATTGCTAGTCTTTCCTTGACTGGTATAGCTTTTCTCATATTTGTATCTGATTTTGAAATGTAGTTCAAATGACACACCAGTTCATCAAAAGAACTTTCAGTCATATGAAAAAATGTAAAGTATCTCTTTTCATCCTTCTGCAAATCCTTATATAAATTATCAAAAGGACTATTCAAAGCTCTAACACTCAACAGAGGATGAACCCACAATTTTCTTTTCCTTTTTCTTCGTTGCAATCTTCGAACCAAAAGCCATATAGCAATAATCTCCTCTACCTTCATAATTCTAAAATATAATTAATTCTACACAATATTGGTATAATGACATTCCATTTTCTAACTTCCACTAGAAAATGTTTATCTAATTTATATATAATAATATATTATAATATAAATATACCTATTTAAACACTACATTAAATTAATGTCAGTTGGTTAACACGGTTAACACAAATAATTATAAATACTGAAAATAGGTTATAAAAAGAAACACATACAAAAAGGCCCTCTCTCGAAAGAAAGATGAACAATCTTTAGCAAGCATTTACGCGTTTAGCCCCTGAAATGTGATTTTTTGATGTAAAAGCTATAAAAGTAATAATGTAAAAACTACCTATAAAAAATGAAAAATAACCAAGTATATGATTATTCAAATAGTTGGTGTAATTCGGTTTTTTAAATTGTTTTAAGTTATGTAGAAATAACAAGTAAAGACAAAATTATTGTTATATAATTAAAACTGTGGCACCTCCTCAAATCCCTATAGCTCCACTATTTATTCACTAGATGTCAATGATACTACTAACTGAAATAAATGAACTTTTGGAATTTTGTTTTTCAAATATCTAATTATATGATGTAAGTCTTGTCTGCAATTAGATTACAAACCAATAAGGCTACGCGCACACTGCACCGACCGACCGGTACGACCGACACGGGCGACCAGGTATTTTTTGAAAATCAAATGCATGTTTCTCTATGGAGGCGCGCACACCACACACCGACAGGCACCCGACGATTCGCCACATTCGCTGTTTCGAAAAAAGTCGGAGTGAAAAAACTTTTGGACAATCCGCGGTGTACCGTGCCGGTCGGTGCTAGTATACTCCACCAGTACCTACGACCGAAACGGAACTTCGCCATTGAATATAAAAATGAGTCAGGAGGAAGGACCTTGTAGAATTTGTCCGTTCCGTTCTCGTTGGTCGTGCCGGTCGGTCGTAACGGTTGTCCCAGTGTGCGCGCCTCCCCAAAATTGCTAGTTTTGCCGTACCGGTCTGTCATAACGGTCGGTCGTACCGGTCGGTGCAGTGTGCGCGTAGCTTAAAAAGACAAATCTAGAACTCATTGAGACATTGTGTCATTTAACATTTTCTCCGGATGCAGAATATTGACTTTATAAGAAATATCTAGAGAGGGGTGGAAAAAAAATAAAAATAGACATCTCACCACATGACTGATCAGTACTCAATAGAGAATTTATAGCATTAAAATCAGAATATTGTATGTATTTCTGCATTTGAATTTAGCAAATTATACAGGACTTCGTATAATATAGTACATTTCTCTGATTCTCTGTTTTGGTGTACCTACTTCCTATTTTCAGAATATTTCTTGTTAGTTATTCAACCGATTGATAATAGTTACATGAGGGTGATGATGATGTATGCTCACTCTGAAAATGTTACGGGCGATCGCCATTTTTTCGCTCTCAACAACTGCAGGTGGGGTAAGGGGAATTGATAAACAGCCAAGCGATTATAGTCCTTATTAGTGCTTAAGAAAGTCCGACGGCGTGCTGTCATTCGTCGAAATGTCGTGCTCGTACTTGGTTCGTATGATTTCGTTCGACAGCACGCCGTCGGATTTTCTTAAGGACTATAATCGCTTGGCTGTTTATCAATTCCCCTTACCCCATCTGCAGTTGTTGCGACCACTTACCTCGCCTACAAACTGCACTCATGCTTTCTCTATATATTCCAATCTCTTTGGTCGTCATGCACCATTATGCATTCCAACACCAACGTATCACACAATTTTCAAGAGAGCTACTAAGTAAGATAAGCAAATTAAAGGTATTATGCAGAAATAAATGTATTATAATATTGGAGTTAATAGCGTATTTAAAATTTTTCCGGGCACAGGTTATTGACTTTATAATAAACATCTATATAAAAAGCGTTGGAAGAATAAAAAAAAATTGATATCTCACCACATTGAATGATCAGTACGCATTAGAGAATTCATAATATCAAAATCAGAGTATTGTATCTGTTTCTGCATTTGAATTTAGTAAATTATACAAATTTCGTATCATATAGTACACTTAATTTTTTTATTTTCAAGCGCGTTAAGTTTGAATGATATTGTGATATTCTGTTTTGGTGTACCTACTTCCTATTTTTAAAATATCTCGTGTGTTTTCGTTTATATTTAATAGTTATTCAACCGATTGATATACATTGTATATAAGGTATGTTTCATTTAAACTTCCCACCACTGTACATGAGGGTGATTGCTAGGTCTAACCGGTCTAACCACTATAATACAATGGACGCATTCAGCAGACACAATAGTTGCGGAACTGTTCAGTGAACGGTTTAGGATTATGTACAGTCATCTCAACAAAAAGGTTGCCAATCTACACGAACCGAGCGCATTTAGGACGGACTTTAACTTGAACGCATACGCATCACATTCATTCATAAATTGACCTTGCGAATAAAACCTTACAAAGGCACAAATAACCAGCTTGTTAAATACTATAAAATCAACACAACAAAAAATCGGTGTTCTCCAATATCAAAGATGAAATGTATAAAAAAAATTTACGATAGACAATTTTCTGTGTATTTAAAAATTCCTCTTGAAATGCAGAGTTGGAATAAAACACTCATTCATCGAATTATAGTGGTATGAAAAGTATATAAAGTTGTTTTCTTTATTTGTAGTAGGGAATATCACAAAGTAAATACTTCCAGTATTAATTTTCATAATGTATACAAGGTCAGTTTTTTCCAATGTTTAGTACCAGGATCTCGGAAACTACAACAGATAGAGATTTGGTAAAATGGGAAAAGAATTGCAGTTTTAATAGCTCTATTTAATTAAATTTTTCTTTGTTGGAAAAAGTGGCTTACTAGATATTTCGCAAAAAAAGTTTTGTTATTAATATTATTTTATTATATGGTAAGTAATACAGTTTAACCTATATTTCTTTATTCTAGCTTTATTTTTTGAGTTATGACACAAACTTGTATTTTTTTTAAATGCTAACCATAGTAGGCCATGACTTTATAAAAAAAGATCTTTTCTCAACGATTCACATGATGTGCTACTTGATATAGTTCTTTTGATAAATAAATAAATTATGACCATTTCTTTGTTTTAATAAATAGATTTAACTGTATTATTTACCATATAATATCCTAAAACTTTTTCCTTTACACATTTCATCTAAATCGAACGAAATAACAAAAAAAAAAAACATTTTTACAAAATAATAAAAAAAATATCTAGGTAGGCTATGCACTTTTTCCAAAAAACAAAGCGCTAATTAAATAGAGCTGTTAAAGCTGCAATTCTATTCCCATTTAATCAAAACTGTATCTGTTGTAGTTTCCGAGAACCCCATAATAAACGTCGGCAAAAAACTCACCCTGTATATGTATACAGGCTGAGTCATTAGTAGCCGCTTCTTCGATTGTTCGTTTGTGTTTTAAATAAAAGAAAAAGCAATTAGTAGATGTTTCATGGTTGCTTGAGGCGCATATTCTAAAAATACTTTAAGCTCTGACGCACTTCCGGTTTCACCGGAAATGCACGGAACTTATTTTTTTAAATGACTCACTCTATATATTTTGGATCTTCTAGTACTGTTATAAATTGTCTATTAAACAGTTTTTCTTTTTCAAAATTGAGCCAATAGTTTTTGAGTTACCTACTAATTTTTTTTGTAAATTTTTCACAAAAACACGTTTTCAGAAAAAAAAAACGCTTTTTTATTGTTTTTAAAAGTAAAAACATTCTCTGGTAGTGCTTGTAGCAAAGAAAATTCTGTATTATTTGGTATAAGTTGCACTCGACAATGCCTCAAAAAACTTTGTTTTTTCAAAGCCTACTTCCTAAAATTTTCACATACTAAAAACTTATTTTTTTTTATGAAACACCCGGTATTTTATTGTCGCATTTTGTTCCCTTTTTTATTCTCTTTCGTTTTTGTTGACAATGTCCTATACCTATTTTTTGTAATTTCTGACATAATCACCATAGGAGCAATCAGCGGTCAAATAAAGAACTACGAGAGCTGTTCTATGCACCGAAATATTCGTCCAATAAAGGCCGGAATGCGGCCGACTGCTTGCGTCAACTGTTAAAGAATGTCGGTAAACATTTATGTCAAATTTATAAAAGCATCGTTGTTATCATCCAAATTAATTATTTTTATGAAGAGTTAATAGATATGATTGACGTTTTGGGTGAATCTGAAAGAAACTCATTGCTAGCATTCATACTTTATGCAAAGAGCCAGGTTGCATAGAAGTCAACCGAAACCAGAAACCTTCGAAAGTATAAAGAAACGGTTCGAGTGAACAGAAAGTATTGAATATGAAAAAAAGAGCGGACAGAATCAATAACTGGTGAGGATTAGACGTTTTAGTGGGGCGGCATCTTCAAATACGTCAGTAAACATGACCTTTATTTTATTTCGTTGTTAACCAACAGTGTAAAAAATGAAAATATTGCAACTGGATATTGCTTGAATTAAAAAATTGAAATGCGATGCTCTTCATTCTGTAAAGTTATTCCTTTTGGGATAGTGGATTTAACCTTTGCTCTGTTTGACAGTTGACTAAGGAAAACGGGCCCCACCTGCCTTCCATTGGTTGAATGAATATTTGGGTGCATAGAACAACAGCGCTCGTAGTTCTTTAATTGACCGCTGATAGCTCCTATAGTGATTATCTCACAAATTGCAAAATTTAGCTATAGGACACTGTTAACAAAAATGTAAGAGAATAAAAAAAGGAACAAAATGCCTCAATAAAATACCTGGTGTGCCATTTAAAAAAAAAAAATAAGTTTTTGGTATGTGAAAATTTCGGGAACTAGTGTTTGAAAAAACAAAGTTTTCCGAGGTATTGTCGAGTGCAACTTATATTAAATGGTGCATAATTTTCTTGGCTACACGCACCACCAAAGTTAATAGTTTTACTTTTAAAAACAACGTGAAAAAGGTTTTTTTCTGAACACGTGTTTTGGTCAAATATTTTCAAAAAAATTAATAACTCAAAAACTATTGGCTCAATTTTGAAAAAAAAAACAATTGAATAGACAATTTAAAGCAGTATTAGAAAATCCAGAAATATATCGAGCGAGTCATTTAAAAAAATTAAGTTCTGTGCATTTGCGGTGAAACCGGAAGTGCGTCAAGTCTTAAAGTATTTTTACAATATGTGCCACAAGCAACCATGAATCTTCCACTAATTGTCTTTGCCTTTATTTAAAACACAAAAGGGTAATCGAAGAAGCGGCTACTAATGACTCGCCCTCTAAATGTATATATAATTTCTAAATAACTACAGCGGTAATTAAATTTTGCGAACAAAATATTTATTCAAAAATAATACGGTACTTAACATAAAAAGTATGAAATCCAAATTGTAAAATAATATAAAAAATGTAAGAGGTTCCAAGAAAAGAAGAATGGGTGCATATTTAAATATATACATGTATAGATAAATAGATTTCTAAATTTCTTCAATATATTTTCACACAAAGTAATATTTATTTACAATACAGCAAAATTTCAAAAAACCCCTGACAATGTTTTACATAGGAACACAGATAATCTTCAGTAGTGAGTCCAAGCTCCATCATTTTCAATGACTTCTTGAAGTCTAGAGGGTATAGAGGCAATAAGTTTGCTGCAATATTGCACAGAAATATCCCCCCAGACAGTTTCGATCTTGTCCCATAGTTCGTCGGAAGTACGCGGAACAAATTCTTTCAACATATCTTTCTTCATGATCCCCCAAACATTCTCAATAGGATTTAAGTCGGGACTGTTAGAGGGCCATGGTAAAACTTCAATATTTGATGTTTGAAACCATTGTTGAACTAATCGCGATCGGTGAACGGGACAGTTATCCTGCTGGAACACAAAATTATTTTCATACATCATATTAACTGATGGTAGCATAATATTGGACAATATGTCTCGATACTGCACACTATCTAACATATTTTCTATTTTCCATATGGGTCCCGTTCCAAGACTCGATATCCATCCCCATACACTGACCGCAAATCTACCACTACGGCTTCGTTCCAGTATATTATTTAAATGATAACGGGTATTTTGTTGTCGATACACTTTCCGTTTTGCATTCGAATATGACTGGAAACTGGATTCGTCAGAAAAAACCACTCTATTCCAGAAATCCATGTTTTTGTCGAGGTAGGTTTCTGCAAATCTGAGTCTTTCTTCTTTTTGTTGCTCATTTAGTTTCGGTTTTATAGCGGCAATATAATTTCCAATATTTACTTCTACCAATCTGTTGCGAGCTGTGCTAAGACTTCCACCAAATTCTGTTGCCTGAATGGCTCTGCGACAGGTTGCAAAAGGATGTTCTTCAATGTAACGCGTCAGAGCATTATCTTCTTCTGGACGTGTTACCCTTTTTCTTCCTGAACCAGGACGTCTTGCTACAGAGTGGTCTACCAACCATTTCTGTCGAAGTTTATAAATACTAGTGTGGCTAACACCTAATTCTCTAGCAACGCCTCTAATGGACCACCCATATTCCAGCATTGCTACCGCACGTTCTTTTTCAAGTGTTGTCAACATGGTGACTACTACTCGTCGGACTGTCTACTCTGTCTCCTCATATGCCGGTGCTTAAATATATATGTCTCAATGATGTCGCACTCTGGAGATTGTTCTCGTGTTTACTATCCCCAATAGTTTCTAGAAGTTTGACTGGACGCCGGCGGCGTCTGACAGAAGTAATTTTTTATATTCTAGGTGGACAAAAATCACAAAATTTAGGATAAAAATAATATTTCCAGTGACTTCGTTGTAGAGACAGTTGTAAAACCAGTTTTTTGTGCCAGAATTGTTATACTTTATAGCCCGTCGCTATGACAATAAACAAAAAAATATCATTTAATTTGGCCGAAAATAAAGTTCTCCGAAAATAAATAAGATTTGCTATACATAAAAAAATAATGTTTCTTATTCATATTAATCATTAGGCTTTAAGTGTATATATGTATAAAAAACATTAAATATATTTTGGTTCATCATAAAATAATTCTTTATTATTGTATCCATTAGTGTCTTGTTCATAAAATAAAGCAAACTCTAAAATATGTGAAATACATATAACTTGCAATGCCAGTAAAAAGCGGACATAAAATTGTAAAACATCCAAATAAAAACCCGGTGATTTATTATGTTTACATTAAGTGTATCTTCATGAATATATGTATATACTATATACCTTATTCACCCTATATTTTAGGTCGATACTGGATCGTTGGAAAGATAGACTATTTCATTCATAATACAGTTATAGCTCTACCTACATATATTAGACAGAATTTCTGCTTCAGATTGGCAACCTTTTTGTTGAGATGACTGTACACTCACTCTGAACATGCTGCGGAGCGGTCGCCATTTCTGCGAACCGAAAATAAAAATGTAAAAAAAGGCATTTTGTGTTAATCGGGGTTGGAAAAAACCGGCTCTTACATTAAAGACTACGCCGAAACTTAATGCAGAAAAACAATTTATTATTATTCTTTATTCTATTTAATTTGTATAATTCTAACATATGGCAGCAGCAAAAAGTACCAAATGGAAGGTTATCAAATAAAGTGTGAATAAAAGTGAACTGTCCTCTCCAGCGAACACACAAATATTGTCAAGTGAACAGTTAGTTGGATCCGTTCGCTGAATGCGACCAATGTATTTTACCATAACTACACTCCCATCAACTTTTATCATCTTTTATCGAATCTCACAACCACACTAAAGTATTTTTTGTTCAATAACTATGCACACATGCACACTTGATAAAAACTATCTCTAGAATTTTTGGTATGTAATACCTGTTGAAAACTTGCAAATATTATACTTCTTATAAGTGTCTGTGTTAAAACTGTGTCGTCGTTTCTTTTTCTACTGCCAACATTTTGTCTACTATCCTAGGGGTGCTGCTGCCTGCTGACCAATCTGTTTTAGGTAATTGCAGAAACAGTAATGGCATTGAAGATGTCCGTCGGACGAAACGTCGTCAGCAAACAGGAGACGTTTCATTCCAGAATCTAAGAACGTAAGAAGTATTCAACTACAACCGTGGAGGCGCACGTAACGTGTTATGTATTACACCATATAAATTAGATAGTTAAAAGGGTTCAGAGATTACGTTAGGAAGAATGTGTCTTATTAACGTCTTGTTTGAATGAATATAATATACTTTTTTCCAATATTAAATCGCCGTTTTTTCCATCACAGAAAAAATAGTGTATTATACACGGGAAAAAAATTAGATTTTAGCTCTCGGTATTTTATCTCCCTCCGCTTCACGTCGAGAGATAAACATTACCTCGAGGCGCCTCGAGCTAAAATCTAATACTTCTTGCCCTTGTACCTATAATAAATAACTAAAAATCATATTATTTAAATTTTGGCGCTACTATTCAAATAATAATTCATGAAAGTTTTTACCAATACGTTTTCTGAAATTAAATATTGTTCTTTAAATTAAAGAAAATGAATTATGCTCGTACAAAATATGTGGAAATCTTAAGAAAAATTATGATAATTTATTGAATCACGTGTCTTATTTATATCCCTGTGTAAACTAGTGTTTTTGTGACATGACAACTTCAGTTGGATTTTATAATATTTGAGATATTTTAAGTATTGTGTTTATTGTACACAAATATACTGAACTATTTAAATTATACTAACCACGATTTAAGATACAGAAAATAAAATACGTATATAATAAAGAGAAATAAATATCTTTACGTATTCTGGAATACAAAATTTCAACAGGTAGTTAAAATATATAACCTAAATATATCACTGAAATTATTTCGATGGCTGGTAAACGAACTGCCACCACCGAATTAACTCATCAAAACTGGAATGCTGAGGAAAAGCCTGAAGATTCAGGTACATTTAGAAGAGCATCTGAAGAGGTTTTACAGAAACGAACTATAAAAACAGCAAAACGTAGAAATCCTATGTCACCTGGTGTAAGTCTATTGTACAATTTTTAATATAATTTCTTCAATTTAGATATGTTTTTATAGAATGAATCACCTACAAAGAATATATTTGGATCATTTACTGCCTTTAACAAAACACCTACAACCTCGACTGCTTTTTCGTTTCTTAATAATCTTAGTACAAGTAAAGATACTTCAGCTGTAAATGGTGTAAATAACAGTGCTCCAAATATTTTTAAACAGCCATGTAACATAGATAATAGTTCTATGTTTAAAGGAACTGAAAATAATACCTTAAATAATGAAATGGATGAAGAGTATTATGCAAAATTAAAAGGTTTAAATGAGAGTGTATCTAGTTGGATAAAGAAACATGTGGATACAAATCCATTTATAAATTTGAAACCCATTTTCAAAGATTATGAAAAGTACTTTGATGAACTAGAAAGCCTCAAAATGAATAAAGTAAAAAGCATGGATCGTTTAATGAACAAATCAACTGATGTTAGCAATACTTTTAAAAAAGAATTAAGTTCCCTCCAATTTAAATCAGCAGATGTATCAAAAGATGTTATGAAAGAAACGTCTATGTCTTCATTAGGTGCAAGTAGTCCAATAGAAAGTATTACAAGTGTCACAACTGCACCAATGTTTGCTTTTGGATCTACTTCAACCAAAACAACTACCCCATCATTTTCATTTGGTTCTGATTCGAAAGCCAGCTCAAATAGCAGTTTTGTATTTGGTAGTCCAGCCACCAAGCCTTTTACTTTTTCTAATGTGTCTCAACCAACTAATAATGAGGAAGCAAATGATGATAATGAAGATGAACCTCCTAAAGTAGAATTTACACCAGTTGTTGAAGATGGGCATACATACACTGTTAGATGTAAAGTGTTTGTTAAGAATCAAGGCATTTTTGGAGATAGGGGTGTAGGAACATTATATTTGAAACCCGTGCCAAATAGTGAGAAAACTCAGTTAATTGTACGTGCAGATACGAACTTAGGAAACTTATTATGTAATTTTATATTGTCAAAAAGTATACCTCTCAAACGCATGGGTAAGAAAGATGTTATGTTAGTTTGCTTACCTACACTTGAATCAAAACCACCACCAGTACCGATTTTACTACGAGTGAAATCTGCAGAAGAAGCTGATGAACTATTCTCACAACTGGAGAAACATCAAAAATGATGCACTTCATTTAGATAAGTTTTTGTTAGTGTAAAATTCTCTGTTTACTTTTATTTTATGCTCAATAAAGCTTACTATAATTTTTTTAATTATCATTTTTATTATTACCTAAAATTAAATTATTATTTTCTGAATAAGTTCTTTTCTGAACAAATATTTTTTTGGTTGTCTGTAATTGATAGGGCGCGGACGCGTACGGTTGATGGCTCATCGCCCATGGGCGCACTATTGAAATGTTGTATTTTTAAAGAGGTTTTAATTTTATTTATGTAATTGGATAACAAGTGGCTGGTGATCTATAAAATACAAAATACCTTAATATTTATTCATTTTCTCTCCTGTAAGACTTGTTCCCTTTGAATTAAGTACATCCTTGTAGATAGAAAACGTCCTTTCTACATCGCAACTGGTTATATGTGCGAACTGGAAATATTCTTTTATTTCAGCGTATTTAGCATAAACAATTGCCGCAATGTTATTAAATCTGGATTTCTATTAAAAACTGAGTTTAACTTTTGCCGAAGGCCACATCCGAAATCACTTGGCATACTTTTTTTGTTAATCCATCTTTTAATTGGAGATTTCAATTTTCAAAATATGTGATTAGTTTAGGCGAATTTCCAAAGTGTTCCTGAAGGAATAACAACTGATTTTTTAAATTTGGGATTTGTGTTATTTCCTTGCACTCAGAAATACTTCGAGCATCGTCATTCAAACATGTAACGAAATTTTGTAAACTATCGAAATTCTCTGCATAAAAACTATTTCTCTGTATGTTTTAGCAAAGCTAAGTGACGAACGTGCGATCTTTTGGCTTTCTGTAACGATATTTTACAGACTTTGTAATAAATTTCGGAATCACTAACAATTCATTTTCATATATAGGTTAAGTTTATTTTAGGCATTAGCTAACTAATCAACTAATTTATACATTAAGGTTTGGGTGGAAGAACAGAGGGTGGAAGATAAAAATATATTCTTCCTACCCTACTGAACATCGGCTTAGGGTTTCTGCGGGGGTATTTATGTACTATGGTGAACTCCCCAAGGTGGACACCTAATGTACCCTGTGTAACAAGTACTTAGTACATTACATTGGTTAAGTCAAAGTGACACAACTGACTGAAACGCCACTAATTGAAACCATATTTACAATACATAAAAATAAAAAAAATACTATAGCAACTAAAAGGTGTCCACTTTAAAAAGTCCACCGTTGTACGTATGTATTGTGTAACCTTGTGGAAATAAAGACACATTATTATTATTATATCAAAAAAAGTAACATGAACAACGTTCTAGATCTAGATAAATGATAACTAAAAATGTACGGGTATGTTATTGGAACTAAATAACAGTAAGTATATAATATTTATATTATTTCTCTTGCTAAATATAAGGTAAATATAATAAATTTTAAAAACCCCTCACGCTCCTATCTACGCCGATGTAGAAAGGATTTTACTCATAAATTCATTATTTTATGAGCATTTCCTGCTCTCATTCTCGGGTGTAAACAGATGTTGCAGTTCACCATATGAATTAGTGCTATTCAGTAAGTGGGTGTTGTTTACATTATTTCTTTGCTCCGTTGTAACTTCGTCATAGTTTAAACCGGTCATGTCCGCCCCCTATACATAATAAATCGAACTTACAACATTGCCTTGAAATAAAAAAAGATAGTTTATTACAAATTGCTTATGATAGTAAAAGAGGTATATATCCCATAAGAGTTTTGAACGATTTTTAAGTTTATCTCAGACACACGGTATCTAATATTGAAATAATGTGGTTGACCATTCCTTTTATACTACATATGGTCTTTGACTTCATAAAAAAAATGTTTCCTTTATTTCAAATGACATTGCTAGAAAATCAGTTCATTGCTCAGACGTCTCTGCTTGTGTTGTAGCAACTATAGTGGGGTCGTTTTAGCAAACAACATGACCAAAGTATACGAATTATAGACGTCGATTCAATGCCGCTACAAATTGACATCGACCAAAACTATTTCAGATCTTAGAAATTAAATAAATAATATTTACGGCTAGGTATTCCTTTACATACTAAAAATCGTAAATTTATTACATATTACTTTTCTATACGTACACTGATTGGCAAAAAAACGGCCATTCTGAAATATTTATTGAAGCTCTATAAATTTCCTCTTTTTGTCTGAATAAAGATTTAAACTTAATTATTGTTAAATTTTCGTATTGATTAGTCTAACAAAAAAAGTTCAATTTTAACATATTGGACATAACTTATTTATACAAGTCGCATACATATAACTTGAAATCCACATTAATAAGTTAGTCGGCATTTCTTAGCTCTCTTTTCGGTTGCTTATGGATGTCAGTTTGACAGCAAACAACAATTTTCACGCATTCACAATGCCGTTAACTAGTGCAAACATCATCAGCATAGTGCAAACGTTGGACAAATTATTGCATTAATTGAAGATTAGTCGTACTCAGCGTTATGTGTATCGTACATTAAGGAATACCTCGTCCTACCGTTCAGTATGCTTGGAGTCGGTTTCTAGAGACTTGCATATTCGAAAGACGTGCACGGTCTGGAAGGCGACTTGATGGAAGTGGTTTGAGTTTGCGAAGACCGGCCACAGAATCAAAATTGTTACCTACTTAGACATCGAAGATCACGTCTCCAGTTTACATGAATATATACGAATTGCAATGTTCAGAAATGGAGTGAAATTCTCTTTACTGATGAGTCGCGCTTGTCTATAATCATCTGATGGTCGAGAAAGAGTGTGTAGAAGAAAATATGAGCGACATGCCGGATGCACCGTCTCTAAATAGGTATCTTTTCATGGTGGTTCTATTATGGTGTGCGCAGGTATTTCCACAAAGCACGTACGGCGCTCTGTAGAATATGGTGCTCTAAACACTCACAGGTACGTGGAAGATATTTTACAAGAAGCTGTTGTCCTATTTACACATTTTATTGGAGATGGATTAGTACTGATGCATGACAACGCCAGACCGCACACAGCAAGAGTCGTTACTGAATACCTTAATGAAGTTGGAATTCATGGACTTCCTTGTCCAGCATGCAGTCCGGACGTTCTATTCGTCGTCGTCCAGCAATTCCTGCAAATTTGCAAGAGCTACGATTAGCCCTTTTAGAAGAATTCGAAGCAATTCCACAAATTTGGTAAATTCAATGCCAAAACGACTGAACAGTGTAATCCTGACTCGAGGACATGCAATTACGAAAAGTCAGTCGAAAAGCGATTAGAAGCTGTTAACTTCAGTTTTTGTAATTCAAGTAAAACATGATTTTTCAGTTTCTGTTAAGTATGATTCTTAAATTAAATTGATTTTTGGTTTTACATTGTCTCTTTTCTCTCCATTTCGTGTTTCTCTTATTGTTTATGTGCACTGCTATAACAAAACATATATTTCTAATGGAATTAATATACGTTTTCGTGAAATTTTTAAGGTGCCCGGTTTTTTTTGTCGGCAAGTGTATTATTTAATTTGACTTAACCACAGTATAGAGCTGTATAGACACAGTAGTTTCTCTCGCCGTCGGCACCTTTGATGTTTGTGTCCCAAAATAGCACTGCGCATTCACGCACGCACAACCAGAGGCGTAGTAAATTTTTCTATTCAGGAATAAGCCAGTAACGCAGAACCAAATCGTTTATGAGATAATTATGTAAATCTATTTTTAAAATTATGAAAAAGCTATATCAATAATACAAAAAACGATGATAAAACACTGCTTTTTATTAAGTACATATTACACACGCATTTAAAATGTAATACATTATACGTACAACACAAAAAAAGGCTCCTCTAACCTCAAGATTACTTAAATTTCTTGACACAATTCGTCAATGGTGTTGTAAAATTGTTATTTTATTTGAATTACTTTGAAATTTCTATTGCAAAATTTCAAAGTATAAAAAATTCTTACACGAATAAATAGCTTTATCAAAAATTTCAGTAGGAAAATTTTCGCAAGGATGTTTATATGATATCTCCTCCAACTTCTGTTTTAATTTAAAGCTAACATTTGGTTGGAAGGAAAATGAAGAAAAACATTCACAGAAGGCTTTTTCCTAATGCGGTATTTATATATAGGCAGTATATAGGTAGGTATACTCTGAAATTATGGTCGGGCGTTGCCAAATTAGTAAAGCTGTTTCACAAAGTTAGGACATGCCTTAAAATAAGTGTAAAATTTGAATTCATTCATTTCTTGTGTTTTAAACGTATAATTGTTGGAAAACTATGCTTTTCAAAACATTTGTGTCCCAAATAACCTATAAAATAAGTGAAGGCATTTTGTTCAGTTATATTTTCCCATTGTCGGTAATCAATCTTCGAAAATTAAATTTTGCGTTGGTGGTGTTGAATTTGTCATGAAGTTTGAGTAATTATTCACAACTACAATACACAATATGCACATTTTAACAGTTGAGGACATTTTAATGCGCCTGAGGATCTTACCGCATTGGTTCTTTCGGAAACTTGAAAAAGCTTAATTTAGAATTGTTCGAACTATTCTTGCACCGAAGTGCACAACAATAATGGGGCATTTTTGTTCCAAGTATTCGCGAAACGAAACACTACAATTATTGATAAAACGGATTAAAACGTTATGCTGCGTGCACACTAATTATAAAAAACAATTTGTTTGTCAAAAATGTTGGAAGTACGTCAGCATCCATTAAATTATATGGAAATGTTTCAAGGAAATGCACAATAATCAAACAAAATTTTTTGATACATTTTAAACACAAATTCTAAATTAATAACGTGTTAATAAATTTATTTGACGTTAATTATAAATGCCAAAAGAATGTATAATTTAGTTTTACAAATGCCTTGTTTAATCTGTGTACAACTACCCATTAATTTGTAAAATTAGTGTTCATAATAAATTGTTTGTCAAACATTTTGTATAATTGGTGTACAGCATAACTTATATTAACGGCCATTCACAAATCGCATGCCCAGCAGTCGCATCAAATAATCCCGCCGACTCAACAGCTGATGGCTGACTACTGCGCATTCAGAAATTTTCACGC
Organism: Amphimallon solstitiale; assembly: GCA_963170755.1. NCBI lineage: Eukaryota > Metazoa > Arthropoda > Insecta > Coleoptera > Scarabaeidae > Amphimallon > Amphimallon solstitiale. The sequence continues at coordinate 124,699,780 of OY720678.1, read as the reverse complement.
GCGCGTCGGTTCAAGGTCGTCGGTAGGAGGACAATTATTTCCCTGGAGAGAAACTACTGTTTCTATTACATAGCTATATACTGTGACTTAACATTCTGTTCAGTAACCAAACGTTACTGACAAATTTGTATTTTTTGAACGTCAATTTAATGATAAAACTCAAAAGGTATTTATGACAAAATGTAAGACACCTGAATATTATAATTGATCTGAAATGGCTTTTGTATGTTATATTGCTGGTAAATTTTCGCAACATCTCAAATTTTACGTCACTTATTTATTAGCGCATATCAGTTGCTAATGCGATTCTATTACAGATAATTAACTTCAGTGTTGTAGACCAATGAGACATTAAAAACAGTGTCACATGCACCAATCACAAGTTAGAAATGATTTCTTTAACTGAAAAGAATGTATGCTATTTTTCTTGCCGATACCTCATTGTTTCAGCATTATTTTAGCAACCATTAATATTTAAAAAATCAAATGTCATTTTGACAAAAGTAAAAATGTCGCGCTTCGGCAACATTCCTGACGCTTCAATTAATGAAAACATTCAAAATTCACTAATTGTACTTTTAATTATAATTATAATTGTTCTCATAAATAAAGTTGTTAAAAATTTGACGTATTTAACGCTTCATTCAGTTAATTCTCCAACCGCAGATCATTCGTTCTCAACTCTTGTCAGGCAAGATTTTTATTTTGTATGAGCATTGGTTGCTTGGCAATTAAACCCGATCAAATTCTTGGGAAAAGAACCCTCGCGCTCCGCGCTCGGGTTCTTTTCGTCAATTTGATCTAGTTTAATTGCCAAGCAACCAATGCTCATACAAAATAAAAATCTTGCCGACAAGAGTTGAGCACTTATGATCTTACTGTTGAAAAGAATAGCGCTGACCTTATAAACTTTATTATCGGTGGTGAACTCCGATACTGCAGGATTTGGCGCTAATTACCCTATTGCTTACTTATTTATTTCCATAAAATCATAAGCAAGATTTATTAAAGACAAAATGATATTTTTTACTTTACTAAACTTTTTTCCAATGTACTACACATTCTTTTACATCAGTTACCATTCCAGTAATATTTATATCTGAAGGTATTATTAGTCCATTATAAAATATATAAGCTTTATTTATTAATGTACATATATTTCATTTTTATATGTATAATTCAAAAATCGTAATTACATATTAAACAGATTTAGTGTTTATATATTTGTACAAAAAATATTCTAGTCAATTTTCACATACTCTAAATCTATTTCAAAACATTGTTCTCTATACAAAATTTAAGAATATACTATATGTTACAATTCATTAGATAAATCACTTTTTCTTCATATTTGAGAGTCAGTATGTACAAAAAAATATACAATTATCAATAATATGTAAAATAAGTGTAAAGGTTCAAGACTAAAGCTAAATATAATAATGTATATAATTTATTAATAAACTATAGAAACAAAGTAAATATACAGTTATACCCAAAAAATACACTTTTCAAAAAAAAAGTAGTATATATTACTAATATTATTTGAAGCTTACATAATTTGACTGGCTTATTCCAAAAAAAACTCTTCGTGTAAAATTCTAAAAATTTATATGTATTATTGCACAGCAACAGCATGCCATAAAATTATCATTTCAATAATTTAAATCATTTAATTACACAATAACGTTTTCAATAGTAAAGTATCATTGTTTGTGTAGATTAATAATTGGACTTAAACTTGTACTACAAGATGAAGACTGACTTAATCCAACTTGTATGTGTTTCATGTGAACTTCAATGTTACTTTGGAATTTGAGACTATTTTCCGAACTGAGCTTTCTTTTAATTTGTTCCATTGTCCCTTCTAGCACATGCAATTCATAAGCATTTTGATCTGAATCTGATAAACTCTTAACTTGTAGCATTAATGCTGTTAGATCTGTTATTAATTCTAAGATTGTGCAATTATTAACAGGTTCCTTGTCTGCAGTAATAACTGTATTATTTCTTTGCACAATTTCCTTTGCTTCTGTTTTACATTTTTCTCTTAAGTGACTAGGTGCAAGCATAGCTGCAACACTTGGTTCAGGGGCGATCTCATGACAATATGTTTGCATTTCGTCTAAATAATTTTGCAGATCACGGTTTAATTTCTCTAAATCTATTAAAATATTAGCATACCTCCTTTCGAAATCTTCTCCCAAAGACAATTCACTACTATTGAAAGAATTAAATTTTTCAGCTTCTGAATTCATTGATTTCAGTAAATGTATTTTTTCTCGTTTTTTTGATAAAATCTTTGTAACCAGCACCATTTTCTCTAATAATTTAATGGGGAATCCACCAATCCGTTCTGCACTCATAAATATAGGCCTATTTATCATTGAAACTGATAACAGAGGATCCTTCTTTAGCTTCGAAGAATATGGTGGACTTTTGACAACAGAATACGGTGATAAACCATTTCGAGATCTGAATTTAGTTTGAAAATTTGAAATGGTCATGGTTTCTGGCGGTTCATTTGAAAGAACTTCATAATCAGGCACAGAATGAGTACCCAAACCTTGTCTTTCAAAAGTTATGCGATAGGTATTGTTTGATGTATCGACTGCATCTATACTACCAGTGAATAATCCATCTTGTGGTTTTCTTAAACGAGCAGTCACTTTTGTTCCTATCACTAATTGCATAGGTATTTCTGAAGGTAAATCTTGAAAATTTGCAAAATCTGTTGCTTTACGCTGTTGCAAAGCTCGTATTTTATTTCTTTTCTTTTCTAAATCAAGTCTTTCCTGATCGAAGAATGCTTGAGAACATCGTCTCGGTCTTCCCATCATTCGTCTTATTTTAGTCCACTCAATTCTTGTTAATTCTCTTGTTTTCAATTCAGGAAATGACTCCTTTAAACAAATAGTAAAATCATTATCACCTGAAAATAAACACCTATCAATGTTACTGTAAAACCACTCATAACACACCCATTTATGGGCTTTTGGTAATTTCAATAAGTTTCGCAATCGCATTCCTATCTTTTGCCCAATCTTTCGATCAGGTGACTGTAATGGAGGTGGTGAATTACTTCCATGTGCAACTTTTAAATCTTTGGACGCAATAAATTTTTTTGGTGTGCTTTTCAAAGGATCCTTTAATGGTTTCGTGGGTGTTGACACTTTCTGTTTCTTTGTAGGTGTTGGCTTTTGTTTCTTTGCAGACGGAACCCGGTGATGGGGTGTATTAACAATATCATCATCATAAAACAAGCGATTCTTTTTTCTTATACGTGCAGGCATCCCTCTTGCATTCAAAACTTGGGTCGGTTGTGAAGGTGACGGTTTTGGTGTAGCTGGAGTACCTACTCTCTGCAGACCAAAGGTAGCCGGTCCTAACCTAGGAACATCTTCATCAATATCCATATTTGAATCATTATCATCATCCATAATCTCTTCCTTAATATTAATTTCATCTGACAGTAATTTTCTTCCATTTTTAAATTCCAATAAGGCAGCTGCTGATTCATCTATAAACATTTAAATAATCATTAATATTTGTTTATAGACTTACCAATTATAATAAATCCTTAGAACGTTATTAATTAAAAATGATTTTAAACGGCAAGTACATGAAATACTGATTTACGTTTCAGCTAATACTTCCAGTGAACATGATTTGAATTTGGAGCTTTACCATTTTCAAATTTAAACATATCACAGTTCTGTCTTCTATTATTGAATTTTATTTTACTGAACTTTTGCTTGGCACAGCAAATAATTTAATACGAAAGTATGTAATTTATAGAATATTTATGAACCCTAATTACAGCACTAAACGTTTTTAATAAACCTAATTACTTAGAAAATTATCAACAAACTCACTTTCAAGTTCGTCCGCCATGTTGACGTCGGCTATTGGGAATTCTGGGAGTAGAGCGCGTAGCGCCCCAATCTCATTACTGTTTATAAATAGCTATTTTGTGGTATAATAGAAATATTTAAACAAAAAGATATTCTTTTAAATCAGGTTTCCCAAAATATATGATTCCAAGTGATTATACATCTACAATCACCCATTCACTTTCTTATCAATGATGCTATTTTTTAAATTCAAAACACCCAAAATATTCAAGACTATTGCGCAAGTCCATTGACGTCCCGCCTAATAAAACAGTTGCAAACAATCGATTCCTTATTTTAAATTAGACATGAATAGAAATCAATTTACGTTTTATCTACTATTGTTACATTTGAAATTACAAAAAATAACGTGCCAGGAAGATGAAGTAAAAGAAAAGGAAATATTTTGTAGAGAACGCAATCGACCGATTGGTACAGAAGAAAACGACCTCTTCCAAATAGTAGAAGTAATTACTGGAGCTAGTATAGCCTTGCGTTGTAATTATTGGTAAGGTTACAACAATATTTAAAATATTTTATTCCAAAATAATACTCAATAAAAAATAGCATCATGTGCATAGAAACTTGTGTGAAATCGTATTATTTGAAGTATAAAGATTCCATAACGATATAAGCAAGACCTATTTTTTTTATAAATGTATAAGATCGTTTATTCAGTACGCCGTTTATGTAGAAGGTAGTAGCACTTTTCTGGATCCCAATGAATTTTATTTTCCTTTTTGAATGGTATAGTAAAGAAAAAGCTGATGAACGTCCGAAAATTTGGTACAAGTCAAATAGTTATGGGAATTTTACTAAAAATGAAGTTAAACTGGATATGAATAATAATCAAAATTTAAGTAGAGTTTACATCATTGCGGATCATTCTTTAGTTATACAAAATGTTACGAGCGAAGACAGCAGATATTATTTTTGTCAACCGCCACAAATACAGGATATTGAAAATGATTTAAATTTCTATCTTGATGGTAATTATAAATGATTATCATATATTTTATTGAATGAAAATAAGTTTAAATAAATTTCTTTGGTGCTCTGAAAAATATAAATCTATATCATTTATATACATATAGAAAATTCTATTAAAATATTCCATGCTGCCAACATACTTGCATTTGCTATAGGTACCATATATTATATGGTACCTATAGCAAATGCAAGCTTTCATTGAACTATTATATGGCATATAATAGTTCAATGAAAGCGTGATAAAAGCAGAATGAAAGTAAGAACGAATCGTCGAATTATTTTGAAACTTTTATTTATTCACATAGGTACAACTACCTACTATATTAGCATTAAATTTTAGTAAGTATTCAAAATAATAACACGTAAACATAAGTGATATTAAATTTATGGGACAACTCTAAAATGGGAGGACCAAACTAATTGTACCAACTATTCAGAATTAGTAACTTTCAGATTTTTTAACTAGGTACTAGGGAAGAATAAACAAGAACATGGTTTTTCACTGCTGTTTTTTTGATACCTACCTTTATCTTTAAACTTTTCATCGCTTCCATCGGCAATGTTTATATTTATATTTAATTTTGTAGTTGTGGATGTGAATACGACCACAATTGAAAGCGGAAATATTACCGACTGGGAGAAATATCATCATGAAAATTTTTTCCCCATTAATCAGTTATTTATACGAGGAAATGGCCCCGAATATGTACATTTACGTAATGTTTTAAAAGTGAGTTTGGAAGTAATAACAACATGGGATGCCTGGAGCGAATGTGAAGTATGCGGTCGTCCTCTTGGAGAAGGAATAAAAAAGAAGAAAGGCCATTGCAGGATTAAAATTACAATCAATGTAATTCCCCTTCTTTTTTTTATTTAAGAGGGGCGTTTACCTATCGAAAATTAAGGCATCGCCGTTTCGCATTTTTTAAACTCATTTTGTAATTTTAGAATCTCAAATTTGGGTTAGTGATGCAAAAGGCATCAATTTATAATGTCAAGGTCAGTTTTTGTACTAATTTATTTTCTTAAGAAAGTTATGCGTTTTAGAAACAACCTCAAAAATGTATGAATTTGATTAATGTCTATTAACTAAGGCTGGCACACAAAAGAAAAAAAACGACCTCTACGCGCTAGCTGCACATTTGATGTACGATATAAAGAAAAAATCAAATTTATGTAATTATTTTTAAAGATAAAAAACATTAAACAGTAAACATTGTCACACACATTTTACACGAGCTTTTTCCAAGCTAATCGCGTCGTCTATCCCCACTTTACGGTATCTATACCGGTCCTAGCGAAGACGAAAATCTATCGGAATCGGTCGGCTATTGCAGACTTAAATGCGAGTGACAGTTTAATTACAAACTGACACTCGCACTTAAATATTCGGGTGTATAATAATATAACAGTTATGGGCAAGTGAAAATTGGCTTATTATAAAACATCAACAACATCAACAATCCCGTAAGTACTCATTCTTTATACATTATGTTTAACATCTATAGTATTCCTTTTATGATAGAATTCATAGAATGTGTGAATAAAACCGAAGCGCTGTGACAGAACCGAATATCGTCTACCTCTACCTACTCACACCCTCTTGCATCTACCTGTCCCGCGAGTAATATAAGTTGCATAAGTTTCTATTTGTTGGTAAACGCCGCTCTTAAATTAATATAGTTACTGTCAAACAAATAGACATTATTGGGATTTTTGAGGATAATTTAATGCATGTGTAAAAAACCCATAAGTCGGAATTGTTTTGTTACTTTGACAGCGATAAAAGTTTACTTTAACTTTTATATCGGCAAAAAAGTTGTTTACCTTTGGTTGGCCAGACAACAACTTGTGTTTTCTCGTTGTCATAAAATCAACGAACTCACCGACAAAATGAAATGTCAAAGTCGGTGCAACCCTAAGCTTTCCGTACTATCTTTGGTTGACCCGACTTCAATTTGCTTGCTTTATCATCATAGTGTTCCTTGTGAGGTGTTGTTATGACAAAATTTGCAAACTCATTGTAAGTAATCTTCACAAAATGTATAAGAACTGTGTTTTTAATAACTGTATTTTTAAATAGTATGATTACTATGTAATAAATTTTTCAGTAATTGTTTACACATTTAGTAAATTATCTTACCGAATTACATTCGAGCTCTCTTTTTATTTCCGAATAAATTTTCCATTTTTAAACTCAAGTTGGTAAATGGTAACTGAACTCAACAAATTGCCTCTTCGATAAAACGGCTCGTCCTTCGGACTCGTTGTTTTATCAGGCAATTTGTTTCGTACAGTTAGGTACCTAGCAACAAAATGTTCGTTAAAAACTGAAAATTTATCCGGAAAAAAGAAAGCTCTCGTGTAATTATAAGTGATTATTATTACTATTATTATTGATCTTAATCAGAATACACAATTTTTTACATACGAGTTTGGATTCCTCTGCTTCACCCCTCACCCACTCATAATAAAGAAATAGCAAATATCTTATTTTTATTTTTCAATACACAGTCTCCATTAAGGTAAACGCATTTTTCCCGTCGATTTTCTATCATTTCTTGTTTTATCAGGCAATTTCTTTCGTACAGTTAGGTACCTAGCAACAAAATTTTCGTTAAAAGCTGAAAATTTATCCGGAAAAAAGAAAGCTCTCGTGTAATTATAAGTGATTATTATTACTATTATTATTGATCTTAATCAGAATACACATTTTTTTTACATACGAGTTTGGATTCCTTTGCTCCACCCCTCACCCACTCACAATAAAGAAATAGCAAATATCTTATTTTTATTTTTCAATACACAGTCTCCATTAAGGTAAACGCATTTTTCCTGTCGATTTTCTATCATTTCTAATGCTTCGCGAAAGAAAAATTGTTAAGCCTCTGCAAACTGTGCAAACCACTAATTTACGAAACGTATAACATCATTATTTGACGGAAATCGCTTACCACGCAAGTGTTCTTTAAGTTTTAGCAACAGTCGGTAATCGGTGAGAGCCAAATCTGACGAATATGGCGGATGCTCAACAAATTCGAAACCTGCTTGAGCAACTGCAGCTGTTGCAATGGCGAACCCGTGACTGGGTGCGTTTCCTGATGCAAGAGAAAAGATTTGCGCAACTTCGTTTTTCTTTTATCAAGTCACGTAATTTTGGTATCTTCATCATAATGATGGATCCAGGACTCATCCGTTGTCACTAATCTTGCAAGAATATTTTCGCTGTCATGTCTATACCGCGTTAAAAGACGACCGCAAACATCTTTTCGAGTTTGCTTGTGTTAACGTTTGTGGTACCTACCTTGGAGACAATTTTTTCACGTCCAATTCGGCAGTAATTATATTATATACCACATGGTATAAGAGAAGAGACCAGTATCTACAACTATTTGTCTAATAGTTACACTTTGATCTTGCAATACTAGATCATAGACCTTTTTAATAGTTTCTTGAGTAATGACAGTAATGGGCACTCCACCTTCATGTTCGTCTGTACACGACTGTTTACCCGATTTAAACTCACTACACCACCTTTTAACTATGTCATATGATACTGCAGATTCTTCTAATGTATCCATGATGAATTTGAGTTGGGGTCGTCTCTTTTAAACACAAGTATTTCATCACGTCTTGTTGTTCGACACGATCCGTTTTAACACTGATATGTGACTCTTTCGATCTGGGGCGTCTACTGTAGGCACGCTTTAACAGGTTCAGACTTGTAAGTTTGTAGCGTTAGTCTATATATATATACAGCAGGTTACAATGCGACGTAAAGATAAATAATTGTTTGGGTTTATAAATGAGTCAGAGGTGGAGCCTCGTACTTAGTAAAAGCGTTGATTGAAGGAATATAAAGATGCGCAACGCTATAGTAAAATAGCGTGTGTTTTCGTTAAGTCGTCTCGCAAACCCCTTGCCGAGAAACATCATCGCTGTCTCGGGCTGTTTCGAATATCGGATCCAAACGACTGATGCAGTCGCTATAGATCTCGGATCCAGTTTTGGCTACGCTCAGTGCTATGTAGTGCCGCATCTTTATGTATTCCTTCAATCAACGGTAAAAGCCTACATATTACGTTAAGGTGAAATTATTGTCATCTTAAGCATGTAGGCGCCATTTAATGCACGAAGTTCATTCGGCATTATAAATTGACCGAATGAACAACGCTAGATGGTCAATATGCGCACTACAAAATTCAGGTAAGTAATGTAATACCCACCCTGTAAAAAACGCGTATTTACTGTGCACGTCAAGGTAATCTCTCACTAACATTAGTTGAACTGTACTTATCTTTGATATGATAGAGAATGATTCCGCCTCTATGAGGTCTGTTTCTATTTCTCCTATGAATGTTTCCCACACATCTTTTCACTATCTTACACTTCCACTTTTTTTTTGGTCTAACACAGTGGCTCTCAACCTTTTTTCGCCTAGCGCCCACTTACTGGATTTTGTATAGATCCCAGCGCCCACTGCAGAAAATCGCGAAGGGACACGTCATGGACTACGACTATGGATTATGGACTAGTTAACCTGGGCACAGTAATTAAAACAAGAAGTAATAAATTCTACCTCTAAATTTATTTAAAAATATTAATTCATACAAACAAAAATTATTATTGAAATATTGAATTTTATTTAACAAAATTAAATTAATAAATTTGTGAGCCCAACCCATGCAGTCTTCACTAATGCGATCCTTGAGGTTGGTGCTTGCTCACCAGCTCTTTCACGCGAGGAGTCAGCAGAGACAAATAAAGCCGCAAGTCCCCTCTGTTGACCATGTCCAGCCTTTTCCTCTTGTCTGAGTGCAGAAATGTAGCCGCACTAAATCAGGTTTCCACTAAATATGAAGTCGGAAACGTGAGAAGAAGCTTGTGAACAATTCCCCACATTGTAGGGAATAGTCCTGCCATGCTGTGGTTCTGCCAGAGTTTCTTGAAGCCTGTTTTGATTCGGACTTTGCAATCCTCGTTGTTGCGAAGTTCCACCAACTCCTCCTGCAATTTAACGTCAACGTCTTCCAGCACGACTCCAAACGGGTCTGTGATCCAGTCAGGTACATCCAGTTCGATGAGGTCTTGGAAGCGCGATGTAAGGTCCTCTTTTAGTTGCTGAAGATGAGCCCCATATCGAAGAAGATCTTCATCTGTGGGTGTCTCTGTCATTTGATTAAATTCACTAAATTGGTAAAGTTCTTTCCTAACGATATTACTGCGGAGAAGGGCCAGCTTGTCGATAAAGGTGGTCACTGCGCTCTTGCAGTCGATGAGTGTCATCAGTTTACCTTGAATCTGGAGAAACAACTCGTTGAGTTTCCTGAAGATTGTAGCCAAATAGAAAATGTCGAATTTATGTTTCTTCAGCTCACCGGCCAACTTCTCATGTTTGACTTGCAGGAAAATGACAACTGAATCGAACATTTCACAGAATCGAGCCAAGCAGTTGCCCTTAGAGAGCCATCTCACCTCGGTGTGAAGCAGCAGCCGATTGTAGATCTCGTCATTTTCCTGGCAGAGGTTGCGGAATAGTCGATCGCTTTTTGCATTTGTTTTTATTACGTTCACGGCCGTGATCACGAGATTGAGAGAGTCATGAAGGCTGGGGGTCAGCCGTTTCGCTGCAAGATGCTCTCTGTGCGCTACGCAATGTATGCAGATGATATCTGGATGCTCCTTCTTGAGAAGAGCAAGGAACCCCTTGTATCGCCCAACCATTGCTGGTGCTCCATCTGTTGCGCAGGAGTGAATGTTGATTAGCGGGATTTCCTTTTCTTCAAAGTACTTCTTGACAGCAGCAAAGATGGATGTACCAGTTGTGTCAAGGGGTAAGGACTCTGCAAACAACATGTCCTCTTTTGTTTCCCCAGTTTCGTCGAAGTACCTCACGTAAGACATGAGAAGGGCAGTGTTATCACTCAAAGTCGATTCATCAAGCTGGATGGAAAAGTTGGTCTTCTTGAGAATGTCCACCAACTGGATTTCGACATCATTTGCCATCTCATCTATTCTTCTGGAGACCGTGTCGTTGCTAAGGGGGATAGCCTTCACTATTTCTGTCGCATTCCTATGTAAGACAGTCGAAATCTATCGTAAATAGAATGAATCATGCGAATAATGACTTCGCTATATATACCGCACTGCATGGAATTCTCTGGAAGTCGAACTCTCTCGACCTTGGGACATTCGAGATGCGGTCCACTATACTCACGTTGACTCACAGAGTCCGCGCGTTGCGTCATACATACAATAACATAATTAAGCACAGAAATAGAAACAGCATGTATGTAACCATAGCAACGATGGGGTTAACAATGCATAATAGGAACATTGGTGAGCGCGGATATTAAACATTTTGCATTTTTGTATAATTTTACTAATTTTTTACTGTGTAGTGTAGCTTTACCTTTACACCGTACAGCGCACACCCAAAATCCTCCAGCGCCCACTGGTGGGCGCTACCGCCCACGTTGAGAACCACTGGTCTAACATATATTGTGTTTTCTTCTATTTCGAACAGCTTTTGCTTAAAAAAGACATTCGTATGTAAAATAACAAAGTCGTGTGGTACTGTAACTAAATGCCCATATGATTTTAATTCATTCTTTTTCATCAACAGAGACATATTACTTCTTAAAATCCCCATTTTTGCTTCCATACATTCTTAGAAATGCTACATGCTAAGTTCTTAGCTAACCTAGGCAGAAACAAAATTAACGTAGTGTCAATCTTGCCGCCTGGGTATGTACTGGGAAACTGCCAGTAGAACGTTTGTGCAATATGACCATGGTTATTGAATATAGGAGATGTAAATTACAGGAGAAATCGAGCCTGCATGTAATTTGTATGAAAAGAAGAAAAACCTCTTCGGGAAGATAATTGGAGTCCGCTCAAAATTTTCCTTGAGGGGGGTAGATGCCTTTCGTGGCCATTATTTATCAAAGGGAATGTGAGTTCTATTGGTGGTGATACAAATAGCGTGATATGAGTCCTGTATTTTTGCTGCCAAACCCTAAAAATGGATGATTTGATCTGCTCTATAGTCCAACACACTAATATATTTCATTGACCTACATATATTTTGATTTGTTCTTCATCCCTCATGACTACCATTACTTCTGTTTTTCTAAATTGCTTTTATTTCAGTTTTGCTCAGATCTGTATTCCATTTCTCCTGTAATTTTTGTAGCTCAAGTTACTTTTAGCTAAAAGTATTATGTCATATCTACAGGGTGTCCGAGAAAATGTGGGAAATCTCTTGGATGGAGGTAGAACATGAACAAATAAGATGACAAGTTCTTATAAAAAAAATTCCTACATGCCCCTCCTACGGAGATATGCGTCCCTGAAGAACGCCGCTGGAAATCGGTTTTTATTGAATTTCTTTTAAAGTAATTAATATAGTTTAATAAAAATTTAATGTGATGGACACTAGTAAGGACCTCTTAAAATAGTGTGCTTGAAACATATTTAACTTTTGTAGTTTACCAGGGGCAGGCTAATCTTTACAACTTAATGCATAAATTTTTAACACCCTATATGATAAAGACTTTAAAAATATTAAACTGGATAGCTTGAACCATAGATTTTAAAAAAGGTACTCTTGCTTATTGTCGTTAAAATGAACCGTTTACGAGAAAAAGTTTGCAGAAAATGTGCGTTTTAGTTTTTATCAGCACGAAAAAAACCGATTGCTGTTGCACACGTTACTATGGTACGAAATAAATAAAATATCCGGCATTTTAGAACTTGTCATCATATCGTTGACACCTTGAATTTATTCGAAGTATGGAATACACGAGTATGCAGATATGCATTTGATGTATGGTCTTGCGTCTTGCATTTGCTTTAGAAGCCAGAAGATTATATCACGAAAGATTTCCTAATCGTGCTCTACCAATAAGACATTTCAACGTGTGGTCCAACGTCTAAGGGAGAATGCTGGGCGATTCTAGTTAATAAGGTAATACATATTATTGACTACCTTCATAATTTTAGGAAAGTTTGGAAAAAGTAGTACTGATGCTGGTGCGAGAAGAACCGTACGTATGCTGCGATTAGAAGAACGTATTTTAAATGCTGTAGATGATAATCCATCAACGAGCACTCGACAATTATCAGCAGAGTTTAATACATCGAAAACAATAGTACATGAAGCTGTTATATCCAAATCATTAGCAAAAAATACATGAACTGATTCCTGAAGATTTTCCTCGTAGAATGCAGTTTGCAAACTGGGTATTGGATCAGCAACGGAATAAAGTTAACTTCATGAGCATTATTCTTTTCACGGATGAGGCAAGGTTTACCAATAATGGTATCACCAATTCACATAATACGCATGTATAGGCTAATGAAAATCCTCCTGCCACTAATATAATGTTTCGCATTATCAACATCAGTTCGAATCACTTAATATTTGGGCAGGAATCATTGACATTTTTTTGATTGGACCATTCGTTTTGCCAGAACGATTGAATGAACAACTTTATTTGGAGTTCCTTCAGAAGGCTTTTCGAGATCTAATAAAGCACTTAGCACTTGAAACCCGCCGAAACATGTACTTCATGCACGATGGGGCACTACTTCATTTCAGCGATCGTGTGCGGGAGCACCTGAATAACGTCTATCCAAACCGTTCGATAGGTAGAGGAGGACCAATTGCCTGGCCTCCTCAATCTCCTGACTCAACGCCGTTGGATTTTTACCTGTGGGGACACCTCAAAAAAATGGTGTATTCCACTCCGGTCGACACTAGGGAGGAACTTCTACAGAGAATTGGTTATTGTTGCGGGTACAAAAGTCCTTAATTCGTCGTGCCCACGGAATCCCATGTTGAACCCTCTTATGAAGTTTTTCAATAATTCCGTTAAGGTGCCTCTGGAGACACCACTGCGTTTATATTTATATTAATTACTTTAAAAGAAATTCAATAAAAACCGATTTGCAGCGGCGTCTTTCAGGGACGCATATCTCCGTCTTATTTGTTGATGTTCCATCTGCATCCAAGAGATTTCACACATTTTCCCGGACAGTATTTGTTAATATTTGTGAAAGCTTTTGCATTCTAACTCATGTAGATTATAAATAATAATGTCTGTTTGTGTAGGGAATATAGACAATTTTTTGCGAGCTTTATTGTTATATTTTTAAACTTCTATTTCAAGGGATTGGATCTGATACCTATTGACAACGTAAGGTACTAATCTCAAAAAAGTATTAATATCTATTTTTGTCGCGTTTGGTCGCCCATATTTTATTTGCTGATGAGAATATATGAGTGTATCGTGCAATAACCTTGTATTAAATACAACATATTTTATTGTACAAATATAGACTTCTTTATTATATTCTATTTTAGAATCCAACAAACACATCTGAAACTTTTAGAAAAGAAGAATTAGAATTGATGAGATCTACCGAGATAGGATGTAGGTCAAAAATTCTGAGCAATTTAGTTCCGGGAATATTTAATTTGACCAAGATCATACCTGATTTTGTACAAATCGACAGATGCAGTGGAACTTGTAATCCGGGTATGCATCTTCGTTATTTAAGTGTGCCTATTATGACTAGTAACATATCTATTTAGGCAATAGTAGTTTAGAATTTGTAGAGTGAGGACGTATTTCGGCTCCACAAAAAATGTAGTGTCGATAAGGAAAACTATTTGTTAAAACCAAAAATAATGAGTACTTGGCAAATCTTCAAAAGATAGCGGAACTTTGCCTTGCGGTTACGGATTTCTCTTGTACGTTTAGTTAGTATATAGGAGATATTACGTATTATTTTATAACTTGTGGAGGAAGAGAAATAAATATTATTATTATGTAGCAGTTAGACAGTATGGTCGATTTTCTTGGTAACGATAAAATTGTAGTTTTATAATTGTCAAGAGATTTTGAATATTTAAACAATTAGCTCATAAATATATATGTTATATAAAAAAACTATTAGTTCCTAAATAATATGTTTGTATATTTTAATAGTAATTTCTGAATAAAGATTATTTTTATTAATATTAATAATTTTACAGATGCCGAGGGCAAATTTAGAGGTTGGAAATCGACAAAAAAAACTGGTTTTAAATATAGAAAAACTATTGTTTTAGCAGAAAATACCCACTTGACGCTCGTTTGTCCAGAGTATGTATACTTGTGGCTATGTTTATTATCAAGATTTAGCAGCACTCACTTCCGATTTTAAACCGTGCTATGTTTCAACATCCAATTTGGCCATAACTATTATACACACTTGTTTTAGTAAAAACATTGTTTCTCAACAACAACGATTTTATTTTACGAGGTTGGGGTGATTATTATTTAGCTTAATAATGAACGAATTTTCATGTTCAAAAAATTATTTTTCTACTCCCATACTTTAATTGTATTATTAGATATGCCGAACCTGTACTTTAATGTGTCCATTACGATACTGATTTTCATTATGATACAAGTTTATATCCAATAGGAATGCGACATACCAATATTCAAACAATATTCAATATGGCGACTGCATATCTGACAGATATACAAATTAAATAAATGTGACAGTTCTCTGCAATTTACAAGTAAGTACTTAAAATTTGTGCTTTTTTGAAAATATAAACGGTAAAAATGAGCGATAATGACAGTGTAATGAAAAATTTGAGTCCACCAGAAATTATGGAACAAACCTTAATAACCACGGACAATTTATTACCAGTTAAATTCGCAAAGATGCATGGAAAATTTTAACCTCAATTTATGAAATGGAATGTTCAAAAAATAATGTTTTATTATGGGGTCGTAGAAAAAATAGTGTATGCAACTCGCATTTAATGGCTATTAAGACACTCGTATTCATTACAATACTCGGCTTCGCCTCGTATTGTAATTTTCTTACTCGTGTCTTAATTGCTCTCATTAAATGGTCATTGCATAATATACTATTTCGAAGGCTCCTAACCTAGGTTTTCATAGTTGTCTTGCCTTCTTCATTTGATGTAAATCTGTACCACTAAGCAAGGGAAAAAATATTCTACACAGTATCAGAAGAAACATAAATGAACACCTGAATACCATTATAAGTTTTGGGAAGTTTCTTGTGAATGAAAATGGTCGTTCCAATGAAGTTTGGTGTAGATTTAATGCACGTTCTCATGCCAATTACATCAGTGTTGAAGATTTGTTGTGGATCGCTCATCATAGTCTCAAGTAAATTATCGTCTTCAAAGTATTTCTTCATGTCAGAAAACCATCCGCGTATACCAGCTTCCGTAACTGCAGCACGACTTTTAGATATTTTTTCCGTATTTATTTTTGAAATGTTTGAATGCCTATTTAAAAATAGTTGTATTCACTTGTCACTCGGCCTGTCGTCTTCAAATTTATTAGGTCTATTGGTATATTACAAAATATTCTGCACTGCATCCTTGACTGTATCGGAAATTTCAATTTTGCCAAAATGCAATTATATAGTTTTTTTTCCTCGACCTAGCTCAAAATTGGCGATGAGCCATGTTTCTACTTTTGGTACATTTACTGAGATTTTATTATGTAATGTAGATTTTGAAATCCATGATGTATTTATCCTTAAGTTCCCGTTGTTTACGTCTTCAATCGCTTTGCTTAAATCGTCTTCAGAATTTTTAAATCATATAGAATAACGAGCCATGAGAAAAAGAATATCAGACAGTAATCTAATTTACGTATATCAATATTACAATAGAATAATTTGCAAAAAAATAACAATTTCTACGACTATAGTAGCATGTAATTTATATGGAATGTAATTAGTGCATGGTATATTGATTTTGTTATTTGTTCTGGTATCACTTCTTGTATTTTCTGTATTCCTGCTATAGTTGTTGCATTTTTGCTTTTTTATACGTAGTATATATTTTGCTTGTTTAAAATAGCGTTTAAGTGGAATAATTTAGTAGACGCGCTTACCAAAATAAAGACTAATGATGAAATTGTTAAACTTTCGTCAAATATCAACGAATATTGACGTGAAAAATCTAGGACCAAATGATATGATTTAATCAAACACTTGCAAAAACATGTTTAAAAAAAAGTAAACCACGTTATGGCAAGTATGAAAGTACGTACGGGCAGTCTACGAATCGCATTGGATTCCTGCTAAAACAGTGCTGATGAGACCTACAAGTTGAAATATTTATCCACCAATATCCGATAATCAATTCTTTCTATTACGTGCATCGTCTCATTTGGATGCGGTGATTCACCTACATACCACGAGTTGTTTCACTCTGTAAATCCTTTCTCTCCATCATACATGTACAATATTGATTTAAAACATAATTTTATATATTAACTTTGAATCTACGACTCCAATCAAGTGACATACAGTCTTAATAATTTACAGAAAAACAACTAGTTAGGCTGCGTATTATTATCAAAAAGAATCAATTTAAGAACTAAGAAAGCGAATGAAGTACCTAAATATATTAAGATATCAGTTTTAGTGTTTAGTTACTGACTAATATAAAAAATCACTCAATTAATGTTGCAAAATTTTTGACTAAGTAAACATCTAAGTGCCAGAGAGTCCTAGAATAAGCCACCCGTACTAAATTACACAGGCCTGCATTTTTCAACACTTTGAAAGTTGATTTAAAAATTTTAACTGTGTTCTAGTAATTGGGTAGCGCTGATTTCAAATCTGCTTTTAGTTTTTTTGTATCACGTAAGGTTATTTTTCAAACCAGTAAAATCCAAAAATATAGAAAATACACGATTTATTTAATTTATAAGCTAGTTTTATAATATATTAAAAAAAATACAAAAATATACACATAGAAACTATTAGGAATAGTTATTTATTCTTTATGCTTTTTAAAAAAACGTTTTCGTTTTTGAGAAAAGCTTCGTTTGGTTGTTTTTCTGTCATATTCAGCTAAAGGAAGATCTCTTCTCAATGTCCAACAGTAATCGGCCATCATTTTTTTGTCCCAGCGCCCTTGGTATCTTCTTTCCATCTCTTTAATATCCTGGTGAAATCTTTCTCCTTGCTCTTCACTCACGTCCCCAAGATTTTCTGGGAAATAGTCCAAATGTGAATGTAAAAAGTGAATTTTTATGCTCATATTGCAACCAAGAATCCTGAATTTTTCCAGCATATTTTCAACGATCTCAACATAGTTTGTGTCTTTATAATTCCCTAGAAATTTATATACAACTTCGTTAAAAGCATGCCATGCATGTTTTTCCTTATCTTCCATTACATTTTCAAATTCTTGATCTTTCATCAAGCTCCTAATCTGTGGGCCTACGAAGATTCCCTCCTTTAATTTTGCCTCTGACAGAGTCGGAAATGTTTTACACAAATATTTAAAACAATTTCCTTCTTTGTTTAATGCCTTAACAAATTGTTTCATAAGTCCAAGTTTTATGTGACGTGGTGGAAGTAACACTTTTTGAGGGTCAATAAGACTTTCGTGAATTACATTTTTGGTTCCAGGTGTTAAAGTCACTCTTTGTGGCCAGTATCTTTTTATCCAATGCTGTTCTCGATTTCTGCTATCCCACTCGCACAGGAAACATGGAAATTTAGTATATCCAGACTGCTGACCCAAGAGAAGGCCTAAAATTTTTAGATCTCCACACACTTCCCAGTTGTGATTTTCATATTGTATTCTTAAAAGTAATTCCTGTAAATTTTCATAGTTTTCCTTTAAATGAACCGAATGGCCGACCGGAACAGAAGCAAAAACATTGCCATTATGTAGAAGAACAGCTTTAAGGCTCCTTTTTGAGGAGTCGATGAAAAGTCTCCAGTCAGAAGGTGTGTACTCAGGAGCTCCGAGGAAAGTAACTAGATCAGCAATTGATTGGCAGTACACGAGTGGTCCGTTTTGTGCAAAATATTTTACAAATTCAGCCTCACGATTTCTTTACCAAGAGAAGGTAGTTTCTGGGGCAAGCAAATTTTTTTGTTTGAACCTAGACCCCAGTACTTCAGAAAGATCTTTTGAAAGTCCCAAATCTCTTACTAAATCATTTAGTTCGGCTTGTGAAAATAGCTGAGGTTGGTTTTGACCTGAGATTGATGCTTCATAATCACAATCTATCTGTACGGAGCCGGAAGTTGAAGAGGTTTCAGTATCTTCTTCTAGCACTTTGGGGGGTATAGGTATCGGTACATCATCACTGTGAGGAACTGGTCTGATAGCTGATTTAATATTGTTTGGGTACAAAATATGTTTCAAAGTTTTTCTATTATGCCCCTTAATATCACAAAAACAGAAGTAGCAATCGTCAAGATGATTTTGCGGTTCTCTCCAAATCATCGGTGTTCCAAAAGGAAGGCTTTGTCTATGTCCTTTGGTCCAATGTCTTAAACCTTCTTCACATACCTTGCAAACAACGTGCGGTGCCCAATCTTTATCTTGATCTCCTAATTTGATTTTGAAATAAGCATAATATGCAGTTTTCACAAATTCACCAATTCGTCTCTTAAACTTTTTCAAGACGAAATATCCACAAATATAACAAAAATCATCTGGTTTGTTTTTGCAACACCGGCTAGACATATTTTTAAGCAATGTTTATTTATCAAATACCACGCACAACACTAAATACAAATAAATTTTACTTATTTATTGATCAACACTCCGAGCTATAATGAAGTAAATGACATTAAAATATACATTTTGTTTGAAGTGATAAACTTAAAACCCTTTTTCGCAGTACTAATACAGTGAAAGCATTATAAATAGGATTTAGTCGGTAAACATTCCCGGAAATCCTGTGCACAATGAATACATGTAATAAAAGATTTACACATTACTACATTCATTTTAAAATGTATTAAAACGCCTATTATAATACTTTTTTTATATACATATATATATATATATAAAAGGAATTATCGCGGATACATGAAATACAGGAAAAAGAAAATTATTGGGTAAATTCCGCTGTAGAGCAACCGTAGACACGTGTTTCTGACTCATTGGTCGTCATCGGTACGGTGTAGCCAAGGAATAAGGTGGGATAACCTTGGAGATGTATGCTATACGGAAGACCATCAGGAGACAGACCACCATTTGTAGCTTCAGTTAGAAGATCCTCAGTTTTGAGGACAACAACTAACGTCGCCACGAGGAAGACAATGTCAACCTGCGTGCCATCCGAGAACCCAGGAAAGATAAATAAAAGGAATTATCGCGGATACATGAAATACAGGAAAAAGAAAATTATTGGGTAAATTCCGCTGTAGAGCAACCGTAGACACGTGTTTCTGACTCATTGGTCGTCATCGGTACGGTGTAGCCAAGGAATAAGGTGGGATAACCTTGGAGATGTATGCTATACGGAAGACCATCAGGAGACAGACCACCATTTGTAACTTCAGTTAGAAGATCCTCAGTTTTGAGGACAACAACTAACGTCGCCACGAGGAAGACAATGTCAACCTGCTTGCCATCCGAGAACCCAGGAAAGATAAATAAAAGGAATTATCGCGGATACATGAAATACAGGAAAAAGAAAATTATTGGGTAAATTCCGCTGTAGAGCAACCGTAGACACGTGTTTCTGACTCATTGGTTGTCATCGGTACGGTGTAGCCAAGGAATAAGGTGGGATAACCTTGGAGATGTATGCTATACGGAAGACCATCAGGAGACAGACCACCATTTGTAGCTTCAGTTAGAAGATCCTCAGTTTTGAGGACAACAACTAACGTCGCCACGAGGAAGACAATGTCAATCTGCGGGTTCTCGGATGGCACGCAGGTTGACATTGTCTTCCTCGTGGCGACGTTAGTTGTTGTCCTCAAAACTGAGGATCTTCTAACTGAAGCTACAAATGGTGGTCTGTCTCCTGATGGTCTTCCGTATAGCATACATCTCCAAGGTTATCCCACCTTATTCCTTGGCTACACCGTACCGATGACGACCAATGAGTCAGAAACACGTGTCTACGGTTGCTCTACAGCGGAATTTACCCAATAATTTTCTTTTTCCTGCATATATATATATATATATATATATATATATATTTAAATGTGGGTGATAGACACCAACTGTATTTTAATTAGTTATTGCTATATAAAAACTGAGCTTAACAAACAAAAATCACGTCATCACAAATTTTATGCAGGCCTGTGTTATTTATCATCCCAATCTCATAAAAGCTGTTTTACAATCATACTGAGTCTTTTTGTCTCAACAATAAAAACAATTCTCATGCTTAAAATTACGACAACTTAGGTCAACTTTAGAAAATGTCGTTGTTTGGAAAAGAAATGGCAAAACGTTGCCTGCAGGCGAGAGTGTGGCTCCTCCTAAGTCGTACATGGAACCCAAAATTACAGTGGACACATTTAACACCCTCTATCTTCACGAAGTCACCAAAAACGAAGAGGGCAATTACACATGTACTGTAGACAAAATCAGGATGCAGCAGACAGTGTTATTTGTGGTTTCTAAATCACGTTTATTAACTCAAGGTTTGCTTCTTTACTTTTTCTGCCAGCTGCAGTTACATAATTAAAAATTCGTTGTATTTTAGCGCTTCTGAGACATATGATGTATTTGGGTTTCATATTATCTTTGACTTCGTCATGCTATATTGCTGGTTTAATCATTACGTGGACGAGAAGGCAAAAGTTCAAAACGTACGAGGAAATAAAACGAAAACGGAAAAGATTGCTATTAAGTTCGTCCTCGGAGGATGATAATAATGATGATGATGAATCTGACAAAAATGATGAAACAAGTCACGATGATGAAGATAGTTTAATAAAAGTAAAATCTACCAAAAAAAATAGTGTTTAAAATTGTAATTTTCCGTT
Source organism: Amphimallon solstitiale (assembly GCA_963170755.1). NCBI lineage: Eukaryota > Metazoa > Arthropoda > Insecta > Coleoptera > Scarabaeidae > Amphimallon > Amphimallon solstitiale. Next base: position 124,678,091 of record OY720678.1, on the reverse strand, counting down.
ACTTTATTGATTCAGTTAAAAATCTTTTCGGAATCTTTTCGTCAATGCTAGTAATTTTAAGTACTGAATAAAATAATTAATTAAATAACACCATCATTGTTGTTTTTTTATTTTCACAAATACTGTTTGTAATATTCTGCACAAATATAGGGTTTGTTTTAAATAGAGTCATTAAAAAAAGGGGGTGAAAGAAAAATATGTGTAATGCTGATTTTTCTTTCCTCGAGTCCGAGCCTGTCGCAGTTAATATACAAACATAATAATTTTCATGTAGAGGAATTTAAGTTTCAAAATAATATACTTCTATTTAACGAAAAAAAAAATATTGTAATGCTCCGAGGTTGTCGACCTTTTCCACAAAAAGAAACATCGCCATAGAAAATCTTTTCAATTGCCATTCATTTTCTAACAAAGATTGTGTAACTATTTTCATTTTATCGTTTTTTGGAAAAACCTTAAATTGGAATTACTAGTGGTATTTACGTAAATGGGTATAGGATAAATTATGGACCGACTTTAACTACATTTTGGCCCTAAAAATCTAGAAATTTTTGATGAGGTACAAATAAATTTCTTTTTTGATTACCAGTTAGACATTTATACGTATTCTTCACATTCGCATATCCTGGTGCCTATTTAGCGGTAACCCTGTATATTAAATATAAATGAATTTTATGCTAAAAAAAATATTACAATGGACTAGTAACAATTAAAATTATAGCTTCTTCTGAATAAACTAATAAATTTAACGAAAACTTAGCGTAGTTTGGAAAGACCAAAATATTTTTAGTTTTGTATTATAAAAAAATTTTTTTTTTTTGATTTAACTGGACACAATAATTGTTCACTCAAGTAAATAAGAATTCCTATAACATGAATACATTTAGATTTATAAAAAGTAATACAATAATATTTTTTGGAAAACGTCTTCTCTCTCTCTTTTTCTCTTTCTTTCACTATCCCCCTGTCTCTCTCTCTCTCTCTCTCTCTTTCTCTCCCCCCCTCTCTCTCCCTCTCTTTGAGAAAAATCAATAGATCGAAAGTAGTAGTATATCAAATTTTAACAATATCTCGTTAACTACAAAGTTTAATCAAATTTCTAGGGAATACGACAGGACTGAAAAGTAAACTTGAATTTTTTTTATATAACAAGTGTTTCGAAATTCCCACCGGAAGTTTGTCTTTTACTCTTATCAAAATACAGTTTTTTGGGGATATCTCACAAAACATGCTTTTTGTATAAACAAAATTTTCAAATTCGGACCAGAAGTAACACTTTTACTCTTATCAAATAGCAGGTTTTTGCAAATATCTCGCAAATTATGCATTCTATAGAGCATGGAAGTAGGTACAGTGCACTCGCGATAATATTAACACCCTAATAAATGAACACCCCAAAATATGAACACTTTTTCTCTGCCATTGACTACTCCAAAATATGAACTTTGTACAAAAGCTTTAAAATATGAACATTTATTTTTTTTATTTTGAAACGGATTTCAGCTACATAATATGTATAAAAATTAGGGGAAACCCCGAGTTATTAACATTTGAATGCCAAATGTCAATGGTCAAACAAACAAGTGCACTTTTTAGTTAGTTTTTACATGTATGCAGACGCAAACGCATGTTTGGTTTTTAAGTGTTAATTAAAAGTGAATAATTTGTAAAATATGCATACAAAAAAACATAAATTTCTAACTTTAAAGGAAAAATATGAAATTTTGGAGAATTTACAAAAAGGTGCAAGTGTTACTAATTTAGCGAAGAAATATGGAGTGACAAAGTCCACAGTATCTGGAATAAAAAAGAATAAAAATGCAATTTCAAAATGTGTCAACAATACATTCATCGGACCTGGAAAAAGAAAAACTATGCGACCGTCGGAGTACCCAAAAACGGAAAAATCATTGTATAAATGGTTTATGCGTATGAGGGATAAGAAATTCCCCATCAGTGGACTAATGTTGAAAGAAAAGGCCAAGGAGCTTCATTATAATATTAAGGAAAATAACTCTGACTTCAACGCAAGTGACGGATGGCTGCAGAATTTCAAAAAGAGATTCGACGTAAGATTGCTCCAAATTTCTGGAGAGAAACTTTCTTCTCAACCCCAGTTGGTTGAACCATTTAAAGTGGCACTTAGATCGAAGATTGAAGAGCTTGGATTAAGTAATGATCAACTTTATAACGCCGATGAATCGGGTTTATTTTGGAAAATTTTACCAAGCAAAACATACGTGTCGTCTCAGGAAAAATCAGCCCCAGGTACAAAGACTGAAAAACAAAGAGTTACTTTCCTGTGCTGTGCAAATGCTACGGGATCTCATCAGCTCAAACTGCTTGTTGTCGGAAAGTCAAAAAAAACCCGTTGTTTCCAGAATTTTGATTGCCCTGTTCACTATCGTCATTCTAAATCAGCGTGGATGACTGGTAACATTTTTAAAGACATTAATCGACACCATACCTATTCATTTTAAAATATTTTTTACATAATTCAGGTGGAACAACTTTTAACCAAAAAAGGGCTTCCAGTGAAAGCTATTCTCTTAATGATAATGCCCCATCTCACACACCTGAGGACTAATTAAAATCTGAAAACCGCTCTATTTTTGTGATGTTTATGCCACCGAACGTGACCCCATTCATCCAGCCCATGGACCAAAATGCTATAAGGATGACAAAGCTGTATTACAGAAATAGCCTTTTGGCTTCCATTGCTGCTAAAGGGGGTGGTTTGATAGAAACTATGAAGCAGACTACATTGAAGGAAGCTGTCATTATTTTGGAATCAGCTTGGAGAAGAGTGGATTCAGCTGTGTTATCCAAATTCTGGAACAACATTTTAAATATGGTAGTGAATCAAGATGATCCCGAAGATGAAATTCCTCTAAGTGTTGTTAGAGAAAATTTGCAAATGAATTTACGTGAATTGGAGGAAAGCGCCGCCAATGTTTTATGCGCCTTACTACCCGAGGTTTGTATTCTCTGAAATGTACTTAAAATTGTGTGTTATTCTATATTTTTTCATAGGTTGAATATACGGCCTCGAACGTTAAAGAATGGAATGAGGATGCTATTGAATGTGAAGATAATGAAGTAGAAGCCATATCCAATGAAGATGATTGTGTGGAGGAACCAAAGAGGACGATTAAAGCCGGGGAGGCTGTCGATATTTTCAATAAGGCGTTGGATTGGGCTGAAGGTGAAATGGTTGAACAGCGAGTTTTAAATGTTTTAAGAGACTTACGTGAGAAGGCAGTTTTAAAAGTTCTCGACCAAAAGAAACGGCAAAAGAAGATAACCGACTTTTTTGAACATTAGCTTTATATTTCTACGGGCTTATTCAAAAAAACTATACAACGTTTATTAAGCTCTTTTTGACATATTTCTGTGAAACATTTGTCATATAAGAGCTTATTAAACATTGCATAATTTTTATGAATAAGCCCGCTAGCATTTATGTATATGAATATGTATAGAAATAAGTATATTTTTGTTTGCTGCAAACAAACTTAATGAAAAAGTTCCTTTTATGTTTTAAAATAAAACAAAAATTTAAACTATTTAAATTAAACATTCATTTATACAGGAAAGAACTTTAGGTGGTAAGTAAATGACTTGGTTTTATTAAAATTTTGTGCCATTTGTAAATATGTATGAACAATCCCAAAAATTTGAACTGCCCTTGTTTTCATTAGATCATATTATCGCGAGTGCACTGTACTTAGAACACGTAAATTATATATTCTATACAGATTTATCAAGAGCACAAAAGTATTTAAAGCTGAATTTGGAATAATTCTTTATTAAAGAAATTTCAAAGTTCGGACCGGATGTAACACTTTTACTCTGACCGAGAAACAGTTTTTTGCAAATATCTCGCAAATTATGCATTCTATAGAGCATGGAAGTACTTAGAACAGGATTTTGAATAGTTTTTGTATGAATAAATTTCCAAAATTCGGACCTCAAGTAACACTTTACTGACAGGTTTATATTTTGTAAGAAAATAACAGTATTTTAAACTGAATTTGTAACAACTTTTGTATAATTTGAAACGCACATACTTATAAGAAAGTCGTGTGGTGCCCACACCTCATTTTTTATATAAAGTTAACCTCTGTTTCTCCCAGTGTCAGATCGTCGCAATATTTCTTTCTCTTCCACAGCAGATTACTTTTAAGATAAACAGCAAAAAAAGGTAGAGATGCACAATAGACCAAAATAGTTTTATTTCTTTAAATAATTTAGATATTTTATTATATTTCACATTATAGAACTAGACTATTTTATTGAGTGTAAAAGGATTGTATGTAAATAATGAAGAGAAAATAAATGGTTAGATAACATCATTAAACCAAAAAAATTAGTTTATTATACAGTGTGTCCGTAAAGTATGGAATAAATTCATTTTTTGCGAAACAAATTATTTTAACAATATTTTTTTTAATTGGAACATCCTGTATATTGTTCGAGTTTTAGAATATACGGAACACCCTGAAGCCAAAAAGGTATCATACATGTCGTTTAGCTTTATAATTGAAATCAGACAAACAATGTTTCTCAGGAAACCATAAACAAAGTTCAACAAGAATTTATTCATCGTTTAGGTTACTGTTAAATACAGCAAGGGTTACAGTTCGAACATTTAATATAAAGTCATGTTATCATTAGCTAGCAAAAAATTGATAAATAAGATTAGTCGCCTACTCTTTTGCAATTGATAAGAAATACCGCGCGATCATTTAAATTCTAAATTAGAGCAGGCTGTGAAATTTAAATTAAGTTTCTAATTTACAATTTGAATTGTCAAAGTGACGTTTCAAAATGTTAATTAATCAATAATTGATATTCTGGACAACCTAATAAAAAAAAATCCCGCCTGCTATAATTTAGAATTTAAGTGATCGCGTGGTAGTTGTTCGCACGTATCTTTACTTGGTCCGCAAGACTCCAAGTATCTACCTTTTTGGAATCAGCTCATTAATAATAATCTAAAAGTATAACTAAATACAAGGTGTTGTATTTAAGAAATATGCCGATGACGTCATCACATTAATGTGGATCACCTTGTATAATGAATTTTTGTTGTCGAATGTACATTAAAACAACATTAAAATTAAAAATCGACGTGTTTCAGGTTTTTTTTTAATTGGCTGTTTCTTTAAGAAATATCGAATTTATTCCATACTTTACGGACACACTGTATACCATACTTAAATAATATAATTTATATAAATAATGATCGGAATCTATGAATAATTTCTTTGCTGCAGTGTCTCAAATTCGCCTGCGTTTTATGCTTACCACAAGGATAACACGTAGATATCGGAAGTATAACTCTTTCGGGCAGAACAAAGAGTATAAAGCAGTATAACCTTTAACTCGCCGAAGAGAAAGTCATAACAATGTTTGCTCATTAAAAGTTCCCAATGTATATATGTTGCAAGTCTTCCGTTGAAAATGGATATAAAATTAAGTGTTTCGTTAATTCTAATTGTAATTACGCATTTTGTTCATTTTAGCCAAGGTATGTAAACGATTTTACAATCCACGTACAAGAACTTTAATAAGTGTAAAAGGAACGGTTTGGTTCCTAACGTTACGTTGAAATTTCCGGACGTTTTATCAGATTTTAACCTTAATCTTTTAACATTTTAGGTCTCCTGTATTGCTATTCATGCCGATCTCGTGGAGAACTAGGTACATGTAAAGATCCTTTTTACTCGAACAAAGGACATTTAGCAAATGAAACGACACTTTGTGCATCGGGTTGGTGTACTAAAATGATTGAATCGGAAGATACATTTAAAGAAGGTATGAAGGCTTGAATAAAATACACAGTGATTTAGTTCATAAATAATGTGGGCTATTGTTTATATTATTACGATTATATGTTGCGATTGTATTAAATTCTGATATATAGACATCAATTTATACCTGTCTCTCAAAGAAAATCAACTTACCACACTGGATACTTCCGTATACAAAGTATGTAGTTTTAAAAGTCACACAATTCCACGGGGCGTAAATAGATGGCGCAAAGATAGTTAAAAACTTCTAATTATTTTTGATTAAAATAATAAAAGATAATTAAAACACATTTAATGTGTTTCTATAATTTTCATTTATTTTAGCCAAAATATTATACATATTGACATTATTTTCAAATTGAACTTAAAAGAATAATTCTTATTTTTCGTTTTATTTATTTTTTAATAATCTTTATACCGGATGCCCGTTTAAGCATGGCTACTGGCCATAACTCGGTAACCGTTTATCGTACAACTTGGCGGAAAAAATATTGATAGTATAACAGGCACAACGAGAATTACAACAAAAACATTTATAAGTTTCCAAAATAATCGCAAGGGGGCGTAATTCTCAAGCTGAATTAAAAATTCGATAATTTTTTATTAAATTCAAGTTTACTGGCAACATTTTTAGACGTTTTTATACAATTTTTGTTTGAAACTTTTTGATTTAATTCCCATACGATGGAGAGTGTGGAGGGGGGTATGTCTGCGTACAAAAGTAAGTCTTTATCGTCATATAATGTCTTATTAAAAAATCGCTATACCCCTTGAAGGATTTTTCTGCAAACCCCCAATATAAGCTGTAAATGAACTTATGCGTTACTTTGACGCGCATTGTATAATCATTGGTATGTCTCTTAGTGGTCGTGTAACTTCTAAACGACTTGACCGATTGAGTTCATATTCACACAATAAATTTGTTTTCTCGATGCACTATGCTAGGATCCGATAGGTGACGCTGTAGTCAGGTTATTAACAAATTCTATATTTATGGACCAAAATATACTCATATTCACAATATATGTTAGTTTAGTGCCAAAAAGAAAATCACACCCGATAGGTGGCGCTGTTGTCAAGTTATCAATAAATTTTATATTTATAAACCGTAATGATTTATACAAGGTGAGTCATTTCTGCGGGTATGGCCGATTATGTCTTTATGACTAAAGATATTTCGAAGCAGTTTTTTTCTTGTGATAGGTGCTTATTAGGAGCACATTTTAAAAATATTATACAGAGTATTCCATAACTTGGTGGTTAACCATAGTTATAGTTTTTTAAATGGAGCACCCTATATATTATTGCATTTGTGTATTCCCCGTATAATTTTAGTCAATAAGTAATAAGATAGTGTAGGCCTAAAATCTAAAGTTTTTGACTTATTCCCCTTTTTCTGAAAAATTCAATGTTTGTATAAAATTATATTTCTCGAAAACGACGTATTAGATTGGCATAATTTTTTGTAGTATTGTTCATAATAAGAGGTATTAATAGAAGCATGTTTTATTTTTTAATAGTTACTAACTGCATGTGCAGAAAATTGGATTAAAATTACATGACACGTTTTTGTATAAACGTATTTTTTTTTAAATGGAACACCTTATATACCTATTAGTTCATTTTTGAATTGGTTATTAATTTTCATGTCAGATACATGTAAGACGTTAATACTTTAAAAGTAACTATTACTGAGCTACAGTCGTTTTTTGATATAATGTTGATAGTTTTTGTATAAAAGTAAATTTTTTCAAATAGAACAGCCGATACATCAGTTCATTTTTGAATTTCTTATTAAATTTCACATCAAAAACATGTAAGACGTTAATACATTAAAAGTGACAGTTTTATGGTTTTAATTAATATAGTATAGTACTGACAAAATTATATCAAGAAACGACAATAGCTCAGTAATAGTCACTTTTAAAGTACATATTAACGTCTTAACTGTTTCTGACATAAAATTTAATAAACAATTCAAAAATTAACTGATATATAGTTCCATTTAAAAAATTGACTTTTATACAAAAACGTGTCATCTAATTTTAATCCAGTTTTCTGCACATACAGTTAGTAACTTTAAAAAAATAAAACATGCTTCTATTAGAACCTCTTATTGTAAACAATACTGCAAAAAATTGTGTCCATCTAATACGTCGTTTTCGAGAAATATAATTTTATACAAACATTGAATTTTTCAGAAAAATGGGAATAAGTCAAAAACTTTAGACTTTAGGCCCATACTATCTTATTACTTTTTGACTAAACATTATACGGGGAATACAAAAATGCAATAATGTAAAGGGTGTTCCATTCAAAAAACTATAATTAGGGTTAGCCACCAAGTTATGGAACACTCTGTATAATACAAAATATTTTTAAAATGTGTTCCTAATGAGCACTTATCAGAAGAAAAAAACCGCTTCGAAATATCTTTACTCATAAGGCGTAATCGGCCTTACCCGCGGAGATGACTTAGCCGGTGTGTATATCATTACGGTATTCGCGTGGTCAACAAAGTTGTTTTGGTATATGCTGCTGTCCGATAGATGGGGCTATTTTTTCCGTAGATACAGTGACTATATCAGAGACAGTGGTGACAATACAACCTAAGCCCCGCCCATCCGCCATGATGTGGCAAATTCAAATAGAATTTGCATAGCTGGGGATATCAATTTTAGAAAAATACGGAATAATACAAATATTTATAAGAAAAACAAATTCATATTCAATAAAAAAACATTTATTTTAATATAATAATTGCTAATATAACCACAAAACATTACAAAAAGTCAAAAAAAAAGCATAATAAGTGTAGAAAAAAAACATATATTATATATGGGAAGCAACAGATTTGCTTGCATATTGTTTGCTACTCTTTTTAAATACAATTTTAGAATAAATCTTTAGCCTGTATACAATGTATCGTTTGACAATTTTAGTTCTAAGCTGGTGACAATTGGGAATATATGGAAAGTCTATACAAGCAATTTGATTAAAAAAAAAATCTGTTACTTTAATATTTTGAGAAGAAACTATTGATATATATTTGCGGAAAATATATTCCATTTCTACAAAAAAATAAAACAACTCTTCTGTCACAAAAAAAAGGGTATTCTCTTTAAAGCGTTTTATAGTTGTAAATCTAGTGAACCGTTTAGTTAATGGTGTTTTTGAACCTGCAGCATCTATACAACCTTTACACGTTTTGCTCGTTTTCATTATGCTCTGCATAATGTATCCACAAATACTATACAAAGAATTTAATTCACTAAAATTTAAATTTATTGGAGAATCATTTATTTCAGTCGGAATTATTACCTCATCATACTGAGGCTTTGTCTGACCAAGCACATCTAAAAACCCAGACAGAAATTGTCTTTCATCTTCTTCATAGCTGCTATTATCACAATTTTTTAGGTACTGTGACACACAGATTAATTTTAAATTATTTTTAACCTGAAGGGCATTCGGAATTACCTGTTTACTTCTCAAAACACTAAATAAATTTTCTAAACAGTCTTGGGAAAATCTACTTGTTAGCACAAATTTATATTCTTTCGTATCTAGCAAGTGAGCTTGTATTTCCAACATGGACTGTGTTGATATCAATACACCGGTCTGTGATGGTTTCCACAGTTTCTTGTGACCTACTTCTATTTTAGCAAATACATACATAAAGTCTTGCAAAAAAGCAGTTGCATCATTATATGCAGCATGATTAAACTTGCTTAATGCACAACTTGGATGACGGGATGTCATTAAGTAAAACCATCTTTCTACTTGATCTAAAAACCAAGCAGTGGTAAGGTAAGCAGGTTTGTCAAGCTCTTCAGAAAGAAATTTCAAAGCACTGCTCACAGTATGGCTTACTACATTAGTCGATGCTGACACTTTCATTTTCTGAAAATGGTTTGGCATAAGGTCTTCCTCACTTAATTTTGGTGCCAACTTGAAAGAGAGGTCCTTCTGATGAATAATAAGCTCAGCAATGTGGCTTGCACAGACTTCTTTGGTTGGCAAATTGTACTTTTCCTTAATGTCTTCTGGTAGGTGAATAACCTTATTTGTCATAAACATTGCCTTTATGTTTTTAAACAGATGTGGCACATCAGCAAAAACATATATTGGATTTTCAAGATTTAGTGGATGGTCAATTTTGTTTTTAATTTCTGAATGTCTTCCAGCTGTTATGCCCCAAGTTCTCCACAGTGCTCGATTAGCAGGCCCCATATCTGAAGTAACACTCAGAATATTTAACCCTAGACTCTGGGTTCTTTTAAAAATAGTTCTTATTATTTCCACAAAAACAGCTCCATTGATTGAGTCTGCAGTAAAGTAATATGCCACTACTTGTTTCCACCTGGTGTTCGCACCTCCTAACATAAACACCAGAACATGAGTAGCCATTCCAGTGTGATCAGGTAATGTTACATCACCAAACATCTTACTTAAAGAAGAATCGTAAGTTCTTCCTGGAATTATTGCCATCTCATCTAAAACCAGCATACAGTCCATTTCATGAGGTTCGAACGACTCCACTTTGATTTTCAAAAAATCAAACACTTCATCTAAAATACCACTATCGAACTTTAGATTCTGTAAGCGTCTTTGTAATGTACGTATGGAAGGTAGTGGATATCCTTGTTTTAAAAGTTCCCTATACCCATTACCCCCACAACTAAATTTCAGTTTTAGGGATCTCATTGTTGTTTGGTTACTCCATCTCATTAATTTGGTGCTTGTTTTTTGTTTCCTCTTTTTCAATGCATTTATTTGGTCCTCATTAAATATCTGCTTTAATAAGGGATACTCTTCCACTCTGACTGCTTGACTCCTATTTGCAAGTGTTTTCTTCGTATTTCTAAGCAGTCGCTTATAGTTCTTCGCCTTCCTTTTTTCTTTAATATACATATTTTCATATTTCGCCAACTTGGCAAGTAAGTCTTTATCAGGAACAGTTTGCGAGATATCACCTTCTCTTGAATCTTCGCTGTCTTTACTTGAAGTAGATGATATAACTGTATATGAAACGGAAGGTCCAGCTTTTTCTTCATGGTGAGAAACAATTTGCAGAGGTTCAGGTGGTACCCCATCTAGAAGAATACATAAGTAAATATATATATATAATTTACATATTGAACTCGACAAAGAATTATTTTTTATTAGGAAACTTACCCAATGTTTCAGGTGTCATGTTATAAACTTCAGAAGTTGAAAATGTCCTTTTCCTTGGGGCTTTTCGTTTCGGTATCTCAGGTGGTTTAAAAGAGAAAATTGTGGGCACACTGTTTACTTTCAATTTTCGTGTACCATCAACCCGTGTTCGTTCCCACATTTCAGGAGCAAAATGGACCTAAAAAATATATAAGTAATATAGTAAATTCTTTATTTCTACTAAGAAGCATCATTGTTCAGAATAAGCTCTTTGGAGTCCTAGCATAACTAGATAACAATGATAACTATCATATAAAAGCAATGTATTTTTCAAATCTCATGATGAAGTCATAATAAAACATGTTTTTGAGACAGCATATCTGTCATAAAATATACTGATGCCATTTTCCAACCCCTGAACAGGACCCCTTCAATTAATTGTTAACAATAACGTCACTGTAACCTACTGAAATTCACTGCATTTTCTCATTCTTACCTCACATAAACATGAATAATCTGTTACTGTCCACTTGTCCCTTTTCATTTTAATGAGCCATTCCTTTCTCCTTACTGGATTTTTAGGAAATCGTTTCATTAAATATCCTTTCTTGGCTGAATTGTTGCAACCTACAGCAGCACACCCAGGCATAGCTAGTCCACTGCTAAAGCAACCAAATCAATATTATTTGTATTTAAATGCCTGAATATAGGTCATATAACACTCACACGTGCGAGCACTCTGATTACAAATGAACAATTTCCACCAAAACAATAAAATATCTATTGAAAACGTAGGTTTTGCACTATGAACACACCTATTACTTCTCAATGTAAACAAGACAACTTTGCCTCTTAATGGCTGCCGCTACCACGTGACTCAGTCAACCAATAGGAAAGTGAACACCCTATTGTCACCACTGTTTCTTATCTAGTCACTGTATCCGTAGAATACTCATCACGCCATCTACCGGAAATAACAGAACTACGTCTACTGGGACAGCTAGTTCTTTGTAAAACAATCTGTATATTATAGCTAAATACCTCCTTATCATTCTAGAGTATGGAACAGCGACCGAACGTAGATGCTTGCAAAGAGGACCTCCAGATAACGAAGAAAGATGTGCTTATACAGAAGTTCAAAATAAGAAAGTTTATATGTGTTTTTGCAAGGGAGACTTGTGCAACAATTCGAATAATTTACCAATCAATATGAAGATTCTTGCATCTGCAGTAATATATACTATCTACAGATGGTTGTCTTGAATTTATCTTACAAAAAACATCTTGGCAATATAATTTTCAATAATTTTTAATAAATCTTATGAGAAATACTTACTTTTATTTACATTATCAAAGTCACCAGTTTAGGAGGTTTCATTTTCTCTATTTCGCCATTCTGCCAAGTAATGTTAAACAGTTATAGATATACTCTAATGTGATTTATATGCAGAATTTTTGTTTTAATAGTGTTTCAGTTTTAACTAGTTTGTTATATAATTAAATGGTCCAATAGGAGTTTAGAATTTAAATTGAAATTGCTCAGTACTGCAGTGTCTGTGTAATTTGAAATTACAACAATAAATTTGCATTCTACTCATATTGTAAGAAGTATATATACAATTGATCAAAAGTCTTTTTAAATTAGACTTATATCTTTATTGTTCAAACATACATCTGTCAAAGTGACATATCTATTGGCCGAAAGAACCATTTGGCAGGAGTTTTGTGACGTAGGGTGATGAGGTGAATGCACTGTTAAGACAAAAATTCTGATATGTATAATATTGTACTTAAATTAAATGTAAATATTGTGTATTGTAAATTATTATTTTTGATATAAATATATTTACTTTTATAAACGAGTTTGTAATGTATGTATTGCTAAATAAGATTATGAGTGGTCAGTCACTAACAGATTTGGGTGTGAATATTATACCGATTAAAGACGTTTTATTTAATTAATCGTGCAGCTTTTCTGTCTTACATACATAAAAATATTTAAGATGATTTATCTCAAATGTTAAAACAAAAAATATAACACTCATCAAGTTGAATTTAAAACATCTCTTGAGAACGGCACAACCGGTTTGGATATATTTTTTTAAAAATGTTTGTAAAACTCCGAATAAGGTTTTTATGGAAAGAAAAGTTGGAAAAGCTGCCCGGAAAAGTGGAAAATTCGTGAAAAACTGAACGTGCTCTTTTTTATAGAATTTTTGTTTGAACTTAAGACCATAACTCACGATTCGAACAATGGATATGTGTAATCCTTTTTTTGTTGTCTTTGTTATGGTCCTGGAAAAGTTTTCAGGTAAAAAAATTCAGGAAAATTACAAAGGAAAGTCGGAAAATTGGACAAACTACAAATCACATAATAATTTGTATGCACTCTCGATCATAACTGACGATAGGAACGACATATTTGGTTCATTCTTTGTTTGTTTTCTTCGTTATGCTCCCGGGATGGAAATAATTGATGTTTTCAATTAAAAAAAATGTAGAAGAGCTGGAGAAAATCATTACATATAAATAATCGTTCGTGCGTCTGTTAGTGATCGTGTAACTTCTGAACTACTTGACCGATTTAGGTCATATTCACACGCTGTATTTAATCTAACGATTTGACTATTTTTTTCTGTGTTGTAAGCACTGATAGTGACAGACACGTAACTTACTTGACACAATTGCGACGCTTAGTTCGTGTTTGGCGAGCGAATGAGCGAGCGTTATTCAGTACGTTCGGTTAATTGTTTGTGTGGCGAAACGTCGGATCTAAGAATTTCTTTGAAATTTTATGTTAAAAGCGGAATTAAGTGCGGCGAAGCGTTTAAAATTTTGAAGAAGGCACTTGATAAAATTAATGTGTTTCAGTATACTTCAATGACGAAAATTTTCGACCTCCAGATTTTTGCAGATGTCCACGTTTTGAGGTCCCTTGATTCCAAAAAAATGGGTTTTAAAAAATGTCTCTCTCTCTCTCTCTCTCTCTCTCTCTCTCTCTCTCTCTCTCTGTGTGTGTGTGACCACGATAGTGGCCAAACCGCTGTAGATGTCAATTCCAAATTTTGAATTTACGTGTATAAAATCTCCCTCTTGAGATCTGATTAGTTTTTCAGTAAAATCGGTAGATCGGAAGTAGTTGTTTACTTCAGTGAAAAAATTGAATTTTGCCAATATTTCGTCAACTACTAAGTTTAAACAAATTTATAAAGAATTCATACTTACTCAAAATTAATTTGAGAAAAATTTTATTATAAAAGTTTTTTGAAATCTCTACCGGAAGTAGGTCTTTTACTCTCGAAAATCAGTTTTTTGCAAATATTTCGCACACCATGCTTTTTAGACAGTCTTTAGTCTTTACAAAAATTTATAGTTATTTGAGGTAAGTACGATAGGTTACGATAAACGAAATTTCTGGGTTATACAATTCAGATTTTTTTTTACAAATATTCTTCAAATAAGAAGATTGGGGTTTTTAATAAATTAAAATGACGGATTTTCTTTACTTTTGGAGTATGAAGTAGTATGTAGTTGCATCGTGCCCACCCGTGACATCACCCACGTAGAATTATGTTTGCTTCACTGCTTGATAGTTAAGGCGTGTCTATATGTTTAAATGGTCTAAGGTATGAACGTTGTAGATTAAATAAATTCGAAATTATTGTTTCAATTTGATCACACCTCGTATATTTGTTTTGTCGAGACGATGGTTCATAGCTATAATAGGATATGATAGGTAGCGCTGTAATCAAGTTATTAATAAATTTTAAATTTACGAACCAAAAAAACTCATATTTTCAATATACGTAGGTTTAGTGCCAAAAAAGGGAATCACAAAATCTGAATAGGTGGTGCTGAGACCGAGTTATTATATGCTATATATTAATTATGTGTTCATTTCGTGGGTACTTTCGGCAATTAAATGAAAATGCTCCTGTAGAATAGGATGTAAATTTTTATTTTACGTTTCGACCTTTAATCATTGGTCTTCCTCAGAAATTTTATTACATTCTGTAACAAGTTAATTTTCTTATAAAAGACAGTACAGTTACATTAAATTGTTTTTTACATTCAGTATATTAACAGTAAATCAGTCAAATTATTTTTTAAGTTGAATTCGACATCTAACATTAATCATAATACAAATAAATTAAAATATTAAAACATTAAAAAAACAATAAAAATGTAGTAATAAAAAAAATATAATTTATAAAATAAATCATTTTTACCAAACTTTCTTTTTTAATAAAAGGGAGGGTCTTTTGTTATAATGACTTAAAATTATTTTAATAAAATTCTAAAAAACATAGCACGACACTCACCTCATAAGTATAAGAATTTTTGTTTTGTTGTAGTTTCCATATTACACTTGACTTAAATTAAAATTCTCACTACAACACTGAACCTTCTATATTTTTTTAAATTTAAAATGTAAATGGTTTCTGTAACGCATTTTTATTTTTAATTAATATGCTATTTGCGATGTAAATGAAATTTTGCATGCATTACTGTTTTCGTTGGAATAAACTGGCTCGGCTCTAGGGGTGTCGAACAACTTTTTGTCTTTTTTTTTAATTCTCACACTTCTTTCTGTGCATTGAATTGGTTTCCAAAAATTTTGTTCGTATTAGGTTTTAAAAATTTTTAAAAAACAAATGATTATTGCAATAATAGGGAATATATAGTTTCGATAAATTTTCTATTTCATTTCGATCGTTTACTGAGTTTTGCTCTTTTTTAATTTCAATAATTTCAAGTACGTTTCTTGTTATATATATATATATATAGCATATAATATCATCGCGCCACTTACCGGAGAGAGCAAAATGACTGCCAGGCCAGCTAGTTACAAATGGAAGTCATTAAATCTATAGACAGAAAATATTATATTATTATATGTGAAATAAAACAATTTTTCTGTGCGAAAGTATTATTTAAATTATAATCTTTCTACTTTGTAATATTAATATTCATGTCCTTAATTTTATTATAAACGTTTCACCACGAATGTGACTCGAATGCCAGACACGCGCTGTACCAGTTGAGCTGGTAATGAGGTAATATACTTTTGATAGACATAATTTGAGCAAAAGCTGAAGAATCTTGACTTGATTGGGGGGCATTATTAGTGATGAGAACAAAATAGGTTTTCCAGGATATAGAAAATTTTATGAAGGCAGGGATCAAACAGTGGGAACTACTCGGATTCTTCTGAAAATAAAATGATTCAGAATATAAAAGGAACGCGCATTTATAAAAAAAAAAGTCATTTCTATATAAATAAAATACCACGCGATCATTTAAATTCTAAATTATAGCAGGCGGGATTTTTTTTATTAGGTTGTCCAGAATGTCAATTATTGATTAATTGAAATTTGCGGTTATGTTATACTTTGTGACATTTGTGAATCTTATGTGTAATCGATTTAAATTTAATGGAAATTAAAGCATTACAAGATAAATTAGTTTTATTGTGAATTACAAAAGGTGTTCAAAGTGTTCTCCCCCTATTGCAATGCAACTGTTAACCCTCCGTTTCATATTTTCAAAAGCATTTGCCAACATCTGATCGGTTATAGCGTTACATGCATTAGAAATTGCCTCTTGTAGTTCTTCAAGATTTTGTGGGTTATTTTTGTAAACTGTGTTTTTCAGATACGGATAAATGAAATAATCAAGAATCGTTAAGTCCGGACTGCAGCGCGGAAATTCAATGACTCGATTATCATAAAACTCGCGAATTCGAGCCATACTTTCCCATGTTTTGTGAGCTGTTGCATTGTCCTGTTGGAAATACCCATATAAAAGTTCGTCATCATGAAGATTTTGTAAAAACGGTTCTAGTAAATTATTTCGATATCTCTCAGCATTTATCGTTCTTTCAAAAAACACAGGTCCAAATATACGCCTTCTAGAAACCGCTAGCCAAACACCAATTTTCTGCGGATGGAGAGGCGATTGAATAAACTCGTGAGGATTCTCCGAAGACCAAATACGCATATTTTGTTTGTTTATATAGCCGGATAGGTGAAACCATGCTTCGTCAGAAAAAAATGTTAAATCCAAAGTGTTGTTCTTATTTAAATTATTCAAAAACCACTGACAGTATTCTATTCGTACAGGAAAATCTCGAGGGAATAGCTCTTGAACGACGTTAATCTTATAGGGATAAAGATTTAAATTTTCTTTTAAAATTTTTTGACAAGTTCCATATGAAAGGTTTATTTCTTGGGCTAATCTGCGAAGAGATTTTTTGGGAGACTGTTCCATTCTTTCTGCAACATCTGCCACAATCTCAGGAGTCCTTTTTTTGGGCGCGCCACTACCAGCTTTCCTACCTACAGTTCCAACATTGCGAAATTTCGCCACACATGTGTACATTTCTTGGACTAATTTTTGATAATCCGCAGGAAAATTAGGGAAGGCATTTTGAAAATCATTGATGCAGTGCGGTACTGAATATGTTCATTCACCATTCTCTTGTCGTTCGGCGTTTTTAAAATAACTTTCAGTATAAAAAATCTTATGTTCTAAATCAAACAATTTGAAACGTCACTTTGACAATTCAAATTGTAAATTAGTACTTATATACCAACTTAATTTAAATTTCACAAACTGCTTAATTTAGAATTTAAATGATCGCGCGGTACGTTCAATCCTATTTCAAAATACTCAAATCTATACATGATTGTCAATTTTGCGTGTCAAGATTTGTAAGCAGCCTATTTTATACATTCCATTCACCTTCTTGTGATGTTTGGCCGTTGGACTAGTGTTACCAGTTACAACAGTATAATAATATAACAATAAATAAGGTAACAATTTATTTAAAAATCACAATAAATATAAAATATAATTCGTTTTAAAATATTTTATTACAAAATCTTTTTATAAAAATACAGTAAACATTTAATAAAAACAATTAATGTTAAATATATGCTGCATGTTTGAACGCAAATGGATATCTTTGAAATGGAGACGCTGCCCTTAAAGATCCCAGTTTGTGTCCAGCTAAACCATTCTTAACACGTTTCTCCTGATTCTTCAATAACGCTTTGACATGCGGATAGTCACCGAAAAATAATTCACCTTTCCCGTAAATGTATCTAACAGCAGCATGAGCGGCCCTTCCAGTCAGAAGTAATGGATCGTGGAAATCTGAAATAAAAAGTTGTTTTTCAAAAATAAAGCATTTCCATAAAATAGATCAAAAGTTCCACGCTGATTTTAAAGGATCATATAACGGGTGTCCCAGCGGAGCGGTAAAGTCCACTACTGGTATCTAATAATGTAGATAACGAATAATTTTTAATACAAAAATTGTAGATAATCATAAAGCGGCCCTCACACGATAAATATACAGTGTGACCAGTGAAGTCCACATCATATGGGATTTTTTTTTATTAATAGATTTATTCTAAATTTGAGTTTGGCATCAATTTCTGCTTCGAACAAGATGAAAATTAACCAAAAAAATAATAGCCACGTGATTCGCATTCTCTGTCAAATTTAAATTTTTTTCCAAAAAAAATTCAAAAGTGGGGTTATTTCTCAAAATATCGAAAAAAGTTATTAGAAAAAGTTTTTCTAAAAACAATTTTTAGCCCATATGCAAAATTTCAGCTGCATAAGATAATTTAGATTTTTGCCAATTTTTTTATAAATTGGTGCAATGACAGTCCAATCGCTTTCTGTTTGTCATAGTGGCTTTTAATTAATATTGCGTATTAAATAAAAAAATGTTAACTGTACAGGATAGAATTGAAATTGTCATCGTGTAGCGGCCAACATTTTTAATGAAAGGCATCTAGGCAAAAATGTGCATCAATCTACTGTGAGTAGGATTATGGTGAAATTTAAATCAACTGGATCGGTGGAAAGTTCATTTAAAAAACCTCACAATCCTATAAAACATAGTGAAGAAGTCCAATTAAATGTTTGCCTAGATATTGTGGAACATAGTCAAACTAGTATTAGACATGTTTCTCGCAGAACTGACGTTCAAAGAGAGAGTGTAAGGAATATTTTGCACAAAAATAAATTTAAGCCGTATAAACCTAAATTTATAAATACTCTTAAGGAACAAGATTTTGACATACGTTTGGGATTCTCTTTTTGGTACCAGGGGGAAAAAGAAGAAAATGTGTCCTTTCCGTTTCACGTTTTATGGACCGACGAGGCCACTTTCACTTCAAACGGCGTTGTTAGCTCTCAAAATTGTAGATGGTGGATCCAAATTTTATAACAGAATGCAAGGACCAGTATTCCTTCAAAACGAATGTGCGGTGCGTTATTTTAAACGATCAAGTTGTTGGGCCTTATTTTTTTAGAGGCAATTTAAATTCTGAAGAATACCTATGCTTCCTTAACACCGAGGTCATTGAAGTTTTGGACAATATGCCTATTGAAATAAGGCATAATTTGTGGTACCAGTGTGACGGTGCTCCCATCCATACTACAAGACGGGTTCAAGAACGCTTCTTGGAAATATTTAGGGGCAAAGTAATTGGGCGTAATATGGAGCAATACTGGCCGGCTAGGTCTCCGGATTTAACCCCACTTGATTTTTTCTTGTGGGGTTACCTAAAACAAAAAGTTTACAAAGAAAAACCTTTCCGTAATGTTAATCATTTGGAAACGGTGATTCGAAACTGTATTTTAGAAATAAGGCCCCCTAGTATCAGAAACTCCATTAAAGATGTATCAAGAAGAACAATTGTTTGTATTGAACGCAATGGGAGGCACACAGAAATGTAATTTTAATTTTTAGGTTTTTCAAATTATGTTTAATTTAATATTCAAATACCAAAAATACATATTGTTATTAATTGAAAAGGTGGAATTTTAAATGCATTTCATTTTTATAATGTATTATGATTATTTTATTAGAAAATTTGACTTTTCAATTAAGCTATTTTCTTAATGTTAATGTGTATTACTTTTAGACACAAACTACATTTTCAAAAATAGTTATTTTATGAAGTTACCTTATACATGGTCAAAAACAAATAAACTTTGCATCACATGTGACCAAATTTTAATGGCCCTATTTGGATTTTGTAGAAAAACACACATTGAATATGGCGCTGCCTTAAAGAAAATGTGTCTGGAATAAAGCATTGTTAAAACTAAGAAGTTTTATGTAGGTTGCGTTGTCTTATTTCGCAACAGTGGTGCAATTTACAAAAAATTGGCAAAAAATCTAAATTATCTTATGCAGCTGAAATTTTGCATATGAGCTAAAAATTGTTTTTAGAAAAACTTTTTCTAATAACTTTTTTCGATATTTTGAGAAATAACCCCACTTTTGAATTTTTTTTGGAAAAAAAATTAAATTTGACAGATATGCGAATCACGTGACTATTATTTTTTTGGTTAATTTTCATCTTGATCGAAGCAGAAATTGATGCCAAACTCAAATTTAGAATAAATCTATTAATAAAAAAAAATCCCATATGATGCGGACTTCACTGGTCACACTGTATATCGTTATAAAAATAAAACATAAACAATTGTTTCATATTTACACTATATTTAAATTAAAAACACAACAGCTGTTTCGCTACACTGTAGCTTCTTCAGGTGATAACAAATTCTAAATTATTACAATCAGAGAACAACTCAATTATATATAGACAAATATAAACAACATTAACAAATAACTGTAAAATATTTACAAAGATTAATTTAAATGTATTTACTTAAAGAGGACAGTTTTCTTAATTATATCGGCAGTTTACGAAAGGGGACCTACATTATTACTAAAAGGATTAGGGCAAACCTAAGAACTAGAAAGATATTGATTTAATAAAGGCGATTGATTCAGAATTACTTTCTCGTTTAATAAATAGTCTGAATATTTCAATTTGTTAATTTCATACATTCGAGTAAATCTAATATTCTACCTTTGTTTTGTACATGAAGAATGTCAAATTTATCATTAAAACAATGGTCGTATTCAATCAAATGATTCGCATAAGCTGAGTAGTTGTTTTTATTAGTGTACGCAGAAAAATGATTAGCTATCCTTTTTTTAAAAGCTCTCGCAGTCTGGCCTACATATTTCTTAGTATACAAGATCCACAATTTAACCTATAAACTCCAGATTTATTGTCTCGTGTCGTTTTCTTTTATTTTTAATGTATTTAGCTAGGTTGTTATTTGTTCTAAAAGCAATATTAATGTTGTTTTTTCTAAGTAATTTCATAAGTTTATTTTGTTCATGACCTAAATAAGAAAATGCTTTAAACTTCTTAATCGTATTGTCTTTGGTAGTCGGATACACCTCTAGTAACGTTTTATTAAACAATTTTTTGGTTATTAATTTGTCTATTAAATTTGGGTCGTACCCATTGTTTTTCGCAATTTGTTTTATAATATAGTACTCTTTGTTATAGTCATCTATCGACATTGGAATATTAATTAACCTATGAATCATACTGTGATAAGCGGCTAATTTGTGTGAATGAGGATGATTAGATTTATAATGAATAGTAGTGTCGGTGTGTGATTCTTTATAGTAAATTAAAAACTATATTTTGTCATTAACTCCTTTAAGTGTGAGGTTTAAATAATTTATAATTCCATTAACTTATTTTTCAGTAATAAAAGTAATGTTTTTATTAACTGAATTAATTCAGTTAATAAAATAAATCTGAAACAATTGTTTGTATTTTATTTCTATTGGAATATGGATTTACATCAAGTAAAGGCCGAATCTATTGAATATATATCGTGAGTAGAAAGAATGACAGATTGTCAATATGTAAAATATTGATGGGCTGGTTTGATGAGATCCAAAATATTTGTAAAATTGACAATAAATATTGACCGTCTGAGGAGAGATTGACAATCTTACTTCAGTTGGTATTGAAATGTGCTACCGTTAACAAGTGAGCAAGCCTGTGTATAGCAATACCAGAAAACTTCAAACATTCAAATGATCTACCGATTGCTAAAAATCGAATTAATGACAATCTCTCTTCAACTGAAACTGACTTTCTCATCAATGTATTTTTTTTCACGATAACTGGAACCACTAGATACAACTACTGTACGTAACAAGCTTTAGTCATGCGAAAGTAATTTCGGAAATGTTTTGGGATAGATACGCACACTCTCTAGCTCATATTTTCTTTTTCCGGCTTCTTACTGATGAGCTAAAATAATAGCTACATAAGCTTTTTGTCGGTATGACATGATTAATTGCCAGCGCAAAACTAAATAGATTGTCAATAAACATTGATAGTGTGAGCCAATTACAATTTGACAATATTTATTTATCGTATTGACAATACTTTATTGACAATATACAGGATGTCCAGAAACTCTCCTGACAAACGAAGACCGGAGATTCCTCAGATAATTTTAAGACAATTTAACCCAATTCACACTAGTCCGAAAATGCTTCCTAAGGGAGCTAGAGCTCTTTGAAGATGGCGCCTTGTAATTAGTTTTTTTTTAATATCTCCCGAACGCTTCTATTTAGAAAAACAAAAACTGGTATGCTTATTTATCCTCCAGAGATGAATCGATTCCATCAATTGCGAATTTCTGGTACTGGTCATAGGCGTGCGTTTTGGGTAGGTTAACTGTTATTTTAACGCATAACTTTTTTGTCTTTAACTTTTAAGCATTTGTGACACTAGATTATTAAATTTTCAGGTATTCTAGTACTAAAAGGTACTCTTACTTTAAGTCGGTAGGATACACCGTTTTCTAGAAAAATCGGTTTGAAAATATTTCGTTTTTTCGTCATTAAAATTCAATTTATTATTTTTTGCACTAGTTCGCTCTGAACTGCCAACAGAAATAAAACCTACGTTTTTAATTGTCAAATTGTTGTCAGTTCGCGAAGTTTATCTTTTAATTTTTTACTTTGTAGCATTCAAACACAACGATTTCAATTAAAAAAAAAATGGTTTTTACTAATGGAGAATACGCCGATATGCATTTAGTTTATGGCGAAATGAGGTGTAAAGCTCGAGCAGCGCAACGTAGATACGCTGAAAAATTTCCCAATCGTCAGCATCCCACTCACTCAACATTTACAGCTCTTCATCAACGATTAAGAAAAACAGGTTCAGTGGTCCCAAAAAAAAAATGAAACAGGGAGACATAATGATGTAACAGCAGAACATGAAGATGTTATTTTAATGGAAGTTGAGGAAAATCCAGAAATTAGCGTTCGAAGACTATCTGCCATGTACCCCACAATTTCAAAATCTTCCGTAGGAAATATCTTACACAAAGAAAATTTATATCCTTTTCATTTTACAAAGGTGCAAGCACTGCTAGAAGGAGATTTTCCTGCTCGTGTAGAATTCGCTAGATGGTTACAAAATCAGATAAACCAAGATGAAGATTTTTTCAGGTACATTTTGTTTGGTGATGAAGCTTCATTCTCAAAAAATGGAATTTTTAATGTACATAATGCACACTATTATTCGTACGTTGGTGACAATCCCCACGTTGTTCAAGAATTTAAGCATCAGCATAGGTTTAGCATAAACGTCTGGATTGGAGTAGTTGACGATTATCTACTTGGACCTGTGGAATTACCTGCTCGTTTAAATGGTGTTGATTACTTACATTTCCTGCAAAATATTTTACCTGATTTGTTAGATGAGGTGCGTTTAAATATTCGGCAAAACTTATGGTTTCTACAGGACGGCTGTCCGGCCCACTTTAGCAGGAATGTACGAGACTTTCTAGATAATAACTACGATGACCATTGGATTGGAAGAGGCGGTCCAGTTGCTTGGCCAGCAAGGTCGCCGGATTTGAATCCTTGCGATTACATATTGTGTTTGGGGATACATAAAAGCATTTGTTTATTCCGTTCCGATACAAAATCGTGCACAACTCTGGCTAAGGATACAAGATGCTTGCAACGAATTTAGAAATAACTTTGGAATTTTTGCAAGAATTCGGCGTTCTCTAAGCAAAAGGGTAAATTTATGCATAGGGACTAATGGTCATCACATCGAGCATCTTTTGTAACTATCTACCTTTGATACTTGTTCTTTTTTTGTTAGTTTCGTTCCATTGTAATAAATACTTTGTTTTTAAAAACCTTCAGCTAAAATTTTGTTTTAAATTGATTTTTGCTTCTTTTCCCAAACTTTTTTTACGAATTGTGTGCTGCATTTATTGAAACAAAAGATGATTTATTTAATTAATTTTCATCCATGCCTTGATAGTCCTAGCCAACTTCGTCGCTAAAAATAAGTAGGTACATAATAAATTGAATTTTAATGACGAAAAAACGAAAAATTTTCAAATCGATTTTTCTAGAAAACGGTGTATCCTACCGACTTAAAGTAAGAGTACCTTTTAGTACTAGAATACCTGAAAATTTAATAATCTAGTGTCACAAATGCTTAAAAGTTAAAGACAAAAAAGTTATGCGTTCAAATACCCGTTTACCCACCCAAAACGGACGCCTATGACCGGTACTAGAAATTCGCAATTGATGGAATCGATTCATCTCTGGAGGATAAATAAGCATACCAGTTTTTGTTTTTCTAAATAGAAGCGTTCGGGAGATATTAAAAAAAAATAATTACTAGGCGCCATCTTGAAAGAGCTCTAGCTCCCTTAGGAAGCATTTGCGGACTAGGGTGAATTGGGTTAAATTGTGTTAAAATTATCTGAGGAATCTCCGGTGTTCGTTTGTCAGGAGAGTTTCTGGACACTCTGTATATTGATCGTACGAGGGCCGCTTAAGCTCTACAAGTTAAAAATTACTTTTAATTTCTGTCTTTCATAATAATTACTTATATTAAACAGGCTAGGTGAATTATTAATCGTCTTAATGATTTGTTTTTGAAAGACTATTGTCGGGTCATTTTGGATTACAATATATTTTTCTGGATCTAGAAATTGATTTGTTTCTGATATGTAATCTACTTTATTTAATGCTATCACTGTTTTCCCCTTATCTGCCCGTGTGAAAATTAAATTATTCTCTTTTGCTTTATTCTTAATATTCTTAGCTATTTGACTATCATTGTTAACCGTCGTGGTTCGATTTAAATGTTTAATAATTTTGCTTGCTTGATATTTAGTATTCATGTTGCTACTTTCCTTTAATGCTAACTCAGTTTCTAGTGCTAATAGTTCTAAATGAAGAAGCTACAGAGTAGCGAAACAGCTGGCGTTGTTATTAAATATTAAAAATACAGTGTAAATCATAAACATTTGTTTGTTTTATTTCACATTGAAATGGATTTACATCAAGTAAAGACCACCTCAATCCAAGATAAAAATAGTAATCTCGTTCATTCAAGAAATGTTAAAACAATAATATTTAGAAACCTGTTAAATCATGTGAAAATTGGGTCAGTTCCTCTGGAAGAAAAGTCAAATCTATTTCAGTCGAAATAGGTGGTAGAAATATTGTATTGTCTGATAGTAGATTTCCGTTGTCTTCGAAAATATTCAGGGAATGGTGGTAGCTTCTCGCAGATCGTCCGGTACCGGATTTTGATGTAACGTAATAGGATGATTTGGATGGCCGTGCGTCGCTTGGTTTGGAAACGCGAACATATTGATAACTTGTCGATGCCGAGGCTATTGTTGTCAACGTATAGATGCAGAAGATAGAGGTTAATATCTGCAAGTAAGTAATAAAACCATTAAATACTATGACTATTGAAATACTTAAATTAAACAGAAACATTGATAAATCTATAATACTTTCTTCATTGAACGATGGTATATACAAGGTGAGTTTTTTTGAATGTTTAGCATTGGGATCTCAGAAACTACTGCAGATAGAAAAACCCTTAAATGGGGAAAGATGCGCAGTTTTACGAGTTTGATTTAAAACTGCTTTTGTTTCTCCGATAACTTTCATGGCTTATTAGATATTCAAAGAAAACTAAATTTTACGATTTTCTTTAAACATGCTTAGCATCATTAATAGTAATTTTAGAGAAAAAATGTTCAAACAAAAGTTTTAGATAATTTTACGCCAACTAAACTTTGTAGCCAATATTTTTTTTTCGTTCACCATTATCCAGTTATGACACAAACTTGTGTTTTTTTAAATGGAAACCATAGTTGGTTTTGACATCATTAAAAAGCTTATTTTTTGCTGATTACAATGATGTAAGGTTTGATATTCTTATTTTAAAAAATAAAGAGGATATAGACATTTCTATGATTGTTCACTTTATAAGATATAAACTTTAAAAAAAAATGTTTGGTGTTTTGTAATTCAAAAAACGAAAAATCTGAGTTACAATAGTGTTTGTTGGAGCAGTCGACAAAAATATACTAACATTGCTTTCACGTTGAGTCACAGAAGTGAGAGCTGTTAATTTTTATTTTTAAGTCAAGTTAATTGTCAAACATCGACAATTAACTATTAATTAATTTAATTGTAATTTAACTATAAGCGGTGCAAACGGCCGTTAATCATAAGTTTGCATTGGCTATGGAATTTTCTAACGTAGAAAAGCGTGATATGGTTGAATATTACATTCAATGCCAGAAAAATTCTGCTAGAGCTGCTGAAGTTTATTTCGAAAATTATTTTGATCGACGTCAGCCGTGGCTACCTACTTTTAAGAGATTATAGGATAATTTAGCAGATTATGGTTAGTTCGTTAAACCAAAATCAAAAAAAGGGATGGATGAAGATAGAGAAATAAACATATTAGCATGTGTCGCTCAGAATCCATCTACATCGACTCGACAAATTTCAACAGAAATGGGCTCCTCTCAATGCACTATTGTCAGAGTGTTGAAGAAGCATAAATTTCGTCCCTACAAATTATCAGTATCACAAACTTTACATGAAGGTGATAACATCAGACGAATAGCTTTTTGTAGATGGTTTAAAGATCAGTGTCAAAACGATCCACACTTTTCAATGAAAATATTATGGACTGATGAATCTCGTTTCAGAAATTGTGGAATGTTTAATAGGCACAAGGAGCACATATGGTCTCAAACAAATCCACTTCACGTTGAACATAGGAGACCACAAATTAAATTTGGGTTTAACGTTTGGTGTGGTGTTATAGGATCAACTGGTCTTCCTCCTTTTATTTTTGATGGATCACTAACTGGGAATCGTTATATTAATTTTTTACAACAAGATTTCGAGGAAATGTTAGATAATTTAAATTTAAGAACCCGAGCAATGCTGCAATGGTTTCAACATGACGGAGCGCCTTCGCACAATCAACTGAATGTTAGAAATTATTTAAATTTGAACTTCCCTAATCAATGGATAGGACGAAATGCACCCATTGAATGGCCGGCTAGATCCCTGATTTATCAGTTTTGGATTTTTTCTTGTGGGGTGTACTAAAGGACACAGTATACAAAAGAACATATGAAACAATTGACGATTTAAGAGAAGCTGTCTTAGTTGCTTTTAATAACATCGATAGGCGTAAAGTACGCAATACTACAAATTCTGTTGTGAAGAGATGCAATTTGTGTATTAATAATAATGGAGGTATCTTTGAACATTAATAATGTTGTGTGTCCATAATAAAAGTTCTTATAGTTTTCATTTTATTACTACATAAGATTTCAAAATAAGTTTTCGTTTGGTTTGTATTTTATCAGTTCGAAATTCAATTGTTTTCCATAAAAACCATAGAAATGCCTATATCCTCTTTATTTTTTAAAATAACCATATCAAACCTTATATAATTGTAATAAGCAAAAAATAAGCTTTTTAATGATGTCAAAACCAACTATGGTTTCCATTTAAAAAAACCCAAGTTTGTGTTATAACTCGATAATGGTGAACGAAAAAAAAATATTAGCTACATGGTTTTATTTGGCGTAAAATTATCTAAAACTTTTGTCTGAACACTTTTTTTCTAAAATTACTATTAGCGATGCTAAGCATGTTTAAAGAAAATCGTAAAATTTAATTTTCTTTGAATATCTAATAACCCATGAAAGTTATCGGAGAAACAAAAGCAGTTTTAAATCAAACTCGTAAAACTGCGCATCTTTCCCCATTTAAGCGTTTTTCTATCTTCACTAGTTTCTGAGATCCCAATGCTAAATATTCAAAAAAACTCAGCCTGTTGTATATATGTCTGTTTTTAAAGTTATTTTTAAAAATTGATTGACTATACAGCGTGGAAATTACTTATGGAATAAATTCAATAACTTCCAAACTAATGACATTTATCGAAAACGCTAAAACAGGTCCATTTTTATTTATCATAATACTTATTGTGAGTTGTTACACTTGTTCATGACGTCATCCATTTTTTAACTATGACGTCACATTAATTTTTTTGTAATGTATTGCAACATTTTTTGTTTTAGTTTTGGATAGTACTCTTAGCAGCTTTTGTAACAAATCCTACATGATATCTTTATATAAAAAAAAACACGAAAAAACTGTGTGATAAAATTGATAGCAGCTGACTATAGTAGAATACAAGAAAAATAGTAATTTTGTTTTGATCAAAAAAGAATAAGTAAACTCTGACGTTTTTATAATTGTTGTTGTGGTTGGAATGTAAAAATATAAAATTTTTAAAAAGCTGTTGAAAATAAAGTTAACTAGTGTAAGTTTATTGAAAAGGTAAATAGTACTATCTACGAATTTATAAAAAAAATATAGCATTCCATTAAAATAAATGCGTATGATGTCACAGCTCTAAAGAAGATGACGTCACTAATAGGTGCAGTGATTTAAAACCAGCGCATCGACTACAAAGACGAAATATGGATTCCAAAATGTAGACATGCCGATGAATAGGCTTTTATTTTAAAAGACAACAGTTCTAATAAGCAGTGTTGTCATTTCTGATATGAACCTGCCGATAGACAAATATTTTTCGGACTGACAGCACCAGAAATGGTGGTTTGGCGCAAGTGTTGTCTTACTTACTTTCGATTTAGTTAATGTCTTACATATTCTTCAAATTTTGCCTCGTCAAGAAAAGTATCACTTTCTTGACTTTTATGTAATAACTATTGTTTGGATACAGATATATTATCAGTTTTTATATACAGTTTGGAAATAAGGTAATTGATAAAGGCATTAACATTGTTAATATTCATTTTTTGAAAAAAATCTCGAAGTGGTATAGCGATTTTAACTAAGAGGAATATTTTCATCGTATTTTGAGTTTCTTACATGATTTGTTTTTCATGTTATGACGTCACCGTCTCTTTTTTAATGACAACCTATAATTTTTTTAATTGATTTCAATAGTACTTACAATTCTCTATCCAATGGTATATAACTTTTATTATGTTACATTTGAAAAAAATTGGAAAAAAGAGTCTTAAATTTCAAGTATTAACCACTGAGTCAGGTAAAGACACATTCTTGTATTGAATACCATTTTTTTTCTGAAATCGAATAATTTTAGAAAATAAATTAATATTAATAATCAGAAAAATCTAATCGGTTCTGTTATTTCCATAGTGACTAGTTAACAAACGTTTACAACAATAAAACTTCATCACTTTTTGCATTTTCCTGATTCTTTCTTTAAGTTAATAACGGTATGATCAATATAAATGTATTTGAAAAAAAATTATGATGTAGAAGACTACATTCCTTCGAACGTAAGTGCACCTGTCAATGCTGCAATGGAAGATGTACTGCCAATCAAATCTAAAGACAGATAACAGAGAACGTACTCAGTATTTGAAGAATGGTGCCATTCTAAAAAAGTGACAGTAAACACAGAAGAAGTTCTCCTCGTTTATTTCGTAGAGAAGACGAATAGTTATAAGTCGTCTACTTTGTGGAGCATTTTTTCCATGTTCAAATCAAACGTGGTGGAAAGATTTGGTTTTAGGTTATGCCTTCAGTTAAAACTGTAAGGCCTCTACACCTCTTTTTAAAACAGTTATTAAAAAAAATAAATAATATTGTCGGCTAGTGTTATAAAGTGTAACCTTTTAGTGAATTCCATCAAATAAAAATACAAAATTAACATCTTTAAAAATTACAGCATGGAGTGTCATGTTTTACAAATTATGGCATAGATATAATGTACTCGTAGCTTTTAAGTATTATTATAGGTGACGTTTAGCAAAAAGTGTAAACGTGGCAACAGCTAAAAAAACTGACGAATGATGACGTGTATTGTCAGATAAAAGATCTCGACATGATTTTTATATAATTGGAGAGAAAATTCAATAATTTTTCGATTATGTTAAGGTCTACTTTGATCTTTAAATTGCCGGTTTTAATTATTATTATTGGTACATAACAATTTGCCAATATGAATAAATGTGGATTTAGTCTAACTAATTTCCTCTGTTATAAAATAATTCGTTAAGTACAAAGATGTGGAAATAAAAACCTATATTTGTATTTTAAGGTTGCACTGGACGCAATAGAATAACATATAAAGGTGTACTCGATGATATTTCACTGTAAAATTAGTGAATAGAAATGTATTTTTATCAATAAATGTTTCTAAATATATTTTTTAGCCAATCTTCTGATTGGGTACACGGTTTTTCTAAGAATTTCGCAATAAGATATGAATAGCGCTACCTGTATTTTATTCGATTGTCTTCGTAGCCAACTTAAAACACCCGCGAAATTCAAAAATATTGCCTGGGACGTGAAACAATTTCGATTGCACAAGAAGAATGCCCACCGTATTTACATTGCATTCAAAATGTGTAAGTGTTGATAGCACTGCTTTAATTCCAAAAGACGGAAGAAATGGTGAGCAGTCCTGTAATGTGGCTTTAGGCTTCTAATATGAGCCAGCTAGAAACATAAAATTCACTAAAATGTTCATAACTGTTCGAAAAACAATTAAATGTACCAATTATTACGTATATTAACGGTTACATAATAAATATGGATGGTAATTTATTACGCGTGTCAAAGAACTTTTACGCAGTTAGAACGCTAAATTTATTTCATAAATCGATATCCGCACAATTTTGCAATATGTTGGGTAAAAGTGAATTGAATACAAGTACTTACAATTACGTTTGACCTTTGGCCCCTATTTGCTGCTGTATTTTAAAGTTGAAGTGATTTACCAATTAAAGGCATAAAAAGTGTAAGTACGCTTTACTGACTGTCGAGAAATGTAATAAGTTCAGACGAAGAATGCTTTTACTTTTGCATGAGTATTCTAATGAATATATGATTTAATTTTCTAGGCGGATGTTATAACTATCATCTCTTCTATTTTATAAGTAGTTTGAATTATCGTATTTTAGATAATTGTATCTTATTAAATATCTAAAGACGTAGAATATAAAGTGGCATTAAAAATAAAAATAATTTTGGTAAACGAGATATGCCACTATAAGAGCTTTTATTATGAGATAGGTTAATTCGAAAACAGATCCATCAGGCTTAATGAAATAGTCCAAATGGAAATGTCATTTATCAAACACAATAATTGTCATTTTCATAGCTTACTTTAATAATGTTAACTTTCCCATAGTACAGTAATTACGATATTCGACATTTAATAACTAGAAAACGGTTTAAGATACTGGTATCACATGATATATTTTTGAAATCAGAGTAAAGAGACCATGATAAAAATTTAATAATATACAGGATATTCCATTAAAATAGAAAACATTATTTTCTTTTTATACCGTTGTATCTGCAAACTATGTTTATTTGAAACATTTTTTTGTATACACAATAATAACATAACGATGATGAAGGGTGACTAATTTATAATGAATAACCCCGTACATTACGAGTATAATAGTATTTAGAATTTAAGTTTTAATACCTTTTATATAAAAAATATTTCAAAATTCGGATCGGAAGTAACACTTTTACTCTTATCGAATTGCTATTTTTTTGCAAATATGTCGTAAATTATGCATTCTATATATATATATATATATATATATATATATATATATATATTTATCTAGAGTGCAAAAGGTTTTACAGCTCGATTTGGAAATATTTTTTGCATAAATGAAATTTCAAAATTTGGACGGAAGTAACACTTTTACTCTTAGCGAGTAGCACTTTTTTCGAATAGCTTTCAAAGTATGCATTCTATAGAGATTTGTTAAAGGAATAGAAGTACCTACTTAGAATAGGATTTTGTATAATTTATGTATAAAAAAATTCTTAAAGTTTGGACATAAAGTAACACAGTGAGTAAGTGGGTTTTTCTAAGAAGATAAAAGTATTTAAAATAATTTAGAACAACTTCCGTATAATTTGAAACGCTCAAACATATAAGACAGTCGTGTGGTGACCGCACCTCATTATTTTGTATATTTAAATATATCTACATTTAGCTTTCATCACCTTTATTACTTTTGCTATTATTGAATGATTCATATATTAAATGTACAGGGTGATACAGCTTCCATCACTTTTTATCTTTTTTTTATTAATTATTAAATAATTTCTGAACCAAATCTGCGTAACTTGTTTTTAAATTTTCACATGTAATGCGAAACTTGTTATAACTCATCACCCTTACTATATTACAAATTTCTAGTTTTTAATTTCAAATTAGCTATGTTTGGGGTTTTGCAATTAACTGACGTTGAATTTTTCACCTGATTGAAAGAATATTTGAATATTTTAGTGTTTGTTGTGTTTCAATTCCCTATATCAGCTTTAAATATCAGCGTTATACCTACGGATTCATAACCGTTATGCTTTGATGGCCTTTAAACGTGTGATTGCCTTTTTATTTAACCCCCTCCGGCTCCGGCTTAGAAGAAGATATACGGGGTCGAAACATATGATCCCGAATATCGTCTTTTGAGCCGGAAGGAGCCCGAATGAGAAGTTTGCTCGCAAGTAGTTGGGTTTAGGTTTTGGAAGCAATTTTTGGATTCACTGAGAATATAATTTGATTTCACAACCCGGGGCCTATAGATATATTGCCATATAGGCTCGTGCATTATATACGTGTCACAGCTAAGGATACCAGTTATTTAAAGGCGAAGTCGCCACTGTCATTACAACAAAAACCGCCAATAAGCGCCAAATTCAAATGTGTGAAATTATGAAAAGAATTAAAGTAATTAGAAGAATGTCAATAGGATGAAATACTTGGATATAATCTATAATTTTTTATTATTAATTTTCATTCATTCAAGTCTTTATCCATTAGTTAGGCAAAATTTGTCACCGTATCAGTATGGTTTTCTGGGTGCGAGATCCACCATTACCAATCTCTGCCAATTCATTTCGAACAGCTTGGATAATAGAGGGCAGTTGATTGTTATGTATACTGATTTTGCCAAGGTCTTCAGTCTTTTGAATCACACTATTCTTGTCATGAAATTCAGAGCCTTTGGCCTCAGTGATGCTCTTGTTCACCTTATGCTATCCTATGCAAGTAATTGTTCTCAGTACATTTTCTACAATGGATCCTCTTCTATCACTTATACCGTTAGGTCTGGGATCCCGCAATCTAGGTCCCCTAATATTTAATATCGTATATTTCTTAATAGAGCACTTCCGTGATCAGTTGTAATAAGCTGTTCTTTGGGGATGATTTATAGAATTTTTGTAGTATTTCTTCGATTTCAGATTCTATTCGCATTCAGGCTGACTTGCGTCGCGTCATGCCCTTGCTTTGAATTGACTTTTTCCGAAAACTAATGTATCAGTTATCGCTGAACACTTCAATAGATATTATTGATGTTCGTTGTCATGGCATGCTCTGTTATACTGATTTCTTCTTCTCTATTGTATAACACTTATTTAATTATTAATACTGACTTTCCTCTGCGTTGTAAGGTATACTATGTGAATTTTATGTATTGGTTGATTACACACTCGCTTAAGAGGAGCGTTTACCTATCGAAAATTAAGGAATCCCCGTTTCGCGTTTTTTAAACTTATTTTGTAATTTTAGAATCTCAAATTTGGGTTAGTGATGCAAAAGGCATAAATTTATAATGTCAAGGTCAGTTTTTGTACTAATTTATTTTCTTAAGAAAGATATGTGTTTTAGAAATAACCACAAAAATGCATGAATTTGATTAATGTCTACTAACTAAGGCTGGTACACAAAAGAAAAAAAACAACCTCTACGCGCCAGCTGCACATTTGATGTACGATATAAAGAAAAAATCAAGTGTAGATAAAAAACATTAAACAGTAAACATTGTCACACACATTTTACACGAGGTTTTTTGCGTCATCTATCCCCACTTTTCGGTATCTCTAACGGTCCTAGCGAAGACGAAAATCTATCGGAATCGGTCGGCTATTGCAGACTTAAATGCGAGTGACAGTTTAATTACAAACTATCACTCGCATTTAAATGTCATATATACCTATAATATTCGAGTGTATAATAATATAACAGTTATGGACAAGCAAAAATTAACTTATTATAAAACATCAACAACATCAACAGTTCCGTAAGTACTCATTCTTTATACATTATGTTTCCCGTTTATTATATTCCTTTATCTATGATAGAATCTGTGAATAAAACCGAAGCACTGTGACAGAACCGAATATCGTCTACCTCCACCAACTCACACCCTTTGCGTCTACCCGTCCCGCGAGTAATATAAGTTGCATAAGTTTCTATTTGTTAGTAAACGCCCCTCTTAACGTAATATTGTAATAAATTGTCGTGTAACTGGTTGTAAACTGTTGGCAATAAAGCTTATTATAATTATTATTATTATGATAAAATACAAAGAATAACGTTGATATATAAAAATAGAATAGAATTTTATTCACTGTAACATATACATTTCATATACATTACAGTAAAAGTCATACTCATTAAGTATAGAAATAACTATAACAAAATTCGTATATCATAAATAAATAGACAAATATACAGTGTAAAACAATCAAAACAAGGCAACATTTAAAAATTAAATAGTTTTAGTAATTTAAGAACCCTTATACCGAGTAGAAAGGATTTTCTAGTAAAAAATTCCTAAAGGCTTTATTTTCATAACATACGATTCGATAAGATCACCTAGGATTTTACTTTTCATTTTATTTCTACGTTTAATTTTAATGGAATTGATTATTGAGGAACATCTTTCGACTATGGCATTTGATGAAGGCAAGACATGTAACATGAAATTTTAAATTTCGGAAAAAGCTCTGAATCCAGCTGC
The DNA here is from genome assembly GCA_963170755.1 of Amphimallon solstitiale. NCBI lineage: Eukaryota > Metazoa > Arthropoda > Insecta > Coleoptera > Scarabaeidae > Amphimallon > Amphimallon solstitiale. The sequence continues at coordinate 124,643,052 of OY720678.1, read as the reverse complement.
ATTAGTATGAGTGGACACTACAGACCAAAATTTATACTAACTCACAGATCAGGTGATTTCAACTATGCAGAATTAACACCTAACATTGCCTGACGCCCTCTAACTCTACTATCTACCACCAACAATGCCAATATATTACCAAGGAACCTACCTAGAAATAAAAATGTATCTCTGATTTTTGTAGCCAAATTTGGCGCCATTGTTTAAAAACGAGGTAAATTAAACGAAAAAGGTACGGTGTTGAGCCGTGACACCTGCATAATATGAATATGACAGCTACTCAAACACATGTGTCTTCGCCGTTTTCTATATTGGAAGAGCAATTTCAGTCATCTACATACACGGTGGCTGACAAAAAACGCCCCAAGCCGTAGCTCCGTTATTTACTATCCGATTTTAAAAAACAAAATATCAAATAAAATGGTTAAGTAAATACTACCAATTGGCGTAATCGAAATATTATTAGGAACAAAAAGTTTGAACATGCGATAGTCAATTTTTTTTTTTTTAAATGGCAACGTATATTTTTAATTAATGTTTCGGATAAAGAATGTTTTCCTGATTTTGATGATGTATAACACGTCAATTTTCAACATAAGTTTCAAGTGTGCCGTGGTTAATATCATTTTATTGGAATGGAAATTTTAAAAAAATACAAATAAATACTAAACTTATCTACAAATATTGTTCAAATTGTCTGCCGCCTTGTTGAATACATAGTTGACACCTTCTAATTACTCCATTAGTGGCGTTGAGTATAAAATTAGGAGGTATTTCGCGGCAAGAATTCAGAATTCTTTGCCGTAAAATGTCTATATTTTCCGGACTAGTAAAATAAACCTGATCTTGAAGATAGCCCCATAACCAAAAATCCAGCGGCGTAAGGTCGGGCGAACGAGCGGGCCATTGAATTGGTCCATTGGTCCCTATCCACCTCTCAGCAAATGTCGCATTTAACCATTCAACATTTATTAAGGCATTATGAGGAGGGGCGCCATCTTGCTGAAAGTACATTCTGTTTAGCTCGGCAATTGGCGAATCATCTAAAAAGTTTGTAATGTTTTCACGCAATAGTTGATGGTATTTTGCTTGATTTAAGATGCCATCTATGAAAAATGGGCGAATTAATCGATCACCCCAAAGACCGCGCCATACATTTAAACTGAATCTTTGCTGAAAATTATTCTCAATTATAATTCTTGGGTTTTCTTGGCTCCAACATCGATTGTTCTTTCTGATAAAAATGCCATTATTACTGAAACTGCATTCGTCCGACCAAATAATTTTTCGATAAAAATTACGATCTCGTTGTGTAACATTTAAAAAAAGTTGCAAAATTGCATTCTTCGACCATGATCATTTTCCAATAGTGCTTGTACTTTTTGAGAGATGTATGGTATGAACTTGTGCTTTTTGAGTATCGCTTGTGTTGGTTGGTGCGATACGCCGACCTCATTTGCAATTCTCCGAGTAGAAGTCCATGGACTTTCTTCCACGCATAAAAGAAGATCCAATTCTGTATTTTCCTTAAACTGTCGACTCTTACTTTTTGGCATTTTGAAGGCTCCATATTTTCTTAAATTCTGTTCGATTCTTCCGAATTTACGACGGTCTGGAACCTCTCTTGTCGGATAACGATAACTGTAGAGTCTCACAGCTTCAGCACTATTTCGATTACATTCAAAGTATACTTGCAACATGTCGGTCAGTTGATTGCTATCCATGTTACTGATGAATTAAACTCACAGAAAGGATCAGAACGTTGAACTAATGTCACACCGATACACAAATGTCACAATGACAGTATTTATTAACATTTACATTCTAATTGACAGTATTTATTACTTGATGCATTTGATTGCTATCCACGGCACACTTGAAACTTATGTTGAAAAATTGAAAACATTCTTTATCCGAAACATTAATTAAAAATATTCGTTGCCATTAAAAAAAAAATTGACTATCGCATGTTAAAACTTTTTGTTCCTAATAATATTTTGATTACGCCAATTGATAGTATTTACTTAACCATTTTATTTGATATTTCGTTTTTTAAATCGGATAATAAATACCGGAGCTACGGCTTGGGGCGTTTTTTGTCAGCCACCCTGTATACTTCGGTATCTTCATTTTGGCGAATGCATTATGTTTATCATAAAATTATTCATATTGCTTAAAATTACGAAAAGGTAAAATAATAATTTCAATTGCAAAATACGTAGTGGATTCTGTTACAGATTACGCATTTATTAACTTCTAACCTTGCTCCGTTTTCAATTTAAAATTATTTCCAACATCTCCACTCTTACACGTTTTTGCAATTAATCTCCTATTGAGAACGTATTCCGATTTAAAATCAATTAAAATGCCTTCAACTGAATACATGTCGTGCGAATGCAATTTTGAAGAAAATGAAAGTATTCACTGACAATACAAACGCAATAAATAACAAATATCGTTATTGAATAGCTATACAAAATAAATGCTAACACTACATTATTGCATGTACTTACTGCATGGCAATATGCGATACAAACTGAGTCACATTCAAAATAAAACAAAAGAATGAACTTTAATTCATAAATACGACCTAAATATTAAGAAGTAATATGTGCTGATTTAACATGAGATATTTGCAATAAATGTTCTTTTATACTTTTTTGCCTGCGTAGGTTAAAGTCAATGTCTTTAACTTGTCCTCAGTCAAGAGGCAGATTGTATCTCGATTTAATAAAATATGATGTCGTGTCAAGGATGTTAAGACGTGATGTGAAAAAATAAATTGTATGACTCCAATGTAAACTACTTAAAATTAATATAAATGGAAATTTCATATTACACATTACTTGAAAACAAGCCATTAAATACGATTATGTACAGAATAATAAAAGAAACACGTTAAATGTGCAATAATAAACATATATTTTACTAGGGAAGATGAATAGGCAATCTCTTTCAGATCGTTTATTTCGTTGGCGTACTCTAAAATGTTACTAAGTAAAAATAGTGAACAAAAATAATTAATAAAATTCTTAGATTTCTGTTAAATTGACTTGGTCAATTTTTGCAGTAAACTCACATTGTTTCTACTCTAAAATATTTGAAAATATGAAGTTTGTTTCACTAAAGTAGCATGAGTATGAAGAGGTTTGTAAGGTTAGATGTGCATAAACTATAGAAAGATTTGATATTAGTAATAAATGAATTTATTAAATAAGACATTTCAAAAAAGTGTTTCATATGTTTTTCAAGTAAGTTGTCTTGTTTAGTTGGTGTGGATCCAGCCTAAGAGATGAATGGAGGCAAACAAACAACAACTAAACCTAGCAAATATAGTAAGTTCATTTAAACATTATGAATCCGACAAAACAAATATTATTATTCAAGAGTAATCATGGCGAAATTAAAAATAAATCATAGAACTTAATATGAGAATTTTCAGATTGTGCACTGACAGAAGAAGTTAATTCAAGCCATTTCACAATGTCTTAAAAGTAAAAATCTAGCAGGCCAGATTGTATACCGTTTTTCCAGATTAAGGAAGAGAATCTCAGTCGACCTTTACCATGTCTCGTTAATGTTTCTTTCTATTTTGAAATTTTTCCTAACGTATAAAAAGTTGCTTGTGTGGTACCCAAACTTTTCCCAATGTTTGGAAAGATGCTCATGTTGCACCGAAACTTTTTCTAATGTATGGAAAATTGCGCGTGGACCACCGAAACTTTTCCTAATGTATTGAAAGTTGCTCCTGTGGAACCGAAACTTTTTCTAATGTACGGAAAGTTGCTCGTGTTGCACCAATGCTTAAAAAGGGAGACAAAATGTCTAATGGAAACTATCACGCAGTTTCTGTAACGTCTGCCATTGCCAGACTATTTGAATAAGCAATGCTTCAAAGTTTATTTTTTTTTTGTATAAATACGGCGTTATCAGCTTTTGTGAACATGGTTTGCGATCTGGTATATCTACTGATCTACTAAAATCTTGCGTGCTTTTCGTAATTTTTCAGCCGGATATACAAGGTGAGTCTTTTTTCATTATTTGTATGGGGATCTCGAAAACCATAAGACATACGCATTTGGTTAAATGGAGAAAGATTTGCATCTTTATAAACCTCATCCAGATACGTTTTTGTCAATTTAAGAAAATGCATGGTTTACTAGATATTTGCAAAAAATAGAAATTCTCCAAAACCTTTTCAGTGCTATAACTCTTCTATTCTTAAAGGTGAAATTTTTTTTTGAATATTGCTTTTAAGAAATTCAATTTCAAACAACGACATCTTCTTAGATTTTAAATTTTGTTTAGCATTTTTGAGTTAGGAAGCAAAGTCTAATTTTTTTAATAGAAATCATGCTATGACATATTCTAATAGTGCATTTTTTTCTGCTTGCTATGATGTGAGGGTTGTAATACATTATTATTATGTTTAAGAAAAATCATGTCTTGCCATGGAAAATGCGATATTAATAATTGAAGCATTATGCTTACTTCATCATTGACAGTTCGTTCATTGGGGTGACTACAGTTGGTTTTGTTAGTGATTTAGTTGCTTTACAAAGTTAGTTATGGTGTACACAAATCTTGAGAAACTTGATATGATCGAATGTTACATTACTTGTAACAAAAATAGTAAGGAAGCCGCTGAACGCTATTTTTTATTGTATTTTGATCGCCCTCAACCATTGGAAGACACCTTCAAGAATTTATACAATAATTTAAAAGAGTATGGAAGTTTTGTTAAACCTAGAAATAAAGGTAATATTGGAGAAAACACGCAGATGAATGTTTTAGCTGCTGTTAATCAGAATCTATCAACATCAACGCGGCAAATTGCACAAGACGCTGCTACCTCACAACGCAGAGTAGTGAGAATTTTATCAAAACATAAAAAAAAAACATGGAGATGATGAAAGACGATTAAATTTTTGTGCTTGGTTCGTAAATATGTGCCATGAAAATAATAACTTTCGGATGCATATCTTATGGACCGACGAAACACGTTTTACAAACTGCGGCATGTTCAATCAATTTAACTTTGAAGATCTTTTTTCGAATAATTTTTTGTGTATGCAAGGTGGAATATATTTTTGATTTTAACATTAGATTTTTCCTAGCCAGTCTTTTGTCATAAAAAAAATTATGATATTCCTTTTGACTGTATTTCAAATACTATGCAGGTATGTTGCACACCTCACATTATCGCCATTAGAAGCGACTCTCACTCTCATGATAGTAATTGCATTTTTATTGTTATCACCACGCACGTTGACGAAAGAAGAAAAGAGTTCCTGTATTATATGGTGTTCTCTAAATTGTGCATGGTGTGTTACGCATACGCTAATAACCCTAATAACTCACAATTAGAGATACACATATATCCATATATGTACACATGTTCCCATGGCATGTTGGTATCTTATGTGCATATGCACGTAATATGTGCAAACACATTGCGGACAATTGCGGATGAATAGTTCAACTGAAAGCGAAAGAATGAATATACGGATTGGGCAATAACAAGAAATAATAGGTAGTAATAGCAATGTATGAATGAGATCCTTCACTTATGTATAAACACTACAACCTTGCTCAATATATTGTTCTATTTTTACAATAGAGACGCTGTCTGATGCAAAAGTAGATCAGTGTTACCATTTATTATTTTAACTTTCATACATAATCGTTTGTTAATTACAAATATACAGAGCTTTCAAATGTAAGACACTATTTCTGGAGTTAGTTGCATTACGAAGCATTTTTAATTTCATCTAAACGAACTTAGTTGAACTGATGATGAAAATTTTCGACCTCGAGATTTTTGCAGGTGCCGTTTTCAGTTCCCTGATACCGAAAAAGTGATTTTCATATGTACATACATAATACATACATACAGCATGTGCAAAATCATATTGGGGATAGGACATATTGCTGTGGCAACATGACTATTTGGAATATGATAATTGTAGTATTGCCATACATTAGGCTTTGCCAAATAAATTATGTTGTGTGCTGTTCCAGCAACATAAATAATAAAGATGATGATAATTTTTATCATCCTTAATGTGTATTATATTTATCTTAACAGCACGTACTTTATAAGTATACGTGAATTCTATCAGTGTATTTGATATTTCTTCCCTCTCGTCAAATCTCTTGTTTTGCTTTAGATTGGGATAAGGTTATAGCTTATTTAAAATGAAAACCAGAAATCATATAAAACATAATTGTAGAATTTATTTAATATTTATTATATAAAGAAAAAAAATATAGCATCGCTATACTATATTCACCATTTTTATTCTAAAAGAAACATAATTAAAAGGAAACGTTTGTACCTTCTTTTAGGTTGTAACATTTTAATGATACGAATATATTTTCTAATACTTAATTAAATAGAAATCTAAAATATTTTCCTGTTTCAAAACAAATAAATTCAATTAACTTTTGTATACTATTTACATTTTATGCTAGTTCTATTTTCATCAGATACATTATATTCGCACGTAATGCCCTGATAAACTTAGAGTTTCGCAATGGTCAATGTTTGGAGAATAAGCTTGAATCTGATTACTATCTATAACCATTCGCACGTGTTATAGCTGGCATCTCAGAGTCCGCTACCCAGAAACACTTTCCCTATTTCAAATCTAATTTTAAATCATTAATTTATAATCAAAACTTTATTGTAAACATTAATGATGCCTAATACTGTGCCAGAAAATATACATTTGCACGCTATATCTTCTTAACACTCAAGACCATTAATTATTTCATCTTTTTAAACTTGAAACTAATGAACGCTTATTTCAGGAAAATATTTATTATCCCTGTTGCACAACGTTACATTGAATATACATTTGCACGTTATATTTCAATACACGCCTAGCCACATTGATAAATCTTTGTCTCTAACTTACTTTGAATCATTGAAAAACTTTTCAAATTCTGCCATTTGCATCTCCATTATTTTTACAGAAATACAAAAACAATTAACAAAGAAAATAAATGAATGAAACCTAAATGAAAATAAAAATTAACACGCTAATACAAAAGAAATAAATATGAATCGTGGTGTATCTAACCCTACGATTTTAAGTTTTCGATAACCAGCTAATCTGTGAATCAATCAATGAATTGAATCTTGTCGATTCTTGTTTTCCATTTATATTCCCGGGGAAAACACGTGACCGTTCTCAACGCGATTTGCAGAAACTACCATTTGAGTTGTCACCCTGCGTCTCTAGTGAGCTCTTGGCCTCTTCAAGTTGCCGTCGTGATTTGAACACCCACACACACGCACTTGTTGTCCTTTTGACAGTTCCTCACTTCAAAATGCCAACACTCCAAGAATTGTCCGTTTATAATTTAAAAGTTTCTTATAAATTGTCCAGCGTTTCTCCAACGTAGGTATACTTGTATTAATATAACTCTTCTTTATATTTGTTTATGAATTTATTACCTTCTTTACTATTTTTCACATATTTCCTCTTTCCATTAGCTAACACAATTCTTATTTTTGTTTTATGTCCAGCTCTCGGTAATAATGGAAAAACATTGCAAACAACAGGTATCATTTTAATAAATTACTCGTACTACTACGGTCCATTTGGTTTTCCTTTTCGTTGCCTCCTTCAACCCAGGATTTCTCCAACGGTGATATATCTATCTGTAATAAACTACAAACGAAGTTTACATTATATTTTCTTTTTGTTTTGTAGGTCATCAAAAAAAACCGTACAAAACCTCTCTACAGCTTATGAAACATAATACTACATGTACGCATTCATGAATGTATTCCACTATTATTACCAGCTGTCGTTTATAAAACACTACTGCTGATTATATGTCTCAGAATATTTTATCTATATCCTTTTTTTATTATTTATTTACTTATATAGTCATAAGTTAAGGTAAATATTTATTCTTTTTGCATGATTTATTTAATAAAGTTTATTACCTTATGCACGTTCTCAAGTTTACATAATTTATTCAATTATTTTTCTCCCGTGCATATTGAATTTTATTTTCTTCATACATTTTTATTGCATTTAGATGACTAGTTATTATTACACTAACATCCTTAAGCATAACCCTTTCTCGGTTATTTGCTTTCATTTCTTTTTTATTTTTAAACAACGGTCCATTATTTAAAATGTTCAGTGAAATTCTCACACATTTTATAAAGTCAGGTTGTTTTTCATTATACACAAACCATACATCTTGTTTCTCTTTTCTATAAAAGAAATATATATATATCTTAAATTTTATCTGGTCTTTTATTTTAGTACTTATTTAATATCTAAATTGTAAAAATAAGTTCAATTTTGTGTCTACATTTTCTCACACAAAACGTATGCAACCCAATATACTCATGTTAAATTTTGAAATACAATAAACTTATTATTATTGTTTCTTTTATATTTTATACACTTAAATTAAGTCTTAATGCTATTACTATTATCTTATTAATATGCAAGATACCACGGCAATATGTATACTATGCAGTTATGGTAACCCTGACTCTTACTAGATTGGTAGAAAGGTCGGCAATATTCGGTAGATTATAGAAAATATCGGTAGATTAAAGATTTTACAGCTTTTTTAGGAATATCTTCTTTTATTTATTATTTACAACAATATATAAGTAACATACATTAAATAGAATATAAAATTTGAAAACAAATTTTTTAAAAAAATCTCATTTTACAAAAAATTACTCGTTTTCGCAATCTTCATAGAATGTATGCTTAGCCATTCGCAAAGTTAGTTTTTTTTTCAATTGGAAAATCAAAGCAACTTTTATTTCCATTGTATTGCTTAGCAAGAATTAACCCGTTGATTGTATCCGTACGTAGCTTGTTTCTCTGTTTAGTTTTTAAATTATTGACCGTAGAAAAAATTCTTTCAACATTGGCCGAAGAATGCGGAAAACAAAGTAAATTAAAACAAATTTTGTAAGACAATTAAATTTACGTGTTCCGTCGCCGAATGCCGTCGTTTCTACTTTTTGCCAAAATATTTCTGCATTATCAGAAAAAGAGTTAATTTCGTTATATTTCTTAAAATACGCCATTTATTGTCCAAAGTCTGAAGGTCGGAATTGTATAAAAAATCCGGGAAAATAAGTGCTATGTCGGTAATAGATTGAATTAATCCTGATTTTACAACTACTGGATCTAAAAACTGAAATTTTTCCAAAGCATTATTCTTTAAAGGAAACCGTTTAATTATTTGATCACATCCTTCTACATAAAAATACAAGCATCTTAGTCTAAAAAATGAGGTGTGGCCACCACACGACTTTCTTATACGTATGAGCGTTTCAAATTATAGAATTTTAAGAATTTTTTTTACAAAAATTATTCAAAATTCTATTCTAAGTACTTCTATTCTCTTAATAAATCTCTATAGAATGCATACTTTGCAAGATATTATCAAAAAAGTGCTACTCGCTAAGAGTAAAAGTGCTACTTCCGGTCCGAATTTTGAAATTTCATATATACAAAAAAATAGCAAATCCAGTTTTGAATACTTTTATACTCTTGATAAATATATATAGAATGCATAATTTACGACATATTTGCAAAAAATCGCTATTCGATAAGAGTAAAAGTGGTACTTCCGGTCTGAATTTTGAAATTTTTTTTATACAAAAGATATTTAAAAGTACATTCTAAATACTTTTATACTCGTAATGTACCTGCCTAGAAAGCATGACTTGCGAGATATTCGCAAAAAACTGATTTTCGATAAGAGTAAAACACCTACTTCCGGTAGGAATTTCGAAAAACTTTATTAATACAGTTTTTCTCAAATTTAATTTTGAGTACATTTGAATCCTTTGTAAATTTGTTTAAACTTAGTAATTGACGAAATATTTGCAAAATTCGATTTTTTCACTGAAGTAAACTACTACTTCCGGTCTGGCGATTTTGCTCAAAATCTAATCAGTTCTCAAGAGGGAGATTATATTCGTAAATACAAAAGTTGGAATTGATATCTACAGCGGTTTGACCGCTATCGTGGTCACACACTCACACACAGAGAGAGAGAGAGAGAGAGACACACACAGAGAGAGAGACAGACACACAGACATTTTTTAAAAACCACTTTTTTGGTATCAGGGGACCTCAAAACGTGGACATCTGCAAAAATCTCGAGGTCGAAAATTTTCATCATCACAATACTTCCTTATACTACGTATAAGAAAGTAAAAAGGATAATTGTTCTTTGGTAAGTGACGTGCTAGATATTGTTTGTATCACTTTCGCCCCAAAATACATATCCTCAATCTGCACGTAATGTCTAGGATTTTTAAAATCTGCGTCTGCCACTGAAATACCTTGAAGGTAATTCCTTTTTATGAAACAATCTAATAACGTTTTTATAATAGTAAGTATGTTTTTATATAGACAATGTATTTTAGGGTGTTCAGATTGCATTTCCTTATTCAAGTTATTAAAAAAGGGTAGAACAAATTCTAAAAATTGTAAAAATAACTTTGTAACAGGATCATTTTCAATATGTTATCTACAGACATGATATCATTGGTACTAGCGACATTGGTGAAATATAACTGTAGAGGTCCATACTGTTCTAATAACCGCGAAACAACGCTGTGTACGGATAACCATCGGGTTCGACATGGTCGTAAAATTTTATGGATTTTTGTATTACAAAATACTTGAAACTCGGTATATTCGCTAATTCGTTTGGGACTATGAGCAAAGTAATTATAGATATCTCTTGTGAGCTTCTCTGTATACGGAGGTAGCTTTTCACATGCATATGAAACGCACAAGTGGACGGAGTGACATATACATTTCATTACAAAAAGCTTTGGAATGTCATTCTGCAATAAAGTCATTACTGAACGGTGCTGTCTTGCCATAACATTTGCCCCATCAGATGCAAAACCGACCAGATTTCTTTTATACGGAATTTCGTGTTTTTCAAAAAAAGTGACAATATGCTTATATACAGCAAGAGCGCGCGAGGTATGCTCACCCGATGGTATACGTAAACTCGCATCTAAACGTGGTCCAATAATACATATTAGAGTAACGGCACAACATACTAGCATTGCCTGCTCATATTCGAACTCATAGTGATCTGATTATTTTTTTGCAGATTGACAAAAAGAACAAATTAAATTTTCTCTTTAAGTGATGACGATTGCTTAGATAACTAAGTCGATAATAACGCGAAGATTGTAATACTTATAACGTAATTATGATTATCCTTATGAAATTAAATAATAATGTAGTTGTGTACAAAGTTATAGCAGTACAACTGGGTTTTAGAATGAAATAAAAACAATCCGCCTGAAACATCTGCAGAATAAACTAAGATGTCTAGAGAAAAATAAATAAATAGAAATTTCATGGTAAAAAAAAAACTATAAATAAGTATAACAGGAATACCATAAAATAACATAAAAACGACCCTTGAAATAGAAATTAAAATTAGAGATTCTCTCCAGTAAATATAACGAAATAACAACTCTGGAAAAATAAATCTATATATCTATATCTGGCGAACACAGCTAGCGGAGATCATTTGCCGAATATACGTCCGAAGAATATCGACTGATATCGGGCGATCATACCCCGCGCGCTCAAGCTGTGTATACTATTCGCGCCGGCTGCTTTAATTTCAATTAAAGCTAAAAAAAATATCACAAATGGTGTTACTGTTATTTATTATTACGCATATACAAAGATGTTTAATACTGCTAGTATCAGTCGACTCATCAACAATAAGAGAAAATATGTTCGTCCGGAGATGATCACATAATACTTGCATATTTTCGTATACCAGTACATTTTTAACTATTGCAGTGGTTTCCTTCTTGCACAGGCTAGTTTTTGGGCAATTTTTGAATCATGGCATACTGCGGCAACGACCTTGGTCAAGTGATCCATAGTAGTAAGTGGTAAATTATGTTCGGCGATGAAAGCAAATAGATGTATTTCTCCTATAACATGTACATAAAAAAATAAAAACTAAAGTTATGTTTAAATAAAGTAATTACCCTTTTTTAACTTCTTCCTCTAATATAGAAGGAGCAGCAGTTGCAAACGCTTCTAATGTGGGTTGTTTCGAAATCGCTTTTAGTTTTGTTTGATGAGTAACTGAATTATTATGCTTCATCAGAGCATCCTCTCCACTAATTATATTTATATTTTTGTTGCATGAACTGCATTGAAACCCCTTTTCACTTTTTTTTAACCAGCCTTTAAAAGCATCTGTCGTTTCCCACTCTTTTTTTATAAGTTTGGTTGTATTTCCTTTTTTTAATAACGCCGGAGCTACTACCTTCATTGCTACTATCACTATCAGTCATTTTTGTTAGTTAATTAATAAGAAAGCACGACTAGATTTCTACATTCAATCTACTAAAATAAAATGAGGGAATAGGAAGTTATACGTATATTAATATAGTGTTTGCTCGGTGATTTCCCTATATAAATGTATTTAGGTGAATACCCTTATTTTGAAGTGAATTCCATAAAAATAACATCGAATAGGAAGTTAAACGGATATATATAGTTTTGACTGGTGGTTTTCCTATAAAACCATCGGTGAATACCCTTATATTGAAGTGAATTTAATGAATGACAATTGCTATCTATCTATTTTTATTTTATTTTCTTTCTTTATTATCAGTTTTAGGTAAATAAATTCTTTCTTAGAGTAAGACAAGGAAAATGAGAAACAGTTTTTCGTTAAAAATACTAATATTAGTAAAAATAGTAACACCCAATGTAACTGCCTATCTGTTTATAGGTAGCTAACATCCGTCAGATTGGTTATTCTAATTTATTTGTTTGTTATTCAGATTAGCCGTTTAAGAATTGAAATATTTCGGGAGAATTCCATAGCACTTCGGTAGATCGGTAGATTATATCTAAATTCGGTAGATCTAACGAAAAATCGGTAGGGTTACCATCACTGAATGCTATACATAATCGTATTTTCGTACCGACACGACCTTGGCGTTGTTGCCGGTATGCATAATATACATATATCCTATCCCCAAAATGTTTTTACACATGCTGTATATATATCTGTCTGTCTGGATGTTTCGAAGAGTATGACAACGATAGCGGTCAAATAATGAACATCTATCAATACCAAACATATTTACGAGAATAATCTTCTTGAGATCTGATTAGATTTTCAGTAAAACCAGTAGACCGGAAGTACTAGTAAAAGTACTTCAGTAAAAAAATCAAAATTTACTAATATCTCGTCAGTTACTAAGTTTAGAAACAATCCAAGGTACTTAAAAGTGAATTGTAGAAAGATTTTATAAAAAAGTTTTTCGGCATTCCTACCGGAATTAGGTCTTCTTGTCTTATCAAAATACTGTTCTTTGCAAATATCTCACACATCTTGTATTATATACAGATTTATGAAAACACTAAAGCATTTAGAGTTGCATTTGTAATAAGTTTTGTATAAAAGAAATTTCAAAATTCGGACTGGAAGTAAGAGTTTTACTCTTAGCGAATAGCGATTTTTTGCAAATATTTCTCAAATTATGCCTTCTGTAGAGATTTGTTAACAGAATAAAAGACCTTTGAACTGGATTTAGAACAATTTCTGTACAAAAAATTTCATTATAATAAATGCCAAAAGGCATATAGGATTATATTATTATTTATAGAAGTCTGCAAAGCCCCTGTGTGAATTCAAATTAATTCTCAAAATTGACATTAGAATCCCATAAGCTCTGTTTAAAGGATTTTTGAACGTGATTTTGAAAATTATTGATATAAACTAATCAAATTTAACATAATATGAATTCGAAATTATAAGTTATTAATACTATTTCAGGATATTGGCCATGTTATATCTGCACGTAAGCATCATCATATGATTATAAAGTGATGTTAATTTTGTAAATTAAATATTCAGACATGACACTTGCCGCAGAACAAATGAAAGAAGACGTTTCCAAGTTACCGCTTAATATAACACGGAAATTTCTAAATAGTAATGCGTAAGGTAATTACAGATACCCATTAACTAGTTGGTCGATTTCGTGATTCATTAGTCTTCGCAGTTCGTCTTACTCTCGTACTGGGCCATATATTGTTCTTGTTACCTTCCTTTTAAATAGTCTTCGTTTTTTTTTGTGAGTAGCATCGTCTCTGTTAGACTAACAGTGGTAGTCTTATAGTTTAGATTTACATTTTTGTATCAAATCTGATGTTTCTTTTTTCAATAGGTTTCTGTACCTATAACATGCTTTATTTCCTGGTTGTATTCGATGTATCGTTCCGGCAGACCTCTTATTGTTTATTACAATTATTGCTTCTAGATATTCGAAGGTGTCTACTATATCGTATTCATAGCTTCTTCTTGCTTTGCTCCTCCTTCTGGGGTAAGTTGTTCCATTACTTACCTTGCACTTTGTTTTCTTTTCGCCGCTTCAAAGAGTTTTCTAAATGTCTCATTCAAGCTCCTTTCGTATTTGAATATAATGACCTAATCATCCATATATGCTATAATCTGCACCAATTTACTTCTAGTATTGCGAGAAGAAAGAGAAAAGCAATTTCTGAACAATACCGAATTTGTGGTTTAAATGTAAAGCAATAAAATGGACTTAGGAGATTGGTACAATTTGAAACAGTTCATTATGACAGTTAGAAAGAACACTATTATGTTTACTTAATACTCGATTTAACAACAAATATTTACCATATGGGCGCAGGAGCAGATCATATTAATACAATCAAAATATGACTATCCGGTTTTTTATTAATTCTAGAGTTGAGAGAAAAAAGGGTTTTTTTCAACATTTTTTCAAATTTATTTATTTGTCTGAAAGATTTTTTGAAGCAAAATACACTTTTTGGCATTGAAGAAATATTTATTGGAATGAATGAAACAATTTTCAGCTAAGCAAATATTTTTTAAAAACGACCATTTCGTCAACCAAACGCAGATGTTTTTGATTCAAGTAAGTCTTCTGGACTCTGTATCAACTACAGCATATCAGTGATTACTAGACGTTAATTTATTTATGGCGAACAGTATACATTGTACAAGAGTGTAAAAAGTTAAAATACTTGTACAATAGCATGACGTAATTTCACAATTTATCTGATTTCAGTGTATTCTGTCGTTGTAGTCACGTGCATTATGGTGTTTTCTCTTCCTGAATGATGATAAATTCTTAGTTACTCATCTTGACCTCATTTTAAGTTTATAACTGATAGACATCCGGATCTCATCATTTTTTTTTTAAGAATTGGATTGCTTTTGATTGTTGTTACGTAATTTTATATACCTATCTATATACTTTCAATTTCTTCTGTTGTGTATCTGCGTTTAATGGGCCGATAGGAAATACTCCTTTGTAAATATGTCTTCCTCTAAACATGTTTTGCGAATATTTAATCTTCGTCATAAAACTGAAGAAATAAAAGAGTTAAAATAAAAGGAAATCTTGTTTATGACGACAAGAGACAATAATCTTTGCGTAATAATATGTGACTAATGGGAAAGAGGCGTTATTTATACTTTCACTAGATTAAAGTGAGCATCATTAACATATATGATGGTTACTTTTTGCATTACACAAACAGTGACCCCCGCAAACGAAACAAGCGGAAGATTTATAAAAATAATTATTCGTAACACAGACACAGAGAAACGTCAAGCTTCTTCTCGTGGACATATAATATATATGTTATATATGTTATACAGCGTGAATCTGAAAGAAAGCACCAAACTCGAGGAATGTATCCTACACGTAAACATATGAACAAAATACCCTACCATGCATTGTTTTAATTGAAGTTCTCCTGTAATAAATGGTTTTATTATTAAAGCAAAACCCACTTACAAAAACTTTGAAATCATCTACGCATATCAATGACACCAAACTTTCTTAAAAATATATTTTGCTTAGCAGGTGGTAAGCCTTTTGTCAACAAATTATCTGGCATCTCATTCGTTGACAAATGCTCCTAAATAATTTCCCTATTAGCAACAACCTCCCTTATGAAGTAATGTCTCATATCTATATTTTTAGTTCTCTTATGATACGTGTGATTTGTGACAATTTTATTGCACGTTGGTTATCGTTAAAGAGAGTAATAGATTGGTAACTTCCCGTCAGTTCATCCAACATGTTTCTTATATAAATAGCCCCTTTTGCTGACACAGAATTGGCCATGTCCTCAGTCTCTGCGCTAGAAAGTGCGAAAGTTTGCTGCTTGCTGCTTACACACGAATTTCCCCAATCAGCACCAGCAAAACGATCAAGTTCCGTGCATCCTCTGAAAAACCTCTAACAGCAATATCTAGTGCCCTTCGAATAATTTAATATACCTATTGCATATTTACAGTTCAGTGCATATTTGCAGTGCAGTGTGCGAATTATTAAACTGACTCAAATAGCTAGCACTAAAAGCTATGTTCGGTTTCGTACATTACAGATACATTACACACCCAATCAAATTTTAACATGGTGCTTTTGCGAGGGGTTAATCAATTGTGAATTCAGGTGTACATGATACCAGAATTCACTCTGAATTAACATGAATTCACATAACTTTGTGAATTCCATGAATTTATTTGAAGTCATCTTGAATTCGTTGAATTCCTTGTAAACTTTTTGAATTCCTTTCTGAATTCTTCGTGAATTCATGAATTCTTTTAATTTTGGCTCAGTAAGAGACTACAGGTTTTTCACCGGTTCATACTGGATTATGCTAACGGACTCGCACGAACATGTTTCGTCTGAGAGCGAGGGTGTTGGGTTCATTTGGTACTTACTGACCAGGTCCCTTGTGTGTTGGATCAAGTGTATGGATGACAAGATGAACGATGACGTTGAACAATCAACGAGCCGCGAACCAGTAAGTACATATATAAGTATTATTTTATGAATTTTGTGTCTTACTTTATCATCAAAGAAATGGAACGGTTTGCAAAATCTGATATGCTGTTGTTGATAGACGAGAACTCATGTATGGAAGATTACTATGGTGTGTATAAAAATCAAAAGGATCGCTTCAAAATTTTGCCTGGACATGTAAAATTGATTTATGCGATGAAGGAGCACTTACTAACATCAAAAGACTTTTTCTCACGTCAAACTATGCGCACGAAAAGGACCGTAAGCAGAGGACTTTGTGAAAATGAGAAAAAAGCTTGTAAGAAAACTAAACAGGAAAAGGAGTTTGAAGAATCATTTCATGAAAAAGATAGGATTATAAAGCAGATCCGTATTTGGATTGACAACTGTTTGCAAAAAAACAAAACTGACGAAGAGTTGCAAGAGTTAACGGCAGTGCAGTTAGAAGAACTAACTAAAATAGACCCTTCAGATGTGATACTAACAGGAGAAAACGCGAAAATACGATGTTTTTTATGCAAAAACAGAAATTTTATTATGGTCACTAAGGCACCCTTAAAAAATGGAAGCCGTTGGGTTATTTCAAATTATGCAAGACACACTAAAACACATATCGAGAAAAAAAGAACGAATAACGATTGTCAGGTTGTTTATGGAAGTTCAAATTCACCCAAAAAGCAACTATCTATTTTACAACACATAACTATTAAACCAGCGGTTAAACAATCAAACGTTGATCCATTGGATGAACCAGAAGATCAATCTTCACGAAGCTTTTCGGGGGAAGAAGAACTTGCACTGAACTAAGTAGGGCAGTTCAGTGCAAGGAACTCATTGCTCTGCAAACTGATATTAGCAGCAAAACCAAAGCATATAAAAATAAGTGGAAAGATCCTAAATACTCTCGCAGCCAAAGGAATAAACGACTATTGGAAAAAGAAGCTGGAAACTGTCAAAATTTGGATTCTTTTGTTGTTATTTTAAATAAAATGGACATGTTTTTAAAAGAAAATGAAATCTGGCGCAAAAGTCTTATAGGTTTCTTGGACAGTAGCAACGTCATTAATCCGCCGCATGAACTTGGCCAACAAAGTGTCTCTAATTTGAGTTCAACCTCGAATTCAACATCATCCTTTTTAAAACTGTTAATCAAATCTGCAGAAAAGAAGTGTGTTTCTAAGGTGAATCGTTTCGATAACTCTTTAAAACTATTTTCCACTTATTTATTTATTATTGGGGGTCGAGCAATGTATCAAACTTTATGTGCGAATTTGCCTCTTCCATCTGTACCAACTGTTTTACGATGTATTCATAATAATGGAAATTACATAATAGAAGGAGAAGTTAATTTGCAGAATTTAAGCGATTATTTGGATAAACATCACTTACCTCGAGTGCTGTGGATGAGTGAAGACGCCACAGGTGTTACTGGAAGAATTCAGTATGATCCAACTACTAACCAGGTCGTTGGATTTGTTTTACCTCTGGGAGAAAACGGATTTCCGATAATCCAAAACTATCCGGCAACAGATGCAAATTCTATTAAAAGTTACTTTGAAAGTGAGAGAGCATCTCGCTTAATATATATCGTTATGATGCAACCTTTAGGAGAAAATGCACCTTCGTTTTGCCTGTCTTTATTTGGGACCGATAACAAATTTACTGCAAATGATGTTGTCCATAGATGGAATTTTCTTTTGCAAGATGCTTCTAAACACAATATTACAATTTTGGGTATGTCTGGTGACGGGGACAGTAGTCTTTTGAAAACAATGCGATTTCGGATGAAACTGGGTAAAGCAGCACCTGAAGAAAACTTCTGCAAGTATTTTGCATGTCCATCTCAGACTGAAGTAGGTGTTTGCGTGCAAGATACTATACACATTGCTACAAAGCTAAGAAATCGATTGTTAAAGACAATGCAGAATGGTGGAAGAAACTCAGAAAAAAATAAAGAGAAAAAAATGTTGATAGGAAAAAGGGAAATTACTATTAACGACTTGTACCAGTTAATTGAAGATGTACCCAAATCTCAACATTTATTATGTAGAACTGATCCAGACGTAAAAGATAGAATGAATTATAGAAGTGTTGAAAAAATTATTACGCCAAATATTATTGCCTTGTTAAAACAACGAAAAGCAGACAGTACCGCGTTCTATCTGGAAATGATTCATAATTGTGTTAGTTCATTTAATGCCAAAGATATAAATCCCACGGAAAGAATTTTAAGGATCTGGACTACCTTATTTTTTTTTCGAGCATGGAAAGCTTTTATTAACCGGTCCTCAAAGTTAAAAATGGATGTATTTATAACTAATAACGCTTATTTATGTGTCGAAATTAATAGTCACGCCATTGTAAATATTATACGCATCTTGAAGGAAAATAATACCCCGGAGTATTTTCTTCCAGTACTTTATAGCAGTCAAACTTGTGAACAGTTTTTTCGTACAACGAGGTCTATGACAACAACAAATTGTACCATGGTCAATTATAGTGTACTGGAAATACTCCATAGGCTCAAAAGATTGCAGTTGCAAACTGAAATATTTTCCAAGAATGAAATGGGTGGTTTCAAATTTCCGGCAAAGAGGCGCATTGAATATTCCTCAATATTGAAGTTACCGGACGATGAGGATATAAAAAGAACGATTGAGAAAGCCAAAGACAATGTGAAAACAATATTCTCTGAATTAAAAGTTCCTGTGAAAGAAGAAGACTTTTTACCAAAAATTGACGAAGTGGATATTATAGCGCCAAATTATAGCAATAAAAGAAAGAACTGTGATACATTTAGCGACAGCTCAAGTGCTAGTTCTAGTTCGTCAGAATCTGACACTGACCAGGAGGCCAGCAACGAAGAAAGAGAAGACTTGGAAGAATCCGATACGGAAACCGAGACTGAGGACAATATACTTGCACACTCTTCCACAGTAAGAGTTAATAATGTCGCCGTGAAGAAAAGTACTTATTGCTGGTTGCTGCAAAACTCTAATTGTCGTCAGAGTAGTGACAGACTGCGTAGAGTTATAGAAAAATAATTGATTATTGCATATTTTTTGTTGTTAATTTCGAAATTAATTTATATTTACGTTCAAATGTATCTACATAATATAATATAATATAATTTAAATAATAAAAATAAAAATAAAAATGTTATACCTGAATGTTCGCCTAAATGTAATAATCCAAATGAAGTTGAGTTGTCCTGAATTCTTGTGCAATCTTGTTAATTGAAATTAATTCTAGTTGATTCCGTTGAATTCATTGAAATCTTAACTCAATTCATGCATTCAAAATGTAATTCAGACAAAGATAAAATGATCTGAATTTTCGTGAAATCCTGTAAATTTGAATGAATTCTCACTGATTAAAGTAAATTCTTTGAACTCTAATTGAATTCATGCAGTCAAATGAATTCTTTAGAACTCATATAAATTCTTTTGAATTCTGAATTCGGTGTACTCGAAAATGGCGACTGATTAACCCCTCGTGCTTTTGTAGTTATTTTCTGGTCATTTGATTCTTATGTGGTTGTCTCTCAATAGGAGTTGCAGCTATTTTACAGTAAATCAAATGTAAGTTTTCTGACTTAAAACACCTTCTTCTTTGCCATGATAAACTACTATACTTAAACATCGTTTTATATCTACTAGGTCTTTTATGTTAAATCTTAAACACAATTTCTTTTTTAGAAAATCAGTTACCTTTTCATTATTTGAGAAAATAGAAAATTATCTACATATATAATGCTATAATAGTATATAAACCTTTGTTTCTTTTTATGAACACACAGGACTCATATTTTGACTTGTATAATCCAGTTCAAACAAAACTGCTTTGATTCTGTCAATCCAACATTTAGAGAATTGTTTAATACCATATACAGCTTTATTAACCTTGAAAGACTCGAAGTCCTCTTCAATTGCTTCTTTCCTGAAAATCTCGTCGAGTCATGTTAGGACTTCTGAAACTCTCATTGGTTTATTATCTTGACTTATAACTTCACATATATGACACAAAATTTTCATAGACCTTTGGTTTAGGTGTTTTCTGGGATCTTCTTCGTCTCCTGACTTACAGCCTCAGTTTTTCCAGTATTATAATCACTGTCACTATATCTTCTATTTCTACCTTTTCTTCTACGTTTGATAGAAGATCTTTCTGAATAAATTCGTCTCAGTTATCTTCATCATTTGCACTTTCTTCTCTAATAGAAAAATTTACTTCTTGTTCCCTTACTGAATCTAACATTTCTTCAACCTCGTTTAATATAATTGTACTCACATCTTTGGTATTTTCAATCAGAGTTACATCTCGACTGCTTATAATTTTAATTAAAATGTAATTTACAAGAAACGCTATTCTCATTTCTAAGTGATCTGACATAGCCGATAGTAATATCTCACTATTATATTCGGATTTATTAATAAATATGTGATCAATCAACATGATGAATTATTTGTTTTTATTATTAACATGCTGTAAAACAGTTTACAATATTAAAGCTGGTCTAAAATCAACCATTAATTTGACTCTGAAAATCTTAACTTAAATTAAAATTCACTCAATTGCCTCTTTTAGGTAATTCTATTTTGTAGAAACAAATTCACTTCGACATTAGCGTGTTCTTGCAATCCTTCTTCGTGTTTGGAGGTAGATCTTCTTATTTCACTAGCTACAAATCTTCGTTCTGAAATCTTCTACATATTTAATGTGACACAGTTTGGCGCAACCCCAAAATTGTATGCCATATGTTCAGACTGGTTTCAGGACTTGGTTATAGATCAAGCCTTTGTCATAAAGCGATTCAGTTCATTTCTTTTCTTTTTGACATGCTCTTTCATCTCAGTTTAACGTCAGATATTATGCTCAATTCTCATAAGGAAGAGTATTACCATTTATAGTGGTAGGTTTTATATCTATTAGGTTCCTGTTGGTCATGTTGAATTTAGTTAATTAAGTTTTATTTTCCAATCGTTAGTCCAATTCGAAATGCTATCACAGGCTCTTTGCAATTTATTTTTTGTTGTTTGCATATTATTATCTACTGGTAAGATTGCCGTGTTACCAGCAAACGTAACCGTAGGAGCGTTCTCAAGTTCTGTTCTGATGTATAGAGCAAATAAAGGACCGGTCATAAGACACATCCCTAGCCTCAATCGTCTTCAACCCCGAACACTCTTCTAATTTAATTATAAAGAATTTATTAGACATATAAGATTGCAGAAGTTCAACATATCCCTTGTGTAAGAGTTTGTTCCAGTTAACGCCTTCATGCCAGACCTTTTCAAAAGCTTGAACCACATCTACAAAGGTAGTTGAACATGTAAGTTTGTCTTTTAGTGTTTTTCTATGACATCAATAATCCGATGTAGTTGATCAATAGTTGAATGTCTTTGTCTAAATCCGAATTGGAAATTCGATATCAATTCCTTTCTTTCAATGATCAGATTTAGTCTTTTCAAGAGCGGTTTTTATATAGACCTGTATGATTTAAGTTTACCTGGTTTTTGCAGCATTATTACCTCTGGAACCTTCCAAATGCTTGGCACATGTTTTAGTCTGTATTAACTAGATAAGTCAGCATAAGAATCTTGGGTAGTTGCTTCATGATTTCTCCTGTTATTAAGTCATATCCAGGAGCCTTCTTAGGATTTATATTGTTCTTAATTTCACCTGGGTATGAACAGATTCTGGAAAGAAAACTTAGAAAATTGGTGGAACCAACACTTAACAATGTACAAAGTGGGTTTAGGAAAGGAAGAAGTGCCCAAGAACATATATTCACAATTAAAGAAATAACGAGTAGAAGGCTAATTAAAGGTAAAGAAATCTACTTGGCTTTTATGGATATGGAAAAAGCGTTTGACAGCATACCTAGGGAAAGCATATGGAAAAGCCTGGAGGAAAGAAACATTAGCATTGAACTAGTAAAGCAATAAAGTGCCTATATGAGGAAACTAATAACTACGTAATTAAGAATAACCTCAAATCAGATGTATTTAGAACAAGAGGAGGAGTTAGGCAAGGTGGAGGACTCAGCCCATTACTGTTCATAACTTATATGGATGACATCATCAAGGAGACCAGACAACTGACCAAGTCAATGTTTATAGGCTATAGAGAATTGAATAGTGTAGAGATCACAGACTGTGTTTTTGCCGATGATGTGGTAATTATTTCAGATAGCGAAAAGAAATTGAAAGAGAATATAGAAGTATGGAATGATGTATTGGAGAGAAAAGGAATGAAATTAAATAAGATGAAAACAAAGGTAATGAAGGTAGCAAGAGAAAGAGATAATATGAATATAAGTATAGATGGGATAAAACTGGAACAGGTGGACACATTCAAATATTTAGGTGCGGTAGTAGAAGACAATGGGAATAACGACGTAGAGATTAATCAAAGAATTCAAAAAGCTAATAAGATGTATTACGCTATGAGTAGAAGATTCATCAATAAGAAGGAAATAACTACACAAACAAAAATGAAAGTGTACAAAACAATATTCAGGCCTATACTCACATGGGTGTGAATCCTGAGTACTATCCGCAAGACAGAAGCGCATGTTGCAGGCCGCAGAGATGAGATATCTTAGAAGAGTCAAAGGTGTAACACGAAGAAATAGAATTAGAAATGAAAGAATCAGGGCAGAGTTGGAAATAATCTCGGTGTTCGATTTTATTGAACAAAGGCAATTAAGTTGGTGGGGTCACCAACAAAGAATGGAGAAAAGTGTTCCAGTCAAGGCAGTATGGGAAGCAAGAAGTCCTGGTAGAGGAACTAGAGGCAGGCCGAGACAAACGTGGGATAACGTAGTCGGAAAAATGCTGACGAAAAGAGACAAAACATGGAGTGCAGCGAAAAAGATGGCCCTGGATAGAAATAAATGGCGTCAATTTGTGTATGGGTAAATTGGAATGAAGACCCGACACCCGAAATGGGTATAAGGGATACGATTATATATATATATATATATAATTTCACCTGTGACTTCTTTTGGTGTAGCTTATTTCTTCATAACATAGTCATTATACTGTATATTATTTAATTTCAAATAAAACTTTATTTCATTGTGTTTGAATGTATTTTCAAAATGTTTCGCAAAAGCTTCAACTTTTGTTTGCTATCTCTAGCCCAACTATCATCTTAATTCCTTTATAAACATGCTCCTGTCCATTTCGTTCATCAAGTCAGGCAAAATTTGGATGAAAGTTTTTCTAAGTGTTGAACTAATCGTGGTAATTCTGTACGTATATTCCAAGAACGCAAAACAATGTGTATAGGGAGTTTTGTTGTAACGTTGTAATTTCAAAACAAATAAACCCACACTGTAGATGTACGTAATATTATGTATTCGTGTATTTTAATTAGACAAAACTGCAAGACACACTGACCTAAATGCTCGATATTTTCTGTACTTTGCTGTAAATAGTATTCGTAATTTTCTGAGACACACCTACAAATACATAGCCCAATACTCATATACATTCTCGTAAAAACCTCGACATATTGAATCAACTCGATAATTTTTGATGTCAGCATTAGTTATTCTTGTTTATTATACGTAAAGAAAACCAGATCAGCAAGAAAATGGATGTCATTCAACATTATATGCCCATGTAGGTAATTCGACTGCTTGCGACATTATATTATGGACATTATTTTCGACACATTGTGTTTTTTTCAAAACAAAGTGAAGTTTGTGTCATTTATAAACGTGAAGATAACCTACAACTATTTAAAGAGGATGCGCTAAAAGAAACAACTTACATGAATTAAATAAATTAAAATTGTAGAGATTTCTTATTTGTTTTTGAAGAAACTAAGTATAGGTGAAATTTTAAATGATATTAAGCAAAAATTGGTTGATAATGGCAATTAAAACCAATAATTTGTCAATACGTTTTGGTGTAATAGAACTAGCTGTAGGTTCTTAAGTTTTTCATGATAAATTTATCTTTATGCTGCTAAATGTAAGGATTTTTTTTATATAGCCATTGTTATATTTGGATGGTTGTTATCAATACATCACATACGGCATACTCTCATACAGAACTCTAAACTCTGCGCTTCATAGACTGCAGCGTAAGTAAAACGTTAAAAAAGATTAGAAATGCAATATTATCGATATAAATGATTAGGCTGGGGCATAACTAATATAGTCCGTTATATTGTCATATTTATCTAATCGATAGTTTATAACATTAAAATGGATGTGAGAGGTTAACCCCTCTTTTTTTAAAAAACCGAAAATTTGACGGTTGTTGCAGGTTTGTTCTAAATTATTCCAAAGTATTTCAAATAAAAATCAAAGTTACCCGAGATAATTTAAAAGAGCTGCTTTTTCACCCCCCCCCTTTTTCAAAAATATTGAAGGTTGTTCCGTTGTTCTAGTTGTTCTAAACGTTGTTCCAAAGAATCTCGAAAAATAAATTCAAAATTGAGCGATATAATCGGAGAAAAATGAGTTTTTCTCAGGCCCCCTTTTTTTGAGAATCATATTTCTGGCGATTTTTCTAGGTTGTTCTAGGTTTGTTCTAAATTGTTCCAAAGTATTTCAAAGAAAAATCATAATTGGCCGAGAAATAGGAAAAACGATTTTTTCACAGCTCCCCTTTGTAGCTAATATATTAAAGAAACGAATAAAACTAATCTAAAATGTTATCTTGATTTAGTGGTTCATTGCTAGTGATAGTAAACGAATTGAAAAAATAGGAAGACAGGCTGCAATTTGTAGCTTCTCTCAGGAGATCCTCAATTTAATTAGGACAACAAACAATGTCTCCACATGGTAGACAATGCCAACCTATCCGATAATTGACACACAAAACTTAGGAAGATGATAACGCGGAAATGTGTAAATTAAAAATGAATTATTGGAAACTTCTGGGTGTAATACAACCGCAGGCACGTGTTTCAGCCGAGTAATCCCTCATCAGTACGGTAAAGCTATGAAACTATGTGTTTACTGAATAATATGTGCAGTATAAAGTCTCACCTTAAAGATGTTAATACTCCAAAACCCTATCCTTGTCATTCGTAAATCAATTATGGCATAGGTTAGCATTGTCTAGGATGTGGTAAAGTTGAGTGATTTCTAAAATAAATTGAGAATTTTCTGGCATAAGTTATTGTCTTCTTATTTTTGTTATTAATTTAGTAAGTTTGTCAAGATGACATTTTAGATGAGTTTTGTAAAAGTTTCGTCAAACTAGCATTAGAAACTATTATCTATTATCAAATCAATTTGATAATAGATAAACTAGCAAAGGAAGATTCTATACGTTTAATAGAAAAAATCTTTTCATAATTTGACTATAACTTACCGAAGCCAAAATATTCTTTTGTCTGTCACCAAGTATTATGAAATAGCTATGTTTTCCTAGGTATTCTGAATAAAAATTGTAATTAAATGTAATATGTATAACTAAAATGATTTCATAATTTATTTTATTAATTTTGCTCCAATACTCATTACTTTTATTGAACTTAACACCATATTTTCTAAAACCGTTGTTAATGTTTCCGTAGGAAATTAAAAAGTGGATCAAATTAGCAAGAATCAACAAATAAATTACTTATACAAATTTGTATAACTGATTTGTAACTCGATAATTGTAAATAATACAAATATGTATACACAGTACCGAAACTAACAGTTAATATATTTTCCATCGACACATGTAAGATAACATGTCAAAAAAGTAAACATATACCGGGTGATCGAAATTGTGTTCACCATTGTACCCTTCGTTATTGTAGGAACTACGTAGTTGGTTAAATTAGAATGTAGTAGTGTTTTTTCGGCTGATTGCGATGGAGAAAACAGAAGAACAATTGAACGTGTAGGTTCTCAGTTATTTTTAGAAACCTATATTTTTTTAATGGAACAACCACTATATTTTTATACCAAACAATTGCTTAACAAAAGTGTTCGCATGCCTTTTTTCACAAAAGTTGAGAATAACCGATGCAATCACAAACAATGTTTCTATCCTTTGATAAAGGTACGGAGTTGAATATCAAGGCATGGAGATTAATTCTGTACAAGTAACAGTGTGACAGAATTTGTCAAAATACTTCCGATTGTGTGTGAGAATATAATAAACTTTGCGCTTAAGGTGGCCATCTCGCCCATCTAAATTACATTGCAAACATGTTGCGAACATATTGCACCAGAAACCGTTAGTAAGCCACAAAATTACAAAAAAAAAAATACGAGCATAATCTACAAACTTATCTCCAGGGGACTAGGTGGTTTTAATAAGGGAAGTTTGTTCGATTAATGTGGAAAAAAATGTTAAAAAACAGGAAGTTTCAAAAATCTGCTAGTTTATTCCGTAATTTCTTGGAATATATAGATAATTGCCAGATATTAGATAGCTTACCCCCTGGAGAAATAAATTCTCTTTCTTTTGATGCTTGATACAAAGCAATTAAGCGTATTTTATAGCTGTCTTGTGCTTTTAAATGTTTTCACCCATAAATTCCGATTGATTTGTATCTAAGAGACATATTCTTATGGGAAAAGTAGATTTCGTTTATTATAATCACTGTGGTAGGTCAGCAATTCTTAAACAGAGGGCGCTGCCAACGATCGGTTATTGTTAGGCATGTTGAGTGTTGCAAAATTTGAATGTCTACGGCAAATATAGACTCGACATACTGTAAATTGCTTACTCCGTCATACTCAGTTACGTTATATATGTGTTTGTCAGGCATGAAAAGAGTATCTTTAAAGAAAAAAAGGTTACAAACAACATGCTCTTCAATTACAAAAAATCGAAAATAGAACTCAGGCGTCTTGGATTCTCATTTAATAATAAATCTACTGAAAATATCGGGCCAACAGAGTATTTCAAGTACCTATTGTTCAACCATATTTTACGAAAATATTTATGTTTTGATGATTATGTACAGTGTATCTCAAAATACATGCTAATCTGAAAATACCTTCTGTATGTTGTAATATACAGGGTGAGTCATTAGTAGCCGTTTCTTTGATTGCTCCTTTATGTTTTAAATTAAAAAAAAACAATTAGAGAAAGTTTCATGGTTGCTTAAGGCGCATATTCTAAAAATACATTAAGCCCTGACGCACTTCCGGTTTCACCGGAAATGCATGGAATTTATTTTTTTAAATGACACTCTATAAATTTTTGGATTTTTTAGTACTGTTTAAAATTGTCTATTCAGCTGTTTTTCCTTTTCAAAATTGGGGCAATAGTTTTTGAGTTATTAATTTTTTTTTTAATTTTTTGACCAAAACACGTCCAAAAAAAAAACATTTTGTCATTGTTTTTAATTACATTTTTGTCAATGGGCAGCAGATAAATTAGCCTGACTTTCCCAATTTTTTGTTGTTTACCGACGAAGCTACCTTCTATTAAAATGGATACGTTAATCGTCACAATTTTCGTTATTATAACACATAAAAACCTTCACTTTATCACACCTGCAAACTTTCAAAATTGTTGGTCATTCAGTGGTAGTTATTGGTAGTTACATAATTGGACCTTATGTCTTTGATGAAAATGTTAATGAAGGAGAGTATCTTCGTTTTCTACGGACGGATTTTCAAATCTTGTTGAAGACATGAACATTATAATCAGAGAAGAGTTTATAAGAATATGTAAAAGTTTTATACAACATTAGTACTTCTTTGGAAAACAGAATACTCACGTGCATTGCACAAACTTGTGGTTATGTTGAACATATTCGTTAATGAAATTTGTTTTTCTTACTTTTGATTGTTGTTACGTTGCACAATAGTTGTAGGTTATTTAAATTGCGTTATTTTGTTGCAAAATTTATTTCTATTAAAGTTGTAGGACATCAATTTATAATTTTGAAAAACTACAGGCATCTGTTATGAACAGCTTCAACAATAAAAGAATACGAGCAATTAAGCAAATTAAATTGAAGATAGCAGCGTTGTTTCATACACCTTTTAGAGAGGCGGCATCTTCAAATATGTCAGTAAACTTATGCTTTATTATATTTGGTTGTTAACCAATAGTTTAAGAAATGAAATACTGCAACTGGATATTGCCGAAATTAAAAAAAAACTGAAACGCGATGCCCTTCATTCTGTAAAATTATTACTTTTGGGATAGTGGATTTAACCTTTACTTTGTTTGACAGTTGAATAAAGAGGTCGGGCACCATTCCAGCCTTCCATTGGTTGAACGAATATTTCGGCACATAGAACAACAACGCTCGTAGTTTTTATTAGACCGCTAATTGCTCCTATAGTGATTATCTCAGAAACTACAAAAGATAGGTACAGGACATTGTTAACAAAAATTAAAGAGAAAAAAAAAGAAACAAAATGCCACAATAAAATACTTCCATTAAAAAAAAAATAAGTTTTTGGTATATCAAAATTAGTAGAAGTAGGCTTTGAAAAAACGTTTTTGAGGTATTGTCGAGTCAACTTATACCAAATGATGCAGAATTTTCTTGGCTACAAGCACCATCAAAGTTTATGTTTTTACTTTTAAAAACAATGTGAAAATGATTTTTTTCTGAACACGTGTTTTGGTCAAATATTTTCAAAAAAATATTAAAATTGAGAATGACATATTATTTAAAGAAAGTATTCTAAAATTATACGATGAAATGATGTAAGTTAAATTATTTGAAGATTAGAGAAAGTGTAGAAATGGTGTATTATAATTAAACAATTTTTTTTTAAATATAAATATATTTTCAAATATATATAAATCGTTGGTACGTTTGTGTGCGACCTTGTAGCTTCTAAACGACTTGACCGATTGAGGTCATATTCACGCAATATATTTATTTTGTCGAGACGATGGTTCATAGCTAGGCAAGGATCCGATAAATGGTGCTGTAGTCAAGTTACTTAAGAAATTTATATAAAAAGCAAATTTGCGAGATATTTCAAAAAACTGCTATTTGATAAGAGTGAAAGTCAGTTGCAGTCTGATGAGTTCGTTTAGGTGAAGCAATTACATAGACAAGACTGATTCGTTTATTATTGCTGATATACTCCCAGTAGCCGAACATATCACCGATAATAAACGAATCAGTCTTGTCTATCTAATTGCTTCTCTAAAACAGCCGTCACTGGCGAAAGTGTTATTTCCGGTCCGAATTTTGAATATTTTTTTTACAAAAATATTCCAAATCCATGTTTAAATACTTTTATACTGTATAAAATGCATAATTTTCGTGATATTTTCAAAAAATTGATATTCGATTAGAATAAAATTGCTAGGTACTTTCAGTTCGAATTTTGGAAATTTCTTATTACAAAAATATTCAAAATTGAGCTTTCAATATTTTCATACACTCGATATGTTTGTCTAGAATGCATGACTTGCGATATATTCGCAAAAACCTGTTTTACGATCAGAGTAAACACCTACTTCCGGTAGGAATTCTTTTATAAAATTGTTTTCTAATTTACTCTTGATCACATTGTTATACTTTAGATATTTGCCTAAAATTAGTAATTGACGAGATATTGCTATTATTTGTTTTCTTCACTGATATGAAGTACTACTCCCGATTTATCGATTTCACTGAAAATATAATCAGATTTCCGAGGGAGATTATATTCCTAAATATACACTTCGGTATTGATGGCTTTTGCCGTTTGGCCGCTATCATGGTCAAACAGTGAGAGAAATTTTTTTTTGCAAACAAATACATTAATTAATTAACTCGAAAATTAATGCATAATGACGTATTTCTACACGCTCGCAGCTGACGTAATAGAAAATTGAAAAAAATTGTATGCAATGGTTATAGAAGTATATTTTTTGACAAAAGAACCTCAATAACTCAAACTTAAAAATTTAATGAATTGAGATCAAATTTCGGCCACTGGTCGACCACTAGTATTAATTATAAGGCAAGTTATTTAGGTACCTATACAAAATTTTTAATCTATTTTCTTCAATCCTATAATAAAAATTACTTACATACGTAAGAAATTTAATTCAATATTCTGCAGATCTCGTTTTTAATTATATTTTAGTAAATTATTATGAACGTGGGAAATCCACACTGTCGGATAAATTTTAGGGTGGTCTTTCAAATTTTTTTCCAACTGAATCGGGCATTCTAATAGCTGATACGGTATCAAAAGTAATACAAAGAGGGCATTTTATAATATCCAAAACTACTTTCTGAGCACACATGTAGATTTAACCTATTTAATTAGAGTGTTATAGGTATGTGAAATAGGTATATTGATTGTTTCTCTTTTTCTTACTTTTACACACACAATAGGCCTTGTGTTTCTTACATTGACAGGTTCACTACTTATGGGTTTTCTTAAATAAACAGTTCATTTTTTAGTCAAATTTGAATAAATACTTGGCGAAATACTTCTATAAAAAAACTATTTATCTATAAGAATAAAAATGTACTGCCTCTGTGAAAGTAGATTTTTTTATGCAAAAGTTGTTCCAAACTTACTTCTGAATACTTTTGTATCCATTACACATTTTGAAAAAACTAACCATTGACAACATACTTGGTAACTATGTATTTCGCGCTCAAGTGTTACTTCTCATCTACTAATCTAATTCTTCCAACTAAGACATGGTACATGCTCAAGTTACATAACAAAACACAAAATTTACCAACTTTGCCAAACTCAAACCTACTCTCTATTCCAAATAATAAGCGAAATACCCATGGTGACCATCAAAATTGAATCAGCCTATATATTCCTTTTTCAAAAATGCAATAATCACTAAAAAATACCTATTTATTATCTAAATCAAATAGATAAAGGACAGATCTACATAGGTATTTACAAAACAAACATTATATGTAACAGTATGTTCCTATTATTCTTGTAAGGACGCAATTTGCATTTTTACAATTTAGGGTAAATATCAATGATTTCAAAATAGACACATATTCTATTAAATCGTGTATGAGACAAAAACTCTGTTTTTTTGTCTCATACACAAAAAAACAACGGTCTGGTCTGCCAGTCTCTGTATAATTTGGTTCAATCTAAGAGATACGTGGCGTTAGTACTGCCATCTGTTATCCAATAAATTTGTTTTACAAATAATGTCGCTGCTACTGGCAATCAGATGGCTAATTAAAATACAGTCACGTATGCAACACATAATACACGCCTAATGGTTAGAAAAGGATAGAGCAATGTGACGATTCTCTTTCTATTAAACGGCCACCTTAACCGCAATAATTTTTAATCGTTTTGAAAATGCCTTTCTCACATATTGAAAGATGTGATATTTTGGAAACATATTTGATGTGTCAAAAAATTGCGATAGAGCGGTTCTAAGAACCGCTCTATCGCAATTTTTTTCTTTTTAAGACTTTATCGACAGTTTCGAATTAACGAAAATGTTTTTGACAAGAAAAGGAAAAAGAAGATAAATATCGTTTCAGAACGGAAATTATCGTATTAACGTGTTTTGAAGTGCATCCAAAAAATTCAATAAGACAGTTCAGACGTTAGAAGATGGTGACGCCGGTAGAAGAGAGTTTTGTGTGTGATTTATTCGTAAATGTACTGAAGACCTAAACAAAACAAGTATTGTGAAGTGATGAGGCAATTTTTTCAAATAGCGGTATGTACAATAATAGCAAGATTAATCATTATTGGAGTAGACACAATCCTCTGTTTGTTCAGCAGTGTAATCCACAGCGACGTTTTAGTATTAATGTTTGGTGTGGTTTGATTGCATCCACAATTGTAGATCCATATTTTTATCACGGTATCTTAACAGGAGAACGATGCATAGAAATTGTAAGACCTTTATTAGAAGAATTCCTCCACAAAGTGGATTTAGCGACTCGTCCAAATGTCTATTTTCAACAGGATGGGGCACCTGCCCATAATTATCAAACCATTCCAACACTTCTGTGGAGACTTTTTGGAGATAGGTGGATAGCCACACATGGCCCAGTTCGTTTTCCCATTAGATTCTTCTTCTTCTTCTTCTTCTTCTTCTTCTTCTTCTTCTTCTTCTTCTTCTTCTTCTTCTTCTTCTTCTTAGCTAGGGTCATAACCTGTTTGCCTGGCCAGTTTCTATTCAGCAGATGAGGAAAGCCAACATTGTCCTCATCTCTTGGAAGGTCGTCCTTGTTGTCTCTTTCCTTTTGGTCTCGCATGTTTGCATATATATGCTAGTCTGTTGGTTTGCATTCTCTCGACATGGTCATTCCATTCCTTCTTTCTTCGCTTACTCCACTTCACCACATCCTGCACTCCGCATCCTTCTCTTATGGATCTACTCGTCTGTCTATCTCGTAGCATGACATTCGCTATTTTTCTGAGAATCTTCATTTCTACTGTTCTAATTTTTTGTTTAGTTTTCTTGGTATCTGCTCTTGTCTCCGTGGAGTATGTTAGTACTGGGCGAACCATAGCTTTGTATACTCGTACTAAGGTATTTGTTTCGCCAGACCATTATGTTTAGATACCCGGTTACTTGTGTCGCCTTCATTGCCTGTTGTTGAACCTCCGCCCGCAGGTCTCTTTGACTCGTTACCTCGACACCAAGATACCTGAAGCTCATTACCTGTTGAACGAAGGATCCGTCTATTTCTAGTTTACAACGAAGTGGCTGCTTATATATTACCATGCACTTAGTTTTATCTTTGGAGATGTTCATATTATATTTTTTGCCGGTAATGTTGAATTGATGCAAAAGTCTTTGTAAGTTATCTTCGCTGTCTGCTAGGAGCACTGCATCATCGGCGTAGCATACTATGTTCACGTTGTGTCTGCCAATAGGGTAACCATTATGTAAGAAACGAGACATACAAAGCGAGATATATTACTGAAAATTAACTATAAGGCTGTATCAGCAATATTATTCGAGGCAATGCTTTTGAAAATTCAATTTAGAATACTTTCTTTATTATACTACAATTTTACTTTATATATAAATTATGTTCATCGAAGTTCACTACACCTGGTTTTTGAATTACACCGGTTATTCTCAACTTTTGTGAAAAATTTTTTGTTAAGCAATTGATTTTGCATAGATTGCTATAAAAATATACTGGTTGTTTCCTTAGAAAATTATATTTTTTTAAAAGTAACTGAAAACCTACACGTTCAATTGTTTTTCTGTTTTCACTATAGTAATCAGCAGAAAAAAAAAACTACAACTTTCCTAATTTAACTGAGTACACAGCTCCTACAATAACGAAAATAGCAATGGCGAATAGTAAATTTGGATCACCCGGTATATTGATGAATTAATTAAATTCTGCGTGATTAGCAATATCCAGAGAAACATTGTTTAGCATAAATTCCAGTATAATCAAATCATTTCAATTTCTTCAATTTCGAAATTACCTGCCTGAGAAAAGTCGCAATTCTTATACTCTTTAATACTTCCTGTAAGCGAAATAGTAATGCATGTCTTTACATAAATATACATAGAAATAATAGGCATCTTCTAAATGTTGAAAGTCAATTAATGTTTGTGCACGAACGTGGGACCATTTTTGTAAGCAAATTTAGTATATGAAGCATAACAAAGTAATCATTAATGCAATAATCTATTCAATAGAAAGGTGTCATGTGATGTTTACTAACACAAGTGAAAGACGTCTAATTGAAAAATACAACATTTTAAAGCGAATGCACTCCACCGAGTCCAATCATATCTTGCGGATAAATAAATGTCAGATGTATAATTCGGGAGTTCAAAGGAATGAATCTTGAAAGTCTAGAGATAGTTTCAAGCACATTCAAGTAAGAGCAAATAAATATACCTGTGTACGTATGTACGTTGTATTGTAATTAATGCCCTAGTATCATGAATGAATATAAAATTACGAATTAATGACTAGCATTTAGAATAATGCACTTGAATAGGTTTCTATTATTACCAATAATATTCATAATAATAGCATGTTATATTTCAAAAGAATGAACTTGAAGAGAAACAGAAAGTAACTCTGCATAAAATGCTTTAACTCAATCATATACCTGTATTTAATTTTAAGATATCAAATTCAAGGATAAAGAAAATGAACTTATCTAATTAGTAATTACTTATTTTATTGTTGGAACATATCCTGACATCCGTCGCTGTCATACTATAGTTGTTCTTATCGATATAGTATAAATTTCTGTGCTATATTTGAATTCCCCTATTTGGTTGATTAACTGTTCGGTTTTTGTCTTTAAAATTAGTTTACCAGTTTTTAATTATCATAGGTCTCTTAACGATTTAATCGATTCTTTTATATTCTTTGTCGTATTTGCGTGCTTCCTTCCTGTACTTCTTATCATGCGCTAAGCATGGGTTAGTACGCATGTCTGTCCAGCTGAATCAGACAGCGCTTGTTATCAAGACTTTTGTTAATTATTGGGATGAGTAGCGGAAAGCATTGTTGAGGTTAGATGATAATTTTATTTTAAAGAACCTTATTAATTTAGAGAGACGAATGGCGTATTGTGACATCGTGACCGGCTCCATAGAACCGCCATTTTGTTTCTCTCCATCACTGAGAACAGAAGTTCCGTGGATTTTTAAAGAATTTCCTCGAACTGAGTCTTGCGGTCGAATAGGGTCACGTAGCATATTGTTTTAGTGCTGTTGTATTTTGTATGTTCGTCTATTCACGCAATCACAACCGTGAAATTACTTGATTAATTAAATTCTAAATTCATATAATGTGGGTTATTGATCTCAATGTAGCTAAGTTTAGTTGTGGGCATCTCATTAATTTTAGTTTTTTTTTTTTGTAAAATTGATTTGTCGTAAATACTGGAAATTCTAATTTTTTATGTCAGATTAAATTTTTTCATTTTGAATACAATGTAATAGTAATTCTTAGAGAGTAAGCGCTCTCACACTATTAAATAGTGCGAGAGCGCTTACTCTCCAAGAATTACTGTTACATTGTATTGTAATAGGTACGCCACCTATGGCGTGTTCATTGAATGCACGTATATCTACAGTTGCCTGATTAGTAGTTGAACTACGGATGGCAAAATTACCTTGCGATGTCGCACTTGGGTAACAGATACCACTGAGAATCTCTCATGGCGTTTGGTACGTAAGTTGACAATATCAGGTTTTCTAGGCTTTTATAGGGATTGTGATCAAACACGTTCGTGCACTGATGAGACCAATGTAAGGTCGAAACAGCTGTCTGCACGTTGTTTGTTCGCAATACCGGCTTAGGGTAGATGTGCATTTGTACAGTTATTCATATACGAAAAAAAAATTTTTCGTATATGTATGTATACTTGCGTGTTTTTTCAATTTGGTTGTAATATACAGATGTCCCTCTCGCACATTTAGGGCTGCTGCGCTGTTTGTACTATCTGTGTTTTAATTAAATTTATTATTGTTAATTACGCTTATATAATCAATTTGAAATTTTTCCTATTAAATTATTGAATAATATACAGGGAAATACTAAAGCCTTGTGGTCTTCTATAAGTCATTTCATTTCAACTTTCTCGTGGTGGATTCCTCTCTCTCTCTCTCTCTCTCTCTCTCTCTCTCTCTCTCTCTCTCTCTCTCTCTCTCTCTCTCTCTCTTCTTTCTCTCTCTCTCTCGGTGAGAGTACTCTCAAAATAACTCGTAAAATAACTAAATGAGAAGCCCACCCCCTTCTCCGCAACGGGCAATAGCCGCCGCCAGTTATTTAAGTCCGTCCGAGTAGTATTATAACACGATTGATTTTCTAAGCGCGATACTTGCCCCTGCGTACTGCGAGGGGTAGCAGAATTTATGGCATGGCCAAAGCTGTTATTTTTTGTAAGGAAAGATGTTTTATGCACACACAAGCACTTGGGTCCAATTGCTAGTTGATGCTGTGGGACTCTCAGACATCTCTGTCTATCCCCTAAAACCTCTCACAGGTCCTCCACGGTACCTGGAACCATTGTGCATATAACATCGGGCACCACCGCCATCTATGGGTCCAATCGATTAATATCGTCTCAAAATTCGATTTTGAGACGATATTCGTATGAGTAAAAATAGATGATTAATATGATTATACATCGTAAAAACGCATATTTAACTGTGATTAAATTTTCTGTAGCTCCATCTGTTAATTTGGTGTAAGCTTTCAAAGTTGAACATTTAAAAACAACATTTTACGCGAAAGTTTGAGCCCCTGTCATAAAGTGTTCTGGGTTGAATCAAACATTATGTCTGTTTTATTAGATAACAAGAATACCTATTTGCTATGTAAAGGCATAATTTCGAGTTCTTATGGTTAATAACTGCAGAAAAGCAACTTAATTTATTAATATCTTAGTAAAAGCAGGTAATGTTAATAATAATAAACTCTTGTGATATTCTTTATATGGTAAGCCGATATATTAACAAGCAAATTCAAAAAATGTTGTTTTCTCTCTGGTCGCACTTAGTTTATGATTTGAATTTGTCGATATTTTGGATATATTTTGCACATGTTTGTCGTCTGACAATATATATAAAGAAACATATTGCTTTGCTAAGTATTTTATTACATCAATGTCCTCTAAAACAACTCGCCCCTGTTATTTTCTAATAAATTTATTCGTGTTTTATTTATTATTTTTTTTTTTTTAGGATTAAGAGTATTACCTACATTAATTTTAATTATAGTTCAAGGATATTAGCCAGTTAACTCAAATAATTGTTCATGTTGTTTATCTATTGTGTCTTTTGTTTATAGAGAATGTTTTAATTCAATCCATGTTTTAAAGTTACTTAAATCCATTAGAGAAATATCATATATATGTAAGGTTTTGAAAGGTTTTACCAGTTTGTGTAACATGTTGTAATAAGAAGGCTTAAGCCAATTAAGTTAGTATTTGCGACTAACCTTGAAACAAAAGAAAATAGTTTACAACAAAAGCAATATACGCTATAAGATTTTTGTGATTAAACTAACCAATTTCTACGAACATTTTCTGAATTTTCTGGCATTTAGCGATAATAATATTTATTGCTAAATTTTCTACCTTCATTATGTACTGGATAAATTATAATTGTTTTCTTTACCGTTCCAATTTTTATTAATAATGTTCTGATTTTATAGTTTATTTTAAGCCAAATCGACGGATCATCAAGTTTGCCTGACGGATTTGATATTGATGCATCATATCAGACACGGACATTAAAAACTTTACCATATTCTAACAGATTCAGCTTTTTGAACTTCTACTAATTCTTCTTGATCTGCCGAAATGTCTTTATTTGCGTACTCAACTTGCGATGATTCTTATAAATGCTGTTCTTCATTTTTTTTACATATGTCAAAATGTCTTAAAATGAAATCATCACCGTATGATTTTAAGAACTTCTTAACGTTATTCTTACTTTTCGCGTTCGTCTTCTCTAAGTAGTTTACCTTTGCGACTTTATAACTTTTTTGAAAACATTACTGAATTACTGTAATATCTAAATTTAAACCAAAAATAAATTTTTAATATCTATAATTTATATATACGGAAGAGGGGGGATATATCGGCCGAAATCACGCACGTGCGCAAAATTCTAAGAACTCAAATGATCAAAACAATACTTAGAAATTAATCTGGACACAAGAATTCTCAATTCAAATACAATGCACCTGCATAACAAGAATCCGCGAATGATAAGCTAAACTATAAAACTGTAAAATCCAAAAATACCATTAGTGCTTTTTTTCGTTGCTGTAAACTTTTTGTAAAAGTTTACTAAAAAAACGTGGAGAAATGTCAATAAAATACGTATATGACATTTGAAAACTTCTTTGATAAGAGTAAAATATGATTGATTTGCTATTAATGAGACCCTGTTACATCGCATGATGCGCCCGTCTGCGACGCTTCCGTCTCTAGCCCCGCCTAGCGCCGCCACTAGTATGATGTAAACACCGCACGCTATATAAAACAATTTAAAAATTAATGTTGGGAAGAACGTGAAAATTGGGTACTGAGGACGAGCAACTCTCAAGAACGAAATAACCTCGAGGCTATATTGTTATATACGTCAGACAAAAGATTTATGTAGGTACAATATATGTAGATGTTGAAGATTACCATATAATGTAGCGAAGTATATCATTGGGCTTGTGAAAGTAGTTTTATGTACATACATATGTGTATATTACATATCTAGATGTTATTGCTTACATAAGTAAATACATATTTTGTTTTGTTATTATCGTAATTTAAAATTTAACATGCATAAATAAATAAGTTATTGAGCTAAGCACAGGCACCATGTTGACGAACGTTGGCTACATATTTTCCGGGCAGAGCATTTGAATCTAGATATACAGGGTGTCTCTACAAGGTGCGGAAAAAACGCTACCACACATTTCTGAGGGCGATCTAACCCAACTTACCTCAGTCCAAAAGTGGATGCACCATTGCATTGAATTGCCACAAGAATAACACCCAAATTACAGAAGCATATGTGTCCATATACGGAATGAATTTTTATATCCAGATTACTCATAAATGGCTGCTCCAATCATCTCCTACCAGGTATACCTTTTCGAGGTAAAAAACATTGGAGAATAAGAATTTTTATTTAAAAGTGAAATACAGTGTGTCTCAAAAAAGTTATTACGTTTTAAATGGATACAATATGCCGCAGGTGGCGCCCTCTACATTTTGCAATGAAAATGAGAGCAGATTTAAATTTTTTACCCCACGAAACCCCCCCTATCCAAATATTGTGACAATATACCAATTATTACAGAAATTATTTATAAAAAACTAAAACCAAATTGAACTTTTGACACTCTGTATCTCCGAAAGCATCCACTTTTGGACTGAGGTAAGTTGGGTTAGATCGTCATATTTTGCCCTCAGAAATGTGTGGTAGCGTTTTTTCCGCACCTTTTAGAGACACCCCAGTATATTCTGAACTGTACTGCACCATCAAACCAAACTCAGTTTTGAAATAAACTAACTGCTGCTGCTGTCCGACTTACACCCACACTTTGCACCACAGTCAATAAGGCTTATTGCGCTGAGCCTGTGTAATTTATGATATCCATTTCAGTATTTGTGCGTCCTGCAAAAGGCTGTGTGCTTCTTGAGAATCTCTGGGTGCTTCTTGAGCATCTCTGGGTGCTTCTTGAGTATCTCTGGGTCTATGTTCGGTTGCTCAAAAATGCGTTGCCTGTTGTGATCCAGTGCCTCACAGTTTAAAAAGATATGCCCATCCTGTTGAGGTGCACGATTGGATTGATTCGCAGCTGATCCCTACTCATATGTAGTAGTTGTACAGCCCTTTTGTTGCATGGTTGACAAATAAATTCTCTACCACAATATTTATTATTGGGAATTGTTGCCTAGTAATACTTAATCTTTTCATATACCTATTGATGTGGCTTCTAATCATACTTTTTGTTACCCTAGAGCCGGTTCTATGTCTAAAAGTTGTGTTTATTATCCTTTCCCAGCGAGTTCATTAGCTTTTCCGTCACCATTGATCCCTCTATGCCCTAGCACCCAATTTAGTTATACTTTATTCTGGTTCGACAGCAATTTAAGTTCTTTGAGGTATTCCCGGAGCAGTTTTAATAACACTTCTTGTCTAGATATTGCCCCCAGTGCCCCTCTTGACTGTCAGACATTATTTGAAACCGCCGATATTCCTATTGTTTTCTATAGCAGATTACAGTATCGCATATATCTCTGCCTTAAACACAGAGGCATACTTTCCAAATACATATAGTATCTGCTCTATCTAGAACAGCAGATTCGTGCTCCAGTACCAGCCTTATTCATGCCCTGCATCAAAGCCGATTCTTTCTGGAAAGCTTATTTCTAATGGTCTGTTGAAGCTATATCGCTTTATCATGTGGTTTGACTTCATATCTAAGAAATCTCCACCCACAAGGTCTGCAATTGCCATATGTTCTGCACTTCTTTTAGTATAAGTGGAAGTTAGCCAGTCTGAGAGTACTCATTATGGCCTCCCCCTGCATCACAAAGTGAAGAGGCTGAAAGTCCAAAAGGGCCTCCATGGTTGCAGTTGGAATGGTTCACAATGAACGCATGTTCAAAACTTTTACTTTCAGTTGTTTTATATAGCAAAGATATGTGTACTTCAGTAACGAAGTTTATCTAGGAAAATTGAATTAATTTGTACCGCCAAAACGCCTTGAGATTAGGTATACCGAAGTAATCGGAGCAGTTGTATAACATTGTAGGAAATTCAATTATGATAAAAAATATAATTTGTTTCTTTAAAATGAAAAAGTCCTCGGGATAGAAACTACACATTACATGGAATAGAATGTTACACCACCACCCCGAATTACTACCGCATAAATCTTTTTGTATTTAAGCACTGAAAATGAGTACTTCATATACTTCTAATGCGTTATTCACCTTGAGGCACCCGGTATGCATTACATTGCAGGTATGTATATAAATTAAGTATTCCGAGAAATATATCCAAATAAGATTGAGAGCCGTTATGAAAGTCAATATCAATGCTATTCATGAATAATACAGAGAAAAAGTTAATTATGGTAATTTTTATTCCGACAAAGTATATTCTCTCTCAAAATGTTTACAAATTCAATTCGTGTAGGCTTGTACATTCTTAAAACTTTCTTAAATTTAAATTTGACCAAATATTTCACGAATATAAGGAATAATAGAATTATATATTTATCTTTGTCCAATCGATCTTTTCAAGTGGCAGTTTAAATTCTGAACGTACGAATCAAATGGTTACACACCTTAGTCAAGTTGCTACATACTGCGAGAAAAACAACGAATGCGTGAACTATCACAACTACAGTATAAATTTCAGATAATTCTGGAGAAGGTACAAAAACTGTTTCTGTCTTTTTTAATAGAGATAATACCTATAAAGAATTATGAAGATTTGCTGCAGCATTTCAGTCACATCAATCATTAAACGAACGTCGGCGTCGTAAGGGGAGTAGTGGCAAATTGCTAATTAAAATTCTTAAGAACG
This sequence comes from Amphimallon solstitiale, assembly GCA_963170755.1. Classification (NCBI taxonomy): domain Eukaryota; kingdom Metazoa; phylum Arthropoda; class Insecta; order Coleoptera; family Scarabaeidae; genus Amphimallon; species Amphimallon solstitiale. The sequence goes on along the minus strand of OY720678.1, from coordinate 124,601,238 downwards.
AGACAGACACTGTCAATATGCTTTATCAACTAAATTTTACGATCTTGTCAAGAATTACTAATGTTTATCGGTCCCGAGCCAAGATGATGGGACAGATATCAATATCATATGAAGGGTAATGCTAACAACTATTTCGAATTTGATTGATTATCTTATCGAATTTTACTTGACTGATTAACTGTTTGTGAGTTATTTATATAAAAATGAAATTATTTTTATTTTCTTGGACGCAACAATGTTTGTTTGTCAATTTAATTGGTTTGCCCTGTAATTGTTATATTTATAACCAAGAAAAAAATCCAAAACAGCCGAATGGCATAGATAGGATATACATATACAGTGAGCTCAAAAAGGTTGGAATAAATTCATTTAAAATTCAACCTTTAATTTTTTTAAAAAACACTGGGACCCGTCAATTTTTATTTTTAGATGGGCATTTTTTAAACTAATTTTTGTTTAACAGCCGAATGGCATAGATAGGATATACATATACAGTGAGCTCAAAAAGGTTGGAATAAATTCATTTAAAATTCAACCTTTAATTTTTTTAAAAAACACTGGGACCCGTCAATTTTTATTTTTAGATGGGCATTTTTTAAACTAATTTTTGTTTATACAGGGTGACTCAAAAAAAAGATTTCATTTGACACTTCAATTTTTTTTAATTGAAACATCCATTTTTTATTTTATTTTCGAAATATACGTAAAATTTCAATTACATTTCATGTATTATAACCTAAGTCTAAGTTAAGTTAGCTTATTTCTTTTCATTTAAACTGTACATATTAGGAGTTAAACATAATCAAATTTACTGAAACTGTAAACATTTAAACATTAATACCATTTTTATCTGTTACCTAGGTTATTTAACATTGACGTTGAAGTTCATTCCCTGTCAAAAGTATTTAAACATTTGTATAAAAGTTCTAATAAAAGTAGTTTTTTTTAACTGTAAAATGGCACGAGTAAATGAAAGGGAGCGCATAGAAATACTAATGATGATTGGCTATGGAGATAGGATGCGTACCCAACTGGAAGTTTCCGAACTGTTCAACAATAAATACCCAAACAGAGCGTCTATATCTCAATCAACTATTAGTAAAATTGAAAAAAAATATTGGGATTTGGGGCATGTGAGAGATAATTATGTAAAAGGCCGGCCCACTATCTCAGAAGATGTGCAGTTGAATGTGCTATTATCCGTTGAAGAGAACAACCATAAAGTTAGTCGCGCTATTGCTGACGAGAACAAAATTAGTCAAGAATCTGTATTAAACTATTTACATAAAAATAAATGGCATCCTTATAAAGTTCAGTTAGTTCATGAACTAAAAGAGGACGATCCAGATAGAAGAATGCAATTTTGTGAAATAATGATGGAGAGATGTATTGATGATCCTCAATTTTCACGAAGAATTGTGTTTTCGGCTGAAGCAACGTTTTGCCTAAACGGAACCGTGAATAGGCAAAATTTCCGTTATTGGGCTACAGAAAACCCGCATTGGATTATGGAGTGTCACACACAATACCCTCAAAAAGTAAATGTTTGGGCTGGGATTATTGGAAACAGAATTTTGGGTCCCTTCTTCTTTGACGGCACTTTGACTGGAGAAAGATATCTAGAATTTCTAGAATTCGATTTGAAACCTGCGCTTGCTGTAGTGTATCCAAATCCAGAAAATCCTCACATTCCCAATGATAGCTTATGGTATCAACAGAATAGAGCACCAGCCCATTTTACTCGCCCGGTGCGTGAATATTTAGATAGTATTTTTCCTGGAAGGTGGATTGGTCCACGGGGCCCAATAGAATGGCCGGCCAGATCCCCTGATTTGACCCCGTTAGACTATTATCTGTGGGGCTACCTAAAATCTAAAGTATATATCAACAGACCGAACAATATTGACGAACTTAAATACCGAATAAGACAAGAAATGAGACTGATAGAACCTCAAATAGTGCACAATGTTTTGCAAGAATTCGAAGATCGCCTCGGATATTGCCAGGATGTTGGTGGTGGCCAATTTCAACATTTATTAAATTAATATTTCACAATTTAATTACGAATCATTGAGACATTTATTATTTAGAATTAAATATTTCTTTTTTAAATTACATTGATTATTTTTGAAAAGAACTTAACTTAGACTTAAGTTATAGTACATGAAATGTGATCAAAATTTTACGTAGAATCCGAAAATAAAATAAAAAATGGGTGTTTCAATTAAAAAAAATTGAAGTGTCAAATGAAATCTTTTTTTTTGAGTCACCTGTATAAACAAAAATTAGTTTAAAAAATTCCCATCTAAAAATAAAAATTGACGGGTCCCAGTGTTTTTTTAAAAAATTAAAGGTTGAATTTTAAATGAATTTATTCCAACCTTTTTGAGCTCACTGTATATACAGTGTGTAAATAAAGTAAGGAATAATATTCATATTTTGTTTATTATCGCTGTTTGGGAGAAAAGCTCGGACAGGTCAATTTTATTTTGTTCCTCCGGATTTTATAGATGTCAATTTTTTTTCTTTGGTTCACTACTCTGGGACCTATCATGTCATCGACTTCTTTTTCAAATGGAACCTCCTTCTTTTCTTGCTAGAAATAAAAAGTACATTTTTTTCTGAATTCAGCAATATCCCATATGTGGTATTTAAAATTAATAGATGATAATTGACGTGTCAGAGTCGTGCAGAAATATCGACCAAGAAATGAGAGATAATGTTTTAGAAGAATTTCAACTCCGAATTTATCATTGCCAAGAAACAAATGGGTGGCAATTTGAACATTTATTAATGTAAAATTTTTTAATCTTCCCAAGAATAAATTATTACTATTTGCTCTTTTGATTTTCAAGTTTAATTATTGTTGTCATTTTAATACCTATGATCCTCCGTATCTCTAAGACTACTAATTTTAAATACCACATATGTGGTATTGCTGAATTTGGAAAACAATATACTTTTTATTTCTAGCAAAAAAATAAGGAAGTGTCATTTGAACAAGAAGTCGATGACGTCATAGGTCCCAGACTAGTAAACCAAAGAAAAAAAATGAGGTGTGGCCACCACACGACTTTCTTATACGTATGAGCGTTTCAAACTATACAATCTTAAGAATTTTTTTATACAAAACTTATTCAAAATCCTATTCTAAGTACTTTTATTCTCTTAATAAATCGCTATAGAATGCATACTTTGCAAGATATTCGAAAAAAAGTGCTACTCGCTAATAGTAAAAGTGCTACCTCCGGTCCGAATTTTGAAATTTCATGTATACAAAAAATATTGCAAATATAACTCTAAATACTTTTGTACTCTTAATAAATATATATAGAATGCATAATTTACGACATATTTGCCAAAAATCGCTATTCGGTAAGAGTAAAAGTGTTACTTCCGGTCCGAATTTTGAAATCTTTTTTATACAAAAGATATTGAAAACTATGTTTTAAATACTTTTATACACGTAACGTACCTGTCTAAAAAGCTTGACTTGCGAAATATTCGCAAAAAACCGATTTTCGATAAGAGTAAAAGACCTACTTCCGGTAGGAATTTCGAAAAACTTTTTAAATAAAATTGTTCTCAATTTTAATTTTAAGTACATATGAATTCTTTATAAATTTGTATACACTTAGTATTTGACGAAATATTGGCAAAATTCGATTTTTTCACTGAGGTAAACTGCTACTTCCGGTCTACCGATTTTACTGAAAAACTAATCAGATCTTAAGAGGGAGATTATACACGTAAATACAAAATTTGGAATTGATATCTCCAGCGGTTTGACCGCTATCGTGGTCACACAGAGACAGACAGACAGACACACACACAGACATTTTTTAAAAACCACTTTTTTGGTATCAGGGGACCTCAAAACGTGGACATCTGCAAATATCTCGAGGTCGAAAATTTTCATCATCACAATACTTCCTTATACTACGTATAAGAAAGTAAAAATTGACATCCATAAAATCCGGAGGAAGAAAATAAAATAGACCTGTCCGAGCTTTTCTCCCAAACAGCGATAATAAACAAAATATGTATATTATTCCTTACTTTATTTACACATTGTATATAAATCCAAATATTTCATTCATGGCATTAGTGACCATTTATTTACTACCAAGTAGTCAATACTTAACATGGTAAAGTGAAAGTCATCAATGAAATCGTTTCGACAACCGTATATTGTCTTCTTCAGTTATTGTACATAGATATATATTAATATTCATTCTGTTTTGTTTTAATACTGCAAAGAAAGCAATTATTTAAAAAAGTTTTCACTCCGAGACGCTTTTTGGAGAACTTACCACACATATGTATTATGTCATTATGTTTATAAAAAGTGCACAAAACAACTCCATTGTTGTTGTTTTTTAACAGACTGTATACTAGTAATGTAAAAATTTGTGATTTTTAAACGTCGTATTAAAATTTCCTTTTCAAAGAATCGATGTTCTAAAATATTAAATTTTCGATTTATTCCAAACCCTTTTTTTCGAGAGATTTTTATGTGCTGCTTGTTTTTGCTTTTTTGTGCTGTTTTGTTTTGTACAATTTTATATTGACATTGAAGAACCACGCAAATACAGGGGTACTCTATTTATTTATTTGTGCTATTTTATAAAATAGAAAAATAGATTCTCGACAACCCATCGATTTCATTTCTGCCGTTTACAGCGTCCCGTGTTCTTTTCATTTCTATCATTTCAAAAATGTTTCTAGCCTTTGCGTTATTTTCTTTTTTGAGAATTTTTACTTTATTGAAATCAAAGGTGTGTCCTATTTTATCGAAACGTTAACCCTTTAATTACTACTTACCACCAATAAAAAAAGCCGCATTCCAAGAATAAAAATGAAAATATATATCGTATATAGATAGCAGTCTGTAAATTTTAATTGTATATTTTATCAACCTGATGAAGCCACAGTGTGGTGAAACATATATAGTGTCTACAATATAATTTTTTGAAACTAACCAATTATGTTTTATTTGTTAGAATTTCTTTCCCCAAAACTGGCATATTTTTGGATTAACAGAATACAGGAATACCCCCAAACTAGCAAACAAAGCTTATAAGTATTTAGTTCCATTTGCAAAATTATATTTGTCGATGAAAATTTCTACTACTTTATCAAACATTATATTATTTAAGTTGCTTTAGAAATTGCTGATAATATTATTTGCCAAATAAAGATAATGTATATAGTCTCGTGGGACAACCACGCATCAGGTATGTTGAAGTCTTAAGTACATGAAAAACTAAAAGAGAAGACCCAGCCATGGGGATCGAAAGATCTTCTTGTAGTGGAAAGCCGCAAATTTCTAAAACCGAAAATGTAGCTTTAAAATAAGATAAAGTTGCAGAGTTAAAAAAAGATGTTTGCAACTTCTACTAGAACTTTTGAATGCATAGAAATATTCTGTGCAAAAAGATGCAAAAGAAAAAGATAAGGGCTTTGAAATTGGATATCCTAATTAAAGAAGAGCAATTGATAGCACTAAAAGTAATTAAATCAAAGAATTATGAAGATCAGTTAAAATAAATTGTTTTAATTTAGTAATAAAGACAATGTTATCTACTTATAAAAGTAAGCACGGTGTAACGCCTAAATATATTTGTGAGAAATTAATTTATATACCTGATAAATATGGGTATAATACGAAAAATATGAAATATTTTGATATATGCAAAGTCAATAGATCAGCTTATGTTAATGGTTTAAGAGTGTACAATAGTTTACTAAATGAAATACAACATTTTAATAATATAAATATATTTAAGATACAACTACCCTGACATGTTTTAGAGCAATATTAATAATAATATATTTTATACATGTATATAAATACTTTATGCTAAATAAAGTCTACAATTGCTACATAATAGTATATTAAGATACAAGTTTCATAAGACATGATTTTTGCGCACGCGTTCAAGTTTAGAAAACGAGCCGCTAGACGAGTTTTCTAAAGAACAAGTGAGCAAAATGTCTTATGAAACGTGTATTGTATACTATTTTTTCTATTTCGGTTATTAAAAGTTCAAAAAAGCTTAAAATGAGAGACATGTTTTGTTCGAACATTTTAGAAAATTTGTTTTTTTGAAATTGGTTACTCTTATTTTAATTAGAACATTTTAAATATTTGAATACCGGCTGTGTTATATGTAATTTTGTATAAAATTTAAACTGATTTATGCAATAAATTATTTCAAATTATCAACAAAAAGGACGAAATAAATATTGCACGCCCCCGGAGATTAGCAAAATAGCAGAAGACAATTTACAAAATCTTTTGCCAACAAATACATTACCAGTACTTTTAAGTTGGCGTAAAGAAAATAATATAGAGAATATTACCTTAAGTGTCTGTCAATGTTCCCAAAATCTGCCTGGAATATCCATTAATGTACAAGAATCTTCTAGTGTCATAGTAAACTTTTATAACAGTTAAACTATCCAACATGGGAAGTAAATTTCAATAGTAGCATCAGAAAACTTATCATCTAACTCTGCTTAACAATTTATATTGTTAATTAGTGAATAAAATGTTAGCATGTGTGTTTTTTATTCTTTGTACAACTTCTATTGCACGTGTTTGTTACATTAAAGGCTTATATTTGACATATAAATATTATTTGGTTCCATTTTTTTTGTTACCAACCTCAAAAAAATATAAAATTAGCGTGCGATAAAGTAATAATTTATGCAACCAAAACGGGTGTCGTAAAGTAAACTTTATAGCACCAAAATTGAAAAAATAAATATTAATTAATTGTGCTCTTGATGGTGCAGCAATATCGTTCTGTGCATCATTGTTCACATTTAGAATTAGACCATTTATAAATAAATAAATAAATAAATAAATGTCTTTATTTCCGTATGCATCAACAATATATATAAAAGTATGTAAACCAACATGAGAAGAAAAAAAAAAAAAAAAAAAAAGAAACAGATAATAATGCGAATGCTCCGGAAACCAGAAGGCGAGGTTCAGCTGGACAACCAATGAGGCTGTCCCCTGATTTTCAACCTAAAACCTTCAATGTTACAGAAAAAAACAAATTACAAAAGAATGAATGCTTAATGGTAAAATATTACGAACTAAACTAAATAAAACTTATAGATTATATGCAAAGGTAATATGAAAGTAATATGTATGTATGTAAGTAAAGGAATGTAAAATAAAGTAAGACATATGATTAATATATAAGTAATATGTAAGTAATATGTAAGTAAAGGATTGTAAAATAAAGTAAGACATGTAATTAATATAGACATGTAGACAACTTAAGGAATCATCGGTAAGAGTTCTACTATCCGCCAAGCTGTTTATTCCACAGTATACCAAAAACCATGCGTTTAAATCCACTCAAAGGCACATCCCGCATGACACAAGGCAACGAATTGTATAATTTGTAAATATTGAATGTGAAACCCCTCTCATAGAATGCTGTCCTGTGACAAGGAGGGGTTATAAGATGTACGTTACGAAGGTTGATGTTATGAACATCGGTCCTGAAAGTGACTCTATCGTAGAGGTAAGGTGGTGATTTTAAGCTAATGATTTTGTGAAACAAACAAAAAGATTGCAATAGTCTTCGGTTCTTCATATTTAGCCAACGGATATCCTTCAATCTATGTGTTACATGGTCATATTTTCTAAGGCAAAAGACAAAGCGAAGGCAGGCGTTCTGAACTCTTTGTATTCTCGCTACATCAGACGAGTCTAAGCAAGGGTCATATAGTGATGCAGAAAACGTAAATAGCGAAAGAACCAGACTTTGACATAGTAAAGTTTTCAAGCGACGACCAAAACTGTTTCTATAAGGATACAACAATTTTAAATTGCAATATGCAGTTCTAATTAAATTCGAAATATGAGCTTTAAATCGAAAGGTATTGTCATATTCCATACCTAAGTACCTAACTCTATCAACAATCCGAATGGCAGTGTCCTTAGATTTCAATTTAATTTGACCAGTCAGGACCTCACACCACCTAGGATTGCCGAACAAGATTGACACTGTCTTAGCGGGATTCAGCACAAGACCATGCTGCTCCGAAAAACGAACGATCCCATCAATGTCAGACTGAACCCCCCGAACAGCATCCTCCCACTCACCAGGATAGAACGAAGTATAAATCTGAGTGTCATCAGCATACATTTCAATTACAGATCTATTGACCACCTTTGGAAGAAACGATGTATAAATGCAAAATAAAAGTGGACCTAAAATTGAACCCTGCGGCACACCTCTAGAAATCGCAAGACACTCAGACTCACTCCCATCAATGGATACGCACTGTACCCTGCCCGTCAGATAAGACCGCAGCAAGGCAAGAGCGCCCTCGTCAAAACCAATGTGACGCAACATAGATAATAAAATTCGATGATCAACTGTATCGAAGGCTTTGCTGAAGTCCAACAAAACCATCATCGTACACATACCCCTATCACCAGCACCAATTATGTCATCTGACACCTTGAGCAAAGTGGTCGTACAACTGTGGCCACGCCGAAATCCAGACTGGCACGGAGGAAGAACGGAATACTCACCAAGATATTCACTAATTTGGGAATGCATAATTTTTTCAAGAACTTTACTTAGGGTTGCAAGTATACTAATAGGACGCAAATCACTGTATGCGGTAGGTCGCGCCACCTTTGGCAGGGGCAGAATCACAGCTTTTTTCCAAAGATCAGGAAAAACACCCTCAACCAGGCAGCTATTAATTAAATGAGTGATGTATGGTAATGTGTGAGGTAAAGTATAGTTGAGCATGTTAATACTGACATTATCTGCACCAACAGCCCTACTCCCGATGCAGGAAATAAATTTCGATACCGTTGACTGATCGACCAGGCGAAAGGAGAAGGAGACACAGTCAGACAGAAGTCTAGATCTATTATAGGTCTCAACTGTTGTGGAAACATCGGCAGTTCCCTGAGGGATGCTGTTAACAAAAAAATTGTTTATTTCAGTAGGATTTCGTAGTTCAGGAGGAACTTGTTTTGTTTTACGTTTAGTGATATCAAAACGCCGTAACTCAGACCACAACTGCTTACGGGTCTTGTGCTGAAATACATAATTAAAATAAGCTCTTTTTTCATTTTTTATAGCCAAAGTGGTGAAATTTCTTAAAGATTTATAATAATCCCAATGCCCCATCAACCCCGTCCGCCTAAATTTAGCCTTGGCTTCATTTCTCAGTTTCTGTAGGAGTCGTATATTATCCGTGAGCCAGGGCTGTCTGGGCCTAGTAATCCGAGCAGTCTTAAACGGTGCATGTTTGTTAAATAATTCTACAACTTGATTATTAAAATAATAAATTTTACTATTCACATCCATAGTGAACATGTAATGAAAGGGTATGCTGTGTAAATCAAAGGAGAAATCACTGTAATCAAAAGAAGAAAAATCACGATATGAGTACAACAGATCGTGACTCTTGCCAGTACACCAATTGGGAAGCTTCACAAAAACCACATCATGATCCGATAACTCAGACGATAAAACACCAGATTCCACTATTTCGACAGAGGCGGACACTGCTATAACATCGACAGCCGTAGCAGAGGTGGCAGTTACACGTGTGGGGTCTTGTATAATTTGTTGCATATCAAAGGTATAAAAGATATCCTGGATAGAAGTATTGGAATTATTTGTGAGATTGAGCATGTCAATGTTAACATCACCAAGACAGCAGATAACGTCCACAGAGAGATGACATTCAGTGAGCTGCAGCTCCAATTCTTTTAAAAAATCAATTGTCTTAGAGCCCGGAGGATTGTAAAGACATCCCAAAGCAAACTTTTGTGATTTGTAAGCAAAGGTAACCCAAATCTGCTCGATGTTGGAGCTGAACGTCATTAAATTACATGACAAACAATCTCTAATATAAATAGCCACACCACCACCTCGAGTCGGTCTATCTCTACGAAATAAATTGTAACCATCAATATGAATCACTTCATCCGCAATGTCACGGCTAAGCCAAGTTTCAGATAAGCACATAACATCAGCCCCAAGATCTGCTATCAGTTGCCTTACGTCACCAAATTTAGGCATTAATGAGCGGACATTCAGGTGTGCCAGAGTAAAATTATTTGAAAACAAAGGATCTGTAAAATCACCCATGGCATCAAGTATGCGCACAGTTAATGTGTTCCATGGCTAAAGCATAACACGACAAAATAACAAACTGAGAATATATGTATAAATAAATATATATATAAAAAGAAAAATAATAGCTGTAACCGACAGCAAAAGTAACAAATAATATAACAGGAAATAAGTATCCAGGTGTGTTAACAAAATTAATATTTATACCAATAATATTTCTTCCCTTTACTTATTTCTCTCAACTATATGGCAATTTGAAAATTAAATTTAAATTTACTCCCAACAAATAAAACAAAGAAATGTATATAAACAATTAGTAACAATCTACAAAGAAATGTATAAAAACAATTTCTCTCAACTATATGGCAATTTGAAAATTAAATTTAAATTTACTCCCAACAAATAAAACAAATTAATGTATATAAACAATTAGTAACAATCTACAAAGAAATGTATAAAAACAATTTGTAACAATCTGCAAAATCTGCAAAATATATATAAACAATTTGTAACAATCCGCAAAGAGATAGTGGAAGAATAAACAAATAGTTTACTTTTCAATTAGACTGTACCAATTGATTCAAAACTTGTGTTAGATTAATCTGACGCTACGAATTCCAGAAATTTCCCATTTTCCACGATATTTTGTATTTTTTATTTTTGTCCTAAAATTAAGCAAAAAAAAAACCAGTGGACTTTTAGCATCGAGATTAAAAAGAAAATCGGTTTTTCCAAAGAACAAATGATGACTGCAAAGTTCGCTGTAAGAAATGCCATTCTGTATTTAGTGTTACTGGTGGAATGTACGAAATTGCATTTTGCCTGCATTGCATTTTTTAACCGCATGTATTAAATGAAAACCATAAATTTTGGGAAAAATCACGGGGCTAAACAAATATTTGAAGGACATTCCGAGTACGAGTCAAGAAATGGACACATAAATTGTATTTAATTCTTTTTATTATAATATTTTACCTGATTTAAGAAAATGTGTGTTACGATTTCGTCTCGAAAAAATATGTCATGTTATGCTAGATTATTTACTAACCCAAAACGACATTCACATGTGTTCAAATGGATGAATTAGCGTTACCCGTTAAATAATTGCATGAAAAACGCATGCGTGACGCTTTAATCCACAAATTTAGACTTTTGAGTTATATATATTAAGCTTTAGTTAATGTACTCATGCAATCCAAATTAAAAGGTAGCTGAGATTAAACTTTAATTAGGTATGAGTTAATTACAACCGGTACAAACGGCTTTTAGCAAAAATACGAGCAAAAATAGCTCTGTTGCAACTTCTTATGTGTAATAACAGTAACGTTCATGTTTTTACTACGCAAAACTAATTTATATATAATATATGTATATATGCTATATGCGGCACATGTCAAATATTACGGTTTCTTCATATTCATACAATAGAGCAAAATAGCAAATGGCATTTATTATGAAGGAACAGGAAGCGTGAATAGACAATTTGCAAGCGATTCTTAGATCTTATGACCTTTCACTGATATTCGTGTGATTTGTAGAACGTGTAAAGTAGTTTAACCCATTATTAAGTAATCGTACTAATAGTAATGGTCTACAGTTACAAAACTGACAAATCCTGTTGTATTTCGTGGGAGAGAAGTTATTTGTGTTTATTTATAAAAGCAATGTGTAATAATGTAATATCATTTGCAATTAATGCGTTCTAACATTTATACGAACAATAATACATATTTCATCCTCCAACATAAAAACTTATTTGTTTGATATAGTTTCTAAAGATAATAATTAATATTTACTTTAGTGCATAAGAATTGGCATTTTGTCGATAATTGCAATTTGCGCAAAACAAATTTTCTTAATTAGAGAATATATCCAGCAGACAACGTTTATAATAACTATAGACCGGACGTACGGGGCCGAAATTACAACGGACAAAAGAAATAATGTCTAACATCACGCAGTTACTGAATAAGCACTATTCATTTGGTGAACTGCAACATCTGTTGTTATCGCGAAAACGGCCAGCAAAAAAGACGATTTTACTCTTAAACTCCTTTCTTCATGGACAGGTAGAAGCGTGAGGAGTTTTTAAAATTTATTCTATTTACCTTATATTTCGTAAGATAAACAAAATACGGATAGTTAGTTTCGTTTCTTCATTGCTTTGACTGTTGATTACATACTTCGTAATTTCTGTAATACGTCCTGTTTAATACCGTTTCATTGAAGCTATGTATTTCTCCCAATTATCTTGACGTAAGTGTGCATTGGATTTCGTTAAGTTTCAATAACATACACATACATTTTTAGTTATCATTTATTTAGATCGAGAACATTGTTTATGTCACTTTTTCAGATATGATATGGAAGAACGTCGAGAATGAAATCGTGAAACTATGGCGAATTGGATTAATGGTCGTATTGATTGTATGTCCTCCATACAGTAGCTGTATTATAGTTTTAACGTCATCAAGATTACAGTTGATGTGACACTGCTTCACGAAATAAATGTTTCGTACAGGTACCTTCACAAAAACATTCTTGACAGAAGATATCAATTTATCAGAATTCAGATAGCAGACTTCCTCTGATAGTCAATAAGTGCATGTGCGACATATGTAATATGCGTCATACTACTGTATGCTTGTTGTAAGAGCCAACAAACCGCCTTCATATATGCAGCTGCATCTGTTACAAATAATAACACTTTTCTTTATATTTATCGTGCTTTTCACCCTATAGCGATTTCAAACACGAAGTTACGTAGTATGAAGTGGATTCTGAATTAGTTCTTTCGAGTCTCTTAGATGCAAGTAGATGTGTGGACATTGCTGTGTTGCTGTCCATCACCCTATAGCTACTTTATATAGTGGTTGTACATCAACCCAACCAACATATTTGCAATATTGCGCTCTTTAACGCGGTCAGTTTCATTTACTGATCCAAATATGTTTATTGTTTATGTTATTGGCAATCAAGTCTTAATTTCATCATACATAAATAACAGAAATAATAATTCCTCAAGCTGAATTCCGCGGGCACATGAAAGTCACTGTATATACCGTTAACACAATTCTATAAAGAATAAGTAAATTCAAGATGATTTATCGAATGGAATTTTACACGCTACTAGCACTTTAAATTCGAATTAAATGCTTTCTACCGTTCATAAGCAGCTGCAGAACCAGCAATACGGGCTTTATGTGTATCCGAGAACACATGTTTTACTATGCGGGTTTTCACTTACCATGCCAGTGAGACATTCTAAATTTTGCTACTTTTATATATGCATATCGTAAGTTGTGAACATCGTTAATGGAGGCATAGACTTAAAAGAATTCGTATAATATATAATAAAAGCTCTATAATAGTTAAGCTAATATTAGGCAATTTATAAATAAATTTTTTTTATATTTTTCAAGCTTCAGATGGATTGTGTCAGAAACAAGGTTGTACTAATCCTTTATTTGTAACTTTATGTAATTACTCTAGCTGTCTCTTTCTTTTGTTTCAATAAAGACATTTATTATTACTATTATTATCAGTATTATTATTATTATTATTATTATTATTATTATTATTACTATATTATTCGACGAACTCTTTCTAACTCAAGCGATTAACACGTAGCTATACATACCCCAAAATTCACAACTTGGGGAGCGAATGATTTCGGAAAGTACAGAAACCGGAGTCCAAGCGAAAGCGCATTGTCGTAGGGACACCTTTCGCACGTGCCTTTGGCAATTTTCATAAGGGCCAAGGCCCGAAAAGAATGCTTAAAAATTAGCTGACATATACTAAATCACGTTGCATCGATTTTCCCCCCATAAGGACGACGTGTCAGTCAAATTCCTCTATAGCCTGCACGATATTTCGGAATACAGTAAGGAGGTCGGCGAGCACAGCTAACAATGACACCATAAAGATCACGTTAGATTGAGTTAAATGTTACAGGAAACGTCACAATTCAATAACGTTGGTGATCGCAGAAAATTCAAATGCAGGTTATAAGCTGTTTAAACCGTCGGTCAATTTCAGTTCGCGATGACACTAATCGGAAAGAACTAGACAGAATAAGGTGGAAGGAATTGAAGTCACAAGGTCCAGTAACTAAAGATGATTATGTAACATTTAGAAATTACAATCTTAAACGTTTGCAGGTTTCTTTCATTAAATGCTGGAAATATAAAAATAGATGGATCGTGCAATACGACGTGTTATGGCGTGCTGTGAAATGACAGGACTAAACACTGAAAACGCCAAAGATGAAATGATCGAGATATATGCTGTGAAATACAAAAATTATACAGAGAGAGTATACTAAATCGTCACATTCATTGACCGATTGTCGACTCTAAACGCGATAGAGGATACAAACTTGGGTCACTTTAGGGATTAACAGCGCATTTATTTGACTGATCACCTGAAACGGAAAATGATATTTTCGTTTTTCTTTTTTTCGGTGAATAAAGACTCTAAATTTACGAAGTTCAATAATTTCTGTCAAAAACATGGGCGATAATAAGTAGACACGATGTGAATATGTAATGGGAAGAAATGTTCCAGAGTTTAAGAAAAAATAAAAGTTCTCGAATCATATTCTAATAGCAATATTTTTTTGTCTTACGTTAAAACAAATAAGAATTGCTAAAAAAAAGTTAAAAAAAGTCACATCTTGAGCCCGCGCCGGAGCTCCTAAGAATTAAGTATTTTTGAAAAAAAAGCCATTTTTTAAATTTTAATATCATATTTACTATCAATTATTATTAATTAAAACTGGAAACATTTTTAATTAAACTTAAAAAAAAATAAAACTTTGGTTCTTATTCAACATAAAACAATAAAATCACGAAATTATATTACTTATTTTTTGGTCACAAAATCTTGTTTACTGTCAAATCTGGGCATCTCTCGTCTTTATTCAAGTTTCGTCTGTATTAAACCTTCTCTTGATTTTTTATCGCATAGAGTCATGGATGCTTCTGACACTATTTTCACATTTCGTTCCACCGCCTGAGTATCACATGGCAGCTTGGCAAAAATTAGATTATCACTTTCTTGACACTCAACTGCCGCATTTATTTCTTCAGTAGTGATGTTTCGAAGAATTGGTGGATCGAAAAACTTTGATTCCAATTTATAACTTCAAAGTAGTTACTTGCGTCAAAATTGATAGTCGGTACCTCAAACACGCGAGGTTTTATTTTCATTCAACAACAACGATAGAAGCAAGCTTTCTGGGTGAGCAAAATAGGCGTTACGTTGAGTTACGGGATCTATTACTAGTTTTAACTCTGCAGGAAGTTATCGTGAGTTTGATACCAATTTCCAAAAATTTTTAGACCCATGTTTGTAAGTTGGATTTGTTTTTATTTCATACCATACTGGAGCATAAACTTTTACACAATACTCAGCTAATGCTTTTAGCTGATATGACGAGTTTAATGTAGAAATATATAAACGTAAGATTCTATTTGCTTTTGTTAGCCATCCAGCATGGGATATTTTTCCTGGAGACCTGTTAGCTAAGCCATCGTGGCAATGTCCACTTATAACAGATATAGTTATTTCATACAAATATTTTTGATCTGTACTTAAGCCCTCAAATTGTATTTCCGGAAGCTGGCCTTCAATTCTCTCGTACTTGGCTATGGGTAGTTTTTCACAGTTTTCTAATAAGTTGCCAATAGGACCAGCATGTGAATATGGTCCCTTGGTAACACAATCTAGTTTGTTCAATAGATGTTTTAATGGCAATTCGTTCAAATGTAGCACGCAAATAATCCATTGCAGTGGGCGCTGAAGTCTTTTTTCGAATAGTCTTATTACTCCGTTAAATTTCCCAGTGTTAGTGACTGTACCATCACAACCAATTGCCATCAAATTTTCTTTATTAATTTTTTGAGACGAAAGAAGGGCAATAATTGACATTTCAATGCTTTTAGAAGTACTTCGTTCTGGTGTTGCATAGCCAACATAAACTGAATCTGGCTCCATAAGAATAAACAAACATACATGTTCCTCGATCAATATTTGTCTAAATTTCTTAGCTTCCGTTTTAATAATATTAAGCGTCTTATCTTTTCGGCCGTCAAAGTATAAAGCTTTACGTACTTTTTTTCTTTCCCGTCGTATTTTTGATTTATCAACTGGTTCACTGCCAGGAGATATATCTTGCAATACAGAAGAAGCAATAGCAGTCGCTGCTCTATCGGAAACACCGTAACGGTCACAAATTTTTGACAACATAGACAAACTAAAGATTTTTTTGTTTTTTCTTTTTCTCCTTCTGCTTTTGACGTGGAAGGTAAATTAAAAGAATCATCACAAGAAGAACTGGAATTAATTACAGATAACTCCAAGTCCTGCTGTTTTGAGTTAATTTTGCCGTGACTTTTATTTACGTTTTTTTCTGTCTTTGGTGCTCGGGCTGCTCCTTTTTGCAATTTAGTTGTAAGAACTCGATCTATTCCTCCAATACGCATTTTTCTCGCCCCCCTTTGGTCACTCAAAAACTCCTGTTCTTCTTTGGGTACCTTATATTGCCTTGGACAGCAACAAAGCTCAATTTGTTTACATTTACAGGAACAAATATCAAACAAAACTCTGCTACGTCGGAGAAAATTTTCTTTCTGATAAACGGATATTTTTTTCAACGACTTTTTGAGATTTTTGCACTTTATATGATAACCGTTTATTAGTTGTATGACTCTTGTATTTGAAACCTCAGGAAGAGACGATTTTCTCCAGACACACTTTACCCTTTGAGCTACAAGTTTTGAAATATCTACAAACGATGGTTCTTTGGTAATATTCCTCGTTATTTTTAGTCGCAACCTATTCCACTCATAGCATTTCATAACATCTTCGTAAGTTGGCAAAACGTTATCATTAATATCTTTTACATTTCCGAATATCGGGTAGAAATAACCTTGGCTTCTTGTTTTCATAATAACGATTAGAAGTTAAAACAGTTCAAATAAAAAAATAAACACACAACTTCACTGTCCGAGTAGTAAAATCAAACTGATCTTTTTATTATGTATTATTTTATATGTATTATATCAAAAATATTACCTAAAAGAAGATATACGTTTCAATGAATGAATTGCTTGTGTGTATGAATTCTCGAGAACTTAAAAGTCCTTAGGATACAGTAATATGCTTTTCTGCAATACAACGCTATGTTGTTATGAAAAAACGGGATATGGTCGTTATATTCAAAATTTAACAAAATTGAAGATCAAAGCGCGGGCTCTTACACTATAAATAAATTAATAATATTTTACAGCGGTCTAATGCAGACAAGAATACAACATATTTACGCTATTAGAAGTCGATACGAGAAAAAAAAATTTTGACCCACCCTAGTGTAGGTCCTCCACTGTATAAGATCGACAAAAAATACAAAACAGACATCCTAAATAAATAAGTGCATAGTTATTTTATACGACTAATGATTTTTTCAAATTAGAAATGACATAAATTCTTGCTCTTGCGATATACTGACCAAAACATTTCCTCTTACTTTTTATGTGAAGGCTTTGAAGTTGCAAAGGATAAAAGTAATAAAACAGAACAGCATGGGCTGAACTGAATTTTGAATTGGAATAATATATGAGTCAGAGTTATTACCAATTAAATCGCACTTATTTAATGTAGTATATACAATTGCTACTACTTTTAAATGTCCAACATTGGAACAAATTTATAACACCACAAACATAAATAAGCGAGGACGTGAATATGATGGCATTGAGACTGTGATATAAATATGTGTAATATTAATAACAAATGCTGTGGCTCTTAGCTGAGTTGAATCCCTTGAATTAAAAACCTGAATAATTTATTGATACGAAAAATGTTCAATGACATTAGTCACATCGCCTGGGAATATATACACTAATATACAGAATGAGCAAAGCTTTATGCTAATACTTATTACATGTTCTACATAACTGTGGGTTAGACAATGTGAATTATTACCTCTTTACTTTCCAAAGTTGTCCCATTCGCTTATTATATTTGACTCTACATACACAAGGACAGAACGTTTTTCATTCAAAATTTATCATCTCTGATTTTGTATCAGATAGGTTGGTTTATTAAAAAACAAAATAAATAAAATTTAAACATTTATTTAGTCATTATTATATGTATTTCAGCAAGAAAATTTAATACTAGATCAGAATTTAATTCTAATAATGTAAAGACAATAGAGTTATACAGCAAACTGCTGCTCTGTATACGCTACGGTGACAGCACGGTTTTTATTGAATCAGTGCTACTGAGGATGACAAAATAGTTGTTGTTGAAATGCTTGTATCTAGCTTTCTATGCATTATTGTGGTAAAGTACCTACCTTTTTAGTGTATTTTGTTCAGTATCAAGCCACGGTCTCCAATTAAGTTTCTTAATGATCCAATGACTATGATTATTTTAATTATAGTGTACATATTGCTGTGACTCTTACAAATTTATAGATATATAAAAGAAATTTAAATTATTTACTTTATGCGTAACTGAGAGTCAAGCACGCATCCTAGTGCTAGGCCTTATGCTAGACTATGATACGGTGAACTTTCTGCTGAAAGGTAGGTTAAGCAAAACATTCTACATGTAACTAGCTCAGTTTGAAAATAAATAGTTCTCTCAGGGGCAGAAAATATGACTTGATTCTCCTTCTCTTTAATCATCTCCAGGTCAGGTAAAGAAATAAAATACAAAATAAATCTTAACATCTAATTTATTAAAATAAAATAATCTTAAATGAATTCAAAAGTTTTAATCTACAAATATTTACACATCAAAAATCAATATTCAGTCATAATCCCAAATTTATACATCATAATCAATAAAAATACTACAAGAAATAAAGAATAAATGAAATCATCATGTCGTGCAAGCTTATATCTAAAATGTGAACGTGATTATTATTATTAATATTTGTCATAGATACATGTAAACAATCAAAAATTAGAAATAAATTAACCGTGATGAATTGTACTGGAATGTAAATAAAAGAAAATAAAATTGTGCGGTCTACTATTTGATAACAAAATATAGACATTAAGGAAGTGGCTTTGCCCTAATTAGTCCTGTCCGGCGCCTTTTCTCGCTCCCAACACAGTACCATCAGTAACAAATTCACACAGAAGAGTATCCCAAAGTTCCACCCTACGAGCATGTCATTTTCAGCTCGTCGGACGCAACCCGAACATACATCATCATGTGCACACCCCTTAAGGAATATATATATATTTTAATTAAATAAATAAAGTGAAATAAAACAATGTCTCTGCGTATTCAATAAATTAACTCAGCCCTGATTAGTTCTGCCTGGTGCCTTTTCTCGCTCCCAAACGCAGTACCACCAAGACCAATTCGTGTATATCAAATTCACCAGGACTCCATGCTATGAATTAAATAATGACATAATTCATTTCACACATCCCTGATGTATTATTCAACACGTTAATATTGAACACCCAAATACAACAAAATATACTTAATTCTCATATCAAAAAGAAATAATATATATATATATTAAAAGAAAATAAACTTTACCTTTTTCACGAAATTCCAATACAAAAAACACCACTACAAATAAAGAATTTGGAGACGCCACTATACACACATTTATAACAAATATTGTTTAATCACCTCAATTCTTCATACATCGTATTAAACTCATCCATAATTTTCAATAAAAGATTTTGTTCACTTAATATATATATAACCTATATACACATAAACAAAATTATTAGTTTCAAATATCCTTTGTAGGATGAATAAATTTAAAAGAAAAATAAATTATACGGAAAAGAAAATGATTATGTTATTCAAAGTTATCATTACAAATACTAGAGAGTTTTGTCATAACGTACGGCATAGTACCCTACATGCAAAACAAAAACCCTCTAGAAAGAAAAAAAAATAAAATGAAATTAAATAAATTCAAACACCGAGTTCATAAAAATAAAAGTATTTCATACATAGGTAGTTATTCGAATACATCTAAACATTTTAATGTAATGCGCGCAGCATGTTAAAAATAAAATTATTATAAGTGTAGAATCTTGTAAAAATTTTATAAGTATTGAAAATCTCAGAAATTATTCTAAGTCCGGATTTTAAAATAATCCTATTAAAAAGAAGGAGGGAGTGGTCTATTACCTACTTTTAGACTAGTTAATATTGCGGTTTTCACCAGCAATTGCCGAAATTTTTATCTGTCCGCGCTTTTATTCGTAAATTTCCTTACAAAAACGTACGGCAACTTTCGTTAAGCACGAATCCATCTCCCAAAATTGTATGTCGACGGTGCTGCTCTTATCGGTTGCATGAGGAAACAGCGTATTAATAATCCTTGCGAGAGGTAAACAAACATGTGACCATAAATCCGTCTATACATTATGACTCAGCCGAGCACCTGATAAACAATACTTTTTGTACCGGTCAGTCCTTGCCAATGCCAGACGTATTTGTGCGAGGAACACCTGCTCGATCCTTTTTACGTAGCATTTAATACGTCTTAAAATTATAACCTTATAAAAATTTTATTAAGATTCTCTTACTGTTTTACTTAAATAAAAATAAAGTTTTCATAATTATTAATACAGTAAATATTTATACACATCATGGTGAAAATGAATAAAATAAAAATTAATTTAAATAAAATCTTAAAGTGATCTTGATTATACTTATTTATTTACATATTATTATTTATTCAAGATCACTGCATAAATATCCCTATGGGAATATCTGCGATTTATAAGCGAGAATCGCTAATGCCAATGGTATAAATTCAAGATTTCCCATAAATACCAGTTAATATACTTATAGATTGCTTATCATATTATTGATATAAAGCATAGAGACATGAAATTTCCCTATAATATGCTTATTCTATCTATATACAAGTCAGAAGTAAATATGCAAAACTCTTGGAGTTTATTTTAAACTTTACTCCTTTCATGACGAGAAAGTTTAAACAAATGACATTTAAAACACCTAAATTAATTAAACTACTTATAAATATATATACAAAAGTGTACTTAAATTCTTTAAATTTTACACCTTTCATAGGTATTACAAATATTGTAATTGCATCATCGAGTTCCCTTAAAATGAAGTGGCAATTGTAGTCCACTATTTTGGGAAAACTTCTTAACATTTTTAAGTATCTGGGCTGTGGGTACTTTTCAACTGCATCCAAAGCCTCTATTCTCGCATGGGTCCATATAAATTTCACACCCTCTTGTAAAATCATTTTATCATTCACATGATGTGACACATTTTCATCATGTGGGTTTAATATGTGCTGTACGAGCTTTACATACCCATAATGTAAAATATTTTGTTCCTTATGAACAATTTTATTTAAATTCACTAATAAATTTACCACTATTGGATATAATTTCATGAAACATTTATATAGCTGTACCAACCAAAGAGAATTAACGTTTACAAACCACTTTGCATCAGTACTTATTAACAATAATGTTTCTATTAATTTGGGGAGTTGTAGCTGTTGTTTTATTGACTTAAATTTACACAAACTTGATTTATTATTCTTAATGTTTACTAAATAATCTAAATATTTCTTAATTACTACTGTGATGGGGTTCATTAAATTATATACTAAATTTTCAATAATTTCATCTTTTAACAAACTTTTAATTTTAAATTGAACACTTAATTTCTGCTTATGGGAAGATGGATGAGTCGTTTCTGTTTTAAAACAATTATCATAGTCTACTGCTAAATCTACATTACCATTAAATAATTTAACATCTTTTGTCAAAGGATCACTCACATTATCATTATTAATCTGTTTGTTGCAAATCAAATTTTTGTCACCCATATTTATTTCCCGGTGTGAACATTTATTTATTATGTCACCCATATATTTCGTGGCGTCTTTCTTTTGAAGACCCTCCACATGGTGTGTACATTTATTATTTATGTCACCCGTGGCAAACATGGACTCTTCCCTTTGAAGATCATCCACATGGTGTGAACCTTTATCCTTGTCAATCAAACTATCATTATTTATTTTTAAAGTGAGGTCCCTATCAAAATTATTAATCATTGAATTATTAACTAAAATTTTATCATCTTGGGCACCTTTGTCCCAAGACATGTTTACTTTATTATTGTGGAAGGTTCTATTTTCCCTTTCCAATTTCGATGTATATAGACTCAAAAAATCCATCCCAAGTACGCAGCAATATTTTAATCTTGGTGTAACAATAAATTGTGTTACAAGTTCTACATCCCCCATCTCTATATTTATACAAAATACATTATCTTGCTTGTAAACACCTAATTTTTCAAACCTTTTATCAAATAATCCCCCATCTAAAAGTGACAATTCTAATTCACTATCTATTATAGCTACACCATATACATCCCCTACTTTAACATCTACCAGTGGAAATTTAGTGGTTATATTACTTAAATCTACGACGTTTCTCTTGCCTCGTTGTGTCTTCTTTCTCCCTTTGGTTGGACCTACCAAAAATCCAGGTCCTTCTTTATTGCTCCTTTTGATACATCTTTCGTTGCAGCTTCTGTTTTATTTTCTTTATTTTCTATAATTATGTTATTAAATCCTCGGGTATCTTCTGTTTCATTTCTTCCATATTTTCTTGTTACATGACCCTCCTGTCTCCAACTATTATTATTATTACTATTACTATTATTACCCATGTTCTTGTTGTTACCATTCTCCACCCTTCCTCCCTGGTAATTATTATTCTGATACCGATTACCATTGTTTCTTTGTTGGTTATTACCATTATATCTTTGCTGAGCATTATAATAGTTACCATTGTTACCTGCTTTGTACCCATTTTTATTCTGAAATACACTCCTATCTTCCACGTCGTCCAGCCGCTTTACCAATTCCAAGAGTTGCTCAACGGTGTCTATACCCTGTAAAGCAACTGCTTGTACTACCTCATGCTCAAAATGATTAGCTAACTGGGTAACAATGTCACACTCCTGGATCACAGGTTGTATATGTTTCAAGAAAGAATATTTCCGAATAACATAATTCTCTCTAGATGTAATGGAACGATATTTTCCAAAAGTAAGGTCATGTCTAATACGTCTTTGCTGAGTTTGTCCCCAGTACTGCCTAATAAACATGTTTTCTAATTCTTCGTACGACTGTACCTCATCAATTACCATATCGTACCATAATAACGCATAATCTCTAAGACACCCTCTCATGAAATGTAATTTCGACATATCATCATGAATACCACGAATATATGTCTTAATGGTTTTAAGAAATGCCATAGGGTTGTCTTTATTATACCCAGAAAATTTTGGTATATTTTCTGTGCCAAGTGATACCTGTTGCGACACCACACAAGGTGTAATTGTACCCTGTTCAACTCTTGTTTTCAAATTCTTAATCGTGTCTTGACAATTTAATGTCATATCCTGTAGCTTTAAAAGTGAATCTGTGCATGCTCCATATTTGATTCTACAGTCCTCGAATTTATTTGTTAGATTTTGAACATCTTTCTGAACTGACATGGCACTACTGTCCACCTTCAGTTCCAAGAATTGTATCTTCTCATCTTGTCCTCCAATCCTTTCTTCTATCTGTCTAAAATTTTCTCTCGCTACACCGGCCCTCTGATTCATTTCATCTATTAAAAAATTACTGCTATCCTTGCACTTCTTTTCATTTGCTTCAATTTTTTCATTGATCTGTGCCGTGCTTTGTTTCACATCTTCTTTTATTTTATTATTCATTGCAGACATTTCTATTCTACAAGCTTTAATTCTTTCATCAATCTTCTCATTCATCGACTTTACTACAGCTTGTATCTCTAATTTATTCTCATCCAGTTTCTTGTTTATATCTTCTTTATTTTCTTGAAACTTCTTGTTCATTTCAGTTTTATTTTCATCTAACTTTCTATTTATATCTTCTTTCATTTCTATCTTGTCACTTTCCAATTTACAGAAAAGTTTTTCAAATAGAAAATCAAATCTATCTCCGCCTGGCACTTCTTTTGTTTCAATTTTTACATTTTCAGTCACATTTTCATCCTCATCAAGAGGTATCGTCTTTTCTGAATCTGTCACAGAGGAAATGCCTTGTGGTTCCCTGTACGTTTCAAATAAATATTTGGTGTCCATACTACTTTCAGGATTTTCACCCTCGCCTTTATACTCAGACATATTTACTTTATCTGTCCTGGCACTTAAAGAGACTTATTTGTGGAGAAAAATAAATCAAAACTTGACAAAATTTTATTTGTGAATTATATTTATTAATTATTCAAATGCACCTAAAGGTGAAAGTACCTCCCTTTAATTATACAGCTATTTGAATATTAAATAATCAATTAATTTTTATCTAAACAGTTTAAAAATGTAGAAGTTTTGCCCCACTACGTTGGTCGCCATATATATTTGCTATGGAACGGCAAAACTTTTACACCATGAACATTGGGCATCATATCAATAATATGGAAATGTGAAATTGCTAATAAATTGTAAATATATTTGAAATGTAAATGCAAATGTTTTGCCCCACGACGTTGTGCGCCATATATATGCTGTGACTCTTACAAATTTATAGATATATAAAAGAAATTTAAATTATTTACTTTATGCGTAACTGAGAGTCAAGCACGCATCCTAGTGCTAGGCCTTATGCTAGACTATGATACGGTGAACTTTCTGCTGAAAGGTAGGTTAAGCAAAACATTCTACATGTAACTAGCTCAGTTTGAAAATAAATAGTTCTCTCAGGGGCAGAAAATATGACTTGATTCTCCTTCTCTTTAATCATCTCCAGGTCAGGTAAAGAAATAAAATACAAAATAAATCTTAACATCTAATTTATTAAAATAAAATAATCTTAAATGAATTCAAAAGTTTTAATCTACAAATATTTACACATCAAAAATCAATATTCAGTCATAATCCCAAATTTATACATCATAATCAATAAAAATACTACAAGAAATAAAGAATAAATGAAATCATCATGTCGTGCAAGCTTATATCTAAAATGTGAACGTGATTATTATTATTAATATTTGTCATAGATACATGTAAACAATCAAAAATTAGAAATAAATTAACCGTGATGAATTGTACTGGAATGTAAATAAAAGAAAATAAAATTGTGCGGTCTACTATTTGATAACAAAATATAGACATTAAGGAAGTGGCTTTGCCCTAATTAGTCCTGTCCGGCGCCTTTTCTCGCTCCCAACACAGTACCATCAGTAACAAATTCACACAGAAGAGTATCCCAAAGTTCCACCCTACGAGCATGTCATTTTCAGCTCGTCGGACGCAACCCGAACATACATCATCATGTGCACACCCCTTAAGGAATATATATATATTTTAATTAAATAAATAAAGTGAAATAAAACAATGTCTCTGCGTATTCAATAAATTAACTCAGCCCTGATTAGTTCTGCCTGGTGCCTTTTCTCGCTCCCAAACGCAGTACCACCAAGACCAATTCGTGTATATCAAATTCACCAGGACTCCATGCTATGAATTAAATAATGACATAATTCATTTCACACATCCCTGATGTATTATTCAACACGTTAATATTGAACACCCAAATACAACAAAATATACTTAATTCTCATATCAAAAAGAAATAATATATATATATATTAAAAGAAAATAAACTTTACCTTTTTCACGAAATTCCAATACAAAAAACACCACTACAAATAAAGAATTTGGAGACGCCACTATACACACATTTATAACAAATATTGTTTAATCACCTCAATTCTTCATACATCGTATTAAACTCATCCATAATTTTCAATAAAAGATTTTGTTCACTTAATATATATATAACCTATATACACATAAACAAAATTATTAGTTTCAAATATCCTTTGTAGGATGAATAAATTTAAAAGAAAAATAAATTATACGGAAAAGAAAATGATTATGTTATTCAAAGTTATCATTACAAATACTAGAGAGTTTTGTCATAACGTACGGCATAGTACCCTACATGCAAAACAAAAACCCTCTAGAAAGAAAAAAAAATAAAATGAAATTAAATAAATTCAAACACCGAGTTCATAAAAATAAAAGTATTTCATACATAGGTAGTTATTCGAATACATCTAAACATTTTAATGTAATGCGCGCAGCATGTTAAAAATAAAATTATTATAAGTGTAGAATCTTGTAAAAATTTTATAAGTATTGAAAATCTCAGAAATTATTCTAAGTCCGGATTTTAAAATAATCCTATTAAAAAGAAGGAGGGAGTGGTCTATTACCTACTTTTAGACTAGTTAATATTGCGGTTTTCACCAGCAATTGCCGAAATTTTTATCTGTCCGCGCTTTTATTCGTAAATTTCCTTACAAAAACGTACGGCAACTTTCGTTAAGCACGAATCCATCTCCCAAAATTGTATGTCGACGGTGCTGCTCTTATCGGTTGCATGAGGAAACAGCGTATTAATAATCCTTGCGAGAGGTAAACAAACATGTGACCATAAATCCGTCTATACATTATGACTCAGCCGAGCACCTGATAAACAATACTTTTTGTACCGGTCAGTCCTTGCCAATGCCAGACGTATTTGTGCGAGGAACACCTGCTCGATCCTTTTTACGTAGCATTTAATACGTCTTAAAATTATAACCTTATAAAATTTTTATTAAGATTCTCTTACTGTTTTACTTAAATAAAAATAAAGTTTTCATAATTATTAATACAGTAAATATTTATACACATCATGGTGAAAATGAATAAAATAAAAATTAATTTAAATAAAATCTTAAAGTGATCTTGATTATACTTATTTATTTACATATTATTATTTATTCAAGATCACTGCAATATGCAATATTGTACCCTTTTATTTTATGCAATTCGTAAATCTAATTGAAATCTTTGCATACACTTATAGTATTTTTCAAGTATGTTGCTGTTTCTTTACTGAAATATTGTGTATATGATGACAGTGAATGTTTAGTAGCGGAAGTTACAGATCGAGCGGACGTTGCAGATAGACCCTCCATTGCACAACCTACGATACCTCCAATCGAAGACCTCCCATCAACCAGCACACTACAACCTATTGCTCGTAAATCACAAGCTTCTCCAATACAGAGTGATAGACCACAGTCCAGCGACCTTTTTTTTTTTGATTAGTAGGTAACAGGCTGAATTTTCGTGAGTTGCTTCATTTTGACGAGACGCCCAACTTTTCCCTCTGCGAAAATTCGCGGTAGTGGTAGCTAATAAACTGCACATGGGTCATATATGTCGATTGGGTGATTGTTCAAATTTTATTACTAACCGTTAGTGTTTTAGTTAAATCTGGAAATAATTTGATAAGAAACACAAAAAAACATTTGTCCTACAAAATCGTTGGTTAGAACGAAGCGTCCCCCACCCGCAACATGTACAAAGAACTAGGTCACAAAAAATGATTACTAACCAGCTGACTTTTTTACTATTGCTTAATAAATGTTTTTAAAATGAAATGTCTACATTGTCCTACAAATTGAATGGTATGTTTTTCCAGTCCTACGCTCCGAAATTGTCAAATCCACGGTAACACTTTTCTCATTACTAACAACCTAATTCTGTTCTTTTTCTCTTGGGAATAAACTGTAGAACACGACTTTACTAATGTCCTACAAAAAAAGTGGTAAATATTGATAAAAAAAAAATAAAAACTGTCGCTTAAATTTGAAACATGCGGGCACTGGCCCCAGCTAGTCTAGGCCATAAACGTACATAGACGTAATGCTATGATTTTGTATCATCTATTCATATGAAATATTACGAAGCTCAAATTTCAAAGAAAAATTTGTAGAATTTTTAATTGAAGATTGGACAAGAGATGAGTTTGTTACGTTAATTATAGGAAAGACTGTTAAACTGAATTACGACCAGTGCAATGTTTATGAGGTGTCTGGTGAAAATATAATAAAAAGAGCGATTGACTATAATCTTTCTTGTTATCACGAAGAAGCTGACACCAAAATTGTTTTCCATATTTGCCAGTTTAACGCCAATTATCGTGTGCGGGTGCATTGTACGGATTCTGATATACCTGTGATAATGTTAGCGAATTTTAAATACCTGAAAAACAAAATTGAAGTAATTATTAATTTAAGTACAGGTAAAAAGAAATTGTACCTTAACATCAATGAAATTTATGCCAAGCTTGGAGAAAAATTATCTTGTTCTCTCGCTATATGCCATATTTTTACGGGGAACGATTATAACCCTGCTTTCTATGGGAAAGGAAAAAAGAGGCCATTTAATATCTTAAAAAAACACAACATTTCAAGAAGCTTTTATGCAACTCCTACAAAGTGGACGTACTGAATTAACAAAATCGAGCGAGGTATTCCAAATCATTGACGAAAATGAAGAAATTTTAAAAAAGAATATCGTAGGATGTGATGCCTCTAGTTTACCACCAACGAAACAAGAATTGTTGCAGCAAATCAAGAGAACGCAATACATCTGCAGTGTATGGTGTAATGCATACATGCGCAACCCCACCGAAAAAACACCAGAAAATTATGGATGGACAATAATTGATGGCAAATACGAATATTATTGGTTTGATGGTCCTCAAAGTCCATCTTTTGATGAATTATCTTCGGATTGCCAAGGTACCCTTTCAATCCCTTTTTCACTTATTGATTATTCTGAATTTTTTTTGAATTTTAATACAGTCAGATAACATAAAAGGATGAAAATGATAGTTGCCTCGATGATATAGAGCAGGAGAATGATGTTTCAAGTGACGAAGATGAAGGGTCGACGGATGATTCTGATCAAGATTGAATTTTTTTATACGCAAAAATAACAATTTTGTTTTTATTTTTTATACAATAGAAAAGATTGGGTCAACTATGAAAAGTATGCGTATTTTTTTTCTATTAAAAGAAGATATTTTCATGATCATTTTTTTTATAGTTTTCCCACTTTTTTCAGAAACTTTTCAAATAAATTATGTTACTTTTTAAATTAAAACAAACAATTAAACATCAAAATTAATATTACATTAGAACTATAAAGAACATTTTTCGGTTTTATAGTCGAAGTTTTAAGAAAACATAAAAGTGCGTGAAAAATTCAAAAATTCGCAATGAATGTAAATTTATATATTAGGGTTTAAAATCACGGGAAAAACTTCTTGATAATCTGAATGTATGTGCAAAATTTAGTAGATATCAGAATTCTGCTTAAGTAATAAAAGTATATTAATTTCTCAAAACCGCAATTATAAAATAATTCGTTATTTAAAATAATTTTTGTCGGACTAGTGTTACATACCATTTTTTTTGTAGGACACTATTTTAGTTGGCCAGAGAATAGAACAACCTATCATGTGTTATCTTTGTCCTCCTTTTAGTAATGAGAAAAGGGTTACAGTGGGACTGACAATTTCGAAGCGTAGGACTGGAAAAACATACCATTCAATTTGTAGGACAATGTGGACATTTCATTTTAGAAACATTTATTAAGCAATATGACCTCGTTATTTGCACATGTTGCGGGTGGGGGACATTTCGTTCTAACCAACGATTTTGTAGGACAAATGTTTGTTTGTGTTTCTTATCAAATTATCTCCAGATTTAACTAAAATACTAACGGTTAGTAATAAAATTTGAACAATCACCCAATAGACATATATGCACCCATGCGCAGTTTATTAGCTACCACTACCGAGAATTTTCGCAGAGGGAAAAGTTCCGTCAAAACGAAGCAACTCACGAAAATTCAGCCTGTTAGTAATCAAAAAAGAAAAAGGTCGCTGGACTGTGGTCTATGATCTACCTTATTCCTTTCTATCACCGGAAATAGCGAGACCATACCCAAAAGTTCTAATATCTGAAAATTTTACGAAGAAAGGTTGGCAAAAAAGGAATCAATCTGAAGTTTTAACAACCTCGCCGCAGTGATAAACAAAATAAAAGAAGCACATATGGAAAAACTAAGAAATGAGAGTTTAAAACGAAAGATAAATGAACAAAAAACAAGATAGAGCAGAAAAAGAAATTATTCGAAGAACTTTATCAATCTGCCAGTGAAAGTGAATGTGATATTTCAGATTTAACAGACTCGGATGAAGTTGGTATTTTAAGAGTTTGCGATTATAAAGGCAGTCAGATATATCGTTGACCAGATAGAAACTGTTGTTGATCCTAATGAAATAATTGTAATTTTTTTAATAAATGTGCGTAATAAATTTGTATTTCCAAAAGTCAAAGATGAAACAGCAATAACGAGAGAAGATATTGTTAGAGTTCTTTCATTACCTATGACTACCGGTGGTTGCGCTAGATTACAAAGTACATACGTACTAATTTAATGTCGATTTCAGTAATTATAACGTAGTCTAATATGTTTGTTTAAATATTTTGCAAAAATGTTACATATTCAAATAGTATTAGAATTACAAAGTAATTGCCACTATTACCCATTACTGTGGCCACTGCACCCCGTGTATGGGGTACAATGGCCAGGTTTTCAACTATACCGCAGTCAACAAGTTTTAATTTCTGTTTATACTTCTATCCCATGCAGAAGATGACCTTCTAATATGCAGCGATGCCTGCTTGACAACAGTGGTGGGAGAATCGACTCAGTGCCGGGGGATCCTCACATTTCATAGAAGCGTTTGCCGAGATTACTTGGCAGCCTAGCTATATGTTTATCTTTAGCTTATTTCGTCGTGCTCTTTTCCTCTTTCTACTTTCGTATCAGAAATTAAAATTTGTCGACTACGGTATGTAAAACTGTGTTCTTCTTGTTCACTATTCATAATACGCATGTAGTAAAATGTTGTAACATTTCACAATGTGTGTTAATTTTACCTGTAGTGTAAAATTAAATTGCAACAAGTCGCCACTGTGCCTCGCGCTCCCCTACACTAATGAACTTTAGCAGAGTATGAATTTAAAACTACCGGTAAATGAATTATATTTCAACATGTTGATAAAATAATAGTTACATAGGATATCTATGTAACTATGATCTTTCGTAAATGAAATATTTATGCCTACACGGTTCTGTTGACAGAATAAATGAAGACGTTTTCAAGTGGCCAATTTAACATAAAAATGTGTAAATCGCAATGCGTAGGCACATCAATTTTAGACACATGTCCATGACTTTATGGATGTATTTAATTGATTATGAAATGAAATGTAATTTAGAAATCTTCATGTTATTTAATTGGCAATTTGGAGACACCTTTCTTTTAGGAACATAGGCGCGCCACAATATTTTATTTACAAAATAAAAAGTATTGCATAATAGTATGATCATTCATAGATGCAACTATAACCTTGTCAATATAATGAAATATATTTAAAAGTCTGTAATGTTTAATCCAAACTCTCTTATTACAAAATCTGTACCAGCTTGAATTCATTTTAAGAAATTTATATCAATAAACTAATCAACTTTAACAGAAAAGAACTTAAAATTACATGTTATAAATCCTATTTCATCATATTTGCAAGGTTAATAGTTATATATGTGCATGGCCGTATGGTTACATGATGTAAATTAAATATTTAGTCTCGATTCTGGCGATAGAAAAAAATCAGGAACATATCTTCATGTTGCCAATTTGTTCATTTGAAAATTTCTAAGTGGTGCCTAATTCCTATACCATTTAATAAATAAATTAGTTATAGCTGGTATCACACGGCCTTAATGCGATAACTCGGGATGTAATATGAAATTATACTTATTTATGATAAACTAGGAATATTTTATAAAATTTAAAGCCATAAATAAGGCAGTTTCGTATTTTTCTATCATCTTTATAGGATTTAGCGCAAGCAAACATATTTATAGAGAATACACGTTCATATGTCTTTATTTGATTTGAAATATCTCGCCAACAGAAATAAAGAGTATTTCAAATATTGCAGATTATGAAACCTTATTAATTGGTGTATTTAATTTAAATGCTAATATTATAGATTAGAATAAAATTTATAAACATATATTACTTTCTTATACGTAGTATAAGGAAGTATTGTAATGATGAATGTTTTCGACCTCGAGATTTTTGCAGATGTGATGAGATGTGTGTGTGATGATAACTGATTAGATATTCAGCAAAATTGGCAGTGAAAAAATCGAAATTTGCCAATATTTCGTCAACTACTAAGTTTAGACAAATTTGTAAAGAATTCATATGTACTTAAAATTGAAATTGTGAACAATTTTATTAAAAAAGTTTTTCGAAATTCCTACCGGAAGTAGGTCTTTTATTCTTATCGAAAATCAGTTTTTTTTTTTTTTCAAATATTTTGCAAGTCATGCTTTTTAGACAGGTACGTTACGAGTATAAAAGTATTTAGAACTTAATTTTCAATATCTTTTATAAAAATAAATTTCAAAATTCGGACCGGAAGTAACACTTTTATACTTACCGAATAGCGATTTTTTGCAAATATGTCATAAATTATGCATTCAGTATATATTTAACAAGAATCCAAAAGTATTTAGAGCGAGATTTGTAATATTTTTTATATAAATAAAATTTCAAAATTCGGACCGGAAGTAGCACTTTTACTCTTAGCGAGTAGCACTTTCTATCGAATATTTCGCCAAATATGCATTCTATAGAGATTTATTAAGAGAATAGAAGTACCTAGAATAGGAGTTTGAATAATTTTTGTACAAAAAAAATTCTTAAAATTGTATGATCTGAAACACTCATACGTATAAGAAAGTCGTGTGGTGGTCACCTTGCGTTTGAGCGATGGAAACAAAGATCCTAAAATGCAACTATAATCATATCGGAGGATGTAAACATTAAGAAACTTCAAAATTGGATTTATTTATTCTAAAAGGTAACGAAGGTACAACTGCTTTTTTCAAACAATGTAAATGTTAAAATTGTTAGCAAATAAAAATATCTTGAAAATTAGTTAGAGCTAGAATGATGTTTCATTTTAGTTTTGATCAAAATGTATTGTAACCTTCAGAAATGAATTTATATTATTGACTTGAATTGATATAATTGTACTTTTAGTGTCCTTTTTTTTATTCAAGGACAACAACTGTACGTTTGTGATGACTTCAAGAATTCGTAATGTTGTCCACTGTGTAAAATGTACTTAGAAGTTGGAGAGTATATTAATACTTGGTCCTGCATACATGCAGATACTTCATTAAAAAGCTATAATCAAATTTTGCAACTTTTCTGTAGAGTTTGTGTTTCCACCATAAGGAAGGTCTCTAATGAGAATATGTTTTTCAAAAAATGCGGAGATGATATAAATTGTTCAGAAATGGTAATTTTTTCTTCATGACAACGTTGTCTTTTATTGTAGTCAACTCAAAAAAAAGATTATAACTTGTCCCACTATATGAAAAATCCAGTTCGACTGCAATGCCAAGAAATTTGGACTTTTCCCTAATTTTTGATACACGTTGTATATTAGAGAAACATCCTGTGTTTCAAGACAAGGAAAACGTCAATGAGTCATTTTTATTAGGATCAATCAGAATTCTAAACCAACAATTTTTTTTACTATGAAAACTTGACCAAATTTCAAAATTCGGACCGGATGTAACACTTTTACTCTTACTGAATAGCGATTTTTTGCAAATATGTCATAAATTATGCATTCAGTACGTATTTAACAAGCATACAAAAGTATTTAGAGCGAGATTTGTAATGTTTTTTGTATAAATGAAATTTCAAAATTCGAACCGGAAGTAGCGCTTTTACTCCTAGCGAGTAGCACTTTCTTTCGAATATCTCGCCAAATATGCATTCTATAGAGATTTATTAAGAGAATAGAAGTACCTAGAATAGGAGTTTGAATAATTTTTGTACAAAAAAATTCTTAAAATTGTATGATCTGAAACACTCATACGTATAAGAAAGTCGTGTGGTGGCCACACCTAATTTTTTCTCAGGAAATAAGTTTATATTCAATTCCGAATCATTTTTTAAGTCCGTTAAAATTCCTAAGTAACATACACACTAAAAGCGACTTATTTTAAAACTAATAAAAACTAATTTTAGAAGAAGTGAGACGAAGCTGATTCAAGAAATGTGGTAAATAATTACTAGAGACTGGATTTTATGCAAAATGCATATTTGTTGTTTTTTGGTATATCCCTTCTATACTGTGTACTTATCCATTTTCCACCCTCAGAATACGTCTTTTACCATTTTTTTTAGTGCATATAATGCATATTTGGACACTTTACCATAACTGCATATGCACGTACATATTTCATAATTATTTTGCATATTTATGCATATATTCGCCATTTTCATAAGAACTATAATAAAATCTGATATTTAAAGATATTTAATTTGTTTGTATAAACGTGAAGGGGTTGCATTTCTTCAACTTTGCATTAATGACTCATTAAAAGTCCATCTCATTAATAATGGACTTTCCCAAAAATAGGATTTAGCTGTACTGATAATCAGTTTACAGGGCAATTAGAACTTACGTAAGAAATCCTTTTCAGAAATGTAGGTATTAATGCAGGTATATTATACCGTACGACTAATATCAATATAAGAAAAAGAAATAATTTCCTTCATAGTTTGTTCATTCGTAAACGTGTTAAGGTCTGTGCTATTTGGTGAAACAAAAGTGAATTAAAAAGTTTTGAAAATGCCGAAGATAGATAAAGCGAAGTCATCTTCATAAAAAATTGGATAAGTGATTGCAGTGCACTAAAAATTATTGACGAAGAAAGTGTTTTGTGCACACTCTGCGACAAAAGGGTAAGTTGAATTTTGAAATATTTTGTCAATAACAAGTTCTACAATTATGAGATTTTTTTTTGTGTTCATAAATATAATGAAACAATTTCATAATAAATTATTATTAGATATGTTTAATTTTATGTTCTTTAAACCTAATATATCTTTGTAATATTTCTTTGTCATAAACATCAAAATAACCAAAATCAATCAAATTTAAACAACTGGAAAACTTTACAAAACCAGTCAATTTATTTTTCTAGTTTTTGTAGTAATATAGTAATTAATAATAATTATTATAACTGAATGTTAAAAATATATATTTGTTACACAGATTACCTGCCAGAAGAAATTTCAAGTAGTGCAACATTTGAACACAACATTTCATCAGAACAGGGATTCTGAAAATTTGAATAAACCGCGGCAGCAACTTTTGGAGGAAAGTTGTCTCAATAATTCGAAGAATCCACAAGAAGCATTTTCCAAAGATTTGTGTAATCTTTTTGTGGGTTGTAATATTCCTTTACATAAATTGGACAATCCGATATATCAAGAATTTGTGAAAACTTATTGCAAAGCCGATGATAAACCCATTTATGTACCCAGTTCCTCAGCTCTACGCTATCTTTAAATGATGGTGTTGGCATTGTAAATGATATTGAAGAGAAAATTGGAAAAGTTAACGGATTGACTGGAAAAAGAATTAAAGAAAAATTAGCCGCAATTCTAAGCAAAAATGGAGGTTTTGTTACATTAAAATCTATAAATAATGTAATTAATGGCAATTTTAATGAAGACATTAATATAAGCCCCTCATTAATACCTAGTTTTAAGAATGCACCGATCGCATCTTGCGATGTTGAAAGAACATTTTCCCAATATAAACATATACTTACAGATCGTAGACATAATTTAACTATGGAAAATTTAAAGAAATATATGGTTATTTAT
The DNA here is from genome assembly GCA_963170755.1 of Amphimallon solstitiale. Lineage (NCBI taxonomy): Eukaryota > Metazoa > Arthropoda > Insecta > Coleoptera > Scarabaeidae > Amphimallon > Amphimallon solstitiale. The sequence continues at coordinate 124,565,394 of OY720678.1, read as the reverse complement.
TGTAATATATAATTTGTAAATACGACAATTTTTTGTAATAAATAAATATACAATTTGTAAATACGACAAATGAATTTTAATTTCCTAAAACATAATAAGTAAATAAATGCACATCATAAGTGCATATTGCATATTCGGCATATTGTAAGTGCATATTTAGGGATTTTATTAAATGCATATCGCATGCATATTTGGCAAACTTTTTAGTGCATATTTTCCAGTCTCTAATAATTACACATGCAATAATTGCTAGTACTACTTCAAGTTTTATACGAACACGAATAAAACAATAGGTAAATCCCTGGCGATAGTCCTGTCCTAATACAATTTTACAGTTTTATCAATAAATAAATAAATAGAAAATTAATCAATGCACTTACCATATTATACAAATATCGTACACAACAAATGCAAGTAATAAAACTTAAAAAGGAAAGAATAATGAATGAAAACGGAACTGATATTGAAAACGAGCTTTTAACGTAAATAAAATAAAACACTGAAGATCGCGCACAAAGTAGTGTTAACACTGTTAGATGAGGATACCTGCACAATGAACAAAAGTTAAAGTTTCCCTCCTAAGACAACATCACTGTTTCGTGTATGAACACACGCTACACGAAGTTAAGGATCTTTCAGATGGACATGTTAAAAGTATATCTACACAAGTTTGTCATTAAAATTATGCATATGAGCATCGAATTATATTTTGGATGTGATCGGTATGGCGCGGCAATTGTAATTTTATCTAAATGTGAAAGTTATAATCTGTTCTAGGTATTGTACTATAAACATATTTAATATACACAACTGTGATCGGAAGCAGGTATTAATTTCCTTAAAGGAGGAAGGCTATACAAAGTATCAGATTACAAAGGTTCACAATTGTGAGCTTCCTTATTTGAAAAAATGAGGCGTGGCCACCACACAACTTTCTTATACGTATGAGCTACTACTACACAATTTTAAGAATTTTTTTTACACAAAAATTATTCTAAGTACTTCTATTCTCTTAATAAATCGCTATAGAATACACACTTTGCAAGATATATAAGAGTAAAAGTGTTACTTCCGGTCCGAATTTTGAAATTTCATACTACGTATAAGAAAGTAAAATTGAATTTTGCCAATATTTCGTCAATTACTAAGTTTAAACAAATTTATAAAGAATTCAAATATACTCAGAATTAAATTTTGAGAAGAATTTTATTAAAAAAGTTTTTCGAAATTCTTACCGGAAATAGGCCTTTTACTCTTATCGAATATCAGTTTTTTGAGAATATTTCGCAAGTTATGGTTTTTAGACAGGTACGTTACGAGTATAAAAGTATTCAGAACTTACTTTTCAATACCTTTTGTCTTAAAAAAATTTCAAAATTCGGACCGGAACACTTTTATTCTTATCGAATAACGATTTTTTGCAAATATGTCGTAAGTGATGCATTTTATATATATTTATCAAGAGTACAAAAGTATTTAGAGCTGGATTTGCAATGGTTTTGATATACATGATATTTTGAAATTGGGACCGGAAGTATCAGTTTTACTCTTAGCTTGTAGCACTTTTTTTCGAATATTTTGCAAAGTATGCAATAAATTTATTAAGAGAAGAGAAGTACTTAGAATAGGATTTTGAATAATATATGATAAAAAAATCTGAAAATTCTATAATTTGAAACTCTAATACGTATAAGAAAGTAGTGTGGTGGCCTCACCTCATTTTTTTCATCGTCACAGCTGTATGCGAATGTGTTAGGTACATACAGGCTGATTGATTTCTGAGTAGGTAGGTTTAACTTTGTGAAAGTTGATAGATTTTGTGATTGTAATGGACCCAGAGAGAAACCGCAGATATATACAAATGAAATACAAGACACTGTGACTTTATGTTTTTAACTCTAGCACCTTTATTTGAACTCGCTGAGAAAAACTATACTCAAATCGCTGAACAGATTCAGTGATGCGTATGCACACAAGCACATAAAATTATTCAAGTATCAATATTTGTAAAATAGTTATTGTCGTAGTATTTGACATAAGAAATTGTGCATATTGAAATGAAAACAGAATAAATGTAATCAAAACAGAAACAAATACGTAAAAGTAAATAAACACCTGCGATTTGTGACACTATTACAGTTTGCCCAATCCCTAATGTAAACAGTATTTACCGCCGACCGTTTTTATGCATAGGATGCCTTCCTTGATCACGTTGTGATCAAGCACTTCTATTACTGAATCTCCTCGGCGATTCTAGTACTCTTAGGGACTTTTCGTATACTTAATAAGGTTTATATGGTATTGTCACTGCAGGAAAAATAACCATGAAATAAACACAAAAACGAATCTAATAATGCCAAATATTATATCTTTTTAAGAAAAAAGTTAATAATTTGAAAAATGCTTATTGGGATGTTTGCTATTTTGTAGAAATTATAATCTGGAAGCGACAGCGGAATGTTTCATTTCATAGATTTTACATTTTGTATAGTAATGTTACTAAATAATATTGTGGGAAATTTGAAAAATGTTTACTGGGTTAATATAATTACTGTGACTTACATATATACCTTTATACGTAAAACGTATATGCATATATGCATGTGTTTGAGATACACACATACATTAAGTGCTATTGTCGACAATCGAACGCACAGACACCGGTGTTTCGACCTATGAGGTCTCATCAGTGTGCGTGGAGATTCTCGACAATAGCTTCAAGACTTAAATCGCTGCTTATATCATTTTAGCGTGTTAAATGCAGTGAGAGTATCACAGCGACATCTAACATCCAAAAGATGACACAGGGTGTTAGATGTCGCTGTGATACTCTCACTGCATTTAACACGCTAAAATGACATAAGCAGCGATTTAAGTCTTGAAGCTATTGTCGAGAATCTCCACGCACACTGATGAGACCTCATAGGTCGAAACACCGGTGTCTGTGCGTTCGATTGTCGACAATAGCACTTAATGTATGTGTGTATCTCAAACACATGCATATATGCATATACGTTTTACGTATAAAGGTATATATGTAAGTCACAGTAATTATTTACTGCTTGATGTTAGTTTTAACATCCATGTGTTCACACTTTTCATTTTCGGTTAATATAAAGTTAAACTTATGCTGTAGGAAAACTTAAAAAAAGCTTACCCTAACTTAGCAAAAATTGCGCCGAAATATTGATGTATTGTAGCCACTTCAGTGCCATCAGAAAGGCTATTTTCAAACGCTGGACAAATTTTAACTCAGCAAAGGAACAGACTGAAAGGGCATCGATTATCGCAATTACTAATTCTTCAAAATTGTAAAGCAGATATGTTTAAATTTTTTAAAGATTATTATTTTTAATTTGTTTTATACCACTTGTATTTTCATTGGGTTTTTTTAAATTTTGGAGTAAATATATATTTAAGTTAAAGATTTTATTATTTGTTACTAATAAACGACTTGAAAAGCCACAAAGAACTTTTATTATAAACATGAAAAAAATATTGATATCAAGGAATATCGATATTCTTAATTCGATATTTGTTTAAAATCGATTTTGATTTTTTGATACATTACATTTGATTCTAATATCGATATTTTGGAAATGTTGCGCATCCTATTTGTCACCAAACCTATAGGTACTTTTGAAATCGCCCTCGTATATCTAGACATAGTTTAAACAAATTGATAATACTTATTAATTTTATTGCAGGTTCTTGCTAATGATCATACAAGACGTTTTATTAAACGCAAAATGTAAAACTAAGACATTTATATTTTATTCCCATTATGAATGGTATTTTAGTTTTCCCGCTTCTCAGTTACGTTCTTGTAAAAAGCAGGATGACAACTAAATATTTATGTATTTCACGCTAGCACATTCTTTTATATTTCGATAATTAAAGTAAATAAACTTAACTTATCGTAAACTATGCTTATGATTAGCAATTTATAGACAGAACCTACAATAAAGTCCTACATAATATACATACATACTGTGATTTTTATGTAGCCCAATTTGGGTTTCGCATATTGTGATAGTGGCTAAGCATCGTCTTATTTCAGTCTTATTTACGTGTTGCGGTGCCTTGTGGGTCTGTCCGTGAGATTATGGGTAATTTCCCAAGATTCATTGCTTTTTGATTACTTTTCAGTATTTTTTTGCTATCTGAATTTTTTTTGTAATACATATTACCATAACAGTTTAATTAACGTAAATACAAACATATTAGAAAATATTACGTATTCTAGGAGCCATGTTTTCGTCTAAATAATAATCAATATATCTACTAACTTCTATAAATGTTGTTTTTAATAATAAAGTTATGATTTAGATGTAGGTAATAGTGAAGAGCCCATCTATCAGTATTACACAATAGTAGATGATCAACTTGTTGGTGTAAAAGAAGAAGACGAGGACAAGTCAGTAATATATCTTACATTTGGACAAAATGGATTTGAAGATGATGGTGAATTGTCGCAAACTACAATCCTTACAAGTACAGCAGATGAAACTCCCACCGTCGATATACCAAATTTTAAGGTGATATCATTTGCAGATGGTCAAATATATGTTACTGATGAAAATGGTACATTTTTTTAAATTTACGTTAACACATACTAACTATTCAATTTGTACTTGCAGAAGAAAATTTAACAGCTGTACAACCAGAAATTTTGTGTCAAGATGAAAGTATGTTGTCAACTACAAATGAACTTGCAGAAGAACCAGAAGATAACGATGGTACATAATATTGTAGAAATTGTATTAAATTTGTATTATCCAACATGTTTTATAGAGGAATTCCAAGAAATTAAATTGGAAGATGGTACATCTGCTATTATTGGCAAAAACTTATGGAGTTCCATAATTGAAAATGCCAGGATGAAAACACAAGATATGAGGAAAAGAAAGAAATATCCATGCATGTATGTTGGATGTGATAAAGTATACACTACTGCACAACATTTAACCGTAAGAAATATATATCGATTTCGATTTAAATATCATAAATGTGTGTATTATTGACAGCTCATGCATTTCATAAAATTCTCATTCTTAATCAACTCAATATATTTAGAGATGAACAGTAAACTGTTCTGCTTTCAGCTAGCTCTTGTGGTCCATGTATTTATTGATTTTTGATGTTAATATGTATGCAACAAAGTAGACAGGTGTATCTGTAGTGGTGTAATACCATGAAGTGCTATTTATTTATTATACAATATGGCTATTAGTGCATTGTATCTATGTAATATGACAATGCTTTTATATATTTTTCAAATGTAACATGGGCATATAAGAGCTATTCCTTGTATTATTCTGTAAACCAAATTAGCGCCATCTAGTCGACAAAAGCTAAATTATAAAATATAGGAGACAATCTTCGATTCTAGCGATGTCCGAACGTTAGGTCAAAAAATGCAGTCGTGTTTATTCGTTCATTCAGGCGGTAATTTACGTTCTTCGTGGGAATGTTAAAATTAATGAATTTGTGGGTTATGTTTTTTAATGTCGTTCAAAAATTGCAACAAGAAAACAAATACCTAATCCCCAGAATATTTTTTTTAAATAGCTAATTTTCACTAAATACTTTGACAGTTGTTGTTTCATGTAGTACTTATATACCTAAGTAAGTTATAGTACATAATTTTATCTTCAGATTGTGACATTTATTTTAATTTTTGAATTAATTTAAGCATGAATACATTTTGTACATAGCTGCCAATCATTTTATAGACTATACAATAAAAATAAACAATTTTTTATATTTCCAAAATCAGAAGCTAATAACAAGATGGAACAAAACCGTGAATATGTCCAATTCATTGCCTTCGAAATTAAAAAATGTTTCAATATGTGAGAAACATTTTAGTCATAACTTTTTTACAAACATCTAGAAAAGTAGACTTAAATATGCTGTTCCTAAATTTCGAACAAGCAAATCTTAATATAGAGAAGAATGTCCCTTTACATCCGAAAACTAAAATGAACATTCAACAAAATTATCTCCCAAGTACATATTTGATTGCATTAAAGTTGGTAGTCTTTCTGTTCTTAGGTAGGTACAGTTGACCCTATTTAAATCAAATTCTTATAGGGCATTTTAGTTTGTTTGAATTAGAGAGAGTTTGTGTTAGACAGAATAAGAAGAAAAATAATAAAAGTGTGTGTAAACTATAAAAGGCATATATTTATAATGAAAAAAAAGAGGTGCGGCCAAATTATACAGAAGTTGTTTTAAATACGTTTATCTTCTGAAAAAATTAAACCTTTGAGTGAACTTTAGGTCCGAATTTATGAGAATTGTTTCTACATAAAATTATTCAAAATCCTACTCTAAGTACTTTTTATCTCTTAATAAATCTCTATAGAATGCATAATTTACGAAATTTTTGTAAAAAAATCGCTATTCGGTATGAGTGATAGTGGTACTTCCGGTCCGAATTTTGAAAATCTTTTCATACAAAAAGTATTGAAAATCAAGCTTTAAATGCTTTTATACCCATTATGTATTTGCCTAGAAAGCATGACTTGCGGGATATTCGCAAAAAAAAAACTAAGTTTCGATAAGAGTAAACGAGCTACGAGGTAAGCCCCAGAAGTTTCCGGTAATGATAGAAAGCAAATATTGGCAGTTTTATGTAGCGCCATCTTCTGTGAAATAGTGGTAAAAATTTTAGACGCATATTTGTCTCAATCGCGTAGCAACAGTGGTATGTGTTGGTCGTGCTGCATTATTTTTCATAATGATAAAAATTGAATACCCAGCAGTGACTAGATTTCTGGAAAAAGAAGGTGTTTATCCTGAGGATATTAAACAACGTTCTGTCCCTTCTCTTTCCACTGTAAAAGAATGGGCAAAATAATTTCATTTGGGCCGAGAAAGCGCATAAGACGATCCACGTGCCAGTCGGCCAGTTGAGGCTCACGGCGAAAAACATCGACATCGTCAGGCAGGCTATGTTGCAAGACAGGCGTTTGAAGGTCAAAGAATTATCAAAATTATATGGTCTTTCTGATACAATCATATGACAAATCCTTCATGAACACCTTAATATGAATACGGGCAGTGCGAGGTGGGTCTTCGTGGGTGCAACGATTATTATCAGTAATTCAGAAACAACAACGCGTGAAATGTTGTGAGCAGTGTTTAAACCTCTGTCGCTACACCCAAGAACAATTTCTTCAATCCATTGCTACAGAAGATGAAACTATGGTTCTATACTATGATCCCCTATCGAAAAGCTAATCAATGGAATGGCGAAGACCTGCAGAAAAACAGCCAGGGAAAGCAAGGGTGACTCAATCAAGAAAGAAGCTCATGGAAATAATCTATCTTTAGGAATTCAAAAGAAGCTTATTGATTTTAAAGAAAGCAATACATTAGTTATTGCACAATACAACGCCACTTTATTGCATAAATTGCGAGTCGTAATCAAAGAAAAGAGGCGTAGAATGTTGCGCCGTACTGTTGGCATTCTGCACGAGATTGCTCCTGCGACAATGTCCATATGGTTACAATTACACAGGCTGCTGTGGTTTTGTAAAACTTGCACCCACCTTACAGTCCAGATCTCGCCCCCAGCGATTATTTTTGTTCTCCGAACTGAAGAAACACCCTCGAGGAAGAAAATCTGAGAGTGAGGAGGAACTGCAAGAAACGGTTTTAAACAATTTTGCAGATAAAACTCCAGAGTACTTTTCTGATGGTATTAAAATGTCAATTTCAAAATTCACAAAATACATTGAATTACACGGAGATTAGATTGAGAAATAATTATTTTGTTTTATTTCTATCCCTTTCAGAATATAGCCTGGCTGCAAACTTCTGGCCCTTACCTCGTACTTCCGGTAGGAATTTCGAAAAACTTTTTCAATAAAATTTTTCTAAAATTCATTTCTGAGTGCATTTGAATTCTTTATAAATTTGTTTAAACTTTTTCACTGAAGTAAACTACTACTTCCGGTCTACCGATTTTACTGAAAATCTATTCAGATCACAAGACGGGAGGGGTATACTTCTAAATATATAATGTGAAATTGATAACTTCAGCAGTTTGAGCGCTCTTGTTGTCACACACAGAGAGAGAGCGATTTTTTTAAAAACACTTAATTGTTTTTTTTTATTAATTACAATATTAAAAATAAATAAGAAACAAAATAGCTATACAATTCATTAACCTATAGTTAGATATGCAACCTGTTATACATTAGTTACGCCTAACTCTAGGATGTCGCTACTATCGGACGTGTCTCCAAAAACATATTTACTTTTGACAGTAGTCTGACTATAATTAATTATTTGTGTTGTATTTTGACGTTTTTTTAACCGAAAGATAGCGTATTTCGTTACAAGGTTTACAAAATGACAGCTTGTAGATGCCTTGTTCTCTATCTTCTAAAGCTTGTTTTACATTTCCGATTTATTGAACTTAAAGTTGAAGGTCGCCAAGATCTTGAAATTGACAGATGTGAATAGTCGACTTGGCGTCAATTTTGCCTAAGTTCCAGAAATTTAACTTAAAGTTGATAGATGTAAAAAACCTTTCTGAAGTGTCAGTAATGTAATACAATATGCATAATATTAGTTGTACTTTATTTTTCAATACCAATATAATATTTTTGAAGAAATAGTTGCATGCTTTTCTAGTATAAAAAATTCTGTTATGTGGTACAAGTACAGTTGGTATAATTATTTAAATTTATATAGGTCCATATACGGAGTCACACCGGAGTTAAACCATATCATTGTACTGAAGAGGGTTGTGGTAAATCCTTTACAAAGGGGTATTCTTTGAAAGCTCACATACGAACTCATACTGGCGAAAAACCTTACGCTTGTACTGCTTGCACGAAACAATTTAAAACATCAGGAGATCTGCAGAAACACATCCGTACTCACACAGGTAAATTTACTCATATTATTCTTGGAAATTAAGATAAAATTAATATTCCTTGATAAATTAACAAATATAGGACTCACAAACTCTGCTACTCAGATTCGAGTCATACCTAACTTGTAAAAAATAATACATAAAATCTTGTTATTATATATTAAGAACTTTTTCTATATCAGAATATGTACCATAATATTTAAATCATCAACTTATCTATTCTTAATATTCATAAATGCGAATTCGAATCGTTGCTATTTACCGATTATATGAAAATCTTCCTTGTTAGTTAATGCCTGAGTGTGACTATAGAGTACAACGGCGTGTATCCGTAACAGATTTGAGGCTTTTATATGATAATAGATTCTTCTTAACAAATTCCTATAGTATACTTGGGTTATTTCTCGAAACTGTAAAGATTACAGAAATTGTTAGCTTGCGATACATCTCGTTTATTATGTCATTTGGAGTATAATAATAACTAGCTAATGGAGAAAGTGCCTCGAAAGGAGCAGAAAAAAGGTGAATATACTTAAAAGAGTTTAGTAGCAAATAGAACCTTATGCAGCTTATACTACTCGTGGGACGGGTAGACGCAAGGGGGTGTGAGTAGGTGGAGGTAGACGATATTCGGTTCTGTCACAGCGCTTCGGTTTTATTCACAGATTCTGTCATAGATAAAGGAATACTATAGATGGGAAACATAATGTATAAAAAATGAGTACTTACGGAACTGTTGATGTTTTATAATAAGCCAATTTTCGCTTGCCCATAACTATTATGTTATTATACACTCGAATATTATAGGTATATATGACATTTCTTTTTAATTACAAACTGTCACTCGGATTTAAGTCTGCAATAGCCGACCGATTCCGATAGGTTTTCGTTTTCGCTAGGACCGGTTGAGATACCGTAAAGTGGGGATAGACGACGCAATAGCTTGGAAAAACCTCGTGTGAAATGTGTGTGACAATGTTTACTATTTAATGTTTTTATCTTCAAAAATAATTACAGAAAGTTTTTTTTTTATATCGTTCATCAAATGTGCAGCTGGCGCGTGGAGGTTGTGTTTTTCTTTTGTGTATCAGCCTTAGTTTCATTAATCAAATTCATAAATTTTTGTCGTTATTTCTAAGACACATAACTTTTTTAAGAAAATAAATTATTACAAAAACTGACCTTGACATTATAAATTGATGCCTTTTGCATCACTAACCCAAATATGAGATTCTAAAATTACAAAATAAATTCAAAAAACGCGAAACGGCGATGCCTTAGTTTTCGATAGGTGAACGCTACTCTTAAGCAAAAAGGCCCCGAGTATGAAAAAGAAGTGTACAAGCACGTAAAGGTGTGTACAAATGTTATTTTCATCAGCACATTAAGAAGAGGATTTAACTGCTGAATTGTGCTATATATAGTCTCATAACTTGGAAAAAATATCTTCACCAAACAATGTAACCATTTCTTGCTTTATGTGACCTATAAGGAATCACGAAACCAGTCACGGCAGACTATGTCATGACGTACATGGAAAATTTATAGAACGGCTCTTAATGTAGTTACATGTTGGAAGAGCTTTATTTTGCATTCTTGGTCTCCCATAGCTGATTTATAAACAAGTAAAGCATGACTATGACTAAAGTAAATCGAGCTTCAACATTTTTCTTTTAACTTGCTCGGCTGCGGAATATACATTGTCTGATGAAAATATTTTTTCCAAGTTATGTGACTATAGCACAATTCAGCAGTTAAATCCTCTTCTTAATATGCAGATGACAATAACACTTGTATACACCTTTTCGTGCCTGTACACGTTTTTTCATATTCGAGGCCTTTTTTCTTAAGTATATTCACCTTTTTTCTGCCCCCTTCGGGGCATTTTCTCCATGAGCTAGTACATACCTTTTCAGTGGAAATTAAAGCCATAATGAAATAGCCTCAATGAAATAAATAATTTAAGTGCAGTAATTAATATAACAAATGCCGAAATGTCCATAGGTTCCTTCGACACCTCTTATTTACAACACAGAAACTGACTGTTAAATTATAGTACTCGAATTTTTGAAAACTTTCTGAAGAATATTGGTAAAATTAATTTTTTTCACGGTCTACCGATTTGACTGAAAATCTAATCAAATCTTGGTAGGAAGATTGTATTATTAAATATAAAATTTGGTATTTGTGGTGTTAACTATTGAGCCTCTATCGTGGTCACTCACAAACAAAGCGCACACTTTTTCAAAAGCAAAAGACCTGTATAATTGTTTATCATCGGTATACATGAGAACTCTAATAAAAAAAAAGTGACATGTATATGAAATACAAGGGACGAAGTATTAAACCTTGGGGAACTCAGATCTCATGTCTGCCCTTAATAGATTTAATAACAATTCGTTCCAAGCTATTTGCATTATAATTAGAGTAAAAAAAGATTATAATTTTGTTAACAACAGAATTAATTATGTTGTGGTATTTATCGGGTAATCTTAATCTAATATGTGGCAGTTCTAATATTTATTTAATTCTTTTTCGGATATTCCTAGTAGTACTAATATGATTTGGTGCTTTTTTATAATTGTTTTTATTACTGTTATTAATGAATAACTTTTTTTTTCTTTATATCAATGTAAATAGGACAGTTTGATTGTGTTTTTATTGCTTTAATTAAAGAAAATTATCGCTACATAACATGTATACAGGGTGTAACAAAATAAGTGTAAAACATTTCAGGGGGTGATTCCTTAGCGAAAAAGAGATAGGGTCTTTCATATAAAAAAACTTCAATGGAGCATCCCTTGTTAAAATACAGCCCCATAAAGGGGGTACATAAAATTTGTTTTACAATTTTTCTCACAAACACTAAAAATGTAATTTATTTCCAATGTAACTTTTTGTCTGATTATTTGTTTACCATTTAACAAAATAAGTGTAAAACATTTCAGGGGGTGATTCCTTAGCGAAAAAGAGATAGGGTCTTTCATATAAAAAAAAACCCATAAAGGGGGTACATAAAATTTGTTTTACAATTTTTCTCACAAACACTAAAAATGTAATTTATTTCCAATGTAACTTTTTGTCTGATTATTTGTTTACCATTTAAAAATTTATTCCCAATAGCTTGTTTCATTCGAAACAAAAAATGTCTCTTGAATTTTTTGCCCAAAAGTAATCAGTTCGCAGCAAAAAAATATTTTACGAACAACTACAGAGATACATCGTCATAAAACGAAAATGTCAAACTAATTTATTTAGTAGGCCGCTAGTAGTGATATCACGCTGTCAGTTTGTAAATTTTTTAAATTGAATTAATATTTAATTGTGTGTCGTTGTTTTGTTCGTAATTTGTTAGTTTAATAATTCACTTGTTATTAAAATGGCATACACAAATGAGGAAATGGCTGATATGCATTACGTTTACGGTCTGTCGCAGGGGAATGGGTTAGAAGCTTCTAGAAGATATGCTGAAATGTATCCTCAACGGCAGCTTCCTTCGCATAGAATATTTGCCCAACTTCATCAACGATTACGAGAATATGGTTCATTCGACAAAAGAACGCAGGATTGTGGTCGCCATCGATAAGTTAGAACAACACATCTTGAAGAAGCAGTACTTAATGTGGTTGAAGAACAACCTACTAGCAGTACTAGAAAGATTGCTTTCGAGTTAAATGTTGATCATATGACGGTATTTCGAATTTTAAAGGAACAACTCTTATACCCTTACCATCTGCAACGAGTACAGGCACTGTTACAGCGAGATTTTCCGAACCGTCTTGAATTTTCCAATTGGATGCTGGAAATGATTAGAAGAAATCCTGACTTTCTGAAGACGATCGAATTCACAGACGAATGTACTTTTTCTCGGGACAAGATAATTAATTTTCATAATAACCACATATGGGTTGATGAAAACCCTCACGCTATTGTACAAGCTAACCATCAAGAACACTTTTCTCTTAACGTGTGGCTCGGAGTTATTGGGCATTATTTAATTGGCCCTCATTTTCTACCTCCTCGATTAAATGGTGAGGCATACACTCAATTTTTAAGAGAAGTGTATCCAGTACTGCTGGAGGAAGTTCCTTTGGGCGTCAGAAGGGATATGTTTTTTATGCATGATGGGGCTCCCGCCCATTTTAGTCAAGCAGCACGTCAGCATTTAACCCAAACATATCCAAATCATATAATATGAGGTCGAGGAGGACCACAGAATTGGCCCGCTCGATCCCCGGATCTCAATCCTCTCGATTTCTCTACTTGGGGCTATTTACAGACTTTGGTTTATCCTACTCCTGTTCGCGATGTAGAGGACTTAAGAAACCGCATCATCGATGCGTGCAGGGTAATTAGAGAGAATCCAGGAATATTTAAGCGAATACGTGGCTCAATGCGCTGACGTCTAGACGCATGTGTAATGACTGAAGGTGGACATATTGAACATTTAGGAAATGGCTGATATGCATTACTACATGTTTTATGTTTTGTTATTAATAAATTAGTTTTGTTTATTCATCTTTAATCATATGTATTTTGATGCAGGTAGTAACTACAAAATAACAGTACTAATCCAGTTCGCATTTATGACGATGTATCTCTGTAGTTGTTCGTAAAATATTTTTTTGCTGCGAACTGATTACTTTTGGACAAAAAATTCAAGAGACATTTTTTGTTTCGAATGAAACAAGGTATTGGAAATAGATTTTTAAATGGTAAACAAATAATCAGACAAAAAGTTACATTGGAAATAAATTACATTTTTAGTGTTTGTGAGAAAAATTGTAAAACACATTTTATGTACCTCCTTTATGGGGCTGTATCTTAACAAGGGATGCTCCATTGAAGTTTTTTTATATGAAAGACCCTATCTCTTTTTCGCTAAGGAATCACCCCCTGAAATGTTTTACACTTATTTTGTTACACCCTGTATACTTGTTAATGGAAACATGCATGTTCCTTTGTTTTAGGTGAAAAGCCTTTCACATGCCCAATCGAAGGCTGCGGTAGATCATTTACAACCTCAAATATACGTAAAGTTCACATTAGATCACATACTGGTGAGCGGCCGTATGTTTGTGAAAAGGAAATGTGCGGGAAGGCTTTTGCGTCAGCTACGAATTACAAAAATCATATGCGAATACATTCCGGTGAAAAGCCTTACGTCTGCTCTGTACCGGTAAGAAATAAACTAATTTAGACCTCATCATGTCTTAGAATAAGAAGAAGTGATTAAAATACTGCGCCAAAATGATACATATTAAGAGATTTCAATTGGTTCTTGGACAAACAAATTTCATATGGAAAAATAAATACGCGATATATTAAATTTTTGTTTTGGTGTATTATATTTTACTGTGCTATTGAATACAGTATGTGCTTGTAAGTATATCAGATTCAAGCAGACCATTAGATTCGCAACTCAAGTAGCATCAATGACTGGTACGCTTTAGACGGCGAGAAACACAGTATTAAATATGTACAATATGTTAATGGTACAAACTGTAAAAATGGGAACAAGAGTAATGATAGATCATCTCCAAAATACTAACCAGACATTCGTAACGACGAGAATTAAATGAAACTGTTAATAATACTATATAGTAGATGGTGTGCAGTTTCTTTTTTTTGAAAAAGAAACTCTTCGAAGGTTGACGACTAATTGACTACCATGATGAAACGAATGGTAACATTTTTGAAGAATGGTTTGAACAAGTATTACATAAATTGCAGGATAATGCTGTAATAGTCGTGGACTATGCATTATGTTATTCACGTAGCGTAGCAGACTACCTACTTAACAAAAAGAATGAGGGATGAACGATATAGTAGAACCATTTGTATTTGTTTTGGAAATAGTGAAAGTGACTAATTATTGTTCAGTACATTTTACTTTTAATTTTACAATCAAACTTGATATGAATATCAATAATTTACAATGTATGCACATATCACATTCAATCCTAATTTTGAGTAGATTTTACATATTAAACTAAATGAATCGCTCCTTCATATTCTGAGACACGAATTAAATAATCTTAACTACAAAGTTAAATCGTCATATTTCATTAAATTCAAATTGCTTCTTTAACGTTGACTAGTGAAGCTTTGTTACTTTAACCCATTAGCGCCCGAATTATTTTTTTTTGGAACTTACGTGCATTTTCTGTATTAAATGAATAATTAGTTATATTTACTACCAAAAAAGATTTTTTTAATTTATTTGATAGGTCATACTAGGAAAAAAACGCTGATACCATATGGTATCCGTGGGCGGATAAGACATTTTTATTTAATTTTTCCATATTTCATAATACATATAAAAAACATAAACTATTTGGTATGATATGTCGCAAAGCAGTTTATACATAAGCCCACATTGCACTTTTGGCACATAGTTCTGCCAAAAGACTTACATCCTGCACCCGCACAGCGCCGCCTGTTACATGATGCAACAAAATGATCCGTTCGGTCGAATTTTATGTCTGGCAGGATATTTCTGGTCAGACTGATTCGACCAGGTCCCTTTGGAGCTACTCCATATTTAGTTAAATATGTTTGGACAATCTCTCTTCTAAAATCGAGATTTGAAATATCTCTATTTTGTTTACATAAAAACCAGGCATTCTGTAAAGCGGCATCTATTATCCACGTAAAAATGGGCCAATACCACTTCTTCCCGCGTATACCAATGCGGTAATTAGCTATTCCCTGGTCCATGAGATCTGTACCTCCCATGTTATCGTTGTATGAAGAATACATTTTGGACGATCAACCATTATGTGTCGTTTATGTTTCTGGGAATATCTTCTCACTGTTCCCACTGGCTGAACCCCGTCATACGTAGATGCAACTGTGACAACAGAATTGTCCATCCATCGGATCAATAGAATCCCATTGTTTCGCTCTATTATATGCTCGTAATCTCCTCGCTTTTTTTCTTGAACCTGTTTTTGTCAGTTATAGGGCATGACCGTGGAATTCTATTTTCCCGAATTGTGCCGATTGCGCCATACCCTTTGTCCTGCAGATAACTAAGTAAATTGAAGCCGGTAAATAAATTATCCATATGGAAAACATATGGATAACTGAGCTTGGGGAGCTCCTCCAACATAAGCACCAATGGTGCAGCAGCTTTGCCAAACAAGTTGTTAACACTTTCAACACCTCGCGGATCTTTTCTCTGGTAAAGATCAAAATTTATGAGGTAACCCTCATTTGTGTTCAGCGACCACATCTTGTATCCGAATCGTATCGGTTTACCTCGAATAAATTGTTTGCATCCATGCCTGCCATAATACTTTACCATGGACTCATCATACAACAAATTTCTCACGGGTTGAAAGTGTTGTAAACATTTCTGTTTCACTTTTTCCATTAGCGGTCGCAACTTCCAAGCCCTGTCATTTCGATTAATTTTTGTGTTATCCGCCATATGTATATATGTCTGAATCGCCAGAAACCTATTTCTTCGCATAGCATTCGCTACTAATCTATTATGTACATCATCCTTCATGTCCCAGTACATTCTCTTTGATGGTAAGTGATTATAGCCGGTTAAAATTAGAATGCCGATGAAACATCGAAGTTCTGAAACGCTTATCTTAGGATCCGTTTCATTCTTATATTGAGAATATCGCTGCGTTTCTTCACAAAGATAATGCAAAATCTGGTCATCAAAAAACATCTCAAAAATTTCAACGCATGACATTTCTTTGTACTGGGTATAGTTAGCTGGTGGAAATAACCGTTGCGGAGGCTCTAAATCGCCATCAATCCACTCGGGATCATTATGATCCTTCAAGCGGTTAGTGATCCATTCTATAATATTTATTGGATTCGAAGATGATGGCCCAGGCATTTGTGGAATGGTAGAAGCAGCTGTTGTCAGCGTCGACTCCATAACTTCTTGTCGAGGAGCAACCGAACCACCTTCTGCACAATCTTCTAGCGTTTCCTTCAAAATATATCTAGGTAGTTATTTTATATTATACATTTCAATAAAATCTACTTACAACGGAATAATTCACTTCCCCAATTCTATTATTATTGATCAGCTTTATTTCAGCTTCAGCTCGTAATTGACGACCTTAAAATTAATAATAATAATATGTAATATTGACTCAGAACAGAATTACAAATTTACCTGTGAGATTATAAACTGTCCCTCCTTCGTCATCATCACCGGAATCTTCATCTGTATCCTCATTCGCCTCGGGTGGTGTTATAAATATTTCGTCAACTTGCTGCACCGTCTCATCGTCATCATCATTTAACATATCCATTGCTTGCGATAATGAAAAACCGGGTCTAAAACCGTGAAACTCATATTGAAAATCGTTTACTTACCTGAAAATTTTAACCCTAATAGCCCACGGATACCATATGTATCGCCGGACTTTAGGACTTTATAGTATAAGCTGTATTCGGAATAATCATGTTTTATTTATGTGAAATAGATATATGTCTTATAGAGAATAGAATTATGTATCATACATTATTTAAAATTTTCAATAACAATTAAAAAAAGTACTTACGCCCATCGAATGTCCATGTTGTCTAACTCGTCAAATTTACGTAACACAGAAAGCAACACACCGAATTCGAACGCGTTTGAAAACAGACTAATTAGGGCTAATAGTCAAGGGCAGGTACTTGACGACTCTAACAAGAATGCACATGGCTCTTATGTTCTTGCGAGCTTAATATAAACGTCGTAGATCGTGTTGATGTTCTGTGATACCATATGGTATCCGTGGGCGCTAATGGGTTAACTCTGCGCCATTAGAAAGGTGGAACTATTGTTTTCCTCATCAGCTAATTTGAGCGACAGTGTTACAAAAATTGACACAAATAGGTTTGAATAACCTTTCAGTATCCTATTAAGGTGGATCTCTCAACTGATAGGCTTACTATGCGGCGCCACTTGCCAGTGGGTTAAATAAAGCACAATGTGAGGTTTACAGTGCCAATTGATTATTCATTTATTGCGGGGAGGTATTTGATTCCTGACTTTTGTAGAATATTTGCAAAAGACAAATCTATACTTTTATAGCAATACTTTCTCGAGTAAGTATTTTTCTTAGAAACACGTTACAGTTCATTTATTTTACCACATTTTCACAGTTGAATTTCTCTTAAGTGAGCAAAGTCATTGAACATTTAATGTTATAGAAGCATAGAATACACTTACCTTCTATTGTAGTCAAATTTGCGTCAAAAGTGATCCTGCAGTAATGGCACAGTCAATTAGCAACACAACCCTTGAGCGCCTTGAGGAATCCGACCCTAAGATCAGCATCAGCACATATACGAATTACTCAAAATGTGATTTGTTTTAACGCAAAAAAAAAGAAGTTTGCCAAAAGAAGGGAGGCCGACATAAGACAAACACAGATCATACATACGTTATTTTGAATAAGAATTGGGGAATAAAGCAAGGCTAAGATAAATGTGTTCAGTTTAGGCTCATATGACATGCAGCTAAATTTTATGTCTAATTGAACATAAAATGCTCCTGCGATTCTTATATCATGACAAGTACGCATTTTTTACCATAAAATTACCATGCGCGCATGCGTATTAATGTGTAGTCGTCGTTTATGATATTAAAAGTCAAAATAATGAGTGAAAGTTGAAATGGGCTATATTTTGCTGCTGCTCTCTTAGGCTGTGTGCACACCAATTATATAAAACAATTTTTTTGTTAAACAAAGTGTTTGCAAGTATGTGAGCGTCCATTATGTTTGACAATATAGATATTTCTGGCGAATTCTTAAGTAATAATCTCTTAATAATTAGTATGACATCAATTATAAATGCCAAATGAATATACAAAGATATCATTTTGAACTGTCCTGGGTTGGCAACAAAAAAGTCCCAGTATTATCAAAAACTAGGAAATATTTACTTCCGTGAATTGCTCATACTAAATTTACATGTCAAATGTCAAACCATAATGTATCGATGTGGCTTGTACTTTCGTATTTTCATTGTTTTATTGTCGTTTTTCTGTCTATTTCAAAACAATATACCTCGTATACCATGCTCTTACGATGCAACAGGATACGTTTATCGTAAAGTCGGAGGATGGATTATGGAAATATTCATTAGGATTGTGTTCTCAGCAATTTGTAACGGAAAATGGAAATCTGGAAATAAACTTGAACACATCCACTTATCATCGCAATAGGGTGATTGAAAGGTTTAAGGAAACGGGGAGTGTTTGTAAATGTAAACCTGAAAAAGTACCAACAGTTTTAACTCAAGATGTCGCAGACATTAGGCAGCGAATGGAAGTTAGCCCCACAAAATCTGTACGAAAGCTGTCTGCTCAAACTGGTAAAGAGATTTAATTAACTTAAACGTAATTTGTTATACAGCATTATGTATTTAAATTGTAGGTATTTCCTACGGAAGTACTCATAAGGCACTGTAAACAAACTTACATACGCACCCATATAAAGTTTCTGTACTACAACATTGACGGGCAATCACTTATAGCAGAGAGTGAATTATTGCAACTGGTTTAATGAAATATTACATGAAGAAGACACTTTTTTTTCGGATGGAGCTTGGATCCATTTGTTGGGGTATATCAACTCTCAAAATGATCGTACCTGGTCAACAGAGAATCCACATGTTTTTGTTGAAAATAGTCTCCATCCTATCAAAGTTGGTGTTTGGGTTGCAATGTCGAAAAGACAGATTATTGGACCACTTTTTTTTCATGATACAATTAATGCAATACGATACCGAGAACAAATATTGGAACCCTTCATTAAAAGCCTACACGAAGATGAATTTAACCTGGGGTACTTCCAACAAGATGGGGCAACTGCACATATTGCGCAACAAATTATTAATTATTTGCAAGGATACTGTGGTAACCGATTGATTAGTCGAAATTGATAGCCAGCCAATTTTCCTGATTTAAACCCACTGGACTTTATTCTCTTTAGCCATGTAAAAAATAAAATGTTTCAGAATAAACTGCATAATCTTGATGAACTTGAAGAGGCAGTTACAATAGAATTGCCAAATATTACACCGGAAACACTCCACAATGTGTTCAATAATACGAGAAGACTTTTATAAAATGTATTCATTTGGTGACATAATTATAGGATTATGTTTTACAGTAATAAAGTTGTAACATATTTATTATTGTTTATGATAAAAAATAAAGTGTAATTACTGTATTTCGAAAAAATTCTTTCATATAATTCAACTTAAAACTAACCCTATTTCAGTGACATTTATCACAGGAAAATTTTAAATAGTAAACCTAACCACAAAAATAAATGAAAAAGGCTTGCCAATTACACTGTGTTCTCATATTAAAATCAGTATGGTAAACTCAGGACAGTTCAAAATGATCACGTAGTATAATTAAGTTTTACATATCTTTTGTTTAATTTGTGTACAACAACCTAATAATTTGTCAAATTTGTGTGCATAATGGCTTCAAATAAATTAGTTGTCAAACATTTTGTATAATTGGTGTGCACCCTGCCTTAATGAATTCAGTTACTGGAGTAAGTTTACAAGTAAAAAGAAGAAAGGGGAAACAGTGTGGAGTAGAAGGTGTGGCTATGTAGTAGTTTTTTTTTATATACATATGCACAAATTCGTTCTTAGTGAAATTTACTAGCTTAATTTTAATTCACCATAAAATTTAAAACGTATTTTCTGTATGACACGATGCTAAATTTGACAGAAAATTTTGCTACAGGCCTTAGGCAAGATGACTATCAAACTGAACAAGTCACTCTGCTATCTTCCTTTGTTTAGTAATAGCACAGACTAAACATACCAGACCGGCAACTACTCGATAGAAAAATATCCAAGATCTTCTATCCTTTTCACACATGAATGAACGGGTACGAAGATGGCGCTAGTAGCATATTGGCGCGGATTTTGAAATGAGCTTGTTTTTAGAATACGTGTATTTAATACGTTATTAATGTAATGGAAAAATACACGAAACTGTTGGCCAAATCACATATCTTCAACTTTTACGTTTTAAAAATACGAATACTTAGATTTTATTATTGATAAAAATCTCTGTTTATTATACTTACACAATATAATACATGACATCTCTCTAACGCAATATATTTCTATGAGTTTATATTACACCACATTTCACTAATTTTCACTCTGTACTTTAATCATAAACTCGCGATCAATAACAACTTACTTATACTTCATATGATGTACAGCAAGAAAGGATTGCATTAATACGTCAAATTTGAAATATTGTTTGGGATGATATGTAACCGTTGATTGAAGGAATAATATGTATTCCTTCAATCAATGGTATAACCACAACATAACAACAAATTTCAAATGCCGCTAGCGCCATGTCATCTCCCGTTCAGTTAATATAATAAAGTTGGTAGAGGATTGATATTTTTATTTGCTAAACAAGGAGGCGTAATCTGGATAAAATTTGGGATTTAGTTACCAGTCTCGTTTGTTTAGTCTGTGGTAATAATTTGGTGCTAATCATTTTAATTTTATAATTTAGGGATGCGACAAAAGATTTACCGAGTACTCGTCTTTATACAAACATAATATGGTCCACAAACCGTATAAACCGTTCAAATGTGACTACTGCGGTCAACTTTGCAAACAGGAAAATACCTTAAAGGCACATAAACGGACCATACACGGTGTGATTGTTACTCCTGATGGGACTGAGATTATCTTTAAAAAAGAGGATTATCCAGGAGTCGTATACGAAATTTCAAAAGACGACCAATCAGATCCTTTGGCTGACCAAGATGAAGCCGATGAAGAAGATGAATAAAAATTGGGACTGAATTGCTTACAATGTTAATTTAATGTAATTATACTGTATTTGTAATTTTAGCTTAATTTAAAATAAATTTGGAACTTACGCCAAAAGCTCCAGATTCACAGGTCAGTATAGACTTGTATTAAAATCAAAAATGAAAACAGAACTGTTCAGCACCCATCACATAATTTTATGTTTATGTTCTAATCGTACTATAAAACCCCATATAACATTTAAAATCCCATCTGAAGTTGTAAACTACTGAGAATTTTCCAAATATATATTATATCCTTAAATGTTTCGTACTACAAATATTAATGTTCAATGATATTTATGCAGCTCAGCTTTTTGAAATAGTAGTTTTAATGTGTTACTTTTGACTGTAATTTTCATTTTACGAACATTTCGAAATTTAATGTTTATTAAAATATGTATATATGTATTGTAGTATGATGCATTGATTACTTGTCATCCAATCTAAAATCCAGATTTTTTTATATGTTTAGTACGATGCTTAAAAACTCAAATAATTTCTTAAGACCACTCATTTATATGTAAAGGGATGGATGGATTATTTTATTTATTTACATATACATTTATGTGAAATAGGTATTTTCTCTGAAAAGTTGTTTCGTAGAAACCCTGTATTCGAAACCAAACATAATTCTTACTGCTCTCTTTTGCAAGATAAAAATTCTAGTCACTCTGAGAATAATTCCCAATATACAATAGTTCAAACAGGAAATAATGTTTGAATGGTGAAACATAATTATAATTAAAGTTTTAACATAGCATGTTCTCTTAAGTTGCTTTAGTATGCAACATGTCTGATATAGTATTAAAGACGTAATAAGACGCGAGTGCTTTTTTATAAGATTCTCATTAATTATAAAACGAAGAGCGTTGGAAGAAGAGTCTAGATTAAAAATGTCACAATTTATTTCAATATTAGCCACAAGTTTGATTGCATTATGAAAATATACTAACTTCATTTTGGCCTTGCTTATGATTAACTTATCCGTCCATCGTTATTGAAGATGCTACTCTATTGTTAAATTCGTTTAAACTAGTTAACTTTAGTAATAAACTAATAAAAAAAAAGCATAAAGACCTATTTGCTGTACGTTTTTAGGGGTGGTAGGTCATTTACATATATTAAAAAGGGTATTAGGCTTATGACTCACCCCCTGATGTTAACGTCAGTAACGCATGACTGGTAATTTCCCATTTTGACGTTTTGTTGCTGTTAGCTATGATTCAAGCTTTTTAATATAGAGATTGCACAAGGCATTATAGTTATAAATGTATAACGATAGTTTTATAATCGTAAGAGAAACTATGCCTTTTGTAGTCTGCGCATAATGTTTTAAGTTGGCTATAGTTTGACAGTTCGAACAGAACACAACTCTTCGTCCATGGTGGCAATATCTTCACATAAGATATTGAACAATTCTTTCAGTGCTTTTATTCGTTTCGAATCTGCAAAACGTAATCGTTTTCTTTGAATTTTATTTCTGCCACTGTTAGCAGGTCATTTTATTTGATTTAAACGAGACACCAAACACAAACAATTTGTTGGTTATGTTTATGCATTAATACTTGTTGCTATCAAGTACGTCGGCTATCGTCGTGTCACGGCGTATAACGTCTAGTTTTCTGATTGTTTCCCATTATTTTATAAGGTATTCTAAAGAAGTAGCTCGTACGGTATGATTTCACGGGCCGTTATAGTTATATAAAGTTTTTGTAAAGAAAAATATCCCCATGCTCAAATTCATTAATTCGTGATACGACACCGTTATAGATATACAGTAAAATATTAAGAACCTTCATCACTTCAATCTATGGCAAAAATTCATACTAATCCAAGAATATATAAAGCAATTTGACACTGTTCAAGACGAAATGCATTTCTTGTAAACATTAATGTTAATTACTTTGTTAGTGAGGTGTTTGTTTATGTAGGTGTCACATATTGATAAGAAAGGGTAAGATGGGATGACAGTGCAGCAATATATTTACTTATAATGTTTCAGTTACTAAATGAAATCTATGTTTTAATCAAATAAAAGAATATTTTTTTGTTTCATGTCTGCTTTGATAACCTTTTGAGTTCAGCGTTTATTCCATTGTTTATATATTTTCTCTTTGTGTTTTTTAATATTCTTGTTTGTATATTAAAATGAATAAACACTAGGTAATTCATTTTAATATTCATGATGTTTCACCAAGAACCGACCTTAGATTCTATACATTCTTGTTTCTATTTAATAAAGCTATTATTATGAGTAATAATAAATTAATTATTTCTTAATATGATTAATACTGTTGAATAATTGCATTTGTTTTCAAAAGATTTTTTAAAACTTCAAGAGTTTTCATCCTAAATTATTTCCTTTTGCTAGACTCAAATGATGATGAATCAAATTTATTTGTGGTATTAAAAAAGTCTGATGAGTAATGTAATAAAAATTACTTGACAAAAATCTTTTGATAAGGCAATATTGTATAGAAAACATAAATTATAAACAACATTATAAATATTGTAGCTGTATGGATAAATAATGTTATTTGCAAGAAATAATGTTACAGTTAGAATATGTTAGAATTGAGGCTGTTTTTAACACCATGGTAATATGTTGAAAAGATTAAATCCTCTAGATGGATATTTTTTTTTAATCTCAAAGAGTAATTGAATATATGAATATCAAATTTGGATCTAGTAGTATTGTATTGGTGAATATCATTTTAGATCAGAATACGTGTTTATTTTAAAAAATGAAAGTCGGTATTTCAAAAATCTATATTGCTGCCAAAGAAAAAATGTATCATCTGTAAAGAAGCTACACGATTGTGTATACCAGTGCCAGCAATAAATTGTAATAGTTATTTACGAACCAAGTGCGGGATGACTATTTTCCCGCATTAGCGCACATTGTAAGCACGAGCGATCGCAAGAAGCGAGTGCTTTTAATTGCGCGAATGCGTGGAAGATGTCTTCACGCAAGTGGTTTGTACAATATTTTTTGTACGAACATTGAATTAAAAAAATATTATTGATTAATGTCATTGGTATCATAGGGGAAGAGGGGGCAAAGTGGAAAGGTTTAGCCATTTTCCCTCTAGGTCCTTTATGTCGACCTTTCAAAAATTAAAAAAATCCCGATTGTGTTTTCTATAGACTTAGCTACTTACTGAGTTCATTTTTTTAATGATATTTTACGAGGTCTTTGTAAAAAAAATAAAAATCTACAAGCTTGAATTTTTCCACTTTACCCTCTATACAAGGGCAAAGTGGAACTACATTAAAGGCAAAGCGGAAAGATAGTAAAATCTTTTATTAACTGCAAATACAATAATGATCATTTACAATTATCGCAAAAGTAATGTTCGTCCATACCAGTAAGGTCCGCACACATTTCATGTGCCCAATCTCCACATTTATCACACTGAATCCAAGTTTCAGTTGGAGGCAATATATATTCTTCACCACAAACCAGGCAAAACGTGTCTTGTTCTTTTCCTGTGCCCTTAATAGCGGTCCCCTTATTAGTCCTACATGGCTTAGAATGATTTTCTCCTTCTATCTTCGATAAAAGATTGCATGATTTTGGCCTTTTCCTTTTTTCTTTCTCTTCAACCATTAACTTGTAAGGCGAGCTCGTAAGAATTTCTGATTTCTGGCATTTTGCTTTCCTAGTTGCATTGGCAGCATGCGCTGCTTTAGGTAGAGGCAAGATGTATTTTGGAGATATTCGCACCACCTTCTTATTTTTCAATGGTGGTGGAGTTGAATCAGCTGTAAACGTAGGCTGTAAATTGCTGTAAGATGTTTCTGGACTTTTGTCTACATTTAATGAACCTAACTTGATTGGTGTCACCTTTGGATCCGAAGCTAATGTTTTTGAAGAAACACCTGAAGGACCAGCTTCAGGCTCAAAGTGCACCAGTGCTTGCGTGGTTGAAGTTGCATTTGGTGAGTGATGATAAGACTTAACATTGCAGGTTACGGTAGAAGTAGAAATTTTGTGCCTTTCTTTAACAGATGACAGTGGGATATCCTCATCCGAAGAGTCTGTGTTCCTCTGCTGGTGTGCTTCATCCTCTGAAGGAATATGATGAACCTCTGCAGGAGCAAAATCAAGACTTGTAAAAATATCTCTGTTGTAAGGGAAAATACCAGCTTTTCTAAACCCATTTGATGCTGTTTCAATAGTAGCACTTTTTTCAAATGCAACTTTAACAAGTTGTGCAACTTCAAACTGAGTTATCCGTCTACCAGGATGATTTTTTTGGTAGTTATCCACAGCTCTTTCAAACGCAGTCTTAAAGGGTTTGTACACAGCTACGTCAAGTGGCTGTAGCTTGTGTGTTGTATGAGGTGGAACAGAAAGGAGTATCCTCCAGATGATCTTGCTAAATTAAGAGCATCTAAATTTTGATGTGAAATGTGGTTATCCAAAATTAGTAATGCAGGTGATTCTTTACTTGGACGTACACAATCAATGAAAAATTGCAACCATTTCACAAAAAGATCGCTGTTAATCCATCCAGAATCAGAACACCATGCTTTAGAACCTATTGGCCCACCATCAAGCAGCCTTTCATTAATTTTCTTTCTATTTCCAAATATCAAGCATGGCGGAATGAATCTCCCAGCAGCGCTACAGCAGCATATAACAGTTGTGAGCTGACCCTTTTCGGCTGAACTTATAACTCCCACTTGACGTTTTCCTTTTCCGGAAAGAACTTTTGGAGGTTTCTGTGCGGATGTTTTGACACCGGTTTCGTCCATGTTATATATGTCATCTGGACGTTCTTGTAGGTGGTATTTTTCTATAACTGTCCATAAGTTATCGTAAAAATGGTCAACCTGTCTTTTGTTGAATGCAGAACATCGTGCAATGCTGGTTGGTTCTGGTGTGCGAAACGACAAGTCAGGATTTCGTGCCATAAATCCTTTCAACCATGCTTCACCCGCATTATTATTTTTAAATGGATGTTTTATGCCATTTTGGTTAGCAACCTTAAATGCAAGCTCTTTCAGGGCCTCTTTTGTTAGGCCATAGAATCTGTCATCAAGATCTCTAGCATGATCACTCAATTCTTTCTCCTCATCTTGGCTAAACACACTTCTAAATCTTCCAAGTTTCTTCTCATGTGTACCACTTTTTACATGACGATGCAGAGTTCCTAATGGAATTCCATAGATTCTAGAAGCACGCGCTAAAGAGGTTTTTTTTGCTTCTTCTATCGCTAAACGCATATTTTCTTCTGTCCATGAACCCTGATTAGTTTTTCTTCGATATTTGTTCACCATCTGTAAAAATATATGGTTTAACAAACAAATCCTTACCGACACAATTATCTGTTCAATGTATTAACATCAATTTATAAGTTTTATATTAATATTATCATCACTATTATTACTTACAACTTATTTTTAATGAGAAATTTACTACTCAGGGCAAAGCGGAAACCTTTCCACTTTACCCTCTCTTTCAGGTTTCCATTTTGCCCGTTCTAGCAACGTTTCATATTTTGTGGTTAAGCTAATAAAAACTTTAACAAAACCTGATTGTGAACATGTTATACTGTTGAGTACATCTCAAGGCAAATTTTGCTAAAGCAATACTCAGAAAAATATTCTTATAAAAGGTAAAATATTAGTTTTTAACTCACCTTAAATATCGTTGACACTACTACCAAAAACACAAACCGCGTTGTACTGTGGGAAGAGTGGCTATCTAGACACTGATTTCATACGACATCTAGCGGTAAGAAAAGGCACTTTTGAATTATGCATTCAATTTATTTGCAGTTCCCTAGAAAGAGTTGAAACTTGAACTTTCCAGTTTGCCCGCTCTTTCCACTTTGCCCTCTCTTCCCCTACCTAACCTAAGATAGATTACCTAATTAATTTAAGCATTTCATGTACAGTTCTGTGCAATAAACTGGCGTACACTTATTATACGATTATGTAAATATGACTTTTGTTTGAATATTTGTCATGTATGACAAATTGAATTGACGCTATAATTCAATTTGTCATACTTAACTTAAGCCATTTTCACAATGGCAAAATAATGTCAAAATTAGCAATAAGACGTATACGCCATTTTATTGCACAGAACTGTACATAACTATTACTCACCTTTCCCTATTAAGTTATTATATTCTTACACATGGCAAACATGAGGTATTTATTCTTATATTTATAAATTTATAGTACATTTATTGCGTTTTTTGGTTTAAATACAAACAATTCCGAACTGCCAATATGAATGTCGATGTGGTTCAAATAGATGGCGCTTAAATCTTGCTTAAGATGTCGTCAAATAGATGGCGTCACAATTTTTTTGGAAGAATTTTTAATTATTACTCCTATTTCCCCAACTTTTAGTGAAGAATAGTGGAGGGAAGTAGTATTTTATAGATTAAATTTTATTACTACCAAGTTAGATTTTTTTTTTAATGTCCCAAAGTGCCAGTGTTTTTTTCAATTTTTACAGTCGCCTCAACCGGGAAAACGTATTTCCCAGTCGAGCTACACATGCGCCAAATGTCACTTTACACGCGGTGAGTACAAAAAATACTTTTCTGTGCTAGAGAAACTTCACTGACAGCAAACGAGTTCACTATTAACATCATCATAATAAAATTATAATTATTTTTAACTATGCCGCCCCTAAAACTTTTCGTTTGCTAACATGGTTTCTTAATTATTGCCCAAATCTGATATCCACTGTATTTCCATATCCTGTATCCGATATATTTTTCACGATATAATTACTCTAGTGTCTTCCGAATACAAAATTTAAAAAAATCAAGAACAATCCTTGAGGAACCCTAAAAAGAACGAAATTGTTTTATTTTTCACTACCTCCTTCCCATGCTCTATTGTCCAAAACTGTTGACGAACATTTATTTTTTGCTTGAGTAAATAGTCTAAAATTGACTACAAATTTGTATTTTAGATGGGATGTCAAGTAATCAATAATTGCTGTTACCTGAAAGATCATATCAAATGATTAAAATTTATGTGGTGTAGTGTCAAGATTATATATAAAAGAAAAACAAGTCAGTGGTTTTTTTTTGTTTTAAAAAAAAGAAACTTCCTTGGTTATATTGTTAATTGTTAAACGCTAGATACTAACTACTTGGTTATTAAATATTTATAACTATTATTGTTATAGGGTTTGTATGTACATACAGGGTGATTTTTTTAAAGCGGTCGTTAGACGTTTCTCGGAATCTACTAAAGTGAGACGAACGAAATTTGGTATGCGTCTATAACTCTGCACAATCTATCTTGCTAAAATATTTTCATCAAGATTCTACTTCCGGTTATACCGGAAGTTGCCATCAACTTTCTTATTTTAAATAGAACCATACATTTTTTTTATCATCATCGAATCGACCATTCAATTTGCTTAATTGCCAATCTAGGTTGTGCCAATCTAATAGCCATGGTTTTCAAGATATTCAATTATTTTGGTAAAAATAGCTGCTTGCAGAGTGTTTTTCAAAAAATCGTAGTTTCCGAACCGCTCTTTATAATAAAGAGGAAAAAATTGTGTTCTATAGAAAAAAGTACATTTTATCAGCTCAGTAAACCTCTGAGTTCAAATCGATGATTAGGAAGACCGTTAAAAATTTTTGAACTTTTAAAATTAGAAAAGCAAAAAAAATAATTTGTTCAAATGGAAGCACTATTTTTTTTTACAGGAATCAACAGATATTCTAATTTGGAAGATTTTTTCTTTAATGGTCGATATGGCTTCGGCCAACCGTTTTCTAGTAATAGGCACTTTTCTGAAAAAAATGTTTCAAATTTGTTTTGAAAGAGCGTAGTAGCCTTTGGACTATGCGATTTTCGGTGTTGCTATGGTTACCATCATAATATTCGCGTCAAAACTTGTCAGTTTTGTATTAGTTTTGTCTTTATTACGCAAATAACTCCTATAATGCAGAACGAAATTGTTAATCGTCGTTTTCGTTACACAAACGAGCAAATTTTCGATTTGTTTTTATGTTTTGGTGAATGTAACCGAATTGTAGCTAGAACATGTCGACTCTTCAATGAAAAATATCCCCATTTGCCGGCTATGACCCCGAATAAATTTCGAAGATTAAAAAACAATTTTATAAATTTTGGAAAAACAACATTTAACAGAAGAAACACGCGGTGGGTCCAGACAGAAGAGGCTGAAATAAATATTTTGGCTTATTTTGATGCCCATCCTCGGGCTTCTATTCGATCAGCATCTCTGGATTCTCGGCTGCATTATTCCACAATTCAGAGAATATTGCGAAAGCATAAGAAGCATCCGTTTTCGTTTATTCGACTGCTAAAGCTACGGAGAACAGATTATCCTAGAAGAGTCCAATTTTGTGAAGAAATGTTGCTTCGAATTCAAGAGGACCAAAACTTTTTGAGGAATATTATTTGGACGGACGAAGCAAAATTCGACCAAAACGGAATTACAAACAGACGAAATAGACACTTCTGGGCGTATGAAAATCCCCGAATTGTAGAAACTGTTGACAACCAACAAAGATTTAAAGTTAATGTCTATTGTTTAATCCTGTATGACCAAATTAGATTTGTATTATACAACGACAACCTAAACGGAGCACGTTACGTGGAAATTTTACAGGACAGCGTGGTGCCATTTATTGATAATTTACCTTTACAACAGATGAGAAGCTGTTGGTATCAAATGGATGGCGCCCCTCCGCATAACACAAGAGCTGTGGATCGGCAATTGACAACCATGTTTGAGGACAGATGGTTAGGAAATAAAGGACCCTGGCGGTGGCCACCGAGATCACCAGATTTAACGCCTCTGGACTTCTACTTATGGGGTGTCATAAAAAGCAAAGTTTATGACAGAGTTGTCGATTCTATTGAGGACCTAATCAACCGTATCAACGTTGCGTTCGAAGAGATTGACCCGGCAGAGCTGTCTATAGCGACTACGCACGGAGTCCATTCACGAATGGAAATGTGTTTGCGGGAAAACGGCGAACACATAGAGCATTTATTGTAATATTGTTAAAATTAAAATATTAAATTGTCATTTAATATTAAATTGTTATTAAATTATTATTTGTTATTAAATCATTATTTTTTTATGATGGTAACCATAGCAACACCGAAAATCGCATAGTCCAAAGGCTACTACGCTCTTTCAAAACAAATTTGAAACATTTTTTTCAGAAAAGTGCCTATTACTAGAAAACGGTTGGCCGAAGCCATATCGACCATTAAAGAAAAAATCTTCCAAATTAGAATATCTGTTGATTCCTGTAAAAAAAAATAGTGCTTCCATTTGAACAAATTATTTTTTTTGCTTTTCTAATTTTAAAAGTTCAAAAATTTTTAACGGTCTTCCTAATCATCGATTTGAACTCAGAGGTTTACTGAGCTGATAAAATGTACTTTTTTCTATAGAACACAATTTTTTCCTCTTTATTATAAAGAGCGGTTCGGAAACTACGATTTTTTGAAAAACACTCTGCAAGCAGCTATTTTTACCAAAATAATTGAATATCTTGAAAACCATGGCTATTAGATTGGCACAACCTAGATTGGCAATTAAGCAAATTGAATGGTCGATTCGATGATGATAAAAAAAATGTATGGTTCTATTTAAAATAAGAAAGTTGATGGCAACTTCCGGTATAACCGGAAGTAAAATCTTGATGAAAATATTTTAGCAAGATAGATTGTGCAGAGTTATAGACGCATACCAAATTTCGTTCGTCTCACTTTAGTAGATTCCGAGAAACGTCTAACGACCGCTTTAAAAAAATCACCCTGTATATGCCATTGCATCTAGAATATAATCTGATGTATTAGTAAGCACTGGATTATTTATCCGATATTTTTTATGTAATATTTTTAATTTATCTATTTCATTTTGTAAGGGAAAAATACTTCAAATTTAATTTTGGGACCTTCGTCAGAATAGTCTTTTGCATATAAATGGTAAAGCAAGAAAAGTAATGTGGAAGTATCACTATGTTCGTTAATAGTTAAATTAAAGTATACTTTCGTATATTAAATTTTAAGGCCTACAACATTTAGAAGATATTTTCTGTTTGCTAGAGTTATAAGAAATAATAATCAATAAATTATTTAAATATTGTAAATAGTTTTTTTTGATTTCCCATTGCACACTTAAAGAAACCGATTAATTAATAATTAAATACATTCAGAATTCATAATCGTAAAACAAGCTCAAAGTAATTGTTAGATCTTTACGTTTTAATTTTAAAAATGAAATGTGAAGATTACACAATTTTTTTTAGATGTATTTCATTTTATGACTCAATAAATATTATGTACTTCCAACGAAGATCAGATGTCTTTCTCAGATCGCACAAGCACCCCTAACATGACCTATCGACTACCGAAATAGCCGGGGCCGACGGCGTTACGTGCTTTCCGGAGCATGGTAGCAGCTCAATTTTTTTTTATAAATAACATTTTCTAGCCCACAAAGCGAAAAGATAGGACCTTCGCCCTTATTTCATAACAGCTACGTACTATTTTTTAATGCAAGGCAATGTGGCAAGCACCATGCTGTAGACAACATCAGAATGTATTACATATTTGTAAACCTGTCTTTTTCCGAGACATAACTCAGTTCCCTTATTGTAATACTAACAGTGATCTATTATTACTGAATCTATTTATTGTAAGTACAAAAAATCAGGTGTGAGTAGGACATGACTTTCTTATACATAATATGGGTTTCGAATTTTTATACAAAAATTGTTCCAAATCAAAGTCAGAATACTTTTATACTCTTGATAAATCATGAGTGAAAGTGGTAGTTCCAGTCCGAATTTTGAAATTATTATTTATAATATAGCATTAAATACTTTCATTCTCTTAATATAGGTATACTGTAGTCAACACTTTTTAACTTCTGTTTATACTTCTATACTAGCTATCTATCCCATGCATTGCAAATGCAGCGATGCCTGCTTTCCAACAGTCGGGAGTATTTACATTCCATAGGAAACGTTTGCCGGGTGTACTTGGCAGCCTCGCTATATGTTTGTCTTTTCTTTATTTCGCTGTGCTCTTTTCTTCTTCTACTTTCGTACCAGAAATTAAAATTTGTAGACTACGGTATGTCTAGAAAGCATGACTTATGATATCAAAAAAACTGCTTTTCAATAAAAGACCTACTTCCACTATGAATTGCGAAAATTTCTTTATAAAATTTTGTATTCGTGAAATTTGTTTAAACTTAGTTATTGTGCAGAATATGGTCAATTTTTTTCACAAGTATACTTTCGGTTTTTCCGATATTTCACTTAAAATCGAACCGGATCTCGAGAGGAAGATTATGTATGTTTCATGTCACGCTCACTCTAAACATGTTGTGGAGCAGTCGCCATTTAAGTGAGGGAAAAATTCTATGCTCACTATACTAGAATCTCCAGAGATTCAGTAATAAAAGTGCAACGTGATCAAGGGCATCCTATGCATAAAAATGGACGGCGGCAAAGGTCGTTTACATACATATATACAGCTTGAGCGCGCGGGGTATGATCACCCGTGCCAGTCGATATTCTTCGGACGTATATTCGGAAAATTGATCTCCGCCAGCTGTGTTCGCCAGATATAGATACATATTTACATCAGTTCCAGTTGCGTACTGGCTGCAAAGAGGAATGCACGTAGGTTTTTGTGTTATTTTATGGTATTTCTGTTATACTTATTTATAGTTTTTTTTTACCATGAAATTTCTATTTATTTATTTTTCTCTAGACATCTTAGTTTATTCTGCAGATGTTTCAGGCGGGTTGTTTTTATTTCATTCTAAAACCCAGTTGTACGCTATAACTTTTTACACAACTACATTATTATTTAAATTCATACGGATAATCATAATTACGTTATAAGTATTGCATTCTTCGCATTATTATCGACTTAGTTATCTAAGCAATCGTCATCACTTAAAGAGAAAATTTAATTTGTTCTTTTTGTCAATCTGCGAAAAAATAATCAGATCACTATGAGTTCGAATATGAGCAGGCAATGCTAGTATGTTGTGCCGTAACTCTAATATGTATTATCGGACCACGTTTAGATGCGAGTTTACGTATACCATCGGGTGATCATACCTCGCGCGCTCTTGCTGTATGTGCTTACAACTTTGGTGTGATCACGTGAACCCAACGTGATCACTAAATCTGTCCAGCGTTTTGAGTACAGTGAACGTAGTCTGATCCGAATGCGCATTGAAGCTTTTCACCACCAACGTAACACAAAATTTTGCAAAAATTACTAAAGTAAAATAAACTAAAGGTATTTAAACAAATTTGTTATAATATTGGACTTACACTAAAAATACGCCGAAATATAATGCAGAAGAACAATTTATTATTATTTATTCGGTATAATCTGCATGGCAGCGGTGAAAAGTGCCAAATGATCACATAAAGGAGAACAATGCTGTCACCCAACACTTGACTGTTGTCAAATGAACAGTTGGAACGGGAACTTTTCCCGCCCCGTCTGCTGAATATGACCATTAACAAACCACTCTCGATGTCAAATCACGAGGTCAAAATGGCGACAATTGTTGCGTCGATTTATTTATTACTATACAGATTGTCGTAGTTAAAAGTTAATATGCATCTTCAAATACACACACATAAACATGTACCTATGTATAAGACCGGTGGTGTGGGGAGATAGTGGGGAGATCGAGAGCGGGGACAACACATTCGTTCCGTAACTTTAGAGCGTGAACGTACATACAGTATCTGAGCAATCTCGCAAATATTAATACCGCTGAAGGAAATAGAGCGATTGATTTGGATGGCTTAAGAGAACAAATTCTTAACGCCATACAAATGATTACTCCTGAAATGCTATCGAATGTACGAAATGGGTTTTATAATCGTTTAGGGTACTGCTTGATGCAAGAGGGACAGACATTTGAACATCTTCAACATTAAATTTTGTATAGTTCATTTAATATTTTGTTTCGTTTTAAATGTGAGAATTTTATTTAATTTTTTTATAAGAATTTTATTTTAGTTACAAATTTTATAGAGTTTTGTTTCAGTTCAATGTATACTTATGTAGTAAAATGTATTCTGAAGTAGATGTAATAATGATCGCATTCAGTAGACACAACGGTTGCGCAACTGTTCAGTGATTGGATTGAGATGACGTACGTTCACTCTGAACATGGTGTGGAAGGGTCGCCCCATTTTTGTGACCGGAAAAATTCTACGCTCACTAAGGAGCATATTCTGATCCGCATGCGCATTAACGCATTCCAACACCATTGTTATACACAATTTTTTTTATTAAAGTTAGTACAAAAGTAAAGTAAACAAACCAAAGGTATTGTGTATAAATAAATTTATTATAATATTGCAATTACACGAAAAACTACGCAGAAAAATAATGCAAAAAAGCAATTTATTATTATTGTTTGTTCGGTTAAATCAGCATAATAATTAACAGATGGCAGCAGAGTGAACGTACATCCTCTGAATCTGATCACTGAATTGTTGTGTTTGCTAAATACGATCTGTGTTTCCTTGCAGGATTTTCAATAATTTGTAATAATTTGCTCTTATTGTCTAAAGATAAGAAATATCATAAATCATGAATAGTAGGAAAATAAAACAATTTACTAGTATGAAAACATATATTTTTAAAACTGAAAATATATATTATAGATAGTTCTTTATTTTCGATTGCAGTATACATATGAAAGTTGTATTTGTAATAGATATAATATAGCTACCTTATATAGTACATATATACTTAACACCTACATACATTAGATTTGTTCAATTTGTGCATTATCGTAAATTAAATCGTATGACGGTCTTTGCTAATTATTTTTGTTATTAGCAACTATGGCAATTTATAAATCTAAAAACAATTGTAGCATTTAGATATTTTAGCAGATGGAATTATTTGCAGCAGAGGATCGAATAAAAAAAAAATTAAATTTGAATTTTCATAAATTTTATTAGAATATTAAAATATTTTCATTGGCTCACAATAACTATTTTCATTCATAATTTTCTCTATTATAATGTCCAAAATTTTGCGTCAAACAATAATTTGAACTAAATAAGTACTTTTCTATTTCTATTATCTTTCTAACAGTAGTGGCACAAATTTCCAAAGTGAAAACTGTTATGCCATAACAGCATAATAATGACAAGTCGAATAAGCCTAACATGTTCCTGTATTGTAATTATGCTGTAAACTTAATTTAATTGATTATTTTGTTCATATGAACTACATACATAAATCTAACCTGAACCAACAGATTTTGTTTTGTGTTTTAAAAAGTGAGGCCCTAAACTTTATGGTATGGTATTCTTCAATAGTTCGAATAATATTTGCACTGTTTATTTGTGTTACAATCTGTTTGAGCTAACGTCATAAAATTACGCCTTATCAAGTATTGACATATCTAATTGACAAGATAACAAAAATAATAGCTATTCGCAATATCGCATCAGCAAGATCCAACTTGTAGCACCATCCAGTAATTTCTATATGTTATACATATAAACAACTTATAATTGTATGGAATATATATGTATATTTCGTTGCATCTTCCTTATCCATTTAGTTTTCCTCCTCTTTCAATTTCTGATCGAACATGAAAACTCCCAGTCCTTCTCCAACTCGTTTCAGATTAGTTACGTGATCTCCAATCTCCTTTATGGCGTCCACTTGTTCTTGCAAATAGTACGTCTCCAAGAAGTCACACAAATTGGGGTCCATGTGTCCTGATGCCACAGCGTGTAACTGCAGTAAGTCCTAACAGACAGAAATGTGTTTCTTTAAAACGGAAGTGACCAGATTAATCGTAACTATATAGGCGTTCCCAGAAAAAATTCCAACTATTATACTACTATATGCACTGTAAGCTATGTCTTGCTTATTAGGAAGTGACTCACACCATACGAGAAAGAAGGAAAATATATGACCGTCGAAAGTTTGATAAGGATGAACGAAATTGACCGTTTTATGTGGGCAAAATTCAAATATGTTGCTATAGCTTGTAATGGCTTACAATGTTTAAAAGTAAATTCTTAAAATCTGTCTAATTACAATCACAATTTTATAAAACAAAATAGTTGATTAAATCATCATGAATGCACCGTAGTCTTTTAGGAATATGAGTATTCTTGTAAACAAATATAAAGTCAGTGGTGTATGAAATAAAATCAATACTAGATGAAATCTATTAATAAAATACATAATACAACTTACCAAAACGACAAATAAATATGTATAAATCAACAAAATTGAGAATGTTTATATACAAAACCATGTATTGGCGCCTTGTTTTGTCCACAACTAACAGTTTTGTATATCTGTCTCCTTTGTATGTAGATGTCAATTCCTCTGTCTCTACAGTACATCTAGTAGTTATATATTATTAGATCATTGGTATTATTACTTGTACTGTGACGCAGAAGTTTTTGCACCAGTCACTTAAGAGGAGCGTTTACCTATCGAAAACTATGACCCTGCAAGGCATCGCCGTTTTGCGTTTTTTAAATTTATTTTGTAATATTAGAATCTCAAATTTGGGTTACCGATGCAAAAGGCGTACATTTATAATGTCAAGGTCAGTTTTTGCATAAATTTATTTTCGTAAAAAAGTTATGTATCTTAGAAGTAACCACAAAAATGCATACATTTGATTAATGTCCACTAACTAAGGCTGGTACACGAAAGAAAAAAACAACCTCTACGCGCCAGCTGCACATTTGATATACAGTTTAAAATGCAGTACATGGGGATATTGGAAACCGTTGGAAACACAACGTCGGTTAAATGGAAGAAAAGTTGCGTATTCATTTGTCCATGAATAATCCGACATCAGATTTTGAAATTTTTGTTTCATTGGGCAGATACAGGGTGAAAAAGAAAAAAATGCATTTTTGAAAATCTTCCATATTTTGTTTCCCAGAAGAGATAAATTTACAAAAGTTGTAAGCTAGGGATAACAAGTCATGAGGATTTTAAAAATGATTAAAAAAGAATCTAGGTCTACTAGATTTTGCGTGACAATAATCAACTTTTGTTTTTCTTATGGCAGCCATATTGGATTTTGACATTTTTAATATCTTCAAAAAAAATGCTATTCAATGATGTATAACATGTTTATGTTCAAGATAGTAAAAACATGAAAAATAGAGAAAGTAAGATTTTAACATAGTAGGCCATGGAACTGTGGATATCTTAAGTTTATACTGATAAAAAAACAAAAAATAACAAGTCTCCAAGTACTGTTAAAATATCTTTAACATTTTATTTATTAGTATTCATTAAATAAAGGTGGTTAGGTAGCTGAATCATTAATGTAACAACTGTTCAAATAAGCCACCATTCATTCATATGCACAATCTACATCATGTTAGTACTGCCTCACAAGATTGTCTAACCATGTTCGGTGTCATTTCATTCACTGCTTCTTCAACTGCTTGACGTAATTCTTCCACATTTTCATAAGATCTCGAATACACCTTGTTTTTCAGATAGCCCCATACGGCCCATACAAAAAAATCAAAAGGTGTGAGGTCCGGGGACCTAGCAGGCCACCCTATTGGTCCTCGGTTACCAATCCAGTTATTGTAATATTGATTATTTAAATAATTTGAAACCAACAAGGAATTGTGTGGAGGCGCTAAAAATACATATTTTGCAACGTGGCAAGTAGAAGTTCTTCAATTCGTTCAGCAACATGTGTGCGCAAAAGTTCTAAATACCTTTCAGAATTTAAATTTTTATTGAAAAAGAATGGACCGATAACATGGGTATCAATAACGCCGATCCAGACATTAAATCCCCACCTGACTTGCTGTCTAATGCCACGAACTATACTTCATTCACGTTAAGAATGCAGCGTTGGATTAGATAGGAGAACATTTCCCGAACTGTGATTGGCTGTTACGCGCGACCGATTTACATTAAAAAAGCAAGATTAAGTATGATTTCCATACACATAAGCGAAATAATATTATCTGATTACATACGTGATTATTAAAAATATACGTATTTCCTTGTTGTGCCTGGACAATTATATATAACGTAAATTACATTAATTTTTTTAGTCTTGCATTTCTATACGAGAACGAATGTGAGGTTAGAATTATTTATTATTATTCAACTATAGGAAGCTATAGGTACATTATTTGAAAACATAATTTGAATTTGTTGTAGTTATTTTACAAATAAATAATTTGAAGTGGAAGTTTGAGGTTAAGAGAATAAAATTGACATTTATATTTCAAACCACCCGCCATTGTTTATTTCTATGATTGTGCCAGTGTCATACAGACGCCGATTGTTGCGCTATCTACTGCATTCTTAACGTGAATGAAGTATAAGTGTGGATTTTCATCGGACCAAAAGATAGTATTTTACGATTAAACATTCCAGAGTTAGTAAATCGACTCTCATCAGACCATAAAATTTTCGCAAAAAAGTTTGGATTTTCATTA
This sequence comes from Amphimallon solstitiale, assembly GCA_963170755.1. Lineage (NCBI taxonomy): Eukaryota > Metazoa > Arthropoda > Insecta > Coleoptera > Scarabaeidae > Amphimallon > Amphimallon solstitiale. The sequence continues at coordinate 124,526,176 of OY720678.1, read as the reverse complement.
TGTTTTTCGATGAACCAATGACAGAATTATTGTGCTCTCCGTATTTCGTCACCATTTTGAAGCCCTTGACTGGCTCTTTCACGATAAGGTTTGAATTTGGCACGCTTTAAAATGGCACCAGCTGTTGACCTAGCGACGCCAAGTGTATTTTCAATTACCCGTAAAGACGTACGGGGATTTTCAACTACTGCTTGAAGAACAATATTTTCATTGTTTTGCCTTTTTTTGGGTTTGACAAAACTTCCATGATTATTAAATTATCACGCAATCGGCGAAAAATGCTTTTTTCTGGCTGCCGCCTTTCAGGGTATCTATCGAAATACATTTCTGCAGCCAATTCATCATTTCTTCCACACAAAATAAAACACTCCAGCATTTGATATTTGTCACTATTTGTAAAACGATCCATCTTAGGTTTGCACAGTACAGATACTTATAACAGTACAATGAGATTAACAATAAGATTACTGATAGTTCAGAATAAACTTCACAGCTTTTAGTGTTGTTTAATACAAATGTCACATTTATTATCACGGCCTACTATGTTAAAATCTTACTTTCTCTATTTTTCATGTTTTTACTATCTTGAACATAAACATGTTATACATCATTGTATAGCATTTTTTTTTGAAGATATTAAAAATGTCAAAATCCAATATGGCTGCCATAAGAAAAACAAAAGTTGATTATTGTCACGCAAAATCTAGTAGACCTAGATTTTTTTTTAATCATTTTTAAAATCCTCATGACTTGTTATCCCTAGCTTACAACTTTTGTAAATTTATCTCTTCTAGGAAACAAAATATGGAAGATTTTCAAAAATGCATTTTTTTCTATTTCACCCTGTATCTGCCCAATGAAACAAAAATTTCAAAATCTGATGTCGGATTACTCATGGACAAATGAATACGCAACTTTTCTCCCACTTAACCGACGTTGTATCTCCAACGGTTTCCAATATCCCCATGTACTGCATTTTAAACTGGACACCCGGTATATATTAAAATTTTCAACCCACGACATAATCTGTGAATAAAACCGAAGCGCTGAAACCGAATATCGTTTGTTCCACCTATTCACACCCCTTGCGTCTACCCGTCCCGCTAGTAATATAAGTTTCTATTTGTTGGTAAACGCCCCTCTTAAGCTAATTAATAATTAGCCCGACTGTACAAACGAAAGAAAAAAAAATTACTTTAATGAAATTTACTGCTCAAAAATATAAAATATGATACGAGTGCTTTGAGTAAGTATAAACCTAATAAAAAACTCGTGGTAACTGATGTTAGCCTCTGGTTCATCTGGATCCTGTTTATTGAATTTAAGAATGTTTTAAGTTAATAATGCCCCGCGGCGTCATCTTATTTAATTATATTGGACTGTATTCAACACTTCACAAATAATAAGGAAAATTAAGAGTTAAGAAAGACACTTCTTTCTGGCTTGTGCTTCGAAGGAAAACTGCAGATTTATAGTTAACAATAAGTATAACAAGTTTTATTTGGTAAAAAAGAAATAATCACCTTTGGGGTGGGAATTACGAACGAACAATGAATGTGGTATCATATAAAAATAATGAAAAGGAAATTGGCCTGGTATTGATTAGTTCAGCTGTTCAAATGTGCACGATGAATTCGTTGTTACTACGTAAACAATCATGTTACCGATATAATAATATGTATTCCAATACAAATACCGCGCGATCATTTAAATTCTAAATTAGAGCAGGCCACAGTTCTGGACAACCTAATAAAAAAAATCCCGCCTGCTATAATTTAGAATTTAAATGATCGCGTGGTACTTCTCGTGTTTAACCACAAAAAAGTAACTATAATAAAAAAAATTAATAAGCCGTTATATTAATAGAAATTGACTAATTTGACGTCAATTCGAAAAAAATGCGTCATTAAAACAATATGATTTTCATATTATAATAACGAAAATAGACTTTTTGAGGTTAACACAAATATTACAAAACGTAACTGAAACAGTGTTTTTAAGATAATATAATTAGAGAAATTCACCATTTGTTGTTAGTGTAACATGACGAAAATGCACGAAACAAGGATAATAATACTATTAAGATGTTACGATAAGTAAGGTGCTAGGTACTAAGCTTGTGAAGATGTTCTCGTTTGGATCAGGGACATCGGGGGCTTTTTTTTAGATCGTGACTTTCCAATGTTCTTTTACGACAAATTTGAACATAATTTTACAACCATACATATACTCTAGCTATATGTCGCCTTCGTCGACGAACTATGTTGATGGGTGATGGGTACCTTTCAAATTTCAGAATTAATAGATACGGGACTTTGCATGACCTTATCTTATTATATTATTATACTTCACCCAGAATTATGGGATCACAAGCCTCGCGTAAGGCAGATGTGCAAACAAATACATCGTAGTTTTATGCAATAAAACACTGCCTGGTTCTGCAGGTGCTCTATCGACAAGTGTTCAACATAGACATGTTTTTATGACATAAAAGAAGGAATATGTGAACAAATGAAGGGTTTGACGTCAGTTTTGCTCGTAAGTGACAAATATATTCGCGTGCTATTTATGAAATGAAAGAAAGCAAAGTTATCACGGCGATTGCGCCGTGATAACAACTTTATCTAAGAATGATCAATATCATTCTTAGATAATGCAGGTATTAATTAGGAATGCAATTTGCCTGTTATAACTTAGATCTCTGTGCTGGAAAAATTATTACAACCCACAAGGGATGTGTTTGAGCCCAACTTTGTTTATTATTTATATACATCGCTACATAATATAGGAAATCAATTTGTTAGATACTGAAAAGCGGATGATTTATAGGTACCTACTATAATATTTAGCCATATGTGTATTACTGCATATAGCTATAGACCAAATTATGGTTATGATATAAGAAATATGACGAATATACAGGTTAAACTCTTAAAGGCAGTTTCGTTCCTAAAATCTAGTATCAATTTATATGACATTTTGATTGTTATTAATTAATTAATAAAAAAAAGTCTTACTTCATTCACTTTCCTCTCCAAATCTAGAGCAGCCATCATAGCTTCTTGACCAGTTGCGAAATCCTGCTTCTCTGGTGCAGCTATCGGTTGCAATATTATACGGCCGCCTCGCTTGTTCATGTAGTCCATAAGTCGCATAGCATGCTCTCTTTCTTCGTCAGAACACTTTTTGAAGTATTTGTGAAGACCGGGCAATGCGACATCATCTCTGTCAAAGTGATAGGACTGGAAAAATAATATTTCTATCATTTCATGGGAAATACATTCTATTCTTAAATGAAAACTATCAAATGTTGAGTAAGTAAGCAGTTAGAAAATTCTTCAGAAAAAGCTTTGATGCGAACGTGTTGCCGAATTACGCGTTGTCAGGTGGAAATATATTATTGTTCTCGTATTAATTAAGCACCTTGTAAACACTAATTGGTTTGCATACGTGTATAGCGAGATCAGGGAAAAAGAAGTGTTCTACATTCGAGTAACTACCATATTCCCGACAATAGTAGTATTATAAAATATCTGCGGTAATTAAGACTAATAATTAGTAATAATAATAATAATATTAAAATAATGGCCAAATTAGTAAAACAAACTGATATTTCTACACAAACGCTTGTCTGTCGTAAGGCCGTAGGTAGTACAACCGAAATCGTTGAAAGAAAAGGGATAACATTCATGTAAGACACATTCCAGGTTACATAGCGTAGAAATGATAATAGCATAAAACATCCGCTAAATAATAATAGGCAAGATCAGAATTTTTTTTATTGATCAATAAATGTTGTTTATTTTGAAGAAATATAATTATCTCAAGTGAGATTAAAAAATTTATTATGAAATGGAAAACAAAAGAGACATTGACTCCTCAATAAAGAAAAAAATCTATAAATTTTATAGACATACGTTAATGACAAATTAATACATTCGTAATCATAACATTCCTATTTTTTCCTCAAAAAATTTGTAATGTAGGTAAAACTCAGATTTCGGATGTGTATAGTTGTGCTAACTTAGGTAATTTACTCGGAGAGGCGTTGATTTCTCAGGTTATACAACAACCAGCCATCAAACAAAATTACCAAGAAATAAATTATAAAGAAAACGTCTACTAGAAATAAGATATTACAGCTTGAGCAACACGCAACAGGAATCAAAGAAATAACTGTCACTTGGGTCTGTTCAGAATTTTGTCTCTCTCTTTTTGGAATAAGGTATAGACACAAAGGAACCAGATTGGGCGTTGCATTACATTACCTTGCGAATGACAATAACTTTTGGGAAACCGTAATTTTTAGTGATGAAAATACCTTCCAGTCATTCCCTTTGGCCAAGTTAGAGTATACAGACCTAGGAGTCGGCGATATGATGCAAAAAGGTTGAAACCAGCCATCGATTTTCGGTAAATATATGGGCATAGATTCTGCAAAAGTCCTGGGGTATTATTGCATTTGTAAGAACGTTTCATAAGTGATTATATTAGGGTTTTGAGAGATGTCATGTTGCCCTCAGTGATGCAAGTATTTCCAGAATGGGACTTTATATTTCAACAGGACAATTGTTCAGTCCATACTGCTCATAGGGTAACAGAATGGTGCCAAAACCACAATATAAATGTGCTTGAGTGGCCGAGTTTAAGTCCTGATTTGAACCATATAGAAAACAACATGTGGGGAAAGTTGCTCAAAAGTATACAAAACCAACGTTTACATTTTCAAAACAGGGAGGCATTTTTGGTTGCTATACGTACATTTCACAAATTTATGCTTGTCTATGCTCAACGGCTTAAATAAAATTATTCAAGTAAACGGCGAAATGATTAAGTACTAAGATCTTGTTTATGTATTTATTTTTAGTCTAATAAACTGTGTTGCATTTATTATTTAATGTCTGTATTGTATTATTATACCAATATTTACCATATTTGACAAGTATCTGACTAATGAAAAATGACAACGTTTGAAAAAATTAATACCAAAACCAGATATACAGATATACTTTTGTCGACCTAATAACGTCTAGCAAAGCTGCTTCACTTCAGACCTGTAATTTTTCCATTTGAATTTTGTACATCTACAAATATTAAGATATATAATTAACCTGAAAATGCAAAAAAAATCTAGCTATTTGCCAAGAATTTTCCTTATACTACATTTCGAATAATCAATTCTCATTTTGTACCTTGCGAATTACTTGCCTTTTAGCGCAGACTATTTTGGTAAGAACTAAATGACCCAGAACAAGCAGGTTTTTTCCGTGAGATAACTAGATACATATATAGTTTTCTATTGGTACTGGACGTAATTTCTAAAATATAGTAAATATGTAGCACACATCAAATGAAACGACTGAATATGTGTTGTATTAGAATAATTTAAGTAGAAAAGAATATGAAATAGACGAAATAAATGTCAAATTCAGCAACAGTAGGTTTGATATACCTAATCCAATCATATTGGATATTTTTAGCACGTGATTTTAAAAATGCTTAGCGATTACCAAGCAATTTATTATGCTCTGGATAGATGGGCCAGATAAGGATCAATATTTTGAGGTTATTATAATCAGAAAAATCGAGTTACCTGACGGCCTTATATCGCGCAGCGATATCAGATACAGTTGGCCTCGCTTTTGTCACCGGTGATGCACAATAAAACGCACCTATAGTATATTTATTTATCATCTATGCTTGCCTACTAAACCGAACAGCCAAGTATTAAATAAAATACAGGTATACAAAAATTACATTTAATAACTTTATTTATAATAATTGGCTTCCATGCAATAGTATTTTAGTAACGGCAGCTATATACTGTGAAATATTAATGAAGCTTAATTTCTTCGTTCTGAAATTACTCCGGTCGATGTCAGTTTCTAGCGGTATTGAATTGGCGTAGGTAATTCGTACTTTGGCAGTGTTGGTTGCTAAATCGATTCTACTGTACTATTTTAATGTATATGCACTTGAATTGTCTTACAAATGACGTCTGTCACATCATAAAGCGTTTGGGAAACGCGCATTTTAAACTTAAGAAATTGTTCGTAGAATATACGGTAACACAAAGATGAAAAATGATAAGGGTACTTAGACGTTCACTTGGCACATCGAGGATATTACGTCAATCAGATAGTCGTGGTAAGGGCGGTGACAAAGATGACGAATATTCAAAACAGCAGAAATCATTCGATGAATTAATGAAAGACCTCCCTAGTACACTATCCGAAGAGGAATATTTTTACAAAAAGGATAGAGAACGTCTTGACAAATTGAAAATGGATATCCGCAAGAAGGTGAGAGATAAAAACAAAACTTATCAACCAGGCGGTCAAGACGATATTTAAGGCTTTATTTTTAGCTGGATTAACTTATAAATTGTTTACTTCTTCGAAATCGTTAAAATACAGTACTTAATATATGTTTATATATAACCTATAGATATATACTTAATGACTAATATTGCGATTAATAAAGGAACTTATCAGGAAATAAATATATTTCTCATTAATTGGTCGCATATGAATAAAGTTCGTCTCTGGTATTATTTGATAGTAAATTGCACTAGTAATCTACAGAAACAAACATCAACCGTTTCTTGCTACAATGTTGTGTATCTTTTGAAGTAAAATGCATTGTCAAATCATTTTAGTTGAGAAATCGGTAGTTATTCGAATTTGGTTCTTATATTTAATTCTAATATTTAATAAAATAGTTTCTTTAAGAGTTTCAAGAACATTCTTGAAGAACTATCTTCAATCTTAAAATGATATAGAATAGAGTTTGTAAAAATTGAACTAATACATTTTAAACTACGTTACCGTTAGTTAGGTATACCTTTTTCATTCAGAATTAATATAGTACATACCCGAAACGCAATGCGAATTATACCCACTAGTCCATTAAATATTCATCATTTTCGATTTCTATCAAAGAAGCGTAATTCTTATAGCGCTGTTATTGTTATATACCGAAATATTAAAAATTAGGCTGCTAAAAGGAAATCTTGTCAAGAAACACATATGCGTAATATCAATTATTTTCTCAATTGCCAAATTTATTTGTCAAACAGTTTAAGTTTTAAATTATGGTTTTCACGATACATATAAATGGTGTTTGGATCTATAACCAGCGGCTATATTTGGATAGTTTTCGTGCCCACTTTCCATATTTTGCTGTAATTCCGAAGAAATTTATGCGTGCCTGTCGAACTAAGTTGAAGTGCTTCGCGAATTTGGTTCCATATTGCAAAAAAAGGGGGGGGGGGGCTGGTAGGCCCATCATTCGTACGGAAGAGGTTGTTGAAAGCGTTCGTCATCGTATGGAGATAGAACCAACAAACGCGTTGAAACGTCTACCCCAGGAAATTGCCAGTGGTTTGTCAATAATTTAATGAATGATCTCCTGAATCAGTTTGTTTTTCGTTTCATCTGTCCGGGTATGAAATTCACAAAATATGCGAATGTGGAGCAATGACAATCCGCATATTTTTGTTGAAAATCCACTACATTACCCAGTAAATTGGCTTAGGTACCAGTTTCTCGGAGAAGTACCTATATAGTTGGGAACCCATATTTTTCAATTTCATAGTCAACGCGTAGAGATATTAAATTTATGTATTTAAAAATTTGTTCAACAATTTCATGATGATGAACTTCGACATGGGTATTTCCAACAGGACGGTGCAACAACGCATACGGCAAGAGACAACATAAGTTTACTTTGTGAGTATTTTGATGACTGAAGTTGAATTTTCTCCAAGGTCACCTTGCTTAACAATTGTGGATTTCTTTGCGTTTCAATTTAAAAAATAGAATTTCTTAAGTTCTGTGAATAATTTACAAAAAACTGCAACAAAGAATTGTTGAAGAAGTTGCAACCATAACACGGGAAATGGTGAAAAATGCTTTTAAAAGCATGAAGGGGCGAACACATTTATGCATTGAAACCAGGAGGGGAACCTTGTTGTTAATAAAATCGTAATTAAACCCCTTTAATGATTAAACTTGCAGTTTTATTATTCTGATATTATAATACAGACTTCAATAGACTGACAACTTTGACAGAATATCTGAATTATTTCAAGAGGATGATAATAATATGTATACTGCCCGCCATAAGTAAATGAACACCCAGTAAATGTAGATATATTTTAATGAAATTTACAGGAAATACGTATTTTATTCATATTAAGAAACGATGAAAATTTCAATAATATACAAATGTAACAATTAGTAACAAAACTAATAATGCGTAGGCCATCCTCTACTTCTTACGCATTCAGCTACTTGATTAGGCATACTCGAAATAAGCGCATTTATGGTAACCTGTGGTATGCTATCCCAAACTTCTAAAATCCGTCGTCGGAGAATTTCCATACTGTTTGGGGGTGGCTGTAAATTATTTATCCTTCGCCCTACCATATCCCATACGTGTTCTATAGGGGATAAGTCTGGCGACCACGACGGTCATGGAAGCAGATCGGAGCATTATTCATAAACTCTATAGTGACCCTTGCGGTATGTGGCCGCGCATTATCCTGTTGAAAAATGCGGGATTTTCCAGCTCTTGCAGATATGGAATTAACACTGTTCTCAACACAAGATTTATAAAACGATTCGCATTTAATGTTCCTGGAATAATTACTAAAAAAAGAGCTACTTCCATTGCAGATAGCGCCTCACATCTTGAGCTAGAGCCGTATGTCGTTGTTGAAGAAACTGCAGATTTTTTCTTTCTTCAGAACGTTTTCTGACCATTCTGCGACCATCATGAGACCATAAACGCTTGTCTTAGTTTAAATCATCCTTTTGAAATAATTCAATCATTGTCAAGCTACACTGACATTATCAATAACCTACAAATGTGTTACCTACTTAGTTCAGCTGTAAAATAATAATGAACTATAATGAAATAAATAACGTTTTTATTAACCAGAAAAACTATATTACAATAATTGTTGAAAATGTCCCCCGTTTTGTTCAATGCATAAGTTTACGCGCCTCCTCATGCTGTGAAAAGCGTTTTGCAGCATTTCTGGCGTTATGGTTGCACATTGCTGAACAATTCTTTGTTGCAGTTCTTGCAAATTATGTATCGGATTTGCGAAAATCTTATTTTTTAAATAAGGAAAGATAAAATAGTCCATAATTGTCAAACAAGGTGATCTCGGACGAAACTCAACTTCCGTATGCAAACTTATCAGCCGGTCATCAAAAAACTCGCGGAGAAAAGCAAGATTTTCTCGTGTAGTATGTGCTGTTGCACCGTCTTGCTGGAAATAACCGTATTGAAGTTCATCATCGTCTAACTGTTGCACAAATTCAGTCAAAAAAATATTTCTGAACCTTTCTGCGTTGACGGTGAAATTGAAAAAAATTGGCCCAATTATTCTTCTGCGAGAAATTGCCATCCAAACACCAATTTTCTGAGCATATAGTGGCGTTTCAATAAAAATATGCGGGTTATCAGTGCTCCACATTCGCATATTCTGAGAATTGATGTATCCCGAAAGGTGGAACCAAGCTTCGTCAGAAAAAAAGTTAAGTTCAGCAGATCGTCATTCATTAAATTATTAACGAACCAATGGCAGTACGCAAGGCGTCTGGGGTGGTCTGCAGGCAGAAGAGCTTGATATGATTATATCTTATATGGATGCATGTTCAGGTTCTTCTTTACATACAATCGTTTGGCATGTTCCATAAGAAAGCCGAATTTCTTGAGAGAGACGTTTCAAAGGTTTTGTAGGTTCTTCTTCCATACGTTGACGAACGTCATTAATAACTTCTTCTGTACGAACTCTTGGTCTACCAGCATCTTTTTTATGCGTCACAGAGCCAGTTTCGCGAAACACTTCAACACAATTTGTAAGGCATGCATAAAAATTGTCCGATAATACTGCTACGGCTGGGAAGTGCTCTCGAAAATTGTCCAAACACAAACGTTGACTGTATTCCCAAGTTCCATTAACTAGCACACCCGTTCGAAATTAGGCTTCAACCATGTAAATTTTGTGCTCTGTGGTGAGAACCATGATTCAAAAACCATGGTTAGAAAACTTCAACACAATAACTTGACAGATTTTGACATTCAAAAAATTATGACATACGTAAATGTACGATGCACGCTACGACAATAATTTTAAAATCCATGACCACCGTTGACCAATTTAATTGTTGATATCCCGGTATTATATTAGTATTATACAATATTTTAAACAAGGTATAATAGGTATAACTATACAACAAAATATAATTTGGATTAATTTAGCGTATAATAGAAAATTTCTTTATTGTTTTCTCACTTATTCATTGTTTTGTTATTATACATTTTTTTGTTTTTTTTTTGCACGTATTTCCTACAAATTTCATTAAAAAATATTTACATTTACTGGGTGTTCATTTACTTATGGCGGCCAGTATATTATATGTATAACTAAGGTAAGACAGACGTTTTCCTTACCACGACCATCTTGACCAGGATTTTTGGTAACTCGGTACAAAATGCGTTTTTCCAATACGATTAAAAATGTCCGATTTTTTTTATCGATGTTTGGGGACCCTCATAAAATATTGAACAGTGATTATGATTTCTTACACATGCGCATAAGCTAGGAAATTTGATTTTTTATTGTTATTGATAGGGGTTCTCTTTTCTAATCTATTCCTCTGCTGCATGAACAACTATATACAGAATCAGCAGCTGTATACAAACGAAACAAATATTGAATAGCAAGAGCAAGAGGCTCTCGCATTAAAAATAACGAACAGTGACCTTATACACAAGTCATAGCGATATCGATATAAAATATAGCGACACCCCTTTTGCTTCCGGTAAATTATGACGGCGGGCGACATACATATATGTATATACATAATATAGCCACAATTTGCATATTACATACGCACAATAGGTACCTCATAGGAATATTGATATCAGTAGCTGGCCTTGAACGATAGCGATATCGCTATTTTCTAGAGATTAATCCCGCTATTTTAAAATAGTATGTACCACAGTGGACATCAAAATATTGTTAAAATTAAACTTCAGGCGGCTGCCTCCTAAAACGAGTGAAATTGACGATGTATATAAATTGTTATGGCATTTCATAAAACTTTATATTATCAGAATCCAAAACTACTGGACAACTACTTAAAATATGGTACTCAAATAGTAAAGGTTACTGATACAACATCAAGTCTGCTTAAAACTATAAGTGGTGTACCTCAGAGCTCTATATTGGGTCCATTACTCTTTACAATTTATACCATTGATTTTTGTGAAGTATTAAAACATTCAAATATTTATATGTATGTACTTATATATGTTGAAGAAACACAAATTTACTACTCTTTTTTCTCCTCTTCCATTTCAAATTTGCTTAGGTAATAATTAATCCTATTAGGTAATCATGATCTTGATCAACTTTATGAGTTCTCCATTAAGCATTCTTTCTTTGTGAATCTATATATTAATACCTGAAGAAAAAACTTTGTACCCCTTTTTAAGCATATTATTCGCACACGGACAAGTGTGAGATTTGGCATAGTTAAAGTTCATATGGAGAAGAAGTGCAGAAAGATAAAATTTATGTATAATATGTGTTACAAATACATTAAATTAAATAAAATCTGATAGTTATTATTATGGAGTGTGGAAGAGAAGGAGAGCGATCGCTTACGGATTATAACTTGTAAAAAATGAAGTGTGGCCACCACACGACTTTCTTATAAGTACGTATGAAAGTGTTACTTTCGGTCCGAATTTTGATATTTCATTTATACAAAAAATATTCCATATCCAACTCTAAATACTTTTGTACTCTACATAAATATATAGAGAATGCATAATTTACGATATATTTCCAAAAAATCGTTATTCGGTAAGAGTAAAAGTGTTACTTCCGGTCCGAATTTTGAATTTTTTTTTTATACAAAAGATATTTAAAAGTACGTTCTAAATACTTTTATACTCGGAATGTACCTGCCTAGAAAGCATGACTTGCGAGATATTCGCAAAAAACTGATTTTCGATAAGAGTAAAAGACCTACTTCCGGTAGGAATTTCGAAAAACTTTATTAACACGATTTTTCTCAAATTTAATTTTGAGTATATTTGAATTCTTTATAAATTTGTTTAAACTTAGTAATTGACGAAATATTTGCAAATTTCGATTTTTTCACTGAAGTAAACTACTGCTTCCGGTCTGCCGATTTTGCTCAAAATCTAATCAGTTCTCAAAAGGGAGATTATATTTGTAAATATAAAATTTGGAATTGATATCTGTAGCGGTTTGACCGCTATCGTGGGCACAGACAGACAGACACACAGACAGACACACAAGCATTTTTTAAAAACCACTTTTTTGGTATCAGGGCACCTCAAAACGTGGACATCTGCAAAAATCTCGAGGTCGAAAATTTTCATCATCACAATACTTCCTTATACTACGTATAAGAAAGTAATAAAAATAGGCAGGAATTTGAGCCCGGATTTTAGTTCGAATGGTGGCGCTAGTGTTCCCAACTAGGCTAAATTTGTTGTTAGTTGTCATTTCTTAATGGATTTTCGGTTGTGATTTATAGAATCAGAGTTTATTTTTCAGTCAAAATATCATAAAAAATTTGTTTATTATTATCTAAAATTGGGATGTCTGCAAATTGCTTAGTACCAGGATGTAACACCGGCTACGGTAATTTAAAAGAAGAAAAGAGAGAAGAAAGGCACTAAATTAATATGACATAAATTTGTAAAACTACATTTTATAAATAAAAACTTATGTAATTTATTATGTTTTATTTCCATCCAGTGACTTATACATATTACTTTCTTATACGTAGTATAAGGAAGTATTGTGATGATGAAAATTTTCGACCTCGAGATTTTTGCAGATGTCCACGTTTTGAGGTCCCCTGATACCAAAAAAGTGTTTTTTAAAAAATGTCTGTGTGTCTCTGTGTGTGTGTGTCTGTGTGTCTGTGTGTCTCTCTCTCTCTGTGAGTGTGTGACCACGACAGCGGTCAAGCCGCTGTAGATATCAATTCCACATTTTGTATTTAAGTGTATAATCTCCCTCTTGAGATCTGATTAGTTTTTCAGTAAAATCGGTAGACCGGAAGTAGCAGTTTACTTCGGCGAAAAAATCTAATTTTGCCAATATTTCGTCAACTACTAAGTTTAAACAAATTTATAAAGAATTCATATATACTTAAAATTAAAATTGAGTATAATTTTATCCAAAAAGTTTTCCGAAATTCCTACCGGAAGTAGGTCTTTTACTCTTATCGAAAATCAGTTTTTTGCGAATATCTCGCAAGTCATAGTACGTTACGGATATAAAAGTATTTAAAACATAATTTTCAATATCTTTTGTATAAAAAAAATGTCAAAATTCAGACCGGAAGTACCACTTTTACTCTTATCGAAAAGCGATTTTTTGCAAATATGTCGTAAGTTATGCATTCTATATAAATTTATCAAGAGTACAAAAGTATTTAAAACTAGATTTGCAATATTTTTTGTATATATGAAATTTCAAAATTCGGACCAGAAGTAGCACTTTTACTCTTAGCGAGGAGCACTTTTTTGTAATATCTTGCAAAGTATGCATTCTATAGAAATTTATTAAGAGAATAGAAGTACTTAGAATAGGATTTTGAATAATTCCTGTAAAAAAAATTCTTAAAATTCTGTAATTTGAAACGCTCATAGGTATAAGAAAGTCGTGTGGTGGCCACACCTCATTTTTTTAATTTAAACGCTACCTACTTCATAATAGCTTTCCACTACTAAATACAAAATTACCACATTTTCATTAAAGCATTAATAAAATCATTATTTTCCAGTTGCATCCTTAATGGCTACCAATAATTCTGAATTATCTAACGAAATTGGTTAAATAAATGCTTAAGACTTCTACTACAATTATGCTGGAATCAAAAGTGGTGTAAAATAATATAAACTGTGAAATCCAACATATCAGTCAGCCCTGATTCTAATTCTGAAAATATTCCAGCATTATTGTCGGCAGAAATTTATAATAATTATTAGTATATTTTATCAACATATGACAAAAGCTGAACAAATTCATTGAAACTGTTTAGTTAAATAAATTTTACTAAAAGACATCTTTTTTTTGTCAATGTATATTGTTAATTTAGAAATGAACAGCTACATGTTTTCTTGATGTTGGCAAATCCAACATGACGTAATTTTTTTTCAAATAAATCAAACAATTATTCATTTTACAACTCCCATAAATTTCCTCAACCTTTCTTGTCATTAATGTGCTTCAATTAACTAATCATAACTTTTGAAAGTATTACGAATTGTATCATTAATTACAACTGTACTTGCGGATGTTTCATTCAATATCACAATGTTTCACACATTGTACTTTAGATAAGAAAGTGAGCCGGGAGTACACAATGGAGCTGATTTTTATTGAATTACACATTACATATTTATTAATATTTATAATTTCTAACGTTGTAACCACTCAAAATTTTGAATTCTAGCCTAAGCAACGATGCTAGCGCCACCCACGTCAAACATCAACATATTGCCCATTTTCACATCACGGTGATCGTTCTCTTTACCTTTTACCTCCATAGTTATTATACTGTGTGTCCCAAAAGTCTGGAAACACCCAAATAAAATCGAAACGGATGATTTTTGAGAAAAATGCAAAAACAGGTCAATTAGTATTTTCAAAAAACTACTGGCTGATGGTATCTGTTTGGAATTTTTGATGACCTTGAAAAAGTTATGATGTCATCAAAAAAAATTTTAAATGGCAACGTCGCCTTTTTAATTTTATTTTTCATAGATCTTCTAATTGTCTAAATGACTGTAAAAAAAATTTTCATTTTACTTAAGAAAATGACCGAGAAAAATTTAATTTTCGAAACTGGAAAAGTTTGTCTTTAAAAAATAAACATAGTTGGCTTAAAAGTCAATTATTTTTCAAACATATTTTGTTTTATTTGTGACATTCTGTCAAATACGAATTGTGCGTAAGTTAAAAAATTCTGTTTAAAAATGGTTTTAAGTGAGAGGGAACGTATTCAAATATTGATGATGATTGGTTTTGGGGATAGGGCTCGTTCAGTTAGAGAAGTTTGCGACTTATTTAATACAGAACATCCGGAGCGTGCCCCAATTAGTATTTCTGCAGTGGGTAAGATTCACAAAAAATTTCAAGAAGAAGGCCATGTTCGAGATCGCCCTAGAAGTGGTCGTCCAAAGATCGCAGAAGATACGCAACTCGACTTATTATTGTCAGTAGAGGAAACTCCAAATTCTAGTACACGGCAGCTTGCTCGGGAGTTTAAAGTGTCGAAGAGTACAATTGGTAATATTTTCCGGAAAACTAAGTATCATCCCTACAAAATCTGTTTGGTTCATGAGCTGTCTGAAGACGACTTCGACAGGCGTGTACAGTTTTGCGAACAACTGATGCCTATGTGTGATAATGATCCGTTTTTTATCAGAAATATCTTATTCTCAGATTAAGCACGCCAAAATCCACGCTGGATGAGAGAGGTACGAACTCAGTATCCTCAGAAATTAAATGTATGGGCTGGTTTAATTGGTAACAGAATTATAGGGCCTTTTTTCTTCAACGGTAACCTGACGGCGGAAATGTATTTGGATTTTTTACAAAATTATTTAATTCCGTTATTAGCAGAAATATTTCCGAACCATGAAGATCCTAATTTGCATAGCCAAAGAATTTGGTTCAACAAGATGGGGCTCCACCCCACTACGCGCAAATGTTCGGCATTATCTCGAGAATACCTTCCCAAACAGATGGATTGGCAGGAGGGGGCTATCGAGTGGCCGGCTAGGTCGCCAGATCTAACGCCTATTGATTATTTTTTGTGGGGTTACCTAAAAAATAAGGTATACGCAACTAAACCTGAAAATTTGGAAGACTTGCGTCAACGGATTGAGATTGAAGTACGAAGGATCACTCCTGAAATGATAGAAAACGTTCAAAATGAATTTTATTATCGTTTAGGGTATTGCCAAGATGCTCAAGGACAACATTTTGAACATTTATTGTAAGAGTTTTTGCTGATTTCTACGATAAAAATTTTCTTTGTTTTCTATAATGATTTTTTTTTTCAAAATTTTTCTTAAGTAGAATGAAAAATTTTTTGACTGTCGTTTAGACAATTAAAAGATCTATCAAAAATAAAATTAAAAATACGACGTTGCCATTTAAATTTTTCTTGATGACATCATAACTTTTTCAAGGTCATCAAAAATTCCAAACAGATACCATCAGCCAGTAGTTTTTTGAAAATACTAATTGACCTGTTTTTGCATTTTTCTCAAAAATCATCCGTTTCGATTTTATTTGGGTGTTTCCAGACTTTTTGGACACACAGTATATTTTCTGTTTATCATAGTTGCTGTGGAGTGAAATAGGAAGTCTATTCCCATATAATCTTTCTCCGCAATTTTCTATCTCTACCAGTATCCTTTTCTTCCTTTCAGTTCATTCCTCTATCTGGAAGAATATTGCCAACCGTTTTGTCCCATATTTCTTTCCTGCACTTTTGTCTCTATATTTGGAATACCTCAGGGTTTTAAGCTACTCAACCTTTCTAACTTTCTTTTAATATAAATCAATAGCACCTATACATGTGTTCCCATCAATTTATTCTTTTTTAACGAATGTATATTTCTATTAATTATGTTGTTGAAATTTGGTTGATGGATTTCACAAATGCAATTTAAAAAGTTGCCAAGTTGCCACTATACGACCTATACGTACATACGTAAGTACATGAAATAGTACCTCTTTAAAAATATAACGATTACGACTTTCTTTTGAGATTAAGCTCATAAAAAAATTCTTATAACACCAATGAGTTTGTAGGCGTGTTAAATACATATACATGCAAATATTGCTTTGTATTGTGCGGAGGTCATTCAAATTAGGGAACGATTGCCTCTCTTAGATGCGTCAATTAAAATGTAAACTATTTTAATTAACAAAACATTTATTGCAGTAAATGTTTATGTTCTATTCTTCTTTCGTATCATGCGTTTTTATGTTTACTGTTTATTTAATCGAAAGCGTGTTATTATAATTATGTGACAGGCAACGATTTATGAATATTAATGAAACTACGTCTTTTTTTTTATTATAGGATGTCAATCACAATTCGAAATATTTGAAGTACTGGTTTAATTGTTTTTGTATTGGAAAATCAAAATTTCAGTATTTCTCTAAGGTAATTTATGTCTTGAAAATTAAATATTGTTGAAATAAAATTAAATGGAGTGAAGCCCTACAATTAATTGCAAAAGTATAACTACGAAAATTTATAAATGACCAAAAGAAGATAAATTTGACTGCTAAGTATGCAGTTATAACATCTTAAAAACATTTTCTTTTTCAAATGAAAAAAATGAGGTGTGGCCACCACACGACTTTCTTATACGTATGAAAGTGTTACTTCCGGTCCGAATTTTGAAATTTCATTTATACAAAAAATATTCCATATCCAACTCTAAATACTTTTGTACTCTTGATAAATATATATATAGAATGCATACCTTACGACATATTTGCAAAAAATCGCTATTCGATAGGGGTAAAAGTGGTACTTCCGGCCTGAATTTTAAAATTTTTTTTATATAAAATATATTGAAAATTATGTTTTAAATACTTTTATACTCGTAACGTACTTGTTTTAAAAGCATGACTTGCGAGATATTCGCAAAAAACTGATTTTCGATAAGAGTAAAAGACCTACTTCCGGTAGGAATTTCGAAAAACTTTTTTAAGATAATTTGTTTCAAACTTAATTCTAAGTACATATGAATTCTTTATAAATTTGTTTAAACTTAGTAATTGATGAAATATTTGCAAATTTCAATTTTTTCACTGAAGTAAACTACTACTTCCGGTCGGCCGATTTTGCTCAAAATCTAATCAGTTCTCAAGAGGCAGATTACACACGTAAATACAAAATTTGGAATTGATATCTACAGCGGTTTGACCGCTATCGTGGTCACACACACACAGACAGACACACAGACACACAGACATTTTTTAAAAACCACTTTTGTGGTATCAGGGGACCTCAAAACGTGGACATTTGCAAAAATCTCGAGGTCGAAAATTTTCATCATCACAATACTTCCTTATACTACGTATAAGAAAATAAAAGTAAAAATGACATTATAAGAATATTTGATAATGTTTTGTTTATTTAGTATATTAATAAAGAAATTTATTTTTGAAGGTGTGACTAAATACTGTATTAATTACATAATATTGCACAGTAACATGTATGTTGTAGTTATACTCTAAATATTTTGGATTGACACAATAAACATATATTTATTTCTATATAGGAAAGTGAACGATTATATTGCCTTACCATGCATAGATAAACATAACTGGCATATAATTCTACGTTTATTTGTCTGTTCACAGCTTCTTCACAATCTTTATGAAAATTTTGCCTGACTTGGGAAGGATGTGCCATTTTTGAAGGTAACATAAAACACTACTTGTTAACGTATTGAAGACCACCGGAGTACTGATCTTTATTGTCATGAATTGATGGGTACATATACATTTTGTGTGTACAACATTGGTTGCGTCGCGGCGCTCGGCGTCGTTTTTATCAATACTATACGTCCAGTTTTTTGCGCTATTTTTAAATGGTTCGCTGTATGTTAACAGCGAAAATATCTGCGGATTTTTTTAATTATTTTGTAATGTAGATAGTTGGCTTCTTCAATCTTACATCGGACATAAGAAAATATACCATTTTCTTTAGTGGAATGGTAGGTATATCAATAAATTTATTTTGTGTATTATTATTGTACTTGTATTATTAGATTTGAATATTGTGGGTGACGATAGAAAGGCATCCAATATCATAACATTTAAACTTTTGCGCAGTAATTATGTACAGCAGTTCGCGTATAGTCTGTTCGACGAAAATGTGGCAGACAAAATGCAAGCGGACGAAATTGCTTGTGCATATATTAAATACGCATATTATTGTAAAGATGAAAACTGCAAATATTCTAATGTAACCGTGTGCGTTAATGTACTTTCTTTCAATATTTATTGTATAATACAGATGTTGTATACGTAAAAGGAACAAATTCAATTTTAATATGTAATGAACATAAAATAATTTGACATTAAATGATGATCGATTCTTACTATGGTTGAATCGCTTTGGCGCCAATAAATAAAATGGCGTCAAATTTTCTAGATGCAGCAAAATTCTATCTGTCAAGTTATTTATGTACCAAGTCAGTAAAGTGATCCTTTATCGAACGAGTCTGAGATTATGAGCCAAGCGAGCGAGCGAGGCGAGTTCGATAAAGGCACTTTACTGACGTTGTGCATACAAAATTTTATCGCCAACCGCAAAAAAATTTGTAATTTAAAAAATAAAGATATAATGACTTATCACATTTTATGACAGTGACAAACGATTTATGTTTAAAGTCATCAGTCATGGCTACGTTGACAGATATTAGCGGCAGGTAAAGTCTATTTCGATCATTGAGGAAAAATACTATGGAGACGCTATAAAGCATCTTCGCTGTACTCTCAAAACGGGAGCATTGGGCGGGGCTAAGTGTGGAACCAATATGGCTGCCTCACCAAGTCCGGACTACTCAAAATATATCTACACCACATCTACACTTGGATTCAGCAAAGGTGATCCCTGCACCATTCTTTAATATCGTATGATTCAAATCCATACTTCGCCATCGTGATAAGTTCTGTAAACTATAAAATGAACATGGAAATTATAATGATGGCAATCTACGTTTTCCGGTTAGATTGATCGATCTAATTTTAGGTTATGTATAATTAGATAATCACCTTTATCGTTTATTAAAAATATGTAATATAAACTCAATAACCTTTTAATGTACTATATTATTATATTACATCACAGATTCTCCTAATAAAGTGTTCATGTTCAAAATATGAAGCAGAGAGTAAACACTTGTCGAGCTACACTTTTAAAAAATACATAAACACATTAGATGAATTAAATACAACTGTAACAACTGAAATGGTAGAGCCTGGAAATCTCAGTATTATATAAGGACGTGAAAAAATGTAAAACCAAATCAAAGATTTGTTCCCCAAAGCAATTATTAAGTTAAAACTGAATTTTAGTTATAATTTTCTGCTTGGCACATGATTATTTAAATATAATATATGAATCGACTATTGCCCGTTTAACATGTCTTTACATTAATATTTTGTTAAACTATTTTATAATAAACTGATTACTGTTCTTTTTCTGTATAGTTGGAGGTATTTAATAATAATACAGAGTATAGATTCCATGCAAAATAAGGATGTAACAATTTAATTCAACAGTAATTGGAGAAAATGTACAACTGGTTTTCAGTGATTATTTTAATTTTTTTTTGGATGTTTCTCAAAAATAAAATCTTATATCAAAATTGTTGTCTTTTTCTTTATATAACAATAGTTTTATTTACACTTCTTTTAATTTGTGCCTTACACATTCATAAGAATTTTGAGCGAACATTATCTCTGTAATACTAATAAAAATTTATTACTTTCTTTTAACGAAGATTGAAATACATGTTGGTTTGAATGGCATTGGATACAATTAGAAGAAGTTCCACTTATATGTCCTCTTTTCTAAGATGCTTGTGACATACTCTATAATTACTATACACTTTTTCAGGTTTTTGAATAATTAATGAAGCTTTTCCACAAGCCTTCAGCCATTCATTATATATCCTTAAGTCAACATTTGGATTAGGGAAGCGATGCCCATAGATTAACAATACTTATAGATTTGACACCGCAATGCCACTGAACCATATATTTAATACTATAATAAGTTTTGGTTATTTATAACAAAGTTTTTAATGAAAATGGTGGTTTTATTGCAAAACATCTGGGAAAACAGTGGTTGCATTCAGCAGAAGCACCTGCTCCGCTGCATCGGTAGCGTACGCTACATCGACAACAGTTGAGAGAAATTCAAAATTTAATGTTATGTTGTTGGATGGTAGCAACAACATAACATTCTTCTTTTCACGTTCTTCTCCATTAGGTTTATCTTCCACGAGCTTTCTTTTAACAATATTATTTTTGTTGTTGCTCTGCTGCTGGTTCTTTTCATTTTCTTTGTCACGAAGGCTTTGGAGGTACGGGCTTGCGGTTAATACATCTTGGTAGCCGCCAGTCTTGCGTTTAGTACTGTTTCTTGCATTACTTTGAGGGGAAAGAATATTCGTAAATATAATAAATACCTATAAGTTATAATGTGGTTAATCATCACATTGGTGAAATTTACGACGCTATTAATATAAATTTGTTATCAAAAGTTGATTAAAACATTTCCTTCCATTAATTGGAAATTATATTACGCGTTTGTAGTTTGTATAATAACAAGGTATGAGCTGTGGTATGAGTTTATTTTACTTCTGTGCAAAAGTAATAGTACACCACTAGATAAAAAGCGTTTGAAAAGTTGGTTCATTTGTAAGCAATACGATTAAGTAGAGTACAGTCAGCAAAGATTAGGAGGATTCGGTTCAGTTTCTTCCCGGAGTATTGTCAAACTATCACATGCTGATTGTTGACATGCGTGATGCGCATCAAGAAATATAAAATATGGTGAAAAGAAAACAGTGGAAAGTGTTTTTTATTTTAATTCAGATAGTTTATGAAACCTCAGCATTTACACATTGGGTTGTGACTGAAAATGGACGAATTCAAGCTCGCGTAAGTCTAATATATCCAGGAAACGATACTTCTTTAAGGTTAACTTTTACACTAGAGGAAATTCAACCAAAACTTCCTCAGTTGTTATCATTAAATATAAAAATTAATCACTTGACTATTCTTAAGTGATATTAAACGACTTTTCAATAATGTTTTAGATGGAATCTCCATTTTATTTAAGACGTCCTTATGATCTGTTTGCCTTATTGGATCAGGAAACAAGAAAAAATGATATTAACAGCCTGTATAAAGATCTTGTTACAAGAAAATCTCTTATTGATAAGAAATGGTCAGGTTTAGAAGGTGCTTCTGATGTAGAAACCAGAGTTTACACACAAGATCTTGATTGTTTAAAAGCTGGAACATTACTGAGCGAAATAAATCTCTTCTCTACAATCTTTACTAACGGAAGTCATAGGGGATTCAGTATTGACTTAGATCATGAAGTTGAAGATGAAACTATTGATTTAACTCCTGATTGTGAAAGATTTAGTGATTTGGGCTATAGTATGTTCACATACGAACATTTGCAACCTATGATCAATAGGCACAACTTAAGTATTCCACCAAAACAAATGGTCGAAATGGATACCGAAGTCTCCTCACAATTTGCAGAACAGATAGCTTTAGCTCTAATGAAAAATAGTTCTTCATGGATACATTACAATTTAGGTGCTATGTATTGGAGAATAGAAGGTGAAGGTCTAAAGGCAATTGAATGTATTAGAAGAGCATTGTATTTTGTACCTTAGTAAGTAATTATATAAATAATATGTTGATTTACATACATATTACATTGAGAAAAATATCTAGAAAATTGCACAAAACCAATTATAAAAATTAAGATAATTTAAAATTTTTATTTTTAACTTTATTTTTTTTTTATTAACTTTTATAAAAATAAAATGTACATCAGCTATCTCATAATGCAATTGGAATTTCTTTGAGAACAAAATCTGGTATATGTAAATTGCTGATATCTTCATTTTATTAGTACTAAGTTAACTATTACAGTTTAATATTTATTTGCCTTACCATACAGAAATTATCACCTTAAAGTTTTTGATTTCCTAATTTAAATAAATTGCTTGATAAATTGCGGGCTACTGCATACTATACTTTGTTCCCTTTGTAGTGAATATAGAGACATACCGCTACTAACACTAGCTGGAATCTTTCATATCACAAAATATTCAAGAGATGCTGCTCTTATATTACATGCAGCAATAGATCATGCACCTTTTGAACCAATGAATTATTTAGCTCTGGGCCATGTTTACACCATGTTATCTGACTATAATCGATCTGTTTTGTGTTATGACAATATTTTGAAATTGAAACCAGACTATCAAGATGTCATAACAGTGAGACATGCGACATTGTGTCATCAAAAATTAGAGAGCGGATTGATGAATTTACACGAGTAAGTATTTACTTTATTTTGCTCAAGCAGTGTTTGTATTTTAATGTTTGGGTTGCTTTTATTATTGATTAATTTCAGATCTCTCCAAGATATTTTAACAGAGTTACATGATTATCATAGCCAACAGCAGCAGTGGTTGAGGCTGCAGGATAGATTAATGTGGGAACAAGCTCCATTAGAAATGCAACTGGTTGGTAATAAAATCAAGGAATTGGATGATATATGGTCTGAGAAAGGCCAAAGATGTATTCATCGTTCAGTGGACGATTCAAAATCTACAATAACATGTGATTTAATAGATAATCAAATAGCAACGAACATGCAGTTTGATATAACTTTGAATTTCCAAAGGTTATTGCAAAATGTGGAGAATGAAGCTCAAAAGATTAATGAACAAATGGCTAAGAATAAAAGAACAACGTTATCAAAGCCTGTGATGAGAAGAGATTTTGTAGGAAAAGTGAAAAACTTACCGAAAGCAATTGTGAAACCAGAAATTAAAAAGGCACATATTAAAGAAGATGGAATAAAAATGCCACCACTTGGTCATGCAATGTTTCCAACCACAATGTCTACATCAAGTATTCTCTACTTTGATGCCACCGGATGGCCTTCAAGAGATGAATGTATGAATTGGAATTTGCCTATAAATGACATTGATGATTTGAATATTCCAGTTTTTTTACCACCAGAGAACAAAGGCTATCAGTAAGTGTCGTATGCGTATAAATGTTCTTAAAATTTTGCTTAGTATTGGTTTTATAACACCTAATCTAATTCAGTATTTTAAAATAAAAACTTTTTCATTAAAAACCGATATTTGAAGAAACTAGAAACAATGAACTAATCTTTTTACCAAAATGTGATACATTCTAGTGACAATAATTCTAGGAAAGAATTTTCATTTTAATTTTTTTGTATTATTTATAGTCATGTAATTTGAAGCCATTGTTCATAGTTCCCGGTGTTCATAACAAGAACTAATTAAAGATTTTTTGCATGCACATGTTGTAACCGTTAAAGAAGGTCATAATGGATGTAAATTTAATACATATTTCCTACCTACGATGTTAATTTTGCAGGGCTGGTTTATAATAGAGTCCAAAATTACATGATTGTAGGTATTGTTTTATTTTTGTTAATTGGCATTTGAATAAATGAGATATATTGTGAGAGCATAATGAAAATCCAAAAATATATGGGGTGTCATTTACAAAATTAAGAGTTTCATGCATTTCCGGTGAAACCGGATGTGCGTCAGAGCCTAAAGTATTTTTAGAATATGCCATGAATCTTTCACTATTTGTTTTTTTCCTATTTAAAATACAAAAGAGCAATCGCAGATGCGGCTACTAATGACTGATCCTCTATATTAGGTCTTTCTTTGTAAGAGCAATGATCTATTATAAAGTTCTTTATTAATTGTATTTACTATACAATAAATTTAAAAGCGTTTCTTTAAGGCTGCGTTTGATAAGGTTTTGGCGGGAGAGAAATGTACATAAAAAATACCATTTTTATTTCCATTTTTTCGGGCGTAAGAAATCAAAGCATGTACATTTTATGCATCAAGCATAAAGATAAAGGTTAAACGAAGTGAACGGTCGTATTTTTTTTTAAATTAAGTTAATATATAAGCCGTAAATAAAATGGGAAGCTAGTGGTTTTGCAAGTACTAGAAAAAATGGCTACATTTAAAAATTACATAGTAAATTTATATGTAATATAGCAAGTACACTCGGTATTTATATTTGGAAGGTAAAAATAGTAACAGTAGCTAAATATATGTGTAATTTTTTAAGTGATCCATGAAATAAAATTTGTTTACATTTTTGGAGGGTCTTTACATACATTACAGATATCTGTTACATTTAAGTCGCCTTATAGTGTAGCACATATAGTATAGATGGCGCTATTATCTTGCAATTATTTAGAGGTTAGTTGTATGTTATACGATACTTTTATTGTTTATTAAAATTTAAAATTATAATTAACAGCAATTTTTGCGGTTACTAATTATAAAATTTAGTATGTTACGAGTTATTTGAAAGTACGTAATAGACAATGAGCAGTTGGCATCACAGGTTGGCACCACAAATCATAAAAAGTAACTACATAGTTTAATTTGTCAATTTAATCAAATTATATCATTTTAGAACATGGAGTTTTCTGTTATCTTTAATTGAAAGATGCCTACGGATTTTTTTACGCCGATAAAAGCCTAGTAGCCGTTTTATATTTACGAAGTGGAGAAGAAATTGTTAGCAAGAACCTTCTATATTTTTTTTCAAAATTTTTTTAAGGTTGTTGCTAATTGCTTAAAATGTAAATATAGGTACATTTTATTTGATAGCAATTTTCAAAACTTTGAAATGCCGGAGGTCAGTTCGCCGGGTTTTTAGTTTTTAATAATAACAATAATCTTATAATAGCCTCATTATTTATAATATATTAATATTAAAGTAATACCTTTACCTTACTTAATGTTTTGAAGATTTTACTACAATTGCTGTTTCCATAGCACAATGCCCCTAGCAGCATTTTTCGAATTTCGCGGTTGTTTTAAGTTGGCCAGGAAGACAATCGAGTAGAATACAGGTAGGCTAATTCACTTTTTATTGCGAAATTACTAGACACACCGTGTACTCAAACAAAAGATTGGTCAAAAAATAGATGTAGAAACATTTAATGACAAAATTATATTTTTATTAACTAATTTTGTAGTGAAATATAACGAGTACACCTCTATATGTTATTCAATTGCGCCCAGTGCAAACATAAAACACTGGCGAAATTCGAAAAATGCTGCTAGGCTATTCAATTTTGGTTGTTGTTTTTGAGTTAAAATTTTGTACATATTTGAAACTGTTTTTATCGTTTTTATTGTGCTAATACTTGACGCTGTTTGGGTGGTGAATTTCACGGTGTGGTTGGAAGCGCCTTATCTAATGTTCGTGACGTACTTACACTTACAGCTAGTGTTTAATAACACACTAAAATACAATAAATCAAAACAAAAATGCAAGAGAATGTTCACAGGTTACGGCTTGGTTATGTTATAAAATATAATAGATATCCCATATACTTATATCTCCTTGTTAAATTTGCTTACCCAGAAACCAATACAATCTGTTAAAAATAGTAGCGTTTCGGCGCGATATTTGAATTGAAAAGTTAAAATATGAACTAAAAAAGAAAAAATGAAAATTCAGACTATATAAATCAAACGAACGGGCAAATTGACATTTAGGATTTGCAAATACTAACTTTACCCGTATTTTTATCGGGTAAGACATATTTAATAGAATGTTGAACTAATGATAGTACGTGAAGATGACTATATTTCTGTTTTGCATATTATTATTCTATATGATCAACAAAGATATGATACCGCACAGATGCAGTAGCCTGTAATAATTACAAATGTACCAAGTAAAAGAAAATGTTTTATTTGGCACCACGCAAACACAATGCTGTTTATTTATTGTATAATTTTGTATGAAATAAGAAAGTCGAATGGATGAGTATCACGTACTTTCAGCGTTAAGAATTTGTTAAAAAATAACTAAATCTATAAATAAAATAAATGTAACTGACTGTAAATGTATAAAAAGTAATTTAATTTAAATTATGTATTTAATAATGCAATCAATATTTTATTGAGGATATGTCAAACTATATTATATATAGTATATGTTAAGTTTTTCAATTTACAAATAAATTCAAATGAATGCTTAAAGTTCGCGCATCTTTCTCCCTAATTCTGCATGAAAGTTGACAAGTACCGATTTCATTCATACGCATAAAATAAAATTGCAAAGAAAGTCGCACAGACCAAATTTACTAATCGTATGTAGAGGTAGAAATTTAACAGGTAAAATGACCTTGAAATGTTTGGAGGTAATTGCCATTTAATTTTAGAATGCATACCGTGGCGACATCCTATTATTACTAGTAGTATTTAAGATACAGGAAAATCTTAGTTCCGAACCGAAATGGATTTGCCAATATTGAAACGCACCCTTAAGTACTTAAAGACCTCTTGATAGAACGTTTTATTCATTAGGTGCTTTTGTTTGGACAAAGTTAAAAGAACGCGTTGGTAGGTCAGCACTAACAATCCCTGTTTATAGAAATTTCTTGGATCACTTTACTTCTATATTTGTTGATATGATAATGATTGGTAAAATAAACTGAATTATTATTGTAATAATAATGTGCTTAATGTAAATCGTGCCTTTTTGTATCTATATTTTTTATTTTCGATATGTTTACTCAAAACGATGGTTCAAATATACAAGATATTTTCTGAGACAGATTTTGGGGAACATTGCTTGTGACGTAGTGCGCACAATTACGAGGGTTGTCTGAAAAGTGTGGTAACTAACATAGATTAAGTTTGTTTTTCGAGTTTTTTCACTTTACTTTTTGACATACTCTCCTTTTAAGTATTATACACTTGTTCCAACGATATTCAAGTTGCTTAATCCCATCACTATAATATCACGAATCAAGTGCATCAAAGTAATCGTTTATTTCTGTAATCATTTCTTTATTTCAAGAAAATCATTTTGTACCAAGCCATTTTATCATATCGGAAACAAGAAAAAGTCGGACGGAGCTAAATTCACTGTAAGGAGCATGAGGACGAATTTCGAATCCTAATTCAACTAATTTTGCCGTTGCAATTGCCGATGAGTGAGCGGATGCATTATCGTGGTGGAACAAATTTTTTTTTGACCAGATGCGGTTGTTTTTCCTTTAAAATTTTCATTCAGCTGCATTCCAAAAGCGACGCATAGTACACTTTGATTGTTTTGCCCTTTTGGATATAATTTATAAAAATAATGCCACGAACATCCCAAAACACAGTGATCATAACCTTGTTAGCTGATGGAACCACTTTCGCTTTCATCGGTGCACTGCAACCGGTTTCTATCCATTGTTTTGATTGAATTTTTGTTTCGGGTGTGTAGTGTGGTGTATCCAAGGTTAGTCAATCGTAATAAATCGACGCAAGTGTGATTACCCTTAAAAAGGCTTGAACATTACTCTGAAGTGGTTACACGAATTCGTTTCTGGTCCCCAGTCAGTAAACTCGGCACCCATCTTCTTGACAGTTTTCTCATATGCAACTGTGCATGTAAGATATGACCGACACGTTATTTTGATACGCCAAGAGTGTCGACTATCACACGTACCTTCAATCGTCGATCATTTAAAACGGGATCATGAACTTTGGTGATCATTTCGTCAGTGGTAGCCACTTTCGGACGTCTTGCTCTTAATTTATCTTCGGTGCTCCTACGACCACGTTTAAATTCATTCACCCAAAAACAAATTGCCTTAAGTGATGATGCAGATTCGCCATGAACACGATCTAACGCCTTTTTGATCTCGTTTGGTATTTTCCCGTCAATATGAAGGTGTTTAATCACAGCATGAAATTCTTGTTTATCCATATTCACTGAACTATATATGTTTCGTCGTATGACAGTGTCCTGAAATTATTGATTTTAATTATTATTAAAGTTTTATTTTGTTATAGTATATGTCATGTATATTTGTGTTTGTAGTTAAGAGCCGTATATTGGCCATATCTACACCTGCCCGGCATGGTACATTTACGACGATTTTTCTTGTCGGCTATTTATGACCGCACGTGTACATATATTTATAACTAAGAATTTTAGTAGAATACTACTTTTAAGTTTACGATTCTTTGTCAAAGGCGCTAATATTTGCACATTATTTTAGTACCGAAACCTTTTTGCTCGGTTTGTAATTCCAGTTCATCTCTTTAGTATAATAAAACGTTGCCTGCAATTTGCTATCTTTGACGAAGGGACAGCATCTTTTCACATTTTATTGTGCATAATTTTAAACTCAAATACAGAAGAAAGATGACGTTTCAATTGTTTCGGCAATGCTAGTAATAATTTTAACAAACTATAAAATTAATTTGCAAGTAAAAACCAAGAGAGTTGCTTTTAACATAATAGTCTACTTTTCAAGTTTTAATATGTTTTACCAGATATTAATAAGTCACTGATAATGTATTGCAAAGAAGT
Organism: Amphimallon solstitiale; assembly: GCA_963170755.1. NCBI lineage: Eukaryota > Metazoa > Arthropoda > Insecta > Coleoptera > Scarabaeidae > Amphimallon > Amphimallon solstitiale. The sequence goes on along the minus strand of OY720678.1, from coordinate 124,496,904 downwards.
TTCATAATAAATTTTGTATTTGTAATAGCGATAATACAAATTTTAAATCCATTTTGAAAAGTAGACGCAGCCGAACGATAAAACATAAGTGAGCAATGAACTAATAGTATGTAGGTAAAACACGTTACTGAATCACTATAAACTGGGAGTTTAGGTTTGAATAAAAATAAATTGATGGGCTTTTTGAGTAGACAACACTCCGACCATGTGGTAGTAGTCATTTCAATCATCTTAATTTGGCTCACAAGATTTTAGCTCAAAAAAGCTTAACCTGATTTATTTATATAGTCGATTTATTTAATGGACAGTAACTGTAGATAAGTAGATAATAAGATTCAATAAGAAGTTGTAGAATATAAATCCATCAATTTTTAAATATTGTAGTTTTGTAGTAACTACTGTTTAATTTCTTTTTGAAAAAAAACATTGTTTTTAGAATTTCAAAAATTCTCTCTGAATATATCGACATTCCTGTAAATAAAGAGCACGAATTGCCATGGTATCCACCAATATGTAAACATACTGATATGGACAACGACGCGTCATATTTGCCATCATCAATCCGAAGGGTGGTTGATAAACCTTTAAAGTTTCATCCTATGCTGCAGAAACAATTATTAAAGTATGTTAATAACGCCGAAGAAGCGGAAATTGGACAGAGAATTATAACAGCAATGAATAAGGTTAGTGTATTATATTAATTATTGTTTTTTGCGATTTTTAATTTTATATTTGCTAATGAATTTAATAATAGAAAAATTTACTTTTCCTTACAGTGTTGTTCTGTATGCGCTATGGTGCACAGACAACACGCTTTTTATTAGGCAGTGCTACTGGTGATGACTACATAGTTGTCAAAATAAGTATTATTTTTTTTTGTGTATTAGTGTTGTAACGGTGTTTTTAGTGTATTTTTTTTTTTTGTCATTGTTTGTTTAATGAAAATCGGTTAGTCTAGACTCGAAAGAATGATTATTTTCGTCAAGGAAGGTGAACGCTGAAGATATACGGGAAATCTGATATATGACGGAGCAAGATCTGATATAAGAGAACCTTTGATTAAAACTAGCCCTATTAATATGCTTATATTGTCAGTTCATTTGAAATTTGGTTCCTAATAAGGTGCCCATGTTTAACAGGAATTATCAGTTATACAGCATGTGTCAATTTTCATTAGCCATAGGCGATTAATTCATGCAATACGTGACAACATGGCACTCCTACTTTCCTCTCCAATGCGAGCGCGACCGATACAAGCTCAAGTTATAGCAGTAACTGTTGGACCACTGACTTGGGTGTTTGTAATGCGTTCAGAAATAATATTTACGCGTTGCAAGGATTTGTTTTTCTTTTTCCTTTCAGTAAATGCAGAGAATTATTAAGCTGCGTTCATGCTGCATGACACAAACAAAACTATTTAATTCTAATAAAATTAAAAATATGGTCAATAAAATAGGATTCTGAAATTAATAATAAACTACTAGATCCGGAGATCGCGGCGGCCATTTGATGTTTCCCGTTCCAGTAATAAGACGGCTTTTATTGCAGACTAGATCGCAACGTGTTCGCAGCTAAAGATTGACTGTAACATCTGGTGGGAAGATCGGAGAAAATCGTTGTAATGTCGATTGTTGCCGGGATTGGTGACGGACGGAAGGGGTGACACACGTTGCCATGGATTATTTGTATACGTATAAATCGCATGTAAACATTGAATCCCTATACCTAATGAAAATTGACACATACGGTATAGTAGTTTTCACGTAAACTGTTTTCGTGATTTCTGAAACACTGTCAATTTTTTTTTATTAAAGAATTTCATATTTGTCAATAAGAATTAGAGCAAACTTAAATTGGTTTGGCACATTTAAAATGCAAGTAAATGTACTTAATTAAAACACAGAACATGTGTTCCCACCAATTTGTTAAAATTGAAATTGAGATGGTATTATATGCTAAAAGCGTAAGAAGAAGTTGGATATAAGTAGCCGTTTCAATATTCTACAGTAGAAGTTAACGATTACCCTTAGCTATTAATTATTTATAGTTCTATCTAAGGGTTACAACGCAATAGCGTTTGTTTATGAGATAGTAGTACCACATTTATGTTAATATAGTGATAACAAAGTAATATGAGTTTCAATTAGTTTAGTAATATTGTCTAGCCTAAATCTTGGCCAAAGTGATCCATCTCAAGTCAAGGTTGGCTGGCCTAAATTTTTAAATTGGCAATATTCACTAGTTGGTAGTATTCCAGTAGTAGTATTGGGAAACATTGTGTATAGGTCAAAGACATAGAGAGTGGGAGAATTCTCTTACAAATGCCCGGAAGACTGAATGATAATGTTCGCCATTTTGACCCAGAGCGAAGGTGCACCCAAGGTTTATAGAATAGCATAGGTTGACGATGGAGAGGAGGCGGCCACGCTGCGCGTCATGCACCGTGTCCAAGGGTTGTTTACCTATTTTTGTGTATTGTGGCTGTGGTGTTGTAATTCTATAGTTAGTTCATTGTACTCCGGTGTGTTATTCGTGTCTAGACACACTTACAGAATATTGGTCGTTTGTATTCGAGCTAATATAATTACTATAAGATAAAACGTATTTATAAATACTTCTTAATACATTGTATTTCTCGGGAGAAGCATTTGTAGCGTTACTACAAGCAAAATCAATATGAAAAAAATTTAGTTGATGTTTATCTAATAGTAAAGGCCTTTTGTCGAATAAAATTAGGATGAAATTCCTGAATGCCAGAAGAAAAGCGACAAAACTGGTAAAAATACATCAAAATTCAAAAAATATTGAATTTAATATAAAATGAATGTATAAATATCTAATACCTTTTGTAAATAATTTGTTATTTTCATCTATTAATAAATCATAATTTGGAAAAAAATGTATACATGCTGGCTGACAAAAAACGCCCTCTGCATAAAAACTAGTAGCATCCAACCATGTTCCCCATCTAGTTATTACTGGCGAGGGAGGCAGTGTAAAAGATGGAAGTTTTTCCCTGGAAAGAGCTACTCTCAATGGTGCTTTTCTGAAAACTTTTTTAAAAGCGGATACAAGTCTATCAATTTCCGGATACCTGTTTCTGATATATTCACAGATTCTGTGGAGAGCATGTGCTACACAAGTAATGCAGCATATAAGGATATGTTTCCTTTAATAGTCTCTCTGTTTTTAACATAAAAGTTTTTTCCCTGCACCTGTCGTCCGAATGAAGCATTTTGTGTAAATTCTCGTCAGTGGTTTTAGCAACTGTGTCCGCATCAACTGTATTTATAACTTTATATGCTGTTACATATGCGTTATATGGAATAGTACATCCAACTATTCCATATAGCACCAGCTACAACATTTACCACGCAGCGTCCTAATATATCGACAGTTTCGTCGCCACTTATCCATAGGTACTGATTTGAAAGATGTCTTCTAATGCATTGTACTGTTTTCGCGAAGCACTTAGGAACACAATATTTACGTAAGGTGGATTCATCGGGAACATTTCGACGAGTATATTTTTGGAAAAATGTTTTGAAAGTGGGATTGTCAAGTTTATTTAATGGGATATTAGCCACCATTAAAACTTCACAAAGTTCTTCGTTAAAATTGTCAGCTTCCAACGGGTCCAATGTCTGTGTATGTTTTAGCGATGCTAAGTGACGTACGTGCGATTTTTGGGCATTCTGTAACGATGATTTATAGATTTTGTAATAAAGTTCGGAATCACTGACAATGGACATACAATCAGTATGACAGTTAATCCAACTCGCCATTGTTTCACGATGCCTTTCTGGACGTTCTTCCATATCATAGTAACATAAACAATGATCTAGATCTAAATAAATGATAACTAAAAATGTATGCGTATGTTAATGAAACTTAACGAAATCCAGTGCACACCTACGTCAAGATAATTGGGAGTAGATTCAATGAAACGATATTAAACAGGAACTATTACAAATATTACGAAGTATGTGTGTGTCCAAACAATGAAAAAACGAAATTAACTCTCCCTACTTTATTTATCTTACGAAATATAACGTAAATAGAATAAATTTTAAAAACTCGTCAACCTTCTACCTACGCCGATGAAGAAAGGAATTTTAGAGTAAAATAGTCTTTTTTGCTATCCGTTTTCGGGACAACAACAAATGTTGCAGTTCACCATATGAGTAGTGCTATTCAACTACTAGTAGAACTAGTAGTTGAAACTTCATCAATAGCAGTAGTATCGAGTTTTATTTTAAAAGATGGTACAACATTGTTCCCTTTGCACAAAATCTTCATCTCTGAAGTGTTCTGAGCAAACATATTTATTCGTTTTATTAGTTTTCTAACACTACACCGCATTTTAATATGGACATTTACGTATTTAAAGTCCAATCTCAAACTTTTATACAGTGATAAAGCCGGACGCTTGAATCAATGGAACTAACCTATGTTACTTCTTATCCTCGCGTTTTATCCAAACGACTCACAAGGACAAGTCTATCATAAAACAACATATAAAACACAATAATAAACCACGAAATCAAGTACATAACCTAGATAAACAAACTACTTTCGATGTCAAAACATGGGGTCAAAATGGCGGCTAATGTTGCGTCGTGTATAAATTGGATGCGCACGGTTACAATAAGAGCAATCTCGCCTCCTCTATATCTCTGGTATAGCTATAATAATGACACATGATTTTGACAGAGGCTTTATATTATATTTATACCAGTAAAGAAAATGAAACAAATAAGATTTTTAATGTTTATGACAAAATATCATTTAGATCACAATGTTAGAGGAAGTGAGTGTTTCAAATAAATAGGAAAAATCATAATAGGTATAACAAGACAATATCTTAAACTAGAGAATTATAAGATATCATCATACTTCATTTAAGATGGATCGCTCTGTACAAATAGCGTCAATTCATATTAGGTGCCTCATTCTTTCCTATTATACTATTATTATGATAGCGCGATATCTAATATGACATTATAACGTATTTCAGTATCGAAGCAGGTCAAGACAAGGAAAGCTAAATTTAAATATGTATCAAAATAGGAAATATAGAAACATGCAGGCTAAAGTTCAGTTACATAATTTGTTTCTTTAAATTCTTTATTTGTGGCCTTATTTTTGGTCTGTCTTTTTTTTTTTTTGAAGTGTAAACTTCTTTTGGCGCGTTGCGCTGATTGTAGGCAGTGTGAACAAGACTGACCTGCAACGCTCGGATATGTAACGCTCTTCGGGAAAAGTCGGCTAAGGGAACAAGATGAATAAATATATCATATAGAGGTATTTAATTTCAATTAAATTGAAATTTAAATGAATAAATAAATTCATGTCCCAGAGCAGATGTGAACCGGAGCCGCCTGGGTGAGAGGCTAGCACTTAACCATTAGACCAAGGGCGGGAGTCGAAAGCCAGTATTTATATCGTCTATTTATATATATACATGCGTCCGAAAATCTACTTAATAATGCTTGCGGCCGAGGCAAGACAATCTCGAGTACGTTAAAGTTTTTCGCGAACAAGATATACACACAATTTTTTGGGCAACCGTTAAATTTTTCAATCGATTTAATTTAAATTGAGACACAATTTAATTTAATTTAGTTCTAAAGGTGCTAAATTAAAGTGGTTTACTTGCTTTACATGCGTTACCATGGAAATGAGACGAATATAATAAACTACAAATACTTGATAGTTGTCAAAATAAGTAGAATGTGTGATTAAACATGTGTCAAAATGTGTATTTACTTTAACGGCCGCTGCCATAGCAACGGCCGCGAAATTGTATTTCGCGAACTGTGTTGTGTTCGCGAATTGGTAACTTCGCGGACGAATATTTAAATGTAATATAGAACGAAAAAAGAAGTTGTATTTCGCATTATTAATTTCGCCTTGATAAAGTTTACACTTCTGCTGTGTGGTTTTAAGCACACCCATTTTCTTGTTTTTACAGAAATCTGGACCTTCTTGGGTTCTGGCTACGCTAGCTAGTTTATATTGGAGAGTAAGGGCTAATACTAAAAATGCCCTCACATGTTTAGATTTGCCTTTCGATACAGTTCCAAAGGAACACACCGATGTAGTCCTGATCTCAATGGGCTCGATATTTCACCAACTGGGCTTGATAGAAGATGCAATTAAATTTGCGAGTCTAGCTTTCAAAGTGAACTACGTCGAGCCCAGTACGAACTTTTTACTCGCCTTGTTGCACTATACAAAGAACAACCCGATTCCTGCCATGTATTATATGAAAAACGTTCTGCGAGTCGATCCCAACTATTACGATGGTAAAGCCGAGGAGTTGTTAAAAACGTGGGCTTGTCGTATAAAACTTGGTGCTTACGAGGATTTAAAGAGTCCTGCCGAAAAACCTATGGAAGAGATGTGCGAAGAGAGAGACAGTTTTAACGGAGAGGGCGTGATATGTAGTCCTAATGGCGAGCAGTGTAAAACTGCCGCGATACAATGTATTCGGACTGGAAGTATACGTGATATTCAAGGTATGTCCGCTATGATATTATTATATTTTATAAACATGAGATAACTTATTAGTTGATAAGCTATGACAGTTCTGGCGCAAAATCCCATAAGGTTAACATAGGGGGTCTAAATTCACTCCCCCCCCCCACCACTCCAACTTCTGACATCACGTGACCGAAAGCAACAGCCCCGTTAACGGCTTCTGAAGAGTTTTGAACAGCTTCTGAAGAGCTTTGCACAGCTTCTGAAGCCGTTAACGGGGGTGTTGCTTTCGGTCACGTGATGTCAGAAGTTGGAGTGGTGGAGGGAAAAAGTGAATTTAGACCCCCTATGTTAACCTTATGGGATTTTGCTCCAGAACTGTCATAGCTTATCTACTCTTATTTTATATAAAGTTGCTTTCACAACTTCGAAATTTATATGTAAAGTTAAGTACTATATAGTTAGTCGGAGTTTGTCCAATGTATAGGATCTTTATCGTTCACATTAGAAATTTGTTTTTGAAGTTAATACTTTAGGCAAAGTCTTGCAAATTGCAAACCTTTACAGATTAATTTTAAGAAACGTTGTTAGTGCGTAAACGCAACATGTGTGAGCATTATTGGCAGTTCAGTGATTTAGCTGTTAGATTTGGTGTTTCAAAGAATATTATAGTGATCGAAAGTAAGAGTTTAGTGGTTTGTTGAAATTTTGAGTGCAAACATGTATTTTTATGAGAAATTTACTGGTATACCAGGAATGTTGATACTTGTGAAACGTAGCTAAAGTCGAGTGTAACGGAGAATTCGATTTTTTCCGAAATAACTATTTTTACTTTGAGATTACATAAACGCAACAGCCTTTCCTTATGAGGTAATCGGCGTTACGAGTTTATTTAATGGATTAGTTTTGATGGTTGAAGCATTCTTTACTGAATTTAGGTAAAAATTAATTCCATTATTGTTAATCACACTAAAATAAGACATAGAAATCCGAATTAGTATAATACAGAGTGGGCCATTGAAAACGAAACAGCGGCTCTGTAGGTCGGCAGAACCGAGTTATATAAAAACGCTCGGACACGTCAACAACATTTTCGAGGGGGACATCGTTCGCGATGAAATTCACCCGAAATACATTCCATCCCTCGGAGCTGTGACCGCCACCCCTAAATTTTTAAATGGCACCATATGGCAAGTGATACCTCATTTGAAAGGTAGTTTCCTTCTTGATATCAAACAACAAAAATAAATTAATTCTATCGATTCGTTTTCGAGATATAGGAACTTGAAGTTGGGAAATCACTTTTTATTCACTCAATCAATAAAAACAATATCTGATAAAGCAATTGTCGCAATAATTATTATTGTCAAGGAATTAAATGATCTAACTGTTTACCAACAAATAGCATGCAAGTCCGTTTCAAATTTTTATTTCATCCTCAATTACTTGATCGAAAAAATGCTAAGGTTTCGTGAGAATCGATAAAAAGACGTTTTCTCGAATTCGACTCCAATGCGCGTACAACAAAAACATGTATGAGATAATTTTTTTCGCCAAATCGCAAGTGTGGACGTCAGTGTCAAACTGATCGTTGATTGAACGACATTGGAGTGAATTACTTGATTAAAGCTGCTGAATTCTTTCCTCAATAATGGTGTATACGATCGCGGAAAGAGTTGAAATAATAACAATTTTTTTTAAGAATGATGAGTGCGGTAACCGTACAGCTAATTTGTTCAATGAAACGCATCCAGATAAACTTGTTGCTAGAAAATACGTTCTAGAATTAGTGCAAAAATTTCGTCAAACTGGATCAGTAGCCAACAAGAAACGAGACCCAGAACGTGGATTTCCGGTGAGAAATGAACCTGTTGAAGTTGCACTTTTAGGACAAGTTCATGCAGACCCAACATTGAGCACAAGGAAATTGGCTAGTGTTACCAATATCAGTAGAACCAGTATCCGCCGAATCCTGAAACATCATAAATTCCACCCCTACAAAATACATTTGGTACACCAATTGAATGAAGATGATTTTGATAGGCGACGGGAATTTTGTGAAATTATGACTACGAAAATACTAGATGCTGATGAGAATTTCCTTTTCAACATCTGCTTTTCTGATGAGTCTACATTCTTTTTGAATTCGACTGTGAATCGTCATAATTGTCGTTATTGGTCAGATGCCAATCCACATGTTCCCCAAAAACTCAATGTCTGGGCCGGTATTTTTGGGGACCGTTTGATTGGACCAGTATTTCTCGACGGTAACCTGACAGGAGAAACTTATTTGGAATTATTGAATCAATTTGTTTATCCACAATTAGTAGACATCATTGAAAATGACGATCGTTACCATGAAGACCACTTGAAATTTCAACAAGACGGGGCACCTCCACATTATGCACAGCCTGTTAGGGCGTTTTTGGATAGAATGTTTCCTGGAAGTTGGATTGGAAGAAGAGGCGCTATAGAGTGGCCAGCCAGATCTCCAGATTTAACCCCACTCGACTTTTTCCTGTGGGGTCACTTGAAAAACAAAATCTATGCAACCGAACCAGAATCTCTGGAAGATTTACGACGTAGAATTATTGAAGAATGCCGTCGAATAACGCCGGAAATGCTACGAAATGTGCGGTCTCATTTTGAACAGAACTTGTACTATTGTATGGAAATGGGTGGTAGACAGTTTGAACATTTAATTCATTGACAATAATAATTATTGCGACAATTGCTTTATCAGATATTGTTTTTATTGATTGAGTGAATAAAAAGTGATTTCCCAACTTCAAGTTCCTATATCTCGAAAACGAATCGATAGAATTAATTTATTTTTGTTGTTTGATATCAAGAAGGAAACTACCTTTCAAATGAGGTATCACTTGCCATATGGTGCCATTTAAAAATTTAGGGGTGGCGGTCACAGCTCCGAGGGATGGAATGTATTTCGGGTGAATTTCATCGCGAACGATGTCCCCCTCGAAAATGTTGTTGACGTGTCCGAGCGTTTTTATATAACTCGGTTCTGCCGACCTACAGAGCCGCTGTTTCGTTTTCAATGGCCCACTCTGTATATCGATCTGTACAGTTTTTGCTTATGCTTTAAGACCTTGTACATCAAGGAACATGTATATTACTCAATTTTTTTATAATTTACAGACTCATTTTATGAACTGAAACTTTCGAGATTTTTTTAAAAAAAATAAATATATCCACAAAAAATAAAAAGACTGAATCATTCACTACTTTGTGTTTCAACAAGATTATTCTGTTTATATACAAATGGTATACAAATTTTCTTTTTAATTAATAAATTAATAAATTTAATTTCTCAATCTAGTCTAAATCTGATATATGTACTGTGTAATTTTATTATGGTAAATCGTTGGACAACCAAATAGAATTGATGCCTAAAGCTACACACTGTTTAAATGGTACATTTTCAGAAAAACAAGTTATGGCATCAAAATTTGAATAGCTTCTAAGCTAACAACTTGCTTTTTTTTGCACTATCAAGTAAAGGATGTGTTATGTGTTTCGAAAGACTACTCAAATGTGGATATTTTGATATCAATCGAGGTGTCTTGAAATGAAGATTATTTGATATCATTGTGCCCAAACGTTAACTTAACAAATAAAGCAGTAATTTGTAATTGAAAATTAAAATGATCTATATACCGTATATTATACTTCATTCACTGAACGTATAGAGTAATCACGAGCTGTCCACGACTGTAACACGTGCACATCCCAATTTACAATAGAGTACTTATATTAACAATAAAGTTTATAAAATCTTTTAATTACATATTCAAATTTTGGAAAACAACAATTTATTAATTTATATAAAATACTGAACTGATTTAAATTTACAAAAAATGCATGTTTTGTCTTTTTAGATAACTCAAACATAACACATATCAACAAAATATTCGTAAATTGCTTGAAATCCATCACTTAATAAGTGGATAAATATTAATTAATAATAATAATAATAATAATAATAATAATAATAATAATAATATATTTACTGCCATACAATTCCAAAAAGAACATCGACATTGTCATAATTACACACTCCACAATAATTGTAAAAAAGTCAACAAAAAACAGTGACAAAAAAGTTAAAAAGTGATTTAATGGAGAGCGTGTGCTCCATCGTGTCAAAGATTCGCATCCAAATATTCCTGAACGGAGTAGAATTCTCTCTCCATCAGCAGTTTGCGCAGCACTATTTTTGCCTTTGAGAATTGCAAACCGTTGATCTTATGGTGCACTTTATTATAAATTTTAATGGCTGCATAGTTCGTGCTTCCTTGTGCGCATTTTACTCGATGATGTGGCAGTGACAAATTGTTTTTGTTTCTGGTGTTGTATGTGTGGAAATCACTGTGCTCACTATAAACACCACGATTCTCCATCACATGCTTTACACAGGTAAGTATGTATACGCATGGAAGGGTAAGTATTCCATGCTGCCCAAAAAGTCCCCTGCAACTTGTTTGCTGATCGCCAATTTTACTTAATATTCTTATCGCTCTCTTTTGTTTCAGGAATACTTTACTAGCCGAGAAGGAACCACCCCAAAGTAAAATCCCGTAGGTAGCCACGCTGTGGAAATGACTAAAGTAGGTGACACGCGCCGCTTCGTAGGTAGCCACCTGACCTATCCTTCTAAGTGCAAACAAAGCCGATGACAACTTCCCGCACAGCATGTCGACATGGTGGCACCACCTCAGGCCACCGTCCATACAAAAACCGAGTAGGGTTGCAGTTTGGTGCTCATCTCTTGTCGAAAATAGTATTCTCTGAGACTTTTCTTCATTTAATTTGAGTTTCATGCAGTCGAACCAGTCCTTCCCACAATCTAACGAATTACTGGATTTCGTGTTTAAAGTTGATTTGCACTTGTCCCTATTCAATAACGTGGTGTCATCCGCAAACAAGGTTACACCATCTGACGTTATGTTTACTGGAAGGTCATTAACGTATATAACAAACAAAATTGGCCCCATCACTGATCCCTGAGGCACTCCACACGTCACCGTGTACTCCCTAGAGTAGTCCCCATTCCAATACACCGTCTGTATCCTATTCTGCAAGTAACTTTTACACAGTTGGGAAGGTACACCTCTAACTCCGTAATACCATAGTTTATCTAAAAGAATTTGATGATCTACTGTATCGAAGGCTTTACTTAGATCTAACATTGTTATTTCTGTGTATTCCTGTTCATCAAAAGATATTAGTATGCTCTCGACAATGTCGACAATTGCTGTTGTGGATTTCTTCTGCCTATACCCATGTTGGTTTTCGTTGAAAAATTTGTTCTTCTCGAAGTATTCCACCAAACGCTGTTTTAAGGCTGTTTCCAATACTTTCGAAAACACTGGCAGGATCGAAATGGGTCTGTAATTTTCATATTCATCTCTTTTGCCCTTCTTGAAGATCGGTACAACCTTGGCCAGTTTCAGTGCATCTGGGAAGACCCCCTCCATAAAACACAGATTTATGACATGTGCCAATGGCTCCATTATGTCCACTGCAACCTCCCTCAACAGAGCTGTAGAAAACCCATATATATCCTGAGAGCTTTTACTTTTTAAGGACTTTATGATTGCTAGTATTTCTTGTGGTGTCACCGGGCTCAAATAAAACGAGTTGGTATTATTTATTTTCATGTTCCTAACATACACATCAGGCGCTCGCTCAGATCTACCAATGGTCCCAAGTATTTGCTGTCCAACAGAACTAAAATTTCTCTGAAAAGAGTTACAATCAAGTTGTTTTTCAATCATCTCAGTGTTTCCTGATTTTTGAACCTCTCTATTGACAACCTCCCATATCGCTTTCTGTCTATTGCCCGATAATACTACGTGTTTTGTGTTCATTTCTCTTCTACTCATTTGTATCTTTCTTCTATACTCCCTCCTGACAATATTGAATGCATTTTTTGAATCTCTATCGCCTCGCACCATCATCACTACTCTCAGAGCGTCCATTGTGTTTCTTATTTTGCCTATGTCGGTATTTATCCAAACTTTTGTTTTATCTCGTGGCTTTACTGTGATTTCCCTCATGGGAATAGATTCGTCAAGATGACTCATTATAGTGCCATGCAACCATGAGAATGCTTCTAAAGCACTTTTGTTTCGAAGCGCTTCAATGTTCAAATTTTGCAACTTCTTCCTAAAATTAAATATATTTATATCTTTCATTGACCGTTTTTTAATTGTTTTTATTTCAGGTAACCCAGAATTCGGAACTTTAGTTAAAGTAAGCACCTGCGCAAGGTGGTCCGATAGGTGGGGCTCTATCGTTTGTTTTGAATATTTTTCACTCATTATATTAGTGTACATGTTATCAATGCAAGTCGCTGATCTGGAGGTAACTCTCGACGGTTCCTCAAACACATTTTGTAAATTATACGATGCCAATAAATTTATTAGTTGTGACTTGTTGTTCATTTCTGATAATATGTTTACATTAAAATCACCAACTAATATAATATTTCTTGATGTGTATCTGCTAGTTACTTTCGATAACACCCCATCCAACTGTTCCATAAAAATAGCACAATTCGCAGCTGGAGCCCTGTATATGCAAAGTACGATTAACTTCAATACCGGAACTTCTATACCGGTTATCTCAAATGTTTTCTCAATTGATTCATTTGACTTAACAAAAAAGACACAAATGCGCATTTTGTAAACAATTTAAGATAAATTAGAGTGAAGCAAATATATTAAAAGACTTTATTCACATTTGTATATAATATAAATTACAAGTTAAAATAGGGCATAGGTAGTTACTTTATTGTGAATTTATAAGGAATTTTATACATGTATAAATATAGTACTCGTACATACATAGTAAACATATATAAATAAAATGCATACACAATATACTTTATTTTTAAAAAATATATAAAAGAAATATTTTAAATTTTTCTGTGTTGGCAACTAAAATTATTCCTGAATGTCACTGTCACTACTTTCAGAACTATCCAAATGAATTATGAAACTATCTTGTAGATTTTTAACAATCACGTCTAACTCTCACATATTCTTCTCTATTTCTTTAACATGTTCGATGACATTCAACCAACTCTCTTTTGTAACATTGTTCAGTGATGTGTCTAACAGCTCTTTGACTTCCTTTAATTTAAATGTAGTGCTTTCCTTGCAATTTCTCCTTTAACTTGGGCCCATATTAATTCAATTGGGTTCAATTCACAATGATATGGTGGTAGTCTTAGTATTATTCTATTGTAAGTTTTTGCAAGTTCATCAATCACATGTTTATTGAAATTTTCTTTGTGCACCTTAACTAAATGTAATTTTAACCATATATTTTTCTGTTGCAACCAAGACTGAATATCACCTTTATGTGTGGCTGTAGTTGGCACTTTTTCAATTTTTCTACTGTGATAAGAAGCATTACAACAACAACACTACAACACACTTTTCTTCCAAAGTTGGCAATACCTTTTCAAACCACTCCTCAAAGATATTTGCATTCATTTCTTCGTGGAATCATTGGTCCTTTTTGACTTGAACAACAATAAGCCGTTTTCAACAAATCCATCTTCTGAGCCAATATGAAGAACCATCAATCGTCTTCCCTTTCCAGTTGGATTTTTAAGACCCGTCGAGAGCCCTTGTAATAATGCTTGCCTTGGACTTGTTACCGTTTTATCTCCTATATTTTTTGCACTGTATGCCGTTCATTGAGGTAATACATTTTTCTATTTTGTTCCCCAAATTCTTTTATTTATCGATGGTAGCGCCGTCACCATGATGTAACAATTTCACAGTTTTGCTTTAAAAAACCATTGCGAGCTCTTTTTTTGAAAGAGAATTTTATTTCTTTTAACAACTTCCACAATGTTGTACGTTTGAGGTTTGACAAGTTCTCATCTTCATTTACTTTGAATAAGATTTTATCCACTGTTGGCACCTCATTTTTATAGAAAAATGTGTGTACTATACGTCTAATAATATTGCGCATATCATCATCAATATTATGCAGGATAGATCGCGCTCTTGTATACAACTTTGGTGGTTTCACATTTTGTGCATTGTGTTCTCGCAAAATATTAAAAACACTTGCAGAGTAGATATTTGTAGCTTCGGCTGTAAAGTCAACTGTCTTAGAGTCAGCTGGGCATTCTTGTTGATATTTGCTAAATATATTCAGTACAGTCTCTTTTTCTAGCACTGTAAAATGTCTCTTTACTCGTTTCTTCGTCAGTTCTGGCTGCTTTTTGCACAGTACTGTATAAACAGATAAAAACAGTAACTTAAATTCAACACTTCTGGAATCTGAAACATAATTAACCTATAAACCATTTGCTTTGTTTACGATCTATAGATCTTACCTTCAATAAATCTTTAATAACTAATAGAGTCTTTAAAAGACTGAGAATAATAACAATAACAACTTAAACAAATACAAGCAGCGCAAACACAAAAAACAATACAAAATACTAAAGCAAAAAGTATACATATATTTCATAATAACAGGCAATGTTAGTCACAATCATGTGACAAAATCACAGAAAGCAGATGTTTATATCGTGTGTTGTAGGATTTGTATGTAGCTATAAGAACCAATAGAAAGGCAGTATTAAAAATCATACGTTGATCACGCGTTTTTTGTTACTCTATTCGTTCAGCGAACGAAGTATAGTGGGAAAGAACGCGGTAGATGCCTTTGTTGAGCATATCTCGGGCATCAACCGCGCTCTTTCTCTGCTAAACTTAACAAGAACTAGTTGGGATGCTTGTGTTTGTTTATAAGGAATACAAAGATGCAGTATTATTGTTTTGTTTATTTCATTGTAGATTTGGAGAAACCAGTAGCCACATTACTAACTCAATGTTCAAAACACAAAGTTGGAGTTGGGCAGTCCTTAATATCAACTTTATTAGCCGCAGAGGGCTCGGGCGGTACTGAACCGGATCAGTCTCAATTAGAAAGCATGACCGATCATCCACAACAGGCTTTTCACATGCGTATCACGCTTGGAGATGAACACCTAGGCGGCAATACACTGGGAGATTTCTACGGTAAATATACTTCCACCTAATCTAATTTATTTATGACATTCTTAGTCTTCTCTTTTTAGTGTCGGTATCACTGACTGATGATCCTGTACCAGAGCCAATGTTACATGTATACGATAAGTCCGGAAAGTACCCGCTTTCCCATAAAGCTTGTCGTGAAATAAAAGAGGCTGATTGGTTGAATTTCAATTCGATGTGGCAATCGATCGCAACCAGAAATATCGAGTTAATATTTCAACTGCTCACATATTTTTTATAAAGTCTAAGGGTGCGATTCTTTTAGTATCAGTAAGCTTCTGAAACCGTTCGACAAAACGATAAAAGAACACATGAAGCCCACGTGCTCGAATACTGTGCCCTCCTCATCGGCGACATTAGATCATTTAACCGCCATGATGTTGAGGAATAGATTACCAAGCATGCCGGAAGGATCTCTGTTTGAATGGTTAGGCTTGATGGCGGGTGATCAGAGATCGACACTGAGGGAGTTAGGTACCAAGATAAGCATCGCCTTACAGGAAGTAAGACCAATAAACATTTGACAAATTTATATGTACTTCCATCTTTCTGTAAATTATTTATAGAATACAACATCCTGGATTCTAGCCACAGCCGCAGCGCTATATTGGCGTGTAGTTGGTAACACTGAAGAGGCGATCACGTGTCTGCGTCAAGCTCTGACACACGTTCCTAGTGATATGAAGGACATTCCTTTAATTAGTTTAGCAAATGTACTACACAGGTTAGTCTCCTAGACTTTTAAGTGTGTATTATTTCGTTTAATAAAGATTTTAAGTTAATATTTTTATTGTGCTATTTGTGCCAATTTTTATATAAAATACTCACATGTATTTATTTACCAGTACTATTTATATGTCTCTAGTATTTATATCCTTATCGCACTATAATAGAGTCTGCACCGTATTTATATCACTTCTATTTATATAACACTCTAATATTTATGTCTTTTCTTCGGCTACCACTTAAGGAACTATTTATTTATTTCTATATATTTATTTTTACTGTTCAGCACGAGACTACTTAAGGACTTTCTTATTCCGGAATTACTCATCCATCGGTGACCCAGCCGCCTTATATACATATACGAAACATCTGGAAGCATTCGCGTAAACTCCATCTTCCTCTCGATGTTTGTAGAACATTCGATAGACATTCTGTCTCTTTGCAGTACATATTTATTGCTTTACGATGTTTACCAGTCGCGTCGAGATGATTTACAACCTCTTTTTATTGTCGCTCGGAAGTGTGCCTTTCTTTTGTTGTCACCCGTATGTCTACTGGTTTCGTTACAATATTTATCAAAAACAATACCAGCACTTTTAAGTTGGTGTAAAGAAAATAATATAGCGTATATTACCGTACGTGTCAGTCAATGCGAAGCAACAAGAATTCAAACAAAACGTAGTGTTCCCAAAATCCGCATGGAACATCCATTCCTGCACACGAATCTTTTAGTGTTATAGTAAACTTTTATAACAGTTGCACTATTCAACATGGGAAATAAATTTCAATAGTAGCATCCGAAAACTTATCATCCAACTATGCTTAACAATTTATATTGCTAACTAGTAAATAAAATGTTAGCATGTGTGTTTTTTTTTATTCATTGTACAACTTCTATTTCACATGTTTGTTACATTAAAGGCTTATAATTGACAATTAAATATGATTTGGCTCCATTCTCTTTTGTTACCAACCTCAAACAAATTAAATTAGCGTGCGATAAAGTAATACTTTGTGCAACCAAAACGGGTGTCGTAAAGTGAACTTTATAGCATCGAAATATAAGAATTCGTTTATAATTCGTGACGACTTCTTGAAGAAGAGATCAGAATCATGAAAGCAACGTGATATCATAAACTTTTTTAAACAATAACGCTAATATGTAGTAATTCTTCTTTTGTGGAGTGTAGGTGTTTCTTATTTACACGAAAAAATAATATTCAATGTTTGGATTTAATTTTTGTACTCTATTAGTAGAATGACGAAATACATACAGTATGTATGTACTTTGTCAGATATTTATATTGCCTGCACATGTTTAGAATGCACTTAAAATACATGTTTTAATCTAGAGTGGTTTATCTTTGGTATTTCAGTAAAATTATTGACGTTCGATAATCTGGCACAATCATTAAATCGGCACGACTGAGGTCCTAGATGTGCCGGCTTAAAGAGCCTCGACTGTAATTGTAATAGTGAAATCGTGATTAACAGAGGATTGTATGACAAATAGTATTTAGAAAAATAGTGATTAGAATTTATTGTGTAAATAGAGTGAATCAGTGTCCTAACCGGCATTTTGTGCGATAACCGAGAGTGGAGGTTATAGCTTTGTTTGTAAAGGAATCACAAACTAGTCAACGGCGATTCGATTAGTGTGGAGAAAACCGAAACTAGTCGCTGACTGATTTCACAACGTCTGATTGGCTACGATTAGTTCGTGATTGCTTTACGAATAAGTAAGAATAGAAAGAGGACCCAAAGAAGAAAGAATAGCTCAGCCTCCAAAGAGAGAGAAGGGAGGTATGTGGAGAAAAATCTGAAATCCGAGAAATGTAAAAGAGATACGAAGGAAGCAAAACGATAGAAAATGAAGCTATTAAAACAACATGCGAAAATTAAGGGGGGTGTGCCCACTACCGCAATCAGTTTCTTCCAAACCCTGACTTTATTTTTAAAGTATTTGAACAATTATTCTTTTACATTACTCAAAAAATAAAAGAAATATGTTAGCGTGGTCCTTTTCCCAAAATATATGTAGAAAAAAATAAAAAATGAAATTAGCAAAATATCAGAATATTAACGACACTATCAAAATTTAAAATATATTCTAAACGTCTTTGAAATAGTCAAAAAAATATTTTCACAATTAAACCTGTGATTTGGAAAATAAAATAAATACTGTAAGACTAATCGTTGGAGAAATTTTAAAGTGAAACATGGTACAGTTTCGGCTAGCAGGCGAAGTTTCACCATACGAGATTGATGGGTTCTGAGAACTAACAGAGACACATAGATAAGGGTTTTACGATTAGTGTTTGTTTCAACAAATCAAACGAACGGTGCACGTATAAATCAGAGTGCCTTACCGCTGCAACCTCACATAAATATTCCATCTTTTTCACACCACCTGTGTGTGATTAGCATAATCGTCCAAAACGTATGTCGGTGTACAAAAATCGGAGATATACAGGACACGCCCACTTAAAATCCGAGTTCTTCCAAACTGGGAACACAGCTTTAAAGAAGATCTGCAAAATACAACTAATAAAATAGAATACCTTGAAAAGAAAGCCAAAGGAAACATATTATACTTTATGGGCTGTCAGTTGATACCTTAGACCCCAAGAAACTCGTAATACTCTTGAAAGTGCTTGAATATCTCGTCTGTGACCAAAAATGCGTACAAGGCAGGTAGAAATGCATACTTAGTAGTATTAGAAAATATTGATGAAGAGGAAGAGGTGATGGCAATTAAATCGAAACTGAAAAATGTGGACTTTGGAAAGCTTTTTATTAATCATGGTCTAACTACAAAAGAGAGGTATGCAATTAGAGAAACGGCTAAAAAGGAAAGAATGAAGGAAAAAACTGTGAAAATTTGATATAATAAGATGACTGCTGAAGTTGAAGAATGGAAGTGGAATAATGCGGAGGACAAATTAATGGAAACAGAAACGACGGACTAAAGGTAACAGAAACGGCAAGAAAAGGGCTTTTGAGTAAGGAAATAATAATAATAAGGTTTGCGACATGGGTGAGGGAGGGGAGTCACTTGAATATTTATTGAATGTGTTTTTATGTTTTTTCAACTGAAACGTTTATATGTACACTCGGATTCAAGAAAGATGATCCCTGCGTCACTACTATATAATTCTATCAAAGAATTATGTCTATATCCGAATAAGAAATAGTATCAACTTGTATAACAAGGATAGCATAAGCGAATGCATGTGTTTTCAGTGCGATGCAAGCACGACATACGTTTCATAGAATTTATTTGAGCAAGACAAAGACGGAGTGATTGCATGCGCTGTATTATTTCATACACTTCCGTTCAGCGTTTTGGCTTTGACATTAACGCTTTGACATTTCTAGTAGTTTGATTTCGTTTCACAATTTGTTTGTTGTTTCAATCTTTATTAAACCAGAATGTCACGACGCGGTAAAACATTACGGTCACAAGCTCAAGGACTCGTTTTAAATTTATTAGAATATTTCGAGCAAGAGAAGGTTAATAATGGTGGTCCTCTAATATCTCTTACATCTGTACAACAGGTAAACATTGTGAGATTTAACATTTTACAAATTCTAATGAATGTCTTTTAGTGAGTAGCAGATGCATTGAAGGTAGGAGTAGCTACAGTAAAACGGATTAAAGCCTGATCACTAAATAGTCCTGTTCTATCTAGTCCAGAGAAGAAAAGACCCAATATAAAAGCTAAAACAGACAATTTGGCAGAATGCTCTAAAATGAGTATCTGAAATACATTATACACGATGTAGTTACAGAGTAAGACCTTAAAAATGTTGAGTATTGAAGTAATAATATCCTTACTTTTAGAAAAGCATGTTACAGTACAAACTTTAAATGCAGAAATTGCTGAAAACCATATTTTATTGAGTAGAAGCAGTTTAAATCGTGTACTTCATAATATTGGCTTTAAATTTAAAAAGGAGAATAATCGCCGAGCGTTAGTGGAAAGATCCAACATAACTGAGATGCGATTATTATTCCTGAAAAATTATTTAAAAATCATAAAGTCTACTTTTCAGAGAGAAGTGATATTTCTCGATGAGACTTGGATATTCTCCAAGGGAAATCCGAGCCGGTCTTGGCAGTACGATAATGTACAGGGCTCATGCCAAACAATACTATAATAAACAATTCGGTAGAGATGGATATGGAGATGATAAAGTGAAGGCTATGTGGAAAGAATCACTAGACCAATGTACAGAAGAAATCTGGAAAAACTGTATCAATCACACTGAGAAACTTATACAAACAAGACTGGTATGACAGAGAAAGACGTATAGATTGTGAAATCGATGACTTTGTAATTAATGTTAGTGATTCTTCAAGCAGCAGTGATAGTGAAGACAGTGACACAAGTGACATCTAAAAATACTTTTAAATAGAAAATGTAATCTGTTTTTTACAATACGTTTAATAGGTCTACATTCTGAACATGATTGAAGATTCAAAAATTACCTTATTTCTGCTATTAGAATCGATTGTAGTGTGGCCTAACATAAAATAGAGAATATATTGAATTATTTTCTTGGATATTATTCTTACATAAATGTAAATCATAATTAGTTTGGCAAAATTATTTTTTTTTAAATGCAACACATCTTATTTATTTGAAGTTCGCAGATAATATTGTAGTTTCTGTATTATCCTAACCACAATATTAACAAAGTTTAATAAATTCACTGTCTATTTAGTAATATAATTATCTATCTAGTATTAATAGTTGAAAAAATGTAATCAATTATTTGTCAGTCTAAATGAACTTTTATTTTAAAACTGAGCCTAGGTTAATAAACGTTCTTATATTGATATTAAAATATTGACTCTTGAGAAGAGCAGTGGAATTACTATATCTTCGTCCATACTAGTTCAATAAATGTTGAATTATTTCCCATATCCTTCACAATACACTGGTAGACACACATTTTCTTATAGAAATTTATACCTTGAAATATTGTAATGATATAAAAGCAAATTAAAAGTTAGCAATACACTTAAAGAAAATATATATACAGAAAATGTCATTTTTGCATAAATTACAGTGTGCTCTATATAAATATGTGATTAGTTATTCATGTGACATTGTACATTTTTTACTCATTAAATTAACTTTTGAAATAATATATTATACGCCCCTTTTTATGTATTCCCTACTATTTAATGAATTATTGTATCATAAGTTTATATAAATATTTGATAATAAATTTATAAAAATAAAATATGGCTGCACATTTTATTTTAAATTAAAAACAAATTTAGAAACTTCTGTTAATTGTATCCAGTGCCATTCAAACCAACATGCATTTCAATCTTTGTTAAAAGAAAGAAATACCTTTTTATTAGTATTACAGAGATAATGTTTGCTCAAAATTCTTATGAATGTGTAAGGCACAAATTAAAAGAAATGTAAATAAAACTATTGTTATATAAAGAAAAAGACAAGAATTTTATAAGATTCTATTTTTGAGAAACATCCAAAAGAAAATTAAAATAATCACTGAAAAACAGTCGTAGATTTTCTCCAATTAGTGTTGAATTAAACTGGTACGTCCTTATTTTGCATGTCTTCACATGGAATCTATAAACTATATAATT
Source organism: Amphimallon solstitiale (assembly GCA_963170755.1). Classification (NCBI taxonomy): domain Eukaryota; kingdom Metazoa; phylum Arthropoda; class Insecta; order Coleoptera; family Scarabaeidae; genus Amphimallon; species Amphimallon solstitiale. The sequence goes on along the minus strand of OY720678.1, from coordinate 124,474,980 downwards.
ATTAATTACCTCCAACTACACAGAAAAAGAACAGTAATCAGTTATAAAATAGTTTAACAAAATGTTAATGAAAAGACATTCCAATCTGACAATAGTCCATTCGTATATTATATTTAAATAATCATGAGCCATACAAAAAATTATAACTAAAATTCAGTTTTAACTTAATTGCTTTGGGAATCAAATCTTTGATTTGGTTTTACAGTTTATCACATCCTTATATTTATAATACTGAGATTTCCAGGCTCTACCATTTCAGTTGTTACGGCTGTATTTAATTCATCTAATCTGTTTATATATTTTTTAAAAGTGTAGCTCGACAAGTGTTTACTCTCTGCCTCATATTTTGAAAATGCATATTCCAAATGTTTTACACCTAAATAGTAAAATCCACCTCTTATATTTATAGGATGTTATTTCATTTCATGTAAAACGTATACAATTTCGATCGCATTTATTTGATGTAAATAAATTGTATTTATTGCTTGTTTTGTACCCACGTTATTTCTCAATAAAGTTCTATTATCATTTGTATTTTAGCATATGTTAAATTTAGTACATTACAAGACTATTGAGTTTATATTACTTATTTTTAATAAACGATAAAGGCGATTATCTAACTTAGTTATCTAATTATACATAACCTAAAATTAGATCGATCAATCTAACCGGAAAACGTAGGATGTCATCATTATAATTTCCATGTTCATTTTATAGTTTACAGTACTTATCATGATGGCGAAGTATTGATTTGAATCATACGATATTAAAAAATGACGCAGGGATCATCTTTCTTGAATCCGACAATATCAAAATTAAGTAATGTCAACTTAGTTCAAATGAAGATTCAATCACATTACATTTAGTGTAAACATTTCGTTCTAGTTTTTGCCTTTGTTTTGCTATCTGGTTAATATTAATTTCATTGTATTTCAGAGTTGGTTTCCATGGAGATGCCTTAGAAGTTGCGTACATCGCTTTAGAAAGTAAACCCAATTTCGTCGTGAATCATTTCACAGCAGGAAACATTCATACATCTTTGGTAATTTTTTGTTATTGTTATATAATGTTGAGAATACGTTTTTGAAGTGTAAACTTCTTTAGGCGCGTTGCGCTGATTGTAGGCAGTGAACAAGACTGACCCGTCACGCTCGGATATGTAACGCTCTTCGGGTAAAGTCGGGGCATTTAACTTCAATTGAATTGAAATTTAAATGAGTAAATAAATTCATGTCCCAGAACAGATTCGATCCCGAGACCGCACGGTTATGAAGCCGATACGTTACCATTAGACCAAGACCGGGACAGTAAACAAGTATTTATATCGTCTATTTATACATACACATACGTCCGAACAGACCAAACAAAACGGACGCTCGCGTAAATGTAATAAATGTGCGAATATGTTTTATTTAATACGTTACTGAATATTATATGCGTGTATTTCGTATTATCTACGGTATTATTAACCTCGCCTTGATGAAGTTTACACTTCCGCCGTGTGGTTTTAAGCACACTCATTCTTGTTTAATGGCAAAAATTAATTGAAACAATGAAATTGGTTCACACTTTTCATAGATTTGTCAAAATAACAAGTGCCCTTCAGGCACGGGTCGCACTTTTTAATTTCCATGTATACTTACTGGGACACTATAGAAAAAAAGAACAACATTAACATCTTTTTTTTTCCAGGGTGACTTAGAAAAAGCGATATCTCTATATCGATCGGCCCTTGCCATAGATGCAAACTTCGAACCGGCACGGAACAGGCTGCAGGCAATTCTGTGTACATTTCTCTTCGATGAGACTGGATCTCTACGTGATATCACGGATGTAACAGAAAACTGACATACACGGGATTGATTAATGATCTAAAAGAACAACGGGAAAAATAACAAGGAATATATTTCTTTCCAACGTACAAAATTATTTATTCTTTCATGTATAACACAACAGATGCAAAAAACAAAAAAATGAAGAAGACTGTTTAAAAAGATTGCACAGTATTTTTGAAATTTATTTATTTAGATTTGGTGTCATACATGTTTTTTGTCCCCCGATTATAATGTGATATTATGTGATAGAATATTTATGTTAACAGGCCAAAATGATTTTTGGGCTGGTTCCCGTTCATCAACATATCGCCAGAGGTATATTCACACGGTAAAAATTATAATTTTCAGTCTTTTGAGTGTCATTCTAGAGTACTGTGCATATATAGAGTGTTCGAAAATATTTTATACGCAAACATCTGTAAAGTGTAATTTATTTGTACATATATGTGTTATTTATTGTGATTATTTTAAGTAAAGTGACTATTTTATTTTCTACATATTTTTAGTATTCCGGTATACAGTAAAACTTCGTTATAACGCTCTTCTTGGGTCCAAAGGAAAACAGCGCATTGACCGGGAAATCATAAAATCTGCTAAAAATGAAACAAATTTATTTCAAAATCTAGATATACATACAGCTCAACACATATAACTTGAGCGGTGAAGGTCATATGCGCAAAGGACGAGGAGGAGAGGTAGTAGCGGGGTGTACACGCATACATTTGTAACAGGTGTATCCATCTCTATCGTCACAGCCGTCTTTACTTACAAGCCGTGAAGTTAAAATTGGCAACACCGCCTAGTTGCCTTCAAGTGGGTCTACTCATGGACTTGAGCAGGCGCTGAAAGTGAGATAGATTAACCGTGTACCTAATCTAAAATCGGTTTTTTGGTAGTTAATTATGTCTTTAAATTTAGGTAGGTAGGTTTAATGTGATGAAGAAAGGATGTATAAAAGGAAACGTATAAAAACATTATTAATATTTAAACATTTTTAATATTATTCAAAGTGGTAATTTTCTCCTTTGACCACTTTTTTCATGGTGACATACACTATTTTTATTTCTGCTATAATTATTTAACACTATATTGCTCATTGGTGTTCCACATTCACATACAACACTAAAATCAATATAAAAGTTATTAGACTTTATACACTTTTAATTGCTAATGAGGTTAATATCTTTGATGATTATTTATGCTCAAGAATTGTTTTTCAATTTTTATATTTTTTGTTATAAAAGCAAATATTGCACATAAGTGAAAATAATCATAACCTACTTCATCAGTTGCTGCACAAAGTCCGCTTCTCTGCAGATAACCAAAATAAGCATCACCAAACAAAGCACCATTACTTTTCACTGCCAAATTTGTACAATTCACACACTTAATTTTCATTTTAATGGAATGAACAGCATAACCACTATGTATGCTTGTAATATTCAACGTTTATGCATAAATCACTGCAAAAACTACCTAGATATATCTTGCTAACAAATTTTGTAACTGAGACCAACGAGTCAACTTACGGGATTCAGGTAACACCTACATAAGATTATTTGATGCTAATTCGGTATTATTAACGTAAACTGTAACTATACACTATTTATTAATAACGATACTTGAAACCATTTTTACACTTTCACCTTCTTTGTCTTTATATGACTCAAACCGTTGTATTTCACCTTCATCAAAATGTTTACAGCAAACCACTGAATTCCCTGTGGCGACGAAATTTTCTCTATTAATTGCTCGTAACCACTTTTTATATAATTAATTTTCGTTTGGAAATGAAAAGGTTGTTTGTAGATCTTTCTGTTCAAGTGTATGTTGTAGTTCGATTCACACAATGAGAAACAGCACAATCATGGCATTTAAAACATCACACAGTTGTAAACAAATGAACAAAACTAGTAAATGTATATTGTTCTTACCTTCTCCAAATGTATTTGTTAATCAAACTTATAAACAGCAACTAAATGATTACAAAGAACGTGTTGACACTTTGAGGTTATGTTTAATACTGTTATCGGCCACATTTACGAAAATATGAATTGTTTACACATAGGTACTTCCCGAGATTGATTTTAACTTTGTAAATACTTCTTCTCAAATGTTTTTGATTCAAACTCACGTAAACTTTAGCTAATAAACGTGACATGCATATCATATGCACATTGGTCTCGTGAAAATTACGTAGAATGAGAACCACACGCGCAGTTGCCAGATCTCCAACTTCATGGCTTGTAAGTAGAGACGGCTGTGCTATCGTGCATTCTCTCTCTTCTTGATCTGCGTCGATGACCGCTCAACTTATATGTGGTGAGCTGTACATACATACATGTAAAAAATTAAAAAAACCTTAAAAGATATAAAAACAGAATAAAATAAATCGCATAAATATTTTACTTAGTACTGTTTGAAATAGTCGTCTATTATTTTTTTACTTAAGGCAACTTATGGTTTTTTTTTAAAGACAAGTTTTCTAATGTATTGATTTTTTTGAAGATTTCATCTTCTACATCCGTACCTATTTCAAGAAAAAATTTCCGGATTGTCTTTAAAGCGTCCAAAACACCTGCTATTTGCGGGGTGACTGTTACAGGTGATTCTATTTTATCCTCTTCTTCGTTTTCCCTCTCCCTTGTTGCACAGTGATCGTTGATTAAAGCTTTAAGATTCAAAACTTCATTCTTCATTGGTCACGAGGTCATTGTTGAAGACATCAAGTCTTTCCAGTTCTTCCAATTTACCTTCTGATAAAAGGTTGCGCCAATATTCATCAATTATGTGCTAAATGTTAAACCAAAAGAGAATGTGAAAAAGTGAAAATAAAAGCTAGTAAAAATTTATCTCTTCGGATTCTTGCTCCTCTGTAAAATGCCCAACTCCTGCTTTCTTGTAACAATTGGCAATTGTTTCTATCTTGATGTTCATCCACGCAGCGTACAAAAAGTGGATAGCGTCTAAAACCGAGAATTTTGTGGAGTCGAATTTGGGCTGTCCATCAGTCCATCAGATATTGTTGGACCACCCTTTTCCTGCAGCCTTGCTTCAGAACTTTCATTATTCCTTGATCGAGGGGTTGACGCTCGCTTGTGGTGTGGGTGGTAGAAAAACCAATTTAATGTTTTGGATTGAGTTGGTCTTTACTTGATGTAAATTCATTTCATGTGAAATAAAACAAACAAATGTTTATGATTTACACTGTATTTAATATTTAATAACAACGACAGCTGTTTTGCTACACTGTAGCTTCTTCAGATTGACATATAATAACTACCTACATAGGGGAAGGTGGGGCAAGAGTGGCACCTTAAGCTTTGACTGGTTCCCAAAAAATGAATAAAATCAAAATGAACAAATTTATTGTAAAAATAAGATACCCTACTATATGGTATAAAATTCTATAATAGAAAAACGAATATAACTCTGGTGATAACTTAGTAATAAAAAAAAGTAATTTGTCTGCATATGTCTACCTTTGCCCCACCGGTGGGGCAAAAGCAGACTCTTAAAAAAAAGTTTATAAACGACAATGAACTCAAAATTTTATCATGAAATGGTATTTTTAACGACAAAACTCGCAAGTCCAGCCATCACAAACAAAATCAGAGCAATCTTCATGGCACCATTTGTTGCATGCGCTGCATTTAATCCATTCCTCATTAACTGACTCACTAAACTTTTCTTCACAATAAAAACAGCAGCAGTCAGAATCTGAAAATTATGCAAACATAAGCTATTTGTGAAAATATAATGGTAAAATTTACGAGTTACCCTGAACTGAATTTGATTTTCCTGGTATCGGTTTCTGTCGAGTATTCCCGTTGTGAGAAGTAGAGGGGCCGCTTTCTATATTTGCATCCAAGCGGATTGTTTTTCCCATGAGAGATTTATTTGCTGTTTTCATATTTTTGGACTTCTGCAACTCCCGTTCCTCCAGGTCTTGCTTGTACGGGGAATTAGTGATTATTTCGGCTTTTTCTTGCTTTCGCTTCTTTCTGGTTTGGGAAACAGGTTTAGCTTTTGGGAGTGGTGAGATCTCTGTTATTCTAACATGTTTTTTCTGTTCTTGGCTTTTTTCGTTGTGATTATTCTCAATTTCCTGGTTTTCTATTTCCTCGTCTTCTTCGCTGATTTGTCTAGGAGCCTCCGTAGACAAATTATGATTTTCTAACACATTTTCTGATATGTCAGGATTTTGTTCTGGCACTTCACTCACTTCTACATGAGGAGCAATGGCCGCTGCTGCTAGAAAATCGATTTCTGTAAAAACGTCAGGATTGTAAGGCGCAATTCCAGCTCTTTCAAAGCCATGTGTGATATTTGCTGGACTCAGAGCTATCATGAGGGCAGATTTAATCATCGGTGGCATATCGTACTCTGTGATGCGTTTTCCCAGGATTATTTGTCATCCACTTGTCCATTTCACTATTTAGATAGGTCTTGAATGGTCCAAAAACGGTTAAGTCTAATGGTTGGATTCTGTTCGTAGTGTGAGGGGGTAGAGTAAGGCTTATGATACCATTGGCACGACAAATTTCTATAGCCTCTAATGACTTGTGGCTCGAATGGCCGTCTACAATTAACAAAACTGGCTTATCAGGTGATGGCCTAGTGCACTGAATAAAATGTTTAATAACTTTAACATATATTTCGGTATCTATCCATCCATTCTTACTAGTAATTCCAATTGTTCCTGGCATAGCACCAATCAACAGAATTGGATGCATTCGAACCCTCTTAAAAATAGCAACAGGTGGTATGAAAGAACCACTTGCACTCACACAAACTACCAAAGTAGTAGTATTCCCTTTTTCTAAAGAAGTAATTCGCCCCACCTGTTTTTTGCCCTTTTGCGCTATAATTTTAGTAGGTTTTTGTACCACAGTGACACCTGTTTCGTCTAAATTAAAAATTCTGTCGTCCGAAAAGTTGTATTTATCCTTGACTTCTTTCAGCAAGCCAAAGAATCTTTCAATATTGGTTTTTGAAAAACTGGTTACCCTAGCGAGACTTGTCGCCTCAGGTTTACGGACAGATAGCCCACCCACTCTATTTAGAAATTTCAGGCACCAGTCCTTCCCAGCCAATTTCTTCACTCTGTTAAAGCTATGTGGTATCCCGTTAATTTCAGCATATTCAAACGCAGCCTTTCGGAAATCACGTAGACACATTCCGTAATATAAACTTTCCAACTGCAGCAAATGTTCCTTTAATTCTTGTTCTTGTGTTGCAATAAATGTTGGTTTAAAACGTCCCAAATTAATAACTGTATCCTTTTTCAAAGATATTCGTTTAAACAGAGTGGAACGTGGTATTCCAAATCGTTCTGATGCTTGACTATATGTTAGTCGTTTCTGTTTAATGGATTTTAGTGCCAAGGCCATATTTTCCTGAGACCAATTAGCCCTTTGAGTTTTTCTTTTATAACAACGGACCATTCTTAAAAGAGAATTACAAAATTATTCAGTAAAGGCAAGAGTAGATAAAAGAGGCAAGAGTAGATTTAATGTCTACTCTTGCCCCTGGTAATATATGTAATTAAAAAATTCCCCCCTAAAAAGACTACGCCACTGACTGGAAAAATTCGCTTGACATTAGAGAGGTTAGGTTTCAGTTTGTGACAGATAAAATCCTTAATCCTACTTTTAACTTATTAAGCTTAATATCGCATAATTACCACTTTCAATTCTTACATGGCACATCATAAAATTGCAACTTACCTTGTATTTTCTCAGTTTTTCCACAAATCGTCGCCGAAATTGTTCACCACACCTCTAATTCGCGGCAGCTAATTGTAACCATTGTAACATGGTGATACCAACCGAAAAACTATAAATAGCGGCTAATTTAAATAATCTACTCTTGCCTCGCTGTCTGCGCTTGCCCCACCTTCCCCTACACTTAAACTCTTATATATAGTTTTCTGTTATTAGGAATTCTTAGAACTAATATATCAAGAACAATTTCTTGTCTAAAAGTATCGGGTCTATACAAAAAGTACATGTAACTAAATACCGTTTGACTGAAATAAAAGTAGATATAGGGAAACACAAACACGCACACAAGTGCATGCAAACATGAATTGGAGGGGTACGATAGTAGGGGAGTACAGATCAGTTCATATCGGGACACCGGGGTACCGAGGCTTTAGTGCAAAACGTTGAAAGTTAGTGTGTAGACGTTTGCTTTAAGGAATTGCTACGCTCTTTACGGCTTTTGTATAATATTTTGGTAACTGATGTATTAACATTGAACTGAAACAAAACTCTATAAAATTTGTAACTAAAATAAAATTCTTATAAAAAAATTAAATAAAATTCTCACATTTAAAACGAAACAAAATATTAAATGAACTATACAAAATTTAATGTTGAAGATGTTCAAATGTCTGTCCCTCTTGCATCAAGCAGTACCCTAAACGATTATAAAACCCATTTCGTACATTCGAAAGCATTTCAGGAGTAATCATTTGTATGGCGTTAAGAATTTGTTCTCTTAAGCCATCCAAATCAATCGCTCTATTTCCTTCAGCGGTATTAATATTTGCGAGATTGCTCAGATACTGTATGTACGTTCACGCTCTAAAGTTACGGAACGAATGTGTTGTCCCCGCTCTCGATCTCCCCACTATCTCCCCACACCACCGGTCTTATACATAGGTACATGTTTATGTGTGTGTATTTGAAGATGCATATTAACTTTTAACTACGACAATCTGTATATTGCTAACGGATGTGTGTGAAATTAGGGAAACTGTATTACTGACTGAACAGATTTAACAATGGTGATGAGTTTAGGTCTACTTGATCGTTTAATAGGTTGTCTGAATGTTTATATTTATTAATTTCTAATGTCTCTAGTAAATCTAGTTTAATACTTTTATTTTCGACGTGAAGAATATCAAAATCTTTATTAAAACTGTAACTATTATCTATCAAATGATTCGCGTAAGTCGAATCATTTTTTCTAACTAAATCTATTGCAAACAGATGTTATGTGTGAAATTAGGAAAAATGTATTACTGACTAAATATATTTAACAATGGTGATGAGTTTAGGTCTACTTTATCGTTTAATAAATTGTCTGAATGTTTATATTTATTGATTTCTAATGTCTCTAGTAAATCTAATACTTTTATTTTCAACATAAAGGATATCAAAATCTTTATTAAAAATGTGATTATTCTCTATCAAATGATTCGCGTAAGTCGAATCATTTTTTTGGTTTATGTAAGCAGAGTAATGGTCAGCGATCCGTGTTTTAAAAGCTCTTCCTGTTTGACCTATATATCCTTTAGTACATGCACCACAATTTAACCTATAGACTCCCGATTTATTGTTGTGATTAGTTTTTCTTTTATTATTTTTGATGTATTTCGCAAGGTTATTGTTTGTTTTGTATGTAATGTTAATTTTCTCTTTTTTAAGTAATTTTGTTAGTTTTATTTGGTCCTCCCCTAAGTAAGTGAAAGATTTGAACTTTTTAATTGTATTGTCTTTAGTGATTGAATAAATTTCTTGTAACGTTTAGTTGAATAATCTCTTAGAAATCAATTTATCTATTAAATTTGGGTCGTATCCATTATTATAGGCAATTTGTTTAATAATGTTATATTCTTTCCTATAGTCTGAAGTGAACATAGGTATACTAATTAATCTATGGATCATACTGTGGAAAGCTGCTAGTTTGTGTTGGTATGGATGGTTGGATTTGTTATGAATGGTTATGTCAGTGTGTGATTCTTTGTGGTAAATTGAAAATTGCACTTGGTTATTGACTCTTTTTAACGTAAGATCTAAGAAATTGATACTATTATTCACTTCTTTTTCTAGTGTAAACGTAATATGAGAATTAATAGAATTAATAATCTCAAAGAAATTATTCAATTGTCTGTTTGTACCTGTGTATCCTACCAAAATGTCGTCAACATATCTGTACCAAAATAATACGTTCTTAGTTAATATATAATTCTCAAAAATATTACTTTCTAAATTGCCCATAAAAATTTCTGCTAAAAGAGGTGATAAAGGATTTCCCATAATTAAACCACTATTGCATTTATAAAATTAATTCTCAAATGAAAAGCAATTCTGTTCTAAGCAAACAGATAATAATTGTAAAATCTCATCTTTTATATGAATGTTAGTTTTGTTACATTCTAACATCCTTTTAATTAATTCAACTGTTTCAGTAGGTGATACACTCGGGAAAAGGTTTTTTACATCGAATGAAATTAATTTAGTGTTATCAGGTAACTTAAGATCTTTCATATTATTGATTATTTGAAAACTATTTTCGATACTATATTTAGGTTTGAATTTCGTATGCTTAATTATAATATGTATCTATCAAACATTTTGAAACTTTAACTGCTGGTGCTGTAACATATGAAACAACTGGTCTGATCGGATAATTTTCTTTGTGCAATTTAATTAAAGAATATAGTATCGGTGGTTGTGGATTCATTACTTTTAATTTCTGTCTTTCATAATAATTACTTATATTAAACAGGCTAGGTGAATTATTAATCGTCTTAATGATTTGTTTTTGAAAGGCTATTGTCGGGTCTTTTTGGATTACAATATATTTTTCTGGATCTAGAAATTGATTAGTTTTTGATATATAATCTACTTTATTTAATGCTATCACTGTTTTCCCCTTATCTGCCCGTGTGAAAATTAACTTATTATCTTTTGCTTTATTCTTAATATTCTTAGCTATTTGACTATCATTGTTAACCGTCGTGGTTCGATTGAAATGTTTAATAATCTTGCTTGCTTGATATTTAGTATTCATGTTGTTACTTTCCTTTAATGCTAATTCAGTTTCTACTGCTAATAGTTCTAAATCTTTATTTCTAATTTCTGTTTTTATGTTGTAATTAAAACCTTTGCTTAATACATACATCAATTTCTTTTTCATTGAACTCTGTGTTACTGAGATTGCTAAATCTATTAAAAAACTTATGTTCTGAAAAATTGTTGTAAGAATGTTCTACTTGACTTAATTTTAACATTACATACAAAACTAACAATAACCTTGCGAAATACATCAAAAATAATAAAAGAAAAACTACACAACAATAAATCGGGAGTCTATAGGTTAAATTGTGTACTAAATGATATATAGGTCAAACAGGAAAAGCTTTTAAAACACGGATCGCTGATCATTACTCTGCTTACATAAACCGAAAAAATGATTCGACTTACGCCAATCATTTGATAGATAATAGTCACAGTTTTAATAAAGATTTTGATATTCTTCACGTCGAAAATAAAATTATTAAACTAGATTTACTAGAGACATTAGAAATTAATAAAAATAGACATTCAGACAACCTATTAAACGATCAAGTAGACCTAAACTCATCACCATTGTTAAATCTGTTCAGTCAGTAATACAGTTTCCCTAATTTCACACACATCTGTTAGCAATATGTTTAGTTACATGTACTTTTTGTATAGACCCGATACTTTTAGACAAGAAATTGTTCTTGATATATTAGTTCTAAGAATTCCTAATAACAGAAAACTATATACAGGTTTGGCCTACGATTATCTTCCATGCGACTTTCTGTATTTAACACGAAAGGAGTTGCCAAACCGTACCCCCTACAGATATACATATGCGAGAGCGTCGAACAGTACGTGCCCACTGTGTATAAATACTGACAACAACGTTCGTTTCAATACATGGACTTTACCTCGCATTTACGGTAAAAACAGACCGAATATGTATAAGAGTTTAAGTGTATGTAGGTAGTTATTATATGTCAATCTGAAGAAGCTACAGTGTAGCGAAACAGCTGTCGTTGTTATTAAATATTAAATACAGTGTAAATCATAAATATTTGTTTGTTTTATTTCACTTCAAATTTAATGTTTTTTTGATTCACTTCCTTTGGGTGCGCAGCGCAATTGTCTACGAGCAAATGTATTTTACGATCTTTCTATTCGGCGTGCCACTCTTGAAGCCATTGTATAAATCGGTCACCAGTCATCCATGCACGAGATTGGGACGAGGCAATGCGTGGAAGGGTTTCTACGTTTTTGAAGCAACGTGGCTGAGCGTACTTTCCAATTACGAGCGGTTTTTTCCTGTTTGTTCCTGTGCTATTCGTGCAAACGAGGAGCGTTAATCGTTCTTTGCTTAATTTTCCTCAGTGGCATTTTTCGTTTTTTAAAACTTAGACTTATCGGAGACATAAGTTTAAAAAACAATCCAAATTCATCGGCTTTATAAATTTCTGAGAGATCGTAGGCGGTGTGGGTTGAAATTTGGTTCTTCCAGTCGGACATTAATTCAGGATTCACTGAATTTGGCTCTTCACAAATTTGTCTGTAATGGTGGAATGTCTGATTTTAAATCTATCGACCCACCAGGTTGAGGCGGTAAAGTAGGTGATACCCATAGAGTTTGCTACATGCAGGGGCCCTGCATGTAGCAAGGATGTTCCACAACTTCAAAAAAATCGATTTTTGAATCGATCCAAAATTAAGCTACTATGAATCGAATCTGCACAAAATCGGCTACAAAAAAAACGATATCTAAAATATCGATTTAATATAGAAATTAATAAAGTCGAACTCCCTTTGTTCAATTCTGCGAGTAATTTTACTATAATTAACTTTAAATATGGTACATATTTATTTACAAAAAACTACATAGTTTAGTCACTACTATGGGTTCTTAACTATTGCATAGATTTATTAAAGAATAAAGACACTTTCATATAAAGAGTACCGTCAACCGGGGTCACTCGGTACGGTTTTTGACATATTTTGGTAAATTCCGAAGAAAGTAATAACGTTATTTTAACCAAATTTTGGCTAAGGTGCGTCTGAACATTTCTACATGTAACCACGTTTTTGTTTTTTAATTTTGTTGTTAACTTTTTTTTTATAAAAAAAAAACAAAGTGTTTCGACTCGCCCCGCAGTTCGGGGCGAGTCGAAACACCCATTTATTTGGATGTATATTGCGCTTTACACGCATATAGAGGCGAGTCAGGACAGTAAAACTGTTTTTAAAAAAATTCCAAGCGATAAAAAAGGTTTTTTACTTGCAAAAAGGCTTGAAAAAATATACACAGTAAAATAATAGCATTTATTTCAAACAATTTATAAAAAAACACCGGAAAAAACATTCTTAAGCATATAAAACAAAAAATAGTGAAACGTTTGTAGTTTTGCAACGCCTACTACAATAAATAAAAAAGGTTACAAGTATATGAAATCACAAAAAAGGATCATTATCAAACAAAAGGCCACCTCTTCTTAGTTTTGTCGGTTTGAGCAACACTTTTTTTATTTGCTGAAACTCAACATCCCGGATTTCCGGTTCAGGAGCATCAATAAAAGCATTTTTTATTTTTCTGTTTTCCCTTAAACAATTAACAGTAATTTCCAATCTTGATTTGATTTTAATAATTTGGCACACGAACGCTTGTTCCTTATTTTTGTTAAGAAAAGGAAAGCTGACAACAACAAAAGAGTCTTTCTGTAGTGCTTCAAATGCAACTTCTTCTTCTTCTTCTTTTTCTTCGTTCTCTTCAACTTCGTTGTTTTCATTTGTTTGATCAACATTTTCTGCTGCATCTTCGTCAGAACTATCTGCGTCATCGATGAGTGTTTCCCTTGGTTTAGAGTTTCCGGAAAAATGTGCTTGGCTTACACTTTCTCCTGGTTTCACATTGATTTTTTTTCGTCTGTTAATCCTTGGAACTTTGTTTCCTCGGCACGCTTTTAAAATGTCAATCAAGGACTCAGTTAGAATGGAAGAATAATTTCCGTTGCCATCTTCTGCGGGAAGTTTTGACAAATTTTTTTCTTTGTCGAGCGGAAACAAGCCGCAGGCCTTAAACCCGCTTTTAATATTTTCTCCATTTCTGGTCTCTAATTTTACAAGACAATCGTTGAGAAGACTGGGAAATAGTTGTTTTGGCAAAACTCCCTTATTTCTCATTTTCCAGGATGTTAGAGTTATTCTCCATTACCCTTTAATTGATCGGAAACAACTTACGTCGAGCGGCTGTGTAAGATGTGTGCTATTAGGAGGGAGCATTACAAATCTAATATTGTTTTGTTCACAGTCTTTAACAACTCGACAAGACAGGTGGCTCGCCAAATTATCTCCCAGCAAAACTTTAGGCCCTTGTAACTTTCGAAAATACGGCAAGCATATTGTCAAGAACCAATTTTCAAATAGTTCTTGATCAAACCATCCCGATTTCGACCTGTTGAATCTGCATCCAGGCGGCCCATTTCGAGTCCATTCTTCCCACAAGTGCTCTGATTTATACACCACATAGGGTGGCAAAGAAGTTCCATCGGCTGCCACCGCAAACATTACGGATGTGGCTGATTTTGAAGAATCCATAACTCAATCAGGATATTTATATGTTCTTCTTACTAAAACTTTGGCTTTTCCCGGGTCGTCGCTGAAATTCGTCTCGTCATAGTTCACAAGATTAGACGGCGAAACATTTTTCAAAGTGGTTGCTAAATTTTGAAAGTATTCATTAATTACTTCTCTCGTAACACCTGCCCTGGCTCGTTTTATATTAGAACATAGTCGTTGGCGCAACTCACGATGACGTTCTAAAAATTTTGTCACCCACTCATTAGTGGGCTTATTGCCACGAAATTTTAACCTTCTTTGGTTTTTTTTGTCCAAAAACGTTTTCACTAAAAGACATAAGTCTTTTTTTTGTAGCGGAAAACCCCAATCAGACATGATTTGAACACATTCCACAAAATATGTTTCTTCCTGCTCGCTTAAAGCTGTTTGGCCACCGGGTTTTAATAAATTTGGGCATTTTACGTGTCTGTGGAGAGTAGCTACCTTGATATTATAGGGGTCTGAAGCTTGTCTGTAGCTCAAACGTTTTTCTTTTACGTCTCGAACAGCTCTTTCCATATCTTCTTCGTTGAAAGTGTTGTAAGGCCTACCCCCAACCTTTCTTCGGTAGGTTCGCACCATTGCGGCAACTGTTTCGAGCCGCCCCACAAAACTCCTGAAAAAATAAAACTGCCATTTATTTTGCCGGAAAATTTGTTTCTTTTTTTTTTCAACTCTACTAGTCGTTAAATAACACATGTGAGAATACGTAAAAGAATAAACAGCTCTGAAATGCTGTTTATGTTGCTATGGCAACATAATTAAGTTGACCAATGAAGAAAAAAGTAAAACTTACCTTGACTTTACACTGCCAGAACAGGTATGAAAACAAAAGCAACAAGTCTGTCAAGTCACTATAGGTTATGTTGAACATTGGTAAAGAAGATTTCGTTCGTATCACTTTTTTAAAATTTGTTGCTAGATGGCAACACTAGTTTGTTTCAGAAATTGCCGTCTTGTTCCGACTCGCACCCTTAGTTCCGAGTGACCCCGGTTGACGGTATTAATTTTATTTTTTATTTCTATATACATCTAATTCCTTCAATTAGAAGGTAACTACATATATCATATGCATATATACATTTTTATCATAACCATTATTTGTACTCACACATTCCAATCTTTAAATTCAAGAGAACTTAAAAATAATAATTTTGAGAGTCTTTTACCTAATAAACGATTTCGAGTCTTAGTAATTACATTTCCAGCTTTGGAAAATAATCTTTTTGAAGAAACAGAAGTACCTACAATTGTTATGTACTTCAAAGCAATTTCCACCAAACTTTTAGAATTTTGGTAGTAATTGTTCCAGATCATAATTGGATTATCCTTTAATGAGATAGTTTGCTGTTTCAGATATACCTGTAAGTCATTACAAAGTTCTTCTTTATTTTGATCTAATAAATTTTTAAATGTTTTTGACAATATTACTTTGTGATATGACCAAATTCCTTCTTCAGAGTTATTACTATCACTTACACAATTTGTAGGTCGTTGTTCATGCCTAATATCTTTGAGATCTTTTATTTCGTTATTGAGCGAATTTATAGTTTGTGAATATGCTATTGCATTTGTAAAATATAAGCTTTTAAAGCGTGGGTCTAGTACTGAGGCCTTAGCAAGTAAGTGCACATGTTCTACTTTTCCAAATCTTTTTTCTATTTCAATCATTATAGACTGCTTTAATTTTATTCCCTGTTCCGTGCTCGGATTGTCATTTTCATGTAGCTTATGTTTTAAGCAATGGAGTAGTGGTATTATTTTGCTTGATGTTAAGTACTGTTCTCCCGAAATTTCTATTGTTGCTTCTTCTAGTGGTTGCAAAATAGTCTTCATATCTTTTGCGATTTCTATATCTTCTGCACTTAGAAGTGGGGGAGATTTAGGATACTTCAAGAGTATTGGTGCTATATACGGTAGTAATATTAGGAATCGTTCTAACATATAAAATGTTGAATTCCAGCTTGTTGGTACTGACTGCAATAATTTTATCTCCTTTCCTGAAGGTTGTGCTTTTCTTAATTCATCAGATACTGATATCTTTTGTTTACAATATGTCACTATATCTTTAATACTATTTATTATTTGCTTATGTTCATTTTCTTCTAAAACTTTCTGAGCCACTAAATTTAGAGTATGGGCAAAACAAGGTAAATGTTTACCCTTTCCAAATAGTAAGTTAATTGCTTTGACAATGTTTGCCCCATTATCTGTGACAACAGCAGTAACTTTTGAAATTGGTACATTCTATTCGTCAAGAATATTTTTAAGACTTTCAACTAAATACTCTGCTGTATGTGATTCCTCTAATTCCGCCACTCCAATTATAAATGACTGCAATGTATTATCTAGAATACAGTGCAAAGTTAATCCTAAAAAGCTTTTTAATCTTTAATCATCAATCATATTGGTTATGGCTTTACGACCTGGGATTTTATACAGAGGTATTGCAGTTTTTATGAAAAATTTAAAACCTTCCTTGTCAGTTGTATTAAGTGGTAAGTTGTCCTTTGCAATAAAATATAATAACGAATTGGTAATACTTGTTGCTTTAGCACTACCATAAATAATAAAAAATTAACATGATTTATTTTAGCATATTAGTAGAAAATACCAGAAAATGAGTTGATTTCTTTAAAGCTGTCAGTAATAAGTGGCTGTCGTTTCGTACTTAAACCTGACATGTTTGAAGTTGTTGTTGCAGTTGATATTGTTTCAAGATCTTCTTCTAATTCATTATTTAAATTCACAGTCATCGAATCCATTACTGTGCTGATATTATTATCTTCCTATACCTGTGTATAATAAGAAAATGCATACTGGATTAGCAACATGGAACTTAATTTAACTAGCGTGCAAGTTATTGATATCTAAATTTTCTTCCTTTTCAATATTTCTATGATGCCTAGTCATATGTTGTTTCAAATTAGTAGTGTTTCCACTGTTTTTAATGTACTTTAAACATAGTTTACATTTCGCATTATAGTTCGTCGATCGTAGGAAGTATTTCCAAATAACACTTTTATTTTTTTGGTATGCGAGAAGTACTGGTTGACGCTGACATTGTGAAATTTTTCATTAATTCTACATTTTTCTTAAGTTTTAAGTAGATACACTTACCATTAACAGCAACTATTTAACAGTGGGAGCAATTGTTTTCTTTTTTTGAACACATAGAACTAGAACGCATAGAACACAAAGCAGGAACGCAATAACTCAGTAACACTCAGTAAGGCCAGTGGTCTCGAACGAATAATCAGTATTTCTACCGATATGGATAATGTTCTACCGAAATCGATGTACTTTTTCACGATTTTTGACAGTATAAGGAAAGTCTCCGGAATTTTCTACCGATTTTAACATTTCAAGCGTAGCAATAGTAACATCGGCAAAATATATTAATCAGATACTGATTTATGTACTGATTTTATATTATTTCATTTTCCCTATATTAAATTCACACAACAAGCAACACCAGCTGGACTAGTGACTTTAATTTTCACTATAGATATCAGGTACCTTGGTTGAGACAAAAAACTAATTTTAAAGAAACAGGAGAAATAGATAAGGAACAACAAGAAAAAGAAACGCAACAGTTAAAAAGTAATTTGATTTCTGCAAAGAAAAATCGATTCTCTAAAAATCACATCTTTTCATAATCGATTCAAAAAACCGATATTTTTTAATAATAAAATCGATTTCCTGGAAAATCGATTTTTTCGGCCTTTTCTTGCAAAATTGCGCCACTTACTGGGATGTTAGAGCTACTGGCCTGGATGAACCATTTGCTTAGGATAGCTTCTAGCTCTTCGTATTTCGCAGATCGTATTTTTTTACGACTAGTTCCTTCATGAACCGAAACAAATTCCCACGGTTTTTTTTTTAATCGTACGCAAAGTTGACGCACTAATGTTCTTCGATGCGGCGAAATCTTTTTTATTTAAATTAGATTTATCAAACTCTTGTATTAAATCACATTTTTCTCTTACTGAAAACGATTTTCGCGGCATCTTTTAAATTTACATATGTAACATACGTACACTAAGAGAAAAAAGAAGCCGTCCACTTCGCGGAGATATAAAATGGTATGGGCATGTTCGCCGTATACTAATGCATCAATGCAAAAGACTGAAAGAAAAATTTGATGCCTGGCCATAAACAAACGCATGTTAAATTCTTGGAAACACCTTGTAGCAGTGGACAAAGAAACAATTCGTAAAATTTGCGTTCACAAATTGATAAATTTTATTCACTCTTCGTTTTTAATTTTTTGTTCTATGTAATATTTACAAAACGAAATTAACAAACGAAGCGTTATAAACGGGAAATGGAACGTTACAATGAATTAACTTTCATTGGAAAATTACCCGCTGGGACCGGACCTGAGGAAAGAGAGCGTTGTATCGAAGTTTTACTGTATATCATTTTATGGTATTAAAATTTTTCTTCCTACTATTTGAACCTCATGATTTAAGGGGATATTTTAGTCTATAAATGGAGTATTTTTTGACAGAAAGGTTAATTATTTCGTTATGTAACTTTATTGATGTTTCACAAGTCTGTAATTTATTTAAACTAAAATACTATTCAGTAATAGACACAGAAATGGTATGCTGTAAAGTCATCTACATTGGGCACTTTTGGCATGTTTGCTACAATAACTTTTGAAGATTTAACTTGCAACTTCCCTAGTAGTTGTCACTTGGTAGCAAACCATAAAGACGCCTAAACACAACAAAAAACATCATTTGTGAACTAATATGCCCAAAAAAATTGTTCTTTCAACAAATCAGGATTCAAGTAGATCACAAACAGTGGATTTCTGCAAGTAAATTATTATGAGGTTCAGCATATACATGTTTACGCGGGACAGCCTTTAGTGATACTACTTTTTTCAAATTATTTTTTGTTTAGATATTAAAAAATCTCTTTACGTTATTGGTAGAAGAAGACACAATAAAATCTACCTTTTTTTGTTTGATCTTTAACATAAAATTATGAAATGTACAAAATATTTTTCATAAAAACAAAATTATGTTAGGAAGGTTTGTAGATAAATCAAGATATTTCATATCAATCATCTGTTTTTGCCAGAAACTCTTTTAGCATTTCTTTAGATCCCTCATTAATATAAACAAATTTGGAAATAGTATAAGATCTACATTATAATTTATTTATTCTTGGGCCAATGGGACCAGAAAGAAGTTGATAGTTGCTCAAAAATGTCTACCTTGTTCCTTACTTAATGGGTATATCTGTTCTTTTTTTCTTTCTTTTTGGTACTGTATTCTTTCTGGGAAAGTGTTTTTTAAGATGCTGAATGAAAGATTGTGAGATCCTTTCTGCTTGCTTTTCGTAGTCAAGATGTTCATTGCAAATTTTTCTCTATACTTGCTGTTTTTTTTCAATAACAGGAAACTTATTTTTGGAAGCACTCCCCTATGTCTTTTTTTCCATTCAAGAAGGTGTTTTTTCCACGTAAATTTTATTGGTCAGAAAAAGGCAACGTCGAGGGTTTGCAATAGATGGATGGCATTTGGTGGAAGCAACGCAATTTTACAGAACCGGGCGCCGAATATAGAGGAGTCAAATCAGTCGGATCGAGAGCGATTGTAAACTGGTCCAATTGGCTCATAACTACACCATGTGTGTGGTTGCAATATGGCAACAACTGCCAGTAAAGGCGATATTGCTAAAAATAAAATACACAATAATTCTATATGGCCATAACTGCTAAAAGTTTACTTGAAAAAATACTACTAGAAAAACTGTGCGCAGACCAGAACAATGGAAGAGAAATCAAAAGAAATTAAAAGTTAATTCTAGACTTGCTTATATAACAGAAGGGAAGAGAGAAAAACGAGGAAGGACTTTAAAACCTTCTTGTGAAGATAAAAAATATCGAACAAAGTGCATTTAGCCATGCGGCCAGAAAAGATATTCATTCTCGTTTTTGGAACTTGAAAGATAGTGCTCTTTAAAGGCAAATTGTTGCTTGTCATGCGGAAATTTGTCTACAAAATACAGAAAACTCGTTGAAGGTAGTACTCGTGGCGAGAACGTGGCATACTTCCTCACATTAAAGTGGACTTAAAAGTTAAAGTTTGCAAAAAGTTTTTTTATGAACACTTTGGACATAGGAGATAAGTTTATTAGAACAACCTGGAAAAAATCTGATGGTCGAGGATGCGCCGAAAAAACAAAAGAGAAAACTTTAAAAAACATGAAACAGTCAATGTTACAGTAAAGGATAAAATTAGAGAACACATAAATGCTTTCCAAAAAATAGAATCACACTATTTGAGATTGCAAACATTATTTTTCCAAAGTATACTGACCCAAAATAGTGTTTAATGGTTTGTGTTTAAATTTTACAGGTTAAATTTAACATAACCTATTTATTAATTATTTACCTTCACATAATACTTTAACACATATTAATACATTTTCTAAAACCTCTAATAGTACTTCGAGCAAATAATTTGCATCAATGTTATAAAAGAAAACATGAAAATTGAAATTATCCACAATCTAAACATTAAAACATATACTAACAGTTCTTTTATTAAATTCTATCACAGATAATTAATTAAATCGCAGTGTCATACATGGGCGTAGCCAGGATTTATAACAGGGGGGGGGGGGCAAACCATGGTCCATGGTCGTTCAAAATGTAAAATTTTAGGATAAAAAGAAAAGGCAAATGAAAACAAAACTTTGAGATTTTAATTATACTTAAATTAAATTAATAACATTTTTCTTGGGTTGAAACTAAATTTATCCAAAACTTTCTTCACTATGCAGTCCTGATTTTCCTTAAAAAATTGTCGATGCACACTCATCAAACACAACCCAGTGAGTCTGTTATCACCCATTGTACTCCTGAGCCAGGTTTTTACCCTTCGTAGGGTACTGAACGATCTTTCCACGGTAGCAGTAGTGGATGGGAAAGCACTTAATATTAGCAGTGCGTGCCTTGTTGCAGGGAAAAAACATTAGCTTCCTCCAAACGTGCAGCCACTTCAATGTCCTTTAATTTGTCTTCTGCTAAATTCTTCTTCCACATATTGTACCACAAATCTAATTCTGCAGAGACATCACCCAACTTATAAAATTCCATGAAAGATTCTGCATTATTTTTGAAATCTTTTGAAGCCATTTTGAGCATGCTTGAAGGATGAAGATAAGTTAAAGCAAAAGCAGGTGTATTTTCGTTGGAGAATCTAGCACCCAAAGACGAAGTTAAAGAATCAAGATAGGGATGATTATTGACCGCTTCCAGTATACAACTGCAGACTCAGATGGTGGATTACTTCTGTGTACTTGCTTTTGAGTGACTCGTGGTACTGACAACTCAACCCCTACTTTCTCTGCGATATCAAGTGATTTTTTATATAATTCATAAGAAACATTTTCGACATCTTGTCGATTTTCTTTGATTACATCTAGAATATCATCAATATGTTTCTTCACCATAACCAAATCCATACTTTTACCTTGTAAAACGTTTACAACGGGTTCCAAAATTGCAGAGTATCTTGCAATTATGTTTAAGCCTAAGATGAAAATTGGTTTAGTAACTGCACAGTGCAATTGGTAGGCACATTTTCTTGTTGCATAGTTTCCTTCGACAGATAGATGTTCTAGTGCTTTAACAATGTCAGTGAAGCTCTCTGAAAATTTTTTTATGCTCTTGTATTTTTCCGACCATCTGGTTTCACAGAGCCTTGAAAGATTTGGAACCGATTTCCTACGGGCTGGCGATTCACGAAAGAAGGTTATTGTGTCTTTAACCGTTGCAATTGTGTTTCTTATTTCTGGTAGCTTGCTAGTATCATTGACCACAAGATTTAGTCTGCGGCCGGAGCAATGGAAAAATAAAGACTTAGCGTACTTTTTTTTAAGAATGGCCTGTACACCACCTTCTTTGCCGGCCATCGTAGAACACCCGTCAAATCCGAATCCCACACAATTATCGGCGGAAAAATTATTATCTTCTAAAAAACTTTGAATTGCGCTAGCGATTGTAGAAGCATCTTGACATTTTAACTCAATGTAGCCTACAAATTCCTCCCTGATTATTTTTTGGCTTTCATCATAGAACCTTAATCCAATAGAAAGCTGCTCTTTTCCAGCGATATCTGCTGTTTCATCAGCCATTACAGCATAAGCTTTTGCCCGTTTACAGTCTTCGATTATTTTTTCTTTGATAACTTCACCGCATAATTGTATGATCTCATTTTGAATTGTTGGTGAGGTATAGACTGCGTTTTTTTGACATTTATCCAAGTGGCTCTTTAGCTTCTCATCACCAGAGTCAATCCTCAAATTTAAAAGGTCAAAGAAAACTCCCTCATTTCCTACTTTTCCTCTAAGCGGCAAATCATGAATTCCACAAAATATTATGCATGAAATAATTGCTGACAATATTTGTTTATTTTCTTCAATCGTCTTATGGTGCCCTATTTGCAACTGGACATCAACAGGAGCATTTTCAAGAAATGCTTTTGCAGCAGCTGTTGAAGATTTGTGGTAATGGGTGCCAACGTGCTTTCTACAATCTTCATGTATATCCTTAAACTTCATGTAAGGCCTTACCATAAATGACCCCAAAACTCCTTTAACTGTAGCAATTCTTGGCGGAAATAAAACACAATACAAACATAGAGCACCTTTCAAACGACTTGAGTACACCAGCCATTGAGTATATTGATCTAACCAGCGATGGTTAAATTTTCTTTTCAAGTGAATGGCATCAGAAGCAAAATTGTAATTGGATGATGGAACCCAAGGGTTTGTCAACAATTCCTTCTTTTTTTCAGAAGGCAAGTTATTGGCACAACTAACATAACGACCAATGTCATTTTCATGGTAGCCATCGCGTTCTTCAGTTTGTTTAGAGGTCCCAGATCCAGAGACAGCTTCATGTAGATATGAAGAACTACTTGAGCCTTCTACAAAAATAGATTCCGATTTTGATGTTCCGACCATTTTATTTTCATCTTCATCACAATCATTGCTTCCACTTCCACTACTGTCATCATGAACTTTTTTCCGGTTTAGAGATTTTTGACCTAAAAATAACAACCTAATATCATTCTTGTTCTTAGTCCCTAGTATAAAAATTAGTATAAAACAAAACTACCATGTAATGATAGTGATAGCTTATAATGTGGATATACTATATCTGATGTTAATATTTTTTCTCTAGATTAAAAACACAATGAAATTAATAGCACGTACAAAGTGCTGTTTGATCTTTAATATGTACAAATTTCAAGTTTTAATTGTGAACAAAAATTAACATGGGATATAACATATCTGCATTATAAGCTATCGTTACATGGTAGTTTTGTTTTATTTGGTGCTGGTCGAGCAACCAATTTTCAAATTTTTGGACCATTCCTAATGGAATGACTCTGACTCTAAAGTTTTAATTAAAAATTTAATTTTCTACTGAAATTATTTAACTTACCTTTTTGTAACCAATTTCTTATATCCATATTGTCTTTTCTGTCTCTTTATTCTGTGGTAAAACTATTGTTACGGATTTTCCCTCTTGTTTCTCGCGCCTCGCTTTCTATTCGCCGTATGCAACTTCGTATCCTGCACTATGTACTGTACTGTACTGTCTGTCTTCGCGCCGGATAGACAACTAACTTTATATACGCTTTTGAGCCTAGAAATTGCCAGAACATTCGCATCGCCGGTTCCCGTATATTCCTCACTTGTATCTCGATTTTTCTCGAACTCGAAGAAAACCAGTGGCGTGTTGTTACACTATTAAATAGGACACTGTCGCTAGACAAGAGCACTTACACACCAACTCAATAGTTGTTATAAGAGTATTTAATTCGGATTCTGATGTAGGATTGTGTATTGAATGTTTCAAAATATTTCAAGCTAAAACTACTTATTGAGTAAATTTATTTTAATTAATAGGATTAAAAAATGTAGTTAAATGAAAACAAAAAAAAAGTGACAATTTTTTTACCATTTTTCTCAAAAATGTCCGACTGTTAAGTGGTTGAATCGAACACTAAAAATTGACGTATCCTGAGAGTAAATCGAACACTCCTTTTTATCCAATTCTGGTGTGGGACAATTCTGGTGTGCACCAATGCATAGATCGAAAACGCTATTAATATATATTTAGCACTATGTCAGTTTTTCAAACAGCTTTGTATTTTGCTGATGAAATATATTTTAGTGACAAAGGACACGCGAATAATTTTATTTATTAGAGCTTATTAATTAATTTTAAAATGTTCATAAAAGCAACCAAACGACCACAACAACAAACAAAATATATAAAACAGATAACAAAAAAAAATATGCAGAACAGAAAAATATGTACATTTTAGATTTAATTTTTCGTTTATTAAAATTTAAAAATTATTTAATTTATTTTTGCTTCCAGGGGGGGGGGGGCAGTTGCCCCTCCCTGCCCTTCGCTGGCTACGCCCATGGTGTCATATATTTATCATACTTACTAATACTAAGAGGAAGTAATAAAAATTTAAGTTTTAACGCACTACCTGCGATAAGGAGATAAGTAATGAAGTGTCTCAATGTTAACTTCCCATTTAATACATTTTCTAAAACCGCTAGTAGTACTTCGAGCAAAGAACTTGCATCAATGTTATAAAAAGAAAACAGGAATATGCGTGAAATTAGCCACAACCTAAACATTAAAACATGTACAAACAGTTTTTTTGTTAAATTCTATCACAGAGAATTAATTAAATCGTAGTGTCATATATTTATCTTACTTTCTAATACCAAGAGGAAGTAATAGAAATTTAGGTTTAAAAGATAAGGAGATATGTAATGAAGAGTCTCAATGTTAACTTTTTCATTTATTTATTTTGTAGATATGCTCACCAGTTTACAAATAGTTTTTAGAACAATGCAATTGCGGTTTTCTACAGATAGCTGATATTATTTATCAGAAAATTTTCAATACTTACCATTAATGATTCAAGCCAGGTGCATATAGAGATATTTCTTCCTCTTCAAAGAGCTTCTCTTCGTTCTCTTCAAACATGTATCAACCGATGTCTGAGAATGCTTCGCTATCTGTTCACTAAGTTATGTTTAAAATTGTAAAATCAGGAATTCAACTACTGGTCCGACGTGTGGGAGGGGATATAGAAGGCGTCTTGATAAATGATGGGAGAAAGAGCATTTGTCGCTTAGTTATGGAAGTATCTATTTCACCTGCAACTGTAAAGTATTTCACATTAAGAGATTTTTACTGAATGTAGTAAATACTTTATCAGTTGTATGTAAAATTCGACAATGAAAATGTTTTTTTAATCGGTTTCGTAAAACAATAGATTAGCTACGACAGATCCCCAAACAAAAAATGAAGAATTATGCTAGAATAATAAAGCTGGATGTTACCTATGCAATAGAAGAAGTGCTTGGGCCCTTGTGCAATTAGCACATACTATGAGAATAAATCGCCAAATAAGTATATTTGCTTCATTCTGATATATTGCAAAAATTTTGCAGATATAAAGGGTTTTTCAATAGGGACATAACAATTTGTATTTAAATAAAACACAGAATAATTGAGACGTGGCGTCTCGTCGGGCTGAAATTTATTCCAGGTATAGTACACATGTTAAATTTAAGTATGGAATTCGATATCGCTCACATGACCACCGCGAATACGTTTGCAGCGATAGATTTTTTTGGAGCCAATTTACTACCTCTCTTCCACATATATCGGCCGGAACGTTGGCAATTTTGCGTTCGATACTGTTTCTAAGCTCCACTAACGTTGTTGGCTTGTTGGCGTTAAATAGCATGAGTGAGGTGGCCATTCGACCGGACCAATTCTCGAGATAACACGATTACCGAAAATCCCCTTCAACAGATCAATTGTTTGACCGGCTGTGTGGCAGGTGGCACCATCTTGTTGAAACCACGTATCCCTGATGTCAAGTTCATCCAATTCTGACCAAAAATAGTCTTCCAACATGGTATGATAGCGAACTCCATTGACCGTAACATGGCGAACATTTTCGTCGACGAAAAAATATGGTCCAATCACACCTAAAGCATGAAATCAACACCACACTATCACTTTTTGTGGCTGCAGTGAAGTCTCTTGAAGCACATGTGGGTTTATTGTTGTCCAATAACGCATATTTTGTTTCGTTGCTGAAGATGATTTTTCGACGAAACTCAGAATTTTTTTCACATTTTTACAGAGCCCAATCGGAGAAGTTTCGGCGCTTCAAATGATCAAGAGGCTTCACTTGAATCATTTTGATCTTGTAAGGGTGTAGGCCATCTTTACGCAAAATTCACCATAATATGGTCTGAGAGATACCTACTTCTTGTGAACAACTTGGAATTGACTGATTTGGATTATTTTGAACTTAAGCACTTACAGCTGCGATATTTTAGGTATTTCGACGCGATATTTTAGGTTGTCTCACTGGTTCAGGAACATTCAATAGTGATTAGTGAATATGACTCGAATTTATCGACTATCCCGTTAACTCCCTTAAGTTAATGGGAAAGATGTCGATTAGATATTTCATACCAGATTTCTGGGTTTTTTTTTTGAATCAAACTTTAATTTTAGACTGTTTCAACCTTTTTATATTCAGGTAAAAATTCTTATATGAAAATAAAAAATGCGTGCTAATTAACTTTTAGTAATTTTTTTTAATAATAAAACGGACGACTTTACTAGCCCATTATGTCATTTAATAAATCAGACTGGGGACCCTTTACATCATGAATATAATATAAAATCACAGCATACAGTAATAGGTACGTAATATAAAAACCTAAAAGTTAGAATTTATTTTATGTTAATTTGAATACAAGGGTTTCTCTAAATAAGACGTATAAAAGCAAAATACTCCTTCAAACACTCTATTTAAATGTTGTTATTTTATCACAGAATATCATACTTTCATTTTGTTCAATCGCCATTGTCGTTATATTCCTTTTATTTCATTTTAGATATTAAAGAAAACCAAGATATTTTTATATTTTTGTACTTAGAATTATCAATATTGTGTTGTGAATACATTTTTATTTATTTTCGCCACATACGCCAAAGATAGTGAAGACGTATCATATATTCTTTATGTACAGTTTAATTATTTTCAATTTTGTCATCATCTTACTAATGATTTAATTGATGCTCATTTTAAGACATCGTCAATATGTACAAAAAGAAACATTCCGTTTATCACATGACAAAAACAACAAATACTGTTCTTAGTGACCAAGATTCGTAATGTACCTTATTATGTGAAGTGTTGCAAAGAGTGTTTCGGTATTTGAAGGAATGTAAATTTTATTTATATGTTATCATTGGATGAGGATGAACTGTTGTTAAGTTTGTTTCTTTGTTGTCCATTTTATTTTTACGAAGATGCTCTTTGCAATTCTATTCAAACTGTTTGTTGTTTTAAATATATATAAATAAATAAAAATAAAGAAAATATATATAATGAGAGAGTTCTAACTAAAAGAAAAAAGAATATATTTTACTTCAAATAAATACTCTGCAGAAAAATAGTGTATTATTTGCACCCTGTATTGTTCCCGTGGGCGCGTACCATCTTTCTGTATCTGTGACTGTTCATGCTATTAGTTAGACCCATTCATGCCATTTCCTTTAAATTCTACCACCGATATAATTTTCGTACAGCAGATTATTGTTGTCTGCATAACTACTTACTATTAATGATACTGGTCTGATTTAGAACATTATCATAACCATGATGATTGTGCCGAATTTTTTTGTAATAAACCAACTGCCCGTAGCCCGGCGTTGCTCGGCCACATTCTTTA
This sequence comes from Amphimallon solstitiale, assembly GCA_963170755.1. Lineage (NCBI taxonomy): Eukaryota > Metazoa > Arthropoda > Insecta > Coleoptera > Scarabaeidae > Amphimallon > Amphimallon solstitiale. The sequence continues at coordinate 124,446,911 of OY720678.1, read as the reverse complement.
GAAAAATTAAAACTTGCTTTGTGTTTACTGCCATTGCAATTTCTCGTTACTGCTTGCACAGTTGACAGCGATTTTTTTTTGTACGAGCATTACTCATTTTTCTTTCGCCCCCTTTTTTTAATGGCGCTATTTAAAACTAACGCATAGTATTTTCGACCAATGTGTTCCTTTAGATCCTGCCTCGCATAAGAAATCGTTTCAGCCATGGTTCACAAAGACTATTAAATTATATATAATATTCAACTAAAGAAGGATTACCATCGAAATGGAAATCTACTTCTAGTACTACTTCATTTCTACCATGAATTCACTCGTTTGCGAAAAATTACGAGAACTCGCATTGACAATGTCTACGGAGCCTTTTCAGCAGTGGCGGTTGCTGCAGGGAGGGCCACGGGGCACTGCCCCCCCCCCCCCGTGACAAATTTCTTTTAACAGATAAATTAATTATAAATTCCTAATTTGTATGTAATTTTTCTGATTTGTTTGATGACAAATAATATGTTTTCGGAAGTAACAGTCCGTCTTTTCAGCGCGTTTAAAAATCGCAGTCTAACGTAGGCTCCGGGGCATATCGCGCGACTGCCCCGTGTGTATTAGAAATCGAGCGGTGAAACTGGCGCGGGTAGCGCGCGTATATTTGTAGGCGGCGGGGCACTACTCTATGGTGCCGGGTCCGGGTGGCGGTCCAGTATGTAATATACAACGGTGAGTGTATGTTATAATTTCTATCGGTGCAAATGCAACGATGAATTGCGTTAGTAACATTAAGACAGAATTAAAAAATCTAGGTCTCTCTGGACCAGATTTATTGATTAAACTAGAAGATCACAGTTTGAAAACTAATAAAACCGTCACGAGAAAATTCAACAGAAGCTCTTACAGTTTATCAGACTGGTTGTGTGGGTGTAATGTGCAAAATGCTTTTTTCTATTCCGGTGCTATAAAGTTCACTTTACGACACCCGTTTTGGTTGCATAAAGTATTACTTTATCGCACGCTAATTTTATTTTTTTGAAGTTGGTAACAAAAAATAAATGGAACCAAATCGTATTTAAATGTTTGAGTTATTAATCATTCTGCTGATCGTAAGGAACGGCGGATGGATTTTATTTTCAAACAAGTTAATTAAATAGCATATTGAGTTTATTTTTTGTGTGTACTTAATTTTTGATATTAAACACTCAAGCCCCCGGTGCCCTCCCGTCCCAAAAAAAATCACGGGCCGTCACAGTAGTATCTACTCTTAATACATTTGATATACCACCTCGTTTTCAGCTTACCTGATACTAGGGACGAAATTTCATTTGAAAAATAATTATTATCTGCAATTAAGGTAATTTTTAATTATGAACGGAATCGCGGTTGATAATGCCTTCCTTAAGTATGTTTAGACAGAACACTGCACATTCATTTGAAATTTCGTCCGTAGTATCAGGGTAGCAGAAAAGCGAGGAGGTATATGAAATGTAATGTATTAGGAGTAAAACAAAATAAATGTGGCGACATCTTCAAAGTAGTAGCCACACTATATCGTGAATATAGAATTCTATATTCACATGTATTAGGAGTAAAACAATATAGTATTCTATATTCACAATAGTAGCTATATTTAGGATATAGTCCAGCTACTATTGTGCAGATGGCGCCAATGTATTTAATTTTACTCCTGATATATTTGATATACCTCCTCGCTTTTCTGCTGCCCTGATGCTACGGACGAAATTTCAAATGTAGACTAATTACGGAGATAAATTTCGTAAATTACAGTTTCGGAAAAGAATTTAAATTTGAAAAATAATTATTCTCTGCATTTAAGGTAATTTTTAATTATGAACGGAATTGCGGTTGATAATACCTTCCTTAAGTATGTTTAGACAGATTTTATTTAGCAAGAAAAAGAGCCTGGAGATAATATATTTTATTTTACCCCTGATACATTTGATATACCACCTCGTTTTTCAGCTTACCTGATACTAGGGGCGTAATTTCAACTGTTAAATGCTGATATCATACCAGGTGGTTATATTAACTTTAAAATATTTTTATTTTTATTACAATTATACATATATTGTTAAAGTATTAACTGAGAGTATTTTGGTAAATTACACTCTCTTAAAGGAATTAAATCTTAAAAAAAATATTCTCTGCATTTAAGGTAATTTTAATTATAAATGGAATCGGGGCGGCAGATAAAGTCTAAATTTTGTCTAGACAGACTTTTTTTAGTCTGTCAAGAAAGAATATTTCAAGTAACTTAAGCCACACTGCACATTCATTTGAAATTTCGGCCGTAGTATCAGGGTAGCAGAAAAACGAGGAGGTATATCAAATGTAATAGGAGTAAAACAAACTAAATGTGGCGACATCTACAAAGTAGTAGCCACACTATATCGTGAATATAGAATTCTATATTCACATGTATTAGGAGTAAAACAATATAGAATTCTATATTCACAATAGTAGCTATATTTAGGATATAGTCTACCTACTATTGTGCAGATGGCGACAATATATTTAATTTTACTCCTGATATATTTGATATACCTCCTCGCTTTTCTGCTGCCCTGATACTATGGACGAAATTTCAAATGTAGACTAATTACCGAGATAAATTTCGTAAATTACAGTTTCGTAAAAGAATTTAAATTTGAGAATGAATTATTCTCTGCACTTAAGGTAATTTTTAATTATGGACGAAATCGCGGCTTATAATGCCTACCTTAATTAGGTTTAGACAGACTTTATTTAGCAAGAAAAAGAGCTAGAACATAATATATTTTATTTTACCCCTGATACATTTGATATACCATCTCGTTTTTCAGCTTACCTGATACTAGGGGCGTAACTGTTAAATTAAATGCTGATATCATACGTGGTTATAGTAACTTTAAAATATTTTTATTTTTATTACAATTATACATATATTCTTAAAGTATTAACTGAGAGTATTTTCGTAAATTACACAATCTTAAAAGAATTAAATTTAAAAAAAATATATTCTCTGCATTTAAGGTAATTTTAATTATAAACGGAATCGGGGCGGCAGATAATGTCTAAATTTTGTACAGACAGACTTTTTTTAGTCTGTCAAGAAAGAATATTTCAAGTAACTGAAGCCGAAACACTGCACATTCATTTGAAATTTCGTCCGTAGTATCAGGGTAGCAGAAAAGCGAGGAGGTATACAAATGTATTAGGAGTAAAACAAAATAAATGTGGCGACATCTTCAAAGTAGTAGCCACACTATATCGTGAATATAGAATTCTATATTCACATGTATTAGGAGTAAAACAATATAGAATTCTATATTCACAATAGTAGCTATATTTAGGATATAGTCCAGCTACTATTGTGCAGATGGCGCCAATGTATTTAATTTTACTCCTGATATATTTGATATACCTCCTCGCTTTTCTGCTGCCCTGATGCTACGGACGAAATTACAAATGTAGACTAATTACGGAGATAAATTTCGTAAATTACAGTTTCGGAAAAGAATTTAAATTTGAAAAATAATTATTCTTTGCATTTAAGGTAATTTTTAATTATGAACGGAATTGCGGTTGATAATACCTTCCTTAAGTATGTTTAGACAGATTTTACTTAGCAAGAAAAAGAGCCTGGAGATAATATATTTTATTTTACCCCTGATACATTTGATATACCACCTCGTTTTTCAGCTTACCTGATACTAGGGGCGTAATTTCAACTGTTAAATGCTGATATCATACCAGGTGGTTATATTAACTTTAAAATATTTTAATTTTTATTACAATTATACATATATTGTTAAAGTATTAACTGAGAGTATTGTGGTAATATACACTCTCTTAAAAGAATTAAATCTTAAAAAAAATATTCTCTGCATTTAAGGTAATTTTAATTATAAACGGAATCGGGGCGGCAGATAAAGTCTAAATTTTGTCTAGACAGACTTTTTTTAGTCTGTCAAGAAAGAATATTTCAAGTAACTGAAGCCGAAACACTGCACATTCATTTGAAATTTCGGCCGTAGTATCAGGGTAGCAGAAAAACGAGGAGGTATATCAAATGTATTAGGAGTAAAACAAACTAAATGTGGCGACATCTACAAAGTAGTAGCCACACTATATCGTGAATATAGAATTCTATATTCACATGTATTAGGAGTAAAACAATATAGAATTCTATATTCGCAATAGTAGCTATATTTAGGATATAGTCTAGCTACTATTGTGCAGATGGCGTCAATATATTTAATTTTACTCCTGATATATTTGATATACCTCCTCGCTTTTCTGCTGCCATGATACTATGGACGAAATTTCAAATGTAGACTAATTACCAAGATAAATTTCGTAAATTACAGTTTCGTAAAAGAATTTAAATTTGAGAAAGAATTATTCTCTGCACTTAAGGTAATTTTTAATTATGGACGAAATCGCGGCTGATAATGCCTACCTTAATTAGGTTTAGACAGACTTTATTTAGCAAGAAAAAGAGCGAGGACATAATATATTTTATTTTACCCCTGATACATTTGATATACCATCTCGTTTTTCAGCTTACCTGATACTAGGGGCGTAACTGTTAAATTAAATGCTGATATCATACGTGGTTATAGTAACTTTAAAATATTTTTATTTTTATTACAATTATACATATATTCTTAAAGTATTAACTGAGAGTATTTTCGTAAATTACACAATCTTAAAAGAATTAAATTTAAAAAAAAAAATTCTCTGCATTTAAGGTAATTTTAATTATAAACGGAATCGGGGCGGCAGATAATGTCTAAATTTTGTACAGACAGACTTTTTTTAGTCTGTCAAGAAAGAATATTTCAAGTAACTGAACCCGAAACACTGCACATTCATTTGAAATTTCGTCCGTAGTATCAGGGTAGCAGAAAAGCGAGGAGGTATATCAAATGTATTAGGAGTAAAACAAAATAAATGTGGCGACATCTTCAAAGTAGTAGCCACACTATATCGTGAATATAGAGTTCTATATTCACATGTATTAGGAGTAAAACAATATAGAATTCTATATTCACAATAGTAGCTATATTTAGGATATAGTCCAGCTACTATTGTGCAAATGGCGCCAATGTATTTAATTTTACTCCTGATATATTTGATATACCTCCTCGCTTTTCTGCTGCCCTGATGCTACGGACGAAATTTCAAATGTAGACTAATTACGGAGATAAATTTCGTAAATTACAGTTTCGTAAAAGAATTTAAATTTGAAAAATAATTATTCTCTGCATTTAAGGTAATTTTTAATTATGAACGGAATCGCGGTTGATAATGCCTTCCTTAAGTATGTTTAGACAGATTTTATTTAGCAAGAAAAAGAGCCTGGAGATAATATATTTTATTTTACCCCTGATACATTTGATATACCATCTCGTTTTTCAGCTTACCTGATACTAGGGGCGTAACTGTTAAATTAAATGCTGATATCATCATACGTGGTTATAGTAACTTTAAAATATTTTTATTTTTATTACAATTATACATATATTCTTAAAGTATTAACTGAGAGTATTTTTGTAAATTACACAATCTTAAAAGAATTAAATTTAAAAAAAAATATTCTCTGCATTTAAGGTAATTTTAATTATAAACGGAATCGGGGCGGCAGATAATGTCTAAATTTTGTCTAGACAGACTAATAAAGAATATTTCAAGTAACTGAAGCCGAAACACTGCACATTCATTGGAAATTTCGGCCGTAGTATCAGGGTAGCAGAAAAGCGAGGAGGTATATCAAATGTATTAGGAGTAAAACACAATAAATGTGGCTCCATCTTCAAAGTAGTAGCCACACTATATCGTGAATATAGAATTCTATATTCACCGTAGTATCTACTCCTAATACATTTGATATACCTCCTCGCTTTTCTGCTTTCCTGATACTACGGACATGTGTAACATTAATTGTTTTTCAATGTGTTCCATTGAAAAACAATTACTGACATCAACACTAAACACCAATAACATAGTTATTAATCATTTTGCTGATCGTAAGGAACGGCGGATGGATTTTATTTTCAAACAAGTTAAATAAATAACATATTGAGTTTATTTTTTTGTCTGTACTTAATTTTTGATTTTAAATACTCAGACCCCCCCTCCGGTGCCCTCCCTTCCCATAAAATCACGGGCCGCCACTGCTTTTCAGAGGGTGTCAAGGGTGATCTGCGACGTGATCCACAGAGGTTTTGGCAGTTTATACATCATACGAGAGGATCGTCAGGGATTTGTAATGGATAGTAACGAAACTGCAAAACTCGATGGATTTGCTGGTGTTCTCGGATGCCTATCAGCCAAGTTTATATCCTGAGGTATTTGGCATGACTTCTATGCTGAATGATTATCTGAATGTTACCTATGTTACTGACAGTTGAATTACATGTAGAATAAATAAACTTAAAGCGAAAATTCCGGCGGCGACCAAGTTCCAGCATTGCTTATGACAGTTATGATATTCGCTTAAGAGGCGTTTACCTATCGAAAATTAAGGCGTCGCCGTTTCGCGTTTTTTAAACTCATTTTGTAATTTTAGAATCTCAAATTTGGGTTAGTGATGCAAAAGGCATAAATTTATAATGTCAACGTCAGTTTTTGTACTAATTTATTTTCTTAAGAAAGTTATGTGTTTTAGAAATGACCACAAAAATGCATGAATTTGATTAATGTCTACTAACTAAGGCTGGCACACAAAAGAAAAAAAACGACCTCTACGCGTCAGCTGTACATTTGATGTACAATATAAAGAAAAAATCAAATTTATGTAATTATTTTTAAAGATAAAAAACATTAAACAGTAAACATTGTCACACACATTTTACACGAGGTTTTTCCAAGTTAATCGCGTCGTCTATCCCCACTTTACGGTATTTCTACCGGTCCTAGCGAAGACGAAAATCTATCGGAATCGGTCGGCTATTGCAGACTTAAATGCGAGTGACAGTTTAATTACAACCTGTCACTCGCATTTAAATGTCATATATACCTATAATATTCGAGTGTAGGTATAATAATATAACAGTTATGGGCAAGCGAAAATTGGCTTATTATAAAACATCAACAGTACTCATTCTTTATACATTATGTTTCCCATCTATAGTATTCCTTTATCTATGATAGAATCTGTGAATAAAACCGAAGCGCTGTGACAGAACCGAATATCTTCTATCTCCATCTACTCACACCCCCTTGCGTCTAGCCGTCCCGCGAGTAATAAAAGTTGCATAAGAGCTCGGATAAATCCGATTCTAAAATGGGCGACAGAACTGAATTAAAGAATTACGGACCCATATCCTTGCTATCAAACTTTTTCGAAAGTATTGAATCAGATTCTATATAATGTTATTATATAGAATTATATTATTTTGCCAAACCGAGGATCGCCTCTGTTCAGCATGGTTACATATGTGGCTGATCGACAGTAACAAAATTAGTACGTATCAATCAGGAAATTAGCCCGGTGCTGGATGATCGGGCTCAGATTGATGTCGTTTACACAAATTTTTCAAGAGCCTTCGACTCTATTAACCATCATTTACTCTTGAAGAAGATACACTGTCTTGGATTTAATGGTCTTTCTTTTACAGTATTTGTACAACAGATAAATTTTTTTCAGTACCTAAGTCTTTTGAATTTACGGCCACCTCAGGGATGCCTCATGGGTCTAACTTTAATTTTATTTATAAATAATACGAATAGTCGTATTATTTATAAATGATTTAAGGCGGCTGCACAATAATAATAATAATAATAATAGCAAGAATATTGACAAAATAATTATAATAAAAGAAGATAAGAAATAAAAATGAACTAAAACCTATCCGTATAGTGAAAAACAAAAGACTCTACTCAGAGCACAAGGTGTGTTCTGATCTTCCGTGAAGCCTTTACAATTAATAAAAAAAATTAGTATGTAAAGAATGCCTAAAAACTAACTTAAAATTACTTTCCACCCTGATATAACAACTAGTTTTATAGGTGCAAATTACTGCATATACATACCGCATGTGTCAAATATCATTAGGTATAGGGATTCAATATTTACGTGCGATCTATACGTATGAATATAATACGTGGCAACGTGTTACCCCTACTGTCCCTCACCAATGCCGACAACAACGGACATCACAACGATATTCTCCGATCCCGACCCAGATTTTGCATTCAATGTTTAGGTGGGGACACTTTGTGGTCCCTGGCCGTCTTATTACTGGAACGGGTAACATCAAATGGCCTCCGCGATCTACTGATATCTCTCCAAATGATTTTTTTTGTGGGGATATTTAAAAAATATTATTTATACCCATGAAGCTGGTAGAACAGAAAACATAGTTGCCTTGAGAGAAAAATTAATTGAGGCTTCTAATTCAGTAACTGCTCACATGTTAGAAAACGTAAGAGTAAATTTCTACGACCGCCTAGGGTAATGTCTTGCTGTGCAGGGAGGAATCCTTTTTTATTTATTTTAAGGGGGTTGTTTTTTAATTTTATTAGAATTACGCTTTTGTTTGTGTCATGCAGCGTGAACGTAGCTTAATAATTCTCTGCATTTACTGAAAGGAAAAAGAAAAACAAATCCTTGCAACTCGTAAATATTATTTCTGAACGCATTAGAAACACACGGGTCGGTGGTCCAATGGTTACTGCTAAGTGCTAATTTGTATTTGCGAGCATGTGTCGGTTGTCGCGTCGCTGGCATTGGAAAGGAAAGTAGGGATACCACGTTGCAACGTATTGCATGGATTGATCGCCTATGGCTAATGAAAATTGACACATACACACGTATACATGTATACATATACATAGATATACAACCAAAGACTTAAGTTAAAAGAATTTCCCATTAGGCATATGGCATCACGAGAAAGAACCAATCAAACCGGAACAAGGCCTACAGCTGACTAGCCAACAGGTACCGTCACATGGGGATTTATGGGACACCAGGGGTAATATGGGACAAAATGACAAATTTAGTTTGTATTTACCGCCATAAGTGCAACCAACAAGATTTTTGACTGCAAAAATTTCCCTAGGTTTGACAGAACGCGAAGAAAGTGCTGTTTAACCTCAAACAGCTACTAAAGTAGCTGAATCTTTTGAAAAAAAATCACAAAGTTGAGGTAAGTTTTATACACATTTTTGTTGCTCAAATAGTCTCCTCTGGTATGACGTAACGGTTAAAGTTAGAATGGTGCTTCAATGAAACTAATATTTGTTTATAACCTTACATTTAAAATGCATTAATTTGTTTTGCCATATATTGTTGCTGTTTGACAAAATGTTTAATTTAATGAAATAATGTAATTTTCTGGGTAATTTGGGACAGATGCCACGCCAATATAAAAGAAAGCTGGCGGCACCCCTGCATAGACAGTATTCAGAAGACCAGCTGGAAGCAGCTCTGGAAGCTGTTATTGTAAATGATATGTCTCTGCGGCAAGCATCAGAGCAATTTAATGTCCCACGGAACACCATATTCAGAAAATACCATGGCATGAATGGGGACAAACTAGGAAGACCACCAGTTTTAAACCCAGGTGAAGAACTCCGAATTACAAATGCTTTGACCACGGCGGCGAATTTTGGATATCCTTTTACCGAAAACGACTTAAAGGTGTTTGTCCAACATTATCTGAATAATAAAGGTGGTCAAACAATATTTCCAAACAATTTACCGGGATCAGATTGGGTAAAATATTTTTTAGCAAGAAATCAAGAGCTCTCAATCAGATTTTCTGAAAACATAAAGCGGGCTCGCGCGGATTTATCAATTGAGGTGCTGCAGAGATATTTCAATAATCTCCAAGTAACACTTGAGGGGGTTCCCCCAGAAAATATAATAAATTACGATGAGTCCAATTTGACGGATGATGCCGGTAAAGAACGGGTATTTGTCAGGAGAGGCAGTAAACGCGCCTCGCGTATACTAGATAGTTCAAAAAGTTCTACCTCAGTAATGTTCGCAGCGAGTGGTGATGGGGTGCTGTTACCACCCTACGTTGTCTATAAGGCTGTGAATTTGTACCCAGAATGGATTCTAAATGGACCGGAAGGCACAGTATACAATCGGTCAACTAGTGGGTGGTTTGATTCTGTCCTTTTCGAAGACTGGTTCGATAAAATAGCACTGCCTTTTCTAAGGCGAAAAGAAGGCGTGAAAGTGCTTATTGGTGACAATTTAAGTAGCCACATGTCAGTTCGTATTATACAAACGTGTGAGGCAAATAATATCTTGTTTGTGTTGTTGCCGCCAAACAGCACTCACCTGTGCCAACCCTTAGATGTCGCCGTGTTCAGACCTATGAAAATGGCATGGCGTAAGATTTTAACGAAGTGGAAATTGAAGCACAGAGGCACTGTCCCAAAAGCCACCTTTCCGAGCCTGCTCAAAGAGTTATTAGTGATGTTGAGGTCAAATTTATCGGTTAACATAAAATCTGGCTTTGCAGCAACTTCAATCATTCCGGTTGATCCGAAGAGAGTGCTAAATAAGGTTTTGGGTAAACCAGACGATAATAACGCGTTAACCCAATCATTTATTGAAATAATGGAAACACGAATTGGAAAAGAAGAGAAACACACGCTCAAACGAAAAAAGAAAATCAATGTTGAACCTGGACAGTCAGTTAAATGTTCTGACTTTAATACACAACAAGAAGACATCCAAGAAATAGAAGAAGGAGAAACCCAAGAAATGGAAGAAGGAGAAATCCAAGAAATGGAAGAAACACAAAATGAAGGGACTTCTTCCAGTTTTAACGCCGTTCCTATTGCTAGACGCCAAAGTACGACATTCATCAGACCTGAAAATAATTGTGATAATATAGCTAAGAATAGCTTTGTACTCATAAAGTTTATTTACAATGCAGGAACCAAAAAACAAACTGAGAAAAAATATGTTGCTCAAGTGCTAGAGAATTATAAGACTGACCAGAAATTAAAAGTAGACTGCATGAGAAACTTCAAAGAAAAAAAAAATCAGTTTGTTTTTCCCAATGTCAGGGATATTTGTACAGTCAATTGGGAACAAATTGAATTCATTTTGACAAATCCAGCCATCTGCCGTGGTAAACATATCTTCGACGATGACGTGAACTAATGTGATTTCGCTGTTAAATGATATAAATCAGTATTTTTTTATGATATTTTTCTTGTTATTGTTACATAGAATTGATAATTTTTGTTATTTAATAGTTTATAAGAAGAATTTTATATTTATTTTGTTACAACCATTCGAATAAACGCTTTTATATGAAGAATTGGAATTTGTATATGAAATAGCTTATTTTTTAAACTGTTTTTTTTTCAATTATGGATGTCCCATAAAGGTATTCTAAGCGTTGAATTTGGGTTATGTGGCAAAATTACACTGTTTTCTGTTAAAAATCGTTTATGTCCCATATTTCCCCAAACCCTGGGTAATTTGGGACACTCGAAAAATATAAAAAAAAAATTTAAAAAAATCGTTTTTTGCATGTTTCACTATGTCAATCTATGCCAAAAACATACTTCTTTAACCTAGTAAAAAAAATTTACTAAAATAGTGTGTGCTATTAAAGATATTTGAAAAAAACCTAGAAAAATGTCCCATAAATTCCCATGTGACGGTACTCCCGCATCCATGTCCTAAACCTGGAAAAGGAATAGCCCATGACCTCAAAAGGCAAATTGTTATAAAATTTAGCAATGTTGTATGATAAAGAGCGTTGAAATAGAGAGGTCCTATTGGGAGTGGTTAGCAGATGTCTGTGACGGAGGCCAAGGTGATAGACATCTTCGCGAAAGTTTACTTTAATGTTTAAATAAGGTGGAGTCTTGGTGACAATGATACGAAAGTAGAGCATACCTGGGTGAAACAGTAATCTATTACCCATGTTCAGCCAGCCCAGATCAATCAACTTATGGGACACGTGATCATACTTTCGTAACTCAAATATTAACCGAAAGCATGAATTTTGAACACGCTGTACCCTACCACCAAGCATCTCCCTAGTCAAACAAGGCCCGTAGACAGGTGAACAATAATTAAACTGTGATAATATTAGGGAATCACAGAGCTCTGTTTTAATTTAATACGATATAATAAATAAATAAGTAATAAAGGTGGGAACAAATCAATTTCAAGGCGCAGTAAGCACTTTTAACGTACTTCAAGACCTGAATATTGAATCTGAAATTGTTGATTTCGAAGGGTTTAAGATTAGGGAATATCGTAGTGCAGTCACATAGATAGAATTAAAATCGACCATCATACAATCGAGTCGTTTTGGCAGCCGACACGGCCAAAGTACGAACTAAAGACGACGATTCAATACCACTACAAATTTCGATCGGCCGATACAATTTCAAAACAGTAAAATTAGACTAATTAATTAATATTTCAGGATATATACATTCCCATAGTAAAATACTATTACATGGAAGCCAGTTACAAATTAAATATTATAAATAAAGTTATTAAGTATTATTTTTTCTACACCTATATTTTATACGACATTTGGCTATACTGTTTAGGAGGCAAGCATTGTTGACAAATTTAAAATGTTTAGATGACAATTATAACAAACGTCAAAAGATAATTATGACAAATGCCAAAAGATGTATGAATATTATTATTGATGACAGTCCTGAAATGACTTTTGTAGGTTATATTACTTAACACCTCAAATTTGACGCCATTTTAATTTAGTGGCGCATGCCGGTTGCGAGAGCGACTCAACTATATCAACGCTCATTTCCTATCAGCAATATTGAAGGTATGGTAAAGCTGAATTTCATCAGCATACATATGAATCTTACAGGATCTTACCACTTTCGGAAATAAGTGTGTATAAATAACAAAAAGGAGGGGACCCAAAATGGATCCCTGAGGGACGCTACGCGCTACTGTGACGGCATGGGAGACACTCTTTGATGTACTGACGTACTGGGACCTACTAGACTATTAATAAATTGAACTGTGTTGGCGGATAACCCTATATGTGGTCCAGCAGAGATAAAAGGATATTGTGGTCCAATGTGTCAAAAGCCTTGCTAAGTCGAGTAAAACGAGAACAACAACTTTACCACTTACCAATCGAACGGGAACGAAAACGGTAACGAGAACGACAATCGTTAAATCATACTGTGTAAATGTAGGCATACACAATGCAATTCCGGGAACCGGAACGACAAGCTACCTGGTAACAAGAACAGAAAAGTTGGCCAAGTTTTAAGTTTCTCGTTCTTGGAACCAATAGCGTGGTAAGAAAGCTGAGCGTGCGCAGGGTATCGTATGCGCATGTGGACATTCACCACAGAGCACAACATTCACACAAATATACTGTGATACAATACAAAGAACGACGAATTACTATTAGAAATCATATACCACGCGATCATTTAAATTCTAAATTATAGCAAGCGGGATTTTTTTTATTAGGTTGTCCAGAATGTCAATTATTGATTAATTGAAATTTGCGGTTATGTTATACTTTGTGACATTTGTGAATCTTATGTGTAATCGATTTAAATTTAATGGAAATGAAAGCATTACAAGATAAATTAGTTTTATTGTGAATTACAAAAGGTGTTCAAAGTGTTCTCCCCCTGTTGCAATGCAACTGTTAACCCTCCGTTTCATATTTTCAAAAGCATTTGCCAACATCTGAACGGTTATAGCGTTACATGCATTAGAAAATGCCCCTTGTAGTTCTTCAAGATTTTGTGGGTTATTTTTGTAAACTGTGTTTTTCAGATACGGATAAATGAAATAATCAAGAATCGTTAAGTCCGGACTGCGAGGCGGAAATTCAATGACTCGATTATCATAAAACTCGCGAATTCGAGCTATACTTTCCCATGTTTTGTGAGCTGTTGCATTGTCCTGTTGGAAATACCCATGTAAAAGTTCGTCATCATGAAGATTTTGTAAAAACGGTTCAAGTAAATTCTTTCGATATCTCTCAGCATTTATCGTTCCTACAAAAAACACAGGTCCAAATATACGCCTTCTAGAAACCGCTAGCCAAACACCAATTTTCTGCGGATGGAGAGGCGATTGAATAAACTCATGAGGATTCTCCGAAGACCAAATACGCATATTTTGTTTGTTTATATAGCCGGATAGGTGAAACGATGCTTCGTCAGAAAAAAATGTTAAATCCAAAGTGTTGTTGTTATTTAAATTATTCAAAAACCACTGACAGTATTCTATTCGTACAGGAAAATCTCGAGGGAATAGCTCTTGAACGACGTTAATCTTATAGGGATAAAGATTTAAATTTTCTTTTAAAATTTTTTGACAAGTTCCATATGAAAGGTTTATTTCTTGGGCTAATCTGCGAAGAGATTTTTTGGGAGACTGTTTCATTCTTTCTGCAACATCTGCCACAATCTTACGAGTCATTTTTTTGGGCGCGCCACTACCAGCTTTCCTACCTACAGTTCCAACATTACGAAATTTCGCTACACATGTGTAAATTTCTTGGACTAATTTTTGATAATCCGCAGGAAAATTAGGGAAGGCATTTTGAAAATCATTGATGCAGTGCGGTACTGAATATGTCCATTCACCATTCTCTTGTCGTTCGGCGTTTTTAAAATAACTTTCAGTAAGAAAAATCTTATGTTCTAAATCAAACATTTTGAAACGTCACTTTGACAATTGAAATTGTAAATTAGTACTTATATACCAACTTAATTTAAATTTCACAAACTGCTCTAATTTAGAATTTAAATGATCGCACGGTACTATGAAGATAATTTTGGACAACTTCAGATTTTATCGATTTTTTCGTCATAAGTTACCTCGGAAAAGAGTATACAGACGTTTTGGAGGGTACGGCGTTTATCCTAAGAGGAACTGCGATCTCTGACTTATTGCATAAACATGGGTTGACGCCTTTAGACAACTCGCAGTGATATACTAAATGCTAATTTCATGCACAATCTAATATAGGTTTAATAAAATTGATGATCCTGCGTTGCTGAACCTATTTTGCTTTTACATACATCGGCTGGCAGCAAGAAATTGTGCAATACGAAATCTATTGGTTGACAGCTTCCATTTCATATACTATGAAGATACTTTTGGACAACCTCAGATTTTTATCAATTTTTTTCGAAACCGGAAAGTCGTGATTTTTTCGTCATAAATTACCTCGGAAAAGTGTATACAAATGTATTGTAGGGTACTGAAAACGAATCTGGTTCGACAATGCATATCTGCTACACATTCGCTACTATCGCCCATCAACATTGAAATAAATGACCATCAATTCAAAAAGTTTAAAGTATCGAAATAGGCGTTCTTTATACATGAATCGTACATATTCGTAATCTAGACCTTCCAATTAATTTATTATTAGGATCCTTTCGACAATTTGAAATTTTTGTCGATTTTTTCAAAGGGATTACTATTCATGAAAAATCGCTATTTTGATTAGGTTACCAATTGACATGGAAAAGTGTGCACAAATATTTGGGAGGGTGCGGAGAAGGAATCTAGCATTCAACATACATATCTCTTATGCACATGGTTTCAGCACCCATCAAAACTGAAATAAATGACGACTAATTAATAGCTCCACCAATGACCACTAATTATATACTCAAAAAATGCTTAAAATCTCTAACTGGGCAATTGCCCCCCCCCTCCCACCCCTGAACATGAAGCGTACATATTCACAGCTATCGCTTGAAAGCTTTTATTTCATATAGGGGAGAGTGGGTATATAGCAGTCAGAAGTCTTTTCTTCAAATGTCCGGAATTAGGGTGTTATTAGCCATTATTAACATTTTTACTTTCTTATACGTAGTATAAGGAAGTATTGTGATGATGAAAATTTTCGACCTCGAGATTTTTGCAGATGTCCACGTTTTGAAGTCCCCTGATACCAAAGAAGTGGTTTTTAAAAAATGTCTGTCTGTCTATCTGTCTGTGTGTCTGTGTCTGTGTGACCACGATAGCGGTCAAACCGCTATAGCTATCTATTCCAAATCTTGCATTTAGTAGTATAATCTCCCTCTTGAGAACTGATTAGATTTTCAGTAAAATCGGCAGACCGGAAGTAGTAGTTTACTTCAGAAAAAAAATCGAATTTTGCCAATATTTCGTCAACTACTAAGTTTAGACAAATTTATAAAGAATTCATATGTACTTAAAATTGAAATTGCGAACAATTTTATTAAAAAAATTTTCGAAATTCCTACCGGAAGTAGGTCTTTTACATTTATCGAAAAACAGTTTTTTGCAAATATTTTGCAAATCATGGTTTTTAGACAGGTACGCTACGAATATAAAAGTATTTAGAACTTAATTTTCAATATCTTGTATAATAAAAATTTCAAAATTCGGACCGGAAGTATCACTTTTACTCTTATCGAATAGCGATTTTTTGCCAATATGTCGTAAATTATGCATTCTATAAATATTTGTCAAGAGTACAAAACTATTTAGAGTTGGTTTTGAAATATGTTTCGTATAAACGAAATTTCAAAATTCGGACCGGAAGTAACACTTATACTCTTAGCGAGTAGCACTTTTCTTCGAATATCTCGCAAAGTATGTATTCTATAGAGATTTATTAAGAAAATAGAAGTACTTATAACAGGACTTCAAATAATTTTTATATACAAAAATTTTAAAACTCTATAATTTGAAACGCTTATACGTATAAGAATGTCGTGTGGTGGCCACACCTAGTGCTAGATTTGCAATATTTTTTGTATAAATGAAATTTCAAAATTCGGACCGAAAGTACCGCTTTTATTCTTATCGAATAGCGATTTTTTGCAATTATGTCGTAAATTATACATTCTATATATATTTATCAAGAGTACAAAACTATTTAGTGCTTGATTTGCAATATTTTTTGTATAAATGAAATTTCAAAATTCGGACCGGAAGTCACACTTTTACTCTTAGCTTAGCTTGCAAAGTATGCATTCTATAGCGATTTATTAAGAGAATAGAAGTACTTAGAAAGGGATTTTGAATAATTTTTGTTTAAAAAATTTCTAAAAATTGTATAGTTTGAAACGCTCATACGTATAAGAAAGTCGTATGGTGGCCACACCTCATTTTTTAGTCATAAATTCCAGCACATATTAGAATAATCGCGCATTTCAACTAATTTTACTTTCTTATACGTAGTATAAGGAAGTATTGTGATGATAAAAATGTTCGACCTCCAGATTTTTGCAGATGTCCACGTTTTGGAGTCCCTTGGGCCTTGATACCGAAAAGTAGTTTTTAAAAAATCTTTCTGTGACCACGATAGCGGTCAAACGGCTGAATATATCAATTCCAAATTTTATATTTACGAGTATAATCTACCTCTTGAGACCTGATTAGATTTTCAATAAAAAAGGTAGACCGGAAGTAGTAAAAAATCAAATTCGACCAATATTTCGTCAACTACAAAGTTTAAACGAATTCATAAAGAATTCAAATGTACTCAAAAGTTAATTTGCAAAAAAATGTATTGAAAAAGTTTTTCGAAATTTCCACCGGAAGTAGGTTTTTTATTCTTATCGAAAACCAGTTTTTTTTGCGAATATCTCGCAAGTCATGCTTTTCAGGCAAGTACATTATGAGTATAAAAGCATTTAAAACTGGAATTTAAATATTTTTTGTATAAAAATTTTTAAAAATTTTGACTAGAAGTAACACCTTTACCCTTATGGTATAGCGATTTTTTTGCAAATATCTCGTAAATTATGCATTCTATATATATTTAGCAAGAGCACACAAGTATTTAGAGCTAGATTTGGTATAATTTTTGTATAAAAGAAATCTTAAAATTCGGACTGGAAGTAACACTTTTACTTTTATCGAGTAGCACTTTTTTTTTGCAAATATCTCGCAAAGTATGCATTATATAGAGATTTATTTAGAGAATAGAAGTACTTGAATAATTTTAGTATAATTTTTTTTCTTAAATTCATACTTGAAGTAACACATTTACTCACAGGTTTATTTTTTTAAAAGGATAAAAGCATTTAAAGCTTAATTTAGAAAAACTTTGCATAATTTGAAAGGCACAGAAAGTCGTGTGGTGCTCACACCTCATAATATTTATATTATATATGTGTGTCTGTATATCTTTTATATATAAAAACTCGAAACTTTTTTTTATAATAATGAAAATAATAATTGTCTTTATTGTTCAACAAAAGAAATTGCAATTACAGGATAAAAATTGCAAATACAGTAAATAATAATAATCTAATATTATAAAAAATACACAAAACTACTTAATAATAAATATTGTTCTAATGAAAGCAGAAAATAAGATATTTTTAATAAATTATAAGAAAAAATAATCCGGGATGCACCTATTAGCATTGATCATCGTGTGAGACAAAGAGGCTTTTATTAAAGTATTAGTTCTTGCTCTTGAATAAGCAAAGGTGTCAGTTGATCGGATTGCCCTTAAGGGAACGTGAATATTTATCTGAGAGAGTGGTGCTGGGGAATTTGTTTTGTTTTAAGTAAATACACTAAGAACTTGGCAACACTCTGATCTCCTCTACTGCTTAAAGTGTAGATGGAGTGTCTAATAAGGAAAGTTGCATAATTAACTTCCCTTTCCGGATAATAATCATCACTTCGGAATTCTAGAAAAGTTTTTTTGTCAGGCAAAAATTTTGAAATGCGCAGGGATCCCTGACGATTTTAGACTTTATGTAAGTTTGTTACTTCTTGAAGCACCAGAATTTCACGTTTAGCCGCAATACGCAATCTCTTAAGCTCCTGGGAAGGGAAACACGTTCATTTCCATTTGTGAAGGAAACCCTCCTTCAGTTTGATCAGCTTTTTTTGACTTTAGTGTTGTACCACGGAAGAAATACTGACTTGGAAAATTTAATTTTTTTAGCGGTATGATCTATTATAGCGTATAATTTATCATACAAAGCTGCCACAGCAGCATTTACATCCAGGTACTCATCAAGAAAGCACCATTTGGCGTCCAGCATATCAGGTTACAGCAATCAACATTGCAAAAATTATATCTGTAGTTGTTGTTTGATGAGGCTGTACTGGCCGAAACATCTCCATAGAAGTCCAGCAAAATACCGACGATCGGATGGTGCATGAGAGACAGTAACACCGCAGTTGAGGTTGTTGAATATTAAATCCAGTGGTTTACCTTCAGAATTCATAACTTTATATTGAAGTAAGTTAAGGTTTGACATGAAGAGCTAATTACTTCGTATGTCCAAAACCACTAGGAATATTGAATGAAGGACAATTGAAATTGCCCACTATCAGATGCTTTTTGCCAAGCAGTTCAAATGTCATTGCCTCAAAAAATATTTCATACTCATCACAAGAGATGTTCGGTGTGATGTACAAATTGAGGCCAATAAAAGTGTGCGACTTAATGGTGCATTGACAAGCGAGAAAATCAATTATTGGAACCAGAGCAGAGACGTCTCATATATTTCTTTAATTCGCTTGTACTTCACAAACTTTATGTGCAGAGATAAAACATAAGCGTAACTTTAATTATAATACCGCGAAATCAAAAATTATATTGATAAAGCTTTGCCATGGAATGTAAAACGTCCGTCTTAGATATCATTCTTTAGAGATAATTGTGATTAAATTATTAGATTAACTGTCATACTGACATAAAATTTGTAAATATAAGTATGTTTATTTAAAATGATTTACTTACATGTTTGAATAATATTTTATTAAAAATTAATAAACAAATTACAAAAAATGTTCAAAATGACCCCCCGCGTTGATCGATGCACACGTTTACGCGCCTTTTCATGCTATCAAAAGCATTTTGCAACATTTGTGGCGTTATGGTTGCACAAACTTCAGTAATCTTTTCTTGCAGTTCTTGCAAATTATCCACAGGAGTTCTGAAAATTCTATTTTTGCAGTAAGGGCACACAAAATAGTCCATAATATCAAACCAGGTGACCTCGGAGGAAACTCAACTTGCGTATGCAAACTTATAAGTCGATCATAAAAAAACTCACGGAGATAGGCTATAGTTTCTCGTGTCGTATGTGTTGTTGCGCTGTCATGTTGGAAATAACCATTATGAAGTTCATCGTCGTCTAATTGTTGAACAAATTCATTCAAAATGTTATTTCTGTACCTCTCTGCATTGATGGTGAAATTGAAAAAAAAACGGTTCAATTATCCTTCTACGGGAGACTGCCATCCAAACCCCAATTTTTTGAAAATGTAGTGGAGATTCAACAAAAAATGCGGTTTATTAGTGCTCCACATTCGCATATTTTGAGAATTTACGTACCCCGAAAGATGAAACCATGCCTCATCGAAAAAAAATGTTAAATTTATCAGGTCGTTATTCATTAAATTGTTGACGAACCACTGGCAGAACGCAATGCGTCTGGAGTGGTCCGTTGGCAAAAGAGCTTGATATGATTGCATCTTATACGGATGCATGTTCAAGCTCTCCTTTACAATAGGTCGGCATGTTCCATAACAAACTCCAATTTCTGGGGACAGGCGTCTCAAAGATTTTGTGGGCTCCTGTTCTATGCGATTACGAACGTTAATAATCACTTCTTCTGTACGAATAGTTGGCCTACCAGCACATTTTTTTATTAGTAACAGACCCAGTTTCGCGAAATACACCAACACTATGTGCGAGGCACATATAAAAACCTTGCTCTACTACTGCGAAATTATAAATTTTAGTTTAGGTTTAGAAAAAGAAAATGTTGGTGTATCAAGTCACCTCGTGGGTCGGGGTGACTTGATACCCATATTTATTTCTATATAAACATCATTTCACAAGCTTTAAGGGGTGACTTGATAAACAAAAATGTTTTTTAAAAGGTTTAAATTTGAACAAAATACATTAAAAGGTTAATTTATGCGAAACTTATAAAAAATTATCGTTTATTCGAAAAAAAGGGATTAGTTATCCCTTTATACAGTAAAAAAAATACTAAAAATGTTTTTACAATACAAATATAACTATAAAACATCGAAAGGAAATTTAAAACGTCCTCTTCTTTGTTTTTGTGGCATAGGTAATCGGTACTTCACTTCGAAAGGGTAAACAAAACTTGTGTCTTTAACATCAGGCCACGTAAATGTATCTTTCGAAACGCTGTAAGGTGTCAAAAATGAAACTTCGACCGCCGTGTTGGCGTTATTGGATGAACCTGCCACACTGAGGACCTGAGCAACAAACCGTTTTACTTGTTTTTTCACAGAACTAACTTGCATTTCAATAAACAAAAAATCTTCTTCTTCAATGTCATTAAAATTAACTTCGAATTTACTCCAATCCGTCTGGGACTCGGTCTGGGAGTTTTCAAATTCTGAAAATATAGGGAGTTCGTCTGACTCATCTTCCAATAAATTACTCTTCTCGGCATCTTCAGTTGAATCGTCGTTTTCATTGAGGGTTTCAGTGACGTCGAAGTCGTTGTTTTCAGAAGCGGAATCTGAATCGGAATCTATATTGAGAACGCTTTTTCCAGGTGGCACTCTTAAATTTTTCTTTTTCTGTGGATTTTTCTTAGGTTCGTCATTGCTATATCTTAACTGTCTTAAAATTTCAATCAAAGAGTTTTCCATATTGTGTTGATTAGCTTCAGCATCTGTAGTGTCTTTCGGAATTTGATCTAAAACTTTCATCCTGTCAATCGGAATTATTCCAGCCTTTTTAAATCCCGCTTTAATTATTTCGGCAGTGTTTGTTTCCATTTTGCTTAACAGTTTTTTAAGCATAGATGGAAATCTGTCTTTTGGCACTGTTCCTCTATTCCCTTTTAGTTTCCACTCCATCAATATATCGCGCCATTGTCTTTTGAATGGCCTAAAATAGGCAACATCTAGAGGCTGTGCTATGTGAGTCGAATTTTTGGGTAAAAAAATAAACCGAATATCATTATCTTTACATTCAGCAATGACATGAGCGGAAAGATGCGACGATAAATTGTCTCGAATTAAGGCTCGTGGTGGGTCTGTCTCTTCAGATAGGGCAAAGCTATCGTAGAAAAGCATTCATCAAAAGTTTTTTGATCTATCCAACCTGATTTGGTATTGCCATATCGCGTTCCTTTTGGACCTCCATTTGTCCATGTATCCCATAAATGAGTTGAACGATATATCACGAATGGTGGTAGAAGAGTACCATTTCCAGCACACGCCATCATTACCGATGTAGAGGCTTTAGAAGAATTTAAAACAAATTCTGGATGCTTGCATCCCCTTTCAACGACAACGCGCTTTCTCCCAGGGTCATCAGCCAAGTTGGTCTCATCGTAGTTAATTATTGACCCTGGTTTTACATTTAACAATGAAATCTCTAAATTATCGAAATATTCATTCACAATTTGTGGCGAAACTGCGGCGCGACAACGTTTGATGTTTTCGGCCATTCTGACTGTTTGGCCATTTCGGCTTAAGTAACCTTGCATCCAGTCTTCTCCTGGAAGATTTTCCTTAAAGACGCCTACCTTTCGTCCTTGTCTGTCTAGGTAAGTTTTTACTATTTGTCTGACTTCATAAGATGTCATAGGGAAGCCCCACTCACTTGCAGTGATTAGTTTATCGGTGAGAAAGGTTTCCTCCTCTACAGAGAGCGCCATTTGTCCCCCATACTTCTTTTGATTTTTCGCTTTTAAACAGCGATGGATTTTCATTTTGTCAACACTGTACTTTTCACTGGCTCCCCGTAAACTTAACTTCCCGCTTCTAACATCTTCCAACGCCTTATTCAAATTTTCTACCGAATACGATGCATATCTGCGTGTCCCAGGGCACTTTTTGTGGTATTTTCTTGGCATTTTACATGTGTATCAAGTCACCCCATCCTGGAACCAAATATGCTATTTTATTTGCAAAATTATTAACTTTAATTTTTTTACTTTGAAACTTTGTAATATTGCTAAATGACATATAAGCTAACTTACCACCAAATTTCATGAAAATCAAACTTATACAACCGTAGCTACAGATCAAAGTTTACGGACCACCAGATATACGACGTTGTTTTGTCTTGATTTAAGCCGGTACTGGAGCACGTGTTTTAGCTTTGTGGCGCCAAAAACAGTAGGGATCACTCACATATAGTCGCTAGCGACAATCTAGGACAAATGAACTGTTAACTTTAACAGAATGTGAATTCGAAATTACACGTTATTTATGATATTTCAACATATTTCCAATGTTATAGTTTTATGCAAGATGATTACAAAGTTATGTTTATTTTGTAAATTACTCGCCGATTTAATAATATGAAAATTTCTAAATCGCAATGCGTATCAATGACAGACATTCGTTACTACCACCCCAGCTACTTGCTACTACCTATGCTCTATCTCTTAAAACCCCTGTTACCTTCTTCACACATGTATACCAACCTACAGTCGCTAGCATTCAATTTTAGTCGTCAATATCATTAAAAGCTTTTTCTCATCTGTCACGACATAAAAATTTCGTCAAATTGATAAATATTTTTGGCGGTAATTGCCAAATTAAATTTATTTGTTAATAATAGTGGCACCAATTTCTTATTTTAGTAAAGTACAAATAATTTCTTTAATTGAAACTGGACTATCTGAAGCTGCGGTAGCAGTTCAAATGGGAATGTCCAAAAGGTCAGTTAGTTCTATAGTAAGACGTTGGAGGGAAAGAGGATCTCTGGAAAGGTTACCTGGTTCTAGACGTCCACGCGCTTCAACACGTGAAAATCATGATAACCTTTTAGACGTTATTGAAAATAGTCCGTTTACAACTCTCGTAGAAGCAGTACATTTTACAGGATTTACTACATCTTGTATAAACAGCTTATCGTCGCGTTCGGGAAATAAATTTGCTCTAGAACACACTGTTAAAGATGAAATTTTTTTGGGAACATCTCATTTTTAGCGATGAAAAACGCTCAATTTATCTAAATCCGGACGATTGAGGGTTTATAGACCAAAGAACCAAAGATATAATGTCAAATATGGCAGCTGAAAATAATCGTAAGTTCTCAGTAATATGTGGAGCTGGATATCCGCAAATAATCCTGGAATATTAACGTGGAAGAACACCTTACAAGTCCAGTATATGTACAGATTTTAGAAGGCGTGATGTTATCTTCAGTGCGATAAATTTTCCCAGAAAACATCTTTACATTCCAGCAAGATAACTGTCCAATTCACACATCGCGTCAATTATAAGATTGCTTTCAAGATCATGAAGTAAATGTGCTTGACTGGTCGAGTTTAAGCCCGAATATAAACCCAATAGAGAATATGTGGGGGAGATTGACGAAACTCATAGGAAGCAGGCGTATGCAATATCAAAATAATGAGGAATTTTTGGTCGCAAGAAATGACGCCGGAATAATCTTCCTCATGATTATTTTAGAAATGTAAGTTTGTCCGTGCAAAGTCGTATACATAAAATAATTGAAAGTAATGGAGAAATGACGAGATACTGAGTGCCTTTATAGTTTTTCTAATTGTTCGTGCCATTTTTGTGGTATTTTAAACTTTAAATAAACATGTTACCTATATTTCATTATTGACAGCGTCAGGCAGGTATTTGAAGTCATTGATTGTAAGATTATGACATTGACGACCAAAATTTAATGCTAGTGACCATCCTATTATGATAAGGGATTGACAGTCAGGCATACACTGGTAAAATTTATAAATTTTGTAAATACTTATAATATAAATATAACATATAAATTCTGCCAATATTCCCTGGTCTGCCAATCCCTAATAATGATGTCGTTTCCTATTTTTAAATAAATTATTACAATATTGTAAGTGAAATCGGTAGATATGAACTATTATTATGAAGTAATATCACAGACTAAACAAACCAGACCGGCAACTACTTGAAAGAAAAATATCCAAGATCTTCTATCCTTGTCACATATGAATGAACGGGTACGAAGATAGCGCTAGCAACATATTGCCGCAGAATTTGAAATGAGCTTGTTTTTAGAAAATGTGTATTTAATACGTTATTAATGTAATAGAAAAAACACACAAAACTATTGAACAAATCACATACCTTCAACTTTTACTTTTAAAAAATACGAATACTTAGATTTTATTATTAATAAAAATCTCTGTTTATCATACAACGAGATCATTTTGAACTGTGCTGGGTTGGCAGCAAAAAAGTTCCAGTATTATCAAAAAGTAGGAAATATTCACTTCCGTGAATTGCTTACACAGGGGGGAGTATGTGGCCTTAGTGTCGTTTGATCTTTCAAGGGCTTTCGACTCTGTAAGGAGCGACTTTGTTTCGGACAAAATATATAATATGGGTCTTCGAGGCTCCATTAACAAATGGATAGTCTCTTACTTGAATGATAGAAAAATTGTTATAAAAATGAATCAGACTAAGTCAAATAAATTTGATTTAAACTTGGGAACTCCTCAGGGGAGTGTTTTGGGTCCATTGATATTTTTAGCATATGTGAATGATTTGCCTGACCACATAAGTCACGGTAATGTCTATATGTATGCGGACGACACCAATATAATAGTGTCGGATGCAGATCCTGATATGTTACACTGTAAACTTAGGACTGTGATGGATCAATTTTTTAATTATTGTAACAAAAACGCTTTGGTGGTCAATATTCGAAAGACTGCACTTATGGAGATTCACAACAAACGAAGGTCACCAATTAACATAAATCTTGATTTCAATGGAAGTATGTTGGGTGAGAGCGCGTCGGTGAGGTTTCTGGGCTCAATTATTGACTGCCATCTCTCATGGGAGGAAGAGATAGATCGCATATGCCAAAAGTTGAATAAGGGTTTCTACGCTATTTGTACTTTGAAGCGCATGTTGTGCAGTGAAACGCTGTTACAGGTGTATTATGCCCTCGTTTATTCGGCGATCTCGTTTAATATTACTGTTTGGGGGCAATGTAGTGACGTTGGACGGGTCTTTGTTCTCCAAAAACGTATTATTCGCTTAATATTCAATATAAAACCGAGAGACTCTTGTCGGGATGCATTTCTGACGCGTAAGATCCTAACAGTGACGTCAATTTATATTCTGAAGCTCTTGACATACATTTTCGAACATAAGGATTATTTTCTCAAAAATTCTAACTATCACAATTATAATACTCGTGCAAAAGCGGATATACGTTTGGACAAGGTAAATTATATGTACTACAAGAAATCACCCATAAGTGCTGGATGCCGATTATTTAATCTGCTTCCAGAGAGGTTAAAGTCACTACAAAATGTAAACGTGTTTAGGAGGAGGCTAAAGGATGTATTGCTTACTAATGTCTTTTACAATATTGAAGAGTTTGAAAATTATTTTAAAAATAACTGACTTGGCTGTGCTCAGCGGACATTTCCATGCTACTCTGTGACAAATGTTTTTAATGTTTGTTTTCCGTCTTGATTTATTATTACCTTAGGTATGAAATGTTATTTATATTTACATGTGTGTACCTGTGTGTTTTTTGTATTTACTTTTATAATTGCATACTTAATTATTTGTGACTTGTTCCATATACATTTGATTGTATCCTTAGGAACGAATAAACTATTATTATTATTATTATTATAGTAAATCTACATGTGAAATGTCAAAACCATAATGTATGTGTCTTTCGTATTTTCATTGTTTCATTGTCGCTTTTCTGTCCATTTCAATACAATATACCTCGTATACCATGCCTTTTACGATACAACAGGATACGTTTATCGTAATGTCGCACTTTCGCAGTGGAACATTGCAAGAGGATGGATCATGGAAATATACATTGGGATCGTGTTTTCAGCAATTTGTAACGGAAAATGGAAATTTGGAAATAAACTTGGATACATTCACTCGTCATCGCAATAGGGTGATTGAGAGGTTTAAAAAAACGGGGAGTGTTTGAAAATGTAAACCTGGAAAAGAGCCAACAGTTTTAACTGACGATGTTGTCGCAGACATTAGGCAGCGAATGGAACTTAGTCCTACAAAATCTGTATGAAAGCTGACTGCTCAAACTGGTAAAGAGGGCTAATTCACTGAAACGTAATTTGTTATAAAGCATTATGTATTTGAATTGTAGGTCTTTCCTACGGAAGTGAAACAAAACAAAAGTGTCAACAAACTTACATACGCACCCATATAAAGTTTCTGTACTACAAAATTTACAGGGCAATCACTTTGAGCAGAGATTGAATTATTGCAATTGGTTTAATGAAATATTACATGAAGAAGACTTGAATCGTACTTTCTTTTCGGATGAAGCTTGGATCCATTTGTCGGGGTATATCAACTCTCAAAATTATTGTATCTGGTCAAAAGGGAATCCACGTGTTTTTGTTGAAAATAGTCTCCACCCTATCAAAGTTGGTGTTTGGGTTGCAATGTCGAAAAGACGGATTATTAGACCAATTCTTTTTCATAATACAATTAATGCAATACGATACCGAGAACAAATATTAGAACCCTTTATTAATCGAAGATGAATTAACCCTGTGGAACTTCCAACAAGATGGGGCAACTGCACATACTGCGCAACAAACTATTAATTATTTGCAAGGATACTGTGGTGACCAATTGATTAGTCGAAATTGATGGCCAGCTAATTCTCCTTATTTAACCCCAGTGGACTTTTTTCTCTTTGGCCATCTAAAAAACAAAGTGTTTCAGAACAGACTGCATAATCTCGATGAACTTGAAGAGGCAATTACAATAGAATTGCAAAATATCACACCGGAAACACTCCACAATGTGTTCAATAATATGAGAAGACGTGTCAATCTATGCATTGAGAATAACGGTGGACATTTCAAACAACTTTTATAAAATTTATTCATTTTGTGACATAATTATGAGATTATGTTTTACAATAATAAGGTTGTAACGTATTTATTATTGTTTATAATAAAAAAATAAAGTGCAATTACTATATTTCTAAAAAAATTCTTTCATATAATTCAACTTAAAACTAACCCTACTTCATTGACATTTATCACAGGAAAAATTTAAATACTAAACCTAACCACAAAAATAAATAAACATACTGGCCAATTACACTGTGTTCCCATATTAAAATCAGTGTGGCCAACTCAGGAGTGTTCAAAATGATCAGGTAGTACTTACACAATATAATACCGGGATATCAAGAATTAAATTGGTCAATGGTGGTCATGGATTTTAAAATTATTGTCGTAGCGTGCATCGTACATTTAGGTATGTCATAATTTTTTGAATGTCAAAATCTGTCAAGTTATTGTGTTGAAGTTTTCTAATCCTGCACGGTTTTTGAATCATGGTTCTCACCACAGAGCACAAAATTTACATGATTGAAGCCTATTTTCGAACGGGTGTGCTAGTTAATAGAATTTGGGAATACAGTCAACGTTTGTGTTTGGACAATTTTCCAGAGCACTTCCCAGCCGTAGCAGTATTACCGGACAATTTTTATGCAAGCCTTACAAATTGTGTTGAAGTGTTTCGCGAAACTGGTTCTGTGACGCATAAAAAAGGTGCTGGTAGACCAAGAGTTCGTACAGAAGAAGTTATTATTGACGTTCGTCAACGTATGGAAGAAGAGCCTACAAAACCTTTAAAGCGTCTCTCTCAAGAAATTCGGCTTTCTTATGGAACATGCCAAACGATTGTAAAGAAGGACCTGAACATGTATCCATATAAGATGCAATCATATCGAGCTCTTCTGCCTGCAGACCACCCCAGACGCCTTGCGTACTGCCATTGGTTCGTTAATAATTTAATGAATGACGATCTGCTGAACTTAACTTTTTTTCTGACGAAGCTTGGTTCCACCTTTCGGGATACATCAATTCTCAGAATATACGAATGTGGAGCACTGATAACCCGCATATTTTTATTGAAACGCCACTACATGCTCAGAAAATTGGTGTTTGGATGGCAGTTTCTCGCAGAAGAATAATTGGGCCAATTTTTTTCAATTTCACCGTTAACGCAGAAAGGTACAGAAATATTTTTTTGACTGAATTTGTGCAACAGTTAGACGATGATGAACTTCAATACGGTTATTTCCAGCAAGACGGTGTAACAGCACATACTACACGAGAAAATCTTGGTTTTTTCCGCGAGTTTTTTGATGACCGGCTGATAAGTTTGCATACGGAAGTTGAGTTTCTTCCGAGATCACCTTGTTTGACAATTATGGACTATTTTATCTTTCCTTATTTAAAAAATAAGATTCTCGCAAATCCGATACATAATTTGCAAGAACTGCAACAAAGAATTGTTCAGCAATGTGCAACCATAACACCAGAAATGCTGCAAAACGCTTTTCACAGCATGAGGAGGCGCGTAAACTTGTGCATTGAACAAAACGGGGGACATTTCCAACAATTATTGTAATTTAGTTTTTCTGGATAATAAAATCGTTATTTATTTCATAACTTGTAGTTCATTATTATTTTACAGCTGAACTAAGTAGGTAACACATTTGTAGGTTATTGATAATGTCAGTGTAGCTTGACAATGATTGAATTATTTCAAAAGGATGATTTAAACTAAGACAAGCGTTTTACATTCCATGACCAACATTGACCAATTTAATTTTTGATATCATAGTACATGAAATCACTCTAACGCAATATATTCCTATGAGTTTATATTACACCACAGTTCAGAAATTTTCACTCAATACTTATTTAATCATAAACTTGCGATCAATATCAACTTATACTTAATATGATGTACAACAAGAAGGGATTGCAATAATACGTCAAATTTGAAATATTGTATGGAATTACATATAACAGTTGACTTAAGTATAATATACAAAAAATTTCAAATGACGCTAGCGCCATCTCATTTCCCGTTCAGTTAATATGAAAAGATGGTAGAGGATTGATAATTTCATTTGCTAAACGAGGAGGAGTAATCTGGATAAAATTTGGGATTTAGTTACCAGTCTGGTTTATTTAGTCTGTGGTAATATTAAATTATAAATACATGAAATGATAAATGTCAAACCATAACGTTTATTGTTTAACGCTAAACAATAAACCTTAAACGTTAAATCTGAAACGTTAATCGGTAAATAATAATGTTAAACGATAAACGATACATATGAAACAACAGACTTTATACTATGGACGTTAACCTATGAACGTTAAGCGATGAATGTCAAGCGATAAACCCTTAACGATAAATGTTAATCAATACGCATTAAATGATAATGTTGAACGATATCCGTAAAACAATAAACCATAGCAAGTTGAAATGGTTGTCAAGTTACAATGATAATAGTTTGGTTATAGAAGTTCACAAAGGTTTTTGTTCTACAGTGACGTAAGAGTTACCATATTCTAAAGGAGAAACGTTAAAGGCATTTCATTCGTCTCATTTCATCTCGAGATCAGTTTAGTGTTCTGTTGGTCTTCTGGTAGGTAAATTGGTTTGAAAATATAACTTTTCATACTAACCTTTCTTGTTTTCTGCAAACAATGTTGTTACTTAAAGGCTAATATAATTAATTTTAACTAACAACTATAATTCTTATCATTATACTACTAAACTATTAAATAATACAATTTTACATATTATCCTGATATAGACTAGATCAACATTATATACTTAGTACATATATATGAACTCTCATAAACAAATTAATGCCAGGTAGAATTATAGAAGAAGATGACGGTGCATATTCGTTGATAAAGAAAGCCCACAATAGCCGCTGTCACACGCACAAGAGTTATTTTAAATCTAATCTTGTGCAGCGTCCAGCAGCTGCAGTGAGAATCTTTTAGAGTATGCAGATTTAATCCTATATTGGTCCAGTGGTGGGCTACTAAACTTAGCCGCAACTGGAACAAATCTTCATCCCGTGCAGCATCTAATAGCTGCAAAGAAATTTGTTAGATTATTTTAATTTGAACGGTCGATAAATTTCATGACTCTCTCGAATTATAGTCTATTTTTAAAGTAGCGAGACGAATTTCTGAACATACCCCTGTCCCAAATTACATGCACGAAAATCTTGAAAACAGTATATCGAGTATATCTGATAACTATTACTGTCGAGCTCTGAAAAGAACTGGTAAAGTATATAATGAAATAACGGAGAAATAATAAGACAACAACAAGGCTTAACCATGTCAGTTGACAGAATCTGAGCAAGATTGATACTGTGTCACACTACAGTTTGATTACATCTGACGATAAACGAAGTCCATTTTGCGTGTCTTTGACTTGCAGAACAGTTCTATCACTTTTTCATTAAAATTTGGGAAATCATTTATAAATTCAATTAAAAACCGGTGCTGCTTCGATGTGATCTCTGAGCGATTTATCTAATTCTGCCGTAAAATTTATCAATTCCCGAAAAATGCCCTTGGTATTCGACGTTTGCCGTTCATCATGACCCCGAAGTGCCAGTTCAAACGCGCCACAAAATCTAATGCAATTTTTTATTAAATTTAACACATGCCTATTTTTTGTTACCTGTTCATTGTGTTGTTGAACTGCTTTTCTATATGATGATCTGAAACATTCTGAATGTTATTTTTTCCTAACATTCTTAGACTAAATATATTTTTCAAATGCCCTTCGGAATTTTCATGTTTCGTAATTTTAGCACTAAGATGAATTAAGACTTTTATTCCGTTCTTTGACCAAGACGGTTCACCACCAAACAAAAGACACGGAAAACAAAACAAAGTATTTTTAATTTCACACCCACAAATCCAGTCATTTTTCTGATAAATATTCATTTTGAATTTTCTTATTACGTCTTTACCTTTAACAGATTGTTTATTTTCTAAACATAATTGAGGCATCTGCCGTTTAAAATTTTTTATTGCGATTTTTTCATCATACGTTAACCGCGAAAACGTGTTATTCTGTATCGCAGACACGAAATACATCTTACAACAGCGTTGAGCAGACGGGAATCTTGCTCACATGCTATGTATTATACGATATGGAACTAGAACAAAATACAGTTCTCCCCACCTTCAATGTAATGTTTAATGGCTTAACGCAGCAACAGTAGCGCTTTGCTCATGGGTATGTTTCTCTCGGTGGAAGGGGTCTTTACATCCGTGCGCTATTAGTCGTCATTATATCTGTGACGACGATCGGTGCATGTAGGTTGTTTCGCGTGCCGTACACGCCACGTTCCTGTTCAATAACTATGAATACGTAATAAATAAATACTTTCACAGTTAGTCGCCGCTTGGTTTGTTTTGTTTCAAAATTCCAGGGGGTGCAATTGCTCACTTGCTCTCATTAAAGAGCCGCCACTGCAATAAAGTATATTATTATTATATGACGCTAATACCAAGATGAATTGGGGTTGGGTTAAATTCGTCGGAATAAAAATATGGTGCCTCGCGTCATTATTTAATTGACTGTTATGTGAGATAAACGTGAGAGAAGTAACACTGCAAAATTCTTAAGCAGAGGCCGACACCCTGCGACAAGCATTAACTAATAGGATTTACATGACTACATTATGACTTTTGAAAACACAAGACGTGGTTGGCAAAGTAAGGGAGGTGTTGTTCCCGCACTATAATGTTAGAATATTGTGGTAGGTTTCCGGGAAGCAAGAGCAGCTTTTTAAAATGCATTTCAGTAAAAGTCGTAGTATATTTTGGAATAAACCTCAGAATAACGTTCTAGAATTTCCTGGCGTATCATCACTACAAGAATTATGAACATAAAGTCATTAACTATAACATTAATATTTGTGTAACATTATTTGTTTCTGGTGTAATTAAGACGATTTTTATCTACATTTTTGTTGTTTCAAAACCGTACTCTGACGATGTTAAACTGAAAATAATATACCTACTGCAGAAACTGTTGATGCAGAAAACGGGAGATGGCTGGTGAAAACCGCTTTCTAAAGTAAGGTTCCAGAAGTAGGTGGAAACCTCTTCTACTTAAACACAGGGTGTTTATACTTAGAAATATTTTCATGAATTAACTATGAACTTAGAATATTTTATGAGATTTTGCTATGAATTAAGTTTTGTCAATATTTTAAATAAATTCATTTTATCTTGAACTTACAATAATTATTTCTTTTGAACTAGGATGTTTTACTTTTACACGTGGTGATTTCATACCAAGCGTTATGGTGAAACATTCTTAGTAATTATATTAGATTAATTTTAAAATTTTTATGAAAGGATTTATTTATATTTTACTTTCTTTTATTTAAGTATAGACACTTGACGATATTTTCTTTATTTAGTTTAAACATTCATTTGCTTGTAGTATATTGTGTTATTTAGGAGGACGAATTAATTTATTTTGAGAAATGGAAGAATTTGAAAATATTTATGAGGAACTAAGGTAATTAGTGTTATAATGTGAGAATTTTTATAAATACCTAGATTATAAATATATATAATGTTGTATATGCTCGTTATTCTTTTAAATATTTGATTTACTGTTAATAAATTATATTATAAGGTTTCTTACGTATTTTTATTTATTTTATCTGACCTGGAGACAACTTCAGAGCATTCATATTGGAGAGGGAACATTGTTATTATTTTTCTGCCCCTGAGTAAAACTTCTTTAATAATTTGAAAACTGAGCTAGTGATATGTGAAATAGCTAAACCTACTGTTTTGCAGAAAATTATAAGACTTTGGTCTAGCATAAGGCCTACGACTAAAATATATGCTTGATTCTGCTTTTATTTACCATTAAATTAATTAATATATATTTATGCAATCATTAATTTGCAAGAGTCACAGCAATATGTTTTACTTTAGAAAATATAAGTAAGAGTTAATCAATAAACTTATTCAATAATAATGAATAAGAGAGAAGTAAATAACTGATATCACTATAGTAATATAATACATCCAATACGTTGCTTTCTGGTGATTTATTTCTCTTATGTAAGAGTAGATAAGTAGAAATATCTTATTGCGGCATTCGTAATTGAACAGCTGAGCAGTTTTCTAATTAAATGCATTTTTATATGTACACAAGGCATAACATTTATTTATAGTCACTTTTACTTTCTTTTACTTTCATATACGCAGTATATGGATTCTAATTTTCGACCTCGACATTTTTGCAGATGTCCACATTTTGAAATCCCCTGATACCGAAAAAGTGTTTATTTACAACCATACACATAATGTTGACATTTCTGACTTTTGACAAGTTTGGAAGTGTCACTTTTACTTCCCGCCTTTATTTCTCGTCCTCATTTCCCACCCTCATTTCGCAACCTCAGTTTCAATCCAATGTTTGTTTATTTTTGATTTAATATATATATTAGAAAACCTGTCCTTTATTAAGACAAACAAAAAATAATTTATTAAACTTATATATTAATATTAATTGTTACAGTAGAAGTATTGGAAGCTTGAATCCATATAGATCAGCTGATGCTGATCTAATGAAATAGTGATCTTTTCCCTTCTCCATTCAAGCTAAGATAATTGAATTGATGATAAGTGAGGGTTATTTCGCTCAGTTCCGTCGGAGTGCAGACCTTGAAATTGTTACTACTCAACATTAATAATCTTTTCACCGAAAAAACAGACGATTGTTTATTTGACGTTTACGCTGTAACATCACAAAACTGTCAACTCGATATATCAAAACCACAGACTAAACAACCCAGACCGGCAACTACTTGGAAAAAAAATATCGAAGATGTTTTATCCTTGTTACACATCAGTGAACTTGGTACGAAGATGGCGCTAGCAGCATATTGGCGCGGAATTTGAAATGTGTTTGTTTTTCGATTATGTGTTATTATGTCGCTATTAATGTAATAGAAAAATACACACAACTATTGGTCACATCACACATACCCTCAGCGTGTACGTTTAAAAAATACGAATACTTAGATTTTATTATTGACAGAAATCTCTGTCTATTACTTACAGAATATAATACATCAAATTATTCTAACGCTATATATGGCAAGAAATGGCTGAATAATCCACAACATTATCTAGAGTAAAACCCCAGTAAAACTAACATTTCTCTAATTGAGCATGTCTATATTGAGCTATATGTGATTGAATATCGTTATGTTCGTAAAATCCTTTTGTAAGTTAATCATAATGTAACTGAATAAAACACTGGCAAAATGCGTTTCGTCACCTCCTTGACACTGCTTGCTAAACGCAAACTCTTTGGACAGCTAATTGTATCTCCAATAATTCATGAGGATTTTCTGTGGACCTTTATTATTAAGGGACATATGGTTTAATGTCAACAAAAGAAAGTAAAGATGCATTTCACCTCCAATAACTTACGTTTCTTTCAAGCAAAATGAATGATACAATTGGTGAAGCAATTACTTCTAGTCAGCACTCGACCAATGAATCAGTGCTTATAACCAAAATTAGCCCTTAAGATGAAAGGGACTTTTGTACAGGAGTGACTTTATTATGGGTGTCCCACAGGGCTCTGTATAGGGACCAACGTTATTTTTGATTTTTATCAATGACTTTCCTAAGAGCCTGATTGGTACTGCTAAGTGATGATGCTATATGCTGATGGTATAAATTTAGTAATTTCATCGAATAGTGTTGAGGATGTTATTAGTGCGACTGATGTTGCTATGTTTAAAGTATATGAGTGGGTAAAATTTAATAGGATCGTCGTGAATATTGAGAAAACACAGTGTATGCTTTTTTATAACGACGGGAAGTTTAACATTTCAAGGTCTACCATGGCTGACTCACAAATTGATTTGGTTAGCAGTTGTAGGTTGCTCGGTATCATTAGATGATGGGTTAAAGTGGTCAGAATACATAGACCTGTTGTGTTCTCAGCTTGCCAAATCGTGTTACGCTTCTTTTCAATTGGGCAAATCTTCTAATTTGTCCACACTAAAAAGTTTTTACTATTTTGACGTCTATTCCAGGATGCGTTACGGAATAGTGCATTGGGGCATGACGTTTCTCGCAATTTTATCCTACAGAAGAGGGCTATTAGAACTATTTTTGATCTGGGACAGGGCGACTCGTGTAGGGGTGTGTTCAGGGTCAATAAGATTTTTATATTTTATGGTGTGTATATTTTTGAGGTTCTATGTTATGTATATAGAAATCGTCGCGGGTTTGATTTTAGTTTGCCGCATAATTATGAAATCCGCCACTATCATATTTTTAGAACCACTTCCTTTCAAAAGACCCTGGCTTTTGTGAGTTGCAAATTAATTAATGTTTTACCAAATGAAGTCTGAGCATGTTCCACATTACAATTTTTTAAAATAAAATTGAAGGACTATCTTTTTCAAATGTGTTGTTATAATGTACAACATTTTATTAATTATTTTCAACAACTTTGTATTATATACGTATTTCTTTTACTTTTACCGTACTTTGTTGCAAGTATTAAGAAATAAAATAAATTGTTATTATTATATTTATTATTATTATTATTATTATTATTATTATTATTATTATTATTATTACATGTAGAGTAATACTTAAATCTGACTGGGTGCCATGGAGATCTTCATTTCAATTACCGTTGTTCTTATTTTTGGAGTTTGTAGCTTTAACATTTTGTATATGTTTAAAACTGTTTTTCGTCGTCGTAAGTGTTCCAATCGTTGTCGCTGTTTGGGTGGTGAATTTAACAGGTTGGTTGGACCTGCCTGATCACT
This sequence comes from Amphimallon solstitiale, assembly GCA_963170755.1. Classification (NCBI taxonomy): domain Eukaryota; kingdom Metazoa; phylum Arthropoda; class Insecta; order Coleoptera; family Scarabaeidae; genus Amphimallon; species Amphimallon solstitiale. Next base: position 124,410,321 of record OY720678.1, on the reverse strand, counting down.
AATGTGCAACTATCATAGGTTAGGGCTTGGTTATGTATAAAATATGTCGGATTTCGCGTACATATTTTTCCATGTTAAATTTGTTGTGCAAGAACCAATGAAATTTTTTAAAAATATGTACGGCCAATTAGCAAAAAATCTTGGGACATCTGAATTTTTCCTAATTTAAATTTCATTGATAAAATGGAAATATAATATCAAAAGTGGCAGTAAGTGTCTGCCATGTGACACCAAATTAGACTTACACTATGGAAATTTTAGAATTTTGAAAGTGGTTAAGATCACACCCTGTACCAAGATTTTTTGCTAACTGACTGTACCACTTTAGCGCGATATTTAAATCACTCCATCTTATTCTTAAACAAGGTATTTGTTATGAACACTGATTACTACAATAACCCCTAAAGATAAAATAAAAAAAACCATATATAAAGTGAGAAATATATATTAAGATAATGTCAGATATATACGAACAAGATTATTCAAGTTCTCCAGAAACCACTTGCAAAACCCAGTTCTTCTATTATAACTAAAGTCAGTAGGATTGACTTCGTAGTTTGAATTATATATGAATAACATTTTAAGCCTTTTTTTTAAGGAAGAGTTGGTATGTTCCAGCTGGTAACAGAACCTCATGTGGTAGTTTACCAATAGAATAGATTAGGAAATTATTAACAAAAATCCTGCTTATTATGATTAACTGCATAAATTCACCAGCTTGCAAATACCAATTTTGAAAATAACTGTCAACAACAGAAACTTTAGTTATAGTTCTAGCATAAATACTTGAATTTGGTCTAAGTGTTTATTGTCATACCGACATAACTTGAAATTAATAGGCAGGAATTATGAGAAAATTATCCCATACTAATCTATAGCTCGTATAGAATTGATGTGATAATGACTGCTGTTTTTTATTTATGCTTTTGAATGACGACGATATTGCTGGGTTCTTGGTAGTTATAAAAGTCTATTATTAATATTATTGGCATATTCTGGCTGTAATACCATTTAAGTCCACGAATGAAATCTGATTAAATGATATATGGATCAGTAAAATAAATACACTGACTTCGTAGTAAGTTTGAATTATACATGAATAACATTTTAAGCTTTCTTTTAGGAAGCGTTGGTATGTTCCAGCTGATAACAGAACCTCTTGTGCTAGTTTGCCAATAGATTTCTTAGGCGCGCTGTCCATTTAATATTCTAGATCTTCAATACATTTTCTACAGTTCTTTGCATGGGACTTCTCTACAATACACGACATATGTTAAGACAAGCATGAAAATCCGGCTTGCCAGCTGTTCATATATGATTTCGAGATTAGGAAGTTATTGACAAAAATCCTGCTTATAATGAATAATTGCATAAGTCCACCAGCTTGCAATTACCAATTTTGAAAATTACTGTCAACAATAGAAACTTTCAGTTATAGTTCTAGCATAAATACTTGAATTTGGTATAAGTATTAATTGTCAAACGGACACGATTTGAAATCAATAGGCAGGAATTATGAGAAAATTATTCATACTAATCTATAGCTCGTATAGAATTGATGTGATAATGACTGCTGTTTTTTATTTATGCTTTTGAATAACGACAATGTTGCTGGGTTCTTGGTAGGTATAAAAGTCTACTATTAATATTATTGATATATTCTGGCTATTCTGGCTTAAGTTAGAATTATAGATGAATAACATTTTAAGCTTTTTTAGAAAGCGTTGGTATGTTCCAGCTGATAACAGCCTCTTGTAGTAGTTTGCAAAAGATTTCTTAGGCGAACTGTCCATTTAATAATCTAGATCTTCAATACATTTTCTACAGTTCTTTGCTTGGGACTTCTCTCGTACAATTGCTACCTTTACACGAAATATGTCAAGACAAGCAAGGTGGCTTGTCAGCTGTTCATATATGATTTCGAGATTAGGAAGTTACTGACAAAAATCCTACTTATAATGAATAATTGCATAAATCCACCAGCTTGCAGTTACCAATTTTGAAAATTACTGTCAACAACAGAAACTTTCAGTTATAGTTCTAGCATAAATACTTGAATTTGGTATAAGTATTAATTGTCAAACGGACACGATTTGAAATCAATAGGCGGGAATTATGAGAAAATTATCCCATACTAATCTATAGCTCGTATAGAATTGATGTGATAATGACTGCTGTTTTTTATTTATGCTTTTGAATGACGACGATGTTGCTGGGTTATTGGTAGTTATAAAAGTCTATTATTAATATTATTGGCATATTCTGGCTGTAATACCATTTAAGTCCACGAATGAAATCTGATTAAATGATATATGGATCAGTAAAATAAATACACTGACTTCGTAGTAAGTTTGAATTATACATGAATAACATTTTAAGCTTTCTTTTAGGAAGCGTTGGTATGTTCCAGCTGATAACAGAACCTCTTGTGCTAGTTTGCCAATAGATTTCTTAGGCGCGCTGTCCATTTAATATTCTAGATCTTCAATACATTTTCTACAGTTCTTTGCATGGGACTTCTCTACAATACACGACATATGTTAAGACAAGCATGAAAATATGGCTTGCCAGCTGTTCATATATGATTTCGAGATTAGGAAGTTATTGACAAAAATCCTGCTTATAATGAATAATTGCATAAATCCACCAGCTTGCAATTACCAATTTTGAAAATTACTGTCAACAACAGAAACTTTCAGTTATAGTTCTAGCATAAATACTTGAATTTGGTATAAGTATTAATTGTCAAACGGACACGATTTGAAATCAATAGGCAGGAATTATGAGAAAATTATCCCATACCAATCTATAGCTCGTATAGAATTGATGTGATAATGACTGCTGTTTTTTATTTATGCTTTTGAATAACGACGATGTTGCTGTGTTCTTGGTAGTTATAAAAATCTAGTTTTAATATTATTAACATATTCTCGCCGTAATACCATTCAGGATCACGAATGAAATATGACTAGATATGGATACGTAAAATAAATACATAAGGCCGGTGGTTCCAGAAATAATCTCTTATAAAATCTAGGTACATGAGTAAATATACATAACTACAAGATTTTTCAATTTTTTATGATTACCGCACTTAGTTCAGCCATGATTTTTAGCTATTGCTCAAAAAATAGAGCTACAGTGACACTTTACCTGACGAGGCGAAATTTGCGGCCGAGTACTTTAACCGCTGAGTCACGTAATGACACTTTCCTGACGTGTACTGAATATATTTTATCAGAAAAATCAAATCGGTTCTGTTTCTGTTGTTTCTTTAGTGACTAGTCAAGAAACGTTTACGACAATAAAACTTCATAGCTTTTTGCAATTTGCACTGGTTCTTTCTTTGAATTAATGACGGTGTCATAGATATGAGAGTCTTTGAAGAAAGCAGTGATGTAGAAGACTACATTCCATCGAAAGCAATCGTAGATTTACTGCCAAGCAAATCTAAGGACAGATATCAGAAAGCTTACTCAATATTTGAATTCTAAAAAAAAGTCACTGCAGTTATAAATGAAGTTCTTCTCGCTTATTTCGCAGAATAATTATAGATCATCTACTTTGTGGAGCATTTTCGCTGACTGAAGAAAAACGTAGATATTGAAAAGTTGAGCAAGTTAACTGCATATTTAAAGAGAAAATCCGTTGGATATCAAGTAAATAAGACATTTTCGCGATCAGAAATTGGGCAAATTCTTGAAGGTTTCCTGATTTTCTATGAAGGTGGTAATGAGAATTCTATTGATGACACTGATGACAAAGGTGACATTTCAGTTGTTAAACATTCCTGATTCCAAAACAAACAAACCTCGACGTGTTGTTAATGGAGAAGGGAATTTTAATGTTGTTCTATATAGAAAGTAATTGGCGCTACAATCCGCTGAAACCATACCCCGTCTCCTGCGTGTAAACTACAGACAAGGAAAATGTACTGTTCAGTGTGTAGGTTTTCATACCTCTAGAAGAATTCCGAGTAAGGTTACTGTTTACCTTAGTTTAGCAGATACCAAGTTATACACTTGAAATTGTCTATGGCGCAGTTCAGCAACACTGCTGATTAATGCTGGATAGGATGACACCAATTTAAAAAGGCATGGAGGATGGCAGTGTATTGGAAGGTTACTTTGCAAATTCACTTCAAAATAAGCTTCAAACTCCTAATCAAGTACAAGGAAGGACAACAACCGATTCTGCTAGTGTTTCTGGTACAGGGTTTCAAATATTGAGAATTCATATTGTATTGAAAATATGGATTCTAGTTCAGTTTCTAAATTATTACCTAATATAAATATTTCAAATATACAACACACAAGTATTAAAATAATAATATAAATTTGTCAACACTACTTGCTTCGTACACAGAATAACCAATTACACTGCCCAACAAAAAGACATTTTCTTAATGTTTCCTCCACTTCATGAGTCAAATCTCACTAATTTTGGGTTGGAAAACGAACAGACAAAGAACAAATTTTATTAGCTCTTATTTTTGTGATATACAATAGGCGGGAATTTTATTTTAACAGATTAAGAGATACATATGCCAACAAGGCTGCAAGCCCATTTGATTCTAAACTGATGGAAGAATACCTGGCAGTTGGTTGGTTCTGAAGAGGTCATGTGGTGGCTTCATGAGATCGTTGTCTTTTGGCTTGCTTCTTGTAAGTGAGTTCCGGAGGTTTCCTACAGAGAGGATCAGTAATTGGCAAGAATAGTTTCATTCCAACGGTCCCGATATCTTTCTTCCTTTACAGAAATATCTTGATGAAAGTTTTCTCCGTGTTCATCACTGATAACTCCACAAATAGGAGCGAAAAGTCTAGGCGTGAGTGAAGAAAGCGGATTTTAAGAGACAAGTTGAAGGTATTTATCCAAAACTACTGTCACCATCTAACTGTAGTTTTTATCTCCTTTGTTGCCTAAAAATCCATGAATGACTTCCTTCAAAAGCTTTCCAAGTTTCCTTTTCGTTCCCCTCCAAAATTCTGTCGAACGCAGGATTCTTTACAAGTTGTCAAATTGGTGGCCCAACAGAAACACCTCCCTTAACTTTTGCATTACTTAATGTAGGAAATTTGTCTCTTAAGTATTTAAAGACTAGTCGTTCTGGGTTCATTTTCACGAAAAAATCCTTACGTCGTCTTGTGGGTCCACGAGAGGCTCGCGAACGACATTTTTCTCGCTAGGTTTAAGCTGTGTTGCAGGCCAGTTAGCTTGAATATAATGTGACTTCCTATCTTTACTGTTCCACATACATTAAAAGCAGCAGTTAGTGTACCGCAGTTGCGTTCCTAAGAGTACAGCGATGACTTTTAGATCGCCACAGATTTTCCACTTGTTTTCAGCATATTTGATTGAGTCGAGGAGAACTGCCCTATATGCACAAGTCTGCTTCTTGTGAACTGTATGACCAACAGGAATAGAAAAAAAACTGGTGCCATTGTAAAGTAATACAGCTTTCATACTTAGCTAGGAGGAGTCTATGAACAGCCTCTAATCAGCTGGATCAGAATTCAAATTCAAGTATTTCATCAAGCCATTTACATAGCAGCAAGCCAGAAGATTGTTTTTTGTTCTAAAAAAAGGAATCAGATCCTTCTGACGATGTCTGTTAATATGAGACCCTGACTGCACGTTCTAGAAAATTTCATTGCTGTGGTCTTGACCCTAGAAGTCATCTCCTTCGACAAAATAAGGTAGCAAGTGGATCACTTAATTCCGCTTGACTCAGTCTGAGAGATTTATCATCTTTTTCTTCAAAATCAGAGTCATGATGATCTGTTCTTCCTTCACACTGTCTTTATTTTCTATTCAAGTTCATAATTTTGGGGTTGAGTAGAAACTAATAAATTATCTGAACGTGGAATGGGTCACTTAGCAGATGGAAGATTAGTGTATTGAACGGTTCCTCTTTTCTCCTTTGACAACCCTGCATTTATAAGTGGAGTCAAGCAGAAATAGCAATTATCTGTACGGTTTCTAGGTTCCCCCTGAATCATAGATACAGCAAAAGCTATAGATAATTTTTTTATTTTTCAGCCATTCTCGTAGCATAACTGAACAAGAGTTGCAACGTATGTGTGGAGCCCATGACTCATCCAGGTCCCCTGCCATTATATCAAAATAATGTTGATAGGCAATCTTAACGAAAATATTATTTCACCCCAAATGTAACAAAAATTATTCACTGAAATTAAAGATTTTCGAGTTTACACTAGAAAAGCAATCGAAAACAGAAACTCTACACTTATTACAACACATACAATATGAAACTAACAGTCACAGCAACAGTAATAATGTTTATAACCTACAAACATCTCGAGAAGGTTATGTGTTGTCATGTAAAAGGTGTGACAACTTCAAAAACAAAATTACCCCAAAACTAACAATATAGATAGGGAAAAAATGACATATTGTATTTTCAAAGCCAGAACTAATCTGTCATTTCTATGGTGATTTTTAAATTCAGCAGGTGGAATAACCTATTTTTGAGACCGAAATATTTTCATTGTTAGGCAGTGTCACTAAATAAAATATAGTTCATAGAAAAGCAATACTTAATAACTTTATTTATAATATTCAATTTGCAACTACCTTTCTTGTAATAGTGCCTTAGTAACGAAATATCTGGGAATATTAAATAATTGCTTTAATTTTGTTGTTCTGGTCGATGGGAATTTGCAATGGTTTTGAATCTTCTTTTTTAGTTCGTATTTCGCCCGTGTCTGTTGGCAAACCCATTCAACCACAGTAAGGTTGTGTCACTAGTTATATTATTCAAGTATACAGGAGTGCTCCAAGACGGCGTGCTGGGACCAGTACTTTACCTGATATACTCTTCTGACATCTCAGTAACATAAAACATCAATCTGGCTGCTTTTGCAGATGATACCGCAGTTATTGCTGTAGGAAACACCATAGAAGAATCAACAGCACTTCTCCAAAGCGCAGTAACTTTAATTTTTTGTTCTGGAATTGTTCTGGTCGATGGGAATTTGTAGTGGTATTGAATCTTCTTCTTTAGTTCGTATTTCGCCTATGTTGGTTGGCAAGCCGATTCAACCATAGTAAGGTTGTTTCATTAGTTATATTATTCAAGTATACAAAAATGCTCCGAGCCAGTGTGTTGGGACCAGTACTTCACCTGTTATACACTTGTGACATTCCAGTAACAGAAAATATAGCTGTATCTGCAGATGATACCGAAGTAATTGCTGTTGGAAACACCAAAGAGGAAATATGGAGAAAACTGTTTCCAAAGCGCAACATGCAATATAAATGCATGGAACAGACGATGGCGTAAGAAAATAAACGAAAAAATCTAGTAACATTAACTTCGTAAACAGAAAAGTAATTAGTTTCCATCCCATCTACTTTGGGATCCAGATCCAGATCCAGATGCCAAACTTAAATGTAAGACACTTGCGAAATAGAAAACTAAAGAAGTTAAATTGAAATATAAGAGTATGTGTCGGCTGCTGGGAAGAAATTTCCGGGTTTCTATTAAAAAGGACTGGTCTACAAACAAGTGCTTGAAGCATAAGACCTCCAGCTGTGGGGATGTAATAGAGACAGCAAAAACGATTGCCTCCAAATGTTTCAGTACCCAGTGCAAAGAAACATTTTTAATGCTATGTAGTGTGTTCAGAATGACGGTCTTCATCGGGAACTCCATTTGAATATAGTTGAAGAAAAAATCAAGAAAATTAGCAGAAGACATGAGAAAAGACTCCATGAACATCCCAGTGTTGAATTGTATCAACTCTTAGAAAATCAAGTGGACTTAAAGGCACCAAACCTTTTGAGCTTGTTTAATAGTGTAGTTATCAGTGAAAACCAGAGATTCTGTATGGAAGACACACTATAATAGTAATGTGAGCAGGATATGTTAAAGACTAAGATGGACCAGTGGAAATATCCACAATCAAGTAACTTTAGTAATTTATATTAAATTTAAAATGCTTATTAATTTTATGATTAGGTGCATTATCCACAAATATATATATATATATATAAAATTATTATTCAAGTGCATGGTTTAATTATGAAAATAAAAAAAATTATATTTTTCAATTTAAATTACACATATCTAGGAAAATAATGAGTAGTTAAAATTTGATATAAGCAGCCAGTGCCTTGCCATGCAAATACATATGAATATGAAAGAATAGATACCTGAAATTTATTGTTCGATAGTTTCCTAGCACTCTCAATCATATTTTTATTGTACATTTTACTACAATGAGGAGATATACAAGTGATTTTTTAACACTTCACAACACACGAAAAACCATTCGGGAAGTATTGTTAGCACTGAACAATGTGTACCACTGGTAAAATAACTCAAACTAACTTGGATTTTGGCGTGGGCAACTAAGAATTGTTCCACGAGCATACTGCGTCTGCAACTGGCGTCCATTTTGAAAAAGGACTCAGTACTGTCGTATATTTCTATTATCGATATTTCATAATCGATGTGGGCTGAGAAAAAAAACATCTTTATTAACTAATTCATCGTGTATAGTTGGTGTATTGATGTTTTAGTAAGTAATTAATGTTTTTTCCCCAAATTATACAGTCAGGAGAGAACAGACTGTATGCCGTCGGAGAAAATCAAACTTGGAAAATTGGGCCTACATAAGATATTTTGTGGAATGGAGAGATTGTGTATAAGTAATTCGTGATTTTTCAATTCTAAATAAATAATCTAACGCTTAATAAGATTATTCCAAAAATATTTGAAAAATATTAAGGAAAAAAGTAAAAAAAAAAATACTTAAATAATTATATGTATTATAGAAAATGAAAACGATACATAGAAGTTATATGTTAAAAATTATGGGCTTTAATATAAATATAAATAAGCTAATAAGTAATAAGGTACATGAAGCTGCAAAAATAGGTGTGGTTATTATTGTATAAGGGTGTAGTATGGGCTTCTTGTTCTGATTTTGATACATCATTATAGTACCAAAAAATAAAATAAAAATTAATTGGAATATTTGTCTGATGCGCTTATTACCTGATATTCTTTTTAATTAAGGATAAAAAAACAAAATATCGAATATGCAACAGCTAATAAAGAAAACCCTTGTTCATTCGCTAACCATATCCAAAAGTCTTCAAGCCTGTTCGAAGAACTGCAGACAAATAAGAAGGGATTGAGAAAAGTCTAGATACTCTACACCAAATAGATTTTCCAAAGACTTAACTTTTCAAGAAGTCAAAAAATATAAAATTATTGATTTGTTCTCTTTAATTCGTGCATTCTTTTGATTTAGTCATAAGTCTTGGTTAAAGGTTATTATCTGCTCTTCAAATGCTATAGGATTCACTGAAATTGTTCGCTATACGTTTTTGTAAAGTCATAACAAAACTTAATGTCAGCCTTAGTGGTAGGGGAAGTACGGCTATAATGGAACATGACGATTTCCTATGATGCCTCGATTGTTATGGTTGCAAAGTAGGCAGTCATCAATACATTAGTGTGGTAGCGTCTTATCTGTGTATTTATAGCTAAATTACTTGGGTATTTCTGGTACAATATCCCAAATTTAACTTAGCAGGTATGAAAACCTTTTATTATGGTTTTACTAAAGTACGTTTTTTTTTTATTCAATTAGTAGAAACATACAAATTGTATTGATTGAAATATAAATGTACATTATAACATCAAGTTAAGGCCGGTAGTTAGTTCGCATTTCGGGCATGATGGCATACGTTTACTATGTCTATAATATGGCATCATACCAATGTGCAGATGTTGTTTATAAGTACATTAATGTTTTAATGTTGATAGAAATTATAATTTTCTATTTGTTATAGCATAGACGACATGAATAACAAGCAAGAAAAATCTTCCAAAAGCCAGCAATGGTCAGCTGATAATATGGGAGAAGCTATAGATGCTATAAATTCGAAACATATGAGATGGAAACTCGCTTCGAAGACATTTAATGTTCCAACAAGAACACTTCGGCGAAGAGTTTCGGATAGTAATAAGGTGCTAAAAGGTAATGATGTAGGATTTTTGGGAGGTAGATTACCTAGCTTTAATAAAGAAAGAGAACAATAAATAGCTGACCATGTAAAAATATTAGAACCAAGGTTCTTTGGATTAACTTGTACTGATGTGAGAAAATTAGCTTTTCAACTTGCTGAAAAGCTAAGTCTAAAACATAACTTTAATAGCACAAAAGAATTAGCTGGGTGGGACTGGCTTTGTTGCTTTCTAAAGAGAAATCCTTCCATAAGTCTCCGAATTCCTGAAGCAACCTCTCTTGCACGAGCTCAAGCAATCAATAGACCAAATATCAAAGCATATTTTGAGAATTTGACAAAAGTAATTGAAGAATACAAATTTACGCCTGAACAAATTTTTAACATGGACTAATCTGGATTGTCCTCTGTCCTATCTCGTTCTGAAAAAATTTTTGCCTGCAAAGGAAAGAATCAAGTAGGCTCATTAACTGCTGTTGAAAGAGGTCAGCATTTCACAGTAGTTTGTTGAATGAATTCGAAAGGAAATTTCTGCTTAGGTCATAAAAACTTATCAGAATCTTCTGTAGTTGAAGTAAGTAGCGTGTCATCAATAAAGATTCCAGTGACTTCTTCAAATGCGACTGATTTTATACAAGAACTATCACCAGTCCCTCAAATGGATTCAATACTGAAACAGAGAAAACGCAAAAGATCAGATGCGCAAGGTGTTTTGAATTAAACACCCACTATTAAACTACTAAAACTCAAGGAAGTAGACCAAAAAGCAAAAGAACTGAGATAGTCCGCAAGAAAAATTAAGAAAAGGGTTGAATTCGATGTTGATAATTATAAAAATCTGGATCCAAATGTACCACAATTTCAAGATGATTCTGATGATGAAAATCCTGCTTGCATTAATTTTTTTATCTATTGTAAATAATTAGTATCTACCTATGCCATCATTACATTATATAGGTATATGATGGCACACTTGACAATAGAATCAAAATATATATTTTATAGAAATATATTATTCTGGAACAGCTTAGATTGGTTATTTATGAAACTACTTCCTATTCTTTGAATTTTGCCATGGTTAAATATCTATTGCGGTTTAAATGATCATAGTTACGCATATTTATAAAAAAGGATACCATCATAGCCGTACTTCCCCTAGATGAGGATTGATTGTATGTTTAGTGGGATTACTAAAATAAAATTTGGAATTCATTTTGAGAAATGATAGTTGACTGCATGAAGGAATATTACTCTAAAGTTTATTTTATAATACAGTTTAAAATGAAGAAGTACAATTTGCCATCAAGTATTAGCTCTGGCTGGCTGATAACGGTTTTTCTGTAGCCAACACTATACTTTCTCAATTGAAAAAATGAAGACTATATAGTAAATATTGGTATATTTTGGCGAAATGTTCAGGAATGATGTAGATTACAAGGAACTATAAAAATTTCAATAAGATACATTTGAATAACCAATGTTCTTTCTTAACCAAGTATACAAGAAATGTAATTAAATTGATATGTCATCATGACATATTGGCTGTATCGTTTAAATAGTGAAACTATAACAAAATGGCAAAAGAAAAGCAAGCTTCCATCCGAACAGTTTCGTTGTAGTTAATATTTATTAAAAATAGCAAATAACGACAAAAATAACAATTAGGAAAGGAAGTCAATTGAGCAGAATCATTGGAAGATCCTTGATTTATCAAATACGACATCAAACAACATTAAAAGACAACAATGCTGCAATGCGCATATGTATGCGTTTAATGACAAACATGGAAAGATGCAAGCGCAATATGTGTAATAAATTTAAGAGTAGAGTAACAGCATACCATTCATGTAGATTGGATCAGAAGATTCAGATTTAACATGGACAGCTTCTAATCTCATCACAGAAATAATACTAACTTATGTGTCAAATGATGCGTGGGTGGTAAAACAAAGAAAAATTATAATACAGAATTGTGTAAATCAAATATAGAAATTTAAACTAAGGGAGGTTTGGTGGTCATAGACACTAGTGTTTCTAATTTATTTGTTTTCTTCACTATGGCATAACCAAAAGTGTGTGTTAATTAAATAATATTTGCAGTATTACCTTAAGAATGCAAATTCCAAACAAATCCATATCTATATATCCATAGTGAAAGCAACAGTAGTTAGTAATGCACTCAGTGTTATGTAAATGTCAATTCTCATCCAGGCAGTTAGTAAACTAAAGTGTCATCATGACGTAGTGGCTATTTTGATTAAATAGTGAAATAATAACAAAAATAACAAAAATGGAAGCAATTAAATAATTTACTATTTTAATCAATATATCCTCTACGTCAGGATGATTAGTTTAATTACATTTCTTGTATATTTGGCAAAAAAATTAAATATAATTTCTAATTGCCTGGCTAAGATTTGGCATGTACTCAATACAGAGAGAGAGCATTACTAACTACTGATGCTTTATGCTATGGGCATATATGGAATTTCTTGGAATATAATATTGAAGAAAACAAATATGTTAGAAACACATGTGTCTATAGCTATCTACAACATCTTAGTTAACATTTACGTCTTTGATTTACACAATTTGCGTCGATATTATTTGTGTGGTGGAATTAAATGTCGTTCATGATAAATCAGGATCTTTTGACAAAACTAGATAAATGCTAAATGTTCACATTTTAACTTTTAATTACTCAATTCGCGTTTGCATATTTCTAGATTTTGACACTAGTTTGTCATTTAACACATAAGTCGGCATTGTTGTATTGATGTCGAATGTCCTTTGGACAAATCAGAGTGCTTCAATAAATGAATTGCTTTCTTAATTGTTCTTTTTTAACTATTTTAATTTATATATACATATACATTTCGAAAAGAAAAAGTAAGGATGGTTTTTATACTATATCTTTAAAATATGATGTATGCAAAATGTTAGTTCAATTCAATAAAATTTAATGATTACACTTACTTCATATGATCTAGATATTAAATACATATAGTCGTTCACTGACACTAAATTATTAAAAAAATAATCCTTAAGATACTGCATCTAAATAAATTATGTGCTAGATCTATTGACCAATCAACTTCTACATGTTTAATTTAGGTCGCAGCAGTTTACTTAATAACATTTCAATAACCAATGAATCAGTACTCCATTTTATATTTAGAAACATACTCCAGTATATTAAATAAAATAGCTAATAATTTCTAATATTAATTTACGCTTTTTATACTAAAGAAAATTTATGAATTTGTACCACAGTTATTTTTACACATTTTTGTTCTCAAGTCTCCCATATTTAAGAATATTGCGAGACGTTTACAATACTCTTGAAAACAGAAATTAAATCAGTAGAAGGATAATAAGGCACGAATCTTCAGTCAGCTTTGGTACTAATCACTGCATAGATGAAAATGCATTTTTCGCTTTGAATACTCAGAAAATTATCTCCTTTATCCATTATCTACTGAATATAAGTGTTGACTGTCAATGCATTATACGTACAAGAACGTTCAAAAAGAGTTATTTGTATTCTGTTTTTTACATTCAAATTGTGATTTGCTATTCTGAAAGTCAATTTTCTTGATGAATATGATAGTAAAGCGACTCCAAACAACTTAAACTTGTCTACCCCAAAAGGTGACACCATATATCTGAACTTATAAAGCACATTTTCAAAATATATGCTTACAGCGGCTTTGCTAATCACTGTTAACACAAGTAATCGCACAATATAATTAAAGGAAGATGACTTTCCAGCCAAGTTCACATGTTCATTCCAATTGACACTCCAGCATCACCAATAAAAACTTTATATAACTCACAGTAAGTGTTTCACTCCCATGACGTATCCGTAATGGTTCTTCTTTGAAATAACTAAAAGCCAACATATTAGAATTGAATCCTTAATTGAAAATCTTGCTTTTGAAATCACTCTGAAAATCATTTCATCGCCAGCAAATTCAGTGATATTCTGAACTCGATAGATAATTGAAAATAAATATAATAAGGAACAACAAAACCAAGGTTTTAAGTAGAGATTTATACTGAACTAGTTGCAAACAAAAGTCAGTGGCCTAGCTGTAGAAATAAAAATATTGATAATAAATAATATACCGAAATCCTTTCATTATCTACTTTTTAAGAAGGAAATTATCAAATAAAAGTAACTACATAGATTCCAGGAAGTTAGTCCTCCTCGTGTGTGAGACGCAATGACATTTATCAAGACTATATTTAGATTAATTCGTAAATCGAAGTTTCGGTGGATAGATAGGCACAGACAATTACTGGGCAAGTTAAATATATTAAGAGATTGTTAATAAAAAGAACAAGTAAGAGAGGTCATAGATGGCAACCCTGAGGAACTTCGGCTGACTGCAAAAAAATCGAGAGATTTATCTCCATTACCATGAGCATACATAATTATTATTACATATTAATTTTTATGTTTTAATTTATATTTCTTTATTTAATTTGATTTTGGTCGATGGTAACCATCTTTACGATGGTCCAAAATGCAGAATATAATGTTGTCCATAATAACCATCACTTGGAAGACCGTACAAGATCCTAAGATCCTCACGGTCATATGACAGGTATTATTTTTCAAGTTTAAATTCATATTGTGTTTCTTTTAGAAATATTGGTTCAGTTGATAAGATTTGTCAACTTAATATCGAAGGTATATCCAAAGACAAATGAAATTCATGTAGCATCAGTGGATTGACTGGTTTCAAGAGGAGAATAGTATGTTTTTCAAGTGGAATATGATCGCGAGTCCAGCTTGTGATTGCGGAGCTGAGATTGAAACAGTTAAACATATTGTTGAAGAATGTCCTATAGCTAAGTTTGAATTTGGATACACGGACCTACATAATTTAACTCAGAGGCTGTTGCTTGGATCTTAACAACTAAAGACCTTTAGTTTTGTGGCACTGTGATGTAGGTTTTTTATTCTGCAGGTCTTTTCCTACATCCTAGCCCAAATGGTGCAGTGTTTTAGAGCCCCCCCTGCAGTTATGGCCTTTCTAAATATATTTCTACTTTTGTAATATAATTTATATATGTTTCTTTTCTTGTACCTGTCATGTAGTTTCATACGAATATATATATATATATATATATATATATATATAGTGAGGTATGATCACGACTGGCCAGTTGAGGAAACCAAATTAGTTGTATATTGGGATGAGCAGTCACTAATAGTGACTGCTCATCCCAATATACAACTAATTTGGTATATATATATATATACATAATTAGATCTATTCTTTAAGTAAGACTTTAGAAGGAGTAAAAAGAAAGAACTCAATCCAGATGCCGACAATTTAATGATGATATCACAACTTTAAAAACAAATCAAGTAACTCCATAAACCTGGATGTATTATAGGTTCTGTAATTAAGTGTTTAAATGCTTGGAATTTTTTTCTCAAAAAAGTAATATCCACGAAAATACTGGATTTATGCTTTGTACTCGTACCTATAATTTGAAGGAATTGAAACGAAAAATACTATGAAATGCATAACCTTTAATAGAGAAATATTGGCTTAGAACCCAGTGACTGTCACAGTTAATTTGTTAATAAATTGACTATAGTGAATGAGATAAAATACTTAATAAGCATTAAATTTTTGTTTCCTAAGGTTGAGTATTAAAGTAATAAACAAATTTGCTGCTATAAACCTTAATTTCCTTTCCTAGTGAAACTGTGTACATTTACATGTCATTTTGAGAAACCTAAAAAAAGCTGTGCGTGGTTTCTAACACGCTTAATTTCTTAAACTTAGTATAAGGAAGTATTGTGATAACGAAAATTTTTGACCTCGGGATTTTTGCAGGTGCAAGTTTTAAGTTCCCTGATATCGAAGATGTGGTTTTTGAAAAACATGTTTCTTTCTCTCCGTCTCTCTCCCTCTCTCTCTCTTTGTGTGTGTGTTTATTTTTGACCATGACAGCTATCAATAACAAACATTATTGCAGCAAGTATAATCTTCCACTTGAGATCAGATTAGATTTTCAGTGAAATCTGTAGAATTAGTAATTTACTTCAGTAAAAATTCAAATTTCATCAATCATTAAGTTTAAACAAATTTCTAAAGAATGCAATTGTATTCAAAAGTAAATATTAGAAAAAGTTTACTAAGAAAGTTTTTCGAAATTCCTACGGAAAGTAGGTCTTTTACATCTATCAAAGAATAATTTTATGCAAATATCTCGCGAGTTATGCTTTTTAAACAGATATATTAAGAACGTGAAGTATTTAAAATTTGATTTTGAATAATTTTCGTATTAAAAAAAAATTCAAAGTTTGGACCGGAAATAGCATTTTCACTCTTAGCTAATAGCAGTTTTGGCAAATATCTTTCAAATTATGCGTTTTATACAATTTATCAAGAGTACAAAAGTATTTACAGGTCGATTTGGAACATTTTATTTAAAGAAATTCAAAATTCGGATCGGAAGTAACACATTTCCTCTTATAAAATAGCAGTTTTTTGCATAAAAATATAGTAGCAGTAACATTTTTACTGTTATGTTTATTAAGAAAATAAATGTATTTGAAACTTAATTTGGGACAATATACAAAAATTTGGAACGTACATACGTATAAGAAAGTCTTCTGGTGCCCACACCTTATATTTTAAGATTATATTAAAGCAGTTTATGTCACTGCTTGTTTGCTTTTTGAAAATTCAGGATCAGCGGAAATAAAATCAGACAAAGATAATTTATTAGACAAGTCCAGAAAAAACGATCTTATTACACAATATGGCATAAATATATGTACTTGAATCACTAGTGTTTAAGAACATAGTTGTTCACATTGCTCTCTTTTGGTTTTTGGTTTATCTCTATACAGAACTGGTAGTGATTCCACTTATAGGTACTGAGGATTTCTAGTACTATGGTTAGTAAGATTCTGAATTTTAAAGCTCTTAGATTATTTACTGTGGAATCATCGACTTTATATCTAAGTCTTATACATTTGATTAAAGTTAATGTAGAAAAGTCCCTGAAATGAGCGTGACACAGATAGTTAACGTCGTACGGCTTAGGATGTTTGCTAGCAGATTTACATAAGGCCACATAATCTGCTGGCAGTAATCTTGCCTTTTAATTTTTATTCAATGGTGCAGTGCAAAATATCACACTTCATCTACATGTGTCTCTTTTCCAAACATTTATGTATTATGCGAACTCCATCTTCAATGACAAGATTCAACAGAACCTTTACCAAATTCGTGATGGGCTATAATTTTAGTGCACAAAAAATCGCAAATTATTGAAGAAAAACAGTAAGCACCCCTTCCCTTTTATGCTACAGAAAACAATAGCCATCCCTCGTGACCAGATCAAAAATTATAAGATTGGATACGATCAATTGGTCCGGTAATAGAGATCAGACTTGATATTTGACCTACGGCATATCAGTACCGACTAGAGGTCTATTATAAAGTCTTTGTTGTTTGAAATGTTTGTCTTCTGTCTTTTCTTTATATGCTTCTTCTTTTTTGCGATACATTCTTCTATATTTTTGTTTTGTAACCAATACAAATGTCAATTCGATTGGCTTTTTTTCGAGCCCAAATGAGACTCACTTAATTTAATTGACAGATGTATTTAATCATTTGACAGTTGCATTTTGTATATTTTCCACGTTTTTTTCTACTTCGTTTTCTCTGTTCTTGTATCTATACAACAAAAATAGTTCTTTTAAGAACTGTTAGACCGTTTATTTAGTGTCTACCATAATATATCATAGACCCAAAGCCCAGTACAAGTAGAAACCTACCTATTTCTCCACCGAGGAAACGCGGCTGTTTTAGTCACTTCCTTATTGTAAAGCAAATAATTCTCAATACTTATAAAAAGAAGCTTGAAAATACAAGTACAAGGGAAATAGCATCACATATAGTGTCTAATATTGCAGATGCTGTAAGAAGTACGGTCTTTAAAGTTATAAAAGAATATAAGTCCGAGGGAGCGGTTACTCAGCCCAAGCAAAGCTCTGGTAGATGCTCATTAGTCAACAACTTTCACGAAAATGTAAAAAATGCTGTAAGACGAGTAATGCGCCCTTATTGAATTTGCAGGTTGATGATAAAGCACTTGGAGAAGTATCTTCTGTTAAGTTCTTGGGCTTGCATTTTGTTCAACATCTAAATTGTCCCATTGCAAGGAATTGACAGCTTCTTTGGGTTTGTTGGCGTACTTGTCTCGAAATTTAAAGTGTATTTTGTCTCGTCTTGGTTGGTCGGGTCATACCATGCCATTGTTGAATCAAGGATTAGATATGGAATATCCTTTTGGGATAACTCTGTATCTTCTGGGGACGTATTTAGGTCCCAGAAGCGAATTATACAAATAATTGCAAGAGTTACATCAAGGCAAAGTTATCGAGAGATCTTTAAGGAATTTAGGATTTTTGCCTTAACTAGTTTATATATATTTGAATTATGTGTTTACGTTTTTTAAGTTTCCCACAAATAAGACAATACATGTTCATAACACTAGATATAATAATAACTATCGTCTGGAGTTTCAGAGATTAGGTATGGGCCTAAAGCATTCAGAAAGAATAGATAGGGAGACGACGTCACGTGATCAAACCGGGTACAGGTCCGCCATATTGATACTACACTGACGTCAAACAGGTAGTGTTGGTAAAAAGTGGAGTGTTTGTTAAGTGCATTGTGTATTAGAGTTATATAATAAGGTAAATATTAAAAGACATTATGGTTTCTTGTGCTCTACGTAGCTGCAACAGCAGAGTTGATAAGAAGAATTCGTCTGGAATAACATTTCATAGGTTAGTGTAGGCCTGACAGGTGTAGGATGACAGATTATAATTTTGAATAGTCCGGATTAGGTGAGGCAGCCATATTGGTCCCACACTTAGCCCCGCCCAATGTTCCCGTTTTGAGAGTACTGCAAAGATGCTTTACAGCGTCTCCATAGTATTTTTTTATATTGGTCCAAAAGTATATAATGCACTTCCACAGCTTGTAAAGCAATTAACTAATTTTAATCATTTCAGAACGGCATTAAAAGAATTGTTGTATGATCTAAACTGTTACTCCATGGAGGAATATCTTTCTTCACTGTAATAGTTGCAATATGTTTTGTTTGTATTGTGTATTGTTTTTTGTTGTTTAATGTTGTAATGTAGCAAACTGTATTTGCATACTACTTTTTAGCTATATATTGTATTAACCAGTGACGTGATTTTTTTATAACAATGAAGCTCCAACATTTAATAACATTTTTAACGAAATTCATAAACATTCCAATATAAGTATCTCAAATGAGCCGTTCATTATTATACCTACTAATGCAAAAGATTAATTTCAAGTAAAATATATTTATTTTAAAGATGAATAGATATATAAAATATATTATTATTATTATATTTAACAACTATTAGATCATATAGAGCCCAACAAAAAAATATATTTTATTTAAATGAAACGTGGTCAAATGAAGGCCACACACAATCAAAAGTTTGAGTTGATGTTAATGTACATAACCGCAGACAAGCATTTATAGTTGGTGTCTTGAAAAGTCCAACAGGAAAAGGCAAAAGCTTATTATTCTCCACACAGGATCTCAAGATGGGTTTGTTGAAGGTGGATAATTAGTTTTCCAAAGCAAAAAAACTGGCGACTACCATGAGGATAAGAATTATGTTGTATTTGAAAATTAGTTTAGTGATGTTTTAGAAAAATTATGAGACGATGCCATTATTATTATGGAGAACACACCTTACCATTCTCGCAAAGTTGAAAAGATTCCAAGTACATCGCCTAAAAAAAGGATATGCAGAATTGGCTACAATCAAAAAAATACCATTTCTACTAGCAATCAGTAGACCAGTTTTACTGCGATGGATTTGATTAAACAACATGGCCACAATTTCAACCATTATGTTGTTGATGAAATGGCGACAAAGAACAAACAAGTGTTGAGATTACCACCGTACCACGTGAACTAATTGAATTGGTATGGGCCGAAATAAAAAATTATGTTATCGCGAATAATAAAAATTTTAAAATGGCAGAAATCAAACAATTACTAATGACTATATTAGCTAATTTGAATAGTGCTAAATGGAGAAAGTGTATAGAACATGTAATTAAAGAGGAGAAAAAATGACTCTATTAGATGGCTTAACTGACAATAAGGTGCAGCCATTTGTCATTTCAACTGCAAGTGATAGTGATACAGATAGTAACAGAGAATAATAAATTAAACATGTACATAATTTGTTTTGCTATAATTAAACGTGTATCCATATAACGATATTTTGAAGTTTTCTTAGTTAAAATATAAGGATAGATTTAACTATATTTATCCATTCTGTTATAATACTCATAGATACCCCTCAGGTATTGCAAAACATTGTTTTGCAAACTCCTATGTGTTGATCACTTTTATATTTAAAAATGCAGAAGAAGTTGTTCTTTAACTGTTCCATATTTTTTAAATCTTTCGCTCTTGTTTTTAACTTTTGCAAAATCAAAGCTGATACAAAATATTTTCTTTTTGATCATGTGCGTTTATAAAAATACGTCTTCCTCGTTTCGTTAGTCTGTAACTCTAAATTTTTGGCACATTTCTTTCGATGCCTTTTCCCTGTGCGTGCATCTCACATTCAGTTCTCTTTTACTTTTCTGAATTAAAAATTTATTGTTTTTTCCCCATATATTCTATACTCTTTTCTCTAAATTATTGTTGTTGGCATTATATTTCCACGTATTTGAATCACTCAAACTATAATTTTCTCCATGAGAGTTAGATTTTTGTTTTAACTCTTCACTATTTTTGCGGTTGTTATGTGTTGTTACTTCTTATGAACTATACGTCATTTTTGCTTTTACTTCGTAATTGACATTTTCTCTTGTGTTACTGCTCTTCATTTAAAGTGGCTGGAATTTCATTTTCTTCTACCAGTTGATAATTTTTATTGCTGCTCTTTGCCGCCTTGTTCAATGTGTCCTCAGAAAACAGGTCGCTATCAAACCTTCATAGTATTTTATCTAAAGTCAGTCGAAAAAGATTAGTCATTAGTGAAAGATTCACTAATAACTAATGTAATGTATATTTTTGTGTAGTTATAAAATATTATCATTATTAAATTTTTATTTATAAGTAGGGGAGGTCGGGTACAATTGTAACGCGGTATGAATGTAGCAACAGTTCTAAAATGTGTTAGCGCAGTCTCTAAATTTGACAACCCGGCGCATGAGCAGACCAGGTGACGTACTCCATTACATGTTAGTTTGAGCGAGAAGTATATTATTATTAAGAAGTTACTACAGATTGTTTATTTTGAAGTCAGGTAAGTAAATTTTAAATCTTTTTTTGTATTTAGGATAACCTCTGCATGTTACTATTTCTTCGAATGAGTTCGTAGTGAATGTTTAGCGTAGATATACCTTTAAAATATTCTGCCGGTATTTTGTGGTTAGGTATTGTCTAGCTTTTGTATTGAAGCCAAATATATAAAAATGTCACGGGGGTACAAATGTAACATTAGTAGCTGGTACAATTGTAACATGTTACATTTGTACCAATGAAACTTTTGATATTGAATTAATTATACATTATTGTGTAGGAGACAAGGCCGCGTCAAAGAATCAGAAAAACCAATAGAGGACCCTCAAATGAACTTATGAAAAGGGCGGCTAATCTAATTATAGAGGGAAATAAATCTCAACGACAAGTAGCCATAGATCTGAATATATGCTATGTAACACTTAACCGTTACATGAAAAAATTAAATAATGGAGGTTCGCCAGAAATGGGTTACAATCCACATACCAAAATTCTATCAGAAGAACAAGAGCAAGCGTTTTTGAGATATATACGGATTTCCTCACTTATTTATTTTGGGTTAACGCCAAAGGAAGTACGCAAATTGGTTAGTAGATCAACTAACAATCAGAATAAGAAAAAATGTTATATAATTTAAAAATTGTCCACAGGTTTTTCAATTCGCTATACAAAATGAAACAACCGTTCCTCCCAAATGGTCAGAAAACGGGCTAGCTGGTAAGGACTGGTTTACGAATTTCATGAGGAGACACCCCAGTCTCTTTATAAGAACCCCAGAGGCGACAAGTTATGCACGAGCGATTAATTTTAACAAAACAAATGTCGGAAATTTTTTTTATAAACTTTCCCTCCTTTTTGAGAGATACAAATTTGAAGCCTCTGATATATACAATGTCGACGAAGCAGGGGTCACAACCGTGCAAAAGCCGAACAAGGTCGTCGCTATAAAAGGTTCGAAACAAATAGGTGCCATTACCTCTGGAGAGCGAGGCACTTTGGTGACTGTTTGCACAGCTGTAAGTGCTGTCGGAAATACCGTGCCACCATTATTTCTCTTTCCTCGAAAAAAATTTCAAGCCCATTTTATACGAGGCGGACCTCCTCGATGCATTGGCGAGGCAAATGGCTCAGGCTGGATGAATGAAGAAACTTTTCAGATTTTCATAAATCACTTTGTAAAGCATGTAAGACCTTCGCCCGAAAAAAAAGTTTTACTATTATTGGACAACCATAATTCCCATCTATATGTTCCAACTATAGACCTTTGTAAGGCAAATGGAATAGTGCTTTTATCTTTTCCCCCACATACGTCGCACAAGTTGCAGCCCCTAGATCGTGGCGTGGACGGCCCTTTTAAACATTATGTGAATGGCGCTATGGATAATTGGATGAAATCACATCCTGGTCAAACAATGACCATCTACGACATACCGGCTGTAGTTTCTGAGGCTTTTCCAAAAGCGACAACTCCAATGAATATTATGGGAAGATTTAGGGTGTCTGGAATTTGGCCATATAACAAGGACATTTTCGGCGACGATGAATTTTCCCCGTCATTAGTAACCGACAGGGATCTACCAATGAACACCCAAGCAGAAGCTGTATCCACTGACAACGCCCGAGTGGAAAATAGCAAAGGTATCGCAGAAATGGCAACAGCAGGTTCCAGCACAAAGCCGGTTACTACAGGAGATGCAGATGCATCCTTTGAAGGTCTTGAAAGCATTCGGCCACTTCCAAAGGCTTCACGTCCCCAAAAACAATTGCCAAAAAGAAGAAAAAAACACAGCGCTATATTGACAGATACGCCAGAGAAACTGGTACTAGAACTAGAACAGAAAATAAGAAAACAAAAAGCATCCAAAATGAAAAGAAGATTAGTTAAAATTGATGAAGAACGAACAAAAAAAATTAATGAATGTACAAACAAACAAAAATCTCCTGAGAGAGTTAAAAAACACATAGCAGTAGATGAAATGCTCTCTGATGACGAAGGGGAAGATTCATTTTGTTTGTATTGTTTAGAACCATTTAGCAATAAACCTGGAGCAACGTGGATTCAGTGCTACAAATGTAAAGGATGGGCGCACGAAAATTGTGTTCATAAACTACGACCGGATTTTTTCTTCTGCTTAAACTGCGATGATGATAATGATGTTGGAAGTGATTAGTTTAATTACCCTCTAAATGTTGCATAAGCATGTTTTATTCACTAATAAAAAATAATATCTGAAACATTAAAACATTGTTACAATTGACCCCCATGGGTGTTACATTTGTCCAGCCACGGGTACATATGTAACATTCTGCGTTCAAGCATTCATATTTTTTTTCTTCTGTTATTAAAGTGATAAATATCAATATTATAATTTTTACTTATAGCTGTATTGTAACAAATATCGAATTATATTTTTGAATTTGGAAAATTTATAACATAGCTTCAAAAAAAAAAAAATCTGTACAAATTGTTACAACTGTACCCGACCTCCCCTACGTGATTTTTACATAATTCCAGCATTTGGTTATAATTTTGATTGCATGAGAAAAATTAATACCACAGATCATCTCTACAAAGGAAAAAATTTTCAGTTCATATAGACGCCAACTATTAATATGGTAAGCAGGTTTTTCTCGTGGCTGTAAAATTATGATTTTTGGAGTTATGCACTTTTCATATCAGCCGACTATGTCTTGCGAATTGTGAATAATATTTGTATATACATTATACTTGTGTCCAGTAAAACCATCAATATTATCTAAGTGTTTATTTTTAATGGAAATACTGGAAGTTTCATTGGACGAACTTCGCGTGCTGTATGTTATATAGTAAAAGAGACACGGATGCTTTTAAATAATGTACATCCATCTGTATTTCCCATGGAGAAAACTTATAATTATAATAAAGTGGGATTGCAGTGACCCGTATTGGATAATAAATTATTCATTGGAACATATTGAATCTTTCCTTTTATAAAACGGTTAGTAATGGAGGTTCAAATTCTTCACTACATCCTGAGTATAAATTAAGTCTCAAAGTATGGAAGCAAATTGAATTCTTTCACATTCAGTACGCAATATTCCATGAACAATATGCACTTAATAGTATAGTTTTATGTATAAAATTAATTTTATATTTGCGGTATAATATTTTACAAATGTTAATAATTAGAAATTAACGTCTATTTGAGAATATATTACTGGATGCGCATATATTGATTATTATTGAATGGTTGTTATTTACACTATGGTGTTCATAGTATTTTTTTTACAATCCGAAATTTGAAGTATTGTAAATCATGTTAGAAGTCACATTTAAATTATAGTTATCTTACATAATAATTAGTGTAAATTTTGACATCTAGATACTGCAAGGTGATGATTATAAGAAGACATACTTTTATTAAAATATTTAATAATTTAAGAAATATTGGCCTAGTTGGCACTTTTTATAAAATAATATACGAACATGCGATATATTTAGTTTGTTTTTGGATTTAATGCTTCATTGATATTTGGAAATATTTAATGTTGATATTTAAAATTATTTTATTATTTTTCTTTAGTAATTTTAATATATTTTTGTACTCACCGCCTGTAAAGTGACATTTGGCGCATGTGTAGCTCGACTGGGAAATACGTTTTCCCGGTTGAGGCGACTGTAAAAATTGAAAAAAAAAAACACTGGCACTTTGGGACATTTAAAAAAAAATCTAACTTGGTAGTAATAAAATTTAGTCTATAAAATACTACTTCCCTCCACTATTATTCAGTAAAAGTTGGGGAAATAGGAGTAATAATTAAAAATTCTTCCAAAAAAATTGTGGCGCCATCTATTTGACGATATTTTAAGCGACATCTTAAGCAAGATTCAAGCGCCATCTATTTGAACAACATCACCATTCATATTGGCAGTTCGGAATTGTTTGTATTTAAACCAAAAAACGCAATAAATGTACTATAAATTTATAAATATAAGAATAAATACTTCATGTTTGCCATGTGTAAGAATATAATAACTTAATTTTAGGGAAAGGTGAGTAATAGTTACATACCTACATGAAATGCTGCGGTCGCTGGTGCTTACAATGTGCGCTCATGCGGGAAAATAGTCTTCCCGCACTTGGTTCGTAAATAACTATTTTGAGCTCTCCTGTTTCGTTTAAGATAGTGAATTATTCTATTTTCTTTGTATCCTTCTGTCCATGTTTACAGCACTCCATGCTTTTCTTTCCTCGATGTCCCTTTTCTAGTTTTTAAGGTTCATGATTCTAAGATCTTCTGTTAGCTGCTCCTCTTATACACACTTGGTCCGCCATTGCTTCTTTCCACTGGATATTTCCAGTATTATTGCTTCGTTGTTTCCTCTGTTAATATGTCTGAACCACCGTATTAACCGCGATTTTATGCAATTCACAATATTTTTCTTAATTATTTCTCAAATATCCTTATTTATCTTCACTGATTTTTTTGAGATCCATAATACGTCCAACTTCTTTTTCTTTCAAAAATGCGCAGAGTTTTTTGTTTCTCTTCGCCAGCATATGTCATTACGGGCCGTATTGTATTTTTATAAAGACGCTATTTAGTTTGTTTGCTAAGATTTTGCTATAATAAAGTTTGATGAATGTTCTAGATTGTTCTAGGATTGTTCTAAATTGTTAAAAAATATTTCAATCAAGAAAACATCACCAGCTGAAAAAATAGGGAAAAACGAAAGCCGAAGGTATGAAGTCAGCTTTCCCTTTTTTGCGAAAATTAAAATTTTGACGTTTGTTGCCGGTTGTTCTAGTTTTGTTCTAAATATTGTTCTAAAACATCAGAACAGTATTTATTGTATATCAAAAGATATTGGAAACAATGAAATTCAAAAGTGTGAAGTTAGCCCCCCCCTTTTTTGAAAATTTAAATAAGGACAGCTGTTCCAAGTTGTTCTAGGTTTGTTCTAACTTGTTCAAAAGCATTTCAAAAAATATATATAATCACGAGATTATTCCCAGTCCACCTTTTCCCTAAAATTGATATTGACGATTGTTTCAAGTTGTTCTAGATTTCTTCTAAACATTGATCTAAAATATCTAAATCGTATCTCTTATGGATCAAAATATATTGCAGAAAAAGAAATTCTAAAGTGTAAAGTTGGCCTTTTTTTTTCAAAAAACGAAATGCTGGTAGTGGTTCTAGGTTACCCTAGGTTTGTTCTAAATTATTCCAATGTATTTCGAAAAAATCATAGTCGGTGAGAAAATGAGGAAAAACGATTCCTTGCCAGCCCTCCTTTTTTTACGAAAATTGATTTTCTGATATAATCTTTCTTGAGATCTAATTAGATTTTCAGTAAAATCGGTAGTCCGGAAGTAGTAGTTTAGTAAAAAAATCAAAATATACTAACATCTCGTCGATTACGAAGTTAAAACAAATTCAAAGACAATACAAAAGTACTAAAAAGTGAATTTTATAAAAAAAAAAAAGGTTTTCAAAGTCCTACCGGAAGTATTTCTTTCTGTTTTAGCGTCTAGTTTCTTTGCAAATATCTCGCAAATTATGGATTCTATATAACTTTATTATAAGTGCGAAAGTATTTAGAGCTAGATTTGCAACAATTTTTTAAAAAGAATTTTTTTGAATTTATACATATTTTTAAAGAATAAAAAAGTATTTAGAGTTGCATTTGCAATAATTTGTGTATAAAAAAATTCATAATTCGGACCGGCAGTAACACTTTTATCTACTAGCATTTTATTGCAAATATTTCTGAAATTCTGCATGGTATAGAGATTTATTAACAGTAGGTATAACATTACTTTGCGCTAGATTGGGAATAATTTCTGTAGATAAAAATAAAGTAACACTTTTACTCAGAGATTTATTTTACTAATAAGACATAGGGATTTCAAACTTAATTTGTAACAACTTCTGTAGTACGTACGTATAGGAAAGTCCTCATTTTTTATCACTACTAAGGTAATAAAACCATACAATTTTATTGTTGCCTATATTGATATAAAAATATAAAAAAAAAATCTAGAGCAGTACTACAAAAATGAACTGAAATCCTTATATGGCAATGAGAAATCCTAACTTTACTGACCCTGATCAATTGTCTATTTATAATATAATATACACCAACTCAGGTACTGCTAACATTGAGGATAAAAAAAGTGGAAAAAGTTAGGATAATTTCAATGATAATTGGAACCACAAGCAAAATTCCACACAAGGTTTACATAGCATTTGCTTGACTCTAAATACAAAATTCAAAGACAAACTTAGAAGACACTACTAGAAACCTGTATAATTGTACGAAAAATATATCAATTATTCTTCTAATAATATACCATATTATGACAGTTTAATAGTTTAATTCACAATTAGTATCGTATAGAGCGGTGTTTCTGGACCTCTAACGAATCATCGTCCCCTCAATAAAGTTGTTACTTAGTGGCGCCCCCTCACTTCGGGAAAAAATTGTTGGATTTATTAGTTTATTTGAAAATTATAGAATTTGTAAGCAATTAATTTATCTATTTATATACACGTATTGCATTTTGATATAATTAACAAAATTAAAAAACGTAATAATTAACATTTTAACGAATATAATAAAATATAAAGCTTTTTGTTGAATAGAGAATATTTAAGTATAAAGAAAAATTGTTATTAGTGCAAACCTTGCGGCTGTCGAAAATTGTCAAATGTAGTCGCAAATCATCGTTTGGTGTTAATTATAACCGAAATTTGTTTGGACAATAACTACACTAAATTCTTTTACTACAAGATAAGAAGTTCGAAACACCATAATTAATAACTTGATCTGTGTCTATATTTTACCCAAAAAGATTCAGTATTATCCTGTGCATACAACATTTTTGCTTCCTCATCATTTTGCATATCAATCATAATTTCTTGTATTGAGGAAGGTCTACCTGAAATGGATCCATTACACAATTTGTTATTAGCTGTTCTACGTATTTAAAGCGAATATTCATATCATTTTTTATATTTTCAATATATATGCAATATATTTCTAAATCAGTATCCCCGATTCTTTTTGCACTTATTATTTTTGTAGAGAGTATGTTTAAGAAAGATGTCTTAACTTTGAAGAGATTAATATTGTTGCCTTGCATCTTTGTCAAAAATTCGTTAAACTCTTCATATATGTCTGATAAGTAAGCAATGTCATTTCGTAATAGTTCAATACTAAATTTGATTACATATTTAATTGTATGTAGAAATTCAAAGAACAAACAAAAAAAATCTGTTAGCTTCAAAATTCCCATGCCGAGGGCCGAGGCTAAGTTAATGTTATAAATATAAATATAAAAAAATCCATAATACAAACAATAATAATACTAATAACATTAACACTTTTAGATCTCTAAAAACTTGTTACACGACTGACACCACTCATTATTCTGATAACTCTTTTTTGTAATCTAAAAACTCTCATCATATCACCTGAAACTCCCCAAGCAATCGTACAATAAAGAATGAGTGAGTGGAAATTCGAGAAATAAAACATTTTAATTAAAGAGGCATTTAACTATCCCACCAATCTATTAAATAAGCAGCCCAATGAAGCCAACAATGTCGTGGCATCCACCTGATCCGTCTTTGATCATTCAAGCTCAATAAACATCGATTTCTGACAAATCTGAAAAAGCCCATTGCTCACATAATAATCATTTATTTCCCTTACTGCACCACTAACCTCACAGTTGTCTTGAAATTGAATTCACCAATAACGACGTGTCATTAGCATACATAACTGATCCCTCCATTCCTAGATCGTTAATATATATAATGTAAAGAAGTGGTCCAATGATACTTTCTTGTGGCACACCCCGTTTAAGTGTAGATAAGTAGATTTGTTTCGATCCAACCTACATAATGTGTCCTGTCCGTCAAATAACTCTCGACCCATTGCAATGTCATACTCCTAATACCCTAACATTTTCCAGTAAGATTGAATGCTCGATCAAGTTGAAGGCCTTACTAAGCTCAACAAATACCCCCACACATGTATTGCCCCCTTCCAACTTATCGTACAAACTATTAAGAAACCCCACTATAACGTCGGCCGTACATTGTTCTTGCCTAAAAACAAACTGAGACAGATTCAAAACGTTATACTCTTCTAAAAATAATATTAACCTTTTTGTGATAGCCATTTCCGATAGTTTGGAGAAACCACTTAAAACAGACAACGGCCGATAGTTATCGTTTACTAAACTTGATCCTCCTTCCATTTGTATTCAAGCGATTTTTATATTTTGCAATTTCCATCTTTGTTTAAAGGTTTTGTAGTACCTAGTGATTTTAAAACATGCTCAAATGTCTTTAAGCAGCGATTTTAAAAATATAGGCATGAACTAACGGACCTTAACCTAATAGAATTCGAAATTAGAAGTTATTCATCTATTTCAACATATTGGCCATGTTATAGTTACATATTGCATAAGCCTGATTATATGATTATAAAATGATGTTTATATGGAAAATTAAATAAATGGTAACAACACTGGCGGTGGAACAAACGAATGATGACCTTTCAAAGTTGCCGATTTAATATGAAATTTATTAAATCATAATGGGTAAGTCAATTGAAGACATTCATTAGTAATAATAATAATATTTATTCATGAAACTAAACTTTTGATATATGCTGTACCTATATAATAGAAATTATTAGTTAAATATATTAAGAACAACTGTAAACACTATCATATAAATATATAATAATATATGAAAACATAAAAGAATATGATAATACAAATAAAACCAAGACAACAATTATTACTTACATGTATATGAAAACAATCAGTGTTAGAATAGAATTCATGTAAGGTAAAATATTACTTCAAAGAATTTCCTTTAAAAATGTCCGCGAAAATCACAGCTTTATAATTTTCCGGAAATTTATTGTACAACAGAAAAGTTTAAAATAAATTCACAAAAATTCAGCAGCAGTTAGTGCAAAAAAAAACGCCCGATGTATATAAAATGACTAACTATCCTTATAATAAAATGTTGCAATTAATTCACGTTAATCGCATTCAGAATATGAAAGCACTTGGTAGTGCCAAACATTTTGATAATTTATTCAAAAATCGAATAAAGTTTCTACTACTTTACTCCAAGTGGGCGGAGTTTGCTTGAGAGCGGACGCCATGTTTTGTAGCATAAAGTAGAAGCGCTCCCAAATACAAACATTTTTGAAAATGGAGGGGATGTAGAAAACGAATTAGTATACTTCCAAAACAAATATTATAGTGAATTCCGGCATGGGGATATCTTTCCTTATAAAAACCTGTCCTTATAACTAAACGGCCTCTAATAGCATACCGTACGAGCAATTTCTTTACATTATTTTAAAATAACGGAAACCAATCAGAAAATTATACGCCGTGACACGACGATGGTCGAATATGAACGATGTGCTTGATATCAAAGAAGTATAAATGTATAAACATAACCAACAAATAGTTTGTATTGGTGCGTGCCAGTGTTGTCTCATTAAATCAAATAAAATGTCCAGTCAACAGTGCGGAAAGAAAATTCAAAGTAAACGAGATTATGTTTTGCAGATTGTGAACAAATAAAAGCTCTGAAAGAATTGTTCAATATCGTGTGTGAAAATATTGTCATCACGCAATAACAATTGTGTTGCGTCCAAGCTGTCAAACTATAGCCAACTTAAAACATATTCGCCAACGACAAAAAGCATAGTTTCCCTAATGATTATAAAAGGATCGTTATACATTTCTAACTATAAGGAGAAATTCCTTGCGCAATCTCTATAATATCTAATATAAGGCCACTTAAATATAACCTTATCTTTATACCGTAGGTTATGTTCTGAATACTTTGTTACTATAGCAACCGACGTGTTTTTTATACAGGTTCACTTCAAGGATCAATTTTGAATGCCGGAGGCGCTTATTGAGCGGTTTGTACTATCAATCCCCTCTAAAATTTTCTTAATCTGTTTAAATAGAAAATATGTACTTTTAAAATACTTCAGCTTTCAACAATTACTCCAATCATAAATATTTATTTTATTTTATCAAAATTAAAATTACCCAAACGTAAAATATAGCTTTTAATTTTTTAACGCATTTATTTTTATAGTAACCATTACACTAAGATTAATTCCGCTTATTTCATGAAAGATCACCATGTAAGAAAAATTTAATTAATGCTATACAGTTTTTGACGTTTAAAATCATAAGTATTACATTTTTCTAAATTGAAATTTGATTTTCGTTTTAAATGATTGAAAAAGCTATAATTACCAGGATAAATTATATATTTTCATCAAGACATCAATATAATTTGCAAAAAATTTTAAGGCACTAATTAATTTCGAAGGAAATCAAAAATGAAACGATAGATTTTCTACTTTAAAGTAAATTTTCGTGACTCTTTCAGCAGTATCTAATTATAAATAAAATTTCAAGCACTTGCTGACCACCATTTTAAAAATGCAAACGATTTTCTTCTAAGTTATTGGTGTTTTCTTCAATTTGCCGTTCCAAAATTACGTTGATTAGTAAATCTACTCTCAAAATATACAATTTCTTTTAAAATACTTCTTCAAAGCAGATAGCTTTCTTTAAGTGTAAGTGTTGATTTTCATAGAAGTGATATATATTCACCAATAAATATTAATTTAAAAATTTGCTAAAAAAACAATAAAAATAAAAATAAGTTTTATCAAAGTTTTTACTATTTTCTTCAATTTCCTAAGATCACTTTAATGAGAAGTGAATTTATTTTCAATAAATTCTATACAGCTTCTTTATAATACCTAAACCTTTTGATTAATTTGCGCAAATTAATCTTCCCATATGTCATATTTTTTAAAACCTTTTAAAAAGTCATCCTTGAAGCAGATTCTTTTTACTAAATGTATACTATTGTCAATTCTTTTCTTCAGAATTTATATATAACCACTAGGGGTCGGTAGTCAGGGCTACAATATATATGTTACAAATAATTTTAATATAACTATTTACAACATTCTGCCAATGGTCTATAACTGACGATATCTACTAATCACCAAAAAATATAAATTTAAAGTATTTTGTAGTAACAACAAATATGTAAATAATTTTCATCAACTTACTTCTGTAAAATTGCTTTGATAAGTGAATTTATTTTAAAGATATTTCATGGAGTTCCAAGATAATAAGTAAACCTCTCTCTCTCTCTCTCTCTCTCTCTCTCTCTCTCTCTCTCTCTCTCTCTAAATTAATCTGAGTAAGTTAGCCATCTTGCCTGAAAATATGTTATATTTTTTTATACCCGTTAGAAAATTCAGATTTGAAACAGAGTTTTTACTAAATAAATGAACACAATTCACAATTTTTTGTATGGAAGTTTATATAATCACAAAATGATCTTAATCTGAATAATTTTTGCAGTGTAATTGACAGATTATGACAATTTCATCGATTACGCATTTAACTATTATTTAAATATTTGTAGCTATCTTTGTCGTTTTCATTTAATATTACACGCTTTTCACGTAATATTTTGGAGGTAACATTTAATAAATAAATTATTTTGGCGCATCAAGAATGAAAATTAAGTCGTACCCCATCTTTAAAAATATGCCAAATATTTTATCCTAAATACTTGTACTTATGCAATGATAGACAAATAAGAATTACTACTAAGATTAATTTCAGTTCTTCTGGTTTTGAATTGTATATTGTGTATTCCATTTTAAAAATGAATTTTTAATTCTGTATTTGTTGATTGGACAGTTTGGAATACGAACGCGTGGAAACTATAGATCTATACATCTATTTATTAAGTTTCAAATTGTTTAAACACAACATACAATTAAATAATCTATTGTCATATTTATCATTACACAATGTTTATATTCTATTTTACAAAATATAAAATATAACTACAAAACTTACCTTTAGATGGCATTGAGTGAATTCAAAAAGTACAGGAATGCAGCGGTTACCTACAAAGAAAGAAAAACGGCTTTTTATTTAAGTTCCACAATTCTTCAAATAATGTTTAATAACATTTTTATTAAAGTAAAATAATTATTATTAAAACCATTAGTTAATAACAAACAATAGTTTAACTTTCAAAATTACAATCAGTGAGATATTTACCTGTACAGGTATTCTATTAAATATTTTGAAATGCTTCTACTGTTAGGATGTACTTGTAATAAGTCACACAATGGATGATACACAGGTGTAACATAAACTGAGCTTTTTCAATGGCTTCTCCCTTATATAAAGCTTGATGATTACATCCCCCACCCCTATATAGTTGGTGCTTCATGACCGATTGTATAATTGTATCAAAATACATGGAAGGATAAAAGATGTCATACTTAGCCGTTTAAAGAACACACGCTTGTAATATCCTTACATGTACGAATAATGTACGTGTTTGTGTATGTGTGCGCGCGCCCGGGTTTGTGTGTGTGTATGTCAGATTTTATTTTATTAGATTATTGCTATTGGGAATTATGTGTATATGTGTTAACGTGTTTAGAGCGAGGTTATTTGCAAGCTTGCCAAGTGGATTTAAAAACTGCATGGATTCTTCTTTTTCAAGAACATCGATTCTTAAATTGAAATGTAGCGAAAATAGGAACGTTGTTTGTTGATAAAAGCCCGCGTTTGCAGTCATAGTGCAACTTTTGGTTTCACGATGCGGCAGAAAAACTGCTGAAGAAAACATATGACAGTGCCATTATATTTTTAAGGCTCTTAAAGATTTAAAAGCAATTTGGTAGCTTTTGAGATATTCTTTGACATTCATTAGCTTTATATTCACAATCTGAATGATACATGGTCAAGCCAATATCTTCGCTGTTTCTTACTCTGTCCATCACTGTCTTTCCTGCGATGGTTCTTAAGGTATTCATCTCTACTGTCTTCAGGATGCCCTTTGTCCTGTTTGTGTTAGCTCGAGTCTGGATATCTTAGGTTAGCACAGGTCTACACCAAAGATTAGAGAATACTAAAGATGCGACACTCGAAAAAGGAACTACATATGTAGAGTAGGATAGAAAACATTCCAATTTAAATGGACTGAACATAAACAAAACATGTACACACAACCTAGTCAGCAGACGCCATTTGCTTTATACTCTTTAGTCTGTTTATTGTAAGTATTATTGTATTTGAATTATTTTGAGTTGTTGTTTGGGCTATTTCCATCGTTTATGGAACATTGATGGTCCGACGTTTCGGCAGTCCGTCTACTGCGGTCATCAGGGTAGTCCTGAGAAGGACTGTTTCTTGCCAGACTTGTCATTCTTTAGCGACTTTATCTGGCGGTATATGTCTTCCCTATTTTTTCTCAAATGTCCTGTGCTGGATTTGAACCCGGTCGATAATTTCCGAATATCAACGTACCATACACTTTACCACTCGACTAATTAGGGGGACAGAAACTACTGTTTTTTTTTTTGTAACTTAAATATAGGTTTAAAATAGTAGTTTCTGTCCCCCTAATTAGTCGAGTGGTAAAGTGTATGGTACGTTGATATTCGGAAATTATCGACCGGGTTCAAATCCAGCACAGGACATTTGAGAAAAAATAGGGAAGACATATACCGCCAGATAAAGTCGCTAAAGAATGACAAGTCTGGCAAGAAACAGTCCTTCTCAGGACTACCCTGATGACGGCAGTAGACGGACTGCCGAAACGTCGGACCATCAATGTTCCATAAACGATGGAAATAGCCCAAACAACAACTCAAATTATACTCCATCGTCAACAATTACACGTCATGAGGTATTTGAATTAGTCGTATTTCGTAATTATGAGTATGATACTAAAACAAATTGAACAAATGCGTGCATATAAAGACTGTAAAAGTTATTTTTGTATTATATCTAAGGATGAAAAATTACATTTCTTTAGATTTCCTAAAGATCATGGTATGTAAGTGTAAACAACAAGTTATCAAGAATCTTCCTATTTTTTCGGCTATCAGTAATAATAATATTAATTCATATTGTAGTTGTAAGAAATGGATGTAAGCATGTGGAAGATATGATTTATCGACAAAATGAACGTTGAAAGAAAGCGTCTGTTACCACTAGCTGCGGTAAATGAGTTTTCAAACAGAGTGCACTTTAGAAACAATATGTAAGAATTATGCAGTTAACAATAAACATTTAAGTAACAAATTTTTTATAGCTGAACCAATTCCATCATGTTCAGGATATGCTATTAAGTTAAGAGAAAGAGGCATGAAACAGAAAATACAGGTCACAAAAAGATTATTTCTGATATTACCATATATTTAGCCTGCTTTACCTTCTGAAATTTTCAAATATCGAGTTTAAAAATACACCAAGTGAATAGGAAATTAAGTATATTACTGAATATATAGATATCGAAACATGTTCCATAGATATCGAGACTTTCTGCATAGGTATTGAGACATGCTGGAAATGAAACAGCCTATATTTACAAATATGTGTCCTGCTAATTCATTTATTTCCACCTATCTTTATGAAATTCCTTGTCAAAGCATTTCCGACTAAAGAGGCAGTAAGAGGAACCTGATACTTTATAAATAATAAACTTTGTGAAATCAAAGAAACTTTTGATTTTATAGATGTCTTGCAGAAAGTTCAACTTAGAATGCATGCAATAAGAAAAGAAACTGATATACAGGCTGTCCAGAAATTCTCCTGACAAACGAAGACCGGAGATTCCTCAGATAATTTTAAGACAATTTAACCCAATTCACCCTAGTCCGAAAATGCTTCCTAAGGTCATAGGCGTTCGTTTTGGGTAGGTAAACGGTTATTTTAACGTATAACTTTTTTGTCTTTAACTTTTAAGCATTTGTGACACTAGATTATTAAATTTTCAGATATTCTAGTACTAAAAGGTACTCTTACTTTAAGTCGGTAGGATACACCGTTTTCTAGAAAAATCGATTTGAAAATTTTTCGTTTTTTCGTCATTAAAATTCAATTTATTATTTTTTGCACTAGTTCGCTCTGAACTGCCAACAGAAATAAAACCTACGTTTTTAATTGTCAAATTGTTGTCAGCTCGCGAAGTTGAAATGACGAAAGATGAAATGACGAAAAAACGAAAAATTTTCAAATCGATTTTTCTAGAAAACGGTGTATCCTACCGACTTAAAGTAAGAGTACCTTTTAGTACTAGAATACCTGAAAATTTAATAATCTAGTGTCACAAATGCTTAAAAGTTAAAGATAAAAAAGTTATGCGTTAAAATAACCTTTTACCTACCCAAAACGGACGCCTATGACCGCTACTAGAAATTCGCAATTGATGGATTCGATTCATCTCTGGAGGATAAATAAGCATACCAGTTTTTGTTTTTCTAAATAGAAGCGTTCAGGAGATATTAAAAAAAAACTAATTACAAGGCGCCATATTCAAAGAGCTCTAAATTTTTTATTATTATTATATTATTATAGTATGTAAATACTTTTTTTGTATAATAAATTATTCATTGTCTCAGCATTTCATTGCTTACCTTTTTAAATGTACATGTTTCAAATATATATTTTTTTATTTTCCGATCACATTTAACATGTATAACACATATGAACTTAATATTCTCTAAACAATATTTATGCATATTTATTTTGTATAAAAAATTAATAATAATAATAATAATAATAAATGATAAAAAATTAAATATTAATTAAAATCTTAAATATTTGTTGGTTTGAAAGAGTCGATAGAGTAAGTACAAGTTTCCCTTCACTTTTACTTTCTTATACGTAGTATAAGGAAGTATTGTGAAGATGAAAATTTTCGACCTCGAGATGTTTGCAGATGTCCACGTTTTGAAGTCCCCTGATACCGAAAAAGTGGTTTTTAAAAAATGTCTGTGTGTGTGTCTGGTGTGTTTATATTTACGTTTATAATCTCCCTCTTAAGATCTGATTAGGTTTTCAGTAAAATCGGTAGACCGGAAGTGGCAGTTTACTTCGGCGAAAAAGTGGAATTTTGCCAACTACTAAGTTTAAACAAATTTATAAAGAATTCATATGTACTTAAAATTAAAGTTGGGAATAATTTTATTTAAAAAGTTTTTCGAAATTCCTACCGGAAGTATGTCCTTTACTCTTATCGAAAATCAGTTTTTTGCGAATATTTCGCAAGTCATGCTTTTTAGACAGGTACGTTACGGATATAAAAATATTTAAAACACAATTTTCAATATCTTTTGTATAAAAAAAATTTCAAAATTCAGACCGGAAGTACCTCTTTTACTCTTATCGAATAGCGACTTTTTGCAAATATGTCGTAAGTTATGCATTCTATATATATATTTATCTAGATTACAAAAGTATTTAGTGCTGGATTTTCAATATTTTTTGTATATATGAAATTTCAAAATTCGGACCGGAAGTAACACTTTCACTCTTAGGGAGTATCACTTTTTTCGAATATCTTGCAAAGTATGTATTCTATAGCGATTTATTAAGAGAATAGAAGTACTTAGAATAGGATTTTGAATTATTTTTGTGTAAAAAAATTCTTAAAATTGTATAGTTTGAAACGCTCATACGTATAAGAAAGTCGAGTGGTGGCCACACCTAACTTTTTACATAATTTTGCTTTCTTATACGTAGTATAAGGAAGTATTGTGGTGATGAAAATTTTCTAGCTCGAGATTTTTACAGATGTCTGCGTTTTGAAGTTCCCTGATACCGAAAAAGTGGTTTATTAAAAAATGTCTCTTTCTCTCTCTGTGTCTGTCTGTCTGGTCTGTCTCTGTGTGCCCTCGATAGTGGGCAAACGGCAAAAGCTATCAGCTCCAAATTTTATATTTCCGAATACAATCTCTCTCTTAAGATCTGATTAGATTTTCAGTAAAATCGGTAGACCAGAAGTAATAGTTTACTTAGTGACAAAATCAAATTTGACCAATAATTAGTTAACTACTAGGTTTAACCGAATTTATGAAGAATTCAAATATAATCAAAAGTGAATTTGCAAAAAAAAATATGGAAAAAGTTTTCCGAAATTCTTACCGGAAGTACATCTTTTACTCCTATCGAAAATCAGGTTTTTGCGAATATCTCACAAGCCAGGCTTTCTAGGAAGATACATTATGAGCGGAATCGAGCGAGCTAAACTACCACGGAGCCACAACCGTGAAAAGAAATAATGTAAACAACTGCGTGTTGTTTACATTATATCTGAATAGCACTAATTCATAGAGTGAACTGTAACATCTGTTTACGCCCGAGAATCAGAGAAAAAACTGCCATAAAATAAGGAATTTTATGAATAAAATCCTTTCTTCATCGGCGTAGGTACAAGGGTGACGAGTTTTTAAAATTTATTATATTTAGCTTATATTTCGCAATATAATATGTATGTTTCAATAACATACGCGTACACTTTTAGTTATCATTAAAATTTATTTAGATCTAGAACGTTGTTTATGTTACTTTTTCTGAGATAAAAATTAATTGTCAGTGATTCCGAAATTTATTGCAAAGTCTGTAAAGTATCGTCACTTAGCTTTGCTAAAACATACACAGAAATAGTTTTCATGCAGAGAATTTCGATAGTTTACAAAATTTCGTTAAATGTTTAAATGACGATGCTCGAAGTATTTCTGAGTGCAAGGAACTAACACAAATCCCAAATTTAAAAAATCAGTTGTTATTCCTTCAGGAACACTTTGGAAATTTGCCTAAACTAATGACATAGTTTGAAAATCGAATCTCAAATTAAAAAATGAGGTGTGGCCACCACACGACTTTCTTATACGTATGAGCGTTTCAAACTATACTATATTTTTTTTACACAAAAATTATTCAAAATCCTATTCTAAGTACTTCTGTTCTCTTAATAAATCGCTATAGAATGCATACTTAGCAAGATATTCGAAAAAAGGACTACTCTACTAAGAGTAAAAGTGTCACTTCATATATTCAAAAAATATTGCAAATCTAGCACTAAATACTTTTGTATTCTTGATAAATACATATAGAATGCATAATTTACGACATATTCGCAAAAAATCGCTATTCGATAAGAGTAAAAGTGGTAATTCCGGTTCGAATTTTGAAATTGTTTTTATGCAAAAGATATTGAAAATTACGTTTTAAATACTTTTATACCCGTAACGTACCTGTCTAAAAAGCATGACATGCGAAATATTCGCAAAAAACTGATTTTCGATAGGAGTAAAAGACCTACTTCCGGTAGCAGCTTCGAAAAACTTTTTAAATAAAATTGTTCACAATTTTAATTTCAAGTACATATGAATTCTTTATAAATTTGTTTAAATTTAGTAGTTGACGAAATATTGGCAAAATTTAATTTTTTCACTGAAGTAAACTGCTACTTCCGGTCTACCGATTTTACTGAAAAACTACTCAGATCTCAAGAGGGAGATTAGACACGTAAATACAAAATTTGGAATTGATATCTACAGCGGTTATCGTGGACACATAGAGACACACAGACATTTTTTAAAAACATCTTTTTCGGTATCAGGGGACTTCAAAACGTGGACATCTGCAAAAATCTCGAAGTCGAAAATTTCACATTACTTCCTTATACTACGTATAAGAAAGTAAAAATGGATTAACCACATTAGATGTGGCTATTAATAATTCCAAGTGACTTAGACGCAGTTTTTAATAGAAATCCAGGTTTAATAACATTGCGGCAATTGTGTATGCTAAATACGCTGAAATAAAAGAATATTTCCATTACGTAAATATAACCAGTTGCGATGTAGAAAAGACGTTTTCTATCTACAAGGATGTACTTAATTCAAAGAGAACAAGTCTTACAGAAGAGAAAATGAACAAATAGTAGGGTATTTTGTATTTTATAATCACCAGCCACTTGTTATTCAATTATATAAATAAAATTAAAACCTCTTTAAAAATACAACATTTCAATAGCGCGCCCATGGGCGATGAGTCATGACTCGCTCGATTCCGCTCCCTAATTATGAGTATAAAATCATTTAAAGGTTGATGTTCAATACTTTTTGTATGTTTTTTTACTTTTATCGAATAGCGTTTTTTTTTTTGCAAATATCTCGTAAATTATGCATTCTATATAGATTTATCAAAAGTACGAAAATAGCTAAATTTGGAATAATTTTTGTATAAAAGTAATTTCAGAATTTGGACCGGAAGTAACACTTTTACTCTTATCCAGTAGCACTTTTTTTTGCAAATATCTCGCAAAGTATGCATTCTGTAGAGATTTATTAAGAGACTGGAAGTACGAGGTAGGCGCCATAAATTCTCGGCATGATATACAAAAAAGAAACTTGGAACAATATAAGAATTTTTATTTTTCAATGTAATCTCCCCTAACTTTTATACATTTATTACAACGATTAATTAATAATTCGAGATACCCTTGTAAAAATAATCTGAAGTTTTTTCGTCAAAATGTTCTATAACAGCTGCTTGTAAACTCACTGTCGTCCTTAAAACTACGTCCCCTAAGGTCTTTTTTTAAATTAGAAAACAAAGAAATCACAAGGAGCCATATCCAGACTATACGGTGATGTTCTAATTCTTGAAAGCCGCATTCGCGAATGGCAGCTTGTGAAATGGCGACAGTATGGACGGGAGCATTGTCGTGCAATAATCGCACACCTTTTGTCAATTTTCCAAGACGTTTTGCACGACTACTGACTCCCTTTTCGATAGAGGATCGTAAAACAGAACCATTGTTTCATCTCCTGTGACAATGGACTCCAAAATCGGTTTTTGGCCGTCTCCACACATGTTAAAAACGACTGCGCACATTCGACTCGACATTCACGTTGGAGAGCAGAAAGAAGTCGCGGTACCCATCTAGCACTAATTTTATTCATACCCAAATGGTCGTGGAAAATTCGGCGAACACTTGTTCTGGAAATGTTTGTTATCACTGCTAATTCCTGCACTTTCAAACGGCGACCTTCTAGCACTAAATGTTCAATAATTGAAATTTGTTGAGGCGTTATCACTTCAATTGGTCGACCCGATCGATCAGCATCTGCCAGAGATTCTTGTCCAAAACTGAAACGTTTTGCCCACTTTTTTACAGTTGAATACGAAGGAGATGACCGTAACGCCGTCAAACGTTGTTTAATTAAATTTTTAACAAAAGAAGGGCATACGCCTTGCCCTTCTTTTGTTAAAAATTTAATGACCGCGCGGTACTCAATTTTCGTTACTTCACACATTTTCGTGCGCTAGTCACGTTGGTTGGCTGGTTACTAAAAACTACTAGGCTTCGAACCGTCATATTTATAGTGTACACCTCGCGTATGTGCATGCATGACGCGACGGAGTTTGAACACGTTTGAACCTGTATAAGCCTGTCAGGCCGAATATTTATGGCGCCTACCTCGTATATATGAGTTAGATACATGTATTATTTTGGATATACTTTCACAACAAACAAGTGAAGATTAACATTTTTTTAAAAAAAAAAATCCAATTTATTCTTTTACAACATTTCATACGTATATTGCTTCTATTTTAAAGATTATGAATAGTATTATACCTTGAAATATTGTACTCATAAATTAAAAACAAAAGCAAATTTAAAATTAGCAATATCCTTAAAAATAATGGACATACAAAAAAATATGCTTTTATTTTTAAACACTACACTATGTGCCCTTTACAAGTATGTGATTGGTTATGTGCATAGTAAGTAAAACAGTGAAACATTTCAGGCATTAAGGTTGTGCAGGGACTTTCTTTCAAAGGCTAAATTAATTTTTAACATAATATATTAATTATTTGCACTTTTTTAGGCATACATAATTCTTTCTTAAATGATTTATTGTATCATAAGTGATCTAATTATATGTTAATAATTTAAAAAATTAATATATGACGACACCTTTTATTTTATTTCAATTGGTAGGCTGTCCCCTGTGTATGTCTCTGATTGATGTTTTTCAGCTCCAAGGTTATCCCATCCTATTCCTTGGCTACACTGCGCTGACGAGAACCAAGTAGTTCGAAACACATGTCCGCAGTTGCATTTTCAGCGGAGTTACCCCATTAAATTCTGTAGAAGTACAAGTACACGTGTTTCGAACTACTTGGTTCTCGTCAGCGCAGTGTAGCCAAGGAATAGGATGGGATAACCTTAGAGCTGAAAAACATCAATCAGAGACATACACAGGGGACAGCCTACCAATTGAGGCTTCAGCTAGAGTGTCCTTGATATTGAGGATGTATCTAACGTCGCCGCGATGTAGACATTGTCCACCTGCGCGCCATCTGAACCCACAGGATAAAAATAATGAAAAGAAATATTGCGGATCATAGAATAATCAAGTACAGAATTTAATGGGGTAACTCCGCTGAAAATGCAACTACGGACACGTGTTTCAAACTACTTGGTTATCGTCAGCGCAGTGTAGCCAAGGAATAGGATGGGATAACCTTGGAGCTGAAAAACATCAATCAGAGACATACACAGGGGAAACCTACCAATTGAAGCTTCAGCTAGAGTGTCCTCGATATTGAGGATGAATCTAACGTGGCCGCGAGGTAGACATTGTCCACCTGCGCGCCATCTGAACCCACAGGATAAAAATAAAGAAAAGAAATATTGCGGATCATAGAATAATCAAGTACAGAATTGGGATAACCTTGGAGCTGAAAAACATTCCTTGGCTACACTACACATCTTAACACATACATAGTTGCGTCGTTTATTCTTTGTGTATTTCTATCAAAAGTTACATGTCTTAGGTAAACCTAAACCTTTTGATGGGACTGCATAAGTAATATCGTTTGTCCTATGCTTATTTGCTTACATTTTCATTTATACATGACTGATTTTACATTCTATATATATTATGCCGATATACGAAATACAAAAAGAAGGATATTGGGCCAAGTTCGCTATAGAGCAACCGTAGACACGTGTCTCAGATAGTTGGTAGCTGCAAAAGGTAGTTGGTTATCCTGATGGTCTTCCGTTTATTGCGTCTATCTCCAAGGATATCCCACCTGTTCCCTGGCTGCACAGTACTGACAAAGATTATCTTGCTGTTCAGCGTAATTTGTCCAACATGCTTCTTTATATATACAGGGTGGGGCACCTCATTTCCGTCGGTTTATATACGAAAAGCGGTAATATTTTTTATTTTTATTTTTATTAAAGGTTGTGTAGGTTCATTAGGGGCACGTTTTAAAATTATTTTGAAATATACAGAGTGATCCAAAAAAATTTGGCACACCAAAGTTATGAAAATTTAAATGGAACACCCTGTATATTATGGGATATTTTGATGCTATAGGCTAAATTAAGGCCACTTACTGTTATATTCCCTATTCCTAACTCAACCTTTTTTCGAGATATTTCACTATTTTTGAAAATGTAGATCAAAATTTCAGAGACATTGCTGTCTTCCATATTTGAGCGAATTATTTTAAATTGTATTTATAGTTTACTCGAAGCATTAGACTATAAGATAAGCTAAAGTTGATATATAAAAATTATACAGGGTGTTTAAAAACTACATTTGTGTTTTGACTAACATTAAATGCAAATAACTTTCATATTTTAAATGGAACACCCTGTTCCATTTAAAATATGAAATATTTAGATTCTAATTTTAATTGTTTTTAAAACTGTATTAGGGTTTCCTATACCTATCTCTTATAGTTTTTTTGGTAATTTAGGATTTTCAGTTTCAAGCACTAATTTCTTGCAAAATATTTTTCAAAATGCTAATATTTATTAACCTATCGGGTTGATTGGTTTTGTTTCACATTAATTAAAAGGCGTCATAACTAGGTAAATAAGAAATACATACTTTATTAAACAAACAACAAACTTAAATTTTAAAGAAAACTAATGTTTTAACAAATGCTCGAAATGATATCCATCTGTTTCAATGCATAATCGAATTCTCTCTTGAAAGGACTGTTTATGTTTAACTCTTGTTAAAATATTTGGTGTTCTAGAACGAAACGCTATTCTTATTCGTTCTCTCATATCGTCGGGTGTGGTTGGTGGCGTATCATAAATGATATTTTGGACATATCCCCATAAGAAGAAATCGGGACTCGTTAAGTCTGGGGACCTTGCTGGCCAATTCTGTGGACCGCCGCTTCCTATCCACCTATTGGGATATTGCCTATCCAATTCATTTCTTACATATACTTGAAAATGCGCTGGCGCACCGTCTAGTTATAACCACATCCATTGACGAATTTTAAGTGGTATATTTTCCAAAAGTACAGGCAAATTGTCTCTTAAAAATCGAAGAAACATGGCGCCGTTTAAGTGACCATCAAAAAAGAACAGACTTGCGTTCCAATTATTCTACCCCATACATTGACACACCATCTGTGTTGCCTATCAATAGTTCTAAAAAATGGGGTTTTCGTCACTGTATTAATGAAAATTATGTTTATTAACTAATCCGCTATTGTGGAATGATGACTCATCCGAAAAAAGTACAAAATCGAAGAAATTATCATCTTCACTAA
Organism: Amphimallon solstitiale; assembly: GCA_963170755.1. Taxonomy (NCBI): domain Eukaryota; kingdom Metazoa; phylum Arthropoda; class Insecta; order Coleoptera; family Scarabaeidae; genus Amphimallon; species Amphimallon solstitiale. The sequence continues at coordinate 124,365,478 of OY720678.1, read as the reverse complement.
ACTTTTCTAAAACCCATAAACAAAATAGGAGTCGTCTATCGTAATCTACTTCCAAAAGTTCTTGGTGTAATTGAATACGATACGGGAAGAAGTTGTGCCTTTTTATAATTCTTCTGCTTATTCCACTGGCTTCACATATTTTTCGCTGACTTGTATGCGGATTTTCTGGCAGAGATCCGATAACAACAAAATCATTTTCTTCATTTCCCGTAATTGGTCTTTGCCGTTCTGGTTTCTGATAACGCACACTTCCTGTTATTCGGAAAACTTGCAATAAATTTTCTAATGACCGCCTGTCAGGATGACGCCTGTTAGGATATTTTTGAGCATAAACTCTTGATGCTAGCAAGCAATTTTCGCCACACTCTCCGATTTCTAAAATCATATCCACCTTTTCGTTTTCAGAGTAGGTTCTCATTTTAAATAATTAAAATTATTTAAACGACGTCGAAAAGCGTTGATGTCTTAACTAATATGTACTGTCACTGTCAAATAATTTATCTGTTTGAAGTATTAATAACAGCGGCAAAGCCTACTTTTGGAAAAAATTGCAAGAAATTAGTGTTTGACACTGAAAATCCTAAATTAGCAAAAAACTATAAGAGATAGGTATAGGAAACCCTAATACAGTTTTAAAAACAATTGAAATTAGAATCTAAATATGGCAATAAATACAGGATGTTCCATTTAAAATATTAAAGTTATTTGCATTTAATGTTAGTCAAAACACAAATGTAGTTTTTAAACACCCTGTATAATTTTTAGATATCAACTTTAGCTTATCTTAGAGTCTAAAGCTTTGAGTATACATTAAATACAATTTAAAATAATTCGCTCAAATATGGAAGACAGCAATGTCCCTGAAATTTTGATCTACATTTTCAAAAATAGTGAAATATCTCGAAAAGAGGTTGAGTTAGGTATAGGGAATATAACAGTAAATGGCCTTAATTTAGCCTATAACATCAAAATATTCCATAATATACAGGGTGTTCCGTTTAAATTTTCATAACTTTGGTGTGCCAATTTTTTTTGGATCACTCTGTATATTTCAAAATAATTTTAAAACGTGCCCCTAATGAACCTACACAACCTTCAATAAAAATAAAAATAAAACATATTACCGCTTTTCGTATATAAACCGACGGGAATGAGGTGCCCCACCCTGTATATGCAAAATTTAATTGTATAAAATATATGTGCGTTTGTTGCGGATGCTCATTTATTTTTTTGTATGTACATGCATGTTTTTTATTTAACGGAAAAAAATCCCTTCAAATGAGTAGAAACAAAGTAATACTATTGAACATTAATATTTCTAGATCACTCTCATAATTTTCTAAATCTTTTGTAAAATATATGCTTACCTTATGGACAGGACACTCACAAAAACAAGCGGAACTGCGGTGTTTGGCTTCCGTATTTTTCTGAGTTTCATATTCCTTCTCTGGTTTTCCGTCGTCCAACTAATTGGCCCTTTGACCTTTCTCTTCATCTTTTGATAACTTTGTACATAATTATCATTAGTTTTTATTTGTTATTTTTTCAAATCGCATTAAATGGCACTAGCTCAAAACCACAAGCACAATACTTAAATGCATCTTTACTATTTTTTTAAATATGCATCTGTGCGGAATAAAAACAAATAAAACACTTATTGATTTGTTATATAACTAAGAATAGCAGTATTCGTAATATAGATATAAGGATTAATTTCTTCACCTTGACCTTGACATTTTTGCAATTGTCTAACTGATCCCAGTCTTTGACATTTAGCCAATTATCTGTTCAAAATATATTACAATTTCACGTAGGTTAATAAGACGTACAGCATCGAATTTAACTTGATGAAAAGGTACTCTGATCACCAAAGGTTGATAATAATGATGGTGGTGTAATAATGACTTATCGCCGTCTGGTATAGTCTTAAAAATAATTATTGTCTTTTATAGTTTTTTAGCATGTGATTACTGGAAAATTAATTTAAATGCATCGTCACGTACAGTTTTATCACATTATTACAGGATTCTTTTTACAAATTTTATAATTTTGAGACCTAAGCAATATCATTAATGTGAATTTATTATTATAATATTGCTCAATAATAATACAATAATAAAACCATAGAAATCAAGAAACATAATCACTGTTGATACGTGAAAAAGAAGTATTATATATATACAGAGTGGTTGGATTTTCATTGTACACTCAATATTTTCATTGAGAGTATAATATTAAAAAAAAAACAAAATGTGTCTGATACTATTTTTTGCCCTCTTTCTAATCCTGTGAAATAGGATAATGTCGTTTGAAAAACAAAAGATAATCTAATTTATTTTTAAATTGAACACCCTGTATATTATTGGATATTTTGATAGCTTATTCAATTCTGAATATAATATCATTTATTTTTTTTCGTTGGGCAATGAATAACGCCATAATAACAAAAAATAAAAAAACACATTATGTATTGGTTAAAAAAAAACAATGGAAAAAAAATAACACAAAAAAGCAAATATCCTATTGAAGAAATTGTTTAAAATGGCCACCATTTTGGTTGATACATATCTGAGCTCGGTGCAATAAATTATTTTTGGATTTTCTTAACATATCCGGGGTAATTTCCTGTGCTGCCAATTGTATTTTATTTTTCAGTTCTTCTAGGGTATTCGACAGAGTGCAATATACCTTATTTTTTATAAATCCCCAGACAAAAAAATCTAATATTGAGAGGTCAGGTGATCTCGGAGGCCGTAAATGTGGCCCTTTATTCCCAATCCACCTATTTTCAAATTCTAATTGTAGAAAATCCGTCACTGATTGTGCATTATGCGGTGGTGCGCCGTCATGTTGGAACCACATTTGTGTCCGGATAGCTAAAGGCAGATTGTCTAAATATTCTTGAAATTCAGTTTCAAGAAAGTTTAAATATCGATTTTGAGTAAGTGTGCCGTTATAAAAATAGGGTCCTATTAACTGATCCTCTATCACACCTATCCAGACATTTGTAGAAAAACGTATTTGGCATCGAGTTTGCTGAATCCTACGAGGATTCACGTCATCCCAAAAATGACAATTGTGTTTATTAAACACACCATTCCTATGGAAATTTGCCTCGTCCGTCCATAAAATGTGTGACAAGTACTGCCTTCCAGCATTTAATACCCAATTACAAAAATTCATTCGTTTTTGCAGATCAAGCGGTTGTGAATTTTGCACTAAACGAATTTTATAGGGTTTCATTTTGTGTTTTTTAAGGACTTTCATGATTTTATACCTGTTGATGCCAAGCTCATGTACAGCAATTCTAGTTGAAGAAGTGGGGTATGCTCTAAAATACGCCAAAATATTTACTTCATCATCTCCTTCTGCATCGTTTTGATTTATTTCTATTTGTTACATTTCTTATTTTTTTAAAACTTCTGTACCTCAGTAATGAAGTGTGTAAATTTAGAAATGTATTCCAATGCTGTTGCCTTCGATCAGGGTATTGATTAACATACATACTTGTAGCTTGACGGCAGTTATCATTTGATAAATAAAAGCATCGTAACATATCTGCTTTCTCTGCATTAGTCAATTCCATTTTTAATAAATAATCTAGAGAAACTATCACTAATGATTCACTAATCACTAAACTGTGTCACCTCATCAACTGGTATGCGAACTGACATATAAATAATATTTTGTTTCTTATCCGGCCATATTTTCAAAGCATACTTTTTATTTTTTATTTTTTGTTATTATGGCGTTATTCATTACCCAACGAAAAAGAAAATAAATGATATTATATTCAGAATTGAATAAGCTATCAAAATATACAATAATATACAGGGTGTTCAATTAAAAAAAATTACATTACCTTTTGTTTTTCAAACGACATTATCCTATTTCACAGGTTAGAAAGAGGGCAAAAATAGTATCAGACACGTTTTGATTTTTTTTAAATATGATACTCTCAATGAAAATATTGAGTGTACAATGAAAATCCAACCACTCTGAATATATATAAAAAAAAAAATACGTGCCAAAAAGCAAAGACTAATCTTGTTTCAAAAATTTTCAAATAAGAAATTTGACTAACCTAATTAAAGATTTTACTACGCTTCATATAGAATTAGGCCTTATAAAGCATGACCAAAAGATGGAGAATGTTCTAATTATCTTTATATACAATTTGCCTGCAGCATCAGAAAACTGATAAAAGATTGAGATCTAAATGAAAACAAACGGGGGGAAAAGCTTGGAAGTCTTTGAAATCAGCTTCCTTGGAAACAAAAAAGTTATTATATGGATTTGAAACGTTTTTCATAAAATCATGACTAAAGCTAGAATATTAGGGAAAGACGCGAGGGGGGGGGGGGCACGAATGAAACAAAAAATACCTTATTGCCAAAATCTCTAACAACACTGGACTCAAAACGAACTAAATGGTTTTATAATAGTTGAAGTTTTTCCTACACTACAGACTTTTCTATTTTGTATATCTGCAAAGTAATATGTAATATTTAATTGTTGAAGAAAGAGTTGAAATATTTCACAGTATCCCCATGGTTGGGGTAAAGTAAAACACAGTAAGGGTTACAGTAAAACCTAACATCACCAAAACACAAACAAAAATTATATCTCACAGGCACAAAATATTTGACAGGCGTTTACCAACAAATAGAAACTTATGCAACTTATATTACTCGCGGGACAGGTAGATGCAAGGGGGTGTGAGTAAGTGGAGCTACACGATATTCGGTTTCCATCACAGCGCTTCGGTTTTATTCATAGATAAAGGAATACTATAGATGGGAAACATAATGTATAAAGAATGAGTACTTACGGAACTGTTGATTTTGTTGATGTTTTATAATAAGGCAATTTTCGCTTGTCCATAACTGTTATATTATTAAACACTCGAGTATTATAGGTATATATGACATTTAAATGCCAGTGACAGTTTGTAATTAAACTGTCACTCGCATTTAAGTCTGCAATAGCCGACCGATTCCGATAGATTTTCCTGTTCGCTAGGACCGGTAGAGATGCCGTAAAGTGGGGATAGACGACGCGAAAAATCTCGTGTAAAATGTGTGTGACAATGTTTACTATTTAATGTTTTTTATCTTCAAAAATAATTACATAAATTTTATTTTTTATCGTACATCAAATGTGCAGCTGGCGCGTAGAGGTCGTTTTTTTTTCTTTTGTGTATCAGCCTTAGTTAGTAGACATTAATCAAATTCTTGCATTTTTGTGGTTATTTCTAAAACTCATAACTTTTTTAAGAAAATAAATTAGTACAAAAGCTGACCTTGACATTATGTATGCCTTTTGCATCACTAACCTAAATTTGAGATTCTAAAATTACAAAATAAGTTTAAAAAACGCGAAACGGCGATGCCTTAGTTTTCGATAGGTAAACGCCTCTCTTAAAGTAAAACAACCTAAATATTACATTACTTCAAACGAACTATAAATAGGTAATTCATTAATGTAAAAAATCGGGATCAGCGACATTATCATCCTGTCAAATGATATCTCGACGTAATTTTCGCATTTGTAAAAAGGCTCATCGCTGTTCTTATTGCACCTGCCACAGATCCAGTATTTGCGGAGTGCTCAACAAATCCATTCTGATCCCTTCCAATTCTTCTACGCAACATTACACACTGCGCATAAATCATTTCGTCCTTTTGCTCTTGTAAGTTTTTGCTTCTTAATTCTAGAAGTACCGGGTTGTGGATCCACTTCAGTGTTTTCTTCATCATTTCTGTTTTTGGGGAACATTTTTCTTGTAGGTTTCTTTAGTTCTTTTGTTTTCTTTCGCTTGGCAATTAAGTCTTTTTCGGGAATTTTAGATGCAATAATATCGTACCTTTACCTTTTATGCGAACTTTCCCGGTGTCTTTTCGCTTCTATGCTTTTGGATAGTCTTTAAATATTTCAGGGCTCAATTCTCTGAGTGTGCTGGTGTTTCTCCAGCAGAGATTATGCATTAGTCAGTTATTAACTCCTGCGTTGCAATATGTTTTGAAAGGTTTGAAGATTCCAACATCAAGATGTTGCAGTTTATTAGGCTAGGGTGGTGGAAAGGTCCAAATTTAACTCTGTTTTTTTTTGTAAGATCAAGTGATAAAGTGATAAATAATTCCCATGGTTGCCACATAATAGAAGAGTAGTGGCTTCTTTTGAGCTTTTATAAAAGCTCAAAAGAAGCCATACTACTATGGCGAATAAAAGGCTGTAAAGCTTTTACAAATATTTCTAATGTTATACATCATGATGAGTTTGCTGATCCGGGTGTTCCTGGTATGGCTCCCTTTAACATGCTGCTTGAAATGAACCCTTGGAAAAACCATTTCTGGTGGGATTGAATGGCACATGCACCCACGATGCAACATGTAGTAACCAGTGTCCCTTTTTTCTGCACTAGTGCACTTGTTAACCTGTTTTGTTCCTTGCTGTTTCATCTAAGTTAATTATCCTAGTTCTATCGGTAAATTCCAGATGGAATACATCCTTCAGGGGTTCGTACTCAACACTGGGTTTCTTTTCATAAATTCCTTGAAGGTGTCAGTACAAATATTTTTTCGATTTTCTATTTTATATGGCATTTAATATTATTGATTGTTACCATTTCACATGCCAAAGTTCTAAACACCTCAGCGTTGAGTCCATATAACAACTTCCAGCAGTTTCAGAGATAATTGCTCAAACTATCTTTTTGTTCCACCACAAACACCTTTCTGCATTCATAGTTCGGACACATTTTTTTACTGTACCTTCAGCCTCTGTTGCATTTCTCTGTTTGCTGGCTTATCCAAACAACGTAGAATATTTTACGCCTGTTCAAGATGCAGCACCTTTTTGACTTGCACCTTATTCGATTAATGTCACAGCACTGTTCATATCATCGTCACTGAACGATCCAATTTGCGTTTTGCGTTTATAATACCGTACCTTTGTTTCACCTATGGCAATTATTATTTCATTATACCCCAACCCACATACTAACATATTTGAGGTTATTTTTTCGCATGTAAGATTCAAGGTGGTAAAAACAAGTCATTATAATAAGAGTTTATATGAATAAATAAAATTTGGGATACGATTGTATAATAGATTTTACGGCGCATTGCCTTACTCACCAAAAATTTACTTTTACACTTTGAAATGACAACTTTAATTTACTCGAGATTTCTAGACTGCGGCGTACTTCAAATACAGGAACCATTGGATACTGGTATTAGTGTTATCTCGGAGATGGCAGCTCCGTCGAATAGTATTCTTTCAAAAGTTATTTAGATTGTTTTATTGTGCCCCATGTTCCACTGTACCCTCCCCCTGTTCTTTTATGAATAAAGTATGCATTCCTGAGTGATAAATCAAACGCTGGAACATTACAAAATTAGAGGTAATGCTCTTGCTTGGTCAGTAGTTATTTATTAAACAGAATAGCAAAGGGTTATGCTCAGTAGAGATGGTTAAACAGTGCTTTCTAAAACTGAAACTATAAACCAAGGAGTACCACAAGGGAGCATCTTAGGACCTCTGCTGTTCTCAATTTAGTTCAATGACATCTACTCCCAAAACTGTGCTAACAATTCAAATTCTTTTATAATTAAGTATGTAGACGTTGCATCCCTTTTGGACGTAGATGCTGATTTTTTTAATCACTTGGAAATTACAGAGGGTTCTTCAATGAAAAAAATCGCTTGCTCGGGGTTTTGTAGTAGAATTTCCTAAATGGAAAAAACACATAAACAGATTTTACACAAAACTATGCCGTTTTTGCTATAGTATCCTTCTAATGAGAGACATTGTCAGTGAACATGCACATTGTGCCGCCTACTATAGCAGCTGCGGGTCATATTACGATTTGACATCGTAGAGAAGTAGATCAGCGTGTAAGATATTTATAATTCAAAATGGAAGCGTATGTACTATGTACAAATTGAACTTTAATCAGTTATGCAGAGGCGACTTAAAAATAATAACCTTTTGTCACAGTCTTTGCTATTTATTTTTACAAAGCAGGGGAGGTTAACTCTACGTAATTGCATGTAATATATGTGTCTGAATCAAAGTATAGTTACTATGGTTGAAAACCTGCCTTGTGCGTGTTATTTAAACAAGAGTGCATATATTATTTTGCTTCAGTGTTAATGTAAAATTTATAGCCAACGGCGCACAGTGTTCAAAATCGACAAAAACTTGATCGTAATTAAAAAAGTTTAAATTTTTTTATAACGCTCTAGCTTATGTATTTGTTTGTACGCGTCATCATACAACTCTTCACCAAGAATTGCTGTTTTATTTTTGTCAGAACCCGATATATTAATTATCAAAAAAATTTAGCAAATTATCAATATTTCTTTAAGGTATATTTTATTACCCGAAACGTAAGTTGTGTTTGTTATTACCTGAGCCAGGTGTCTTGGTCCATTTAAAAGTAATTATTACAGGTGAAAATACTTACTTTAAGGATTCAAATGGCATCATTACTTTCTAGGAAGCTGTTTTTATTTCTCTCTGATGAGACGCATAAGATAGTTAATTGCTGTATATGTTCTAAACCGTTTAAAATTGATTGTGTAAAGATAACATCATCGGAGGCTCGCAAAATTCATTTGAAGACTGGTCTTGCCTGGACTTGCAATGATTGCGTTAGATTTGGAAATGATCTCAATAGCCTTAAATCTGTTTTATCTGCACTTCAGGAAGAAATTAAAATTCTTAAGCAGACCGTAATGCAGCCAAGCTGTCCGCCTTCCATCTCTCTTCTAGATACGGAGAAAATAATCCAGAAGATCTCTGATCGTGAGCAGCGCAAGAGTAGTATCATGATCTTTGGTTCCGTTGTGAGTGGGTGCAGTACGAACAACGAGCAGATTGCTTTGGATACGGAATTGGTAAAGACCCTATGCTCAGTTGTGCAGATTGTGGATAATGGTTCCAGGTAAATTTGATCGTACAAAATTTGGCAATCGTCGACCTATTAAGGTGTCATTCTCGCCGAGTGCTTATGTGTCTATAATTTTGAAAAACATACCTAAAATTAAGTCCAACCCAAAGTTTACTAACCTCTCAGTTTATCCTGATCGTACTCCAATGCAGCTACAAATATATAAAGACTCCAAAACTGAGTTGGAAAATCGTTTGGGGAGTGGTGAGGGCAACCTGCGAATCAAATACATTAAGGGTTTACCGACAATAGTTTCTTCTTTAATGTAACTGCTTCCAACGGTTCCATAAATCCCATTGGTATCTATTATCAGAATGCGCGTGGAATAAGATCCAAAACTCATGACTTTTTCGGAAGTGCTTGTGAGTGTGTATATGATATTATTGTAATTACTGAAAGCTGGCTTAATGACTCAGTTTTGAATTCTGAATTTGTTCCTCCCTGCTACAATGTTGTTAGAAGCGATAGAAACTTCGACTTGATTGGGCGATCCACTTGTGGTGGCGTCTTTGTGGCTCTCTCGATCTCAATCAATTTTGAAATTATTGATACAAGTACAGTATCTACTATTGTTCTGTCTGTTGATTTATACCCTGTCTCAGAATAAGAAGGAGTGATTCAAATATCCCGCCAAAACATGGAACACATAGCTTAAAATTTAGTAGACAATTCGATATGACATCATGACAATTGAGGTTAAAAGAACTGTATTAACATTTAATTCTAACCAAGGATTTAGCTGTTTTGTGTTTCATCTACTACTTTCGTTAAAATAGATGGATGTGCCGCTTTTCATTCTACAAGTCGAAGCAGCAATACGAGCGCACGGCAATTAGAAACAGGAGAGTAAAGTTATAAACACAAGTAGGTGCATACATCTATAATTTGATGAATACAAATCTCATAACATTCATATCTGTTCATTCTAGTTTTACAAAAAAAAAATAGAAGAATCTTTGGATAAAGATATAGGCGCAATTCACAAATGAAAGCATAGACTTTGTTCTGAGCATTTTGAGGAGGATTGCCGTTATAAATATATAATTACTGCATATTTGAGTGAATGTGCTATATCAACATGAAAATTCTGAATCAAGTCTATTTATTATTAAATATTTGTATCAGAGAGCAAGAATGAATCAAACCTTTTATCTTTTATCAAAATGTCCTTAAGAACTTGCAGAAAAGGTTTTGCTTATTAGTTTCTATTTTAAATATCAATAAAGAACTTATACAGATAAATCATTCGTATTACTGCTACAAATCTTGAGGAGGTAAATTCAAGCAACTAGTCTTGGAAATGTGAATCTTACATACAACAGTAATAAATAGACAAAGTTGTTTACACGAACTGCAATAGTTATTTACGAACCAAGTGCGGGAAGACTATTTTCTCGCATGAGCGCACACTTTTAATTGCGCGAATGCGTGGAAGATGTCTTCACGCAAGTGGTTTGTACAATATTTTTTGTACGAACATTAAATTAAAAAAATATTATTGATTAATGTCATTGGTATCATACCTAACCTTGGTATCATACCTAACCTAAGATAGATAGTAATTAATTTAAGCATTTCATGTATGTAACTGTTGCTCACCTTTCCCTAAAATTAAGTTATTATATTCTTACACATGGCAAACATGAGGTATTTATTCTTATATTTATAAATTTACTATAAATTACATTACATTTATTGCGTTTTTTTATTCTTACACATGGCAAACATGAGGTATTTATTCTTATATTTATAAATTTACTATAAATTACATTACATTTATTGCGTTTTTTGGTTTAAATACAAACAATTCCAAACTCCAATATGAATGTCGATGTGGTTCAAATAGATGGCGCTTGAATCTTGCTTAGGATGTCGCTTAAAATATCGTCAAATAGATGGCGCCACAATTTTTGTGGAAGAATTTTTATTATTATTACTCCTATTTCCCCAACTTTTAGTGAAGAATAGTTGAGGGAAGTAGTATTTTATAGACTAAATTTTATTACTAGCAAGTTAGATTTTTTTTAAATGTCCCAAAGTGCCAGTGTTTTTTTTTAATTTTTACAGTCGCCTCAACAGGGAAAACGTATTTCCCAGTCGAGCTACACATGCGCCAAATATCACTTTACAGGCGGTGAGTACAAAAAGATAATTACATATACCTACACATTACTAGTTATTATTCCCTATTAAAATTTATTTATTATAAAAATATATAAAGTATAACAAATATTTATTTCCAATATGTAGTAGAATATTGGAAATTAATAATAATTTAGAGTTCACATCATTTTAAAAAGATTAAAAATTTACATGGTCGGCACAAATACTTATTGTAACATTTGTAATTGCTACTGTCAAAAGTTCTCATATAAGTGATATTCTGAAAGTGGATTTTTTCGAAGCAACTTCATGTTATACTGGGGTGTCTCTAAAAGGTGCGGAAAAAACGCTACCACACATTTCTGAGGGCAAAATATGACGATCTAACCCAACTTACCTCAGTCCAAAAGTGGATGCTTTCGGAGATACAGAGTGTCAAAAGTTCAATTTGGTTTTAATTTTTTATAAATAATTTCTGTAATAATTGGTATATTGTCACAATATTTGGGTAGGGGGGGGGGTTTCGTGGGGTAAAAAATTTAAATCTGCTCTCATTTTCATTGCAAAATGTAGAGGGCGCCACCTGCGGCATATTGTATCCATTTAAAACGTAATAACTTTTTTGAGACACACTGTATTTAACTTTTAAATAAAAATTCTTATTCTCCAATGTTTTTTACCTAGAAAAGGTATACCTGGTAGGAATTTATTGGAGCAGGCGTTTATGAGTAATCTGGATATAAAAAATTCATTCCGTATATGGACACATATGCTTCTGTAATTTGCGTGTTATTCTTGTGGCAATTCAATGCAATGATGCATCCACTTTTGGACTGAGGTAAGTTGGGTTAGATCGCCCTCAGAAATGTGTGGTAGCGTTTTTTCCGCACCTTTTAGAGACAGCCTGTATATCAATTCAGATTCTATATGAAGTATTCTCAATTGCCTATCTTTATCAGTATGGCTATTTAATCCTACAGGTTTTCGACAAAGGTTGTCGTGCACTCATTATACTTGTGGCAATCCAAACTTTTTCCCATATTCTCCACCAGATATTTTCACCTCTTTCTATTAGTACAGGTTTCTTTACGTTTGACATATCTGAAATATAACATGTATATGAACATGTGGTAATATAATTAGTACTTAATTAACACTTACTTGAAATTAATGAGCCAATTCCAGAATATGTGTGAGTTGTCCAGTTCATTTATGGTATGAACTCATCTATAGTTATTTTTGCAATGATATTAATTGTTGAATGTTTGATTTTTGCACTGACGTACAGTATTTTTGACAGATTCATCAAATTCAAAGTTTCAAATGCATGATCACTTGTTCCTTAGGTCTTAAGCCGTCTGATCAACGCATGCTCATATTGTACATAAAAGTACGGATTTTATTTAATAACACAATAAAGTATAATAAACCAAAGTAAAAATGTAAGAGACTAGGTTATGGCTTGGCTATAAACATAAAATGACGTTTTGTCAAACTTATTTTCCCATGTTAAACTTGCCTACGCAAGAACCAATGAAATACTTTAAAAATATACGCCATTTTGGCGCGATATTTGAATCACTCCTTCTTATTCTGAGACAAGGTATAGCGATTTGTAAGTGTAATGTTCCTTCTACAGTTTTCTATATTGCAGCCATATACATACCCTCTTATATTTCTCAAGATGACTTTGAAGTGTTATTACTTGATAAACACGTACTTTTCATGGCTGACTTCAATCTTCCTGCGCTTTCTTACAATCCTGCTTCGTGTTCCAAATGTGGTTCTGCGTATCTCTTATGGTTTTCGAGATCTCCATACAAATAATGAAAAAAAACTCACCCTGTATATAATTGCACTACATGATTACAGTAAGGACATGAATATAGAGTTCACTTCCAAAAATTATTTGGCGCTCAGGTGTTCATGAATTTTATACCTATAATTATGCAAAAAATGATAAACGTAAAAAATCCCACATACTTAATTATTAATAGCTATGAATAACGTTTTTAAAATGCCAAATTGATACAAATTTCAAATTGTTGGCATTTTTACTTTTTATTCTTCACTACACACAATTGCTTTTATTGCAATCCAAAAAAGGATATTTATATATTACATGTGGAAACAAAGCATTTATAATTCTATTTATATGTAGACATATTTGTACGTGGGTTGTGCTAGATTTGTTCCACCCACCATGAAAGATGTACAGATAGAGTCACGAAAAGATTGACAACCTGACATATTTGAAGCATCATATATTGTGTTGCTACTTTTCTCCATAATTTAGGATAGAAAAGTTTATAAAATTATGAAACTAGATAATACGTGTTTACAAGGATATATATAATATATTATTATATTTTTACATTAAATATATAGAAGATAAATTATAATTTCTTCCTGTCTAACATGGTGGCTGACCGTAGTTGTAGGTTTTTAAATGAAACATCTTGTATATTATTAAAATTTTTTTCTTAGTCGAAAAGTTATAAGATGGTATGGGTATAAATTTAAAGTTTCCGATTTATTAACATTTATCTGAAAAATTCAATGCTTTTATTTATAAAACTATATTTCTCGGTGTTTTTCATAATGTAAGGTTCTAATACAAACATATGTTTTTTTTCGAATTAATAATTGCATGTGCAGAAAATTGGATTAAAATTACATGACAAATTTTTGTTTGAAAGTTAATTTTCCCAAATGGGATATACTAAATTTTACGGCAAAAAAGTCAACACGTTATTACTTTAAAAGTGACTATTACTAAGCTATTGTCATTTTTTGATAAATATTTGCCAACTTTATGTTTTTTATTTGAATGCGGTATTTTTGTATTGGAGGATTGTTAAAGAAATAATTTATTAGCCCAGAAAGTTATCCTGGTAGAAGATGTCCCAGAACAGATGCCCTTAGAAGAGGAATGGATACTCTTATTACTACAGTATTATTGCTTATTCAAAACCACGAAAATCTAAATAGGTATGTGATAAATAATAAAAATTAATTACGGATTCTTATGGCAACAACAGAAAATCTACATGTCAGTATCTGTGAAATAAGTTGTTCGATAAAATAAATGTATATCCGTAATGAAAACATTTAAAAGTAAAAATTGAAATAAATTCAAATTGAGTTCAAAACAGTTTTATTTAATTCACAACAATTGTTTCACCCTACTAGGGCTTCATCAGGTGATGAATATTATAATATTCATCACCTGATGAAGCCCTAGTAGGGTGAAACAATTGTTGTGAATTAAATAAAACTGTTTTGAACTCAATTTGAATTTATTTCAATTTTTACTTGTAAATTATGGAGTTTCAACACGTATCTCCGTCTTCAATCAATTATTGAAAACATTTAAATATTGAGTTACGCACCCATCATTTTAAAGCTAGAAGAGGGGTCTGTCAACGGGTAATAACTAAAATTAACGCCCAGGCATTCGTAACGTGTTATTTACGGCTACATTTTAATAAGAGATCTTATTTTGTAAAGTGATCATGAGGAAGCATACAGATCGTGATGCGAAACTACCGAGTCCAGTGCAACCGCAGATAGGTGTGACAGATTCGTTAGTTCTCATCAGTACAATATAGCTAAGAAAGTGTATGTGAATTATATAATGTACGTAGTATAAAGTCTTATATTTAGTAACACCAATAATCAGAATTTAAGTTAACAGTGTTCACAAACAGTAATTTATTTGTACAACGCTTTACAGTTAAAGGACAAAGGTATTAAATGTACATACTTGTTATTTAGACAAAAATTAAAAAGAAAACATTATGCAATTAGCCATTGGTGCCGAAAATATCATCGTAGTGGAAGTTCGAAAAGCGACTCATCTTGACGAGCGGAGACCCCTGCAGTAAATTCGTTCTCGCGAAGGGAATTAGGAAAGTAGAAGAGCAACGAGAGGATAGTCTGGGAGTGAGAAAGTTTAGAGAGGAAAGTAGATCTGGGTAGTCCATCCATCCGTTGCACAGCTTTCTTATAAATCGCGCTCCATGGATATCGCGTCGGTGTTTCAAAGACTGAAGGCCATGAGTCTCCATTAGCAACGAGTAGTCAACACCTCGCGGAGGATAAGTCCCGGTAATCCTGAACGAGAAATATTTCAGAAATCGCCACTGAACCTTTTCAATTGAGAGCTGTAAGTAAATATATTGCGCAGACCACACTTGTGAAGCATACTCCATCTTACTGCCCACAAAACTAAAATATAACGTCTTCAAAACTAGTGGGTTGCTCAAGAACCTAGACGAACGCAAAATAAAACCCAAAGATCTTGAGGCAGATGCACAAACATGATTAATATGGTTGGAAAAACTTAATCTACTATCAAAAAGGACCCCAAAATCTCGGAAAACGTCTACCCTTTCTAACAGAACATCATCTATGAAGTAAGTAGAATTATGATGGCCTACTTTACGTGTAAATGATATAAAACAGCATTTACTTATATTTAAATGCAATTTGTACCTGGAGCACCAGTTTGACAAAGTATATAAGTCTTGCTGAAGACACGGATTTTATAGGATTGTAGATTTTGAGGTCATCGACATACGCAAGTACAGGGCACGACAAGGATCCAAGCAAATCGTTTAGAAATAAATTAAAAAGTAGTGGTCCTAGATTGTATCCTTGCGGAACACCGGAAGGGGACAGAACTCACGAGATCCGATACCATTGTAAAAAACATAATTGCATCTGCTTGTCAAATACGAGTGTAAAAGTTTAAGCAAAGACGCCCTAAATCCGAACGCAGAAAGCTTTTGAAGCAGTACACATCAAAAGCACGGCTGAAATCCGTATAAACTGCATCAATTTGACCTTGATTGTCTAATTCATGAATGATAGCTTGAGTTAGAGAAATATTTTCTGTTAGGCGTATTAGAAAAAAACGTTAGTCTGACTGTAGAGCAGTGCAACCTGTATTTTTTGCAGTTGGTCAAAAAATATATTTGCCGCAAAGTCCGTTGCCACATGTCGGAGAAAAAATTCGAAAAGGCAAAAATCTGCGGTTATTTTACAGGTGCGTCATAATAACCCGTAGCTCACAGAGCTTTATGAACTTGGTGTAAAACTACTGGGAGATATTGAAGTGAAAATAAATAAGAATTATTGTTATTGATAATTATTATTTTAAATGTAAATAAGCGTTTATCTAAACGATTTATTTGTTCAGATTGATACAGTTTCTGTTATCGCAGTTGTACATATATTACTATAGATATTTACGTACATTTAGGTTGATGACACGTGAATAAAACATTTTAAAAAGAAAATCAATCACTGAGTAAATCATGGCAATACATGTGTATTATTAATAGCCGGAAATATACATCAAGGGAAATTGTCTGTGTGCGGAAATACTGACTCGTGCCTTCTGACGGCCCCTGATGATGCCGCCACAGTATACTTTACTGTTGATGTGATGTTTGGAAGCTTCACAAATGTCGTTCTAGTCTTACTGCCTTATAGGATTACCAAGAAACCCTTCATTTACTTACAGCGACGACTCGTTCTGCATTAAATAAAAAAGAGGTTAATGTGTAAAAATAAACATGGAAAAATATAAAATATATTATGTACATGAATACATTTCTTAACTATTTTTGTAAGCTTCTGTACATACCTATAGTTAATACAAAAAAATAATTATTATATATAAGTATATATATAAAAACATTAAATTATTCGTAGTCAATATCTTAAAGAAATGTATAAAACGAAAATCATCTTGACGTAGTGACTCTTGATTGACAAGACATAGCAAACTACATTACAAAATGAGAAAATAGGAAAAGCAAAGACAAGCCAATTTGTAATTTCCATTTTCATTTTTACTCTACACATTTTCACATTATTGATTTCTATATCTGTCACTTTTGTGTCATTTTCGCATAGGCTAGCATTGTCTGCCATGTAGTGAAGCTGATTGTTATCTGCAATGAATTGTGGAACTATCGACAGAAGCTACGAACTGGCTTGGCTTTTCTTTTACTATCTTCTCATTTTGTAATTAGTTTGTTATGTCTTGTCAATCAAAAGTCACTACGTCAAGATTATTTTCATTTTATACATTTTGGCGCCTATTGGTCGAAATTCGACATTTTTATTTAACTAATTTAATGTATTTGTATCACATACTTTACATAAATTTTATCTTTCAGCACTTTTTCTCCATATGAGCTTTAACTATGCCAAATCTCATACTCCTCCGTGCGCGCAATATGCTTAAAAAGGGTATAAAGTTTTTTCTGCACGTATTAATATAATAATAAATAATAAAATGCACTCACTATTTTGAAACCACCAATAATAAACAGGCGAGAGTAAGTTAATTTACGTTGCTGATACACTATTTATTTTCTTTATACAACAGATGTATATTAAGCAATATACAGGGTGAGTCATTAGTAGCCACTTCCTCGATTGCTCTTATGTGTTTTAAATAAAAGAAAAAATAATTAGTGGAAGATCCATGGTTGCTTGTGGCGCATATTGTAAAAATACTTTAAGCTCTGATGAACTTCCGGTTTCACCGGAAATTATTTTTTTTAAATGCCTCAATCTATATATTTTTGGATTTTCTTGTACTGCCTTAAATTGTCTGTTAAAGTGATTTTTATTTTTCAAAATTGAACCAATAGTTTTTGAGTTATTAATATTTTTTGAAAATATTTGACCAAAACACGTGTTCAGAAAAAAATCATTTTCATATTGTTTTTAAAAGTATAAACATTAACTTTGGTGGTGCTTGTAGCCAAGAAAATTCTGTATTATTTGGTAAAGTTGCACTCGACAATACCTCAAAAAACCTTGTTTTTTCAAAGCCTACTTCCTGAAATTTTCACATACTTAAAATTTATTTTTTTTAAATGGAACACCCAGTATTTTATTAAGGCATTTTGTTCCTTTTTTTATTCTCTTTCATTTTTGTTAACAATATCCTATACCTATCTTTTGTAATTTCTGAGATAATCACTATAGGAGCAATTAGCGGTCAATTAAAGAACTACGAGCGCTGTTGTTCTATGCACCAAAATATTCGTTCAACCAATGGAATGGCGCCCGACTGCCTTAGTCAACTGTCAAACAAAGTAAATGTTAAATCCAACTACACCAAGAGTAATAATTTTACTGAATGAAGACCATCGCATTTAAATTTTATAATTCCGGCAATGTCTAGTTGCAGTATTTCACTTTTGACACTGTTGGTTAACATCGAAATAAAATAAACGTTATGTTTACTGACATATTTAAAGATGTCATCAAAAAGTTTGGAAAATCCGTCCGTAGATAGCGAAGATACTCTCCTCCATTAATATTTTCATCAAAGAAGTAAGGTCCAATTGCATATGTAACTACTGCGATTCTGAAAATTTCTTTTATCTAACCCTGTGTATGAATATGCTACGGGTGAATTTTATATTTTCTAATTATTCTGGATTCTCAAATTTGACTTACATCTAACTGACGACTAATTTTCGTAGTACTAGTATGGGGGTGTTGGATTACACTCACAAGTACCATAAACGTCTTACCCTCACCAGTTACTGCTTTTTCCGCTCTTTCTTTCATGTTCAATACTTTCTGTTCACTCAAACCGTCCACTTTATACTTTCGTAGGTTTCTGGTTTCGGTTGACTTCTACCAGGGATCGCTAGCAAAGAGTTTCTTTCAGATTCACCCATAACGTCAATGATATCTATTAACTTTTAATAAGAATAATCATGTGGATGATAACTAATAGCGATGCTTTTATAAGTTTGACATAATTGTATACCGACTTTCTTTAACAGTTGACTCAGGCAGTCAGCCGCATTCCAGCCTTTATTGGACGAATATTTGGGTGCTAATTGCGTCTATAGTGATTATCTCTAAAATTACAAAAGATGCCTCAATAAAATATTGGGTGTTCCATTTAAAAAAAATTAGTTTTTGGTATGTGAAGTTTTCAAGAAGTAGGCTTTGAAAAAACAAAGTTTTTTGAGGTATTGTCGAGTGCAACTTTACCAAATGGTGCAGAATTTTCTTGGCTGCAAGCACCACCAAAGTTAATGTTTTTACTTTTAAAAACAATGTGAAAATGTTTTTTTTCTGAACACGTGTTTTGGTCAAATATTATCAAAAAGAATTAATAACTCAAAAACTATTGGCTCAATTTTGAAAAAGAAAAAACAGTTGAAGAGACATTTTAAAGCAGTACAAGAAAATCCAAAAATATATAGGGTGAATCATTTTAGAAAATTAAATTCCGTGCATTTCCGGAAAACCGGAAGTGCGTCAGAGCTTTAAGTAATTTTACAATATGCGCCACAAGCAACCACAGACCCTCCCCTAATTGCTTTTTCTTTTATTTAAAAGACAAGAGAGCAATCGAAGAAGCGGCTACTAATGACTCACCCTGTATATGTATTTCACTAATATATAAGCACAAATATTTTTGAAATTTGATACTTTTGAACCTCACATTTGACACTTTTAAATGTCAATTGACATTTAAAAGTGTCAAATATATAGGTTTTATTATACAGGGTTGCTCATTAGTGCGTCAAAGTCCAATATAGGCGTTATTAAATAGTACTGAAGAAATTTATTTTATATAAAGTGGCAGAGTAACAAAAAACACACATTTTGAAAATAATTTGAATATTACAGGGTGATGCGTTAAAATGGCACACATTCGATTTTTTTTTAAATGAAACACCCTGTATATCTTTTGTTTTTCCTTATATACTTTAATTTGTGTTTTAATCGATATCTGGGGTTTCGGTTTTGGATGACGCATTGTTGAGATATTAACGAAAATTATAAAAAGAACGCTCGCGACAATGTTTACCATAATAATTCTATGCGGTAGTATTATGATTATCTAAGACAAAATTATTTAGTAAGTATGCAGCCAAGGGATGTGTTGAACCTACAAAATTATCAAACATTCATTTTATTATATAGGATGTTAGTTACGATGCAATCAATTTGGGTATCGTCAAAGAGCGTTTACTGTTTTTTTTCAAGTGGAACACCCCGTATATTATTAAATTTTTGGAATGATGCGTTAATTGCGTTTAATTTTTGTTAATAATGTCCTATACTCAAACCCAATAATTTCGGAGTTATTTTAAATTTTTCATTACAAGTAATGAAAAATGGGCTAATAAGTAATGTGTTTTATAAAATGATTGGGAATCTTGTACAACTGTTCCTGCTGTATTCTTCCACTTCTTCTTTAGGGGTATAAAAATTATTTCTTTTTCTCTTCAAAACTGTCGACGACTTGATTTCTAAGACGTGAACCCGTCACAGGCAGAAATTAACTTTAAAACATAACTTCTGACCTGTGGCTTGGCTCGACTTAAAAAACCACAATCAACTGGTTGTTATTCTTCATCAGACCTACACAAACTCTTCAAATCAAAACATAATGATGTCCTCGCACAATCTCCAGGTAGTAGGTGGACGTTTCCATAAGTTATTAAATTCTGAATAGCTATGGCAACATAAAATATGTCTGCGTTTGGACGATATGTTTAAGCTTCGCCAAGTTGGCCATCTACTTACGTATGAGGCCAAAGGTTTGTGTGGTGCCCTCGGTGAAGCTTAAGAGGGATCTCTACTCCCAGCAGCTGAGGCCACTGTAGACAGTTTGATTTACCCATAAAATTAACCGTAAATATTAATCAATTTTTAAATGAAAGACAATTCGAATATCTATGTACGTCTAGTAATATTTTTTCAAAAAATATTTTAGAAATTGTCATAATTAGTAGCAGAAGTAGGTCAATATTTGACATTTTGTCGAATTTATTTTGAAATAAATAAAAAGAAATTCAAAATTTTACTACTAAGCGTACGTAAATTTGAGTTTTCTCCACAAATTGATGTAATTATTTAATTATTTATAGCATTGGTTGAAATTTGATCCTAATTTTAAGGGGAAATCGAAACCCCTGCAGTGGTAATGTTTATGATTTTTGTCAAATGGACTGGCCCGTCCAGTAGACATCCCTCTTAAGTAACCGCTTGATTTAATTTTTATTTATATACGATAATATACCCAAAAATAAATACAATTAGGGTAAAGGATCCGTTTTATACGATTCTCTCACTAGAACGTGGTCAGTAAAAAGCTGCAATTGCTGAAGATTGATCAGTTGATGGAGTACTTGATGTCCCGGAAGAACCAGAAACTTCTGTGCAATTGAAAAGAGTAAAATTTCTCTGTCTGTTAAGCCAGTATCCCATTTAAAATAACAATGTATCTGCCCAACAGAATAAAGATCCCAAGTAAGTACAAGACAAACATAATTACAAATATATAATAAATAAACAATACTAATGATATCAATTCCACTCTTCAGAGTTGATGAAACCATTTTCTTAAAACCATATCTTTCTACGAACTTTCCTGTTATATTAAATAAATTTAAAATTGATGAAATTTCATCGTTTGTGATCAAAACGATTTATACCTCAATGGTAGCTGTTTTGTCTCATCTTATTAATATCTCCTTCAAGCAGGAGCAATTCCCACGTAGACACAAAACCACTAAATTAGTTCCCATTCATGAAGATGGTAATAAATAATGTGTGAAAAATTAGAGGCCAATTGCGCTGACATGTTTCTAAAGTATTTGAATATCGCTTTTTGAATGGCCTAAATTACTTTTTAGTTAAGTTCAGGAAAGCACACTCAACTTCTACCGCCATTAGACTTTCTATAACTATATTGTCACTGTCATTAACAATGGTACATACTGTTACGTTTTCGGGGTCGAAATGAACAACTCGTGCAAATGTTTTGAAACAGTCTGTATATTTACACACTTAAAACTAATCACAATATAAAAATATAAAATAAATGTATAGCACTTAAAACTACTACAAATAAATTAACACACGTATTTATTTCTATCACTACTATTTATGTCAGTAATATTTATGTATTTTGTGAACTATAATAAAACTTCTCTACTCACATTATTTCTGATATTTGAACTATTCAGTAAATACCGCGCGCGACTACTATTGAATGAATTCCTTATCCCACCGGCGGCATTTATATATATGTGCAGACAAAAGGTCTAGCAAATTCTGGCTCTCTTCTACCATATGCCAGACTTTCTGTCGCTGACGTAGTATATGAGTGTAGTTGATTTACGACTTGTTTACCGGTACGTTTTTGTCGTCGCCCGGATGTCTGCTTCTTTTTTTGTGTGCTTATTTCATTACAATACCATGCTGCAATGTTTCTAGATTTAAGTAAGGCTTTCGACTGCATCGATAACAACATTTTAGAAACCAAATAAGAAATCTTGGGAATTAGCGGTGTTGCTCTCGAATGAATCAAATAAATCTTTCTTTATTGGTAGAAAACAATATGTGAATATTACCTATCATCATTCTAATAGAATTACTAGATTACTTTTGAGAAGCTAACAAGTAAGATAGATGGGCCTCAAGGCTCAATACCTTCCGCAGAATGTTACAGAAACTTTTATTACACTTTATGTTGAATATTGCACTAATCAGTGCTGATTCTGATGACCAAACTCATACAAAAAATTGCAATTATATACTGAACATTGTTTCTTAACAATCCAAAAGCACCTTCATAAGATTTCATCCTTATAAATTTCAGGGGGATAAGAAGTTTTATTTGAATCAGAATGTAAACAATAACAAGGTAGATAATGAACAGGAAAATTCAAATTTTTGGGAGTGTGGATAGATTCATATGTACTTAAAATTAAGTTTGAGACAAATTGTCTCAAAAATTTTTTTCGAAATTCCAACCTGAAGTAGGTCTTTTAATCTTATCGAAAATCAATTTTTTGCGAATAGCTCGCAAGTCATGCTTTTTAGACAAGTACGTTACCAATATAATAGTTATTTACGAACCAAGTGCGTGAAATCAAATTTCGCGAATGAGTGACCAGTTTAAAGCGCGAGCCGAAAGGCGAGCGTTTTATGGACACGAATTCGCGAAATGTTTCACGCACGAAGTTTGTACAATATTTTTTGTACGAGAACTATAATAATAATACATATTGTTAAATACGTTATCGTTTATGACACACTACTAATCTCTTGATATTAATTAAAAAAAATTGAGTTGGCAGTATTGATTATTTGAAGTGACATTTAATTTAAAATTATCAAATTCAAAAAATTCCATACAAAATAAAAACCTCACCAACAACATGAATTCTGATAATGAAATGCAATGTACACCGCCTGAAATTCGCGAAGCTGCCAATATTGCAGTGGATAATTTATTACCCATAAAATCAAAAAACGTATACAAAAACACTTATACTAAATTCGTAACTTGGGCTAGATCTAAAAATATACAAAAATACTCCGAAAATTGTTTGTTAGTTTATTTTCAAAATTTACAATCAAATAAATCATTATGGTCCACTTATTCTATGTTAAAATCATGCTTAATAATATATGATAATACGGATATATCTAAATATGCAAAACTCATAGCGTATTTAAAACAGACAACCAAGCAACATCAGCCTAAAAAATCAGCAGTATTAACCGAAGAACAAATTACTAAATTTATTGTTGAAGCACCAAATTCTTTGTTCCTACTAATGAAGGTAAAGTCATTTCCGTATATTTAAATTCCATACAACACTATATATATGTATTTATAGGCTGTATTAATATTGGGTATTTCTGGAGCGTGTCGACGTGAAGAACTTTGCAAAATGTCATTGCGAGACATAGAATTTAAATCGAATTTAATTATCGTAACAATTCCAGAAACTAAAACAGGTAACAGCCGTACATTTGCTATCATTAAGCCCGAATGGATTACATTAATTCGGCAATATGCAAATTTAAGACCGGACAACCAGCATCGATTCTTTTTAACATATCGCAATGGCAAGTGTGTTTGTTCACCTGTTGGTCTTAATACAATTGGCAAAATTCCAATGCGAATAGCTGAGTACCTTCAGCTTGATAGCGCAAGTAACTTCACAGGTCACTGTTTCCGAAGGAGTTCAGCGACATTGTTGGCAAATCAAGGAGGTGACTTGCTTACAATTAAAAGGCATGGTGGATGGAAATCATCTACGGTTGCAGAAGGATATATCGAAAATTCTCTGCATAGTAGAATTCAATTAGCTAAAACAATGACCCCGTTAGAGATATCGACTCCGCCTGCAACTTGTTCGACATCTGAAATACAAGATATATGTAATAATACAATCAACGTTACTCTACCTTCGCAATCAAGATCAATTCAAACAAACCAGTTAATCCCTGGGGTATCAATCTCTGGTTGTCAAAATTGCCCAATCAAAATTTTTAATAATTGTTCCGTTTCAATTTCTGAAAAGAATGAATAATGGTAATTTATATAATATTTGTTACTGTTCTGACATTGAATTACATACCTTCCAAATATAACAATTTCTATTTCATTTCCTTTTATTTTCATAGAAAAACAACGAACTGGGTAGCATATTATTAAGGTTAGGGATTTATGATTTTAAAATGTGACTAAATTAATTAAGTTCTGGGTAGTACCAACTTTACTTTTACGCACTCGTGTTTAAAGTGACTTTTTACGCACGCAAATCGAATCGTGAAATGACAGGTTTTGATAAGCGAGTACAAAAAAGTATTTAAAACATAATTTTCAATATCTTTTGTATAAAAAAAAATTCTCACCAACAACATGAATTCTGATAATGAAATGCAATGTACACCGCCTGAAATTCGCGAAGCTGCCAATATTGCAGTGGATAATTTATTACCCATAAAATCAAAAAACGTATACAAAAACACTTATACTAAATTCGTAACTTGGGCTAGATCTAAAAATATACAAAAATACTCCGAAAATTGTTTGTTAGTTTATTTTCAAAATTTACAATCAAATAAATCATTATGGTCCACTTATTCTATGTTAAAATCATGCTTAATAATATATGATAATACGGATATATCTAAATATGCAAAACTCATAGCGTATTTAAAACAGACAACCAAGCAACATCAGCCTAAAAAATCAGCAGTATTAACCGAAGAACAAATTACTAAATTTATTGTTGAAGCACCAAATTCTTTGTTCCTACTAATGAAGGTAAAGTCATTTCCGTATATTTAAATTCCATACAACACTATATATATGTATTTATAGGCTGTATTAATATTGGGTATTTCTGGAGCGTGTCGACGTGAAGAACTTTGCAAAATGTCATTGCGAGACATAGAATTTAAATCGAATTTAATTATCGTAACAATTCCAGAAACTAAAACAGGTAACAGCCGTACATTTGCTATCATTAAGCCCGAATGGATTACATTAATTCGGCAATATGCAAATTTAAGACCGGACAACCAGCATCGATTCTTTTTAACATATCGCAATGGCAAGTGTGTTTGTTCACCTGTTGGTCTTAATACAATTGGCAAAATTCCAATGCGAATAGCTGAGTACCTTCAGCTTGATAGCGCAAGTAACTTCACAGGTCACTGTTTCCGAAGGAGTTCAGCGACATTGTTGGCAAATCAAGGAGGTGACTTGCTTACAATTAAAAGGCATGGTGGATGGAAATCATCTACGGTTGCAGAAGGATATATCGAAAATTCTCTGCATAGTAGAATTCAATTAGCTAAAACAATGACCCCGTTAGAGATATCGACTCCGCCTGCAACTTGTTCGACATCTGAAATACAAGATATATGTAATAATACAATCAACGTTACTCTACCTTCGCAATCAAGATCAATTCAAACAAACCAGTTAATCCCTGGGGTATCAATCTCTGGTTGTCAAAATTGCCCAATCAAAATTTTTAATAATTGTTCCGTTTCAATTTCTGAAAAGAATGAATAATGGTAATTTATATAATATTTGTTACTGTTCTGACATTGAATTACATACCTTCCAAATATAACAATTTCTATTTCATTTCCTTTTATTTTCATAGAAAAACAACGAACTGGGTAGCATATTATTAAGGTTAGGGATTTATGATTTTAAAATGTGACTAAATTAATTAAGTTCTGGGTAGTACCAACTTTACTTTTACGCACTCGTGTTTAAAGTGACTTTTTACGCACGCAAATCGAATCGTGAAATGACAGGTTTTGATAAGCGAGTACAAAAAAGTATTTAAAACATAATTTTCAATATCTTTTGTATAAAAAAAAATTCAAAATTCAGACCGGAAGTACCACTTTTACTCTTATCGAATAGCGATTTTTTGCAAATATGTCGTAATTTATGCATTCTATATATATTTATCAGGAGTACAAAAGTATTTAGAACTGGCTTTGCAATATTTTTTGTATATATGAAATTTCAAAATTCGGACCGGAAGTAGCACTTTTACTCTTAGCGAGTGGCACTTTTTTTCGAATATCTTGCAAAGTATGCATTCTATAGCGATTTATTAAGAAAATGAAAGTACTTAGAATAGAATTTTGAATAAGTTTTGTATAAAAAAATTCCTAAAATTGTATAGTTTGAAACGCTCATACGTATAAGAAAGTCGTGTGGTGGCCACACCTCATTTTTTATTATTCTTTTTATATCAGATATTCTTAGTAGTTTTACAATGCCAATTTCCAAATCAATTGCAACATCTTAACTTTGAGTTTATGTTATAACTCGAGGTTAATTTATCAAAATGACTTACTGTTAGTTGATACGCCAATGCATGAATATATCTATATTATATATAGGTATATTTGTCGAGATTACAACTAATTGGATTGTGCGTTAGTGGCGCTACTTGAAGCATTCTTTTGCAGTTCTGAGCGGTCGATATAGTAAAATGGATTAGTATTTCGCTCAAAAATGTTATGAAGATTTAAATTTAATTTTCGCGAAATAAAATGACTGCATTGCGATTTAGAAATTCGCATGTTATTAAATCGCCAGCTTGAAAAGGTCTTCATCATCATTTGCTCTATCGCCAGAGTAACTCTATTATGATGACGTTTACATGCAATTATAACATTGCCAATTTTATGAAATAGCATTAACAACTTGTAATTTAGAATGTATTTCCCATTAAAGTTGATTAGTTTATGTCGTCTAAAAATCATTTTACACTGCGCTTATGGGTTCTAAAGTTATTGTTGGCAATTAACTAAAATTTAAGCAGGGGTGGAAATCGTAAATTGTAAAAAGTTAAAGTAGCTAAAATAAAAACAGCGCATGGGTAGGTCAATTACAGACACATTATACATTCAAACTTATTCCACTAATTCAGACATATGCAGAAAATTTTAATAAAAATGCCTGGAAGTGTTTAGAATTTGGGAATGAACAAGTCAGAATTTTCTGTTCGTTATTTGCGATCTTTCAATGATGTTATAAATATTTTTAGTTTGCATGTAACAATTTATGTACCAACTCTTCGTAATACATCATCTCCTCTTATATTGACTTTTAAGTCAATAAGTACAGTGTGGAAATAAAGTAAAGGATAAAGGCATTAACTTCGTTAATATTCTATTTTTGAAAAAAATCTCGAAAGGGTATAACGATTTAAACTAAGAGAAATATTTTCAGTTTCTCATGTCATATGTTTTTTCATGTTATGAGGTCAACGACTTTTTCTTTAAATGACAACCTGTAATTTTTTTAATCGATGTCGATATATAGTACTTTCAATTCTCTATCCAACGATGTTAAACTTTTAATATGTTACATTTGAAAATAATGAGGTGTGGCCACCACACGACATTCTTATACGTATATGAGAGTATTTCAAATTATATAATTTTAAGAATTTATGTATTTATTATTCAAAATTCTATTCTAAGTACTTCTATTCTCTTAATAAATCTCTATAGAATGCATACTTTGCGAGAAAAGTGCTACTCGCTAAGAGTAAAAGTGTTACTTCCGGTCCGAATTTTGAATTTTTTACATAAAAGTTATTGAAAATCAAGTTCTAATACTCATACTCGTAACGTACCTGTCTAAAAAGCATGACTTGAGTAAAAGAGTAAAAGACCTACTTCCGGTAGGAATTTTGAAAAACTGTTGTAATAAAATTGGTCTTAAATTTAATTTTGAGTACATATGAATTATTTATAAATTTGTTTAAACTTAGTAGTTGACTAAATATTGGCAAAATTCGATTTCTTCACTGAAGTAAACTACTACTTCCGGTCTGCAGATTTTACTAAAAATCTAATCAGATCTCAAGAGGGAGATTATACTCGTAAATACAAAATTTGGAATTGATACGTTTAGCGGTTTGACCGCTTTCGTGGTCACACACACACAGACATTTTTTAAAAACCACTTTTTCGGTATCAGGGGATTTCAAAACGTGGACATCGGCAAAAATCTCGAAGTCGAAAAACCAAACGTATTTTGTTCCGCAACCGGCATGGATGTAATGTGAATAGTTTTTCGTTGGGTCCTTCTCGTGAATCTTGTAGAACAATCTTTGGAAAGCACAATATTCTTACTGTATATGACGTGTATATCCTTGAAGTCTTGTGCTATATTTATAAATTGAAATGTCAATTTTCGACTGATACTTCGCATAATTACAACATACGTGAAACGGATTATTTGCTACCACCAACCCATAAAAACACTCTGTTTCAAAAGAACTTACGTTTTATGGGATATAGCTTGTATAATAAACTGCCCAACAGCATAAAATCTTGTAAAACTTATTGTAAATTTACAGTGTACGGGCGTATTTCTTAAAGTTATCTTGTTATTCTATTGATGAATATATGTCACAGTGATACTACGGTTTAATTAATTTAGTTTTCAAATATTTTTAATATTTTAATAGTATTTTTTAATTTATTATATATACAGTGACCGCGGAAAAGTCTGCACCATATGGAAAAAAAATTTAGTCTTTTAATTTTTAAAATTATTTTTTTGTAGTTTGTTTTTGCATAATTAGAAACCAAAAACTAACCTAAAATATTTAACATATCGCATTTGCTTCAATGCGTAAATGTCATTTAAAAATTGCCAACGTCCAAACGTGCCAGTATTTGTCAAAATATAAGAAGATGCCATAGGAAAAAGTTGTTTGTACTTTCGCGGACATCCTAAATCCAAAGTTTCGTACAAAAATTTTAATTTTAATTTTTTTTTCATAATTTTGTAAAAAAACGCCTGTATATTTTTTAAGTGTATTTTTCTCTCGAATTCTGATAAAAACCTATGTTACCATGTAATGAACAAAAAAAAACAATTTGTATTTCAGAATAAGGTATATTTTTTTTAAATAAAAGATTTCGTTAAGAAAAGTGGAGGACATTCTTGGACTATTTTCACATTTTCGTATATTAAAAATGTTTATTTTTCAAACATAATGGTCAAACAACCTAGAAAATAACACTAGTTGTAAGATTAGAACATGTTATGTACCTAGCCTTGTCTGTTTTAAGCAAAATTTCCTTTAGTATCTCTAAAGCAGGAAATAACAAGCTTATTCTTAAACTTCGATAAATTCACAAGTAGGCCTAGAAAATAATTGCAAATTCTAGACATAAACAACTAAATAATTTACAGTTTTGTGTATTTCTCTAATAGATTTGTTTTAAAATGTTATCCATGGAAGAAAAAATAGAAATCATTTTAATTCACGGAGAAAATAGAACCAACAGGGATACGGCAAGTATTTTTAATCAAAGACACCCTAACAAATTCGTTTCGCACTCTACTGTTGGTCGTATTGTAGATAAGTTCAAGTCATCCGGTTCAGTTCTAAATGATTTTAAGAAGCCACATGTAAACTGGCAAGTTCAGCAGCATGAAGAACATGTATTATTAGATGTAGTAGAGCATAAAACTACATCAATTGCTGCTATTTCCAACAGAACTAGGGCAAAAGAGACTACAGTGAGAAAAATTTTAAAGAAACATAAGTACCGTCCATTTAAGCCAAAATATGTCCATATACTAAAAGAACGAGATTTTAACGCAAGATTTGATTTTTGTATGTGGTTTCAAGGAGAGCTCGAAGAAAACCGTCGTTTCCCCAAAGAAATCATGTTCTCGGACGAAGCAACGTTCTCTTCCAATGGAACGGTGAGTTCGCAGAACTGCAGATGGTGGGCTGATGAAAACCCTAACTTTATAATCGAATGCAAGGACCAATATTCTTTTAAAACAAATGTTTGGTGTGATATTTTTTATGGTAGATTGATTGGACCCTATTTTTTCCACGAAAATTTAAATTCGCAAAGGTACTTGAACTTTCTCATGACCGAAATAACCGATTTAATTGATGATATGGTATTGGAAGAAAGATCTGTCCTATGGTTTTAGCAAGACGGCGCATCTATACATAGTACACTGGCGGTGAGGAGTTATTTAAATCAATTATTTGGGGACAAATGGATTGGCAGATATTCAGCGTATCCATGGCCAGCGAGATCCCCTGACCTAACTCCGTTAGATTTTTCCTTGTGGGGGTATCTAAAAGAGAAAGTGTACCGCAAACGACCATTTCGAAACATTGAACATCTAGAAAACACAATACGTGACGTTTGCCTAGAAATTCCGGCCACATATTTTGTAAACATTACAAGAGAGTTCTCTAGAAGGATCATCAAATGTATTGCAAGAGAAGGGAGACATACAGAAATGTAGTATTGTTAACATTTTTTTATTCATTTAGTTTAACTGTATAGTAACGGTATTTTTGTAAAATTGGAATTGTTGACTACGCTTACTTGTGAATTTATTTAATTTTAAGAATTAGAATTGGTTTTTTTTGAAATTAACTTTGTTAGTTGAAATAAAATTACTTTTTTTTCTCATTTTTAAAAGGTTATTTTCTAGCTTTTTTGACCATTATGTTTTTTAATTTATTTTTAATGGTACATACGAAAATATGAAAATAGTCCAAGAATGTCCTCCACTTTTCTTAACGAAATCATTTATTTAAAAAAAATATACCTTATTCTGAAATACAAATTGTTTTTTTTTGTTCATTACATGGTAACATAGGTTTTTATCAGAATTCGAGAGAAAAATACACTTAAAAAATATACAGGCGTTTTTTTACAAAATTATGAAAAAAAAATTAAAATTAAAATTTTTGTACGAAACTTTGGATTTAGGATGTCCGCGAAAGTACAAACAACTTTTTCTTATGGCATCTTCTTATATTTTGACAAATACTGGCACGTTTGGACGTTGGCAATTTTTAAATGACATTTACGCATTGAAGCAAATGCGATATGTTAAATATTTTAGGTTAGTTTTTGGTTTCTAATTATGCAAAAACAAACTACAAAAAAATAATTTTAAAAATTAAAAGAGTAAATTTTTTTTCCATATGGTGCAGACTTTTCCGCGGGCACTGTATATGTATATTTTATGATTAGTGATTTTATTGTAACTCTATTATTCTTTCTCTTTGTGACATATTTCCAGTACAAATACTTCTGTGTCCCTGGGTATTTTGTTGAAATGAATAAAGAATTATTATTATTATTATTATTGATTATTTGTAGTCTATAAATATACATCTATATCTTTACTAATTCCGCCTTAAACTCTGTATAAATGCATCCAATGCCAATTGCAAATCAATAAATAATTTTGTCTATTTATAACATTATTAGCCATTCATAACTGATTTAATATATGAAGTTAATGAAACTATTGAAATGGAAATTATAACCAGCATCATTCAATCAATACAACGAAACATTACGGGCAATTTCTGAACTACAAATTGATTTTTAAATTTAATTCACTTAGTCCCATTAATTTAAGAAAATGATTTCCCATATCTAATAAATAAATAGAGTTTTTTTCGTTTGTAGCGTGTAGATTTATTAAAAGAAGTAACACACTTAATTGCATGCGAATAGGAAACGTTTTTCTTTGTTAGAATAAAATTTAAATGGCATTCATGCCTCCTCATGCCCGTTAATAACGTCGATATACAGAATTCTCCCCACCAGTTCCGCAATGTGATGACGTCAATTGTAACCATGACGTCAGATCTGGCCGGTGACTTGAATGGTAGGCTAGACGAGATTATTTTCCGCATCTCGTCAGGACGTGTGCCCGTTTCGCTGAAAATAGAATCTATAAATGACGGGATTTTTTTCTTAATGAATCAACTAAATTCCTGCTGTTTTAATAATTATATTTCCGGAAAATTGGCAGAAAAATGCGAAAATATTACTTATTAGATGATATTCAATGTGAAAAATTATAAGGCGCGATTTTCGCAAGTTATTTTGAGATAATATGTAATTTTAAATAGAAAAATTAAATATAACGAACGGATGGCTCTATAATAGTCGGAGTTTTCTCTATACTACAGTTTTTTCTTTGGTACATCTGTAATTTAATTGTTGAAGGAAAAGTTGAAATGTTTCATAGTACACCCATGGTTGGTGTAAAGTGAAACACACTAAAAGACATACTAAACATTTACTAAATTACACCATAGCGCAAACAAAAGCTGTCTCTAACAGGCACAAAATATTTAATGAAACTGAAACAACATAAAAATTACATTTCTTCAAACGTAAGCGCGCGCCTGGGTTGCCGTTGCTGAGCAACTTGTTGCCATTTTGGGCAACTTCCAACCAATTCTGACAACATGGCAACAACTTTGTATGAAATCCAAAAAATGGCAACATTTTACATATACAAAAATTAATTCCATATAAATATTTCTACGAAACTTATTATAATTAAAAATAATAATAGGACGACTTAACTTAAAAAATATTTCTCTTGTTACGTATTGCAGTGACCTTGAGTTTGGTGGTAAATTATAAATAGGCATAATCAAGATCACTTCAAGATTTAATCTGATTAATTATTATTTTATTTATTTCATCATGATGTGTGTATAGATATTTATTAAGTTAATATTTTGGCAAATTTAATTTTTATTTACGTAAAATAATATAAGAATGTTATTATAATTTTTATAAAAACTATAATATTAGAATAAGCATAAAATATTACGTGAATTATAACAAGAAAGTGTTTCCCGCACGAAGAATACTGTGACTGGGAGAGATCGACCGTTTGGCCCGGCGAAAACAATATCCTGCGCTAGATGCATTAGACGAGTCATGAATAGGTAAACAAGTTGATATTTACATATTTGTTTACCTTTTTGAAAGATTACTAATGCACTGCTTTCCCGGGTGGTGCAGCACTGCAGTTATGTATTTCTGGAGGTGGTATCGGTATCGTACCGAAGACAACCGGGCGTTTTTGTGAAGAAAAATATCCATATAAGTCGGGAACCGATGAGAAACCGAGAGTTGCTTGGTGTAAACCGCACTCAAAAGAGGAAAAAAGGAGAAGTAGGTGGAAACCTCTTCTTCCTCTTAAATGTTATATTAACTTAGAAGTTTATTCATGAATTTGAACTTAGAATAATTTTCAAAGAGATTTTACGACACTTATAAATATTTCAACAAGAAGTAGCACTTGTAATATTTTCCGTAATAATTTTACAACCGAAGTGGAACTTAGAATAATTTTATAAATTAGATATCGTTTTTAACTTGGAGTTTAATTTACATTGAGACTAGTAATTATTTTTGGAAATAATTATTTATGTTCGGAACAGTTTTATTGAATTGGAACTTTGAATTTTTTTTTATTTTTCTAGAATGTTTTGTTTTATATGTAGGGTTATTACACCATGCATTATGATAAAGCATTTTAGTGACTGTAACGATCAAGTTGAAGAGCATAATAATTTTTTTTTATATATATAAACACTTGGTGTTTTAATAAACATTTTCTTTACTATTTTATTTACCAGATTAGAAGATTTGTGGTTAATAATTTTGTTTTATGTATATATAGAGTAATTGAACGGTGATCGAGATTTTCTTTGAGATATATATTTGAGATGGATGAGTTTGAAGCGCTGTACGAAGAATTAAGGTGATTTAATAATGTTTGTTATAAATGTGTATATAGTGTTGTACAAAATTTTCTTGAGTGGTGTTTTGTATTGGAATGTCAGAGTGAGGTAAAGTTTTATTTTATTATATATTTTTTTTATACGTATATCAAGTATATTTTATAGTGTTTGTGTATTTGATATTAAAGTGTTGGGTAATAGATCAGGGATGTGTGCGATGAATTAAGTAGTTGTTTAATTCATAGCATGGAGTCCTGGTGAATCTTTAAAACACGAATTAGTCTTGGTGGTACTGTTTTGGGAGCGAGCAAAGGCGCCAGGCAGAACTAATCAGGGCTGAGTTAATTAGTTAAATGCACAAAGAAATTTTTTATTATTATTAATTTTAAATTTATATATATACCTTAAGGGGTGAGCACATAGTGGTGTATGTTCGGGTTGTGTCCAACGAGTTAAAAAGCATACTCGTAGGGTGGAACTTTGGGGTACCTACCAGTGTGAATTTGCATTCTGATAGTACTGTCTTGGGAGCGAGCAAAGGCGCCAGGCAGGACTAATTAGGGCAAAACCATTTCCGTAATGTTTATATTCTTGTAAATAATAAATCGCGTAATTTTTGTTATTCTTATTCCAGTACAATTCACAATATGCAATAAATTTTATTTTATTAAAGATGTTGATTGTTTACATGTATCTTTGACGAATATAAATCATGATAATCACGTTTATTATAAAAATATAAATTTGTACTTGATGTTATTCTTTCATTAATGATAATTTGTTTATTGTTTTGACTATTTGATCATGACATGTATGATTTTATATGATGTTTTGAAATATTTAAATTTTTGTGAATATATTTGTGTAATTTAAAATTTTCCTTTCTTTAATACTTTCTTTTAATAAACTAGATGATAAGATTTATTTTTGCATTTTATTTTCTTTACCTGACGTGGTGATAATTAAAGAGCATTCAAATTGATTGGAGAGTTTATTTATATTTTCTGCCCCTGAGAGAACATTTTCTTTAGTCATTCTAAACTGAGCTAGTTAAATGTAAAATTGCCTAACCTACAATTTAGCAGAAAATTTTATTGAATCTTAGTCTAGCATAAGGCCTAGCACTAGGATGTATGCATGATTCTTACTTACTTACTGATTGAATAATTTAAATTAATTTTATATAAATCTCAAATTGCAAGAGTCACAGCAGTATGTATGTATATATTACATATCTTGATATGTATCAATGATATCAAGCGCTAAATGGTCAAGTTCAAAAGAATGTATACGCATTTTACTGCCAGCGAAGGCAAAACGGGGAATTTCCGATCTAGTGACTCTAAGCCTCTAAGGCGTTAAATGCGTATACACATACAATGGTAAATGGTATAATAAAAGTAAGTATTTGTACACAGAAGTGAACGGTGTTTATTAGTATACGGAGCGATACTGTTTGTTGCATTGTAAGAAAAATAAGACAGATTTTTGGGCAACTATTGCTAAAATAAAGTTGGGTGATGGTTCAAATGCTTATCCACAATTATCAAAATTTGTATTCGAAATATTGTCTCTCCCACATAGCAGTGCTACAGTGGAAAGAATATTCAGTGCAATTAATTTAAATAAGTCAAAAATTCGGAGTCGCCTTAGCACTGAATCATTATCTGGCATATTATTAACTAAGTAATTTATTAAAGACAATGGAGGAAAGTGTCACAATTTACAATTTGGAAAAAGGGAAAAACAGAGGTAAATACCTAATTACACATATATGTAATCTTAAATATTATCCCAACCTTCTCAGTTATCTTTTTTGATGATTTTCCTATTAAATATATATATAAAATATTTATGTGATACATTTCAATAAATTAGTAAACTATATACCATATATATTGCCGTGATCTCTTGCATATTAAAAATAATAATAATAGCATTAAGAATTAATTTAAGTATAAAAACATAAAAGAAACAGTAAAGAATCAGATTTTATTGTATTTAAAGATTTAAACATAAGGGTATAATAAGTTGCATACATTTAGGTATAGAAGACGCAGTAAAATTGTATGAACAAAATCAAATACGTTATTCGAGAGAAGAAAATATAGTTGAATAAATTATACGAATTTGAAAACGTGCACAATGTAATAAAACTTTATAAGAGGGATTTATATAAATCATACTTAAAGAATAAAATTTACCTTCACTTATTACTATAAATAAAAAAGGATATAAATTAAAATATTCCGATATGATACAATCAGCAATAATGTTTTTATATAACGGCAGCTGAGCAAATAAAATACATTTATGAATTTGTGTGTCTAGCACTATGTTTCATAGACTGTAGAAAGACTCGTATGGTTTGATGACCTACAAAAAGAAAATATGGTATACACTTCGTTTGTAGTTTCTTACAGATAAATATATCACCATTAGATAAGTCCTGAGTAAGAAATTAGCGATGAAATAGCAGGCCAGATGGATCGTGATAATACGAGTAACGTTGGAGGAATTCTTGTTATTTGTAAAATATATTTCCAGTTGTACACAATCTTCATATACCTAAAAGAAGATAGTGGTTTGCCTTAGCGTGTAAGAGGGAAGTATGTGGCGAATAATGAATAAGCAAGTTCATAAACAAATACAAGGAAGAATTGTATTAATAAGAATATACCTACTTTGGAAGATACCGAATAGTTTAAGTGAAAGTAAGCGAACAATTTCAATGTGTTGACGTTTTAGTGAATGAACTGTCAAAAACAATATATGTGCGTGTGTTAGTGTCACGACGGCAATTTGAGGGCAGAGATCTCACTGAAGACGCAGGGTGACAACCTAAATATTAGTTCCGGGGATGGCGTAACGAGCATTACCCATTTTCCCGGATATAAATTCAAAGACAGGAATGAACAAGTTTAGACGAATGCTGACTGCGACTTTGAAAAGATAAAGACTTTAAAATAGAAATCGTACGGTCAGATACACCACGATTAAATGTAAATTCATTCATTTTGTATTAGCATATTAATTTGACCTTATCTAATTTTCATTCATTATAATAAGTTTTCTTTGTTAATATTTCTTTTGTATTCAAAAAATGGAGATGCCTATGGCACAATTTGAAGATATGTTTAACGATACAAAGTAAGTTTTAAATACAAGGAATTATCAATGCTGCTATGCGTATATGGAATACAATGTGCAAATATTTATTCAATATAACGTTGTGCAGCAGGGATAATAGATATTGTCCTGGTGTAATATGAATTCATTTAGTTTTTTTACAACACAAATAGAATTATTAATGGTGTTGGGTGTTAAGAGGATATAACGTGCGAATGTATATTTTCTGACACTTTATTAAGCATTATTAATCCTCACAATTCAATTTTTTTTGATTTCAAATTTAAAATTTAAAATAGATATTTCAAAAAAGTTAAGTGTTTCTGGGTGGCAGATTTTGAGACGCTGGTCGCAATGCGTACGAATGATTGTTGCCAGTGATCAAATTCAAGCTTTTTCTCCGAACATTGACCAAAGCGAAGTTCTAAGTTTATCAGAGCATTACGTGCGAATATAATGTTTCTGACGGAATAGAATTAGCATAATATTATTAGAATACTGATATTTAATTGAATTTTTTTTTATTTTAAAACAGGATAATATTTTATTTTTGATTAAGCATTATCGATATATTTGTTCTACAAAACATTATAACCGAGAACACGCTACAAATATTTTCTTTCAATTATGTTTTCTTTTATAATTCTTGGGTGAATATAGTATAGCGATGCTATCTATTCTTAAAAGATGTTGAATAAAATTTACAATTATGTTTTATATAGATTCTGATTTTTCTTTAATATAAGCTATAACCTTATCCCTATAAAAGAAAAACAAGAGATTTACCAGGAGAAAGGAAGGTTGAATACACTGATAGAATTCACGTATACTTATAAAGTACGTGCTGTTTAGAAAATAAATGAATATATTAAAGATAATAAAAATTATCATTATTTTTATTAATTATGTTGCTGGAACAGCACACAGCATAATCTATTTGGCAATGCTTAACGTATGACAATACTACAATTATTTTATACCAAATAATTATGTTGCCACAGCAATATGTACATACATTATTAGGGATTATCTTATTTTGTATTTCTAGTAGTTCTAGAACTCTTAAAAATCAATTCCATATAACCAATCATGCAATTATTTTGGTATGGGTACTTGAAAAAGAGTCAATTAAAGTTTAACAGCTTTAATTATTGATCGTTAAACGATATTACCACACAAAATAGTTAAAATTTTGGAATTATGTACATATATCAATAGTTTTATAATTTTGGCAACATTTGGCAACTTTTGAATGAAAATGTTGGCAACTCCAGTGACTCAACCGTGGCAACGCTCGGGCGCGCAATTTTCACATCTGTAAAGAGGCTCATTGCTGTCGGTATTGGCACCTGCCACAAATCCAGCATTTACAGAGTATGTGTGCAACGAATCCATTCTGATCCCGTCAAATTCTTCCAAGCAACATTACATAACGCGCTTTCCATTTCGTTCTTTTGCTCTTCTCTATTTTTGCTTCTTAATTCTAGAAGGACCTAGTTGAGGATCCATTTCGGTGCCTTCTTAAACATTTTTGCTTTTGAGGAAAATTTTTCTTGTACCTTTCTTTCGCACGCCAATCAAGTCTTTTTCGGGAGTCGTAGTAATAATACTTTTACCTTTTATGCAAGCTTTCGTGGTGCCTTTTAGATTTTCTGCTTTTGGATAGCCTTTAAGGCTGGGGTTCGCCCGTGTTATATGTCCATAAGGAATATCGGTACCATTTTAACGAAAAGTTGTAAATCAAGAACAATGAAATTTTCACACAGTAAATGTTAAAACACACTCATCAGGTTGAGTTATTTTGAAAATCCTAGTGCCCTTAGTTTTTTTAAAAAAATTCATAAAATTACTAAATTTGGAAGACACAAAACGAAATTAACTCAATTTATAAAAGGCACTATGCCGATGTCGATCCGAAAAAAAAATGAATTTTGATTTTTGATTTCGCCTAAAATGGTACCGAAAAAATCCATTAGATGGGTGTTGTATTACTATCTTTATTATAAATATTTCTCTGTTTGTTTCTCTATTGATCAAGGGTTATAATAAAAACTGCAAAAAATCCATATGCAATCACAGCTTCATCTATGGACCTCCGTTAGGGTTAGGCATCGAAGACCGCACCGTTAAATATACCAGGGCTCTTGTAGATTGAAGGAAGAGATGTATTTTTAAAATTTGATATATCATTTCCATTTTTATCTGGAGACAAATGCTCTGAGTGCGTTTCTCCAGCAATTCTGCGTAAAAGTTTCAAAATTTGGAAATGGTGGGGATGACATGAAATCGGCATCGAAAGAAGAAAAAACTCCGGTCGTAAGAAAAAAGAACGTTTTACGCGAAGCAGATTTAATCCTTGTCGGGACTATGGATCTTGGATGGGTTTCACTTACACAAGTGGCGATTTCATAAACTGACACGGTATTTTCGGAATTATGCATTAGGCAGTTATCAAGTACTGCGTTGTAATATGTTTTGAAAATAAGAGTTGACGATTCCAAGATAAAAAGGTTGCGGTTTATTAGTCGAGTGTGGTGGAAAGATCAAAAATATAACTCCGTTCCTTTTTTCAAGATCAAGCGTCTCTATTGATAAATGACTCTTAAGGTTGTCACACAACAGAGTAAGAGGTTCTTTTGAACACTTAGTATGGTCAATAAAGTGCTGTAATATTTTTACAAGCAATTCTGATGTCATCCATACTGATGAGTTTGCTAGTCCAAGAGTCCCTCTGGTAATGCTTCCTTCAATATATGCGGCTTGTAATGACCCCTTGAAAAAACCAATGCTGGTAATGCTTCCTTCAATATATGCGGCTTGTAATGACCCCTTGAAAAAACCAGTGCTGGTTTGGACAGATGCAGCATATAGTAACCAGTTTTGTGCAATTGCTAACCTGCTTTATTTCGTTTTCCGCGACTATCTTAGTGGTTTTTGTATCGTGTAATATATGTATTAAATTATGTGAAAAAGCTGACGAAGTGAAAACTCATTATATTTTTAAGAATCTAATAATTTTATGAAGACGCAGACGCCGTATAGTGGGAGAAATTCCGTTTATTGCTGGAAAAAGATATTTACCAAAAATATGAGATCTTGTTCAAAAAAAATATAAAACTATAAAAAGCAGGGTTAATAATAAATAGGATACCTAAAAGATAAGAATTTCAAATACAATGATATTTGAAAATATAGATTAAATTATTTATTTTCCTTGTTGTTCTTTTTTTGCATCTTGTTCCTCTTCATTCCCATCTTTTTCCTTATTTTTCCTGGTATCAGTTTTAGATTTGACCAGAAAATTAAAGGAAAAATTTGGGAATAAAGAAGAACAAGAAGCAGAAGAAGAAAAGGAAAATTACAACAACAAGAAAGAGATATAATTTAATCTATATTCTCAAATATCATTTGATTTAAATGCGTTTTGTGATTGCTGCCTTTTATTAATTTCCAAGGAATTTCTCAAATAGGAAATTACAAGATCCCATTTTACAAAAATCGTATATGTAAAAGATTTATTGTTGTGTTTATTCTGAATTTTTTCTTGTATGATTTTTATGAAATCTCTTATACATATTAATGCATGCTTCTTGTGCTTATTCGGGTGACATCAATAGTAAAAGACTCAATCATCAAATATTCCTCTAAGTTCTAGATTATATCGGATTTGATGGTAATGCAGTTTTCTTCCTTTATAGCTACTTGTTTGGCAAAGTGCAAAGAATTGTATTGAAAAACGACTTCTCTGATAAACCTTTTTAAAATCTGCTATTTCTCAGAAATCTAATTTCGGTATTGCTATTTGCCATTTACATCTCGCAGCTTTCTCTGACTACTTTGAATGCGTATTGCATTTCTATGCTGACGATAAGAAACCATACACTGCTTTCAATACAAACGGTTTTACTGTTGCAGCACAAATTATCTGCTTATTATACTGCTTTAGACAAATTTCACAAAATTGCTCCTCACCATAATTTGCAAATTAATGAACAAAAGTCATGCTTCATTATTATTATTATTATTATTATTATTATTATTATTCAAGCATGTTATATATTTAACATGGGGTAACAAAAAATCAGTATAACGAATGTATATTCCTATAAAACGTGATTATATCAACGCGAAAACGCAAGTAAATCCTAACAAACTTTTATTTCATGAACAACAAAAGCATTAAAAACGAGATGTATGAAAAGTGTAGGCATGTTTATTATATTAATGAAAATGATGATAGCCTCTTAATGCTTATAAAGAAAAGCGATGATAATGAAATACTGACGTGAGGATATTCGGTTTTATAAATTTGTCTAGTTAGAATTAGTTGAGCAAAATGGACCCTAGAAATTTTATGTGTATTTTTTCTATTGGAGTTTAAAAAAAAAATAAGTGAATCTTTATGTGATTTGTTTTGTTTACTTTCTCTATTGCTTAATACAAGTGGCGTAGACAACATAAAGTTGACATTCTAAAGATCTGAAAACTTTAAATTTTTGGCAAGCATATATGTTGTACTAAATTTTTGCGGCACAATTAAGGTGGATAAGGAAAATATAG
Source organism: Amphimallon solstitiale (assembly GCA_963170755.1). Classification (NCBI taxonomy): domain Eukaryota; kingdom Metazoa; phylum Arthropoda; class Insecta; order Coleoptera; family Scarabaeidae; genus Amphimallon; species Amphimallon solstitiale. Next base: position 124,323,823 of record OY720678.1, on the reverse strand, counting down.
TTAAACACAACGAACAATTTATTAAAACTAAATACATCAATACATACAGTGTGTATAAGCCAAATGGAATAAATTCATTATTTCGGTTACTGTACATATTTATAAAAAATCCCGAAACACGTCATATTTAATTTATAAATTAACATTCTTCAACGTGAAAATGCGATCCCTACCTTCAACCCCCTTCGAATGACAGGTACAACCCCAATTTTTTTAAATGAGAAATATAGGCTTGTGATATATCGTTGTAAAGGTCTCTTTATTCTCTATTCAAAAATGTTATAATTTTCATGTTGCAACAATTAAGATAGAATAAAATAAAATCATGTTGTTATCGAAATTCGCTACAATATACTCAAAAAATAAAATTTAATGCAAAATGTAAAGAAAATTTAAAACGCCAAAAAAAATATCAATGTCAATGAAGTAGATGTTCAAAATGTTCACCATGGACGTCTTGGCAACATCCTAATCTTAAATAAAACTGTCTTCTAACATTATTTAACATATCAGGCGTGATCGACCTAATCGCAAGCGTTATTCGTTCTCTTAAGTCATTTAAATCCAAAGGTTTAGTTTTGTACACAATGCTCTTCAAATATCCCCATAAAAAAAAATCAAGTAAGGTCAGATCAGGTGATCGCGCTGGCCATTCTATCGATCCTCGCCTTCCTATCCACCGATTGGGAAATATTGCATCGAGGTACTGCCGGACATTGCGTTGGTAATGTGGTGGTGCTCCATCCTGCTGAAACCATATCGTATTCATTGGAACTTGAGGGTTTCCTGGATCAGGATATAAATTTGCCAAAGTTGGAATGACATCATTTTGAAGTAGTGCCAAATAACGATCGCTATTCAAATTGCCCTCAATGAAAAAGGGACCAATAATATGGTTTCCAACAATACCTGCCCAAACATTAACTTTTACTGGGTATTGTGTGTGTTCTTCCCTCATCCAGTGAGGATTTTCCGTAGGCCAGTAGCGGCAATTTTGCCGATTAGTATTCATCAGAAAACATAACGTCTTCTAAATTGATAATATTGTTATCCAGCATGTCCATCATTAGCTCACAAAAATAAGTTCTTCTATCAAAATCGTCTTCCATAAGCTCCTGAGTAGATATCATTTTATAGGGATGCATTTTATTTTCTTTTAATATGTTTACTATCGATGTATGGCTAACATTTAATGTTGTGGATGCATGTCTACTCGATGTATGTGGGTTTTCCATAAACTCAAGCATCACATCTACTTTGATTTCATCACTCACTGCATTGGCAGCTGGTTTTTTTTATCTGCCTTACATGACCAAACTCTCGAAACTGCTTCTCTATCTTACTTATTGTTCCTTGAGATATAGGCGGTAAATCAGGAAATTTCTCATGAAATAGGCGGGTTACTTCTTGTTGTGTTCGGGTTCTATCTCCGTAACCAATCATTTGTATGACTGTTATTTTATGCATTTCCGTTAATCTAACCATTTCCCAGAATTGTATTTTACGAAATTCAAACTAAAATTATCAAACTGTCAATTTAAATGACAACTTTTAAATACAAAACTATTTACTAAGGCGTTTTAAACAAACTAATGTTGCCACGGAAACTTTTTAAAGTATTTTTAATGGATACCATCTAAAAAGCACATTGGTATGGTTTTTACTCACTTTCTTATTATGAATATTTTTTTTATTTTTTAAGTATATTGTAGCGAATTTCGATAACAACATGATTTGATTTTATTCTATCTTAATTGTTGCAACAAACATGGAAATTATAACATTTTTGAATAGAGAATAAAGAGACCTTTACAGCGATATATCACAAGCCTATATTTCCCATTTAAAAAAATGGGGGTTGTACCTGGCATTCGAAGGGGGTTGAAGTAGGGATCGCATTTTCACGTTGAAGAATGTTAATTTATAAATTAAATATGACATGTTTCGGGATTTTTTATAAATGTGTACAATAACCGAAATAATGAATTTATTCCATTTGGCTTATACACACTGTATATATTCGTGAGACTGATTAAGTTTAGAACGTTTTATTACGTCTAAAATTATATTAAATAAAATATTGAGTAGTATAATTGAAGCATGTCAACAAGAGATGAAAGAGCAGTTTAATAAAATATTAGTTTTTTTTTATGACATTTAGTCATTCCAATCTTATCGAACATCAACAAGGTTAGCCCATTTCTATTTTCAAGACATCCTGATTGATATTGGATAAAACTTCCATAATTAGTTATTTCCTTTCTTACATTTTAATCCAAATAATATGTCAATATATGAGTGTAAACAAATTAAATTTCGTATACAAGGGCTATTAAAGTATTTTCAAGCTGTTATTGACCGATCTTGTATTATAATAAGCTTTAGGTGGTACTACTGCCTAAAGAAAAGTGATACAATTCCATAATAATGAAAAGAATATCAAGAAAATAAATTCACATAGAGGAATAAATTGAGATTTAACTGAAATCGTGTGTAAAAATAAATAATAACCCTACATTACACAAACATATACAGTGTGTTAGATTTTATGTATTACAGCCAAGAAAATTATTAGGTGATTTATTTTTAATGTGTCAAAATCGAAAAAAAAACAATTGAACATGAAATAAGCCAAGTAAAGCAAATAAGTTTAAATTTTAAATGGAACGTATTCAGTATTATTGTATATTCTGAAACTACATGAATTCATCTTAACCTGCTAATTTTCTTATATGTCTTTTTTTAGTTATTCATACAATAGTCAAGATATTTGCTGTGACACATAATATTTAACACACTGTATACGGCGCCAACTGTGTAGTCTATAAAATTATTTTTAAACTTCCATTTTTAAGTTTGTTAAATTTCTTCCGCATTTTTGTTTTAATATTAATGCTTTTAAAGAAAGCACTTTATTTTCTTTTAAAATTGTGGGATTCTATTTCGACGAATATGAAATATTTGCAAGTACTAATACAGTTTAGTATTTTTTGATAATTATGATAATTATAATTTGTGCACCATTATTCATTTCTATAACTATGAACATATATACAGGGTGTCCAGAAACTCTCCTGACAAATGAAGACCGGAGATTCCTCGGATAATTTTAAGACAATTTAACTCAATTCACCCTAGTCCGAAAATGCTTCCTAGGGTCATAGGCGTCCGTTTTGGGTAGGTAAACGGTTATTTTAACGCATAACTTTTTTGTCTTTAACTTTTAAGTATTTGTGACACTAGATTATTAAATTTTCAGGTATTCTAGTACTAAAAGGTACTCTTACTTTAAGTCGGTAGGATACACCGTTTTCTAGAAAAATCGATTTGAAAATTTTTCGTTTTTTCGTCATTAAAATTCAATTTATTATTTTTTGCACTAGTTCGCTCTGAACTGCCAACAGAAATAAAACCTACGTTTTTAATTGTCAAATTGTTGTCAGTTCGCGAAGTTGAAATGACGAAAGATGAAATGACGAAAAAACGAAAAATTTTCAAATCGATTTTTCTAGAAAACGGTGTATCCTACCGACTTAAAGTAAGAGTACCTTTTAGTACTAGAATACCTAAAAATTTAATAATCTAGTGCCACAAATGCTTAAAAGTTAAAGACAAAAAAGTTATGCGAAAAGTTATGAATTGGGTTAAATTGTCTTAAAATTATCTAAGGAATCTCCGGTCTTCGTTTGTCAGGAGAGTTTCTGGACAGCCTGTATATATATACATCAGAAAAAAATGAGGTGTGGCCACCACACGACTTCCTTATACATATGAGCGTTTCAAATTATAGAATTTGAAGAATTTTTTTATAGAAAAATTATTCAAAATCCTATAATAAGTACTTCTATTCTATTAATAAATCTCTATAGAATGCATACTTTGCAAGATATTCGAAAAAAGTCCCACTCGCTAAGAGTAAAAGTGTTACTTCCGGTCTGAATTTTTGAAATTTTATGTATACAAAAAACATTGCAAATCCAAACATGTATCTTAAATACGGCAATGTCACGATATTTGTAAATTGCTTGTCGATGATGTTCTAAAAATATTATAGCGTTGTATGTACATTTAAATCTGAACATAATTTGTTTTCTATCAAGGTCTACGTTGTTTGTGTTTGTGTAAATACTGAAAGGTACCGGAAAACAAATAATGTTTAATGTCTTATTTTGTATAGACGATAACATTGTAAATAATTGCAATTTCAATATTAAATAACTTCTGAAATTATTTTAATAGTGTGTTTATTTTATTTAAATTTCATATTATTTTGTATATGTTCTTTTTGTTATTTAAATTAGAATAACTTTGTTTTATTTAATTGTACCAAATAAGGCCCTAAGATTATTTTGATATCTCGTTACCTGGATTGTCTTGGAATAAAAATATGAGCTAGCCAGGTAAAACGATTTAGTTTTCATTTTATTTAGAAATATTAAAAATAACGACCAATAATTTGAGGATTTCGGTACAATCAGTGGAGAAGAATCTGTGGCCGTTATTTTGGTAAAGTCGGACGCTTGGACAGGGCACAAGAAGGACTCGTTAGTTGGGTCGTTAAGTATTCTTACATTCTGTTCATTAATATTGCATTTATACATAATATATTTACAATTTAAGTATGTTCATATCTGTTGATTTACAGTTGACACAAATATATTGGTAAAGCTTATATATAATAGAATTGAAAAACAAAGGTTGAAATGTGATATATGATGTAATTATTTAAACAAATTATAAAATCCAGTTAGGCAAATACTAATTGAGCGATACGACATCTGTCGTTATTAAGACGAACGATAAGACAGTAAACTGTAATATCATTAGATTATCTGATTTATGAGTAAGTGATAATAGAGGGCGATGTTTTTAAAATTTACATATATTTGGTAATGAAAATTGAATTATTATTATTATTATAACAATTCTTGTATACCATCTCAATATGAAGCGACCAAATCTGGACTTGCTGTTATGAGAAAATGGATAAACACTACAATTGAAAACACTCGGCATCCTAAAAGGTAGATGGATGATCACTAATTTTAAACAATATTAGACAATAGTAAGTTTTTAATTTTTATTTAATGTTCTATTATACAATTGTTAAATAATCGTAGTTCTGTGTTGGTGCTTACTATAATTTCTCTAATTCTAAACAATTTATATTTATGCTAAAACAGAATCGATAATTTAACACAACATGTATTACGCAGGAACCATCAGCAACCATTATTACTCAATTATTAATTAAATATATTTATAGATAAGCGAGTAGATTAGCTACACACACAATACACGAGCATTTATCGAAGATGCAATAAATTCCAAGGCAAAACTCTCTCCTTATTATGTTAGTGTGTGTGTGTTTGTTTATTTTAGGTGCGTTTTGCTCGACGAGCTACACACACACACACACACACATACACACAGAGCGAGACAGAAAGATGAGAAACTAGGTCAAAGCTCGCCCCACCATTCATCCTTCGAAGCTTCAGCTCAATGGGTCATTCAATAACACGCGTGCGGATATTAAATTTTTCCTTTTTCCACCGATTTCTTCCCTTTCCACAATGACAAAAACCGACACGACCGTATCTATTATTAGATTGTTTGTGTATTGTCAAATCTCTAATAATTATGAAACATAACCTTTTTTCATTGCTAAAACTGCAGTATAAATTCTATCGATCGTAATTCTAAATAATATATACCCGCATCATGAATTTAAATTAATTTGTAGGTTATATTGCATAATTTCAACCATAAAATTTTTATCGAGTAATTTGATTTTCGCGCGCTTCGCTGGCAGTAAGTAGCGCGCCGAAAAGTTTGGAAAATTATTTCCAGTGATGAAAGGGTAATGCCCCGAAGTCGTCTTCGTCTCGCACAGTCTCGTTCTGGGGCTATTATTAGATCGAGGACGGGCTATTTTTAGCTCACGTTATGTAGGTTAGCTAGGGACTGTTGCGCCTGCGCCTGTCAAACCAATCTTTCCACTATGACGTCATTACTGTTCTAGATATGCATTGAGTGTTCGGCCGCCTCTTGCTTGCTTCCTTGCTGCCTGTATACGAACCACAGGATCCCCCTTTCGCCCTCAAATATTACCCTGGTCGAGCAGAACTGTTCCCAGTTCCGATGTGAAGAATATTATTTTTGTCCCTGTAACTTTATTAGCAAGAAAGAATGTAATTGGGAGATCGTCCAAGATGAGAACATAACATTACGTCATGAATTTATGCGTGTCGACAGGTTTCAAAATAACTCAGCGGGAACGTAATTGTAATTATTTTTGAATTAAATGAAAATATAACAAGTCAAAACAAAAGTAACATGTATCAAAAGGAACAAATTCAGCAGTAGTTCGATACTGAAATGCTGATTTTAAATTTGTCCTTTAAACTAAACAGAAAATTAAATATAAAAACGAGAAGTATGCAGTTGGAGTAAATAAATATAATATTACATATTATACAGTGCGTTCATGATGAAAGGAACAAATTCGTTTAAAATTCAAGTAATTATTTTGCTGAAAAACGCTCGGACAGGTTGATTAGTATTTTTAGTTGTGAATTTTTTGACATAAGAAAATTATATACAGGCTGTCTAAAGAAGAACATATGCAGCAATCATTGTTTTTTTTTTAATGGAAGATACTGTATATTATGCCATATTTGAATTGTATGGTAAATTCTCAACACCTTTTGTGTAACATACCATATTCCCAAAATCAGCGGTTTTCGGAATAATGACGTTTGAAATGTGATAAATTAAAAAAAAACATGAAAATCGATTAGTTTGAAGTAGAGTTGAAGGTAAAATTTGCAATACCAGGTTGTTTTTGTTGGCTTTTAAAAAATGTTCATGGTGTCCTTGTTCAATTTAAACATTTTATTTCATTACCTATGTGTATTTTAATTTATCACAAAACTCATTATTCCGAAAACCGCTGATTTTGGGGATATGGTATGTTACACAAAAATGTGTTTAGAATTTACCCTACAATTCAAAAATGGCATAATATACAGGGTGTTCCATTAAAAAAAAGAACAATGTTGCTGCATATGTTCTTCTTTCGACACCCTGTATATAATTTTCTTATGTCAAAAAATTCTAAACTAAAAATACTAATCGACCTGTCCGAGCGTTTTTCTGCAAAATAATTACCTGAATTTTAAACAAATTTGTTCCTTTCATCATGAACGCACTGTATAAAACAGAAATTATACAGATTGCCAAAACGTGTGGGCGTTCCGAAAGGTGTATAGAAAAGTTATTCCAAATCAAGTTTTAAACTCTCTATCTTCTTAAAAAAAACACCACTAAGTAAAAGTATTATTTCAGGTCCGAATTTTGAACATTTCGTTAGACAAAAGATATCCAAAATGCAGATCAAAGTACTTAGTACTAGTTCCTTTAAAAAGTCTTTATAGCATGCATAATTTGAGAAATATTTAAAAACTGCTATTGAATAAGAGTAGAAGTGTTATTTCCGGTCTAAATTTTGATTTTGATTTTTTCTTACACAAAAACTATTCCAAATGCAGCTCTAAATATTTTTTTGTTAATAAATCTGTAAAGAATGCATAATTAACGAGATATTCGCAAAAATTGCTATTCGATAAGAGTAAAAGTGTTACTTCGGTTTGAATTTTGAAATTTCTTATGAACAAAAGTTGTTCCAATTCGTGCTCTAAATTCTTTTGTATTTCAGGTAAAATAAATATTTCCGATTCAAATTTTGCATTTTCTTATACAAAAACTATTCCAAATACAGCTCTAAATACTTTTGTGCTAATAAATCTGTAAAGAATGCATAATTAGCGAGATATTCGCAAAAATTGCTTTTCGATAAGAATAAGAGTGTTACTTCGGTTTGAATTTTGAAATTTCTTATGAACAAAAATTTTTCCAATCGTGCTCTAAATTCTTTTGTATTCCAGATAAAATAAATATTTCCGATCCAAATTTTGATTTTTTTTTATACAAAAACTATTCCAAATACAGCTCTAAATACTTTTGTGTTAATAAATCTGTAAAGAATGCATAATTAGCGAGATATTCGCAAACATTGCTATTCGATAAGGGTATAAGTGTAACTTCGGTTTGAATTTTGAAATTTGTTATGAATAAAAATTGTTCCAATTCGTGCTCTAAATTCTTTTGTATTTTAGATAAATATGTATAGAATGCATAACTTATTATAGATATTTGCGAAAAACTGTTTTTCGCAAAGACAAAAAGATCTATTTCCAATAGGAATTTGTTAATACTTTTGTATTCTACAGAAATTTAATTTGAAGTAAACTGCTACTTTCGGTCTACCCATTTTACTCACAATCTAAAAAGACTTAAGCGGAAGATTTTACTCGTAAATATAGCGTTGACAATGATAGCTGTCGCCGCTTGGCGGCTATCGTGGTCACATACACACAGAATTTTCTTTGTGTGCAGTGTAAGTGGTTTTGTATTCTTGATACTAATTAAACCTTCAAGTATTTTTATGTCAAGATTTTTGTATTTATATATTTCTTTCTATAACTTCTGTATAACAAATATTCTAAATACAATATTATTGTTCATCTATTGGCGGAGTATGATTATAACTCTAAAAACAGACGTGGTGGAAACATTTGGTTTTTGGTTATGCTTTCAGTTACAGAATGTAAGAACTGTACACCCATTTTTACAACAGTTACTAAAAAAAGATTCAAATTGTCGGCTAGTTATACTACATTGACATGTTTTCATTTCAAGAAATGAATTATTAAAGGAATGTAAAAAGAATATGTTTGAAAGTTATAATACTACAATATGACGCCCACACGTGAGGCATATAAGAAAATTGTAATTGCGAAGTCAATGATGAGTTCTGAAAAGCAAGTTTAGGGTTTGTTTTTTTAAAGTGTGTGAAGGAATATGATAAAATCTTAAATGTTAATGAATATGATCTAATGTATTAGGATGTGTAGATATACAGGCTGTCCCAGAAACAAAAAGGCGGAGTAGCAGGTATGTAAAGTCCGAACAGAAACAGGCCCAAATATACTGCAATAACGAAGAAAATAAAAATTAAATTTTCTATGTTGCTTTTAGATAAAAAAATTACATTACGGACCTGGCACAGAATGTATGTTTATAAATACACGTAAGAATGCTCATTTATAGATAGAAACGAACACGCATTCATAGAAAAATACGCTTTTATTTGTATGAAACGGGGAAAAACGTTAAATCGTACTCATTCATATAAAACATATTTTTTGCCAGATGGGCGACCCACTATATTGCAGACAATAAAAGATTGTTTTTATTTTTAAAATAGGAAGGTTGTTGCTCTTTAATGTATTTGTAGTCGGAAACAGCTGATTATTATTATTTTAGAATATTCAATAAATCGTAGTTTTTCTAGATTACAGTAAATATCAAGAATGTAATTATTTTTTTGTAGCAGGTGTAAAATTAAAGTAATTAATGCTTTGATATTTATTATGAATTATCTATTTCTCCTCCTTTTTTTTAATACAAGTAATATGGTGGTCCTGAAAAGGACCAATTGTGAAAGTGAAGCAGGTGGATATTTAGTCCAGGGTCGGCGTAAGGCCAATTGAATCCTTTATTATTTTTTTTTCTGCCGGCTGCGCACGAATAAAGACTTGATATTTTGAGGGTACGTTTTTATACAATCTAGCTTTCGATTTCTGCTACTCCGTCTTTTTATTTCTGGGACAGCCTGTATGTATAGGGTTGATATATGAACCAATACATCGAACAACAGAAAGAGGTATTAGTAACAGGAATGGCGTAGAATGAGATATTTATGCGTGATATCCATTGGAAGACAGGGTAATATAGAATGCATAATTTGCGAGACATTTACACAAAACTGTTTTTCACTAAGACAAAAAGATCTATTTTCAACAGGAACTTAGAAAGCTCTTTTAATAAATTCTTTCTAAACATGACTTTTTAGTACTTTTGTATTCTATAGAAATTATAAAATTTATATTAATAGCTGTAGCCGTTTAGCGACTATCGTGGTCACATACATAGAGACATGTTTGCAAAAATCATTTTTTTTCGGTATGAGCGTATAAGAAACTAAAACACCTCTCGAACAATTACAGCACGTAAGGCGGGATAATGAAATGTCTGTGACGAACATTATGAACATCAGATCTGAATGTAATTCTATTTGTTAAATATGGCGGAGTCCTATGCATAAGAATATTGCAGTAGATGCAATATAGGTGCAGATTCCGTCTGTTGTCAATGTTCAACCGATGCAGATTGCTTAACCTAGATGAAACACGCTGTCTCCTTATGCAACTTATATAAATTTAAATAAATCTTATCCAACTATTCTGTAAAATCTTTTCTCTGTTTCGGTATTAGAAGAACGTTATTCCAACACCCATTTTCGTGTTAGAATGGACTCCATTCTTAAACGATTTTTGGTAACTTTCTATTTTAGTAGAAGCAGGTTGGTGCCATAAATTTTTCATATTCTTTTTCACAATTGCTTTTCGATTTACCTGGTAGTAAATTATTTATAGCATTATCCCGCAATTCTAGTGGTAATATGAGTTTTTTTTCTAATTTAAGCAAACTTTTCAAATCAAATAATTCTTACAAAAGTCAACTGTCAAATATAAATCAGTGCTACCAAGCGACTACGTCACGTTATCAAAATTTCCCTTAATGTATATTTTTAACAATTTTTCTATAAATAAATAATATAAATACAATTCGAAACAGAGAAAATAGGGTAAAATACTCATAACAGAAGGCCATTCCAGCATTCTTTTTTAATTTAACTTCAGTGACATTATTTTAAGCTACAATATGTTAAAATAAACATCTATAAATATTTACATATGTATAACTTCTTTATTATCCGTTTTAAGACAGTAGTGCATAAGAACTTTTATATCGCAAATTAAATTATTAATCAATATTTCTAAAAATATATAGGATGATCTGTTAAAAAAAAAATTAATGTTTCTCAAAAATGCGTTATTCAATTGTTTATTCATGAACTGCATATTAATCATCATTAAAAACACTACTACTTTCCTAATATAACCTACTTTCTAGAATTCATAATAACGGAGTTAGCAATGGTGCACACTTAATTTGAATCAGCCTGTATACTACATTAGGCAGGTCAGATGCCGATCAAGTATCACGTAAGTGACATTTAGCACTGTCATAAATGTTTTACACAAACTTTCACCTTAAAAATAAAATTTATTTTAGTTTCGGCAAGAAACGGACCTTTATAGGGCTACCCTGAACACAGCAGACGTAATGTTCGCCGAAACGTCGTCGGTTGCTCAGAATTCAAATGATTGAAATAGCACAAATCACGTATCAAACAATACAATCTATTATCAGTCGTCGCATTTGTTACACAATAGTGGAAGATATATTGAGTAGGAAAATTTTGCTCTACGATGACTTTTCCTTATATCTCCCTCAGCAATCTTTCTATCTTAAACTAGTTTGGAATAGATATGAGAGATTTTACTATAATTGAAACTTGTTCAGAAATTTCCCTAAATATTTTGCAAAATTCTGTTTCTTCTTATTCAGGAAAATACCTAAAACCTTAAAAACTTGAGAATAATTAAATAATGTAACATTTGCTTGCATGTGATGGTGATGATACGATGTTCTAGTAAAAGCAGCTGATGAACAATGTGGCGAAATTTGCAGCGTGGGTGTTTCAAACCTGACCTTGCATAAAATGTGTGGGCAGATTTTACGTGCATCACCCACACAACAGCTGATGGATCTTATTTTCTTACACGGGACATACCTACTTGCACATTGTACCGTTATCGCGACCCATACAACACCGCGACGAGGGTGGCTGTTGAAGTGAATTAAACATTCGTATCATTACTTAGAGTTTGGTGTGCATGCATCAATTCGTTTCGATGACAATCAAATCCGACCACCTACACAACACGTTTCGCTCGTCATATCTGTCCAAATGAATCAATGGAGTCCTCTCTACTCATTGAATAAATATTATATTGAGTTATCGGTGTGTGGTGGTTGCAATGAGTTATTTATAGATCTGTCTATATAAATTGGAAATACATTAAAGATCTATTCTTAAATTTGAAAAGGGCAGAGGTATAGAATTGAGACATAAATGATCTTATTTTGGTATATTTATTACATAGCTGAAATAGCCCAAATTAAAATGCCGTTAGAAATGTCTAACGGCATTTTAAACGTTTATGTAGCTGTCAAACAAACGTTTCACTGCTTCAAATTTTAAAGTAGCCATCATGCAAAATAATATGTTTTAAAATTAAAAAAGTCAAACCAAAAACTGCTAATATAAAAAAAAACTAGCATTATACCTAAACATACAAACACAAGCATTAAATGGATACTAATTCTTTTAAAAATATCTAATCCGTCAGTTACAGTTATATTTGTCTTAGCTCTGTGACAAAAAATAGTTTTAATTACGTACTAACACATTCTAACTTAAAACTCATTTTAATATTTATTACTTTGTATATAAAATAAAAGTGCGCTTTTTGAAGTGAAAACTTCTATGGGCGCGTTGATGCATTGATTGTTGCGCACTGAACGAGACTGAGCCGTCACGCTCGAAATGTAACGCTCGTTCGAGTAAAGTCGGCTCGAGTCGAGTCGACTAAGGGAGCGAGAGAGATATAGTTAACGCGTCTCTGCCGGTCTCTGCTATACTCGCTCGGCAACCGTTTCACGCTCGGCTTTGTATTATAACACTAACTAGCGGTATTTAATTTCAATTAAATTGAAATTTAGAATAAATACGCGAAATATTGTATTTTTATCTTCTGAAAAATTCTTGTCCGCGTGCAAATGCGATCCCGAGCCGCCCGGGTGTAAAGCCGGCACGTTACCATTAGACCAGCGCGGGTACTCGTATGAGAATTATCATATCGTCTATTTGTATATATACATGCATACGTATGAATTTTTGAAGTGAAAACTTGATCAGACCGAGCGAAGTTTACTAGAATAACGTATACACAATAATAATAAATATATGTTTTTTAAATGTAATATAGAACGAAAATGGAAAATGTAAATGAAAATGAATAAGAACGAAAAAAGGTTGTATTTCGTATTATTAACCTCGCCTTGATGAAGTTTTCACTTCTGCCCCGTGGTCTTAAGCACACCCATTTTTTTTAATTTTAAAACTGTGACTCACTGTTTCTGTAAGTGTTATTCGATGAAACGGTCATAAGATTGTCACTACGTCCAAATTGGTGAAGCTTTTGAGCGGGTAAGTGCACACTCAGGAGTGGGGTGCCACAGGCTTGCGTTCTTGGGTTCTTTTCGTACATCATATACGTGAATGATATTCCATCAGATACCGTCATAATGATATGCTGATGACATTTCACTTTAGTTTCCACTGGGAAGACTAAAGACTTGGGGCGAAATGACTTGAATGATTATTTCGTGGAAAACAATCTTGTGAAAAATAATCTGGTTAAGAGGCCTCAGACGACTATCGCCCAGGTAGACAATTCTATGTTTTTGGGTATAACTGTAGGTTGAACATGCAATTGGAGAATATAAAAAAATTATGTAATAAACTTAGTCCCATATGTTTTGCTCTGACTGGGCTGAGAGATAAAGTGAATTCTGCAATATTGAGGATATTACATTTTGCTTGTTTTCACTCAGTGATGGAATATGGCATAATAGCATGGGGGTCGTGAACAGATATGGTTCGGATGTTTAGAATCCAAAGGAGAAAACTGTGTGTTATGTTGAATGTATCTGCAAGGACGAGTTGTAAAAATTTGTTCGAGGAACATAACATTATGACTCTACCGTGGGTCTATATTTGGCGGCTGCAGTTGTATGCTGCAGAGAATTTTGATAAATGGCCGAAGCTACATAAAAATATGTTCTCCACTCGTAATGCTTGGACTCTCGACATTTCTAGGTATAGACTAAGCTTTAGCGAAAAAATCCCAAATATCTGGCCATTAAATTATTTAATAAATTGCCAAATAATTTCAAAACAATATCAAACGATAAATTCAATATTACAAGTAAGGAATTGCAAATTGAAAGGAGTTACTACTCAATAAATAAATTCTTAAATGATGCATTGTTTTGATGGTTTTAGTTTTTTATTGATTTCTTTTAACGTGTGCTTATCAACTTATACATATGTGTTGATGTACTTTTATGTATATATATATACAGGGTGAGTCATTAGTAGCCGCTTCTTCGATTGCTCTTATGTGTTTTCAATAAACTAAAAAACAATTAGTGGAAGATCCATTGCTGTTTGTGGCGCATATTGTAAAAACAATTTAAGCTCTGACGCACTTCCGGTTTCACCGGAAATGCACGGAACTTATTTTTTTTTAATGACTCACCCTATATAGATTTGGATTTTCTTATACTGCTTTAAATTGTATGTTCAACTGTTTTTTCTTTTTCAAAATTGACGCGATTGTTTTCGAGTTATTAATTTTTTTTGAAAATATTTGACCAAAACACGTGTTCAGAAAAAAATCATTTTCACATTGCTTTTAAAATTAAAACATTAACTTGGTGGTGCTTGTAGCTAAGAAAATTCTGCATCATTTGGAAACTTATTTTTTTTAAATGAAACACCCAGTATTTTATTGAGGCATTTTGTTCCCTTTTTTATTCTCTTTCGTTTTTGTTAACAGTGTCCTATACATATCTTTTGTAATTTCTGAGATAATCACTATAGGAGCAATTAGCCGTCAATTAAAGAACTACGAGCGCTGTTGTTCTATGCACCAAAATAGTCATTCAACTAATGGAAGGCAGGAATGGCGCCCGACTTCCATAGTCAACTGTCAAACAAAGTAAATGTTAAATCCAACTATCTCAAAAGTAATAATTTTACAGAATGAAAAGCATCGCATTTCAATTTTTTATTTCCGTCAATGTCCAGTTGCAGTATTTCATTTTTGACACTGTTGGTTAACATCGAAATAAAATAAAGGTTATGTTTACCGACATATTTGAAGATGTCAAAAAGTTTTGAAAATCGTCCGTAGGTAGCGAAGATAATCTCCTTCATTAACATTTTCATCAAAGAAATAAGGTCCAATTATGTAACTACCCACTATTCCTCCCCACAGTTTTAATGACCAATGATTTTGAAAGTTTACAGGTGTGATAAAGTGAGGGGTTTTATGTGTTATACTAACGGACATTATGACGATAAACGTACTCACTTTAATAGAAGGTGGCTTCGTTGGTAAACAACAAAAAATTGAGAAAGCCAGGAAAAATTTATCTGCTGCCAATTGACAAAAATGTAAGCGATTCTGAAAATGTCTTTCATCTAACCCTGTGTATGAATATGCTACGGGTGAATTTCATGTTTCCTAATTATTCTAGATTCTCAAATTTGACTTACATCTAACTGACGACTAATTTTCGTAGTACTAGTATGGGGGAGTTCGACTACACTCGCAGGTACCATAAACGTCTTATCCTCACCAGTTATTGCTTTTTCCGCTCTTTCTTTCATATTCAATACTTTCCGTTCACTCAAACCGTCCCTTTATACTTTCAAAGGTTTCTGGCTTCGGTTGACTTCTACCTGGGATCGCTATGCATAAAGTCTGGATGCTACCAAAGAGTTTCTTTCAGATTCTCCCAAAATGTCAATCATATCTATTAACTCTTCATAAGAATAATTCATTGGGATGATAACTAATAGCGATGCTTTTATAAGTTTCTGAAAATTTATTTCATCTAACCCTGTGTATGAATATGCTACGGGTGAATTTCATATTTCCTAATTATTCTGGATTCTCAAATTTGACTTACATCTAACTGACGACTAATTTTCGTAGTACTAGTATGGGGGTGTTCGACTACACTCGCAAGTACCATAAACGTTTTATCCTCACCAGTTATTGCTTTTTCCGCTCTTTCTTTCGTATTCAATACTTTGTTTTACTCAAACCGTCTCTTTCAGGCTTTGAAAAAACAACGTTTTTTGAGGCATTGTCGAGCGCAACTTTACCAAATGATGAAGAATTTTCTTGGCTACACGCAGCAGTTAATGTTTTTACTTTTAAAAACAATGTGAAAATGATTTTTATCTGAACAGGTGTTTTGGTCAAATATTTTCAAAAAAAATTAATAACTCAAAAACTATTGGCTCAATATTGAAAAAGAAAAAAACTGTTGAACAGACAATTTAAAGCAGTACAAGAAAATCCAAAAATATATAGGGTGAGTCATTTAAAAAAATAAGTTCCGTGAAACCGGATTGTTTTTTCTTTTATTTAAAACACAAAAGAGCAATCGAAGAAGCGGCTACTAATGACTCACCCTGTATATGTTCTGTTAGGCGTCGAGAGGAATAAAGATTATTATTAATATTATTATTTTGTACCTAGCATTGTCTATCATAAATTAAGGATCCACTGACAGTAGCTAGAAATGCCATGCGGTCTTTTCTAGTCTTGTTATTTGTTTATTATCTTTGTTAATAAGCCAAGTAGTCAATACGGGATATCAGCTTTATCTCTAGAAAGTAAGCCGGCCATACACAGAACAATCCAACTCGTCTGTTCACATAATAATAATAATAATGGATTTATTGGTCTGCCTAAGGATCCATGAATAGCAGTGCAGTTAAAATAAACAAATTGCAGGCCTAAAATTGAATTAAACAAAAGGGAAGTAGAAAGGAAGAGAAAGTAGATTAATAAGGAGAAAAGAGATGCCTAGATGATAAATATTAGAGTAAGTAAACTCAATCAAGAACGAGCCAATTGCTCACTGAGTACAATACTTTTCATAGATTTCTTTACAGAGAATGTTGTAAAATCCTCAAAACTTAACTGGGGTTTTGTTATAATAAGATGACACACTCTAAGAAAAGAGGAGTTTAAAAAAGGCTTATAACGTGGTAGTAGGTATCTCTATGGTATATTTTCGTATATGGCTGACAATATGGACATGCGTACAAAGTCTGATTTTTAGCAACAAGGTAGGGAGAAGAGTATCAAAAATAGCCACTGAATTGTAAAAAGTAAGAAACTCAAGTTCTTTTATCTCTGCATATAAGTTACAAAGAGTTTTTAAGTTTAGATGAAACATGGTGCCTACAAGGAATACCATATATAAATATATGTTTGCTATTATTTGAATGTGTCTAGCAAAACAACTAGAAGTATGGCGCATGCGCAATAGCACTCACGCACTTACTGAAAAGTGATATTTTTCATTCATATTGAGAATATGTTGATCTGAATGTAAGATTTTGAGATTACGAATACTCCTCTAATAGTAAAATCAACATAATCCCTCAAACGTAATAAGATATAAATTATGCAAAATTTATATACAGAAATAGAGAAAGAGAATCTGACTTGCTACACCCTGGGAAGTACCTAACTACCAAAATTAAAAACAATATTAATCCGAACAAAGCCCCTAGATTTGATTTAATTCCAGGGGAAGTATTAAAATATCTGCCAAGAAAAGCTATAGAGAAACTAATCACCCTAATAAATGATGTCTTTAGGTTTAAGTATGAGACTAGGTTGTGGAAGGTTGTAGAGGCCATTATGATACCCAAAACAAAATAAACCTTCTCCTACAGACAACCATTTCATTACTACTTGTAAAACCAAAATTATTTGAAAAATTTCTGCTGAAAAGAATTTGGCCGCCGACAGAAGAGAAAGAACCAATTCCATCACACCAGTTCAAATTTAGAAATAAACATTCAACTATAAACTAAGTCCACAGAATAACGACTGTTACAGAGAAAGCATTAGAAGACAAAAATCTGCTCTGCAATCCTTCTAGATGTGGTGACCTACATCGGAATCTGAACACGGATACTGTAACCAATACAATTAAGAAGTTTGCCAAAAAGCACGAGAAGCTTCATCAGCATGTATGTAAATGTCGAGGCACTCCAGTTATTGGACATCACAGATTTAGTGAGAAGATTCAAAAGGACCATACTTATTTAGTTGATTTGAATGTTATGTTGAAAGGAGTAACTATGCGGTAGTGGGCGCGTTAACTATTAGTGTACTTAAGTATTAGAAAAAATGAGGTGTGGCACGCGACTTCAAATTATACAAAAGTTGTTCTAAATTGTTTCAAATACTTTTATCTTCTCAGAAAAATAAACCTGTAAGTGTGTTACTTCAAGTCCAAATTTTAAGAATTTTTTATACAAAAATTATTCAAAATCTTATTCTAAGTACTTCTATTCTCTTAATAAATCTCTATAGAATGCATATTTTGCAAGATATTCTAAAGAAAGTGCTAAAGGTAGAAGATCTTCATTTTTCTCACTACCCAACTCAACCTTTCCTTAGAGTTTTGGCAGGTATACTTATATATTCATTCTTTACTTTATTCTTTTCTTGTGTAATTTTGGTAAAAAAGGCGTATTATTATTATTATTATTATTATTATTATTTGGGTAAATCAACATTTCATTTATACAAAAAATATTCGAAATCCAGCCCTAAATACTTATGTACTCTTGAAATATCTACATAGAAAGCATAATTTATGACATATTTGGAAAAAATCGCTCTTCGATAAGAGTAAAAGTGTTACTACCGTCTGAATTTTGAAATTTTTGTTGTACAAAAGGTATTAAAAATTAAGTTTCAAAAACTTTCATACTCGTAATGTACCTACCTTCCCAGAAAGCATGACTTGCGAGATATTTGCAAAAAACTGATTTTTGATAAGAGTAAAAGACATACTTCCGGTAGGAATTTCGAAAACCTTTTTTAGTAAAATTCGTCTCAAATTTAATTTTGGGTACATTTGTTTAAACTTAGTAGTTGACGAAATATTGGCAAAATTCAATTTTTTCACTGAAGTAAACTACTCCCTCCGGTCTATCGATTTTCCTAAAAATCTAATCAGATCTCAAGGGGAAGATTATACTAGTAAATAGAAAATTTGGAATTGACAGCTATGCCATTTGACCGCTATCGTGATCACACACACACACACTGCGAGAGAGAGAGAGAGAGATAGAGAGAGAGATTTTTAAAATCACTTTTTCGGTATTAGAGGAATTCAAAACGTCGACACATGCAAAAATCTCGAGGTCAAAAATTTTTATCACAATAATTCCTTTATACAACGTATAAAAAAGTAAAAATAAGGGTTGCTTTTGGGAGGAACTTAGAGCAAGATTCACCAATATTAAATTATGAATGAAACTGCTTATTGGTCAGTCATGACTAGATTGCAGTTAAAAAGCCCTTTGAATTAATAAAAAGATTATTACGTTTCAATTAGTAAATATTCTATCAATATGTAATAAATCAATATAATAAGACTTATTTGGATTTATAACTAAGTTGAGTGTACCTACGTGATGTATCAATCAGTCTATATGCAAGTTGTAATTAACAAATTTAATCTAAAACGGTAATTAATCAATTATAAAAGCTGAAAATCATCCGCATATATTTGAGATTTGTGAGAAAGAGGAAAATCGTGGCGCATGAATTCCAAATAGCAAAGGACCAAAAACCAAACCTTGAGGAACACCTAATATATTCTTATATAATATATCTCTCTGGGGTGAGTTAAACCATAAAATACGGGAATATTACAAAGTTTCTTATCTAAGGCACTTACAGCGGATATTCTATGATATGGTCTTAATAAAAACTCCGAATCTTACATTACTATTCATTAGTGAAATAATGGTATACACTATCCACACATATTAGGCGAAACATTCTTAAAGTTGACCGACTATATTAAGTATACTAGACAATGAAGCAGTTGCCAACAAAAGATTGAATTAAATTAAAGAGGGTATATTAACAAAAACCCTATATATTTGATGAACCTATCGTCAAATTGTATAGTAATAATCTATTAATGCAATAGAATGTAGCTAATTACCTTTCTGTTGCTAGATAGAATTGCCTGAAAAGTAATTCTTTATTAAACTGGCGAATTTAAAATGTCAAATTATTCTACATCATTGAACGTTTTCCATGTATTAATTAAAATAAATATTCCTTTGCGGTAAATATACATTATGGCATAATTGCAAATAATAATTGATTTGCAAAAATCAATACTTCATGACGTCAGCAGACTGGCGTACTAGAACTTTTGAACTGGCTTGTATATTCTACGCAAGTTCACAAATATATGTTCAGTATACAGGGGAGGACAAGAGTAACGACCAAATTTCTTAAAATAAAATTTAAAAAACTCGATTATCGCATTTGATTTTTTGAATAAAATATAATTTTAAAATGCCTTAATATATATTAAGCTCCTTTTTCTTTGGTTGTTTTATGACATAGACGTCATTTTTTTTCTTAATTGTATAGATAAGGTCTTTTCTGTATATACTTTATGGGTTTCTTTTAATGAACATTTATATGAGGAAAATTATTAGTTATGATAGAAAATTTTTATTGACTACAAATATCTAACAAAAGAATATTGTTAATTAAGTCAATAAAAACATACATCATATATGATCTTAAAAAAATAAATAGATATGGATAAAAGAAATGATTTAATTTTAAATAATATTCGAATGAAAATATGTAGAATATGTATTCTTGAATTTCTTGTACATTAAAGTAAAAAATGTGGTATTAAAACTAATAAAGTGAAGATATTTATATGGGCACAAACAATATTTTAAATTATTCCCAATGTATTATTAATTTTTTTATTAATCTTAACAATATATTTATTCAAATATAAAAACTGTTTTAATTTTTGTAATCGTATTAATTAAATTGGCGTAGATGTTTTTGAATAATTCTTAATATAATAATATAAACATTAGATTAGCAGATGATAATTTAATATAATTTAATACTATATGTATCTATATAATAATAATCACGTATTTTCCTATATATGTACGTATTATACAATATAGCTTCAAATCAAGTAAAAAACAAGACAAATCAACAAATACCTTAAAATATCTTTACTGCATAATTCCTTTTTGTCATTAATAAAAGAATGGCTTAATTTTTAAGAAAAATATTTTAAAAATTATTAAAATTTATTTAAAATATTATAATGCAAATACCCTATTTATGTTTTTATTATATTTAAATTTTTCCATGATTATGATAAGCGAAATTGCATAGGAAAATGTACTTACCTCTTTTATGTCGGTACCCCTTAAGTTATATGGGAAACGAAAAAATTAATAAAGCCGAATGGTAGAAAAGGAAAAATCAAATAGAGTTTAAGTCATCGATATCGTGAAAATCATTTTAAAATGTGTTTTCTCTAAGAAAACGGCAATGGTGCAGTGACCGCATGCTTTTCGATACGCGGCCTCGGAGGACCGCGACCATTTTAATGGACGTTTTCCGCGATACTGACTTGAGATGAATCTCTAACTCAGGCACGGCTCCGGCAGTGAATGGATCCGTAACGCGATTGGTCCGTTACACTCTGACGTCATTACATTGATTGTCAAGACTCACGTGCCTAACATCCTGCAGGATTATAATGCTTGCAGGAATATGAGTGAGCGAATGGTCCCGTTCAATGTACCCGAAGAGATCTGAAGAGTTATACTAAACTGTATAAACATCCCTCTAAACATATATATGTACCGAAGCTATGATGCAAGCAGGCGAGAAGAAAAAACTTACCAACACATTGATGATGACGTTTCTTGTGCGAAGGCTATAAACCCATTGATTATTTCGGATGGAATAACGTGACTAATTTCTATTTAAAACCGTCGCAAAAAAAGTAAAGGTGAAATCCATAAATGAAAGAGCGCGTCTTGTTTCTATTCGTCAAACATAAATGTCATTTCCAAATTGTAATTTGCTGGTAGTCCGATGCCAACGCGAAAATAAAACAAAAGATAAAATTGATACGCCTACACTGATTCTTATTTAATATTTAATTAGTAATTGATTTAATTAAGTGTTAGACGTCAAAAGTAAGTTAAGTCAAATCTATCGTTTTCTCTCTCAAAATATATTAGTAATAATATAAACGACATCTTCTCACACAAAGCTAGACTCTACCCAAGGTAAATTCGATATAAAATTGACTTTAGTTGGAAGGAAAACGTTAAACAATTTCGATGAAATTCTGTCAATAATTATCTCTTCTGGTATTCTTGGACTTCCAGAGCTTTTGACACTATGTGCCGTGCTCTAATTTGCATTTTGCTTGTTTGGATGATTCTGATGGCAGGTTGTGAGGTTTGGTGGTATAGTTTCGTTATTTAGACATGTGATATTGGTGGTCCCACAAAGTTCAGTGTTTGGCCCCTTGTTATTTACAATATATACTTTCAATTTGCATACATTACTACTTCATGCCAGGTGTTGTTTAGATGACGATCAAGTTAATTGAACATATATGCTCTACCTTGCACTTTGCTGGCATGGGTGATTCTGCTGGTGAATTGATACAGAGTTATTTATCCGACACATGGCAGGCTAGCACGTATTGTGGTGTTGTTTATTATTCTTTCTGGCGTGTGATATCGGGAGTTCCACAAGGTTCAGTGCTTGGCCCATTGTTATTTACAATATATTTTTCCAAATTGCATACATCAGTAATATTCAGTTCAGTGTATAGAAATGCAGAATTCTAAATATTTATTATAAATGTTAATTTCGCCTTAATAAATTCTGCATTTCTGTACGAATATATTTTTGCAATGTTATAATTTTTCAAAATATGTGTATTGTAATTTCCGCACAATTACCTATTTTAGATATCGTCATAGGTACCTACTTGATATAAAGCATGCTTTATTCGCGTGACGTACGTACACGAGATGTACGCTAGCGTGAGACGTTCACGTGTTCAAAGCATGTTTTCTAGTCAAAAACATGATTTATTTGAAAGGGATTCTATTTAATAAAATTCGATGCAGTTTGATTATAAATTAATATGATGAGCTGCCATTTCATGGTTTTAATGTGTTTGAGATCCTGACTAAACAATAGTATAGAAGTAAAAAGCAAAAGAACCAACCGTCAGAACTCATATTTATTTATCATAAAAGTTTTTCGAAATTCCTACCGGAAGTGGGCCTTTTACTCTTATCGAAAATCAGATTCTTGCCAATATTTTGCAAGTCATGCGTTTTAGACATAAAAGTATTTAAATCTTAATTTTTAATACCTCTCAATTTGCAATACTTTTTGTATAAAAAAATTTCAAAATTCGGACCGGAAGTACCACTTTTACTCTTACCGAACAGGTATTTTTTTGCAAATACGTCGTAAAATATGCATTCTATATATATTTATCAAGAGTGCAAACGTATTTAGAGCTGGATTTTCAATATTCTTTGTATACATGAAATTTCTAAATTCGGATCGGAAGTAACACTTTTACTCTTAGCGAGTAGCCCTTTTTTCGAATATCATGCAAAATATGTATTATATAGGGAATTATTAATCTAATGGAAGTACTTAGAGAAGGATTTTGAATAACTTTTGTATAAAAAAATTCTTAAAATTGTATAGTTTGAAACGCTCATACGTATAAGAAAGTCGTGTGGTGGCCACAACTCATTTTTCCAACTACTAATAGCTTGCGCAGAAAACTAGATTAAAATTACATGATAAACGTTTAAAAGTCAGTTTTCTCAAATGGGATATATCTCCGCATTTTTGAATTGCTTGCTAAATTTTACACAAAAAACATAAGACGTTATTACTTTAAAAGTGACTATTGCTGAGCTATTGTCATTTCTTTATAAAATTTTGCCAGTTTTATATTTTTTTTGAATACTGTATTTTTGTACTGGAGGAATGTCAAAGAAATTAAAAAATGAGTTCCGAATTCTTAGGGCAGCAACAGAAAATCTTCACGTCAATGTTCGCCAAATAAATAATTTGTAGGATATTAGCCAAACTAGCGTTGCAAGGACCTTAAAATAAAATAAATATCTTCCGTAGTGAATACGATTAAATATTAAGTTACGCATTCATCATTTTAACGCTAGAAGAGTGGTCGGGAGGTCCAAATGACTCAACCCTGTATATAAAACTGAATCTATCTTTCTTTATCCCGTATGCGCCATGACAGTTAAAATGAAAGTTTGATTGAGCATCGTGACATAAGCTTGACATTTTGTTTTGACAATAGATTTGAAATTTACTTGAATAAATAAAAGTCAGCGAAATGCTTTCATGATGACAATAGGGCAATCCAACGATCTGTCAAATAAAATTCAATATGGCCGTTGTGGGCAAACAACCAGATTTATATAATTAAAATTTGACTATAAGTGCTCTTATTGAACAATTATCTTTTTAAATTAACTTACTAAGGTCATTATTTAGTTATCTAAGTATAATGTTGTGTATGAAAGCAGTGGCGGCCCGTGATTTTTTGGGACGGGAGGGCACCGGGGGTCTGAGTGTTTAATATCAAAAATTAAGTACAGACAAAAAATAAACTCAATATGCTATTTAATTAACTTGTTTGAAAATAAAATCCATCCGCTGTTCCTTACGATCAGCAAAATGATTAATAACTCATTCATTGAAGTTTGGTGTTGATGTCAGTAATTGTTTTTCAATGGAACACATTGCTAAGACACATAGTCTTGTTTCCCGCATGGTATTTCTCGAAAATATTTTTATTCTCTTCAAAGTAGAAAAACATCGTTCACTTGATTTTTTCTATTTTGCCCGCCCCCAGAGATTCGCAAAATAGCAGAAGACAATTTACAAAATCTTTCGCCAACATAGTCTCGACATATTATCAATAACAAACTTTTATAACAGTTGTACTATTCAACCTTGGAAGCAAATTACAATAGTAGCATCAGAAAACTTATCATCCAACTCTGCTTAACAATTTATATTGTTAATTAGTAAATAAAATGTTAGCATGTGTGCTTTTTATTCTTTGTACAACTTCTATTGCACATGTTTGTTACATTAAAGGCTTACATTTTGACATTTAAATATAATTTGGTTCCATTTTTTTTGTTACAAACGTCAAAACAACAAAATTAGCGTGCGATAAAGAAATACTTTTGCAACCAAAACGGATGTCGTAAAGTGAACTTTATAGCACCGAAATAGAAAAAAGCATTTTGCACATTACACCCACACAACCAGTGTGATAAACTGTAAGAGCTTCTGTTGAATTTTCTCGTCACGGTTTTATTACTTTTCAAATTGTGACCTTCTAGTTTAATCAATAAATCTGGTCTAGGGAGACCTAGATTTTTTAATTCTGTCTTAATGTTACTAACGCAATTCATAGTTGCATTTGCACCCATAGAAATTACAACATAAACTCCCCTGGACCGCCACCCGGACCCGGCACCATAGAGTAGTGCCCCGCCGCCTACATATATACGCCCGCTACCCGCGCCAGTTTCATCGCTCGATTTCTAATACAAACGGGGCAGTCGCGCGAGATGCCCCGGAGCCTACGTCAGACTGCGATTTTTAAACGCGCTGAAAAGACGGACTGTTACTTCCGAAAACATTATTTTTCATCAAACAAATCAGAAAAATTACATGCAAATTAGGTATTTATAATTAATTTATCTGTTAAAAGAAATTTGTCACGGGGGGGGGGGGCAGTGCCCCGTTGCCCTCGCTGCAGCAGCCGCCGCTGTATGAAAGGCTATAACTTATAATTATGTGACCAGAACGTTGTGTATTGTAGTATGTTTCAAAGAAGTGTTTCAAGAAAAAAACAGCTGTAATTATTGCCTGCTTTGAAGTTTTCATTGGAAAACCAGATAATAATTTAGCTCAGCAGCAGTACTGTTCTAATTATAAACACGATAGAAATTTTATTAGCAATAACTCCTCAGGGAACTAAATGCTATATTAGTGAAGCTCGGAGTGACATACATCTGAAAAATGAATGGAAGAAGTAATTTTTGCAACAATCTTAACCCAGGATATGTTGTTCTAGGAGAAAGAGCATTTTTAATAAAGGAAGCACTAGGAATTCTGCAAGTGAATTTTAGTTATTCCAGCTTTTACTAAAGGAAGAACTTGTTAGCACCTTAAAATATCTCATTCCAGTATCTGTGTTAAAAAAGTATAATAATATGCAAAAATTAAACAGTAAAGATAAAATTGTGATTATTATTTTCTTATTACTATTTATTAACTATTGCTTCTATAATAATTAAGTGAAACTATTTCAATAAACAAATCTTATTAAACAAACCTCTAATTATTTTGTTAGGTATTGTAAATTTAAAGACAAGTTTAAATAATTAATCCTTAATCAATGCATGAGTGGCTTTCTTTTTCTTCATATACTAGAAATAATAATGCACCAATATAACTAGAGTGTTCGGCTGTTACCAGCCATGCATGTAGAGTGAGCCGAAAGTATTGATTCACATTTCATAATAATGCACTACACATCGATTGGTATTAAATTAACTTCTTATAAATGTTTTACCTAATCAAAAACACGTACTTTTCCACATAAAATAAATAAGTTGTTAATAAATGTAAGCAGTGATACTCTTGAACACTGTCATTTGGTCCTTAGTGTAAAAAATATGTATTAAAACCAAATATACAATAATATCCGTACTTGGCACAGGTGGAATACCATGTATTAAATTGTCTAATGTCAAGAGTGAATGGATCAAAATTATCAAGTAGTTTAATGTTCATCTGATAGCTGCCAAAAAACACATTCTCACACGAATAATTATTTTCCATGATGATTTCAACAAAATGTTACTCCAACTTCTGGATTTTCAGATAAGAACTTCTTCAAGTAATCACTCTGCATTATCATGTTTATAAACTCAACACACACGAAAAATAAAACCATATTAAAACTAATAATGATGCACGACCAAACTAAGGTTCATTTAATGTTTGTCTACAGACGCCATATTAGATCACGTGGTTTGGATTCCCTAATTATAACAAAAATTTGGTTAAGTACCCTAACATCAGTCAACATTTCATTGTTGATGTTTAAAGATTGACATGAAAACATTGTGCCACCAGTTCAACACTGAAGTGTATCTAAAACGGCTCAAATTGTATGACTATATGACGAAGAATATAAACAAAAAGGCACGGCTTCTCGAGAGAGGTCAATTTATAGTAACAGATATCTTAAAAAGGTATTAAGAGACTGGCGATGTCATACGAGGACCAGGCCAAGGGTGCAAATGGTATAAAGCAGTAAATGATGACCGTTGTTTGATACTAAATTCTACGTCGTACATTGAGATCCACACACCTCAAAAACGAGTTACTACATGTAAGTTAATGTTAAGGTTAAAATAAACAGATTTAAAGTCAAGACCCCTAAAATCACAAAACCTGTCAACTACAATTTGCCAGAACGTATATTCAGTGGTATATAGAGAACTAGAAAAATATTCTATTTACTGACGAGACTAGAATACAATTACGGAAGACAACCAGAGTTGGAAAACAGTACACCAGCTGTAACGCATACAGATTGTTACTAGTGGAGGTCACTGGACGAATGACTAGTGACTGGAATAACGCTCACCACACGTAGCAGGCATAGTGACTAATTACTTTCATACAGACCAGATTCAAAGATTACACTGGCGACCGTATAGTCCATATTTGAATTCCCATTGATCACATGTGGGACCAACTTAAATACCGCATAAGACAAAGAAATCCTGTTTCCAATATACAAATTTAGATTTGCAGCTTAATATGAAATGAATGCAATTCCTCAAGAAAATATTCAAAATTTAATTAGTAGCATGTTGAGAAGGAAGCAAGCAGTAACTAGAGCTCGAGGTACAGATACTCGTTATTTACTGTTATTTCGATCAAAAGACTAGAATTTGGTTATCCCAGTAGCATTTAAGCTTAAAACAATGATCCTTAATTTTCATAACATTTACCATATTTTTTTTATGATTATCTGCTAATGAGTGAAAATCTGTAAAATAAACTATTGTTCCTGTATAATCTGTTTCTTTTATTAAAGTTCACATATTGTAGTAGGAGCAGTAGTTTAATATTCAAAGGGTGGTGCCGTATTTTTATCGGTTTTGCAAATAGTGCAGTGTCGAAAGGTAATATATAGACATACTTGAAATTGTGATGATGAAAATTATTAGTATAGACCGGACGTACCAGGTTTAAATTAGGATGGAACAAAAAAATTTAAACAACACGCAGTTACTGAATAGCACACACATGGTGAACTGCAACATCTGTTGTTGTCTCGAAAACGATAGCAAAAAAGGCCATTTTACTGGTAAATTCCTTTCTTCATCGGCGTAGGTAGAAGCGTGACGGGTTTTTAAAATCTATTATATTTACCTTATATTTCGTAAGATAAAGAAAGTTATATATGTATATACCTATTCATACTTATGTTAGTTTTGTTTTTTCATTGTTTTGACTGTTAATTACACACTTCGTAATTTTTGTAATAGTTCCTGTTTAATACCGTTTCATTGAATCTACTTCTCCAAATTATCTTGACGTAAGTTTGCACTGGTTTTCGTTAAGTTTCAATAACATACGCATACATTTTTAGTTATCATTTATTTAGATCTAGAACATTGTTTATGGCATCGTGAAACAATGGCGAGTTGGATAAGACTCATACTGATTCTATGTTCATTGTCAGTGATTCCGAAATTTATTGCAAAGTCTATAAAATATCGTTACAGAATCCCCAAAAATCGCACGTACAACGTCCCTTTGCATCGCTAACGCATACACAGAAATTGGACCCGTTGGAAGCTGACAATTTTAACGAAGAACTCTGTGAAGCTTTAATGGCGGCTAATATCCCATTAAATAAACTTGACAATCCCACTTTCAAAACATTTCTCCAAAAATATACTGGTCGAAATGTTCCTGATGAATCCATCTTACGCAAATATTATGTCTCTAAGTGCTTCACCAAGCCAGTAGAATGCAGTAGAAGACATCTTTCAAATCAATACCTATGGATAAGTGCCGACAAAACTGCCGATATATTAGGACGCTGTGTGGTAAATCTTGTAGCTAGTGTACTACTTCCAACTATTCCATATAACGCATATGTAATAGCATCTAAAGATATAATACAGTTGATGCGGAAACAGTTGCTAAAATCATTGACGAGAATTTGCACAAAATGCTTCATTCAGACGACAGGTACAGGGAAAAAATACTTTTACTTGTTAGTGACATATATGTTAAAAACAGGCAGACTATTGAAGGAAACATATCCTTATATGTTGCATATTACTTGTGTAGCACATGCTCTCCACAGAAACTGTGAATATATCAGACACACCTATCCAGAAGTTGGTAGAATTGTATCCGCTTTTAAGAAAGTTTTCAGAGAAGCACTATTGACAGTAGCTCTTTACAGGGAAAAATTTCCTTCTTTGTCACTGCCTCCCTGGCCAGTAATAACTAGATGGGAAACAAGGTTGGAAGCTACTAGTTTTTATGCATATAATTTCGACAGTTTACAAAAATGTTTAAATGACGATGCTCGAAGTATTTCTGAGTGCAAGGAACTAACACAAATCCCAAATTTAAAAAATCAGTTGTACTTTCTTCAGGAACATTTTGGAAATTTGCCTATACGAATCACATATTTTGAAAATCGAAATCTCAAATTAAAATATGGATTAACCACATTAGATGTGGCTATTAGTAATTTCAAAAGTATTCCAAGTGACTTCGTATGTGGCCTTCGGCAAAAGTTAGACGCAGTTTTTAATAGAAATCCATATTTAATAACATTGCGGCAACTGTGTATGGGGACAGTGACACAAAATCTAACTGCTAAATACGCTGAAATAAAAGAATATTTCCAGTACGCACCTATAATCAGTTGCGATGTAGAAAGGACGTTTTCTATCTACAAGGATGTACTTCATTCAAAGAGAACAACTCTTACAGAAGATAACCTCGAGAAAGTGCATCGATGAATCAAATATCATAATCATTTGTCAAGTGGGTCAACACATATAAAACAACAAAAATATGTCATGAATTTAGAAGGACAGAAGGAACGGTAATGTGTTTCATATGTGAGGAAGAGAGACGTCGTAAATGCGCTGCAATCAGTGTTAAAACAGCTAAATTGAGTGAAAGGGGTGTAATTACATATGTACGCATATGTCGTAACACTAATGTGTGTCAAAAAATGAATAAAATGGATCAAAAACTTAAAGTTTGTCTCCAAACTATATCAGCACAAAACCTATTGATTCACATAATTTTAGAATCTATTTATTTATTTATTATTATCTATCTATTTATTTATTTATAACACCAAACACAAAGCAGAAAAAAGACATTATATAGCGATCTACTGAAAAAGGAACAGACGTATTAATTGTTAACCCTAAAACAGATGATCAAAAATCACATGAAACAAAAAAGGATGATCCAAGTAAAAAACTAGCAGTTGGAATTGAAAGACTAAAAACTGTTGAAAAAGATTATATTGCTATTAACTGTAGTGATAGTAATTCTAAAGAAAAATTGAGAAAAAAAGTCATAAAGGAAATTATATAGTTTCTTAACCGAAATTAAGAAATCCGGAAATAATAATTACTAGTGTTGAAGAAGATGTTATTGAGGAAAATAATATACGCGGAAATATGTGGTAATTGTGTTATTTGTGATAGCCTAATTGTATACTGTGCATGTCTAACCCCCCCCCTCCCCGGTCATCTTTTAAACAAAGTGGAATAAATGTTTGAAACAAAAATAAAACAA
The DNA here is from genome assembly GCA_963170755.1 of Amphimallon solstitiale. Classification (NCBI taxonomy): domain Eukaryota; kingdom Metazoa; phylum Arthropoda; class Insecta; order Coleoptera; family Scarabaeidae; genus Amphimallon; species Amphimallon solstitiale. The sequence goes on along the minus strand of OY720678.1, from coordinate 124,293,083 downwards.
AACCACTGTAAAAATACTAACTTGATGACCATGTCTCATTATAAAATTTTGACAGATATAGGCAAATTTATGATGTGTTTAAATCTCCTTCACTTGATTAAAAAAAAACGCTGAATTTCACTTCGTTTAAAAAATAACGGGGAAGGGGGGCACTGTCTAAGTGTATACATTGTGTAAGAACAATTGATAAATTTTAAGTTGATTTGATACTAATCACACAGCGTTTGACAGACTAGTTTCTATGTAATATATTTGTATATTTTGGTAGCAATTGCTAAGTAAAGATTATTATTATTATGATTATATAACATTGTGAAAATGAATTATTCGATAATTTTGTCCATGTGTATATATAAAATTAATATGATCGTTTCGAAACCATATTTAAACTGTATCCTGTATGGCTAGTCCTCTAGTGTTTACAAAGCAGCTTTATTTCGTTCTCTTGGTGACGTACGCTCTTCCAGCAATAAGAAAACATCATACGGGAGTTCCTTCCATCGGTCTGGAAACGCAACTCCGGGAAAAGTCCGGTGCACATACTTCAATTAATAAATGTTATAAATAAAAGCTCGTGCCTGCATTGATAAATTAGGTGTATTGAACTGCGGGTCATAGACCTGCACACATTCCCCTGCGCTGCCCCAGTTTTCTCCCTACCCCATTTGACACACTTTGCAACAAGTATTGACGTTCCCCTCTCTCCTATCCTCATAGCTATGACGTCATTACGAACCCGTAGTTAGGGTAAATGCATCCATATCACAAACACTAACACACTCATTTATTACAAGTATATGTAGAATGCCTATCTATACATATAAACTTGAAGCTTTCATTACTAAAAAAAAATCTTAATGAAGTATTATATAGATAAGACCATGAGAAGTATGATAGATTTTGCACAAGTCACAGATTGCTGTATTTTTTGAATAAATTTGCATTGTGATTTCAACAGAGGCATCTACAAAAAGAAGGATTTTATTGAAAATATTGTGTACATTTATAGATCTTCATACAATTCACGGTATTATTTGTGAGGAAATGTCACTTGAATAAGAAAATATAACTTTAATCCAAGATGTATGTTACGAGGGCAGTTTTTATGTTATCCACCTAGCTATGAATATACTAAAACGACAATTTTCTTACATGACGTTTCTGTGACATTTTATAGTGTCATCTTGAAGTTTGGTTCGAATCGCTTAACATTTGTTACTTTTACATTCGTCTAAAGAAGAGAAAATAAGTGAATTGAAACTTAAACACAGAAGTGTCATGAAATTTTTATCAAAAAATGGCAGTAGCCAAAAGAAAATTAATGGTAGAATGGTGACAGTGTATGGAGAAAATAGCCCGTCCTATTTCCAAGTCAAATTTAGGTGTAAGCAGTTCAATGGGGCAAAGAATCCGTTCGTGATGACCAAAAGTGTGGAAGACCTCTAGAAGCGCGAACTGAAGAAATCATCAACAAAGTTGAAGATTTGATGTTGAATACTGCCGAGTAAAATTTCCTCTATTGCTAGAGAAATAGGAACATGAGATGAAATTCATGTGCACCATTGGAATCCTCCCACGAAACAAGAGCATGCAATGGGTTCATAAGGGTTCTCCACCGTCAAAGAAGACAAAAACGCAATTTTCTGAGGAAAAAGTGATGATCACAGATTTCTGGGACCCGGAGGGTAGTCTCTTATTTGAGTATATGCCAGAAGGGACTACAATATCGGAAAATGTCTACCAAGACATAATTAAGAAAATGAGCACTGCTATACGCGAAAAAAGACTCTACACTTTTGCTCAGAAAACTCTGCTTTGCACGGCAACTCCAGAGTGGATAAGGCACAAATTGTTCAAGCAGTAGTTAATGTATGCGGCTCTGAGAAATTACAAGATCCACCCTCGACCCTTACGTCTATTATCTTTTTCCAAAACTTAAAAACGACTTGAGAGGGCGTTGATTTTTATCGAATGAAGACGTGGAAAACGTTGTAGGATTGAATTTTGCGGATTTACCAAAATAATTCTTTTTAGAAGGCATAGCGTTATTAAAGAAACGTTGGGATAAGTATGTTAGTGTTAATGGTCCTTACGTTGAAAAATAAAATTTTGTTTGTTTTCTAACTCGTTTCATTCACCATAAAAATTCCCTCTTACTTTTATAATATAATGCATTAAGATCCGTCCATAGTTACCAATTTTTAATCTCATACTTAAACACTGATATCATTATCTAATCACCAGACGAGGTTTAAAATTAATTTGGAATTCCAGCAAATATACAACGCCTAGCGAAACTCGGCAAAATTTGTTTGATGTGGGTGAGGTAGTCGAAAATGAACAATGTATAATCTCAAGTGAAGAGCTGATAAAGAAGTGTTTGAAACGAGAGTGCATCAATGAATATAAACACATTACCAGTAGCAATGGAACTCCTTTCAAAATTGAGGCATGGGCAATAAATTATCATACTTATTGATTGCTAAAATACTTACGCTTGGCAGAAGCTGGATCAGAGAACTAAATTACCACTATTACTATCAAATATGGTCATTTCTGAGGAGGATTTGGCATATAGGATATATGGGTAATCATACAAAAAACGACGGATAGATTTCTCTTATTACCCGTGAATGCAAAGTACGTTTTGCGTGGAGATGTGACCATTTTGCGTGAGTAAATTAGAGAACTGAACGTGAAGTCGGACGAAAATATCAGAACGAGAATAACTAGATTAAAAAAGTGTAACTCCTTAAAGTTGGTGGGTAAAATACAATAAGCTAACTAACACTCGAAAGCGGATAATATAGAATACTCTTTCGTAAGAATAAAATAATAAACAAAAAAAACCTAGTGTAAAAATTAATACCTGAATTCTGCGTATCAACTTTGTTCCATTTCGTAACACCTACTATCCATTTTTCCATCTTTTTCTAAAATAATCCAAAATTTTTATCTGTTTTTACTTGCCAAATTTTGTCTTTACTAAACTTGTCTGTGTTTTCCAAGCCAATTTACAAATATACCTATAATAAATACTGTGTCTTACATATACAGGCTGTCCCAGAAATAAAAAGACGAAGTAGCAGGTATGTAAAGTCCGAACAGAAACAGGTCCAAATATACCGCAATAACGAAGAAATTAAAAATTTAATTTTCTGTGTTGTTTTTTAGATAAAAAATTACATTACGGACCTGGCACAGAATGTATGTTTATAAATACGAATGCTCATTTGTAAATAGAAACGAACACGCATTCATAGAAAAATAGGCTTTTATTTGTATAAAACGGGAAAAAACGTTAAATCGTATTCATTCATATAAAACATATTTTTTGCCAGATGGGCGACCCACTTTATTGCAGACAATAAAAGATTGTTTTTATTTTTAAAATAGGAAGGTTGTGTTTATTATTTTAGAATATTCAATAAATCGTAGTTTTTCTAGATTACAATAAATATCAATAATTTAATTATTTTTTCTAGCAGGTGTAAAATTAAAGTAATTAATGGTTTGATATTTATTATTAAGTATCTATTCCGCCTCCTTTTTTTTTAACACAAGTAATATGGTGATCCTGAAAAGGACCGATTGTGAAAGTGAAGCAGGTGGATATTTAGTCCAGGGTCGGCGTAAGGCCAATTGAATTCTTTATTATTTTTTTTCTGCAGTCTGCGCACGAATAAAGACTCGATATTTTAAGGGTACGTTTTTATACAATCTAGCTTCCGATTTCTGCTACCCCGTCTTTTTATTTCTGGGACAGCCTGTATACATTTACCTATAAGTTTAATTTTCGTGGTATTATTCTGAATGATTAATTAATCTTATATAAATAATTGATAAATAGAAAATTCAATATTTTCTCTTCATATAACTTTCTAAATAATTTTAAAAATATGTAATTATATTAAAATTGATTAGAAAATGTGTATATTTCGATTAGCTAATTCGAGTTTAAATATATTATTATAGCGTGATATTTAATTAATATATATTATTTTTTAATAAGATATATTAAAAAATAGTTAAATGAAGAACAATCAGATTATTAAAGACAAATTGCAAAAATAATATTTGACCAAAGTAACATGATCCCGACATGCAGCGAGATAGCAGGTTGCAGAATTGCACATTAAAGATAAATAATTTCCTTTTAAAATAGAGGGATAGAAAAGTTAGTTTTATTGTAATATTGATGATGTACATAAGATTCTTTTTAAAAGTTAGTAAATTAGGTGTTCTTATATATTTCCATTGATCTTTTTGTTTTTCAGTTAAGAACTTATTTTATTGGTCTATTTTCGATTTGATCCATTCTTCTTTTAATTATATCTTGAAGAACATGTTTTATTTCAAATATTGACTTAATATTATTATATTATAGACCACTCCCGGATAATTCTTTGTACTCTAAAATTAATAATTATAATATTCTTTATTTCCCAACAGGCCAATGCCCAATTACAGATAAATTACAAACATTATGTACATCAGATACGATTAATAATATTCCGAAATACCCACACCATCACACGAATATATTCAGATCCATCCTGTTACCAACATTGGGAAGAATGTATGCTGAGGTCAGTTTCATTGAGCTAGTCCTGGCAAGTGGAACCATAAAAGTTGAGTTCTATCTCGAGGTAACTCGTGGGATCACAAACAATATTCTTTCCAGAATGACGGGACAGTCAGTATTGCTTCTGATGAGTTTATGCAAGAATTTCTCGCAAAGAGCATCTCTTCTTGTTTGTAAATATGGTAAGTTGTGGCGTAATAGTAAATCCGCTTGGGGTCTGCCCCTCTCCAGATAAACACCTTTGAAGTATTTGGAGACACGCAATATAAAACCAAACGGTCTCAAAATACCAGATCAGATTTTCCGAATATGTGATCTAACGGTAAAGTACTAGTCAAAAATTACACCACGGTCTATGACTTCGAATTTTCTAACAAGATCAGTATCTTTTACATGGTAACAGTAGGAGAAAGATGTAGAGCATCATGTATAAGTAACCACGTAACATTTATTAATCTTTAATTTAAATCTTTCGCACCATATAGCCAACATGTCCAAATCCTTCTGAGATCCTGCATGTCGCTGGCTGATGTAATCTGAAAATATATTTTAATGTCATCCGCGTACCCAAAAACAGGACAGTTGATTTGCTGGAGTAAATCATTAATAAAAAACCTAACAAACACATGAAAATATAATAAAAATCACAATTTTTCCTTCTAATGGTGTTAAGATGAAGGAAAGAAGAAACGGAATATCGTAGACACCCATATTACACATGTCTTCAGTGGTTCTTGAGAACACGATCATGGAGAAGATGCCTTAGAAAAAGATATCTTTATGTAAGTGTTGTAGTTCTTTACTTCAAAGGGGACTTTACTATATTTCGTAGAACATTTGTTCAAAAACTTGAATTATTTTAAATAATTATCCTTGGCACGTCACCAGACTTGAATCTCTAAGCAGCAAATTGATATCAGTATTTGGTCGTAGGGTAGAAGCCTATTATGTATTGACACTTTTCATTAGTTACTAAAATGCTATTTCCTTCGAAATTAGATATTTAAAATTCATTCATAAATATTCTATTGTATTGTAATACTGGATGGGATTCTTGTTTATGGGTATCTATAGTTAATTGCGTAAAATTAATATGAATAGATTTGCTCTCATGAATCCATGTGTAAATCTATTTTGTGACTCCATCATTAGTTACATGCTTCTTCTAGTTTGTAAATTGCTTCATTCCTGTTATTGCCAATAGTCTACATTGCTGTCTTATTAGTAGGGCGCGGACATGACCGGTTTAAACTACGACGAAGTTACAACAGAGCAAAGAAATAATGTAAACAACACACGCTTACTGAATAGCACTAATTCATATGGTGAACTGCAACATCTGTTTACGCCCGATTAGTGCCCGACAATGAGAGCAAAAAATGCCCATAAAATAAGGAATTTATGAGTAAAATTTTTTTTTTTCATCGGCGTAGATAGGAGCGTGAGGGGTTTCTAAAATTTATTATATTTACCTTATATTTCGCAAGAGAAATAACATTTTCATTCATACTTACGTTAGTTTCGTTTTTTCATTGTTTTGACTGTTAATTACGTACTTTGTAATTTTTGTAAGTCTGTTTAATACCGATTTATTGAATCGACTTCTCCCAAGTATCTAGACGTAAGTGTGCACTGGATTTTGTTTAGTTTCAATAACATACGCGTACATTTTTAGTTATCATTTATTTAAAATGAATTGTCAGTGATTACGAAATTTATTACAAAGTCTGTAAAATATCGTAACAGAATGCCAAAATATCGCACGTTCGTCACTTAGCTTTGCTAAAACATATGGCAGAAATAGTTTTTATGCAGAGAATTTCGATAGCTTACAAAATTTTGTTACATGTTTAAATGACGATGCTCGAAGTATTTCTGAGTGCGAGGAACTAACACAAATCCCAAATTAAAAAATGAGGTGTGGCCACCACACGACTTTCTTATACGTATGAGCATTTCAAACTATACAATTTTAAGAATCTTTTTATACACAACTTATTCAAAATCCTATTCTAAGTACATTCATTCTCTTAATAAATCGCTATAGAATGCATACTTGCAAGATATTCGAATAAAAGTGCTACTCGCTAAGAATAAAAGTGCTACTTCCGGTCCGAATTTTGAAATTTCATGTATACAAAAAATATTGCAAACCCAATTCTAAATACTTTTGTACTCTTAATAAATATATATAGAATGCATAATTTACGACATATTTGCAAAAAATCGTTATTCTGTAAGAGTAAAAGTGATACTTCCGGTCCGAATTTTGAAAATTTTTTTATACAAAAGATATTGAAAATTACGTTCTAAATACTTATATATTCATAGCGTACCTGTCTAAAAAGCATGACTTGCAAAATATTGGCAAAAAACTGATTTTTGATAAGAGTAAAAGACCTACTTCCGGTAGTAATTTCGAAAAACTTTTTAAATAAAATGGTTCTCAATTTTAATTTTAAGTACATATGAATTCTTTATAAATTTGTTTAAACTTAGTTGTTGACGAAATAGGTATTTGCAAAATTCGATTTTTTCACTGAAGTAAAGTACTACTTCCGGTCAACCGATTTTACTGAAAAACTAAACAGATCTCAAGAGGCAGATTATACATGTAAATATAAAATTTGAGAGAGAGAGAGAGAGAGAGAGAGAGAGAGAGAGAGAGAGAGAGAGAGAGAGAGAGAGACATTTTTTAAAAACCACTTTTTTGGTATCAGGGGACCTCAAAACGTGGACATCTGCAAAAATCTCGAGGTCGAAAATTTTCATCATCACAATACTTCCTTATACTACGTATAAGAAAGTAAAAATCAGTTGTTATTCCTTCAGGCACACTTTGGAAATTTGCCTAAACTAATCACATATTTTGAAAATCGAAATCGCAAATTAAAAGACGGATTAACCACATTAGACGTGGGCTATTAATGATTTCAAAAGTATTCCAAGTGACTTCGGATGTGGCCTTCGCCAAAAGTTAGACGCAGTTTTTAATAGAAATCCAGATTTAATAACATTACGGCAATTGTGTATGCTAAATACGCTGAAGTAAAAGAATATTTCCAGTACGCACCTATAACCAGTTGCGTAGAAAGGACGTTTTCTATCAACATGGATGAACTTAATTCAAAGAGAACAAGTCTTACAGAAGAGAAAATGAACAAATAATAAGGTATTTTGTATTTTATAGATCACCGGCCACTTGTTATCCAATTATATAAATAAAATTAAAAACCTCTTTAAAAATACAACATTTCAATAGTGCGCCCATGGGCAATGAGCCATCAACCCACGTGTCCGCGCCCTACTCATTAGTAAAGGTGGCAATTGTCAACACCAAATGCACTGAAACAACGTTTTCAGAGCCGTTGTAGTAACGGTGGTTTAGTGTATTTGGTGTTAGTGTCAAGCCATAGTCTCCAATTTAGTTTTGTAGCAATTATTACGTTTCCTGTTTGGAGATTATTTCGAGTACAAAGCAGATAAAGTATTTGTCCCAACACATTATTCTGTGGCATCTATGCATTAATTTTATAAGGTCAGGGAATTGTTCCTCTTGTGTAATTATAAACACCCTTTAAGATATGTAGGGTCCAATAGGGTTCGTGAATGGCTTTCTTAGAGCATTTTTTACCTTAGGTTTATACCCTATTCAAATAAAAAAGAAATAAAGTTGGCAAATAGCTCAGTAATGGTCAGCTTTAAACTAATAACGTCTTACACGTTGTTAGTACGAAATTTAGTACGCAATTCAAAAATGAACGAATATACAAGGTGTTATATTTGAAAAAATGGACTTTAAGACAAAAATGTGTTATGAAACCTTAATCCAGTAACTGAATAAAAATAGTAATTGAAAAAAAATATGCATGTTTTAGGAACTTTTATTTTTCTAGTTGGGGGTAAGGAAAGACATTGAGCCCCATGCATACGACACATATGGGGCTTGATCTACTGGTGCTCCATATAATGAGCGCCCCTGACAGATACATTTTAAATGCTCATCAGTGTTCGTTGTACAGAAGTTACACTGTATATTTACATAATACAAAATTTATGTTAATTGCTAAAATCCATATCGATTACTTTGATATCGCAGCTACAACTTGGACCATGTAGTATTATTATAATTGCCCTAACGTTACAGCAGTCGTGTCTTTGCAGTCCATGATTAACTAAAATGTAGGTAATATGATGAATTTATAATTTGATTAAATATTGTATAAAATCGCCACAATATGACTTCGTAAGGGACAAGAAAATAGGCACTGTTATTCAAATGTAAACAAAATATTCCTTGACCTAGTTTCCCCGCAATGCGGCACTTACACGTACGTTTTGCTTTTACCCTGTGGTGCGATTATTTTTGTGCTTCGGTAGTAGCTACCTGCCAAATAAAGAATTAACATGAATATATTAAATGCTAAATATACCAGTACCTATAAATAAACTTCATTTTCATTACTTTTAACAAATACAACAATCGGAGTGAGATGGTAATAAACGTTATCGTTTTTGGATTTCTGTTATGCTTCAATGTGTTTGCACAGAATGCGTTTATAGAATAGATGAAAATGATGGCTGAATGTGCTGTAATAATATTTTAACGGAACGGAACCTGATGTTTCTGGTGGGGCACCGTCCTTCTCTCTTTCTGTATTCCCGGAGTTTCAGAATGAATCCTGGCCCGCGTCCTCGAACCTGTGATCCAGGGCATCGCACCCTGTTTAACCTACTTCCCCCACCAGTGCTCCATCTCGATATGACATCATGCTGACGTAATTCAGAATGTAGGACAATTTCATTCTAAAATATCGGAATAGCCTGGACCAGCGATTAATTCCTTTTACAGCATATAACTCTACATATGCTTGTGGCGTATATTGCTTATGTATTTATATGCTATATAAGAAAAGAAGTTGACATTATTAAGATTAAAGTAAATATAACAATATGTTGCAGTTTTGGTAAAAATTCTTTCTTAAAGGAAAACATCTTTCTAATTTTGGACAGGATGTGTGCTTACCACACGACTTTCTTATACGTATTGCTGTGATATCTGCTCTATGGTTGACAACCAATAGTCAAATTAATAAAATTAATATTATTTAATAATCTCAGGGTCCTAAAGATAGATTTCTTTGTTTTAAAAGAAAATATGTCACAGATGTTTACTTTCCTCATGTTCTCCTTTGGGATGGGTATAAATAAGTAAATGATGAATGTCAGCACAACTTATATTTATTTATAATATGGAGGTTTTACAAAACATAAAAAATTATTGACGACTATATAATATAATACTTTTGTTTCATTAAGGTATATTATCTTCTCCGTTATAGTACAAGCACCTTGAAAATCTTTTATTGTTTTAAATTGTAGAAGTCTACTAAATTACTTCTTCATGTGTGCTTATAATTCAAAAAGAAATTACTAAAAATATTTTCTTTACTCTTTGCCGACGTATCCCCATTGGATCATCTCGACCTGAGATTTTCACGTCAAAATCGAGATTTAAACAATGAAGAACCTATTAGATATTTCAAATAATATTTTGAAATTATTGTTATTCAGGTCAAAACGTTAATACTTCGTTGAATCGCCCAAACCTGAGATTTTCACGTCAAGTCAAGACTTACCCAATGAAGAATTTATCAAATGTTCAAATAATATTTTCAAAATTATTGTTATTCAGGTAAAATTGTTAACACTTCGTTGAATCGCCTTAACCTGAGATTTTCACGTCAAGTCAGGACTTACTCAAAGAAGAATTTATCAAATGCTCAAATAATATTTTAAAACTATTGTTATTCAGTAAACTTTATATAACACACATGAAGATTCTTTTATTTATTGACTATAAGATTGCAAGATGAAGCTTTATTAACTGTGTTTGTACTTACTTTTCTTGACCATATCTCCTTTCGAATTCCTCTTGATAATTCTCGTATTCCATTTTCTTGAAAGTTATTATGGCGGTTTTTATAAAATAAAGTAGTAATAATTTCCCGCGCTCTACTATACTTTCGCGCGCATTTATTGTTTGAAATATATTATACGTTTTGTCTCACTACGTGTTTAAATCTTAAAAGCGTTTATGCCTTTTTAGATTTTGTTTAGTTGAAGAACACTTTGAGCACTGATTAGAAATTTAAAGGTACTGGATGCTGCCGACGAACTCCTTTATTTTTCTTAGGTATTGTTTGGTACTGGAGAGCTGCCCACGGACTCCTTTATTTTTCTTAGGTATTGTTTGGTACTGGAGAGCTGCCCACGGACTCCTTTATTTTTCTTAGGTATTGTTTGGTACTGGAGAGCTGCCCACGGACTCCCTTCTAATGGCCAATGCATGTCTTTTTATATCTTTCAACAATTGAAAAACGCCTTATTTTGTTTTAAAGTGTTTTGGTTCTATTTGAATTTTCTTCTACTGCGCCCTCCGTGTTTGTTTTGATAATTATCGATGTCATGTGATCACATGACATTGCGTCCGCCATCTTACATTTGTTGTTGTTTACATACTATGCATTTGCATATGTAATTAATATCGATTGATTTTTATTTATTTTGGTAAGTATTTTTAATCTGTACTACATTATATACTGACTAATATCTTATTTGTTTTTAGCTTGGAATCTCTTGGAGTATTTTGGTGTATAGAAGAAAACAAATAATCACACATCTTTATATGCATTTCTATGATGTCTCATATAGAAGAAAATACAATTGAATTTTTATATAGTGATTAAGAAATAAATGGAATATGCTTATTTACATATAAAGACCTTTGTTTTTACAGTAGTGTTTATCATTATGGCAATATGTTGAAACGTAGGCTTCTTGTCTGTTGATTATTATCTCTTATCTCCTATTAATTACTAATAATACTGTTTTAAATCATTACACATCCTTTTTTAGACTGAGGTCAGTATTTGAGCATTATGTTTTGTACAATATATAATACAATTCTTATTTGAATTACTAATGCTTTTATTTATGTTTCTTTTTACGGGTGTGCAACCCACATTGCATTGATGTGTATTGTATTGCATGTCCATCTGTTACATATTTTACTGTGCCATACGATAATTTAAACAAGATATATATACAAGTCAATGGATTATTTTATGCATTTATATCTGATGAAATGTTAAATTGTAACTAATGTACCAAATATATATATATATATATATACATTTATTTATCTAAAATAAATTGTGCTGAAATTTGCTTTTGTTTTTATTTATTTATTTAATTTTTTTATATTATTAAATGTTATCCATATTCACTTGTATCTGGTTATATTCACTTATATTCAGTAATATCCACTTATATCCAGTTCTATCTTTGTTTTTTACATATATAAATTTTTGAATATCTGAAACTGGTTATATCCAGTTCTTCATTATTTTTTTATTTTTTTATTATATTTTAAAAAATACAGAAAAATACCACAGCAGTATGTATGTGAGCTCAGAATATGTATACAAAAGGTGTTCCAAATTAACTTTTAAATACTGTTACCTTCTTAATAAATTAAACTTGTGACTAAAGGTGTTACTTCCGATCCGAATTTTTAAATTATTCTTACAAAAAAAATTACAAATCTAGCTCTAATAGTTATTTACGATACAAATGTTAAAAGTGCGATTTTATTTCACGAGTAAACGTTTGCGACACGAGCATTAGCGAGTGAAATAAAATAGCATTTTTAATACGTGTATCGTACAATATTTTTTCAACAAACACAATTTTTATTATAAAATGTAATGAAACTCCACTGACCAAATTTGACAGCTCATGAATACGTTTTGACACAACTGGACGCAACCGTTAAATTACGTCAAATTAATTTGTCACAATTTGCAATAATTGAAGCCGCTGATAAAGCGCCATTAGATTTGTTGCCCACAAAATCTAGGCAACAATATGAAATTGCGTACAAAAGGTTTATGGAATGATGCAGATGCAAGGTAAATTTTGCGAAAATGTTCTACTAGCATATTTTAAAGAAAGGTCTAAAATTTGGAAATCTTCTACTCTTTGGTCGGATTTTTCGATGATAAAACTTTTGCTAAATATAAAAGACAACCTTGATATTAGTAAATATTATAAACTTATTGCATTTTTGAAACGGAAAGGAGAAGGTTACCGACCAAGAAAATCAAAAATATTGACAAGACAAGAAATTGATAGATTTATTTCTGAAGCATCAGATGAAAAATATATGATGTTCAAAGTAGCTGTTGTTATGGGTATATTTGGCGCTTGTCGCCGGGAAGAGTTATGCCGTATGACTGTGGATGACATTGAAGATAGAGGAAGTGTGTTAGTAGTTACTATACCATATACTAAAACCAATACTCAAAGAATATTTACAGTTATTGGCTCATATATAAACTTGTATCGCAAATACAAAGCATTACGTCCATCTAATATAAAACATCGACGTTTATTTATTAAATACGCTAATAATAAATACACAAGCCAAGCGATTGGAATAAATTTGTTTGGCAAGATGCCTGCAATTATCGTAATGTTTTTGAAATTGCCGAATCCAGAATCTTATACGGGACATTGCTTCCGACGTTCATCTGCTACTTTGCTAGCAGATTCTGGTGCAAGCTTATGCTCAATTAAGCGACATGGAGGCTGGAAGAGTTCCACCGTTGCTGAAGGTTACCTAGAGGATTCTCTAGAAAATAAAAACAAAATTGCTCACTCCATCTTCCCAGATCTATCTAATAATTCTATTGCAAATGATAATTTAAATCACGATATTTTAGTTCCTATGAACTATTTGTCTGCAAATAATAATTCTGCAAGTACAGCAACACATGGAATAAATATCTCCAATTGCACAAACTGTACATTTAATATTAATTATCCAAAGAATATGTAATTTTCATTGTAATAAAAATCATTTGATATGTACGGAATTTTCTGTTGTCATTTTTGACAAACTGTCATTTAATTTTAACACTATATAGTGTTAAAAGTGGCCTTTTTAACACGCTACGCTATAAAATCGCATTTTTAAGTAAAGTTAGCCGTGTCAAAATGTCAACTTTTAACGGTGTTTGTAGAAAAATACTTTTATAGCCTCAATAAACATGAATTTTGAAACGCATTTTTAAAAATAATATTTATTTCTGACTACTTCTTTATTCCCTAGAAATTTGTGTAAACTTAGTAGTTGACGAGGTATTAGCAAAATTTGCCTTTTTCGCCGAAGTGAACTACTATTTCCGGTCTATCAATTTCACTGAATCCGAATTCGGCTCCTAAGAAGATCATTATGCTCTTAAATACAACGTTTGGTATTGATAGCTTTACCAGTTCATCCGTTATTGTGATAACATACAGACACGCATAGAGAGAGCGGGAGAAAATAAAATAATGAGGTGTGGACACCACATGACTTCCTTATAGCAGAGTGGGGTATAGGAATCTGACGATTTTTATATATTATTGGTCGCTCACAACCAGAGCTGGCCGCATGGAGTGTAAAGCCTGGCGTCCACTGCATACGAGGCTGTGCTGTACTGTACTGTGCTATGCCGTGCGAGGTTTTTTGAAGACGTGGTGGGACCGTCCATTGCTACTGTGTATTTGCAAGCGAATTTACTCTGACATGCCATGTTTCGCTTTCAAGTGTAGAAATAGAGCATAATTTGATGGATTTGAGTGTAATTTTATTTTAAACAATATAGTTAATAAAAAAAAATACAGATTTTGGATTGCAAGTCATATATTAGACAGAAATATATTTGGCGAATACAACACTTGAATACCCTCTTTGAGCGACGAAGATTTTAGGAAATATTTTAGAGTAACAAAGGAGCAATTTTTAGAAATTCATGAGTTGATACGCTTTGATATTGAAGCGTTCGGAGATCGTAATAAATTTGTGAATTACTTTATCTCTGATGTGGGGAGAGTTCTCTGGCAAAATAATGCAATTGTGTATTAATGCAGTGAAACTGATTTATAGAATTATTATTTACGTTAAGATGTTAAATGTTCATTGTTTTAGAAACCATTATATTTTATTTTAATAAACACTTTAAAAACATTATTTTCCTTAAATCAAAACAATCATAACAATGTTAGTATATTGTATGTACGTTTTTCAGATAAGAGTAATTTTAATTTTACAATGAATGCCTAAATTATCTTCGAACAACTATATTTTGCTTAATTTGGTAGAGGTTGTAAATTAAAACTAACCTATAATTTACATTTTTGACAAGAAAATAAAAGTACTTCAATTTGTTCGCGGTATCTTCCCATATAATGTCTTCTTTTTTCCTGGTTCTTGTAATCTTTTTCATCCGTTTTTCACAAAACAAAATGCCTCCTAATAACTTCAATAAATCCTTCCATTTTGCTGTATACAGTGTGCTTGCCGACGACCTGCGTATAGGGCTTACTGTGAGATAAAAAGACGACACCGAGAGTTTGTATGAGTTAGTACGAAAAAGCAATATACAAACTGCTTTTTGGTCGAGTGTAGTGTTGGAAAAGAGGGGATTCGAGTAGATTTACGCTGAGGCTAGAACGGGCGAGGCTGACTCTCCGTTTAAGCAGGGCAACAAGGATAGATAGCAGCTGTACTGCAGTTTGTATATTGCTTTCTCGTACTAACTCATACAAACTCTCGGTGTCGTCGTTTTATCTTACAGTAAGCCCTATACTCAGGTCGCCTGCAAGCACATGGTATATATGTTATTCGCAATAGCCGAAATCGGCCACTGTCCGAATGTTTTGCCCACTACGCGTTTTGTGTATTGCAGTTTACCCACGAAGCGATTAAGAAGATTTTTATCGAGCAGTGAGCAAAACGAATTACCCAGAACGCGTTGTGGGTAAACTACGTTACTCAAAAAGCGAAATTATCTTTCGAGCGGCTTTGTTTCGCATTGTGGATCTTTTCGTTTACCCACGTCGCGTTGATGTGTGTTTTGTGTACCGGCAATTGTTTTAAACAAGATGAAGGCTGAATTTGAAGAAAGATTGCGGATCCTAATGTTGGAAAAGAAAGACAGGTCGTTTCTATTATCGGATGAACGTTACTTAGAAATAGTTCAAGAAACCAAAATTGCTCTACAAAAGAAACGGGATGGTCTTGAATTATCGTCAAAAGATTATCGTAGATTAAAACGATATGATTTATTGACAGTTGAAGAAAAGGATAAACTAGTCAGTAAAGAAAAATCAAGAATCCAATCAGGTTTAATTTTTTACTGTACAGCAAGTGAGATGTATGATATAATACACACAGCACATTTACAAATTGGACATAAAAAAGAGAAGGCAATGGAAAATGAATTGAAAAATAAATACTGCAATATAACTAGAGAAGTAATTTTGATATATTTAAGTCTGTGTCAATCATGTGCCTTGAAAAAGAAAGCAAAGAGTAAGGGATTAGTTGTTAAACCTTTAATTATGAGTGAAATGAATTCTCGATGCCAGGTAATATTTTTTTGTAATATTTTTTACTCTGTTTTATAGAAATATACTTTTATAGGTTGACCTCATCGATATGCAGAGTGAACCTGATGGAGAATATAAATTTATTCTTAATTATCAAGATCATCTAACGAAATATGTTATATTGCGACCACTTAAAACAAAAACGGCGGATGAAGTAGCAGAAGTTATTCTTGATATCTTCTGTTTGTTTGGTGCTCCGAACATATTACATAGTGACAATGGAAGAGAATTTTGTAATCAAGTAAGTGTAATGGCTTCACACAAGGGCTTTCCTTTATCTAAGTGCCTACTTTTTAGGTAATCGAAAAGTTAGCAGCAAATTGGTCTGCTCTCAAATTGGTCCATGGCAAACCTCGACACTCCCAAAGTCAGGGTTCCGTTGAACGAGCAAATCAAGATGTTCGTGATAGTCTTGTAGCCTGGATGTCAGACAATCAATGCCAGAACTGGGCAAAAGGTCTTCGCATTATTCAAAGCACAAAAAATCGCAGTTTCCATACGGGTATAAAGCGAACACCTTATGAGGCTATGTTTGGAAGTCCACAAAAAAATGGGCTATTGGATACATGTTTAGATACCTCTGTCATAAATACAATTAAGACTGAAGAACAACTAGAAGAACATTTAAAATTAATAATTTTTTATTTCTGGTTTTTATATTTCCATATTGTTGTCTGTGTTTTTTTATTTTTATGTGTTTTTTATGTTTATTAACATATTATAATTATGTTATATATTTTAATGTTCCGCTAAAATAAATATTTTTGTTTAATTATTTGTTAATTTATTTACAACGCGTTTTGGGTAAAGTTCTATACCCAGAACGCGACGTGGGTAAACGAAAAGATCCACAATGCGAAACAAAGCCGCTCGAAAGATAATTTCGCTTTTTGAGTAACGTAGTTTACCCACAACGCGTTCTGGGTAATTCGTTTTGCTCACTGCTCGATAGAAATCTTCTTAATCGCTTCGTGGGTAAACTGCAATACACAAAACGCGTAGTGGGCAAAACATTCGGACAGTGGCCGATTGCGGCTATTGCGAATAACATATACAAAGTACAACACCGCACACAGCTCGGAGCCATGCGTTACAAATTTCAAGTTAAACTGTACGTTGCATTTTGCATAATGTCCTTAATTTTCAGCGATACAAAATGGCTGTCTTTCAACAGCTGAGTAATGCGGATTTAACTAAACGTGTGACTTTTGCGGAACAATTTCTTGAAAACCTAACAAAACTGGATGTGGAGAATCATCTGCTCATGTCATCGAATCGAATTTTGCCAATATCTCGACAACTACTATGTTTAAACAAATTTATAAAGAATTCATATGTACTTAAAATTAAAGTTGAGAATAATTTTATTTAAAAAGTTTTTCGAAATTCCTACCGGAAGTAGGTCTTTTACTCTTAACGAAAATCAGTTTTTTGCGAATATTTCGCAAGCCATGCTTTTTAGACAAGTACGTTACGAGTATAAAAGTATTTAAAACATAATTTTCAATATTTTTTGTATAAAAAAAAATTCAAAATTCAGACCGGAAGTACCACTTTTACTCTTATCGAATAACGATTTTTTACAAATATGTCGTAAGTTATGCATTCTATATATATTTATCAAGAGTACAAAAGTATTTAGAACTGGATTTGCAATATTTTTTGTATATATGAAATTTTAAAATTCGGACCGGAAGTAGCACTTTTACTCTTAGCGAGTACCACTTTTTTGATAATATCTTGCAAAGTATGCATTCTGTAGAGATTTTTTAAGAGAATAGAAGTACGTAGAATAGGATTTTGAATAATTTTTGTATAAAAAAATTCTTAAAATTCTATAATTTGAAGCGCTCATACGTATAAGAAAATCGTGTGGTGGCCACACCTCTTTTTTTTTTGTCAAATTAACTTTTGAGTAAATTTGTATTCTTTAGAAATTTGGTGAAATTTTTTTAACTGAATAAACTCAAAATTTATTTCATTTAAAACTTTATTTGGAAACCAATGGATCATGTCGAGTTAGACTGTTTTCTAGATATTCTTATAATAGCCTTTAAGATGCAAGAGGGAATTAGTAAGAGAAATGTAGACCACTGATCCTACTATACGCCGCTTTTTTTCCCTACTGCAATGTCCGAAACAGTTTTATAGATAAACTGACCAGACCTGAAAGAAAGAACACGAATAGAAAAAGATTTGAGCCATCTGAAAATATAACAGTCACTAAACAGTTGGTTGCTTTTTCAGGCAGTAAATAAAATCAAAACCTGACAGATATTGTATCAAAATATGGGCAACCGCTGATGTTAGAACGTCTTTCGTTTGCAATTTTCAAGTCTACCTGGTAATGCTATGCAATAAAATCAAGGATATCGACGGAGTGGAAGTATCATCTTTTATTTGGAAACTCATTTATATTCCTTCATTGGATAATTACCATTTTGTACAGTAAAGCAGTTTCACAAAAACACTAAAACACCTTCACCACACTAAAGCACAAAAATGGCTAAATACGTATTTCAACAACTAAGTTGTCATCATCAGTAGCACTGATTAAAAATCGCGCTGTCTACACACCGTAGCGTACAGAACAACACTGATTTCCAATTTAAGGGGATGGTTTATTCTTTTACCTAGGCTATTAACTACTTCATTAAAAATACCTGATCGTTGTACCGTTAAATACGTCATACTTACTATTCTAATCCTATCCTTTAATTCTAATATTCTAAGAAAACCAACAATATACCATCCCCGTAAATAGGAAATTACCTATATTGTTGGTTTTCTTAGAATATTAGAATTAAAGGATAGGATTAGAATAGTAAGTATGAGGTATTTAACGGTACAACGATCAGGTACTTTTAATGAAGTAGTTAATAGCCTAGGTAAAAGAATAAACCATCCCCGTAAATTGGAAATCAGTGTTGTTCTGTACGCTACGGTGTGTAGACAGCACGATTTTTAATCAGTGCTACTGATGATGACAACTTAGTTGTTGAAATACGTATTTAGCCATTTT
The DNA here is from genome assembly GCA_963170755.1 of Amphimallon solstitiale. Lineage (NCBI taxonomy): Eukaryota > Metazoa > Arthropoda > Insecta > Coleoptera > Scarabaeidae > Amphimallon > Amphimallon solstitiale. The sequence goes on along the minus strand of OY720678.1, from coordinate 124,273,977 downwards.
TGTGCTTTAGTGTGGTGAAGGTGTTTTAGTGTTTTTGTGTAGTTTCAAGCCACAGACTCCAAGTTTAATTTCTTAGTAAAGCAGTTTGATAGGCAGGCGATGTAGACAATCATATCGGAATACAACCGGCACATGGAAGGTGTTGACTTACTCCACGGGCTTATTGGGCGCTTCAAAATAAAAATGCGTACCAAAAAAATGGTCTTTGCGATTATTTTACCATTTGATTGAAATGACAATCATATTCCTGGTTATTGTGCAGGGAAAAAAATGGTTTTTCCCGGATAAGAATCCCTATAAACCGATGACATCTCTTCCAGTACCGTATGAAGAGATTTTACTTGTTTTATAGGGCTCTTGATAATGGCGTGATACTCAATTTTCTCAATATTCACACTTTCTTCCCAATTAACATGCTTGGGCGATGGTAGTTTAAAGACTACTAAAGCGATTGTTTTAAAGCTTTATATTTATACTAATAATAAGTTACGACATGTAAGCGCTCTGCCACTGATACCCAAACCCTCCATTCCGCGAACTGAAAGAAGGTCCCCAGTATATGTTGTTAGGGCTCGAGAATACTAAAAAAATGAATTGCACACTGCGTGAAAAATAGATTGCCTAGCTATGAAAGAAAACATTTTCTATTTGCTAAATGATATGATTGAAAGTATAAGTAAATATTCAAATCCCTAGCGGCCTGGTAAAGAATCTGTGATATACGCGAAAAATGTTTATATCAAATTTATTTTTGAAGTGAAAACTTCTATGGGCGCGTTGATGCATTGATTGTTGAGCACTGAAAGAGACTGAGCCGTCACGCTCGGAATGTAACGCTCGTTCGGGTAAAGTCGGCTCGAGTCGCGCTCGGCTTTGTATTATAACACTAACTAGCGGTATTTAATTTCAATTAAATTGAAATTTAGAATAAATACGCGAAATAATGTATTTTTATTTTCTGTAAAATTTTTGTCCGCGTGCAGATGCGATCCCGAGCCGCCCGGGTGTAAGACCGACACGTTACCATTAGACCAGCGCGGGTACTCGTATGAGAATTATCATATTTGTATATATACATGCGTACGTATGAATTTTTGAAGCGAAAACTTGATCAGACCGAGCGAAATGTACTAGAATTATGTATACACAATAATAATAAATATATATTTTTTAAATGTAATATAGAACGAAAATGATAAATGTAAATGTAAATGAATATAGAACGAAAAAAAAGTTGTATTTCGTATTATTAACCTCGCCTTGCAAGCAATGGAAAAACGGTAAATAAATCGAATTTGTATTTATATAAAATGTTTTTCTTAAAATTATATCAGCCTCCATCTCACAAACGTTGTCACAGTGTTGACGAATTCTCTATACTGACACAATTTACATATTAAATATTGCATGAAAATTGTTAAATGCTTCATTATAAATTAATCAGCATATTGAGAAGCAGTAGGAATATCGAGAAGAGTATTATAGCAAACACATTTCTAATAAAAAAATAATAGAGGAATTTTAGCAATTTTATTTATAGATATTATCGGAGCAATGAAATTAAACTGTATGCTATTGTCTTCTTACTTGTTCTTCTTTTACTGAACAGAAATAAGGCGGCAATAACAAACAGCTGCTCCTATACCTATCGAATATCCGAAACTATTCGCAAAGTCGACCGCAAAGTAAGTAAGTTGTCCTCGGTGGCTGTAAAGACGGCCTGAAATTTCATTAGAATCATCATTATTACGAGTTTTGTTTTTAACGGCCGCCGCAGGAACCAAAAGGTGTCAATTCAAACACACTACCGTTAACCTGTTACCATGCCAACGGCTATGACGTCATTGAACAGTCACGGGCTTATAGGTATATAGGTCAGCTATTTTAGTAGATCTGCACCATGCAAAAACACGGACTGAAAGCCCTCAATGAACGGGAATTACCTCTAAAATTAGTATTAAATTTCTGATTCGTCGAAATATTTATAGATCAATACGACGGATATTCTTCTATATATACTTTATTTGTTTTATTTACTATATATCTTGAAATGTGCATTAGTTATCGATTGATTTACTTCTGGTTAATTATCAATTGATATATTTTGAGGTTATTTTGTCACATAATCATTCAAATACTAGCATACATGTTACGTCATTAAATTATAACCTATAAAACTAACAACATAATTTTTTGAGTTTGCTTATCTCTCTTATAACATGAATTATCATTAAACAAAGTTTTCATTTATTTTTCTTGATTTTGTTTAGATTACACATACGACGGTTGTTTGATACAGCGGACAGAAATCAGCTAGCACCTAAAAATAGATACCGAAATATTAAATAGAACAAGAAAGCTACCCAGATGTACAATAAACTATACACAATCCCAGGCAAGATAGAAGTTAGCATAAGTATGAAAACTAAAACGTATAATGTGGTTGCTGTGCTAGTTATAGTAAAAGGAAGTGGACATACATCGCATATCACAAATTTGGAAGTGTCAAATTGTTACTAATAATATTAAGAGGAGGTTTAACTGAATAATGTAATATCATGGTTATACATCAAATATCCAGAATATAATGTGGTGTAAAAGAAATATTAATAAAGAGAATGCTATCCCTAAAGTTTTTAATTAGCTAAATAAATAACACATCAAATGATATTAACGTTTAGAGTAAACCTTAAAATTTAAATGCGAAATGTGTCAATATGCTCGTCTAAATCTTGGACAAAATTGACAAGTGTTGATGAACATCGATGGGCACGGAGAGAATCAGTGGCGTAGATAAAGAATTTAGCCCCCCCCCCCGCAAAATTTTTAGGGGGCCCTTCCAAAATACTTGTTTAGAGATATGAATAGCGGAGTAATTATAATAAATTTATTTTATAATAAAAAAAAATTAAATTATATTTAGTTATTTACTTTATAATAATACATTTGAAAAAACAAAAAAAGCTAATTAGAAGACAAAATGCCGAAACGTCTTTTTTTCAATAGTAGGAAATTTTCAACTAACTCTTCTAAATCAACGGACCGACCTACTTTGTTCATGTTCAATACTTGTAACAGCCAAGGCACTTAACCGAACTTGTTTAATGGTGCTGCGTAAATAGGTTTTAATTAATTTTAATTTCGAAAACGATCTTTCTGCTGTTGCTAATGTTACCGGTAGTGTTAAATATAACTGAAATAGTGTACATAGATCTGGAAGACTAGTTGCTAAACTTGCATTTTCCACTATTAATAAATTGGCTAAGTCCTTAATAGAAGATTTTTGTTTAATTTCATTAAACGAAACAGTCTTAAGAGTAATTAATTGAATCGGCAAATATTCTGAAAAATCAATTCCATATTTGCTCAGAATATGTCTTCCGTATTCCACTATTTCTTCATTCGATAACTTAAGAAATTTTGAGGGATTAAGAACCGAGAAAGGGTTTACAACTTTATTTATGGAGTAAAATCTTCTGGATAATTGGTTGATAATAATATCAAGTGACGATTTAAAAACTTCTACTTGAAATTTTTTTATCGGGTTAGGAATTTCACAGTCGTTTTCACATTCATCAAAAAACTTTTTAATTCTCTTCGGGCGTTTATATTTTATCATAAGCTGAATATTCCAAGATTCTGTCAAGTTTTCTTGACCATTAGTGAGCAATTTGCACGTCTCTTCTAAATCACATAAAGAGCTCTGAAGTTGCTTTAAAATTATGGTATAATAATCACTACTGAACGCTCTATTATCGTCTTTATTCCTTGGAAACGGTCCCATAGGCTTATTTGGCCCTGTAGTAATAATTTTTCTTTTTAATTCGTCGGAAAGTGCTTCCGAAAATAAGGCTCTGTCGGTATTAAAATATGTTGAATCCTCCTGATTACAATCGATTTCATTTTTTTCCAAAACTATATCTAATTTTTGTTCAATTATAACATTTTCGTATGGTTCAACATTTTCATCTGATGCAGATGTACTAGCTGCTCAAGCCCTTTCAAAAGAAACTGCTAATCTTCGGTAATTTACGCAATTTTACAACAGTTTCTTGTTTCAATTTTCGTTTTTGTGCACCACTCATATATTTTCTTTCGCTCATCTTATTTTGAATACTTCAAACTATACACTTTGGTACACGTAAATTTAATTAGTTAAATTTTGATAAAATCAAATTAGTATACGTACATATGCTAATCACTAATTCGTCACAAAAGTTAATGCACTAATACAAATAGAATTTATTTTCACAATTCGAACAAACTTGCTGTTAAAATAAAACTGAAGGAATTGAAATAATTTTTTTTTTTGGTTATTTACTTCAGAATTAAATAATAAAATTGGTTTATTACTTCAGAATTAAATAATAAATTCATCTTTATATGGAAAAAGTGCTATTGATTTTCTGCCTGCAAACGTCAAATTTAACATAAGAATTTCAATAAGTCAGAAAGGGTTCCACTTAGATATATGACATTATACATGAAATATATTTAGAATTTCACGTAGAATCTAAAAACCTGACAATATACAGGGTATTCTATTTAAAATTAGGAAGTTGGTGCCTACTTCCGGCATAGCCCGAAGTGCCGTCATCTTGAAAATATTTTAGGCGAATGGCCCCTATCGACTTTAGTATAGTGTCAAAATTGCAGATCATTCCTAGCTATAGTTTTTCCACAATCGATCGATTCAGTTCCCGGTGAACCACTCTGTATAAGTAGAGATATTTCATTTCTTTTTAAGAAAGAGCAAATTGTCAATACCAGATGTGATATTTTCTTGGAACTGAAAGAGAAATACGACCAATAAAAAAATAAAACTGGACGAACGTTTTCAGAGTAAAAAATACAAATACACGTACTGTTATAATTTTTAATACTAGAAAACAAGTATACATATAAAATAACATACACATTTTTTTATACATGAAGGATAAAACAGAAATAGTTTTGTAAATTTCATTACTAGTGCGGGGCTCTGAATTTTTTGCCCCCCCCCCCCGCATTGCGGGTTCTGCGGGCGCCTTATCTACGCCACTGTACCGAATACTAAAGAATAGAGGTAGTAGAGAGCTGAATATTAATGACTTTGGCCAATGAGAAAAAGGAGTCGACACTGGAGATTCATAAAAAATATAATGAGTTGATAAAATTTAGAGTTAGCGATATTAATTTTAGTCATATAATTCTAGTTCTGCGTGGATGAACCAGATTTTTTGGACGTGCTAGCCACTCTCAGCCTTCGTGACACGTATCCAAGAGCCATTCTAAAGAATTTGTTTGCCCTTTCAATCATAATTAACGTATTGTACCATTCCACTTACTTGTCCTCAATCATTCTCGTAATAGACACTATTCTTTTCCATCCAGAGCGATTCCTTGTCTTTACCACGTATCATTCGTATAGCACTCAAGGTTGTTATAATTTCATCCATATTAACATTAGCTTACTCTTTAGCACCTACTTTACACTCCTATAGGCCGGCCCGGGTTAGGTATTATTTCTTTTGTAATATCCATTAATGTACTTGGTTTTCCATAACCATTATGATTTTATAGCCCGATTATTCGTATTGGTATCTTTCTGTTTCATGAATCCTGTGTATTTTTGTTATTTTTGATCATTCCCCTTAATTCAAATGGGCAAGTCGCAAATGCTTTAATAATGGATTTTTTTTTTAAATTTGAATCCTCGGTATATTGTTCTTGACTTCATTGGGTGCTTCATGCGAAATAGTATTTATTATCTTTAACAATCCAGCCATTATCTTCTCATCTTTGTCATTTTGCACATTTATTTTGGAGATATTTAATACTTCTAGTGCTCTCATGAATGGATGTAAAATAACGAATACTTAACTCAGTTGAGGCATCTGTATAATACCTGGAACAGATATTGGAGGGAAATACGATTTTTATTAGCCAAATAAACTGGAAGAGCCTCCAGTTTTGCGACCTCATGAGGAAATCATGTTTGTTAAGGCACCCTTTCACTCGTGATCGAATATATCTATTTGTTCAACATTATTTAAAAAAAAATGTGGGTGAACATTCCCTGTTTCTCAGGTAGTTAACGGCTCCTGAAAAGCAGTGGTTATTCATTCTTAAACGGAAAAACCCGGAACTCACACAATGCAACTGCAAAAATATGAAGAGAGTAAAAGTAGACTTCTGAGAAGATAATCAATGATTATTTTAGGAGACTCGGATAAGAATTGAAAAAACGCCTGTCGTAAATTATGATGAAATACTCCTGTGCGAGGATTCGGAAAAAGAGAAAATATATGCTTCTCGACTTGTTCAATGAGCTCGATTTCTGTAATGTTCGCTGGGTGTAGTGACAACGGTTTCCTTCCTCTAAATGCAGTTTACAAAAGTAAACGTCTTATCGTTAAGGTGGTCAACTGGGATGCCGTTTTAACAGAAACAGAAGATTGGTTCTTTAGTCTGCTTTACTCTATTTGCAAAGAAAGGATTGAACAAAATTACTGATAGCTGGTCAATTGCGAATCCACATGTCCTTAAAAATGGTTGAAACATGCGAGTAAAATAATATTGGAATTATTTTTCCACCTAAAAATCATCGCTCAACATATGGACGTATCAGTGCTCGGCCTATTGAAAAAAGAGTGGCGCAAACTGTTCAGGGGTTGGAAATAAATAACTCCGGGGTTCTACCAAATCAGTGTTTCCTATTTGCTAAACAAATTACTAGAAAATTTCGCGCCAAAACTAACCTGATCCTAACAAGTTAGGATCAGGCTCTCTCCTGGAAATCGAATAATTCCATCTGAGTCTACAATGGTGATAAGAAAGTTCATAAAATTTTTGTTTTGGAAACGGAAACACTAGTTCGCTCTTTTCTGACGTGACTGACACATCTAAATGAAGAATCCAAGAAAACTTTCAGTCGAAACAAAAAATTCAATATCCCTGTTGAAAAGTCATGAACCAAAACCGTAAACAGGTCCTTAAGTGACTCTGAAAAAGATTCAGAAGATTCAATAATGGGGGCACAGGATGAAGCTATGCCCCAAGCCCAGATTGACGATCCTGAAAAAACAAATGAGACTTAGAAATCAAATGAAGTCGAACCCTGTGAACAATTAACTGAAGACATATTTGGGATAGTCAAGTTGATCTATGATAAAGGAACCTAAAAATAAACCAAGAAAAAATGTGTAAAACAAATCATAAAGTGCAATTTTGAGAACGACACATTTCAGATTAAATACCTTCGGATTTACAAACGATTAAAGAAAAATATTTCCGACTGTGGATGATACGGCTTGGGTTGCCCGGAAATTAATGGAGCAAAGTGTTTTTTGGAACAATTTGCAGTTGAGTCCTGTAATGTTATTTTTATCGTATTTACATTAAACGTGTGTTATAAATAATTCTTAGTGAAATTAAGTCACACATATGTGATGTTGATGTAGCACTAATTGTATGTGATATTCTTTGGTGATATTCATTACATTTGTTGTGGTTAATTTCATTTAAATACATATTTTCTTCATGTCTAGACATATACAAGAGTGGAATCTGTTTTATTATAGAGGAGAACCGGAAAAAGCATTATACATTACGTAGTACAGTTGTGACAATAAGGGACGCTTTGAAATATTGTCCATAGTAATCGTAGCATAAATACTTGTTATTTTGAGAAGTCAACATTGAAAATTATATATCAAGTTTGAAATTTTATAATTGCTTCTACAAATTAAAATACAGTCATATCTAATACTTACACAGTTAAAATGTTGTACATATTAATAATATAAGGGAATTAAGATAATGTTATATGAAAAATCGAATAAAATTTGAAGAAGGTGTTTAATAAGAAGAAGAAAGTCAAAGCAACAGAATTAGGAATTTATTTTGCCCATGTTGTACGTAGTATAGACAATTAGGGATTCTAAAAAGAAGAATCAGGCTATTTACAATAACTTGACACATTAACGCTAGTTGTTTATAATATTGTATAAGTGGGGTAAACTAAATTTTGTATTTGTCATTGTAAAATAATTGTGAATATGTTACACACGATTTATACAATAATTATCTAAACTTTATTTCTATATACAAGGTGTGTATAAATTGGCGGACCCACTACACGTGGCGACATTCTTGGTCAAATTTTGAGTTAAAAGTCCTAATCCTTAAACGATGTATCAGGCTTCCTTTGTCTTCAGAATGAATTTGAAAGAAACATACATTTGGCAACATTGAACACGCATGTGCTAGTTATAATCTTCGGAACATTTTTACACGTCGTCATGTGAACCTTACATTTTAAATTTAAAAAAGAAACAAACGAAATTAAATTGGTTTCTTAGATTACATATTTATTACAAAAATATTACAAAGTTTAAAAAATGTTTGATAATATTGACTAATTTTTGTACATCTTCTTGATAGAAATCAATGTAATTATTACCTACATAATTGTTCGAATTGAAATCCATCAGTTTGTAGACATAGCTGCAATCTTTGTGGTATCGTTTGTACTATTCGCTCAAGTCTTTCTGGTGTGATTTCTAATACTGCGGCTTCAATTCGGGCTCTAACTTCGTCAGCGTCCTGTGGAGGTGTAGCGTAAACTTTACCTTTAATGAAACCCCAAACAAAAAAATCTAATGGATTGAGATCGGGGGATCTCGCAGACCACAAAAGGGGACCGCCACGACCAATCCATCTGCCTGGGAAGTGTTCAGTCAACTAGTCTCTTATATTACGAGCAAAGTGCGCAGGAGCTCCATCATGCATGTAAATCATATTACGGCGTACGTTCAGCGGTATCTCATCAATAACTTGTTCTAAAACATTTAAATATTCACCGGCATCTAGGCGATTTGGTAAGTAAATTGGTCCAACTACCCTGTGGTTTATTATACCCAGCCAAACGTTAACAGAAAACCTTCTTTGGTGACCGTATTCGCGAAATTCATGTGGATTTTCATCTGCCCAAGGATGAAAATTATGAGTATTAAACACACCATCTCTGGTAAACATGCACTCATCACTCCAAAGAATACGACTTAAAAAGTCACCTTCTTCCTGAATTCTATTTAAGATTGTATTGCAATAATTGATTCGAAATAAGTTATCATTTCCGTAAAGAGGCTGAACTTTAGAAACATGGTATGGATGAAACAAGTTTTCTCGTAGAACCAATTGAACAGTCTTATTACTGAGAATATTTAGTGTAGAAGCTAATTGACGGGTACTCGCAGAGGGATCTTCCTGTATTGTGGCTAGAACTTGCTCTTCTAGTTGCACGGTACGCCTTTGCCTTGGTCGACCTGCGTTCGCCTTCGAAATACATTTTTTACTTGGATGCCTCCGATTTGGAAAACGCACTCGATATTCCTGCCCTGCCATGCTAGCATTTCCACGACAGAAACCGTATATCATGTACATATCGGCATATTCGTTGAACGTAAAATTCATAATAAACAAACAGAACAACTAGTAAACACGAAAACCCTAAAACTGATTAAAACTATACAAATAAACACGAAAAATAAGCAAGTCGAATGAAATAGGTAGATTACAAAGTGTCAAAATTTGACAGTAGTAATGTATTTGACTAGAACAACATTAGGCTGCCTACTTATTGTTTTACAACGTTGTCAGATGTGTTTTTCGTCAAAATAAGTTAATAAACAAATATTAAAAACAAACTTTAAAATCAAAAAGAAAACTTTAACGAAAGGATAATAACCACAATTCTTCTTTCTTCTAAATTGTAGCTCTTTCTGTCAACAAATATCAAGTAATAATGATTATTTCAAGACTGAAAGTCCGAACTTTAGGAACCTCATGCAAAGATATGGAGCATGGTACAACATTTTCCTATTAGGATTTTGGACTCCGAATTTAACGAAGAACATCGCCGCGTGTAGTGGGTCCGCCAATTTATACACACCTTGTATACACATATATATTGTCTGTTTACATTCATTTAAAAATAAAACGACAGTTCACACATTTTGGTAGGATATAATATAAGAAGTTTTGTATTTTTTTATTGCTTTTAAGAATAATTATTATTTGATGTCTGAAAAAGAATTTATTGTAATTTATTAATTGTTTTTATGAATAAAGTCAGTTTGATATAAACACGGGCGTCATATGAGACAACCTATGCTCTCCCAAATGAAACTTCCTATCTTCCCATTAAGCATCAGAGACAATGTGTGGTCGGGAACATTTTTAAAATTTCCTTCATAAATGATATTTGAAATAAATTGAAACATTCAGTGTTTTTTAGAGTAAATAGTACAAACATTTCATACATCCCCTACCTACAAGGATATATGAAACGCTTAAAATTTTTAAAAAAGGGTTTTGCAGATTAGTATTGACTTTGGGTCAGGGAAAGAATAGTGTATCACTTCCCGCACGCGCGTGTTACATTTAAAAATCAAATAAAATTGAAGCCAAGGTAATCAAAAATATCATTACTTATCACTTAACTTATAGAATTAGCGATTAAAATTTTACTTTTAGTAACGTTACAATGATAATCACTATAACGTTCTTCTCGAAGAGGTCTATTGGGTCAAGCTACTTTAAATAACTTTTATGTTAAATTTCTTTTTCACATTTCTAACAACAGTATAGAGATTGAGGATATAGGGTTGGGTTCCCGTATTGAAGATAAATTTTATAACTGCGTTTTTTATTACTTTCTAAATTAATAATTATGCAGAAAAATTATAAGCTTCTAAACAATGTACAAAAAGCAAGACTTTCCCAAAAGATCGTTTTTAATTTTTAGATTGACCAGTTATTTGCAAATAAAGATGATTTACATTTTACCAATCGCTAAAAGAGTATCTTCTAATTCATTTAAAAATATGAATTTCAAAGTAAATCTGTAAATACAAATATGTAGTGTAATTATAATATTGAAAAATATATTAATCAATACCAGCCTATTACATACATACGCATGTATTTCTTCTTTTATTTAAATTTCTAAATTAATTTATAATTGCCAAAAATAATAATAAATGACAATTTCCTTTTTTTAATAAAAATAGTATGAAAAGTTTTATTTTCCTTTGAAATTATTTATATATATATACTATTTTATCTGGGATTTTATCAATGAACATGAAAATGAATGGATATTTTCTGCACCATGCGCTACAGCCATCTATGGAGTAACAATCTCAAATAGCTTTTCCTGAATCGAGTAAGAATTCTAACACAGAAAATGTGTTTTCTATTTAAGATCTATACCTTGGGAACAGAAATAAATTCATTGTTTAGAAGGCATCTATTTTAAATATGTATATTCGACATGATATTAATAAAAATTTCCAGTTGCAATGCATTTTGCAAACAAATGTTAACGATTGCCTAATCTAGCAATATGAAGCTTAGAGCTTTTATATGATTTTTTTTCTAGGATGTAGTTGACATTTAGTTGTCTTTTTCGATTTTATGTTGCAGGTGGCGCAAATATATATATATATATATATATATATATATATATATATATATAAAATATAAATAAATTCTAAAATTTTTCAATGCATATTAGATTTGAAAGTCGTTATGTATTGAATATGTGTTCTAAATTAAAAAATAAAATACATAAAATATTCTAAAATCATTTAATACTAAGTAACTCTCAAACATTACTTAAAACTCTTTCGGTGAAATACTGGTAAATATAAAACAGGTTCAGTTCCAAAATCAAATAGAATGAAAGAACCTTACTTTAATACTTTCGATATTTATAGAGTTATTTTGTAACTTTTATTGATCGTAACCATCTCGTGCCAAAACATGGAATAGTTTACTACAAACATCTATGAAAAACGCATTAAATGCAGTTTCGCATACCTTAAATAGTTTATCTTAATATCAAAAAAAATTTATTTGTCATTTCCAAACGAGAGAAATATACCTAACACGTGTAGCAATATTAAAATCTTAGCTTTATTTCTAAAAATACCTGGTTAACTACATTCCACTTAATAATTATTGATCGATGATTTAATTCAAAAGACAGCTCAGGAAACAAATATCCAAAATTATCCAAAGAATATGTAATTTTCAACAGTAATTACATAAGTGGTGATAATTTTTTGATAATTTTAACTAGATGCACGAACCTTTGTTGCTATAGAAATCTCACGAGTGGACGAAGTCCACGAGTGGGATTTCTTAATAGCAATAAAGGTGAGTGCTAATCTAGTTAAAATTATCAACAAAAAATTATTACCACGAATGTAATTCGGCGTGATTATTTTTTAAACTATGTCGGAAAATGTTAAATAAGTATGTAAGTATCTTTATTAAACAATTCGTAAAATTATATTTATCGCTTATGTCATCATAAAATGTCATACATCATTGTCATCGGAATAGACAATGATGTATGACATTTCATGATGACATAAGCGTTAGTTAAATGATGGTTTCATTGGTTAATTTGACACACATGATTAGAAATAGACCAATTTGATTGGATTTCTTTTTAATCAAAAAATTATCGCTGTAATTTGCTACTAGCAAATAGTCGGTGTAATTGTGATGTTATTGGTCGATTTCAAACTTTTTCTCATTACGATTGGCTGACATAACAGTTTAAAAAATAATCATTGTAATAAAAATCATTTGATATGTACGGAAGTTTCTGTTGTCATTTTTGACAAACTGTCATTTACTTTTAACACTAGTGTTAAAAGTGGCCTTTTTAACACGCTACGCTATAAAATCGCATTTTTAAGTGAAGTTAGCCGTGTCAAAATGTCAACTTTTAACGGTGTTTGTAGAAAAAATCTATTTTTCTAATATTTTTGTAATCTTATACAACGGAAAAATCAAAATATATCCTCTTTTTTTTAGCTTTTAATTTAGAGCAATTTTACATTAAACAAACATACATTTTCTAATAATGTTCTTAATAATAATGAAGGTAACAACCACCGCAAATTTTACTTTCAAAATTAAAAGTTACCTACTATATTATTTGTATATTACAATAGACACATGATTTATACCTAGTATTATATATATATATATATATATGACAAAGAATTTTATGGGGCAATTCCGCTTCAATATATATATATATATATAATATATACACAAGTACAATTTCTTATTTTATGGTACACTCTTGTATAACATGGAATTAAAAATAGCAACCTTCCTTTACTAGATATTTTCTTTGATTTCCTCAAGGATCATATTGAATTCTGTTTACGTTTCTGCTCTTTTATTATACCATGCACTGGCACTGTAATGACGAGTTTAATCATACATCTGCTTAAAATAATTTATAAACACCTCGAATAGCATTAGATGGTGATGTAGGACTGTGTATTGAGAGCTTTAAGGAAGCCAACAAGTTGACACCCACATCCGTAAATTAGTAACGTACTATTATTATCTTTGAAAGACAAGACGTACATAAATATTTTTACAGTTATAAATTTAATTACTCGCAGTTCCATTATACACTAAATCGAGTACAATGAACACGGGAATTCTTTGAATGTATATAAAAGAGTATAGCCATTCATAACCACAAATTTCTATATAATTTTCTAAATTCAATTTTAAGATAACGAAGTAAGTTTGAATCAAAAAATAAATTGTAATTCATATATTGTAAATTAACAATATCGGCATGAGTGTCCCTTTTATTTAACTTTCTTCCTATTCTAAGTTTAATAGATGTAATTTGGTAGTAAATAAAATTAATATGTAATGAAAAATTACAAAAGTAGGATTATTAGAAAATTATAGACTTCCCAATTTCCACTGATAATGTTAATTAGCGAAACTTAATTATAAAAATTGGTGGGCTACCAACTGCACGAAAGCGATGGGTGGGTGTAGGAATATTATAACGACTTAAACTACATTAAGCAATAGGCGACACATTGAGTTCAGCGTGGGCACTATTTCATATTTGGAAAGCATTATTTGAAAATTAAAATCTTCCCAATTGACATCGACATACTTGCAGCGATATTTTTAATATAATAATAATAATAATAATAATATATTTACTGTCATTACAATTAACACTAACACAGCAATGTTAGATATGGTAGAAACAATCCTGGAAGCGAATGACGAAGGTGAACAAGCTACAATTGTAACTTGCGACCTTAGGAAAGCATTCGACTGTCACACATAAGATTCTGTTGAGCAAACTTTGGCACTATGGACTGACAGGGATGGCTTACGCACTATTAGCATTTTATTTGAACAATAGGAAACAAATAGTATGGTGGCAGAATGGATTCTCGGTTATAGCCGTGATGGATGTTGGAGTGCCGCAAAGATCTATTTTGGGACCGCTGATGTTTATTATCTATATTAATGATCTGCCGGCATTGCAAAACAATAATATATGCAGATGACACCTCGATCCTTGTACGGGAGAGCTCCGAGAGAACAGAAGTGCTACTGGAAACGGCAATGGAGGATGCAGAAACTTGGTTTACGGTCAACAAACTCAGGGTAAGCCAAGAGAAAACACAGAGAATAGACTTCAAATCAAATGAAGAAAATGTGAAAGTGGTTAATCTCCTAGGCATAAATGGCGACTACCTGCTGACTTGGAACAGCCACATATAGAAGCACTATGTAAAAGATTAAATATGGTCATCTTTGCAATACGCACAATAAAAAATGTTTTCACGCACCAAGCAGCAAAAGGTACCTACTATGCAGATTTCCGCAGTGTAGCTACCGATGAAATTCTCGTGTGGGGTATGTCTGCGAGGATGAAGGATGCTCTAGTTCTACAAAAAGGAGCAATTGGAACTCTTTGTGGGTTAAAATACAATGAATCTTGCCGAGAACATTTTAAGAGTGAAAGAATACTTACTTTGGTTAGTGCTTACATCTATTCGTGTTTTAAACATGTACATGCGAATATACCTAAATTCGCGAACAATAAGAACTTTCATCGGTATGACACGCGAAATGCAGATGCGTTTGTAATCCCATAAGTGTTACACAACAGGAAGTGACCTACTGGGGCCCCAAATTGTATAGCTGTCTTCCGGAAAGTATAAAAACAATGAATAACAACCAGTTTAAGAAAACTGTAAAAGCAATATTGACCGATTCTTGTTTCTATACCGTGGAGATTTGACAAACAAAAACAAATAAACGACTAAAAGTATCAAACTGTAAGTTTGTTAGAAGCAATATTTATAATAAATTTTCAAACTGACCCCCATTTTGAATAGAACACATTTGCAGCCCTGACAGAAAGGACCTATTTACGTGTTGCAACTTCTCAATGGAAACTGTTTCAAAAGCACGTATTATACGTTGCCTCATATCGTCTGCTGTAGTTGGAGATGTCTGGTATACAATATTTGTTATGTGCCCCCATAGAAAAAAATCAAGTTTGGTCAAATCTGGCGATCTAGGTGGCCATCTAATGGGACCACCGCGGCCGATCCATCTACCTTCGAATTCTTGATTCAAATAGTGTCGGACATTTAGTGCAAAATGTGCTGGAGCACCGTCATGCTGATTAATATTTTCTCTTAGAATTGGAGGAATGTTTTGCAGAAGCTGAGGCAAGTCATATTGTAAGAAATTCAAATATTGCGCACCATTTAAATGTCCGTAAAAGAAATGTGGTCCAATTATAAAGTTGCCCATAATACCAGCCCAAACACTTATAGTCCCTTGCCTCTGCTTATCAATCGCTCTTAATATTCTTGGGTTGTCTATTGCATAATGATGAAGATTATGACGGTTTGGGCTACCACTCTGAGTAAAGGTCGATTCGTCAGTAAATAATACCTTTTGGAAGAAGTTAGGTGTTATCCTTTCAATTTCTAATTCCCATTCGCAAAACGTCCTTCTAGTCTCTAAATCAGGCCCTAACAGTTCTTGATGAAAGGAAATACTGTTGTGATGATATTTATTTTAAAATCTTGCCAACAGTAGATCGTGGTATATTAGTTTCTGTTGATATTTTGGTCGAACTAGTAGAGGGCTCCTCAATTACTGATAACAAGACTTTCAATTTATCTTTGTCCTTTCAAGCTCTTCATAACTCACATTTCCTGTTCAAATGAATCTTTCCTTAAGTCTTTCCAAACTTCTAACTGAAGGTTGTCTTCTGTCGGGATATCTTTGCGCATAAATTCGCTTGGTTAATAGACAATTCTTTTGGGCAGATCCCATAATGAAAATCATGTCAACGAGTTCGTTGCTTTCAAACTGCATATTGACTTAACTACAAACCGTAATAATAATATGTGGCAAACAACAAATATACAAGAAAAGTACGTGCCTACCCACTAATCCAGTATAAATAACACAATGACAATATTAAACGCACAAACTTAAGAAATCACTAATATTACACCTAATTAACAGCAACAATAAGATTTTAATTTTTGATGTTTGTTGACGTTTATTTGTTTTTGTTTGTCAAATCGTTTACCCAGTACACTAAATCGAACCGAAAACAAATAATTTAGCGGTTTGTAATGAAAAATTAAAAATAACTCCGAAATTATTGGGTTTGGGTATAGGACATTATTAACAAAAATTAAGCGCAATTAATGCATCCTTCCAAAAATTTAATAATACACGGGATGTTCCATTTGAAAAAAATCAGTAAACGCTCTTTGACGATAGCCAAATTGATTGCATCGTAATAAACACCCTGTGTAATAAAAAGAATGTTTGATTATTTTGTAGGTTCAACACATCCCTTGGTCGCAAACTTACTAAATAATTTTGTCTTAGATAATCGTAATACTACGGCATTGAATTATTATGGTAAACATTGTCCATTTTTGTTATACAGGGTGTTTCATTTAAAAAAAAAATTTCGAGTGTGTGTTATTTTAGCGCATAACCCTGTATAATTCAAATTATTTTCAAAATGTGTGTTTTTGTTACTGTGCCACTTTTTATAAAACAAATTTCTTCAGTACTATTTAATAATGCCTATATTGGACTCTGACGCACTAATGAGTAACCCTGTATATATATGAAAAAACTTTTAGCACTTTTTATATATCTACGAAATTGTTGCGGCTGTGTCGATTAAAACAGTAATTAATAACAAAATTTACAATAACAAAAGAAGTTGCCATCCAAACAGTTTAATTGTCGTTAATACTAATAAAAAACAGAAAATAATAACAAAAGATGCCATCTAAGATAAATCTAGATCTTTTGATCAAGCTACATGAATGGTATGCGACTGCTCTACCGCTAAAAGTTTTTACATTTACTCGTTTAATTACACAATTCGCGTCAGTATTATTTATGTAGTCGAATTAAATGCTGTTCATGATAAATCTGAGTCTGTTGATGAAACCAAATAGATAGTACCGACTGTTCTATGATTAAATGTTTATCTTTCACTTTTAATTACACATTCCACGTTTGCATCTTTCTATGTCTGTCGTTAAATACATAGATCGGCCTTATTGCCCTGTTATGTTGTTGAATAACGTTTTTGATAAATCAAAGATTTTTCGGTGATTCTACTTGATTGACTTGCGTTCCTAATAGTCCTTTTTTGGTATTGTTTGCTATTGTTATTCAATATTAACTACAATGAAGCTGTTTGGATGACAGCTTGCTTTCCTATTGCCATTTTTTGTTATTAATTACTCTTTTAATCGATAAAGCCGCTACGTCAAAATGACAGATGAGTTTATTAATTACAGTTATTGTATATTCGGCTAACAAATGTATGATAGTTTTACTTCCTGATGAGTTTTAAGTAATTATTCTAACTTAAAGCTGTATTTTTCTTTGAATAATCTAATATTTATGCTACTCTTGTTGTATTTGCAACACTAATTGTTAAATTTTAGTTCAATAATATATTTATTTAAATCAATTGCAGGAAAAGATTGTCAACAGATATAGTAAATAATTTCATCTTGCAGATGTGAGTTTAACTGTAATACTTTAGAATGATTGCTTGAGAAATAAACACATCATAATTAAAATAAACCCTAATATTGGTATTCTATTTTATTCAGTACAAAATTTCGAATTTCTTTATAGACAGGAAGTTATTTTATATTGTAAACGTCACAAGCCATAACACACATTTGTAATACAAATAGTATTCTAGTACTAATACTCTCATTTTCGCCTTTTAACTGTCCGAGATAATTAAGTTTTCCGCGAAATACTCTTAAAAGGCCGTGGACGCAGATCATCCAGGAATATTATGCCGCTTAAGTTTATTGACGTTCGCACCATTTTTTACTCGAAATAGTCTTCAAAATGCGTAGAAATCCGAGTTGTCGACGGGTATCAAGTCTCTGAGAATCTATTTCTGAATCGAGGTGGTCCAGCTGTGCGCCTATATGGACGACGTCAAGACGCAAGGGACGCCGATGTACGCGGCCGAGCCGTCGCGAGCGGGGGAAGCTAAGGAGAGGTGGTCCAGATCTTCTACAACACTTTCTTCACAG
The DNA here is from genome assembly GCA_963170755.1 of Amphimallon solstitiale. Classification (NCBI taxonomy): domain Eukaryota; kingdom Metazoa; phylum Arthropoda; class Insecta; order Coleoptera; family Scarabaeidae; genus Amphimallon; species Amphimallon solstitiale. The sequence goes on along the minus strand of OY720678.1, from coordinate 124,255,516 downwards.
TCAGCAGCAGGATTTCTTGTTGGCTAGTCACCAGAACATCTATATAGACCCAGGTATGTTATATAATAAAATGGATTTCTTTACAGAAGATCACCATCTTCAAAAAAAAAAAACTTGATTTAGTGAACGGATACGTTTTGGCGTTTATTGTGCGGAGTAGTGGTGCGTTAGTGATTTGTGGAGCATTTTTTTACTGTTAGTGTGTTTTAAAGAATTCATTCACGTACATTTAAATTCAGTGATGTATTTCTCAAAATTTGGATAAACCTCGTGATCAATCAATCAATCAATCAGACACAAAATTAAAATATTGTTCATCCGCAACAACAACAAAAAAATCAAACACGAGTTAATTGTATGCATCTAAGATTTGGCAACGGCCGGATTGCAATGTAAAATTATTTTACTTTAAGTAACATGAGATGTGCCGCACTCTTTCCCTCTTGGGTACCAAATTAGGTGAGCGTAAGAGTCTTGTGCCAGTCAACTTGAACCGTTGCCAAATTTTATATTTAGCCTGGTGGTCTGCTTCAAAGCGCAACACTGACATACTGTCTATTTACCTTAATCGGTTGTTTATAAAACCGCTGTCTTCTATTTTGTTTCTCTATACATATTCTTATATTTATAGTTAGTGTTATTTAGTTGTAATTAATTTTATTTATTTTCTGGGATTCCCCGACAGATTCAACAATACAACTCTAACCATGGCGGACGATGAGGTTAGGTAGGTAGTTTTATGTAAATCTTTGAATTTATTTCGTATACATTTTAATTATCTTTCATTTTATATAAGAATTCTGATTAAATAATTCTGATTTACTGTTTGTAACAAAACACTTGATAGTGAATAGTGTAATAATAACTCATAGCCGTCAAATATACCTGTATTTAATTTAATTTTTATTTAATATTCTTTTGGTCTTACTTCCGTATAGAGTCCATGCCAATGACAATAGAATAAAGATGCTAATAGATATGAATGAATTATTTAATTGTAAGATTAAGTTTAATTTTACATTTTGCTCAATTTTATAGTAAGTTATATACCGAATGAACTAATGAAGCTGTAAAGAAAGTCAATTATTAGTACATAACAACGTACATAGTAATTTTTTTTTATTTATACGTAGTGTTCTATAATGGCAAACCAAAACAAACTTATGTTTTTTTTTAAATGGAATGGTATGTATTTTCTTATATTGTATGAGAGCACTTAGGAAAATCATATCATATTAGTCCATTTTTAACTGTTTCTGTCGCTTTTTCGTCAAAAATTATACAACTTTTGAAATAGTGCTCTGAAAAAACGATTTATAATGAAAGATATGAGCTCAATTGTTAGATATATTATTTAAATACGTGATTTTAATGTTCTTTTCGACATTTTAACACATGTTATCTAGAATTACATGCCATTCGTTAAAGTTAAAAATTCTGAAAGAATTAAATTAAATTAATATTTACACGCCACTGAAAAGTACTAAATATTACTATCTAAAAATAGCTACTATTTGGCGTCTGTGGGCGATATTACAGAAGTTATAGAAAAATATTAATTTAAAAATATAAGTATCACACATAGCATAACTAAAATTAATGGAAATGAGTTAATTATGATGAAAAGCTTTATTCAGATATAACATTCTATAACTATTGCAATATCGCCCACAGGCGCAAGAAAGTGGTAATTTTAAATAGTATATTTTAAGCACTTTTCATTGGCATATTTTCTTATAATTTTTAGCTATTGCGAATGGTACGTAATTTTAAAGAACATACGTTGAACTGTCGAAATAAACGTTAAATTCACTTATTAAAATTATATATCTCTACTAAATAAGCCCATAATAGATATTACATCAGTAATTATTATTTCATTTCAGTTTAATCGTCTCTTAGAGGACTATCATAAAATGTAAAAACATGCAGTGTATTCCATTAAAAAAAAAACAGAGTAGTGTGGTTCTATATCGCTGTAGTTATAACAAAATTTCATAAAAATACAAATGTAGAAATTTGAAAGAGATGTATCTTAAAGCATTTCCAACCATGCACACAATATACACTATGCAGAAAAAATATTACAGTTTGCACTTTAATAAACAAATTGGTTTAGCAAGTGTTTATTTACATAAAAACTTTAGAGCAAAATAGTCCATACAATTCCTATTAAATGTTCTTCAGTTGACATACGAATTTTCATACTATCTGCATGAAGTGACTAGTAAGTATGTAAAACGTATCTCGACCTCTCAGCCTCAACAATATATGAAAACCTAAATAAATATAATCCTAAATAGCTCAGTGGCAGGGTCATTAGGCGTTGATGGAATTAGTTTTTGGCAAATAGTTATCCTTCACTTATGTACACGTAGAATCCATTTGTAAAACAATTTTGAGAATTTTAAAAACCATCCCACGTCTAGTCCTATATATAACTAACTATTAAATGTGCTTGTAACAAAAATAAATTCCTATAAACAACAGTTCTTAAAATCACATAAAATCCTTTGACATCAATAGTTAACACATTTGCGTCTAGAGTTATCACATTTATATTGTAAAATTCTTTTTACTATTAAATCTTTAGTTATCTTACCAATTATGAAATGGGTCACTTGTTCCAAATGCAATTTAAAGCGTGAATTTTATCACATTGTCACTGCCAAAAACGATTAAAGTATATAGCAATGAAAGCTGCAACTTTAAATTTTATATAGTTACAAAATTATTATCAACAAAAGTAAAATTCGGTGCAATAAGCAATAACAAACTCCATTCTATTCCAATCTGTTTAGAAGGCACTAGGGGCTACTAAATACCTCAGTACTATGGTCTATTTTATTTAACCTAGTTATTGTCCTAGTTAAACGGCTTGATGATTGAAGTCTAAGAATGTAGTATTGCTACAATATTAGCTTCACAATAAAAGATCATAAGATTTTTCATCCTCTTCATTACATAACCTGCATATAGTTTCACATTTTAAGCCTACATCTACTTCAAATGCAACTGCCTCATTTTGAAAAGAAATTAGTTTGTTATGATATACACGACACAGTAGCCTTCTGGGATTGCAAGGACATTTTTGTTTACTGACAAAGCTATATGACTACAAGTAAGCTTACCAAAATTAAGATCAACTTCAAAATTTACTACATCTCAGTCAGTAAACCAAGACGCTACCTTTACTATAGTAGGGCTTGAATTTCCAGGGTAACAAAGTATAAATATGTACACATTACAAAGGATTAACAATTTTCCAACTTCTGCATCACAGTCTCTTACAGAATTCATATTCTCCGCTCTTCTTCGTATGTACTATAGTTTTTGCGAAATATACACGAGTATTGAGAATGTTTATTTTTATAGACTGTTGGAACAATTACCTACATCTTCAATAATTCAAGCATATACTAACTCTTGGCTATACGTTTCTGGTCTTCATTAGAGAGAGATGTATAGGATATTGTAATTTTTCCTCTTAAATTACTTTTCAGAAAACTATTTTGCTATGATGAATTGTCAGTATATTCTAAATACAAATTTTAGACACAGTTGCCTAACATTTTAAAACCGTGTCTTTCTAATTGAAAATATTTTTATTTGAATGAACCCACGCACTAGACCATTTGTTCAATTAGATGCCCAAGCTTAGGAAACTCTGCTAAACCTTTAAGTCTTGCTCTCACGTCAACTTTCTGTAGTGCATCCTCAGGTCTAGATTATGGAAGCAGACTACCTGATAAAAATCATCAAAATCAGGACACAAATAACAGAGCAGTCTTTCGCAAAATTTTAAGCACACAATTCATGATGAACACCATAGCATGCATGTTCAACCAGAAGTATCTGTATTCTAAGATAGCAGATTCCATAGCTGCAGTTCTAATTTTTTGCATACCTTCAAAGATAGTAATTATATAACTGTTGAATGCTTGAGAGCTTCTTGGCCGCTTGTTTCTGGTCATCATTAGAGAGAGAGAGAGAGAGAGGGAGGGAGAGAGAGAGAGAGAGGGAGGGAGAGAGAGAGAGAGAGAGGGAGGGAGAGAGAGAGAGAGGGACAGAGAGAGAGATAGGCTGATGTATATTGTATATTAATTATACCTATATATTTTAAGTAATTTTTTCAATACAAACAAGAATATCAGAATAAAAAGTTTATTGCACTGTAGCAATGGTAAATAATTCAATTCAAAACTTAAGTGCATATTTTAACATTTCTGTGCGTCATAATTTTTTTTGTATTAATCGAAGACACTAAACTAATACATATATTTTTTGTTTTCTTTTTCTTTCATGTTTCCGATAACGAAATCTACATTATCTGGACTACAATAGTATAATGAGATTTCACGATAAAAATAACATAACAGGTAAATATCATGCATGTGTCTAACATATACGGAAGCTTACATACACGATTATGGGTGTCTACACACAAATAAAAAAAACACACTGGATCTACTCAAAATGTTACAGAGGCAGATCCATTTTTCCTTCTTCTTCTTCTTCTTCTTCTACTATTATTTCTACTTCTATCTGTTCTTATTATTACACAACAATTGTTACACTGTTTTAGTAGATTTTGGTAAAAAAATCGTCTTAGGAAGACGTTACCGTTATGCTTTTGTAGTTATATTTGGCATATTAAATGTAGACGATTTCGAAAAGTGTAAGTTTTGGTAGCCTATGGATGTATTAAAAGCTATCTAATATTAGTTCTTAGAATTAATATATTTTATTACATTAAAACCTTTTTAATTTACTAACTCTAGCTTGGCATTCTTTATTAATTTTTTTAACCCACCAAAAGTACTATCTTGTGATACTTTCTGCAATGACTATCGCTTATGCGTATGGCTAAAGTTACACAAATTATTATTAATTATATTAAATGAAATTATGTTTTTTAATTTCTCACCTATTTGTAAATCAAGAAATTTGTTTTATAATGTCAATTTTTCATTTGGTCTCGAGAAACATAATTACATTTGACATTTTCGCATATATAATAATAGATTCTTCCATATTTTTTGTTTAAATAAAATGGGAAATTTATGCAAAATATAAGTAAATATAAAATATATTATTCTGTTATAATTTGCATTTATTATGAAGCAGTTAGAAAAAATGCTTATCCGAATATCATTTGAAAGTCCTATGATTTTTCTAATTTTTTAAGTGAAAATTTTTATTCATATCGTTTATCAAATAAATTCTCTGGAAGTACATTTTGTAATGTGTAATGGTAGACATTTCCTGTCTTGGATTTACAATACTGTATACTTTCCGTACAGAATTTTCTTCTAGTCATGAGTAACCATAATCATAATGATGCAAGAGTTAGAACTGCCATTGTATCAGTATGATTTTGGTAACTAAAAAAAGAGAACCTTCTGATGATAAATAAAACAAACTGTCAGCGCATAATTTTCGTATACGTACACAACATCCGAATTTTCAAGAAAAAATACATTTGTATTGTTCATAAATTTACTTAAACAGCGTTATTCCAGTGATTCATAAAAGAAAAAAAAATACTCGATAACATTAAAAGTGATACATACTGCTTGTCCAAATTTATAAAATATGTACATACAATTTATCTTCGAAATACTTAATTAATAGTTGACTAGGTATCCTCAAAATATGATATTCCCATTGCACAAAAATGCTACTTCCGTCTTACTGATTCGGTACAAAAACCTTTACGACTAAAACTGATAGATTTAATCGTTTAGATGCAATCTTATCGCCATACAAAGAGATGCACGTAAGATTATTCGAAAAACCGTATTTTCGCTGTCAGAAAACCTCGAAACTGTGAGACAGGTAAAAATCTGTAGTTTTATAATTTTCATAAGTACAATATTTTATTATATTAAATATAAGAAACTGAAATCGGTAAAATCATAGGACTATCATTAGAAAAAAACTTATATTTTTGAAAAATTGTCCCAATTTTTTATATTTTTTGACATTCTATTTACAAAAACTAAACTATATTTGTTTTTTTTAATTTTGGATTAAACTAAATCAATGGAGCATACAGTTAATATCATATCATTAATATTTTTGCATCAAAAATTTTTAATTTTGTAAGAGAGTAATTGAAAATATGTGTTAATTGACTGCTTCAGTATTTTTTTTATGAACGTTTAACGTTTATTTTGACATATTTCTATTTCTAAACACGAAAATAACACATTTATGAATACTATTAAAATTAAGATATCTAATTTATATTTTTGTTTTTACAGAAAAAGAGGCTGGATGAGGCACGTAAATATTCCAAAGACAGGTTTAACAGTATCTTTACTTTTAAAAGACAAAAAAATTAAGAGTTCTTTTTCTTACTTTTTTTAATTTCAATTTTTTTTTAATTTTATTTCCAAAAATTTCAAAATTACTATTATTTCTAATTAAAGAGAGGACATACTTCTTTTTAAGTTAAAATATGATTAATAAAATTAGGAAAAGAAGAAGAAACAGGCGGAAATCGACCGCAAGAGGGCCGAAGTCAGAGCCCGTATGGAAGAGGCCTCTAAAGCCAAGAAAGCCAAGAAAGGTTTCATGACACCTGAAAGAAAGAAGAAACTCAGGGTAAGAAAAAAATTTATTCGAAAATATAGATCTTGTAATGTTTCTTTTTCAACAACAAAAATAGCTACTGTTGAGGAAAAAGGCAGCTGAAGAATTGAAGAAAGAACAAGAACGCAAAGCTGCTGAACGTAGACGTATCATTGAAGAACGTTGTGGCAAGCCTAAACTGGTCGACGAAGCCAATGAAGGTAGGCTCTGTCCAATTTATTATTTTACTTTTCTTAGTCTCTGAAAATATATTATTAGAATTAAATTAGATAATGGGATGGATATTTTAGAAACTTTGCGATTAGAGTAAAATTTATTGTTTGGTTCAGCAAAAAAAAATAAACCTTTTCCATTAGTATACGAGATCAGTTCCTAATTCCAAAAACAAATTAAACACACTTATTTTTACAGACGTACCTTCTAACATGTTCAGTCATTATGTGAATTTTTTATCAAATTGCAAAGTGAATGAAGGAAATAATATTGAATACTCCTAATAAGTTATTTCCTAAGGCAATAAATCTAATTATAAAAACATATTTCTTTCCGTTACATTGCAATATTTTTGAGTACACATATGCCAAAATTTCCAATCAATACCAAAATTCATTGAATATTATTCTAAAATTCATTTTTGCTTCTAATCAAGTGTTTTTTTTTCTAATATATTACGTAAAATATTAAATATATATCTATAGATTTAACTTGGACTTTTAAGTACCGCAAGATAAAGGGTAGGTTAAAAAAACAAATTAATTGTTCCAATTCGCTTTAGTAATTCTTTTATCTTCATTTTTTGAATTGTCTTTGAAGCCACAATGGCGTTAATTAAGTGTATCCCAATTTCTACTTTGATGGTGAGTTCAGAAATGATGATTAGAGAAGAATAAATAGGAACTACTTGGGTAGGATCAATTCCAATCTAGTAATTCAAAGTGCTATATAAATTTACTTAAGTAAATGTAAGAACCGTACGCAAGCTAGGTTAAATGATTTATTTTTCACCAAAATTTTTAAGACAAATCTTCTAATTTTTCCAAATATATCTTTTTGAAAATGAAAAGTTATTCCTATCCACCTTTTACATATACATTTCGACCTCAGTGGATCATCAGTGTCTATTTACATATCCTCTCATTTATTTACCAAATTTATAAATGTTTTCTTGAGCCCATAATAATTTAATATTATCTTTTTTTTCCAACCATTTTTTCCATATATCTACTTTTGTCAATAATTTTCATCTATTCTGTCACCTTCCCTTTTGTTTCTGCTATCTGTTGTATCCATTTTCTTCCTGACATACCTTACTTCATCGTTGTTGCATTTTTTCTTGCTTGTATTATCTTCAATATTCTACATGGCTTAATCTCTTTCGTATTTTGTTCATTATCGGATCTTGTTTTTATAATTCCTTTATTTCATATTTACTCTATCATTGTGTACCCATTTTTTTTTTGCTCAGGAGTCTCATGATTATTCAATGATGAATTATAATAGTATGTATCAAGTTTCAAACTACTAGTTTTTCTACGGCAACAAATAATCAAAATAATATAAAATTACCTATCCGTTGTCGCGGCACGTCTAGTTATTTTGAGAGATTGATAACAAATGTCAACGAAGTTGATTGAGTTTCAATTGATATTTTCAATTAAAAAAACCAGAGCTAAATTCAACCTATGACAAATTAAAAATTCATTTGTGAGATTTTGTGTATTAAGGTGGCCATCTCGCCCATCTCAATTACATTGCAAACATGGGGCGAACATATCGCACCAGAAATCGTTAGCAAGCAACAAAATGACAAAAAAAAAATACGAGCATAATCTACAAACTTTTCTCCAGGGGACTGGGTAGTTTTAGTAACGGAAGTTTGTTCGATGAATGTGGAAAAAAATGTTAAAAAACAGGAAGTTTTCATACCAAAAATCTGCTACTTTATTTCGTAATTACTTGGAATATATAGATAATTGCAAGATATTAGATAGCTTACCCCCTGTAGAAATAAATTCTCTTTGTTTTGATGCTTGATACAAAGCAATTAAACGTATTTTATAGCTGTCTTGTGCTTTTAAATGTTTTCACCCGTAAATTCCGATTGATTTGGATCTAAGAGACATATTCTTATGGGAAGAGTAGATTTCATTTATTATAATCAGGGTGGTAGGTGCAGCAATTATTAAACAGAGGGCGCTGCCAACGATCGGTTATTGTTAGGCAAGTTGAGTGTTGCAAAATTTTAATGTCAACGGCAAATATAGGCTCGCAGTAGAACTAATTATTGAAACTTCATCAACAACAGATGTCTCCAGTTTTATCTTAAAAGATGGTCCAACATTGCTCCCTTTGCAGATAATCTTCATATCGGATGTGTTCTGGCAGTGATGTAAAATTACTGTAATTTATATTTTTGGTAAATTACTGCTCTTTTTACCACGATTTATTCTTACGTAATTTACCATTTTTTGAGTAAATTTCTATGGCAATTTACTCAAAAAAGGTAAATTACGCAAGAATAAATCTTAATGTTATACACTATTTCTTTTGTCCGTCGTATTTTCGGGCTGATTAGTCCGGACCAGTGATGTAAAATTAAAGTAATTTATATATTTTGGTAAATTACTGCTCTTTTTTTTACCAAGACTTATTCTTGCGTAACTTACCAAAAATATAAATTACGGTATTTTACATCACTGGTTCTGAGCAATGAATTTATTTGTTTTATTCACTTTTAATAGTACATGATATTTTAATATGGATGTTTATGTATTTAAGGCCCACTTTAAAACCTTCATACAATAATAAACCCACGCTTGAACATATTGAGCTAATCAATCTTTCTTATCCTCATGTTTTATCCACACGATTCACAAGGTCTATCTTAAAACTACAGGAATGTTGTTTGCATAAACCACGAAAAAAGTACATAACCTAGAGAAACATAATAGATGCAGACAGGTACAATAGCAGTCTCCATTCCTCTATTCTCAAGTCACAGCTTGTCAAAGTGTATTTAAACCAACACTTAGCCTCACGGAAACAGTCGTAGTAGAAAAAATATTTAACGTCCAAGTTAGATCTAGTGTTCTCATCAAATATAAAATAGGATAATATTAAATGTTTAAAAAACCATGGTAATTTTTCAGATGATGAAACGTTTGTGAAATTTTGGAAATTCTATTACATCGTAAACATATGTGTATATTACATAATGAAAATCTATGTGTTTTTGTTATATCTTTTTGTTGTAAAAAATTTAAAATGCAATATTTTTGTTTATCACCTACGTTTTTGGATTTTTTTCTACCAGAAAGCGTTAAATCCACTTGCAAGTCGTACTACGAAAAAATCGGCAAACTGGAGGACTTAAAGTACGATTTGGAGTATCTCGTGCGACTCAAAGATATTGAGGTTAGAGATTTTAACGCAGCAAAAGCAGCGTATTCCGTTGCACGAAGGCAAACTTTTTTCTTCTAAAAAGAAACTGTTTTTTTTTTAAACACAACTACTTCTGTTCATGTGCATGTTAATTTGCATAAGTAAAAATGCGCATTAACATCATACGTTGTAAATTAAAAAAATAGCAAAATATATGTATATAATGAGAAAAATATATGTTATTCACGATAATATTTTTGTGTGTATAGAGGCACCATTTTTACCATTTTATGTTTTGAATTTGATTTCATTTTGTTTATACATGTTTTCTTTTTTTCTAACTTTCTCAAGAAAAAGAAAAACAATATATGCCCCTATTGAGGACTAGGAATTACTGCGGCTCTGAACTATATGTACTCATCATACATTTTTGCTGTTTTCTTATCAGTTTCTTTTTATGTATTTTGGCAATGTATGCCGAGCTTTGCATGCTATAAATAGCTTCAGAATGTCGCTTATCAAAAACAAATGAAATCATTCCAAAATTATTTACGAATACTTTAATTTACATAAGAAAAAACTGTTCTTCCTATTTTCTCAATGCAATTTATTTACCTCAATAGTTATGTCAAAAATAAACATTTCTCACTATTTAAATTTATTATTAATAATTCTATGAATGAATTAAATTTATCATAAAATTCTTGAATCGGTAGAAGTTCTTTTTGAAGCATTTACAAAAAAAAATAGTTTATATTTCCAACTCAAAATTCTTAATACATATTTATACAGGTGTCCCAAAAACACACGGACAAACTGTAAGGGGCGATTGGGAACATCAAAACAAACATTTTTTGTTTAATAAACATATGCCCGCAAATGAACAATATTAGCATAAAATAGTTTAGGAGGACATTAATAAATCAGTGTGTGGGTCATGTTAGCCTTTGGTTTATTGACAAATAAATGATGGTTTACAAAAATTGTTGAAAATGTCGGCCATTAGCTTCAATACAAAGATTGCACCGTGGGTTCAAGAACTCGCGTACCCTATGCAATAATCCAGGAATAGCTTCTACATGTGTACAACTCGCCATTATTCTTGCTAGGAGAACTTCCTCATTACGAATAGGTGTTTTATAAACTAAGGATTTCGGATAATCCCAAAGGAAAAAATCCAGGAGGTTGAGATCAGTAGAACGCGTGGGCCAGGCCTCGGGAGCTCCCCTTCCAATCCATATGCGTGCATTCACTTTTAATTAAATTGTAAATGTACAACCAACAAAGTAAATGTTATGTTGACAACTAAATGTCACAAATAACTACTACGATCTCAAAATCGACATATGTGGAATGTTTATTGTGATAAAGAAATGTTTCTGCTGTCCAACAAAAACCATAGTTGCAATAAAAAAAATGAGGTATAGCCACCACGCGACTTTCTTATACGTATGTGCGTTGCAAATTATAAAGTTTTAAAATTTTTGTATATAAAAGTCCTATTATAAGTACTTCTATTCTCTTAATAAATCGCTATAGAATGCATACTTTGCGAGATACTCGAAGGAAAGTGCTACTCGCTAAGAGTAAAAGTGTTACTTCCGGTCCGAATTTTGAAATTTCATTTATACAAAAAATATTTCAAAACCAACTCTAAATACTTTTGTACTCTTGACAAATATTTATAGAATGCATAATTTACGACATATTGGCAAAAAATCGCTATTCGATAAGAGTAAAAGTGATACCTACTTCCGGTCCGAATTTTGAAATTTTTTATACAAAAGATATTGAAAATTAAGTTCTAAATACATTCATATTCGTAGCGTACCTGTCTAAAAAGCATGACTTGTAAAATATTTTCAAAAAACTGATTTTCGATAAGAGTAAAAGACCCTACTTCCAGTAGGAATTTCGAAAACTATTTTAATAAAATTGTTCACAATTACAATTTTAAGTACATATAAATTCTTTATAAATTTGTCTAAACTTAGTAGTTGACGAAATATTTGCAAAATTCGATTTTTTCACTGAAGTAAACTACTACTTCCGGTCTGCCGATTTTACTGAAAATCTAATCAGTTCTCAATTTGCAATAGGTAGCTATAGCGGTTTGACCGCTATCGTGGTCACACACATACAGACAGCCACACAGACATTTTTTAAAATCACTTTTTTGGTATCAGGGGACTTCAAAACGTAGACATCTGTAAAAATCTCGATGTCGAAAATGTTCATCATCACAATACTTAATTCCTTATACTACGTATAAGGAAGTAAAAATATTTAACGTAAAACAGTGGCACCCAACTAAATCGAGAATTAATTTAGTTATTTGGATATGATTTAAAACATTTTATTGCTCTACAACACAAACGGCTCATTTGCGGATATATGTTTATTGAACAAAAAATGTTTGTTTTGATGTCCCAAACCGCTCATTAAAGTATGTCGGTGTGCTTTTGGGACACGCTGTATACAGATTTGGAGAGCGCCCCTTATGAACGCGTTAGTAGGGCGAATTCGTAAAGAAGCAAGGGGCGATTTTAAGCATAGAAACAGCAGTTAGGTCTTCGATTCTCACTCGTACATTTATGTATTATGACAATACACTTTAACACTCCTAAAGGATGCTCCCGCAATCGATATATACAAGTTACTTATACTACAACCGCATATTTAAATACGAAGATGTGTCAGAATTGTCTGAATTCGTAGCAGCATTAATTTATAGCACTAACTTGTCAGAAACTACCCAGGTATCACTCCTTGGCAACCCAAAAACATGTTTAATTGTTTTTGAAAACAGTTCAATAGCCTTGTAAGGGTTTGAATTTAATATTTTTCAAGAAACATTTTAAACATTTGGGCGATAGACTGCTGGGCGAACCTGAACGTAGATGGCGCCATACCTAATTACATCTTTGCATTATTGTAACTATGGTTGCCTTTGCCAGAAGTTTCTCAATTGTTTCCGCAGCATTCTCGATAGGTATATATATAATCCTCTAGGATTATAAATGTCATAACCGTTATATACAATTTTTCTGAAGTATATCCACTAATAAATCTTTAATTTTGACAGAAAGGATTGTAGTCAATAGTTTAATATCTCAAGGCAAGCATAATAAGACAACTTTACCTCTTTTTTTGAGATATTAGAATTACGGCTTTTTTCTAAACACTCTTGTTTAGAATATTAAAAATATGAAGTTAAATATTTTACCCCGTACATGTAAATCGTACACCCTTGAGTTTATCGCTAGATTATTAAAAATATTATTAATCTTCAATAACGTAAGAATAATGCCAACAATTTTTTACACCTCCATAAATCTTAATGCTCAAAATAAACTGGTCATCTAACTCTTAAGAAAACAGTATTTGCCGTTGAATAATTGCCGCAGCATTTCAATTATTGGTGGAAAACTCCTCTTTTGCCTATGTAATTTAAATATTTATATTATTTTTAGTTTTTGTTACATTGTACATAGTATTTTCGTAAATAATTTTTGGAAGAACACGTTCACATAAAATGGAAAATGGCCTCAAACACGGATTGAAAAAGATACTTTTAAAATATATTTTTTTTTATTCTGGACATTTTTTCATCAACGTAAACTTGGCTGCTCGTGCCGTGTTACTGCTTAATTAATTTTTGAGCTAAAGAGAAATTGGACAAGTACAAGAATATATATGCAGCACAAAATTCGAAGAAACAGGAAATATTATTATTCCATAAAAAAACTCCCTCACTATTCGGCTTTTAGGAAAAAAAATAAAGTATTTTTTACCTGTTTAATACTGTTTAATGCTAAACAAATCGACTTTTTGTTATAAATTTACCATAAGTATTGACAATGGTCTACATTTTAGCGAGCATAAAACAATACTGCGACATGTATCACAAGCGCATAGACCAATTGGAAAATCAGAAATACGATCTCGAGAAGGAAGTCGAAATCAGAGATCTACAGGTAGCATAAATTATACGCGGACAGCATGAGAAAATACGCACAAGCCTCGAAAAAGCACCTCGCGTAGAGCTTATAGCACAGCCCACATAGATATCGCTCTAAACAATTTTTTTTTGTAATTGTCTTTTTTTTTTCGTTTTGTCGTATACTTAGATTGTCTACCTTGTTGATATATTTCTTTTTAATTTTTGATATAGAAACTAAGAATAATAAGCGCACAATGTCCTCTCACGTGTAAATAGACTTTTCACAATGCTACTACTACGCGCAACCAACGTAATTAAATTAAACGTAGTTAATAAAGAGAGAAAAAACTAAATATATAAAGTAATTTTTTTAACCACGGTAATGCCATAATTTTTCTGGCTTTCTGCTTTGCTTCAAACAAAATCCTACATTCCTTTGTTACGTCTTCTGTTCCTCACACAAGCACAAGCTAAATAAAATCATTAGGTACCAATTAGGTATGTTGTATCTAAATAAGAAAGGACATATACAGTAAGTTAAATAAGCCTAAGAAAGTAATGTTACTTAAGATCTATTATTATTTGTTATTGACATTAAATGTTTACAATTTATAATTAATAAATAATAAGCCCTCAACACTCAGATGGAAGGCAAAAAGTCATTATCCATATTATTCACCACAACAACAAAAACTTAAACTATCAAATGCAATTAAAATTTAAAATTTTTATTATCTATATATATTAAAGGGCCAAGCCATATGTATATAATTCTCATATAATCTTCTAAGTTTTAAATGTTTGCTGAGATGACAATGATTAGTATTTTTGTTTCGTCAACAACTATTCATCCAAATTGCTGTTCAATTCTTTCTTGAACTGACCGAGTTGAATTCTTGTTTTCAAAAATTCTAAATTCAGCACTACATGGATTCTTGAAATTTTCATTTGTCCCATAAATTACAGACCTTTGTTTCAAAATAATATATGTATTTTAACTTTCTAATTTTTCAATTGATTTTCTTAATCTGTCTTTAGTCGTGAATTATTATTGGGTAATGCGAAAGAGTTGATTGAACAATAGATGATTAATTATATATACACGTAATGTATTCACATATAATTGAAAAAATGCACAATGTAATTAAAATTATATGCTATTAGAATATAAGTTTAATACATTTATATTTCACGGAAATATTATTGAAATTGTTACATTTAAATCTACAAACTTGAAGAAATCTCAAAGTTCGTAGCAGTAACAGTTACGACTTCTGGCAATTTCTTATCGTAAGATTGTATGAAAAATTAACAATACATTATCAGAAATTTTTGAATATACCTATACGCGAAATATTTATACTATATTATATTCATAGGTTGATTTTGTTTACTGTACGTGAAGAAACGCAACAGAAATCGAAGAGGTGATTTTATTTATAAGCTTGTCATTCCTGATCCACATCACTTTTTGTGTTAACATTCTTGTTTCTTCTAGCTGAACTACAAACTGTATGTCAAATTTATTGGAACAAAATTAATGACCTTGAAGGGGATAAAATTGACCTTGAACGGATTGAAAAAGTAAAAGATTTCGAGGTACCATAAAATAGTATATCATATCACATATTATACACGATACACAAGCCTTTTCTTTCTTTAGTATGTATATCTGTAGGATCGCTAATTAGTATGTTAGTCATAAAATTGCAACTGCAAAATTGTTTCTTATCGAAAAAAAGAAAAACAAGAGCAATTTATATAGTATACTAGGACAACAATATTAAATTCGAGATGCACTACGCGATAGAAACTCATTGTTGATCTAATCTATATGGATTGTTCGCAAAACTGCGTTGTGATTGCTACACTAGCTATTTATAGATACAACTGTTCTAATTTCAATATCTTTCTTCCAAAATTCTCCCACGTGTGACGGGGAGAAATCCTCCCTACTCCTAGTAGTGTAACAATAAACGAATTTCAGCCATGGAAATTTATCCAAAATTAAACTATGATCCCCTAATTAAGAAGATAATATCTGGAATATTCTTTTCAATTTTTATCAAGTAGTGGTGTGCATTATTACTTTTCGTATTATAAAATTTATTTAATATATTTTAATAGTACAAAATTTGAGGTAGCTATATTCTGAGGGTACAAAGGATGTTTAGTTTATAATTTATATTAGTCACTGATTTGAGATTTGTTAATTCCTGATATTTGAAAAACATCACATTTATACTTAAAGAAATAACAATAATTTTATTGATTTGTGTATGAAGAAATTGCAGACTCTGTTTAAGCACTTTTCTTTATACAACTTTTATAAGTAGGTTAACATTTTGAACATAATTGAGTCTTAAATCTTTTGGATAATGGTCCTTCTGGGATCCTGAAAAAATATATCTTCACTACTACATTTTAACCTTTTTTAAAATTAGTTTTTTTTCAGTGTTGAAATTTTTAATTATAATTTTCTGCTTTTAGCACTGATAATTATTTAATTAGGTAGATTTTCAATTTTTTAAAAATTACCCACGGTTGAGATGCGAACCCAGGACTTCTCGATTGCTAGTCACTTGCGCTACCATTATGCTCCGCGGGTGTCTGGGTTAGAGTCTTTAAATCGTACTGAATTATATCAATAAAAAAAAACTGATATAATTCAGTACGACTCTAATCCAGACACTTGTGGATGCGTAATGGTAGCGCAACCGACTAGCAATCGGGAGGTCTTGGGTTCGAATTCAGCCGTGGGTAATTTCTAAAAAAATTAAAAATCTACTTAATTAAATAAACATCAGTGCTAAAAGCAGAAAATTATAATTTGTATATCTTTACTAGTTTTATATGAAAAGTGTTCGCTTTTCCTAGTTTGCTCACCATATTTTCTGAAGCTTTTGCATCCGTTTTCGTTAAATTATTTTTTTTTATAAAAATAAAAATTAATATTTCTTCTCTTCTTTTCTCATACATTGACCATTTGCTTAAATCACCCACATTTCGTTTTTTGCCGTTGCCATTGGATGGCAGGCTAGCTATAAAAGTCAACATCGATAATCTACCTTATTATAGTTTTTCATCTACCAACATTAGAACATAATTTTTACCCAACCACATGAAGTAAAACCCAATGGCTATTTCTTTTTCCTTGTACCAGAGTATTTACTCTATACAAGCTGCAAGTGGAACTAGCATATACTGCAATAGGTCCATTGTATTTAAATCATTTAATTTCCTAATTTTGTTAGATAATTCTTCAGGAAGTTTTAGCAACCTGCTGGCCATGCTATTCTATGGAGGCTTTTTTCTAAATTATTCTTCTTATTTATATAATATTCTGAATTATATCTTTTCAAAGTAAAATAGCCTATAACAAACCATCTGGCTACTACCTAGCTGCAGTAATTCACTAATTAAGCGTGGTATTTTATTTTATTTTCTTGCACTTCTTGGTGTATGGTTTTCAAATATGTTTTCTCTTCCCATCTTCTGTCAGAAATTTGAAGATTTAGTAACTCGCTGACCGTGTTTCTCTTTGGAAGCTCCTCTTTGGAGCTTATTCATTCAAAAAATTCATGCTTTCAGTTACCTGCAACTTTGGATTCAAAGCTAATATAAGAAGTTGTTTGCACTTCTTCTGCTCCTACTTCTTTGTTACATAATTTTCTGAATTATATATATTTCTTCTCTTATAATAAACTCTCTTAAATTACTAATGTGGCTTCTTCTTAGCTACAGTATTTCAGCAGTTAATCAATACACTTCTTATTGTATTCTTATGGTAATTCATTTTATTATCTTGCACTTCTTGGTGTATGGTTTTTAAATATATCTCTCTTTTCTCATCTTCTGACAGAAAACTGAAGGTTTAGTAACCTGTTGAACATGTTTTTCTTTGAAAGCTCCTCTTTGGTGGTAATTTATACGAAAATTTCGCGCTTCCAGTTACCTAGAACATTGGGTTCAAGGATAATATAAGAAGTTGTTTCTTCTTCAGTTCCTTCTTCTTCTTACAAATATTCTGAACTATATCTTCTCAAGTTACAATATCCTATGGTAAACCCTTTTACTTTAGCAGTTAGGTACTACGCGTTTTATTATGTCCTTGTATCATCTTGCACTTCTTGGTGTACGGATTTTCAATATGTCTTCTTCTTTTCTCATCTTCTGACAGAAAAGCTATATCTATGGACTAGATCTTAAGACATCTATGAGTAAGATTGTTCTACCATTGAAATCTTCTGAACATTTAGTACATCCTTTGTATTCAGACGCTGTTTACTTTTAAAAATGAATTTAGTAGAAGTAATTTTGCATGCCACTACTTTTATAGTATTTAATTTATATTTGTAAAACTGTGTTATATAATGAACGTCAGAGAATTTAACCTCTAAAAATACTTCTTCTTCCGGTTCGTTAAATTAAATGGAATTCTTGCTCCGTGTTTTGTTGAAAATGTAGTAAAGTGCGTAAGTTCATGTCTTTCATAAGAACCCAAACAATTGTAGAAACAGTATATTTAGAGGTTTCTGCAATTTACAATTCACAGCTCTCTCTATCCTTACTGTCCTTTGCATTTTTTCACTCAACTTATCATTGCATCTGCTAGTCAATGTTCCAAAAGGATATAACTATGCGTTGGAACGAGGATAATAATAACAGCGAATTTCTACATACAATATACATATTTTGCGGATGTGTCCTGCTACTGCATTAAAAATTTGCTGACTGCTAGTTCCGTTTCCGGTTTTAGGCCCCATTAAGAAGATCCTGGAGGATTATTTTAAGCGCATGTATATATGCGAAGAACAGAAGTGGGATTTGGAACGCGAAGTGCGAAAACGAGATTGGGAGGTACACATGCATACCTAATAATATAACAAATAAAACTGAATAAGAGTGATAATATGACACACACACATACATACATATTAGTTTTTTAACATACTATTAAACTATTATTGCTTGGTTATCATGTAATTAGGTTAATTTGTACGTGTCGATATCCCGAACGTTTAAAACAAAGTACCTAACGTAATTTTAAGGGAACGGTTTATAAAGATTGCAGTCTATTTTTACAAATTTAATTTAAATGATGTCAGAGCATTGCATACAATTTACTAAAAGCAGAGATATATACTATTTCTCTTGTTGTACAAATCATTGTATCGTTTTTTCTTTACTGTTATAATATTCCTCTTTAATGATCTTATATAAACACAAATGTGCATTCTTGGTGTTGTGTAATACCAACAGTTGATTCTAATGATATTAGTAGATAAATATATTCCAGTCATGAGCGTAAAATCGAGTGTCCAGTGTTATCCTTCGACCGCCATCTTGATATTAAAAATGTAATTAGCTTTTTGCTTTATCTCCACAGTTGCATGGCAGATAAAAATTTTGTTTAAAGCATTTTTGTTGTAGAGACAATTACTTATAAGTTTTATTAGTAACTTATCTAGGTAAAATTGCTAATAAATTACTAGCAGAAAAAGATGACAAATAAGGTGAATTTTAAATTCTAGAATAAAAGTGTTTCCTTTTTTACTCATAACTTTTTTAAAATCAATCCTACCTCATATTTTTAATCAAACGTACATAATTATATCAATTGCAAAAAATACTTTTCATAAAATATTTTTATGAAGATAAATAAAAAAAAACTCATTACTCACTTAATTTTACAAAGGTGACTTATTAACAATAGCCTCTGTCTCACAAATTTCCTCTTTTGAAGCACGGATTTACTGGTGTAATAGAATATTCTTCTACGTATGTGGCATCTTTCGTTTTGTCAGTTTTTATTTCAATAACACTCTACTCTCTCTGAAATTATAAGAGATATTGTTTATTTGAGCATTATGTATATACTCCTATAATAGTTATTTATGTAACAAGTCAGTAAAGTGACTCTTTATCGAACGAGTCTGATTTACGAGCCAAGCGAGTGAAGCGAGCGCGGCGAGTAACAGACGAGTTCGGTAAAGGTACTTTACTGACGTGGTGCATACAAAATTTTATCGCCAACCGTGAAAATTGTTAATTTAAGAAATAAAGATATAATAACTTATGACAGTTTATGAGAGTGACAAACGATTTATTTTTAAAGTCATCAGTCATGGCTACGCTGACAGATTTTAGCGGCAGGTAAAGTACTTTATTGTACAGTACGATAAAGTGTTTCTTTACCTCCGTGAAACGCTATGGTAACGCATCACTTTACTGACGGTTGGCGATAAAAGTATTTTTTCTATGACGGGAAAAAAAGTTGACATTTCATCCTTCTTGACAGGTAATAAAATGTCACTTTATCAACCCGGGCATAAAGTGATCACTTTTTGCCCATGGGAAAAAAGTGCTCACTTTTTGCCCGCTTAAATTGACAGATATTTGATTATTTTACAGGTTTCCATTAGCAACGCAGGTGTAATGTCACTTGAAATGTCACATCGATTGATTTTCTGACTTTAATATATAGTATTTACGTGTTTTTTCAATATTAAATCGGCGTTTTTCCCATCACAGAAAAAAATAGTGTATTATACACGGGAAAAAAATTAGATTTTAGCTTTTTTCCCTTGTATAATAAATAACTAATTATTCGTATTTTATCTTTATCTTTTCCAGCTTTTAATTTGTCACTTTTCGGCAATGATAGCTGTTATTTTCTTCTGATTCTAGATTGTATGTAACTTTATTCAATAAATTTCAAGACCTGATTATGAATCACAATTTTTTCTTTACGAAAGACTCATTTTTTAAAATCTAATAACGTAAAAATTTGTACAAATATGAACAAATTATTCTATTCGAAAACTGTAGTAGTAACAAGCTACAACTGACGACATTAATTTGAGTGATTATTTAATTCATTGCAAAATATGCTGTATCGGGGCTAAATCTACAAAAATAGTAATTTTTCATCTTGGTATTAATAATGTAGATAGCTTTCTGTCTTATCTCGGTTTCCATGCAGCTAGCAACAATTTTACTAACAGCATTTTTGTAGTTAAAATAAGTTTCTATAACTTTAAGTAGCAACTTTTCAAAGTAAAATTGATAATAAACAAATTATGAGCAGAAAAAGTGTCAAAAAAGGTGATAAAAGCTATAAGGCAAGATAAACCTTAAATTCTTAATTCTACAATAGAAATGCTTCTTACCTTTCATCATTTTCTGCTAATAACATTTTTATATTCAATCTTACTTCAAGTTTCTAATCAAAGTTTTAAATTACATAAAGCGATACTACCAAAAAATAGTTGTCATGAAATGTTTGTCGTTCTCATAGTTATAAATATTAAAACTAAAAACCTATTACACCATTAATTTTAAAATGACGAGCGAATAACATAATAACAATCCTAATCCCGGAAAGTGCGTTTACATTCATGTGCAACGCTCTTCCAAACAAAACTAATACAAAACCCTTCCAAACAATAACTATCTACCTAAATTTCACGGTTCTCTTTTTGAAGTACAGATTGACTGAAGTAATACCACCTTCGTCCCTATACATGACATCCTTCATTTTGGCAAATGGAAATAAATCATTTGATTCTTTTTGTGATGCAATATGGAATTACTAACACAAAAAAAAAATTAGTGCTTCTCAGAACACCTTTTTTTTAATTTTAGTTCGTACTAATTTGAAATAATAATGTCGTTAGTTACTGGATTTCACCTTCAAACCAATAAATTTTTATATGATATCTTAATATATAATTTTCAATATCCAGCGAGTAGTAATTATCCATTGCGAACACGAAAGTTTTTGTAATATATTTAGAAAAGTATTCATCATCATTCTTATTAATTCTGTGTTCAGATTAGTGCACCATTTTAAAAATAACTCTGCTCTGAGTTAAAAATAAAACTGTATTATATAAACCGTTACCTTAAAGAAAATCTCTAGTGAGGTTCATATGCAAAATTGCCTCTCCTGAAAATGTATCTGTTTCTAGGAACATACTGAAATTGAAAGTTATTAATCAAACGTTCATAAGCACATGAAGTGTTAAGCCGTATTGTCCTACCCCGCTGTTTTTATAACTAACATTTTTTTTTTGTAACAAAGATGGAAGATTGGATATTCTGTTTTATCCAATTTGGATAACATATATGTTTGAAGTCCCATTAGGATGATTAAGCGATATATTAAATAATTGGTATGATGTTAGTTTTTGTTATAAGTAAATCGTAGCACACACAAAAAATAATTTCTATATACTTAAAATATTTAAAACCAAATATATATTTTAAATTCTAATCGTCCATCTGCTTAAATATTATGTTTTAAAGCCGTTCATATCTCATAATGTACATACATAATATTTGTAAGGCATCATAATATTAATATAAGCTTTACTATTTAATACAATTCAAATATATCTAGACAATTTGGAACATAGTGTCTGGAAAATTATAAATGCATCAATGTATTTATTTTTGTGATGTCCGTTTATTCCAAACTTCCTGCAGTGTTTTTTTTTCTTTCCCCGTCAGTTGTACGTTTTCATTATATATTAAAATGTTATTTACGCTAATTTTCACCAATCATAGAAAAATAAATTTAAAAAAAAGAAAGAACAGAGAATAACAATCGCATACAATTTAACTGATTAACCCGTATTTGATGGATTCATTAACAAAGGAAGAAAATATAAAATTTTAGGATTATATACAGAGAGAAAAACTGCTTATTTTTATTTGGATATTTTTTGTTTATAAATACCTCTACATTTTGTGAGCTTTATTACATTGCTATGCCCCACCTAATTACGGCATGGCCCTTCATGCTTAAATATAGATCGTGCGGTATTTCAGGCGCTTAACTCACTAATACTAAACTAGACGTTCCAAATCACCTAAATAGTAAAGTTAAATTCTAAATAAAAAAATATTTTTGCGGATCACATACGGTAGAGACTGGAATCGGAAACTGAAATAAGTTAGAAGCGCCATGCTCTTCCTACACGGTCCTCATTCCTGAAATGCGTGCCCAAACACACACACATATACACACACACACACACACGTTTAACGACACTAAACTCGAATCATATTTTTACAATCGTTAAAACTTTTTAAATTATTTTTAATTTTTTATGTTAAATACTTTTCATGAATAATGCCCAACACCTAAAAATAAATATTTTTTGGACATATACATAAATAAAGAAATCCTTTTAATAAAAAATAAAAATGAACAAATTATGTAAATTTAAGTAAATTATATAAACATTTTGTTTTAATATATTAAAGATAAAAAGGTAGTTAAAAACATACTTAATGTATTTTGTAATAAGGAATTAAAAAAATCATATTATGATTGCAAAATTTCACCTATTAAAAAAATATATTTTTAAAGTAAATTTGTAGATTCATAGCAAGAGTAACTAACTATTCAACATTCGAATTTGTTTAAAAAGTGTTAAACAGAGTACTACAAAAGT
Organism: Amphimallon solstitiale; assembly: GCA_963170755.1. NCBI lineage: Eukaryota > Metazoa > Arthropoda > Insecta > Coleoptera > Scarabaeidae > Amphimallon > Amphimallon solstitiale. Next base: position 124,232,131 of record OY720678.1, on the reverse strand, counting down.
ATAATGACTGTAACTATTTAATTCGAGAAGTTACGAAAAATATTTAAGACAAAAACTTGATTGGTTTATTCTTTTACGATATTTAAATAAACATATTTTCTCTATTAATTGCGAACAATACTAAACCTTATAGAACAAGTACTTAAAAAACGAACGATACGCAATAGTATATTATGTAACAAGTTACAAACCTCATTTTAGTCACGAGTTTTGTTAATCACGAGCGAAGCGGAACGGAGCGAGTGTTTAGTAAAACGAGTAACTAACAAATTTCATATTATACTTTTTCTACGACAGCAACTAAGCGAAATAATACAAAATTACTTGTTTTTCTCTCCCTACGTTGTTATATGTAGCATATCTAAGGGTACTTTACGCATTTAGGTAATTATTCGCTCATTTAAATCTTCCAAATCATGTGGTCTTTGTATACGTTGTTTTTAATTTGATTCCAAGAAGTCCAGTGGTGACAAATCTGGGGATCTGGCATGCCATTCATATTTCTTAATAAGCTTAATAATTAGAAAGTATGTTGATAGATGTCGTTAAATACTTGACATCCTTCATTTTGAGTTCCTTTTCGAACTCTATTCCGTACATAATTTTGATGCATTGCTTATCACTAAAATGTGTTATATCTTCTCATTATTATTAGATATTATTACAAATTAGTATGTTTAAGTAATTTAGATATATAAGTTACTTAAACTTACTAATTTGTAATAATATCTAATACTTGTTCTAGAACAATAATCACTTACATGTCATATCTTAAATTATCTCATATCCACGCTATTATTTCCCTACATAAATGATTGTGTCTTATTATATTATTCAATAATTATTATCATTTAAGAAAAAAAACTTAGCGGGCCATTAAAAGAAAAGTTGGTTGCCATAGGAACAAAACAGAAGAACATATGAACAGAAAAAACGTCAAATCGTTGCACCATAATAAACCAAAGAGCGTTTATATAAAACTTTTCTTCCCAACTGTTCGAGCTAAGAAGTTACAGTCATTATTTGAAACTTTTGCTTATATTATTTATTAAGTATACATATTTAAAATTTTGAAATTTATTTTTTTATAATTCAGTACAGGTAGACTGCCTATCCCTATTACTTGCCTTAAAGATTATTCAACAACAGACTTTCTGGATTTACTTTCATTCTTATACATTTAGAATTTTTCATTTTTTCTTGAATCTGTATATTTATATTGATTTTGTCAATGAATTTCATAAACACAATTGAAAATAAAAAATTGTTTATTAAAGTATATATACGATATTATTAACGTGGTAATACAATTTTATAACCAAAATCCAATTCATGTAAAATGTATAACATCTTGGAACTTTCTTATGTTCCTTCTTTTATTATGAACTTTATTTAAATAGAACAATAAAGAAAATGCAGTTTTCAATGTAATACATATTTGTATCTATCATTCAAAATGTATGTATGTAAATCTAGTACATGATTGTAGCTAATTTAACAGATAATTGTATTTTTTTCGTTATTATAATATATGTTCTTTTGGAAATAGTACTAACGGTTTTCGAAATGTTGATGTTAGCATCAGTCAACAAAAGCTATCATTAGAATTAATAGAATAGAAAAGAATAAGAAATAATTGACCATTACAATTCAAAATACGATATTTTTTATCAGACAGAATTATAGCTAGTCTCGGTTCAATACGTTGCCATCAGAGACCATGAAAACCAGAGATTTTTTTTTGCAAAAATACAAATATAACACATATAAATAAATATGTTTTAATTGAAATTCTTTCCAACTAATAGTCTTCTATATTGTTCAATTCAAATAAAGTAAAGTAAAGTAATAAATAGCGGTACAGAAGCAGATGAAGTATCAATTAAAGATTGTATTTTACAACGAACATATTTACTTAAACATAACATAATTTGTTTGCTAATAACAATCAATAAAAATATTAATTAATATTAAACATTACTGCAACTACGAATTTTTTTTTAGTTTTGCAAAAGTATTTAATAGTTTATTTACGACACTTGGTGTATTTTTTTAGAATATTGTGAAGCTGTATTTTTAAAATATATTTTTGAATTTTTTGTACATATTTATAATTTATTATAATTAGCGTAAAGAACGGCCATTTTACAAGATTGTACGTTTGATCAATTTCCGTACCTTTTCTGCTTAACTAGCAAATTTTGATGTTTGTATAGTTTCATAAAATAATATTATGTTAAAATTTCTGCTTCAGTAGATATTTTGGAAATATTATGAATAAGTATAAAGTAACAAAAAGTTGCTATTTTTTATGCTAATAAATAATTTTGTTTTTTGAATACAAATTGTGTATTTTTTATTTTTGTATTCTTAATAATTGTAATAATTGCTATTTATAAATACTCGTAAAAGTATAATATAACATGGCAATTACATGAACACTAGGTATATTATATCATTCTAGGACTACCACATACTATAGTTGCAGCCCGCGGTCATTTTTTAATTCCGATTGTCCTACAGTAAATACTAGTTTCCTGTTTGTAATAACATTTTTTTAAAAAAATTTCAATTTAGATTTCAGATCGATACTTATTTTTATAAGAAGAATAAATAATAAATATTTGCATTAAATTAAATATATCAAATTACATAAAATTATAATTTTTTATACTTAAATTCATATTTCTTTATTAATATTTTTATAATACATCCGTAAAATAGATATACAACCTTCATCAAACGATACTAGTTCTAATATATTTCTATTACATGAGATAATTTATAAAAATGTGACATTTTTTATTCGCAATTTGCTTGCTATCGCTTGCTACAATTTTTTTAATGCTTCGGAAAGCAGTACCTACATAGTTACAGTACACAGACCGAGTGCTAACCGCTGGGAAGAGTTCTCGCTGCGCTACTTATAGGTCAGTGTGAGACAGAGAAAGTATTCGGAAAAAAGAAATGATAACATTTGTTCAACATCGCATACATTAGCCGGACGAAGGAGTAAATGCAGATAAGAAATTGTAATATACTGAAAAGAGATACATATATAGGAAACATATTGCACTGCGATGTCTAACGCTTGACAGTTTTTCCAGACTGCTTGTGCTTATCCTAAGAATCCACTGCGCATATTGTGGGAGGGGCATCTCACCGGTCAGCTCTCAGTCTGTTTAAAACAAAAATAATGACATTTGAATTTATAAATAATCATTCATCTGAGATGAAAATATGTAGATCATTCCATTCAAGAAAATCATATTTCCTTTGAACCCTTTCCGATTGCACCCACCTCTTTTTATGAATTATTTTAACACGTTTTCACCTTAGACTATACATACTTACAAATCTTATGTCATTTAAAAAAATATCAATATTTATTAACCACATGTCACAAAATTATAACTATACATGTAAGGATAAATTCCTGAAAATTAATTGAAGAATTATATCTCACCGAGCAGCTGCTAAAGCCTACAAACGATTTATCATTGGCCACGGCCGCAGCTAGTATGTGCCCCATGCTTCTACGTACACATGTAATAAGGATATTTATACAAAAAGAAACAATAATAAATACTTGCACAAAAAAACACATGTTCGTGAACTTCCATACAATGAGCTAAAAATAAAGCTGCTTTCGACCAGCAATCTTTACCCAAAATACCTAAAAATTCAAGAAACACAAATTAAAATAATTATTGTTGCAAACCCAAATTTTTGTATATTTTTTGTAATATTTTCTTCCTTCCAGATGTATACTACGTAAATAGGGTAATATAACTTGATACCTATGTAGATACCACAAATATTAGGCATACATTGCATCGAAATGACGTCAAATAATTTGTCGTTACATGAAATTAGATGTTTCTTAGATTCCTCTTGTATTTTACATGTCCTTTTTGTGTTATGCGAGAAATAATGTACATTTTTGATATTTCTCCACGGCTGTATATTGTGTATATAATTTTTTTTGTTGTAGACAAGGTTTTATGAGACCAAATTTTGTCAAGTAATATCCCCTGTAGTGACTGTATTTCGATTCTTACAAGTCGATGTTTTTTTTTTGTTTTCTATTACATTCAGAAGGCATATCTATCTATGTTCACTCGTCTAATAAACTCGCACCTAACGCTGCTTAATTTTCCATTTAAATAGTTACTAACAGAGAATAATGGTCACTAACATGATCATATTGTCTAATTTATGGCAAAACGATCGGTGTTTACATGTTTGTGCCTGTTTGTGACGTGACATCTTTTCGTTTGCGTTTTTTAGTTGTGTACTTTGTGTTTTGGAACACTTTATTTTGTTAATAAGATTTGTTTTCCTGTCTAATAATCCCTTATACTTCGTTTATTTTTTCTTCTTTTACTTTTTTCTTGTCATATCAGGTAGGTAACGGTTTTGTAAAAAAACATATCATTAAAACATTATTATAGACACAACGTTTATTTATTACAAAATCGTTACCTCGGATACTTTCAGTAGTTTCTTTAAAAATATATATTTTTAATGTGACACGTATGTTTTGTAGATTACGGACCTCAACAGCCAAGTAAATGACCTCAGAGGCAAATTGTAAGTAGCAAATATGATATTTTTATAATGATCGCAAATGATAATTATTAAATATCATACGGCAAATTAATAAAGGTATATTTAAGATACAGATAGACAGGTCTTGTATGAAATTACAGAACTTAAAATATAAAAACAATGTTTGTACAATTTTTGAAATTAACAAAAGAAAAAAGAAACTTTTTTGAATATTTTTTTCTCAGTTTTCCTAATCAGTTTTGAGCTTCCTCATTAAATACACCGAAATATAACTAATAATAATAATAATAACGTATATTATTACATATTATTTCGAGTTTAGAAGTATTATACGTTTGAACACAATAATAGTAAACTGCTAATGTATACCGCGCCTGCAAAATCTTACCTCATTAAGGCAAGCTGTTTTTTAAGTAATTAATTGATCAATGTTGGTGTACATGGTAAGTTTTTGAAAACTTGAAATTTTGACAGTTATACTTAAATTCCAATTATAGACGCTTATCATTTATTTATATGACTAACCAAACTATCAAAGGTAATATAACGAGAGCTTGACAAATAGTCGACTATTTCATTGTCATCAATTTTTCGAGTGTGCGCTACTGTCAATTTGACGAGACCAAAATTGGCATTAATAATTTGACTAGAGCACGAGAGCTTTAGCTCGAGGGCTTTAGTCTTTAATTATTAATGCCAATTTTGGTTAAGTCAAATTGGGAGGCACACGAGAAAAATTGAAACAATGTAATAGTCGACTACTTATCAAGCTCGAGCTATATTTGTTAAGATTATTTCCTAAACCAAGTTTCATAATAAAAAATGAGTTGTCAAATCGATGTGATTATCAATAATTTCATCCGAAACATCGCTAAATCTCTTTTTGTCGGACATTTTCATCTATTTGTCACGTTTGACACTTAATGAAAAAATACATACCTGATTTGTTACCTACATTTGAATAGTCGATTTGTAATAGTCGCTGATATCAAGAACCGGTACCTTTCATTGGTTAATTTCAACTTCAGTTTTGATTGTGATTGGACAAAATTTAAATTTGACAGGTGAAGGAAATAATCAGAATTATGCGTTTGTGTCTGAACTGTCTGATTACATGCACTGTTACCAACCATTAAGAAAAAGCATGGCAATTTCTAACGAGGAAAGTATTTGAAGGCACAGTATAGTGTGTTTCACTTTACAAAAAGCCTCATAAATATGCATTAGTTTTAAACTTTTACCCGTAATAGAGGCCACTACGGTTCATATTTTTGTAGGTATACATTTTATTTAAAGTCTAATTCCGGCCAGCTATGATTAAATTTCAAACTAGTAAAGTAAATTCATAGTAGCGATGAAGATACAGAAGAAAAGAAGTTATTGCTAATCACTAAAATCCTCTAAATACGAAGTTTCTTCAGATCTGTGATAAATAATGACATTTTTTCACAAATTCTCTGTCGTGTCTATTTCAAATTAACCAGTTAAATAGTTGCTTGCATTGTTGCTTGAAATTTATAAATACTTTTTATACTTTGCATACAAAAATGTACTGACACTTGACAAAAATAATAAAGAAAAAATTTTACAGATCTTAATTCCTTCTGGCGGCCATTTTACTTCAGGGTAGCATAGAGTTTCTTTAACCAAAATTGCTGTTACGTGAAATTTCATAACTTCTTTACTATTATAGCTATCATCTCAAAATATATAAAATGTTTCTACACAAAATGTTCTAAATATTTGGCTAACAATGCTTGTCTGCTTCACGCATATTTTTTTAAGAATGGTTTCAGGTTCACACTTCAAACATTGTATATTTATATGCATCCAGTTAAACTTTAACGTTAAAATGGTCACTCTTCTAAAATATGATATTTGTACACAGAAATGTGGTCTTGGAGTTAAACCTGCAATAAAAATTTTGACTTTTAGGCTTTAGTAGTTTCAAGGCTACATCAAAATGAAAAAATACAACCATTTTTATCTGCAAACTTGTGAACCAAAGTTGCTTTTAAATTATCATAAATATGTATATATAAATAATAAAAAAATATTTTATTATTCACTGATAAAAGCAAATTATAAAAAACAATTAGGTAACCTTTTTCCGCTATATTATTTTCTACTATGACTTTAATTAAAACACTAGTTTTTATTTTAGATTCTAAAAAAAGTAATTCCTTCAAAACTGGTTTATATATTTATAAAAGTGTCTTCATGACAAAACACATTATATATACTGTCTGTCTATCCAATTTCCTTCATTTCTTGATTAGTTTATAATGGGTGTTTGTCTTTGACTTACGCATTGCGATTTAGAAATTTTCGTTTTATTAAACCGGCAACTTATAAACGTCTTTCCTAATTTGTTCTACAGCCATTGTTGTGCCGCATTATGTACAAACCAAGAACTTTAGCAATAAATATCATTTTATAACTATATGATCATGCCCTTTAACTTAGTTTGGGTATACAACAATTATACAAAGTGTTTGACAAACACTTTACTTGAAGCCGTTATGGATAAAGTTATTTATTTATTAACATATTATTAATTAAGAATTTGGCAAAAATGTGTTTAAAATGTTAAACAAAAATTGTATTTGAAGGCATAATGCACACCAATTATAAAATTGTTTGACAAACCAATTGTTTGAAGATGTCAGAGTACTTAATTACCTTAATAAATTGATCAAATATAGAAATTAAGCCGTTAGTTGTTATGTCAATTTCATATCATGAATGTTGGAATTTATTTTTGCGACCGCACAACAACGTTTGACAAATATTTTGATTTGTTTTAAAGTCTTTCAAACCCAAGTGCATTTTGTTTCATTGGTGTGCATCTCCTTCGAACATTCTCATATAATTTAGTGGACGCTGACGTGCTTCAAACGTTTTGTTTGACAAACAATTTATTTTATCGCCAACCGTCAGTAAAGTGATGCGTTACCATAGCGTTTTACGGAGGTAAAGAAACACTTTATCGTACTGTACAATAAAGTACTTTACCTGCCGCTAATATCTGTCAGCGTAGCCATGACTGATGACTTTAAAAATAAATCGTTTGTCACTGTCATAAACTGTCATAAGTTATTATATCTTTATTTCTTAAATTAACAATTTTCACGGTTGGCGATAAAATTTTGTATGCACCACGTCAGTAAAGTACCTTTATCGAACTCGTCTTTTACTCGCCGCGCTCGCTTCACTCACTTGGCTCGTAAATCAGACCCGTTCGATAAAGTATCACTTTACTGACTTGTTACATAAATAACTATTGTATGATTGATGTCTACGCAGCCTAAATAGTGTGCACCCAGCCTAATGGGATTCTAATGTCAAATTTGCCAATTAACTTGAATTCACGTATGGCTGAAAATTGTAAAACGTATAAATCGCTTAAATTAAAAACGCAATTAATTTCAGCGTCAAGCCAACATTGAAAAAAGTATCCAAATACGAAAACAAATTCGCCAAATTGCAGAAGAAAGCTGCTGAATTCAACTTCCGTAATCAACTCAAAGTTGTCAAAAAGAAGGAATTCACCCTCGAAGAAGAAGACAAGGAGGTAAGATGCGCACTTTTTTGTCTACTTTTCTTAATCTCGTATGTGTAATATCACTTTGATTTGTATTTTTCATTCCTCATATATTAAATGGATTTTTTCCAAGGAACGCGCATTACCAGGCAAAATCTTATTTATCTTTGTAATACATATGTACATATACACACAGACTTCTTTCTAGTATACATAGTTATTCTTTTTTTTTTTTTTACCTATCGCAAATAAGTTATTGTAATTTCCTTCTGAGTATTTCTTTAAAATATAGATATTGCAAGTTGTGCGTTTGTATATTCAAATTCAATTGCATATGAAATGAAGTGTAACTGTCATTTTTATTAGTAAATCTGTATATAAAATGTAATAACATATATGCGTTAGGAATCAATTAATATACAGATTTAGAATAGTGGTTTATTTTCGCAGCCCAAGAAATCCGAAAAGGCTGAATGGCAGAAGAAGTAAACACTATTTCACAACAGTAACAACGAATGAATGCGCTCTATACCATACATACATAATTTATATTTATACATATATTCTGTATTATACAAATTTTTGCCGATTGATTTTAAAGTTATAAACCTTAATTTTATCAGTAATAATTATTGTTTAATTAATATTGTAAATAAAAATCATTAAAATACACACAAAACACACTTTATTCTACACTTATTTTTAATCATCTTCATTATTTTTTTTTTTTAATTTTCATTTTTAACAGACGAAAAATATTTTTGATTTTTGCTTATTTTCTATCTTTATGTCTTTTATCTTAAAATTTCTATCCTCTTTTTTTTTCAATATAAATGTGGAAAATCTATAAAATATATAAAGGTGAGCTCAAGAGCTTGGCTAATTTTGCTTTACGCTTATCTATTTACATTCTTCTGCTTCTAATCAAGTGTTCTTCTAATTACAATCATTTTCTTTCTTATATACGTTTATACAGGTTGATACTTTAAAGTTTTATTCAAACAGCATTATTGGAAATTCATATCACTGCTGGTAACTTTTAAATTATTATCATATATATCAAAATATAATTGCTAAAGGACTGAACAATAGAAAATTACAAAATTAAATTGTTATAATTTTGTTTTAATATTAAAATGATAGCTGACATTAAAATATAATTATATTATAACTATACAATATACTTCACTTTTTGTTCCAATTTAATCGAAGGAAAAGATAATAGAGAGCACTTTAAACAATAATTTAATTTATGTGATGAACTGTTTATTCAACTAAAAATAAAAACTCTTCATCAACTCCTGTTTCAAATCTAAAATGTTTTTTGATGAAATTCCTATTTACTCCAGTGAACGAACAGCTTTTATATCCCGGTAACAGTTTTAAATATAATATTTGGCAGTTCCTTAATAAAAATTTAGATTTCTCTGTGATTATTATTTGAATTAAGAAATATTTTTATTTACTGTCAATAAATACTTTCCAGGTTAAACAAATATTCTAATGTTTTAAGGAAATATTTGTAATATTCTGTTCAATACTAATAATATGTTTGTTTCAAGCAAATATTCTTCTAAGGAATACGTAAATTATTTGATAATTCAACAAAACCTGTCTTAAAATATATTTCGATGATCTAAAAAATGCTATCTATCACTACACAAAACATCACATATTTACTTTTACTATTGTACCTACTTGGTACTCTACTAGTATAACTAGCGAGTACTCTATTACTCGAAAATTGTTCATGATCTTTATCGATATAAAACAATACAACTGGAAAACTCATTAAAAAAGAAAAATCATTAAATAAATATACATCTTAAAGCGATTTTCTTTTAAAACAACCTATGTATATAACTTGAAGAACATTATTGTAATGCTCATTTCTATACTGTTGCTAAACAAAGCTTAAATAACTTTTTTCAGAATTTTACTGCATCTGCTACGAAGGTAAAGCTGCAAACACTACTGTATGTGACATACTGTATGTTATTAGGCGTTGCCCTATTTCAATCATTAGAAAGTATTTCCTTCCTATTTTATGAAATGGTACTGAATTAGGTAATGCATTTACAAGTCCAATTATTTGCAAAAATAAAATATCTTGTAAATGCAGTGCCCAAGTTAGACATTAGCACATATTTTTTGTTTCGTTTAGTAGAATTGCACTTCACGAATTGATTTTATTTTTAATATCACCAAGAGCAACTATGCACTTTGCACTAAAACCTTTTTAAAACACACACACTTTATATTTGTTTTTATAGGCACCGTATTTTTGTATAAAAAAAAAAAACCAATGTCAACAAAATAAATTTAATTAACTCAATTGCTATCCACCGATTCCGTTTTTCGGATAGCATCGAGAGTATTGAATTTATTTTTAAATATTCTTAACAATAGATTAATGTGTGTTTCCGATGTGTTACAGAAAAAGCCCGACTGGACCAAGAAGGACGACAAAAAGGTACAAGAGGCTGAAGCATGAACACTTTGAGTTGAAAAAACGTGAAAATACAATATTTTATTATGATAATTGTTATTGCAACTATATTTTTTCTAATTTTTTCTGTCATTTTTTGTCGTTTTGGATTTTGACATGTTTATGTTTTCTAAAATTAGAGAAACTATCTTTTATGAATAATAATACTAAGGGTGATTCCAAATATATGTATAAATGCACGATTCCCCCTGTATCTACTGTCTTGTGAAAGTCCTGTCTTTATTTATAAAATAAGTATATAAAGTATAATACAAGACTACTTGTGTTCTTTGTCTTTGTTCCCTACATGTCCCGTTTTTTTTTTAATTTATTTTACGTTGATTTCCTTTTTAATACTTTCTGTTGATTATTCGTTTTGATTTTCTTGACAAACATATTTTTTTGAGAAACGTTTTGTTTTTTGATAAACATATTGCTGTACATTTTTAAAACGGAATATAAAGTCTTAAATATCTTTTACTCTTTGGAAAAATATAATTTTATTCTAAAAATGTCTTCTGCTGTTAAATTTGATGTAACAACATTACTTTGCCTACGGATGTATTCCCAATTAAGCTACTTCGATCCTTTCGGAACCAAATTTTCATTCTCACTTTAAATAATATCAAAGAAACAACAACAAGAAAATATTTTTTATGCTAGTTAGGTGTTTTATATTTAGTTGAATCGCTTTGGCAACCGACATACGCCAATTAATTAAAAGAACGTAAAATTTAAAATGTTGCAAGATTCTACCTATAAAGTAATATAACCTACAAAATCTATTTCAGCACTGTATAAATAATAATAATCATACACTTTTTGACATTTGTCATAATTACTTTTTGACGTTTGTTATAATTATCATCAAAACAATATAAATTTATATCAATAAAGCTTGCCAACTATACAGAATAGCCGAGTGTTAAATAAAATATAGACTGCAGAAAAGTAATGTTTAATAACTTTATTTATAATATTCAATTTGTAACTGGCGTTCATGTATTAGTAGTTTGCTAGTGGAAGCCGTATATCCTAAAATATTAGTTATTTAGATTAATTTTATTGTTCTGAAATTCTTCCGGTCGATGGAAAGTTGTAGCGGCATTGAATTGTCGTCTTTAGTTTATATTTTGGCAACTATATCTTACGATGAACAATCATTTTGTAATGCAAGCAAAATTTCAAAAATACAAATTTATTACCACTTCACTACTTAAACACTGTTTCTCAAGAGATTTGAATTCACAACATGTTTTAAGCTAGGCCAGCCGTTGCGAGGCCAAATCTTTGTTGGCAATTAAATTATATTAAAGGCATAGATGTAATACATTCTACCCGTTGTTAGGCATTTTATTTTATTTTGTTTTTTTCAGTAAATAATTTTCTTCTTAAGGGTCCTATATAGTGGATCGGAAATGTAATATTGGTTGCATAGCACATAATTTAATAAGCCAAGAATGTCCGAGTACTTATTACACATAGGGAATATATAATAAATATTTGAAATAATAACTCAATACCTAAGCGAATAAAAATTCATTTATGACCAAATATTTACACATTTGTAACTGCGGGAAAGATTTTTACTAGAATAACAATTCATTGTAATGTGGGTTGCCTAATTTTAATTTATTTTATATTCTTTTAAAACAAAGTAAAGAATAGTTGAACGAAAAATATGTGCAGAGCGGGGTAGCTTTTTATTCAATTTATAACGTGAACACAAGCAAACAAATCTCCTCCGAAGGATTTTTGAGAAAACTTGTTTTTAATATTTTAACATATTAATTAATTTTCTTTAATCTGATAATTTTTTTCTAAATTTGATTATTCAGCGGGGTAGATTACTAAATTCTTCATAAGTTGACGTTGAAAGGTTTTCTCTAAATTTAAAATCAACAAAAATATCTTGCATCTAAAATCTATTTTTCCATTGTTGACAGATCCACTATATAGGACCCTTAATATTTCCTCTTACATTATGAAACTACAGATTTTTATAGAGTCAGATATTAATAAAATATTTCCTTTATTTACTTTTACTAAATCCCAAAAATATATTTATTTATGAAAAAATAATTTACAAGTAATAATAATTTATTCATCCTTTCAAATATTTCGAATAGGAAGTAATAAACACTATCTAGATATCTTGAACTAGAGAATTTTCAATTTCTTCCATCTTTATAATGCTTATATATACAGGTGATTCAATGATCTAACTAAATAAATTTACTTATAAATGCTTAATATAATACAAAAATACGGGCACTGCAATTGATAGGGTTGCTATTACTTCATAATTTATTTTTCCCATTAATACATGAGTATTTGATCAGTATAATTATGTATTATATATTGTTTAAGACTTATAAATCTATAATAAAAAATATACAGCAATATGTTTTTTGTATACCGTTTATTGTTATTTTTAAAGAAGTTAGTACATCAGCATTTTTTACTCTGTTTTATTGAGGTAATATTAATGAAATAGATTCATATCTAAATGTACCCCAAGTGACAAAGGTACAAGAAATGACAACATACTTTATGTTTAATGAAATAAGAGTTACAAATAAAAATTTAGTCTATTTTTTAGCCACAGAAATGTTATGAGAATAAGTTCTTATATTGAATTGACAATGATTTGGACCAAAAATTAATTTTTTTTCAAATAATATCCTGTCAAGCTTGGCTTATTTAAAAATGCTATGGGAGTTCTAAAACAATATTTTCTTTTTACCTTAGTTTAACCATTTTCTATCGTATTTTGATCAATTGCTTACTCTAATATCAATTGTAGATGGAGATCACATAATATACAAATCAAATGATAAAAGGGAGTGCTTTTAAGATCGTGGAATGGGGGAAAATGAAAATACCAAATGATTTCTTTCCCAACATATTCACCCGCAACTCTAATACAGAGTGGTACAGGAAAACGTGTAACAAAGTAACTCTCGCAAACGTCAGAAAAATGAATTTTAAACTTTTATTGTTGGAACAAAAGGTAAAATGTATGCCATTAGTTGTGTTATCTAAAATGTCCATAAGATTTTGGCCATTCAAACGTATGCATTCCTGGAAGCGGCTGCTGAGATTTTTGATGGCACTTTGAAACACTTCCATCGGAATTGCAACGATTTTTTCTCGAATCCTCGCTTTCAACTCAAGGATTGTCGTTCGGTGTGTAGTACTTTGCTTTTGATGTGGCTCCACAAAAAAAAAACACACAGATAAATCTAGTGATCTTGGTGGCCAATGAATATCGCCAAATCGTGACATTACGTGTTCACCAAAGAGCTGTCGAACGGTCGCCATTGACGCTCTGGTTGTATGGGCCGTGGTTCCATTTAGTTGAAACCAAGGATTTTGAAGATCAGGAAAGTTTTGAAGTTGTTCTGCTACAAAAGTGTTGAACATACGAACATATCGTTCGGACGTTAGTGTCGTTGTATTTTCTCTCTCATCTCACGCCTCGTATTGAAACGGCACACCAAACTGTAACTCTTTGGAAGTATAATGGTCGTTCGTACTTAGACGTGGGTTTTCAGATGCCCGGTTCATTTACATACCCACTGATATGGAAATGAGCCACGTCCGACATAACAAAATTGTCAGAAAAACCGGGGTTATCATTAAACATTTCAATCATTTTTTCACTGAACAGTTGTCGCGCCACGTAGTCTAATGGTTTCAGTTCTTGTAAAATTTGAATTTTGTAAAGATGAAACTTCAAATCAATATTCACCTGACGGTTGTTCGATTTAGGTTCAATGCTGCTGCGTATTACCTGGCCGATCGTAGCGGGCTTCTTCCAATTGAGGCCAGAACTGCTTCAATGTTTTCATGGGTTCGTGGAATACCTTGGCCTCCAGGTGGTTTCCTTTTGAGAGCTGAACTCGTCTCCTTGAAATTCTTAACCCATGTATGGCAAGTTGAAACATGGGCATGATGTCCTAAATTGTAATGTCAGAATTCCCGTTTAGCAGCAGTCGCACCATTCTTGTAAAATGACTCCGCAGCAAATGCTCGTTGTGAACCAACCCACTTGTACATGGTCACTAGCAAGTAAATGTGCACTCAAGGATGTCACTCACACCTGTCTACCGACTCCATATGGCTGCCAATAGTACAATCGAAATTTTGCGTTTCTCTGTGCCAGCCTGTACATTTTCAGATCTTTCAATTAATTCGTGTATACCTTCATAAAAAAATTCAATCTTTGTCCGAAAAATACGCTAAAACTGCGTCCTTTACTTTTTCATCGTTCGCATATTTCTCCCAATGCAGCTTTCTTTCATTTTAGGAAACAGGTAAAAGTTGGTAGAAGCCAGGTCAGGTCTGGGTGATTCAAAATATCGATGTCCACTTTACGCAGGGCAACTAGCGCAACTCTTCTGCACAGAAACATTATCGTGCAGGAGCAGGATCTCTTTCGCAATGTTTCCTTTCTTTTTTCCTCAATGACTTCCTTTAACCCCTCCAATATTGAAGTGTATTATTCTTCAGTTATGGAAACGCCTTTATCTTTATAAACAATTAACAGGATTTCTTCTAAGTCCCAAAAAATAGTAGCCACGAGTTGTCCGGCCGACTGTGACATCTTAAACTTCTTGGGTGGTGTGCCGTTTCCATGAAGTTGCATGGAGTCTTGCTTTGGCTCAGGTTCATAATGATGATCCCTTTCATCTCTAGTAAAAAAATCATGCCAAGATAAAAATCATGTACCATGTCATTCCTGCGAGTTGTACTTCTATTATTAATTTTTCGACTTCCTTAAAAAGTTACCAAATAATCATTTCGATAGGCCGCCCATATCTGGCTGTGGGTCGTCCCTACCTTGCTTAAAACAACTGTGCCACTTAAAAGCCATAACTTTTCCCGGGCAAGAATCCTCGTAAACCGATGACATCTCTTCCAGTATGGTATGAACAGATTTTAATTCTTTTGGAAGTTGATAAAGACGCTATTATTAATTTTCTTCATGCTTCACACTTTCTTCTCGATTAAGTATGTTGGTCCACGATAGTGTAAGTAATACTGACGCGATTGTGTTGAAACTTTGCAATTATACTAATAATGAGTCACCGAACACGTTACAATACGAAAGAGCTATACCACTACCATCCAACCCCTCCATTCAACGACCTTGAAAATGTTTCCACGTAACTCGGAACTGTGGCTTGACTGACACTAAACCAATTACATTAGGTAGCAAAAAATCTAAATACAACTTTGCTGTCATCATCAGTAGCTCTGATTATAAACTGTGTTGGCTATACACTACAACATGTATTTGGTTTAAGACCGACTTAATCAACGTAACCAATCAAGTCAGAGGTAACAAAACAAAAGGAAAAAAATATACTCATTTTTGCAAATAAAAATTCTACTTTATTTTACATTTACGGTACATCATCCGTATTTCAATTCTTTTGAGAATACTACATTTACCGTAATTATTATTCCTAATCAACGTGCTCAAGACTGCAATTTAACGCAATAATAATCAATTCAATATTTTAATGTGAACAATATTGTGGTTTACTACATTATCTATCAAGATAGAAATGATAATTAGTTAAAGGTAGGAAAGTTATTTTTGAACAAGTAACATATAAAAGTATCATGGATATAACGCAGGTAAGTGAAATATGTCTTGACAAAATTTTTGTAAAAATATGCATCTTATACCCTTCTGAGCTTTCCAACAAGAAACTCTAAATTAATAAAATTTGCATCACATATATGTGTAGCATAAACCACATTATTAAATAACAATTCAGAAAAGCTTTTTGATATTAACATTGAATAAAATGTATAAGATTTCTTAAGTTAGGAGAGAGAAAGTTATTATCAGTTCCTTCAAGGCAGCATTTCAAGTCAGTCATAAAGTATAAATTTTGGTACAGTTATAGGTTTTATCAAGCACGTGAATTTTTGAAAAATGATGTAAGTTGTGAAATCCGTAACCAGGAGATTGAACTGCTAAGATATGCTGTTGCTTTTATACGAAAATAGTCTATATTGATAGTTTAACAAAATATAATCTATGCTCTGGGTTGCTGATGCTTCCTTAGGAGTATCGGGTGACCAAAGCTTACCGACACCGCCAAAATATGGGGCTCATTTACAAAGAAAAAGGATCAAGTTTTGTGTTAGATTCAAATCTACACTACATACTTAATTTTAAAAAAATCAGCATAATGTTTAAAATGTGTGAGTGGCAGTCAAAAATGTGTTAGTGGCAGAACATTATCAAAAATTTTGGAATTGACTTTCTTTTCATTATTATGATGCAGAAATTCTTTGAAAGATATTCATCTAAATTAAAATCAAAAATATAATTTAGTTTTCCTTAAATATGAGTTTAGTGGAAAGTATTTATAATTTGCAACTTGCCTGCACTAATTGACCCTGCACAGTTGGTGCAGCTTGCATTTCCTTTCAAAATATTACAACTCAGTGGCGGCTGGTGAGTTCGTTTATGTGGGGCAATTACATAGACAAAAATAGACAGGACTGATTCGTTTATTATCGGTGATATGTTCGGCATCTGGGAATATATCACCGATAACAAACGAACCAGTCCGTCTATTCTTGTCTAAGTCATTGCTCCACCTAAACGAACTCACCAGCCGCCACTAATTACAACATGCAATGAATCCGGGATAGGAAGCTCGTGTGCATAACCAGTTTCGCCTAAACTTATGAACTCCAACTATTAACTTTGTCAATAGCCTTAAACGTCAATGTTTAAAAAATTAAATGGAGATAACGTGTTAATAAAAAATGTTTTGATATTTTTAATCCCGAGACACGATTCAAAATATTATTAGGTAGTTAATGGTCTTAAATTAGTATTCTGAATGTGTGTCTGAGTATGTACTGTTAATCAAGTTTTTCGTTTCTGGAGGTATAATTTTAATTTAATTGAGGTAAGTACTAATATCGAAAGTATACCTATTGTTACAGTCACTCACAAAATATAAAAAATTACGTTTTATAAATAAGGGTTATTTTGTCGGTGGCGGTAAAACTCTAGGCTTGTCTCCTAGGGCGTGGCTCGCTGAAGTAGTAGTGGGGGTGCTGGTATCTCCCCCAAAGATCTTGACCATTTCGTCGAGAATATTTGTTACTAAACGACAATAAATAACCAAACTTTACTGTGTCGATTAGTGCTGACAGATTTTAAATTATAAATGGAATTTAGATGCTTTACACTAAACTTGAAATTTAAGGAAAGTAAGCAAAATATTTGTATTTAATTTCAATATGTTTCAAAAAGTATTTGCATCATAATTATAAAAAAAAATCGATTCCAATATGACAATTCTTGTTAATATTTTGTTTTTTTGGTTACCACGGGCACATTTTAAACATTTTGCAGAGTTTTTTTATATTGAGTTTATAGTGTGCATTTTAATTTAACTTTACACAAAAAATGATTCTTTTCTTCTTTATAAATAAGATCAATTTTGGCGGTGGCGATCAAACTTGGGTATATGTCAAAGTTATTAATACACACGATAAATAGTACAGGAAATAAAACCAAGCACTATGAAACACTTATATGAGCTGACATCAACATCGAATCATTCACCTGCCCTCTATTGAAAAGAGGTTGAAGCCAAAAATGCAGGGAACATTGACTATTTTTGTCATGGCACAATCTAACTTTTAGAACTTTATACTTGTGCTATACACATATTGAAAAAATATAAACTAAAATTGCATCTAGATGCCTGTAAAATTTGAGGCTTAGAAATAAATATGTTATAAAATTGATTTTTCTGTGAAAATGTCGAATTATTGCTTATGTAACTTTTGAGAAAAAATCATACTTAATATATGAACTTTTTAAATGCGTATATCTATTTTAACAAATCTTGAATACTTTTCTTACGATACAGAATACCATAACTTTGGCAAATTTTTGCGTTTTATTTCACCAATTTCCAACATTCAGGTAAATTCGATATTTAAAAACAATGTTACACAAAAAGAAAAGTAAGATTTAAACTCTATTTCTACTTATTAAGAAAAGATTGAATATAAGAATAAATATTATTGAAATATATCACACTATTTTAATAATTTTATATTTTTTTACTACTTAAGGGTCCTATATAGTGAATCGGAAATGTAATATTGGTTGCATATCACATAATTTAATAAGCCAAGGATGTCCGAGTACTTATTACACATAGGGAATATATAATAAATATCTGAAATAATAACTCAATATCTAAGCGAATAAAAATTAATTTATGACCAAATATTTACACATTTGTAACCGCGGGAAAGATCTTTATTAGAATAACAATTCATTGTAATGTGGGTTGCCTAATTTTAATTTATTTTATATTTATTTAAAACAAAGTAAAGAATAGTTGAACGAAAAATAAGTGCAGAGCGGTGTAGCTTTTTATTCAATTTATAACGTGAACCCAAGCAAACAAATCTCCTCCGAAGGATTTTTGAGAAAACTGGTTTTTAATATTTTGACATATTAATTAATTTTCTTTAATCCGATAATTCTTT
Organism: Amphimallon solstitiale; assembly: GCA_963170755.1. Classification (NCBI taxonomy): domain Eukaryota; kingdom Metazoa; phylum Arthropoda; class Insecta; order Coleoptera; family Scarabaeidae; genus Amphimallon; species Amphimallon solstitiale. The sequence goes on along the minus strand of OY720678.1, from coordinate 124,212,977 downwards.
TTTAAATTTGATTAGTCAGCGGGGTAGATAACTAAATTCTTCATAAGTTGACGTTGAAAGGTTTTCTCCAAATTTAAAAGCAACAAAAATATCTTGCATCTAAAATCTGCTATTTTTCCATTGTTGACAGATCCACTATATAGGACCCTTAATACTCTCGATTTAAAGCCAGAAATGTCAGGTACAGCTCTTACTATCATAACTTTCGAAGTTTTATTAGAAATTGCTAATACTTTTTTGATTTAACATTGTCTTTACGTATTGTATTGATACATATAACGGTTACCTGTAATGTACTTTGGAGTTATTAAATCCTCTGCTTGGAAACGCCTGTCTTTCTAAATATTTAATTTACAAAATGAACATCATGTTATAATCATATACGTAATCATGCTTACCTGCAACTCTAATATGAGCCCTTGTAGCTATGGCCTATAATTTCAAAACATATTCGGTGAAAGTTGAAAATTATTGATATAATGTCGATAATTTCAAAATCACACAAGTTAAACTATGCTTATGTGGTTCTAATATCAAATTTGACAATTATTTAAAATTCACGCAGGGGTGGAAATTGAAAAACGTAAGAATCGCTGAAATTCAATTTCAGGCTCATTATAATGGGTGTCTGTAATTGACTTACGCATTGCGATTTAGAAATTGTTATTAAATCGGCAACTTGGAAACGTCTAACGTCTTCACTCATTTGTTCAACCACGAATTTCCTGCCTGAGTATTTAATTTAAAAATTAACAACTTTTTTTTAATCATATGATCATATTTATAGATGAAATAGCATTAATAACCTGTAATTTGGAATACATACAGTCACGAGCAATAATTTCTGGTCGTCAATGGCATACAAAATTCTGTCATATTTTGACAAACTATAAATTTCAGCTGATTGCTTGTATCTTTTTTTTTGTCAATAATTACCAACACGTTGTCGAATATAAATTTTATTTTGAGTTGTCAATAAATTTTCTAGTCATCATGACACCAATTTCTTACTTTAATAAAGTTAGAGCCATTTCCCTAGTAGAAACAGGATTATTTGAGGCTGCTGTAGCAGATCAGTTAGGGAAGGCAAAGAGTTCGGTAAATTTAATTGTTCAGCGGTGGAGAGAGAGGATTTTTATATAGACAAGTAGGTTTTGGACGACCTCGAGCATCAAATGCGGTAGACGATCTGATGTTTCTCCAAAATATTAAAAATAACCCTTTTCTAAGAGCAACCGAGGCAATCCCTCATCCTAACGCATGACATATTCTGGAAGTAAATTTAACAAATTACGCTGCTGCTAGAAAGATCAAACTTACAACTAGACACAAAGAATCCAGGTTAGTACCTTGCGAATGACAATAACTTTTGGAAAAACGTAATTTTTAGTAATGAAATGCCCTTCTAATCATCCCCCTTTTGCCATGTTAGAGTATATAGACCAAGGAATCGGCGGTATACCGTAGTCGACAAATTTTAATTTCTGATACGAAAGTAGAAAGAGTAAAAGAGCACGACGAAATAATGTAAAGATAAACATATAGCGAGGCTGCCAAGTACAGCCGGCGAACGTTTCATTTGAAATGTGAGGATCCCCCGACATACGTCTCCCATTCTCCCACCACTGTTGGCAAGCAGTCATCTTCTGCATGGGATAGATAGCTAGTATTGCTGTAAACCGAAATTAAAATTTGTCGACTACGGTATGCAAAATATGCACAATAGATTAAAACCAGCCGTGGATTTTCGGTAAATATATGGGCATAGATTCTGCAAAAAGTCCTGGAGTATTATTTCATTTCGAAGAACGTTTCATAAGTGTCGTTTATTTTAGGGTTTTGGAAAAAGTGACGTTGCCCTCAGTAATGCAAGTATTTTCAGAAGGCGACTTTATATTTCAACAGGACAATTGTGCAATCCATTCTGCTCATACGGTAACAAAATGGTTCCAAAACAAAAATATAAATGTGCTTGAGTAGCGTGTTTGAGTAGCCGAGTTTAAGTCCTGATTGGAAGCCTATTGAAAAGATGTAGTGAAAGATGGTCAAAATTATATACAAAACCAACGCTTACATTTTCAAAAGAGGAAGGAATTATTAGCCGCTATACGTACAGCTTGGAATGATCTTCCACAAGGCTATTTCAGAAATATATGCTGGTCTATGCTCAACCGCTTAAATAAAATTATTCAAGTAAACGGCGAAATGATCAAGTACTAAGATATTGTTTATTTATTTTTGAAGTGAAAACTTCTATGAGCGCGTTGATGCATTGATTATTGGGCACTGAACGAGACTGAGCCGTCACGCTCGGAATGTAACGCTCGTTCGGGTAAAGTCGGCTCGAGTCGCGCTCGGCCTTGTATTATTATACTAACTAGCGGTATTTTATTTCAATTGAATTGAAATTTAGAATAAATACGCGAAATATTACATTTTTATTTTCTGAAAAATTTTTGTCCGCGTGCAGATACGATCCCGAGCCGCCCGGGTGTAAGGCCGGCACGTTATCATTAGACCAGCGCGGGTACTCGTATGAGAATTATCATATTTGTATACATGCGTACGTATGAAATTTTGAAGTGAAAACTTGATCACACCGAGCGAAATGTACTAGAATAATGTATACACAATAATAATAAATATATATTTTTTAAATGTAATGTAGAACGAAAATGGAAAATGTAAATGTAAATGAATATAGAACGAAAAGAAAAGTTGTATTCCGTATTATTAACCTCGCCTTGATGAAGTTTTCACTTCTGCCGTGTGGTATTAAGCACACCTATTTTTTTTTGTCTAATAAATTGTGTTACATTTATTATTCATTGTCCTTATTTTATTATTATACCAATATTTATCATATCTGACAAATGTAAAATAATGACAACGTTTAAAAAAATTAATACCAAAACCAGATATGCACTAGAGCGCTGTCAATTGCATTAAGAATAACATTGACGACCAGAATTTATTGCTCGCTACTGTATATGTTAAAGTCGATCACGTCAACAAAATAACGTAAATCGATTATGAAGTTAATATTAATGCATAATGAACTGGTATGGTGCGCCAAAATATTGATAATCTTATGATAGAAAGTGGTATTTCTCAGTAAAAATAACAATTCTGAATTTCTATTGTAATTCTTGACTAGAAAAATGTAATCAAAGCATTTAATATTCGTTAAAAAATTAAAAAATCTAAATTTATATTGACTTACAGATGCAAATTATTTCTAAAAAACTTGTCCAACATTTTATTTCAAAAAAAATAATAGTCCGAAAATATAATAACTGTCTAGGTCCCTGCTGCCATACCCGATTTTCAGAAGTTGACTAGAAAAAATAACGTACAATTTTGAATTTCCTATAGCAATTTTTGCCTAGGAAACGTAACCGAGAATTTAATTTTTTTTTTAAAAAATTAATAAATTCAAACAATTCAACAAGGAAGGAAGTTTTATAGATGTAGAATTTTTGTCTAGGAAATATTGACCATATTTAATATTTTTCAAAAAGAATTAATATACCCGAAGGATTCAAAAATGAGTTGTTATTATATATTGTGTATTTTTTCAAACAGATTCACTTGAATTAAAAAAAAATACAGAAAAAACAATTTTTGAACGTATTTACTTTTAAACTCTAAATTTAACAATTCAGTACCCCACTGACATAGCAATATTACTAACATTTTTCAATGCTAGTAATATTAACAATTTTTTGTAAAGAAATATTCATTACGTCAAAAATATTCCACCTGTTTATAATATCTAATTAAAGCATAATTTTCATACTAAAACTGGCTAATTATAAATATCTAAATGGTTTTTCACAGTGGGAACTGGCATATAGGTTGCATAAAATCAGGCTAATCATGTACGTCTCTAAGTATATTATTTTCGATCCGAGATAACACATGAGAGCAGGAGAGTATATTATAAGCGAAGAATTAAATGATTTAAAACTTTTGATTTTAACTATTATATTTAATTAATTTAGGTTGAAGTCGAAGAGACACCACCACCACCTGCAGAAGAAGGTAAATTGCATTATATTTTTTATTAATCAGACTAATTAATTTATTTTTTAAAGGAACACCAGCTGAAGGCACAGAAGCTGCACCAACGGAAGCAGCCCCACCAGCCGAAGGAGAACCTCCTGCGGAAGGCTCACCACCTGCTGAAGGGGCCCCACCTGCCGAAGGTGCTCCACCCACAGAGGGGGCCCCACCTGCCGAAGGAGCACCACCAGCAGAAGGAACACCACCAACAGAAGGTGCCCCACCCGCAGAAGGAGCAGCACCACCCGCAGACGGAGCAGCACCACCTGCAGATGGAGCGCCGCCTGCAGAAGGAGCGCCACCAGCAGAAGGAGCACCACCAGCAGAAGGAGCACCACCAGCAGAAGGAACCCCACCCGCAGAAGGCGCACCACCTGCAGAAGGAGCACCACCAGCAGAAGGAGCACCACCAGCAGAAGGAGCACCACCAGCAGAAGGAGCACCACCAGCGGAAGGAGCTACGCCCGCGGAAGGTAAAAGACTATATATCTAGTATGTATTGTAATTGAAAAAGAATGAGGTATTTATAAAATGCAGTTAAAAGATATGTTAAAAATTCCGTTCTCACTTGAAGCAAGAAAATTACATTACCAACAGTATATTGTCAAAGTCTAAAATTCCTATTTGTGCAGTTGTTCAATTAGACGAACTTCAAGATTGGCTGCTCTTTTCAAAATATCTCCATACATTTTCGAAACTTATTGCTGAATCTGAAAATCATCAAACTCTTAAAAAATTGCGATTTAACTCAAACATTTAAATATATGAACGCAACGTCTAATAAATTCTAGGAACTGCACCTGTAGAAGGTTCCCCACCAGCAGAAGGTAAGACAAGGAATAATGTTTTCTTTCATTATCTAATAAATTTTCACATCCTAGGCGCAACACCAGCACCAGCAGCAGAAGGTGGTAGGTATTTATTTAAACGTTTAGAATTAATTTATAACTATCAATACTCATTTTGCCAGAAAATTCTGTTCAGAGATTATTATACATACCGTATGTGTCAATTTTCATTAGGTATACGGATTCAATGTTTACGTGCGATTTATACGTATACAAGTAATACGTGGCAACGTGGCACCCCTACTGTCCGTCACCAATCCCGGCAACAATCGACATCACAACGATTTTCTCCGATCTTCCCACTTCTCTTCACCAGATTTTGCATTCAATGTTTAGCTGCGAACACGTTGCGATCTAGTCTGCAATAAAAGCAGTCTTATTACTGGAACGGGAAACATCACATGGCCGCCGCGATCTCCTGATCTAGTAGTTTATTATTATTTTCAGAATCCTTTTTCATTTACCTTATTTTTAATTTTATTAGAATTACGCTTTTCTTTGTGTCATGCAGCGTGAACGCAGCTTAATAATTCTCTGCATTTACTGAAAGGAAAAAGAAAAACAAATCCTTGCAACTCGTAAATATTATTTCTGAACGCTTTACAAACACCCAAGCCGATGGTCGAATAGTTACTGCTACGAGCATGCATCGGTCGTGCTGGCATTGGAAAGGAAAGAAGGGGTACTATGTTGCCACGTACTGTATGGATTAATCGCCTATGGCTAATGAAAATTGACACATGCTGTATATATATTACAAGGGATGAATAGTACTCATTGTAACTTTCAAATACGCCGGAATAAAATGTACATAATATATCTAATTACACTCAAAATTGTACAAAACCATATTTGTTTGACTATAATGGCGATTTTTTGACATGTTTTGACGTCAATAAATTATATTTGAAATTCTACTTAGCAAGTTCTGTAGTTATGTACGTCTTAGTGTTTACTCTCTTCATTATCTTTATCTTTCTAAAGTTCAATAGATTGTTTCTAAAGTTGCACCGCTAAATTACCAACAATACCATTCAATATTTTCTTCTAAGCAGTTCATGTTTCGTCAAATAAACGCTCTTTTTATTGGTAAACTGTCCATAATTTCGTCTTTTTGACGTACAAACTTAACAATGATTCGATAAAGGTAGCTAACTATTTAAATATTCTTTCTCTATAGCTTTTCGTATTACACGGCACATCTCTCAATCATTAAACAGTGCGTGTGTAAAAGTCCCCCCCCTCCCACTATGTTATCTTTTAAACGAAGTAGAATAATGCGTTGAAACAAAAATAAAACAAAATCACTATAAAAATACCAACTTTGACAGATGGCGCCGTATGCTATATCAACAAATGGCAAAAGGTGCTTGGCAGAGCTGTGCAAAATATATGTTTTTAACTTCCGTCAGTTGTTTAAAAAAAAACGCCGAATTTCACATCATTGTTTTGCAATCGGTAGTTCTATTGCGAAAAGGGTTGAGAGTGCTGATTTTGAACATTGAATTTAAAATCACAGTGATGTCTTCAGGATTATTTGTTTTTTTCAATTTTCGTAGTTTTATTTTATTCGCTTCGAAAGAAATGAAAATTAAGAAGTAAATAACAGAATTATAATTGTTTAATTTCATTTATTGTTAATAGTACTATAGTAAGCCTTTCTCCAACTTGCAGTTGAGGTTGGTTAGCTATATCCAATGATGCCTCTTCATATGTTCTTATTTTATCGCCTTTTATGGGGACGTTGTTGTAAAACTAGGGATCAATTAATTTCTCTTGATGGAAGACAAAGGTTTATTATATATTTCATGTCTTCTTAAAAGCAAAAATCGAGTAAATTTATTTGGTAGCAGCTAATACAGCCTTCAAAGCAGCAGAAGTTTTTCATAAACCAATTTTTTTTTATTTTTTTATTTGCTTTGCTTTGGGAAAAAATTGATAAATCGGATTTGAGCCGTATATCAATCAAGTCAAAAATAAATTGCATAAATAAAATTTAAAATTGCTATATATAATTTATAAATTTCAGCACCCGCACCTGCAGCAGAGGGTAGTACAGAAGCTGCGCCCCCTGCTGAAGGAGTTCCGGCAGCGCCCTCAGAAGCAACACCATCACCCGCACCAGCGGAAGCAGCACCAGCAGAGCCAGCGCCTGCGACAGAAGCCCCAGCAACAGAAACACCAGCTGCCGAAGCGCCAGCATCAGAACCTGCACCAGCAGCAGAAGCACCTCCAGCAGAAACGCCAGCAGTTGAAGGTAGAGAATATGTCTAATAAAGTTAAAATTTATAATGCAGACTTTCGAGATCATCTGCTAAATGTAGATCTGGGTTTCCGGGTTGTACCGCGTCAAGTTTGGCGTAGATGCCAACGAAGGGGCATTTCAGGGCTGCACGTAGACACGTAGGTATTCATCGAGTCGCAGCATCTACGCGAAACTTACTCTATTTCCAACCCAGAAACTGATACCTACAAAGTTAAAATTTATTTTGTACGTTCCATTTTTTCTATACATGTATATGCTATGTTAAACTAAGGCAGAGTTCATTCATATAAATATATCATTCTGTTTTATAGCAATATATTAGATAATATATTTTGAGAGAAACATATTTAAGCAAAATTCTGAAAATGCTGAGGTAATAAAGAAATTTTCACGCTAGTTACATTATGGGATTTAAAAACGCATAAAATAAACATTGCAACAATCCACTTAGCATTTTTCTCATTCAACAAGTACCTATTTTATGGACGAGATTTTGAACCTAGCGATGCACGTCACTTTCTCTCTTCAATTAAATAATTATTAATGTGTACAAAAACATTAATAAAATCTCACACAATCGTTGCGTGGAATTGTAACGGAATTCTGTAAAAAAGACAAGAGCTAGAACTCTATTTGGAGGAGAATAACGCTGACGTAGCCCTCCTCAGCGAGATGCACTTACTTCCGGCCAACACTTTTAAAATTAAAAATTATAAAATATACAGAAGAGATCCACTCCTGGAGGAAGAACAGCAGTATTAATCAAATACACAATCCCACATACAAAACTGCCAATTCCAGCAACATCCAATCTGTAGACAAATGGAGCAGTAATCCACACAGATAGGGGTGATATTCACGCATTCTCTACGTATAACCCTCTAAAAAAGAATCTACTAACATCTGAGCTATATTCAGTCTTAAACAACAATAAAAAGACGATAATGGCAGAAAACCTGAATGCAAAACATCCAGAATGGGGTTGCAATTACTCCAACATGCAAGCACGATCTCTTCAAACGTATCATGAGCAAAACAGGTGAAATATAATATCTCCTTGCAAACCTACAAGATTTTTCCCGCACACCAGGCCTGATATCCTGGATATTGCAATTTACAATAACATTACTGATTATATTAACATATCTACCGAAGCTGTCCTCTCCTCCGATCACAATCCTATTCTTCTCAGATGGGGCACAGAGTCAAATATTGTTACAACAGTAACCAAATATACTGATTGGACTACATACAAAAAGACTCTGGCTAACATCATCCCGGCCATTTCTACTATAAAAACAGAAGAAGATATGGAGGGTGCAATTGACATCCTGCACTCCAAAAACAAACACCGCCACAGTCACAAAATCTCACATCCGCAGGACACAACAACTGCCAGGAGATATAAAAGATCTAATCAAACAGAAAAAACGCTACAAGGAGGAGATACCAAGCAACCCTAGATCCACAATCCAAAACTCTACTCAATCAACAGCAAAGAGTTACACCTTTCCTTGCTGTTGATGATTGATGATATAATTTTGTCAGTACTATACATACTATATTAATTAAAACCACAAAAATGACAAAATTATATCAAAAAGAGACAATAGCTCAGTAATAGTCACTTTTAAAGTATTAACGTCTTACATGTTTTTGATGTGAAATTTAATAAGAAATTCAAAAAAGAAATAATATACAGGCTGTTCCATTTAAAAAAATTGACTTCTATACAAAAACGTGTCATGTAATTTTAATCCAGTTTCCTGCACATGCAATTAGTAACTGTAAAAAAATAAAATATGCTTCTCTTAGGACCTGTTATTGTAAACAATACTGCAAAAAATTGTGTCCATCTAATACGTCGTTTTCGAGAAATATAATTTTATACAAACATTGAATTTTTCAGAAAAATGGGAATAAGTCAAAAACTTTAAATTTTAGGCCTATATTACTTTTTGACTAAAAATTATACGGGGAATACCAAAATGCAATAATATATAGGGTGTTCCATTTAAAAATCATAACTATGGTTAGCCACCAAGTTATGGAACACTCTGTATAATACAAAATATTTTTAAAATGTACTCCTAATGAACAGCTATCACACATAATGGCATAATCGGCCTTACCCGCTTAGATGACACACGCTGTATACCCAAGGTATGACCAACATACAAGAAGAATACATTTCTAGTCACATTATTTAACCACAAATTTGTGTCATATATTAAAAAGGTGGAATAGAAAACTTTTTGTAATCTCTAGTTATTTCTTAACCAAAATACATAATCACTTCTATCTTTCGAACACTTAACTTATGAACCTAAGGTCATTAAGTCTTTTTTGTTTCTTTTGATGAATGTTATACGTGGATGTATTATCCGACCTGCTTTTTAAATATCGTGTATAATATTTTATCTTCATGTTATTATTATTATTAATTTTCTTATATTTTGTTTCAGCTGCCGCATAATAAATAGAAATTTTTATGGACATTTATATTCTTTATCCGCCTCTCAAAGAACTGGTACATCAGAAGGTGCTGGAAGAAAAATGCAATTTAATTACACTTGTGTAGATACATTAAATATATGTAATACATGTACATGGGTATGTAACTGTGTAATACTGAATTCGTTATCTATTTTATTGTTGACTTTTGCTAAATAAATATTGTGTATATATAGAATATTTTATAAATTTCTTTGTTTTATTTAATACACTTTCATCATGGAACGTTCATAATAATTTTTAAGCTTATATTATTACCACTTCATTCAATATTTTAAAGCCTGCTATTTAGATTATAATTTATATAAATATTTAAGTACCTATGCTACCTTTTATTCAAGGTATTGCCTAGATTTTTACACAAATATAATAAATTGCGCTTTATTTTTAATTACTTGTTTTCGCTAATAATAATATTTTCAGCATTATTACCTTCACAAATTCTTTAGTAAAATTAGAATTTCTAGATAAATTAGTAATGCTGTAATTTAGAAATAAATATTTATAGAAAGGAAATCAATGTAAACAGATTCATTACAGCAGACTCGCAAAACGTAAGAATGTAATTCTAAATTACGAGATTGGGGAATCCGCTTTTTATCTGAATTCATTATTCTATTTCTAGTTTTGTGAATGTATATACTCTCATAACTACCTAGTTCTCTATCATTATGCACTTGTAATTACATGATTTGAACGCGACTTGCAAACCAACATTTTAAAAAATATCATTAAAGTTCCTTTAAATATTATGAAAAGGTACGACAACAAATTTCTTAACTTTGTTACTTTGACGTAGCAAACTTGGGGAATTTAGAATTACATTCTTACGTTTTGCGAGTCTGCTGTAATGAATCTGTTTACATTGATTTCCTTTCTATAAATATTTATTTCTAAATTACAGCATTACTAATTTATCTAGAAATTCTAATTTTACTAAAGAATTTGTGAAGGTAATAATGCTGAAAATATTATTATTAGCGAAAACAAGTAATTAAAAATAAAGCGCAATTTATTATATTTGTGTAAAAATCTAGGCAATACCTTGAATAAAAGGTAGCATAGGTACTTAAATATTTATATAAATTATAATCTAAATAGCAGGCTTTAAAATATTGAATGAAGTGGTAATAATATATACCACTTCATTCAATATTTTAAAGCCTGCTATTTAGATTATAATTTATATAAATATTTAAGTACCTATGCTACCTTTTATTCAAGGTATTGCCTAGATTTTTACACAAATATAATAAATTGCGCTTTATTTTTAATTACTTGTTTTCGCTAATAATAATATTTTCAGCATTATTACCTTCACAAATTCTTTAGTAAAATTAGAATTTCTAGATAAATTAGTAATGCTGTAATTTAGAAATAAATATTTATAGAAAGGAAATCAATGTAAACAGATTCATTACAGCAGACTCGCAAAACGTAAGAATGTAATTCTAAATTCCCCAAGTTTGCTACGTCAAAGTAACAAAGTTAAGAAATTTGTTGTCGTACCTTTTCATAATATTTAAAGGAACTTTAATGATATTTTTTAAAATGTTGGTTTGCAAGTCGCGTTCAAATCATGTAATTACAAGTGCATAATTATAGAGAACTAGGTAGTTATGAGAGTATATACATTCACAAAACTAGAAATAGAATAATGAATTCAGATAAAAAGCGGATTCCCCAATCTTGTTTTTATAAGTTTGTGATGTGAACAACGATACCCCCTTTTAGGTACTGTTAGTTTTCATATTAGAATTAAAGAATAAGATATAGTTTTAAGAGGGGCGTTTACTAACAAATAGAACCTTATGCAACTTATATTACTCGCGGGACGGGTAGACACAAGGGGGTGTGAGTAGGTGGAGGTAGACGATATTCGGGTCTGTCACAGCGCTTCGGTTTTATTCACAGATTCTGTCATAGATAAAGGAATACTATAGATGGGAAACATAATGTATAAAGAATGAGTACTTACGGAACTATTAATGTTTTATAATAAGCCAATTTTCGCTTGCCCATAACTTATATTATTAAACACTCGAATATTATAGGTATATATGACATTTCTTTTTAATGACAAACTGTCACTCTGACTTAAGTCTGGAATAGCCGACCGATTCCGATAGATTTTCGTCTTCACTAGGACCGGTAGAGATACCGTAAAGTGGGGATAGACGACGCAATAGCTTGGAAAAACCTCTTTTTTTTTTATCTTCAAAAATAATTACAGAAAGTTCTTTTTTTAATATCGTTCATCAAATGTGCAGCTGGCGCGTGGAGGTTGTTTTTTTCTTTTGTGTATCAGCCTTAGTTAGTAGACATTAATAAAATTCATGCATTTTTGCCGCTATTTCTAAGACACATAACTTTTTTAATTAGTACAAAAACTGACCTTGACATTATAAATTGATGCCTTTTGCATCACTAACCCAAATTTGAGATTCTAAAATTACAAAATAAATTCATAAAACGCGAAACGGCGATGCCTCAGTTTTCGATAGGTAAACGCTCCTCTTAAGCGTGGCGAATTTAAAGGTACAGTGATCAAATACCGTTAATGATGTAGTAGTTAATAGCTTAGGCATAAGTATAAAAAACTTCCCTGTAAATTCGAAATCAGTGCATACGCTACGGTGTATACACAACGCGGTTTCTAACAGTGCTACTGAGGATGACAACATACCGTGCCTTCAAATATTTTCCGCATTAGAGTAGGCTGTTTTTAAAGTTTTTAAGTAATCAATGTTGGTGTGCATGCTAATTTTTTGAAAACTTCAAACTCTGACAGTTGTTATACTTAAATTCAAGTTATAGACGCCTATTATTATTTACATGACATAACCAAACTATTAAAATTATGCACTGTCACCAACCATTAAAAAAAAGCATGGCCGTCTCTAACGCGGAAAGTATTTACTTTATTCAGTTCGCATTTATTGGTTGTGCGGATATTCCTTATTTTACTTTTTATATCGTTTTTAGTCAGAACTTCTATTTCCACTTCCGACGAATTTTTTCGTTGCTTTTCCCCATTGTTATATTTGTACATATATTCCTGAATTTTAATATTCCGCATATACACTTCTATTTCTGGAACAATTCCAGAAACTTTGAGACGTGATTATTATCGCTTCATTTAAAAATGGACATTTTTCAGAAGAACAAAACATAACCTACAAAACTAAATGACAACATAATCGGCTGCGTATTATTGGTCCCATTCAGCAGACGCAACTGTTGTGGAACTGTTGAGGAAAAGTCTGCTGGATGCATACGCTACATCGAATTACGTCACGATTACATCGACTACTTTACGGAGCGGACGGCCATCTTTTGTAGCGCATTCTATTACCGCTACGTATCGGTAACACGTTGAGTAAGATGGCGGCTAACTATATGAATTTAAAAATCAAATGTATGAAATTACAGATATGGATGAGATTCACAATAGATTAGCGTCGGGTAGTTGTTTTGTCGAAGGTAATTTTACGTAAAACTGAATTACTACTAGTTTTTACAGACGAAGAGTATTTTGCGGATTACATAAAACGTAAATGTTCTGTTGAATGTAATGTATCACCAATGGTGACAACAGTCAACAGCCAAGACTAATCAAAACAAATAATAATAATAATAATAATCTTTATTTTGCAGTTGCTATTAAAATATACAAATATATTATTAGAAACTAAAACTTTTTCTATAATATACTTACGGACTAGTTCTTCAAATATTCTAACGTACTTAACACTTAAAAAACTACAATTTAATCACTACTAAGTGAATCAACCCTACTTACTATCTAATCTAATTGCTACATACCTATATTTAAATTTCCATTCTTGTTTACCTATTATTCGTTTGTAGTTTATACAATTTCTATCAAACACTGTGATTAGTGTCAATATCACTTTAAATTTATCATTTGTTCTTACATATTTATACACTTATATACAAGTATAATTAAGCTATTACATTTGTTTGTTAAATGACAACCAGCACAATTACCACGTTTCTCCATTTTTACATTCTTTAGTAAAATGGTTCTACCCTGCACATTTATAACATCTATTTGTAGGTCTTCATACACCTTACATTTTTTTCATCCTTCATTCATTTGTGCCCTGTCTATGATGCTGGAATACATCTCTGGTTGAACAACTAATGTAATATTTCCATAGTTCTTCCAATGAACTATATTAGTAAACCAATTTTTTATTTTACTAATATAGTTCGTCGAGTTCTTCTTTTTCTTGTCTGAGTATTTTTTTTCTATTTTAATTTTAGCTGAGAAATCCTTGTCTACATATGATAATCATTTTGTATAATAGTTGCGTACACTTTTTCATTGTTTTGATCAATAACATCTTCAACGCCAGTAATTATTATTTTCGGATTTCTTAATTTCGGTTCAGAAGCTACTTATTTCCAATTTCATTTGACTTTTCTCTTAATTTTTCAAATAAACAAGAACTGATCAGCTGACTTCTGTCAAGTGTGTTAGCAAGTAGCACATCCAACAACATAACAAGTTTCACTCAACAGTTGTCGATGTAGCGTACGCTACCGATGGAGCGGAGCATGTGCTTCTGCTGAATGCAACCATTGTTTTTCATGCGCCTGAACGCTCGTCCTCTAGGGTCGAACACTGTTCAATGTCATTGAATCAGGCTCGTCGATCAACCAAAGCAGACATTCTTTTCACTTTTATTGAAACTCAATACCTATTATTGAACAATATTGTTGAATTTATGTTCACATTACACTATTTTATTTCAGTCGTATTGATTCAAGTATTTTGCTCAATGAAGTCGACTAGTCCTATCGATGAGGACTATTATATGGGGGAATTTGAAGAACAGAATCCAAGGTTTCCTTAGACATTATAATGTAAGATGGCATATATAATATAAAGCAAAAAATATCATTTCTAAACAAAATTAATTGTCTGTTTTAAAAACATCAATTTTCGATGTATCACCTTACAATTTCTAACATATGCATCTGACATGAGGAACACTCTTAGAATAACAAAAAGAATGATCTGACAAGATTAAATCAGGCGTAAAATCATAAGACAAAATTGCAAATCTATGATAAATGCTATTTAGATTGGTGTAAACTAAATATGAAAACATAATACAAAATGGAAAACCTTATTTTCATAAGCGAAAGGAGAGATCAGAAAAAAATTAGAATTAATTACTGTGACTTACATATATACCTTTATACGTAAAACGTATATGCATATATGCATGTGTTTGAGATACACACATACATTAAGTGCTATTGTCGACAATCGAACGCACAGACACCGGTGTTTCGACCTATGAGGTCTCATCAGTGTGCGTGGAGATTCTCGACAATAGCTTCAAGACTTAAATCGCTGCTTATGTCATTTTAGCGTGTTAAATGCAGTGAGAGTATCACAGCGACATCTAACACCCAAAAGATGACACAGAACAAAGCGATGGCTTCTGACGGCATGTTCTGCTATACAGAGGCCTGTATGTCAATAGTGTATCTCATGTAATAGAGCCTTAGGTGGCGTCACCGATCAAAACGAAAATGAAAAGTGTGAACACATGGATGTTAAAACTAACATCAAGCAGTAAATAATTACTGTGACTTACATATATACCTTTATACGTAAAACGTATATGCATATATGCATGTGTTTGAGATACACACATACATTAAGTGCTACTGTCGACAATCGAACGCACAGACACCGGTGTTTCGACCTATGAGGTCTCATCAGTGTGCGTGGAGATTCTCGACAATAGCTTCAAGACTTAAATCGCTGCTTATGTCATTTTAGCGTGTTAAATGCAGTAGAATTCTAAAAATATATAAGTAATTAGTAAACAGAAAAAGTATGAATCAACAATTTGTAGGACGTTTATTTTCATCGTGTCTATTTTTCACCTTGTCTATGACATTTTAATTTATTTAATTACGAATTCGAAAACATTAGCGATCCTGAGAATTGAGAGTAATATGTATGCATACATATAGTTCACTCGCGTCAGAACGACATGATAAATAAGGTTTATATTTGTAGCTCTGATTCGTTTGGTCATATTTTAAAATAAATTGAGCGAGACTTCATTCATGCTTTTTTCTCAGTCTGGATTAAATGTACGAAAAACAACATTTGTCATCTGTAATATTGTAATTCATACTCGCGTACATACATATATCCGAACAAGAATATTAACGATTAAAGAGTGGCCTCTGGCTGAATATCACATTTTCCCACTAGTTCAATAAATCAAGTCTGGAACATTAAATAAATTAATGCTAGTGTATAGGTAGATATTTACATCAAAATACTTGAGATATCTATACAGGGTGAGTCATCTAAGCGGGTAAGGCCGATTATGCCTTTATGAGTAAAGATATTTCGAAGCGGTTTTTTCTTGTGATAGCTGTTGATTAGGAGCACATTTTAAAAATATTTTGTATTATACAGAGTGTTCTATAACTTCGTGGCTAACCATAGTTATAGTTTTTTAAATGGAACACCCTATATATTATTGCATTTTTGAATTCCCCGTGTAATTTTTAGTCAAAAAGTTATAAGATAGTATAGGCCTAAAGTGTAAAGTTTTTGACTTATTCCCATTTTTCTGAAAAATTCAATTTTTGTAAAAATTATATTTCTCGAAAACGACGTATTAGATGGACAAAATTTTAATTAAATATTTGTAATTTTTGTAATAGTAATTATATTTTTTAAATTTAATTTGACAAAACATTAACGTGACTGTGACGTTCAAAATAAGTTTAAAAATAGTAATTATACGTAATTAATTACTTTTTAAATTTTATATTTCAAGAACTATTCAAGATTTAAAGTTGAGAGCTTTACTGATTAGTAATCAGTAAAAGCTCTTAAACAAATCTTGAATACTTCTTAAGATATTGTAAAATTTAGAAAGTAATTTTAATTAGTGCCGATCCCTAATTATTAATCAACTCATTTGGATGTTCCTCCAACAATACATAATTTTAAATTCAACCTATTACAGACTTAAACTGAGTTTAAGTCTGTAAACTCTTCGTTAATGACCGAGAGGTCGAAACACGTGTCAGAGAACAATAAATCTGTCCTTAAGTGAAACAATATAACCAAGTGTTTTATTCGTTTAATATTCATAATGTTTCACCAAGAACCAACCGTAGATTCTATTAATTTTATATTTACGTGTTTCTTCTTATTATCTCGTATTACTATACCGTATTTTTTGTGTTTTGCCTTGTCAATAGATGTAATTCCTATTGTGTAAAGATTATAATTATTATTTAAAAACTTAGATAATTTGAACGTTATGAATCACTGATCAAGCAAATCCGTCATTAGATGTTTTTGACATTGGAATTAGAAATTTCCAGTTCAAGCCTGCAAATCTGACTGACTTTTGAGCCAGCTGGAGGTCATCCAACTTACCTTTGATGAAATTATATGATATCACTTCACTGCAATTTGTGTTTTTCTTTTTTATGGTAACCACTGCCATGTTAGTTTTAAACATTTGTATAAAGTGAACAATCTATCACTTTTATATCAAATTTGAATTGAGATAATTTGAAGAGTGACACTTCCAGTGCGTTTCCCAAACATACTCTCATAAACACTTTTTATTTCTTCTAGTTTTTGCAACAACTACGTTCCATGTATATATGTTCCTTAATCACGTCTTGTAATTTATCAAAAGTTCGTCGACATTTCATGTAAACTAACAGTACAAGATATTTGTTATTTACTGCGCGCGTACAAAATAATACAGAGAACTGTCACAATATTCTATAGTAATACATCGAATGTAATCTATATGATAATTACTACCATAATAAGAAAATTCCGATTTTAATTTAATCATTATTCGACTATACGAACCTCGAACGTTATATTACATATTACCGTATGCGCAATTCATATACTTACTTATGCCATACGTATACCTATGCCATACGTATACGACAGCACAAAGATCAATTTATTTACCGGCGAACCAAAGAAAAAATCCAATTTACAACTGACGAGGCGTTTTGGACTCATTGCCCTTGCCTTCTCTTAATTATTGCACACACACACTCGGTGAACAGTTTAAGATTGCGTAAGTGATTGGCGGCTATAGGTAGGCGTCTTTAAAAGTCTCCATGTGAGTTAAAAATAGCGTTGTTTCACTCAATACGTGATTTACATTCATTTGCAAAAAAAAAGAAAGGTTCCTTCAGTAAACAATTAGAAACTACTAAAGTGTTATTATTTAGAGCATTTCCGTAACTTTTTAAAGCAAACAACACTTGCAGAATATATTTAATGAACAAAATATTTTTCAAACGTCTCTAGGTGTAGATAGATAAAGGAACAATTTAGTTTGATCATATGTGTAAATGACATGTAAAGATTTAGGTGACAATGATTTACAGTGAGTTAGCAAGACATTCATCTTCATCATCTTGTCTGGGCTAAAGTGGTCGCTTTTATATGAAATCTCTTACTATTAAGCATAGAGTAGTTATTTAAAAGCAGTTTGTTAACTATGTTTATCTACTGATGTCAGATAATATGTATGTATATAAAAATTATACCAATTTTAGACTTTACAATACCTCATTATTAAACATTGTGTTCTTAAAGAGATTTTGATTGGGAAAAAAGTCTTGAATACTATTATTCAATACTTCCGGATCAATAAAGGAATAGCAAATAAGAAGTGATTTCATGTTTGTTGCGTAGGCATTGAAATGCAATCAAAGGATTTTAAACGTCAAATTGCCTTCTTATTATTATTATTCTAACCAAATTAAAACCTTTACATATGTAGCGCTTTTCGTTTCTATTTGTGAAAAGGTATAATGCTTTGTGTGCTCCGCCGGACATAATACACTTCGTTAATACATATTTAATTGTAATTACATTATATCTTAATTAATTACATTTGTTTCAATAAATGTTGTTGGTTAAATCCCAATGCGATATTTCGACATTAGTACACAAAGTATCATATTCAATTAATTGCGGGGCGGAGGATTACAGCACTCGCTTCGCTCGTGCCGCAAAAACTTCATCCTCGTTTAATAAAATTGTTCATTCAAATTTGTTGAATAATATACTATTTTCTATTTTGGTGCCATAACATTCATTTTACGACAACCGTTTCATTTTCATTTGTATAAATCCTACTGTCTCTCCAATTTAATATTTTGAAAATTGCTAACAAAGTTGAACATGGAACCAACCATATTTAAATGTCAAACATAAATGATCTAATGTTAGAAGATCCCGATTTATCATGGACGATGTCTAACTTCACCACATAAATAATTTGACTTATGTCTCAGATGATGCATGAGTGACAATACAAAGAAAAATGATAACAGAATTGTATAAATCAAACATGAAAATCTAAATTAATAGATGTAAGGTAACCGCAGATACATATTGCTGTACACCTTGCCATTTACTATGCTTTACGTATTGACTCTTTTACTAGTACATAAAACACAATAAACCAGGCCGCACAGATGTTACTGCAAGTTGTACTTTATTACTTTCAGATAGTGTGTTCACTTTCTCTATAATGAAATATTCTTTGTTAGTTATATGAAAACAGGTAAAATAAAAACAGAATTTTAAAAGTTTGCAAATTTTATATAATTACTTGTAAATATCAGATAGATGAACATTGATGCGAACAAATCATAAACTATATACATATTTAAAAATACAAGTTAGTATTATTCTTGTTACAAAGTAACTATAAAATTTGATTGATATATTGAAAAATATAAAAAGTAAAAGTAGCATGAAATATAGGTATCAAATATTAATTTTATATAATTAATAAAATTACAATACCATTAGCCAAGGTTTTACTCCAGTTACCCAAGTTATTCACACGACACGGGGAACAGCCTCAGCCCCAATTCAAGCTCACTGGTAAATTAGACGCCAACCCCTGAACTCTTTTGTGAAACCAGAAAGCACGAATCTGATACACACAGTCACTTACCAAGGCTAAATTGTAAACGCTTAACTATTTGTGTGTCCTAGTATTAAAGTTATAACAATGCATTTTTATGCTTGGTGAATTACCTGTAAATAGTTATTTAAAAGAAAATAAATATCTCTGAATGTTAATAAAATTTTGAAAAATTAAGTTATCACGCTTGTTGTCCTATATTGAGAATTTCAAAGAAATAATTACCTTGTATCTTCATACATTTCGTTAAACTCTCGTGTAATCTATTATTCTCAACAGGCAATACATACACATTAAAAAATAAATTCAATGTCGCTAAATTACAACTTGTGGGGTAGTCCCCGATATACATTAAGAGTTAGTGTTGGAGCCTTCAAACCTCATACAGTTAGTATTTTATAATTTTAATTGTTGGATTGCTTCGAACAGACCTCATTTTTATATTCTATTGTTGGATTACTCCGAACAAACTTCTCTAATATCCTTCATGTACAGGGTTTATACAGGTGAGTTTTATATCCCATGTCGATGTTTTTTTAATAACTTTTAAATTTTATAATTATTATTAATTAATATGGTCTTTACATTAATTCTGGAATATGATGTTGGTCAAGTACCCACCTCTGACCGTGATGTAAAGGCGAGTTCTTCTCAGCACATTTTCCATAACAATTTCGCAGGCTTCTGGTATTATTTCAACAATTTCGTTTCAAACATCGCGGCTGTGATTTCCTTCAAGTACCCCCATAGGAAGAACTCGGGAAGAGTCAAATAAGAGGGCACAAGAAGGTGTTCCAACATGAACCGATTGCGATCACCATTAACTGTTACTGCATTGCTTCTAGCATGGCGCACCATACAGTTACTCGACAAGAGTGTAGTGGTCTTTAGTGTATCAATTGAGGGTTTTCATTGCCCCAATAGCGGCTATTCTGTTATTAAGAACGCAGCAACTCGCCCATAGCGATCTTTTTGCCAAATATAGTGGTCGTCTATACCGACCTGTAACACTCAAGCACTCCAATCAAGCCTCCGTTCATGGTCATTTTCCTGTAGCTGTTGTGTCTACTGAATTTTAAGCGGGTAAAAAGGCAAATCTTTTTTGAGACTTCGTAACAAACATGATGAAGACATTGCATTCCTAATCTAGTACACGGCATCGATGAGACGTACCCGGACATTCAGCAACTCTCTAGAGTACGTTGACTTAATTGTCGGCCATTATTAGTTCTTGTATTTCTATATATAAACTTTATTGCTCTAAAGGATTTTTAAACTTGAACGTCTATGTGTTGTTCTTAAAGAAGGAAATTAAAAAAAATTTGGAGTTTTGATGAGAGGGAGAGAGAAATAACTGTCATCCTTCTGTTTACAGATTTATAAGAAGATATCGCACTGATACCTAATACGATGGACTCCTAATATATCAAGTAACAAAAAATGTTTGATTTTGTATCACTTAAGCACTTTTGTTTACTTTTGTAATATATCCTGTATTAAATAACAAGATCGAATGGATCAGTACTAATTACTTTGAGCATTAAAAATATGCTAAATTAATTTAAATGAAGGCAAAGTCGAGCGTCTCTTTCACTCATTCAGTATGCAAGTTGACTAGGAAGTACCGTTTTGATTCGTACGTATACAATTTAAATTGAGCATGGCAAACCTCGGTTGGAAAAAGACATGTATTGTCCGTATATAAAAATGAATACATTAAAGGATTGTCCAAAATTAATTCGAGAGTTATTCGTAAATATTACAGTTTTGGGATAAAAGTCCAATTGTTACTTTTGTTAAAGAAAACTTGTTCAACTTTGTGTTTTAATAGTATATTACATACCGAGCAGCCGAGGTTTGTATACTATTTTATTTACAACCATACGATTAATAATTATTTGTGATAAATTTAGGTGAAGGTTTTGACATATCGAGTTGACAGTTTTGTGATGTTTTAGCGTAAACGTAAAATAAATATGTCAGTTTTTTCAGTGAATAAATTATAAAAGAAATGTTGAGTAGTAAAGCCTTCAAGGACTGCACTCCACTGGAACGGAGGGAAACAGTCCTTCCGTAGCAATCCGAATATCTTAGCTCGAATAGAGAAGGACAAGACATCACTATTTCATCAGATCAGCAATAGCAGGGCGGCCTATCTATATGGCTTTAAGCTTCCAATATTTCTAATGTAACAATTTACTTTTAATAAATAAGTTTTGTTCGTCTTGTTAATTAAAATGCGGTTGGAAGCCCTTTTCAATGTATTATCAAAAATAAAGATAAACTAACATTTGATTGTAATTGATGTTGGGAAATGAGGATGGGAAACATAGATAACTTATACATAGTAGATGGGTAACTAAATACTAAATATTGTAACCCTATCAGACACATCTCTTGAAATTTTCAGGTACTAAATTAAAAGGCGGCAAATTTTGAAATAAAGGATAGTACATATTTATCTAAAATTACTTAATATAATTAAGAAAAAGTTACTTACTAAAATATTAGAGTTTTGTTCATATATGTATTATACAAATCTCTATTTGAGTTTGGAGATTATATTTATTTTTTTTGGCAATTATGCACATACATATTCTGAAGAATAATTAAACGATATTCAACAAACAAACAATGTGTTTTAAAGGTAATCGAAAAGTAACATAAAGCTACATTACTTACAAACATTTAATAGTCTTTATTCAAACAAAAATTAAATATAGATAAAATACACAAAGCACTTTCCTGTTACTATTTTGTTCTTTGTACTTCTATTTTCTCCAATCCATTCTAGTTCTTCATTAGTTGGACTTCTTGTATTCTCCTTATGATTTCTGGTTTTGATTTTGTCAAATGTGATATATCTCTATTGCTACAAATGTTTATATGTTTAACAAATAAATCTGGATATTTACTGGGATCAGGAAATGACTGACGGGGAGATTTATTGTCCATACAATTGAATGAGAGAATGGTAAAGCCGGAATAATAAGGAGGAATATGAAGAACATTTTAGATAATGCTAGGATTATGGAACTACAAAAATTATGGAAAAATAACACGTACTTTTTAATATGAGATGACACTTTTTAAGAAAATAATATGTGGCCAAGTTCTTGGCACAGTGGTAGGCATTATTTTCTTCGACTAGACCACGTTAGCATTGACTGTATCGCCACACCATCACAAAATATTTTGATGCAAATTATTTTATAAGAACAATTTGTTGCATAAAATGTCATCTCAAAGTAAAAGAATCTGCAATACACGTTGGAAAAGGAATATAATAGCACAGACATTTTACAAAAATATATATTAAAACATAATAAAAAGTATAATATATAGTTATATGTATAATATAGTACAAAACAGTATATAGCTTTATTTACAATTATATGACACTTAACCAAAATTGACACTAATAAACTATAATAGAAACAAATTTGTACAAACGAATGAAAGTAACACTAACTATTAAAAATAGTCAATCAAAATAAACCAAAACTTTATTGAACACAACAAAATATTAAACTATGAATAAGTGAGCACTTAAGCGAAACCGGCTAATTAAAATTCAACTGCATCTAAAGTATAGGTAGCTAATTTAGTAATCTACATGACAGTACTAATCAGTCATCTAGTGGGGTTTTCAGGTACCAAAAACTATAGCTGCAAAGGTCTAATTTAAGTTACGCCCCTCTGGTGGGAAATGAGGACAGGAAATAAGGGCGAGAAAATAAATGTGAACAAACTGACACTTACAAACTTTTAAGTCAAAAATGCCAACATTACGCGCATGGTCGTAAATAAATACTTTTATACTCTCAACAAATTTGTGTAGGATCGACAATTTGCGAGGTTTCACAAAAACGTACTTCCTGTGAAATTTGAAACTATTTTTTTCGAATAATGTTGTACTCTTTTTATATCTTAATATACAAATAGCCAGGCGTTGGCAAAATCTTATTTTCATGCCTAAATAAAGTGCTGTTTAAGGTTTACCAATTTGGCTCGAAAACTAATCACATCTGTCGACTAAAATTATATCACATACGCACAACAACCGAAAAACCGAGTTTTCGTAATTATAGGATTCAAAATAAAAATACTAAATCCAAAGCACTATCAATTTGACACTTTATATAAAAAATACATAAACAAAAATGTATTGAACAACATTTATAATCGATACTGAAAGGATTCTTCATTTTCTCTATATACCATTTGTAAGTTATAGATTGAATTAATACACCAAACAGTTAGTCCTTGTT
The DNA here is from genome assembly GCA_963170755.1 of Amphimallon solstitiale. NCBI lineage: Eukaryota > Metazoa > Arthropoda > Insecta > Coleoptera > Scarabaeidae > Amphimallon > Amphimallon solstitiale. The sequence goes on along the minus strand of OY720678.1, from coordinate 124,189,015 downwards.
CACAATGGACATAAGACATAAGCTGCACGTAACATAAACGTAACGCGTAAAGTTAAACGTATGAGAAACCAATGCAGCTATCCACAGTGGCCGTAGTGCTTATGTCACCTTATGTCATGTTTACGTATTCCTTACGTGTGAACGTAAGAAATACATAAAGTTGAAATAAATTCAACTTTATGTTTTTCTTATGTATTTCTTACGTATAATTTTAGTAAAATAAGCTTTTTGAGGTTTCACAACTTAAACCGATTGGTAACGATATTATAATAAACGCGGGAAGCCTGTATAATCCCATACCATCCCATACTTTTGAATCCTGTCAATTTGAATTGCGACGATTTTGTTCTGATAACGTGAAAAATACAAAGGCTTTATCGATTTTAAATAATATAATTTAATATATGTATCTACTACAAATTACTGCAATAAGTTGTAATTACTCCATATGAGTAAATATTTGTTGGTGCCATTTACATATTGACTAAAAAAAGAAAATGTGATTTAGATGATGGAAAAGGGGCAAGTAGATATTGAACTTCTTTTATTTCAGTTGGTCAGAGCTGAAGCATATTTATATCTAACAAGGCACATCGGAGCTACAAAGATGTGATATAAAAAGATGTCTGGAAAGGAATAGCCGAAACACCAGACATCACAAGTATTTTAAACATTAGTTATAGCACTGGTTTACAAAGGCGTATTGAATATTATCAATGAGTGATATATGCGAAAGAGCATGGAACGTTACACATGAGAAATTGTTAATTCCAAAGTGCTGTTTGAAATATGTGTGGAAAATGACTGGGATTGTGCTATGTCGAATACCTCCACATACTACTTGTGAAGCATCTCAAGGCATGCAGCAATACAAAAAATAACCTACACTAAGTATTTTTACTTTAGTACTGAAACCACCACCAAAGCCGAGCACCATGGTGCAGCATATAATGCTTTTTCTGTCTTTATAACCTTTCCTAAATGTAACAGTGAACCAAATATTCTTGAAGTGTAATTATAACATTCATTGAATTAAAGTGCATTGTCTAATGCATGAATGCGATTAAAAAGCTAATCAGCATATAACATGGAAATGGTTAAGGATTACGATGTTAATAATTTCATTATCTGAGGATGTAATAGTACATTATAATGTAAAAAAAAATGAATTAAAAACAAGTTACAAGCCTAAGATAGAGCATTTAATATTTGTGTATGTGTGAAAAAAAAATTGTATGTATAAATAAAACACCATGGTAAAATAAAAAACAAAGGGTTTTATTTCAAATTAAGAAACCTGTATTTGTAAAATATAGATACAATGATTCTTAGAGACTTTATAATGTAATTTAAATAGATAAGCTTTTAATTGGTGTGGTTAAATGAAGTTCATTTGATATATTTGAGAATACATATTATAAATTAAATAGGTTTTACAGACTGGATTTTTCTTGTTTTTACCGGCTAAACCCACTTGTTTTCCTTTGACATTTATTTTTGTTACTTTTCGTTAATAACAATAAGGGTAATATGCAGATTATTATCCATTCTAACAGAAATTTCAGTATCGTCAGAATTTTTAGAAATTGCTAACCTTAAAACGTCAAAATAAATAAACAAAATACCACTATAGCGCATGCGCAAATCCTTACGTTTATGTATTCTTTATGTTCATTGTGAACAGTGACTCAATTTTACGCGTTATGTATCTCTTGTATAAATCTTATGTCTTATGTTTATGTTATGTCTTATGTTTCTTATGTCCATTGTGAACAAGGACTTATGGCGCACAGTGGTTCAGACTCACATGTTCGCGACAAAAATTCTCTATGCGTCACATAAAATGGATTGCATACACGAATACGAAAATCGTAGATTAAGGACTTCTTCGAGTGTCATTTCCTGAGAAAGTATCAAAAATTAGTATCCAAAATTTATAGGGTTTATAATAAAATCATACTCGAATTTTTATATACGCGTATTTATACTAATCAAAAAGTAGTAACAAAATGCAATATTCTTCAAAGCGGACTATCATATGAAATTATTACATTTTTATAAAGCATGCTTATTTAAATAATTATGTGCTACAAATATACATAATAAGGTGCATTTTTCCATAAAATCGAGTTTTGCCAGCTTTGAACCATTATGCGGTGTTTTATCATTCATATCAGATTATTTGCAGATTCTTTTTTTTTAAATTATTTATTATTTTCTAGATTGTCTCTCCAGTACATGATATGTTTGTTTCTTAATGTACCATTTATGGCTACCCTTGCGAATATGTAATCACCTCCTCAAGTTGGCTTAGTGCCATTTACAACTTTTGCTGCTCCCTATTTTGCTAGAGAGTCAGTTTTCTCATTGCCTTTGATGTTTTGATAACTTGGCACCCATCTTAAAGTAATTTAATAGTAAATTGCCAACTTTCTCAAAATTTCGATGCGGTGCTGTCATCTTGTAATTTATAAAAGCATGTGCTTGTATTATACATATTATGAAAACAGTCAAAGATAGACTAATATAATTCTTCATTAAAATATCTACTAAAAAATTGACGAATAGAATATCCCTGGAAATAAATAAAATTCACTTTTTTTAAAAAAAATACGAAATCTCCTGTCTCTGGTTATACTCCGGAAACAATGAGAATACACTTTCTTTTGTTTTATGGACGTATTTATCTCACTTCAATTTTTTCTTCTGCCTTAAATAGTAAAAGCGACCAATTTGACCTAGCCTATAGGTTTACCGGGGCAGATATTGAATCGGTCGATTGGACTGCTTACAGTTCTTTTTGTTATTGACGATAATAATTTAGAGAAACTTATCATTTGAAGTGACGAAGCAGTATTTTATTATATATTTTAAAATGAATTATATTCTTGTTATTAGATGATTTATGTATATATAATATTGTTTTAATTTATGCGTTCTAAGTTTTTTAATTTTAACTTTCGTTTCTTTGTCATCGACAGGAGTATTAAATAGCAACTGTGTATATCTTTAAGCATTAAATTGGAATTGAAATGTATAAATGTACTATTATTGTTATCGTTGCTATTGTTTTTCTTTGTATATATAAATTTATTATACGTTAATTTATTATTTTAACGCAAGAAGAGAATTAGTCTAAAATATCATCTTAAATTAGGGGCTTATCAGACAAATATAGTGAACTAATAACAAGGTGCACAATTTATTAGGGACAAAAACCAACCTCACCACATCGTAGACATTGCCAAATCTATACGTAACGACCCACAAGTAGCAAAACATATAACGCAGCAATGTGTAAATTAAAAATTCATTATTGGAAATTTCTAGACCTAGTACAACCTCAGACACGTGTTTTAGAGTCATTAGTCTTCATCAGTACGGTATAGCTGAAAAAGTGTGTGTTCACTGAATAGTATGTGTAGTATAAAAAATCTCAGACTACAAAAATCTAAACATATTGACGGTGTTCAACAGTAGTCAGTAATGTATATGTACTATGTAAATGCTATATAGTAAATTGATGAAATACAATTTCACAAAGAGCTCAAATAAATTTAATAACTTTAAAAAATATACACAACGATCGCTTCGCTCTACAAGAGCTTTATCAGGTGATGAAAAATTATAATACAGAACTGTACAACAACATGATATTTATACCTAAACTAAAAAGTAAACGTATGGGAAGGAGGGGGGGCGGTTTGTGACTTAATATGATCTATTAATTTATAGGTTGGGTAAATAAGCTATTAAATTAGAAATGATAATGTACAACAAATTGAGACAAATACAATAACAAATCAAACATTGGTAAATGTGAAATTTATATGTTTAAGTTTAATTATGTGACCTAACTATAATCTAATAAATTTATAAGTATGGTAAATATACTGTTAAAATAAAAATAAAGGCTTGATACTATGCAACAGATTAAAACTAATACAATAACAAATCAAACAATGGTAAATATGAAATTTATATGTTTGGGTTTATTAAAGGGGAATTATTGACGTCTAATTGATCGTTTAAAATTAAATTTAATCTATTTAATCTATTTATTTCTAAACTTTCTAACAAATTTAATTTCTTACTCTTATCCTCTATATGTAATATGTCAAATTCATGGTTAAATTTATGTTTATGTTCAAGACAAAGGTTAGCATAAGTGAAGTCAGTTTTTTCTAGCTTAAAACTTCTCTCGTGCTCTTTTATGCGTGTAGTGAATGAGCTGTCAGTTTGTCCTATATATGATTTACCACATTCATAATTTAATTTATAAACTCCCGACTGTAAAATCTTATCCGTTTTTTCTTTATTGTTGTTAATGTTATTATGAAGTGTGTTATTCGTTCTAAATGAAATAAGGTTGTCAGACGTTTTTGGTAATTATTTTTGTATTTTTGAAGAGGTTGTACCTGTATATATCAAGGATGCGTATTTTGAAAAATTTTTAGGTTTTTTTATAGAGGATATTATTAATTATTACCGAGAGTAGCCTTTGTTTTGGGCTATTGTGTGGATTCTGTTTAATTCTTCATCAAAATTATCCTTGCTCATGGGAACATTAATTAACCTATGTAACAGAATTGTCTGCCGCTAGCTTGTGACTGTTTGTGTATAGTAATGTCTGTGTGTGTAGGTTTATGAAAAATAGAGAATTCATGTGTCTTGGAGATGTGAGAGATTTGAAGACCCAGGAAGTTAATAGATTTATTTTCTTCTAATTCGATCGTGAATTTAATATTAGAGTGTAATGTATTATTATACTTATGAAATGAGTCAAGTTGTCTATCCGTTCCTTTGAAACAAACTAAAATATCATCTACGTATCTCCACCAGTAAATGAAATTTTTAAATAACGAATTTTTATAAATAATTTCTTGGATATTGTCCATAAATATTTCCAACAATAACGGGCTTAAGGGGTTTCTCATTGCTAAACCTTCGGTTTGTCTGTGATAACTATCATTAAATAAAAAGTAATTTATTTTATTTAATTTATTTATTTTATTTATTGATTTAAAATTTCGGCTTTTATTATGGGATTTTTTTAATTTTTATTAAGTTTAATACTTTCTTAGACTCATTTATCGCAATTTTGATTTGTTTTTGGAAAGCTTGTGTAGGGTGTGATTTTAGTTTAATAAAAGAATGTGTATTAAGAAAATCATGTACTTTGTTAATGTAATTATTTCTTGAAATGGTAACGACCGAGTTCCCTTTGCCTTGGAAAAGACAATATCATTTGAAATTGATTTTTGTTTAGTAGATTTTAATATATCACTTTCTATATTATAGTGAAATTTCGTAATATTTTTAGTTTCAATGATATTTTTAATTGCTAATTTATGTTGTTAGTTATTATTTTGTTTGTTAAGTATTAATTCGGATTCTATAGCTAAGTTTTCAGTCAGTCAGAAGATTGAGCACGGGGTTTAATATTGTCTTTAAAACCTTTAGATAAGAGCTTACATTATAATTTATTTAGTCCAACAGTATCAAACCAATTATAGGACAAAGAAGTAACGTACATTAATAAAAAACAAATTCATATTCTTATTTGTAATATAAATAATTTATACTATATACATATATTTATATATAAAGTTGAAGAATTATGCATTACTTGCTGAATTAGAAACAAAAAAAGTTCGCAGCACGACCACAGTGACCAGTGCCGATCCCCGAAGAAGATTAGTCCTCGAAAAGGGCAACCAAAACGTGGAGGAGGACCGAGAGGAAATCCTGGGAATGTAAAAGTTTAAGCATGATAGGAGATGTGGGCAAACAATTATTCTAATACAAACCTTCCATATGAAGCGTGCACCATGAAACTCTCGGCGATCCCGTAGTGACTGGAGATAATGTGCTTGCAGTAAGAGATTGTAATCGATGCCCGGATAAATTCCCGTATCCTTGAAAGATAAGAATTTCAGGAATCGCCGCTGCACTCTCTCAATGGCTAGTTGTAGATATATGTACTGAGGTGACCATACTTGTGATGCATATTCCAGCTTACTGACGACAAAACTGAAATACATAGCCTTCATAGGCAGTGGATTTTTAAAAAACTTACAACTGCCTTTGAAGCTGAATTGCAAATGAAATATATATGGCTGGAGAAGCTCAAATGTGTGTCATAGAACACGCCAAGGTCCTTTATGCTGTCCACCCGCCTAAGCTGATTGTCCTCAATAGAATAGGTAGATGGTATATTATTATTTTTGCGAGAGTAGGACACATACCAACATTTACTTACATTTAGTTTCAAATTGAAGTTGGAACACCAAGTCGTTATACGATTCAAGTTTTCTTGAAGACGAAGTACATCGTTCCAAGTTCGTATAGAGCAGTAGATCTTTATATCATCCGCATAAGCGACTACATTGCATGTTATTGATTTAAGCAAATCGTTGGTATATAGAGTAAATAACAGAGGTCCTATGTTAGAGCCCTGTGGCACCTCGGATGAGAGAGTAAACTCAAATGACCTGAATCCATTGTAAAAGACATAATTGCGCCTATTTGTCAAATATGAATGCAGAAGTTTGAGCAGGGATGGGCTGAATCCAATTGCTGCGAGCTTTTCCAGAAGGATACCATGATCTATCGTGTCAAACGCGCGACTAAAGTTTAATTTCTATATGTATATTTTTTAAAGTTATTAAACTTATTTGAGCTCTTTGTGAAATTTTATTTCATCAATTTACTATTAATATGGAGCTTCAACATTTATCTCCGTCGTCAATTAATTAAATGCTATATTTTCAGCCAGGTATAGTACGAAAAACACTAAATTAGTAGTACCAATGTATTTACGAAACTTATAAAACTAATCCAAAATGTCATCTTAGAGGCTTATTGACAAATTTAATAATAATAGTTTATTGGTCCATCAAAAATGACATAACAAAGAAATAACGTATATGTACATGTAAATAGGAAAATTCTAAGTACCTGGCTGAAATAGAAATAATACAAATATCTTCATAATGTAAGTTTGCATCCCGACGCATGGTTACGAGTAGTGATCCCTGAAGAAGATAGGTTCTCCAAAAAAGCAAGAGAAACGTTGAGAAGGAATCAACCGAAATCCTTGAAATGAGGAAGTTTATGGAAGATAGACTATACGGGCAATCTATTATTAATTAATATAGTGTTAACAAAAATAGGAAAACAGGCTGCCATTTATAGTTTCTACCAGAAGATTCTCAACTAATGAAAGTGTTGCTTCTGATTATTGTGCTAATACCTCCGTAATCCGGCGATGGCAAACACAAATGTTAAGTACCTGGACACTATCTGTGCCGGCTTAAGGGGTATTACGAAAATAAAGGAATTAATATTAATTTAGAATTTTAATAATTAATTCATTCGCACTATATCTTGAAACAGACTCTATAAGTCACTTGGTGTTGCAAATTAAGATATTTTCATACTCCTAGTAAATGTGTGCTTCACGTATAATTTGTGAGACATTTGTAAAGGTCTATTTTTCGATAAGAGTAGAAGAAATTTTTTTTATAAAGTCGTTCTCTAATACGGTTTTGAATATTTTTGCATGTGCATATAGAAGTTAGGGGAGATTACATTGAAAAATAAAAATTCTTATAATATTCCAAGTTTCTTTTTGTATATCAGGCCGAGAATTTATGGCACCTACCTCGTATATGAGTTAAAAACCATTTTGTTTTGAGTATGACACCCCCTAAGAAAACACAATGCAGAACGTGTCATAAAAATGGACTCTCTTTTACCTGTGATTCTTTGTCTAAAAGACAATTTCCTCAGGTATGTTTGAAATTTGTATATTTTACAGGATTCTAAAAAAATTATAACTAATTGAATCTATGTTTAAATCGCTTATTGATATTGTTGAGATATTTACAGTTTGAAAGAAGGAGGTGTTGTCACCACACAACTTTCTTATAGGTACGTTTGTTTTAAATTTTACAAAAACTTTTCCAAATTAAGTCTTAAATATTTTTACCTTCTTGAAAAAATAAACCTGCGAACAAATTTAATACTTCAGTTCTGATTTTTGAACATTTTGTTTTGAAAAATTATTTAAAACTCTCTTCTAAGTACTTCTATCCTCTCTAAATATCTATAGAATGCATAATTAGCGAGATATTTGCAAAAAAAAGTGCTACTCGATAAGAGTAAGAGTGTTACTTCGGATCCTAATTTTGAAATTTATTTTATACAATAATTATCTCAGATGTATTTCTAAATACTTTTGTACGCTTGATAATTTTGTATAAAATGCATAATTTACGAGATATTTGCAGAAAAATGCTATTAATAATAATAATCTTTATTGTCATAGATCATGCGATATCGACATTGTCAATTAAAAGATATAAACAGTATAACATGTAAAAATACAGGAAAATGATTTCATTTAGTTGCTGTAAAGCTTAATAGATCAATAGCATTGTCATGAAAATTCTATAAACGCATCACTGATTATTATTATTAGAGATCACAAAGTACAAATTTAAATCAGTCTATATATTAAGTTTAACAGGGATTTGTATCTCATAACATAAATATATAAACATAAATACAATAAAAATAAAAAAAACAAACATGTAAAGAACAACAAACAATATTATTACACAATTCAATTTAAAAATTCGTTTAAATTGTAAAAACAGTTTTCATGTAGATAATCCTTGAATTTACGTTTAAAAATTGCGGTTGATCCAACGTTTTTCAAATAATGTGGAATCCTGTTGTAGAACATGATAGCCCTGTACCGAGGCCCCCGCTCAAAATGGCAGGTCCGATGAAGGGGTACCCGCAGGTCCAGTGATGAACGAGTCAGCATCGCAACAGACACATCACAGTTCCTGACAAATGTGGACTCACTCCTTCTGAACCAGATCAAGACCTCCAACACATACAGAGAAAACAATGGCAATACACGCAACTCTCGAAAAAGCGAGCGACAAGATGTCCTCGATGACACACCCATAACGCACCTAACAACACGCTTCTTCATCAAGAAGACTGCCTCCGAATGGGGCGAGGAACCCCAGAAGGCCAACCCGTATCTTAATCTAGATTCAATATTTGCAAAATAAAACGATTTCACCAATTCCAGACCTACAATCCTCTTCAAGTTCCTAACGCAATATAATGACCACAATTTATTCTCAATTTGTCGGCAATGCGGTCCCCAACCGAGAGCAGAATCAATGACCAGTCCTAAGGGCTTCACCTGACTACATTCAGGTATAGATCGCCCCCAATATGAAACATAAGGCAATAATTTGAATTGTAAAATACTAGTCTTCTGACCATTAAGAATAAGAATAAGATATTCGATAAGAGTAAAGGTCCGAATTTTTAATTTCTTTTTTATACAAAAAGTATTCAAAATCAAGATTTCTTATACTCACAATGCTTCGTTATACTCGCAATGTATCTACCTAAAAATTTCTCAAATTCAGTTTTGAGTACATTTGAATTGTTTATAAATTTGCCTACACTTAGTAGTTGACAAAATGTTGGTATAAATTGTTTTTTTCACTAAAGGTAACTAGTACTTTCGGTCTACCGATTTTACACAAAAACTAGCCAGATCTCAAGAGGGAGATTACACTAGTAAATATAAGTTTTGTATTCATAGCTTTAGCCGTTTGACCACTATCGTGGTCAGAGAGAGAGAGACATTTTTCAATACCACTCTTTCCGTATCAGGGGACTTCAAACCGTGAACATCTACAAAAATCTTGAGGTCGAATGTTTTTCTCATCATAATACTTCCTTATATTACGTATAAGAAAGTAAAAACATGATTTTTACATTAATGCATGATATGAGCTCCAAAACTTCTGTGTACGTCGAAATTGATAACAGAAAAATTTGGACCAAAATTTGGTGCCGCAAATGCCAAGCTATAATTTTAATTCTTTTGGCATCTTTGTCTGTGGAAGAATTACATGCTGACTTACAGAAGACGTTAATTAATTTTAAAATTAGTTTTTCTAATTATAATTTTCTGCTTTTAACACTGATAATTATTTAATTAGGTAAAATTAGTTATCAGTGTTAAAAGCAGAAAATTATAATTAGAAAAACTAATTTTAAAGTAATTTAAAATTTAGTTTACAGAAGACACTTTTGGTAAGTGTTTCGAATGACACTTCAAATAGAAAACACGTAAAACTGGCGCCATTGTTGTAAGATATTTTTTACCTTTGGAAGGAATAGAAGTAAAACTGCTGGATTTTGAATCTGTTGATGCTCAGACATCGTAAATATTGACTAAAAATATAATTTAAATATTACGCCGTTATAAGATTGACAGAAAAATACCTGCATTATGTGGGGACAATTGTAACACAAATTTTGGAGGCGTCCATAGAAGAGGACAAAATAATGTTTACAATTGGCTCAAACAAGAACTTTCAAGTAATATTGCCGGCGTTGAATGACGCTCATACTGTGCACAATGCTCTTCAAACTGATGTGGATGGTTTGCCAATCGAAATTGAAGTTCTTGTTGTGAAAATATACAAATATTTTCATATCTACACCATTAGAGTGACTCAGTTAAAAGATCAAGTTTAGTAAAACAATTAGGCGTTTTTTATTGACTAATGTTATCTACGATGTTGAGGAATATCTGTCACACGACTTCAGGTGATGCCTCTGTGCATTCATGTTACTTGCGTTGACTCATTATTATGTACAGTTTTTTTTTTTTATTCTATTAGTATGATATGTGTATTCAAGTTACTGTAATTAGTTATTCGGAAGTTTTCTTTTTTCTGAATTTTATCTTTACATTATTTTGTACCTGACATGCCATGTAGGTTTTTTTTGGATGGCGAAATAAACTACTACTACTACTACTACTAATACTACTACTACAAAGCAACTCATGGTCCTTCGAGCCGGATTACCAGCGAAACTCATTTACTCATCGTCGCTAATTACTAAAGAAAGGGGCAAGGAATTTAGATGAAGACAACAAGCCGAAACAAAGGTGAGTCTGCAAATTATTTATTCTACTTTCCTAATTATCAAAGAAACATGGGAAATTCGTCCTTAGCTCGTGTACCACTAAATACACAACAAATGGTCTTTCGATTATTACTCAAAAGAAATACTATAGTGTCTGAAGCAAAGAGACTGGTGTCGCACTTTCATAACAGGAATTCTGCGAAACTGCGGATGAGGAATACCAAAAACTTGTACAGCATGGAAGTAGAAGTTGCCCGTAGTCTAAAATTTTTTAAACATATTCGGAAGAATGATATCATATTTCCTTGCGCAAGAGAAATGTCCACGTGTATTTCGAGATTTTTTGAAAGTGGCAAGACTGTTCCTGCTCATGGAAAAAATAAGCAAGCGCAACAGACATTATTTTGGAGTTAAAACTATTGAAATCTAATCTTTAGGAATGAATGGATAGTGACTTTGTCCTGAAAGGAGAAGCAGTTCTTGAAAACTCGGAAATCAGGACATTAATAGATTTATGACGGAGGTAACTGCATTTTACAGGCGATGATGCATTTCTTACATCAAATTGTTTGAAAATAATTTCAATGGCGCCGAGATCTTCGCATTGGTCGCAGTGGAAAATATATTAAAATGGGAAAAGATTAGACGATCTTCTGAGGCTGTTAATAAAATACAGGGTTCCGAAGATGAAGAAACAAATTATACTGATAATCTTTCTGGCGAATTTTCACTCGCAAAAAGAGCTTCAAAGAATGAAGAGTGGAGCTCAACGACGAACTAAATTGAGTACGCCGACAAGTGGGTCCAATTATTCAAACATTTTCACCCATGTATCCAATTTGGTTAAAATGATCCCACATATTTTATGTCTGACTGGAACGTCCGCACCTTTGGAGCGTGTTTTCTCGATAATGAAACACATTTGGACGGATAACCGAAGCCGCATTATGCAGTCTACCCTACGAACGTTACTAAATTAAACTCTGGCAGGACTTTTATGGAAAAATAAAAAAAATACAAGAAGTATTGAAAAAACTTCACTCTTGCGAGAAGTACGATTGGTACAATAAATAAAATATTTTAAATTTCTGCTCTAATTTTCTATATAAATGAATGTGAGTCACAATATGTTTATTAATTTTATGCTAGAAGATTATTAGTGACTTTATTAAAACAATATTTAGTAGTTTTTTCCTGTAGCTCCGGTACTGTCCCGGTTAAAATCTTGAAGATTATGGTAATCCTAGAACTATAGAGTATGTGACATACGAAACAATTTTTGTCTAAAGGCGATTTTTTTTTAATGGTATATCGGTACATTCTTGAATTGCTTACTAAATGTCGCATCAAAAACATGTAGACATTATTCTTTTAAATGTGACCATTACTGAGAAATTATCGTTTTACTTTTTTTACGTAGTAAGAAAGTATTGTGAAGATGAACATTTTCGACCTCAAAATTTTTGCAGATGTCCACTTTTCGAAGTCCCCTAATACCGACAAAGTTGTTTTTAAAAATTGTCTCTCTCTGTGTATGTGTCTGTCTGTCTGTCTGTGTGTGTGTGTGTGTGTGACCACGATAGCGGTCAAACCGCTATAGATATCAATTCCAAATCTTGAGTTTACGAGTATAATCTCCCTCTTGAGATCTGATTAGTTTTTCAGTAAAATCGGTAGACCGGAAGTAGTAGTTTACTTCAGTGAAAAAATCGAGTTTTGCCAATATTTCGTCAACTACTAAGTTTGAACAAATTTATAAAGAATTTATATGTACTCAAAATTTAATTTCAGAAAAATTTTATTATTATTAAGTACATTACCAGTATAAAAGTATTTAGAACTTAATTTTCGATACCTTTTGTATAAAAAAATTTCAAAATTTGGGCCGGAAGTAACACTTTTGAGGTCCCCTGATAGCGAAAAAGTGGTTTCTGAAATATGTCTGTGCGTCTGTCTGTGTGTGACCACGATAGCGGTCAAACCGCTGTAGATATCTGTTCCAAATTTTGTATTTACGTATATAATCTCCCTCTTGAGATCTGATTAGTTCTTCAGTAAAATTGGAAGACCGCAAGTAGTAGTTAACTTCAGTGAAAAAATCGAAATTTGCAAATATTTCGTCAATTACTAAGTTTAAACAAATTTATAAAGAATTCAAATATACTCAAAATTAAATTTGAGACAAATTGTCTTAAAAAAGTTTTTTGAAATTCCTACCAGAAGTAGGTCTTTTACTCTTATCGAAAATCAGTTTTTTGCGAATATCTCGCAAGTCATGCTTTCTAGGCAGGTACATTACGAGTATAAAAGTATTTAAATGATAATTTTAAATATCTTTTGTATAAAAAAAAAATTCAAAATTCGGACCGGAAGTACCACTTTTACTATTACCGAATAGCGATTTTTTGCAAATATGTCGTAAATTATGCATTCTATATACACCGTGTTTCATGTAACTAGCACATTAGAAGTTTTTGTGCTTACAACGCGATTTTTTTCCAGAAGTTTTGCCTTCTCACATAATTGACCGCAATCTTTCAAGTTAAAATATTTTTAAACTCGTGCAACTTCCGGTTACACCGGAAGTAGGCGCCATCTTTGTTATTTTAAATGTGACACCCTGTATTTTATTCGAGATTTGAATTGCTTATTTAAATAGAAGAACAGAGATACCGGGTTGGATTATGTCAAAGTCAACCGTTTCGGAGTTATTCAACTGTTTTCCATTTTTAGGGCACTTGAACGTAAATTTTAAAAGTTCTTTATCTGAGACATGAAAAAAGATAAACAATTGAAATTTGTTCCTGAGATAGTCAAATTATTGTCCTATTCGAATATCACCAGGTTTTGCAATAATATTACACAGGGTGTTCTCTAATTAATTTACAATTATACACATTTCAAATGCAAGAAACTCAATTTTTTCAAATGAAACATCCTGTATATTTTCGCCTTTTCTGAAGCAGAAAAAAATTGTCTTTCGATCCACTATTACATTCCCTATACCTATCTCTAGAGGTTTTTGAGTTATTGGGGAGATCAGCCTGACGGCCCGATATTTTGCTAAATAAAACTGAAAAAATAATAGATTAAGTATAGGAGGAGTGGATTAATAGTCATTTGTAAGCATGTTATGGGCATGGAAAAAAAGTCTTCTAGTTCAAAACCAAAAATTTATTAATTGCGAAAACATTTTTGATCTCACGGTATAAGTCAAACAAAGAAAACAAAAACAAATCTAAAACCAAATCACAGCAAGTGCTCAATATGTCCACCGCCTACTTCAATGCATTTATTTAACCTTGTTTGGAGCTGGTCAGTCGTTGCACGTTCAATCATTTGAACTTCAATTTGGTCAAATGCTCTTCGCACCCTATCCTCTAGTTCTTCCCTGGAGTTAACTGGTGTTGCATAGACCTCTTTTTTTATGTAACTCCATAAAAAAAAGTCAACTGGAGTTAAATCCGGAGATCTAGCAGGCCAAAGACATGGACCAATCCACCTATCCTCAAATAGCTGGGTCAACTCTTGATATACAGCATGAGTAGAGTGAGCTGGAGCTCCATCCAGTTGAAACCAATAATAGTTTTGGTGTGGCATGTCATTGACTATGTTTGCCACCACTTCCCTAATGATTCGCAAATATCTTTCGGACGTTAGCCTTTCATCATAAATATGATAAAATATTTACATTTGTTCTTTGCTAGCACGCGTTGAATTGACGTCATACTAATATCTAAATCCACCTTTGCTTTACGTATCGAAGCATGGGGATGAGCTGTGAAATATCCCAGAATATTAATTTCGTTGTTTTCTTCACCTGTTACTGGCTTAGTACAATTTCCTTTTGTGTTCATATTCCAATGTCGCAAAAAATGTGTTTCAATTTTTGCAAATTTGAATCGATTCATCGGAGGCAAATTAGGGTATCTCTGATTGAACACACGGCAAGTTCTACTTATTATGCGATTACATTCTCCGTGTATGTAAAATAAATTAAGGATACTTTCATTTGGATAATTATTATTATAGCCTTCCATTATGCACTAATCAAATCATTCAGTAAAGTACAAAAAATATCCAAGCATCAAATTAATAACACTGACAGCGAACGAAATTTTGACAACTAAACATTTTGTTACTTCCAAGGCATTCTTGAAATTGTGTGTGATAAATGGCAAAATATCGGGCCTTCAGGCTGATCTCCCCAATAACTCAAAAACCTCTCGAGATAGGTATAGGGAATGTAATAGTGGATCGAAAGACAATTTTTTTCTGCTTCAGAAAAGGCGAAAATATACAGGGTGTTTCATTTGAAAAAATTGAGTTTCTTGCATTTGAAATGTGTATAATTGTAAATTAATTAGAGAACACCCTGTGTAATATTATTGCAAAACCTGGTGATATTCGAATAGGACAATACTTTGACTATCTCAGGAACAAATTTCAATTGTTTATCTTTTTTCATGTCTCAGATAAAGAACTTTTAAAATTTACGTCAAGTGCCCTAAAAATGGAAAACAGTTGAATAACTCCGAAACGGTTGACTTTGACATAATCCAACCCGGTATCTCTGTTCTTCTATTTAAATAAGCAATTCAAATCTCGAATAAAATACAGGGTGTCACATTTAAAATAACAAAGATGGCGCCTACTTCCGGTGCAACCGGAAGTTGCACGAGTTTAAAAATATTTTAACTTGAAAGATTGCGGTCAATTATGTGAGAAGGCAAAACTTCTGGAAAAAATTCGCGTTGTAAGCACAAAAACTTCTAATGTGCTAGTTACATGAAACACGGTGTATACAGGGTCGGGCAAAAAGAGCGGAACACCGAATTTATGGCTTAACTAGCACTTTTTCGAAAATTTAACCTAAATTAAAGTTTTTGTATACTTTATGTATTATTTATTGGTGTTTGCAGATTTTCCGTTTTTGTCACATTTTTGGAGATATGTCACCGGATAGTATTTTAAATGAATCACCCTGTATTTATATTTTTTTTTGAGTAGATATTTTTTTCCTGAATTCACTAATACCAGGTTTAGTGGGTCTCTGACTTATGGTTTCATAAGAAAAAAATAAAATGTAATGGCACCTAAATATTTATTTAATAAAAAACGAACGACAATAACTAAAGATTCTAAAAAAAGTTAATGCTGCATTAAAAGTTCATGTCACCTTTAAGCGAGAAATGAATTTCATAATCATTTGTTAAAGTTAATGGACGTTAATGAATAGAATCTTTAGTTATTGTCGTTCGTTTTTTATTAAATAAATATTTAGGTGCCATTACATTTTATTTTTTTCTTATGAAACCATAAGTCAGAGACCCACTAAACCTGGTATTAGTGAATTCAGGAAAAAAATATCTACTCAAAAAAAAATATAAATACAGGGTGATTCATTTAAAATACTATCCGGTGACATCATATCTTCAAAAATGTGACAAAAACGGAAAATCTGCAAACACCAATAAATAATACATAAAGTATACAAAAACTTTAATTTAGGTTAAATTTTCGAAAAAGTGCTAGTTAATCCATAAATTCGGTGTTCCGCTCTTTTTGCCCGACCCTGTATATATTTATTAAGAGTACAAAAGTATTTAGAGTTGGATTTGCAATATTTTTTGTATACATGAAATTTCTTAGCGAGTAGCACATTTTTTCGAATATCTTGCAAAGTATGCATTCTATAGCGATTTATTAAGAGAATGAAAGTACTTAGAATAGGATTTTGAATAATTTTTGTATAAAAAAATTCTTAAAATTGTATAGTTTGAAACGCTCAAACGTATAAGAAAGTCGTGTGGTGGCCACACCTCATTTTTTTTAATTGAAAATATGTTTTTTCCATATGATTTAAAACATGTTTTAAACATTGAAAGCATGTTCAAAATGAAAAAAAATTGTTGAATATATGCTGCAATTAAAAATGACTTTATAAAATACTTTTTTTCATATCTATTCTAAACATCATCCCGCCCTCGTGTAACACTAAAATTCCTCAGTTATGTAACGGAAGACAACCAGCATCGTTTCACAATGCAAATCGCTTTAATCAAAAAACCCACACAGTAACCGAAATCTCCAAATTTGTAAAGCTCAACGACGCAACTTTCATGAATGAGTTTTATTTTACGCCAGTGCGTGGCTATCTAGTTCGATAAACAAAATCCACTGAGACGCGTCTACTAAACACGACGAAGAAATCGCACCGACAAGATCTGAAACGTCCTGTCACAGTCATTCAACGAGCGCGGCGGCGGTTTTTCGTCAAACGGCGACAGGCTACCTACTTGTTTAATGTGGAGGTTAGGTGATTCCGAGTAGTACAAGTGTTCGGATGTTTTTTTCCCCGAGTTTTAAAAATCGCGCGTTTTTCGTGTGATTCACAAAACTGAAGAATTCAAACAATTGAAAGATTCAAAAATAAAGTAAACACTATCGAATTGATCGTGTATTGGTGTGTTCGTATCTTGTTTATATTGTGTGGATGTGACGTTTTTATGTGTTTGAATATGTATAACGCTTTTTTATCGGGATTTTAGGTATGTATAATTAATTACTAAACTTTTACATAATGAATCAATGATAAATTTACGTAATATTTATGTAACAATTCTTGTGGTATAACAATAGCAGTCCGTTAAAAATTTTTGATAAATTTGTTTATTTTATGTGTGTTATCGAATATATTTATTTATTCTGTACCTACATACACGTAGGGAGAAAAGATAATGTTTTCCGCTGTCCTCATCAGATAATTTTTTTTATTGATTCTTCCCTGGTGAAAAATGCTACTTTATTGACAGAACTTCTCGCTAAATAAACTAGATTTAATGGATATAAACCCACATGTGGTTAAAATGTTCCAATAAGCTTATTTATCGTGACGTAAAATTTACGTACTAACATGTGATTATGTTTATTATATGTATTATAGATGGTGGAATGAGTATGTAAATTCTGTTCAAGGCTAGTCGATACACGCGAATAAAAATAATTTTAGACCATTATATTATAATTATAAAAATTATGTATGCGTTTAAATAATAATAAATAAAAAATAATAATCAAATAGAAATTACGTGGACTTTCCATTTTCAGGTGCAAACGATTTAGAAATATATTTAAACTGACTTCTGATTGAATAACTACGTAATTTAATTTGTTTGTATTATATACTGCATATATACAAATAAAAGCATTATTGTTCCTTCTGTTATTGTCAGTGATGTTACGCAGTCTCAAGGCCCTTCTGGTAAATTAAATTTTGGTCCCTTATCACAACTTATTTTCCACAGTATTCTTATTCAAGTTTTGAAATAAAACACTATTATGTCAAAACTTGAATAGGAATACTGTGGAAAATAAGTTGTGATAATAAAATTGTTTTCTTGACTTTATTATAACAATTTTGTGCTAAGGAATTTACGAATAATAATTAGTACTTGTGGTCGCCTAGTGGCCGAAATTCCCTGTTTTTGTTTTCTTAATTTAAGAGGGGCGTTTACCTATCAAAAACTAAGGCATCGCCGCTTCGCGTTTTTTAAACTTATTTTGTAATTTTAGAATCTCAAATTTGGGTTAGTGATGCAAAAGGCATACATTTATAATGTCAAGGTCAGTTTTTGTACTAATTTATTTTTTTAAAAAAGTTATGTGTTTTAGAAATAACCACAAAAATGCATGCATTTGATTAATGTCTACTAACTAAGGCTGGTACACAAAAGAAAAAAAACGACCTCTACGCGCCAGCTGCAGATTTGATATACGATATAAAGAAAAGAGCAAATTTATGTAATTATTTTTAAAGATAAAAAACATTAAACAGTAAACATTGTTAGAACCATTTCACACGAGGTTTTTCGCGTCGTCTATCCCCACTTTACGGTATCTCTACCGGTTCTAGCAAAGACGAAAATCTATCGGAATCGGTCGGCTATTGCAGATTTAAATTTGAGTGACAGTGTAAGTACAAACTGTCACTGGCATTTAAATGTCATATATACCTATAATATTCGAGTGTATAATAATATAACAGTTATGGGCAAGCGAAAATTGGCTTATTATAAAACATCAACAACATCAACAGTTCTGTAAGTACTCATTCTTTATACATTATGTTTCCCATCTATAGTATTCCTTAATCTATGAATAAAACCGAAGCGCTGTGATGGAAACCGAATATCGTGTAGCTCCACTTACTCACACCCCCTTGCCGTCTCGCGAGTAATATAAGTTGCATAAGTTTCTATTTTTTGGTAAACTCTCATCTTAATGTACAGCAGACCGATTTTCATGTGGCCGGTGGGAGAATTTGTACGTGCGTCAAGTAAGGGTCTTTTTTGCTTAAAACGATGTAAAACACTACCTATGAATTTCGTGCGTATCTCGAGGGCGGTACTTCTAACCGGCCAATGGGTCTGCTGTATATGCATAAATTTAATTTTTCTGCACTCCTTCTCCATATGAACTTTGACACTTTTAAATGTCAATTGACATTTAAATGTGTCAAATATATGGACGTTTTATTTAATTAAATAAATATATATATAATTTTATCATTCTGCACTCCTCTCATACTCCTCCGTGAGCGCAATTTGCTTAAAAAGGGGTGCAAGGTTTTTTTCTTCACGTATTAATAAAATAATACTCAATTATTGATTTATAATTGATAGCAATGGCTACACTTTTCCAATTTTACCCAAAAGAAAATTGAGTTACACTATTGAACTTTGTGAAAAACTCCATTTGTAGTAGACTGTTATGTATAACTGGTTCAGGACTGACAGAATACAATATCAAGTTCGGCCATCAAATTCTATTCAAAGAAATCAATTACATTCAGCGTGACAAGCTCTATTAAGCTTCACAATGAATTTTCACGCCCATAGGATGCACGCGATTGACTCAACGGCTCCAGGCTATAGCAAGCCGCCATCTGACCTGAGTCCTATATAAGTTTGGGTACTCTCTGTCCTAGCATTCTTCAAACCACAGGTCACTATAACTAGAAGATAGTATAACTTAATAGTAAAAAGTTTAGACAATGTTTAGCGCCGCCTGCCAACTACAGGCAGTACTAAAATGGATCAAACCAATGAACCGGTAAATTTTAATATTATGTATTTCTATTTCATTTTGTATTTACCTTAATAGTTTTTATTCTTCACTTTAAATGTTCGGAAATAAAATAGTAGTTGTATTTTAAAGTAAAATCTGCTACACAAATTGCTATATTTTAAGTGATTTAAAGTGAAGAATAAAAACTATTAATGTATGTAAAGTTGACATATTTAAAAAATGGTGTGCATTATATATAATACTAACTTAGTAATAAACTAGAAACATATCTTTTTAGTAATGCTTTTTTTTATATGAAAACTTTCATCTATTTCAAAATATTAAGAAGAAAACATTCTAAATTATTCTTACATTTGAACTTATTTATTCCTTAATTGAAAATCGTCGATCTTCTCTTATAACATTGAATAAATTAGGATATTCTGTAGCTTCGAACCACTCATGAAAACAAATTGATTTTGGATGTGGAAATGCATGGAAAACTTTTTTTCTACGCCAAACTT
Source organism: Amphimallon solstitiale (assembly GCA_963170755.1). Classification (NCBI taxonomy): domain Eukaryota; kingdom Metazoa; phylum Arthropoda; class Insecta; order Coleoptera; family Scarabaeidae; genus Amphimallon; species Amphimallon solstitiale. The sequence continues at coordinate 124,168,442 of OY720678.1, read as the reverse complement.
GACGTGGTTCCAACCCGGAAGCCAATATCTACAACTGCTATAATTTACATTCACAACTTAACTATCATAATTTTTATTATTTATGTTTATATTTAATTTGTTTCCAAAACTCAAGCTAATAAATAATTAACATTAAATGAAAAAAAGAAATATTAATTTTTCTTATTCTGGTTCACAGGAATCACATTCTCTGTCTGAAGCATTGCTTTGGTCAGTGCGTAGAGTTTCAACAACTTCTTCTTTTTAGCTTAACACGCCATATAGACGATGTACTTTTATCAGCTGTATGTTATTCTAAGTTTGCTTCTGATGTGCTTTTTCTTAAATAACCTGGAACACCAATGAATTTGAAAGTTTTTTGTTCGTAAAATGTCGTGTAAAGATGCAATTACACAAATATTAAAAATTTATAACAATATTCCGGTAGGATACAAACACATTCCTAAAAACATTCAAAACCAAAATCAAAAAAATGTTGGTGGCCAACTGTTTATATACTAATATCAATGATTTCTTTAAGGCGGGCGTTTACCAACAAATAGAAACTTATGCAACTTATATTACTCGCGGGACGGGTAGACGCAAGGGGGTGTGAGTATGTGGAACTACACGATATTCGGTTTCCATCACAGCGCTTCGGTTTTATTCATAGATAAAGGAATACTATAGATGGGAAACATAATATATAAAGAATGAGTACTTACGGAACTGTTGATGTTGTTGATGTTTTATAATAAGCCAATTTTCGCTTGCTCATAACTGTTATATTATTATACGCTCGAATATTATAGGTATATATGACATTTAAATACCAGTGACAGTTTGTAATTAAACTGTCACTCACATTTAAATCTGCAATAGCCGACCGATTCCGATAAATTTTCGTCTTCGCTAGGACCGGTAGAGATACCGTAAAGTGGGGATAGACGACGCGAAAAACCTCGTGTGAAATGTGTGAACAATGTTTACTGTTTAATGCTTTTATCTTCAAAAATAATTACATAAACTTTTTTTTTATGTATCATACATCAAATGTGCAGCTGGCGCGTAGAGGTCGTTTTTTTCGTTTGTGTATCAGCCTTAGTTAGTAGACATTAATCAAATTCATGCATTTTTGTGGTTATTTCTAAAACACATAACTTTTTTAAGAAAATAAATTAGTTCAAAAACTGACCTTGACATTATAAATTTATGCCTTTTGCATCACTAACCCAAATTTGAGATTCTAAAATTACAAAATAAGTTTAAAAAACGCGAAACGGCGATGCCTTAGTTTTTGATAGGTAAACGCCCCTCTTAATATTGTTTAAATAATAATGTAGATATTATGTATTGATGTATTGACGTATTTCACATTTATTGCATTATAAAATAAAGGTATATTATTATTATTTTTATTATTATTATACACTATAAGAAAATGTGCAGTTCAGGCGATTTTGAAGTTGTTTGGAAAAATAAATAATGTCCTGTATAGATGGGCTTTAATTGAACAACTTTTATTAAAGAAATTACTGCCTAAAAGGTACAGAAATAATTAATAAAACATGTAATTACTTACCAAATCGATTTTGCAAGTTACATTGTGTATTATCTGTCTCATATAGATCATTCAAATAATGAAAATCACTATAATTGATATTTATTTTAGCTCATAACACGACATTTAACTTCAATTTGTACATTTTGTTGTTAAATATAAGCAATTTTGAAAATGCAACAAGATGTAAACAGAATATCCCAGAATGACAGATTCTCAAAATATTTAAGGCAATATTACGGACTTTTCATGCCCATTCTAAGATTTGGGGTTGCATCGGTTATGCTTCGGATACATGCAATAGATTTAATGAAAAGTAGAATGTCATTGAAAATTGTACGTTTGAAATATTATTAAAATACATTTTTTGAAAATCAGTAATAAAATGGAAATTATTTAAAGAAATATTATTTTTGTTAATAGATGGAATATTACGAGATAGATAAATAACATTTAAGATATTATGAAGAACAATTGGAAAATTCGTTATGAAGTTGAACATTGGCCATACTTGCGCAATTTAACAGTTGTTCTGACGGAGGTGGGGGAAAAGGGCGCCAAAAAAATAAAAAGCTACAAATGAACGGAAATTGCAATGCAAACGCTTGTACAATAAATAAATTCAGTGTAATAACGTACTCGTTTACTTAAATAATTTATAGACATTTTTTCGAAATTTATAGAAGTTATTGTGGGTGGGGGAAAGCGGCGGAAAAAAAGTAAAAAATGCTATAAATGAAAGAAAATAGCACTGAGGGAGAAGGGTGGTGCTAAAAAAAGCACAAAAAACTTGGTTAACAATTGTCGATTCTCCTATCTATATTGTATGTTCCAACACTCTGTCTCTCACTGTATATAGAAAAAGTTTATTATTCAGATTTCATAAAATATTTTATTTATGTAATATTTCGAAATATGCAACATATTTTCCGCTTGCATTTATTAATATACATATAATATGTAAATGACGTAAACATCTTATTATTGTCTATGCAAGCACTCTTAGCAAAATCGCACACAAAGGAAGCGATAACTAGCGTAAATTCTAAAATAAATATTACATCATGAACGATAACATGCATCTGTAACTGTTTGAAACTATTTTTGTTTGTTTACAAAGCATTGCTTCTTATTAAATTAAAATTACATACATGTATATTAAACTTTTAAATATTTATTTTTTCAAGATATTTCAGTCTGGAATTGATAATATCTGACTCAAATTTTATTTTACCATTATATTTACATTTGCGCCGACATACAGTACTAATCAAAAGTATGCCTTGTACGCTGTATACTCTGAAAGCGAAATTGTCAGCAATTCAAAACTACAATAAAAAACCGTTTTTTTTTTATTGTAGTTTTATTATGTTAAAATTTGGGTGTATGTTATTGGGAACAAAATATTTTAAACTATAGATACAAAAGATACAATTTTTTGTCTAACATAACAGGGGAAGAGATACAAAACCAGCAAACGCAGTTAGAAATTAAAGCTCTCGTTGGGTTGTTGTGTTTGGCTGGTATCAAAATCATCGGATTTCCTTCTATTTTATTTATAGACAAAGGAAAGCACAGAGGTAGAAGCCTGCAAAGTGACAATGTCTTCGAAACTGTTTTAAGCGCGAAGTTTTAATGACACTAATGATCGACAGCAAAGAAATGGGTACGATAAATTGGCTGCTATCCGAACATTTTGCTGTACTCTGTCCAAAAAATTATATGCTTTGCGAAAATGTGACCATCGAATAAATGTTGGTTCATTGGTTGGTTGTCAATACATTTATACCATTGCTTAATGGTATAAAAATCCTAAATAAAGAGACGAAAACAAATCCTTACTTTTTTATACGTAAGTATAAGGAGGTATTGTGATTTTCAACCTCGGAATTTTTGGAGATCCACGTTTTGACGTTCCTCCGATATGGTTAAACTGATTTTACAAAAATCTTTCTCTCGAACGGCGAAATTGCTATAGCTACAATACCAAATCTTTTATTTAAGAATAATCCTCTTAAGATCTCATTAGATTAGACAAATCGGTAGACAAGAGGTACTAGTTTACTTCAATGAAAAATATTTAATAATATATCTCGTCAATACTACATTTAGAAGAATTTCTAAAGAATTCAAAACTACTGAAAAGAAGAAAAACAGTTTTCTAGACAGATATTAGGAGTATAAAAGAATTTAAAGCATAATTTTTAAGAAATAGAAAAAGATAAATCCATTAATTTTTTAGATTTAAGGATTTCGAATAATAAAGGTAGGCATGAATTTGCAATTTTCCACAAACCTACGCACACATACTACTATACATAAAAGTTCCTTTCACCCCTGGTCACAGAAGTTATCAGCGTATGAGTCAATGATACATAGATTAATTAATGTACCGATGAATAAAACTAACTTTGAATTAGAACTAAATAGAATTTACACGATAGCTAACAATAACGGCTATACAGTAAATTTAGTAGACAATATTCTTGCACGAAAACAAAAAGGCAGGCTTCATCGTTAATTTATCCAAAACTACAAGAAAATTCAGATAACAAATATAATGCTTTCACCTATATAGGACATACATCAATAAAAATAGGTAAACTAATTAAAAACGTTAAAAATGAGTCAATAGCATTTAAAACTAATAATTCAGTTCAAAAATATATTAGAAATGATAAAGATAAAACGGATAAAAGGTTGAAATCGGGGGTCTATATGTTGACTTGTGAGTGTGATAAGGTATATGTGGGTCAGACAGGCCGTACTTTTGAACCGGGGAACATCAAAAAAGTTATATAGGTAAAAAAAACGGACTCCACTTTCGCAACGTATTGTATAGATGAAAAACACAAATTGCTGTTACAATGTTATAGTTTATAAAATACCCCCACTCATATCCCATGCTTTTGTGACACTATATTGTAACGTTTTCGGTTCGCAATAAACAACTCGTGCAATTTATTTATTTAAAACAATCTGTATATTTATACACGTAAAATTAATTACAATATAAAATATAAAACTAACGTATCACACTTAAAATACTACAATCTAATTTAACGCAGGTATTTATTTCTATTATAACACTCTATTACTAATATTTAATGTTCGTATATTTATATCACTTCTATTTATATGACACGGTATTATTTATGTCTTTATTGGACTACCACTTAAGAACTATTTATTTATTTCTTATATTTATTTCTACGCGCGTCGACTACCTAAGGAACTTCTTAATCCCGAATTACTCATCCATCGGTGACCCAGCCGCCTTATATACACATACGAAACATCTGGAGCATTCGCGTATACTCCATCTTCCTCTCAATGTTTGTAGAACATTCCACAGACATTCTGTCTCCTTGCAGTACGACGCAAACGGATGATTTATTGCTTTTTATTGCTTTATGATGTTTACCAGTCGTGTCGAGATGATTTACAACCTCTTTTTATTGTCGCTCGTATGTCTGCCTGGATATCTACTGGTTTCGTTACAATATATTATGTTGTAATAATTTTGTATATTCAGTTACTGATGAAGCCAAAGTTTGGCGAAACGATATTGTAGTAATATTATTAAATAATTTTTGAAACCAAGTTTACGTATATTTTATTTATTCAGTTAAATATGGAGTCTCAACATATATCAGCCTCATCAATTAATTATTTAATTTTTAATCATTTTTACATTAAAAAAATTGAAAATACGGACTGGAAGTAGCCCTTTTACTCTTATATGATAAAAAATTTTTGCAAATATCATGCAAATTGTGCATGATTTATTACAGGACCAGAAGTATTTAGAGCTAGATTTGAAATAATGTCTAAAAAAATTCAAAATTTAGACCGAAAGTACACTTTTACTCTTATTGAATATGAGTGCTTTGCAAATATCTCGCAAATTATGCTTTGTATAGAGATTTATTAAGAGTGTAATAGTATTTAAAGCTGGATTTGGAATAGATTTCGCATGAAACAAAAATGAATTCACTATACGGGACTGTTACATATATCAAATTGTTGGGTAAATAACATTTTTAAGGTGTATTCCGGGTCTTAGTGGGATATTTAAAGCGCTCCTCTCTAAAACACATTAATACGATTTGTAACAACCTATCCTCGTAAACTATTTATAAACAAAGCAATGTAATTTGTCAATGTCATTGTCAATTTGTTATGACATCACAGTGACGTTGTTTATGACGTGTCTTGTCTGTTTTGTTAAGTAAATATAAAACAAATTGGACAGTCTGCATAAATATACTTAGAACAGATGATGTTACCTATTCCTTATACATATTTTTAAAAACGTGATATTTTAAATAGTGGGACATTTTCTATCTAAATTTTATAAGAGTGCTCTAGGTACATACTTCCTGATTTATAATACCAACATTAAAATTCTTTTAAAAGTACATGTGATCCCACAGTAAATTGTAATTTTGAGCGTCATATTAGGTATAAATCGACCGTCAGACACACACTATTCACCGACTAGATTTATATAAATCTTTTGAAAATTACAGACCATGGGTAGGTAGTTAGACACGTAATAGCTTGGCATAAATACTAATATACCAGCGTACAAATTCTTGTGAGTATTATGTTGAATATGCACCTATAGAGACGTAAATAACTAACTACATACATATACATAAATAGATTTGACTCGAATATATTCCCAGCGGTATATATACAAAGATATCGTGTTTTATTATTACATAAATGAACCAAAAATAATAAAAACATGCATATATTTAACCGTGGAATTTTTGTATGTTATGACCGCAGTTTATTTTTGATGTGGGCAGCAATGCGCGTTTACAAACGGGTACGATGCGCCCATTGCTTTGTTATGATTATGTTCTGTTTCTTGTGTATATAATTTATAACATTACTTATTTACATTTTCTTGTATAATGTATACAAAACCATAGAAAGATTGATTAACCTTAGACTACTATTTCATAATCTATATTTCGAATTGTCTTATATGCAAAACAATAATTAATTTATCGTTGCTTTTGTTTCTTGCTTAAGAGTCTTCATGGTTTTATGCTTCTGGTGAAAGTTCTTTTTTGTATTTGGCTATTATTATAAAATAGGAATAATTAAATAATTTGTTCAAAAAAATTGTAACACCAAAAATAACGAACAGAATAGAAATAAGCGAAAAACAATCGACAGTGGACGCAATCTTCATCCTCAAACAAATGATTGAAAAATCTTTTGAATATAAGAAAAAACCTTTGTTTCTCTGCCTAGTAGGAAAGTGTTCGACAAAGTACAAGTAGCCGACATCATAGATATATTCCAGGAAAACAAGATACCCGTACCTTACATTAACGTAATAAAAGAGTTTAATAAAAATAACACAACAAAGATCAAAACATCACAGGGATTTAACAGAACAAGTGCCAGTACTAACTGGAATCCGCCAGGGTGATAGTTTAAGCCCAATTCTGTTCAACCTAATTATGGATAAAATAATTAATAGTGTAAAAGAAATTGATAGAGGATAGAGAATGGGACAAGAATCGATAAAGATACTATGCTACGCTGATGACGCAATTTTGATTGCGGATAACGATATAGGTTTCAAACAAAAGCGGAAAACCCTTTCGGTTACCTTGTAATCAGTTGACTAGATCAAAATTAATATTTTTCTCCAAGGGATGTAGACGTTAGAATCGGGTTGTTCACACCGTAGTCAATTGTTTACACGTTGTTTTACAAGATTAGTCCTAATAGTGACACGTAGTCTTTAAAATATGAAGATGTAAAATATTTTCCATAAAGAAGTTTATATTACTGGCCATATTGCATTACTGCACGCTGTAGAAGCACTTATAACAACCGTAACTAATGTGAAGCAAGTTTGGAAACGTTCAAAACGTATGGAAAAAAAGTTAATTGTGCGAGTGCAATAATAAGAGAATATCTCTTTGTCTTTATCAGCCCGTTTCTAATACTTGAAAACCAGTGTAATCATTTGGCTACTTCGTGACTCAACGGTTTCAATACGTAAGAAAAACATAACCTAACTTTTTTTAAAAAAACAGTATTGTTTATTAATTTTAGAAAATATTGAATCGTGGTCATCCATTGACGTACGAGGAACTCGTAAATTTGGCTGAAAATTTGTCCGACATCGAGGACTTCACTGACAACCACGAGGGTGACATATCCAAAGAGTTTGAAGTAGGGGGTTTGAGAGGTACATACCACACTTCTAGTAGCTTTTTTAGGAGTAATACTTATTAGTTTTGCTATAGCTGATTCAGATGCCCATGACGACGACGACTTGGAACAAGAGAGAAACAAATCTCCGTACCTGACGATGTTTCCGAAACAATTATTACTGAACCACAACCTCGTCCAAGCCATGTAAGATCGGCAGCTCCAAACAAACAAGCTGTCAAGGATTATGTAGGGGAACAGAACTTAACACCAAAAGATAGTATTGTTTGGAGAAGACCTGCAATAAATAACACCAATTCTTTATGGCATCAGAAAAAATGGGCTACGATTGACGATGATGAACTAAAACTTCAAGCCACAGACGAGAGTTCGGTGAGGTTTGGCCCGTCCACGACGACAAAAGCTCTGCCTCTCTGAAAAAATACTAATTCCAAAGATTTTTCTAGAATTATGCGCAACAAGTGCAAAGTTCATCTTTGCTTTTTAAAAAGAAAAAATTAATTAAACATTCGTTCACAGTAATGTAGGTAAAAATAATATAATGTAATGCCTAATATAAAAATTTTCTTTGTTTTTTTTTTTGTTTCATTCCTCTATTGCTCACATTTACCTATAAAATTACTAAGCCAGAATTTTACCATTGAGTCACAGTGTAGTCATTTGACTACTTACTCCAACTCCCCAGGAGGTATTAGTGGGGCACAGCAACTGCCACCAAAAATTTTCAAAAAATCAAGTAAGGAAGGGTGCGAAAAGCAAAATTTGCGCTCCAGTAGAAAGAAATTGTGACCGAAAGGGTTAATATGCAGATATCTATAGAAGACAGAATCAATGGTCATAGCAAAGCAGGCTACTAGATGTAAACTGGCTGTAAACGACAAACCCATCCACCATTGTATCCAATGTACGTACTTAGAAGCTGAGACAACGATCTCCAAAAACTTACAACAGCAAATCAAAACCCATGTGAATAAAACCTCAAGAATCTCTGGCTATCTGAGGGCCCTCGTATGGAGGAAAATATACGTATCCACTGAAAGCAAAGTCCGCATATATAAAACAACCGTGAGACCTGTACTCACATATGAAGTGGAAACTCGAGCGGATACAACAAAAGCGAAGAGCATGATGAAAGTAGCAGAGATGATATATATAATATTAAGGCAGTAGGCTTGACAGGCCAGATGATATGCAAGATATAAGGGCACATCTCAAAATGCAAGATGTGGTGCAGTTTACGAAATCGAGACGACGATATTGGAGAGATCACGTCGACAGAATGAAAGAGAATCGATGGACAAAATGGGCAAAGGATAAAAAGCCGAGTTTACGGAGACCCCTAGGTCTACCTCCCAAAAGATAATACGAGAGCATCTGCTTCCCAAGAGGCTGAACTTGATTTAGAAGAGTAGAAGAAACAGGACTAAGTTTAAGAAAGAGAAAGAAGAAGAAGAAGAAGAAATAATTTGTTATTATTGCCTTTGCCTCATAATACGTACACTGTGTCTTATATTTTCACATCCCTTATAGTTTTATCCAGAAGATAAGGGAACCGTAACAACTTAATTTAGTATACCTACTTTGAATTTTTTTAACCTATCAAAGAAACAAGTATCATCATTATAAATCGAAGTCCATACTAAGATATATCCGGGACTCCAAACTTCGGCACTCGCGGGCCAATGCCACAGTTAATTTTCATTGCATTATTGTAAAATTTACCAACATAAACTAATTATACAAAATAATAATTAGATGTTTTTATCAAACGACCAATTAAAAAACACAATAAGTGAGATATATAGGTTATTCACGTAATGAAATTAAACATTATAATTATGATTTTCTTTTCACTAACAATTGAGGGCCTTGGACTATAAATGCAATTTTAACTATTTTGAGATATTTGCCTTCAAAGTTAAGCAACGTTTGAAAATTCCTAACAAGTACTGGAATGTTTATTTACAATTTATTATTTATTTTAAAAATGGTAAATTTTAAGTCTATAACAGGTTATTAGAAAACTTTATCAGAAATTTGTCAAAAAGTACTTATGCCCTTTTTATTCCAACTTTTTATTTGAAAAACTAGCAGTAAAAATCTTTAGTACACAAATATATGCTTTTATTTAAAAAAATACAAACTTCTAAACATTATTCATTCGTCATCGGAATACAAAATAAAGTCCATCTCATGCTCTATATTTTCTTCTTCCTCGCAGTCATCATTTTGTGGTTCAACTTCAGCTTGTGCAGTTTCTTCGTTACTTTCATTTCTTCTGGTTAGCTTCGGTTTTTTCTTTCCTTTCTTGTCTTTCTTTTCGTGTTGAATGTTGTTGTAGTATTCGTGATGTATTGGGGAATGTATTCTAAAATTGTTTGCAAATTTTTCCATTTTAGCTCGTTTATTTTTAAACAGTCCTTGTTTAGCTGCAAAAACGTGTCTTCTAACGCTAGCTTCGGTCTTCCTGCGGCTTTAGAAAGACATATGCATTTGCTAAAAGGAAAGTCGGAATCCAGAGTACTTTTATAAAAGAAAGAGAATGTTTCCGACTGTTTGGTGTAAAAGAAATACTGAATTTCCCTCCATTTAATAACACGCTTTTCTGTATCTTTGTTTGGGTCTCTTATGATATTATTCAACAAAGAAAAACTGAAAAAATTTTCATTGGTCATCTGGTGTACTGTAAACGTTTTGCACGAACTCTTTATTACTTGTCTCCAATGATCAGGAACATAGACTTGAGGAATCTTTCTTTTCACCTTTTCTATTATAACAAAAGCTTGATCGCACTTCATAAAGGTGTGTCCTGGTTCTAGAAATTTATGGTGAATTTCTTGTATTCTCGTAGCCTTGACCAAGTACATAAAAAGGTTGGCAATATTTTTATTTTTATTTTGTCCGCCACATGAATCGCTGTAAGCAATAAGTTTTATGACATTTTGAGGAAGTAGTGATGTAATGAATCAAACAGGATCCAATTTCCTGTGAGCCTCGACCAGCGACTGTTTCATCCCATACATACATGTTTGACTGTCCTGTCACGAGATTATGTATACAAACATTCTATGTCCACAGTTGCCTGAGATAAAAAACTTTTGATGTGGTTATGAGAGGAGTTGGCAATGCTTGTTGAAGGTCGAAAGTAGGGTACTTATGCCGATTCTGGCGCCACCACCACCCCCCACTCCTACTACCCCCCCCTCCCCGCAAGATAGGTAGAACCCTCTACCAACCCAACTGATATGGCGCCCCCTAGCGGCCGCCAACCCAACTAAAAATTGCAGATTTCATCATTACCAACCCAACTGATGTGGCGCCCCCTAGCGGTCGCCAACCCAACTAAAAATTGCAGATTTCATCATTACCAACCCAACTAAAAATTGCAGATTTCATCATTACCAACCCAATGTGGCGCCCTCTGACGGCCACTAACCAAACTAAGGAATGGCAGATTTCATCATTACCAACCCAATGTGGCGCCCTCTGACGGCCACTAACCAAACTAAGGAATGGCAGATTTCATCATTACCAACCCAATGTGACGCCCTCTCACAGCCACTAACCAAGAAATGGCATCTCTCATGATTACCATAATGCAGCATCCTCTCACGGTCGCCATCCAAACTAAGGTGACGTCAGACAAAATGGCGGACCATCAAGATGGTCTTTGTTTCTAGAGAATTCCTGAATAAATTACCAGGCTTGCTATCGCGCTTCTCAATGTACTTCAAACAGGTCTAAACATGTTTCCAGCGGAAACCGCAACGGCTGTCTGCTTCTGTGATAGCTGCATTCTTGAAATGTATATCTTACTTATAAAATAAAATAAAACAAACAATGTATTTATTATTATTAATTAACAATATGACCAAGTTTCATACCCTCAAGATGGTCGATAAAAATATAAACTTTATATCTAAGATCGGCATACCATTTCAAAATTATAAAATAAATATACAGTATGCTTCTATGATAGCCGCACGCTTGAAATGCATATCTTACTTATAAAATAAAATAAAACAAACAATGTATTTATTATTATTAATTAACAATATAACCAAGTTTCATACCCTCAAGATGGTCGATAAAAATATAAACTTTATATCTAAGATCGGCATACCATTTCAAAATTATAAAATAAATATACAGTATGCTACTGGACGAGATAGCAACCAAGTATGAATATACAGGACGTTTCAAAGGTAGGATAGAATAGCAAGATGGCCGCCAAAAATCTAATAAACTAAGGTGACGTCAGGCATCCAATCTATCAAAACCATGCACTCAAACTCCTATGAAACATCATCTCAAAACCATCGCTAGAATCAGCTCACAACCGGGTCATGAAGCAGTTCTGAAACCCCTATATTAAAACCACACATTCAAACCACTATCAAATCCCTCTTTTCTCAAAAAGCCATCCAACCATCCATCAATCCATCCATCCATCCATACATCCATCAATCCATCCATCCAACCATCAATCCATCCATCCATCCATCCATCCATACATCCATCCATCCATCCATCCAACCATCCATCCTCAAAACAATACTTTCAAGTCCATTAATCCATCCATCCATCTGGACGAGATAGCAACCAAGTATAAATATACAGGACGTTTCAAAGGTAGGGATTTTTAGAAAAGCAAGATGGCGAATCCAAGATGGCCGCCAAAAATCTAATAAACTAATGTCACGTCAAGCATCCAATCTATCAAAACCATGCACTCGAACTCCTATGAAACATCATCTCAAAACCATCGCCAGAATCAGCTCACGTCATGAAGCGGTTCTGAAACCCCTATATTAAAACCACACATTCAAACCACTATCAAATCCCTCTTTTCTCAAAAAGCCATCCAACCATCCATCAATCCATCCATCCATCCATACATCCATACATCCATCCATCCATCCATCCATCCATCCATCAATCCATCCATCCATCCATACATCCATCCAACCATCCATCCAACCATCCATCCATCCAACCATCCATTAATCCATCCATCCATCTGGACGAGATAGCAACCAAGTATGAATATACAGGACGTTTCAAAGGTAGGGATTTTTAGAAAAGCAAGATGGCGAATCCAAGATGGCCGCCAAAAATCTAATAAACTAAGGTGTCGTCAGGCATCCAATCTATCAAAACCATGCACTCAAACTCTTATGAAACATCATTTCAAAACCATCGCTAGAATCAGCTCACGTCATGAAGCGGTTCTGAAACCCCTATATTAAAACCACACATTCAAACCACTATCAAATCCCTCTTTTCTCAAAAAGCCATCCAACCATCCATCAATCCATCCATCCATCCATCCATCCATCCATACATCCATCCATCCATCCATCCAACAATCAATCCATCCATCCATCCATCCATACATCCATCCATCCATCCATCCATACATCCATACATCCATCCATCCATCCATCCAACAATCAATCCATCCATCCATCCATCCATACATCCATCCATCCATCCATCCATCCAACCATCCATCCATCCATGCATCCAACCATCCATCCATCCATCCATCCATCTGGATAACATAGCAACCAAATATTAATATACAGAACATTTCAAAGGTAGGGATTTTTAGAAAAGTAAGATAGCGAATCCAAGATGGCCGCCAAAAATCTAATAAACTAAGGTGACGTCAGGCGAAATGGCCGACTATCAATATGATCGATCAAAATATAAACTCAACTTCTAGAAAATACCCAACTCCATATCACGCATCACAACAACAACCACCACCACAACCACCCAACATAGTTTCAAACGCCACAACACCAGACCAACTTAAGAAGATACATCTAGGTCAATCCCCAACACAACATACTTTCAAACGCCACCACCGCGGATTTACATCTAAGATCGGCATACTTTGTCAAAATCATAAAATAAATATATAGTATGGTACTGGATAACATAGCAACCAAACATGAATATACAGGACATTTCAAAAGTAAGACTTTTAGAAAAGTAAAATAATGAGCCCATATTTTAAGAAAACAATTTATTAAAAATAAAACAACTACACACATCAAACAAACCTCAACCATACTTTCAATTTCACAAATATCAAAATTTAAACAAAACAATCAAATGCAAAGGCAAGGAATGTTCTCGAGATGACCCATATAGTGCAATATAACAATGCAGTAAAACGATAGAGGTGAGATACATGGTCTATCAAAAATTTTTATTACCCACTTTTTTTTCAGCAATCAAAACTTTTTTGACAAAACACTATACATATGAAAATAGACATAACATTAAATATTTCCATTTTAGAGATACCCCAGTTTAATCTCAATTTTAAATAACATAAATTCTTAAATTGATTTAGTTAACTTTCTTATAATATTTAAAAAAAGGTTGAAAAAGAAAACATACTAAGTCCCACAACAGATAAAATATGTACTATCTTTTTACACTTCATGTTTAGTACTATCATTAGAAGAAATATGCTTGAGGTACAGCTTTTAATATGAAATTTAGAGGTTTTTATGCAAAATACATAGTTTATCACTAATAAAACTAATTTTGAAACACATTGTCCACATAGCAAATACCACTTCCTGTACATTTTAAAAAATAACAATTTTTATATATCATAAAAGAACCAAACAAAAAACTAATATAAAGACAGCATTAACGTTCTAACCAAAAGATTTACAAAAATATTAAATATATACTTGTTCTAAAAATGCTTCTATCTCTCTTTTACAGTTTATGTTTGTACAGCAGCGAATGTATTACATTTCCTTTGAAATTACATAAAAATCCATGCAATACACTTAAAACATTTGAAAAATCATGTTTGGTAAGCCCACTATATATCAATATTTAAGACAAAAAATTATTATTAATTTTCCATCTACAGATACCCCTGCTTAATATCAATTTGAATTAACATAAATTCATAAAATGAGTCTATCTTTTACAGTTCGTGGGTTGTACTATCATTAGAAGAAATATGATTGACGAGCGGCTTTTAATATGAAATTTAGAGGTTTTTACACAAAAACATAGTTTATGCCTAATAAAAACTAATTTTGAAACACATTGTACACATAGCAAATACCACTTCCTATACATTTAAAAAATAACAATGTTTATACATCATAAAAGAACGAAACAAAAAAAACTAATATAAAGACAGCATTAACGTTCTAACCGAATTCGAGCCATACTTTCCCATGTTTTGTGAGCTGTTGCATTGTCCTGTTGGAAATACCTATGTAAAAGTTCGTCATCATGAAGATTTTGTAAAAACGGTTCAAGTAAATTATTTCGATATCTCTCAGCATTTATCGATCCTTCAAAAAACACAGGTCCAAATATACACCTTCTAGAAACCGCTAGCCAAACACCAATTTTCTGCGGATGGAGAGGCGATTGAATAAACTCATGAGGATTCTCCGAAGACCAAATACGCATATTTTGTTTGTTTATATAGCCAGATAGGTGAAACCATTCTTTTTGTATATATTTGTAGAGTAAAAGCAGCATTCGATCGACTAAGAAATAGTAGCACTTAAAACATTTGAAAAATCATGTTTGGTAAGCCTACTATTTAAGACAAAAATTATTATTTATTTCCATTTACAACAGATAGCCCACTATTTATCAATATTTAAGGGCAAAAAATTATTATTAATTTCCCCATTTACAACAGATTTCCTTGTTTAATCTCAATTTTTGAATAACATAAATTCTTAAATTGATTTAGTTAACTTTCTTATAATATTTAAAAAAGGGCGAGAAAGAAAACATACTAAGTCTCACAACGGATAAAATATATGCTATCTTTTACAGTTCATGTTTTTGTACTATCATTACAAGAAATAAGCCTCGCGATTAGCTTTTAATCTGAAATTTAGATGCTTCATAAAACCACCTCAGAGACACTAAAAAATTATGATTCTCAGCTCAACCAACCATTCAAAAAGTTGATACATCAAATTCATGAATATTAATATCACTCTACACTCTTAATAAAAAATTTAGCAGAAGTCTCACATTAAATGAATACAAAATTTATATATGCACTACATTAAATGAAGATTGAATTTTATACACTGCTTATATCACCAGAAATTTTGTTACAAGATTATATGATTAGATAGACTCATGACTAAGCCTAAACGGACACCAGGCTTTCAATATGTAGTAAAGTTTTTTTTTCTTCATACATTTAATATAAACTAATGATCTATCTTTAGAAAGCATCCACAGGTCCATTAGAACTTGTGGGTGGTGCAACATCTACTTTAACCCTCTTCTTAGGCGGTCCGGCAACATGCTCACATGTATCCACACCCTCCCTACAAATACCGCAAACAAAATTGCGGTGGAGAGTATTCACATGTCGCTCCATGCTATCACGCCGGGTGAAGGATTTTCCGCAAATGATGTAATTCATTCTATGAAAAACAAATTAAAAATAATTAATATAATAAATTTAAGAGAATAAAAAGCTATTGAAACCTAATTTTTAATATATCGAAATTGCTAATTTATTTGACTGATCCGCATATATTTAACTAAAAAATACCTGTATTATTCAGAATTTATTTAAATTATTAAAAAAAATCTCTTTAAAGAACCATATAAAATAATTAACTTAATTATATAAATTTACATTAAAAACAATTTAAAGAAAGCACTAAATGCAAAAAATGCTTGTATTATACAAAATTTATTTAAATTATTGAAAAAATCTTTTTAAAGAACCGTATAAAATAATCAACTTAATTATATAAATTTACACGCTTAAACGTTAAAAACAATATAAAGAAGCTACTAAATGCATATAAAATACTTTGAGGCACCCTGGATTAATTGTATATAAAAATAATATTCAATAAAATATTCAATAAAATTAGCACCATTAAATTATTAAGAATAGCCTTATAATTGAAAAACAATTTTTAAAAAGTCCTATAAAATTTTAGAGTGGTAGAAAAACTATGATCCGCGTATATTTAACTAAAAATACCTGTATTATTGAGAATTTATTGATAAAACCTTATAAAATAATCAATTTAATAATATAAATTTACGCACCTAAAAATTTAAAAAAAAGAAAACAATATAAAGAAGCTACTAAATACAAATAAAATACTTGAAACATATCCTGGATTAATTGTATATAAAAATAATATTCAATAAAATATTAATAAAATTTACGCCATTAAATTATTAAAAATAGTCTAATTGAAAAAACAATTTTTAAAAAGCCCTATGAAATTTTAGAGTGGTAGAAAAACTAATGAAAAATATTGCAAGTTAATATTATATAAATTAGGGTTTCTAAATACCTTATAGTAAACACAAACAAGCACTAAAAACGATGTTGACTGTTTAAAGACACTGGTTATAATAAAATTAAATATGCCGATCTACATATATATAGATACACATCTGTTTTTTCCCGCGCATACATATATATACATATATACGTATGCGACCAGAGGTAATTTAGCGCTGTAAAATGCCTTTCTCACGGTGGTCCGGCTACAATAGGCCCTTTTTCACACACACACACACACACACATATATATATATATATATATATATGTATATGTATGTATGTGAACGGAGATAATTAGTAGCGGCCACATTCCATTCTCACGGGTGACTGTGTGTTCTAAAGCATCTGTTTAATTTTTAGCGTCGCATACCTGCATCCAATGAGGGTCTCGAGTCCGGGAATTTCGTCTTTCTACCTGTACAGATAGATCTGTCTTTATATAAAATTCGTATATATTAACTATGATTTTAGTTTTAAAATAAAAAATAATAAGAAGGTTAAAATAATTCGTTATTTTGTAGATAGTTGCATAGAGCTAAAACATTATTTTGCATGCATATACATTCTCCAGTAGTTTTATTATTATGATAAAAACAATGATTGACATTTTTAATAAGCTTTGGTACATCATTAAAATATTCCAGTAAATTAAATGCTAATGATGTAAAAATACCTAAAAATATTTCGTAAAACAAGAGTATTTTAGTTAAATATACGGAGATCCATATGAAAAACTACGAAAGTTATATTAATGTTAAATATTAAATAATTTAATTAAATGAAAACACATCGTTTCACAAAAATTATGTTTTATTAAACACAAGATGTACATTTCATTTACCATAACAGTACATTATAAACCTTTCTTAATATTGATGATACAGGATCAGTTAAATTAGTATAGTTGTTAAGAAATTGGAGGAGCATTTGATAGTATTTTCTTCATAAAAGTAGTATGTATTGTAATATAAGATAGTGTTATAAACTATACAATAAATATTATTCAGTATTGGAATACACAATGAATAACACAAATTTGAGTAGAGAAAGATAAATATTTCTAATTGCACATGTGTGAATTTGAATCTATCGGGAATATACAGAGTAATTATTTACATCTGATGGTGAAACATGGTCGCGTATTTTATATCATTCAGTAATTTAATTTGCTCTATAGCCAGACAATGAGGTGGATGCTAAGCATTAATGTGTACACACGTAATGTTATGATCGTCAGTGTAACATATATATTCAAGTCTAACACAAAACTTTTTGATTTATTGAAACCCCAATAGAAATTATCACTATTTCGAGAAGAATAGTCATGTACCTGTACATATTTAAAGCCGCTGAAGTATGAGTACATTAACAGCTGTATACGCATGTCTTTATCATCCACTTTAATGTGTTACTGTAATTCCAGTTACTTTTTTTTTATTTATACGTACATATATTGTGAATTATTACACTAATTATAAAACAAAATTAATTATAGATAGACAAACATTATGCTGGTATATTGCAAACATGTAATGCTAAGATAATCAGAGTGATATATACATACATGTAAAGAAATTTATAGTTTATTCAATCTCTTATTAAAAGAGTTATTAATATTTTTCAAATGAATACCTGGCAGTGGTGGAAAACTGTTGAAATTTGGATAGATTAATAGTTACATATGCGAGCTTCAGAATAGCTTCTGAACATGTTGGGGAGAGGTTTAAACTGCTTTCTATTCAACATGAACTCCGGTGAACTTGTTAAAAAAAAACCGGTTCTGTATCGGTTCAGCTTGACAGGAGCGGCTTTTAGAATTCTAAGTCATGAATGGCGCACCAAAGATAGGTTTTTTTTATTAAACTGTATTATCATACCCTCTTCCGAAGCCGATGCTTCACCAATTATCTTAAGGATATAATCACGGCTGGTGCTGGTTCTGCAATTCTTGCTGATCCAGCTATAGCCCTGAGGATATCCCTAAGATAAATGGTGAAGCATCGGCATCGGAAGAGGGTGTGATAATACAGTTTAATAAAAAAATACCTATCTGTGGTGCGCCATTCATGACTTAGAATTCTAAAAGCCGCTCCTGTCAAGCTGAACCGATACAGAACCGGTTTTTTTTTTTAACAAGTTCACCGGAGTTCATGTTGAATAGAAAGCAGTTTAAACCTCTCCCCAACATGTTCAGAAGCTATTCTGAAGCTCGCATATGTAACTATTAATCTATCCAAATTTCAACAGTTTTCCACCACTGCCAGGTATTCATTTGAAAAATATTAATAACTCTTTTAATAAGAGATTGAATAAACTATAAATTTCTTTACATGTATGTATATATCACTCTGATTATCTTAGCATTACATGTTTGCAATATACCAGCATAATGTTTGTCTATCTATAATTAATTTTGTTTTATAATTAGTGTAATAATTCACAATATATGTACGTATAAATAAAAAAAAAGTAACTGGAATTACAGTAACACATTAAAGTGGATGATAAAGACATGCGTATACAGCTGTTAATGTACTCATACTTCAGCGGCTTTAAATATGTACAGGTACATGACTATTCTTCTCGAAATAGTGATAATTTCTATTGGGGTTTCAATAAATCAAAAAGTTTTGTGTTAGACTTGAATATATATGTTACACTGACGATCATAACATTACGTGTGTACACATTAATGCTTAGCATCCACCTCATTGTCTGGCTATACAGCAAATTAAATTACTGAATGATATAAAATACGCGACCATGTTTCACCATCAGATGTAAATAATTACTCTGTATATTCCCGATAGATTCAAATTCACACATGTGCAATTAGAAATATTTATCTTTCTCTACTCAAATTTGTGTTATTCATTGTGTATTCCAATACTGAATAATATTTATTGTATAGTTTATAACACTATCTTATATTACAATACATACTACTTTTATGAAGAAAATACTATCAAATGCTCCTCCAATTTCTTAACAACTATACTAATTTAACTGATCCTGTATCATCAATATTAAGAAAGGTTTATAATGTACTGTTATGGTAAATGAAATGTACATCTTGTGTTTAATAAAACATAATTTTTGTGAAACGATGTGTTTTCATTTAATTAAATTATTTAATATTTAACATTAATATAACTTTCGTAGTTTTTCATATGGATCTCCGTATATTTAACTAAAATACTCTTGTTTTACGAAATATTTTTAGGTATTTTTACATCATTAGCATTTAATTTACTGGAATATTTTAATGATGTACCAAAGCTTATTAAAAATGTCAATCATTGTTTTTATCATAATAATAAAACTACTGGAGAATGTATATGCATGCAAAATAATGTTTTAGCTCTATGCAACTATCTACAAAATAACGAATTATTTTAACCTTCTTATTATTTTTTATTTTAAAACTAAAATCATAGTTAATATATACGAATTTTATATAAAGACAGATCTATCTGTACAGGTAGAAAGACGAAATTCCCGGACTCGAGACCCTCATTGGATGCAGGTATGCGACGCTAAAAATTAAACAGATGCTTTAGAACACACAGTCACCCGTGAGAATGGAATGTGGCCGCTACTAATTATCTCCGTTCACATACATACATATACATATATATATATATATATATATATATATATATATATATATATATATATATGTGTGTGTGTGTGTGTGTGTGAAAAAGGGCCTATTGTAGCCGGACCACCGTGAGAAAGGCATTTTACAGCGCTAAATTACCTCTGGTCGCATACGTATATATGTATATATATGTATGCGCGGGAAAAAACAGATGTGTATCTATATATATGTAGATCGGCATATTTAATTTTATTATAACCAGTGTCTTTAAACAGTCAACATCGTTTTTAGTGCTTGTTTGTGTTTACTATAAGGTATTTAGAAACCCTAATTTATATAATATTAACTTGCAATATTTTTCATTAGTTTTTCTACCACTCTAAAATTTCATAGGGCTTTTTAAAAATTGTTTTTTCAATTAGACTATTTTTAATAATTTAATGGCGTAAATTTTATTAATATTTTATTGAATATTATTTTTATATACAATTAATCCAGGATATGTTTCAAGTATTTTATTTGTATTTAGTAGCTTCTTTATATTGTTTTCTTTTTTTTAAATTTTTAGGTGCGTAAATTTATATTATTAAATTGATTATTTTATAAGGTTTTATCAATAAATTCTCAATAATACAGGTATTTTTAGTTAAATATACGCGGATCATAGTTTTTCTACCACTCTAAAATTTTATAGGACTTTTTAAAAATTGTTTTTCAATTATAAGGCTATTCTTAATAATTTAATGGTGCTAATTTTATTGAATATTTTATTGAATATTATTTTTATATACAATTAATCCAGGGTGCCTCAAAGTATTTTATATGCATTTAGTAGCTTCTTTATATTGTTTTTAACGTTTAAGCGTGTAAATTTATATAATTAAGTTGATTATTTTATACGGTTCTTTAAAAAGATTTTTTCAATAATTTAAATAAATTTTGTATAATACAAGCATTTTTTGCATTTAGTGCTTTCTTTAAATTGTTTTTAATGTAAATTTATATAATTAAGTTAATTATTTTATATGGTTCTTTAAAGAGATTTTTTTTAATAATTTAAATAAATTCTGAATAATACAGGTATTTTTTAGTTAAATATATGCGGATCAGTCAAATAAATTAGCAATTTCGATATATTAAAAATTAGGTTTCAATAGCTTTTTATTCTCTTAAATTTATTATATTAATTATTTTTAATTTGTTTTTCATAGAATGAATTACATCATTTGCGGAAAATCCTTCACCCGGCGTGATAGCATGGAGCGACATGTGAATACTCTCCACCGCAATTTTGTTTGCGGTATTTGTAGGGAGGGTGTGGATACATGTGAGCATGTTGCCGGACCGCCTAAGAAGAGGGTTAAAGTAGATGTTGCACCACCCACAAGTTCTAATGGACCTGTGGATGCTTTCTAAAGATAGATCATTAGTTTATATTAAATGTATGAAGAAAAAAAAACTTTACTACATATTGAAAGCCTGGTGTCCGTTTAGGCTTAGTCATGAGTCTATCTAATCATATAATCTTGTAACAAAATTTCTGGTGATATAAGCAGTGTATAAAATTCAATCTTCATTTAATGTAGTGCATATATAAATTTTGTATTCATTTAATGTGAGACTTCTGCTAAATTTTTTATTAAGAGTGTAGAGTGATATTAATATTCATGAATTTGATGTATCAACTTTTTGAATGGTTGGTTGAGCTGAGAATCATAATTTTTTAGTGTCTCTGAGGTGGTTTTATGAAGCATCTAAATTTCAGATTAAAAGCTAATCGCGAGGCTTATTTCTTGTAATGATAGTACAAAAACATGAACTGTAAAAGATAGCATATATTTTATCCGTTGTGAGACTTAGTATGTTTTCTTTCTCGCCCTTTTTTAAATATTATAAGAAAGTTAACTAAATCAATTTAAGAATTTATGTTATTCAAAAATTGAGATTAAACAAGGAAATCTGTTGTAAATGGGGAAATTAATAATAATTTTTTGCCCTTAAATATTGATAAATAGTGGGCTATCTGTTGTAAATGGAAATAAATAATAATTTTTGTCTTAAATAGTAGGCTTACCAAACATGATTTTTCAAATGTTTTAAGTGCTACTATTTCTTAGTCGATCGAATGCTGCTTTTACTCTACAAATATATACAAAAAGAATGGTTTCACCTATCCGGCTATATAAACAAACAAAATATGCGTATTTGGTCTTCGGAGAATCCTCATGAGTTTATTCAATCGCCTCTCCATCCGCAGAAAATTGGTGTTTGGCTAGCGGTTTCTAGAAGGTGTATATTTGGACCTGTGTTTTTTGAAGGATCGATAAATGCTGAGAGATATCGAAATAATTTACTTGAACCGTTTTTACAAAATCTTCATGATGACGAACTTTTACATAGGTATTTCCAACAGGACAATGCAACAGCTCACAAAACATGGGAAAGTATGGCTCGAATTCGGTTAGAACGTTAATGCTGTCTTTATATTAGTTTTTTTTGTTTCGTTCTTTTATGATGTATAAACATTGTTATTTTTTAAATGTATAGGAAGTGGTATTTGCTATGTGTACAATGTGTTTCAAAATTAGTTTTTATTAGGCAT
Source organism: Amphimallon solstitiale (assembly GCA_963170755.1). NCBI lineage: Eukaryota > Metazoa > Arthropoda > Insecta > Coleoptera > Scarabaeidae > Amphimallon > Amphimallon solstitiale. The sequence goes on along the minus strand of OY720678.1, from coordinate 124,145,155 downwards.
AAACTATGTTTTTGTGTAAAAACCTCTAAATTTCATATTAAAAGCCGCTCGTCAATCATATTTCTTCTAATGATAGTACAACCCACGAACTGTAAAAGATAGACTCATTTTATGAATTTATGTTAATTCAAATTGATATTAAGCAGGGGTATCTGTAGATGGAAAATTAATAATAATTTTTTGTCTTAAATATTGATATATAGTGGGCTTACCAAACATGATTTTTCAAATGTTTTAAGTGTATTGCATGGATTTTTATGTAATTTCAAAGGAAATGTAATACATTCGCTGCTGTACAAACATAAACTGTAAAAGAGAGATAGAAGCATTTTTAGAACAAGTATATATTTAATATTTTTGTAAATCTTTTGGTTAGAACGTTAATGCTGTCTTTATATTAGTTTTTTGTTTGGTTCTTTTATGATATATAAAAATTGTTATTTTTTAAAATGTACAGGAAGTGGTATTTGCTATGTGGACAATGTGTTTCAAAATTAGTTTTATTAGTGATAAACTATGTATTTTGCATAAATACCTCTAAATTTCATATTAAAAGCTGTACCTCAAGCATATTTCTTCTAATGATAGTACTAAACATGAAGTGTAAAAAGATAGTACATATTTTATCTGTTGTGGGACTTAGTATGTTTTCTTTTTCAACCTTTTTTTAAATATTATAAGAAAGTTAACTAAATCAATTTAAGAATTTATGTTATTTAAAATTGAGATTAAACTGGGGTATCTCTAAAATGGAAATATTTAATGTTATGTCTATTTTCATATGTATAGTGTTTTGTCAAAAAAGTTTTGATTGCTGAAAAAAAAGTGGGTAATAAAAATTTTTGATAGACCATGTATCTCACCTCTATCGTTTTACTGCATTGTTATATTGCACTATATGGGTCATCTCGAGAACATTCCTTGCCTTTGCATTTGATTGTTTTGTTTAAATTTTGATATTTGTGAAATTGAAAGTATGGTTGAGGTTTGTTTGATGTGTGTAGTTGTTTTATTTTTAATAAATTGTTTTCTTAAAATATGGGCTCATTATTTTACTTTTCTAAAAGTCTTACTTTTGAAATGTCCTGTATATTCATGTTTGGTTGCTATGTTATCCAGTACCATACTATATATTTATTTTATGATTTTGACAAAGTATGCCGATCTTAGATGTAAATCCGCGGTGGTGGCGTTTGAAAGTATGTTGTGTTGGGGATTGACCTAGATGTATCTTCTTAAGTTGGTCTGGTGTTGTGGCGTTTGAAACTATGTTGGGTGGTTGTGGTGGTGGTTGTTGTTGTGATGCGTGATATGGAGTTGGGTATTTTCTAGAAGTTGAGTTTATATTTTGATCGATCATATTGATAGTCGGCCATTTCGCCTGACGTCACCTTAGTTTATTAGATTTTTGGCGGCCATCTTGGATTCGCTATCTTACTTTTCTAAAAATCCCTACCTTTGAAATGTTCTGTATATTAATATTTGGTTGCTATGTTATCCAGATGGATGGATGGATGGATGGATGGTTGGATGCATGGATGGATGGATGGTTGGATGGATGGATGGATGGATGGATGTATGGATGGATGGATGGATGGATTGATTGTTGGATGGATGGATGGATGGATGTATGGATGTATGGATGGATGGATGGATGGATGTATGGATGGATGGATGGATGGATTGATTGTTGGATGGATGGATGGATGGATGTATGGATGGATGGATGGATGGATGGATGGATTGATGGATGGTTGGATGGCTTTTTGAGAAAAGAGGGATTTGATAGTGGTTTGAATGTGTGGTTTTAATATAGGGGTTTCAGAACCGCTTCATGACGTGAGCTGATTCTAGCGATGGTTTTGAAATGATGTTTCATAGGAGTTTGAGTGCATGGTTTTGATAGATTGGATGCCTGACGACACCTTAGTTTATTAGATTTTTGGCGGCCATCTTGGATTCGCCATCTTGCTTTTCTAAAAATCCCTACCTTTGAAACGTCCTGTATATTCATACTTGGTTGCTATCTCGTCCAGATGGATGGATGGATTAATGGATGGTTGGATGGATGGATGGTTGGATGGATGGTTGGATGGATGTATGGATGGATGGATGGATTGATGGATGGATGGATGGATGGATGGATGGATGTATGGATGTATGGATGGATGGATGGATTGATGGATGGTTGGATGGCTTTTTGAGAAAAGAGGGATTTGATAGTGGTTTGAATGTGTGGTTTTAATATAGGGGTTTCAGAACCGCTTCATGACGTGAGCTGATTCTGGCGATGGTTTTGAGATGATGTTTCATAGGAGTTCGAGTGCATGGTTTTGATAGATTGGATGCTTGACGTGACATTAGTTTATTAGATTTTTGGCGGCCATCTTGGATTCGCCATCTTGCTTTTCTAAAAATCCCTACCTTTGAAACGTCCTGTATATTTATACTTGGTTGCTATCTCGTCCAGATGGATGGATGGATTAATGGACTTGAAAGTATTGTTTTGAGGATGGATGGTTGGATGGATGGATGGATGGATGTATGGATGGATGGATGGATGGATGGATTGATGGTTGGATGGATGGATTGATGGATGTATGGATGGATGGATGGATTGATGGATGGTTGGATGGCTTTTTGAGAAAAGAGGGATTTGATAGTGGTTTGAATGTGTGGTTTTAATATAGGGGTTTCAGAACTGCTTCATGACCCGGTTGTGAGCTGATTCTAGCGATGGTTTTGAGATGATGTTTCATAGGAGTTTGAGTGCATGGTTTTGATAGATTGGATGCCTGACGTCACCTTAGTTTATTAGATTTTTGGCGGCCATCTTGCTATTCTATCCTACCTTTGAAACGTCCTGTATATTCATACTTGGTTGCTATCTCGTCCAGTAGCATACTGTATATTTATTTTATAATTTTGAAATGGTATGCCGATCTTAGATATAAAGTTTATATTTTTATCGACCATCTTGAGGGTATGAAACTTGGTTATATTGTTAATTAATAATAATAAATACATTGTTTGTTTTATTTTATTTTATAAGTAAGATATGCATTTCAAGCGTGCGGCTATCACAGAAGCATACTGTATATTTATTTTATAATTTTGAAATGGTATGCCGATCTTAGATATAAAGTTTATATTTTTATCGACCATCTTGAGGGTATGAAACTTGGTCATATTGTTAATTAATAATAATAAATACATTGTTTGTTTTATTTTATTTTATAAGTAAGATATACATTTCAAGCATGCGGCTATCACAGAAGCAGACAGCCGTTGCGGTTTCCGCTGGAAACATGTTTAGACCTGTTTGAAGTACATTGAGAAGCGCGATAGCAAGCCTGGTAATTTATTCAGGAATTCTCTAGAAACAAAGACCATCTTGATGGTCCGCCATTTTGTCTGACGTCACCTTAGTTTGGATAGCGACCGTGAGAGGATGCTGCATTATGGTAATCATGAGAGATGCCATTTCTTGGTTAGTGGCTGTGAGAGGGCGTCACATTGGGTTGGTAATGATGAAATCTGCCATTCCTTAGTTTGGTTAGTGGCCGTCAGAGGGCGCCACATTGGGTTGGTAATGATGAAATCTGCCATTCCTTAGTTTGGTTAGTGGCCGTCAGAGGGCGCCACATTGGGTTGGTAATGATGAAATCTGCAATTTTTAGTTGGGTTGGTAATGATGAAATCTGCAATTTTTAGTTGGGTTGGCGACCGCTAGGGGGCGCCACATCAGTTGGGTTGGTAATGATGAAATCTGCAATTTTTAGTTGGGTTGGCGGCCGCTAGGGGGCGCCATATCAGTTGGGTTGGTAGAGGGTTCTACCTATCTTGCGGGGAGGGGGGGGTAGTAGGAGTGGGGGGTGGTGGTGGCGCCAGAATCGGCATAAGTACCCTACTGTCGAAGCAAACCACATAAGTATCTGTTGATTCCTTATTTTGATTTGAATCATTTTCTTTTGAAGATCGTGCCTTTTCTGCTTTTCTGTGGTGAACCATTTGCTTTATCTTAGCATCTTCAATTTTTTCGGCATCTTGGGAATGTTTAATGATAGTAGTAAAACTATCACACTTACTACAAGTGTCAGAACAAGGGGGAGAATTTGAAATTAAATTCTGTATTAAAAATATATCGGTAATACGACTGCTTAACAGGAACTAAATTCCTTCCCTTACAGTGTTCAATATACAAATCGTACATTTTTGTAATATTGAGTTCCGGTGATAAATATCGAGTATTAAAATTTGAATTTCTGGAGTAATGACTCCGGTATTTTGGAAACATTTTTATGTGTTCAATAACTACATTTCGTTTTGCTGGATCCATTTTCCTAGCAGGACCGCGACCTCTCTGGTCCTTTTTACAAATACGAACATCGCTACTTTTGTTACAAACCGTCGTAAATCTTTTGTTGCTAATGTCAAAGCACGCTTATTGAGCAGAAATAGAGCAGTACTGAAACTCTTGCCTTTGACTTCAGTTTTTTTTCTTTGAACAGATTTTTTCTTTATACAGGAAGAGAGAAATGAGTTCTGTAAATCATATGAAGACAGTGCATAAAATTCTTCAAAAAGTTTACGTCTATCTGCTTCCAATATATTTTTGTTGCAGTTGTATCGACAGCTATGTTGATATGGTTTCAGTTCGCGTGGTAAATGAGGTCTCTTTTTGTGGCCAAGATATGCCTTTCCAGAATTTCTAAGAAATTTCTTCTCGTTTACCTGCCATTTATCAACATTTCGCTTGCGCTTTCTTGTTTTAGATGGAGTCTTGTGCTGACTTTCTATCATTTCTGTGACTTCTGGACCGTGAGCACGTTCTTCATCGTCAGAAGACGGTGAATCAGTTTCGGGAACATAGGCACTTGCCTCATCTGTTTCGTACGGGTCAGGAATATCACGATCTTAAATAAAAATGAAATTGTTGAAAATAACCTTAACATTTTAATTTAATTTTACAGCGTGGTACTTACCATCTGTTTCAGAAGTATCCATAGCAAAATATGGTGCTACACTATTTAACAGCTAACAACACTTGTTACCAACCCAGTACCTACTGAATTAAATAAATGCGGAATATTATTTGGAATAAAATGGATACAAGTGACACTTATACCTGTTTTACCCCAACCAAACTGCAGAAATTATTTACATGGTATTTCTATTCCCCATAAGATGGCACTAAAGGCGAATATATCACTTGTGTCTGTTTTGCACCAAACAGATATCAACATTAAATTTTGATATATGCACATATCTCCAAATTAAAAAAAAATATACTTATACCCCTTTTATTCCAAGGCCCTCAATTGTATCAAGTTTACTAGTTTATTATCAGCAGCGACCTAAAATGCTCATCAGTTAACTTGAACCTGTAAACACCTCTTTAAGCCTGACGTATGTTTGGGCACCAATTCTCACCAATATACATGTAAAATATCCTCTGTTAAGCGGACACTCCCTTAAACGGACACGGACACTCATTAAGATCATTTTAGTATAATACATCTCCTTTAAGCGTACACCTACTGACTTTATTTTTTTTTGCTTATCAACACTCGATTACTTTTCAACACGCATTTAGTTCGGGAAATTCCCTGACAACTCGATAGCATTCACGCAGTTAGAAAACGCATTCTCGCACATCCGCCTAGGCCGAATTTATTTAGTCAGTTTTATGTTCACATTTCAATTGTGTAGATATGTGTTTTACGCTGGTACATATTTCAAGATGAGCCTATCAAAAAAAAACCTTTTTACCGTTAAAAGAAAAAATTAACCTAATAAATGTTTACGAAAAACTTAGCATAGATGAACTAGAAAGTGGGTGTCAAATATCAAAAAAGAAATTTCTTGAAAAAAGAAAAACTGCAAATTGATAACATATTGCAGTGATCTTGAGTTTAGAATTAAGTTGTAAATAAGTTTTTTCAAGATCACTTCCAGATGTAAGTTAATTAAATACTACTTTATTTATTTTATAATAGTCTTGGACAAAAATCAAATTGTACACATTCTATATAAATATTTATTTATTTATATCTCTATTAGTTTAAGTAAAACAATGTAAGAAAGTTATTATAATTTTTAGTCATAAAATTAATATTAGAATAAACCTTGTATAGCACGTAAATAATATTCACAACTTATTGTTTATCCATAACTTCAGCGTAATAAAAAGATATGATGTCTGACACCGTTGGATGGATAGGCCCCAAGTAAACAATATTTCTTCACCAGATGCTGTCGACAATAACGAACGTGTTTCCTTTATTTTCTATGAAAAACAAAACAAAGAAAATAAGAATCAAGTATTCGAACTTCTTATTAAAACAAGAAAATGGGTGTGCTTAAAACCACACAGCAGAAGTGTAAACTTCATCAAGGCGAGGTTAATAATACGAAATACACGCGTATAATATTCAGTAACGTATTAAATAAAACGTATTCGCACATTTATTACATTTACACATGTACACACGCGTATAATATTCAGTAACGTATTATACGACTGATGCGTCATGCTCTCCCATGTAACGGTCGCCGAACGAGTATAGCAGTGACGCGGCGGCCGTTTCGTTGGGTCGGTTCGGACGTATGTATATGTATAAATAGACGATATGAATACTCGATTACGGTCCCGCGCTTGATCTGATGCAACGTGCCGGCGTCATACATTGGTCATACCCGTGCGGCTCGGGATCGAATCTGCTCGGGGACATGAATTTATTTATTCATTTAAATTTCAATTAAATTGAAATTAAATACCTCTATATGATATATTTATCTTGTTCCCTTAGTCGACTCGAGCCGACATTACCCGAACGAGCGTTACATATCCGAGCGTGACGGTCAGTCTTGTTCAGTGCCTACAATCAGCGCAATGCACCCAAAAAGTTTACACTTCAAAAACGGTAAAAACATTAGATTTTAGCTCTCGGTATTTTGTCCCCCTTCGCTTCGCGTCGGGAGACAAACATAACCTCGAGCTATAATCTAATACTGTTTTCCCATGTATAATAAATAACTATTATTGTACAGTACTATAAAGTGTTTGTTTACCTCCGCAAAACGCTATGATAGCACATCGCTTTATTGATGGTTGGCGATAAAAAAAAAATAAGCGAATACCCTGCCTTCAAAATCTTACCTCATTAAAGTAGGCTGTTTTTTAAGTAATTAAGTAATCAATGTTGGCGTACATGCTAAGCTTTTGAAAACTTCAAATTCTGACGGTTATCATACTTAAATTCAAATTATAGGCGCTTATTATTGTTTACATGACATAATCAAACTATCAACATTATGCGTTTGTGTCTGATTACGTGCACTGTCACTAACCATTACAAAAAAGCATGGCCGTTTCCACGAGGAAAGTATTTGAAAGCAACGGTATGTCACTCGTCCTTTTATTCTCATTTATCGTTAGCCTAAAAACGTCTACAATAATCACATAACGCAGTCAACTCAATGCAATTCTTAAGTGATTCTATTTCTGTACAAAACCGCACGTAAATACTATTTATTGCTTCAGCTAGTATTTAAATATGGTCGATGAGGATACGTTCTAGATTGAACCGATACACCACAATGCTTTATTTAGCAGCCTCTTATTTCTCCATTTAGGTATAACGTTTCATTTCCTTGCGGATCGAGGCTGCTCAACAACAAATAGTGTATAAACTAAAATCAAGACATTCTTTCCATTTTCAAAACGAAACACTGAAATTACAAATATGGTGTTGCCAGTCAATTTACCGGGATTAACTTCATGTAACCAGCCACTAATTCCCATGGGCCTTGGGCAATTTAACTTTACAATTACGTGTTCCTTTGTTTATTCTCCGATTGCTTTAACAAGAGAGAGGCGACCCGAGTATTTTTTTCTTTCCCGTTTCGCTGGACAGCCTCTTTAAGGTGTATGGAATCCTGTTCCTTTAATGAACTTATCTCACATGTACATATATAGATGGTTATATTGTATAATAGGAATTTCTTTAATTGAATTTTATATCGGTCGATAATTAATAGCAGCGAGAAAGTTTGTGTTTTGTTTGTGTACTTCGAACTAGTTTTTATTATGTCTTCTATGTGCTATGGATTGTATAATAATGTTCAACTTGAATGCTTTATTCCTGGTACTACGAGCTTTAGAATACAGTCGCTGTCATAAATATACGTATGTATATGTCAAGTCTGAAAACGTGAGAATGTGTAACACCGGTAATTTGACTTTTCTTTTATAACTTCAAGTATGAACTAGCAGAAATTTAGAATAAGTTTTGTAAGATAGAATTTTTTATTCTTATCGAACAGCATTATCTATTAAGAGGACTTAAGTATTTAGACCTTAATTTAGAACAAATACCATTTTCAAAATTCGCACCCGTAACTAACACGTTCACTTTTGCGGAAAATCAGTTTTTTTGCAAATATTTCGCAAATGTTGCATATATTGACAGGTAAAAAGTATGTAAAATTTAATTTGGAAAAATTTTTACATACGAAATTCAGAACGCAAATATGTATCAGTTGTATGGTGCCCACACCTCATTATTTGATTTTGCCACAAACACTAGTGTCTCACATATTTGACCTATAACTGAGCAATTTTTACTTATAACATTATTAGCACTAAAGTACAGAAGTGCAAATATTTTGTAAAATTTAAGCGCGCGGAGTTCCAAAGTAGCCGGCGCGCACTGTGCAATATTTATATAAACCCATTCGAGCCATTTCTGACCTCGTTTTATTTCCGTGGCTATTTGAGTTACATGACTGATTTTTTTCATAGGATATAAAATAATAAATAAAGAGCAGTATTCCAAATTTCATTTATCCTGGAGTTTCCAAGATATATACGAGGATTCAAAGATCACGATTATGGACACTCACTGACTGACTAACGCAGAGATAATAAATCGAGGTACTTCCTATTAAGCTAAAGCTTTGAAATGTACATAGATTGTGTATGGGGTGCTGGGTACGAGAAAATTAGTAGAAAAAACAGTAATGCGACACGCAACGTATTGATAACTGACGGGGCAAGAGCTAAACTTTTTTAACATATTTTTCTCTTTTTAGTAGATTTTTTCTCTGATAGAATATGTAAAACTTACTAAAATATCGAAAATGCATATTATCTTAAATACTTGTACCATGTCCAGCTGGCACATCCACGCATGCATAGAGTGCGAGTGTATGCTTAGCATTTGGTTTATTTTAGTTTGCTCTAACAACTTATTTAATTACTATACTTCTTGCCCTTATTTAATTATATAATTGTTTTTATACAAAACAAAAGTCTAAAAAAAATCAAAAAAGTAAAAAAGAGACTTAAATGAATACATACTTACTGAACCAAAAGTTATGAAATCCCACCAAAAACATACGTGTGAAAAGAGCAGGCTATATTCTCGCATTGTGTGTTATATTAACTTGAAAAAGTAACTGAAATATAGTAACTATGCCAAACTACTTGCCCACACGTTACTTGGTTTTTGGTGGTATATACAGGCTGTCCCAGAAATAAAAAGACGAAGTAGCAGGTGTGTAAAGTCCGAACAGAAACTGGCCCAAATATACCGCAATAACGAAGAAATTAAAAATTTAATTTTCTATGTTGTTTTTTAGATAAAAAAATTACATTACGAACCTAGCACAGAATGTATGTTTATAAATTCACGTAAGAATGCTCATTTGTAAATAGAAACGAACACGCATTCATAGAAAAATACGCTTTTATTTGTATAAAACGGGGAGAAACGTTAAATCGTACTCATTCATATAAAACATATTTTTTGCCCGATGCGTCTTCATAACGCAGCAACGTAGTCGGTTATTGACCCAGATGAGCGACCCACTTTATTGCAGACAATAAAAGATTCTTTTTCTTTTTAAAATAGGAAGGTTGTTGCTCTTTAATGTGTTTGTAGTCGGAAACAGCTGATTATTATTATTTTAGAATATTCAATAAATCGTATTTTTCTAGACCTTATTACAGTAAATATCAAGAATGTAATTATTTTTTTCTAGCAGGTGTAAAATTAAAGTAATTAATGGTTTGATATTTATTATGAAGTATTTATCCCTCGTCCTTTTTTTTAACACAAGTAATATGGTGGTCCTGAAAAGGACCGATTGTGAAAGTGAAGCAGGTGGATATTTAGTCCAGGGTTGGCGTAAAGCCAATTGAATTCTTTATTATTATTTTTTTTGCCGTCTGCACACGAATAAAGACTTGATATTTTGAGGGTACGTTTTTACACAATCTAGCTTCCGATTTCTGCTACTCCGTCTTTTTATTTCTGGAACACCTGTATACTTCTACCCAGTGAATTTTCCAACTTATATTCTCAATCACCATCATCATCATAGACACCATTGCAATTACGCAAATAACAAATAGATGTTAATTTCAGTTCATTACATTTACTTCATTTATTTTGAATTTCAAATTTACTCGATAAGTACATGTTTTATCGATTATTTACATTTCTGTACTTTAAAGACATTAATCTAATAATTAAAATTTATTCAATTACAGATCATCTATAAGGAATATTGTTTTTTGGTAAACATTCTTCAGAATCACAAAGGTATTCTTTACAGGTTTGTGGAATAAAAGTATCCCCCCCCCCCCAAAGTTTTCTGACTCCACGATTTTTCCCAGCTTTCTTTGCGCTTCCATATTTACTTATTGGGCTCCTCTTTTATTAATTTTTGTCTTTAGCTGCCTGTTATACAAACATTCTTCTATTATTGCAGTGTGTGCTATTATATTTAACACTTAACACTTAATCCACCAAGATCTATGTTTTATAATTTATTGACTAGTTTGGTTTTGGAGACTGCGTCAAAGGACTTCTTCAGCTCTAATTTATTGGAACTTACGTATAATTAAGGTTGAAGTAAAAATAATTTACAACTAGTTTCCAGTATAATCACGCTCTATTTAAAAATACGACATGTTTCGCTACGATGTAGCTTCTTCGGGTATTACATTACTACTAAATATATTCTACAAATTATGATTTTTCCAACACATTTTCTACACGCTTGTTCATTACTTAATTACTATAAATCTCTTAATGACTATTTAATGTACTTTAAATATATTCTTAAAACTACCTACGTCTTTAACGGTACCAATTTAACAGCGGGGAATTATTTAGATCTATTTGGTCATTTAACAGTACATCTGAATATTTAAGCTTATTTATTTCTAAGGCTTCAAGTAAATTTAATTTTAAACCTTTTTCTTGAGAATGTAGTATCTCAAATTCGGTGTTGAAATTATGATTATTTTCTAGTAAATGAATTGCATAATTTGAATCTGTTTTTTTATTACTAAAACTCTTAAAATGTTCTTTTATTCTTTTGTCAAAGCACCTCCCTGTTTGGCCTATATATGTTTTAGGGCAATCCATACATGTTAATTTATAGACCCCTGATTTTTTACCCTTGTTTATCTTTGATTTATTGTTTTTTATATATTTCCCCAAAGAATTATTTGTTTTATATGCTACATTTATATCTACTTTATGTAAAATTTTTCCCTATTTTTTCGCTTGTTGATCCTATGTAAGTTAATACTTTATAATTACTTAATTTCTCTTTTTTTATTGGGTAAACCATTTCTATTGCCTTTTTATATTTCTTTTTTCTCAAAATTTGATCTACTATATTTGGGTTGTATCTATTGTTTGTCGCTATTTGTTTTATTCTGTTTAGTTCTTTAAGAAAATTGTCTTTATTTAATGGAACTGATATCAATCTATGTATCATAGAGTGGAACGCCGCTAATTTTTGACTAAAAGGGTGACAAGAGCTATTGCCAATGATAACATCTGTATGTGTTGGTTTGTGAAAAATTGAAAAAATATGTTGTGTTCTCTTGAAATTGTAAGGTCTAAGAAGTTTAAACTGTTATTTAATTCCTTTTCTAACGTGAACTTAATATTTTTATGTAGATTATTTATATATTCTAAAAATTGTTTTAATTGTCTATCTGTTCCACTGAAACAACCCAATACATCATCTACGTATCTATGCCAATACACAAAGTGTTTGAAATTTGGATGTTCTTTAATTTGATCTTCTAAATGATCCATAAAAATCTCTGCTAATAGCGGGCTTAATGGGTTACCCATTATTAAACCGTCATTACAAGAATATATACTATTGTTAAATTCAAAATAGTTTTGTTCTAAACAAATTTTAAGGGAATTCATAATATCTAATTTTTTAACAATATTAACGTTTTTGATGGTTAAAAGGTTTTCAACTAAATTAATTGTATCCTTTAGAGGAATACTTGGAAATAAGTTAGTAACGTCAAATGAGACTAATTTAGCATTATCCGGGAGTTTTATCTTTTCTATTTTTTTGACTAACTCTATTGAATTCTTAATTGTAAATCTAGCTGAAAATTCTGTATTTTCTTTAATATGTTCCAAGAGTATTTTAGAAAATTTGTATGAAGGTGCTGAGACAAACGAAACAACAGGTCTAATGGGATTCTCTTTTTTATGAAGTTTAATTAACGAATATAATTTTGGAGTTTGGGGATTCATGTTAATTATTTTACTCTCATCCTTTTCAGTTAAATAAGCTTTTACAAGTATGGATACAATTCTTAATCGATGTTTGAAATTTCACAGTGGGGTCTGATTTTAACAATTTATATTTTAACGGGTCTAAAAATTCAACCGTTTTTTTATTATAGTCACTTTTATCTATTGCTATAACAGTATTTCCTTTATCCGCTTTTGTAAAAATTATATCATTACACTTTGATTTGTTAACAATTGAATTTAATACGAGAATCTCTTTATTTTGGTTTGAATGTTTTGAAGAATCAGCTTTTAAAATATTTGATACTAAATACTTTTTATGTATATTATGGGGTACATTTTTCATAGCGATTTCTGTAGCTACTGCTATATTGTCTAATATTTGAGGTCTTGGGTTGGAATGTAAATTATATTTGAAACCTTTTCCTAAAAGACATTCTTCTTGCTTGGAGAACTCTACTTGGCTGAGGTTTTTAAATTTTTCTGAGAAATGATGATTAGAAAACTTATTTATAGTTAATAGTCATATGTTGCTGATGTGGTTGCAAATTTATCTCGACATGCATATTGTTTTTCGGATATATTTTGGTTAACGTGGATGAGAGTGATATTGATCTATAATTTACTGTGTTTGTTCTGCCTCCTATTTTATATAAGGCAGAATTCATAATCAAGTTTGGTGACGTTCATGTATACATTATTCGTGTTTTTTTAATTAAAGGGTGTACGTTTTCTTTTTTCTAGTCTTGCAGTTTAAAATATAAGGATTAAAACTAAGAAATGGAAAGAGCAAAAAAATTCAAGTCGATATTTAATTTCTGCGTAAAAAGTACATCAAGAAAGTGTAAATAAAGATTATGTGTCTACTAAATCAAAAAAGTTATTACAAGGAAAAAAATATGACATTTTTCTTTTTCTTGCTATAAGTTCTGACATATGTGGAAATTTTGAAATTGGAAAATATCGTATAATTTCATTAGTCTTTAGGACAGGCAGACAGACAAATACATAAATATTTTTCAAAAAACACTTTTTCAGAGTCAGAGTACTCCAAAACGTAGACACCTATACACAGACAGACAGACAAATACACAAATATTTTTCAAAAAACACTTTTTCAGAGTCAGAGTACTCCAAAACGTAGACACTTATACCCAGATAGACAACAGATAAATACACAAATACTTTTCAAAAAAACACTTTTTTCAGAGTCGGAGTACTCCAAAACGTAGACACCTGCAAAAATTTCTTACTCGAAAGTATTCAACATCAGTGTCTTTTACTTTCTTATACGTAGTATAAGGAAGTATTGTGATGATGAAAATTTTCGACCTCGAGATTTTTGCAGATGTCCACGTTTTGAAGTCCCCTGATACCGAAAAAGTGGTTTTTAAAAAATGTCTGTGTGTATCTGTCTGTCTGTCTGTCTGTCTGTGTGTCTGTGTGTGACCACGATAGCGGTCAAACCGCTGTAGATATCAATTCCAAATTTTGTATTTAGGTGTACAATCTCCCTCTTGAGATCTGATTAGTTTTTCAGTAAAATCGGTAGACCGGAAGTAGCAGTTTACTTCAGTGAAAAAATCGAATTTTGCCAATATTTCGTCAATTACTAAGTTTAAACAAATTTATAAAGAATTAAAATGTACTCAAAATTAAATTTGAGACAAATTATCTTAAAAAAGTTTTTCGAAATTCCAACCGGAAGTAGTTCTTTTACTCTTATCGAAAATCAGTTTTTTGCGAATATCTCGCAAGTCATGCTTTCTAGGCAGGTACATTACCAGTATAAAAGTATTTAGATTATAATTATAAATATTTTTTGTATAAAAAAAATTTCAAAATTCGGACCGGAAGTACCACTTTTACTCTTACCGAATATCGATTTTTTGCAGATATGTCGTAAATTATGCATTCTATATATATTTATTAAGAGTACAAAAGTATTTACAGTTGAATTTGCAATATTTTTTGTGTACATGAAATTTTAAAATTCGGACCGGAAGTGGCACTTTTACTCTTAGCGAGTAGCACTTTTTTTCGAATATCTTGCAAAGTATGCATTCAATAGCGATTTATTAAGAGAATGAAAGTACTTAGAATAGGATTTTGAATAAGTTTTGTATAAAAAAATTCTTAAAATTGTATAGTTTGAAACGCTCATACGTATAAGAAAGTCGTGTGGTGGCCACACCTCATTTTTTAGTATAACAATCAGGAACAACAAAAACTGAGAGGTACTAAAAATACTAATATTCGAATTGTTTTGTAAATTAGTGTAGTCACATGTTACCAAAGCATATATGATATAAATAAAACACAAGAGAATTTCACAAATTTTATGACTCTCTAAGATTTTCTACTAGCACTTTTTTTACTGTTAAAATTATATTAGAAGCACATTCTGGTAACTACTACCACATACACAATTCTTTGAAATAGAAGAAAGTAAAAACTATTACAAGCATTATATGTATTATACCTACCGCATATAAAGAATCTACATTTTATATATAACCAAAAGACTAAGAATAGTCCTTCCAAATACAAGTAATAGTAAAAAAAGTTTCATTATCATTTTACGTACAGTCAATGAAATCGTTTAATGCTAATAATGGATTTTTTGTTGTATGTTTCAAAACACTGGCTCCATTGAGATTTCCTCGTCGGAAACCTCGAGGGGACAGCATCTACTGTTCCCGAATCCAACAATACGTAAACACCATGTGCAGTCTACGTGTTTGAAACGATGATTATGCTTTGCCCAATATTGAGCATCATAATAATTTTTCGTAACATTCTTAAATTTGTGGATACAATAACCGCAGGATATTGCAGCTCTACCCTCTTGTGCTATACTAATAAATACGTATTGTTGACAGTACAAGTCGTTTGCGAAGTGAGTAGAGACATTATACAATTTTTCATGAAGCCATCGCGGAAATTTTTCTTTGAGATTACCATCAAATTTGAAAGACGCGGAATATCTACCATACGCGTGACCGTTTTTAACAATTAATAAATTTTGTTTAATTTCTTTAAAATTATTTGTATTTAATAAACGGTCCCCATCAGTTTCTAAAAAACCGTCGGGGTCTAAATGAAAGATTTCAGGTTCGTAATTGTTAAATTTATTATGATATATTTGTGAATTAATTTGGTTTTCGGTTTCACCAACACTACTACCATCACTGGCACTCTTTAACAACGACATGATTGTTTAGAATGTTTCAACGGAACTTTTAAATTGGTAAAAATTACAAAACCAACTGGTTTTATACCCACGACGGCAGCGGCGGCGGGGCAGCGGTAGCGGGGGAGGGGGCAGCGGGGCGACAATCGAATCGAATCAAATCGACGGCGTCATGATTTATGATTCATGATTGTCCCCCCTCGCCCCGCTGCCCCCTCCCCCGCTTCCGCTGCCCCGCCGCCGCTGCCCCACCGCCGCTGCCGTCGTGGGTATAAAACCAGTTGGTTTTGTAATTTTTACCAATTTAAAAGTTCCGTACCAACATTCTAAACAATCACGTCGTTCTTAAAGAGTGCCAGTGATAGTAGTGTTGGTGAAATCGAATTGATTTTCTACTATCACTTTTTTACTGTTAAAATTATATTAGAAGCACGACATTCTGGTAACTACTACCACATACACAATTCTTTGAAATAGAAGAAAGTAAAAACTATTACAAGCATTATCATTAAAATTAAAATATGTTTGCTGCATATTTCAAAAAGAAATTTAAATGCATTATATGTACATACCTACCGCATATAATGAATCTACATTTTATATATAACCAAAAAACTAAGAATAGTCCTTACAAATACAAATAATAGTAAAAAAAGTTTCATTATCTTTCTAATGAAGTCATCGTCGTTCATACCTTTTTTAAACGGATTTGGTGATCACCTTGACTCTGGATCCGTTAACGTTTTATTAATAAATAACGGCCAATAAGAAACCATTATCCAGTACGGAAGAGGACTCGTTTTGCGATGTAATCGTACACCTATTGTTGCCGTGAATTATCAAAGCTAATAGATTTAGCCATCGCCAGATATTGAAATCTCTTTGAAGGTTACTACTATACGCACGTGTATTCCGTATGTATGAGATGCCTGATGTATTATGTATTTATACACATGATATCACTTAGCAGATGCAGGTATTTAATTGATGTTACAAGAAAACGTAATTAATTAGTCACCTTCAACTATGCACGTTACGAAACCCTTGAAAATATTATACAGTTAAACGCAAATTAAGCATATGTCTATCAGTTCAGCATATTTTTTAATATCTTTAATAATAGTGTTCAATAAATTTGTTACTCAATATAATATGCTAATAGTATATTAGAGAACAATTGCTAAAAACCAGATCTGGGCTATAAAGATTACAAGTATAATTGATTGCGGCCTGGATTACGATTGTAGTAATCGTAATTTCGACAAAGTTCAAATTACAATTACAATAATCGTAATCGAAATGTCTTCGATGAACGATTACTATAATCTAAAGATAGATATTTTTTAAATAATAATAAAAATAACACACTGATTTTAAAGTTTCAAAATTTTAATTATAGTAAATGACTACAACGTTGTTTCGTCGCACAGCGACTTCATCAGGTGGATGAATAGTAATAATAATAATAATAATAATAATACATTTATTTGCCCAACAGAATATTTCCAATTACAGGACAAAATATAAATAAACACATACGTTAATGCAGAAAACAAGAAATGAACATGTAAAACAAAAGGACACAAAAAGAAAAATGTAACAGACGTCACTATTGGTTCCAGTATCCAGCGTAAATGTCTGAAAAGAAAAGTTCGGCATTCCGTGCCATGTGGTGCAAGGGTCAATCCTACTGTTAATCAGCTTGTATAAAAATCTGGCACTATGCATGGAGCGTCGCACGGCCAAGGATTGCAACTGATGCACCTCCAACAGATGTGTGTAAGAAATGTTCCATTCCGGGTAGGCTCCAGTCAGTTTAAAAGACAAAAATCTTAGTAATCTTCGCTGAATACTATCAATAGGAAGTTGTTTTGAAGTGTAGAGGGGGTACCATATGACCGAGGCAAACTCCAACCTACTGACTACCAACGCAAAGTAGAGGGACTTGAGGAAGCAGGGATCCGTGAAGTACCTCGAGATTCTCATCAGAAATCCCAACATCCTTGACGCTGCGGCACACATAGATGTTATATGTGGCGTGAACGTCAAGGACGTGTCAAATACAACGCCCAGGTCCCTGATCGACTGAACCCCACTGATCAATTGCCCACAAATGGTGTAATTGTAGTCCAGAGAAACGGATTTGCGAGTAAATAACATCGAATTACATTTTTCGATATTTTTAGGACCAGACCATTCGAGTGCGACCACGCAGTGACGACATCAAGGTTATGCTGCAATTTGATGGAATTATCTTCACAATGGACTGTTGTAAAAATTTTTAAGTCATCAGCATAAGCTAATGCCTGACAAGTCAGAAGAGGAAATATATCGTTGACGAAAATGTTAAACAGCACTGGTCCAAGATTGGAACCCTGGGGAACGCCACTGGTTGCACGGAAAGTAAAGGATCTGTAACCATTATAGAATATGTAGTTTGAACGATTTGTAATATATGATTTAAACAGGTTAATAAGGCGTGGAGCAAATCCATAATAATACAATATCTCTAGAAGAATCGATCAACCGTGTCGAACGCACGAGAAAAATCTAGATAAATAACGTCAAGCTGCTCTCTGTCATCCATCGCCTCACTTACATATTGAGTGAAAGTGGCAAGGTTGGTTACCACCGATCTACCTGGCATGAAGCCATGTTGAAGGGAAGATATGAGGGAGGAAGTATTGAAGGATATGGATCTGTACAGGACCTGCTCAAGAATTTTTGAAAAGTTGGACAAGATGGCTATCGGTCGATAATTAGAGGTATGAGATTTGTCGTTCTTCTTATACACGGGAACAATCCTGGTACGTTTCCACCGATCCGGGAAAACTGATCTTTTCAAGGCAAGATTAATTATAGAGCACGGCGGTTTCACCAGGTAATGTCGCAAGTTTTTAACCAAGAAACTTGGGACAAGATCATCACCACCAGTAAAGCTCGAATCAAATTTGGCCATAATCTCAGTTAGGGACTCCCCGGAAATATAAGGGACCGCAAAAGTAGGAAACTGAGAAAAAAATTGAGGAGGAACCGCAGAGGTGGGAGTAGTATATGAAGTGGCAAAAGTAGCAGCAAAGGCATCGACAATAGCCTTAGGATTGTCCAACCAAGTGTCATTGTGGAATTCGTGTTGAACGCTGCTTGTTATGGACAAAGGACCAGATCTTGTTTGGATGCTTCTTAAGAACGGCTTCAGAGTGGGTTACATAGTTAATAATGACGAATTTACATTAATGCGAGAAATTATATACTGACAAAAATTACAAATTTAAGGACAAAAGTGGGGAGTGACATAGGATGGTTTGATCATTTAACGCTAACCCTAATTTTGTAATTCTAGACATTTCTAATGATTCTAGGAGATCAAGTTTTTACTTTCTTATACGTAGTATAAGGAAGTATTGTGATGACGAAAATTTTCGACCTCGAGATTTTTGCAGATGTCCACGTTTTGAGGTCCCCTGATACCAAAAAAGTGGTTTTTAAAAAATGTCTGTGTGTCTGTGTGTGTGTCTGTCTGTCTCTCTCTGTGTGTGTGTGTGTGTGACCACGATAGCGGTCAAACCGCTGTAGATATCAATTCCAAATTTTGTATTTACGTGTATAATCTGCCTCTTGAGAACTGATTAGATTTTGAGCAAAATCGGCAGACCGGAAGTAGTAGTTTACTTCAGTAAAAAAATCGAAATTTGCAAATATTTTGTCAATTACTAAGTTTAAACAAATTTATAAAGAATTCATATGTACTTAGAATTAAGTTTGAAACAAATTGTCTTAAAAAGGTTTTTTAAAATTCCAACCGGAAGTAGATCTTTTACTCTTATCGAAAATCAGTTTTTTGCGAATATCTCGCAAGTCATGCTTTTAAGACAAGTACCTACGTTACGAGTATAAAAGTATTTAAAACATAATTTTCAATATCTTTTATATAAAAAAAATTTCAAAATTCAGACCGGAAGTACCACTTTTACTCTTATCGAATAGCGATTTTTTGCAAATATGTCGTAAGTTATGCATTCTATGTATATTTATGAAGAGTACAAAAGTATTTAGAGTTGGATTTGGAATATTTTTTGTATAAATGAAATTTCAAAATTCGGACCGGAAGTAACACTTTCATACGTATAAGAAAGTCGTGTGGTGGCCACACCTCATTTTTACTTTCTTATACGTAGTATAAGGAAGTATTGTGATGATGAAAATTTTCGACCTCGAGATTTTTGCAGATGTCCACGTTTTGAAGTCCCCTGATACCGAAAAAGTGGTTTTTAAAAAATGTCTGTGTGTCTGTGTGTCTGTGTGTCTGTGTGTCTGTCTGTGTGTGTGTGTGTGACCACGATAGCGGCCAAACCGCTGTAGATATCAATTCCAAATTTTGTATTTACGAGTATAATCTCCCTCTTGAGATCTGATTAGTTTTTCAGTAAAATCGGTAGACCGGAAGTAGCAGTTTACTTCAGCGAAAAAATCGAATTTTGCGAATATATCGTCAACTACTAAGTTTAAACAAATTTATAAAGAATTCATATATACTTAAAATTAAAATTGAGAATAATTTTATTTAAAAAGTTTTTCGAAATTCTTACCGGAAGTAGGTCTTTTACTCTTATCGAAAATCAGTTTTTTGCGAATATTTCGCAAGTCATGCTTTTTAGACAAGTACGTTACGGGTATAAAAGTATTTAGAACATAATTTTCAATATCTTTTGTATAAAAGAAATTTCAAAATTCAGACCGGAAGTACCACTTTTACTCTTATCGAATAGCGATTTTTTGCAAATATGGCGTAAGTTATGCATTCTATATATATTTATCAAGAGTACAAAAGTATTTAGAACTGGATTTGCAATATTTTTTGTATATATGAAATTTCAAAATTCGGACCGGAAGTAGCACTTTTACTCTTAGCGAGGAGCACTTTTTTGATAATATCTTGCAAAGTATGCATTCTATAGCGATTTATTAAGCGAATGAAAGTACCTAGAATAGGATTTTGAATAAGTTTTGTATAAAAAAATTCTTAAAATTGTATAGTTTGAAACGCTCATACGTATAAGAAAGTCGTGTGGTGGCCACACCTCATTTTTTACTTTTATATTGGATATGAAGTATTTTAAAATTATTATTAAAAGTATGTTTATATTCTAAACAATGGTTCGAAAATGTAGAATCAGCTTTTTTTACCCCGGTAACTTCTATTATGTTCGAACACTCTCTGGGCAAACGATCTTCCAGTTTGGCCAATATACGATATATTACAATCACAAGTTAACTTATATACCCCCGAGTTTGACTTTTGTCTGTTTTGTCCTTATTGTTTTTTAAAAAACATTCTAAAGAGTAAAGTATTACTTTTGTAAGCTATTTTACCATTAGTGGCTTTTTTAATTAATTTGCTAATTTTGTCTGCAGGTTTACCGATATACGTAAGAGTAGAATAATGTACTGAATTTTTACTAGAAATTTTAGGGTAAATTAAAGAACGGGTATGTGCTATTTGTTTGTTTCGAAGGATATTATTGATCATATCTTTAGTATAGCCATTATTTGTAGCAATAGTGTATATTCTATCTAATTCTGTATTAAAGTTAGTTTTATTAAGTGGCTTATTCCGTAGTATATGTATCATTGATTCATAAGTAGCTAATTTATGTTTTAAAGGGTGAAAGAAAGAAGAATGTATAGTTGTATCAGTATGCGTAGGCTTGTGATAAATTGCAAATTCATGTTTTTTATGTATATTCTGTGAAATAGCAAGGTCTAGGAAGTTAATAGACTCGTTAGTCTCTGTTTCTAGTGCGAATTTTATATATTTTTTTTTGTCAGGGGAAATGCATTATGCACACCAAGTGCTTAGCTCGATCGCAGATTGGCATGTGGGACTCTCACCCACTAAAACCCCTCAATGCCCTCAAACAGTATCTGGAACTATTGTTGATATATCATCAGATACTGCCGGCAGCCCTATAACCCGAAACTTTCTTTCACAACTCTTTAATTAGCACGATTTTGTCTTTGTATTTCATCAGTTTCCTTCCTTGACATTAACTCCCTTATCATATTATGCAACATTGTCCATTTTTGCGACGACTCGAGCATAGTTGGTACTAGTGTATCTGGTGTTACCATATACCCCAATGTTCTTTGAGAGCTCTCCCTGATATTGTGCCACTTAGGGCATGCAAAAAGAGTGTGGTCCACTGTATCGATGTCTCCACAGTACATACATATATCAGAATCATCTTTTTTTATACGTTTTGCGAAAGCGCGAAAAGAGCCATGGCCTGTTAGTGCCTGTGTTAGAAAATAATCAACCTGACGGTGCCTACATGCAAGCCAGCCTTCTATATGCCGTATCAGGCATTTTGTCCATTGCGCTTTCACAGACTCCATATCCCACCTTCTCTGCCATTCCGTTATGGTATTATTCTTGGCATCTAACACAATTTGTCTTCTGTCCTCATGCCTATTCTCATAAATATATGCCCTTTCCTTGACCATCAAATCGATTGGCACAATTCCAGTGATCACTTGCAGCGCCACCAGAGATACTGTCCTGTAGGACGAGGCCACTCGGAGGAGCATATTACGCTGACACCTCTCAAGGATACGTCTGTACTTTTGGATGCATACTGTCTTTTTCCATACTGGAGCGCCATAAAGCACCACGTTATGGAGCGCCCCACATAGAACCGCTCTCTTACCACTGCTTGGTCCTTTAATATTGGGTAAAATCCTGTTTAATCCAGCAATCATTGCATCAGCTTTACTGACAGCATTTTTCACATGAGGTCCAAAAGATCCCCTTTCATCAAGTGTGATACCAAGATATTTAATTGTTTTTGAAGGTACCAGCACTACACCTTCTAAGATAAAGGTAATGTTATTTCTCTTCCTTTTCCCCTTCATTATTAATACCTCCGTCTTATTTGGCGCAAGTGTTAATCTTTGGTCTTTCATCCATGCACTTATCAACTCAAGGCATGAATTTGTATTCTCCATCAGGGTAAATTCATCCGCAGCTCCCACGATCAATGCAAGGTCATCAGCAAATCCAACACATGTAGCATCCACTGTAAGATCTAGACCTAGGACCCCATCATACAAAACATTCCACAATGTCGGACCCAGGACCGACCCCTGCGGTACTCCCGCACTCACCTCCATCACAGCATCTTTTCCTATATAGATCTTTCTATTGGTGAGGTAATTCGCTATTAAATTAATTAGGTAGCTCGAAATATTTCTGTTTTTGAGCTCTCTAATTATAAGCTCATGACAGGCAGTGTTAAATGCATTCTTAACATCTATGGTTACCAAGACACACCACTTACTATTGTAATCATTAACAGTTCGTAGAACGGTCTCGATCGCGTCAAGGGTTGATTTTTTTTTACAGAACCCAAATTGTAGGCTGTGAAGTCCTCCTTTTTCCTCTAGTTCAATTTGTAGTCTATTCTTTATTAATGTTTCAAACAATTTACTCAATGTATTGAGTAAACACAGGGGTCTATAGGAGTTTGACGCTTCCGGGGATTTTCCACTCTTCAGGAGCAGGACCAGTTTAGCAACTTTCCATTCATCAGGAAATTTCTGCACCTGCAGCAAATCATTCATGGCTTTGGCTAAAAAATCTGGCAAGAAGTCGGCTATTATCTTAATGGCCTCCGACGGGATCTTATCTAGTCCTTGGGCCTTACCGCTTTTGAGACACGTTGCCGCATCTAAGATCTCCGTTTCACTAAAAGGCTCAATGTTTATGGGCTTCCCCACAGTCCTGCAGATGCCAACCCCGGGCGGGAAAAGATCAGCCACAAGTTGTCTTTTCCTATCAATATTGAGCTCATAAGGGGCCAAGTTGCCAATTTTTTTAAAAACAATTTTGTAAGCGAATTTTATATTAGGATGTAAATTATTAATATAATCAAAAAACATATTTAATTGTCTATCGGTACCTTTAAAACATACCAATATATCATCTACATACCTATACCAGTAAATGCAATTTTTGAATAGGGGATGAGAGCTGATAGTTTCTTCGAAATGATTCATAAAAATGTCCGCTAGTAATGGGCTTAAAGGATTACCCATAGCAAGACCTGTGTGATGTTGATGTAGTTTTAATTCGATAATATCTAATACCTCTTTTGTGGGGATATTGGTAAATAGGTTCGTAACATCAGATGACAAAAATTTAGCTTACTGGGAATTTTTAAATCGGAAATTTTATTTATGAGGTCTAATGAATGTTTAATAGAAAATTTAGAATCAAATCTTGTATGATCTTTTATAATGTTAATTAATTGATTACACAAATTTCTACAAGGGGCTTTGACATATGAAACTATAGCTCGGTTAAGACCTGATGGCACTTGCGTGGATGACAATTTTAAGACAAAAAAGGAGCACGCAACATGAAACGTGAGAGATAGACATAGATTTCGCTACATATGAAGGGGTAAAGACCGACTTGAAAACATTGGTCGGTATTTAATTTAGTTGCACTTTGTCTATCGTAGTGTATTGCTTTCGATGCCGATGTTTTTAACGTACATGATACATATTTTAGCCACACCTCGCGCATCCTGAGTGCCATCAGATATTAACCGAGCTATACAGGTCTAATAGGTATATATAAATCATTTTTATGTAGTTTAATCAGACCATACAATTTAGGGGGTTGAGGGTTCATAGTTACGAGTCTAGGTTTCTGTGATACGGAGAATAAAGTATTAGAATTGTTAATAGTAGATTTTCATTGTTTTTGAAAGTTCGATGTGGTATTAGTTTTGATTTTAGTGAATGAACTAGTATTGAGAAAATCCTCAACTTTTTTAAGATAATCCAACTTGGCTTTAGTAAAAACTATTTCATTATCTCTTGACTTTTGTTATAAAGATTTAATTATAGTTAAATCGTTGTTGAAGAATGGCAATGTAGTATTACTTTCAATAATATTTTTAGCTACATGTTTGTGAAGTACATTATTATCTGAATTATACAGAGCTAACTCGGTTTCTATTGCCAGACTTTCCAAATGTTTGTGTTTCATAATAGGTTTTATGTTATATTTAAAACCTTTTGACAGTAACTTTAAAGATAAAAGTAAAAAGCTTGATCTCCTAGAATCATTGGAAATTTCTAGAATTACAAAATTAGGGTTAGCGTTAAATGATCAAACCAACCTATGTCACTCCCCACTTTTGTCCTTAAATTTGTAATATTTGTCTATAGTATATAATTTCTCGAAATAATGTAAATTCGTCATTATTCATCTACCTGATGAAGTCGCTGTGCGACCAAACAACGTTGTAGTTGATTTACTATAATTAAAATTTTGAAACTTTAAAATCAGTGTGTTATTTTTATTATTATTTGTCATGAAGTTTCAACAAGTGTGTCCCTCTTCAATTAATTATTTTGTAAATAACAATTTTCTGAATAATCGTAATCGAAGTTCTTCAAAAAAATGTCGGAGATCTAAACGCTACTCAGTTAAACTGGTACGCGTTATCTATGAAGGCGATAATTATCCGAATAAAAATAAGAAAAAACAAGAAAAGAAGGAGCTCTTAAAATAAACCAGAAATTAAAAAAGAAGCATCCCAACCAGGGCAGTAATTCTTGCCAACGATTACAGTAATCCTTATATAAAAAGAAAACGGGATTACAATTAATGTAATCGTTCATCTCACGAACTTAATTACGATAACAGTAATCATAATTGAAATTAACATTAAAATTTGATAGTGGGTGTTACATACGAGGGATATCTTTCAAGTTTTGCATATAGAGCTGGAATAACACAATAGATAGGTTTTAAAGACTTTATTGTTTTATAAAACCGTAAAATTTTGGAAACTAACACAAATAATAAAATTTACATTAATTTTAATACTCTCTCATATAAAAAACAAATGAAGAATATGGCGATCATAAAATTCTTTTCATCGCAGCGCCATCTATATATTTTCATAATAAAACACAATTGTGAGAACAAGCTAGAGTCGATCACATTGTTTAGTAACTGCTTTTTACAAAATTCAAATGTGTTTAACCGTTTCCGAGATATTTGACCTGGGAGTCTTAAGTGGTACAGCCTGTATACAGAATCATTTTCTAATGTTATAAAAGTGAAAATTTTTAACATAATAAACTGTGATATCAAGTCAAAGACTATTTTTACTAATAGTATTGGGGCAAATTAATAAAAAGTCCAAGCACAATCGAACAATTTTTACAAGCTTAAGAACATAAAAACAAATTTTAATGTAAGCCATAAGACGAAAATGAGAAAGTAGTGTTAAGTAAAAAGTGGTTATTTAATTTCCGTGCTGACATTTCTAAGAAAT
The DNA here is from genome assembly GCA_963170755.1 of Amphimallon solstitiale. Taxonomy (NCBI): domain Eukaryota; kingdom Metazoa; phylum Arthropoda; class Insecta; order Coleoptera; family Scarabaeidae; genus Amphimallon; species Amphimallon solstitiale. Next base: position 124,119,020 of record OY720678.1, on the reverse strand, counting down.
AAATTTTCTTTTCCAATACCTGCATTATTGTTTTTATAACAATATCTTATTTATTATTCATTCTGTTTGTACCTTCCATATTCACACGAATTTTTAATGTATCTCTGAAATACTAATAAAGATGTGCTACTTTATTTCAACCCATCTGATCAATTGACTTTTGAAAACATTTCGAATTAGACTGAAATACAGGTGTACAGGCTTAAGTTGTCTAACACAAAAATACATTATTATTATTATTATTAATTGGCATAACATGGGGAATCGGCAAGAGTTTCACTACGCTGTCCTTATATTAGATGACGCTTATTTTAAGTTTACCACAAATTTCAAAAAATTTTCTACTCATATTGCGTGAACCTTGAAAATATACCAATGAAATGAGTTTTTATGATTGTTTATAATACCTATTTCAAAATACTTTACCTTGAATAAAATTATGTACACGAAATTAAATAATTTTATGGTGGACATATTTATGTTTCTTTCTGTCCATTAAAGAAAACTAACATGTTATTTTGCCGATGTTAATCGATATTTTCGGGGCAGAGTCATGATTTGATTATCTCACTGTCCTATATATTAAATGTCACTGCAAAGTAGTTCATCAGTTATACATGTATAGAAATACATAACGCTAAATGTTAATGTTCAAGCAGATAAATATGTAAATAACACAAAGGGCATCAAAATAAAATACATGTCTCATATTCTAAATAATAAAATAAATAAATTATTAGTATTACTACTACTATGTATACTGGGTCATTCAGAAAAAATCCGTTAATTTTCTTAATTATTATACTATATACGTATACGATAGTAAAAAAAATTCTCAAATTGGCCCCCTCTGATTTTTTTAAAGATCTCTGAAAACAGAAAAGCGCAAATGAAACTAATAACGGCAATTATAACAGGAGGGCACCAACTTGACAGACCTGCAATATTATAGTGTTTCCTGTTTGTTGTCTGACAAATAATGCAAATAGACTATTTTACATTGCATAGTTACGTTTTTTAATTTGTATATCTACCAATTGCTTGCCTGCAAGTTGCGGATGCATTTACTGTGTGTTAAAACGACGACAGCGAGAGTTTGTATGAGTACGAGAAAGCAATATACAAACTGTTTTACTTTCTTATACGTAGTATAAGGAAGTATTGTGATGACGAAAAATTTCGACCTCGAGATTTTTGCAGATGTCCACGTTTTGAAGTCCCCTGATACCGAAAAAGTGGTTTTTAAAAAATGTCTCTCTCTCTCTCTCTCTCTCTCTCTCTCTCTCTCTCTCTCTCTCTCTCTCTCTCTCTCTCTCTCTCTCTCTCTCTCTCTCTCTCTCTCTCTCTCTCTCTCTCTCTCTGTGTGTGTGTGTGTGTGTGTGTGTCTGTGACCACGATAGCGGTCAAACCGCTGTAGATATCAATTGCAAATTTTGTATTTACGTGTATAATCTCCCTCTTGAGATCTGATTAGTTTTTAAGTAAAATCGGTAGACCGGAAGTAGCAGTTTACTTCAGTGAAAAAATCGAATTTTGCCAATATTTCGTCACATACTAAGTTTAAACAAATTTATAAAGAATTCATATGTACTTAAAATTAAAACTGAGAACAATTTTATTTAAAAAGTTTTTCGAAATTCCTACCGGAAGTAGGTCTTTTACTCTTATCAAAAATCGTTTTTTTGCGAATATTTCGCAAGTCAAGCTTTTTAGACATGTACTTTACGGGTATAAAAGTATTTAAAACATACTTTTCAATATCTTTTGTATAAAAAAAATTTCAAAATTCGGACCGAATAGCGATTTTTTGCAAATATGTCGTAAATTATGCATTCTATATATATTTATCAAGAGTACAAAAGTATTTAGAACTATATTTGCAATATTTTTTCTATATATGAAATTTCAAAATTCGGACCGGAAGTAGCACTTTTACTCTTAGCGAGGAGCACTTTTTTTCGAATATCTTGCAAAGTATGCATTCTATAGAGATTTATTAAGAGAATGAAAGTACTTAGAATAGGATTTTGAATAAGTTTTGTATAAAAAAATTCTTAAAATTGTATAGTTTGAAACGTTCATACGTATAAGAAAGTCGTGTGGTGGCCACACCTCATTTTTTTAATCGAGTGTTGTGTTGGAAAAGAGGTGATTCGAGTACATTATGCTGAGGCTAGACTGACTCTCATTTAGTCAGTGCAACAAGGATAGCAGCTGTGCATTTCATTTGAATTTTGTTCACACTCGATCTCTAGTCGACTATCACATTTTTAAATCGCGTTTCGTTCATCTAATTTAGAACAATTACGCGCCAAAATTATTGTATTTTCGAATCATGTTACCCCGGAAATGTTAATAAATGTCCGTTGAAATTTTTATAATCAGCTCGGTTACTGCTCAGCTCAAGAGGGAGGCTTATTTGAGCATTTAATAAATAATTACGTACTTGTAGAAATTCATTTTTCTTTAATAATTCCATTCTTAACTTCCAATTAAATTCCTTGTTTTTGCGTTTATACTTACTGAAACATTTTGTTTAGTTTCATACAAATATATCGTTTACTTTCTGAGTTTTAGTTGTTTCCTTTTCTATTTTATAATACTACGGAATTATTTACTGTTTGTCTTAATAAGAGTTTTGCTATTGTTACGTTTTCGTTTTTTATATCAGCTATATTTCTTATCTTTGATATTTTAAGAAAAAAATTATTATTTTTAAGTTTTTAGAATTGACGATCAATTCTTTTATGTACTCATACAATTTGGGAAGCTGTGATGAAATCCGTTACTAATATTAATTAGTGCGATTATTTGATGCTTCATCAAGTCTCTACTCATAAATCATCTACGTACAGCAGTAAATGACTTTATTCTTGGTTAAAGAATTTGTTATTAACAGTAACAGTAGCAATTTTCACGGACTAACAACAGAGCCCCCCCCCTTATTCTCCCACTTATAGTCGACCAGCTTGTCTAGTATATTCATCCGCAGCAGTGTTGCCAACCGTACTATAATTATAGTATTTGTACTATAATTTCAACTCGATGTACTATAAAATTTCAAAGTGGATATAGTACGCACATTATACTATAATTTCATATTTCTTACAATATACATAAATAAAGCCACTCTTTGGACAAGAGCCATGAAAGTCATGAAATGCCAATACATTAGTAACGTGGATTTACGGAATTACTATTTTTAAGCGGAAGGGTGATTTTCGTAATTTTTTTTAAAAAAATTCGCTTTCTAATAATTTTAGAAATAAAAATCAATGTTAATTTTCAATATTTCAAAATGCTAAAAGATTTCTTTCCTATACTACAGTTGATATAGAACAACTAATGATAACGAATGGAGAAAGTTACCTTCAATTTCACAACAGGAAATAAGAAATAGATATTTTTTGGTAGCGCTTGTTATAATATAAAACGAAGTTTTTGAATTTCAAAATTTACCCAAATTTGTATTAAACTTCTTCCCTAATGCCCAGTGTGAAAGAATATTTAGTAAAGTTAACATGATTAAAACTGCAAAAAGAAATAACAAATGTACATACCTAAATTGCAATCAATTAATAATGCACGTGCATTTACAGAAAAATAAATTTGATGATTCTGACATGTGTGACTCAGATATTGAGATAGAACTTAATTTCAATTAATATTTCAATTTTATCGCTAACTTGGGTCGGCTTTTAAATTTACTTTTATTTTTTACACATAAAATTTGAAATGTATTGCATTTTGACTTGTTTAGTTCGTTACCTTCAGTTGTAATAAGTAAAATAAAAATTAAACATATTTTTGTTTTTTATTTCTTTTATGTACTATATTTTTTTGAATGTACTATAATTATTTAGCACATAATCGGTTCCATATAGTTCGGTATATAGTTATAACTTTAATTAAGTATAATTTGCAAATGCACTTTCAGCTATTGCCCAAATTACCAACAGGGTTAAAATTACAGGTATGTTATGCACTATTTACATCCTCCCGGCTTGCGTTGTGTAAATTGAAAAAATATTATATTAAGTCAGATAAAGTCACGTAAAGATGTTTCTATATAATATTACGAACTCTTGAGTAATATAAAATGTCTTAATTCTCAGCTTCATTTTTCACCTGATTGCTTCCTTGTTTCGTTTCTTATCTAATCTATGAGTAAAGAATTAGGTTACGTAAAGCCATATTAAATTGATTATTGAATTATATTTTACGATATACGAGTCTCGTAAATACTGTGTCGCGTTTTCAATCAGTTTGCTCTTAACACCAGAATTAATTGCAAGAAAAACATGCAATATATAATATCAAATGAATGTTCTTTTATTCCACGAAATCCGTTTGGTTTAGAAATTCGACCTCTGTAAGAGCAAATCGTGACTTTAGTTTACTTTACGACTTATCCACAAAGTACATACATAACAGTGCTTGAGTAATATAAAACTATGAACACTTTAGTCTAGAACTAATTTATGATATCAAAAAGCACATAATATACAAGCAACCAGTGTTATGGACGTTCAAGGTATGTATGTAGTACCTATACAGTATTGTGGTACAACACACGCCTTCTCCTAATGCTCTAATTATTAATACTATATTAAAGCGTGGGCGTATGGAACGTGTCTGAATTTTTTTATAAACTATCCAGACCGTATGTGCTAGTTTAAGATAAGAAAACGCCTTTTTAGAGTGCCCACATGAATAATTCAAATTTGTAATCTTCAACCGCTTGAATCGTCCAGAGACGTTTTACTATCGTTCTCTTTTTTACTGGCATACTTCGGATTGTCATCAATTAGAGATAATGGAAACAAGGGAACCTTCATGATGTAACATGCATACGCAGTACTGCCCACCACACACTACAGAGATGATACATATATGTATATGTAGGCATGTATGGATGACTTATTGAAGATGTAAGATTAGTTTGAACAACTCGTTAGAAATGATTAATAACTTTTTTGTGGTGTTAAATTAGATTAGGCTAATATACCTACCTGTGTTTAGATTCTCAAATATACTCATACGGCGCATTAGAACTAAGTGTAGTCTATAAATGATAAATTAGATTTTCTTATTTCGAAGTTATGTAATATAAAAACCAGCTCAAGACTATCTATATGTATACTGGTCTGTCATAAATTGATGAACACCCGAAAGATATATTTAACTATCACAATTGCTTCAATCTACAGTAGTTTCGTCAAGTAATGAAACTTAATGCATGTCTCATTGCTTTGGCACAAAATCTAGGGATTTAAGGCTGTTCATACGGCCGGTTTTGTGAAGACGCGCAGGGGTTGTGCTGCCAATTGATTGTGCCATTACTGCAGGATTTTTCGTGACGAAAATTTGTCTGTCATAAAAGGAAAGTTGGTTCTATGCTTCTATAGAATTAGATTCTCAATAACTTTCCCCACTTAAGAGAAATTCTAATGTAAAAATGTGCTAAAATGACTGAATTCTAACGTGTCTCTAAGAAAAAATATAAACTTATATCGAGAAAGTATTTCTATAGAAGCATAGATTTCTCTTTTGCAAATATCTTACAAAAATCAGAAATACAATAAATGTATAATCAATTGGCACCGTAAACCTTACATTCACCAATTCTGCTTATTTAACCCACTGGAAAGTGGCGCTCCATAGTGCATCTTAGCTTCAACTACCGAATGGGTGGAGACTCCAAACTGAACGTATTATAATTATTCTAGGCCCTATGTTTTAACTGAAGCGTTTTATTCTTATACCATGTTATACTAGTAGAACGCACGAAAAAATCCACTTGCGTCACAAACGAAAATAATTCACCTTCTATATTATTAAATTTATAATTTTATTATGTAGAATATATTATACTATGTATACCTATAATAATAATTACAGGATTATTTGAATGAAAAATATTAATTAAAAATAATAATGTTTGCGCTATTTCAACGAGTTTTACTAGAAATATTCACATCGGATTTTGGCTTACATGAAACGTGGTTTGAACTTCGCAAGTCATTTGATAGTATTACAGGTTACGGTTGTTGTTTATTTTGTTATTTATTATCACTAAAAGTTCCTTTTCCAACTAACGATGCCTACCCACAGAATATACTGTTTTATTTTTGACAAAAATGTAGTTAATTTACTCAAAGTAAACTTCAGAATTCGTAAATTTTATTCATCGATCATAATGAATTTTGATCACGAAGTGGATTGTTTCGTGCGTTTTAGTATACCTAAGGAGAAAATATTTCAAGCAGGGCGTTTTAATTATGGGTAAAAAATATGAATACATATTCTCGGAAATGTTGTATAGGTATATTATAAATCAGTCTAAAATTTTAGTATTTTGCATTGTTTTAAATATAAAAACTGTATTCTGATATAGGATACACGTCACATTTTCAAAATCAATTTTTTATCTGTTTTCACTAAGATTAACGTAAAATTTAAAATTAAAAAAGTATTGCAACAAGCACGAGCATTGTCGCGGCTATACCGTGAAGGGCAGCGACAACTACAAATAATAAGACGTCACGCATTTCAGAGAGAAGTAGATAATTCCAATATATTAGTCAACGCGCAATATACTAAAATGGAACTAATCGATACGTGCATATATGAAGGTTGCAGCCGACCTAGTGATTCATTTATTGTTTAGTTGCTGTGGCGGTCTGGCAAGAGGCAAACGAAATGTCACTGAATTGTTACTTAGTTAAGAAATTTTGAAGCAGTGTTCCACACGTTGCGTTGCGTGTGATTTTCAAGAATGGAAAACCGTGCAAGAGGCTGTAAAAATTTTCCGGACAGTTTTTGTTATGTTTGTGGATTATATGTTACAAAATCGCAAAAAAGCCTCTAAGTGAATTAATTCAAAGATGTTATGAACAATGTTTTGGCTTTAAAATTAAAAATCACGACAAAACACGGGTAGCACATATTGTATGCTGTATTTCGTGTTATGTCAAATTAACTCAGTGGAACAAAAACAAGAATTCTTCTGAAGTCCTGTCAGAAACGCTAATGATTTGGCGTGAACTAGCAGATCACGCCACGGACAGTTACTTCTATCTTGTAAAAATTGCAGGGTTTTTAAAAAGAAATAAACACAAAGTAATATATCCAGATTCCATCTGTAAACAATATTTCGTATGTTGGTTTAGTGGCAAGAAGAAAATCACACTATAGGTGGCGCTGTGGTCGAGCTATTAATAAATTTTATATTTATAAACAGAAATGATTTATATTACAATATGTTTGCGTGGTCAACAAAAATTGTTTTCGTATATGCTACCGTTCGATAGATGGCGCTTTTTTTTTTGTAGAATTGAATTTTGACATTATTATATTTATTACATTTACTTTTGAATTTCGACCATTCGGCCATTTTTCGGTCCCTATGCCTATCCTACAATCACAATAACGACCTCTTCTGACCAGACGTTCTTATAAGGGGACTTTAACCAAATCAAACTTATCGCGCCCCCTACCGGAAAGGGCAGGATAACATCTGCCGGGCCAGCTTGTTGTATTATAAATTTATAAATAACACTGTTGCGTCTTCCTTCGAGCAATTCATTGCGAAAAAGCAAAATCTGGATGAAATGCACCAAGGTACATTATTTTCCTTACACTTTACTGTGCGGAAGATATTCCATTATGAGTAATAGATGCAATTGGTTTAGTAAACAAATAAAATCTAGACACAAACTAAATTATTACAACTGATGTGTAAGTAAACATTGTGCCCCATCAGCTGTGCATACAATTAAAGAAAACTTATATTAGGTACATTTTCTAATTAATTTAGAAGTGTTTGAAATATTAATTTCAAAAAGCATATATGTTTAAGTGATTATGCTTTAAACACGCCTTGAACTTTGGACGACCTATGTATGTGTGTTTACCTTCATATGTTAAACAAATTTATACATTTATGCTCGCTAGCAGTGCCTATACACATACACTTATAATAACATACGATAATAAATATCTATGCTATGCTTATGTATTAATATGTATACATAATATGCCTACTTATGTGTTGGTAAATATAGAACAATACAGATTGTAAATACCTCTTGCATGCGTATTTATGAATTTGTTTTACCTAAGTGTTCTGCTCTGTTTTATTTCATTATACGCTACCTATCGTTATAACGAGATTTAACTATGTATATTGGCTGTGGTATCTACTTTTTAAATTATCATAAATAATGATGATACCTTAACGTATGATTTTAGTGTAACTCCTTACTTTATAACCTTTCTCTTATCTGGTCTATTATGGGATAGGGTAAAGAAATTAAACACAATATCTGTCTTAATAATAACAGTGATTATATTTCAAATATTAATAATAATTAACATTAAACTAATTCTGTCTAAATTATTCTTATATAAAATTGTTTTAAATGCGATATTGTTCATTTTGAATAAAGAGATTAAAATGATAGTAATTTAATGTATGTTCACCATGTATTTATTTTTCTTTAAAAGAATTATTTGTCAAAATTTAAACACAATGCAAGCACTATTTCACCAAAGCAAATATTTGCACGTACTACTCTGATAATCTAATGTGTTGCTACTCAGATATTTCGAAATTAGTTTCCACTAATTGCTAGGAGCAAACATTTTCACATAGTACACCAGCCGCTTAGTATTCACACATCAAAATATTCTGTATATTTGTGTCCGGATACTTCATTTATTGTCTTGTGATTATTTAAATCTTTAATGATGCTTAACAATCCATTTGAGGCAAACATTTGCACGTACTACCTCTATGGTTGATTCAACATATATATAGAAAAAAATTGAACTTGTTTTCAATGTCGTGTAGTACGCAAATCTTAAGAAGATTTGATAGATGATTAGATATTCGAAAAAATAGGGGCTGGCGAAAAAAATTTTTTTAGTCAATTTCACGGCGGATTATGATTTTTTTTTAAATTCTTTGGAACAATGTAGAACAACCTGAAACAATCGGCGGAATTTAGATTTTCGAAAAAAAGGGGAGCTCTTTTCACTTTTGGATTTCGTTTTTTCAATATCGTTTGATATATAGATTTTATTTATTAGAACAATGTTTAGAACGAACTAAGAACAATCTAGAAAATCTGTCAAATTGCAGAAACAGAGTCAGACTTCATACTTTTGGCTATCATTTTTCTCGAGTGATTTCGATTTTTTCTTTGGTAAATATGTTGGAACAATTTAGAACATCCCAGAACAATTCTCTGAATTTCGAATATATCGGTCAATTATGAATTTTTTTCCAAAATTCTTTGGAGCAATGTTTCAATTCTTTAAAAATTTTGCTCCAAAGAATTTTGGAAAAAAATTCTTTGGAGCAATGTTTAAAACAACTGGAACAACCTAGAATAATTCTTTAAAAATTTCTATTTTCGAAAAAAGCTTTTTTCAATTATCTCGACCAATTTTGACTTTTTTTTAAATACCTTGGAACAATTTAGAACAAACCGAAAACAACCAAGAAAAATCGTCAGATTTTCCATTTTCGATAGAAGAGATGCTAACTTCACGTACCCTAAATTTTACTAATATCTCGTTAACAACTAATTTTAGACAAATTTCTAAACAATGCAAAAGTTCTCAAACGTGAATGTGAGCAAAATATTATTAAAAAAAGGATTTTGAAATAACTACCTGAAGAAGGCCTTTTACTCGTACCGAAAAACAGTTTTTTGTGAATATTTCTAGACAAATATATTATAAGTATAAAAGTATTAGAACATAATTTTGAATAATTTTTGTATGAACAAAGAATTTAAAATTCGGACCCCAAGTAACATTTTTACTATTACCGAATGGCAATTTTTTGCAAATATCTTGCAAATTATATATTAAACATATATGTATAAATTTACTAATATAAAAGTATATAGAGGTGTATATGGAATAATCCTTTTATACAAAAATTCCTACCGAAAGTAACACACTTTCACAGATTTATTAAAAGAATGAAGGCATTTAAAATTTAATTTTGAACAACTTTTATATATTAACTTTGAAACGCACGCACGTATAAGAAAGTCACGGGTGTCCACATCTCATTCTTAATGCAGTGTAGACCAAAAAACTAAAAGTAAAACATTCGAGAGCCTAAAAGAATAACAATGATTTAATACAAAATCAAATATTTTCACAATTCACACCTATGTAGATGTAATGTCCACTACTCGATATTCCAACATTTTCTTCCTGGAAGATTGGCTGCTTTCATAGCAACATAATCTTCTTAATTAATTATATTTGTTGGTAGTCCTTTCTTGATACGTTAATTTTAGGAAAGCGTAACCAACCAAATACGTATTAAATGTTCTTTTATTTTGAAACGTGATCGAACTATGTAATTATAGAATGATTTAATGATTTCAAGTAGGAATAATTTAAAAATAATTGCGGTGCCTAACAAGCCATTAGGATAAACATTGAGCATTATAAAACACGGGTTGCTGTGCATACAAATGCCGTCAGATTAAAAACGGAATCGATATACGAATGTATGTGACACACGCATGTAATGTATATGTTTAGGAATCTTTTCATGAAGAGATAATGAGCTATGTGTATGCCGTAAAAATCATTTATTATATTCCAAGACCGTGCCGGATAAAAATCGAAAACTTATATGGGTCTTAATAGCAGAATGTGCTTCCTATAATAATCGTTATACGTCAACTTGTAATGTTGTAAAGTAATAAGTATGGGGCAGTGGCGGCTCTTTAATGAGAGCAAGTGAGCAATTGCACCCCCTGGATTTTTGAAACAAAACAAACCAAGCGGCGACTAACTGTGAAAGTATTTATTTATTACGTATTCATTGTTATTGAACAGGAACGTGGCGTGTACGGCACGCGAAACAACCTACATGCACCGATCGTAGTCATAGATATAATGACGACTAAGACCAACAGCGCACGGATGTAAAGACCCCTTCCACCGAGAGAAACATACCCATGTGCAAGCGCTACTGTTGCTGCGTTAAGCCATTAAACATTACATTGAAGGTGGGGAGAACTGTATTTTGTTCTAGTTCCATATCGTATAATACATAGCATGTGAGCAAGATTCCCGTCGGCTCAACGCTGTTGTAAGATGAATTTCGTGTCTGCGATGCATAATAACACGTTTTCGCGGTTAACGTATGATGAAAAAATCGCAATAAAAATCTAAAACGGCCGATGCCTCAATTATGTTTAGGAAATAAACAATCTGTTAAAGGTAAAGACGTTATAAGAAAATTCAAAATGAATATTTATCAGAAAAATGACTGGATTTGTGGGTGTGAAATTAAAAATACTTTGTTTTGTTTTCCGTGTCTTTTGTTTGGTGGTGAACCGTCTTGGTCAAAGAACGGAATAAAAGAGTTAATTCATCTTAGTGCTAAAATTACGAAACATGAAAATTCCGAAGGGCATTTGAAAAATATATTTAGTCTAAGAATGTTAGGAAAAAATAACATTCAGAATGTTTTAGATCATCATATAGAAAAGCAGTTCAACAACACAATGAACAGGTAAGAAAAAATAGGCATGTGTTAAATTTAATAATAAATTGCATTAGATATTGTGGCGCGTTTGAACTGGCACTTCGGGGTCATGATGAACGGCAAACGTCGAATACCAAGGGCATTTTTCGGGAATTGATAAATTTTACGGCAGAATTAGATAAATCGCTCAGAGATCACATCGAAGCAGCACCAGTTTTTAATTGAATTTATAAATGATTTCCCAAATTTTAATGAAAAAGTGATAGAACTGTTCTGCAAGTCAAAGACACGCAAAATGGACTTCGTTTATCGTCAGATGTAATCAAACTGTAGTGTTATATTTATTATTCCCTCAAAACAAACTGTACAATGAACAGTACCTGTCTGGAACAGTATGTCGGTGAAACTTATAAAGATTGGGTAAGCGTTCTTGTATTATACTTTTACTTTCTTATACGTAGTATAAGGAAGTATTGTGATGATGAAAATTTTCGACCTCGAGATTTTTGCAGATGTCCACGTTTTGAGGTCCCCTGATACCAAAAAAGTGGTTTTTAAAAAATGTCTCTCTCTCTCTCTCTCTCTCTCTCTCTCTCTCTCTCTCTCTCTCTCTCTCTCTCTCTCTCTCTCTCTCTCTCTCTCTCTCTCTCTCTGTGTGTGTGTGTGTGTGTGTGTGTGTGTATGTGTGTGTGACCACGATAGCGATCAAACCGCTACAGATATCAATTTCAAATTTTGTATTTACGAATGTATCTTCCTCTTGAGAACTGAATAGATTTTGAGCAAAATCGGCAGACCGGAAGTAGTAGTTTACTTCAGTGAAAAAATCGAATTTTGCAAATATTTCGTCAATTACTAAGTTTAAACAAATTTATAAGGAATTCAAATGTACTCAAAATTAAATTTGAGAAAAATTGTATTAATAAAGTTTTTCGAAATTCCGACCAGAAGTAGGTCTTTTACTCTTATCGAAAATCAGTTTTTTGCGAATATCACGCAAGTCATGCTTTCTAGGCAGGTAAATTATCAAAGGTAATATAACGAGATCTTGACAAATAGTCGACTATTTCATTGTGATCAATTTTTCGAGTGTGTGCTACGGTCAATTTGACGAGACCAAAATTGGCATTAATAATTTGACTAGAGCACGAGAGCTTTAGCTCGAGGGTTTTAGTCTTTAATTATTAATGCCAATTTTGGTTAAGTCAAATTAGGAGGCACACGAGAAAAATTGAAACAATGTAATAGTCGACTACTTATCAAGCTCGAGCTATATTTGTTAAGATTATTTCCTAAACCAAGTTTCATAGTAAAAAATGAGTTGTCAAATCGATGTGATTATCAATAATTTCATCCGAAACATCGCTAAATCTCTTTTTGTCGGACATTTTCATCTATTTGACACGTTTGCCACTTAAAAATACATACTTGATTTGTTACCTACATTTGAATAGTCGATTTGTAATAGTCGCTGATATCAAGAACCGGTACCGTTCATTGGTTAATTTCGACTTCAGTTTTGATTGTGATTTGACAAAATTTAAATTTGACGGGTGAAGGAAATAATCAGTATAAAAGTATTTAGAACGTATTTTTAAATATCTTTTGTTTAAAAAAAATTTCAAAATTCGGACCGGAAGTAACACTTTCATACGTATAAGAAAGTCGTGTGGTGGCCACACCTCATTTTTTAATTTTGAAATTATGCACTCCCTATGTGAACCACCCCGAGCCGCCACTGGTATGGGGAAAGATGGGAAACTGCAATCACCTAAATTTAAATAATTATTTTGGACTGCAGAAAAGGAATAATTGGTTGGAAAAAATTGAATTTATCAGCTCACAATAAATACTATAACACCTTTGAGAAATTGTTTTATTAACACAAAATTATATTCATAAAAAAAAATAAAACCAAAAACATAGTTGATTTCCATTCCGAACCATAATCCGGGTAATGGCAATCGGTAACGGTAATCACAAAAAAAATATTACGGTTTGCAAAAATCGCATATATATCTCTTCTTCACGTTTTCTAATCCTGTGCACGCAAAATATCCCAATCTTTTCTTAAATAATTTATTTTTATTAGTGCTCTTTGCAGCCATTTTCACTGGAGACCCAACGTTTGCTGCCTTTTGCTGTTGTTTCAAGTCTTTTTCATCTAACACCTTTTTTTTAGAAGCGTCGCTATTAAGACGGTTGAATGCTGTTTTCTGTATGATCTTTTTCTGTTTGATCTAGCTGAAGTATTGGGGGGACCACTTTTCTTTTGGGAAAGGCTTCGCAATCCCTTATTCCATATCGCCATTATTTTTTTAGACAGGTAAAAGAAAACCAATAAGGTTCACAAGACGCTTTATCGAACATTATAGTCTACAATACTTTAGGAATGACATAATGCATTAATTAATTATTTTAGTATCTGCTGTTGACCTTTTTCAGCTGAAAGCCTCCTTTAGCGGTGGACCCCTCACATTGCGGTGGTTGGCGTCCAATAGTTGGGCTAGTATTTATCACTACATTACAATAAATGTGTGTTACAGTTTCAATGAAAATAGCAATAGTCAGGAAGTCGGTCTTCAACTTGCAGTGGGTCCAACTGTCAATGAAGCATATTATTTTACCCTTCTGAACAAAGTGAAAGTTGCCATTACCCCAAAACGACCCGTAATGGCTCGGAAGAAAGTGTTTTTCCATGATGACATTGCACTCTCATATACCAGTCGCATTGTTCGAGAAAAACTGTATAAATTACGATTCCAAATTGTGCCCCAACCACCCCTGCAAAGTTTTACTTATTCCCAAAACTCATGTTGTTTCTCAACGGAAGGAAATTCAAGGCAGACCTGGAAATTACTGCATAATTACAACACTATTTTCACGACCTTGACGCAGATAATTACAAAATTGATATAATGGCAGATCAGCACCGCTGGTCCAAATATATTAATGTTAAAAGGGAATAAAAAAATCGTTGCCGTAATTCATGTGTTTCATTTTAAGTCTCACCTTCCGTTAAGTCATCCTCATATATGAACTAACTGGAATTAGTAACAATTTATGTTATTAATTTTATAAATAAATAAATATTAAATAACGAATAAATGCGATATACGCAACACATATAGTATTGCTTTAGTAATCCTTTAGACTACAGAGAGTACAGGACCAAATCATTACACTTCAAATATATTATACATTTGGCTGATTCAGGTATTTAATACTTCTATACAATAACAACAATTTAAAAGCAAGAAGAAACAACCATTAACTAAGTTTATCATTCAAACTTAACCATCAAGTAGTAGCATTTTTGCTAGTAGATAATCATTTAATCTGAATTGGGAAATATTTTATTTCCCATTTCAGATTTAAGATCTTCAGGACATTTATTGTAGGCTCTTATAACTTGTTTTCATAGAAACACATCTAGGAATTTCCAGAACAGATGCGTTGCGCTTGTCTATTGTACAAATAGTTAATATGCTCCCTCCATCTACATTTGTAATCGACTGTAAATCCCACAAATCTAAGTGTATCAACTTGAATTATACTCCTGCCATTATACATATTACTAGAATTAATTCATCTCTAAAGTGTTATTAACTTCAAGGTCATTAACATATAGCATGAAGAACAAAGGCCAAAGAACACTTCCATGCGGCATCCCTCTACGCAGAAACATTTTCTTCGAAGAAACATCGTTTACTTGTACATAATGACCACCGAGATAACTTTTAAACCATTCCAATATGTTCCCCAGTTTACCGTCAAAATACAATTTATTGGGCAATGCTTTGTGATAAAGATACTTTTTAGTTCCTATCATGTATTAACAGTTAACACTTAATAAAAGCACATTCAAATTAGTAGTTTTAAATTCAAATCACTTTCACGGTTCTAAGTACATACCATAAATAAGATTTAAGTAAACTTTAGACATGACACCTATTGAACATGGAAATGATTGTGTTCCATCCCTGCATTTGCATGCTTAGACTTACACATACATACATAGTACACATAACACTGAAACGTGAGAACGTGGAAACGACTCGAAGCTATTTCAAAATTCTCTTCTAAATGAAAAAACTTACCGAAAACGACACATGTGAAACAATGAACAAGAGCGATAATACCGTAAACAAACGCCTTCTCAAAATAAAGGCTTGTGTTATGTAAATACTTGTCCATATAAAACCAGAATTTCCTAATTCAACTTATGTATGTACGTAACATATGTGAACTCATATCCAGTTGTACGTTTTTTTTTATGTCAACAAGACTGTCGGCAGATTGATGCATTGATGAAAGTTATGTACCTTATGTATGTTATTTCCATATTACAGTTAAGTAGTTAGTGATTTGTGCAGTATGTGAATACCTGAGTTATCCAGTTCATAAATATCACGTCTACTAACTTTTTTGACCTTTGAAAGATATAAAATTGATTAAAATAAAACGCCTACCTGGTCCATACATATTAAACAAAAACAAAACAATTTAAATTGATATTTTTCAGTGAGTAAAAAGCGTCTGAAAGTTCAACTCGGTTAATAGCAAACATGCAATACTTTGATAACAGGGTCCCGATTTGCGTCGGGGTTGCATTCACGGAAAATATGACAAAAATAAAAAAAATATGGCACAACCAAACAACTAAAGGTGTTTTCGGAAAATGTATAGCATTTAACTGATCCGGTTAGACAGTAGCTGATATAGGTTTACAAATTTTACCAGGTTATTTAAAACATTTCCGACCGTAATTTGCGGCCATGCATAGTAACGTAACAGAACATAAGGGTCTCTATCAGTACCGAAAGTGTATACGCGAAAGCACCAATTCTTTACGCGTAAATAACATCTTCAATTTTCAATTCTACAGGGAGATCCATATTCCTATAAGATAACAAAGTTGTTTTCTAGGTCAACACTTTTTATGGTTGAATAATTGAAAAATTGTAAACACGTTTTTCTCCAAGACTTTACATTTGATATTCTTCAGACTTACCACCAAAATGACGAGCATGCTGCGAGCTGGGGCGAACCAGATTTATTATTTTAATAAATGTTTTAATAAAAGTCTAATTCCCTGTTTTAATAAAAATAATATGCAACCAACATAACTTTTCCATCAAAAAGTTTTCTTCAAGACGTGATTTATGAGCCCTCATAATTTCTCTTGCCCCCCTGAGGTCAGACTCCTTAATCCGTCAAGCAAGTACCGACACGCCAATTTGTCTGTCGATTTTACCCACAAATAGTTACCTACTTAGGCAACGTATTACCGCGCGATCATTTAAATTCTAAATTAGAGCAGGCTGTGAAATTTAAATTAAGTTGGTATACCTATAAGTACTAATTTACAATTTGAATTGTCAAAGTGACGTTTCAAAATGATAATTAATCAATAATTGACATTCTGGACAACCTAATAAAAAAAATCCCGCCTGCTATAATTTAGAATTTAAATGATCGCGTGGTATTAAATTTAAGTATATGATATTTAATGAACCCCAATGAATCTGAGGTTATTTGTTGCTTGTAATTTGTTTTTATTATTTTCAACTTCTATATTTAAAAAGCGTACAATTTAATAGATTATTATTAAGTACTTTATAAATATTTGTTATTATAAATTTATTTAATGTAAAAAAAATTGTATAGTTCCTATGTACATACGTAATTAATTTACTAGTTGTACACTAAAACAGAAATTATTTTATTATTTGATGGTAATTGTTCACTGATTAAAGGAAAATAGCATATTATTCCGAATATCATCACATTTTTTCCAAATTGTTCTTGGTATTACTCCCTAATTGGTCGGACCAAAATAACTTGCTCTCTGGGTTTTCTGCTAAGCTAAAGGATTATTCCTGATTAGACATAACAGTTGTTCATTAGAGGTACAATAGAAATATGCTTTATTTGTTTTTATTTCAACTTAGTTTGTATGCGTCCATAGTGATTATAAGTTGAGTTGAAGTAACGTTCTAAAAATGGGTATCCATGGCAAGAATAAGATTTCTGGAATTAATCGCCGGAAAAGCATAAAAAGAAGAATGAAAACATTGCGTAATAAGAGGTAAATATAATGATTATATTTTTTTCTATATGACTGACAAAATTTGTCTTACCTTTGTAACTAGTATAAAATGATGTACGGTAGGAAGCACCAAACAATCCACCTTCGTCATCAAAATCCATAATGTAATAGTTGTAGCACGTCAATGTTAGTATTGTGATCTACGAATAAAATTTACGATTTCTGAAGTTTACTTTAAGGTTATAGTTACATCAAAATTTACCAAATTTTCTGAATGTAAATTAAGTACTTTTTGCTAAAATAAAACAATATATTCTGTGAGCATAATGAAATAAAACTGCATCTTGAACTCACCATTTCATTTAATGAATAGTGGAAATAAAAAATGAGGTGTGGCCACCACACGACTTTCTTATACGTATGAGCGTTTCAAATTATAGAATTTTAAGAATTTTTTTTACAAAAATTATTCAAAATTCTATTCTAAGTACTTCTATTCTCTTAATAAATCTCTATAGAATGCATACTTTGCAAGATATTATCAAAAAAGTGCTACTCGCTAAGAGTAAAAGTGCTACTTCCGGTCCGAATTTTGAAATTTCATATATACAAAAAAAATAGCAAATTCAGTTTTAAATACTTTTATACTCTTGATAAATATATATAGAATGCATAACTTACGACATATTTGCAAAAAATCGCTATTCGATAAGAGTAAAAGTGGCACTTCCGGTCAGAATTTTGAAATTTTCTTTATACAAAAGATATTGAAAATTATGTTTTAAATACTTATATACCCGTAACGTACCTGTCTAAAGAGAATGATTTGCGAAATATTCGCAAAAAACCGATTTTCGATAAGAGTAAAAGACCTACTTCCGGTAGGAATTTCGAAAAACTTTTTAAATAAAATTGTTCTCAATTTTAATTTTAAGTACATATGAATTCTTTATAAATTTGTATAAACTTAGTATTTGACGAAATATTGGCAAAATTCGATTTTTATACTGAAGTAAACTGCTACTTCCGGTCTACCGATTTTACTAAAAAACTAATCAGATCTCAAGAGGGAGATTATACACGTAAATACAAAAGTTGGAATTGATATCTCCAGCGGTTTGAGCGCTATCGTGGTCACAGACAGACAGACAGACACACACACACACACACACACAGACATTTTTTAAAAACCACTTTTTTGGTATCAGGGGACTTCAAAACGTGGACATTTGCAAAAATCTCGAGGTCGAAAATTTTCATCATCACAATACTTCCTTATACTACGTATAAGAAAGTAAAAATCAAACTCTTCCTACTTTTATTCTCTGTAATTTTTTCTTAATACTAAAGACTTAAACAATGGTTGTATAAAGTGTATATTTTAGGAAGCAAGTTCTTTCAATAACTCTTCATTATTTAAAATATCTCTTCAAACTTTAATTTATATTAATGTCATATTTTACAATTAACTTGTTTTAAAGTATTAAGCTTAACACAAATTAACTCGTCACTTGTCCAAACTTAGAACATATACAAATACAACAAAAAGAAAGTTACATATCTTACAAGCAAGTAATTAGATGTAGATATTTATTTTTATATTTAGTGTTTTTTCTTATAATTCGTATAACATTGAGAACAAAATTTAAATCAGCAAACATTTTTAAAATCAGTATGTCTAGCCCTAAACTAAAATTCTCTAAGTTGTAATAAAATATACTCAAAATATCTACATATTTTTATACATTTACAAGACATATTATGAAATATGTTACACTCTGCCACATAAGCAAAGATGAGCACATAAAATAATAAAACTACTGGTAATATGAAACTTTTTCAATTTACAATATAAAAATAAAAACTAATTTGATATGTTATTTGTGCTATTTCCATTGCACAAAAATATATCACATTATACTACATCATTAATAATTACATGTCATGAATAAATACTAAACTAACTCTAATCGCCAATAATTAGATCATTAACGTCCAAAGTACACTCACATTGCTATATTGTATAATAACTACATTTTCTTCGTTACATCGTCTTGTAATATGTATTTCAAAATAACATTTAACATCCAAAATCACATCATTACTTATTTTTGGAATTTAAAAACTTACAGTCAGTAGACTTATCATATCCCTCAATTGAAAATATTTTAAGATAATTAAATCTAAAGCAAAACGTCTATAAAATTGTAACAAACACGATTGAACTAATTGGATAATTGCGTCACTTCCTTTAAGATCCCATTGGCTTCTTTTTATTACTACAAGAAGACTGCTTTTACTATAACAAATTTAGCGGGAGAAATTTATGAATGGGCACATCCTACTGTCGAACCCCTCTGTGTAAAATTACCGAACAGATGCAGTAGCAACAGCGCACGCGAAATGCGTCACTTGAACGTCGTACTAAAATAACGCTTACTATTGGTTCGTTTGTGGCCGTGCTTGCAAACGAACCAATAGTAATCGTTATTTTATGTATGAAGTTCAAGTGACGCATTTCTTGTGCGCTGTTGCTACTGCATCTGTTCGGTAATTCTACACAGAAATATAGTAAATATACATACAATAAGTATGATAGGTAATACACATTTGAAACGTATTTCCTATTACACACTGATAATTTTAATTAAAAAGAAATCATTTTTTATATAATTTAATATAAGAATATTAAATTTTAACGTTAATGACACCTGTTTTTGTGAATGAAAACATGTAAATGTATACAAAATGCATTTGGAATCATTTTTTTATCGTGGGCGTTAATCTAGTAAAATGAATACAGTAGAGTCTCGATATAGTGAACACACCATATAGTGAACTATCCACTGCAGTGAACAGTGACTGACAAGTTGATTTCCACTGATGAAGCACTGAAATCTTTGAATACGGTTTTTCAGTGGGCTGAAGAAAACCCAAATGAAATAGAATATTCTCGTGTAATTGCCCTTCAACATTTGAGAAGAAAAGTTGGTTCAAAAAATGTACAATAAGCCAACAAAGCAAACAAAAGTAACAGATTTCTTTCAATCCACTGACTAACTTAATTTTGCATATGTATTTTTTTTTCTACTGTATTACATAGTTATTAAGCACTATTACTGCTATTCATTTTTTTATTTTATTATAAGGTTTAAGCATTAAAATATGAAGTGTTAAGTTAATAAAGTAATAAACACCTTGTAAGTATTCCTATTGAGCGTTCTTAACTGCACTCCAAATAGTGAACAACATCGGTGGAGTGATAAAGCCATGCATTAATTAGTTCACTATATCGAGACTCTACTGTATAATAAAACTTCGATAGACTATATTTGAGATATTAATTTTAACCAGCTGGAAAAAAAATAGAAAAACAAGATTACAGTCGGATTTCATCATAGTCTTTTCAAGGCACATAAATTTTATCCAGATGTCATGACGACTCCTATAACTTCCCACATACAAACTGTAGAACGCACATGTGTGATAATGATTCATTTATTGAGTTTACTCATTTTTACAACTGAAGTGGCACAGATACATTTGATGGTCAATACTCTTGCATTTCAGAATCGACAATTCATGTAAGGAAATGTATGTTATACAGTCTGTTTGCAGTATGTCATTAATCCATATACTATAAGAAGAGGGATTCACTATCAATAGAAGCATTACATAATCTTGTATAGTCGGATCGTTTTCGCAACCGACATGGCAAAACTACGAACTAAAGACGCTGATTCAATACCACTACAAATTCCAGTCAACCGGAACAATTTTAGAACAATAAAATTCAAATAATTAATTAATATTTTAGGATAAATAGCTACGGCTAGTAAAATACTATTATGTGAAAGTCAGTTAGAAATTAAATATTATAGATAAAATTATTAAATATTACTTTTCTATTTCAATATTTTATTTGATACATGGCTATTCTGAGCATTGTTGTCAGATTTTTATTTTCACGGAGCGTATGACCGGTATGACACTTGACAAGCGTAGGGTTTGACAAGCAGGTGACTAGTGTTCAGTACAGCGTTTTTCGAACAATTACACATGAAACTTGGGCTACCATCACTCATATTGAACAAGAAATAAAGACGTCGTGGGATAGGGAAATAGACCTCAGTCCAAAAGTGGATGCACCATTGCATTAAATTGCCACAAGAATAACACCCAAATTACAGAAGCATATGTGTCCATATACGGAATGAATTTTTTATATCCAGATTACTCATAAACGGCTGCTCCAATCAACTCCTACCAGGTATACCTTTTCTAGGTAAAAAACATTGGAGAATAAGAATTTTTATTTAAAAGTTAAATACAGTGTGTCTCAAAAAAGTTATTACGTTTTAAATGGATACAATATGCCGCAGGTGGCGCCCTCTACATTTTGCAATGAAAATGAGAGCAGATTTAAATTTTTTACCCCACGAAACCCCCCCTACCCAAATATTGTGACAATATACCAATTATTACAGAAATTATTTATAAAAAACTAAAACCAAATTGAACTTTTGACACTCTGTATCTCCGAAAGCATCCACTTTTGGACTGAGGTAAGTTGGGTTAGATCGTCATATTTTGCCCTCAGAAATGTGTGGTAGCGTTTTTTCCGCACCTTTTAGAGACACCCCAGTATTTGTTCATAATGCTTCGGCAGAAGATTACGATAGTTAAAATAATTTGTACTTATATTGATCAGTTGAAGAAAGAACTCTGTCTACTAATCGAGGAAGTAGATGACTCTAACTAAAATAACAATTGTTTGAAGATCACATAAGTAATACTGTTTAGAAAATTTTCAAATTTAAGAAGGTATAACCATGTTGAATGTAATAGAGGAATGGTGGATGATTGATTTCAGAATAAAATAATGATCGAGTTTATTAATGTGATAACAAGACAAGCGTTTGCATAGGGGGATGCAGTTACAACATATTTATGTTATATTATTTTTATAGTTTTTCTAAAATAACCTTTGTATATTTTCTGTAGGACTTTAATTTTGTAATTATTTATTGTTATTAATGGAATTAAGATTATATAATTTCAAAAATATGTGATAGTATTGTAATAATATTAATATAGTACATTATAAATTGGGATAGTAAAAATACTTGCTCATTATTGTATTATAATTTAAAGTTGCTTGGTAAGTTAAATTCTGATCAGTAGCAAAGATTCAGCTTACGAATACTCGACATTTGAAATACTTTAAAATACGTTTGAATTGTTTAATTCTGCATTAAATTTAATCTTTAACAACAACAAATTTATACTAGTTTAAAGCTTAAGTAAATAATAATGATGTGTTTAGCTTAATCAAAAATGTTTGATTAGCATGCAAAAATTATGTTGTAATCAATGATATACCTACGGGAAATGTTTCAAATAAGTTGCTTTTAGTACAGCAGTGATAATGGTAAAAATCATAGTGTACAGTAAGAATCTGGCAATCAAATGTTTTTATAATTTGTGTAATACTTTTTTTTACCTTCTCGCTGTTGCATGTAAAAATACTTTAATTTTGATGCATTTAATGGAAAAGCAATATAGCACTATTAGTAAGGATACTGCTGTACAGCTGTCTTTGCTACTAAATATCTTTATTGTCTCTAGTAAAACTAACTCGAACATAATTATTAAATACATTCCTGAATGTTTAAATGAATTTCAAAAGTTCAATTTCCTGAAAATCTAACCTTTTTTATATTTATATCTAATTACTAACAGCAGACAAGTTCATACAAATATAAAATAATCATTATATTCTTCTTTTCAATAGTACTTAAGCAAAACTATTATCAAATTAACATTTACATATTAGAATTATTGTCGGTAGTGCTAAAACCACAAGTCTAATTGATCATTTAGGGTTATAGTGTCAAAATTAATATTACTTGACAGATCAAATTTTGCAACGTCTCAAGTTTGACGCCATTTTAATTTTGGTGGCGCATGTCGGTTGCGAGAGCGATTCTAGAAGAATTAACGCAGTCATAAATTTAAAGAACACTCAAAACTCACCACTATCGTCTTTAAAATTGTAATTGATTATTTTTGATATGCAACTGTGGTCTTACGCTTGCTTTAAAATGTAAATATATAAGATTTAACAAAAATCTGCTGATTCTATCACGAAAGCAATACCTTTGTAAAATTACAATCAGATAACATATACATACATCACTGTGTTAGACGGCAACATACGAAGGTAGTCTGCAATGTTTTTGCTTTAAAATAAAGATGGTGTTACACCTCTAAACCATTTTGGTAATGTAATTGCGCATACGTTGAAGGATGTCTGTGGAAATTTCAGCCATTTTGGACGCTCAGTTGTTGTTAGATAGTCGTTTGTATCACTCGGTGTTAGTGTTTTTGTAAAAATGGAAAAAACCTAATATCCTGCCGTGATTAAATTCTTGCATTTGAAAGGCATTTGTCACCGTGAAAAGATGGGCAACTGATTTAAACGTGGTCGTACCAGCTTAACTGATGATGAGCGATCAAGACGGCCAAAAACTGCGACCACCACCGATTACAGAAAATGTTCACAATATAGTACTGGATGATGGTCGAATCAAGGTTAGACATATAGCAGAGACTACGCAAATATCGAAAGAGCGCGTTTGTCATACGAGGGTCACGCTATATATTTTGAGATACAAGAAAACTACAAGTCTTTTTACGAAAATGATTTTATTTATGTTCAAAATAATTACCTCCTGCATCAATGCACTTTTGTAGCGGAAGCTTCCACAACGTAAAAGCTTGAAGCCAGCCATCTTTTGGAAGGCTCTCAAATTGCTTCATCTTTCTCATTCTCAGACGTGAAACGTCGACCACGTAATTGTTTCATTAGGTTAAAGAACAACCAGAAACCACGCGTGGCCACATCAGGTGAATAGGGTGGATGTTCAATGACTCTATTTTCAGGAGTGTGTGAAGTTAGCCCCCCTTTTTTCGAATATCGGAAATCTGACGGTTGTTCCAGGTTGTTCTAGGTTTGTTCTAAATTGTTCCAAAGTATTTCAAAAAAAAAGTCAAAATTGGCCGAGATAATTGAAAAAAACAACTTTTTCACCCAGCCCCCCTTTTTTCGAAAATTGAAATTCTGAAGGTTGTTCCAGGTTGTTCTAGTTGTTCTAAACATTGTTCCAAAGAATCTCGAAAAAAAAATCAAAATTGGCCGAGATAATCGGAAAAAACGAGTTTTTGCCAGCCCCCCTTTTCTTGAAAATTGTAATTCTGATGATTGTTCTAGGTTGCTCTAGGTTTGTTCTAAATTGTTCCAAAGTATTTCATAGAAAAAATCAAAATCAGACGAGAAAATGGGAAAAAACCAAAGCCAAAAGTATGAAGTCGGACCCAGTTTTTGCAAAAATTAAAATTTTGACGGTTGTTCTAGGTTGTTCTAGGTTGTTCTAGGTTTGTTCTAAACATTGTTCGAATACGTCAAAACCGTATCTCTTATATATCAAAAGATATGGCAAAAAAACCAAATCCAAAAGTGTGAAGTTAGCCCCCCTTTTATCGAAAATCTAACTTCTGACGGTTGTTCCAGGTTGCTCTAAGGGTGTTCTCAATTGTTCCAAAGTATTTCAAAAAATAAATCATAATTGGCCGAAAAAACGGCAAAAAACTTTTTTTTTCTGGCGGCCCATTTTTCGAAAATCGAAATTCTGACGGTTGTTCTGGGTTGTTCTAAGTTTGTTTTAAATTGTTCCAAAGGATTTCAAAGAAAAAATCATAATTGGCCGAGATAATAGAAAAAAACCATTTTCCCACGGACCCCCTTTTTGCGAAAATTCAAATTCTGAGGGTTGTTCCAGGTTGTTCTAGATTTGTTCTAAACATTATTCTTATACATCAGAACCGTATCTCTTATATTTCAAAAGATATTGCAAAAAAACGTTTTTAAAACAAGTGTGAAGTTAGCCCCCCTTTTTTCGAAAATCTAACTTCTGACGGTTGTTCCAGGTTGCTCTAGGTGTGTTCTCAATTGTTCCAAAGTATTTCAAAAAATAAATCATAATTGGCCGAAAAAACGGCAAAAAACTTTTTTTTTCTGGCGGCCCATTTTTCGAAAATCGAAATTCTGACGGTTGTTCTGGGTTGTTCTAAGTTTGTTTTAAATTGTTCCAAAGGATCTCAAAGAAAAAATCATAATTGGCCGAGATAATAGAAAAAAACGATTTTCCCACGGACCCCCTTTTTGCGAAAATTCAAATTCTGAGGGTTGTTCCAGGTTGTTCTAGATTTGTTCTAAACATTATTCTTATACATCAGAACCGTATCTTTTATATTTCAAAAGATATTGCAAAAAAACGTTTTTAAAACAAGTGTGAAGTTAGCCCCCCTTTTTTCGAAAATCTAACTTCTGACGGTTGTTCCAGGTTGCTCTAGGTGTGTTCTCAATTGTTCCAAAGTATTTCAAAAAATAAATCATAATTGACCGAAAAAACGGCAAAAAACTTTTTTTTTCTGGCGGCCCATTTTTCGAAAATCGAAATTCTGACGGTTGTTCTGGGTTGTTCTAAGTTTGTTTTAAATTGTTCCAAGGGATCTCAAAGACAAAATCATAATTGGCCGAGATAATAGAAAAAAACGA
Source organism: Amphimallon solstitiale (assembly GCA_963170755.1). Lineage (NCBI taxonomy): Eukaryota > Metazoa > Arthropoda > Insecta > Coleoptera > Scarabaeidae > Amphimallon > Amphimallon solstitiale. The sequence continues at coordinate 124,092,821 of OY720678.1, read as the reverse complement.
TTTTCCCACGGACCCCCTTTTTGCGAAAATTCAAATTCTGAGGGTTGTTCCAGGTTGTTCTAGATTTGTTCTAAACATTATTCTTATACATCAGAACCGTATCTCTTATATTTCAAAAGATATTGCAAAAAAACGTTTTTAAAACAAGTGTGAAGTTAGCCCCCCTTTTTTCGAAAATCTAACTTCTGACGGTTGTTCCAGGTTGCTCTAGGTGTGTTCTCAATTGTTCCAAAGTATTTCAAAAAATAAATCATAATTGGCCGAAAAAACGGCAAAAAACTTTTTTTTTCTGGCGGCCCATTTTTCGAAAATCGAAATTCTGACGGTTGTTCTGGGTTGTTCTAAGTTTGTTTTAAATTGTTCCAAAGGATTTCAAAAAATAAATCATAATTGGCAGAAAAAACGGCAAAAAACAATTTTTTTCTGGCGCCCCTTTTTTCGAAAATCGAAATTTTGACGGTTGTTCTAGGTTGTTCTAAATTGTTCCAAAGGATTACAAAGAAAAAATCGAAATTGCCCAAGATAATAGGTAAATCGATTTTACCTATTATCTATATTTTAAAATGAATAATAATACTCATTTGTGATTCAGAATAAAGCAGAAGCAGTAAATATACATATATTTTCCCAAGTAATATAATTCATTTGTTTGAAAACAATATTGTTACTAAATGCTGATGCTCCTAACATAAAATAATATTAGAACAGTGACGTTAGTTACATTATTAATGTAGATTAAAAACTACCTCATAAACATATTGAGAATGATTATACCTTGCTCATAAAAAGATTAGTGTTTTTCTCATGAGCTGCTAGGTTGATGTTTCTTTGTTTATTTTTATTAGAGTTCATGCTTTAGTTTATCCCTAAAATCTAAAATATATATTTTTTCTGTAAAATTTATTTATTGATATTATTATATTATTTGATAACATTGACATAAATAATATATTTTTTTATCAATTTGGTATTGTAAAACAGCCTTTCCCAAATCGGCTACTCTTTGACGGATATACTATCTTATATTATCTAAATAGGTACCTATATAATATTTTTTCCAAATAAAGTAATAGTAGCCTTTGAATCGTTTTAGTGAGAAAATTAGACAGCATATTTCAACATGTTTACGAAGAGGGGCTACAAAAAATAAGCATACTTGATAGGAATGTCTACACGTGCTTGCATTCCCGGAGCAAAAACCATGAAAAAAAGTGGCCAGACCACGGCTAGACAAAATAACGTTGTAGTGGTTTACTATAATTAAAATTTTCAAACTTCAAAATCAGTATTTTATTTTTATTATTACTAGACAAAATAAAATAACAAAGGGAGCCTGATAGACTTCCCCATTTTGTTTGATTTTAGTTGGGTACCCATATCCAGCGCTTTTTTTTTTTGAAATACTTTGAAACTGTAAGAATTTCGATTTTTAAGAAATAGGGACTGGGGAAAAATATCGTTTTTTCATAACCGGTTTTGATTTTTTCTTTGAAATAGTTCATCAGCATTTGGTAACAATATCGTTTTGTAATAAATGAACATTATATTTCTTGCGAAAATATATATTTATTGCTATATTAGATGTTTATTTCTTTAAATAGAACTGCATCATACAAAAACTTCCTTCAACACAGTAATGTTCGGAAAGTGCATTCCGCCCATTGTAAAATCGTTTTTTCCTATTATCTCCGCCAATTATGATTTATTTTTTGAAATACTTTGGAACAATTGAGAACACACTTAGAGCAACCTGGAAAAACCGTCAGAAGTTAGATTTTCGAAAAAAGGGGGATAACTTCACACTTTTTGAAAAAAGTTTTTTGCAATATCTTTTGAAATATAAGAGATACGGTTCTGATGTATAAGAATAATGTTTAGAACAAATCTAGAACAACCTGGAACAACCCTCAGAATTTGAATTTTCGCAAAAAGGGGGTCCGTGGGAAAATCGTTTTTTTCTATTATCTCGGCCAATTATGATTTTTTCTTTGAAATCCTTTGGAACAATTTAAAACAAACTTAGAACAACCCAGAACAACCGTCAGAATTTCGATTTTCGAAAAATGGGCCGCCAGAAAAAAAAAGTTTTTTGCCGTTTTTTCGGCCAATTATGATTTATTTTTTGAAATACTTTGGAACAATTGAGAACACACCTAGAGCAACCTGGAACAACCGTCAGAAGTTAGATTTTCGAAAAATGGGGGCTAACTTCACACTTTTTTAAAAACGTTTTTTTGCAATATCTTTTGAAATATAAGAGATACGGTTCTGATGTATAAGAATAATGTTTAGAACAAATCTAGAACAACCTGGAACAACCCTCAGAATTTGAATTTTCGCAAAAAGGGGGTCCGTGGGAAAATCGTTTTTTTCTATTATCTCGGCCAATTATGATTTTTTCTTTGAGATCCTTTGGAACAATTTAAAACAAACTTAGAACAACCCAGAACAACCGTCAGAATTTCGATTTTCGAAAAATGGGCCGCCAGAAAAAAAAAGTTTTTTGCCGTTTTTTCGGCCAATTATGATTTATTTTTTGAAATACTTTGGAACAATTGAGAACACACCTAGAGCAACCTGGAACAACCGTCAGAAGTTAGATTTTCGAAAAAAGGGGGGCTAACTTCACACTTGTTTTAAAAACGTTTTTTTGCAATATCTTTTGAAATATAAGAGATACGGTTCTGATGTATAAGAATAATGTTTAGAACAAATCTAGAACAACCTGGAACAACCCTCAGAATTTGAATTTTCGCAAAAAGGGGGTCCGTGGGAAAATCGTTTTTTTCTATTATCTCGGCCAATTATGATTTTTTCTTTGAGATCCTTTGGAACAATTTAAAACAAACTTAGAACAACCCAGAACAACCGTCAGAATTTCGATTTTCGAAAAATGGGCCGCCAGAAAAAAAAAGTTTTTTGCCGTTTTTTCGGCCAATTATGATTTATTTTTTGAAATACTTTGGAACAATTGAGAACACACCTAGAGCAACCTGGAACAACCGTCAGAAGTTAGATTTTCGAAAAAAGGGGGGCTAACTTCACACTTGTTTTAAAAACGTTTTTTTGCAATATCTTTTGAAATATAAGAGATACGGTTCTGATGTATAAGAATAATGTTTAGAACAAATCTAGAACAACCTGGAACAACCCTCAGAATTTGAATTTTCGCAAAAAGGGGGTCCGTGGGAAAATGGTTTTTTTCTATTATCTCGGCCAATTATGATTTTTTCTTTGAAATCCTTTGGAACAATTTAAAACAAACTTAGAACAACCCAGAACAACCGTCAGAATTTCGATTTTCGAAAAATGGGCCGCCAGAAAAAAAAAGTTTTTTGCCGTTTTTTCGGCCAATTATGATTTATTTTTTGAAATACTTTGGAACAATTGAGAACACCCTTAGAGCAACCTGGAACAACCGTCAGAAGTTAGATTTTCGATAAAAGGGGGGCTAACTTCACACTTTTGGATTTGGTTTTTTTGCCATATCTTTTGATATATAAGAGATACGGTTTTGACGTATTCGAACAATGTTTAGAACAAACCTAGAACAACCTAGAACAACCTAGAACAACCGTCAAAATTTTAATTTTTGCAAAAACTGGGTCCGACTTCATACTTTTGGCTTTGGTTTTTTCCCATTTTCTCGTCTGATTTTGATTTTTTCTATGAAATACTTTGGAACAATTTAGAACAAACCTAGAGCAACCTAGAACAATCATCAGAATTACAATTTTCAAGAAAAGGGGGGCTGGCAAAAACTCGTTTTTTCCGATTATCTCGGCCAATTTTGATTTTTTTTTCGAGATTCTTTGGAACAATGTTTAGAACAACTAGAACAACCTGGAACAACCTTCAGAATTTCAATTTTCGAAAAAAGGGGGGCTGGGTGAAAAAGTCGTTTTTTTCAATTATCTCGGCCAATTTTGACTTTTTTTTTGAAATACTTTGGAACAATTTAGAACAAACCTAGAACAACCTGGAACAACCGTCAGATTTCCGATATTCGAAAAAAAGGGGGGCTAACTTCACACACTCTATTTTCAGGTAAAAATTCAACTGACTGCTGTGCACTGTGTGACGATGCATTGTCGTGATGCAACATTAACCCGCGAATTTTGACTGACTCAAGAACTGAAATTTATCCCCCTCCGCTTCGCGTCGGGAGATAAACCTTACCTCGAGCTAAAATCTAATACTTTTTTTCCTTGTATAATAAATAACTATTATTTCACTCGAAATGTAGAGGAACTTGTACTTTCAGTAGGCACCTTAAACTCGACACTGGATACGGGCATACTTTCGATTCTATGACTCTGTGCTGGTATAAACATTTTTTGAGGTTAATGTAAATTTTACTTACATTCTTCTTCCTAGCTCACTTTCAACATCATTAGTGCTGTCGAATTAGGATTGTTCAAATTCAGCAGACACAACAGTTACGCAACTGTTCAGTAATCAGATTCAGAAAGAAGTACGTATAAATGTATATATGTATACTTGTGATATAAGAATACCTACTTAATTCTTGTATTATATTTGCGAAAATGATATATGTGCATTTAAATCCCTTCAGCTCGCCATCAAATTTAAATTTTAGAAATTTTGTGAATGCTGAAAGAATCTAAATATTAATATATTTGATGCAGTAGAATGGCAGACTCTACGCATTCCTTTATAGCTGGTTGAAATGTTATAAAGCCACAAAATTCCTGGAGTTTTTAGGGTATAATTACACATATTCCTCCTCAAGATCCCCTTTCTTTCGCTTTTCTCATATACTTACGTATGCTCTTAATGTACGCTCACTCTGAACATGATGTGGAGCGGTCGCCATTTTTGTGAACGGAAAAATTATACGCTCACTAAGTGAACGTATTCTGATTCATATGTGCATTAACGAGTTTTAACACCAACGTAACACCAAATTTTGAAAAAGTTACTGGAAAAGTAAATCAAACTAAATTGTACTGGTCGCGGGTCCCCCACACACGGCATCCAACATTTTCTCAAACTCCACTCCGTTTTAATACTAAAATTAAATATTTTTTTATCACAGTAAGTTTTCATACATATTTAACATACATTTATTGGCGACTAAAAAGATCTGTGAATAATCATCGCAGGGGGAAATGATGATATCCATAGAAGAAAAAAATAATGGCAAGTCAAAAGTTTAAGGAAAATATACTTTCGATTAAATCGTAATGATAATTAGTATTATTTTTTACGATAATGTTAAATTTGCTTAGGATGTGTAGAAATAAATTTATTATAATATTAGACTTACACGAAAAATAATGCAGAAAAATAATTTATTGTTATTGTTTATTACATTTGGCAGCACTGAAAAGTGCCAGATGACAGACGATCACCTACAGCAGAACGGTCTTGTCCAGCCAAAACTCAATTGTTGTCAAGGGAACGGTTCCCGATCCGTCTGCTGAATGCGACCATAGTATTTCTATTGGTAAACAAACTAAACCGGTAATGTTTTATTAATTATTACTACTAATACTAACTTCACAGAACGAACAATACAACTCCGCATCAACAATACCGCAATGACTGGAATTTGCGTTAAACGGTTTTTGCTAAACGGGTATAAGAGTAAATGGAATATAAAGTACTTGAATGTGTAACGTACATTAACGGATAATTACTATCACAAGTATACATACACTTAGGTGTCATTACCAAGAGCGAACGCACAGACACGTGTTTCGGCCTTTAAGGCCTCTTCAGTGTACGTGGGGCTGTTGGCAATGATCCACAACTAAAATCGTATCTTATGTCGGCTGGACCGCAAAATGCCCGTGGGAATATCTCGGTGACATCTGCCATCCAAGCGCGACTTTAGCACAGTGTGCCACCGAGATATTCTCACGGGCATTTGGCGGTCCAGCCGACATAAGATACGATTTTAGTTGTGGATCATTGCCAACATCACCACGTACACTGAAGAGGCCTTAAAGGCCGAAACACATGTCTGTGCGTTCGCTGTTGGTAACGACACCTAAGTGTATGCTGTGTATTCCAACTCGTACATATGTGCATATACGTTTACGTATAAATGTATATATGTATACTTGTGATATAAGAATACTTAATTCTTGCATTATATTTGCGAAAATGATATATGTGCACTTAAATCCCTTCAGCTCGCCATCAAATTTAAATTTTAGAAATTTTGTGAATGCTGAAAGAATCTAAGTATTAATATATTTGTTGCAGTAGAATGGCAGAATCTACGCATTCCTTTATAGCTGGTTGATATCTTATAAAGTCACAAAATTCCTGGAGGGTATAATAACACATATTCCTCCTTAAGATCCCCTTTCTTTCGCTTTTCTCATCTACTTATTACCTTACGTCAGATCATGCAGCTAACAATTTGGAGATATGTCGACTAAATCACTCGACTGTTATTACATTACTATACAGTACAATAATATACCAAAGTTATGCTCACTGTGTAATTCCGACAGTTCATGTTTTGTAAAATTAATAATAAAAGCTTATGTTTTTTTTTTATAATTTGTGCACCACTTGGAGTACCGCTTTGATTTGTGTGTACAAAATTTAAACTGTCAATTGTAAAGATGTTTTTTAGAGTGACAAACTTTAGTGTAGTATATATTTCAAAATTCTATTCGTTGTCCGAATAGAACTGAAGTTGTCTATTACAGACAATTATTAACTATAGATTGTCTCAACCTTAGTATTCAGTACAGTCTCTTATGGGGTATCTACCTCTTTTACTACCGTAAGCAATTTGTAATAAACTGTCTTTTTTTATTTCAAGGCAATGTTGTCAGTTCGATTTATTATGTTTATAGTTGGTATTATCGGTGTGGTGTAAGTATCACCTTCCTGTCAAGTGTCAAATTAATATTACAATATAATAATATAGAGTAATATCCTAACCAACATGTATTTAAAATGTCGTGTCATTACAATGAGTTACCAACCTAACCTGTCATTGTCGAACTGACAACTATGTTGTCTCTCTCCATAAGACACATACTGAATACTAAGGTTGAGACGGTCTATAGTATATATTTATACGCTTACCTAATATGTGGCAATGCTGGTAGTAATCGACCACTACCACAAACACTGTTCCCTTCTTAAAACGCATTTCTAGAATCAAAAGCAAAATGGTTATTTCTCTGTCAAATTTAGTCAATTTAAACTTTAAAAATAGCAAAGCGAATAATCATAATAATTATTGTAATAATATATAATAATAATAAAGTATTGCTTATAATATTATACGATTACTAAAACATATGATATGAACCTGTTTGTGAAAAATCCAAAGACGATGTTATAATGAGGCCACCATAAATACCATTTCCTTGGTATAGACAGATCAATTCATAATAATATTAATTTTTATTATCTCAAAACACAAATGTGGAAATAATTAAACGAAATTTAATTCAATCTGTGCTGGAATATTAAGGTGTACATAGAAAATCACTTCGTATATTTTAAAAGTTCTAGTTTATTGTACTTTGCCATCGTTATATAATCATATAATATATAGACAATATAAATATCGCATGAATGTAAAATACGTTCAAAAAATTTTCGCGTTCCCTGTATGTATCTAAAGGAAGTTATTCTCTAAATATGATTGCAACAGCGCGCTCTGCACGGAATTCAATCAACTTAACAATAATGATTGTGAGTGACAGTTTATTTATTTCTCGGTATTTAATCGTATAAACGCATATTATTTTTTATTTTGTTAGTATAATTTCTGTGATAGAATCCCAACTATATCAGGCTGGTCAACTTATGTGTATTACAAAGTCTGTGCTATATGAATATTCTTTTCATGTGAAACAATTTAAGGTTAAGTAATTAAAATTATCAAACATCCAACTCACAAGTGATAAATGTGATTTAATAGTCAAGTGGTAGAACACAAAACCAAGCAATGATTCCATTCCAAGTGCAGGTACTATATGATTTTAGTGGTGAACCGAATACATCAGAACTTTCAATATCAGTTGGTGAAATATTAACAGTAACAAGAGATGATGTTGGTGAAGGTTGGTGGGAAGGTCGGAATAGTCAAGGAATTTGTGGCTTATTTCCTGAAACGTACGTGGAAAAAATTAGTTCTGCACCCTCTAGTTTGCCACCTCCACTACCAGCAGCCCCAGCATATCAAGCCGTGCCTCCCATTTATGATAATGATTTTGTAAGTAATGCTCCCTCAGACGATGATGATTGGGATGATTATCCTGAAGTACCGAGCAACCAAACAAAAGTCTTACCATACAATCAAGTTAACTATGATAACACAAGGTATTCAAATGATGATAATATATCTGAAAGTAATTTTAGTGATGCAAGAGGGTCAAGCAACACGAAGAAAAATTTAAATCGTTTCTCAACATTTGTGAAATCTGGTGGTGAGTCATATATTTTGGGTTCTTTGAAAGTTAGCATAGGTGCCGATCAAAGAGTTATGATTAGTAAACTGGATGAAGTTACATACAGTTGGCCCCAAATATTAGATCCGTACACAGTACACATAACATCTCCCAAAAAGGAATCAAAATTAAAGGGTCTTAAAAGTTTTATTGCTTATCAATTAACACCATCTTTTAATAATATAAAAGTGTCAAGACGATATAAACATTTTGATTGGTTACATGAAAGATTAATGGATAAATTTAGTATTTTGGCTGTACCACCTTTGCCAGATAAACAGATTTCTGGTAGATATGAAGATCAGTTTATAGAACATAGACGCTTGCAATTACAAGAATTTGTTAATTATGTCTGCAAGCATCCAATATTATCTGCTAGTGCAGTATGGCAGCATTTTCTAACATGCACTGAAGAAAAGCAGTGGAAACTAGGTAAACGTAATGCAGAACGTGACCCTCTTACAGGAGCTAACTTTTGTTTATGTATACAATCACCTGAAAAAGAATTAATGCCATCAATTGTTGAGACTAAAATAGAAGCCAATTTAAATTTTGCTCAAAATTTAGATTCAGCAATCAAGAATTTAATGACAGTTGCAGTGGATCAATATAAGAAACATCAAGGACCATATAAACGAGAATTTCTCAGAATAAGTGATAGTTTCCATAAATTAGGTTTTGTTTTAAGTTCGGAAGAAAAGTCAGGTACGTCAAGCTTGCCTTCTGCAATCACTAATATTGGTGTTGCATACAATGATATTGCACTGTACTTCGAAGAACAACCAAAACATGATTGGGAACCATTAAGCAATACATTATATTTATATAAGGGTCTGACTAGTTCCTTCCCTGAGATATTTGCATTACACAAAGGCGTACAACAGAAGAAAAGAGAGTGTGAGAAAAACAGTATGCCGCCAGCTGAATTAAATGAAGTTAGAAAACGTAGTGATACCTTAACATATGCCGTATTTGCTGAAATGAATCATTTTAAAGCACAAAGAAGTATTGATCTAAAGGCAGCTATGCATTCATATTTAACAGAGCAGATTGAGTTTTATAAGAAGATTGTAACAAGACTGGAGCAGAGTCTTATGCAGATAAGTGAATGCTGAGGTAATATTTCTACTAATCATCGAGAAAAGAAGACAGTTTTTATAATCATGGATCACTGATTGAAATATACCAAAAATTAAATGTTACGATTGGTTTTATTTTCTGTACGTGGATAATTATTTGGAATTCAATGTCGATAGGAAGAGCTGTGAGACGCATTTTTCTTTGTTTGCATGTACAATCGAGTAATGAAAACATTATTGTGTATATGTTAGATGTCAAAATGTACACAGTGTTATTCAAAACAAAACGCAATAAAGGTAAATATTCTATATTTGATAAATTGATTCAGATAGTATTGCAAAAGCTACAGTACTATATATTTATGTATTATTCTTATAAAGGGTGGAATTTCTGTAGGTAAGAGTATTAGATGTATTTCAATTATACATGGGTTATTTATTGTACAGATTCAAACACTTTTTAAGCTATAATTTTACCATATCTTTTTTTAACTATGTGTATATTTGCATTTGAATAACTCTGAAGTGAACATACATAAATCTACTGATAAAAGGAACTTTATACTAATTAATTCTTTATTAAATATATATTTTGTACCTATATAATTGATTTTACTGTAATTTTATTTTGTTTATATAGTAATATATATTGAAAAATTGTCTAATTATATATTTTTGTTATAAATATAATACTTGAAATTAATTCTTGGCTTTGGTTATCATTTATTTCTAGATAATTTATTTTTGTTCTAAAGTGATATCATTGCATTCATTGATAAGGAGATTATGATTATGGATTAAATTATTTTAGCGCTATAGCCCATCAGTTTAACAGAATAGTGTTTTCTATATAATTATTAATTATATTAGTAAATTATATACACTGTACTCCAAAATTAAAGCACTGTCGCAAATCTATTAGGTATGCAAATTTAGGAAGAACTGAAAAGTTAATATGTGCCTTATTTTTGACAGACATTGTATATCATTAATGTATCTAGTACTACCACTATTTTCTTGAACGACCATAAAATTTCATTCTCATTGAAATAATCTTGTAACGCGGACCATAACGAAATAAATAGTAAAAATGAATAATAACAGAAATATTTCATGGCCTAATATTTGAAATTCTGTAGTATTGTAAAGCTGTTGTGTATGTAAACTAATCATTATTTTCGTAATTGTGTATTACTTTTAAATATATTATTATATTTCGTTATGAGTGTTTTTTTCTTTTTTTTTGTAATTTAAGTAGTGTCTATGTATTTACGTCTGATATAACGAGGATTAATAATTATCAGGTTTCATGGACATGATAAATAGTATTGACGACATAATTGAACTATTCTAGATAGTTTATCATACTACAATGATTAATGTACAGTGCTCTCATAAAGTATTTGAACATTGATGCCAACATTAATATAATTCTGGATAAGTACATTAAGACAGAGTGAAAACGGGCCATGAAAAAACACTTTTTTTTTTAATTTCTCACAATTTTAGAATGAATTTATTATCTATTATGATGCTTAATGCACACCGATTATACAAAGTATTTTGGTTTACGTACCTCAAAATATATGAACTTTATGAAAAGGTGGTGGAGAATCTTGGAGCAAACAAGTGCCCTATTGCGATCTTTAATCTTGTTTGTTAATCATTCTTAGGTCAAATATGTTAATCACTAGTAATACAGCCAATATAGTAATAACACTTCATGCCTTACCTCAAGGTTCTGTCTTGAGGCCAATTTGATTTTACTTTATATAAACATTAATTTCTTTAGTGGAAAGGGTGCACTATATGTGGAAGACGGACACATCTGTTATAGGATCAATTGGGAATTCATGTAATATTTTTTTAGTAGTTGAGATCATAACGCGGACCATAACGAAATAAACAGTAAAAATGAATAATAACAGAAATATTTCATGGCCTAATATTTGAAATTCTGTAGTATTGTAAAGCTGTTGTGTATGTAAACTAATCATTATTTTCGTAATTGTGTATTACTTTTAAATATATTATTATATTTCGTTATGAGTGTTTTTTTCTTTTTTTTTGTAATTTAAGTAGTGTCTATGTATTTACGTCTGATATAACGAGGATTAATAATTATCAGGTTTCATGGACATGATAAATAGTATTGACGACATAATTGAACTATTCTAGATAGTTTATCATACTACAATGATTAATGTACAGTGCTCTCATAAAGTATTTGAACATTGATGCCAACATTAATATAATTCTGGATAAGTACATTAAGACAGAGTGAAAACGGGCCATGAAAAAACACTTTTTTTTTTAATTTCTCACAATTTTAGAATGAATTTATTATCTATTATGATGCTTAATGCACACCGATTATACAAAGTATTTTGGTTTACGTACCTCAAAATATATGAACTTTATGAAAAGGTGGTGGAGAATCTTGGAGCAAACAAGTGCCCTATTGCGATCTTTAATCTTGTTTGTTAATCATTCTTAGGTCAAATATGTTAATCACTAGTAATACAGCCAATATAGTAATAACACTTCATGCCTTACCTCAAGGTTCTGTCTTGAGGCCAATTTGATTTTACTTTATATAAACATTAATTTCTTTAGTGGAAAGGGTGCACTATATATATGTGGAAGACGGACACATCTGTTATAGGATCAATTGGGAATTCATGTAATATTTTTTTAGTAGTTGAGATCATTTTTTTCAATATCGATAAAACCAAGTATGTGCCTACGTAGTTTTCAAATTATAAACAACATTGATTTTCTAATTGACCGTTAACCCGGTAATGCTTGTGAGATGCAGTTTTTGGGATTGTATCTTGATTAGCATTTAGAGTTGAAGACACATTTTACCAGACTAACAAATAATTAAATTATAGTTTCTATAAGTACTCGGTTTTTTAAATTTTAGCGCTAAAAGTGAGCAATTCGATTGGTTCTTTTCGTGCCCAAATGACATTCACTTAATTTAATTGACAGTCATTTCTAGTCATTTGACAGATACATGCCCATCAGTGCGTATACACATAACATAATTAAACTTGTTGAACTACATTTTAGTGTAGTTCAACAAGTTTGTTTTGTTATATTTACGTTTGTAATATGGAACTACATCAAGTAAAAGCCGAATCTATTTTATTTTTACATAACATAATGTACAGTAATGTGCAATAAACTGGCGTACACTTAATATACGATCATTCAATTTGTCATAGCGGCAATTCAACTTGTCATACTTAACTGACAGCTACAGATATTCAATATGCCCGCCCGCATATTTAGGTTTTATAAGTAAGGCTCCTATTATAGCGAAATTCGAAGAATTGCAGAAAATTTTCCTGGTTCACGATCCACAACTTGAAGAATCCATGAATCGGACTTGAAAAGCTCTATGCTGGCTAGAAAATTACAATTAACATAGGAACACAAACAAGCTCGATTACTATTTTCTTTGAATTATGTTTATAGAGAATTGGCTTTTTGGCAAAATGTCATATATCCAATGGTTATATACCATAAGACCGCGTGCGTCTGCATTATAGCGATACCTGTAGAGTAAGCGAAACAGATAGAGATGTCTGTGTATTAGAACGGTAAACAAGTAGACGCAGTGTTATACTGGATTACAACAGTGCTAGTATTTCGCATATGCCTATCATGCACTCGTATTTGTCCAAAAAATCCACATTTATACGGTGTAGTCGGGCAGTCGCATTCGCCGTGTCGCTTCCACATATGGGCGTCAGTTCGAGTTTTATTATTGCTTAAGAATAACATTTTTTTAGCTAATTACAGGTTAATTGCAATGTTGAATTACAATTCTGTTTTAACAAGTAAATATTTTATGTTTCAGTATTTTATTATACTTGAGTTTTTAGATTATAATATTTGTTGAAAAATATTATTTTAGTTAAGAAGTTTTTTTTTTTGTTTTAAAGTCTAGGAGTTATTTATTATTTATTTTTGCTCTTTTATGTTGTTTATGAAGCTGTGATGAGTTACTTCACTGACATATTATCAGTGATTATCTGATGCTTCAAACAACTACAAATAATTACTAACAACGGAAACGCAATACCTATTACACTGCTTTTCACTTGATTTGCCTACGAATACATTTATACGTATAACTTATACGCCTGCTGTCGGTGTGGCAATTCAAGTTGGCACGCCCATTTATAGTCGACCAGTAGTTACTAATACATGCATCGCGCTATGAACGGCGGCCACACGGTATGTGTGTATAGACACCCGAATGCACGATTTAATGAACGATATAGTGGACGTTTCGTAAATGTTTGGGCTTGGTGCAGGTATGAATAGACGGGCGGTTAAATGCTGAAAACTATATCCATATTTTAGAAAACGTAATACTTCCTTCTATTCGACAATTATATCCCAACAATTTTATTTAAAAATATGACAATTGTTCTATGCACACGGCTAATATTGTTAACATGGCTTGGTAATGATAACATCGAAATATTACCGTGGCCTGCTAACAGCCCAAATCTGAACCCTATTGAGAATATATGGGGTTTATTTACTAAGCAGATTTATACCCAAAATATTCGTTTTCTAAACGTGACTCATCTTTAGGATATCATAGAAAATGCGTGTGAAGAATTAGCGGCGGATGAAAATTACGTGCGGCAATTAATTAATTCAATACCCCATCGTTTAAATAAAGTCATTAAAGGGAATAGCAATATGACTAAATATTAATGTTTTCTTGTTTTGTTTTTATATTTATTTTTATTTGTATTTTATTTTTTGAGTCGAATATTAAAGAATTATATAATATAATAAATTCTATTTAATGTTAAGATAATATTATATTGCTTAGTGTACCTACATATGGCTCGACTTGGTGATTCGCGGAATTCAAAACCAGAGTATACTTACTGTTTTATAAATAAGATTCATATAATCTTATCTAACTAAAAGCAGGTTATATACATATATATTATAAATAAGGTTATACATACATGAGAAAGAATTTTTAATTTCCTGTTATTCATTTTAAGTTCCTCTTTGTGTACTTGAGAAAATAAAAAAAAAATTTTTTACGAACATCTCATCTAGCCAGAAGACTGTGCAGACAATCGCGCGTGCCTGACCTACCGAAGAAACAGGAACATGATTTTAACGTGTTTGTTCTCTTTATATTGTTTGCTGTACTCTAACAAAATCACGAAATGATCAGATTGGAAGATTATATATCTGAAGAAAAATTATTTTCTCCTCACCTATTCTTAATATTGACTTCCTGGTTGTGTATTTAAAAAAATAAATAATTTTCATTATTACGAACAACTTTTCAACTAGCTAGACGACCGTGTGGCAATGACAACTAAACAACCACGCTCGCCGCACGTACCGAAGGAACAGGTACACGTTTTAACGTCTTTGTCGCTTCTCGTTAATCGTTATTCTCTAATATTACCTCTACTCTTTAATTTGGTTTATTTCGGAAACGGTGATGTACGAATAAAATACGCAGTGGTCTGTCTACCTTTTATTACATCTAAGCTATAAAATAAGTAGTATACTTGTAGCAATCAGTATAAATTTGTATAAGATAAATATTAATTACTTACGTGTTCTATTTTATTAAGTAACTCCCTATTCTTGTAGGAAGCAGTAATTTCTACAACAAGGAAATTATAAAGATACATGCCTTCAGTAAAAATTAATTACCTATTGTTTAGTATATTATATGTCTCATTGAATTTATTATCATTAAAAATAGGATTAGTAAACTAGTATCTGTGATGCGTAAGTAAGCGTATCCTTGAATTTTGTAAACCGCATGGGATATCTAGAAAGTGCATTACTAAAATAAAACAGAAAAACGATGAAACACACTTAAAATTGATGCATAAAATTAAGGATCACTGTAATTTATTCATTCTGAGAAGATGACTAATACATCTGGACAGTAACACTGACTAATTTTGTTGTTATCTGTTATAATTGTTTATAGGTAGTTGAACTTGCAGACGTCACAAATTGGTAACACACCGCGCGTAACTAAAATATGTACTAAATATGATGTATCTATTATAACGTGCATGTATATAACAAGTAAATTACCTAAAATATTATTAACATTGTGCCACTTTAATTAAAATGTTTGTAGATTATTATTTATTTCGAAAATGTTAAATTCTCTATCTACATCTGAATAATATTTCAGAAAATAAATCAGTAAGAATATTCACACATTAGTTATCGAACATTTTCAAAATCACAGCATTGACAGGAATTTACAATGGTATCATAAGTTCAATATATCGATGTGCCTGGAGGTTCCTTCTGGAAGTGGTGACGCAATCTTATGCTTTTATCTAAGAACCTTACAACAAAGCAAAATTGTTCGAATGCAATGAAGCAAAGATTCTAATAGAAATTCAGTCAAAAAATAAGATGCAGGCACCACACGACTTTCTTATGGGTATGTGCGTTGCGAATTTTTTTTTACAAAAATTATTCCAAATCCAGCTCTAAATACATTTATATTCTTAATAAATCTGTATAGAATGCATAATTTGCCAGATTTTTCAAAAAACTGCTATTAGATAAGAGTAAAAGGGTTCTTTCAGTTCGAATTTTAATTTTTGTTATATGAAAATTGTTGGAATTCGAGTTCTAAATACTCTGTACTAGGTACTTAATCTGTACAAAATGCATAATTTGCGAGATATTTGCAAAAAACTGCTATCAGATAAGAGTAAAAGTGCTGCTTCCGGTTCGAATTTTGAAATTTCTTTTTTTAGAAAAGTTATTCTAAATCAGGTTCTAAATATATCAACTTACACAATCAGGAGTTCCACAGGGAAGTGTGTTGGGACCATACTTGTATCTATTATAAACCGCTTATATGCCAGTTACTGCAGAAAACCACATTGCAAGCTTTGCTGACGACACAGCTATCATAGCAACGGATGAAAACCCTAGAGAGACCCCCAACAAATTAGAACATCATATAAACGATCTAGAGCTCTGGATGAACAAATAGATAATCAAAAAATCAACATAAATCACATTTACCACCAGACGAACCTTATATCAACAGGTATCGTTATACAATGAGCCATTACCAGTGAAAACTGAAGTGAAGTACTTCGGTACTCGTCTTGACCAGAGATTAACCTGGCAAGCTCACACCAAGGCGAAAAACAGCAATTTGCACTAAAATCTAGGCAAATGAACTGGGTATTGGGTAGAAGATCTTAGTTAAGCATTGAGAACAAGATTCTTCTCTACAAAACTATACTGGTACAAATATGGAGTTATGGAATCGACCTCTGGGGTTGCGCAAAACCGTCAAACATCAAAATTCTGGACACATTGCAATCTAAAATACTTCGCATGATGGCCAACACCCCTTGGTACTTGACACACCTAACGTTACATGAGGACCTACAAATAGCATTTGTGAAGGATGTTATATAGGATGTATATATAGAGAAAGAAACTTATTTCATACAATTCCATAAGTTAAACAACTTGTAAACCAACACACAAAGAGAAGACTTAACAGATATTGCCCAGAAGACTTGCATGAATAATCCCGGTAACCGTCAACTCCTGTCAAGTGACTTCGGCGTACTACTTATTTATTACTCTAATGTATATTTGAGTAGATTGTAAGTTTGCAATTAAATTTTAAAAAAATATATCTTTATACTCTAAATATATCTGCCTAGAAAACAAGGCTTGCCGGATATTCACAAAACCTGTTTTTCGATAAAAGTAAACTACTACTTTCGGTCTACTGATTTGACTGAAAATGTAATCAGATCTCCAGAGAAGGAATACATATCTAAATATTCAGTTTGGTATTGATATCTGTTTCCGTTTGGACGCTATCGTGGGCACACCCACACTAACACACACAGAGAGAGACATTTTTCATAAACTTTTTCGTGATCTGCAAAAATTCGTAGTCAACAATTTTTCTCCTTTCTACCGCAAATTTATTTTGAATAACTACAAATACTGTACAACAAAAAAAGTTGATTTTCTTATGTACGTTCCGAATTTTTTATATAAAGTTGTTTCAAATTACTTTTATCTTAATACACCTGTGAGTTACAAAAATGACTCCATATCCAACTTTAAATACTTTTATAGTCTTAATAAATCTGTATGCATAATTTGCGAGATATTTGCAAACATTGCTACTTCCGGTCTGAATGTTGAATTTTTTTTTATACAAAAATGATTCCAAATTGTTTAGTAAATTTACTTGATAAATCTCTATAGTATACATATTTGCGAGATATTTGCAAAAAAACTGCTATTAGTACTACTTCCTATCCGAATTTTAAATTTTTTGGTGATCATTTTGTTTTAATTTGTTGTCGTTTTATTATCACATTTTACTTGCTTTTCATTTCTTTCCAATGCTCTTTACTTCTATACTACTTCATGTCTACCGATTTCACTGAATATCTAATCACCACTTCAGAAAGAGATTGTACTCTTAAATATAAAGATTGGTAATGATAGTTTTAGCTGTTTGGTCGCTATCCTGGTCGCATACTGACAGACAGACAATCAGAGACATTTTTCAAAAACCACTTTTCGTTCAACGACATTCGTAAAAATTTCGCGGACGAAAATTTACGTCATTATAGTACTTCCGTATCAAATCAACAAACATTTTTAAAATTAACGTAGGATAATCTTGTGATAACATTCAAGAGAACGAATAAGTTCCACTCAGAAAAATACGTATCTAAAAATCCAAAAAAGATTTCTTTTCGAAAACTAGAAATAAAAACTATCCTAAGAAAACTTAAATCGTGTTTTTAAGAGAACGAAACAAAAACAGAATTACAAACTGAGATAAACAAGGAATCTGTTTACTTCAGTAAATGATGATTTTGCAATACTTTATCTTGTTGTTGCTTAACTATGCTTAAACGAATGTTAATAGCTTAGTTATTGATTATACGACGTATCTATGCTGCAGACAAAATAAGAAAGAACAATCATTACGAGAATAAAAGTGTTTAAAACATGATTTTCTATACCTTCTGTATAAAAAAAAAATTCAAAATTCGGACCCGAATTAAGACTTTTACTCTTAGCGAGTAGCACTTTTTTTTGAATATCTTGCAAAGTATACATTATACAGAGATTTATTAAGAGAATAGAAGTACTTAGAATAATTTTTGTATAAAGAAATTCTTTAAATTCTTATTCTATTTGATAAGATAGTCGTGTGGTGGCCACACCTCATTCTTTAAGTTCGCGGAAAGGAGGTGTTGGATGATAGTGGGTGAGCTCTTTCTTATATCGGGTGTTCAGAAAAATTCGATGTCAAGTAGGTGTTGACCAAAAAGTCGTATATCCTAACTTAAGTCTATGATTCGTATTAAATGTTAAATGTCAGGTGTTATCTGTCAATAATTGTCTTATCTCATCTCATGACTGATTATTGGTATAACTATAAAGTTTTAACACATTCGCGTCAGTAGTTTTTAAGCTATCGTCGTCCAAGCAACTTAATCGGGAAGAAAGTGCGAAATATGAAGAAAATCGAGTATCACGCTTTTATCAAGTTCCTTACAAAACAAGGAAAATTTGTTCATACTATACTGGAAGAGACATCATCGGTTTATGGAGATTTCTACCCGGAAAAAATGTTTTGTAAGGGCACACAAAATTTGTTAAAAAAGTCGAAAAATTAATAATGGAACGACAGCGCGTGGAATGTTGCCGTGCGTTTTTGGACCTTTATAATGAAGGCACGGAAGCTGTATTGAGTCGAATTGTTTCTGGGGATGCTACTGGAGTTCATCATTATGAACCTGAGTCCGATTAAGACTCCATGCAGTGGCATAAAAGGGTACATCTGACTCCTGCGAGTTTTACTTGTTCCTTAAAATGAAAAAAGAACTTTGTGAAAAGACGTTTGCGCGTGATGAAGAAGTAAAGAACGCAGTTTCCGCGTATTTTCAGCCAGAGATAAAACATTTTTTATGAAAGCATATACAGGGTGTTTCATCGGTTGGGGTATCGCGAATTAAAGTGCCTAAATATAAAAATGTCGACTTCAAATTTTAACCACTTATAGAACTTTTAAACCGCTACCAGTAGGTTAGGTTGTTTTTGATAATATTATTTTATTTAATGCGTAAATAAAAAAAAAACCTTCGTTCAAAAAATCAAAAGTACTCAGATTTTATTGAAATTCAGGTGTTGATATGTCTATAAAATCAACTATGCAATTGAAAAAAAAATTAAAACTTAATCAATTATTGAATATTTTACAATAATTTCAAAATTAAAGGCAAGACGTTGAAGAATTTATGGGTTTTTTATTACAGTGTTGTGTGTTGAGTTTATAATAAATTTTTATTTATTATCCGTCATAAATTTAAAAGGACTACCTGTTTGCGGACAGCACAATTAGAAAGTTAAGTACCATAAATCTGTCGTAAGAAAAACGACATTATTTAATATTGACTTTATTTGACAAACGGTTTCGTTTATAAAAATTCTGATTGTGAAGTTAATATGGGTGATATTTCCACGTATCACCATTCAAATTTGAACATTTTTTGAGCACTTTTAATTTTTGATAATACGTTTTTTTTTAATTTACGCATTAATTAAAATAATATTATCAAAAACAACCTAACCTGCTGGTAGCGGTTTAAAAGCTCTATAAGTGGTTAAAATTTGAAGTCGATATTTTTATATTTGGCACTTTAATTCGCGATACCCCAACCGATGAAACACCCTGTACAAGCTAATGTAGGTGAATATATTGAAAAAGAATGATTTTGTATTTTTACTTTCTAGTTTCCTCGTTCCGCTTATTTAGAAACACTCCCTTTGATTTTACGACTTTGAATTAGTAGTTGAGTTTCTATACTATACTTTTTACTGTACATAATATTCAAATACTAGGTAGGTATGCTATAGATACGACACAACGGATCATTAATTTATTTTTGCGATAAAATCGAATTTCTAAATATTTACGTGATTTTATGAAAGTGCATATACAATCAAATGGCGTATATCTCAATGAAAAATAACAAGTTTAAATAAACTGAACACCCACAAAGCCAGATAATTATAGATTACAAATCGTATCCAATTCACGTCTGTATAATAATACAACCACTGTCTGAATGGGTTATTTTTAAATGCCCAGATATGGATACATCCCATTATAGGTTCATTGGTGAAGCAAAACACGTAAGTATCTACTATATTTATTGTTTCGTAATGCTAGTAGTAAATGAATACTATGAACTTCAGAAGGCGGTTAATCTCTTCTTAATTAGATTGATCTTTTCAAGCTTGTATGTATCTAGTATGTTGAATGCTCGAGTGACTACTGCCGGGAACCTTATGAGTGAGTGTTTACCTACTTGAAACATGGCTCGAATAGAAGTTTTATGGATCTCGAAGAATTATTAAAAATATTAAATTTTAAATAACAGTAAGAATTCCAAGTGAATAGAAATTAAATTAGATAAATTAAATGAAGAAAATACATTAGGTACATCTTTATTGCAATTACCTTTCCTCTCAACAAATTTAAACTTAGTTTATTCCTTGTACAGAAATAAATGCCATTTCAAGCGTTAATAATATTTAAGTAACAATTTGATAAACACAAATTAACATGTTCTACTGCTAGAAGAAGGTACCCTTTTTAACCCAGTGCGCGTACGGTTCCTAACCAAATGTTTTTATTTGGTGGCACGGTGCTGCAAGGACATTAGGTATTTATTCTGTAGCTGAATAAATTCGACCTATCTGTTTACTCTTTTCATTAACTTCAGTAACCACAATCAAATTTAATTATTGATTTTTTTTGTAAACTTTGCATAATTTGTACATCTAAAATGTAAAAAATAACTAATAAATAGAATTTTATTTTTCAATATCTATAATACCGTTTATTTTCATGAACACCTACTGTTTTTTGCCCGTTTTTCAATTCAGGCTATCCATGCAGGTTGTGATTCATTGAAGACTTCAATTAAACATCGCTTTCTAGTCATCTGAAAACATACCAACAATTTTTCACTTCCGGTTGACAACGTTTTATTTGGTGTTATTTATACACGGCAATCACAAAGTTAAGTACAATTTATGTTCTATTGCATTCGTCAACTAATTACATACTTATATTTTTCTATTATTATATATTTATAGCAATTTGTTTTAAAATCTAATCAAAAAGACGTTTTCCCATAATAAATCACATAGATTACATAAATATAGTAAGAAGACACCTCCAATATACAATCAAAATCATACGATATTCATGTTTACAGTACCAAGTTATTAAACTTCGTTAAAAGAGTATCTTTACAGTTTTAATTATAGTATTTTACCGCAAATTTACGTTGTATAACTACAAACACTATTTAAAAAATGACACGACTTCATTATACGTTTCAAATAATTTTATTTCTTCCGGTCCTATTTTGAATTTTTTTTTGCATAAAAATTACACCAAATTCAACACTAAATATTTTCAAAGTTAATAAATCTGTATAATATGCATAATTTGCCAGACTTTTGTAGAAAAACTACTATTCGAAGGAGTAAAAGTGCTATTTCCAGGGTAAATTTTGAATTTTTTTAATACAAAAATACGTTCATACTCTTAGAAAGCATATTTTGCGATTTTTCTAAGAACTACCTCAATCAGTTTCCTCCATATCCTGACTTTATTTTTTTTTATATTTAAACAATTATTTTTTTGAATTATTTAAAAAAATAAAAGAAATATGATAGCATGATCCTTTTTCCGAAAATATAAGTAGAAAAAAAAATAAAAAAATTAAATTAGAAAAATATCCGAAAATTAATGACACCATGATAATTTAAAAAATATTCTGACCACGTCCATGAAAGAGTTGAAAAAAGTTTTCTTAATTAAACCTGTGATTTAGAAAATAGAATACATGCCGCAAGACTAATTGTAGGAGAAATAAAGTGAAACATAGTACAGTTTCGGCTAGCAGACGGAGTTTCGCTATACGAGATTTATAGGTTCTGAAAACTCTAACAGAGACGTAAAGATAGGGGTTTTACGATCCCCATTCGTTTGGTGTTTAGACCAGATTCTGTGTGTGTATGTTTCGTGCATTCTGGGAACCATTATATCTAATAGAAAATAGACAATGTGTTTTGTATTGAAATTAAGCTGTGTTTGTTATATTACCGAAATAAATATATTACAGACGTAATTTTGTGAATTTATATAGATTTTTTTATATAATAATTTACATACTAAGAACAAGAAATACTTGTGTTTTGTATTGAAACAAAGCTGTGTTATATGTTTTATATATTATCTAAATAAATATATATTACAGACGTAATTTTGTGAATTTATACACATGTTTTTGTTAATTTTTTTATATAATAAATTACTTACTAAGGACAAGAAATACTTGTCGCCGTATTTTGGGTGAAGAATAATAATTTTATCCCGTACCTCTGAAATAGCCTGTATTATGCTGTGTCCCAATATTTTTATAGTTACACGGTCCACATTGATTTGAGTGACACATGTCGAGTGGTCAGAGTACCTAACGTCTGCAACTTAACATCAATATTTCATCTCTTTCGCACCATTTGCGATTAGCATGACGGTTAAAAACGTACGTCGGTGTACAAAAATCGGAGAAATACAGGACGCACCCACTTAAATAATTAGTAAGATAGGACTCCATTAGTTTACATATTTTGCTGCTGTCTGCGAAAAGAACAAGGTTTCTTAATATAAGCGAACGTTGAATACGGTCAAAAGCTCTTGAAAAGCCATAAATATAGTACCTATCCACTTGAAAATAATCATGCCTACCTAAATAAAGATTCAAAAAATTTGGGAGAATTTCAGATATTTGAAATTAATTGTTTTCTTGCGTTAGACGACTAAAATGCGGGAGTTAATCTAATTTTTTGGTTTTAAGTCGTATATATCCAATGTAATGCCAGCAATCACAAATTATTGTCCTAATAGTGATAAAATAAACGTAAGCCATCAAGGTCATCGTTGGTGCTGCAATAGCAAATAACAATGGGACGTTCTTATATGCCCCGATTGTCGCCTCGCTACCATTCGATAAAACGTCGAAGTACCCGTTGGCAGTTAGCAATCGAAAAGAATTTTCGATGGCCTAACACTAAATTAACAAATATTTGGTAGCTTACCTTTGCAACAAAACGTTAACGGGCAAATAATTTATCCGTAAACTATTCTTAGTCTCCTCATTTACAATATTGTTTGATTGATTGGCGATTTCTAACACTTCACTTTCAAGTTAAGTAATTTGAGTATGATGTTCATCATTACTATAAAAGCTAAGCTATTAATGACATTAAAACCAGGATTAAATGTATCGGACGCGCTGTTATCAGCACACTCAAGATTAACTGGTAGACGGAACTTTATTAGAACAAAACTTTTATTTGCCAAATCTTTGTCGATATTGTTCACTCTTGTTCATAATCTGTTCTGATAGTTGGTACTCAATTTCTGTAGATCAGTGAGTTTCTTCGATATTTCAATAACGATCTAACCTCACTAAATTTCCAACTACGACTACAATCAGAGATGGGCGATAAGGATTACAGGTGTAATCGATTGCGGCTAGGATTACGATTACTTTAATCGTAATTCTAAAATTTTTGAAATCACGATTACTGTAATCGTTATT
This sequence comes from Amphimallon solstitiale, assembly GCA_963170755.1. Lineage (NCBI taxonomy): Eukaryota > Metazoa > Arthropoda > Insecta > Coleoptera > Scarabaeidae > Amphimallon > Amphimallon solstitiale. The sequence continues at coordinate 124,068,566 of OY720678.1, read as the reverse complement.
CGAACGAACTTGGATTACGATTACAGTAATCGTAATTCTAAAAAGTTTAAATCACGATTACTCTAATCGTAATCTAAGTTCGTTTGATTAACGATTACAGTAATCGTAATTTCAAAAATGTCTGAATTACGATTTTCAAAGTAATCGTAATCGAAGTTGTTCAAAAAATGTCGGAGAGCTAAACGCGGCTCAATTAAACTGGTACGCGTTGTATATGAAAGCAATAATTATCCGAATAAGAATAAGAAAAAACAAAAACAAAAAAGTTTTTAAAATACACCAGAAATTAAAAAAATAATGAGGTGTGGCTACCACACGACTTTTTTATACGTATGAGCGTATAGAAAAGTTATACAAAATCCTATTTTGAGTACTTCTATTCTCATAATAAATCATTATAGAATACATACTTTCCAAGATATTCGAAAAAAAGTGCTACTCGCAGACCGGCTTTTGCACGTACTGGACCCTCATGACGAAGATATCTCGCGGTCGAAATTATTAGTGCTCGTTCAATGAAGCTCCGCATCAGTATTCGTTTTTTTAAATTTCGTGGCACGTAAAAGGACACAATTAAATTGACTTTTGGTGATTGACTTCTTGCGGGTTTTGTTTAGTTCTTTAGTTTGTATGCAGATATAGCGTTGCAGTTGCATTGGAACATGTTGCTGTATATTATATATTTCGCATCTGTTAAAATAATTTATTAACATCTTTGAAGATGTTTTAAAATTTTTAAAATATTTGTTTGAGTTGTGTAATAGACATTTTATATATGTGATTTAATGATAAAATAATTGTCATGTACATATATTTATTTTTCAATGTGTGATATCGACTGGCTTTTCTACGAACTGGATTTTTATGCCGCAGACATTTCCCAGTTGACAATATGCATTAGTGCCCGATGAATGAAGCTCCGCATCAGTATTCGTTTTTTTTTAAATTTGGGGCGCGTAAGAGGACACAAATTGACTTTTGGTGATTGACTTATTGTGATTTTGGTTAGTTCTTTAGTTTGTATGCAGAACTAGCGTTGCACTTGCATTGGAACATGTTGATGAATGAAGCTCCACATCAGTATTCCTTCAACGTATTATTGAAAGCGTGTAACAGGGGCTTTTGCACGTAGTGGATCCTCATGACGAGGATATCTGGCGGTCGACAATATTAGTGCGCGACAACAATAAAATACACTTTCGAAAGTAAATAACAGTGATTTTTCTAATATTTAATAACAGTAATCCTTGCCAACGATTACAGTAATCCTTATATAAAAAGAACGGAATTACGATTAATGTAATCGTTAATCGAACGAACTTAGATTACGATTACAGTAATGGTAATTTAAACTTTTTCAAAATTACGATTACTGTAATCGTAATCTAAGTTCGTTCGATTAACGATTACAGTAATCGTAATCGTATTTTCTTTTATATAAGGATTACTGTAATATAATCAAGTTGTAATCGTAATCTTTATCGCCCAGCTCTGACTACAATATCGATAATATATAAGTAAGCCAAATACTCTTTCTTAACTTTTTGATACGGCCATAGATGATCAGTACAAATAAGGGCGGTATACTTTCATGGAAATGATAGTCGAAAATGTCAACACCAGTGCTAGCTGTCTCTTGCCAAGATGTGAAAACGAGATATGAATTGCTGAGTCACGAATGGCATGCCATTAATTTACCATCGATTGACCATTGTGGACTTCAAATTACCAAGTTATGAGTTTTGGTTCTTTGATGGCACAGCAATGGCAGAATTGTGAACTCTGCCCGGCATTGTCCAGCACTTTACCATTCATACAAATTATATATTTTACACCGTTAAGCCACAAATGGGCCAATAGTATGGTTCCGTTTAGAACTGATTTCCCTACATGCGATGCGTTGAGGAAAAATATTTTTATCAATATTTTCAACGCATATAATACCTACATACTTGAGCCACTCTTCACGCATCTCAGGTGCTATCAGTTCTTAACCGAGCTATAACTGAAAGTTGCGAGCGTTATACCCATATTAATTCGCCGCTCTTTTTGTGTTTTTTGGGATATTTTCAGCATTATATGTGTTAGAAATGCATCTTCGGCATTTCCTATACAAAAATATAAATCACAAATATATGTGTGGTCTGTAGTGTTACCCGCTCGAGTTCTCTGTATATGTTATGCTCATTAAAATGTCAGCACTCTATTATGTATCAGTATATTTCTTTATATAAGATGCACTGGAGAAATGCGATATATGTACAAGATTATTTTTCTCTTGAGTTAGTTCTACAGACACGTTAATATCGAATATACACATATTCAAGTACACTGCGTTTTATTTTAATACCCATTCCCAATAATATGAAATCCAAATTATTTAAAATATCAAATGATATCATGCCATATTCTATAAATGAATATTGTGCTTAATTCTTCTTTCATTGTACTACTTACTTTTATGTGTGTCAAATGAAAAAAAAATATTTTTATTATTATTATTATTTCAGTTTATATGTAATAAGTAGGTATATGTACAAACAGTTAGTTTATTCCACTATTTTTGTTTATAAAATATCTACCGACCTCTCTACGTATGAAAAAACAAGAATCATAACTGTTCCTATCTTATTTATTTTAATTATATATCTATGTGTCGCTGTCCCACTTCGCACTCTTTATCACTGTCATTAAGTTTTATTTAATTGCAAAACATGGTGATCTTACGTAAATGAAAAGGACGTTGGAATCATAAAAGTAGATTACCTTCATTTACATGATTTAAAAAAACGATATATGTAAGGAGAGGGACAGATTAGAAACGCTATATGCAGAGCGATAATTATGGAAGATTATACACCTTTAATGTACCTTATTCTCATTAATAAGTTTTCCGGGAGTATACGATATATCGATTTAAATTTAAAATATGAAATTGATATTCAGTTTCGTGTAATGATCACAAGGGATAATTTCAAGTTTATCTAATATAATAAGAAGTTAATCGCTCAAAAATGCATATAAGCTGTCATTATGTTTATAGCTTTTTGAAATTAATTGGATTGAATATAAATTTAATGAGTTTGTTAATAAATAAGCACCTACTGAAAGTGTAGATAGACTACTGAAATTATTTTAATATACTCATGGAACAGATCGAAACGGTTCTATAGTAATAGAATGAATCTTTGCAAGATTAAAAATTACATAATATCTTGGAATTACAGGAATATCCACAAATCAACTAACGCTCTAGATAGTGACGCATGTGCACTAAAAACGAAAAAATTAAGCGCCTCTGGTGTTTCAACCAAGAAGTTATATAATTTAGTGGTAAATTCAAACAGCCATTACCGATAACTTTCTTTTGCATGATTTATAAAAAGCAACAGACTCGGTATTACGCTCAGAAACATATTTTTGTTCATTGACACAGGATAAAACTGCAACTCCTGCAGCATTGAACAAAAAAAAATGCATGTGTGCTTAATTATCAAATAATGCTCATGTAAAATTGGACTGCATTATAAAAAGTCTAGAAGCACAATAAATAGTTAATAAACAAAATACATGAAAACTAAACTGTGTATATTAAACAATCCAAAAAAAGTAAGGTACACAGGTGACACACTCGTTTTAGTCTGTGCATTAAAAAAGAATTCAAATCGTACGAACTATGATTATCCATTATCTCCAATCTTTCTTTGGGTTTGCGATTTAATGATGTAGTAATTTTTATTTATTTATTGAAGCGGATACAAACAGGACGTACCTAATAGAGTATCCCAAATTACAAAATTTACAAAATTTAGTACGTATCACAATTGATTAATGAAATAACAAAGATAACAATGTAATGAATGTTACATAGAGCGAGCTGGAGAAGTTCACACCACAAGGCAAAGAGACACTAATTGTTTGGAGAATAATAGATTTTCAATTTTTTTTTTTTTTTTTTTTTTAAATTAGATTTTCAATTAATATGGCAATCAAACTATAAATACAAGCCTTTGTAGGGAAATTCCTAGTCGCGTCTCATTCAACCACATCAAGTAAACGATATTTAATTTGGCGACTATTGAGATAAAAAATGTCAATATCGATTTTATTGAAAGCCCTGCAGATTCTCACTAGAGGAGAGTTCATTGCTGCATTAGTATTGAATTTTGTTATATATAAAAAATCATGACTTCGTAAGGTCCTCCGAGGTATAGTAAGAGATATAGATGACAAACAGGCGGGTGAATCAAACAGATTTGTCAAGAATTTTGTACATGTTAAAAAATCACTCATCTTTCTGCGTGCTGCTAACGATTTTAATTTAAAGTAGCTGCGCAAATCACCGTGAGGGTAAACTTTAAATTGTTTAAAGTAACAATACTTTAGGAATTTGTTTTGAACCCGTTCGATTCTACTAATGTATATCTCATAAATCGGATTCCTTATAGTACTCAAGTACTGCAGTTGACTATAAACAAAGGAGAAGTACAATACTTTAAGCGCCGAAATTGAAGTAAAGTGACAGCATGAACGAATGAGGAATCCAAGCATTTTATTAGCCTTTATTACAATGTTATCTATATGTATCTTAAAGGAAACTTTTGAGTCAATCGTAAGTCCAAGATCTTTTATGTATTCCACCGATTGCACGTTAGTAATATTTTATGAGTAGGACAACAAGAAACACAGCATTGGATGTACCCCACAACTATAATGTAAACTTTTAAGTAATATAGATGATGCTAACAATAACAATATTAACCACAACTACGATATTATAATATTATATTATGCAATGAGCATATAATGATGGCTATTAAGACACGAGAATGAAAATTACGATACGAGTCGAAGGCGAGTATCGTAATGAATGCGAGTGTCTTAATAGCCATTAAATGCGAGTTGCATACACTATTTTTTCTACGACCCCATAATAAAACATTTCATAAATTGATCGTAAAATTTTCCGTACGTTTTTTGCGAATTTAGCTGGTAATAAATTGTTCGTGGCTACTAAGGCTTGTTCCATAATTTCTGGTGGAGTCAAATTTTACATTTCACTGTCATTATCCCTCATTTTTACCGTTTATATTTTCAAAAAAGCACAAATTTAAACTACTTAGTAGTAAATTGCAGAGAACTGTCAAATTTAATTAATTTTGATATCTGTCAGATATGAAGTGGCCATATTGAATATTGAGGAATATTGGAATGTCGCAGTCTTATTGGATATGAACTTGTATCTTAATGAAAAATCTGTATTCCTATTGGATATAAAATGGTATCTTAATGAAAATCTGTATCTTAAGAGTCCTCGATAGTGGATCTGCTGATATTTGAAAAATAGCAGATTTTTGATGCAAGATATTTTTGTTGGTTTTAAATTCAACTTATGAAGAATTTAGTAATCTACCCCGCTGAATAATCAAACTTAGAAAAAAGTTATCCGATTAAAGAAAATTAATTAATATGTCAAAATATTTGAAACAAGTTTTCTCAAAAACGCTTTGCAACAGATTTGATTGCTTTAGTTCACGTTAAAAATTGAATAAAAAGCTACCCCGTTCTGCACTTATTTTTCGTTCAACTATTCTTTACTTTGTTTTAAACTAATATAAAATAAATTAAAATTAGGCAACCCACATTACAATTAATGTTGTTCTGGTAAAAATCTTTCCCGCGGTTACAAACGTATAAATATTTGATCATAAATGAATTTTTATTCGCTTAGATATTGAGTTATTATTTCAAATATTTATTTTATATTCCCTATGTGTAATAGGTACTTGGATATCCTTCGATTATCACTGGTCAACAGTGAAATTGCTTCTTAGGTGAAAGTACCCAATCCTGAATGAATTCAACGTGCTGAACACGAATATCACATTGAAAAAAGTTGATTGGCTCACGTTCAAGAGATATTGACGTTTTGTCCATTGTATAGATGCTATTGCATAATGTAATGCAATTTAGTGAGAAATTACGAAATTTTGCGTCATATTGCATCACCCCTTCATGCAAAGAAGTTAATGCAGCATTTACTGTAAGTTTCCATTGAGAGTGTTGCGAAATTGATTGCGCAATATCAAGCAATAGCTAATTATAGTTTATTTATAAATGGCCGATGTGACAGTTAACCCGTGCAATGTCCGTTCATTCGCGCATATTTTTCGAAGCTCTAGCATACATAAGTGATTGCTATAGTGTAAAGTAACTAAACAGTAGCAATGCCTCGTAACTGTGTTAATAGTGCAAATAACTTCTGTTATATTTGCGGAGAAGTGACATTTGCTGCACAGAAAAAGAACATCAGTACAACAGTTAAGAAAGCGTATCATTTGTATTTTGGTTGCAAGATAGGCGACCAGGACAAAGACTGGGCCCCACACGTATGCTGCCGCACTTGTGCCGTAAATCTTTCACAGTGGCTTAATGGCAAAAGAAAGGCAATGCCATTTGCTGTGCCCATGATTTGGAGGGAGCCCACCAATCACGTTGACGACTGTTATTTCTGTATGGTACGACCAGCTTCTGGAGGCATCACCAAGAAGAAGAAGTGGACAGTTGAATACCCTAACATACCATCTGCTCTGCGACCTGTCTCTCATGGCGAAGGACTCCCAATTCCAGAACCTCCTACAGATTTTTCTATCAGTTCAGACGATGAGGATGGCCATGCGTCGGCGAGTTCTCCTCAACGTGGCAGTAAGGATGATGACTTTTCGTGCTTTGACGAAACATCTGCACCACATAAAATTACCCAGGATGAAATGAACGATCTTGTTCGCGATTTGGATCTGTCGAAAAGCAAAGCGGAGATACTGGCCTCAAGACTTCGACAGTGGAATCTTCTGGAACAGAATGTCCGAGTGACTTCATTTCGCACTCGCCATCAGCTCTTCGAATCTTTCTTTAAGAAAGAAGAAAGCCTTGTGTTCTGCTGCGATATTGATGGTCTACTACAAGCTCTCGGTATTGCACATGATCCCCACGAATGGCGGCTGTTTATAGACGCTTCAAAACTGAGCCTAAAGGCGGTTTTGTTGAATAATGGGAACCAGCTTCCATCCATACCTATTGCACATGCGGTCTACATGAAGGAGACTTACGGCAATCTAAAGCAGCTACTGGAGACGATTAACTACAGCAAGTATGGCTGGCAGATATGTTCTGACCTGAAGGTAGTATCTCTGTTGATGGGTTTGCAGCAGGGATATACAAAGTACTGCTGTTTTCTTTGTCTGTGGGACAGCAGAGCAATCGATTTGCACTACATCAAGAAAGACTGGCCTCCGAGAGCATTTTTTAAGCCTGGAGAAACGAATGTACAGCACCCACCATTGGCACAGCCACACAAAATCATTATTCCTCCTTTACACATCAAACTCGGTCTTGTCAAAAACTTGGTAAAAGCCATGGATAAGAATGGACCAGCATTCAAGTACCTGCATGACAAATTCCCTCGACTCAGTGAAGCCAAAATTAAAGAGGGCATCTTTGTGGGGCCTCAAATTAGACAGCTCTTCCGAGACCCCAAGTTTGAGGAACTTCTTCAAGGTAAAGAAAAACAGGTTTGGGATGCATTCTATCAAGTGGCAGCAAACTTCCTGGGGAATGACAAGGCAGAAAATTACAAGTGTCTGGTTGAGGATATGTTGGCTTTGTTTCATGAATTCGGCTGCAATATGTCCTTAAAGATCCACTTTCTTGATTCCCACTTAGATTTCTTTCCTGATAACTGCGGGCAGGTCAGCGATGAGCACGGCGAACGCTTTCATCAGGACATTGCCACCATGGAGCAACGGTACCAAGGCAAATGGTCTACGTCAATGCTAGCTGACTATTGTTGGACAATCAGTAGAGATGCTCCACAAGTCCACTACAAACGGCAGGCCAAAAGAAGTCGAAAGCCGGAAGCAGACTAATGTTTTCTTACCATGTATTATAATATTGACATAAGTACACTTTTTCTGAAATATGCGTAAATGTTTTCTTACCATGTATTATAATATTGACATAAGTACACTTTTTCTGAAATATGCGTAAATGTTTTCTTACCATGTATTATAATATTGACATAAGTACACTTTTTCTGAAATATGCGTACATATTACAGAAAACCCGTAGCCAATTCAGCTTTTTCTTAGTCATTTTCGTGTTCAGCACATTGAATTCATTAAGAAATGACTATTTTCAGCTTGGAAGCATGAACTTTTTGAAAATTTGTTGCCCAGTGTTATTAAAGTACATATGTGCTATACAACCAATATTGCGATTGCCGTTTCAGTATCGAGGAGCCTTAATGGACATCATTAAAGTACAGGTTCAGCATATCTAATAATACAATTAAAGTATGGGAGTAGAAAAACATATTTGCGAGTGGATGGCATAAGCAATAACTATAATTACACTTAATAATCATTTGATTGAATGGATTTTATGAAGCATCTGCCCAGTTATCGAATAATTGGTATTCAAAGATACAGATTTTCGAGTATTCGAGACATTATAAATAGATGCCTTTTGCATCACTAACCCAAATTTGAAAGGTAAACGCTCCTCTTAATTTTATTTATTTAATTGTATAACAAGTGGGTGGTGATGTATAAAATACAAAATACGTTATTATTTGTTTATTTTGCAGTTCAAATCGAGTAAACTTTCCCGTTCTTTATTTATCTTACGAAATATAATTAATTTTAAAAACCCCTCACGCTCCTATCTACGCCGATGAAGATAGAAAATTTACGAGTTAAATGGCCTTTTTTTGCTCTCATTCTCGGGTATAAACAGATGTTGCAGTTCACCATATGAATAGTGCTATTCAGTAACTACGTGCTGTTTACATTATTTCTTTGCTCCGTGGTAGTTTAAACTGGGACGTCTGCTCTGTAGTCATAACATTAAATTTATCAATGTTGATAATAAGGTGATTGAAGTGTAACTAAGCCATAACAATATCGAGGTTATTCTGTATGTGGGTGGAATCATTTTAATTTTTGACGATTGTATAAATTTTGTCAAAATACATTTTTTAGCATAAGCTAATACCTATGCCGATGCCTATGCTCTGCTAATGACATGTTAGCAGTGCATAGAGATCGTTGATGTATAAATTGAATAACACAGGTCCAAGATTAAAACCTTTTGGTACACCACTGGTTGCATGAAAATCAAAGGATTTTTATCCATTATCGAAGACGTAATTTTTGACTTTATTAAGTGTAAAAGGCGAGGAGCAAATCAATAATAACTAAGTTTATCCAGAAGAAGGCTGTAATCACAAATTATTATTATAATAAATAACCTCATTCTGACCTCTATCGTCTAGTGTTTTACTTACATATTGTGTGAAAGTGGCTAGGTTAGTTACTACCGATCTTCCAAGCATAAAGCCATGTTGAAAGGGAGATATGAACGAGGAAGTGTTAAAGCATATGGAACGGTACAAGGACCTGTTTCAGGGTTTTTGAAAAGGTGGTCAAAACGGCGATGAGTCGATAATTAAAGATCTGTGACTTGTCATCGTTCTTGAAAACGGGAATAATTCTGGTAGGTTTCCATCGATCTGGAAAAATTTGAAGATTTTATGGCAAGATTAACTACCGATAATAACGGCCTTGCAAGATAATATCGCAGGATTTTACCAAGAAAGTTGGGATAAAATCATTGCCTGAAGTGACACCCGAACCGAGACCCCTCGGAGATATACTGAACAGCAAAATATTAACCCCTTTACCTTGCGCTTGTATCATTTCACATACTTATCTCTATAATATTCTATCTTTTGCTCTTATTTTTCAGTTTCTAATTCCGGTCCTATTTAAATCTTGCTCCAGAACTTTTAGCCGTGTAGATCGCGGTCTCCTATTATAAGCGTATTTGCACACTCCTTGAAGTATCTGTTCTTACATAAACCTTTTCATTCATGATAATTGTCTTTATTACAATATTTCCTTATACTACGTATAAGAAAATAGTTTTTCAAGGCTTACTTGCTCATTGTTTCCTCAAAAATTAAAAAGATTACCATACCAAACATTATATCTATGAAGTTAGAAAAGAAAATAAGCAATTTTATGAAGTCATGACTAAGTATGATTGCCATTTAAAAAAAAAACTCTTATATTATATCTTGATAATTCAGTGTGCCTTGAATTTTTAACTAAGACTATTAAATTCTCCATAAGAATTACTATCAAATACTTCTCAAATTTCTTAACAATTTTGCTAATTTAACCGATCCTTTCTTCAATATTAAGCATAATATAAGCAATATACAGGGTGTTCACACTTAAACCCGCACCATTGGTAACTCCGTTATTATTGGAGCTACGAATTCGTCCAAATTAGTAAACTAGTAGGATTTTTCCTGGCGGTTACGACGATGAAAACAAAAAAACAATTGAACGTCGCGTTTTTCAGATATTTGACAAAATGTAATTTTTTAAATGGAACATCCTATATATCTTTATGCGGTTGAATAAAAAATTTAGTTCTGAATAAAAATGTTTAAATACATTATCTTAAAAAAATTAAAAATAAAAAAGTTATCACGTGATTTCTTAAACATTGCATTTTGTTTAAAAAAATTTATGAAAGACGTAGCATGTTTCACATGTTTATCCAATTGAAGTCATCTTCAGATATTAAATAAAATAATATGATAAACATCCTTAAAATTTGCTTACTTTATCACTAAAACGTAAGTTTTCAAATGAGATACCGTGCATTTTTAGGGATTTAGGATTTGTTTTTAGGGATGCCTAACGAAATTTGTAATTAAATAATATGTACCGATTATTGTATACTATTCTCTTGTTGAACGGATGAAAAAAATTTTTGTATAGGTCCTAGAATGTTTGTTCATAATATTCCTAAATGAATTCAAACGAAACGTTGTGTTTTTAACGAAATTTATTTTGATTTCGTCCACGAAATTTAAGAATAACAAATAAAAGAATAATAAACACTATCAATCAACATACATAACTAAAATAGTTGTTCGAAGGTACCACCTACTTGGTCCAGACACTTGCGGGCTCTTTTCTGAGTGCAGCGCGTGGCTTTGGTAACGATGTTTGTAAACTTCATTTTTCACTCGGCCCCATAAAAAAATCTAGCGGAGTTAGATCTGGTGAGCGTGGGGGCCACAGAACTGGTCCATGAGTTCCAATCCAACGGGGTCCAAACAGTCTCTCCAGTAATGCGTTAACGATATGGTGATTATGAGCCGGTGCACCGTCTTGTTGGAAGTATATCCGCGGCCTATCCATCAAGTTCACGTTGTCCACGAAATCTTCCAATACATGAGACATAAAGTCCTCATATCTCTCTCCCGTTAATGAGCCGCGGTAAAAAAAAGGACCCACAATTTTAGATCCAATCATACCACACCAAACATTAAGGCTGAACCGATGTTGTGGATTAGTGGGATGAGTCAAAAAAGGATTTTCCCGACTCCAAAAATGATAGTTTTTTCGATTAAACATTCCCTTATTAGAGAAGTTACTCTCATCCGACCATAAAACATATCGAGGAAAATTTGGATCTTCTTCACATTTATGTAGGAACCATTCACAAAATTCCATTCTTCTTATATCATCACTAAGATGCAAAGTTTGTACTGGCCGATATTTGTATGGCTCAAAATTATATTTTTTCAAAATTTTATGAATCGTTCCCAATGAAAGGTCTATTTCTCTTGCCAATTCTCTAATTGAATTGTTAGGATACGCCTCAAAATATCCCAGTACATTTATCTCTACTTCCTCACTAACCACAAATTGCTTCTTCGTTCTATTCTTCTTGAAAACCTTTTCGTTTCGCCGAAATTGTCTGTATAATTCCAAGAAATATCTTCTTTGAGGAATCGCGCGCTCGGGAAACATTGCACTATAATGTTCGCGAGCTCTAATAGTGTTTTTTCTCTGAAATATGTAAGCTTCCATAATATCACATTTTTCCTCATGTGTGAAAACCATTTTTATTAGAAGAAAACAAGAAGAAAACAGCAAAATAACAATGCGAATTTGACAACACTGACAGATTAATTTGACGGATTGTTATTGAATATTTTTTTTTTATTGGTGCCTATTTGATCAAAATTGTAACAACTATTGTAATGTAGGCTAATTTCATTTTCTCTTTTCCCTTTTTTCTGAGTGGAATTTTAAATTATACTGTCCCATTTTAAAATGGGTACTTTTCTGATTATCTCGGGAATATGCCCCTTTAAAGAAATCACGTGATAACTTTTTATTTTCAATTTTATTGAGATAATGTATTGAAAAATTTTTGTTCAGAACTAAATTCTTTATTCAACTGCATAAAAATATATAGGGTGTTCCATTTAAAAAATTACATTTTGTCAAATATCTGAAAAACGCGACGTTCAATTGTTTTTTTGTTTTCATCGTCGTAACCGCCAGGAAAAATCCTACTAGTTTGCTAATTTGGACGAATTCGTAGCTCCAATAATAACGGAGTTACCAATGGTGCGGGTTTAAGTGTGAACACCTTGTATAAGGAGATAGAAAGTGGGTTATAGCTGTAAACAATGTCTATTATTAGTTGCTTTTAGTTTTGCACAGACGAATGCCAATCTGTTAATTTTACATATTTCTGTACGATCAAATTATGCCTCGTAATAATTGAAATATGAAAATAACAAAACGATATTCTTGACCAGAGTCATTTCAAATACGGGAAGCGTGACCTTTACTATAATTATTAACTGCCACCAAAAAAGAAGATTTTAATACTGTTGCCGTAAACAGAGTGAAGCGTAGGTGGTCGACGAAAGTAAAACCACGAACATGAACCATCCAGTACCAGCATTATACAATATATTATGGAGTTCCTCCTTTTTTATTAACTTGTTACCTGTCCCGTCTTCCTACACAAAAAATTACACAATTATCTGTTCCATGAAAAAGTTTCAGGTGTGTACTTTCATGTTAAAAATTATTTCGTATCATTCGTAATAGTGCAAATGCCATAAATCACATTTAAAAAAATCCTATATCATTCAGTTTTTACTAAATCAATAATAAGATAATATATTTTTAAAAATTAAATCATTTTGATCCAATTTTTAAAAAACTAGTTACTTAAAAGAGATTTTGCTCGACAGGACAGACAGGAAGAATATTCCTGTCTGTATTACGTGGTAATAGCGGAATTATTTTTACAATTTACGCCTTTACGTTAATCTGTTTTTATTAAATAAAACCAGAGTAGGCTTTTGTGAATCGTTATATTCCTATATAAAATAATTTAAATTAAAAATATTTGTTGTAACAATAAATAAAAATTTCAATATTTCTTCTTTTCTCTTTTTTGCCTTATTAATTTTTAACAAACTGCAATGGAAATCAAATTAACATGTATTTGCATACAGATTTAGGGAATATTTCACTCGCGTTACTAATTTTCTTTTTCCAAATGAGATTCTAGACGTTAATATCGTCAATAAAATATTTATTTTATGAACTTGTAAGCCTTATGAAGGAAATAGTTATTATGATCTTTTAACTAGAATCAACTGTTTCCATTGGATTGCACTGAATATATTGGTTAAAGTTTGTTCAGAACAAGTAACTTATATTTCATGAGTGATAATAAATAAACGGTTGGTTAAACATAATTTTTTGGTTTCAGTTATTAGTGACCAAGTATCTCAACACTTTTGCCTTGTTTCGACAAATGTTAATCTTAATGATCTTCCTGGGAAAGTATAAATTTTAAGAACTTCTGAAAAATTTAAGTAAATTTTGCCGAAGTTTTATTACATATAACACATCTTATATGAAAACAGAGATTGTATAATAGCCACGAACAACAAAAGACGATTGGTGTCTTGATTGCATGGACCAAATTAACATGCTGAACATTCCTGAAGAACTCTTGGTTACAGCTTTCGTGCAGCAACAAGTCTTTTCCACAACATCCTATGGGGTTGTGATCAGGGTAATACCTTACCACTATATGCATCATCATTCAAATTTTATATGGTGTTTGCTTGATGAGGACGAGCTTTATCGTTCATAAAAGTTAATTGAAAATCTGTGTTGGGAAGCGACTTCCCATGAATCTTTACATATAAACTGTAATTAATTTTGGTCGATATTGAAAAGTTTACTAATTTTGTTTTATTGGTATTCAGCATCATTGACTTCACTACGCACTATTGCGTCATGACACGGCCAACCTCAGAATCATAGGAATAGAATCGGATGCAATTATAGAATTCATGTAATCAGCATGTTGTTGTCTTCACGAAGAGACACAGAGAGATTGTTACCTACATTTCTTAAAAATAGCGAAGGTCTCAAAATTAAGCCTTGTGACACTCCACAGCTAATTCCCGAAGCTTCGACGTAAAGACTTCTTAAGTTGAGCCTAAGCAGCTTGATGGACTTGTTACGTGCCATCTGTGGTGCCATACTTTTTCATTTTATATAACAATATCTCATGGTAGATGATATCGAACGAGTTAAAGAGATCAAAAAAGATACCTGTTTTAATTTGTTTTCTATCTAAACTAGCATATATGTTTAATTGAATGTACCCTTTTTGTTGACATGCTAAGCATGATGCCTTTTTATAATACTATTACTTCGCAGAAAGGAGAGTGTAGTGGGGACATCACCCCCTTCGGAAAAATTAATTACTTTTTTGTTCGAGCAACATTCCAACCCACACAAGAAATAGGTTAAGTGGAGAACGACATATTCGATTAGTTTTTTTGAAATCTTGCAATAATATTTAATATTTAATTTATATATAGCGAGTTTTTGCAGTTATTTCCGCTTCTCGCATCCTAAGCGCCATTTATCTCTATCGTGCCACTCTTCCTCCCGTAGACCTCTCTTCCTCATTTCTTCTTTTATATTTTCCATCCATCTCCTTCATGGTCTGCCTTGTTTATTCCTTTGAGGTGGATTCCAATTCCATACTCTTCTTGGTAATCTTTCTTCCTCCATTCGACGCAGATGTCCATACCACCTCAGCTGCCTCCCATTTATAGCATCTATAATAGTCTCCTTCACCCCCATTCTATCTCTGATGTTCTTATTTCTGTCATGGTCGTATAAAGTTATCCCACAGCATCTTCTCCAATATGTCATTTCCGCCGAAAGCAACCTTTGATTCATTCTTTTGTCTATCACCCATATCTCTGACCCATATGTCATTAATATTTAATTTAATTGATTAATAAAAAACATTTTTAAGTGTGTTTCGATAATTTTCCACGCAGTAAACTCAGTTATGTAAACATGTTACAGATCATGCACGAAAATCTTTGCCATCGAAAAAATCATCCGAAAACGTCGTATATAACTATGAATTACTGTCATTTTATAATCGTGCCTAATACAAAAACAATGTTTTCGGATGATAGCCAGATATGTCCAACGGAAGAGATTTACGGGCAAGAAATTTTTCTGCTGTAAAAAACCATACCAGAAGAAATCGATTTTTGGCTTCCATTTTTTGTATATCTACTTTAAAAACTACGATTTGAATTGATTCGTAAGACCGATTTATTAGTCATAGATCGTAAATATAAAGTTTGATGTTGATAGCTTTAGTCATTTAAAGAGAGAGAGAGAGAGAGAGGGGGGGGGAGAGAACAACTCCACACTACGGTTTGAAGCAGCGATAAAGGAACACGCAAAAAATATTTAAAAATTCCACGTTGTTTATTCTAGAAGATATTGGCCTTTTTGTAAAGATAAATTTGACAACACGTTTGATTTATCCTAATAATGGATAAGGTACTAGAGTTGCCCGTATCCATGAGAATAAGAGACAATAATGTGCAAATTCAGGACCACGTTGGTATATGTTTTTTCAGTTGTTCAAAATTGTTATCCCAGTGACCATATCAAAACCAAAAACCAATCTTTAAAATATTTTACAGTAATTTAGAGAAACGGCATCTAAAATGTTAACTTTGAATATTAATTTCTTTGAAATTAACAGCTTTATGTAAACATGTTACAGATCACACACGAAAATCTTTGCCATCGAAAAAATCATCCGAAAACATCGTATATAACTGTGAATTACTGTCATTTTATAATCGTGCCTAATACAAAAACAATGTTTTCGGATGATAGCCAGATATGTCCAACGGAAAAGATTTACGGGCAAGAAATTTTTCTGCTGTAAAAAACCATACTATTATAGAAGAAATCGATTTTTGGCTTCCATTATTTGTATATCTACTTTAAAGACTACGATTTGAATTGATTCGTGAGACCGATTTATTAGTCATAGATCGTAAATATAAAGTTTGCTGTTGATAGCTTTAGTCATTTAAAGAGAGAGAGGGGGGGGGAGAGAGAGAACAACTCCACACTACGGTTTGAAGCAGCGATAAAGGAACACGCAAAAAATATTTAAAAATTCCACGTTGTTTATTCTAGAAGATATTGGCCTTTTTGTAAAGATAAATTTGACAACACATTTGATTTATCCTAATAATGGATAAGGTACTAGAGTTGCCCGTATCCATGAGAATAAGAGAGAATAATGTGTAAATTCAGGACCACGTTGGCATATGTTTTTTCAGGTAAAATTAACGTAATATGATTTTCTGGAGATGGTATAATTAGAAGAGTGATTAATTACAAACCTGGTTATAGTTGTTCAAAATTGTTATCCCAGTGACCATATCAAAACCAAAAACCAATCTTTAAAATATTTTACAGTAATTTAGAGAAACGGCATCTAAAGTGTTAACTTTGAATATTAATTTCTTTGAAATTAACAGCGTTGAAATTTTTTCCATATTCTTCTCATGATCTTTGGTCCTCACATAATAACGTACCATCCAGGTGGATTTTGGGACACGTCGTATATGCATTAGTGTGGTGACGGTGTTATTAGTTTATTTGGATTAGAAAATAATTGACTGACGACCGACTTATGTAATGATTAAAACTTCTAAAAATTATTAAATAATATAATAAATATGTTATTTTATTCTACTTTATTTAAAAATGGAAACTCAATTTTATTTCAAGCTGCGTGGATAAAACTAATAACTCACAAAATAGAAGTAAACTAATATTTTACTTCATTACAGTGGACCGATAATTTAAAACTAAAGAAATGTCTATCTATAGCAAAGAGAATTAATCAATCAAAGATGTTACGGGAATAACCCTGACGCAATATACGTCTTCCGCAAATTGAAATATATCGATCATCTATCTACACGAGGGGAAACGCGAAAGATGTGAGGGTCACCAAAGACTCATTTGATGAGTCACATTTCACGTGCTTGCTTTGTTTTATTGCAACTTAACGACGTTCTATTTTCTAAATACACGCAAAACTATTATACTCTGCTTTAATAAGAAAATTATTAAATTCTGTTTAAATCTCTATGGGTTTTCCCTTTCTCTTATTCATTGTTGTATGTTTATATTTTCAGAAACTCCTGGAATGAATGGCGGAAAAAATGGTAAAATTACGACGACGAGATGAGGGCTGTTGCAGCGTGGAGTTTGTAAAATACATCCTCCATGTTTTTAATGTCATATTTATGGTAAGACGTTTAAAATAATGTATTTATTTTTTCATGAAAAATGTATTTACAAGTCATTATAAAAATTATATTTTCAAAGTGTTCACCCACTACAACCACTTTTAAAAAGAAAATTGAAAATCATAATTTAATATGTAATTCAGTTCATTTCAGTTCTTATATAAAAGATTTTGTTTTTACGAAAATGAATAATTTCCTACAAGCGTTATAAAGCATTTAGTGAATCAGGTGACACAACGAAATATTCACTATCATACCAGGCGCAACCAGTTATTTATTTACGGTTTATTGTGTGATTTATTACACAATAAACCATAAATTATTAATTGGAGCTATCATTAGATCTACGGACAAAATTGCATACCTATTTTTACTGAAACCGCTCATTTTGATAAATTGATAATAATGATTTTTTCTGAGTAAAATCAATTGCAAAAATATATTTTACAATGATGATTTAATACAAAAAAATAGATTAACATATTTCGTCATATATTTCATTACATTTTTTATACGCGTATGTAATTTTTTGTGTGCTTTTGCTAGAAACAACTTCTTTACATTTCATTTAGCAGAATTTGCATATATTGAACTTTTTCTGTATTGGCGATAAGGGATGGGAAATGTTCCTGGTTTCACTATTATATTAACCGGCAAGTTCTTCGGTCAATTGAAAAAGAATTTTTTCTGGTTTATTTGTTCCTGTGGTTACCTTGTATAGCACCCACGCGTTAATTGATGGCCAAATCTAAGGTGTTGAAGAAGAGTTGTAGGGGCCATCTGCGAGACTCTCCTTTCGCGCTATATTTTTGTGCCATTAGGTCAACTACGTCAACTCCAAATTTAGCTTTGTTATAAAATTTAACAAGAGACTTTAATTTTGTCTTCAATTTTTACAAACTTGTTTTGAGCATTAACACCTTTCTTCACAAATCTGAGTCTTGCGTTTCATGTTATCTTTTTTATTTCTTGCTTCATTTTGCAATTCGTTCTTTTTGCAAGTAATTCTTTTGTAAGTATCATGCTCGTGAACCAAATGTCTGTAGTTATATTTCTTCCACGCTCTAAATACGGTTCAGTAAGTTTGAGCACTACGAGCTTGCTCAAAGGTACTGATGGCGATTTACTTCTACTTCCACTTTCATGTTTCCCATATGGTCTCATCAACAGAAATTTCTGTTGCTTTGCGCTGATTTTTGGATTCGTCAGAAATTTCTACATCGCTTTCTTTTTCAATCTCTGAAAACGATACGCAATCTTTTTCTACTGCGACATACATTAGAAGTATTTTCATTGTTTGAATTTTCGATGTCGTTGTCGATGCTTTCAGCAGAACTCAACTTTATTCTCGCTTTTATATAATTCTCATTTCTATAAGGGTTGGTGTCAGAAAAGTTCTGATTTAAGTAGGTTAGTTTTTGTAATAATTCAGCTACTCTAAGAAAATTACCAGTATACCCTTATTCAATTTAGGAAAAATAAATAATACGTAAATAAAAAAAATATTTATTATGAATATAGTATATTTCTAATTTACCCTCAAAAAATAAATTTATGCTCTCAATATCACGTTGCAAATACGCCGAATGAAATATATTCCAAAAAAATAAAGTAGAAGGAAATTTCCCGAACTCAAGTGGAGTAAATTCATCATTTTCTAAATAAAGGAATGATTAAAATCTATTTTGGGCACATAAAACATTTTTATTTATATTTACTGAGAAATTAGTTAACCCATATGCCGGGTTTATAGTATTATATATTTAATTCTTTTTATTTAATAAAATATGAAATCCGTCAAATTGAAAATTTAGTTTTATCAAATAATGGAGCGGAACAACTAATTCCAAAATACTAATGTAATTTCTATGCTAATTTAAGAATGTTAAACTACTACTTATTCTTTAAAAATAATTAATGGATTAATAAACTTCCTGATCAATTATAGAATGAAAAGGTACAGTAACGAGAAAACGCAATGTAACGTATTTCACTGGTATTATATCAAGTTAATTGAAGACTTGCTCATATTTCGCTATCTATAAATTAAGAGTTAGACTAAAATCAAGTATTACTTAATTCACTTTTCATACAATTAAAATTACATGATACATGGCTATTTTAAAAAATGCCTTACATATTTCTTTGACTGTTACATAAGTGGAATAGCAATTCGTCATCATTTACCTACATAAAAAAAATATTTACAAACACAAGTACCTAGTGCCACAAAATGCTACCACGATGGGTGCCAATTGTTACACTTCCTATGTATGACGTTGGTTGTTTAATTGTTGCAAAATATTGATTACGTGATGTCTCATCCAAGGTCCAGAACACTGGGCTGTAAACAACATGTTAATAAAAAAATACAATTTTCTCCAAAGTATTTATTCAATAAAATAAATAACAAATCAAAAGAAAATTACGCAAACACGGGGGTTAGTGGGCATTAAGAAATGAGAGATGTAAGAGTAATGAAAGGAATGTGCGTAGCAAGAGACGTGAGCGGTTAACTTCTTGACCAATAGGAAAAAAACGCGATAAAATATACGTATATGTATATGATATCTAAAACTAATTTTTGTACGGACTATCTATTCTTAGATATGTGGTTAGGGAAAGAAAGGCTTTGTTGCTTTACCCGCTTTAACAAAACGAAGAGGAATTTCATGGTCTTTTTTAATATATTTAAATTAATGTTATTTTTACAAAAATGAAATGACTTATTTCATAATGATCTATCATAATGAAATATAACGAGGTATTATTAATTTACAAGCAAGCTTATTTCTTAAGCTATTAGCTGCTGGTATGTTTGACTTATATACATATGTGTTCATGGATATATTGGTTGATTTGTCCTTTTACAAAACCACTTGCAAGACCAAACTTAGGTATGGAAACAAGTAAAGCAGAGTTCCTGAAATTAAACAAATTCCTTCTAATGTGAAATTATTTTGACGTTTATACTTAACATTCACAGCAAGGTTGCATAGCTACTTATAGAACTCCCAAAGTCAAAAGTGATTCCTTCACATTAGAGCAATGTTATACCTTTTCAGGAAATTTAAGCATTCATTAAAAAATCGACTATATTATGTGCACTTTACGAAAATGTGGTTTTATAAATGTCAGTAATATAATATTTAGAAAAAGTTAATGAATACAGGTTGAACAGAAACCTCTATTATCTAAATTGTTCGGATCCTCAACAAAATCTGTAAATAGCCACATTATATACTCAAACAAAAGTAACTCATGGAGTGCTGTAAGCTACTATAACAAGCTATTTCATGGAAGCTGAAGTCACTTTTTGCATTTTTGCTACCATAAATACAATTAGTTTATTTATATCCATATAGTATTTATGAATCTTTCCTATTGTTTCAGATAACTGGAATGGCAGTTCTGGGAATTGCTTTATGGACAGTACTGGATAAATATCAATACGTCACATTATTGACTACTGTAACATATCCTATACTGACACACTTCCTATTAGTCGCAGGTGGATTAGTCGTCTTTGTAGCTATTCTCGGGTTTTGTGCAGCATGCTGGGAACACCGACCACTCTTGTTATTCGTAAGTGTTGATTGTGTTCACCTGTGATGAGCTTGATGCTTATATAATATTTTCAGTATATTTTCTTGCTGGTGTTGATATTCCTTATGGAAGCCATGGTGGGAGTGTTGGGATTTATTTACCAGGAGTTGGTTCACACGGAACTCGAAACTAATTTGAACAATACCTTTTTGGAAAATTATCAAGTGAATGAAGACAAGACAATTGCTATAGACTTTCTACAAGAGAAGGTAACTGCAGCGAACTAAAATTACTTACTTCTTTTTATTTATCGTAGATTTGTATATAGTATCTCTTTGTTTCAAATGCTGTACTTTACCATCTATAAGAACATACTTTTTAATTTTAAAACGATCTATCCTTTCATTTTCTTCACAATAAAATAATTTGTGTAATTAATATTAGCTTTAACTGACAGAATTCTTGCGGTTTTATATTAATTGACATTGTCATTTTGCTATGATTGATTCCGAGTTGATTCTAAGTAAAGTGATGTTTTAACTGCCATTTAAAATTAAGCCCTTGTTAAATATTGCTGTGGAAAGGGTCCTTAAATTTTGAAAAAAATAGTTTAATAGTTAACTATCACACATTTATTTTATAAATTGTTAGTTTTTAAAATTTTATTGTAATTCTAAAACATGCGTTCATACAGCAAACGATATGAAAACATAACCTCTGTCAATAATAATAAAAATTAAAATTTCGTAGCTTATGCGCATGTGTAAGAAATTGAAATTAATGGTCGCACTCAGCAGGCGCAACTGTTGTGGAATCGTTGAGGAAGCATCTGCTGGATGCATTCACTACATCGAATTACGTCACGATTACATCGACTATTTTACGGAGCGGACGGTCATCGTTTGTAGCTCATTCTATTATCGCTACGTATCGGTAACATATTGAGTAAGATTTGATTTTGTATTTTATTGCAATTTTATAGACTCAGGTTTTGATTGAGACAAAAATAGCACATTGCTGTTAATACAAAGTTACTCTATCTTAAAAATGGATTTTCGAAATTCCAAAATAAAAAACATAGGTACTTGTGGTCCAAAATGAAAACTGAGTTTATGGAATTGTTGTTTCTGGGAATTTCCTGTCTCTTATTCATCATAACCTCCAGTAGTTGGGGCAGTTCGGTGGCTATATTGTCAAAATCCTCTATATTAATGTCATTTTCTAAAAGTCCAGCCATTTTAGACAACAACAAGAATCACAGATGTTATTAACAGCCAAGACCCTCCAAACAAATAAAGAGGAATGTATCAGCCACTGTTGTGGAACTGTTGAGAAAACTGAATTATGCTACACCGAATTACTTCAGGATTACATCGACAGATTTACAAAGCACATCCTATTATCGCTACGTATCGGTAACATGGCTGACAAGAACGACTGATTAATAACGTATAATGGTTGAAATGATTCGATTGTTAAATTGTCGATGACAGCTACTATTCTGATTATTTATTAGATATTGAATTCAGGCATTTACATTCAACCGCTCTTGTCCAATCATTTTTCACAAGCAGTGTTTGTAAACATACAAGATTCATCAGCTGATTTGCATTTGACAGTTTTAGTAGCCAGTCGTAAAATAATCCGATAACTTCATTTTAAATTCAACTGTTATCGATGTAGCGGCCGCTACCAATGGATCGGAACATTTCTTCTGCTGTTTAACTTGTTATCAGGTACGCGAAACAACAATTACAGTTTCTCCAATTAACCCATAAGCTCTATCCACAATCAGTGATTAGCGCTAATTTTTGTTGGAGAAACGCTAATTAATACTTACCGGCCTTATAATCGAAGTTGGAAAATTCGGCCCTAAATCGCCGTTAAATGTAGCTCTGCAAACGGCCCTTGTATTTTGAAAAGATAGCTAACTTTGGTGCTATAATAAGCTTCAAAATATTACTAGCACCTACGTTACGTAGAGTATGTGTAGCCTGAAAAGAGACAATTAGCACTTAACGCATCGCTCCATAAGGGCGGTACTTATAAACTGGAAACTATACAATTTAGATTTTTACTATAGCATTTAGCAAAACAGTACGTGGTAGTGGGGTATTGGCAAGCTCCACCCCTGAGTAGAACCCCCCTATACCCGCAGCGAAGACATCGAAATTTTTAGTTGCTATATAACACCCTTAATAGAAAAATCACAGACTAGTTAGTGGCGTTGATTAGTGGATAGGTATCCGAAACAAGTCCATGACTAATATCACAACATTTGAGTAGCTCTGATTAATTCGTGATTTCTCTACGGACAAAGCAATAATCAACTCTGTCACATTTATCAATCAACAATAATGTATAATACACTCATAAGGGACATACTATTAACAATAAATTATTGTAGTTTCAGTGTTGCGGAGCCATTAGTTTCTCAGATTGGCAGTACAGCACGTGGAAAACCAACTCCAGCGTAATAAACTTAGTACCTGATTCGTGTTGCAAAACGATTAAACTGCACTGTGGCAAGAGAGACCATCCGTCAAACATAAATTACAGCGTAAGAAAATGCATTCTTTCAAATATGCAGGATTATTATCAATTTTTAATATTTGCAGGGATGCTTGAGTAAGATGGAAGATCATCTTCGTAGTCATCTTTCTATTTTGAGCGCTGTCGGTCTGGGGATCTGCGTCATTCAAATCTTTGGTGTGATATACGCGTGTCTATTGTATGTTAAACTAAAAGATGTCGGAGATGAAACTTAGTGTATAAGTGATGTGTTGTATCAATGCGTCAGTGTTTCAGCTTTATTTGTAAATGTCGTACTGCCGTTCTAGCGTTATAAGTTGGCACTAGTCAGTGATTAAATTACAGGAAAATTAGTGTTTTAATTCTAATTTAGGTATAAATTAAGCAAATTATTTAACTGTAATGCGAATGTAATTTTATATAATTTCTAATAATAAAATATAGTTTCTAGTTTCTCTATAAATTCGATTTATCTATTTATGAAATGTGTGTAGTCTGTTTCAAAATATAGTGCGACGTCATAAATTAAACCATTAAGGATCTATTGTGGTAATCCCTCTATATTCCAGCGATGACAAACACAAATTTTAAGTAGGTACGTGGAAACCATCTGTGCCAGCGAGCAAAATGTATTCTTGTATTTCACATCGCCTAGTTGTCATTTCATATAAATATAAATTCATATTATAATACACGTACACTTTTATTATTTCTAATCAGATATTGACAATACCCTATAACGTGTTTCTCTCACATCGAATACTTTTATTGCATACCACCTGCCGTGTTCAAGCAACCTGTGGGAACTTGCATTCGCACTATATCTTGAAACAGACTATATATACAGGGTTAGGCAGGGAGATATGGATGATTTAAAATAACAGTTACACATTCATTTTTCAACGAAACTCAAATTTTATTTTTCAATGTGTAGCTTGAATGTTGCCATTACAAAAATTAACGATCTGTGTTGACAGTGACGATCCTACCGTTTTCATGAAAAAAGTAAGGACCAATAATGAAGTTTCGACTAATGCCACACCAAACAGTTACTTTGTCGCTGTGTAGAGGTTTTTCATAGAGTTGTTGTGGATTTTCAGAAGCCCAATACCTAAAGTTCTGCTTGTTTACCACTCCTGACAAATGAAAGTGAGCTTCGTCACTAATAATCAAAACAATATCGTCAGTCATATTTTCCAACATTGTTTCTGCAAATCTTAATCGTCTTCCGTAGTCGTTTTGCTGCCACTGTTGGACAACCATCAGCTTAGGGATGAAAATGCAGGTCCAGGTGTAAAATCCGGTGAACTGATCGGTACGACATGCGAAGAGCACGAGCATGCCGAACGTCGAAGGCTGATTTCAACTGCTTGACGCACCCTTTCGATGTTTTCCGGGGTCCGTACCGTTCGGTTACCACCTCGTGCAGTTCCGGGTCTCAAAGAACCTGTTCGTTGAAAGTTATTCACTTCATTATTGTGTCAAACTTCGGAACACGACCATGACGGCCAACGTTGAAATGATTCCGAAAACGTCTCTGTGTTTTAATGACAGAACGGCCCGTTTCAATAAAGGTGTTGTACACGAACACACGATGCACTATCGACCACGTCTCCATTGTTACTAAAATGGCGGCTTCTGACGAACAGATACCCCCACTCTTTATCCACCAAGGTTCTCCCCACCTTGCCTGGCGCCTCGTTCAAATCATCCATACCTCCCTGCCTAACCCTGTATTTGATGATTTACGGCGTTATTGATTTTTTAGCTTAATTTTTACTCAATTCAGCCAATGAGCACTTTATCAGAAGCTAACGTCATATCGGATATTGATTGAAAAGTTAGTAAAATGGGATAAGTCCGTTTAAAGAATATACTTCCTTGAATAAAACAATAAAAAAATCAGCAACATGGTTAACTTCTTCCAAACAAACCATGGCAACGTGTTTATTATTCTGGATAGATTATGAGAATTCAAAAAGAAACAGTATTTATCAAAATGTATTATTTATTAAAATATTCTAGCATAAATGTTACGGTTAGAACGTCATTGATTTTTTAGAGAAAGTGGGGTCAAAGTTGAATGAGAGAACAACGATCAACAAGAAGCGAAAATGGCGTTAATAGCGTGACCCTGTTTCTTCGGTGAAAGAGGCGAGGGGTCATCTGTTTAGATGATGTTGTTCGTAATAAATAAACTTTTAGCTTTATTCCAACATACAGTTTTGAACGGTTCTAGAACTAGTGCGCATGTCATTTAAAAAAAGACTGTTCGGACCATGTAGTTCTAGAAGAATTCGTAATTCAGAACGGTTCTTGAATTACGCGTTCTGAAAGACCGAACATTGAACTACTAGTTCTCAGAATTTGTAGTTCCAGAACTGCATGGTCCGAACAGTCTTTTTCTTAAATGACATGCGCACTAGTTCTAGAACCGTTCAGAACTGAGAGAGAGAGAAAGAGAAGAGGAAACGTAGGCCTTTTTGTTAAAGATTATTTATTTTATTTTGCAAGATAACAGAAAAAGAATCGAGAATAGATCTGAGAGTCACCATTTAGAAAAGAAGAAATACTATAGGGTCGGTACCCCCTATTGTATTGGATGCCACTCCTATTCTCTTCATTAATAGAACTATCTTTAGAAAACTTCACCACATATTTCTTGTAGACGTAACTTGAAAATTCCAGAATAATCCGAAAGTCACGTTTTTTAGTATGCAGTAAAACCGTTAAAATTAAATCAGGACACCAAATATATTGTCTACAATATGTCATACAAAGATATCACTTTTCCTGTGCAATACTGGCATTAAATACCGACGATTTTATAAAATCTACATATTTATTATCGATAAATCATAACTTCAACAACCTTTTAAAAGAACGGTGGTTTATTATTTACACGGATGACTTAAGCAAAATTGATTGCCCATTCTATGTCATACAAGAAAGCTTCACAGAAATTAAAGAGCATAATGTCAAACTATAGCTCTAAATTAATTCCAATCTATGAAGGGTTCGAATATACAGGGCAATCCAAATTAAGTGTTCACCATTAGTAACTTTGTTATTATTAAAGATACAAGATTGTTTAAATTAGCAAACTTGTAGTACTTTTAACGCTCTTTAAGATGGAAGAATAAAAAAAAACAAATGAGCAACGCGTTTTCGAGTTTCGCCGAAAAATTTTTTTTTTTCAAATGGAAACACCTGTATATTATATCATTTTCTGCTAGAACTTTAATTTTTAAACAAAAAATCTTATAAGAAATTTTTTACTAGGATTAAAAATACTTGAGTTATAATCAATAAACGAAAACAGCTAAATTAGTTTTATTAACTTTATTTTATACATAAACTTATCAATAAAAGAAAATAAAAATCACTGATTTTTTCATAGAAGATGTTCAAAAATACCACCTTGTAGTTCAATACATTTTTGTACACGCTTCCGAACTTCTCGAACTGCCTTCAGTATACCGTTTGACTGAAATAAAAGTAGATATAGGGAAATACAGACACGCACACATGTGCATGCAAACATGAAATGGAGGGGTACGATAGTAGGGGAGTACAGATGAGTTCATATCGGGACACCGGGATACCCAGGCTTTAGTGCAAAACGTTGAAAGTTAGTATGTAGACGTTTGCTTTAAGGAATTGCTACGCTCTTTACGGCTTTTGTATAATATTTTGGTAACTGATGTATAATGTATTAACATTGAACTGAAACAAAACTCTATAAAATTTGTAACTAAAATAAAATTCTTATAAAAAATTAAATAAAATTCTTATAAAAAATTAAATAAAATTCTCACATTTAAAACGAAACAAAATATTATACTTAATGAACTATACAAAATTTAATGTTGAAGATGTTCAAATGTCTGTCCCTCTTGCATCAAGCAGTACCCTCCCTAAACGATTATAAAACCCATTTCGTACATTCGATAGCATTTCAGGAGTAATCATTTGTATGGCGTTAAGAATTTGTTCTCTTAAGCCATCCAAATCAATCGCTCTATTTCCTTCAGCGGTATTAATATTTGCGAGTTTGCTCAGATACAATGTATGTACGTTCACGCTCTAAAGTTACGGAACGAATGTGTTGTCCCCGCTCTCGATCTCCCCACACCACCGGTCTTATACATAGGTACATGTTTATGTGTGTGTATTTGAAGATGCATATTAACTTTTAACTACGACAATCTGTATATAGTCCTACCATCTATTTGGTTTATCTTTTCACTAACTGCAATCTTTAGGGCGTTTACGTTTTCGTACATTTGCACAGTACCGTGACTCAAATCAGATTCATTGACAATATCTAGTATGGAATTCTCACGGTTGGCCTCAAAATATGCGATAACTGCAATTTCCGTGGCCTCGTTTTTTATAAAAGTCCTTTTTGTCCTTGTTTTGGCAAAAACACTCTCATTGCCTCTAAATTTTCGGTGGAGTCTGAGAAAATATTGCTCATGTGGTTGTGTTCGGAGTGGATATAATTCAGCGTAGTGTTCTTTTGCCCTCCTAGAGGATTTTCTGCACACTAAATAAGATTCTAACATATCACACTTTTCTGAATGGGTAAAAATCATTTTTTTGTCAAATTAATAACTAGCACAATGAAATTTATGAGTGAAAAACTAATAAAACTGTAGGGGAGCACGGGGCTAATTGTCACAGGGGTAAATTGTCACAAGGCAATTTTAAGCAAAGTTGCAATATATTTCTGCTACTGCCATCTATATATCAGTTTCTTAACAACGTCAGGCACTGTGTACAACATGTCTGTACGGTACCTACAGAATTCTGTATGATTTTAACAAAAGTTTCAGACTGGTGTTTTCAACGTACTTTTTATCTTTCACGTTGTAACTTGGTTAACAGGAATATAATCATTTGCAAGGTAAGTGAAGTATATTGCATTAAAGCTTATGAAATTCTCTTTATAATAATATGTAACAAATTGCTTACAATAATCACATATCAATGATAATCATTTATTTAATGCAACATGTGCTTTGAGGCAAGTTGTCACAATTTGTTAGGGGCAGGTTGTCACATGTGACAATTTACCCCACAAGAAACAAATGGTATCTAAGGTACCTGTATTTCTTATTTAAGATGGTGAGGAATTATAAAAAGAAGACAGACAGAACAGCACCGCCCACTGATATCCTGTTGAGAGCTGCAAAAGCAGTAAAAGATGAGAATCATCCTCTTTCTTTAAGAAAAGCTGCAGCAGACTTTGGTCTACATTACAGAACTTTACAACGATTTTGTAAAAAAGTGTCCGATGAAGAACTTGCGTCAAATCATTCCAGTGTTGTAATGGGTTACAAAAAACATAGACTGATTTATAGCCCAGAAGAAGAATCAGAACTAGAGAAGTACCTTAAAAAAGCCAGTGATATATATTTTGGCTTAAATCCTCGAGAAGTGCGAGTGTTGGCGTATCAGTATGCACAATCTTTGAAAAAGAAGATACCGCCCACATGGGAGATAACTCATATGGCTGGTCCAGACTGGTTTACTGGTTTTCTAAAAAGACATAATGAATTATCTATAAGAACACCACAGCCTACCAGCTTATCAAGGGCCACAAGTTTTAATGAAACTAACGTCCGAACATTTTTCAGAAATTTATCAGATCTTTACGAACGGTATCATTTTGGTGCAAATGACATTTATAACATGGACGAAACTGGAATGACAACTGTTCAACGTCCAGATCGAGTAGTGGCCAGAAGAGGATTCAAGCAAATTGGATCTCTAACTTCTGCAGAAAGAGGCACATTAGTGACTCTAGCCTTAGCAGTGTCGGCTGCAGGAAACAGCATTCCTCCACTTTTTGTTTTCCCTCGCGTACATTTTAAAAACCATTTTCTTCAGAAAGGCCCACCAGGAAGCATCGGGGTAGCTAATCCTTCAGGCTGGATGAAAGAGCCTCACTTTCTCGTATTTTTAAAGCACTTAGTAACTCATACAAGATGCTCAAAAGAACAGCCAATATTGCTAATATTAGACAATCATGGATCACACCTTTCTATTGAAGGTTTAAATTATGCAAAAGAGAATGGTGTGGTCATGCTTTCATTTCCTCCACATTGTTCTCACAAGATGCAACCGTTAGATCGTACAGTGAACCGACCTTTGAAAACATTTTTTAATTCAGCCTGCTCTTCTTGGATGAAAAATAACCCAGGCAAAACTATTGCAATCTATGACATTCCAGAAATTGTGGCCCAAGCATTGCCCCTAGCGATTACTCCTAGCAATATTATGGCAGGATTTAGAAAGACAGGAATATATCCTTTTAATTGTGATATATTTACGGAAGCAGATTTTCTACCAAGTTATGTGACAGACCGTCCAGCCCCAGAGAAGACAACTGCAACTGAAGAAGCAGCAACCTTTCTTGAAATAGATCCGCCTACAACTCCACCTCTGATCACCTTAGAAACTTCTGAAGTCAACGTCTACGAAGAAGTCGAAGTTGAAACAGACAAATCCCGTTGCGAAAATGAAACCTCTTCAGGTTTGCTTTTCAGTAATGATACTCCATCAACATCAGGGTTGACCTTTGTAAAGAAACTGACAAAACCAGTTCTAACTCCAGAAGATATTCTTCCACTTCCTAAGGCCAAAGAAAGAAAAGCTACTAAACAAAATCGAAGAAAATTTAAAAGTGTTATTTTAACTGATACACCAATTAAAGATGAATTGGAAGCTTGGAAAAACTCCAAAGCAAAGCAAGTCAAACGAAAAGTTTTTTCGGAAAAAAAGAAGCAAGACAAAAATAAACGACCTGAACAGAAGAAGCAACAGAAAGAATCATCAGACGAAGAAGAAACATTGTGTTTGGTATGCGGGGAAAGCTATAGTGCACCAAAAGAAGTGTGGCTGCAATGTACCAGATGTAAAAACTGGTCTCACGAAAAATGCACGGACGGCAATTCTTATTATATTTGTCATAACTGCGATTCTGATGATGATATTTAACTTTGTTTTTACAATTTTGTGTTAAGTAGATACATATTTAAATTTTTTCTTCACATATTTTTATTATTGTTAAATGTTAAATTCTTACTTCATGTATTTATTAAGATAATAAAATCGTAAACAAAATTTTTTTAAAAATTAAAATATTTTATTCTGGTGTCTTATGTACTTAAATGTAGGTGACAACTTACCCCATACCATGGGACAACATTCCCCGTCTTGGGGTATATTGTCACATTGCACACGCTGGCAAAGAAAATTACAAAAAAATTATCAAACGTCATTACTAAAGTTTAATCTTTGTGGTATACTTTCACCACATGTACAGGTACATATGCTGATACTTGGTTATACTTGAAAGCAAATAATAACCAAAATTCTATCAAATATTCAAATTTTGTGACATTTAGCCCCGTGCTCCCCTACTAATATTTGACGTTTGGTAGAAAGACTTATAGTCGTTTTCATAGATACATAGAAATGTACTTAACTTAGCTGTTTTCGTTTATTCATTATAACTCAAGTATTTTTAATCCCAGTAAAAAATTTCTTATAAGATTTTTTGTTTAAAAATTAAAGTTCTAGCAGAAAATAATATTATATACAGCGGTTTTCATTTGAAAAAAAATATTTTTCGGCAAAACTCGAAAACGCGTTGCTCATTTGTTTTTTTTTATTCTTCCATCTTAAAGAGCGTTAAAAGTACTACCAAGTTTGCTAATTTAAACAATCTTGTATCTTTAATAATAACAAAGTTACCAATGGTGAACACTTAATTTGGATTGCCCTGTATAGGTAAACAATTTACAAGCTACCATAATAAAACATAAAATCAATACAACAAATAAAAATCAGCCCATTAATTATTCAAAAATATCATGTTAGCTTGTTTGACAGTTCAGCCATCATAAGAAATGAAGTACCTAGTTGCTGAATATACATTAGGATGTGAATCAACAGTAGAATTGTATCATATCTATACCATGTCTACTAATAATCTCCACCTCTAATTCAAAAGTGCCGTAAGTGCAAACACCTAAAATGTTGAGGAATCACTAAAACAATTTACAGCTAGATGTAATTATGTTGCTCAAAATGTTATTTCATCAATAACAGCCTTAAAAATTTGAACGTATTTACCAAATGTAGTTGTTAATCTATAAGTTTTATCAAATTTATGGCGATATTTCATTGAAATAAAATATACTTTTTTGTTGTTGTTGTTTTTTTAATTAAACAAAGAGTCAACTTTCTATAGAAAAACATTTATTTTTTATTCAACCAAGGCCTTATAAAACTGGTGGTAAACAGGTTAAAGTGAGCTACTTCTGGTGGTTCCCTTGATATCAACTTATTCAAACTCATCCACATCGAAATCTGTTTTGTAAAAAAAAAAACAGAGCAATAACTTGGTTGTTATTCCATACTACTTTTACATTTTTTGTCTTTTTTTAAGTTTTTAGCCATCTTCCAGCTAAGGTCTTTAAAATCATACAGGTCCTCTGTTGACATTTCCCTCAAGTTATATGGTATTCCATTCTTGGTTGCAGTCCTTATAATGACGGGTCATTGTGCAGGGACGTATATGGGACCGCTTTTAAGAATTCTACCGCTCAATGACTGAGTGTATTGCGTCTCCTTCATGTTGTACATACATCGCAAATTAAACAGAAAGTACAGACGAATTGATAAGTACTAAGTTTAAAGAAATTGTAGGTATAATGAGTCAGTAGCCACTCGTGAGTTATGAAAGAGGGTGGGCACAAAAAAAACTTACCTATTTTGTGTACATAAAATCCATTCTCCTATTTTTGATGCTGGAAAAGACATCTATGACTTTGATGTCAAAATCCGGGATAGACTGGATGAACTTCTTTTCTATTGATAGGACAGCGAATGCGTTCTGTCAATATTCTGACATTGTGTTTCTCAGAAAAGCTTTCATGCGTTTGAGGGTGGAAAAACATCGTCCACAAAACACCACCTACGTCACACATGTCATCGCGCACATAAATTGCAGGAAGTTCACTTTTCAATTTTACACTGTCCAACATAGGATAAGATTTCACAGTTTCATCAAAATGTTTTTGTGGAAATGAATGACTATGAGTTTTCAAAATTTTGAGAATCAAATAATTTTGCTGCACTTAAGTGATCCCTAAAATCAAATCGGTCGCTAATTTGGCTTAAAATAGTGTCATATACCTTCTTTGCAATAACAGCTCTGTTA
Organism: Amphimallon solstitiale; assembly: GCA_963170755.1. NCBI lineage: Eukaryota > Metazoa > Arthropoda > Insecta > Coleoptera > Scarabaeidae > Amphimallon > Amphimallon solstitiale. The sequence continues at coordinate 124,035,690 of OY720678.1, read as the reverse complement.
TCTCCAGCTGTTTTTTGTCTTTTCCTTGCAGGTTCTTCATTATTGCGCTCTTGATTGTCATTGTCAGTAGAAATTCTTAAATTTCTAATGTGAATAATTTGCTGTTGGAATTATTCAATTGCCTTATGCAGTTGAGCACTGTCAATCCCGCGCATTTATGCCCTAAACCGAAGTTATAAGCGCATATGGCGAAGATAAACGCAGCGGGCCGATTCATACTCGAAAGAGGTACATCTGAAATCGTGCCCCGGAACATAGTTTTGAGCGTTGGCATACGCTAGTGTGTGTGGTGCGGAAAGAAACTTTGATACTATCGTTATAAAAATACGTAAAAATAATAAAATAAAATAATGCTCTGATTTACATGCAAATTTCTTTCTGTGTTTATCTTGGTGGTTGGGTGGGTACGTGCCCTTGTGCCCTTTAGTAACAGCCGCCGATGTAACGAGTTGAGTTTTACGAACTCTATTCAACCGTATCCAAACCATCCCAACCCAATGCGACATGCAGAGTTAGTAGCAATGATGCCTTTTGAATCAGCTATTTGCACAAAATCAATCTAAACAAGGCCAACAGTTGTGTAAGTTATTGTCCAGTAGAATATATCTTGCTGTGTTTCAAAAAATACAAGTTTCCTTTAAGCAGTAGCAGACACAGTTATTTATCGATATTGAGCTCTGTAAACGTCAAAGTCTACGAAGGAATGTATTGTTTTCTGTTTCAGAACAGGATGGAAGTTTAATTCTTAGAATGTATAAAGGAGCTCGTTGTTACATACTTGTACCCTTTGTGAGACAATCTGTATACCGTGGTTCAGTTCTTGTATATTTAGTTAATACCCTGATAAATCCCTGAGCGAGAATTAAGGTTTATCCAAATATCCTTTCCTGAAGTATAAATATGATGTAGCACAATTTCCTTACTGAACACGGCGTAATTTACTATTCATTAAATCACCAATAACTGACCAATATTTGTTAATCGTTCATTAATGGTGATAACCTTAACTCAAAGAAATAAGAAAAAACAAAATCCAGCAAGTTTTGTATAACTATATATTTAAAAATGTTAAATTTAACAAAATCTATAATCGAAATACATACACAGCTATATGGGGAATGCTAAAAGTAACCTTATATAAACAATATATTTCGTACATACATCAGAATGTAATTATCCGGTTATATTATCCCAGGTTAACCCCTCGAGTCCTGATTTTTTCAATATAAAAATTAATACGTTTTTTCTAATTAAAGTAAAATAAGTAACGATATAAGTACTAAAATAATAATCAATTTTTGAGTCGAGTATTTTTGAAAAAAATTGATACAACATGCTTCATATGGCAGTCCAAAATACTTACGAAATTCTTTGGAACAGTTCCTTCTGATGTCGAGTTCCACTTTACGTTCTTCATACTGGCGACGAATGGATTAGCGTTGTACTGCAATTGGCACACTTTAGTTCCATAAATATTTCTTCAGCTTTAATATATTTTTATATCGATATATACATGTTCAGATAATGAAGGATATCGTATACCAAGATTTGCTTGCTCTTGCTCATACCAAGCCTTTTGACGTATAACTAATTTTCTATCACATCGTTCCCTGAATATACTGAATTATAATTATGCTAAGAGAATCCCATGCGTTACGTTCTTCACTCTAACTTGAGATATATTTAATATCATGCCTTTTTCAAATGTCTGCTTTAGTAACATAACCCATGTCAGTACTGTAATCCTAGACAAAAGTAAAAGCAAAACATGGTATATTTCCCTGTATCCATCTCTTTCCTTCCAGTTGTTGTTTCAATTGTTCGGATGAGCGTTGTGTACTAATAAAGCTTTGTCAATCCATCATCACCAATATAACTAATTGAACGGGTTGTTACTTGTTGAAACTCCATGTTAGAATAAATAATGATCGAAAAAATACTTTCAAATAATTTTTACTCTTCACTACAATATTGTTTCGCCAAACATTGGCTTCATCAGGAGTAATGCTTAGAAAATGATTACAGCGTTATAATATATTTTACATAAATGTCTGGGTTCAAAGAGGGGGGGGGTTACAAATTTAGAAGACAGTAGAGGGGAGTGATTTAAATCTGTTTGTTCGTTTACTGTCAAACCTATTTTTCTATAGTTATTAATTTCTAAAGCTTCAAATAAATTAAGTTTTTTTCCCTTATTTTGTAAATGAAAAATTTTAAATTCTTTTTTCGTGAACATTAAGGAACAGGAAAAAAGCTACAATGATAAAAAGACGGATTCAACATTTGCTAACCATTGAATAGAACTAAACCACAAATTTAATAAAGAATTTAAAATTTTACATGTACAAGATAAGGGGAAAAAAACTTAATTTATTTGATGCTTTAGAAATTAATAGATATAGAAAAATAGGTTTGACACTAAACGAACAAACAGATTTAAATCACTCCCCTCTACTGTGTTTATAAATTTGTAAAAACACCCCCTCTTTGAACCCCGACACCTATGTAATAGTAGTTTATACAAGGAGTTAATAATGACAGTTATTATTCCCGAGAGCCGAATTTACGAACCGAACCGTAAAGCGGCGAGGGAGTAACTCGGCTCGGGGATATAATAGTCATTATTGCGAGTTAGTATAGACTACTTTATCTACGACTAACTGAAGATTACTAAAAAAATCAAAATAAACGAAAATGTCAGATTACTATATCGATATGACGTTTGACGGTTAGACAGTTAATAAAATTGCCGAACTTGTCTATCGTTACTACGACAACGTTGGTAACGTTATATTCTTATTGGCGGAATGCAGGGAATAATGGTAACGTTATGTCTCATTATCCCCCGGTCGCATTTCATTATTCCCTCTGGGTATTATGAGTCCTATATTATTAACCAATAGCGATTAATATAATACATCGTTTAGTCGTCGATATATTATAACGCTGTAATCATTTGGTAAGCATTACTCCGGCATCTCCTGATGAAGCCAATATTTGGCGAAGGAATATTGTAGTGAACAATAAAAATTATTTGAAACTATTTTTACGATTATTATTTATCACCAATATATCAAAGATACAAACATCATTTTCTTACCACTTAAGAAATCCGTTGATATTCACTTTCACGATGGCTCTTTCGTCGATGGATTAGAATTACAAACGTTTGTCTTTTCTGTAGAGATATTAGAATTTCATTTAGCCATGCAAAAGCGTCTTCAATTAACTTTTACTTTTGGTTTTCTGTAATGAATAGAGTATGCCTTAGCTTGCGGTAGTGCCATATGGAATCTACATAAATTTTAAATATTAAGCCTGGAATTTAATTAAAAGGCTAATATTTGAACGTACAAATATTAAAGTTGCACATAGATGCATATAGATGTTAAGACGATAAGTTGATTTTAATCGCATTGAAACTTATTGAGGTTTGATTATCGAGAAAAAAATGTTTCTAGGCGGTTAATTTTTCGTTTAATATGAGGATTCAAAGGGTTAAGCAATTATTGTAAGACGTTTAGTAAAACAATCACTAATTACTTTTTTTTTATCAAAAACAGAAAAGTGCGAAAAAGTACGTATGTACCGGGTGTTTTTTTTATCTTTGATATCATTTTGATTACCTGCAACTTTTTTGTTTTTAAAAATATCAGAATGAAGCAAAAATCATTTTGCATAGGTATCTATGAAGTTTTTTACGTTTTAAAAAATAAAACAAAACACTAACGTTTTTCCAATATATTAACCTAACTTATATTTTTTTAAATGGAAAGCCCTAAATATTTTCGGATATTTCGATTTTACATGAAATTTCAAGTATATTTTATAAAGCATACCCCATACCTATCTTCAACGGTTTGCGAGAAAACGGCGTTTAAACATGCAACAAAGAAAAATTTAGTTTTGTAACCCTGTTCTTAAAGATGTCGAAATCAAACAGAAATCATTTTTCATAATTATTTAGAAAGTTTATTTTTAATAAAACAAAAGATTAACGATTAACAAAGTAACAAATTATTAAAAAAAACAATTTTACAAAATTAAATTATTCTAAAAATGGCATGTTTAAACGCCGTTTTCTCGCAAACCGTTGAAGATAGGTATGGGGTATGCTTTATAAAATATACTTGAAATTTCATGTAAAATCAAAATATCGGAAAATATTTAGGGCTTTCCATTTAAAAAAATATAAGTTAGGTTAATATCTTGGAAAAACGTTAGTGTTTTGTTTTATTTTTTAAAACGTAAAAAACTTCATAGATACCTATGCAAAATGATTTTTGCTTCATTCTGATATTTTTAAAAACAAGAAAGTTGCAGGTGATCAAAATGATATCAAAGATAAAAAAACACCCGAACAAGTAAAGTAAAAAGATATTGTTCTACATATTTTACATCAGTACCGTTGGTTCCCCATGTATATTTTGATATAAGCCTGATTATGTAATTATTTAGGTATTATTCTTAAACATACATTGATGCATTCAACAACAACAATCAAAACTGCCGTGAAACATATAGACATTTCTTTCTTCGACATACATTGTTCATTTTACATAATATGAAATATTTGATAGATACAGGCCACTCTCTCCAGCAATGAAGCACCCTGGTCGTTTATACTATTTATCTATAATTATTATACATGGGCGAGATAGGGGAAGTGGATCAGATTTCACTCAGACTAGACCGACTCGTGTTTTGTCGGCTCTCGGGTACCGTATTACCTACCGGATTCCCCGAGAGCCGACAAAACACGAGTCGGTCTAGTCTGAGTGAAATCGGATCCGCTTCCCCTATCTCGCCCATGTATAATAATTATACACTTGTTTTATGGGTTTGAGATCATTTGTTGGAACATCAGGGTCTGTGTCCAAAATATGTCGAGCCACACTAGACTTATCTGCCCTATTAAACCGGAAATGAGTGATGTATTCTTTATAGCAAGTTGTAATCGACCGTCGAGTCTACTCAATATATTTTTTCTTGCATTTATTATAATCCAGATGTTTGATCTATCTCAATTTTATCTTTAGGACTGCCCAAAAGACTATTCAATTTTATTATTCATAAGTGCTACTGATGATGGCTAGGTACTTGTCGAAATGCGTATCTAGCTTCTGTACATTAGTATGGTAAAAGTGTATTTTTAGTGTATTTTGTTTAGATCGAGTCACAGTCTCCAATTAGATTTCATAAGCGTGGCAGGCCTGAAAGGATACAGCTCTCCTCATGAAACGTCCTCGATAGAAATTTCAAGCAATATGAGTCGTACTCGTGAATTATGGCCTAATTTTGCCTGAAACAGTTCAAAAAAATTTTTCTTTTCAACCAGCGCTGCTGCATATTAGTGCATATAACTTGTTTCTTCCAAAAAATACATTTATTTTTTTCATGAGGTTAAGCACAATAAGGTCTCACAGAAATCATAAGTTACAAAAATATATGATGTAGGCACTACATATTGCAGTGACCTTGAGTTTGGTGGTAAATTATAAATAGGCATAATCAAGATCACTTCAAGATTTAATTTAATTAATTGTTATTTTATTTGTTTTATCATGTGTGTATATAGATATTTATTAAGTTAATATTTTGGCAAATTTAATTTTTATTTACGTAAAATAATATGAGAATGTTATTATAATTTTTATAAAAGTTATAATATTAGAATAAGCATAAAATATTACGTGAATTATAACAAGAAAATGTTTCCCGCACGAAGAATACTGTGACTGGGAGAGATCGACCGTTTGGCCCGGCGAAAACAATATCCTGCGCTAGATGCATTAGACGAATCATGAACGTGTAAACAAGTTGATATTTACATATTTGTTTACCTTTTTGAAAGATTAGTAATGCGCTGTTTTCCCGGGTGGTGCAGCACTGCAGCTATGTATTTCTGGAGGTGGAATCGTTTGTTCCAAAGATAACCGTACATTTTTGTGAAGAAAAACATCGATATAAGTCCGGAACCGATGAGAAACCGGGAGTTGCTTGGTGTGAACCGCACTCAAAAGAGAAAAAAGGAGAAGTAGGTGGAAACCTGTTCTTTCTCTTAAAATGTTATATTAACTTAGAAGGTTATTCATGAATCTGAACTTAGAATAATTTTCAAAGAGATTTTACGACACTTGTAAATTTTTCAACAAGAATTAGAACTTGTAATATTTTCCGTAATAATTTTACTGTACTTATAGAATTTTCCAACCGAAGTGGAATAATTTTATGAATGAGATATCGTTTTTAATAGTGTTGTACAAAATTTGTGAGTGGTGTTTTGTATTGGAGTCTCAGAGTGAGGTAAAGTTTTATTTTATTATATATATATATTTTTATATGTACATCAAGTATATTTTATAGTGTTTGTGTATTTGATATTAACGTGTTGGGTAATAGATCAGGGATATGCGCGATGAATTAAGTAGTTGTTTAATTCATAGCAGTGAGTCCTGGTGAATCCTTAAAACACGAATTAGTCTTGGTGGTACTGTTTTGGGAGCGAGAAAAGACGCCAGGCAGAACTAATCAGGGCTGAGTTAATTAATTAAATGCACAAAGAATTTTTTTTTTATTATTAAGTTTAAATTTATATATATACCTTAAGGGGTGAGCACATAGTAGTGTATGTTCGGGTTGTGTCCGACGAGTTGAAAAGCATACTCGTAGGGTGGAACTTTGAGGTACCTACCAGTGTGAATTTGCTTTCTGATGGTACTGTCTTGGGAGCGAGCAAAGGCGCCAGGCAGGACTAATTAGGGCAAAGCCATTTCCTTATTGTTTATATTCTTGTAAATAATAAATCGCATAATTTTTGTTATTCATATTCCAGTACAATTCACAATATGCAATAAATTTTATTTTATTAAAGATGTTGATTGTTTACATGTATCTTTGACGAATATAAATCATGATAATCACATTTATTTTAAAAATATAAATTTGTACTTGATGTTACTCTTTCATTAATGATAATTTGTTTATTGTTTTGACTATTTGATCATGACATGTATGATTTTATATGATGTTTTGAGATATTTAAATTTTTGTGAATATATTTGTGTAATTTAAAATTTTTCTTTCTTTAATACTTTCTTTTAATAAATTAGATGATAAGATTTATCTTGCATTTTATTTTCTTTACCTGACCTGGTAATAACTAAAGAGCATTCAAATTGATTGGAGAGTTTATTTATATTTTCTGCCCCTGAGAGAACATTTTCTTTAGTCATTCTAAACTGAGCTAGTTAAATGTAAAATTGCCTAACCTACTATTTTGCAGAAAATTTGTTGAATCTTAATCTAGCATAAGGCCTAGCACTAAGATGTATGCTTGATTCTGCTTTTACTTACAGATTGAACAATTTAAATTATTTTATATAAATCTCAAATTGCAAGAGTCACAGCAATATGTTTCGCCATACTAGAGCTTTTCATCAGGTGCATGGAAGCGAACAAAATTACAATATTTTATTTAAAATGGGGGAATTAGTTAACTCAAACTGATCATTAAAAAGTTAAGTGTAATTTTAAGTAAGCAGAAAGCTTGACTTTTTCCTAAAAATCCAAACAAATAAGGGTATTAGTGTACTACACTGCTCAAAAAAACCAGGGGAAGACTTTTTTCAAAACCTGTAACTTTTTAAATAATTGCTCTAGGCAAATCAAATTTAGTATGTTTGAACGACATACATTTAACTTTAAAAAAATACTAAAACAATTGTACAACTCTAAGTTACACTTAAAAATGTAAATTAAAACGCAAAACCAAATGGAAAAAAATTCAAGTATGCTTTGAATTAACGTATGAAAGCCTACTAAAGATGACAGATGAATTCAGTTTGTCAATCGTTGATGTACAAGTTGCTCGTGCTGTCGCCCTTATTCAGCTCGGCCACTCTATTCGACATGTTAGCAGGGACCTTGGACTTCTCCTTCTGTTATTCAGCGTTTTGGAATCGGTTTCGGGAGACTGGTCAATATGTCAGAAGAGTTGGACAAGGTCGAAATCTAAAAACTATTCAAAATCAAGATCGATTTCTTGTCCTGTGGTGTTCCCCTAATTTTTTTGAGCAGTGTATTTAAAACAAGATACAAGTATGTAACTTTTGTAAATTTGAATTTTAATTATTTTTAAAAATTCTGTTTTTCTCAGCGGAGAAATACCTAAATTGATTTTTCTGCTTCGCGCTGAGTAAATTAATTAGGAAATTTTATCACAAAAATTTGCCCACGATGAGATTTGAACTCATGACCTTCTTAATGCCGTCAAGATGCGCTAACCAACTGCGCCACGAGGGCTTGAGTTCATATCTACTTAAACGTCTTGATATCATCAAGTGACAGATTGAAATAATACAACTTTATCCGGCAGTTCGGAAATGAATGTGTAAATTTGAATTTTAGTTATTTTTAAAATTCTGTTTTTCTCAGCGGAGAAATACCTAAATTGATTTTTCTGCTTCGCGCTGAGTAAATTAATTAGGAAATTTTATCACAAAAATTTGCCCACGATGAGATTTGAACTCATGTACTTCTTAATGCCGTCAGTTGTATTATTTCAATCTGTCACTTGATGATATCAAGACGTTAAGTAGATATGAACTCAAGCCCTCGTGGCGCAGTTGGTTAGCGCATCTTGACGGCATTAAGAAGGTCATGAGTTCAAATCTCATCGTGGGCAAATTTTTGGGATAAAATTTCCTAATTAATTTACTCAGCGCGAAGCAGAAAAATCAATTTAGGTATTTCTCCGCTGAGAAAAACAGAATTTTAAAAATAATTAAAATCCAAATTTACACATTCATTTCCGAACTGCCGGATAAAGTTGTATTATTTCAATCTGTCACTTGATGATATCAAGACGTTTAAGTAGATATGAACTCAAGCCCTCGTGGCGCAGTTGGTTAGCGCATCTTGACGGCATTAAGAAGGTCATGAGTTCAAATCTCATCGTGGGCAAATTTTTGTGATAAAATTTCCTAATTAATTTACTCAGCGCGAAGCAGAAAAATCAATTTAGGTATGTAACTTATGTCAGCAGCAAATAATACTTTTGCTAAAACATGGTAGTCTCTGCTGGTCATATTGATTTGATTTTTTTTAATTCGGAGTTGAGCAAATTTTAATTGTAATTAACAATTAAAAAGTACAAAAATAATTGCTATTCATGAACTTTACTTATTTTTTACCAGTATGATGTGAATTTTTATACATATTTTACCGACATATACAAAGTTGAGATAAATTTGTTTAAAATTAACGATTAATCATTTAGCTTAATTTTCTAATTGTTTATTTCCAATTAAATTTAATCTAACACAGACCTCATCATATAATATCGAAACTACTAACTCTTGCTCTATAGTCAGAGCCAATTGCTGCACTAGTGAAGAACCAACTGATTAGAATCGCACCGCTTCTTAAATTAGAATTACAAATTGAATATTTAGATGAACCATCATGATATCAAGACATTAAGATATGTAGTTAAAGTAGGGTAACTTTGACGTTTTATACTGTCCTCTTTAAAGATATTAAAATAGATAAATGTTTGCCAACAAGAGAATTTCGAAAGTAACCTATGTACATATCGAAATGCGTTTCGAATCATTCTAGTTCCTTTAAATGTGCATAAAGTAGATCTTGTCCTGGGGCTACTGATATAACTATCCAAGATACGAACGCGATAACTGCCCGCCCCAATGACAAATTGTACCACTCGTTAACTTCAAAATCTGTCATCTGAAAATGTTAAAAAGCTTATATAATAAAACCTTGTTTTTTTTCGTAAATTAATTAATCTATAACGTACCTTCAATTCAGTAATGTTGTTGTATAAAACTAAAGACATTTTATCATCAACTTTTGCGGTTACCAAATGGACTATCATCGTTGCTACATACAGGAAAATAACGGCACAACCCTTCCTATGTTTCACTAATTCTTGCAAATCTATGGATCTGATCGTGGCTATGTCATATCTTTAAAATAAATACGAAAAATAAATTTGTAAATATAACTTAAAAATTAGAGTACCTATTTAAATATATTACAGTTTCAGAATTTACTTTATTATTTAATTTATTTAAAATAAACTAAAAAAGTAGAAAAACTATACAAAAAGTCAACGTCAAAATTCAACTTAGTGCTATAAATTGCTAAAATAGGGTAATTGCTTATCGACATTTCTCAAACCTGTATTGTGAAAGAAACGAAACGGACACAAAGTATCTGTCATTTTTGAATATCTCTGTATGTATTCTAAGTCAAGCTTTTCGTACATTTCAGTGACATTCTTTAATAAAACCATATGTATATTTACCTGTCAAATACGGATATCAGACAAATGACGCACAACGCATAAAATATACAAGTATAGATGTCGCTGTAATTGGCGTAGTGAATTATGTATTGTACATCCTTTGAATTTCTATTGCAATGCAGATACGTAAAGTGTGCGAATGCAAGACCACCAAGTAAACCATGACAGAAGGTGGTAAATGGTATCCAATACTTTTGGATACGCATTGCGGTGTCTAAAGGTCTATCAGAGATCCTAAAACAAAAAATAATAAATTAATCGTCTTTTATTAACTACAACTGACATCTTTCTTCTACTTTATTTATTTATATCTTAGAAACCAACGATATATTCCTTAAAACTGTTTATTCTAAATGTATAACTATGTATGATTTAAGCACTAGTTAGATAAGCAAATGTTTGTATTGATTATATTATAAGACTTGTGGCACCAAATGTTTGTGTTATCGCCGAAGTTGTGTTTATCGCCGTCTCGTCTATCCTATTAAATTGTTCCAAGTATATAGAAGGTTCTATAATTAATAAATAAGCCGACTCAAAATATATATTGGTCGACCGACGATATATGAGTGTTAAATGTGAAAAGTGCGAATAGCAGTTAAAAAAGCTCGAGGTGTCTCTATCATCGGAGGAGGTTTCCTACTAGTAAACGACAACAAGAAGATCTTCAGTGCAAAAAGAAAAAAAGAAGATAGATATTTTCTATCTATAAAAGGTATTTAAAAGATATTATTGTGCCAGATAAACTAAAATTGTTAAATGTTAGAAGTTGTCTTTATGTAGAGACGTAATTAAATAATATGCTAATGTAAGATTGAAAACATATTTAATAACTTGTCTTAGATACGATAATGTCTCGGCATTTTTAAATTGTTTGTTGATGCCGTTCTAAAAATATTATATGCATTGTAGGTATATATAAATCTCAGCATAGTCTGTTTTCTATCAAGGCCCACCTTGCTTGTGTTTATGTAAATACTCAAGGGCATTAGAAAACAAATGATGTATGACATATATTATTTCGTAGTAGTGATAATAGTTAAATAACTCACAACTAATATGTTTATTCTAATTAAAATGGATATTATTTTGTATATGCTCTGTGTGTTTGTAATAATATATAAAAAAATCTGGTTTCTAACACAAATGTTATTTAAATTAGAATAACTTTGTTTTATTTAATTATATCAATTAATTCCCGAAGATTATTTTTTGACATCTCTTGACCTGAATCGTCCTGGGAGAAAATTAGGAGTTAGCCAGGTAAAACGATTCAATTATTTTTTTTATAATATTTAAAAATATTCTAAATAACGGGTATATAATTTGAAGGGTTCCTTTTTATTATGGTGTTCCCAACGTAGAGCCGTTACAATATTTAAAGGGTTCCTTTTAATTAGAATTACACAGAATTACAGAGCTATTAAAAAGCTTCGTTTTTATGCCGGAGTCGAATGCAGGACTATGGGCTCACCGGACTAAAGCTCTGTAGTTTCAGCCGACTCTATTAAGTTTTTAGTTTATACACTTTACATACAGACATTCACCATTTCGACTTCTACTCGTCTATCTACTGCAACGTTTTAAAACCTTTTGTGGTTTTTGTATTTTACTTCTTCAAGCAAGAGAAGATTTTGACCTAAAATCAAAGAACAACGACGAACCGGAGGCAACAGTATAGTCGGACGCTTTTATACTTAGTGTATCACTTTCACCTCGTCGTATTTGAGTGGTAAACAACCATCAAGTACACTAAGAAAAAGTAGGTATTTATATTTACACTGAAAGAACCCCGGGTAATGTTGCTCCTATAATACCTGGGCAACAATTCTTGCAATAATTTTAAATTTTAATTAGTTGTAGTGTAGAAATGTATTATATTTCTTAAGTTCAAATATACCTTTTAAGTACTTCTTAATACACACAAAGAATGCCTAGAGGAAGGCTATTTGATCTTTTTTTACACACGAAAAAATTTGGTGTTTGTGTCAAGGTAATAATCGTCATAAAAAATTAAAAGAAGTGTGTAACTTCTGGAAGTTACTTTGATTATTATTGCTTCTATCCCGTTTTGCGACTCTGCTACAAATACATGTTTGCGTTGAAAATATCTGCCTTATATTCCAGATTGAGCAATACTAAACTGATACGCCTTTAGTATTTCATAAAACTTATTATCCATCATAAATAAAATCAATATAGTGGAAATTGTGGAGTCGTCTTAGCAACTAACAAGACCAAAATATGAACACATAACAATTCAATGCCACTACAAATTGTCATCGGTCAGAACGACTGCAGAATAAAGAAATAACATTATGTAATACATTAAATATTGCCACGAAAATTTACATCGGTACGTTAAAGTAATAAATATGCAACTCGTCATTCGCTGCACTAAGACTTAATCAGCGACTTTGCCGGTCACGGATGTTACTCTTGTAGATCAGCTGATGAGGTAAAATGAAGTGAACTCAAAATATCCAGCAATGTGAGACGATAGAAAATAGTCAATCTAGTTTAAGTGACCAAAGAATTAAGTTAGACTTTAGGAGATTAATAATAGTAGATACAGTACAGTGAAAAATAAAGAGTAATAAAATTGAAGAAGTTGTTTAAATTTGAGTGAATGAGATCGAGCTACCACCTAACTAAACGTCCCGGCGCGGCGTGCGTCCCGGTAAGTAGGTACCTCTCACATGTAAATATATACAGTGTGGAAATAAAGTAACGGATAAAGGCAATATCTTGGTTAACATTCATTAAGAAAAAATCTAGAAGGGCTATAGCAATTTTAACTAAGGGTAATATTTTCATCGCATTTTCAGTTTTTTACGTAATTTGTTTTTCATGTTATGACGTCACCCACTGTTTTTTCTATATTTTTTTACTTGATCTCGATAGTACTTTCAATTCCCTATCCAACGGTATAAAACTTTTTATGTTACATTTAAAAAAAATTGAGAAAAAGAGTCTTAAAATTCAAATATTAAAAATTCACAATATTGGCAAAATGAATTTAGTTACCGGTTCATAAAACAATAAACATTAGTTACGGCTGTCAGAATAAATTAATTTGTCAGTCTTACAATAAAATAAGTACCTATTAATCCCTTTTCTAAATTAGAATAATTTACCTTTACTATTTATTAATAAAAATGGTACTACTGTGCAATATCCTCAGAAAGTTAACGTATGGGCAGGAATTATTGGTGACAGAGTTCTAAGTCCATTCTTTTCGGCAAACAATTTGAGTGGAGAGAGATACTTACAATTTCTACAGTTCGAATTGATGCCTGCATTAGCTGCATTATTTCCTAATGCAAACAGCCCTGACCTACCAAATAATTGTATATGGTTACAACACGATGGTGCTCCACCTCATTACTAGAGACTCGATTTTATGCAAAATGCATATTTGTTGTTTTTTGGTATACCCCTTCTATACTGTGTACTTATCCATTTTCCACCCTCAGAATACGTTTTTTACCATTTTTTTTTTACTGCATATAATGCATATTTGGACACTTTACCATAACTGCATATGCACGTACATATTTCATAATTATTTTGCATATTTATTTATTTTCATAAGAACCATAATAAAATCTGATATTTAAAGATATTTAATTTGTTTGTGTAAACGTGAAGGGATTGCATTCCTTCAACTTTGCATTAATGACTCATTAATAATGAGATGGACTTTCCCAAAAATAGGATTTAACTCTACTGATAATCGGTTTACAGGGCAATTAGAACTTACGTAAGAAATCCTTTTCAAAATGTAGGTATTAATGCAGCTATATTATACCGTACGACTAATATCAATATAAGAAAAAGAAATAATTTCCTTCATAGTTTGTTCATTCGTAAACGTGTTAAGGTCTGTGCTATTTGGTGAAACAAAAGTGAATTAAAAAGTTTTGAAAATGCCGAAGATAGCTAAAGCGAAGTCAACTCCAATAAAAAATTGGATAAGTGATTTCAGTGCATTAAAAATTATTGACGAAGAAAGTGTTTTGTGCACACTCTGCGACAAAAGGGTAAGTAGAATTTTGAAATGTTTTGTCAATAACAAGTTCTACAATTATGAGAATTTTTTTTTGTGTTCATAAATATAATGAAACAATTTCATAATAAATTATTATTAAATATGTTTAATTTTATGTTCTTTAAAGCTAATATATCTTTGTAATATTTCTTTGTCATAAACAACAAAATAACCAAAATCAATCAAATTTAACCAACTGAAGAACTTTACAAAACCAGACAATTTATTTTTCTAGTTATTGTAGTAATATAGTAATTAATAATAATTATTATAACTGAATGTTAAAAATATTTGTGCAATTAATAGCACTCGCTTCTTTTAGTCGCCCGTGCTTTTAAAATGCGCTCATGCGGGAAAATAGCAAGCGCTTTCTTTCGACCAAAGGATTACTAATCCAATGATCCGGATTTCAGTCAAACCGAACGAACGGTTGCGTTTATTTGAATTCTGAAACCGGATTCGTGAATCCGAGCGGAATCCCCTTACCCCTCAGAATCCGTCTTATTTTACGATTAGCAGATTTCGAATCCATGAATCGGTAAATTCTAACCTTAAATGTTGATTATTTTGAGTAAACATGTCTGAACAAATAGAAATTTTAGAACCCATTACAGAAGATCTACATAAAGTATGTATAACATTCTACTGGAATACAATTTAAAGTAAATTTGACGAAATATGAGATAAATCGAGCAAAAACAGGTAATATATAGTTAATTAATAGTTGTAATTAGTTACTATAATTTGTTTTTTGATTTTCAGATTTTATTTTTTTGACGAAATTCTAGAAAAGTATTATACATTGTATAATATAAATAAATATAATAAACTATACATACAAATAAACAGCTAATCTGTGTAAACGTAAACAGCATTTATTCGCGATTGCGCATGAACGTTCTTTCGACTATGTTTGACTGATCGCGGATTTTGAATCCACGTTCAAGTCAGTTTTGTTGGATTAGCAATCCTTTGGTCGAAAGAAAGCGCCTAGCTTTTCTGCATTTGGTTCGTAAATAACTATTCTAGCATCGACTTTGAAAATTATCAACATATAGGTACTATACTAATCAACTTTCACATAATATGAATTCGAAATTACAGGTTAATAATGCTATTTCATTATACTGGCGATGATATAGTTGCATGTAAGTGCGATCATATAAGTATTAATGTGATGTTTATTTTGGAAAATGAATATTCAGGTACAACGTACAATAGCACTAGAATCAGTGGCGTAACTACAAATTTTGGGCCTCCCGCAACATCCAGCTCAACGTGAGCTCAACCTAACCAATTATTACCTTGGTGTATCCTACAAATAGGTGTATCTAGGCTCCCCCCCCCCGCACCACGGGGGCATGCGGGGGTATAGTTACGCCACTGACTAGAATAAATGAAGATGTTTCCATGTTACCGATTTAATAACAATTTCTAAATCGCAAGACGTAAATCAATCAATTATAGGCAGACCTATTATTTTTCTATATTGTCATTTAGGTATATACTTGCTTTTAATTTAACTAACAAGAGGTAATTTGATTATATACAAAAGTGATTTTTCTAAATGAAAACAAGAGTTACTTTTTCACATTCATTTGAACAGCAAGGAAGGCAAAATGGAAGAAATATTTAATAAATACATTAATCTTTTAGAAATAGGCATTACCTTTTGTGAACGTCATCAGGATCTATAGTGTGTGATCTCATCAAAGTTGGCCTACTAATAACCTCAAACTTATTCTTTTTTTGTACATAAAGCTTATCTGATTTCCGTGGACTTTTCCTAATCTTCTCGTGCTTAATGAAATCTTCCGCGTTATTTTCAAACACATCGTCTTGCAAATCTTCTAAGGCTGCAGTAATCTCCGTCTTGGCTTCGTATTCTTCATCTCTTTTGCGATGTTTTCTCTTACCCGAAGGTGCTATTGGCGAATTCTCACGTTTCTTCTTCTTACTTTTGCGCTTCTCCTTGGGTATCATCATTTCTCGACTATCGCCCATACCCACCTCATTATCCACATGCTTCTTCTTTCGAGACTTCGACTTTTTTCCAGCTATGATCTCATCACCTTCTCTAGTGTAAATGTCTTGGATGCTATTGTACATGTTCCGTTCTTCATTGTCTAATTGACCGTGATCTTTGCGTCGCTTATAGTGTTTCTTCTCTTCAGGACTTAATAATTCTAAATTTCCTGAGAGTTCTTCAGGCATTTTCTCCTCCTCATAAAAACTTAAACTTTGCGGACGTGAATCGGTAAAATGGGATTGTTTATTATTTGTATCCCTTCGCATTTCCGATTCGATTAAATTTAATATTTTAGAATTTATGTGGACATCACTATCATCCGAGACATCCCTTACTGGAGTCCTATTCATCGTATAATTGTCGTTCTTGTCCTCCTCTAAGTAATTTTTATTTGATTTTGTGCTATCCTCTAAATAATCGGTTCTCTGACTATCCTTATCCGAACTAGCATCTTGTTTAATGGGTTTATGCACTTGAGCCACTATTTCTTGATTAATTTCTTCTTTTTGACGTGACTTTTTCGTTTTATTTGTCACTTTGTTATTCATATTTGAGTCAGAAAGAATTTATGCACACACTAGCTGTATTGGTTTGTTATGATATGCTTATTAAGAATTTATTGATTTGCACTCCTCTATTTAAATAATTATCGCTACGCGCAGTATATTGTATTACAGCTATCTACATGTGTTTATCAATTTACAGAGTACTACATCTACTATGTCCTACTACATTATAAATAAAAGAATATACTTATTCTAAGAATTTGTCTCTGGTTTTCGACTTATGATAACATTTTAATTTATTTATTTAAATATGAAATAGGTATGTTAGTTCATGGTTAGTTCTATTTTGTTTAAAAATAACAATAGTAGGTACCTACAGTCCTACTTTACTACTTTATCTACCGTTCCATTTAATGACATTCGTTGACATTTCCTTCTGCTACCAAACAAATTGATGTTAATTGTCAAATTTAATATGTAATAGGAATACAGTACGAGTATTTAAAAGACAGTAATTTTTCTAAATTATTGAAGTGTGAAACTATATACTTACTAATTCATGGAACTTTGTGTTATTGTTTAATAACACAGATATGATAATAAAAGATCCTACAACATAAATATGTCAATGCGATATATCCCCAGTGCACAAGCTCTAAAATCTATCAAAAATAAACAACTAATAGTAAATATGAAATATATTTATTTATATTAATATTACAAGAGATAGATATTTTCTTGTATTATTAAGTAGTCCCAGTGTTACAAAATATGTAAGTATTTTGTATGTGGTCTTGAAACTTGACAACATATATTGAGAAATCATGACTGGAAAACTTAAGCTGGAGTGTAATTTATGTAACAAAAAGTATGCCACAGTGGCTGCCTTGAAACGTCACAAAAGTAAATTACATCGAGACACAGATTTATTGGTTTTATGTGATATTTGTGGCAAGACACTTGCTGGCATGGAAAACTTAAAATTTCACAGTCGGATCCACACTGGCTACAAACCATATACATGCTCCTTTTGTAACAAAGCATTTGCCCGTAAGGAACAAATGAAAGAACATGAACGTACTCACACAGGTGAAAAGCCTTTTATTTGTAAATTTTGTGGAAAGGGCTTTTCTCAAAGAAGTCCTCTGAAGATACATGAAAGAATACATACAGGTGAACGTCCATATGAATGTAGATTATGTAACAGAGGCTTCATTTCAAAAGGTGTTATGGATACACATATGAAAACATGCTTAGGAAACTGATTTAATATAAATTGATGTTCCTCATTATTTTTGTATTCTTTATTTAATAGAAATATTTAATAATATATATAGATATAAGCTATTTGTTACATTTCACAAAATATATAATTATTTATACACCGTAATGTATGCATTTTCCAGTTATAATGGAAACTATAATCTCTGAAATTTAGAAAACATATTTTAAATAAAAGTAGATAATTTTCTTTGATAGTTTCATTGCATAATTAAAGTATTAAATATATTAACAAGATAGTTTAAGGAATAATACTTGTATTGTCACTCTATGTATTATTAATAATAAATACAAATGAAACTTCATAGAATATTTTATTATAACCAAATTTACCATGTGTTTTAAACCAGTATTAATACAAAATATTAAGCAAGATAAATCAATTATAGCTCGTTAGCTAGATTTTATTAAATTGATTATTGACAGCACAAAAAACGTATATTGATAATTTGAGAAACAGCAAAAATAAAACTTATTCAAACAAAATGTTTGCTCCCATATATTTTATAATATTTGCTTCCAGATAGCAAAACAGTGTCCACTATTTTTCTTATATACATTCATTTGTATGTGTAGCAAAATATTATCATTTTAAAAATTAATGCAATAACTAGCAACACTTAATAACCACATATATGTTTCAACATCTACTAACAACTTCAAGCCAATTTTTGGAGCGTATTATAAATATGTAGTTTTAATATATTTTGTATGGAGGAAATAATATGTAAAAAAAACAGGCTAATTCATTTTAAAAAATTAAATTAGACGCAAAAGTCTCCACGTCATACTCAAGCAAAATAATACAAGAACTAATTAGGTAAGTACTAAAATGAATATTTGATATGAAGTTATGTTTCATTATTTGCTTATACATTAATAGCATGCATACTAACCATATTCTCAGTAAGACATCCTAAAACTAAGTACTTTTGCTGACAGAAAAAGCAACAGAAATATGAATTATAATTTTAATATTATTTTTTATCTAAAGTTTAAATAAACATGTATTTTTCATAGGAGCCCGTGGACTTGCAAATCCCTAAGTTTGAATCTGGTTTTCTCATGCATCATAGTGCAATTGTTTCCAAAGTTCAATTTTTCTTCAAGAGAATTTCGGGAGTTTCTTATATTTCTTCCTCCATCGCATTTCTATGTATATTTTTTATTTCTGGATTAGGTATATCGTTGATTTACTTTAAAGTTATACATTTTAAATGGAAATAGATACATTTAAAAGTGCCGCTGTATTCTAATATATAGGTAGATACTTAGAGTATGTACCGTAAATGCACTATTTTCACCCTGGTTGCGGTTATCCTGAAAAACTATGATTTACGGAACACGGTTGCCTGAAATTGGTAGCAGTTGTTTGTAACCAAAGTGACCACTTTCACATATTGGTTGTTAGTGGTAAGTGCATCACAATTACGTGTTGACAAGCTTCATCGTAGTAGGTTACATATATATTATATTTGAAAATTATTTATATCAGCTTATAAATGGAGGTAAGTAATTTAATTTGTTACTAATACTAACAAGTTGTAATTATGTGCTTTTTCTGTTTTATTTGAACAATTTTCTGTTAATATAGAACATGGACATAAAATGTGGATACTGCTCGTTCGTGATTGCTAGGAATTACGAAACAGCATGTAGACATTTCCCATTGCATTCATGCCTTGCAGCATATGATCATGTGACAATTGATTCCAGAGGAATTGCTTTGGCATATGAGGGAGATGGAGATGCAGAATATGCAAATAATGAGAATACGGAGAATACTGAAGATAATTTAAACAAAGACTGTTTTGAAAGTGGTACTTAAGCATATAAATTATTTAGTTTAGGTTTTAACATTTTCTCTCTTTTATTAGCTGAACAAAATGACAAGTGGACTCATGAAGCAGTTCTGCTGCTGATTAATGCATATGAAGAGCAACAAGAAAAATTTATGTCTCCCATGTATAACAAGAAACAAGTATGGCAATTAATCAGTAATGAGTTGAAAAAGCATAATGTGCAGAGATGCCCTAAAAAATGCGATGAAAAGAGGAGAAATTTAAAGAAACATTACGAGAAAATTGTACGAAGCAATGATCAAACGGGATCCGATAGGAAGACTTGGATTTATTTCAAGGTAATTTTGACATTTTATCAGGGATAGTAATAATAAATATATACAATTTTTATAGCCACTGCATAACATTTTATTTAAAAATCCGGGCATAAATCCCATTGCCACATGCAGCAGCACTGGCATTATTAATATTAGAAAAGATGCAGTAGGAAATGTCGGGGAGAAAAGGAATGAGAAAAGAGAGAACACAGAATCTGGTATGAATATATAATTTACTTTATGTGTAATACCTAGAATAATGTTAATATAGATTGTAGTAGTAGTACCCCCAAGAAAAAGAAAAAGCACGAAACAAGAGAAGAGGCCCGGGAAAGAAGGCATCGTGAAAAAATGGAGCAGAAAGAAAAGTTTTTTCAGTGGTATAAGAATTACATGGAAAAAAAATAAATTAATATAAATGGCAGTTTTAGTTTTGTTTTTTTTTTTATATAAGAAGGATTCATTAATTTTTATGTATATTTATAAGAGTAATGCATTTATAGTTTTATGTATATTTTAAAAGAAATAAAACCAGTTTTCTCTCAAAATTTTATTTTGTAATAGACAAGCATAATCTTTGTACTTGTAAATACTTTAATGCAATTGTTGACAGATGCGATTTCTTTTATTTGCACCATTTGCTGGCTCATGTCTAATTTCACAAATATTTTCGACGCCATCATCATCATGAACATTATTATCAGCATGATGTATGTTGATTATATCATCTTGCAAAATACAAATATTATGCAGGAC
This sequence comes from Amphimallon solstitiale, assembly GCA_963170755.1. Classification (NCBI taxonomy): domain Eukaryota; kingdom Metazoa; phylum Arthropoda; class Insecta; order Coleoptera; family Scarabaeidae; genus Amphimallon; species Amphimallon solstitiale. The sequence goes on along the minus strand of OY720678.1, from coordinate 124,014,621 downwards.
ACAGCAGGCTATTATATATTTTGGTATCCACTCAAGATGCCGGACATCCATATAATGTAAAATTCGAAAGCGACGTTTTAATAGAGCAAATGCCCTTTCAATTGTTGAACGACATTTGGCATGCAAATAATTAAAATTCCTTTGTTGGTCTGTTAAATGGCCATTATTTTTGTATGGTGTAATTAGTTGGGGTGTGCATGGATACGCTTTATCTCCAAGAAGATGAACATCATTTGGAAATTTTTGTACAGCTTCATTTGTCATATATTGCCAAATTTCACTTCTTCTCAGAACTGTTGCATCATGCCTGGAACCTACTTCTCCAGCATAACAATGCGTAAATAATAGTTTGTTGTCACAAACTGCCTACAAAAAAGGAAAATAGAAAATAAACATTTGTAAGGAACATATCATATATTTTAAGACAATTGTGGGTATCTGTAAATTTACCTGTAAAATTATAGCTGCAAAATTTTTGCGACATATATAAGATGGTCCATTTTCTTTAGACATAGGTATTGGTATGTAAGTACCATCAATACAGCCTATGATATCTGGAAAGCCCATATTGTTAAAACCATTTGAAATTGATTCTAATCTATTATTTCTTGGCCAAGATATTATAGATGGTATCTTTAATAAGGCATCTGTTACTCTTCTTACACACCTTAATCCAGTTGCCTTTCCTATATTAAAACGTGAACATATAGATCTAAAATAGAAACTCAATTATTTATTAATAAATGAAACTACATTTATTTATACCGATATGAATCTGGTGTGGCAAAGTACCATAGTGCTATTAGTATCTGACTTTTTGCGTTTATTGTTGGATGTCCTCGGTCAACCAGTGATGATGAAATGTCATCTTTAATTTCATTTAATATATAATTAAAAGTATTTCTGTTCATTCGAAAGTTTTCTTTAAATTCCAAATCTGTATATTTGTCAACTACTTCCTCTACATAATTTTCGATTTTTGGGCGATTTCGTAAACCTAAATGAGAATCACAATTTAATCAGAAACAATCTGTTATTTTTCTAATGAGTGTTAATTGTACAAGTATTATATTGCACTTACCTGTTGTAGGTTCATTAACAGTATCATCACTGCTTGTACTTGTACTACTGTCTGATGAGTCAGAGGACAAAAAAAACTCATTAAATAATACAAAACCTACTTCTGTGTCCATTTTGAGAGCAAATATAAACTGAAAAGTTTGGTTATGTTTATTGATGTTTATAACACATATAGAAAACTAACCAACCTGTTCCCTTAATAGACATCAATTTTCAGTAACCCTAAAATATCATAACCGTGGTTGTGGTTCACGATTGGCATTTACGGTACATACCATTAATAAATTCACCGGAGTATTTAAATATCACGTGTTGAAAATATGCAATACGATTGGGTTATGCCAAACTCACTGTGCAATCGTTTTGACATCGTTCGCATTCAGTAGACGGATCGGAAACCGTTCCCGCTCCAACTGTTCACTTGACAATAATTGAATGTTGGCTGGACGGGAATGTTCTCGTTTATGTGATCACCTTCCATTTGATACTTTTCACTGCTGCCATATGGTAGAATTATACTGATTAACCCCAATAAACAATAATAATAAATTGTTTTTCTGCATTAAGTTTCGGCGTAGTTTTTAGTGTAAGGGTCGGTTTTGCGAACCCCTATTAAAATACTCGGTTAAAATTAAGTTTGTTCAAACCTACAGTTCTGAACAGCTCCGGAACCGTTCTAGAATTTGTAGTTCTGATAATAATGCGCATGTCGGGCCAAATCCTGATTTTGAAATGGTTCGAAATCCTGAAGGTCCGAACAGTTTTAAATTTGGAATTTTAGGGGAACTTGTACTACCAGCATTAGTAATAGAATTATTAAAAAACACCAAACTAATGTAAATAATTATCAATCGTAATGAACATTTAACTATTACTGCATTTGCATCTATCCACCAAAATTGCGACAGGATTTAAAAAGTAATGAAAAAATTGTTTAGAAGAAATACAATGCTAGCCTAGTACATTGATTATATATAAGGAGATATATCAACGCAATAAGAAAATCGGCTACGCTTAAAACTCAGTTTCGGGATGAGGCCGCTTAAAGTCGCTAGTGTTCCTACATCCCAATATATATGTATATCAAATTGAAAAGGTAGAACATCCAGTAAAATGCTGCCTATAATTATACTTTTCAACGCTAGATGACAGAACTATCGTAAGTAGGTATAATAGAAAAATATTTTTTTAATTTTCTGGGCGCCAACGAAGCCAGTGTAGTTGAATTTGCATATTTTCTTTTCAAACGAAAAATAGGGCTGGTAATAAGTGTCAGTATTTTAAATGTGAGAACAACCGAAGAACTGTTCCGAATCTAAGTATGTTCTCATTTCCTGTGCAAGATTTGGAACGTGTAAAGCAATGGATATTAAATTCAGGTAAGTTTCATATTTAATATCAAATATTTACCTTTTGGGTTTAATAATAAATATACTCATCTTACTGCAGGAAGAAATTTTACCCTTTATAGACAGCGGAAATTAGACAGACACAGAAATAACACTAACAATAATAATAACCATAATTGTCCTTATTTTAAATCAAAGCCGTCTCTATCTTACAAGCCGTGCTACTACATGTGGCAACGTCGCAAAGACTCACATTAGTAGTCCTACCGCTCTACCGCTGTATCAACGGAGAGCCTATTCAAAAGCTCCACAAAAAATAAGTGTAGAATCAATTATTGAAAAAAATTGGTCTATTTTTAAATATTAGTAGAAACATGATCTATTTTGTTAGAAAACAATAAAAGTCAAAGTATCAGACATTTATTTCATTTTATATTTCCATACAAAAACAGTTATTATAGTTATTTAAATAGTTATTTATACAAGCTGATAACAATAATTTACATAATTATTTTTATTTACTTGTAGGTCATAATTTTACGTTTTTTGGCACCATTTGATATACCATGAGTGAGTATTGAACTGGCTTTCAGTTTTGTAAAATTATTTAACATAATATTACTAAAAATTGAAAAACATTTCTTAGCCAGCTGTACTGCTGTTACACCACACACACAATCGTCATAAAGATTAAAGAATTCATTATTTTTTAAACTTGCATATGTGAGAGCCATCAAAATTTTCTTTTGATTAGTATGTTTAAAGTTTCTTTCATTTATTTCAAGCAACTTCCCTATTTATATTCATTTTCCGTAATAATACAAAGGAGCATTTAGAAAAAAAAATAGAGGATGATTTTTTGGCCCTATATTATGTCGATTTATACAAATGTAAACAAAGTGTCAAATCAGTAGGATTTATTACATATTTACAAAGCAGGCTGTGAACCAAATTTTAGTACTTCCAATAAATACCAGAAAGCGCTAAATCTACAATTCCCAAATTGTGGGAAAAACTGCATAAGATGGTAATTTCTGGTTTGCTCCGACACCTATTGAGAATATTTACAATTTTTGTGAAAAAGTGCTCGTTGATATATCTCCTTATATATAATCAATGGTCTAGACCAGGGGTCTCCAAACTTTCCAGCCTTAGGGCCATACTGATTACTCCAGTAAGTTCCGAGGGCCAAAACCATATTATCATTGTTGCCGGTGGTAAAAAGTGAAATAGTCCACTGATGAAAAAAAGTCCGAAAAAGTACGCAACGTTTAAAAAAGGCTGCAAAACGGCAACACTGCATATTATTAATTTTCCTGTCATTATCTGTAATTTCTAGATTAGTCGTAGAGTACGAGCCATGAGGAGAGGGAGAGGAGTAACGTGACACGACATCTGGTGGACACAAGCGGAAATAGGTAGTACCTTCTATCGCTAACAGATGGCGCTAATAGCACGTACAGAATAATCTCGTTGGTTCGAGAAAGTTCTGGTGTCTTCCACTTACTTCTAGATGGCAGTAATTGGAATATATAAGAAGGCTAGTGGCGAAACCACAAGTCAGTTCCTATGACACTGTTGTGAAATAAAATAGTGCGTACCTCCTTAAAACGTGTTTGTGCGTGTTTAAGTTTAAGACATCTTTGTAACAGTATTTTGATTTGAATTGTTGCTTTTGTGTGTGATTTAGTAGTATGGAAAAGAAGCGAAAAATTGATAGTGAATGCAGAAAATTCAAAGATCAGTGGAACATTCAGTATTTCGTAATTGAGTCCAGTAAGAAGGCGCTATGTTTGATTTGCAATGAAAGCATAGCCGTTCTCAAAGAATATAACATTAAACGTCATTATGAAACAAAACATTTTCAAAATTACTCAAAATATACAGGAAGTTTGCGGACAGAAAAATTCGAAGCTATGAAGCACGGATTGAAATCGCAGCAATCTTCATTTACAAAACTCAAAACTGAACAAGAGGCTGCAACGCGTGCCAGCTTTCGTGTGGCTCTTGAAATTGCAAAACGTGGAAAACCATTCACCGATGGAGAAATGATCAAAGAATGCATAATTGCAGTAGCCGAAGAAATGTGCCCTGAAAAGGTAAATTTATTAAAAAGTGTCAGTATGTCAGCAAACACTGTGGCTCGAAGGGTAGAAAACATCGCTGAAAATATATCCTCTCAACTGTTCGACAAAAATGGACATGTTGAGTGGTTTTCTTTGGCCTTGGATGAGTCAACGGATGTGTCAGATACTGCTCAGGTGTTGATTTATATTCGAGAAGTAGATAAAAGCTATGAAGTGCATGAAGAACTTCTTGATATGAATAGTATTCATGGCACAACTACTGGTACAGATATTTTTAAAGGAGTTGAAATGGCCATTAATCAAAAGAACCTTCGATGGAAAAACTTGAAATGTATTACAACTGATGGAGGCAAAAACATGAGTGGGAAAGATAAAGGAGTGGTCGCTCTTGTGTCAAAGGCTGTAGAAAATGACGGTGGTTTAAAACCATTAGTCTTACATTGTATCATTCATCAACAGTCTTTGTGCGGAAAATGTTTGGATATGTCTGAAGTTCTGAAACCAGTCATATCAACTGTTAATTTTATCAGATCTTTTGGGCTGAATCACCGACAATTCCGACAATTTATTGAAGAGATTGGAGAAAATGACTTACCTTATCATATTGCCGTACGTTGGCTTAGTTGTGGGAAAGTCCTTCAGCGCTTTTTTGAACTTCGAGCAGTGATCGAAATTTTTTTGAATGAAAAGCATCGCCCTCTTACTGAATTACAAAACAACGCATGGCTGTGGAAGTTAGCATTCTATGTTGATTTGACAAAACATGTGAACGAACTGAATTTGAGATTGCAAGGAGAAAACCAGCATCTTCCTGATTTATACACTAATATCAAATCATTCCGGAAGAAATTGATACTGTTTCAATCACAACTACGAAGTAAATGTTTTTCACATTTTAAAACATGTGAAATATTCAGCCACACTACTGAGACTGAGTTTCCTATCGATTTTGCAATCGAAACTTTGAGTGCTTTGAAAATAAATTTTGATACTCGTTTGGCGGACTTTGATGCCAATGCGAATCAAATTAAGATTTTTCAGAATCCTTTTGATACTGACATTGAAACCCTAGCCCCGGAACTTCAAATGGAAATAATTGATCTACAGTGCAGTGATATAATTAAGAACAAATATCAATACTCATCTTTGTTGGAATTTTATAATAGTCTTCCACTGACACAATTTGATAATTTGCATAAATTTGCTCGTGGGCTGTTTTCTGTTTTTGGTGCTACTTATTTGTGTGAGAAGACCTTCTCCAAAATGAAGTACACAAAAAATGTTTACAGTTCTAAATTAACTGATGAGCATCTTAAATCTCTTTTAATAATTGGTACAAGTAAAATTAGTCCACAACTACAAAATATTGTCAGTGGAAAATCTCAATTACACAAATCTCATTAGTATTTCATATGTCATTAGGCTTGTTATAAGTTATGTTTTTATTTAAAATGTATAAAATGTTAGTTGGATTCATTTCAATAATTTGTTAGTTATTATATACTGAAGTAAAATTTTCTGCATATTATACATGTCTTTACTCATTACAATTCTGTGTTTCTTTATCCAACTTATCACAAAAACAATAACAATAAGCCTACAACAATGTTATGAGTAGTTAGCCCATGACCATATCAATGTAGATGTCATATTAATAATTATTCAACATAAAATTAGAATACTTCAGTAAACTAAATTTAATTTGCTATAAAAAATATGTTCTCTAAAAGGAGTTTTCAAGTATGCTAGCTCTCCGCGGGCCGGACAAAATCTGTCCGCGGGCCGGATGTGGCCCTCGGGCCGTAGTTTGGAGACCCCTGGTCTAGAGTAGTCTAGACCTAGATTGTCGTTTTAGTTTAGTTTTCGTTTTCAGTGCAGCTGTGTGCGCAGTGCAGTGTATGTATAAAATACTAAAATGAGTGATTTTATCTGTTCGATTTGCAACAAAACTTATAAAAACAAGAGACAATTATACAAGCACCGGCATACTTACCACAACGTACTTAATAAACGCACAATAAAGTGTGCAACATGCATATTTTGAAGGAAAGGCTAAGCTTGCTGTACATATCAAAAATGTACACAAAGCACGACCTGTGAAACAAAAAGAAAAAAGACTGTTGTGTCCATTTAATGAATGTACACATAAATTTTTGAAATATATTCATTTACACACTCATATCCAAAAAATTCATAATCACGGTATTCAAGAAGAAATTTACTCTTTTAAAAATATAAGAGGTTAGTTGAGAGTTGGTAGGTAGTTTACAAATTTATTTCACAAATTGATTTACATCTTTTCTGATTTACAGATTTTTATAAGTGGAAAACTGAAATAGAACAACAAGGAAAATCTTCATATGATAAAGATTCTGGTGACAAACGCTTGAAAGGCGGAAAAATTAGGACTTACTATGCTTGCCATAGATCATATGTCCAGCGAAAAGTTCACAAGCCCCAAAGAAATTCAAAAAATTGTGGGTCAAATAAAATAGGTCGTGCTTGCCCATCAATTTTGATACTTACAAAATCTGCTGAGCAAGTAAATGTAAAATGTTATTCTACCCATGTTGGACATGACCACAATATTGCACGTTTGAGGTTACCATGTGATGATAGTAAGAAAATATGGGACCCGTGTATAGTGGGTTGCATAAAATAGTACTATATAGTGGCGCGGAATTGAACTTCTTTGAGGACGTTTAGTTTGATGAAAAAAAAAACAGTATTTGCCGTATTGATTAAGCTACTTGAAGTTATTTTTTTTAGAAGAATCAAACAATTCAATAAAACGAGGTAGTTTATTTACAAATACTTCGAAAAATTTACATAGGTATTTTATACATACACTGCACTGCACAGCTGCACTGAAAACGAAAACTAAACTAAAACGACAATCTAGGTCTAGACGTTACCGTTGACGGTTGAAAACATGTAAAGTCGAGTCGTTGGTATGTATATACTCGTTGTATGCAACCCACTATACACGGGTCCCAAATTTTCTTACTGCTATGAGACAAACGTATTATTTGCAATCATTCTATCTTCCGCGCATTTGTAAGAGCATTCTCCCCTCTCTATATCTCTGGTGGAAACATATCTTCTATAGAATTGCAACTAGAGGTGGGCCAAAGGGTTCATTTAATCGACCCGGCTCACTCGGTCCAACTTCTCATTGTGAGCCGGGTCTCGGAACCGGCTCATTTGAACCGTGTGGATCAGTAATAGCAATAGCATACCGGTCCAGGAACGTGTAGGACATGATAATACTCGGCGCCGTCGCGTCGGCTCAAACGAACCGGAATTATTTAGGCTGCGCGCACACCAATTATACAAAATGTTTGACAAACAATTTATTTGAAGCTATAATGCACACAAATTTGACAAATTATCAGATTGTTGTGTACAAAATAAGCAACGACCCAAGTGAGCCGAGATCCGGTTCATTGAAATTTAGTGAACCGGCTCCCTCGGTTCCCTGCTGGGATTCGGTTCACTGAACCAGTTCGTTCGCGAACGACCCACCTCTAATTGCAACTAATGATCTAGTTAAGACAAAATAACTTAATTGTAGAGTATGCTCTAATATTACAATAAACTGATATAAATGCATGTGCACTTATGAAAAGGAATATGGAATATTTCCAAATTACACTGGTTAAAAAGGTACGTGTGAAACAGAGATCACTATACTAGAAGATAGTATAACTTAATAGTAAAAAGTTTAGACAATGTTTAGCGCCGCCTGCCAACTGCAGGCAGTACTAAAATGGATCAAACAGATGAACCGGGAAATTTAAATATTATATATTTCTATTCCATTTTGTATTTACCTTAGTAGTTTTTATTCTTCACTTTAAATGTTCGGAAGTAAAATAGTAGATGTATTTTAAAGAAAAATAAACTACACTTATTGCTATAATAACTTAGTAATAAATTAGAAACATATCTTTTTAGTAACGCTTTATTTTTATATGAAAATTTATTTCTATTTCAAAATATTAAGGAAAAGGCATTCTAAATTATTCTTACATTTGAACTTATTTATTCCTTAAATGGAAATAAGAGACTTATCGAACACCAAAGTATTCTCTAAGAAACTTAAGAATCACATCCTTATGAAGAAAGACTGAACCCACTAAAGTGTGCAATAATTTAACCACCTGGTGCCTACGTTCTTTTTATATAAGTAGGCATAGGTATTCTATATATTTTATGTATTTTATGTCATCTGTGTATCTGGTTAGGTGACTGGTGTACACTTACACAGAATTAGTTAGATTAATTGTTCTGTGTACCTCATCTAATAATAAATAAATAAATAAATAAATAATATTCCAATAATGATCCGAATTCCCGACTGATTAAGGGATACATATTGTTCACAAAAGATACTGTAACACCCCCGCCAGCAAGGTGCTATTTAAATAATGAAATTTATGGCTTATTATAACTAAAATTTGAGTAGGAACTGCAGTTTATGATGCACTTAAGCAATATACAAAACTAATTACACTAATACAGTGTTAGGCAGTGATAGGTACTAAGAAATAGAAAATTGGGGAACTTTTGCAATTAAAACCTATCTAAAAGACTTAATTATGCCTATAGTGTAAAAGATTAATCTTAACTATAATGTAGGATTAAATTAACATATGCTTATTATAAAATATATAGGTACATATATATTTACATTTTATTCAAAACAACAGGGACTGTTACTGTTACAATGCAGAATTGTTTTTGTAATTTTTTAGTTGACTACGACATTGCTCATAACTCATATTATTCAGATTAAAAGCCTTCAACATTTAAAGGAAATACAAATCACCCCGAGAAATAATAAGTAACAAGTACATTTTCATAATAATATTAAGAGCGGCGTTTACCAACAAATAGAAACTTATGCAACTTATATTACTCGCGGGATGGGTAGACGCAAAGGGGTGTAAGTAGATGGAGGTAAACGATATTCGGTTCTGTCACAGCGCTTCGGTTTTATTCACAGATTCTATCATAGATAAAGGAATACTATAGAAGGGAAACATAGTGTATAAAGAATGAGTACTTACGAAACTTTTGATGTTTTATAATAAGCCAATTTTCGCTTGCCCATAATTGTCATATTATTATACACTCCAGTATTATAGGTATATATGACATTTAAATGCCAGTGACGGTTTGTAATTAAACTGTCACTCGCAATTAAGTCTGCAATAGCCGACCGATTCCGATAGATTTTCGTCTTCGCTAGGACCGGTAGAGATACCGTAAAGTGGGGATAGACGACGCCAAAAATCTCGTGTGAAATGTGTGTGACAATGTTTACTGTTTAATGTTTTTTATCTTTAAAAATAATCACATAAATTTGATTTTTTCTTTATATCGTACATCGAATGTGCAGCTGGCGCGTAGAGGTCGTTTTTTTTCTTTTGTGTTCCAGCCTTAGTTAGTAGACATTAATCAAATTCATGTATTTTTGTGGTTATTTCTGAAACGCATAACTTTCTTAAGAAAATAAATTAGTACAAAAACTGACCTTGACATTATAAATTTATGCCTTTTGCATCACTAACCCAAATTTGAGATTCTATAAAATTACAAAATGAGTTTAAAAAACGCGAAACGGCGATGCCTTAATTTTCGATAGGTAAACGTCCCTCTTAAGATACTTATTCCCGACGAAAAATTAATATCTAATACATTCTGAAACATATCATTAAAATAATTACAAAATAAAGCCGATATCTGAATGAAACATTCGTTTACCTCACAAATAAAAGACAAAAGGAGGAAAACGGCAAAAAAGATTTTTTTCTGATAAATCAATGTTATTATACCATAAATCATAAATAGGGGCAAATTTAAATATATTTGCCTGAATGTTTCTTTTCTAAACTGGCTCTGACACTAACGTATTAAAAAAAGTTGAAGATCTCTCTGTTTATATGATGTTCGGCTTAATACAGTCGGCCAGGTATACCTTCCATATAGCTGGTCTTAGAAATTACGAAAATGTGAGCAAGAGGTTGAATTGTGTGTTGCCTATTTGCCGTTTATCAATGCGGACTTTGTGATCATTCTCATTGGTTTCAAAGTAATTTTTTGAAGACCAGGGTTATTTTGAAAGTAAAGTAAATACATTGTCGTGTTCAGAAGAAAAATATCTAGGTACTCACGATTCAAAAAAGTACTTTTTAAGCACAGTAAGCTTTATATCGCTAAAAAAACGAAAAAAAAAATTCAAACTGTTGTATTTCAACTATTTTTTAATATAATTGCAAATTTTAATCGTGAGGTAATAGAACAAATATTGGTTATTTCGTTCATGTAGCGGCAACTTTTTCAAGTGCCTTAACTTTTTAGTTTTTGCGATTTTTTGCGTGAAAATTGACCATTTTGTGGCATACGCCGATCAAGTAAAACTCCCCTTAAGTACCTACTATGATACATTCCATCGTTTAATAAAAAAGGAGATTGCACCATTTTTTTTGAATTTATATGCTGCTCTCGTAGGGCGAAACCATTGTAGTGTACAATACATATGCGTGTATACCTTTTTGAACTCTTGTGTCTCTGTTAGTTTATTTAATTTCAAATAAATATTTTATTTCCATTTAGAATCACATAGAAGTTGAACAAGTCACTACTATATTCATCCAGGGGCGGATCGTGATTTTGGGGGGCCCTAGGCTAACTGAATTTCTGGGGCCCCTTTACCCATGCTTTCTAAATATTTTAAATTTCTAAAATAACCTAACTTTTTGGACATTACTATAATATTACTAAAAGAACAAATAAAATGACGGATGTAGAAGTAAAATTCTATTAAAACACAAAAAACAAAATTCAGACAAATGTCGTGTTGCGCGAATTATCATGTAATGACAATAGCCTATATCTATACCCATTACAATATTGACAAAATCTAAAGTGATCGTATATTTGTGTCAAAATTGGCACATCTAGGACCAAACCTATAGAAAACGAAAAACAAATATAAATACAAAAGCCCAAACTCAACCCAAGCAAGTGATCTCATTGCCTCGTCCAGAGCATAGAGTTAAAAGAATTACACACAAAAGATCATGCATGAATTTGTATAAATTTAAATGAAAATGTTTAATAAATGATATCTTTAACACAATTACAAGACTGGGTAGGACCTTACCCATGCACCACAGATCAAGGAATACGCCTTGAAATGTTCATATTTAAAATAGGAAAGTTTATTTTGCACAATTTTGCCAACCAAAAGATACTGGTTCTAAACAATTCAATGTTTACGTTAATACTCTCCATCTAACATGAACATACACTTTCATCTTAACCTCTATTACATTGCTCTCCTATCAGTTTCGCAAGTTTAATATCTTGCAATTTCATTTTTATATACTTGGCATCTACCACAAATTTTTGCACAAAACATAAAAATGAGCAATTGCATTTATTAATTATTGACAATGCTATATACAATAAAAAATTTAATAAAACTTTTCTCTTCTACACTTCACTGAAACATATTCGCGAATTGCTTCATCGTACGAAATGGATCTCGTTATATCATGTTTAATGGATAGAATTGAAAGGTTATTTAACCTTTCATCCGACATTACTGATCTGTACTCTGTACTTATTTTTGATATAGGCCATTTTTGAAAAAGATCGTTCTGCCTCACAACTCGTTATTGGTATTGTTAAATAAATTTTAAGAATTGTGTACAGATTTGGAAATGTGTCAATGAGACTGTTTTCAAAAATTAGTTTTAACATTTCAGAAGCAGTAATAGCATCGTTTTGTTCAAAACATACTATGTGTAAATAATGCTTGAATTGACTACATTCACTAATTAGTTCTTCGCCAATATCATTTTTATACAATGACATAACCGACGTTAAGGATTCAGTTTCAATAATTGAGTCTTTTTTACCCAAGTTTATCAAAAATTTGAATTTATCTCCCAAATCCTTATATACAATACTCCTTTTTTCAAGTTCGACTCCCAGTTTATCCAATAGCACATTAAATACCTCTATACGAAACTTATCCCTTCCAGTAAAAATATCTCTTCCTTTTTCTCCATCCAAATATATTTTTGTTCTCACTCTTTTATGGGCATCACTAAAACTTTCTTCAACTTCTGTACTCATTTCAGCTGCTTTGTTCTCAAAATCCTTAAATTTTTGCTCGGAATCTTCTCGTAAAGATTTAATAAATAATTCCAGTGAATGGAGTAGAGTGTAGCCTTGGCATATATCTAAACCTGGAGTTTGTAATATTTTGTTAGCTTTATTAAATCGCTCCAAGATCATTTCCCATATTATAGATAAAACTGCTGTCTCCCGCTTTGTGATTCTCTTATATAAACATTTTGCCTCTAATTTACATTATGTCTTTTCAGAGCTTTCATCAAATATATACTTAAGAGTATCGAGTATTTTTTGGTAGCTAACTATAACCGCGTGAACTGACTCGTAATGAGAAGACCATCTGGTGGTGCTTAAATTTTTTAGTGAAAATGTCAGTGATGCTTTTTCACTCAATATTTTCCAACGATGTGGGGATGCAGAGAGAAAGGTATAAATCTGTTGAATAGTTCCGAAATACTCTGTTATTTCCATTACAACTGATACTGTCTCCACTCCAACTAAATTTAAAGAATGCGCCGCACAAGGGGCAAAATCTGCTAGTGCATTTTTTTTTTATTCGTGCTTGTAAGCCTGTGTATTTTCCACTCATATTAGATGCGTTATCGTATGATTGCCCACGGATGTTTTCAATAGGAAGGCCAGCATCTTTTAAAAACTGAGAGACTTTTGTATACAGTGTCTCACTGGTATGTTTTTCGATCTGTAAAAAGGTTGTAAATCGTTCGAATATTTTTCCATTATAACAATATCTTAATATTATTGCTAGTTGATCCGTATGGGCAATGTCTGGCGTGGAATCTACAATAAGGGTATAATATTTTGTATCGTCACCGTTAATCTGCTCTATAATACGTTTTAAAACATTTTTTCCCATGAGCTGCAATATATCTTCATATACAGTCTTGGATAAGTAAGTAGTAGCTTTTATCGCCCCAGTTTGACACTTTATAAGATGTTCTTTTAAGAAAGGATCGAACTCTGAAATAAGTTCAATAAGACCCATAAAATTTCCATTATGTGGAGAGCCCCACTTTTCGTCATGACCTCGTAGTGGCAAACCTCTCTCAGATAAAAATTTTATTACCGCTACTACCCGTTCTAAAATATTGTAGTAATATTTTGCAGTTTCATTTGCTTGTTTTTTTAACTCCATGTCTATTGTACCCACTTTCGATTTTCGTGTGAGGTAGATCATCATGGCTTTCTTATGGTCATCAGATTCTTCATGTGATACAAGAATTTTTCTTATGTTTTTCCAATCCTTACAACCGTCAGATGCCAAAGCTGCAACGTTTCCTGAATGGGGAAATAATTTGCATGGTAAACAAAATGCTGCTCCTTTGCATAAAGAATAACAAAGCCAGTATCTTACAACCGTTTGACCGTTTTTCATATGTTTATTAAAGAAACTGTTACAAAAAAATCTGCTTTGATCTTTATACGTCTGCTTAGATTCTGGATATGAATCAATTTCATTTCTATTTTGAAAAAACGTAGATGGCTGGTTTAGGCAAAAATCGATTAATTCAGAAGTAATAAACTTTGGCCAAAATCCTACATCACTATAGTTTACTCTTACATCAATAATATCCGCAATTTCAGACAATTTTTCTGTCTCTTCTTGCATGCAGTTCTTGTCTCTGTTCTGGACAAGACATTCTGCTTCACTGTCCTCAGCATGCTCCTCAAATACTCCTACACTATCGGTTACATTTACCTCTTCTGACCCTGTCATTTCTTTGGATGATTCACAGACTCTGACGTCTTTGGATTGGAATAAGCTAGTTAATTTTTGACATTTTGAAAATTCTGTTCTTTTATTTTTCGTTTTTGACTGCCACTTAAATATTTCCTTCCGAACATTTTTAGGCTTGTCTTTAGTTATGTTATATTTATAATTTTCTAAAATACCATTTTAAAAACCTACAAAGAAAAAAAACCGTTATCAATTTCAACATATTTTTAGTATATTTATATATTTTCAAAGTATTTGTGTTTAGTTAGTTATGGTTATGCTTTAATAATATAACATCCACTAGATCACACAGTGTGACCAGGAACGCGGGGCCCCTAACATTCGCTACTTCTGCTATGTAGCTAATCCGGCACTGCTTATAATGAAAACAAGTATCCGAAAAAATATTGAATAACAATTGAAATAAATAACAGTTTTAAAAATTAGTACTTACGTTATCCATAAATCAAGATATCAGAATTTTATCACCTTGGTTGAGTGATCGTGCTGGTAGAATAGAATGCTCCTTTAAAAACTGAATAATTTTATGTAACGAAGCTATGTAAAAATATTAAATATTATATTACAATTGGAATAATCGTCGTACATCTAAAGGTTCGCAGGGGAGAGAGACAGAAAGCGAAAGTTACTAACTATTCAGTCTTTGCGACATATGCTTGGGTATCTTTTTTTAAATTTATGACAGTTTTAGTATTCTCAACAAAAACAGTGTAAATAATATATCCTTAAGAGTATATTAGAGAGGTAAAGAAATTTTAAATTTATGACAGTTTTTGTGTTCTCAAATATGAAGCAAAAAATTCTTCTAATTACCTACTATTTTTATTTTTGCTTTAGAGGGTAATATGTATACATCTGGTAAACACATGTTTGGATATTTGGACATTAAATGCAATAAAACATGAATATATAAATGCCACAATAATGTTGAATGCAAATAGAATATACTACGTGTTACATATGTATATCGTGTCTGTTATTTTCGAAACTGAAAATCTGTTCCTAGTTATCCCAGGTTTGTTGTAAATTGTTAAAGCATTTTCAAAAATTGGTTCGGTGCGGGGCCCCTTTCTTTTTGGGACCCTAGGCTTCAGCCTACTCAGCCTAATGGAAGATCCGCCTATGTATTCATCTAATACTTACTACGTACCTATACATTTTCGAAAAGTTAGTCTGTGGATGTTTATCTAATAATGCTAATAATAATCTTATTGTTGATATGTAGTCTGAATGGTCTTTGTTCAGTTACATATCGGCTTTTTAGGCATTTCCGCATGAGAATTTAAATGTAAAACTGTTCAATTCAAACATATAGGCAAGTGTAATTCGGGGTGTGGTCATTGAAGAAAGGAATGAAGGTGAACTGCATCAAGATCATTTTAATGTTTGGTAGGTATTTTCCATTGGCCATAACCTTTTTTTGCAAAACTAACACAAACAAGTTTAAATAACGTAAAATTATTTTATGTCCATAATCATTATATTCCGGCATTTCATTTTGTTATATGTATTATTCGAAAACCAGTTTTTTCTCTAAATATAATCTTAGTAAATAAATGATGCATATACACTCATGGGATCATAAATGATAACCACAATCCACAATGATGAGTTTCCATTTCTAATGAATACTGCAAACTGGACAACTGTAGTAGTTCAAATCAAATGCTTGTGTAAATAAACTGACAAGGAAAAAGCAAAATAACCGAGATATCGAAGAAGTATTATTTTTTTTACAGAATATTTCTAAATATAAAATACACATAAATCCCACGAATGAAGGAATATCTTGCAGCTGTAGGTATGAAAGGCCTGACGTTTTTTCTTACAAGTCGCCCAGGAAAGCAAACATTGGTCGTATTCAGCAGACGGATCGGAAACTGTTATCGCTTCAACTGTTGACTGCTGGCTGGATAGGACCGTTCTCCTTTATGTTATCGTCTGTCAGCTGGTAGAATACTTTTCATTGCTGCCAAGTGTAATAAATAAGAATAATAAATTGTGTTTCTGAATTATATTTGGGCGAAGTTTTTAGTGTACGTAATCTCTAATAATAAATTTATTTCTACACATCGTACGCATACGGAGAATAAGAAAATCTAGTAGACTGAAAAGCAATCATACAGTGTTCATTTAGAGCAACTCTTTATCTGTCATTTGACGTTTAGTTGTTGAAGTTACGATCCTTACTTATTTTTAAGAAAATGGTGTTAACCAGAGAGCACTTTCGAATCATAATTTACTATGATTTTAAGAGAGGTTTAAGCGCTTATGAGTGCAGAGAGTTTAGATTCAGTTTTTAGTGAACAAGCACCTTTCTTGGCTACAGTTTTCCGATGGTATAAGGAATTTTAACGCGAAAGGAATTCTGATCAGCATAAAACGCAGGGCGTCCTCCTACGGATGTTACCGACAAAAACATTGCTGCTGTTAAAAAAATAATTGACGAGGACAATAAAGCCAGTTGTGCGGTAATAAAGCATCAATTCAATACTGGATCCTCAGATGTTAAACGAATCATACACGATGACCTACCTGCATTTAAAAAAAGTGGTAAGTTGTTTTGTGCCACAAAAAAATAAAATAGGCTTGTATTAGGACCCTTTATTATAAACAACGCTACCAAGCATTGTGTCCATCTATTTTTCGAGAAATATAATTTCATAAAAACATTGAATTTTTCAGAAAAATTGTAAAAAGTCGAAAACCTTAAGTTTTGGACCTATACTATAACTTTATCACTAAGAATTATATGGAGAATACAAAAATGTAATTATATAGGATGTTCCATTTAAAAAGCTATAGCTATGGTCAGCCGCCAAGTTGTGGAACACTCTGTATAATACAAAATAATTTTAAAACGTGCTCCTAATGAGTGGCTATCTTATCTTATTCTTTTTTCAGAAGGAGAATTTGAAGAGAAACATATACTTACTTATTTACCAGGAAAATATTTAAGTCAGATATTTTTGTTTGTTTTAAAGTATTCTCGATATTACAACGTTTTTATTAAATAAAAAAATATTTATTGTTTACATTTTATTTAAAATATTTGCAATATATACAAAATTAAAAAAGAAAAACAATTGAACAATGATAAAATTAATAAATAACAATCTAACCTATTTAAAGCTACAATATTCAACTGGATATTAATAAATAAATTACTACTGTTGTTATTCATTAATGCTACACCAATATAATAAATATTAAAATCTTGTTAAGTAAATAAAATTCCTATCTAATTGTATTATGTCAAAAAAGAATATTATAAATAGTTTGAGTTATTCATGGTTTAATACAGTCCTATCTGAAAAAAAATGAACTGCTGCATATAACTAGGAAAACTAAATTGTTTTACAATTCCTATCAAAAAAATTATTTCTTTGGTAAAAATTTTACAAAATTACTTAAATTTAACGATTTGTAAATACCTACCTAGGTACATATAAATGCAAAAGTTCATTTATTTTCGTTAAAAAATAAATGAATAACATATCTTCAACAAATCTATAACAATAAATAACTTCTAATGTGAGTACCTATTAAACAAATATTAACAATAAATATCAAGCTTGATTATAATATGTATATAATTTATATTTTAAACATAACCTAAAAATCCTTAAAATAATTATAATGCAACTGGAGTAACGTACTAGATTCTAGAATTATTATACAATTTTTATATTGCACATATTCTAGATGTTTATACATTTATAAACACCCTATACGTTGACCTAAGGACGTACATAAATACCTATAGTTTTTTGTAAAAAAAATATTTATACGTATAAATCTTATCCTATCTACTTTAAATGTTCATAGAACTTACGTATATAATATATCATAGATATATGGGACCAAGAATCACCGAATTTTCGAGTCATCAAAAGGACACAAACACAAATGATCGAGTTACGAGGATATCAAAGACATCCAAACTGCAAGACCAAATGCATGAGCGCGTAAAACTTTTGATTCATCTACTGATCGGCAAATTATTTTATTCGAAAAGATGTTTGAACTTTTTTTTTTTAATATTCAAGAATGTTTAGAATATATGGAAATTACCTTCCATCTAAAATACTAATGAAATAAAAAAAATACTTAGCTATATGTAATCATAAAATAAAAGAACAGAGAAAAACTATATACAAGCCTAACTGGCATTTTAATACAATAGAATCGATGGCAGCTTATCGTAGTAATACCCTACGTAGCTGCATCGTAGAATTGTAAAAGACGCTTTGATAACTTCGAAGCATCTTTTCACATTTTTTCTAGACCCCCAAAATATGGTTAGAACGCCGAAAGACAATGGTAGATACCCACAAACCAATTTTGCACCCACGTCAACTTTTGTTACGATTAAAAATAAATAATTACATAAATATATACAAAGAATGTGTTAAGTTTTCAAAGAAACTTAAAGTGAGTACGGATGGCAAAACTGATAAACCAGCCTCTGTGACCTTTCCGTCTTCTTCATTATGCCCTTTTTGTAATACTGCCTTATCGATCTGCTGAGTTTATCGTAGTTCATTGCAGGACGATTTTTTCTCTTGCCCCACAGCCTGGCTACTTTTACTGAATCTTCGATCTTGAAGATACCAGTGGATCTATCCAACCACCGAATACACGAGCCGTGTATTTGGGGGGAAGCCAATAGTTCTTTCAAAAATTGCCACAGGTGAATGTGGGAACCACCCGTTGAGCGTGATGTTGATGGTTTGGCTGGTTCTACTGGTACTGTAGAAGGTTCCTCTTCCTCTTCTGAAAAGAAGAATTCATTTTAATAAAATAACAGCATGTTTTTGCGGTTGAGTAAATCAAATTTTCTCATGGATTTTTAAACTTAATTAATCAGCTTATGTGTTTAAGTTATGCATCTAAAGTGTTTAATGTTTTAAATATCAATGTAGAGAGGATTATTGATTATCTATTTGTCAATGAAGAGTTTTTTATACAATTTGTCAGACTCCATAATCGAACCTGTTGCACCGAGAAAGATTCGGACGTTCACTGCAAGTGTTTGGCTCCTCTTATTTCAGTGTCAATATGTTTACCAGGTTTTTTATAGACAATTTATATTTATGACATAATATATTACACGTCTTGTTAAGTGTTGATTTAAATTTCACCAACTAATGGTAAGATATAGGAGCTTTTTTGCTAATAAAAGTCTTTGATTTTGTTAATTTAATAAATTTGAGTGGCGTAAATGGCAGTAATTGTGTTAATTATTTTGCAGTAAAAAGATTGCTAAAGCTATTGTTTTTAAGAAGAGCGTTTTAAATTTTTTTATATGTAATACTGGATAAAAATGAATTAGTAGATTTGATAGCTTAGTTAACAATATTGTGAAACCATTTATAATTTTAATCGCAATTGATACCCGTACAGACAAAAGCTTTCTGTCCGTCTCAACCTTATTATGCAGTACAGGTCTTATGGGAATTGATTTAATGGTTGCCAAATCGTCTCATTGTATAATGTCGTTACAGTTCCGGTTCAATATCTGACATCTTTTGTAATCAAAACATAACCTATACGACTGTTTGTCATTCAATTGATGCATACTGCATACAAAAAATTAATAGTAATTTGAAACACTAAAAGGGGAGAATATATGGGAAGATGGATTAGTTAAAATATTTGTAATAATATAATCCTTTGGGATTGTTCTGTAAAAAATTATTTAAAATCTAACTGAATATAGTAAGCCAGAGTAAATGAATTAATATTTCAAAGAAACACTTAAGGTATACAATTTTCTTCGTTACTGAATATTGACATCTTAATCAACTATCCACTATAAATTCAGACCAAGACAAAGTTAATCACAAGTTTATTTTTCATAAAAAACTTTTCTATTTATAAAAACAACTTAAATAATACATATTTATGAAAAGAATAACAATAACCACACACAACATGTACTTTTATTTTTTAATATATTACATGACTTATATAGTCTTATTGAATATTAATATGTTAACCTACATTGCGTTATACACATTTAAAGACACAAATTCCTCACAAATTCATTTTGCAAAAACATATTTTCCCATTTATAAAAACAAGTTAATAATACATGATAACATTTATGAAAAAACTAAACATGACCATACAAAGGAGTAGGTAGGTACACATATTGTTTTATTTTTCTTCATCACTTAAAGAATCTTGATCTGATGATGAATGTGTGACGTTAATTATAAACTCTTCAACATCGTCTTGCAAGTTGGCAAGGTGGCCAATGTAATTCCGCCAGTTGTTCACTGTTATATTCTGATAACCCTTCACAATAAATTGTTCAATATCTCTTTGTTTGAATGTCGTATTGTGCATTTCAACGTAGTGCTTAACTTGTGCCCACACCATTTCAATTGGATTTAATTCACAATGATAAGGTGAAAGCCGAAGAACATAATGCCCTTTATTCTTTGCAAATTCATCAATTTTGTTTCTCTCATACTGAGACCTAACCTCTGACCACAAGCCAGTAAATCTCTTTTTAACATGTCATTATCAAGTGGAATATTCTTCTCAGTGAGCCATTCAATAATTTGGTCTTCTCCGTGCTACTGCTGGAAACTTTTCTAATTTTCTCGTGTGATATGAGGCATTATCGAGACCAACAACCGAGTTCTCTAGTATATTTTGAAGCAATTTATTCTTGAACCAATCTCCATATATATCTGCATCCATTTCGCTATGAACATCAACAGTATTTTTCTTACAAAGAAATGTACATTCAGCACCAATAACAAAACCTTGCTCGCCTCCAGCATTAATTAATGGAAATCGAGGCCCAAGACCATTTGGTGATTTTAAACCAGTGCTGAGTCCTTACGTAAAAGCTTGTCGACTGCTTTGAACAGTAACGTCAGTCCAATTTTTATTTACCGAGTGTCCTGCATTCACTCATGATTCATCAGTATATATTATAGTTCTACCTAAAAATAAAACAATCACAATCAAACACAAGCAAATAATAAATTGCGTAATGAACATAAAAGTATAACAAATTAAATGATAAACTATACCTTCGTCTCTGAATTTTCTGATGTCTCGTAAGTATTTATGTCTCCACCTAATGATGTCATCTCTTTCAATAAGAATACTCTATCGTCGCACTTTTTAAAATTCAAAACTCATATCATGTAGCAATCTGTAAAAAGTATATGTATATGTATATAGGTTATCACGTAAATCAGAATTATAGATCTAGGTATGCATACTTACTTTTAAATGCTTGAAAAAGATAATATGCTTGCT
Source organism: Amphimallon solstitiale (assembly GCA_963170755.1). Taxonomy (NCBI): domain Eukaryota; kingdom Metazoa; phylum Arthropoda; class Insecta; order Coleoptera; family Scarabaeidae; genus Amphimallon; species Amphimallon solstitiale. Next base: position 123,992,914 of record OY720678.1, on the reverse strand, counting down.
AAAAAGAACGATTTAACAGAAATTATATATAGATAAATTAAAGACAATATAAAAGTTTACACACTACGGCAAAAACTGACAATTGACAGCAACGATTACTCATATACCCCATGATATACCCATCATATACTTTGCATAATAGAACTTGCAACAAGGCAACCGGATATAAAGATGTCGTTATTAAGAGACTACTAAAGATAATAAGAGATGCAATATCCCTATTAAACCTGTACTGCATAATAGGGTTGAGACGGACTATAGTATCAGGGTTTAGTATAATGACGTTAGCAACCGACACAGGAATAAATATAACCTAAAAAAGCCATTTCAGGGTCATAATAATAACATTCACTTTTTGACATTTGTCATAATTACCATTTAACGTTATAGTTGTCATCCGAACAATACAAATTTGTTAACAATGCTTATCTACTAAACAGAATAGCCAAGTGTAAATAAAAACTAGTTAAAGAAAACTAATATTTACTTATGATGTAAAATTTACATATCATTTTTGCAATGAAAGTTATATAAACTGGCATATTAATTAATTATAATATTATCTAATTTATTTTGGTAATGTACACATGTATAAATATTTTCTCAATATTTTATTTGTTTAAATAGAAAGATATGATTCAGTGAGATATCACATGTGCACTAAGTGTAAATATAAGTAGGTACATATTTCCAAGAAAAGTAATTGAAAAACTATCATCAAACAGTCAAACATATAAGTAAAATTTGTTCTAAGTGGAATCAGTTCCAAATATTACAAATTGAGTTTGTAGTAGATATATCTGAAAGTTGGAAAGTATGTGGGAAGTGAAATAGAAAATCCACAAATCGAAAGTCAACTTTAGAAAAAGGAATCATATATTAAATCATTTTAATTTATACATCATATTAGTACGAATAATTGTCAAATAATTAAGAATTTATTCGCAAAGAATTTCCAATATTTTCTAAAAAAAAAGGAAAGTCACTATACACTCTCTACGTCATATTGAATACGCAAAGACTTATTTAGAGGTGATTTCAGCTCAAGTTTTTGGTCTTTTACTTTGTCGTTTTAAATTTTCTTTGTATGTACATATTTTTGGGCGGGAAATATACAAAGTATTATTATTATTATCACTATTTTCGATCTCTGTCTGCGAAACAAATCAAAAGGACGAAGCATGAGAATAAATTACTACAGATGAATTAATTATTATATTTCTCAATTATTATCCTTTCTCAGATGGGTGGGTAAAGCCTCTATTTACTTTTTGGATTTGTGAAGAAATTCTTCCAGCAAAATGTTTTGTTTCAGCACATTTCATATTCATTTTATTTCACGTTATTCCTCAAAAATAAAAACCGCTGACAATGCAATTATTTTGTATTTAAAGATTATTTTAAGAACATAAATCTATTTAACGCCTAATGCAATGGCTAATGGCTATGTATTAAAAAAGTGGATTTTGGAATTCCTAAATTGTATCCAATTTGTAAAAATATCCTCACACAAAAATATATATTCGAAGCTTGCCTCAGATTGGGTTTCTTACAGCTTAATTTGTGACGCAATTTCAAAAAGGTCCGACGTAGACCTAGTTTATTTGAATCGGAGTAATTATTAAAAAAAAAATATATATTTCAGGAGCACAAATCGGAAATAGCAAAATTATAGACAATAAGCCTGTTTACTATAATTATTGTGATATTAGCTTGATTGTTCGATGCTCATGTATTTAACCCGTTAGTTTCTTTTTAATTTTTTAACAGATGGTGATTTGATTATATTATGTACGTAAGATAGAATTAATGGAATTAATAGAGATAAAATGCAAAACCTATACTTTTATAAATTGTATAAAATTAAAATGGATAAAATATAATTAATCTTTAGCTTATATAATTGTTATTGTTCCTTGCTTATATGATAATCGCAAGAATACATATATATATATATATATATACATATAAATACATAAAGACATACATGTGTACCTATATAAAAGAGATGCTGATTATTTAAATGTCTTCTAAGATTGTAGGTATAGAACGCGGCACCGTATCAAGGATAACTGCTTTGTAATGGTTTATTTCGACATAACGAGTTGATACGTTATTCTTTTCTATAATGATCGGATTTGATAAAATCTACCGTAGAATCATTCTACTTTATACAGCAATATTTGTTCGTTATTCAAATTTAAATAAATCCTGTATTATTGATGATATTCATTTTTAAAATTTCATATGTATTTATCCTAAAAGTGTTCAATGTGATTTTGAATGTATTTGTACTTAGTTCATAGTTTGCTTTTTATTGTTTGCTAAGCCAAACATAATAACATAACCATACACATGTTGGTAGATGTACTGTAGAAGATTCTAGTTAGTACAAGTACAAAGTTCGCTTTATCTTTATCTTGAAGAAATGGGTCAATTCTATTTTTTGTTACAGTAATATCTAGCTTAAAATTTGTGTTCTTAAAAACCAAAAATCATAATGAGAGAACATTATTTAAATATGAAAAATATACTGTCTCCGCTACCCACCATATACATATGCGTTTCGACGTTTACGGCTCATCAGCACGTTTTTACGGACAGCCGTGACAGTTTTCTACATAGATGTGTATACAAATACTCTATTGGCCGTCGGATATGTCCATTAAGTGGCAACAGGAAACATTCTATACAGCATGTGTCAATTTTCATTAGCCATTGGCGATTAATCCATACAGTACGTGGCAACATAGTACCCCTTCTTTCCTTTCCAATGCCAGCACGACCGCATGCTCGTAACGTAAATACAAGTTAGCGTGGTTAGCAGTAACTATTCGACCACCGGCTTGGGTGTTTGTAATGCGTTCAGAAATAATACTTACGAGTTGCAAGGATTTGTTTTTCTTTTTCCTTTCAGTAAATGCAGAGAATTATTAAGCTGCGTTCACGCTGCATGACACAAACAAAAGCGTAATTCTAATAAAATTAAAAATAAGGTAAATAAAAAAGGATTCTGAAAATAATAATAAACTACTAGATCAGGAGATCGCGGCGGCCATTTGATGTTTCCCGTTCCAGTAATAAGACGGCTTTTATTGCAGACTAGATCGCAACGTGTTCGCAGCTAAACATTGAATGTAAAATCTGGTCGGGAGAAGTGGGAAGATCGGAGAAAATCGTTGTGATGTCGATTGTTGCCGGGATTGGTGACGGACAGTAGGGGTGCCACGTTGCCACGTATTACTTGTATACGTATAAATCGCACGTACACATTGAATCCCTATACCTAATGAAAATTGACACATACGGTATGTTAAAGTGTCTTTACACGGTCACGGTCTGATTTTCTGTTTGATTTTTCTTTTGACAAATATATGTCATTTAAAACATATTTAAAAATCTCTCGTTTGATATCCAGACTCTGCTATTTGCATTCGAGTGAAAGTCATTCGCTGCATGTCTTTATAAATAAGCAGAATCTCAGAAATAGTTGAAGAATTTTGGGCTGTAGGCGAAGTGCGTTGACTTAACGTTTTAACACAATGCGTGTCAGCAGTTTTTAAACTATCGTCGACCAAGCAACTTGATAGGCAAGAAAGTGTGAAATATGGAGAAAATCGAGTATCGCGCCTTTATCAAATTTCTTACAAAACGAGGAAAGTCAATTCATACCAAACTGGAAGAGATGTAATCGGTTTACGGGAAGTCTTACCCGGGAAAAATTATGGGTTTTAAGTGGCACAGTCTCTTTAAGCTAAGTAGAGAGTTATTTGAAGAGGATCCATAGCTGGGGCCGCCTATCGAATTCACCTTTCCAGAAATTCGAACAATTAATAATGGAAGACGCTCACGGCTACAGAAGTAATGACTGCCATGGAGTATGTAATACAACCATTTTTAAAATTCTTCATGATCATCTTGGCATGACTAAGGTCAACGCAAGATGGGTGGCAAGAATGCTCACGCCGGCGCCGCGGCAAAAACAACAGCGCGTGGAATGTTGGCGTGCGTTTTTGAACCTCAGTAATGAAGGCAGGGATGGTGTGTGTGTTGAGTGGAATTGTTATTGGGGAAGAAACTTGGGTTCATCATTATGAATCTGAGTCCAACCAAGACCTCAAGAAGTGGCATAAAAGAGGCACACTACCACCGAAGAAGTTTAAGATGTCACAGTCGGCCAGTAAACACTTGGCAACTGTTTTTCAGGAATTCTGTTAATTGATTACAAAGATAAAGGCGTTTCTATAATGGTTAAAACAAGTCATTAAAGAAAAAGAAGGGCAAAATTGACGAAAAGTGTACTGGTCCTGTACAACAATGCCCGCGTTCACAAGAGTCGTGCGGCGCTAGCTGCCCTGCATAAAGTGGACTTCGATATTTTGAATCACCCACCCTATAATCCAGAACTGGCTTATAACGATTCTTACCTGTTGCCTAAAATGAAGAAAGCGCTGCGTGGGAAGAAATTAACGAGCGATGAAGAAGTAAAAGACGCAATTTCGGCGTATTTTTCGGATAAAGTAAAAACATTTTTTTATGAAGGCATACACCTCCTAATTGAATAATCTGACAAATGCATTAGAGTTTTAGGTGAATATAATAAAAACAATGGATTAAAAGATAACTACCACTATTAGCTTCATTTCATTGTTGAATTTACTTTTAATGGTGCATTCTAAAATGAACAAAGGAATAGCGCATGCTCATCACTAGAAAAATCACAACGAAATAGGTGCGCGGTCATTAAATTTTTAACAAAAGAAGGGCATACACCTTATCACATTAAACCACGTTTAGACCGCGTTTACGGTGACTCATCTCCGATGCTGATAGGTCGGGTCGACCAACTGAAGTGATAAGGACTCAACAAATTTCAATTATTGAACATTTAGTGCTAGAAGATCGCCGCTTGAAAGTGAAGGAATTAGCAGTGATATCAAACATTTCCGAAACAAGTGTTCACCGAATTCTCCATGACCATTTGAGTATGAATAAAATTAGTGCTAGATGGGTACCGCGACTTCTTTCTGCTCTCCAACGTGAACGTCGAGTCGAATGTGCGCAGTCGTTTTTAAAGATGTGGGGACGACCCAAAACCGTTTTGGAGTCCATTGTCACAGGGGATGAAACAATGGTTTTGTTTTACGATCCTCTATCGAAAAGGGAGTCCGTAGAAGGCGGCGGGCGACCTGATGAACCTCGTCCCAGAAAGGCGAAAGTCGTTCAATCAACGAAAAAGGCGATGGTCACAATATTCTGGGATTGTGAGGGCATTTTGCTAACGTCGTGGAAAATTGACAAAAGGTGTGCGATTATTACATGACAATGCTCCCGTCCATACTGCCGCCATTTCACAAGTTGCCATCTGCGAATGCGGCTTTCAAGAATTGGAACATCTACCGTATAGTCCGGATATGGCTCCTTGTGATTTTTTTGTTTTCTAATTTAAAAAAGAGACCGTAGGGGACGTAGTTTTAAGGACGACAGTGAGTTGCAAGCAGCTGTTATAGAAAATGTTGACGGAAAAACTTCAGATAATTTTTACAAGGGTATCGAAATATTAATTAATCATTGTAAAAATGTATAGAAGTTAGGGGAGATTACATTGAAAAATAAAAATTCTTATATTATTCCAAGTTTCTTTTTTGTATATCAGGCCGAGAATTTATGGCGCCTTCCCCGTAGGTACACTTTTATAAGTTACTGAACGGTCATACGCAGCCCATAGCACTCTGCAACCACTTTTGATCATGATTATTATGATTTTTATAAATTAAAATCTCAAATGACAATTATTTAAAACATGCACGTCTTTAATGAAAACTTGGGTGTTGAAATAATCTTTTGAAAATGAAAAAAGTGCTACTCATAAATGAATCCAAATTTGTAAAAATAAGAAATACGTAAGCTCTTCTAAAACTAAAATAATTTGTTTACTTTAAAGGGACGAAATCATAACAGAATGGCAAGCTGAAGAAACATAAATAAAAGGCTATGTATTTTTATTAAATGATCATTTTGTACTACCTCATATTCTTTGTGTTTGAACGGACGTAAACAGCATTACTCTTCAATCATACTGACCTGCAATTTCTCTTGTGATGTGGCCAAGATGTTATAATTTTCTTGACCGAAGAAAAATAGTAAAACATAATTAAATATGAAACCTTAAATTTTGCGGAACGAAGTAAACAAATACTCAAAATAAAAAATAAATACAAAAAGGTGTTAAAACCTCATTCAGAAATTATACGTAAATGCAATTTGGATAAAAGTTTTTGCGAGGAGCCTATCTGACTGTTCGCTTTCGTTCAAGATATTTGGGTCATTTTCAAAAACCTTTAACTTTACATATACCCTATAACTACAATCTTATTTAAAATGATATTAGGGCGTACTAATTCTTTTTAGGTATATTACGTTATAGTGTGTCAATTTGAAGACAAAAAATAACCTAAAATTGCTATCTCCTTTAATTTTTAAACTTTAAATATTCCATTTTACATTACCGTTACGTTATACTTTTTCAATTTTTCAAATTTGGCTTTCTATATTTCATCATACTTTGTATATATCTTATAAAAATATTTTTTTTATGTTATTTCAACACTTGTTCTTCGCCATATTTATGTAAAATTGCAAAGATATAGCATATTTTTTTAATTTTAAATATTTACTGGATAAACCTAAGAACACTAACATTACCGTCCCATGGGACAATTTACTTCTGATAATAGCCATCGTTATCATCACATTTGTCCAATATTTTAAACCACTGCTAGTTTTATATTTGCTAACCTCAAGTCTTTCTTTCTAGATGTCACATTTCTAACACTGTTTTACTACTGTTCAAACATTACCGTCACGAACATTACCGTCACGTTCGCAAAACAGCCAATACGTAATGGTAAAGATAATAAAGTGATGGTAAAAATTTCGATTTACAAGCTAATAATTAGTATCTAAACATCTGAAATATCACTACAAATAGTATAACAGTGTAATCGGTAAAAGTATATTTTTTTGGAAGTAATATAGGTCAAAAGTTAAAGGTTATTGAAAATGACCCATTTACCTATGTGGTCAGGTATTTATCTTTATATACCAAGTGTGTGTGGGGGGGGGGGGGAATCCAACTTCAAAAAATGTAGTTTTGAAAGTGAAGAATTTCAATGCATAAGGGCATCATGTATAAAATTGCCATTTTAACTGTGGCATATTGTCGGTAGTCGTATTGTTACTACACCAATCATTAGAATAATGATATTTGTAATCATTTCTAGGATATTTCTTAATCGACATTACGTCCATTATTAAAACAAAATATTTGAACAATGATTGCGATATCAACAATAAGAATATAAAGTTTTACAAAAAATGACATAGAGATATAATGATTTTGTACAAATACAACATTATCATAAATAATGATTTAGGTTTAATCAAAAAGACCAGTAAACACTTTAGCAGCAATCATTTAACATTATAGTCATATTAATCTATGTATTTAAATAAAGAGCATGAAAATATAAAAAATTGAGCAAAATACAAAAAGACGATTAAATATTGATGTAGATATTAATTTTATGCTTACCATCAGAGATATCACCACCACTGGAAGCAGTACTTGACGTAGTCTCCGGCAACCATTGCATAGTTCTATCTTCGTCCATGCAAGCTGCTTTCCAAATTTCCAACTGGGCGTATATCATGCTGCCCACCTGTAAATAAATGGGTTTTATTAGATAAAGTACTTTGCCTAATTACAGCATGTATTTTTGCGCTATGTTACACTAAGGAGAGCGCATCAATATACAACACTGAATAAGTTATTCAGGTTATTCTTGGTCAAAACTTACTTATATATATGCATGGTACGTATTGTATACATATATATTTTCCTATATTACTTGATCTATATTTACGAGCAAGCTATGTTTGATTAAATGTATTCGCGAGTTCAATTAGTTGACTGATGTATCTTCTATTTATTTTATCAAACTAAAAAAATAGAATACCGGGAAAAATTGGTTATTGTTATGAAAATATTGACATTTAAAGAAAATTATTTCTAGGTAATTTGCTACACAAAAGCTACTTGGGTATCTATTTTTTACTAGTAATTAAATATAATTAGCACTTGAATATTTACCGGCTATTTGAACTTTTCTGACGATATGTCATACGGATTCTTTTTAGTACATCTTAGCGCAATTATTGCGGTTTTTTTTTAAATAAGTTGAATGTCATTGCAAAACAACATAATGTCACACAATTATACGTATAGCAAAATTTTCTATCATATCTATGAATAATAGTAACTTGTTTTATATATACCAAAGAAAAAAATATTTTTAAAAGGTAAATATTTCTACATAGGTTGATTATGTCGTTGCTAAACTAGCAAAATGCCCTAACCCGCAAAAATTAAGAAACAAAATTGTTGATATAGACAGGAAGAGAAAAAAATTGTACAAAATACTATATATAGGCCTAAGCCAATATAAGTAAACGGTTGAAGCCTCACGACACTAAACGAATTATTAAAAATAGGCACAAATTTTGATTTGACATTACATAGTAACTCACGGACGGCAAGGCACATAGTCTCTGTATTCGTCTCGACAATAACTACCAATAAATAAATAAAAGTCCCCTGATACCGAAAAAGTGTTTTTTCAAAAATATTTCTCTCTCTCTCTCTCTCTCTCTCTCTCTTTCTCCTTCTGTGACCACGATAGCGGTGGTCAAACCGCTATAGTTGTAAATTCCAAATTTAGTATTTACGAGTATAATCTCCCTCTTGAGATCTGATTAGACTTTCAGTAAAATCGGCACACCGGAAGTAGTAGTTAACTTCAGTGAAAAAATCGAATTTTGCCAATATTTCGTCAACTACTAAGTATAAACAAATTTATAAATAATTCATATGTACTTAAAATCAAATTTGAGAAGAATTTTATTAAAATAGTTAATTGAAATTCCTACCGGTCTTTTACTTTTATCGAAAATCAGTTTTTTGCGAATATTTCGCAAGCCATGCTTTTTAGACAGGTACATACATTACAAGTATAAAAATATTTAGAGCTAATTTTCCAATACCTTGTCAAGTATGCATTCTATAGAGATTTATTAAGAGAATAGAAGTACTTACAGTAGAATTTTGAATAATTTTTGTAAAAAAAAATTCAAAATTCCGACCTGAAATAACACAGGTTTTGATTTGACATTAGTAAATGACGGATAACAAGGTTCACAAAAGTTGCTTCTCTTTATTCCACGAATCGTAAAAGGGCCTAACCCAAAAAAATATAATAATGCGAAATAAACTTAAAATTGCAAAATAGCCCAACATTACATTACATGACATTTTATCACGTTTTTTTTTGAGTAAAGCAAAGTTATATCAATTTAAAAAATGACGTGTGGGTACCACACGAATTTCTCTTAAATATTCCTAATAAATCTGTGTGTATAGAATGCATAATTTGCAAGGTATTTGCAAAAAAAAACGATTTTCGATAAGACTAAACGATCTACTTCTAATAGGAACTTCGAAAAATTCTTTTTTGTAATATTTATCTCAAATTAATTTTTGAGTATTTTTGTATTCTTTAGTCTAATTTTCCTAAACCTAGTAGATGACGTGATATTGGAAAAAATTAACTTATTCACCGAAGTAAACTACTACTCCTCAATAATATCCCAGAATTCTTCCACTTAAAACAAAATAATGCTTTGGTTCTCACGTGAAAATTACTTGTCATGACGAATAATAGTGATCGATACTTGTTATGGGAAATTGCAAGTAGAGAACGACCTGATCCGACTCTAGGTACAGAGAGACTTACCTATTCTAAGAGATGAGGACAATCAATCTCCCTATGAACATACTAGAGACAAATGCTCCAATGCTTCGCAGAGAAGGCAAATAACAACATGGCAAATGTGTGAGCAATGTTATTTTGAGGATAAACCAAATCAGAACGGCACACTAAAGCCGTGATATCGCAAACGAAAAGTAAAGAGCCATCGACATTACAAAAAGATCTATAGTTTCGTATAATAAAGCTCAATGAGAATCTAGAAGCGCCAGAAGCCACATCAAAACGATCAGCAAGTAACGTGTGCTTCTTTTCCGATAAGGTCTTGTGTGATCAATTTTGAGACACTGTTAATGACATGTATGGTCTCTTCCATTCTATCGAGAGCTATGGAATTTTGCTGTGGGGAAGGTTCTTCACATCGTGATGAGAACTTTTGACTGGGATTAATTTTACGTCAAATTAGATACATCTGCAATACAACATATGGCCCCTGTCAAAATTTTATATAAATCAAACCAAAATATATCAAAATCAACAAGAGCCTAATCAAAACAGAAATAAAGTTACAAACTAACAATGACATATATACCTACCGAACTAGGAGACACACAGTATAACATGGACCAGCATAAATTTCACTAGGAAATCGAGAGGATAATGCTCAAAATATAAAAGAAATCGGGAAGAAACCAAAGAAGAGACATTCAGAAAAAAAAGACCACTTAGGGGCCCTCGATACTATGTGATATTCATGTGGGAACATGGACAGAACGTGCTGCAATGAGACTAAGGACCCAAAAAGGACATTACATGTATAATATATGTTTTATCTACCACGTACGTGTTTTTTTGGAATAAAATGTTTACTTACAAAAAAACATGAATTTAATTGAAGCGACGATTGATGTCTACAAGTTATTCCGACTGTTAAGTTACCGCAAGTATAAAAAAACATGATTAAACCATATTTCTACACACGTAAGTGCGTGTATAGTTACGTAGGAAGATTTCAAATTTAATCTCGGGCAAAAGAGCGAGGTAATAAAATTAAAGAACACCCGAAGGCAATGGCATTGGACGGCCTTGCTTCGTCTTTGGAAGAAGGTTTCGTTCTTGTAGGAAGGCATTGCACGCGTGTGCGAGACGAGGAAGGTGTCTTATGTTCGACCAAGACAGCTAAGAAGCAACGCACATCAACTATTCATCGTGGCGAAGAGAAAGTGACCCACTTGGGCAAAACAAAAATAACAAGAGGAATGTATGTGTAGTATATAATATACGACTTGGAAATAAAAATTATGGCAAAATGTGTTTTTCGAAGATATTATTAATAAATATTAAGTATTCTGTGGCAAAATCACGTTTTTTAATATTCTAGAAAGGAATGATGATGACTATCCATAGATTATAGTGAATGCTCATTGCAAATATTTAATACAGTATTAGTAAAATTAAATTAACAAATAAATAAACGAATTGTTTTAGTTCATTTCGTTTATTTAGTAGAAATTAAATTATTATTATTTTAATTGTGGTAAATTTAATAATATGGTGCAAAATACAGTATAAGCATAACAGATTAGTTTCATTTAATATTCTTGCTAATATGCCTGGCTGAAATTTAACATTTACACAATAGGTACATAATACATTGCAGACTACTGTTGCTGATTACTGTGGTTATTTTGGGTTTTGAAAATGAAATTCTTAAGGTAAGGCTTAATACTACAAAATATACCAATCAACACACACTTTTTTGACTGTGACGTACTAAAGAACACAAATAAGTTTAAAATGCTTGGTCTATGACTGCCTAAGATTTTATAGTTTATACTTACATTTTGATTGACATAACTCCACGTTATCATTTTGGTTTGTTTTGTTACTCGTGTGTCATTTAACTGATAAGTCAATATTGTTTACAATGTAGCGAAATTAGATGTTTGCCCTTATACGTAGATCAAGGATCTCTGAGGGAAGCTACATGAATGTCAGTGGCTCCTCTACACCTAAATATTTACATTTTCACTTTCAATTACACAATTTCACGTTTTCGTCTTTCTGTGTTTTGTTATTCGGTTGAAAGTTTACTTGGAAAGCAAACCGCTTCAATGAGAAATTAGAGAATTTTGATTTCGACAAGTTGTAATTTTGATGAAAAATATTATAATATAACATATATATACATAAATATATTTGAAATCGAAATAGTTCCCAGTAATATTAAATCAATTTGGAGTGTATTTGAGAGATAGAAAAGTGAAATGCATCAATTATAAAGGAATTAGAAGAATATCACCATACATCGTATATATTTTATTATGTCCTAAATAACTAGGGTTATAAGATTACATTATATAAATAACTGTCAAATAATTAATAATTTGATTTCTAAATTTTCTTTTAAATTTCATTCCATTCCAAAAAAATAAAGCTGTGTATATTTATAACTTAGAGGCCGCATCAGCAAAAATATACTTCTTCATAGCTCTGTTATTTTGGGAAAGATTTTTAAGTAAAACAATAATGCATATTATTGCATTTTTCTTGTATACAGGGCGTCCCAGAAATAAAAAGACGGAGTAGCAGAAATCGGAAGCTAGATTGTGTAAAAACGTACCCTCAAAATATCAAATCTTTATTCGTGCGCAGACGGCAGAAAAAAATAATAAAGAATTCAATTGGCCTTACGCCGACCCTGGTCTAAATATCCACCTGCTTCACTTTCACAATCGGTCCTTTTCGGGATACTTGTGTTAAAAAAAAGGAGGAGGAATAGATACTTCATAATAAATATCAAACCATTAATTACTTTAATTTTACACCTGCTTCAAAAAAAATAATTACATTCTTGATATTTACTACGATTTATTGAATATTCTAAAATAATAATAATGAGCTGTTTCCGACTACAAACACATTAAAGAGCAACAACCTTCCTATTTTAAAAATAAAAACAATCTTTTATTGTCTGCAATAAAGTGCGTCGCCCATCTGGGTCAACAATCGACTACATAGCTGCGTTATCTAGACGCATCGGTCAAAAATGTTTTATATGAATGAGTTCGATTTAACGTTTTTTTCCCGTTTTATACAAATAAAAGCGTATTTTTCTATGAATGCGTGTTCGTTTCTATTTACAAATGAGCATTCTTACGTGTATTTACAAACATACATTCTGTGCCAGGTCCGTAATTTAATTTTTTTATCTAAAAAACAACATAGAAAATTAAATTTTTAATTTCTTCGTTATTGCGGTATATTTGGGCCTGTTTCTGTTCGGACTTTACATACCTGCTAGTCCCTCTTTTTATTTCTGGGACATCCTGTATACAGTATCGAATTTCTCGCTTAATTCGAGTACTAGCAGTTTACAATATCTTTGAAAGTAGGTACTCAAGATTGAAGCAGCAATTTATATCGGTTGATTAAACATAGTTACTAATTCTCTTACGAACCTATTATACATGTTTATGATTTATTTATTTATCAATTGTCTTTTAAGTAAAGTACGTCATTTGTTTGAATACTGCTTCGACACGTGCAATACGGAATTATAGTAATAATTTCAGAGAAGACCTAAAAGAACACTTTGAAGAAAAGCTTGTGCCGCTCAAAATGGACAGCAATTTGATCTTTATGAGAGCTTGTTTTTGTTTTCTGAAGGCACCTTTTAATTTAAATATATTTCCAATAGGAATCCCTTTTTTAAATCACATATTTTGGTAGCTTGTATATCAATATATAATTCATTTGCAACACTATTATATGTTAGTTTGTGTCTTTGTCGGTTATTGTTAATTTATCGAATATTAAAGTGTTACATAAAATCCACGACAAAGCAAGGAATAACTGAAAATCATTTTAGAAGAAATGTTATCTTAATACAGGGAGGATTGTCCTTTCAAATAGACTATTTGAAGACGATCCGAGTCCAAATCACCCTGATTTCGTGTTCACTTCTTTAAAGTAATAAGTATTTGTTAATTGAGGATGTAAGGTTGAAGAAACGCCATTTAACAAATTTAATTGCTTTAGAAACCACGGTTTTGGAATAATGAATGCTTTTGCTATTTTAACTAGGTATTCGACTAGAGAAATGTAAACAGTTTTGGGCAGTCTGTGGAAACATATCAAATTTACTATCAATCAACTTCTTATTGGAAATGAAACGTAAAAAGTCCTCGGATAAATTTTAAGGTAATTTCTTCTGCAGAATAAAAAATGGCATAAACAGATGATATGACCATTTTATCGAGGTCAAATACGGAACTAGAGAAAGTATTTGGATAATTTGTAGAAGGACCAAGAAAATACGGATTACAGGTTGACGAGAAGACATAGTATTAGGAAATGATTGTAGAAGTGACGGAAGAAAATAGATATACCAGCTTCAAGGCAGGTCAAAGGAATATACAGGCTGTTCCTAAATATCATGTACATAAGGAAGGGGGTAACTATTTGGTTTATTTTGTGCCTAAAATTTCATATAAACATAGGTCTGCAAACGCTTCGTTACCAATATGCAGGGTGTTGAAATTTCAAGAATTTTTCACTTTTTACTGTATAGCTCCTGCAGTTTTTTTACGATTTCTAATGTCAATTGTCAAATTAATAAACTCAAGTGATTATCTGAATAAAGCCAGAGCCTGCTAGACCATTTTAAAAAATTTAATTTTCTCTGGCGAATTACAGAAAATTGTTTTCTATTTTTTTTCTCGATAACGGTCAGAGATAAGAAAAAAATATAAGAGATCAAAAAGTTTCTAAACAAGACAGAAAATTTATTGCGTATTTTAGAATCTAGCAGTGGCGCATCGCAAAAAAGTTCAGGGTTAGAAAAGAGGGCATGATCCCGAAAAAATTATTACCCTGTAGATTTACATAATCATTTGGAATGGCTAATGATGCAGGCCTTATAGCGTAACCTACCTTCCAAATTTGAACAAAATATCTCAAAAACTGCAGGAGCTATACAGCAAAAAGTGAAAAATTATTGAAATTTCAACACCCTGCATATTGGTAACGAAGCGTTTGCAGACCTATGTTTATATGAAATTTTAGGCACAAAATAAACCAAATAGTTACCCCCTTCCTTATGTACATGATATTTAGGAACACCCTGTATATTCGAAAAAGTAAGACAATCAGAATATATGTGTGTGAGAGTAACCTGGAATGCCAAGAAGGGAAAGAAATTGAAAAACGTATGGTAAAAGAGAATAGAGCAGTTGGTGCTTTAACAAGAATACTGAGAGGAAAACCCTATCTACAACAACTAAAATACGGAGATATGAAACAATAATTTGGCCAACAAGTACTACATGCAAATGAAACATGGACAATAGCAAAATATGGCAAAGGGAAACTTAAAATCTGGAATGGGGCAGTACTTTTTGAAGGAGTTAGGAGGAGGATAACAAATAGCGACGAAGAATAAAGATTGACTTACAAGCAATGCATATAAAACCAAATATAACACAAATAATTCGACCACGAAGAGCTAGTTGGTTGGGACTTATACGGATGCCGGAACAGGAAATTGTGAGGAAAGCGTTACATGGAGGAGAAGGTAGTTAACTAAGGTAACTAACCCATACTTTGCGCGGCGAAGATTTCTCCCACCGGTCAACTCTCGCTCTGCGAGCTGTATATGTGATTTCGGTCTTTTTGGAGAATGTTGCTAAAAAGGTGGCAGAGTAATAAGAGAGTCGTAGGCTTAATACATTACTTAAGAAGTTCTATTAATGTAAAACGATTCAAAAAACGTTACACAAACTGCCTTCTTGCTCCTGAAACTCGAAGCAGAACATACAGGAACAACATTTTCAATACAAATAGCGATTATTAGTTCAAAATTTAATTTAATAACAATTATTAACATGTGTCTATTTCAAAACTGAAATAACAAAATTGATCTTTATTTTATATAACTTTCAATAACATTAACACTTTAGTTTGATAATTTGCGACCTAATTGTTATATAATAGATAATTATTTATTAATAATTATATTTAATATGTAAGTACTGGTATATTTTTTTAAATTGCCAGTAGCTATTTCTTTTCTAAAAGGCAAAAATCATAAACTAAGATCACGATTATTATCTGTCTGCCTTGTGAAATACTTGTCCCCTTAATATACACTTATATCGCAGACGAGCAGTAAATATTCTTCAAGAACCGTAAAGTGGTTGTTCTTTTTCTTATAATATTGTGCAACATTGCAGAATAACGTGAGTCAAGCTGATGCCTCGCCATCGTCTCAACTCTTCTATGGATGCTAAAAACCGTTAACTTCACCTTTACACACTCCCGATGTCATACAAGTGCTTCTTCGTATTATTCGATCGACGCGACCCCATTTTTCTGTTTGGGTGTATTTTGCAACAACTTTAATAACAGCAGAGGCATTCCTGTTATGCCTAAATAAAAAGAGAAAGTATTTAAATGAACATGCAAGTGAACTAGATAAGTAAACATTTACCTAGTTATTTCATACACAACACAGATTTATATGGAGGTATGTACGTATATCATTAATGTAATTTACCTATACATTTCCTGTACTTGAACTAAGAGTGTATTTAAATAATTTTCAACTCTTTCGAATTGCGTCTAACATACTTGTATAGGTTCTGAGGATATTCTGAAGAGGGGAAGTAACTACATGCCATCTAGCCATATCTAATTTCTTTACATATTGCTGAACTGTTCTTCAGAAGGCGCCACCGTACAGTTGAAGATGCACATTTCACAAGCGCCAAAATAATAGTGTATGCATATTATCTTCTATTGATATGATGTATATAAACGTCGTTGTTCACTTATAAATCTACCATTACACTGTGATATTTAATTGTAACTAAACGATACTGAATATAGAAAAAAAAACTCTGGGGTGAATTGTATCTAATAGTTTATATTTTTGAATCTGTACTTTGTACAGATTCGTTGGATAATGAGATATTTTGGCGCTCAGTTACAAGTAAATGCGCATACACCAAGGTGTGAGGAAAACCACATAAAAAAACTAACACAACAGCGGAAGTACTGGACTAATGACTAATATTGTTTACACTGACTTTGTAATTTATACAGTTTTCGTAAGTTTATAGATATCTTGAAATTATATACTTTATTTATATTAGAACGCGGACACGAACGGTTGATGACTCATCGCCCATGGGCGCACTATTGACATGTTGTATTTTTAAAGAGGTTTTAATTTTATTTATATAATTGGATAACGAGAGTCTGGTGATCTATAAAATACAAAATACCTTATTATTTGTTCATTTTCTCTTCTGTAAGAATTGTTCTCTTTGAATTAAGTACATCCTTATAGATAGAAAACGTCCTTTCTACATCGCAACTGGTTATAGGTGCGTACTGGAAATATTCTTTTATTTCAGCGTATTTAGCATACACAATTGCCGCAATGTTATTAAATTTGGATTTCTATTAAAAACTGCGTCTAACTTTTGCCGAAGGCCACATCCGAAGTCACTTGGAATACTTTTGAAATTATTAATAGCCACATCTAATGTGGTTAATCCATCTTTTAATTTGAGATTTCGATTTTCAAAATGTGAGATTAGTTTCGGAAAATTTCCAAAGTCTTCCTGAAGGAATAACAACTGATTTTTTAAATTTGGGATTTGTGTTAGTTTCTTGCACTCAGAAATACTTCGAGCATCGTCATTTAAACATGTAACGAAATTTTGTAAACTATCGAAATTCTCTGCATAAAAACTATTTCTGTGTATGTTTTAGCAAGGCTAACTGACGAACGTGCGATATTTTGGCATTCTGTAACGATATTTTACAGACTATGTAATAAATTTCGGAATCACTGACAATTCATTTTCATATCAGAAAAAGTAACATAAACAACGTTCTAGATCTAAATAAATAATAACTAAAAATGTATGCGTATATTATTGAAACTAAACGAAATCCAGTGCACACTTACGTCTAGATAATTGGGAGAAGTCGATTCAATAAACCGGTATTAAACAGACTATTACAAAAATTACGAAGTACGTAATTAACAGTCAAAGCAATGAAAAAACGAAACTAACGTAAGTATGAATGAAAATGTTCATTCTCTTGCGAAATATAAGGTAAATATAATAAATTTTAAAAACCTCTCACGGTCCTATCTACGCCGATGAAGAAAGGATTTTACTCATAAATTCCTTATTTTATAGGCATTTTTTAAACCGGTTTATTTAAACCGGTCATATCCGCGCTCTAATTTATATAGTTGATAAAAAAATTAGTTTCATGCCTGACAATGAGTCATTTACACGCGTTTGAGGTGTGACATAAGTCTTCGTATTCAACAACAAGCGAGGAAAACCACTGCAAAAAAACAACTCAGAAAATACTGGACTAATTATGTACACTCGTAGACAAAAAATTCCGGACACCGACGTAAATGTTTATCATAAGAAAAAATCATTTTTTTTTGTTTTTTCTCAAGACATAAAACCTTATCTGTAAAATAAGAATTCGTAATTAAATAAATGAAAAAAAAAAAAACACAAATAAGGCAAAACCCAAAAAATCATGGTGTGTTGTTTATTCAGTTTATATTTGGTGTATTGATAGGGAATTTGAACTTTCAGTACTGACATTTATTGGGTAACGAAATGCAAGCAAAAAATGTAACCCGAACAGTACCCTTGAACGAGTGGACGCAGTGTACTCGATACATCGCTGCTGACTTGAATCTTCCCAGAAGTATCCTTAGAGTGCGTGAGGGTAGCACACACGAAAAAATTTTCTTGTGATAACAGTCATTTACTTCGATGTCCGGAATTTTTTGTTCACGGGTGTATATCGTTTCAATTCAGTGTGTAATCTCTCCCATATGAAGTTGGTTTTGTAGATATCTTTAATTTTGTTATTTTAATAATAACGTATATAAATAACAAGAACAGTAATGGATCCAAACTAAAGTACTATGGTATAAACTTCTATGTTACAATCAAATATGTTCGTAGGTGTATAATTTTAGTGTCATACTCCATTCACTTATGTTTATTAAAGTATAATTATGTTTAGAGTACAATATTTTATTATTATACTATATGATAAATAGCAAATCATAACTAAAGATGTTTAAAATCCTAACCCGACGACCAAATATAGAAGAGACGTAATAGATGACATCACTGGTTAATTGTTAAAGAACGTTTATTTTTTTCCCACGGTTTTTTTTATTATTTCAGTGTGATTCATAACCTGTACCTACTACACGTTGCGGTTTATGCTTTATCAAATCACTACCTAATTATGCGAACAGAGTTGCTAACACCTTTTATGATTGTAAAAAAAAAAATACAGTGACGTTCGTAAAAATGCATTAGATGTAATTTAGAAATTATTTACTTCCTGATATCTATTATAATTCGACGTATAAAATTACGGTATGAGGAATGCTAAGAGCTTTTTATATCCTTTAAATGCCGTAATTTCTTAATCTTGTAGATAATTGATTTATAATCGAACTTATATCGTTTAAAACAAAGTTTTTCCGTTTAAGACAGCTGTAGCGCGTAATTATACAAAGATTTCCATTCTAGATGTTATGTGCTTTACATATACAGAGTGAATTTTACTGTCTGAGGTACTTTTAAATTTAGCGCCAAAGAATTTTTTTTTAAAGTTGGTAACACATACTGTCTGATTTTACATTTTTCTTCAGATCGTCGGAGGCGTCTCACAGTTCGATTAGTCAAGAATTTATTACAACATTCGAACAGTTTGATAAACAACACATTAATAACGATAATTATAATGAAACAGTGAAACTTTATGAAAATGACCTATCTAACGCTTTGTTTGAAACAACATGATCAGGATAACTCTTCTTATGAAATTGTTCAGCGCAGAAAGAATAGGAATAACGTGCTTTTAGAATAAACGTAAAATATAAAATAATAGATCTCACAACATCAATTTTTAATTATAAAAGATCAAAAATCAGTGGAAATTGAAGAACGGAAATAACCGAAAAACAAAATAAGAAGATAATAGTAAAATTAATAGGTTGACACTAAAAATCACACTGTATTAAGATGACGCATTTCAGCACCTCACATTTTCAATAGTGTTTAATTAAATATGGGTTATTCACAAGAATAAAATTGCTCTTTCCGGGCTCTATTGATGGCTGGATATTCTTTTAGTTAATAGAAGAGCACTCAAGCAAGTTTTATATTTAATTTAATTATATATTTCTGATATACTCGTTTCATCTTGGCAACTGTAGTTAAGACAACTATTTTATAAATAAGTATCCTACAAGTATATAAGTACACATTCAATGTGTTTATGATGTTTTGTTAGAAGCAGTCTTAGCAATATCGGTAGTAATTAAAAGAACGAAGAGGATAGATGCAGATCAATTACACAAAATATTAGACATTTTGTATAATTTGACATTTGACATTTATAATTTGTTGCAAATAATAGTTATTTATTATACAAGGGAAAAAAGTATTAGATTTTAGCTCGAGGTAAGGTTTATCTCCCGACGCGAAGCGGAGGGAGATAAATTACCGAGAGCTAAAATCTATTTTTTTTCCCGTGTATAATACACTATTTTTTTCTGTGATGGGAAAAACTACGATTTAATATTGAAAAAAAACACGTAAATACTATATATTGAAGTCAGAAAATCAATCGATGTGACATTTAAAGTGACATTACACCTGCGTTGCTTATGGAAACCTGTAAAATAATCAAATATCTGTCAATTTAAGCGGGCAAAAAGTGAGCACTTTTTTCCCATGGGCAAAAAGTGATCACTTTATGCCCCGGTTGATAAAGTGACATTTTATTACCTGTCAAGAAGGATAAAATGTCAACTTTTTTTCCCGTCACAGAAAAAATTTATTAATTCCATATCATTTAATGGACGCTTCAATTATTTCGTTTGACAAGCAAACTATTTTGTGTAATAAAATTGGTATGCATTCAGCCTTACGCAGGTTCGTGGTTGTCATGGTTACGAATCTAAACAAGCCAGCCGTGTTGAATTTCTAATGCGTAAGTATTCGTGAATTGATGTTGTAAAAAAACAGTGAAAGTATAGAACTTTTATCTTGTTGTACGTATCTGGAACAAGATCTGACGTTACCAGAAGATATCATTGTATTTATATTCAAATTTTAATAAAACATTCTCAACTTGTTTTTTTTTTTTATAATTTACCATTTTGGATTACGCAATGCATATTTGCTAAGATTAAATCACTTCATTTTTGTTAATTAAATTTTAATATAAAACATATTATTCTAGGAACCCATTGTATGACAGAAGAGTTGTATATTGATGCTGTACCTGTTATAATTTTCCAAGAAGTCAGGAATAGGAAAATATCTTTTATAATGAATGGATGTATCATTCCGTTATTTTCTTAGTACAATGATTGTTGTCAATTATCAATATTTTTTATTCTAAACTTAAGTGTAGTCATATTGCTAACGCGCAAGAGGTTTTTTCTCTATTTAATAATAGGTTGTGAATCACGGAGTTTACAAAGTTAGGTAATATTACATTGTAACTTACCTGTGGTGCTCTTTTGGTGAAGTCTTCTTCTATCATGCTGAGTAATGCTGTACCGGTGATATCCCATTGCTCTGGTAACAGGGAAGGAAGATCGAGTTCTCTACATGTCCATTGTAACCAAGACCATACATTAGCTGAGGTCCATTTTGACGCATCTGAAACAAATAAAAATATTATTTAGTAATTATTTGCAATATGTGTAGATAATGTAAATAAAGTTAACTTTTTAATAGATGTCTGTACTCTACCACCAATTCTTTGTAGTTTTCTTCAGTAAATCACTTTTCAGCAGTATATTTTTTCTTCGAAACTTAATAGTTATTTACGAAAGACTTTCCCCCCGCATGAGCCCATTATTAAAGCACGAACGACTGAAACGAGCGAGGTCTTTATTTAACTGCTTTGTAATTTTTTTGTAGGAACATTAACGGAAAAATTAGGATCATACCTGTTACTCACATTTTCAATAAATTTATTATATTCTAGCACATGACGTATTTATTCTTATATTTATAGTGGATCATTAAGAGATCGGTAAGTAGATGGCGCTTACAAATTTGTTGGAAGAATGTTTAACAGTTACTCCTATTTCCCTATCTTTTAATAAAGGAACATTCCGAGTGGCATGTATTACTATCAAGGCCGTTTTTTAATGCCCGAAAGGGCCCTCTCATTTGCAATTTTTGCAGTCGAGTCGATCGGGAAGCACCCGTTGCGAGTAGAGCGATGCGTGCGCCAAATGTCACTTTAGAGTCGTGAGAACAAACATGTTTTTATCACCTGTGAAATTTACCATTTAACAAAAACCTTCAAATGGTTAAATAGTGTAAATTCTAACAAAGAAATAATACTATACAGGGTTATGATAAAGTAACGCACAAAATTCATAAAACGTACAATGTTCATTTTTGAAAAAAATGCAAAAACACGTCAAACAGTTTATTTTATTCCGCGCTTGTTAACATAAGTCAAAAAATAAAACGTCAAATTTGTCAAAGTTATGACGTCATCAATATTTTTTTTAAATATGAAGCTTGTTTTTTTTTTACTTTATTTGATAAAGCTTGTTTTTCTGCATTATAAAGAAATAATTGAAGTAGGGGTCACATAAGAAAAAACTGAGAGAATTAATAAAAAGCAAAATAAACTAGTTTTTGTATTTATGAAAAGAAACTAAATATTAAAAGAATTAAAACTTAAAGTTACCTAGTAATAAAACAACTGTTTGTCAGTGTCAGTCTTACAATTAGTGTCATACCAATTTTATTATGATGGCTCCTTTAACGAAAATAGAAAGGATAGAAATTCTAATGATGGTAGGTTACGGCGATAGACTTCGAAGTAATGAAGAAGCATGTGTTTTATTTAACGAAACACATTTTGAAAGACCTCCAATTGCTATAAGCACAGTAAGCAGAATTGTTGCAAAATTTAATGAAACAGGAAGCGTAAGTGATGCTCCAAAATCTGGAACACCGGGAATAAGCGACGATGCAAAGTTAGATATTTTGCTGTCATTAGAAGACAACCCTCACGCAACTACAGCAGAAATTGCCTTACAACAAGATGTTAGTCAGTCGTTTGTAGTAAAGTTTTTAAAAAAAGAAAAACTGCACCCATACAAAGTTCAACTTGTTCACGAACTCTCAGAAGATGATCCGGACAGACGTTTGGAATTTTGTGAAATCTTCATGAGGCATTGTGACGAAAATCCAAATTTGCTTAATAGTGTAGTATTTTCAGACGAGGCAACGTTTTATTTAAGTGGTACAGTAAATCGACACAATTGTCGCTACTGGGCTCGGGAAAATCCCAACTGGATTTTGACAAAACACACCCAGCGCTCCCAAAAAATTAATGTATGGGTAGGAATCGTCAGGGGAAAATTTATTGGTCCTTATTTCTTTCGTGGGAATTTAACAGCTGAGCGATATTTGGAACATCTTCGTATGGCAGTGCTTCCGGATCTAATTGCGGCATTTCCGGATCCAAATAATAGGGAAAATTTGGATCCCAGTATTTGGTTCCAACAAGATGGTGCATCACCACATTATGGTCTTAATGTTCGAAGGTTTCTGGATAACCAGTTTGAAGGAAGGTGGATTGGAAGACGTGGACCAATGGAGTGGCCACCTAGGTCACCTGATCTCACCCCCCTTGATTTCTTTCTGTGGGGACATTTAAAAAGTCGGGTCTACGTTAACCGACCAGACAATTTAGAAGACTTAATGGAACGAATTAGACATGAAATGACTCGTATAACTCCGCAGATGATCGAAGACTATGTAAATCAGGTCTACCATCGTCTTGGCCTATGTCAGATAGTGAACGGGACACAGTTTGAACAATTCCTGTAAGAAATCGTTTTGGTTTAATGGACTGTTTAGTTAATTTAAATGTTATTACTATAATAAACTTTATTTTGTTTTTTATTAATTCTCTCAGTTTTTTCTTATGTGACCCCCTACTTCAATCATTTCTTTATAATGCAGAAAAACAAGCTTTATCAAATAAAGTAAAAAAAAAACCAAGCTTCATATTTAAAAAAAAATATTGATGACGTCATAACTTTGACAAATTTGACGTTTTATTTTTTTGACTTATGTTAAAAGACGCGGAATAAAATAAACTGTTTGACGTGTTTTTGCATTTTTTTCAAAAATGAACATTGTACGTTTTATGAATTTTGTGCGTTACTTTATCATAACCCTGTATAATAATATGTATAATTATAAAATCCATATATAATATTAATTCCATTTCCATTTAAGACATTTAGTTTTATATGTACCCACTGGAAAATAAGAAATTAGTGTAATTAATTGCTATTTCTACTTCAAGTATTTGTCATATCAATTCATTTCTAACTTGTGAGCTATAGTAGCATTACATATACTATTGATTTTTGTAATACGTACATATCAAAGTTAGACAACTTGATTTACTTTGTATTATTATAATAAGTTCCTACAACCGGCCACGAAATCGTTTAGGTTGTAAATGTAGGAGTGTTATGATTTCAGTTTTCTGGTCAGTAGGATAGAAACTGGACTGGTGCTACTATTTATCTATTATTTAACAACCAGGTGCATATTTTTAACAGTCTAATTCGAGTTGTGTCCAGGAAAGAACGCCAGACTTTGGTATCGAACACTCTGTACTAAAGGAATTAGCAACTGAAAATTGGAGGAATGATCCAGAATTGGCATGGCTGGTTCCAATCCTTCTTGAAGATGTCGAAGAACTTCCTGGTGAAGATGAACATGATTCTGAGGAACAGGATTGTGTCAATGTCTAGAAGATGACGTGGGGATTAAATCTTAAGTTTCTAAGTCTTGAGTTCACACATTTTTCAATTCTGGTTTTCATTAAAAATGTTCGTTTTGTAAGAGAATAAATTTTAACTTCCTGAAATTTTTGTTGTACTATTAAACGGCATTATATGCCTGGTCTTCCCAAACATAATGAGTTCTGACCATTTCAGACAATGAAAAAGTATTTACGCTTTATCTTTTCTTTATTTACTACTAAAATAAATAAGCAAAGAATATTTTTGATGCCAGGTGGAAAATATAATAATTGTAGGATCCTAATAAATCGTTTTTCATATTTTTGGGTGGTATGTTGTCACAAAAGCATTAATATTCAATGTATCCAAAGTACTCCTTGCAATACTCAGTTGTCTGTCAAAATCTACGCGGCTGCTGTTGTATAGAGAGCTTTAATTTTAATGGATATAACTTTCAATATAAAATTTAATGAGTTTTATTCACAAAATTTCTTCAATATTATTCAAATAAGAATGCTATTAAAAATTCTTATGTGAGTATATGTACTATTGTGATGCAAGGTACAACAAGTTCTTATAATTCTCTATCTCAAATATTCAACTCTAATTATGTAAAGCGTTGTGTTGATTGTCAGTTTCTATGGAAATAGCTTTTTGTTGAGTGCTTCTTGAATATCAAAGATATGAATTAACATTATCTTGATCGTTGATCTTTAGATTATATCATTTTTCACAGTCTTTTACTCATTGATCGGTTAGCTTTATGCATACCGATGTCGTTCTGGCGAATCGATTATCTACATGCAAAAAAGGTCAAAATTCCTACAAAACGCTAATGTTCACTCAATTGTCACATCACGTACTCTATCACTTTTTTTGCAAACCTACATATTCGCTTAGAAAGTGAAGATAGGAGTTAATATTTATAATATTCCTTCGTAAATCATATATCATTATTGGTTGCAAAATAAATTATGTCGTCTATTACAATTACTACTTATAAATATAATATTTCAACACATCAAAGGAACAAAATGTTCTTAAAGAAACAATTACAATATCTCACTAGGTAATTTATCGATAAACATTTCAACTTCATATTTCCTTTGCTTTCTGCGTGGTCGCCTAATTATACACTAAGGAAATTGTAAATTTTTACTAACCAGTAATTCTTGTAACTTATTATTTTAGAAACACTTCTACTAGGCACACACAATATAATTATCGGTACGTATATATATATAGGATACCTACTTTCTATCTCCCTATATAGGTGACTTTCTTAGTATTGACGACAAAAGATCAGTAAAATTAGCCAAATTGTTCAAAAATTTGTCTAGTATTTGATAGCATTTTTAGATTTGTCATTTATTGTCAACTTTCGAAATTATATAAAATAAATTGAGAAATGCCTAAATTTTCAGAGCACTTTTGTTTTTCTAATTGGTTATCGTAGTTGGCCACGACTTCATTAAAATGCTTATTCCGTTTTGATTTGAGACATATGAGGTTAGGTTTGGCTATTTGTCTAACATTTTTATTATAGCAGAAGAAATTCAATTATTGTTTCTTTTTAAGAAAATACGGGGCAAGTAGGTTTTGAAATATATTATTATAATGCAAAAGAAAATATAAGAAAAAGAACATTAATTGATTAAATCATAATTAAAAGATTGTTAACGATATCAGGTGATCTTACCAGTTAAAGGACGATATTTCTGTACTACCAATTCAGTTAAGAAATTAATGGACACGTAGTACCTGCATTACCAAACCAGTAGAAAGTAACTACAGTTGTAATAGTTATTTACGAACCAAGTGCGGGAAGACTATTTTCCCGTATGAGCGCACTTTTAATTTCGCGAAAGCGTGGAATATGTCTTCATGCAAGTGGTTTGTACAATATTTTTTGTACGAGCATAAATTAAAAAAATATTATTGATTAAAGTGATTAGTATCATACCTAACCTAAAATAGATTACCTAATTAATTTAAGCATTTTCTCTACGTACCTATTACTCACATTTAAATTTAGTTTAAGTTATTATATTCTTGCTTTGGACGTTTTTATTCTTGTATTTATAGTGAATTCATCGCTTTTTGGGTTGTTTACAATTAACTGTCAATTTCAATGTTACTTGAGAAATAGTCAAATAGATGGCGCCACAAATTTATTAGAAGAATTTTTAATTATTACTCCTATTTCCCCAACTTTTAGTGAAGAATAGTCGAGGGAAGTAGTATTTTATAGACTGAATTTTAATACTATCAAGTTCGATTTTTTTGTAAATGTTCCAAAGAGCCAGTATTTTTTTCAATTTTTACAGTCGCCTCGACCGGGAAATACTTCTTGCTGGTCGAGCGATGCATGCGCCAAATGTCATTTTACAGGCGGTGAGTACAAAAAATAAGTTAAATTCCCATCAGACAGTTTAGTGTATTAGAAGGAAGTGTTTTCTCTATATGGTATGGACGCTAGCGAAATGTATTACTAGTGCTGTCTGGAAAGAAGTTAGAAAATAATTCGAAAAAAGTATGGGGTCGTGTACAAAAACATATCAATTTAAAAAGAAATACAAACGAAAGATGAAGAAATGGTTTTAGCTTACGAAAACTCCAAATTCATATCTACTCGTGAAATTGCCAGTGAAGATGTCGTTTTCCCAGATAAGACTCGTTTAATTCTAAAATATAATAAATACAAACCATTTAACTATAATGTCACAAATAAAATTGTTTTTTGCTCGTTGGTTTGTAGACAAAACAATGGAGTATTTAGTAGATAAAATAATATTGGTTGATGTCAAGATAATCTTCACCGCTACTATAGAAAGGTGAGTCAATGTGTGCCTTTTCTGTAAACGTGTGGTGTTGAATTTTTGGTATGAAAATATTGGGACCATATTTTTATTAAGTACACAATTTTAATGAATAACAATATTTACGCTATAAGCCAGGTACATACAAATGAACTCTACTAAATTTAGTTGAATATCTCTTGCACGAATATATTATAGAGAAAACACTTCGCTCTAGGACAGTAAACTATCTGATGCGAATTTAACTTATTTGACAACTGTAGTTATTTATTTTTCTAAACTGTTTTGGTAATATGCAAGTACCTACTTGTCCATTAATTTCTTAATTGAATTCGTAATGCAGGTATCGTCCTATGGCTAGTAATATCACCTAATATATTTATTTCTTTTAAAAAATATTTATTTCATTTTTTTCTCTTAATAAATAGTTATTTTCATTTGTATTCAATTAATGTTTTTTTTTCATTTTCTGAAAGCCTACTGGGTCATCATTTCCTTAAAAAGAAATAATAATTGAATTTCTTCTGTTATAATAAAATTTTAAACTGTAACAACACCAAACTTTATATCTATGAAATCGGAAAAGAATTAACATTTTAATGAAGTCATGGTTAACTATGATTGCCATTTAAAATAAGTTTATGCTATATCTTGATATTTAAGTGGGCCATGAACTTTATACTTATATTATTAAATTCTACATAAAAATTAATACTAGATGCCATTTTTAGTTTTATTATATCTCCATTGGTTACGAAGATTTGGCAATTTTCAATTTTTTAAAAATATCTTCAGAAATTGACACTAATTATAAATCCGGAAATGCTATCAAATACTACTTAAATTTATGAATAACTTTGTTTATGTAGCCGATCCTGTATCTTCAATAATATGAAAGTTACCCAAATGGGGAGGTACAAAATATACACAAAATCTCACTATATCCTCAGTTTTCAAATGCAAACATTATCAGTGGTGTCATTATAACTAAGATTTTGCCCTTTATATTTTCCCTCAATTTTCAGCGGAAACGCTGTCGTGTCTTTTCAATTATACATTCAATAATTAACGTTCAAGTGTGTCAAGTACATGAAACGTTTCCAGATCACTGACTTTTTGCAATTCCAGCACGATGGTGACGACTGTGATGATTATGATGATAAGGTGTAAATGTTCTGTTCTAAATGCATCTAGTACGAAATATGCACGCTGTTATTTACTTTCACGCAGCGGTGTAATTAAGTAGATCCATGGCATTAATGATATTAACAGATCAAAAAAAATGGTTGACGAAAAGTATTTTTTTAATTAGTAGAAAACAAGAATCTAGGCCGTAATTGCTTTTGAAGTGAAAACTTCTATGGGCGCGTTGATGCATTGATTGTTGGACACTGAACAGTGTTGTCCCAGCGACATGACAGTTTGTAATAGTTTTCTGCGCAAAAACGTAATAGATTTATCTTGTTTCGTAATAGATGGCTCAGCTATTTTCAAGATTCAAGGCCAACTGTATCTAATATCGCTGCCCGATATAAGGCCGTCACATAATGCGATTTTTCTGGTTCTAATAACATCAAAATATTGATCCTTATCTGGCGCCATCTATCCAATAATTACGTCAGTAACGCAACATTTTTTAAAATCCAAAAATTCATATACAAAATCCAAACAAACACTTTACAACGTAATTGAACCCTAATTAGTGTTTTGTTTTGTATTTTCTTCGAAATGTAAGTAAAATTGTTATTTTTGACACTACCACCCAACAACTTCATTTTTCGCAACACTTTTTTAATTTTATTTTGTTCTATTACTTTATTTTGTAAATTATTAATATTAATTATTGTAAAGTTAATGTTTAAAGTGTTATTTCATAAAAATTCAGAAAGTATTTATTTTGGTTACTACTAGATGGCGCCACATAAGGATCAATATTTTGAAGTTATTAGAATCAAAATCAACAATGTAAATCGAAGTTACGTGACGGCCTTATATCGCGCAGCGATATCAGATACCCTAGTAGCAAAATCACTATATGCTCACTACACTTACACACTACATTAGCAAATATATATTTTCTCTAAAATTGTGATTTTGCTGCTTGGGCACAGTTGGCCTTGGAAGGCTATATAAAGTCTCTGAAGAGTAAAAAAAACCGCAATGCGGCAACCATCTTCTGTCCAACATCTAACAGTCATTACATATTTTTCTTGATGTAGATATTAGTTGGATGTATCCAAGCGGCAAAATCACAATTTTAAAAAAAGATGAAAATATATATTTGCTAATGTAGGACAAGTGAACATATAGTGATTTTGCTACTAAGGATACTGTTACAAAAATATAGGCACAACCGTAGTAGCAAAATCACTATGCATACTTTCCTACATTAGCAAATATATATTTTCATCCATCTCTAAAATTGTGATTTTGCTGCTTGGGAAGGTTTGAATTAAAGTAAAAAGATCGTTGAAAAATCCACGAAAACGTAATAGATTTATATGCTTTCGTAAGGACGTAATAAAACATAGTGAAACGTAACAGATCTGTTACAATTGTAACAGCAATCGCAACAGTGACACTGAACGAGACTGAGCCGTCACGTTCGGGATGTAACGCTCGTTCGGGTAAAGTCGGCTCGAGTCGAGTCGACTAATGGAGCGAGAGGGAGATAGTTAACGCGTCTCTGCCGGTCTGTGCTATACTCGCTCGTAACCGTTTCACGCTCGGCTTTGTATTATAACGCTAACTGGCGGTATTTAATTTCAATTAAATTGAAATTTAGAATAAATACGCAAAATATTGTATTTTTATTTTCTGAAAAATTCTTGTCTGCGTGCAGATGCGATCCCGAGCCGCCCGGGTGTAAGGCCGGCACGTTACCATTAGACTAGCGCGGGTACTCGTATGAGAATTATCATATCGTCTATTTGTATATATACATGCGTACGTATGCATTTTAGAAGTGAAAACTTGATCAGGCCGAGCGAAATGTACTAGAATAATGTATACACAATAATAATAAATATATATATTTTAAATGTAATATAGAACAAAAATGGAAAATGGAAAATGTAAATGTAAATGAATATAGAACGAAAAAAAAAGTTGTATTTCGAATTATTAACCTCGGCTTGACGAAGTTTTCACTTCTGCCGTGTGGTCTTAAGCACACCCATTTCTTTTTTTCTCTGCTTTATGTAATTCATATAATATTAGAGTTTATACATTTATAGTTAAGAACCAAAGTAATTCGCAAGTTTTTGGCAAATCTCGAAGAAGATATTCTGTAATGCCTCATCTAACAAAATTATGCAACTGTAAATACATTAAGTGATTTTTTGAATGATATTATGAACTCATAATATAGTTGTAAGTAAAAAAATGTACTCAATACTGAAGATTTTGAAACTAATAATTTTAGATGTGTGTGAAGCGTACGCTTTTTTGAATATCTTTTTCTCGTGTTATATACTCCTTAATTGTACTCTGTCTTGCAAATTTACAGAAAAAAATTTACAGAAAAAAATACAGTATTGTGCGAATTAATGTGAACATTCAATAATTTTTATGCTTTACATGTTTTTACAGTTGGCAACAGATTTATGTCAAAAGTAGTAACCATTTTGTTTTACTGTTCTAACATCTAGTGAGTAACCCCGTATTACAAGTTACAGGTTTTGATAGTTTGCTAAAAATTATAGTATTTTTTGTAAATGTGTCATTAGGGCTTTATCCAGATTGTTCTAATCTTTTGAAGATGGATGTTCTCCTTGACAAGAGGAAATTAAAACGAAAATGAATAGTGTAAACACATGGATGTTAAAACTAACATCAAGCAGTAAATAAATACTGTGACTTACATATATACATTTATACGTAAAACGTATATGCATATATGGATGTATTTGAGATACACACATACATTAAGTGTCATTGCCGACAATCAAACGCACTTCGCATTTTCTGTGTCATCTTTTGGGTGTTAGATGTCGCTGTGATACTCTCACTGCATTTAACACGCAAAAATGACATAAGCAGCTTTTTAAGTCTTGAAGCCATTGTCGACAGTCTCCACGCTCACTGACGAGACCTCATAGGTCGAAACACCGGTGTCTGTGCGTTTGCTTGTCGGCAATGTATGTGTGTATCTCAAACACATCCATATATGCATATACGTTTTACGTATAAATGTATATATGTAAGTCACAAGAGGAAATTAACTTATATTCGGTATTCAAAGTTTTCTTTTAAAAAAGAAATATGATCAAAAATATTATAATGTTCATGCGCTCTCAATTTTATTTTAATTACCAGTCAGAAGTCAAACGGTAGGAATCCTACATTCAGAAATGCAATCGTGTTTATATCAAATTTATTTCACTATGTTGGTATTTCCCTCGATTTTTGTATTTCTTTATGTGTATATCAAAGTTGTCAGTTACTGTTAGATCTAATAATTACATCCGGACTTCTTGGTGGATCACACGTTGTACGATATTGTGAAGTTTAAATTAATCCACATCAAATCCTGGCAAGTTATTTTGATATATAAATAACCGCTCTCGATAGTACTTATTTTATGAAATAGTGAATGCTACTCTAAAATCAATTAAATAGTTGTGAAATTAATTGTTACATTGCAGTTTGCATTATTTTCTCAAAAAAAGAGAAAATATTAGAACATTTAAATTATATAATTTTAGTTTCACTTTTTATTTTAGTATTTTATAATGTTCAATCGAGCGTGAACGACTTACAGGAGAACTCAGGAATTCAACGTAATTTAGAAATGTTTAAATTGTCACTTCAGGTATGTAGCGAACTGTGAAGATTGAAGTAATATAAATAACATTTTTTTAAATCGAACTTGTATCAGAACACATTGGGTGACAATGTTTATTGCAGATATTTAACGGTTTATAAAGAGCACATTTCTATCGAAATAGTTTGGAAATATTTGTGGAGGATGAGATCAACCGCGAGAAATAGATTTTAGATACTGGAAATCGCATAATAAAAATAAACCAGGATTAGAATACTTGAAAACGAGTTTGACGGAAAGCATGGTTTCTAGGTAAAAAAGTGTGTATGCTCTTTCATTTATTTTCTGTTTTAATCATATTTTAATTTTTATCACATTTTAAATGAAAAAGTATCTAACTATGCACCGGCTGCCAAATGTTTATCGATTCCGTATTTATTAGAAATCGGAAGTCAGTTTTATATTTCCAGGACTAGACTTAAATGAATAAGGTAATTCGAAATTATGTACAGTAATAGCAGTAATAAAATAATATGTATAACAAGCTGTACTTTATGTATGTAATGTTCTAATGTATATACATATTATACGAATATTTACAACTTATGATATGTATATATGAAAGTGTATCTATCGCGGCGAATGTAGCGAAGTGGGCTTTTCGCCGGAAGTATTTTAGTTCGCGAGACAATGTTGAAATGTGGATAAAAGATTTGTCTGCACTAAAATTCGACGGTGGTATTCAAATCCGACACATAATTTGCAGTGCACTACTGTCGTGGCAAGTGAAAACCTGCGTAGTAAAATATGTGTCGTTGGATACACATAGAGCATGTATTGCTGGCCTATGAACGGCAGAAATCATTTAATTCAGATCTACTTAAATTGCTACTAGCGTGTAACATCCATGGAATACGGTGAAACGTCCTGAGTTTACTCGTTTTTTACGAAATTGTGTTAACGGTAAATATAGTGACTTGCGTGTTCCCGAGGAATCCACCTTGAGAAAATACTATTTGTCCTTGATGTACGATGAAATTAAGACATTAATTGTCGATAGCATAAACGATATACAGTTGGGTGTCCGTAGATGTACGAATGTACAAATTACAATATCTGTCTCTTTTTGCCATATTCAAAGTTCTGCAGCTTCACAAAACTATCACAATAAAATATAGTTGTTACTATTACATAAACTAGTTTACGCTTGTGGATATTATGCTTTGGCTCGTTGTAGTTACTGTCAATGGACATGTTTAGTACAATAGAATTATTAATAATAGTTTACGGGAATAAGAAATAATATGAATTATGAACGTTATTATTAATTAGGAGATTAGCGTGAAGTTTAATTGATCCTCTTCTGTCGAATTTGCTAGCTGATGTTAGATAATTTGATGTTAGACTAAATCACGGTTGGTGTTACTGAAGTATATTAGACCAAGGGTTTATTACTCAAGGCTAAGGCATATTTGTCTATCAGAAATCGGTGGAAACAATTCACAGAAAAACATACCCTATTTTTATCTTAAACTATATTTCCCATGTATGCTGAAAATAACTATCCATGACGCAAAAAAAAAACTAAATCCCTTGCAGTTTTACGAATTGAAAAATGTCTTCATGCTGATGACTGTATGTAGAAGTGGTTCAAAATTTTGTAAAAAAAAAAAAATCAGCAGTATTTCGTTCGATTAAGCTTGTAAAAGTGTTGAAGATACTACTTAATATGTAAATAATAGTTTTTTCAGCCGAGATCCTCGCCAGTTACCTTTATTTAGTACGAAAAATTGATAAAAATAAAAACTATCCTTTGCCTTAAATATAAGCAATTATGGATGTGTATATGTTTTAATGACAATGTTATTTTTATATACATATTGACGTTTTCAGTACATATCAGTAACTAGCAGAAATATAATAATGTATACTCGTTATTAATATATACCAAGGAAAGTACTAAAATAGCAATAACGTGCTTTTCATAAAACAATTAACTGCAACTATCTATGTTCTTCGAATAATTCAGCAATTAACAAGTATCGCTGAACTGTATATATATTTATGTTCGTTTTAGGTACTGACTCACGTCTATTAGTTTTTTTCATTTTACACAAAAAGCTGGTATATGCTTTTGTTGAATAATGCATAATGCGAAACCACAAATTAATTTATTTTTTTATGACGTCATCTATATTGCAGTTTTCCTTTTCTGTTCATAATCAATTTATTTACTTTCATATTGTGCCATTAATTTTAAAATGATGATATAATAATAATAATAATGTTTCCAGAAGTTGTTTTTTTTCCCGAGTAATATATATGTATATCTAATTATATTTGTAAACCAATGATTTAAGTAATTGATAGACGACGGAGATACGTGTTTAAACTCCATAATTTACAAGTAAATACTTGAAATAAATTCAAATTGAGTTCAAAACAGTTTATTTATTCACTACAATTGTTTCGCTCTACTAGAGCTTCATCAGATGGGGAGAGGTGGGAGTTTGTGACATTACGTTAAGAGCGGGAGTAACTTATATATTTAATGTAATATTGAATATATAACAATACGAGTAAGAATATTAAAAAATTGAAAATTGATTGTTTACAGATATTATAAAATTAAACAATTTATAAATATATATATAAATATAGGAATTATGAAGTTGATTTTAAATATTTAAATTTAATAACGTTGGTCTTTTAAAATATGGTTTAATTTGTTTAATTTATTTATTTCTAGGCTTTCTAATAAATTTAATTTTTTACTCTTGTCTTGTATATGTAGTATGTCAAACTTATTATTGAATTTATGTTTTTGTTCAATGCAGTGGTTTGCATATGTGGAATCTGTTTTTTGTAATTTATAGCTTCTTTCATCTTCTTTTATTTTGTGGAAAAGGGGTCTATAAGTTAAATTGCGAGTGTGGAAAAGCTTATAGCGGACAAACTGGTAGATCCTTTTCCACGCGCATAAAAGAACATGAAAGAAGCTATAAATTTCAAAAAACAGATTCTACATATGCAAACCACTGCATTGAACAAAAACATAAATTCTATAATAAGTTTGACATACTACATATACAATACAAGAGTAAAAAATTATATTTATTAGAAAGCCCAGAAATAAATAAATTAAACAAATTAAACCTTATTTTAAACGACCAACTAGAAGTGAATAATTCACCGTTATTAAATTTAAATATTTAAAATCAACTTCATAATTCTTATATTTATATATACATATATATATTTATAAATTGTTTAATTTTATAATATAATTAAACAATCAATTTTCAATTTTTTAATATTCTTACTCCTATTGTTATATATTAAATATTACATTAAATATATAAGTTACTCCCGCTCTTAACGTAATGTCACAATCCCCCCGTGTTCATTTAGGAAAAGACATAAATATGAACACTTACATATATTTTGTATTATAATATACATCACCTGATGAAGCTCTAGTAGAGCGAAACAATTTGAATTTATTTCAATTTTTTTACTTGCAATGATTTAAGATTTAAATACAGGAAAATCACTGTTCTAGTACTAACTGTAATGTGTGCATTCGTGATTACTTATAGCGTAGAGAGAATATATATATATTCTCTCTACACTTATAGCTTACATTACTTGTAAAGTTGGTTGCGAACATTCCAAATATATCACTCACATTTATATCTGGTTAAGAATACATTTATAAGAGTTTATTGTCTTTATCTTGTAGATTATTATTTTCATTATTTTAACCCTAAAATGTGTTTCTTAAAAACCTTTTTTAAACTGCTAACTCAACGTTCAGGGTTGGTAAGTAAAGAAAATTGATTGTCAAGAATTGCTGTCTACAATTTTAGCATATTTTTGCTACAATTATCTTTATATTTTTATATTTATGGCATATTTAAAAAGCCTACTCTTAAAGAAAGCAAAAATAGAAAGAAAGTACGTCAACTGAACATGCACAAAAGTCTTCAATTTGTGCTAGACATGTAGTTAAACTATTGATCCAAGATTGTCGAATAAAGAATCACATAAACTCGACATAAATTGCTATCTTTCAGTTTATTGTTTTCTTAGTACCCAGCACTTCTTAGGACGAACAGAGCACTAAATTCCGTGCGTTTATATTTATTCAAAGTAGAAGACTCGAAGAAGGAATTCAGACACCTGACTTAAATATTACAAACTGGACGTATCACAACTTGAAAATTTGATTTCCATGTTGACAGATCGGCATGTACTCAAAATTTACTCTTTTACCATTTATTAAAAGCAACTAAATTTCATTATTATTTTAGTATACCTGTTTCTTTTAACTCGATCATAATAATTGAATTTTGGGTAATATTGGTCTAAATTTTGGGTGATGCATTTGAAAAATGATGGATTGGATTGAAAAATTTAACTTAACTTAACAAGGAAAAACGCTATATCAATTCCCAGAAAAAAATTAAACTAGACACAGATAGTGTTGGTGTTGATGTTGTATTTATAGTTATACGAAGTATTTATGAAAGACATAATCCACAATGCGAAAAATGGGCTAAGGTTGAATATGAGACAATTTTCATATTGAAAAAAAAAGACAGGCTCTATACCAAAGCTTTTATATTAATAGTTATCAGAACAGTGTCGTCCAAATCGATCCTGATTTAATGAGATTTTCTGTCTGTTGTCTGCCCGTCATGCGCTTAAAATCCATCCACCGAAGTGTAAGGTGTTGTTCGGTGAACGATAAGATGTTCAGAACTTAAAGAACCATGTTCAAATGAACTTGGTTGATAACATTTTACCCTTGTAACTATTAACAACTTTTTTTGATATAACACCCATCATATATCTCTATAGACTAGACTCGCGTATATCAATTTAAGAATGTTATATCCGCAGTGTCATATATGTAACTCTTCGACTAAAAAAATGTTGTGTGAGAGTTTTTGTGAATCCGTAAAAATGAGCAAATCTCATAGAAATTACGACCTTTCTTGAATAAACATGAATGGATGCAATGAGGGTGTGATCCTTTCAGTATAGGACTTGCAAAATTTACAATTCAATTTGTCCCTGTTGAAGTCGGTATATGGACTAGCTATTTTTACGTATTTATTGGGAAATCAAAACATAATTACAATGGTGGTGTCTGTAGTATTTAGTACTTAATATTCAAGTTCCATCATTGCATAATATAGGTTATGTTATTTGATAGGCGTTATTCTTTTTTTTTCTTTTTTTACCATAGCTAAGGATTTGGTAGAAGTTCAAAACGCCGCGACTTGTTCCCCGCTAATCCGAACGACTCCTTAGGATTTTATCAGTAGGACTTATTGCATATGGATTACATTATGTGTCTTTTTCATAATTACTGTTGGAATAAAAGCAGTTTATTATAAATGGCAGGATGTATAAAAAATCAATTTATATTTCTGGGATTGATTATTTTTTAATTAAGTTTTGGTTTAATTTAGAGGGAATTATTCTTTTACTAATTAAATAAATTAAATAAAAAAGAAAATTTACGCTAGTTGCTTAAAATAAAATTGATAAACTGTACATTAAGCAATGATCTCAACTACACAGACAGATAATAAAAGAAATATAAACGGAATAGAATATTATGTAACATAAGAATCAACGCGTCCGCGCTGGAATTTCCGAACAGTAGGTATATCAAAACAACAATTCACACCTACTATTTACCAAAGTCAACCTCGCTGACCAACAACGGTAAGTAAAAATTCATGACGCATACGCATAATCAAATAAAATCAACAATCGAACACATATATTACAAAAAATAATAGTGATAAAGCAAATTGTCTATTGTAATATTGAAATATTTACAGTGAACATTCGCTGATCTCGAGTCTTTCTTGACTCTTGACGACAACCTTGGTAATAGCCCAGAAAACGTGTCTGTAATGCCATGCAGAGATCGCTCTGTTCTTGTGTGTATGCATATTTTATTATTCAAAATATGCAGCTGCTACCAAACGGTAATATATCACCTAAGTACAAGGCACGTTTACGTCACAGATTGCGTCTTTACCCCTTTGTTTTGGTTAGTTAGTAAAATATAGATATACAAATACACATTTCTTTCTATTGGATGGATATAGAGTATGCTTTAGGTGTGGTTGGATTTATTTTTATAATCAAGGTCGTATTCAGAACGTTTCGAATACATACCTATTATACATTTATTAACGTTTATAAGGTGTCAACTGTAATGTGGTATTGTGGAGATCTTTATCTAGAATTTATACTTGGGTGGAGACTTATGGATAGGTGCGTAGATACAAATACTTTAATGGGACGGCTATATTCATGTGACAGCAATAAATTAATATTGCTGATAGTAAAAACTGATCTACATAACAGATAATTTTTTTCAGTTTACGGAATGCACGTACGTAGGTTGATATGATTGAAATGTCATAACTTTTTCCAGTATTCTATTGGGAGTAACAAAATTAAGACCAATAAGGAGAAGTACAAATATGATGGTAGTTATAAAATTAATATGTATTTGCCAATTGAGAATAAATTAATGGGTAAGACGAATTTGCATAATGAACAAATATGAAACTAGGAAATGAGATTAAAGGAAGTAAGGGAAATTGGAGGATAACTGCTAATAAGACGGTACGGAACAAAAATGTCTACGTGGAAGCAAAAAGTAATGAAAGATGTTCCTTCATTGTTAATAGTTGCATAGTATTTGTACACTTGATAAATAGAAGACGGGACTATAAAACAATGAAAGGTCGATCTTTCACTTGAATAAGCTTTGTCATACTCATTTTATTAGTCAAGAAAGCTCTTTTTTGGAGTTCAGAAGAAAAAAAAATTAATCAAAGAGAAGCGATGAAGCCTTAAAAGAATAAATACTATCGCAAAAGAGAAAATGTAGAATAAAAATTACAAGCTAAATATCTTCTTTTTTCTGGAATCACTTTGATTAATTTTTATTTATTCTATTCATCTTTTGTGTTTCATGTTTACTCGTTTTTCTGATGCAATTTTACTTTCTTATACGTAGTATAAGGAAATATTGTGATGATGAAAATTTTCGACCTCGAGATTTTTGCAGATATCCACATTTTGAAGTCCCCTGATACCAACAAAGTGGTTTTTAATAAATGTCTGTGTCTGTCTGTCTCTGTATGTGTGATCACGATAGCGGTCAAACCGCTATAGGCATCAAATCCAAATTTTGTATTTACGGGTATAATCTCCCTCTTGAGATCTGATTAGATTTTCAGTAAAATCGACAGACCGGAAGTAGTAGTTTACTTCAGTGAAAAAATCAAATTTTGCCAATATTTCGTCAACTATTAAGTTTAAACAAATTTATAAAGAATTCTTTTACTCCTATCGAAAATCAGTTTTTTTGCGAATATTTCGCAAATCATGCTTTTTAGACAGGTACGTTACTAGAATAAAAGTATATAGAACATAGTTTTCAATATCTTTTGTATATTAAAAATTCAAAATTCAGACCGGAAGTACCACTTTTACTCTTATCGAATAGCGATTTTTTTCAAATATGTCGTAAGTTATGCATTCTATATATATTTATCAAGAGTACAAAAGTATTTAGTGCCAGATTTGCAATATTCTTTGTATATATAAAATTTCAAAATTCGGACCGAAAGTAACACTTTTACTCTTAGGGAGTAGCACTTTTTTTCGAATATCTAGCAAAGTATGTATTCTATAGCGATTTATTAAGACAATAGAAGTACTTAGAATAGAATTTTGAATATTTTTTGTGTAAAAAAATTCTTAAAATTGTATAGTTTGAAACGCTCATACGTATAAGAAAGTCGTGTGGTGGTCACACCTCATTTTTGTTTGGTATTCATATCAGTTTAATTCTGTACATCTCGAGGGTTATTATATAAAACTCGTAAGTAGTGGTAGTTCTTTAACAGAGTATGAGAAATAGTTTATGTACATTATATGAACACTACCGCGTGTGAAATCATCTCTACAACATGGACATGGTTAGCTAACCCTGGTGTAGAAGTTGTGAATTATGAGAGTAAGCCAGCCTGCATGTAACCTACAGCTGGGATGAAGTGACGAAAAAGCGATCAAGGAAGGTACTATGGGGACCCACGACAAGGTAATTACGCTATGCTCAAGATTCAGAACTTTTTATGTCTTAAACAAACGAATCATAATACTACATTTTACTATCTACATAAAGCTGATAAGAAACGAAAACGGAAAAGATGGTTTTCTTACAGCACCAGGAAGGAACACGACCTCGTTGGTATTCCAAAAACCTAATGGACAGACAATATCGCTGAGAGTAAAAACGTGAGGATAAGAACATAGAGATAGATATGAAGAAAGAGAAGGTCAAAACTTGATGCGAACTGCAGCATCAATTGGATCGCGGTTGGAATACCTTGTTGTTAAAGGAACCGGACACTGAAGCAAATGTTCGAACGTTTTCAGGTGAATGGTGTTGTTTCTTTATGACTGTTTTGCATTCGTCACGAAACGTACGATTTAACGAGCGAAGTGAACTGCATTAAAAAAAGTTATATTTTTCAAAATAATTTTAGCAAATCTATTAGGTGGAAGGGTAGAATTTTAATAAAAAAAAGGGGCCTCTTTGCTCATTAGCACACATTAAAGACACAGGACGGTGGACCTACCTTAAATGCTGCCAAAGTTGAAAACAAATTACGCCGAAATCGAACTAAACAGATCTGCACATATTTTAATTATGAATTATGTCCGCAATTAAGATCTAGTTTATCAGAAGTGGTCCCATTTATCAACGTGTTTTTTGACATGCATTGAATATTAAATGTCAATAATAACGGCAAGGATTTTTTAGCAATTGATAATTTAAATTTGTCGGAGTTGTTTTTATTGTAGTACATAAATGTTGAAATAAGAAATCGACAAATAATATCTAGCAGGAATAATTTACCATATTAATGTTCAAAATTAAAAATAAAAAAAAACTCATTTAAAAAGTTATTCTTTTTTACAATACCGAATGATGAAGCAATAAAAGGAAAACAGTCTTACCTGGCGATATATTTAAAGCTGCACATGTGGATTCAGCATCTTTCCTCATTTCCTCTATACGTGCTTCTATAGCTAACTTTAAGGCTGGTTCTATACTCTCTCTCGCCAGTTGCTCTTGAGCTCCTTCTTCTGGCTCCTCCATTTTAATATGTGACGTCATAAAACCAAAATCTATAGGCTTAATGTTGTATTTCTTCTGGAAACTGGTGTCCCTTAATACTTCCCTTAATAATTGGTGATCCTGAGGACTTGATTGTTGTTGCGGTTCGTGCTGATGTTGCTGCTGTGGATTCTTATAATTATTATTTTGTGTTAGTGTATTGTTATTTGTCGTAAATTCTTCTAGTAAATTACTAAAGTCAACCGTACTTTCTTGTTTGACTTGTTTCTCTAATAGAGTGCTCTTTAATAGCTCGAAAACGTCTGTGCTTTCGATATGTAGTGACGACTGTTTGGAAAATTCTGGACTTGAAGGCAAATAGTTCTCTTCCTTTATGTGATAGGATGTGTAGGGATTGTGAATAGGGGAAGTCTGATATGAATTTTCTTTCTTAATATATTGTGTTTGAACGAAATCTTCTCGTGGTGATCTGGCATACGAATTCGGTGAATTATACAAGGAAACATCGGGCGAACTTGGATAGAAATTTTGCTGTTCTTGATAAATGTTGTACTGTTCACTCGGACTCAGCAATCCTTGTTGCTGTGGAGAATACGGAGACAGAGCTCCGATAGGCGAATTGGCATGATAGTTTGTCGAAGAGGGCACTTCCAAGTATATCCCGTTATTTGGAGATGGCGGGTAAAGATTGGACTGGGCAGATTCTGGAAGGAGTTTTTGGAAATCTGGTCCGAGATCTATATCGTTCTTTTTCTGAATTTCGCTCTGCGAGTTGGGGTAATACGTGGTGAATATCTTCGGCTTCTCGTCTGGGACGACAGCGGGCGGCGGTGATTGGGTGTATATGATGTGGTATTGTGGGGAAAGAGGAAAATCTCCTCCCGGTAGAAGAGATAGGTCGAAACTTTCGGCAAAGTTGCTATAGTCACAGGGCGGTGTGAACCCAGCCGAGGGTACAAGTTGTGGCATCTGTAAAAGAATAGAATCTTTAGAATCAGCTGCATTTATAAAAATTATGGTTATATTTAGGAATAAGAAGCAAGTCTTTAAGCGATATGAATAACACTGGTCGATATAAATTTTTTCTGTTATACATACATATATCGTGTGGTTGGTGCACGTGATTCAAATTATTCTTCAATAGAATTTGGTAAAGTATTCAGAGAGCTTTATTAAGATACATCATATCATATGTACAGAAAACTACAATACATATATTGAAGAGAAGGTGGTTATTCAACTTTAGCTAAAAAACAGATTATAAATCTGCAAATTATGGAATTTCTTGCTATAGTATATTAAACTTAACTAATTCATTTCCCAAGTCTTGTACAGACCTCCCTCAGGCTCACTGTAACTCAAACCGAATCATATGCGAATCCTATATAGTCTACACAACTAATAAGAACTTTTCCAGATATAATAAAATTCCTATTACAAACTGTCTTTCGGCTTACTTTAGATGTTAAATTAAGATTGTTATAACAGCTTCATTAATTTATTTATGAGTAATGATTAATGAGTGTTCAAAATATAATAAAGTAAAAGCATTTGTAAATGAACGCAATAATTGATCTACCTACCAGATGTTTCAATATGATATATTCACAGCTTCATTG
Organism: Amphimallon solstitiale; assembly: GCA_963170755.1. Lineage (NCBI taxonomy): Eukaryota > Metazoa > Arthropoda > Insecta > Coleoptera > Scarabaeidae > Amphimallon > Amphimallon solstitiale. The sequence continues at coordinate 123,949,825 of OY720678.1, read as the reverse complement.
GTTTACAGTTAGTTATATGATTTGATGGTAAGAGTGCAATTAAATTTTTTGAAATTATATGTACATGTTAAATGATATCTACAATTTACTAATACATAGTTTCAATATCGTTATATACTAATTTTACCTAATTTTATAGGGCAATATTAGCTTATTCAATTTATTACTTGCTATAAACCTAATTTGTAATAGATGGCTCCAGTAGTCTTGACAATCATAAGCTTAAAACATTAAAGTCTTAATTTGGCAATATTTGAAAAAACATGACAAGCTTCGTAAATAAATAAATATTTTCTTTTTCTATATATTGCGGTTAGTACTTGAATCAGAAGAAATTACTTAAAAGAATAACTTGCTGTTACTTAACATTTTTTGGTTAATGATATGAAATACTAAATTAAGTAAATAATATTTACTTATTCCTATAATATGAAACAACTCAATAACTGGGTTAAAGCTTGTTAATGGCATGCAAGAAAATTCGTTTTTTTTTACATGGAAATGAAAGTTAATAAAGTCTAATTACTTCAGTTATTACATGAATGTCATTTTATTTTCATCTTTGTCAGATGGTTATTATAAATTGATTTGTGTTTATTACATTTCTTGGCTTGTACGCTTTTAGTGAAACTCAAACTAGGAATATTTTCTATATAGAAGAGAATGTTTAACTTTGTGGGAAGGAAAACATGGGAATACATTACGAAATATTATAAAAACAAAATTTTTATCTATAATTAAAAAAAAAATAAACGTCGATTGTAGATAAACTAAATAAATTTACTAATCAGAACTAAAGTACAAAAATTAATATGCAAAATATAATCGAAATATTTTATACAGAAATTTATACTTTATCTTATAATTTTACATATTTAATCTATATCTAATGCATCGTTAAAATTATAGTATTAATTGCAATTTTAATATACATACAGATTTACCTCTGAAATTGAATAAAAATGAAAAATTGGGCATAACTTATTGTAGAAATTGGATTTCATTTTTGAATTTACATAAAACGTGCCCATTAATATTTAATATTTTTAAATATATTAAGTATTTTATAAGCCATATTAATAAATTTACGTTATATTATAGTTATACTTAAAAAACAGAAAAAATCTCATTACTGTTAATTGTGTATTATAATAGTTCCAAGTAATTTTTAATAAACAGTTTCTTGGGATTTTATTTTACAAATTAATCTTGGAATAAAAACTGTTGGTTTATTTAATAGTTTAACTCAAAAGTTTTTTTTTAAATGTTTAATATTTTATAATTGATTTCGAACATTAAAAAAAAATAAATGTTATTAACTTATACAAGACGATATTTACCGTTATCGTGTTGGTCGATTTTCAAAAAAAAAGGAAACTTCCAACTAATTCAAACTAAACTTCTCCGTGCTTTTCACAAATCACTCATAAACAAAACCCGATTATTGCATTAAGTGCATATCTAATTTTCACTTGATAGTCGCGTATAATATAATATGTGTAACTACGGAAGACGTGCAACAAATACGTGTTCTTGATTGTCCGACCAGGCGATTACTGAAGTATCAGAACAACGTTATTATAAACATCAGTCCAGTTGCTAAATACAAATGGTAGCGCCAATGACATATGAACCGGTTGGTGGAATAAGCGTTCGCTGCAAGAAGTGGAAGTTATACGGTCAAGCCCGTTCATTTCTCAACGCAAATCAGAATCGCATAGATATGGATAGCTGATAGGTGGCATTGTTGTGCCTACTTATAAATCATTCATTTTCAAACGTTTCCCGCTGACGTTTTACATCCGAGCGTAATTGTACTTGGTTGAGATTCAATAAAACCCCGAAAAAGTTAAATCCATAGAAAATAGATATGGATATCGTAGGTTCTTTTAAAGTCGCGAAGTCGCCAATAAGTTCTAATGAATTTGTAAATTTATATTGTTCAGAGTGGCGGAACGTGTTTGTAAAACGTCGATCCAAGTCACGTTTTCTTAACATGCGAATGAGATGTATGTTGTCCATTTGAATTTTTATATGAATCGATCAGTATAAATTCCTTAGATTCTTCTTCAACTGATGAATTTTAGTTTCGCATTCGTAACGTGAACTTTAATTTTGTATGTATGTAGAGCGTGTTATGTAATACCGCGCGATTGATGTTGAATGATTTATATCGTAGACGAAAAAGTAATTTGAATCAAGATGAGCATTCATTAGGTATATTTTGTTCTGTTCTGTAATTCATGCGCTATGCAACTTGGAGAAATTCGCAAAGTAAATCCTAAGAGGGAATATGTGTGGAGGTGTGTGGGCACCATACAACTTTCTTATTACGTATGTGCGCTCCGAAGTCTTTATAAAAAGATGAGGTATGGGCACCAGGCAACTTTCTTATACGTTCCGAAATGTGTATACAGAAGTTGTTCAAAATTAAACTTTAAATTCTGTATTCCTGAGTAAAAGTATTACTTCTGCATTTTGAAAAACTTTTTATACAGGAATTATAACAAATTCAGCTCAAAGTAATTTTACTCTCTTAATAAATCTTTATGGAAATATAATTTGAGAAATATTTGCAAGAAACTGGTATTCGATGAGAGTAAAAGCGTTACTTCCGTTTTGTATGTATAAACATTGTTTCAATACGATTTCTAAATATTTTCGGGTTCTTAATAAATCTGTATAGAATGCAAAATTTGCGAAATATTTGCAACAAACTGCCATAAAGTATTACTTCCGCTCCGAATTTTAAAATTTCTTTTATACAAAGATTTTTTCCAAATCTAGCTCTAAATACTTTCGCACTTATAATAAATCCGTATAGAATGCATAATCTATTATGAAAAAACAGTTTTTCGATAAGACAAAAAACTTACTTCGGGTATGAATTTCGAAAAACCTTTTTTCCGGTCTACCAATTTTACTGAAAATCTAATCAGATCTCAAGAGGAAGACACACACAGAGAGAGACACAGAGGTATGTTTGCAAAAACCACTTTTTCGGTATCAGGAGACTTCAAAACGTGGACATCTGTAAAAATCTCGAGGTCGAAAATTTTCTTCATCACAGTACTTCCATGCTACGTATAAGAAAGTAAAAGTTTTTCCAAACTTAGTTTTAAATACTTTATTTTCATAGTACAATAAAAAATCTCTGGTCCGAATTTTGAAATCTCTGCTCCAAATACTTTTGTACGTTGGATAAATCTGAATATACAAAATATTTGCAAAAAAATGCTATTTAATAAGAGTACGTATTCTAAAATTTGTTTTTTGCAAAAATTGTTGCAAATACTTTTCCACAAAAATATGTATATATAGAATGCATAATTTGCAAAATGTTCGCAAAAAGATAGAGATTTTTTTTAAAAACTACTTTTTTTTTCCACAATCTGAAAGTGGATATCTGCAAAAATCTCGAGGTCGAAAATGTTCATCATTACAATACTTCTTTATACTATTAATAAGTCTGTATTTGCGAAATATTTGCAAAACGAAATGGAAAAATTTGATTTGGTCACTGTAGTAGACTACTACTTTCGATCTGCCAATCAGATAGATTAACCCGTAACCGGTGAGGTGCGACTTTTGTCACGTCGAGTGTGAGGTGGAGTCCCTCAGACTCCCGATTAAGTTTTTTCTTTCTTTTGAAGACGAATTAGTATCTGTCTAATTTAAATATTATGGCATAGTATGGAGTCTATTTAAAATATTTATGTTTAGTTAGTTGTAACTTTTAATATAAACATCTAAATTTCATGAAAAATCCTAGGAGCGTAAAAAATTGTATAATTTTGGTAATGTCTGGCAATATCTTAAAATACAAAAAAAACAGTGTTTTATATTAAGGAGGATCATAATAAGTAGTCAACCACAATAACAAATGATTTCATTGTTAAACAAAAAAAATGACATTCCTTCAAAAATACATATATTGAAAAACAATATTTAGTTTCACTCGTAATGTTCAACGGATTTTAGGCATAGTGTACTATCGCAAGATAAACGTATTGGTTTTTTGCATCTTGTGCATAAAGATGACGTTTTTGTATGGATCTTGGATGAGCATAAATGACAATACTTTCGACCATCCAATTTATCTTCCTGATATGAAATTGGGGTATCTATTCGAAGAATGCACCCGATTGAATTTCTAACGTCAGTGCTGATTAAATCTAGCACTGTCTTTTGAAGTACTATCATGTAAATCCATCTAAAATATCATAAATGTAAAAACAAACGTTAACATTCTTAACAAAAAAAACTTACGTTGACAGTGAGGTGGAGTCAGCGAGACTCCCTGACATACAAAAACACAAGTATACTGACACACGTTTCATGTAGAACTGTAAACAAAGCAGCAAACAAGACTCACGTATCCAAACTAAATGTACATAAGCCTGCGTTTTTGGCACTTAATACAACACGTAATTATAGCGAAAAAAAGATCTGCCGGAGTCTGATAGACTCCACCTCACAGGTTAAGGGTTAAATCGGAGTGGGAAGAATATACTCTTAAAAATAGGGTTTCTTATTGTTCGCTTTAACCGTTCGGCCGCAATCTCCTTGATTTCATTCATGGTACAATCCTAGCAAAGGAATAATTAAACAGAATTTTGCAATAAGAAGGTTATTAAATTACTTGATGATCACGTATACACAGACTACATATACTACGAGTTGGTACGGTTTTGACAAATTAGCTATTCTGCATGCCGCAAAACTTCTGATTTTTGCATGTTATTGTGTGAAACATCAACGGCCAAAAGTATCCCAATAAATGCACCTAATTCAGTGCTGATTAGATCTTGCCAAACTCTCCGTTTTCAAACGGGACTTTACAAATTCCAATTTTGTACCACACCTTTCGCATAATGTTTTTTTTTTCGGAGATGATAATGAATGAAATATTTGGTGTGAATAATTTCTGGAATATCTCAATCGGAATTGAATTTTGTTCCTTAGATCCAGTTCAAAAACACATAATATTATGATGACGCAAAGACCAACAACAGCCGGTTTATTTTTATTTCATTTGCTGCTCTTGACAAAGAAAAAAATCATCAGTTACAGTTTGTTGTTGATTTTCTGCATGCTTTTTTCCTTATTTTTCTCATTCTACGTCACTGTCAAAAATATCGTTTTCGTCGATTATCTAAGAGACTAGAAAAATCAAATTGCATCGTATTTCATACATTTCTATATAAGGTACGAATGTGATATGTATATGTATATTCTAGTAATTATTTTTGTAGGAGATGTATCCCCAGGTAGAAAATTTTCATCACAATATTTGTAATACTTAGAAGAAAAGCATTACGGTGAAAAATCTAAGATTTAATCATTCCAATTTGGGGGTGGCGTCTGGCTTTCAACAATTAGTGGTCTATTTGTCTGAGAAAGCAGGTACTGGGCGTTGACTGTCACTCTCAAAAAACGACATACTACTTTCCCTTTTAATATATAGATAACTATTATTGAATTATTGAAGTAATGATGATACTGAAGTCCGAAACTTATAAATTATTATCCTTATAATTTAGCAAGCTTTTAATTTAAAAATCATATACAGAACTGTATTTCCTTTTCATTTCATAGTTCGTAATGGGTTCGTATTTAGACAGATCCACTTTCGCAGTTACTGACAATAATAAACCTGTTCATTTCATTTCATTTGTATGCGGATGACACTCAGTTGTCTAAATCATATGATGTAAATAATGTGGCGAATATTAATCAAGATATGAATTATATACTCGATATTTCCAATCAGCATTCTTTATTGATTAAGAGACAAGATCATGTTTTGTTGTTTTTGGCAATCCCACACGAGTTTCATGTTTGGAGGGACGTTTAGAGTTGTTTCATGGCGGCGAACGAGTAACTCGTAGGTCCTGTGCGAAAAACCTTGGTTTGTATACTGATGAGCGCTTGGATTTTCATGATAATACCAATAATAACAAGAGGAATATTTCTATATAAAAAAAATGTTGTCTAATGCTCTGGGTTATCTCACTTTAATTATTGTAATACATACAGTGTATGGCCCATGTTTGCGTGGTGGTGACATTACAAGGATGGTAGTTCAAAAGTCGTGGCTTCACTTTAATTATGGCATTCGGAGAGGACATAGAATTTCTCATAAACTGAATGAGACTTTGTAGTTGGATATGAGCAGGCGTTAGATTCTTACATTTCGTGTGTTTAGTTCATGGAATAATTAATAATAGCAAGCCTGCTTACCTCGCACGTAGAATTAGGTATCGGAATGATGTGCACTTGATTAATATCTGGAAGAGGGATTTGATTGACGTCTCGACACACCACCCAATAGTTTAATAGATCGCTATGGCTAGAGGCACGCGAGCGTGCCGCTTAGTTTGAAATTATAGGCACGTAGCTGACGTCACTGCTGTTATGACGATATCATTTAAGGTGCGCTGAAATCTAAAATTAGAGGCACGTGTATAAAAAACGGGAAAATATGCATGTTCTAGTTTGTGGTGCGGATTTCTGTTAGTGTTAGTGGATTACTGCAGTTTATAACGACATAAACTATTAAATATGGACAGTCTAACAGGTAAACGCTGTATTTTAATAATTTCTGTTTAATAATAGTTAAATCACTAAACAGAGCGTACTCTGATTTTGTATTATGAACACGTAATGCTAATACAAAATTAATCCTGGAGGAATTGGGGTTCTGTTTCACTCAGACTAGACCGACTCGTGTTTTGTCAGCTCTCGAAGAAACCGGTAGGTACTACGGTGCCCAAGAGCCAACAAAACACGAGTCGGTCTAGTCTGAGTGAAACAGAACCGTATCCCCTATCTCGCCCACGTATATATGTTATGTCTCATTTTTTTTAGATAACAATATGGCTACAGTTACCATAAATAATAGTAGTAATAACATAAATGAGACTATTAATGGAAAAAAAAGGAATTAACCCTTGGTCTCCAGTTTGGTTCCTATAATGAACTAAAGAAATATTTAGAAATCTATGAACAAGGCAAAAAATAAAAAAAATTTTGACTTCTGTAATAATTTTCAGTACGCTACGCTTAGAATATAATGCGAATTTCAAACTACGTATTTGTTCAGGAGGATAATATTTAAAAGTATATAGTTGTAATAGAACATACAAAACATGAACTTTCAATTTTAAGCAAATACGTAGTTAATAATATGTATAAACATTAAAATTAAGTTTTATTTTCTAGAAAGTTTTTGATCATTTACCTCAAAGTCGTATATTAAATGAAACAGACCTTGGAAATGTGCAAGATTATTTATGTTTGTACGCAAATAAGAAGAAGATACAGTATAAAATCCGTCTAGAAATTAGTAAAAAGACAACATTAAAAGATCTTCATAATATTCCCTACAAACTCAAGACTGGGAAAAATCATTTGGCAGAAACTGTGAAATTATTGAAACCAAATACCGTAATGAGTTAAATGCTACTGTATCTATATAATCCTAAAAAATATTTTTCTCAACAGATTGCAATGTTCATATACTTTGCGACGAGGAAAAGAACTTCAGAGCATTACAATTCTCTACAGAAAGTATGAGAAATTCAATGAAAGCGTGGCCTGAATTTGTTAGTATTGACGACACTTAGAAATTGCTTAACACCGGCTGCACTCTTTTTTTTTTTTTAGGTAGAGGATTTTAATTGCCAGTCAGAAATTGTTTCTGTATCATTAATAGCTGTGGAAGATCGTGAATCATATTACTGGATTTTTGAATTATTTAAAAACCAAAATGGCACTGATAAAGTAATTTGCTTTATGGGAAGTAAAGCTTTAATAGAACGTGGAGTTATGAAAGAACTTTTTCCAGGGAGACCTGTGTATTTGTGTTTATTTCATACCTTAAAGACTTTTAGACGAGAAATTGACTGCGAGATGTTGAATATTTAAGGAATATTTAAAGAATGCGTTCCTCAAAGCGTATGTGACTATTTTGATAAAAATTGGCATACTATTCGGAATGAATGGCTTGTATGTAACATAACAAATGGCAATTTAAATAATATAACAAATAACCGTATGGAGTCAGTTAACCATAAAATCAAACAAGTAGTACCTAATAATTCAACTTTTACCGACTTTGTTAAATATTTTTTAAATTTTTTGCATAGCCATAATCAATCGACAATCGAACAGCTAATCACATTTTGATGCGACCACTGCACCGATTTCAAAACCATGAAAAATATTTATTGCAGTATGTGAATATTTTAACAGGCGACAATTTCAAGTATATCCAGAAACAGATAGATTTAATCACTAAAGTCAAAATATTAAAGGAATAGAATCATGGTATGTTTCAAATAAGAACACAAAATGGAAATATAATAAATGTCACAACGGACAATTGCCAATGTCCTAATTTTTCTTCCATGATGTTGCCTGCCGACTAACAGTAATAAAAATAATAATAATGAAAATATTGAAACTGATTTATTAAAATCAATAGTGTTGTCCTCAAAAATTAAGAAAAGGGGTGACCCAAGGGACATGATTCTACGACAGTAATAAATCTTAATAAACGCAATAAAAATAGTAAAAGCAAGACATTCTCACATTTATTTTAAACAATTAACTAGACGCTATAAGCAAAGCATCCTATGATACAGAATGTTCTACTAAAACTTTCCAATAATATTTTATTTATCATTATTAAGAGTTTTGTTATTTTGATCTTTTTAAATTTTGTAATAAAAAGACTTATTTTGACTCTAATTGTTATTTATTCCTAAAAAAAAATTAATAATGAAAACTATTATTAATTATTCGCATAACTTATAGATTGACGCAGAATAAACTAATGAATTGACTTACCTCTAATTTCAAATTTAGGTGCACGTTAAATGAATAATGTCATAACAGCAGTGACGCCAGCCACGTGCCTATAATTCCAAACTAATCGGCACGCTCGCGTGCCTCTAGCCACAGCGTTAATAGATCGTTTAGTACTCGAGTGCAAAATATATAAACGGATTGCCCCTGGATATTAGACCGTACTTGTTGTGTGCATTTAGTTCGACTGTGAGGAGGCAGTTGCTGGTTGAGCAGACCTTGTTATATTGTTAATTTTTTTACGACACCCGATTTGGTTTGCTAAAGTATTACTTTATCGCATGCTAATTTTATTTTTTTGAGGTTGGTAACAAAAAAAAAATGAAACCAAATCATATTTAAATGTCAAATAGAAGCCTTTAATGTAACAAACATGTGCAATAGAAGTTGTACAAAGATTAAAAAACACACATACTAACATTTTGTTTATTAATTAACAATATAAATTGTTAAGCAGAGTTGGATAATAAGTTTTCTGATGCTACTATTGAAATTTACTGCCCATGTTGAATAGTACAACTGTTATAAAAGTTTACTATAATACTAGAAAATTCGTGTGCATTAATGGATATTTTGGGAACACATTACGTTTTGTCTGAATTCCTGTTGCTCCGCATTGACAGACACTACTGTAATATTTGCTATATTATTTTATTTACACCAACTTACAAGTGCTGGTATTGTTTTTGATAAATATGTCGTGACTTTGTTGGCAAAAAATTTTGTAAATTGTCTTCTGCTATTTTGCGAATCTCTGGAGACGTGCAATTATTTATTTCGTCCGTTTTATTGATAATTTGATATAATTTATTGCATAAATAAGTGTAATTTTTAATCAAAATTAGATATAACACCGCCGATATTCAAATATTTAAAATGTTCTACTTAAAAATTAGAGTAACCAATTTCAAAAAAAACAAAATTTTTAAAATGTTCGAACAAAACACTTCTCTCATTTTAAGCCTTTTTCAACTTTTATTAATCGAAATAGAAAAAATAGTATAAAATACACGTTTCATAAGACATTTTGCGCACTTGTTCTTTAGAAAACTCGTGTAGCGGCACGTTTTCTAAACTTGAACGCGTGCGCAAAAATCATGTCTTACGAAACTTGCATTTTAATATACTATTATAATGTTTTTTTTGTTGTATAAACTATTATTATTATTATTATCCTATCTGTATGGTTACAATGTCTTACGGTCCAATTCATTAATGTCATATCGTAATTTCCTGTGTAAGATTTAGGTGTGTCATAATACAATCATAAGTATTGCTCTGATAATAAAAATGGTGCCTAAAGTAACAGAAACAACTGCGTATATATGTTGTCTAAAGCAATTTAATTATTACATTTAAATAAAATTTACTTCCAAAAAAATGTAACCACATATTTATGTCCATACATCTTTTTGAATAAAGATAAGGTACAACAGATAACCCTCAATAATTCAAGATCAGTGAAAAACATCGTATCTGAGTTCTATAAATGATTTTGTAATCGTTCCTGACGGGTCAGGTGGGTTATCTCACTCGGGTAGTCGTGTAAACTTCGCGTAATTAACGCGCGCGTGTGTGTGTGTGGAGAAGCGCTTTCGAGCGAATTTATTTTTTCCTTCGCCAATGAATCATCTACGGACATATTTCGAAGGGAGATTTGTTCCACGATACTCTTCTATCAGAAATGATTCATTTTATATAAACATAATAAATATAATTATATTTTTACCTACGCCTAATTAGTTTAGTTAGTTTATTATCAATTATTTTGAATTAATTTTGGAGAAATAAACTAATTTCTATATAGCCTTGGGAATTTCGATTAACAATAACAACACTAGCCGAAATTTTTTTTTTTTTTAATAACTGTTGTAAAAATCAAAACATCGTTTATATCTTCCTCGTTCGTGGAATTTGCAGATCAATGCATTATTGGAGTTGGAAGCTCACAATCAGTTGTTTTCAACTCTTTTACTTACAGATGGAATGTCTGGATATATTACTTACGTGTTTATTTCTTTTTGAGAACCCTTCAATTTTTACAAAACAGAAGTAAAAGTTCGTGACGTGATCTGATGGTTTACGCCAAATCAATGGCCTTTCTGACAGGACTTAAGAAGTATTCTTAACCAAATCTGCTTCGCCAGTTTCATCTTCAACAAAGCCTTCATTAGCCATATCCACAAAACCTTCTCCTCCAATTGATTTCGCAAGTTCTAATAAAGGATATTATTTCGATACAGCGCTTAATAGAAACTTGCTTCCAGGCTTCCTTTATATCAATAGATTCTGAATCTGTTTTGTTTAAAATCCATCGTTATGATCTTCTGATGTAATAAGTCTTAAAGGTATAAATAATACCTGGGTCCAATGGCTGGAGCAGAGCAGTAGTGTTAGGTAGTAGAAACTATGCGTGGACGTTAAGATGATGTAAATCCTGTGGGTAACTTGGCGCATTATCGATTAATAATAGCGCTTTAAAATCTCAATTTTTCTGCTATAATATTTTTCAAACTCTGGCACAAAAATATTTAGAAACCAATGTCTAAATAAATCTCTAGTTACCCAAGCTTTTAAGTTTTCTTTCCAATATAACGGTAATGTATTACTTTCTTATACGTAGTATAAGGAAGTATTGTGATGACAATTTTCGACCTCGAGATTTTTGCAGATGTCCACGTTTTGAAGTCCCCTGATACCAAAAAAGTGGTTTTTAAAAAATGTCTCTCTCTCTCTCTCTCTCTCTCTCTCTCTCTCTCTCTCTCTCTCTCTCTCTCTCTCTCTCTCTCTCTCTCTCTCTCTCTCTCTCTCTCTCTCTCTCTCTCTGTGACCACGATAGCGGTCAAACCGCTGTAGATATCAATTCCAAATTCTGTATTTACGTGTATAATCTGCCTCTTGAGATCTGATTAGTTTTTCAGTAAAATCGGTAGACCCGAAGTAGTACTTTACTTCAGTGAAAAAATCGAATTTTGCAAATATTTCGTCAACTACTAAGTTTAAACAAATTTATAAAGAATTCATATGTACTTAGAATTAAAATTGAGAACCATTTTATTGAAAAAGTTTTTCGAAATTACTACCGGAAGTAGGTCTTTTACTCTTATCGAAAATCAGTTTTTTGCCAATATTTTGCAAGTCATGCCTTTTAGACAGATACGCTATGAATATAAAAGTATTTAGAACTTAATTTCCAATATCTTTTGTATAAAAATTTTTTCAAAATTCGGACCGGAAGTATCACTTTTACTCTTACCGAATAACGATTTTTTGCAAATATGTCGTAAATTATGCATTCTATATATATTTATTAAGAGTACAAAAGTATTTAGAGTTGGATTTGTAATATTTTTTGGATACATGAAATTTCAAAATTCGGACCGGAAGTAGCACTTTTATTCTTAGCGAGTAGCACTCTTTTTCGAATATCTTGCAAAGTATGCATTCTATAGCGATTTATTAAGAGAATGAAAGTACTTAGAATAGGATTGTGAATAAGTTTTGTATAAAAATTTTTTTAAAATTGTATAGTTTGAAAAGCTAATACGTATAAGAAAGTCGTGTGGTGGCCACACCTCATTTTTTTATTTACGCCTGGGTTTTGTCATAAAATCTCCCGACGCATTGCTGCACAAAAGTATGCGTTGTAGAGGTACCTTGTTAGGTAATAAGTATCTTAGCGGCAAATATATGGTACAATCCTAAACAATCTAGCAATTATATAAATGTAACGGACCTAACATATCCTATTAAATTATTGCATGATCAGGTATTGCCAAATTTTGAATTTCGGTTTGGTCATTTACTGCATTCTCATGTTTCTTTATTTGTATAACTTCTAGAAAATTTGTAGTTATGTTATTTTGTTCTTTACAAAAAAACTTGGTATCATCAAATTTAAAGTTATGTTTTGTATTGTTGATATGCTTTTTTAAGCGGTTATGGTTTTAGCATATTTGTGGCCATTTAGCCTATGTGATAAATAATGCATGGTTTGATCTATATATACGCCATTACAAGCTCCACATGGAATTTTGTATACTACATGCATTTATAAAAAGGATCTTTTACTTTAATATTACTGAAAAAAAACTTGAATTATTCTGATTTTTACGGGCAACTTTTATATTAAATAGGCGTAATAATTTACTAATTTTTTCTGATACATTTTTTATATATAATAATAAAATAGTTTGTATATCTGTTGATATGGAATGATTATTATTTTTATTATTATTATTATAAAATTTATTTTATTCTTAATAATAGAATTTATAAAATTTAGAGGATAACTGTTATTGATTAATAAATACCAGTGGTTGCGCAGTGGTCGAAATTCGACCTTTTTATCTTCTTAATTGAATGTATTTGTAACACTTATACATAAATTTTACCTTTCTACTCTGTGCGACTGTTAGACCACAGACTAATATGTGTTTCACATTCACGCATTTTGTATTTCACCCGAAGAGTTTTTTTCTTTACATATTAATATATGGATGTTTTATTTTATTTAATTTAATGTATTTGTAACATACATAATTTTAATTTTCTCTATATGAACTTTAACTATGGGAAATCTCATCCTCCTCCATGCGCGCAATTTGCTTGAAAAGGGGTACGAAGTTTTTTCTTCACGTATTAATATACCCTCGTGTCAAATATCATTAGGCATAGGGTATCCTATACATACATCGTGTACGTACATACTTACATACCGTGCTTTCAAATACTTTCCTCATTAGAGTAGGCTGTTTTTTATATTTTAAGTAATCAATGTTGGTGCACATGCGAAGCTTTTGAAAACTTCAAATTCTGACAGTTGTCATACTTATATTCAAATTATAGACGCCTATTATTATTTACATGACATAACCAAACTATCAAAATTATTCACTATCACCAACCATTAAAAAAAAGCATGACCGTCTCTAAAGAGGAAAGTATTTGAAGGCACGGTACACACGTATACGTACACATTGATTTCGTATTATGTTCCCTATGCCTAATATAATTTGACACATGCGGTATAGATGTCATATTTTAGGATTTCTGGTCTTTATCTAGAATTTGTTACTTTGACTGTTAAAATTTTATTACTTTCTCGAATTAATGTTAAATTCATAAAGTTTATTTCATTGTTTCTTTCTTTTTCTAATGTAAATTGAAGTTTTGGACTCGCAAACTACATAATCGATTTTGATAAAATTTTGTGTGTTCCTTATGTTGTCCGAAAGGTTGTGATCATAAAAATACTAAATAACAATATGTGAAATAACATGAATTTCTATAGAAAAACAATCGGTGCATCATACACTCAAATACTGGTATCAGATGGAATAACGAGAAACATTGTGTATTCAAAGGAAATTGAGTGATATAGATTTATTATAATAAAATATTATTGATTCGTTGTTTAGCTAGAGAATAAACAAAATTTTTATATCGCTCAAAGGCAGTAAACACAAAGCAAGTTTTACTTTGTTTATAGAATGTCGCCGAGCAATGCCGGGCTACGGGCAGCTAAGTCATTGATAAATTCTCCTTGCGGCAAACTAGTAAACCCTTGAGTTCATTCCAGTGTTTTTGACAGTGCTTATTGCAAGTACTATTAGTATAGGGTGATATAACATTAAGAGATACTATTATGTAATCTTGATTAATTGTGTTTCTGTTTATGAAGCTTTTGAAATCAAAAGATTTTTTTATGTAATTCATGACAAATTATTTAGTTTATGTAATTTAGGTGGTACAGAATTATTAATTTTCAAAGATTTTGCTATATTAGGTGAAATGTATGTATTATATTCCCAAGATTTAATTAGATCATTATTTTATTTCTGCATTTTTTTTGTTGCATTATTTGTTAATGATGTGTAAATATATTTGTCGCTAAGCATACTGTTCATTTTATTATTATCACACATGTCGTTCACTCGTTGCCATTGTATAGAAATTGACGAGTTTTTTAATGTGTTTCGTATACTTTTGTCGTCACGTTCTCTAAACATTTAATAGTTAATATCAAGTTAAATATATTAATAAATAAATTGATTCAAAACACAGATTGTAATAACTTCGCATCATATCAGTTTTTGATACATTAAAAGTTTCTCGTTTAATTACTGTTCTATATAATTTTCGAATATAAACCAGTAATTTTCATTATGTATCTATACCCAGCCAAAATACACGTTGACTATACTGAAAGTTTTCAATTTAAAATGGCCTTGGAATCGAGTTTGATTTGAAATAATTTTTACCTTCTTTTTTTTTTTTGAGTATTAATCAATAGATACAATCCAATGAATCAATTAGTGCGGCAAATTGTATAGTTATTATCCACAAGAATTGATGTTGTAATTATACGAAAGAGGAAATTAAGTAACTTGACGAAAATTACATTCTACTTTTAGAGTTGTAGAGACAGAACACCAGTCATATCATTTATCGAGTGTTACGTAACCTCCAATGTTCGTTGGGTATAATTAGTGTTTATAAAAGAATTGATTGTGGGATTTGTCGGGCAGTTTACTGATAATAAATAAATGTAGTAATTAGCGGTAGTATTTAATGATATGCGAATAATCACATATACATACACGAGAGCGTATACACAATATATATTAGACATTTACGAAATTCTTATTTAACTATGACATAAAGTTTATTTTAGTCATTCGAGGACGATGATCTTTCAAAAGTAAAAGTCAAAAAGTAGTAAATATTACGTATGAACAATCGATTATAAATGATCTAAACATTTGAATAGAGATGATATTGAATTTATGATTAGCGGTTTGCTATTGTTGTTAAAGTGGTCAACATCAGTATTGTAATTACTATAAAACAATGCTAATTTTTAGTAAAATAAACGTCTTTGTTTAAAATATAAGACTTTATGCAGTCAGTGCTGCACATTAGACGTAATAATAAATATGATACCTATAAAGTTCGGCAATGTCATATAAAAACGTACGCAGTTTTCTGTTCATATAAGCTGTATGGTTTCTGTTTGCTATGCACTGCATCTACATATTGCTGTGGTACGTAATCTATTGAAAATTTGTTTATAAATGTAAGATTTGTATAATTAATATTTACTTACTGAAACATCAGGAATTTCTAGTTTAATTTTTTTATTCATTCAGGTACACTGCTAAATATGTTTTTAATGCAAATTAAGGACACTCTGTATGTAGCAGTATACATGAGAAAACTTTTAAATATGTTTAATATGTGCGCTTATATGTTTTAGTAATGCTTAAGAATTTTGAAATTATATTTCTTTAAATTTATGCATCTTACTCTGTATAAATAATTATTTATGCTGGGGTGCAATAAATCACCCAGTATACTTCATAAATAACTCATTATGTAATATAATAATTTGTAAATTTCAAATGCTATAATGATATATTGTGTGATACGGTTTGCCTATCTGGCAGGGTCAATCTACATACACATATTAGTTGTTTTATAAAAAAGGATATGCATGATGTTCACATGAGTCAAAACTTATATCTTAGCTTATAAAAGGAATCTGTACTATATAGATAATCGCCTTTACTCATTTAATGTATATGATATTCATAATAGTAATTTTATATTGACATTCCACTTTGTTTAAATTTTGTTTTAAAATCGATTTTTAAAATACATAAACATCGATGTCAAAGAGTTGACACCATTTTGTAAACACAGGTGTGATTTGAATTAAAGTGCCACTGTTGCCACAACACGTTTGGAATTTTTATATGATAGCAGTGTGTTAACATTTTTCAAACTAGATAATCTAGAATGTGTTTTTTTTTATGTATTTCCTGCCTGTGGCGGATATAAGATTTTTGAAATTGTAATTGAAATACATAAAAATTGATGTCAAAGAGTTGACACCATTTTGTAAACACATATGTGATTTGAATTAAAGTGCCACTGTTGCCACAACACGTTTGGAATTTTTATATGATAGCAGTGTGTTAACATTTTTCAAACTAGATAATCGAGAATGTGATTTTTTTTATGTATTTCCTGCCTATGGCGGAAATAAGATTTTTGAAATTGAAATTGAAGAGTGGGAGGAATCTATAAAAGGCGTGAGCGCATCTTTTGAACGGAGATTATCCGTCAAGCAATCGGGGAAAACACTTCTTTAGAAAACAAATAGGCGCGTCCAATATACAAGGTGTACTCACATAGTTATATTAGGTTTGTTCGAACCTGCAGTTCCGAACGGTTCTAGAACTAGTGCGCATGTCATTTAAGAAAAAGACTGTTCGGACCATGCAGTTCTGGAACTGCAAATTCTGAGAACTGGTAGTTCAGTGTTCGGTCTTTCAGAACTAGTAATTCAAGAACCGTTCGGAACGGTTCTAACAGTTCTGAATGATGGGCTAGTATTTGAAATTCTGATAAATCCGGAGCATGCGTAATTGTCATTCGTATCAGCTTTCGCATTTTTTTGGTTTTTATCGTATTTATGTTGAACTTCAGAGTTTCGAGTTATTGTAGGTTAGTTTTTAAGTTGTCATTCAAGTACCTATTTGTTTTTTATTTTAGTTTGTGATATTATTAGAGTATTGGTGTGATTCGGTTTATCAAACCTATTTTTACTTTTTTTTCAGTTTTTATTCACACCCACTATATCAATTTTGTAATAGCCAAAGTAAACAGCTATAAGTATGTAACTAAACATTAGTTTCTTCAACTGGTGGTTTATTGTTTTATAAATTACTCCATTGACTACCATTTTCTTGAGTCTAGCAAATCATTCTTCCTCTAAGAATAAAGTGAATGTCATGGTACAATTATAGGAACTTGCGAACATGTGAAAAGATAATTTATAATTATCATATATTCGTAGAGAAACTGACATATTTGTTAAACTTAGACAAAATAGTATTTAATATTATGTATACTAAACTTACAATTTTTGATTCGATGTGTCCCCCTTGAGATTTAAGCAAAATAAATGGAATCTGTGATATCAGTATATTAGATATCCGAACAATCTATTATATGTATGTATGTATTTGTACCAGCCTGTTATGTCATAAAAATTATAATAAATTGCAAGTTAATGTGACTCCCAGACTTGTGACACAAAACGTTCGGAGTCTGATTGATGTAAGTACCAAATCATGTAGGTATCGCAATTCAAATTACCAAAAAGGCTTTAATTCTCCAAATGGATTGAAAGAGTGTACTACTTCACAGATTAAAAAAAAAGAAGAGGAGCTGACTTTAAACGTTGAAAATGTATTGCAATATATTTGTTTAAATTCATTATGATTGTTGATTTTATAGTTATGTAATACATATTTATTAATGTGTGTGACCATTTGATGCACGTGCCAATTATTAATAACAGCTTGTATTAAAAATCCTTGTTTTATTCACCCGGTTTTTCAGAAATATCCATTACAAAATATTGAAAAATGTACTTCTGAACAACTTCATTACTTTTTAAATCCTGTTGCAATTTTGAGATGTAACATTTAAATGTTCATTACGATTGACATTTGTCCACCAGTTTGGTGTTTTTTTAAAAAGTGCAGAAATATCCATAAGAAAATTTAGAAAAATTTATTTCTTATAAACAACTTTTTCATTACTTTTTAAATGCTGTCGCAATTTTGGTGGTTAGATGCAGATGCAGTAACATTTAAATGTTCATTACGATTGATATTTGTCCACCAGTTTGGTGTTTTGTAATATATGTATAAATATATTGCTTATATAAAAAATGCAGAATTATCTATTACATTATTTAGAAAAACGTATTTCATATAAACAACTTTTTCATTACTTTTTAAATCATCCTGTAGCAATTTTGGTAGTTAGATGCATTAGCTATTAAACGTTCATTACGATAGATACTTCTTCCAATAAGTTTGGTGTTTTTTAATATTACTATTGCTAATGTTGGTAGTACAAGTTTCCCTAAAATTCCAATTTTAAAACTGTTCGAACCTTCAGGATTTCGAACCGTTCTAGAACCAGGATTTGGCCGGACATGCGCATTATTATCAGAACTACTAATTCTAGAACGGTTCCGGAACTGTTCAGAACTGGAGGTTCGAACAAACCTATTGTGTTAATTTAACTTTATGTAAAATGGATAATAAGGATTTTAATGAGATATACATGTTTTTCCAAAATTTAATAAACCCATCGGAAGCGAAATGTTTCATAAATAAATACCTATTTTAACGTAGTTGAATTCTTGGACAGACACTTGTTATATAAACCTATTGATGATTCATAAAATAACAAGCGTTATTGTGTATATTGGAGGTGACACTTTTGAGCGTGAAAATACACAATCGTAATATCAATGCCAGTACACAAGAATAGATACGGGGTTGCACATACATATATATTTGACCTAGGAATGAAATGCAATCGTGACTGTGAGAACATGGTTAAGTACTGTAAAACCTAGTCTAAGATTATTTTATTATTATTTTTAAAAAGTATAGATGTTTAGTTTAATCATTAAATCATGCTAAAAGGATTTTTCATACAGGTACAACCGTTTAAATATTAATATAACATTCAAAAGTTTTAAAAATAATTTACCTAAATATAGTCTATTTAATTGCTAATGTTAAGTACCATGAATTATTTTTCTTTAGACGATGACCTTATCTGTTTCAAAGAAATGTAAATTGTATTAAATAATCTTTAATCATTAATAAAATTGTAGTATTTTGTAAGTAAGAAAATGTTTTGTTTGCTTTATATACTTACCATATCATACCTTATAATAAAAATTAACTTTGAAATAAATGAGCTGCACCTCGGACAAGGAGTTAAGCGAGGGAAGTTGTTTAAGAGGTAAAAAAGGCAAATTAGAGTCTAAATCGCTGTAAATCCACGTAATGTGCTTTGTTTTTTGCATTAGCACATAGCATAATTTTTGTTATTTTTTAAATTAAGACCACAACAACATGAAATGCTTTAAATCAGAAATAAAGTTTTTGGCTGGATTTTATATTTATGCGCATTATAATATTTATTTTATACTGTTGAATGCAAAAAATGAAGCCACGGGCCTGCCATAGGTTGTAATGTAATTCTTTGGTTAGCTTACACGACAGGACTTTCTTATTGATAAAACAAACAGTTTCGAAAGTATTTGTGCTTCATTACAGTATCGTAAGTAAGGTTGACGTAAACAATGCATTTTGGTTAATAAATTCTGAACTGATTTTTAATTTTAAATATGCAAATTTAGACTCAACTCTCCAAGAACATCATGCAGGTTTTAGGTCAGACAGGAGCACCCAGGCCAAATTTTAAACAGTATTCTAAGTGGTAACGGCAAAATGAACCTTTGTGCAACTAATCTAGAATAAGCATTTGATATACACTTCCCAGACATAGGATATGGTCATCGTTGGAAAACAAAGAGATTAAAAAAGAACTATTGAAGGCATTCAAAAGTATATTCACCAACACCATCAATATAATAAGAACTGAAAGTGGATATACAAGAAGCTTTTTCACACATAAAGGAGTAAGGCATGGTAGAATTCCGAGTCCCCTTCTCTTCATAACTGTCATGAACGCTATTGCAAGAAGAAGAAGTTACTAAAGTATTTACACTTTCAATAGCTAAATAAAAATTACACAAAATTTTCCGTATCAGCTGTTGACCCATTTTCAAGTTTACTAATCCCTAGAGTTTCTTTTTTTTTTTTTTACAAAAAACACACGTAACTGTGTTATCGGTCGTTATGCGCTGGGTATAAATAGTCAATAGTCCTATTGTGTTTAGAATAAACACAGTAGTATTCTAGTCTGATTAACGTCTTTTGTGTTTTTATGTATTTTTATGTCTCTATTTGCGAACGTCGAACATACGAGTGGAATGTACTAGGTCCGTAATGTAAATTACTTGCCTAAAAATGTCACCAAAAAATTACATGTTGATCTCTTCGTTATTACAATAACATATAGGTTGGTTCCCCTGGTAGCACTTTACATTTCTACTAGTCAATTTTTTTATTTCCCGGACACCTGTATATTTCACTACTATTTGCATATGTATGCTTTTTTCCAAAATTTTAATTGTAAAAAATAAATATGAAAAATAAAATTAAAAAACATGTTATGTCAGATGTAATAAGCGTTTTCCATGTTATATGAACAACTTTAAGTGACAGACGGCAGTTGTAGTATTTAAATTTCATTAAAAATTCTTATATTAATTAAGTTAAGCAAACTTAAGTAAATATTACTAAAATTTTGAGTCTGATTTGGAGTTAATATTGGGTTTAAAAACACTAATGCAAATAGTTTTATTTTAAGAAGATGTAGTCATCTCTTACTATAATGGAAATTTAGAAAGAATACCAAGGCTTTCAAAAGATATAATTTTTAATCAAAATAAACAATGAAAGCATCACTACTACAGTTTATTGGTAATATCTCTTAAATTATTTACTTATTAGACATCTGTAAAAAATACAAAATTATTCCAAAGATAATTTATGTTAACATTAAAAAGCTCGGTGGTGGCCCAGTTAATTTCCTTTAAATATTTTATGGGAAAATGTGGATGTAATTAATTAATATAAGAGATGCATTAAAAGTAATTTACTTTTTAATTTTTTTTTAATGTAATTAATAATTTACAGATGTTCTATAATTTTTTTTAAGATAACATTAATAACTAAGAAATCTTTTATGTTTGTAATATCTGTTGACAATGCGAATTCATAGAATTGTTAAGGACAACAACCAATTTATGAAAAGAATATTAATATGCAGTGTCATAAATAGCTTAACATATGAAAACATACACATTACTATTTGATATGATTACAAGACATTTGTATACAAACATATTTAAATTAAATTCAAACGTTCTTAGAATATTTTCGCGTTAAACATTGGGGATTACCAGCAAATGATGAGAATCAAAACAACAACTATTACGTGAAAGTATTAATCTCAAGAACACAGAAAAATATTACAACTCTTCAAAGCTCTGACATGCTACTCACCAATCTATTTTAAAAACATACCATGTCTGTCTCTTCAGTCCACCACTCGGCACGCAGAATTAGTTGACGATAACTGATAGTCTTAACTAAGGAACCGGCGGTTAAGTATTCCCATTTTTTGTTTTGTTTTTTGTATATCCTTGCGTACATTTTCAGTTCATTCATAAAAGCGACAAAACAGTGTTGGTGTGTCATGTTGTCATATAAGCATCTTCAATGTTTATTTGTAGTACGGTCGATTTAATTTAGCAGCGGAATTTAGCGCCAGGATTTCCAGAATCGATATTAACAAACCAGTAGAACTACGTATTTAGACATGTACAGTGTTTCATTGCCAAAACCGTAAAGGGAAAACATTATTTTGCTTTTGGAAAGCTACTTAAATGTACATTATTCTTGCAATTTTTAAAATATTAATTGAGATGAAATCTTGCTTTTTACAATTTCATATGTGTACATAATTCGTATAAAACATAAACACAAAACACAACGGGAAGTAAGATTGTTAATCCTTGGCAGAAATATAGAATCCAGATAGACCGCATGTTAATAGCTAGAAAGATACAAAGAATGATTCAAGATCTAAGATCTTTTCGAGGAGCAGATATTTCATGGTAGGAGATAATAAAAACGCACAATGAATAGGGATGGAAGATCTAGAGCATGCCAGTATGACGAAGGAGTTAGGAAACAATGAACAAACCGGGCGAAGGATGAAAATACAGATGAAGAATATAGTACCATAAAAACTGGCATTGAAGACGCTAGTTTATAATGGCCAAGAACAGAAAAAGAAGTAGACATACCAAGAAATCAGAAAAATTAACAAGGGTTCAATAAAAACAAAGAAGACAAGATGGCTTAATATATACATATACAGTGTGACCAGTGAAGTCCGCATCATACGGGATTTCTTTTTATTAATAGATTTATTCTAAATTTGTGTTTGGCATCAATTTCTTCTTCGATCAAGATGAAAATTAAACAAAAAAATAATAGTCACGTGATTCGCATTATCTGTCAAATTTAAATTTTTTTCCAAAAAAAAATCAAAAGTGGGGTTATTTCTCAAAATATCTGCATAAGATAATTTAGATTTTTTGCCAATTTTTTTATAAATTGCACCACTGTTGTGAAATAAGACAACGCAACCTACATAAAACTTACCTTATACAGGGTCAAAAACAAATAAACTTTGCATCACATGTGACCAAATTTTAATAGCCCTATTTGGATTTTGTAGAAAACACACATTGAATATGGCGCTGCCTTAAAGAAAATGTGTCTGGAATAAAGCATTGTTAAAACTAAGAAGTTTTATGTAGGTTGCGTTGTCTTATTTCGCAACATGGTGCAATTTACAAAAAATTGGCAAAAAATCTAAATTATCTTATGCAGCTGAAATTTTGCATATGGGCTAAAAATTGTTTTTAGAAAAACTTTTTCTAATAACTGTTTTCGATATTTTGAGAAATAACCCCACTTTTGAATTTTTT
This sequence comes from Amphimallon solstitiale, assembly GCA_963170755.1. Taxonomy (NCBI): domain Eukaryota; kingdom Metazoa; phylum Arthropoda; class Insecta; order Coleoptera; family Scarabaeidae; genus Amphimallon; species Amphimallon solstitiale. The sequence continues at coordinate 123,926,445 of OY720678.1, read as the reverse complement.
TTGGAAAAAAATTTAAATTTGACAGATAATGCGAATCACGTGACTATTATTTTTTTGGTTAATTTTCATCTTGATCGAAGCAGAAATTGATGCCAAACTCAAATTTAGAATAAATCTATTAATAAAAAAAGATCCCATACGATGCGGACTTCACTGGTCACACTGTATATGAAGAAAAACTACTAACAGGCAACAATATGGCGACATAAAGAGAAAGAGAAAACCTAGAAAAAAGGGGGAGAATTCGACATTCGATGGAAGAGATCTATTAAGACAAAGCATATTTAAATTATTAAATACTCCTAATAAATAAATGATCCTAAGTAAGTTGGAAAAAGGGATAATTCTAGGGGAATCACTTAACTTAATGTCATATACAAGATCTTGCCACGCTAGGAAATAAAAAACTAATGACGTGTATGGAGATGCAAAGTGAGTCAAATATCTATACTGCAAGCAAGCAATTAAAAGTGAAGCGGGTATGAAAATAAAATAAAAATAGTGAGACTAACAGAATGATCAAACACTCAAAAGCTCTAGTTATACCAGACAATGGAGCAACTGAAGACTTCGAAATTAATCAAGGAGAAAGACATGGAGACGGGCTATAACTAACTTGTTTATTTTAACACTGGATGCAGTAGTCAAGGAATATAATTTAAGGCTTGGGTCCGCGCGTATTATTTGTTCATAAGGCACATTGGTACCATTAAAAAACATGTATATCAAGAACAATGAATTTCACACAGTAAATGCCACATACATACATACAACATACTCTTCATCTCAAGTTATTTTTAAAAATCTAGTGCTACTACTTTATCAAAAAAACTAAAAAAATTAGTGAAGTTGAAAGAAACTGACAAACATTGAGTCCATTTATAAAAGGCACTCTGCTGATGTTGAATCCAAAATCAAAATAAATTTTAGCTCTTGGTTTTGCCTAAAACAAACAAGGGTAGGTGTTTACTTCGAAGAGTTGGGGTAAATCATTTCAAATTTTATGGTCACAGACCATGGGACAAGGTCAACTGTTATTGTACTGATAAGGGACAGAGATTGGTCGGTGGACGTCTACGAATCTTGAACAGAGAAAACACCTGATCCCAGCTCCATCTATTGACTCCCGTTAGCATTAGCCTTCAAGGACCCTACCGTTAAAGGGCACAATCAGCAATAAGGCGATACAAGTAGTCACACACACAAATCGAGTAAGCAGCAAAGAAAAGAGGCCTACCAATTAACCAAGAAATAAGCAGAGGGAATGGGAATACAACAACCAATAAAAGTAGAACAAGGAAACTACGAGTTTAAATAGTAGAGCACCTATGTAGGTGTAATAATTAACAGTAAGAATATCAGAAGTATGAGTAGAGAACACAAAGTGTAGTAAAGCTCATAAAAGTGCAAAGACTACGATAGTACGGCCATATAAGAGAGATGGAAAATCACAATATGTATATAAATATATTAAAATTCTTTGCCAAATATACAAATGTATTGAAAAAATGAATATCTTCTTGGTAGTAGTGGCAAATGATGAGCAAAATTAATAACAATATGACAACTGGTTGTCATTTAGAATACATTGACAAATGTAGAATGTAAAAGAAATATGTATGAATGAAAATGTAAACAATAAGCATAGAACAATCGGTATTACTTATGAACTTCCATTAAATGGTTTAGGTCTACCTTAAACTGTTCAATTAATGTAATTATATAAATAATAACGATGCAACTATGTAATTAAAAGAATTACGAATAGAGCTGTTGGTATTATGACAATATAGAATGTAAAATCAGTCGTGTATAAATGAAAATGTAAGCAAATAAGCATAGGACAACTGGTACTACTTATGCACTCCCATCAAATGGTTTAGGTTTACCTAGACATGTACATTTGATAGAAAATACACAAACAATAAACGACGCAAGTATGTATGTGTTAAGATACTGTTGTCTGAAAAGGACCGATTTATTTAAAAAAAACAATTTGAACATTTAATTTGATTTGTTTTTATGTTTTTTTAATAAATCGATCCTTTTCAGACTACAGAGTGAAATAAATTTTGTAGGATACGGTCTCAGTTATTGATATGTTCAAATGTAAATTTCTCGATAACTGTTAAGTTTGGGTATAGGAGATGGTAGATGAAACATACTTAGAATTCGATGCAGAATTAACAAATTAAATAAAAAATATATGTTTCCATTTGAAAAAAAAAATTTGATGGTCGTAACTTACTTTTGGACCAGCTTTTGTACATCAATTTATCATCAGAAAAACCGCAGCTAGAAATAAAAATCGACCTATCCGAGCGTTTTTCCATAAAACAAAACCAAAAATTTTAAATGAATTTATTCCAACCCGCGCGTCCTCTGTATATATATATATATAATTTTCTTATTATTTACTATAGAATTATGATATAATCAAAGTAGATTAATATGTTATATTATCGTGTTTTCATAAAACTTTTAATTGGATCATTTGTTCACATCTTCATTTTATTTACCCAGGCCGGAATGAATTTTTAAAGATTAATCCAATAACTGGTTAAGTATTTTTGCAGAAGTAGATTAATTTTATGTGTTTGCCTGTGTATGGTTTTGACAGTGAACCACTACAGTAAAGGAAGGAATACGTGCATTGTTTGAAATAAACAGGAAGATTCTGCGGGCATATGTTTCTTCGAAACGGAACTAAAAATAAGCGGTAACCGGTTTTTTCCAGTTCGAACATTCGAAAAGTGTAAATTATTTATACAAAAACAATTTTTTTGACTTATTCAAAATAAACACCTAGTTATGGGGATTTTCAAATGTTATAAATAACTTTCAGTTTTATTTATCCGCTTGTCAGTAGAACAGTTTATACAATTAAAAGACATTTTCAAACACGCCAAAGTATAAGCAAGAAGACACATAAAATCGTTTACGGAAAGCATGCCGAAACAATGACGAAAATTCCTATGAGAGTCTCACAATTACGGAAGCGATGTATTAATTCAATTATCTAAACTGTTGATGAATATTATATTTGTACTGAAAATTGAAGAAGTTTCTAAAGTAATTACTACAGTTATATGTTTGGAGAGGTGTATTTACATCTATCGTATATCTGAGTACTTGTAATGACAATGGTTGATTGTTACAAATATCATTTCTAAGAAAAATAAATTAATTTTTGTATTTAAGCCGAACATTTCCAATTTGTTATTGGTTAATTTGCAGACAAGCATCTATGCTCTATTTATATAAGAATCGAATACCATTATTTATCCCATCAAGTTTTGTAATAGTTAACTGCTTCCTATCGGTCTGAGTACCCACATACGTAATGAAGTAAATCTCCGTTTCAATACAATGTAATAAGATTTATAGTAGTTTATTACCCCCAACAGTTACTACAACCTCAAAAAGACATACAAAATAGTCTACCATATGCATTAAAGATTATGCATATACTTGAAATTTTTGAAAATCGATTTTGGATTATTTTAGAATCTTCTTTCCTGAAGTCTTAACTTTCCTTTGGGATAAAATTTGGTAAAAAATCAAAAATTGACCACTATATGACGACCTTAGAGAAGCAGTTTAAAACGCCCCGTTGAGTAACGTCTCTAGTGCACTCTGGTGCGGTGTGACCTTCAACGCATGTTTTTAAAAGGCGTCGATATGACTTTATCCAACCAGGTATTTTTTGTATTAGCAAAAAACGAATATGTTCGACACGTCCAGAAAAAGAATGAGTACAAGATTGCGTAACATAAAAAAACAAGGCATCGGTGTAAGGGAAAAGTTGACTGGAAAGCTTACTGACGAACTAATTGTGTATTATGGATTTGTGATTAGACGGTGCTCACGTTCAGTTGAAAAAATAAAAGACAACTTCATCACAAAATATCCACCGATGAATAGCTATAACATCATCATTGCCCTATTAGTGCGAAGTCCTTCTGCTCATGGCAAAAAACAAGTGAGGATGACTCACTGAATCAGTATATGCACAAAGAACCTCTTCCTTAAACCATAGAGATGACTTATTGGAGCATTGTGTAGGTGGCCTTACACATAAGCCTTAATTTCAACAGTTGGAGCTTTGGGCCAAAGATAAAGGCATTACAATTGTTGAAATTGCAACCAACTTGGCTGTTAATATATGTAACCACTCTTTTCAAAGCGTTCTATTGATCATGCAAGTTATGGGACTGACGATTGGGAAAAATACACATACCACGACACCACGACGAAGACAACAGTCCATTGTGAAGATGATTCCATCAAATTGCAGTATAACCTTGATGTCGTCACTGCGTGGTCGCACTCGAATGGCCTGGTCCTAAATATCGAAAAATGTAATTCGATGTTATTTACTCGCAAATCCGTTTCTCTGGACTACAATTACACCATTTGTGGGCAATTGATCAGTGGGGTTCAGTCGATCAGGGACCTGGGCGTTGTATTTGACACGTCCTTGACGTTCACGCCACATATAACATCTATGTGTGCCGCAGCGTCAAGGATGTTGGGATTTCTGATGAGAATATCGAGGTACTTCAAGGATCCCTGCCTCCTCAAGTCCCTCTACTTTGCGTTGGTAGTCAGTAGGTTGGAGTTTGCCTCGGTCATATGGTACCCCCTCTACACTTCACAATAACTTCCTATTGATAGAATTCAGCGAAGATTTCTAAGATTTTTGTCTTTTAAACTGACTGGAGCCTACCCGGAATGGAACATTTCTTACACACATCTGTTGGAGGTGCATCAGCTCCAATCCTTGGCCGTACGACGCTCAATACATAGTGCCAGATTTTTATTCAAGCTGATTAACAGTAGGATTGACTGTCCGCAGCTGCTTGGTGCTGTGTCTTTCTACGTTCCGCGATGCTCGGCTCGGCATGCAGCATTCTTCAATCTGCCAACGGCCAGGACCAATGTGCTCAAGAAGTCGCCCTTGCACCACATGGCACGGAATGCCGAACTTTTCTTTTCAGACATTTACGCTGGATACTGGAACCAATAGTGATGTATGTTACATTTTTCTTTTTGTGTCCTTTTGTATTACATGTTCATTTCTTTTTTTTTTTCTGCATTAACGTATGTGTTTATTTATATTTTGTCCTGTAATTGGAAATATTCTGTTGGGCAAATAAATGTATTATTATTATTATTATTATTAATGCAGGCGGCAAAGAGATGGCTGAAGAGTGTCTCAAAAAAATAGCGACAAGCAGATGATACAGTTGCTGCTGCGGAAGGATTGTTATAACGCAGGAGTCGCATATAGAAAGTATGAAAAATAATTGTGTTTTTATATCAAATTGGTAGTCCATAGCTAAAGGCACATACTTACAATTTGATTGTTAAAATAACATTTGTGGCAAAACAGAGCATTTTATAGAAAAAAGTGTCAAAGAATAGATATCTTTTAAATTGTCAATTAAAAAGTCTCATTCATTTTTTCCCTAGCTGCATTAGTAATGGGGATCAGTGGCGTAACCAGGGGGGGTTGGGGGTTAGAACCCCCCCCCCATCGTATAAAAAGAAAAGAAAAATTGGGTGATTAAGTACTTGTTGAGCTTTTTTTTTGTATTAATGCACATGTTTGATTTATTTTGTATATGTCCTTTTGAGGTTGTAATAACTGTTGGGCACAATAACCAATCTGGTTAGTTATTTAACGAAAGAAGGCTTTAATTTATTCGCATTTAAACTTAAGTTTGCGTAATAAACGCTACCTTACTTAAGACAATAAATAATGTAATTATTGTAGCCTTGATCAGATTATATTATACATATTTTTTCTATGCCTTTCTAATAACATATGCAACATGCAATGATTGCCTTTCGAAAAAAATTACCAGAAGTATTTTCGAAAAAGTCGAAACATTCATGATTTCCTGGATAAACATCCTCAGACTCTAATTTCATATTAAATATTTGGAATATTACAAGGTTTATTTATGTTTCGGTACCGCAAACGATATGTTACACATGAAGCCATTCGCTTTTTATTTCAACTCCTTCCTGTATAACTACCAAAATGACATTTGTAATTTGTTTAATTTTGACTACTTATACGGTCTAATCCTCCAAGACGTCAGATTTATTTCATTCGATGTAATTGGTGGTGTTTAAAAATAGGTTCGTTTATCCCAGTGATAATGGATAACAGTAACATTTAAACCACTTCCTGACATGTATAGCTACAAGGATGACGCAGTAAAGAGTTTTAATGTCGAGACACTGTCGTAGTTAAACATACATTTGAATTGCTCACCAAATACGCGACATTTGTTCCTTGTAAGTGATAAAAACCGCACAACCGGAAACCTATCGTCATCAAAGTTGAAGAAAATATTGTTAAATATTATAGTAATAATTTGATATTCGGTAATATATATAAGTATAAGTACATATAGTAAAAAACAGGGAATTGCGCTAAGTAAAAAAAAAGATAATATCTCTTACAAAATCATTAACTTCTAAAGTATCTTTTCATACATATCGGAAAAAAAAATTTTTAAGATAGTTAATTGATGAGGCTGATACATGTTGAAACTCCATATTTAACTGAATAAATAAAGTACGTAAACTTAGTTTCAAAAATTATTTAATAATATCACTACAATATTGTTTCGCCAAACTTTGGCTTCATCAGGTGATGAGAAACTCATCACCTGATGAAGCCAAAGTTATTCAGTTAAATATTTAAGAGTAAACACAAAGAAATTCAAAGATGCGTAAGTCAAATGCGCGCACGTCTATACAGGTCTTGTACGGAAACAACAAATTGTAAAATATAGGGAGTTAGTGAACCACACAATAACTGTGTTCTGTGATTTAATCTTACTAAATCATAATTTTCACGTTTACTTTAAGGTACGTCTATCCCACAATAATGGACAATACTAAATGGAATATTACGACCAAATATTTGTATATAGTGACCCCCTACCTCTCTACTCAATCCTATCTAACGCCCGGTTTCCAGAATTCCATATGACCTGTGAATGAATAAAGTTGGTACCAGACGGATTTCACAAAATGTCATTATTCCAAATACGTAAAGGGATAAAGAAATGTTAGTGCTTTCCTGGAGAGGAACTCAATTTAATTATCAACCGACTTATTTATTATTGGAGATCATCGAGCGTTGATGAAGTCAAAACAGTATACCAAGAGCACCAGCTCTTCCAAGAATATTAGACTTATAAGGGTCACTCCTTCAGTAGATTAAATAATACTCTAATTATTTGCTGCGACTATAAAAGAAGCTTGTCAGTTGAGTAAGTATATATTATGAAAGATAAAGTATCGTTTGGAAAATTCCGTTCCGTCATATTGCACCAGTGCAAAAATCTTCTTCTTTACATATATCGTAGTATCCCCCCCTAGGACTCCAGACTTGACCTTTCAGTTACTGAAGTTACCCATTTCTTCAATTTTCCACGACCACACTCTAGTTTCTTCATCTTTCTTAGTATTTTCTCCCTCCTTTATCTTATCTCCTCAAGCCAAGTCTTTCTTGGTGTTCCCCTCTTTCTTTCTTTGCCGGTTTTTAGTATTTTTCTTGAATGTCTATTGGGGTCCATCCTCATCACATAACCGAACCATTCCAATCGTCTTCTTGCTAGCTTCAATGATATTGCCTTGTGCGTTGTTATTTTCCTTACCTCCTCATCCACGGGATGGGATCAATACCCAAAGATTTGTAAAAAAGCTTATGTGATAATTAAAGTGCGTTTTGTGTATCTTCTGTATAGGATTCCAAACATACACAAAAATTATAGAAAAAAGCTCGAGGAGGTAATTCACAAGTAACGTGAAAGATGAACAAGGAGCATTTAGAGCACATAGATCAACAAATGACAGCATAAGCATTGTGATAAATTTAATAGAAAGCTCAGGAAACAGGAGAAAAAATAGTCTAAAAACGAATTTCTAAATGCAGACGACATTCTGCTAAATGCCAAGACACAAACAAATAGGGTGATGATAATCAATAATGTAGAAAATAGGAACCAAATAATTAAGTAAGAGATACTAGATTTGGTAATAATTTATGAGTACTTAGAAGCAGTTATAAGAAACGACGGTAGCCTAGATACAGAAAGAGTCAGAAGAAGACAAAAATAGTACCAATACTTACCACGCCGCGAATAAGTCAATATTAGGAAAGAAAGATAGATATGACGACGAGGACAGTATACAACGCAATAGTCGCATCACTGAAAAAAACACGAAAGCTAACTTGAAGCAGCGGAAATGAAGTGTGTGTGTAGAATTGCAGGGAAAACAAAGTATGACCCATTGAGTGCAAAAATCAAACCTTCCAACACCTACTGCTAATGATTGTGGCTTTGAAGATATTGATGATTTGGCACTCTGTGGTGAGTTTTTTTCAGAATCAAAAGTTTCCTTCTGGGGACCATTTTGCGAAGAAACCAATATTGTTACAGGAGATAATAATATTATTCATAAGCAAGGAAGCTATATTAAAATATAATCTTTGTTTACATTTATAATTCGGGAAAATAAATGTTGCATTTTGTATAATTACTTGCAGATATATATCTACCTACTAAAGGTTATAATAACATAATTAAATTTATAGTTGATTAATTTCTATAGTAAAAGTTAAGAATGATGTTACTTTTCAATAACTTCTACTTTGTTGTATTTACTTTACAGTTTAATCAGCAAAGGTAAATATTATACATAAAAAAAAATCACATTATCAATAGTAGAAGTACACATATATAAATAAATATTCAGAATGTAGGCGTATGTGTGCCTAATTTAATTTTGCATTAATTAAGAACAATAGATACCTTCGATCCGTTTAAAAAACCAAGTTGAATGAAGTCTCAGGCGTTCACTATACGCACGCACAAGAACAAAACCTAACCTCAAAATTAAAATATGCGGAAGCGGATTTAAATCGCGCGACGTTCGTTACTCCCTCAAGAAGCAGGCACGTTACGCACTGACAAAAAAAAGCGCTTAATAAAAATTTAAAAATGACACGTCTGAAGTCACATTAAAAATTTGCATCGCTGAAATATAAAAACGTTTAGTGAGGAAGCAATTTTCGCAAATGTATGAACCGGCAACTTTTCCAAGGTAAATATAGAAGGTAATTTTGTGGTCACTGCGATAATTACGAAACCAGAGTAAAAAAGGGGAAGACACGCTCGAGTGAATTTAATAATTTAAACTTTCTGCTGTTATGTCTACTTTTATAGGTTATGTCTTACAAAATAAAAAGCATAAAATTCCCTAAGCATTAGGTAACGTTAATGAGCGTTTAAATCTTACCTTTAGACATCTTGATTCGACACGAATTGATGATACATTTGAATAGCTATTAAGATGTTGTATTAATCATCTAACAAAAATAAACAATACCACACGCACATCAGGTTTAATATCTGTTCGTTTCAAATTCGCGGCCCCAACTGAAAAAAATTCTATCTCCTTCTTGTATCCGCAATTATTGGTCTATGCCCTCTCCTTTTCTATTTTAGTTCACCTTGATAATACCCAAAACGTTTTATTATACACACGGCTGTAACGTAATTTTGCTTGAATTACGACAATAAACGCATTCTTAATTGAAGTAACAGTACCAATGTTGTGGCCATGTTTTTAAACGGATTTAGTACTTATATGGATTTGATGGAAGAAGTAATTCGATCGTGAATTGGCATTGTCAATTGCTGTGGGAATTTTCGCTTTTAAAAAACGGAAATTCTGATTACCCTTTCATGTGTAGTATAATAGATTTGTGGTATATTTTTAAATATTATATTGTATCACATAAATCGTCATATATTGCGTATTTATTAAACGTATTAAGTATGAAAGTGAAATACGAAGAAATGTATGTAAAATAATATGACGATTGCATTACGTCATCGAATGTGTAAACAATTTAATTTAGTAGGTTTTAATAATTATTGTTGCGAATGGTTGTGTCTGGTGTTTACGGTATGTTGTCATTAAAACCAATGGGAATAATTAACATAACCGATTAGAATAATTTATTTCAGAAAATTGCTAAGATAAATATCTAATATGTAAAAGTGTTCTTACATGTATAATTTCCATAGTAGACTATTTCGGATTTTCCGTTCAGGTGTGCTTCACGAAGTGAAGTGGTAATGAGTAATAAATGTATCTATATTTAAATATTTTTCGAAATATGAGGATGGAATTTTAATTATGTTATAATTATATTATAAATGATCTCACTGCAATACATGCGTTTAAAAATTTGTAATGCAGACATCAAAAAGAATCTTCACTTTCTCGATTTATCAAAATTTAGAAGGTTGCTGCAAAAAGGGGATAACATTTTTAATCGAAAATGATTCTTGATGCGGACTATTTATTCTCCATCGTTTGGCTGCATCTACCTGTGCGTTGAATCGACTTATCTCTGGTATCGTTAGGAACAAACATGTGTTTTTTCCATATTCACCTCCTTCTTGCTCCAAACAAATGTAATATCCCAATGGTCTGCAACAATATTGTCAGTGTAGCGCCGTTGAATAGTGAAAATACAGAGACCAGCATTTACACAAAAGCTTATTGCTCATTGAATACTTTTATTAAAAATTTAGTCTGAAGTGATTCAAGTGAAGTGAATGAATCCTTTAGTTCTGGATCTTCAGACAACTATAAACCTAGTGAAAATATATTTATAAGTGCCTAAAAGGAGAAAACATACCAAATGACTGGAAAATATCCCATATACACTCGATCTACAAATAGGATGTTGAAAAGATTGCAAGAATTATAGAGGAATAAGCGTTACGTTATCAGTGGGAAGACTATACGGAAGAATTCTCAAAGCTAGAATATGGAAAGAAATGAGAGAGATAGTAGAACAAAGCGGCTTTAGATCGGGAAGGTCATGTATAGATAATCTATTTACGATAAGACACCTGGAAGGAAAAAAAACTAAATAAAGGAAGAGAACTGCATGTTACGTTTATAGATCTGAAGAAAGCATTTGATTCCGTTCCTCTTCAAAAGCTATGGGTTACTATGGAACAAGCGGGTATAAATCAAAAATACATAAACAAAAAATGTAGCCCCATGGGAACATGGCTAAATGACAGCCCGATACATACGGTACTATTTGCAGATGACCAAATAGTAGTAGCGGAGGATCAACAGGATATGACATACATGTTGAACAAGCTCATAGAAGAATATAATAAGTGGGACCTGCAGTTAAACATGGAGAAAACCTAGTATATGGTCATAGGAGGGAAAGGACGGGATATAGAGTTAGACAGCGGAACAATAAAAAATGTAAGCCAGTATGAATACCTGGGGGTCACAATAGATGAGGACGGAAGAGACAACAAAGACATTATGAAGAAAGTAGGCAGAGCAAAGAATATGACGAAAGCATTACATCCTACTCTGTGGAACAAGAACCTGATAAAGAAAGACAAGAACGAACATATTTAAAGCAATCATTGAACCAGTTACGACATATGAGTCAGAGATATGGGTGATAGACAAAAGAATGAATCAAAGGTTGCTTTCGGTGGAAATGACATATTGGAAAAGATGCTGCGGAATAACTTTATACGACCATGTCAGAAATGAGAACATCAGAGATAGAATGGGGGTGAAGGAGACTATTATAGATGCTATAAATGGGAGGCAGCTGAGGTGGTATGGACATCTGCGTCGAATGGAGGAAGAAAGATTACCAATAAGAGTATGGAATTGGAATCGACCTCAAAGAAGTAAACGAGGCAGATCAAAAAGGAGATGGATGGAATATATAAAAAGAGAAATGAGGAAGAGAGGTCTACGGGAGGAAGAGTGGAACGATAGAGATAAATGGCGCTTAGGATGCGAGAAGCGGAAATAACTGCAAACACTCGCTATAAAAAAATAGCCAGACTACATATAGTGAAGTAGAAAGTGAGGCAACGATTCCAGTTAATCAAAGCACATATACGAGAAAGAAGCGGAGAACAAGCAACGAATGGAAAAGGAATATCAGGGAAAGATTGTTCGCATCAGGTTTGGCACACAGTAACTAAATCATCTTAGAAACGCTATAGTCGTGGATGCCACCAGTCAGTGTGGGCAAAAATGTCTCGCAATGTTTGATCATGATAAGCGGAATGTACTTTTATCAAAATTTAATGCTTTTGATAATAAAATTGCACAAAACCATATTTACTTAGTAATATCTTATGTAATGCTCCGGTTCATTCTCGTCCAACAAGTAATGGATAGCGATCTTGCGTTGCTGTATACAAATATAGAACTCGAATTGGAAACTCTTCTGTAGATGTTTGTAAAACAGCTTTTGTGTCGTTCATGGCATTTCTAAAAAAAGCGTGGAGAATCTAGCAAAACATTATCAGATTTAAATGAAATACCATCACATAACGAGCGTTGAGGAAAGCCTCGTAATAAGCCAATTGCAATTCCAGAAGAGATTGTTGCAGAAGCCGAGCTACACATCAAAAGTTTTCCACATGTGCTTCTCACTAAAACAGAAACAAATACTACAACACATAGTACCTTTCAGCTGATTTCAGTGTAAAAAGAATGCATGAGGTGTACCTCAAAAGTTTTGATAGCGACATGAGAAAAATTATTGGATCAAAGGAAGGAGAAGACGCCCGAATTTAAACTTACGATTTTTTACTACCGCTACTTTAAGGTGCATTTTAAATACAAATGTGGTCATCCCAGGACAGACATTTGGGTCAAGAAGGCAAAATATGATTATGTAATAAAATTAGCCAACAAATATGTACCTCATGTACCTTCAAACTATATATGGTATTATCAGGGCTCCACTCAGATTCCAACCTGAATGAAGAGATCAATAATACAGATGTCTTTGCCAATAAATAGTGAAATATTTGCTTGTTAGTTTAAATTAGTAACTTAGTAACTGTAATAATAATAATAAACATTAATTGATGTAAGCACCTTTAATATCTTTTGTCATTACAAAATAGCTGAATACAGCTTCGTCAAGTACAATATAAAAAACACAAACATGAATAATAAAAGAGTATCACATATTCCTTCTCCAGTAACATGCCTTTCACCAGCTTACTGAAAGGACCCACGGGCATCGCTTTCCATTCGGAGGGAAGACTATTGTATAATTTCGGCCCCCAGTGACTCACACCTTGCTGCGTCAACACCAAATTCGTCCCTGTGCCGAGTGCTATATGAGTGGTGGTCGCCATTTACGGGAAACTGGTATCGATGTGTGTGAAAATATTTCAACACTTGCAGGATATACATCGACACCATGGTAAGTATACCGTCTCTCCTAATATATCCCCTACAAGATTCTCCTGGTGTCAGATTGCATAGAGATCTTATAGCTCGCTTCTGAAGCAGGAAGACCCTAGTTGCATCTGTTGATCCTCCCCAGAAAAGGATACCATAAGCCAAATGGGAATGAAAGACTACATGGTAAGGAATTTTGCTGTATGGGTTTCACTGCTTGGTTTAGTTCTAAAGAGAAGTTCCTCAGTTTTTCTGTGTTTAATTTAAGTTTGTTCGCAGTGAACCATTCCTCTGATCTTCTTATTACTGATATTGATCTTTGTTGAGCATCAATTAGTGTCTTTCCATTTGTTAAAATGGAAGTGAACTGCGTAAAGGCATATTTAGCACTAAGACATTCCGGAATATCATTTATAAATATGATGAACTATAATGGTCCCAGAATTGTGCCTTGGGGAACTCCACAGCTTACTGAACTATTTTGGACTTCTCACCCCTCCATTCCACTAATTGAACTCTATTTGTTAAGTAGGATTTGATAAGGTCCAATGGCTTTCCCCTAAGGCCATAACATTCCAGTTTTTTGCAGCAAGATTTCATGATCCACCAATTCAAACGTCTTACGTAAGTCCAGCATATTCATTTGCGCACACTTTCTCTAGTCAAATGAGGCGTGTATATAATTGTTAACATCCATTATAGCACTTACTACTGATCTACCTTTACTGAAACCATGTTGTTTTGGAAAAAGTAAACCACGCGTCTCAAAAAAGTGGGACAGTCTGTAGGTATTACCTATTCGTACGCCTTTGATAAGGTCGGCAGTATGCTGATTGGTCTATAATTGTTGGATATATTGTGTCACCATTTTTATATATTGGTAATACCTTAGCTACTTTCAGAGGTTCAGGAAATACTCTCTCATTCATTGACCCGTTTACATATTCGACTAAGCTGTTACTAATTTCAGTGGAAGTTTCTTTTAAAATGAGTGTTGAAATATTGTAGATATCTTCTGTCTTCTTATTTTTTAGGCCTTTGATTACGCTCAAGATTTCCACTTTTGTTGCTGGATGGACAGAGCATGAGGAGATTTGGTTTTTTCCTTTCATTAGCGAAATTGGTGATACATCACTCTTTAAATTTGTTGCAATGTGAACTCCAGCACTACAAAAATATTTACTTAGTTCCTCTGCCGTTAGTTCGGTCTGCCGTTAGTTCGGACTCCATTGCTATTGTATTTGACTTTATATTATTGTTTATAACTTTCCACAGAGCTTGCTGCTTATTGTCGCTGCTTTCAATATAGTTAGCGTTTCGTTCATTCGCAATGTCTGATGTTAATTTATACATTTCATAGCATCTCTCATCCTTAGTAACTTTAAATACTGTAACCAAAGCATCCAACCTGTTTTTTGAATGGTCCAGTTTTTGCTGATCTGTAGGTGTAACTTTACTGCTGTTATTGTCTCTACATATCCTTGTTTTTATAGGAAAAGCTATTTCAAAGGCTGCTAGAAATATACCAAGAAATTTGTTGAATAAAGCAACCGCTGTATTCGCACACATTGGCAAGTATAGTTTGTGTTCATATTGCTAAACAATGTAATATAATTTACGTTATTTTTATATTTAACTAGGGATGCTTGGGGCGCGTTGCTTCGCCCAAAAAAACCCAATTTTGAAATATGATGTAATTTTTGGTTTTTTATTCCCATCGTCACCAAACTTCACAGGAACACTCTCCAGACTATACTAGAGTTTCCCTGAGAATTTCATCAATACAGTATTTTCATCGTAAGAATAGGTGCACGTCATCAACAGAACATTTGGAATGACAAATATACCAAATACTAAGTCCCTATAACGCCATCTCTTATAAATGCAACCTTAATACTCTACCCAACTCTACCGCACTTTTAACAATTGTCTGTACTGAAAGTAAGCAGGGCAGTGTTGTCAAATACCGTTCTGTCATTTAGGTTATAGCGCGCCAAATATTTTCACACGTGTTCTTTATTAATTTTTGCCGTTTTTTAATCCTGTTTTTTACAAAACAGTTATTTTCATAACTAAAAGACGTATATTCATATACAATTATGCCAAAAGCGTGTTGTAGTCGTTGCAAATCAATGATTGCATCTACAGTTGCACAGTTTGAAGCAGAACGTGACCACGGTGAACTTGTATTACCTTTATCTTCAGTACGAGAGGTAAACAGCACAAATTTTTGTCATATACTGTACTACAATTATTTATATGTTTACAGCGAGCATCTATAACTTGGGGTGTAAGCTTGGCAACTGTAAGTAAAATTTCATCCGAGGTCAAAAGAGGAAATGTGCTTGTCAGTACCAAACGCAAGCGTGACAAAGGGAAGCCTGTTGTTGATGTTGACAACTTTGCTGAGGGCACTATAAGAAATGCTGTGTATGATATGCACAGAAACAGTAAGTTTTCTAAAATATGTATTGTACTAAAATGCTCTTAATTTATGCATAATTACAGAGCAATATATTACTCTCAAATCCTTGGGTATTGTACCTCGTGCGAGGGATATTTTCACAGGTGGACATACTTCATTGTGGAAAGTCCTCCAAAATATAGGCTTTCATTACAAAAAGGATGATCCAAAACGAACACTAATGGAAATACCACATATTGCTTTGAAACGTGTAAACTTTTTATCAGAATATAGTCGTATAAAACAGTCTGGAAATTAACAGTTTGTTTTTACTGATGAAACATGGATATTTCAAGATGGCACGGTGGCACGATCATAGCAAGATGAGGATGTAAGAAGAGTTTGCAAATCAAAAATTGGTGGAAAAAGGTAACAAACTGATTCTATTAGTTAATTAATTACTTACATATGCATATATTCTAGATTTATTGTATTGCATGCTGGAAACTCAGATGGTTTTATTGATGGTGCAGACCTTGTATTTCCATCTACAAGTACCTCTGGTGACTATCATGGAGAGATGAACCGAAATAACTATTTGCGGTGGTTTGAGCACCTACTGCTTCGCCATCTTGAAAATTCAACTGCTTCAATTAGTTGACAAGTGAGTAGCATCAAACTGTTTTCATATATCATTATCTATAAAGTTTAATTTTCTACACAAATAAACCTTGCGCTGTTTATGAAGTAGATCAGCTTGCACAACAGTATGGTCATATGATACTCCGTCTTCCACCATATCACTGCATTTTTAACCCCATCGAGCACATTTGGGGAGTGTACAACAAACATGGCAAAATTCTTTAAAATCTGTCACACCAGAGACTTGGAGAAAAACAATACAGCACAGAGAGAATGAAATATACAAATGGTGGGAGAGGGAAGTTGCAGTTGATCGTGAAGATCCTGGGGAATTTATTATTAATGTGAATATGGACAGTTCAAGTGAAGATGAACTGTCAGATTGAACTTAATATTACTTTTTTTATGCTTTTGTATTTAATATCTGACACTGATATAATAATAAAGTGTACTTCCTGCGTTTGATTATTTATTACTTATTATTAAAGTTCATTTTTCATATATTTCTGACAAATCTTTAAAGCATTATTAAGATCATACTTTTTTTTAAATATCGAGTTTTATGCTTAGAAATAAATACCGTTTGCGATAAAATTGCCATAGAAAATCGAAAATTAGTGGATCATTTTATGAACTAATGTTTGTTTATGTAACACAATCATATTTTTTAATCGTTTAGTTTGTTTTAGTAATTAATGCATCAGCCTCAATAAAAACTTTCAATAGACTAATTGGTGTAACCTATACGTCTAATTTGACAGTTGTTTATATCATTTTTATATTGTATATGTATCAGTTTGACAACATTGTGCAAACGTCATTGATGACGTGCACCTAATCTTATGATAAAAATACTATATCGGTTTTGCGGTTTTGTAGTCTATAGGAAACATATTATACACATCCACACACATGCATACATCAGCTTTCTCTTTTTTATATATAGAGATAATATAAGTAAAGCTTATTGAAAATAGTTAATGTTATTTTATTAATATCTTGACGGTTACAGGAGTTAAATGATATAATACTGCAGGAAAAAATAGAAACTGTTATGTACAAAACTAAAATATTATTCGTTTTTTTTAATTAACTCGAAAACTGTTTTTGTGGAGCTATCCTGTTCTTGAAGTATGGTCCTCAATTTTGATATCCCAGGCAAACCTTTAATTTTAGGGGTGAATGAAAGTCAGAGCTTTCGAATCGCACTTTAAATAATTTACACCTGCCGTTTGCATATTACCTACCTACCTGACCTCTTTTTTGCATATTATGCTACAGTTCGTTTAAAGCATGAGTATAATATTTCCAATCCAGGTATTGACCTTTTGGGGAATATTTTCAGAGCATTTCTGCTGTAACATATAGTTCGGAGGTCGGGGGTGCTTAATCTTGTTCATATTGAAAGTTATACAACTGTATTTAATACAATAAATTAATTTCGTACAATCCTACTTGAAGATGCACTGTTCTTTTCTTTTTAAGATTTTTCATTTGTAAACATTTCATCTACATATGCAAATCTCAATAACTGTGTTAAACTGATAAGGCACTTTTTTCTGAAAAGTTGTGACGTACAACTTGTTTGAGAGATGCAACTCATGTTGGTAGTGTTACAACGTAACATCAAACTCTGTAAGATTATGGATTCTATAAAAACAAATTAGTTGTACTTCCTAATTTGGGCGTATTTTTGTTATTATAAAAATGTTATGGGAAATTCCAATAACATAAACTAGCAAACAGTCATTATAGTAAAAATAAGCAATGAAATTAAGAAGCTGGGACAACTATTTTTTTACGTTCTTTCTGATGGACAAAATCCCGGTCATAAATTGTGAATTAACTATTAAATCTGTTCTCATAATTGTTGTTATTGTGTTTACCTACCATAATCTTATTTGAGTCAACTATATTTTTTAATTTTATTTTAGAACAAGTTTCATCTGTTTAAAAGATTACCACACGAGATAACGCAAATACTAAAATGATATTGCATATGACTATTAACTCTGAAAAACTGCTACATTACATAATTGCTTTTTATGTTACATTATAAATGGAATAAATTATCTGTGGTATTTTATTTACCAAATAGTTTTTGGAAATTAACGAATAATAAATAATTACAATAAATTATAATTGTGTTGTCGTATGATATTAACATAATAACAACTAAAACTGGTAAATTCCCTAACAACACTTTTCGAATGTTTCTCAATACCTCTTCTTAAGAGGGATCTCTACTGGACGGGCCAGTCCATTTGACAATGTACAAAAATTATGAACATTATCACTGCAGAGGTTACGATTTCCCCTTAAAATTAAGATCAAATTTTAACCAATGCTATAAATAATTACACCAATTTGTAGAGAAAACTCAAATTTACGTACGCTTAGTAGTAAAATTTTGAATTTCTTTTTATTTATTTCAAAATAAATTCGACAAAATGTCTAATATTTGTGCTGCTAATTATGACAATTTCTAAAATATTTTAAAAAAAATATTACTAGGCGTACATAGATATTCGAATTCTCTTTCATTTGGTATAAAAAAAATTAAAAATCGATTAATATTTACGATTAATATTATGGGTAAGTCAAACTGTCTACAGTGGCCTCAGCGGCTGGGAGTAGAGATCCCTCTTAAACCTAATTTATTTGTACAGCTGTTGCTTTTATTCATTTTCAAATGTTTGATGATATTAGATGCGCAGGGTGGGCCTTGTGGTAAGATCGCAGTGAAAATTCGAGCATTGCTTGATGTACTAGATTGAAATCACCTGGTTGGCAGATTATTTAAAAATCTTTCTGTAACTCTAACCGCGTTGAAACTAACTACAAGAAGCCATGGAATACATTCAACAACGATAACCAGTCGACTAGGTTTTAGCTTCGTTTTAATAGCTAATGGAAACATGTTTATTATAAAAACATTTCAATTGTTAGGTCTACTATAAATTAAGAAAAAGTTACAAGGACTTAAATATATAGATGCCGAACATTTTGGACATTACTACAAAAAATTATAAAAACTGAAGTGTAATGCCTCACGCTATGACATTTATGTATGTGACAAATTTCTCTTTTCATTTTAATTTTAAGATTAAGCAAAATTAATTTTTTTCATTTCATATATTGCAACTGCGTATATTACGGTATTCATGTGAATTACAAGTTAAAGATTTTAATAAATGATGAAAAATTCCCTAACAGAATTTAAAAGATATCAATATTACAAAAATATTGCAGTTGTTTCTCTTTACAAAGCTTCATCAGGTGATGAAAAAATGTTTTCGAAATTTACAAGGACTACATTTTATATACTCTATGGGGGTTAGGAGGATTTACAAAATAAAGTTCTGAAATTACGTTGAATCAATTATATTGATGTTACGATCGAAGTGAAGTTCGTAGAAATAGGGTAAGCGCACCAATTATAGCCACGTTAACAGAATAACTGTAATACACTGTAGTGTAAAATAATATATCTTCTATTAATATTTCTTTATGTATACTTCAGTGAGATGCATGTTCTGTTTATAAATGCTAAAAAGAAAATATATATTCTCGTAAAGTAAGAATTGATTGAAATGCGAAAGAATTTTCCAGTTATAGCAGGTTAAACGCTCTATATATTCACAACTTTACCCCAATTATAGCCACTGCGAACCTTTAATTTAAATTTAATCTTAGGTACTTAGGTGTTGGAAATTTTGAAATAGGTATCTGTTTTATGTTTTTCATTATATAATGCCAATGTCATCTTTCAATGATGTACGTGCTTCGGAAACCAAGTCCTGATTTTTTCCTCGGCAATAGAAACACGTGCTTTATTGATATGTTCAGCGTGCTTTTGCCTCACTATAGGATTACGCCTAAGGAATGACTCAAACCGTTTCCTTCCTGGTTTGTTCTTTGTAAATGGAGTTTCGATGTGGCTCTCAATTTTCTGAACAGAATAAATCAGACCCTCTTTATTTACAGGGCATTGGCTGCATTTGCGACGATCCATTCCACTAATTTATCCTCAATTTCTTTCCCTAAGGTACATATTTTCCAAGAAGTTCAGTGTTTTCCGATGATTTTGGAGATATTTTGTCTCTCAAAGTGGTTCTAGGAATTCTGAACTGTTTGGTAGCTTTTGATTTACGCATTCTATTTACTTTTGTTTCTTTAAAAAATTGTCCGAGCTGTTTATGTGTATATTGATGAAAATCTTGTGGTTAAGACGTGAATCATGTCACACGAGTACTAAACACAGTTTCAATGATACAAGAATAATCAGCTTCATTCGTGAATGGGTGTTACGAAGGACGTATTTGGCTAATATTCCTCATTTTTGTGAAACAAGGTGGTCTCAAAAATACAAAATTTGTACTGGATTCAAGCTGAACTTTTTGGCAATTGCAGAAGGACTTCAGAAACTATCTGAAGAAGGAAAGACGGCTGTCAGGACTGCGGCATTTCACCACTTGGCGGCAACAGAATGTGTTTTTTGTATTTTGTGTGATCTATAATTATTACTTGTCTAAATTCTAAAAAAAGGTTTTTCCAAAAATCATTTTTCTAATGAAAAGAGTCCGTGAAGACATTCACAACAGTGCTGTCTTTTATAATCTACCTTAGCTAAAAATCTAGAATGAGCTGTGGTTCACTCTGTGGAATCAAATCTATGTACTTGGAAGATCTAAAAGTACTCGACCTTGTCGATTTTTCCATCACACAAGGCAGGCACTCATGATTTTTCTTGCACAGGCGTGCACAACAGTCACGATTCATGGGATATTCACTACTCTGAGGCATGTGAAAACATGGCTTAAATCAACCATCATACAATATCATCTTAATTTCCTTTGCAAGCTCAGTGCGTACAGAAAATTAGTGAAAAACGACAAGCTTTTCATAAAATAGTCCTGTTGTAAATATCTAGGTATTTGGTTTTATACTTTATTTCTATAAGCAAACATACATGAATATTATTTGCTTATCTTTATGAGTGTGGATAGTATTACATTTTTCAAAATGTACATGATTTTCATCATTTCATTCTCAATGTTGAAAATCTTGTCTATGCCCAGAAATTAAAGACATTTCCTATTCTTAATTATTTGCTACACTTTTTACTAAAATTTGTAGCAAAAAATGTAAATGTTTACGTCACTTTTCCACCTAGTTAGAGATGCATCCGTATTTCTTATTGAGGTAAAATTTCTAGAAGATTTCCCCCCCCCCCTCCCCCCTTATTTATTATTATTAATTTCAATATATGCCACATTCATCAATAACTTATTTAAAATTTTACTTAATTATTCATTCAGTCGGAGTTTTTCGAAGCACCTCGTATGTTGTTCCGTCGTTATTATTTTCTAACGAAAATATTTATTCTATTCAATTAAAGATGCATTAACGAATATTATCTAATGAGATAATTTGAGAATTCATAATATGAATCGTTAGATAATTGAGTGTAATAGAATTTCGACAGGTAATTGTACCGGAAATGATGGACACATTTCGCAGGTAAATCTTGTTTCAACTAGATACTTGAACGACTTAACTGGGCCTTGTAACGTTCATTGGCAGAGCCGGTCTATCTAAACTACTAAAAAATCGGAAACCAAACAGATATAAAAATCATTACTGTGCTTCGTTACATTATGTATCATGAGAATTCGGACATTAAACTCTGCCTTTCTTTTTAAATAAAACAAAAATAGTAGTTTTTAATAGAGATGGTGAAGACGTAGGTATTTGATTCCCTTATCGTTTTATACTACAATAAAATGTATACTTGGTCCTACGTATGTGCAGTATGGATTTTTCAAAAACTTTTTACAATTTAACTGGTTCAAATTATTTTATTAATGAATATGTGCAAAATGCATAATTTGCGAGAAATTTGCAAAAACTGTTTCTTTTCGTTAAGGAAAAAAGTACCAAATCAAATTCTAAATACTCTTAGTAAATCTGTGCAAATAGCCTACTTTGCAAAACGGTGAAAAGAAAGAGTTTTTAGTAATCGTAAAAGTATTGGGGAGGAGGGGTGGTGATGGCGAAAGGAGTAATATTACGAACGGCAATCCATAAATAATTAAATATTTGTACTTTCCCTGCAGTTATCATTTACCCTCTCTTCTCTAATTTATGTTTCCCAAGAATTTCTTAGCATCCCCATCCGCCGCATCTTCCCATCTCTACGTTGATCTTTTTTTTTGGCCTTACTCATTGCCTTCTTGTTGACCACTCTTTTAGTGATTCTTTGTTTGATCTGAGCTACGTGTCCTATCTACTGCGGCAACTGAACACTAATGAACAAAGCAAGAGCTGGGTCTCTGTAAAGTTGTATTTTGCCGTCTGCATATTATTTTCACTTACATCTCCTAAAGTTCCTCTCAGAATCTCTCTTTCAAAGGCGTTTATGCTTTTTACTACTTCTTGTGTCAAAATCCATGCCTCACTACCATAGCTTGTAATAGGTCTAATGACAGTGTTGCATATATGAATTTTTGTCTTACGGTGTATGTTTCTAGATTTGAATGTTTCATATGGCGCAAAGTATCTTCTCTTCTTTGTCCCGATAACTCTACTCCGAGATAGGTAAATTGCGCGTCTATCTCAATGTTTTATTTTGTGGCCTTTTCAATCTTGTCGTTAGAGCTGGCCTGCATAATTTTGGTCTCGCTCTTAACATTGAGGCCAACTGTGGCTCGGCGTGTGTGACTCATGTCGTTAATGTCGTCCGCGTATGCTGGCAGCCGATTAGTGTTGTTAATTAATGTATTTAATCTTCTAGTTTTCGTGCTTCTTAATGCATATTCACAGCCAAATTGAACAGAGCAGCGGTCAGCTCATCTTCCTACTTTTGTCTTTGATCGTAGAAATGGCAGATCACTTAGATGACAATGCTGAGATAGAAGGACTGATCAGACAACAGCATTCAATGTATTCATTTAGAAATCTGAATTGAGAGTTCACGGGGAGCATCCTAGGACAGGCTAAAAAAGTTTAAGGTTTGTTCAGCTACCATGATGAGGTATGTTGCGTAAGAATTTTTCTGTAATGTTCACATCGTCTATATGTAACTTTACTAGAAGGCCTTCGTAAGTTTTATTTCTATGTGGATGTAAAATTGCAAACCAATAAATATAAGTCTGCAAAATTATATGTGCTGATATATGTATATGTATATGTACGTATTAGGGTTATGACTTTTTGATTTTTCGTGAAATAATAAATTTCCTGTACCAGGAATCGATGAACTTTTGCTTACAAATAATGAAAAAAGGCTTAATTCTGCTTAGTTTTCAAAAAAGCTCACCCCCAACAAGAAATTTCTGAAATCGTACATAAGTAGTATTTTCTGATAGTAGTATTGTAAGTATTGTAGTAGTAAATGACTTTTCATTTTAATGTTAACTTTATTTTTTGCCTTGCCGAAACTAGATGGCAGCACTAATCGATATGTAAAGTTTCCCTTGTAACGTTGAGTTCATTAATAAACGAGCCATTCCTGTCTTTGTCACGATGAAAGTAGGTCGTATCTTTCCGTTATCTTGGTAATAGATGTTAAAGTAAATTTCTATAAAAAATTGCTATATAAACTATATAATTGTTTGATAAATTATTGATAGTTATAATTGTTTTTCTTACAGATAACTCAGCCCCTTTTTTAATCAAAATGTCTCATAAGAAAAGTGCTTTCACCACTGCAAAGAACAAAAAGATCTGGACGAAGAATCTTATACGATTTCAAGAATCACATAGGAAAAGAAGGTGCATTCCACTAGAAGAACAATCACTGGAAAACAACATTAGGATACCACTGAAAATCCAAATTGTTGGTCGCTATTTGTTCCTTGGAGCATCCATCAAAGGAAGGAAAGAACGTGTAAAAGAGATTGTGAAAGAAATAACATGTTTATGGCAAAAGAAATTAAATTTCCCCTATTTATCAATTCAAGCCGTACAAGCAAAACTAGATCAAGTGCTCAAGACCTACGATGAATGTGTAAAACGAGGAAAATATGATCCATTAAATGAAGTTTTTGATATCACAAAAGAAAATGGTGAATGGTTGTGCAGTGAGGATAAGAGGTTATATCATCTGCAGATCGAAAGCAAAGGACAAGTTGGGTATACAACTGGGAAAGCTGCTAGTTCCAAATCTATCCACCCATCCAAAAGAAGAAATAGTTCTTTGGCACCACCTTCAACAACAGCAGCAGCAACAACAAAAACGTCATCTTCCGAAACAGAGAATGAGATTGACACTGTAGAATATCAAGAGCCCGAAAATTCAGAACAGTCCGCAGGTACAAGTAAGAAGTATAACAAAACGAAAATTGCAACCAAATTAGTAACATCTACAAAGTTATCTCCCAGCAAAGCAGCAGCCGTTTGTAGACTGTTATGTCAAGATGGGATCGCTATTGAGACACCTTCTGGTATTTACAGATCCACTATTATAGAAGCTGTTAAACTTAAAATAGAAATGAAGAAAACACTACTTTTAGAAAGCTGGGCATTGCATTTTGATGGTAAACGTATAGATGGCCATGTATATCAAGTGCTAGTGTTAAAGAATGAAAGAAGAGAAGTTAAGTTAGAAGCATTACATCTACCAAACGGTAAAGCGAATACTGTTGTTAAAGGAATAACAACTGTTCTCGATAATTACAATTTATGGAAGAGTATGAAGATGTTAGTTGCGGACACTACGAATGTTAATACTGGAAGAAAGATTGGGATTATCATTCAGTTACAAAAGATGTTTGCTGAAAAGAAACTCAAAGAACCACAATTCATTGGTTGTCAACATCATATTCTTGACCGAGTGCTACGATTAGTAATGGATGACATTCTCGGAGAGAACACTACATCACCCAATATCGAATATTCATTTATACCGGAACTTATAAATAACTATGAACAGCTGAAGATAAATTTCAAGAATGGTAAAGAAGAGATTATTGAAACAGCAGGATGGCGTGATGATATGAAATTTCTATTTCATTTAACTCGAGTTTTCCGCTTTTATGAAGACTCTGGAAGATTTCCTAAAGTGAAGTTTCAGAAAATACCTAATTTAAGTAATGCAAGATGGAATTCCAGAGCAATATTGGCTCTTTTGGCATTTATTCTAGTGCCAGAGCACAGAGACTCACTCCTCCAAATTTGTAGATTCATTTCTTACAAATGGGTAGACCTTTGGTTTACTGAGCAAATGTACAATGCAAATGATTATCAGAACCTATGTAGCTGCTTACAGGTTCATGAAAAAGCATTAAACTGCGTTAAAAAGTTTTGGAATAGAGAACCATCGAGATTGGAAATTCCTAGATCAAATGAGTGTGCAGAACGTGCAATCAAGTGTTTTCAAGATCTAAATGATGTCTGTAAAAAGAAGGAGAAACTTCAACTTAGATTTATTTTGTCCAACAAAACATAATAACTGCATATTATGCTAAATTCTATGAAAACATTTTCATTACATTATCTTGTGGAATTAATGTATAATGTTTGCAATTTTGCATATATTTCTAATTTTGTGTGTTTTGTATGTTGTGTATTTTGTATGTATTTCTGATTTTGTATTTTATGCTATAGCAATAAACTGTTAAAAGCTTCTCAAATTACATGAGTACTATCCAATTACATCATTAAAATTAAAAAATAGCGCTTAAAAATAGTTTGATTTTTTTACCCTACATGTATAATGGTAAAATCGAATTTTAGGTTTGGGAGTGATCTTTTTTAATACCTAAATCAACTTAATGCCTTTTTCATTACTTTTGGACAAAAGTTCACCAATTTATGGCACAGGAACATAGGGTTACAAAAAAGTCATAACCCTAGTACGTATATATGTATTATATGCCACATTCACGTACATATATACATATATGTATGTGATATGTGTTTCCTGTTTTCTATTTGTTAGTTATAATTGTAGTTAAAGTTTGAGATCATTTACTAAAATCAGAACTATTTAAGTATGTATACTTTATTGAATTATAGCCATATATCACAATAAAACACATTTCTTCTTCTTCTTCTTCTTCTTTCTTTTTTTCTACTCATGGTAGGTACGCTGTTCCTGTTTTCAACTTTCTTATGCCTCTTCGTATGTGGATGTCCAGGACTCTTTCCAGCATTTTGATGGGCGTTTCTGATTTCTTTTTCCGTCAAGGTTATTTAGCTTTCATGTTTCTCTCTAATAGTAAGTTTTTTTAAAAAAATCGAAAATCCTGCCGCTTGTGATTTAAATGCTTGCTCTTACAACAGAACCGACAGCCGTATTTTTGTTTAACTGAATATCAGATATTTTCCCATGGCCTGTTTTTATAATCTGGTTGCATTTATTCGCACCGCAACTGTCTAAATTTGAGTCTTCAAGGAGATATTCCAAATAAACACATCTGCAGTACAAAACAAACAATATTCTTAATTAGTATGTAATTTAACAATTTATGACCACTAAGTTGCCACAGTTTCAGCGCTGAATATTTGCCTAAAATTTAAATTTTCGTACGATCTGTCACCGCGAACGAAAGGTTAAAAGAAACTCATAATTTTTCGAAGGCTAAATTGTCGGACAACGTATCATCGCAAATTGAACGTCCATCGTTTTGACGGTTAATTGTGTCTTTTATAACCTGTAATAAAATTTTCGACAACTGTTATCGCAAACGTCAGAATTTCTGTCCGTCTATTCTGACGTTTCCATTACATTTACATTAGTTAAAGTAACGTTGCCGTTCACGTATAATCCTCATTATTGTGGTCATTAGTGTTGACCGACTGCCATATTTTTGTTTAGCTATATATTACATATTTTCTTTTGATATATTTTTAAAATTTACACTCATTTCTTCGATTTTTTAAATTAAAGTAGATGCAACTTAAAGTAAACGTATCTGCAGCATTTGATTAATAGAATTTTTGAATTTACCACTATTCTAAGAGTTTGTATGTAATTTAATAGTTTACGCCAAGATGTCACTATTTTACTCTAAATACTATACTTTTTGGATGATTTCAGGCTGTATTTATTATATTTACCTTACAAATATCACTTTATGCTTTTTGTCAAATATTTCTAATCTTTTCACGCAACCTGTATTATTAGCAATGACAATAAACATCAATGACATTTATAGTTAGTGGCACATATCTATTAACTGAATTTGCCAATAAAGTGTACAAAATACTTGTTCAACATTTTAGTTTACTACTGTGTATCGTCTTCGAACATTTCTATGTAATGGAATTAACATACTTCAAACATTTTGTTGACAATCAAATTGTTTCGTATTGTGAAAGTGCATTTAGCCCAAGTTGAATGTTAACACGTCGAAAACGCAAAACTAAGATTACATTTTCCATTAATGTTTCAATCTTATCGTCGCATAAAATTCAAAAATTTCATATAACTAATTTAACTTTTAATGTTCGTAAATTAAATGTAAAATTAAAATATCTGTTAATTCTATATTATTCTATGTTAAATATTTCTTATTATTAAGAAAGAAGATGTCTTAAAAATAACATTGGAATAAAAAATACTCGCACATGCAATATACATACATACTTGAATATTTTAAGTGATTTTACTTTCTTATACGTAGTATAAGGAAGTATTGTGATGATGAAAATTTTCGACCTCGAGATTTTTACAGATGTCCACGTTTCGAGGTCCCCTGATACCAAAAAAGTGGTTTTTACAAAAAGGTCTGTGTGTCTGTGTGTCTGTGTGTGTGTGTGTGTCTGTCTGTGTGTCTGTGTGTGTGTGACCACGATAGCGGTCAAACAGCTGTAGATATCAATTCCAAATTTTGTATTTACGTGTATAATCTGCCTCTTGAGAACTGATTAGATTTTGAGCAAAATCGGCAGACCGGAAGTAGTAGTTTACTTCAGTGAAAAAATCGAAATTTGCAAATATTTCGTCAATTACTAAGTTTAAACAAATTTATAAAGAATTCATATGTACTTAGAATTAAGTTTGAAACAAATTTTCTTAAAAAAGTTTTTTGAAATTCCAACCGGAAGTAGATCTTTTACTCTAATCGAAAATCAGTTTTTTGCGAATATCTCGCAAGTCATGCTTTTAAGACAAGTACGTTACGAGTATAAAAGTATTTAAAACGTAATTTTCAATATCTTTTATATAAAAAAAATTTCAAAATTCAGACCGGAAGTACCACTTTTACTCTTATCGAATAGCGATTTTTTGCAAATATGTCGTAAGTTATGCATTCTATGTATATTTATGAAGAGTACAAAAGTATTTAGAGTTGGATTTGGAATATTTTTTGTATAAATGAAATTTCAAAATTCGGAAGTAACACTTTCATACGTATAAGAAAGTCGTGTGGTGGCCACACCTCATTTTTTAATACTGTTTTAAATTAACTCGGCACTATTGCTAACTTTGTTATTATTGGAGTTATGGCTTTGGTTAAATTAGCAAAGTTGCAGTGTTTTCATTGCTATTTACGATGGTGAAATTAAAATAATAATTGAACATCTCTTTTCAATGATATATATTTGAAAAAACACTATTTTTTAAAGTGGAAAGTATATGTTCACTTTCAATGAAAGAAAAACTAATTGTAGACAAAAGTCATTATACATTCTTATATCAAAATATTTGAAATAACGGAGATATTAACTATTATGTGATTTAATCAAAGCAGCCCCGACTGTCTGTCAATAAATCATTTATTTAACTTTGTAAAATTTCAGTAAAAGTTCAAAAGTATCATCATTTAGTTGATACAGGTTAAACATCTTTTATGAACGTCTTTTGTAACATTCGAAATGCCTCTACCGTCTATTGAATTAATACATAAACGAATACTATTTACTAATTCCACTACATTGGCGTATTTCAAAAAAATGAGGTGTGGCCACCACACGACTTTCTTATACGTATGAAAGTGTTACTTCCGGTCCGAATTTTGAAATTTCATTTATACAAAAAATATTCCAAATCTAACTCTAAATACTTTTGTACTCTTCATAAATATATATAGAATGCACAATTTACGACATATTTGCAAAAAATCGTTATTCGGTAAGAGTAAAAGTGATACTTCCGGTCCGAATTTTGAATTTTTTTTTATACAAAAGATATTGAAAATTAGGTTCTAAATACTTTTATACCCATAACGTACTTGTCTAAAAAGCATGACTTGCGAAATATTCGCAAAAAACTGATTTTCGATAAGAGTAAAAGACCTACTTCCGGTAGGAATTTCGAAAAACTTTTTAAATAAAATTATTCTCAATTTTAATTTTAAGTATATATGAATTCTTTATAAATTTGTTTAAACTTAGTAGTTGACGAAATATTGGCAAAATTCGATTTTTTCGCTGAAGTAAACTGCTACTTCCGGTCTACCGATTTTACTGAAAAACTAATCAGATCTCAAGAGGGATATTATACACGTAAATACAAAATTTGGAATTGATATCTTCAGCGGTTTGAACGCTATCGTGGTCACACACACACACACACACACACACACACAGAGAGAGAGAGAGAGAGAGAGAGAGAGAGAGAGAGAGAGAGAGAGAGAGAGAGAGAGAGAGAGAGAGAGAGAGAGAGAGAGAGAGAGAGAGAGAGAGAGAGAGAGAGAGAGAGAGAGAGAGAGAGAGAGAGAGAGAGAGAGAGAGAGAGAGACATTTTTTAAAAACCACTTTTTCGGTATCAGGGGACTTCAAAACGTGGACATCTGCAAAAATCTCAAGGTCGAAAATTTTCATCATCACAATACTACCTTATACTACGGCCACTTTGATTAAATCACAAAATGATTAATATCTGCGTTATTGCAAGTATTTTGATAAAGAGTTTATTTTTGTCTAGAATAGGTTTTTCTTTCATTTAAAGTAAAAATATACAGGCTGTTCTATTTAAAAAATTAATGCTCTTTCAAATATCACGAAAAAGCGATGTTCAATTATTTTTTAAGTTCATAATCGTAAAAAGCAATGAAAACACTGCCACTTTGCTAATTTAACCAAACTCATAGCTCCAATAATTACAAAATTAGCAATAGCGCCGAGTTAATTTGAAACAGGCTGTATATTGACAGTTCCCTGAAAGTCATGTAAAATAAAGGACATTATACTAGTGTTTGTAATATGTATGTTTAAGCATAAGCATTAAAAAATCAGTGCAATTTTTCTCAGTATATAACTAACTTTATGGTACCAAGAACAATTACACAACCACAAAATTGACTCATATTTGGTGCAGACGATGGAATGGAATATTCTACAGCGAAGGTTATTGTGATATTATTTAAACCAGAACTTCAGAAATTTACTGGCAATAATTCTGGCACGTGGCTTTAATAAAATATTGTCACAACTTACACTGCGAAAATAGTAAGGGCCTGTCTGTTAAAAATCTCATTTCTCACTTCTGTGATCATTATTTGCTTAGAAGTTAACTGATACGTTCTTACGCCTTCGGAAATATTCTGCAGAAACAAGTGCGTGAAGAGTAAAATTATTCAACAGTTGATTGCAACATACAATTGCCAAAATAATCAACACCGCGGTGAACATATAGCAGCAAGTAGAATATAGTATGAAGGTCGAATTTCTGAAGAATCTTTATCTTTTAGAGGACCTAATTTTTAAAAAAAATGAACTTTAAAACGTATTCATTATGATTATTTCAAAATTTATTCCGAAGCTTGAATAAGAACCATTGATTTGTTTTGTTCATACACATATAAATTTTAAAATTGTCTGACATTTTACACATAGGGGCATATTTTAAATCCATGACATATATTTAGATACTTTTTCTTCCTATGCTAATGCATTTACTTATTTATGTGACATATTGTATCAACTAATTGACAGTGTCAATAAACATATATTATATCTTATCAGCTTTATGTAGATTTTATTCCAAAAGATTTTTATTTACATTTTACTTATTGCCACATTCACAAGCTTTTAGAAACCCGTTATATCCTATTGATTAATCCTGTAATATTCACATAAAAATTACTAATCAAAATGGTAATTTAAGAAGAGTGATCGGAGAGGCTCGCAAGATTTTAATATTTACACATTGGTATATTTATGATTTATGAACCCAGTTTTCTTTGGCTGACATTTAAACGCTCAGGTAAGTGATCTAAATGTCAATAATAATAGGGATTTATCAAGGATATCTCCGATAATTACATTGGTTAAAGATGACACGTTCACCTTTAACGTAAATGTTTCTCAATCGGGAAGGCAACGCGAGTAATTTCAATATTAATTGTAGCGATTAAAATAAGATTAGAGTTACATAAAGTAGATGTGTAACAGATCAACGATGAAGGATAATTTCAATATAATGTGAAAGGAATTCGCTTCTCCTTCTCGTCCTTATTGAATATGATATATTCATTTAGTGATGCGTTTATGAAATCAGATAATACTCGTATATATCACGAGTAAGTCTTATTTCTATTTAAATACTTGAAAATTACACCAAAAGTGAATTGCGTCTTAAAGATATCATTCATTCAAATTCTTTATATTACAAATAAGAATATGATGGATTGGTTTTGTATTAATGTACGTTACTTCTTTGTCCTATAATTGGTTTGATACTGTTGGACTAAATAAATTATTATTATTCATGAAGTACCTTAAAAATGTACAAAATATGTGGAATATATTCTTTAAATAATTGAAAAAAATGAAGTGTGGCACCATACGACTTTCTTATACGTAATGTATGGTCCTAATTTCTTATACAAAATTTTTTTTTATATAAATGTTCTTCTAAATTAATTTTAGATACTTTTATCCTCTTAATAAATGTCTAAGGAATGTATATTTTGCGAGATATTTGCAAAAAACTGCTTTTTGATAAGAGTGAAAGTGTTACTTCCGGTTCGAATTTTGAAAATAGTGGTATACCAAGCTTCTTGTAAATACTTTTATGCTCATAATAAATTTCTATAGAATGTGCAATTTGCAATATATTTGTGAGGAATATATATGAAACATGAACGCAGTAGCTCTTGTAGTTACGGAAATATAATCGAGAAATTTGAATGAAATTTCGAACGACTATTTTCGAAAGTAAGCAAGCAAATGAAAAACTATGAACGTCTAGGTACTGCAAAGTAGTACATGCGAACGATATATATGAAACATCAATGCTGTAGCTCTTGTTGTTACGGAAATATCATTAAAGAAATTTGAATGAAATTTCGGACGATTATTTTCGGAAGTAAGCAAGCAGAATGAGAAACTATGAACGTATACTGCAAGGCAGTACATGCGAACGATAGATATGAAACATCAATGCGGTAGATCTTGTAGTTACGGAAATATCATTGAGAAATTTGAATGAAATTTCGGACGATTATTTTCGGAAGTTCGATTAATATAGATATTGCTACGGATCGGAATTTAGAAATTGTCGCTTTCTGATATAATTTTGTCAGTTTTATGGTTTTAATTAATATAGTATAGTACTGACAAAATTATATCAAAAGCGACAATAGCTCAGTAATAGTCACTTTTAAAGTATTAACGTCTTACATGATTTTGATGTGAAATTTAATAAGAAATTCATAAATGAATTGATATATAGGGTGTTCGATTTAAAAAAATTGACTTTTATACAAAAACGTGTCATGTAATTTTAATCCAGTTTTCTGCACATGCAATTAGTACATGTAAAAAAATAAAACATGCTTCTATTGTAAACACCTCTTATTGTAAACAACACTGCAAAATAATGTTTCCATCTAATACGTCGTTTTCGAGAAATATAATTTTATACAAACATTGAATTTTTCAGAAAAATGGGAATAAGTCAAAAACTTTAGCTTTCAGGCCCATACTATCTTTTACTTTTTGACTAAAAATTATACGGGGAATACAAAAATGCAATAATATATAGAGTGTTCCATTTAAAAAACTATAACTATGGTTAGCCACCAAGTTATGGAACACTCTGTATAATACAAAATATTTTTAAAATGTGCTCCTAATGAGCAGCTATCAAAAGAAAAAGACCGCTTCGAAATATCTTTACTCATAAAGGCATAATCAGCCTTACCCGCGGAGATGACTCACCCTGTATATAGTTTTTATATATTTATTTATAGAATAAAATCATGTCCGAGCGTCTTTTAAATGATATATTTCATAATTTTTTACCGCAATTATTTCTGTCTTCCCACACTGTATAATACATAATCTTACCTCGTCTTCCATACTTCATATAAGTTGAAACACAGCGTCTCTATACTTAGGCACTACTAACATCAATAGCAAACTATTCTCAGTTCTTGTTACTATT
The DNA here is from genome assembly GCA_963170755.1 of Amphimallon solstitiale. Lineage (NCBI taxonomy): Eukaryota > Metazoa > Arthropoda > Insecta > Coleoptera > Scarabaeidae > Amphimallon > Amphimallon solstitiale. Next base: position 123,892,759 of record OY720678.1, on the reverse strand, counting down.
ACTCACAGATATAAACTTTCTCTTAGATGGCAAAATTTCATTTTAGGAGTAAATTAACGGTTTTTCCCGTTATATAAACAATTTTTGTTGCTGCTTTACTTTCTATGCAAGGACGCAAACTTTCGTCACAGCGCTACTGTTATGAAACAAATAATTAATTGTGATTCTTGTTGCAATATTTTCATTAGTTAGCGTATTTATTACGCATTTGAAATATCATGTTAGGAATGGAATTTCATTGGTGTTTTGATACTTTAACAAACCACAAGATGAATAAAATACAGTTTTAAAGCAAATAAGACGTAATATTAAATAATAGTAATTAATTTACTTTTGTCGAATGATGTTGTAGTACATAATCTTTCTTTTTTCTTTTAAAACCTTTAACCCCATTTCGTTATCCACAAAACAACTCCAGAATTTCAGTACCAAACGTCCATTGCTGGATAACCTATGACCAACAAGTGACCAAACGCCATAACTCCATACAAACAGCAATACTATAAGAAACTACAGGACATTATTGTTGAATAAGTAGAAAGGCGAAAGTTGGAGAAAATAATTTTATAAAATTAAAAATTTTTTTTTTTGATCCATAAGTTTTCGAAGTTTTTTCCGAAATACATAGCATAATACGTTTGGTGATTTGTTTGGCAACACGCAAATGAAGCGGCCTTTGCAAATATGTCAAACTTAAAATTATTGACAGTTAATTGTCAGTTGATGTTGTATTAGTAAAATGTTAATAATATGAATCATTTACCAGAAAGAGAGAGAATTGAAATTCTTATGAGAATCTGGCATGGAGCTAGAAAATGATGTCACCAAGAAGCCTGTGCAATATTTAATGAAGCCCATCCAGTTAGGAATCCAATAAGCAAGTCACAAGGACAGATTTAATCAAACCGGTAATGTAAAAAACCTAAACTAGCACGTCCAAGAACATGCGCAAACGAAAAAAATTCGTTCAATATTGTATTAGATTTCCTGGAGAACCCTAAAACGTCTATACTACAAGTAGCTTTAAATCATACATCTCGACAACTTTGGTTTTAGCAGGCCGGCGCTCCACCATACTATAGACGTGAACAAATTTTCTCAAAAGTGGATAGTCAGGCGAGGAACTATTGAATGGCCGGCTCGATCCCCTGATCTCCTAGACTTTTGCTAATGGGGATAGTTACAGTGACGTGTGTACAATAAACCACAATCTTTGACCGAATTAAAATTACATATTGAGACTGAAATAAGAAATATTCCTCAAAATTGGTTAAATAATACAGTAGACGAATTGATTCAAAGACTTCAGTATTGTCAGGAAGTAAATGGAGAACATTTTGAACATATTTTAGAATATAAAATCGGAATTGACGTTTTGTTTATAAATTATAAATATCTTGTTTAAATATTAATTGAAACATTTTATTAAATTTTTGTTGCTTTGTTTAGTTATGTTTATTTTAGTTTTGTTAAGGAAACTTCCTAGTTTGAAAGTACCGTAAAATAAAACTCAAATATCAGTTCAAATACACATTTATTTTCGGCGTGCGCCGATATTTCGGGGCCGCTCTTGCATCGAACATAAGATTACAGCATATATACATGTGAATCGCTCGAGAAGCTAATGGTCCCTATATATACGCACATGCCAGACACTGCCGTCCGTACGTATACATAGGAGGCCTTGCATCGCCTTAGGTGTATAATCGTGTAATCGGGCCGGCAGGCAATAAACTCGACCGATGAGACTGTATACGCCTGAAAGCTGCTCCGCATCAGTATGCTCACAATAGACAATATAATTAAAAGTTAAAAAAAATGAAACATACATTACAAAAATATGATAACACATAAAAATAAAGAAAAACACTCATATATAAAACAAGAAACAATAATATAAAATAAAATAAAATATGTTAAGTTCTTAACAAGTTTCAGTGAAAGCATTTGTTGGTGTTTCAATGGAAAATGATAGGCGCAATAATCGTACTGGGACATCTACTTCTTGGTAGGTTTTTGTAAAATTATCACGAATTTACAAAGCTGCTTGATTTGCGTGTTTTATTTTATTTCAATTAAGTTTTAATTTTTTTCTAAAATTCTGTTAAACAAATCACCAACCTATTATACCATTTAATTAAAAAAAAACCTTTTGAACGATGTTTCTATTAAAAAAGAAGTAGGGTTTGTATTTCGAAAACTTATCGATTAAAAAAAATTTAAAAAGTAGTTTTGAGTCCTATGTCTTTTTAAAATTTCAGAATTCTAACTCAAAGTGTTTTAGCATAACGAACTCGGCTCCATACATAATCACTAAAACACTGCGCTACAGTTGTTTTCCTTTAGTTCGTCATAATTTTTTCGTCGCACGGCGATTCAATGAAAATAAAATTGAAGAAATACCTTAATTTTACTTTTATACATGTTTAAAAGTGTCAATTGCATAGTTTTGATTTGTGTTAAAGATTGCACTGTTAGGTAGAAAATTTCTGATTTCAAAATAATTATATTATTATCGTGTACTCCAACAATCTATTTTAAGTTGTCTTTGAATTTGTATGTTATGAATAGAGAGTTCAATTAGGAACTCAAGTAGAAGGGTATACTGCAAAAACAAAATATTTTAAATCTCTGCATATGTATTTTCAGTAAACATTCAAGAAGATGCGACTTGAGACGAAAGGACGGGGGCAAATTGTCCCTACATATTATTAGTGCGGACCATTTTTGTCTAATTTCAATTCCTTTTCTTTATTGTACTAGTATGGTATCCAATTTGCAATTGCTCCGCTGCTAAGTATATTATAAAGAAACCACTGGAATTTCAGCTCAACTTTGTGCTTTCGGACATTTTTGAAAAACAATTTCCTTTTACATACTCCCACACTTTGTTCTATCAGTAATATTTGGTTTGGCTGGAGTAAGTTCTACTGAACTTGTCTTTCAGTGTTATGTGACAACGTAACATACTGCAATCAAGGTCCTCTTTGTAGAAAGTAATTTTAAGATTTAGTTTTAAATTAACATTTTATTGGAATTATGAAAGCCTTTGGTCCTTGGAAAATTTCAGCATTTGAGATAACTATGGTGGAGTCGCCTACAATATTCATCATTACAAAATGTTATTTATATTGTAATATTTATACATACATATTTATACACAAATATGGAATTTATTTTATTATAAAGGAAATTAGAAAATTTGCATTATATGCTATGCAGTGGACTTGTGAAAAAGAGTAGCCTTGAATCATCGACCATAGGTACTGTATCATAGATACTTGCTATTTTGGAGTAGTGAATAATGAAACCTTGATGTATTAGTCAGAAATCTGAACTTACTTTCATAAAGTTGAATTTTGAATTTACAAGAAGTATATAATTAACAATGTTATTAAATAGTAATAATTCAAAAAGCATAAAGTTTGATAAACATGTAAGAAATGTAAGAAGTTTGGACTAATCAAGAATTAAGGATTCCTGATTGAATAGAATTTAATACACATAATAAAAGAACAGTACAAAAGAGGAGTTCAGATTAATCATTATTCAAAATACCGTAAATTGGACAGAAAGCCGGGAAGAAGTACACAAATTGCACTTAAGGTCAGTTATCTATAATATTTAAAATTGGGGTAAAGTAAATATTGTAATTATTATTGTAAAATAATTCTAAATATGTTACTCATTCTGAATTTTATATCTTTTATATATTAGTATTTTGGAACATGTAGTAATAGTAATATCGGGTACAAGTGCTTCTTGCATAGACAACATTTTTACGAATATGATCGGGTGTGCCACGTTGGTTGTGGACAGTTGCATCTCGGACCATACATATCAGATTATATCAATGACTGAGATGGGTGATGTGCGGGGTGACGTGATGACGGGACATAGATGCTACAGTGATGACAATATAGGGCTATTCAGACAATATATTGCGACGGTTGACTGGGATGTGTTACTCGCGTCTGGTGTTGACGTGGATCACTTATTCGAATCATTTTACAAGAAAATAAACGTAGCATTTGAAGCTGCGTTTCCGTTGATGACCCGCATGAGGGCAGCACCGAGTGCAAGGAATGAGTGGATTTCTCCAGAACTGCGGGAACTGTCGAGACTGGTTAACGAGATGAAAAGAATTAGTAAGCAGATAAACAGTGAATTTTATAAAAGCCGTTACAAGATCGTAAAAGAGCTATACAGTAGGAGTGCAGCATATGAGAGGAAAACGTATAATAATAAGAGAATTATGGAAGCCAGCAACGTAAACAGGGAGTGCTGGGGCATAATTAATGAGCATAATAATAAAAAGACAAGAACCTCTATTGGAGATGTCAGGAATAGCAAAGGTGATATGGTGTCGGACACTATGGACAAGTGCAATCTGTTCAATGTGTACTTCAGTAGTATCGGGGGCGACGCTGGCTCACCGGGTGGCTCCGGGGTGGGGAGCGGATCGGGACCTACTTTTTATTTGCATCCCACCATCCCTTCGAGATCTGTAGAGTGATCAATGAAAAATGTAAGAAAAAATCGTGGGGTATGGACAATATCCCCGGGTTCATAATAACAAAAATTGCGGACATGATTGCCGAATCACACTCGGCGATAATAAATAGGAGTTTTTGTGAAGGTGTTTACCCTAGGATGCTAAAGGAGTCGCGAGTTATCCCGGTTTTTAAGAATAAAGGTGATGTGGAGTCGCTTTCGAATTATAGACCCGTGGCGCTGCAGTCACACTTTGGCAAGGTGTTTGAATCCTGTTTTTACGGGAGACTGGCGGCATTCCTGGAGGGCAATGGCCTGTTGTCGGGGTGTCAGAATGGATTCCGTTCCGGCTTCTCGACTCGGTCGGCGGTGGGCCAGATGCTGGGTTATGTTCATGATGCGCTGGAGGACAGGTAGGGGGTGCCTTAGGGCTCGTGTTTGTCGCCGACGCTCTTTAATGTTTTCGTGAACGATTTGCCGCTGGCCCTTGGCGCGTCGGGCTCTTCAGTGCTTTACGCGGACGACTCGAGCGTTGTGGTGTCGGCGCGGACGAAGGGGGATTTGGTGACGGCGGCTGGGGGATGCGCTAGAGACATGTTGGAGTGGTGTGGGGCTAATGGTATATCCCTCAACACCACGAAGACGCACATCGTCCAGTTTCTACCTAGGAATAAGACAGTGCTCTCCAGCTTGCTGATAAGAGTTGGGAACGTGTCCTTAGAAAATTTGACTAGCACAAGATTTCTGGGCGTACAGATCGACCAGAAGCTGACATGGGATGTACACATTCAGAGTATGATTCCAAGGATCAGGAGGGGATGTTTCCTTATGCGGAGCGTTCGTGGTACCGTCTCTATGGACGTGCTGAGGTTTATATACTTTGGGCTGATCCAGTCAATAATATCGTACGGGGTGATATATTGGGGTGCTGCGAGTGGGGCAAATGATGTCTTCATATCTCAAAAGAAGGCACTGCGTAGCATGCTGGGGCTGGAACGAGTGCGTCTTGCAGGGAACATTTCCGTAAGCATGGTATAATGACGCTACCCAGCCTCTATATATATTCTCTGCTAGTATTTGTCAGGGAGCAATCTCCTAGCAGGAGGAAGGACCAGCACAATCAAAACACAAGGAATGGAGAAGACATATCACTCCCGTTCTGTCGATTGGCGGTGTCGCAGTGTGGACCGAGGTATATGGGAGCCAAATGTTTTAATAAAATGATGAGTTTAAACAGCGAGCTGTGTGAGTGGAATAATTTAAATATATTTAAAAAAAACTGAAGACGCTCTTAGTAAATAAGGCTTATTACTAAATACAAGAATTTATGAATGATAAAAGCTAACATGCCATTTATATTCGTTTGTCTTAAGAAAGTAAGTATTGTTCTTTACCATGATTCTTTTGTATTTGTTATACAATATGTATGTGTGACACTGTCAATATTTCCGGTGTGAAATTTCATGACAATAAAGTTTATTATTATTATTATTATTAATATAATGTTCGTAACTAGGGTAGAATGAAATAGTTTCGGGATGTGCTAATTGAGTATAGTTCTAGAAACTTGGAAACGGAGTAAATGAAGAAATTTAAAATGGAAAAAATGGAAACACATGAAGCCTTCAGTTTTTGATTCAGATGTGTATATGATGGGTGTGTAGAAATATTATTGAACAGGATTTAGTATATTAAGTGGTATTAAATATAAAAGGTGTAATAAAGTATTGATTTATTTTTGATATGTTTAGGCTTGGCATATGAATGTATGTGGGGAATAGCAGAATGGGGTTTTTGTTTTTAACAGGCGTTTATGACTGATATGATAGGATATGATATTGGGTATGGTGTTTGAATGAGATATGTGTCTGTGATATCCATTTACATATAGAGAAAATAAATTCGAAAGTAAAAATAATAAATAAATTAAGCATTTATCTTTTATGTGAGGGGTAATTGTAATGCTACGAATATTATAGTTGGTGATTTTAAAAATAACAAAACGTGTGGTTGTTATGTAAATTATTCTAAATAAAAAACAAAACCAAAATTAAATAGAAATGACTTCGAGATTATTTTGGATCAGGTTTGGATATGTTCTAAAGATTATTATAAAAAAGAAATTAATTTGAATTGGGGGTGTTAGAAATAAAGTTTCAAATATGTCATGCAAACACATGCAACGACTGGTGTAAGAAAAGTATTATATAATGGAATGTATTCGTGATTTGGGTTCGAGAAATGAATTAAGTAAAGAAGTAAAAAAAAGTCTGTATTTAAGAAGCAATAGAAGATATAGCATTACAGATACATGGTATATTAACATCAAAAGCTGATGCACGTTTAAAAGCGAATAACACAAACTTACTACTTTTTTTTATAATATAATATTCTAACTTTGCAGAGATTTTGCTTGTTTTATTAAAGTGGTCCATAACTTATTTCAAAAAGCTACCATTACGCTTTTTCCATTTGAGACATTTTTTTCGGAGTCCTGTTATTTCTATTTGTATTACGGATCTTTGTGTAGTCATTTAGGCTGACGAAAATTTTTTATACAAGTAAATTAGTGATAAAGTGCTTTCGAGCAATCTGCTCTAGTTGACCAACTTTGTTGCTGTCAATTTTATCACAGATATTGCATGTTCTTTTATTACACAATCAGTCATGTTTTATCATCTACTAATAAACCTATACAAGTTATGTGTCAGTTCTAAGAAGAAAAAAAGCTAAGAGACATCTTTACAAAACTCACTTATTTCAAATTAATTTAATGGACTGGGAACGTATGTTGCTAATTTATTATGTTGAAGTATTCTGGCTTGTAGTCAGTAGTCAGTACTTACTGGACATGTTACTTGTATTGTCATACGATAGAACCCTGTAGTTATGCAAGATAATTTTTCAAAAAATCTAAATTTCTATTTTTATGTCTGCTGCCTTATGACCTATTTCCAAAAAGAAAAAAAAAAAGTAAACTATTCTACTGGGATGCTCTCTTTTAAATTCTAAAATTCTAAATTTCTATTTTCATGTGTGCTGCTTTATGACCTACATTTTCCAAAAAAAAGTAAACTATTCTACTAGAATGCTGTCTTTTAAAATATATCTTAAAATCAAAATCAAAGGATTTGATGAATAATTCAAGTAATGTGTGCTATAGATATGATTTTATAGTTTGGAATTTTTGTTTTATTCCTGAAGCTTTCTAAGTGGTTAACGCAGTAATCAATCAGGGGGACAAATACCACAAGTTGAATTATGTAAAAAATAGCGCCAGCTCTATAAATAAAACTGTATACATACAATATATATATATATATGTAAGTATGCATATGTAAGTGTTTGTAATACGTGTTTGATATAGGATCACGTTTACTTTTGGAAAATCCAGGCAACCTTGAAGGCGAACGTAGTTTTTATAACAGTTTATTACATTCTGCTTGACTAACAGCTTACGAAAGTATTGGATTATTAAACGTATCTTGTAATTTGTGAGGTTTAATTTATTGATTTAAAAAAAGAAAACTAACGCAAAGGATAATGTTTCATATAAATTAAAAATAAAAAAAATTAAACAACAAAATCCGCCTGAGATACTGAAACTTAAATACTGATACTCTGCTAAATGATTATACAATGCCAATCTCATGGTTAAGATCCGGTGCTATGAGCTCGAAAACTCGAACAAATTTCCCACCGACATCCTTTTTCGCAATTACATATCTCAAAGACAAGAGACTATAGTCTACTCCATTAACGTCATTCATACCCGATACCGAGGGCTTTTGTGGATGTGGTGGAATATGACAATTTAAAATAACAGCGCAGTGTCGCATATTACATTTAATTTCGCATTTCTTTATATCAACATTACTTAGTAGTTTTAATGCTTTCGAAAAGAATAGAATTGACAAGAAAATTTCACTGGAAATAAACCAATTCTTAATTATTTAGCAGTTATGTGTATAATTTATTTCCTAACCAAAATTATTAGAATATAAATTAAATCTAAACAAATCAGAGTGGTAAACTAAAATGTGTGAGTATTATAATGACTTAAATTGTCATATATATATATAGTATAAAAAAAAAATAACGTCTCAAGAAAATTAATTTATGTTATACATATAAGGGATCATTCGTATATAAAATAGAATAATTTTATTAGTATAGTAGTGTAATGTATAAAATGTTAGATAGGATCTAAATTTATTGTAATCTCACTTCTTAATGAAAGATTTAAAAAAAATCACAATGTTAGAAATATTGTCAAGATAAAATAGGCAACCTAAATTACTATACAGAAAAAAAATGTAATTATGTATTATGAAAAATCAAATACGTATATGGAAACTAAGAAAAATATCCTGGTTACTTATAAACAAAAATAGATGATTTGAAAATTTTGACATAAAAGGTAGAAAAATATTGAATGAGACGAGAATTTTGGAATAAAGAAGAATTAATACAGAAATTTTGGTATAAAAATAATACATACTTAATTTTACAAGTTGATTATCATCATTTGCGAGTTTTGGGAAGTCGTAAGACTTGTGAAACTCATATATTCTATTAAATTGATTGCTAAGCCGGAATTATCTTAATGTTACGTATAAAATAAATGGAATTGGATTTATGGACTGAGAATTATACATATAGGAGACGTTTACTGTAATAGAAGAATTCCATAACGAGTGTACCAGTACGAGCACATTGAATGCAGTTAACTTGAACCTTATGTGACGTATTATTAGGACCCTAAAAGGATGTACCTGCAATCCAGAATAGATGCATTTTGTGAAGAGGATCAGACCTATGATGAAAACAGAAAAATAGTAAAGTAAAATTTTAAACATTATTAAAAGTCAATCATTTAATAATCATTAGAATCAAGCAATGAAGTGAAATTTTGAAGAGATAAAGAGAATAATAGAATTAATCTATCCTTTGTTGTAAAAAATGATTCTATTTTATATTATCTGAATAGTCATATTTATTTTCTAGAATTGGTGATTTTCATTAAGGAGGAGAAGTTAATTTTTGAAATTGAATAGTTGTTTAGATGTAAAAAAAGTTTTACATTATTACGTAAATTATTTACCCATCATATATTATATTGTGTTCTGAATATGATATTATTTTGAAATAAATAGTAAAATAACTTTTACCAAAGAATTCAAACCTGAGAGTATTATTTATTTTCATGCTTAATTATAATTTCTACCGTCTGAGCTTAACTGGAAAGACAATAGTATAGTATATGAATCCTAAATTGCTTTTCGATTGAAACATTTTCTATTTAATTTTCCTCATATTTTCCCTCAACTATACCATACAAACATAATTAATAATCAGGAAATAGAAGAATATTTTCGGACTCATTAATAACTTTGGAGATGTAAGCATACACGGAAGACCATCAGGTGGCAGACCACCAGATCCTCGGTTTTGAGGACAACTGTTTCATATGTATCCGCGATCATTTCTTTTTTGATTATCTTTCCTGGGTTCGCATGGCACCCAGGGTGACAATGTCTTCCGCGTGGCGATGTTGGTTGTTGTCCTCCACAACCAACATCGTGTTTCGTGTATGCTTACATCACCAAAGTTATCCCACCGTATTCCTTGGCTACACTGTACTGATGATGACCAATGAGCCCAAAACACGTGTCTGTGGTTGCTCTACAGCAAAATTTAAAAATTATGCTGCTATTCTCGAGCTAAATACTTACGAGAGAAGAGAATTTGTTAGTTTGCTGCTTAATTGATTATGCCAGTTATGATCAATAAAGCAGCAGACTAACAAATTCTCATCTCTTGTAAGTATTTAACTCGAGATGCTGTACGGGAAAAAAAATAAATTACTTGAAATAACCAGTATCAACGGAAAGAAACGGAAAGAATCGGAAAGGGTGTGATGGGGTCAACGCGACAACCAATTTGAAATAGTAGTGAGGAAACGGAAAGAAAATATAAAACAGAAAAGCCTATATCTCATACAGGTTTAGATAGAAAATTAAATCTGCATCGTCCTTACGAGATCACAGGTGTTATACCTGTGATCTCGTAAGGACGACAACAGAAAAACGGAATCGCATCCGAAGTGCATTGACAGATGGCCCTAACAATTACAACCCGATTAAATATCTTATTGAACTTAATAATAGATAAATACAAAGTTTCCATAGGACCCGTAAATAAACTTAATTCAGTAAAATAAAAATGCAAGGCTGTTTTTCATATAAGCAAAGAAAAAAATGTATAACACAAATTCATCCTGAAGGCTTATTTGATCTCTAAATAAATTTAATTATGGGGATATTCTAAAACACACATTTCTACGCTGTATTTAAATAAAACGGTATTATTAAACTTAATTTAAATATTTTTTAAAGTCATTAAGCTCAAAATATGAATATGTGACTACAGTTTTGAAGAATGCATAATTATTTATAACCACACTCATAACAATGACAATTATTTGGATGGTAATAAATAGTAGAGAACCCCAATAACAAATTTGACTTACAAATTAGTGATTACCCTAAAACGCTAACTTCACATTGAAAAGCGGAAGCAGATATTAATGTCAAGCCTGCGGAAAATAAAATAAGATCATACAGGCGTTTCGTGTAGTTCTTCTAGCATTTACATATTTTTTATTTACTCTCTGGAAGACTAATATACAGTGTGAAAATAAAGTAACGGATAGAGCCATTAACTTTGTTAATATTCATTTTTTGATAGAAATCTCGAAGCGGTATAGCGATATTAACTAAAGGAAATATTTTTATCGCATTTTTAGTTTCTTACTTCACTTGTTTTTCATGTTATGACGTCACCGATTTTTTTTTAAATGACAACCTATAATTTTTTTAATTGATTTCAATAGTACTTTCAATTCTCTATCCAACGGTATAAAATTTTTATAATGTTATATTTGAAAAAAATTGAGAAAAGGAGCCTTGAAGTTTAAATATTAAAAAATCATTAAAGGAATTTAGTCACATAAATTTGATGGAAAAGTTGACGGCAAAATGGTTTTTATTATAAAAATGGCATTGATTGTATATAATATAAAAATATTGAAAAATCGAATTGTAAATTTACTATCTACTCCGGTTAAAGTTAATATTCGCATTAAAACTAAATTCATTAACCAGGAAAAAAATTAACGATAACATCACACAAATATAAGCACAGAAATAACACTTTTTAAATTACATTTCCATTAAGTGGTCAAAATGACGACCCTGTACCATACGACAATACTCAAGACGATTATAAAACTCATTTCTCACATTCTGAATAGTTTGAGCTGATATTTATTAATCCAATTTCGTGTCGAATTCTGTGCTAAAATTAAGTTTTTTCTAAATTAGAAAAGAAAAGTAACACTTACTTTAATGTGTACTGACAAATTATTATATTTTGACAGCTGCAACTAATGTTTTTTGTTTTAGGCATCGGTAATTAAATTTATTTTGACAATATAATGCATTTTTAATATTTGAATTTCAAGACTCCTTTTCTCAATTTTTTTCAAATATAACATTATAAAAATTTTATACCGTTGGATAGAGAATTGAAAGTACTATCGAAAGCAATTAAAAAAATTATAGGTTGTCATTTAAAAAAAAAGTCGGTGATGTCATAACATGAAAAAAAATGAAATAGTGAACTTAAAATGCGATGAAAATATTCCCTTTAGGTAAAATCGCTATACCCCTTCGAGATTTTTTCAAAAAATGAATATTAACGAAGTTAATGCCTCTATCCATTATTTTATTTCCACACTGTATAATAAAAATTATTTATTTTAAATCCGATAGTAAAGTACTTTTATTAGGCCTTATATAGGGTGTCCAGAAACTCTCCTGACAAACGAAGACCGGAGATTCCTCAGATAATTTTAAGACAATTTAATCCAATTCATCCTAGTCTGAAAATGCTTCCTAAGGTCATTGGCGTCCGTTTTGGGTAGGTAAACGGTTATTTTAACGCATAACTTTTTTGTCTTTAACTTTTAAGCATTTGTGACACTAGATTATTAAATTTTCAGGTATTCTAGTACTAAAAGGTACTCTTTAAGTCGGTAGGATACACCGTTTTCTAGAAAAATCGATTTGAAAATTTTTCGTTTTTTCGTCATCAAAATTCAATTTATTATTTTTTGCACTAGTTCGCTCTGAACTGCCAACAGAAATCAAACCTACGTTTTTAATTGTCAAATTGTTGTCAGTTCGCGAAGTTGAAATGACGAAAGATGAAATGACGAAAAAACGAAAAATTTTCACATCGATTTTTCTAGAAAACGGTGTATCCTACCGACTTAAAGTAAGAGTAGCTTTTAGAACTAGAATACCTGAAAATTTAATAATCTAGTGTCACAAATGCTTAAAAGTTAAAGACAAAAAAGTTATGCGTTAAAATAACCGTTTACCTACCCAAAACGGACGCCTATGACCGGTACTAGAAATTCGCAATTGATGGAATCGATTCATCTCTGGAGGATAAATAAGCATACCAGTTTTTGTTTTTCGAAATAGAAGCGTTCGGGAGATATTAAAAAAAAACTAATTACAAAGCGCAATCTTCAAAGAGCTCTAGCTTCCTTAGGAAGCATTTTCGGGCTAGGGTGAATTGGGTTAAATTGTCTTAAAATTATCTGAGGAATCTCCGGTCTTCGTTTGTCAGGAGAGTTTCTGGACAGCCTATATAAAAGAAGAAATGTCATCTATACTCATATTATGTATTTTTAGCGATCTTGTTGACCAATATTTTTAGATTTTTCTAAACAGTAAACACATACCTAAAATGTATCATATCTTAACAAGCCGATATAGAATTCTTTATGAATTTCTCGGTATATCAAATTTTATTATATCCATGGTAAGCTTCTGTGGACATCCGGAATGTTTTTATAACTCATTATTGAATCTTTAAGTAAATATTTTGTTACAATTTCGTCGACACAATTTTCCTTAAATTACATGTCCATTCGTGTTTCGTCAATACACTTAAATACCTATTATCTCGCCATTTTGTAACATGCGAATTTTTTTGCTTTATTGCAAGTATTATATTTAGTATAGCTGTAATTTGAAGCTACCTACTTCTTTATTCACGTACATAAACAGGTTCATCACAACTGCGCGGGTATATCTTCGTTTTAAGTTAACAAAAAAACGTTTTTAACAACCTACAAAGAACGTTATTCGAATTATATGCAACGGTTTGGAATTTCAGAGACACAATTCCTGGAAAGGCGAGAGAAAGTTCTTAAGCAATAATAATAAGACTAACAGTATCTTTACTGACCACAGTGGACCGCAAATTCTTTCGGTACATGTTAATTTTACTTTTTAATCTCGCGACATTTATGGTTTCTGCGTATTTTGTCTTAGCGATACACGGTCAAGAAATAATTTAGCTACATTCCATGACAAATCGATCCCAGAATAATTTGGTTTTATTCTAGAATCTTTTTTCACTGCCATGTAGGATTTTACTAGTGATAATTATATCAGTTATCTATTAGAATACTTAGATATAGTTAAACAGACATTATTCTATCAGCTCTTGTAAATTGGTCAACATTTTTGTATATCAATTGATTTTGATATTTCCAATGCCTTGGTAAATCAAAATAGTGTTTGGCGCTTGCTTGTACTGTATTTTGCTTGAACGAAACAAGTTAGAAAGCGAACAAAATTTTACTTTTTCACATAAGAACTATTAACATAACGCACTTATTCCAACGTTTCTTTAGTAACGCTATGCCTTCGAAAAGGAATTGTTTTGGTAATTCTCCAACGATCCTACAGTGTTTTCCATGTCTTCATTCGATAAAAATCGACACTCTCCAAGTGTTTTTTGAGTGCTGGAGAAAGGTAATAGTCACAGGGAGCGAGGTCGAGACTGTAGGGTGGATGTTGTAATTCCTTAAAACCGCATTCATTGATTACAAGCTTGAACAATTCGTACATTATGCACTCTGCAGTTTTCGTGGACAAGCAGAGTATTCTGAGCAAATTGTGAGGCTTTTTTATGGCGTATAGCCGTGTTCAATTTCTTATTTGTGTCTTGGCAGACATTTCCCGTTATTGTAGTCCCTTTTGGCATATACTCAATTATGAGAATTCCCTCCGCGTCTCAGAAAACTGTGGCCATCACTTTACCCGCAGAAAATTGCGTTTTTGCTTTCTTGGACAGTGAATAACCCTTATGAACCCATTGACTCTTGGTTCGTGGGAGTTTCCCAGTACTGTACCCAAGATTCATCCTCAGCTACAATTCTATTTAAGAAGTCTTCATCTTGAGATAAAACGTGAAATTCTCTTAACAAATTTGTTGTCTATACAATTTTGAGCAGCCTGGGAATCTATCGTGCCTACATTTAGCTCATTCTAAAATCTTCTTGTAGAATTTTAAAAGCACTCGTTTCTGATATTCCTATTTCTCCAACAACAACTGAAACTTTTACTTGGTGGTCAGTCAATACCAAATCTTCAACTTTGTTGATGAATTCTTCTGTTTGTGCTTTTAGAGGTCTTCCACACTTTGGGTCAACATGAAGGGATTCTCCGCCCCATTTGAACTACTTCCAACAAAATTTGACTCCATACACTCTCACCAATTATCTCATGGATATTCCTCGGGCGACTGCCTTCTTTTGATAAAAATTTCATGACACTTCTGTTTTCATGTTTCAAATCACTCATTTTCTCTTCTTTAAACGAATGTAAAAGTAACAAATGTTAAGAGATTCGAACCAAACTTTGAGAGAGAGACTATAAAATGTAATAATACACGTGGTTCTTAGTGCTCTTGCTTTAAATATTGGTCTGTATTGTTTATCGGTGTGTGAACAAGGCAAAATTATTGCTAAATTGTAGCCTATTATTTTTTCCTTTGATTAGTATATTTTGTATTTCTGCTTATTCAATATTTCTGATTATATTTGCAATTTTTCTTTTATGTATATACAGAGTTAGTAAAAAGTCCCGGAACGGTCGAATAACTTTGTTATTTGAAAATTATGATTTCTGAAATTTGGTATGGGGGTATAGTTAATATAAATGCATTTTATGCAATACAGTTAATATTTTTTTCACTTCCGGTTTAATTGGCAATACGTCCACCTTTTTTTTTTTAAATGGAACGCCCAGATTTTTTTAACACTTTTGAATGCAAAATAAAAAACTATGTTCAGGAAGTATTAAGATGTTTATTTTTATTCACAAGAAAACAGTAAAAAAATTAAAAAAAATACAGAAAAATCAAGGTACCTTTGAAAAAAGTTGTTGTTTAGTGTTTGCATTCTTTTTGCCGTCACATTTGACAATTTTAAAAGCGTTTTAACTTTTGCATCGCTATAAATTTACTTATTTTAGACATTGACACATTTGAAAATGGCAGTAAAACTTACTAAATCAGAACGAATTGAGATATTAATGATGCGTGGGTACGGTGATCGTCAAAGTTCTTTTGAAGAGGTTCGTATTTTGTTTAATACTGTTTATCCGGATCGTCACATTAGTAAAAGTACGGTATGCTGAACAATTCAAAAGTTTGAAGTCTTTCGTCAGGTGAAGGATTTACCTAGAAGGGGACGTCCATTAACAGCAACAGATGAAGAAACTAGTTTGAATGTGTTACTTACAGTGGAAGAAAATCATCACGTATCCACAACAGAATTAGGTCAAATTCATGAGATCTCTCAAAAATCTGCTCATAATATTCTTAAATCAGCAAGAATGAAAGCCTATAAAATGTATCCCGTCCATGAGTTAACTGAAGATGATCCAGATCGTAGACTACAATTTTGCGAAACAATGACGGAATTGATCGAGCAGCAGCCTAATGTTTTAGATCACATCATTTTTTCAGATGAGGCAACGTTTTGTCTCAACGGCACTGTGAACAGACATAATTGTCGCTACTGGTCAATTGAAAATCCGCATTGGATTGAAGAAGTCCATACACAACGTCCTCAAAAGGTGAATGTCTGGGCTGGTCTTGTTGGAAACAACATCATAGGACCATTTTTTATAAGAGGAAATTTAACTGGCAACGTCTACTTAAATTTATTGCGAAATGAGGTTGTTCCAGCACTTGCGGCCCTCTTTCCAAATGCAAACATAGGTGATCACCCTAATGCACATTTTTGGTTTCAACTAGATGGAGCTCCTCCCCATTTTGCCCATAATGTCCGCGATTATTTGAATGAAAATTTTCCGGGACGTTGGATCGGACGTAGAGGAGCAATCGAATGGCCAGCACGTTCGCCAGATCTCTCGCCATTAGATTTTTTCTTTTGGGGTCACTTGAAATGTCAAGTGTACAAAAATCGTCCCCATAATCTTGAACAATTGGAAGAGAGAATAGTTCAAGAAGCCAATCGCATCACTCCAGAACAAATACAAAATTCAATAAGAAATTTTACTGACCGTTTGAAACTTTAGATACGGGGGTTTTGGGGGTCGCCGATCACGATTCCAAAGTCAAAATGTCAAAAAAAAATGGCCGAAGATTTTTTGAAAATTGTAAATGGAGAGCATTTTGAACAATTATTGTAATCGCATTCTGAATAGACAGGTATCTTGATTTTTCTGTATTAGGACACTTTTTTAATTTTTTAACTGTTTTCTTGTGAATAAAAATAAACATCTTAATACTTCCTGAACGTAGTTTTACTTTCTTATACGTAGTATAAGGAAGTATTGTGATGATGAAAATTTTCGAACTCGAGATTTTTGCAGATGTCCACGTTTTGAGGTCCCCTGATACCAAAAAAGTGGTTTTTAAAAAAATGTCTGTGTCTGTGTCTGTGTGTCTGTCTGTCTGTGTGCCTGTGTGTCTGTCTGTGACCACGATAGCGGCCAAACCGCTGTAGATATCAATTCCAAATTTTGTATTTACGTGTATAATCTCCCTCTTGAGATCTGATTAGTTTTTCAGTAAAATCGGTAGACCGGAAGTAGCAGTTTACTTTAGCGAAAAAATCGAATTTTGCGAATATTTCGTCAACTACTAAGTTTAAACAAATTTATAAAGAATTCATATATACTTAAAATTAAAATTGAGAATAATTTTATTTAGAAAGTTTTTCGAAATTCCTACCGGAAGTAGGTCTTTTACTCTTATCGAAAATCAGTTTTTTGCGAATATTTCGCAAGTCATGCTTTTTAGGCAAGTACGTTACGGGTATAAAAGTATTTAAAACATAATTTTCAATATCTTTTGTATAAAAAAAATTTCAAAATTCAGACCGGAAGTACCACTTTTACTCTTATCGAATAGCGATTTTTTGCAAATATGTCGTAAGTTATGCATTCTATATATATTTATCAAGAGTACAAAAGTATTTAGAACTGGATTTGCAATATTTTTTGTATATATCAAATTTCAAAATTCGGACCGGAAGTAGCACTTTTACTCTTAGCGAGGAGCACTTTTTTGATAATATCTTGCAAAGTATGCATTCTATAGCGATATATTAAGAGAATGAAAGTAATTTGAATAGGATTCTGAATAAGTTTTGTATTAAAAAAATTCTTAAAATTGTACAATTTGAAACGCTCATACGTATAAGAAAGTCGTGTGGTGGCCACACCTCATTTTTTTATTTTGCATTCAAAAGTGTTAAAAAAATCTGGGCGTTCCATTAAAAAAAAAAAATTGGACGTATTGCCGATTAAACCGGAAGTGAAAAAAATATTAACTGTATTGCATAAAATGCATTTATATTAACTATACCCCCATACCAAATTTCAGAAATCATAATTTTCAAATAACAAAGTTATTCGACCGTTCCGGGACTTTTTACTAACCCTGTATATGAACTTGTATACATTCATTCATTCATAGTCTTTTCCGATATATTTTGTTTTCTTTATCTCTCTTCTTTCATTTATTTACAGAAATAGACACTTCTTGCTTCTTTTTCTGTTAACTTCTAATATATCCTTTGTATATATATATTTATCTTACCGTTTGGTTTTGTCGTGTTTGTCTCAAAGTCTTCGCTAGGGACCCTATTACGCAGTAGAGTGTCTTTTGTGCTTTTTTCCTTATTTATATATTTGTTTATTTATCTGTTATAAAATGAATTGCACGTGCCAAGGCATCTAGATCTGATTTGAACACGTTAGGCCTACCACCGGTATATTCTGGTTTTGTAAGGACTGTAGATGTTTTGACCTGAGATCTCTAACATTAATATTGCAAGAGGATATTAAAAAAAACTGAAGGTTGACAGCTACAGCTCGTGTTGTGTACACCAGAGAGGTTCTAATTAAATATGAAAGAATCGTACAAGAGGTAGGTATTTGAGCGCGAACGTCGCCGAAGGAAGAGCGAAGTGATACAGATCTCTGCTGTGCGTCAGGTGTTCCAATTTTTGGGTGTTGATGTTCCATGATATGATACCTATTAGATTAAGTAAATTCGATCCCACAAAAGCTGCTCTCAAGAGACCTCTTAAAGTCTCCTTTTTGTTTTCTGATATTGTTTCTAACCTGAAATGAGAAAATGAGTTTTCATCTCTACCGACCATACTCCATTTCAGCAGAAATTATTCGATGCAGTAAAAGCTAAACTTACTGAACGAAAATCCAAAGGAAAGAAGAACCCTAGAATTAAATATATTTATTGAGTACCAAAAATTATTTTTTCGGAAAACTAACTCAACCCAACAGTGTCTCTCATTTGGGCCTATATTACCAGAATGTTCGCGGCTTACTCACAAAAGCACATACTTTTCAAAATGCCAGTCTTTCTTGTCACTTTGAAAACCTACTTACCGAAACATAGTTCGCCGACACCTTCTCCAGCAATGAGGCTTTTCATGAGAGTTGGGAAGACCGCGTTGCTGGAAAAGTTGTTGGTGAGCCATGCTTCGATAAGTAGCACAATTTCAAAGTGAGAAGAAATACTGGCATTTAGAATTATTTTCATGTTTAACTTTCGAACATTCTAGTAATACAGCCCCAAATGAAAGACTCTGATGGCTTGGGTTGGTTTTTCGAAGTAATAATTTTTGGAACTCCACCTCCTGGTACGATTATTGTTGCACGTTATCCTATTAGTCTTGACTGTTTTAGAAAATATGTCTATGTTAATTATTATATTCATTTACCAGGTCGTATCCAACAGAATAATGACAAATTTAAAATTTCAGAAAGATGGCTAATCATGCAATATTGTACAAAAACAGCTGTTCCTCTGTAGTCTCAAATATCCATATAAACTTCGCAGTTGTAACGAAATTTGTGTAAAATGTCCGTTATTTATCCAAAATTGACATGGATTTCTGAGGATTTGCAGAAGGCCAAACGTTTCAAAGATACTAATGCATACATGATATTCGTGAAAAACGCTTATTAATTTTTTTATAATTGTTTATAATGAAATTATTTACATTCCTTGTATGAATTACAATATTAAAGCATTCCATTATTGTTCAAAATCATCGTGAAAAAATGTTCGACCAAAAAATATCGTATGTATACATTATAAAACATGTAAATTTATGCAAAAAAATAATCCATTATCGTTATGACCTTATATAAAACCGCTAATAGTACGTTTATATTAAATAATTTATCAAGTTTGACGTCAGCAAGTATCAAACATTACTATTAGTATGTACAGTGGTACGCTGAAGTTTGCTAACACACTGTTGTTAACATATGCCTAAAATATTTAAATGCAATCGAACATAAACCTTATGACAATTACCAAGTGTCGTGAGGTTATTGCTTCGTTAAATTTATCACGATAAACTTACATATTACAATTACTACTGAATTACACCTTGTGATTTATTGAGAAAATAAACCATTTTTACTTTCATATACTCGTACGTAGTATAAGGAAGTATTGTGATTATGAAAATTTTAGACTTCGAGATTTTCGCAGATGTCCACGTTTTGAAGTCTCCTAATACTCAAAAAGTGGTTTTTTAAAATGTCTCTTTCTCTGTGTGTCTGTGTATGTGATCACGATAACGGTCAAACGGCTATAGCTCCCTCTTGAGATCTTATTAGATTTTCAATAAAATCGGCACACCGGAAGTGGCGGCTTACTTCTGTGAAAAAATCGAACTTTGACAATATTTCGTCAACTAATAAGTTTACAGAAATTTATAAAGAATTCATATATACTCAAAATTAAATTTGAGAAGATTTTATTAAAATTTTGTTTAGAAATTCCTACTGGAAGTAGGACTTTTAGTCTTATCGAAAATCAGTTTTTTGCGAATACTTCGCAAATCATGCTTTTTTGGCTGGTACATGACGAGTATAAAATATTTAGTAATTAATTTCTAGTACCTTTTGGTATAAAAAATTTGAAAATTCGGACCGGGTGTAACACTTTTATTCCTGTGGAATAGCGATTTTCGCAAATATCTCGTAAATTATGCATCCTATATATTTATCAAGAGTACAAATGCATTTAACCTACATTTGGAATAATTTTTGTATAAAAACAATTTCAAAATTCGGACCGGAAGTAACACTTTTACTCTTATCGAATAGGGATTTTGTGTAAATATCCCGCCAAGTATGCATTCTATAGAAATTTATTAAAAGATTAGAAGTACTATAGTATGATTTTTAATAATTTTTGCAAAAGAAATTCTCAAAATTCCAACCTAAAGTAACACATTTACTCACAGGTTTATTCTTTTCAGAAGATAAAAGTATTTAAAACTTAGTTTAGAACATTTTTGTATAATTTGAAACGCACACACGTATAAGAGAGTCGTGTGATGGCCACGCCTCATTTTTAAGTTTTATATTGACATTCCAAACTTATAAGATTTATTGCACTCACTTCAAATTACTATTCGGTACATAATACATATAATATAATATTGTTGACAATAATATTGTCTTAGATTCAATGCAGTAATTTGTGATTGCGTTGTTTCAATCTGATTATTTCTCTAAATAATTAAATATTTAATTGCCTATCTTTTTGACTAAAAACAATATGACTCATTTAAAAGCTATGACGTCTGACTTAATTATACAGAAACTACTATTTTTTTTTATAGAATATTTAAATCTCCACAAAATTTTAACTAAACTGATAAAATATGCAATATATAAATTTAACTGGTACTTAAAAAATCACTATATATCTTAAAATTTATTCACTTGTTCCTTTTGGAAAATTTTTCATAAAGAATAAGTGCGTTTGTAAAGAAAATTCGCAGAGTATTTGACTTTCATATGTCATTGAGTATCATATTGAATAAAAACAATATATACAGGTTGATTCATTTACAAGTTATGGCGTCTGATATTCCCTAATTAAATAGAAACCCCTATTTTTTGAAACACACTCGATCTATATACGACAATTGTTATTATTGGTCGATCACAGAGAGATATCATAGCGTGTACGCTTTCAATTAAATATGATTTATCTTTGGAGATAACTCATGATTTTCGTTTTTTTATATTTCTGCGCTTGATGAAAACGTATGTTTAATTTAGTGTCATTGGTGAAGATAATTGGTCAAAAGTGTTTTATTTATTAGAATCTCGAGTTCTATGGAAATTTGATTCAGAAGAAAAAAACTGTTGAGGCATTACGGCGTGGTAATAATTACGAGGAACGTTATTGGGTGTTTGAAGTGCGTTTTGTGTGCTATTTGGACTATTTGGGGAAAAAAGATCGAATACCAGCAGCATACAGGTGGTCATTTTTAGTGTAATTTTTTATGAGATCCAAGAAAATAAAAACTGGGGATAAATCTGCTTAATTTTGTATGCGAATTTTGTAATTCAATAATGAACATTATTAATCAATTTACGTAGCCAGTGTGAGTTAAGGCTACGATGTTACAGTTGTAGACTCACGTGTAATGAGTTAGTTTCTTTCGTTTTGAGTCATTTAATTTCAAATTTTGTATTTTTGCGTACCAAAATGTTATGTATTTAAGTTAGCTTCAAAATATTTGTGATCCCAATAGAATCATTGTGTAGGCCGATCTCTTGAATTTGGTCAACAGCAATTTATCTTTTAGTTAAATTTTTGGTTAGACGTAAGTAATTTAAATAATTTTTGTTATTCTATTTGCCTAATTAAAGCTTTGTCCATTATCTTATGGTAATTAGGAAGCTTTCTGAAACACATCCGCCATTGTACTTGTAACATAAGATTAATTTAGTGACTATTTTATTCAATTTAAATATCGATTACGGATTTCTGATTCTCACATTCATAATAATTCAAGCATAATAGCATAATATATTCGCTATTCAATTCAATTTAAATATAGGTTAGACGTAGCGATTTTGCAATATTGTGCAAAATTCTGCAAATCTTTATTAACTTAATTAACTTGTTTGCCTAAAATTTCTTTTTCTACCTTTTTTCAATTCAACGTAAATTCTACATAATTTTTGGCAGTATCTATTTTCAAAGAACCTGTTCTTCTATCCACCCTTTTTTTAAATTAAAATGAAATTTTGCATAAAACCATTATTTATTTTTATGAAACAAACTATTATCTTATAATAATACGTCTTGCTGACTTTGATATCAATACATCAATATCCAATTTCTTTCCTAATAAATAAGTTCTTCTGCGATGGTATGAGCCTTCTTACATTTCGCTATTCTGTAAGCCATCTTGTAAGATGCTAGTAAAGCGTTTTTTGGTATAGATGCGGTCTTACAAAATGTATTTTGTTGTTATTTCTGTTCTTTTAACTTCTTGCCAAAAAAATTACGACATTTATTAACCATACTGTGGTGATTAGCTTCTTAATGACGCTTCAAATTACTTGGAAGCATACACTTCGTTGTCAAAACTTTCATACACAATACACGCTGTGGTCTTCTTTCACCATTAATTTCTGTTAACGTAAAACCAAACTCTAAATAACCGTCATCATATTTGCGATATTTTCATGTCTTCACAGTCGTGCCACTAGTTGAAGGAATGCTTTCTTTATCTGCTTTATTACTGTTTAAACATCGATCTATCATTAAAGATAAAAGAGCAAAAATTCACAAAATTATTAACCGCAGAGTTCAATTTTACTAGACCGGCAGAACCGTTCTTCTTCTTCTTCTTTTTGGGGATTGCAAGTTAAGCTGTTAGCTTTTTACTTCTATTCTTGATATGAAATATCTGATGATTAGGCGAGTGCTAATGTAGCTGTGTTATGCTTCCTGAGAAATTGTGAGCCTGGGGTGCTTGTATTTCCACGATGTCTGGGGGTCATAATTTAAAGTTTCGGTGATGCTTGGGTTTGAGTGTGACTCCATCTTGTTATAGAATGCTTTGGTGAGTTCCTCGATATATTCGTCTATTGATGCGAGGTTGGCTTCGGAATGAAGTTGATTATTTCTCATGTAGAGTGGGGCTCGGAAGACCATTCGTAGTGATACATTTTGGATGATTTGTAGGGATTTTATGTGAGTTTTGGCTGTGTCAAGCCAGATGGGAGCTGCGTACGTCATTATAGGGCGGAAGGCTTGAGTGTAGATCTGAAGTTTGAGGTGGGGGGAGAGTGTGGACTGAATTTGCCTAGCAGGGGCCAGAGGCGTCCTCGGGCTGCCTTGGCTTTCTTGACTGTGAGTCTCATGTGTTGTACGTATGATAGTCTGGAGTCTAGGGTGACCCCAAGACATTTAATCATCGGAGACCATGGAATGGCGATATGGTTTATGTACAGTTCACCTACTAAGGCTTTTGATTTTCTTTGGAACACTATTGCTTGAGATTTCTCTGAATTAATGGCGATTCTCCAATTGTCGCACCATTTGATGAGTTCATTGAGAGAATTTTGAAGATGTGTGACTGCCAGTGTGGGGTTTAGTGATTTGGAGAGCAGCGCCGTATCCTCGGCATATGTGGCGAGAATGCAGTTGTTAGATTTTGGGATATCCGCCGTGTAAATTGCATAGAGTTGTGGAGACAGAGCCGAGCCTTGAGGGACTCCGGCTGTTAAGTATCTGGTGGTGGAGTATGTGTTGTTTATTCTGACTTTGAACGATCTTTTTTGTATGTAAGCTTGGATTATTTTTATTAGGTGGGGTGGGTATCCAAAGGATATCATCTTGTAAATGAGGTCCTGATGCCAGACTCTGTCAAAGGCTCTTGGGACATCAAGGAATATTGCGGTTGTCGTGGTGTTCTTGTTAAACCCATCTAGAATGGTCTCTGTGACTCTGGCCAGCTGTGTAGTTGTTGAATGCTCCTTGCGAAAGCCATGTTGTTCAATTGGTATGATATTGTTTTCCAGTGTATATTCTTCTATGAGTTGTAGGATTTGTTTATCTGCGATCTTACTGAGAGAAGAGAGGAGGCTGATCGGTCGATAATTTATTAAATTGGTGTGATCTTTGTTTGGTTTGGGGAACATTATTACTGTGGCCAGCTTCCAGATCCGAGGATATGTTTCGAGGCGGAATATTGCATTGATGATAGCTAGCAGAAACATTGTTGCTTTAAATGGTAAGTTTTTAATCATTAGGTTTGTGATTTGATCGGGGCCTGGTGCGTTCTTGGGTCTTAGTTGTTTTATGGTGTTGGTGAGAGATTGGGGCGTGATGAAATCTGTGTGTGGTGTGGGTGGTGATTTTGAGAAGTGATTTGTATTTCGATGTACGTGGGCTATGTGCTGCAGATTGGCGTTTTTCCAATTCGGGGAGCATTGTTTTTCCATGTGAGTGGCCAGAGTTTCAACTTTTTCATTCTCGGTGGCTGCTAGTGTGTCTTTGTCTTTTAGTGGCGGTATGAATATTTTATCCTTTTTCAGCGCTCTAGAGATTTTCCAGACTTCGGTTGATTCCCCTTTATCGTTTAGTGTTTTTTTCCATTTATTTTCCCTGTGGGCTTGAATGGCTTCTTTGATTCGTTGTTGTTTTCTATTTACTATGGCTTTATCTACTGGGTCTAGATTTCTTTGGAAGCGGCGTCTGGCTGCATTTTTCTCTTTGATGAGTATTCTCAGGTGTTGGGGGAGTTCTTGCGTTCTACGCTGAATTGAGCGAGAAGTAGTGGCAGATTCTGCTGCTGTGAATATGTGTGTTTGGAGGTGATTAATGGCCTCTTTTAATTCTTCAGGGGATTCTATTTTTGGTATAGCTGGTAATGAGCTGGCTAGTGTTTTCTTGTAGGCATTCCAGTTGCTATTTTTGATGGTATGTGAGGATGGATAGCAGAACCGAGTCGGCAACGCGTACTTATATGCTTTCCGCAAGATCTTTCAGAATAGTCCAAATCTGTCGCGAAGGGTCTACAGCACTTTGACGAGCCTAGCGCGAACCAGAAGGCGCATCGTTGCCGGCTCTTGTTCGCAAGAATATTCTGCGCCGGAGAATTTACTTTTATACAAGACAAAACAAACCCCATAAAAAATCTAGCTATTTTCAGTTTCTTATTTTGTTTTTTGTTTAGTTAGGCCAAATCTCTTGGTTCAATTAATTATGAAGCTTTTGTAATACTTCGCGGCGCCCCTGTGAAGAAGCCGCGGCGCTCAGTTTGGGAACCACTGCCTTAAGGTGTAACTGTAGTAGCGTTAGTTCTTGAGTCTTTCAGTATACTAGGATGGTAACGTATCTAGTGCTACGCGCCGACCGCTTACTATTACCCCTAGAGTTTGACCTCCACTCATATTCAATAGGCAGCAGCAGCAAAATAGGCGTTGATAGCAAGCGGATCTGGGATCAAACCCGGAATATTTAGACTTAAACGTTGAACGTCCTACTCACTAAACTACAGCGGCGAATTTGTTTATAAATCGACTTTTACTTTGGTGATTTATTATTCCATATCGCAATTTGAAAGCTGTTTACACATGCAGGTATAGTAGAATCGCTTTAGCAACCCGCATGCGCAAATAAAATAAAATGACGCCAAATTTTCGATGCTAAAAAGTTTGCCTGTTAAGTAATATTACCTACATCGCTATTTCACGGCTGTCACATATAATATTATTCATACACTCTTTGGCATTTGTCATAATTGGTTGCTTTCATTACTTTCATTCAGAAGTAAATATTATTAGGAACAAGCAAAATATTTCTATAAGAAATAAACTTCATGTATAACAAAATGTTAAAATTGTCTCATATTTTGAGTATAAAAGTAGTAATTTTGATTAAACGAGATTGTAAAGCTCAGCTTACAATAGAGTGATACTTGACAAATCTGCTGTCCTGTTTTAATTATCCATGTCAAAGTTTAATACGAGTAAATTCTAGTCAAATGCGCTTGAAAAAGCAGTATACCTCTTCTGTTTATGAAATTGAAGTGAATGTTGTAAATAAAATTCAATCAACGTTTGTACAGAGGTGAACACTAGTTCGGCTGCATTGCTTGTACGTATATCTCATGATATTTACTGACATTTTAAATTCCATCAAGAAACTTTGCTTTACCTTTAAGAAGAAGAATAACAATTACTTATGAATCATATAGTTGTTTGAATTGTGATTAATGTTAGGGTTCGTGAAATAGGAAAATGGAAATTTTTACTTCTGACTCATTTTCGAATGCCAAACAAATAGATTAGTTATTTTTTATAGTTCATTGGAAGTGTTAAATTGTACTTCGAGTTCATGTTAAGTAAAAGCGATATATCAGTTGCATGCTTATATCCTTTATATATACTTAGTATTATTATTGAAAAGATGTAGGTCCGTGTAATCAATTTTTAGGGAAAAAATATATTGGGCAGACCAAGAGGAATATTGAAGGTACTAAAAAATAACGAAAGAAGAAGTGATATATTTTCATCCTAAGTGATGACAGTTTTTAAGTTCTGCTAGTTCTCTGATATTATATTGTTGCCTCTTGCGCCTTTTATAACTAGGCCGCGGACGTGACAGGTTTAAACTACGACGAAGTTACAACGGAGCAAAGAAATAATGTAAACAACACACGCTTACTGAATAGAACTAATTCATATGGTGAACTGCAACATCTGTTTACGCCCGAGAAGTGCCCGAGAATGAGAGCAAAAAATGCCCATAAAATAACGAATTTATGAGTAAAATCCTTTTTTCATCGGCGTAGATAGGAGCGTGAGGGTTTTTTAAAATTTATTACGTTTACCTTATATTTCGCAAGAGAAATAAAATTTTCATTCATACTTAGTTAGTTTCGTTTTTTCATTGCTTTGACTATTAATTACGTACTTCGTAATTTTTGTAATAGTCTGTTTAATACCGGTTTATTGAATCGACTTCTCCCAATTACTTAATCTCAAATTAAAAGATGGTTTAACCACATTAGATATGGGCTATTAATAATTTCAAAAGTATTCCAAGTGACTTCGGATGTGGCCTTCGGCAAAAGTTAGACGCAATGTTTAATAGAAATCCAGATTTAATAAGATTGCGGCAAATGTGTATGCTAAATACGCTGAAATAAAAGAATATTTCCAGTAGGCACCTATAACCAGTTGCGATGTAGAAAGGACGTTTTCTATCGACAAGGATGTACTTCATTCAAAGAGAACAAGTCTTACAGAAGAGAAAATGAACAAATAATAAGGTATTTTGTATTTTATAGATCACCAGCCACTTGTTATCCAATTATATAAATAAAATTAAAACGTCTTTAAAAATACAACATTTCATAGTGCGCCCATGGGCGATGAGCCATGAACCGTTCGGGTCCGCCCCCTATTTATAACTTTGTCAAATATATCTTTGAATTAGTTTATGAATTTAATGTTCATACGCATATACCATTACTCGTTTTGGAATTACAATAAAGTTGTAAAAATTCGTTTTTTGGGAGTTATACAGCGTTTTAGAAAATTTGTTGTTATGAGAAAATAAACAATTTCTTAAATTTTATTTTTAAAGTTTGCTTATTACACTGGATCATTCTACAGCAGGAAAATACTTAATCGAAGCAGTTTATTATATGCAATTTACGCCATGCTGTGTTGAAACTTTGCTTGGGTGGTCTAGTGTGAGAAAATGTTTTTGCAATACTTATTCTTTTAAATTGATGGCCTATATCCTACCTTAAGAACAATTATTAATTAATACGTTTCAACATGTGTTCTATGTATGTTACTTTATATCTGTTTTATTTAGAGTTGCATTTAATAAGTTTATCATAACTCGTCGACAATGCTGAAGTGTCTCTGGTTTCTGTCCACTATGTTGTCAATGATGCCAATCGAAGTAATTATATATAATGAGGTATAGTTGACCTCGATTGGAATCATTGACAACATAGTTGACAGAAACCAGAGACACTTCGGCATCGTCGACGAGTTATGATAAACTTATTAAATGCAACTCTAAATAAAACAGATATAAAGTAACATACATAGAACACATGTTGAAACGTATTAATTAATAATTGTTCTTAAGGTATGATATAGACCATCAATTTAAAAGAACAAGTATTGCAAAAACATTTTCTCACACTAGACCACCCAAGCAAGGTTTCAACACAGCAAGGCGTAAATTAAAGTGGTCAATGTTGATGCATTAGAGAACTCCATAAGACCTTAGCTTATAAGAATTGTCAGTACATATGAGTAATATCATAACACAATGGCTAGCAGTAGGGGTTCCTTATCACAACATTATTTATCCTGTAATAGCTTTTGTAACTATTGTAAGATATTGTAATAATAATTTAGTAATAGACCCGAAATTTCTTTCGGTGCATCTTTGTAGAATTAAAATATAACTATATCAATTACATTTTGGTTATAAAATTGTTTTATAATTAGTTTTTCACGGACACTAGTTTTCAACTACTTTGTAGGTATATATACTGTTGCGTAACGGTTTTCAATTAAACTAATTATCTGTTTAAACATTAATAACACATAAACACTAATAAAATATAATAATAGTAAGAAAGATTACGTGCTATAATAGTATATTATGCAATGATCATTTAATGATATCTATTAAGACACGAGTAAGAGAATTACAATACGAGGCGAAGCAGAGTATTGTAATGAATATGAGTGTCTTAATAGCCATTAAATGCGAGTTGCATACACTATTTTTTCTACGACCCCATAATAAAACATATTTTTTGAACAATCCGTACGTTTTTGCAAATTTGGCTGGTAATAAATTGTTCGTGGCTACTAAGGCTTGTTCCATAATTTCTGGTAGAGTCAATTATTACATTTCACTGTCATTATCCCTCATTTTTACCGCTTATATTTTCAAAAAGGGACAAATGTTAACTACTTACTTGTAAATTGCAGAGAACTGTCACATTTAATTAATTTTTAAATCTTTCAGATATGCAGTCGCCATATTGAATATTGTTTGAATATTGGAATGTCGCATTTCTATTGGATATAAACTTGTATCGTAATGGACAGCATTAAAGTAGAAGTTTAGCATATCTAATAATACAATTAAAGTATGGGAGTAGCAAAACACCCATATAGCATTATATAAAGAAAACATAGAAATTAATAAAACTTAACAACAAATGAAAATTTCAAAATCAAACATTCAAACTGGAATGCAGTTCGAAAATTGTCAATCCTATTATACAATAAATTGAATAAAAATGTTGCACTATATAAAGACCGTTGGGACTACAAAATCTGAAAGATATACGTGGATAACGGATTTTACTGATTTTAATTTCGTTGTGACAACAAGATGAACAAGTAGATATCTCTAGAAGCATATGCATGCTTGATAAAAGGCAATAGCTGCAGTATTATGATGGAGTCGTAATTGACAAAATGCATCTCTATTTTAATGTCTTTCTTTAAATACAGAAATTGTTATTATTTATATTAAAAATTTATAGGCATCGAGACTTGCAAAGGCTACTACGAGTATAGCGACCTTCTGATAGAGAAGCGAACAGAGTATTTGTAGACACGATTACAGTAGAAGAAAATGAAGTAGACCAGATCATGGTAAAAGAAAATGAAAAACAATAAAGCGTCAGGGCCAGGCGATCTGCCTATCGAGTTACTGAAACATACCACAACAAGAAAACTAGAAACAATCTGCGACATATTTAATAAATGTCTAAAGGGGAAGTCATACCAACAGATTGGAAAATTTCTCATACGAGGGGTGTTCTCTTTCCGCCGAGTCTATCTAGTTGACGATGATATTTTGCAACAAATTTTGTATGACAATTTCAATCAGTTGTTTAGAAGTTTAGTTATAGTGATAGTTGTCAAATATACCTGATTGTTTCTAAGTTACATTAGTTTGAAGTACTCGCCAATAAATTATGGAACTGAACAAGGAACATTATCGAGCCGTGATTTTTTACAACTTCAAGCGTGGCTTAAATTGTAGAAGATTTTTTTTGAGAAAATCAATCGAGTGTTTGGTGACAAGTCGTGTTGCTTCCTTACCGTAAAGCGGTAGTACAGTGAATTTCAACGCGGTATACTCTCCTTAAATGAGAGTTTTCGAGCTCCTAAGCCAAAAACGGCAGTTACAGGAAAAATATTACTCTTATTTGGAACAAGGTTGTAGAAGACCGGCATACTACTGTCACGAGCATTCAAGCAACATTAAAGATTGGTGTGGAAGCAATTAGCATTATTTTATACAAACATTTGAAGGTCCGTAAGCTTTGTTCTCGGTGGATTTCCTACAACTTGACTTAAATTCAAAAACAAGACCGTGTGAGATGGTGCAGATCTACACAAGATCGCTTTAACCCTGGATCATCTCATTTGGTGTACAACATCATCACAGGTGATCAAACATGTGTGTACTGCTATGATACCGAAAAAGAGCAACAATCGACAGTTTGGATCTCTGATACTGAGTCGGCTCCAACAAAAGTTGTTCGTGAAAAACGTCGAAACAATAAGATGATCGGCACATTTTTTGGAATTACTGGGAATGTTTCCACGGTAGCACTGGAAGGTAGACGTACTGTTAATACAGTATCGTACACTACAGTTTGTTTGTCTGAGGTTCTCCAAAATATTTGCAGCTCCTCGAATAATTAAGTATATGAATGCCCAAAACAGAAATGGGTTATTAACCGTATAGGCCAGACCTAGCACCTAATGACTTCTTACTTCCGCGGGTAAAGGATACATTACAGGGTTTACGTTTCACATGGGCCGAAGAAGCAGTTGATGCCTTTAGAAGTAAAATAAACAAACTAAAAAATGTTTTCAAGATCGGTTTTCACGGATGCAAAAATGCATTGACTATGGAGGAGAGAATACTATGAAAAATTATAAATAAATGTTTTTTGTAAATAAATGGTGTTTTACTTTTCCAGGCTCAGCGATAAGAGAGCAGCTCTCGTATATAACCGATTTGCAAGAACAGACTGCAAGAATTATAGAGGAATAAGCGTTAGGTATGACTTCGGTTGGAAGACTCTACGGAATACTCCTCAAAGCTAGAATAGAGAAACAAGTAAGGGAAGTAGAAGAACAAACATTCTATTTTAATTTATACGTTATTTATGTATGTTTATTAGGGATTAAAATTATTAAAGAATTACAACATTTAGTTTTTATGTCTTGTGACTCTGTAGCTTTAACCGCCAAAGGTTCAAGCGTCGCCCCTATCTGGGGGTGTAAATAACATGTTTGACATAGTAGGTATACCAAACTGAATATTGACGCTTAGAATGTTCTTAAAGCATGAGTAAAATCGAGTAGAAAGCTTGATAAAAGGCCTTAAAGAGTAACATGATCGAGTCATATATGGCAACATGCATCTGTCTATGATAGATCGAATTGTTATAATACAGTTTCCGATATAATAAGATATTTTTAAGTAAACTTTCAACTGTGCTATGCTGTAGAATTAAATGTCCAAAGAACATAATTTTGTAATAAACTAATAACAAAAGGATAACATTTTCTCAAACTAAATTGTGAATTCTGTACATATTTTTAAAATATGGTTAAATGATCTTATATTAAACTGTAGTGATTCATTTCTGCTGTTTATATTGATTCCTATACGAGTCCTAAGAACTTAATGTTCACACGATACCAATTTTTAGAAATATATTATGGTTTTCGATTTGAGAGTTTGTAATTTGATTTAATATTCATACTCAAAGTCAAACTACATAAAAGTTAAAAAAATTAATAAATGAACAAATTATATTGACAACTTAATGTTCGGACGATCATTTATTATATGACGTAAAACAAAGTCATACCGCCTTTGGGCTTTAAAACAGCTTGTATTCTAGCTGACATGCATTCCACAAGCAACCAGCTATAATCTGGTGTAAGGATTCCCAAATTTCTGAGAGTTTTGTCTTTAATTCACTTATTATTCATTGAAGATTAACCTTAAGTATCTTTTCTTGCGGTGCCACTAGGTCTCAATAACATTCAAATCTAGAGTGCTTGAAGGCCATGCTAAAACTCTCATGTCATGTTTCTTAAACCATTTTCTTTGTTGATTTTGACGTATGGGATGATGCCCCATCTGTTGAAAAATGCAGTCTCTGTCGGGATAGAGCTTTTCTACACTAGGCATGAGGCTATTGTTCAGAATTTACGAATATTTATTAGCATTAACAATTCCATCTATTATCCCCATCTTTCCTACACTCTTGCCAGACATACACCCCCAAATCATCACACCCTTTGCAAAATTAACAGTTTTTTAAGCCGTGCTTATTAAAAGCTTCAGTTTTGTTCCGAATAATACGTTTCATATTGGCGCCTACAGAAACGTCGAATTTGGACTCGTCGCTAAATATTGTTTTGGACTAGTCATCTACTGTCCAGTGCAATTTAGACTTGGCCCAGATTAGACGGTTTTTAATTTGGGCTATTTTAACAGCGGTTTTTCTTTCGTATATAGTAAAATCGTTTGATACTCGTATATTAGTATTTATTTACTGTTTACAACATTCTCGCGAAATTCTCACACCGGTTTCAGCATTTAAGAGAGCAGTTATATCCCTTAGATTGTATCTTCGGTGGGTTTTACATATTTTTACAGATTATCTTGTCATTCTAGAAGTCACTTTTTAGGTTGTCCAGTACTTTTATATCGAATTTCGTAGCTAATTGTTTCTCCATAACATTTAATAATGTCTCTTACTGTGGATTTCGCGAAGTTCAAATTTTTTCCAACTACACTCATTTCACCACAATTCATGAATATTTTTTGAAGTGACTTTACCTAGACCCATTTTTAATAGTACAAATTGAGTACAATTCAACGCTTACGAGAGTGATAAATGTCAAATTTGTCATAACAATCCTTGCCACTTTAATAAAAATAAAGTTGTCCGAACATTAAGTTGTCAGTGTCATTTAGTACAGTCGAAAGCAAAAAAGTAGACAAAAATACAGGTTTCTGTCATAGACTTTCTCAAAATGATTAGTGTAATAACGGCTTTACAGTTACTTGTCAATGTTTGGTTATCTATCAAAATTGACAACCTTACACTTGATATTAAACTATTATAAAGATGCCTTCCATAAATGAAGATATTAAAGTCAACGTTATTTCAGATTTTAGTAACGGTTTCAAAATACGTGAAATTGCGGAAAGAAATAATATAAATACAAGCACAGCTTTTAAAATTATTAAATAAGCATAGAGATCACCACAGAATTTGAAGAATTTTTGGTTCTGGCCGCAAAAGACTATCAACAGCTGAGCAAGACCGTCATCTCACAAATGTGCTTAATGAAATTAATTTTCTTCAGTAGTGAATGCAACTAATGTAAATAACTTCCCGGTTCTGCTTTTACTGCCTGACGAGGAATTAGGGAAGCTAATTTGCAGTGATATAAAATTGCCGAAAAACTTAATTTGAATGCGACACACAACGAAACTCGTGTACGCTATGCACTCGAACACCTGGTAAATAACAAACACTTTTGGGAAACTGTAATTTTTACAAAAATTATTTCAAAGTAAGAAAAATGACCGATTCATGTATACCTACCAAGAGTTACCCGATTTGACGAAAACTTAGTAATGTGTATCCAGAAAATTTCAAAGTAAGTTTTGGGGATGGATTTAAATTAAAGGGACTGATATGTTATGGGAAACAGAAGGAAACTTGAAATCCAGAGTCTTATATCAACATTCTAAGTAATGCGATGTCACCTTCAGAGGAGCTATTTTTTCCAAATAGCAATTTTATAATACACCGAACAGAGTGAAAACATGGGTCAGAGAAAATAATATCAATATGTTGGATTTTCCGCCAAGAAGTACTGATTTCAAAGAAATAAAGAAATTAAATCGAAGACCTCAAAATAAGGAAGAACTGGTAGAAACAGTTCACACAGCATTGGGGAATGTAAATCAAAATAATTGTACCAACTTTTATAACTCTATTCCAAATATGTAGATTGCAAAAAGTTTTAAACGAAAACGGTTCTATAACCAATATTAATGCATATATTTCGTCATATTTTTTAATTAGTATTTTGATTTGTATTAATCAGATGAGAAGATGTTTTGATAATTATTTGATATTCCATAGGATAATGACTTGACACTAATGACAAGTAAATAAAGTCAAGTTTACTAAATCGAAGATGTTTTGTGTCTACTTTTTTCTGCATTCGACTGTAGTATTTTCATTATTTCATTTTACAAATTATACTTTATTTTTTTTCAGAAATGATTTGAAATTGTGTATTTATCGAATCAGAAATATAAATGAATACTTAACAATTTTCAGTATTTCAAAAAATATATTAACTATTAAAATTGGTGTCGTCCCAACATTAAGTTGTTAGGGCTCCTATGTAAGCTATTAGATTCATTTTAAATACTTTGTGTAGATTATCTAATATTTTGTACTATAATTTTATGACTTAATATAATGCAATTATCGTTGTTGTCTTTAATATACAACTCATAACTACAAGACTTCAGCTAAAATAAAATGCATAACGCCTATTTTATACGGTGAACTTAACCGGACGCATAACCGTATTTCTATTTATTTTCTTATGTTCGTTTGAGCCTTTTACTTCTCCGCTTTAATCGCGTCTCTTGTCTAATACTGCGTTGCTGCCATTACCTTTAAATAAGGAAAAAAAGCTCCTGACTGCACTTCTCAGAAATTTTACAGTTTGTTCTACCTTGTATATAATCGCTTCTGTGATTATCTCAGTGACGGTAGCAGTAAGACACTCCTTCGTGCACTTGAAAAAATATGTTAAATTATTCGCGGGCTAACATAGGAAGTTGCATTTTCTTTAAATACGACTGTTATTAAAAGTCAATGTGGTGGTCTTGCAATATGGTTTATATAATTGATTTACCGATAAATCTGTGCACAGAAACTTTCCACTTACTGTTAATAATAAATTGACAACTTTTTTATCTCTGTGTGCGAGGTTAAAAATTAATTCGCAACACAAAGATAACTAAAAATTCCACCAGACACACTTGATAATTACTTATTTATTAAAAAATTAACATTTGTAAAGAATTTTAATGTTATAATCATGGTACAAATATACAACTTTTGAGAACATACGATATTACAAAAATAGATTACCGATGGCTAAGAGACAGAAAATATGTGTGATTTGGTATTTGAAAAATAATAATATATATTGCACAGTTGTTTGGGAATGATAAATAGCAATCAAAATATAAACCTTTTTTTACTAATTATCTGATTATATCAAAATAAAGGAATGATTCGAATATCAAGCCAAAAAACATATTTTTAAGAGGCTTCATTGTTACTCGCGTAGGCAAATTTAACAAATGTGAAAAATAAATACTCGACATCCGCTATATTTTGTAACATAACTAAGCCTTAACCTGTGAACATTCTCTTACATTTTTGCTTTGGTATATTATGTTTTACTGTGTTATTGTTAAGTACAATCTGTACGTTTAAGTACGCTATGAATATAAGTGATCAGGCAGATCCAAGCAAACCGTTAAATTTACCACCCAAACAGAGTCAACGATTGGTACTCTTAAGACGGCGAAAAACAGTAATTGTAATGTACATTTCCAAGACACTAAGTAAAATATAGATACTATAATATATTATAAATATGTATCTGTTATAGAAGTGGCAAAATCCACTGTATATAACATAATTAAAGAATAGAAACAGGCAAAGAAAGATCTCTTAAAGAAAAAATGAGCAGGCATTTGAAACTACTAAACTAGATGAATATATCAAAGATACTATGAAGTAGTTGCTATCGAGTTTCTGTTTTTTTTAATAAAAACCTATTGGAAGTTATGAAAACTACTGACTACCATGATGACGTGAATTTAATTTAATTATTTTTCAGAATGCTTTGAACAAGTATTACATAAATTGGGAGATATTGTTGTAATAGTAGTGCATGATAACATTTATGTAGAGTAGAAAGGCTACCTACTTAGAAAAGAAGTGGGATGGATTACTGAGTGATATCGTAGAACCATTTGTTATTTATGTTGGAAGAATTATTATAGTATGAACATCTTACTTCCATATTTAAAAGAAAATTTCATGAAATATTTATATGCTCAGGTTAGAGTTTACTAGAATAGGTTATGTCAAATATTACATTCAATCCTAATTTGGATAACATTTTATATATTAATTTAAAAAGTCATTCTTGCACAATAATTTTATTAACATAAATTCTTTATACTTATTAGAAAAAATAATAAAATCTAAATTTATTGACAAATTACTAAATACATTCCCTTTTTTCATTCTTTTGTTTACATGATCATACGATACAAATAATCCATTTTATTAGTATTTTTTTGTTCCCTTTTGAAATAGTTAACAATTCTTTTTTGTTCTTATAATTCAATATTAACAATTGTCATTTTATATTACTTCGTTTTGTACTAACTACCCATAGACTAGATGAATTTTAAATACACCTGTAGTTTTTTTGTTTGTTCTAATTATAAAATGTCTTTTTCTGACCCTACTTCCCTACTTCATTTGTCATCGCACGGTCCCACATACGTTTGACCTTGGACTTTAATCATGTGATTGATGCCATTTTATTTCACTCGTTTCTGAACCCCGATCATCTCCAATTGAGCCGGCAATGGTCCGAATGATAGCAAAGTCACAGGTACGTGGTACAGAAACAAGTCTTCGAGATTCTAGTTTCTTTATTCTTATTACCGTACCCAAGGCACATTAATATGCTGTTACTTTTGTCCCTGTCGCTTTAAGCATAGCAATGTTTCAGAATATGTCACTATTTGATAATCATAATAAAAGAGCGATGAAGGAATTCATCTAAGTTGGTACAGTCGATGAAATTGAGTTATTAATCACCAGTGCTAATTTAAAAGCAATACATACGATATATCTAAAGTAGGTATATAGAATGTCGAAGGACAATTTTCCAATTATGTCAAGATATTGTCACTGGTTATAGTCATTCACGTATTAGATGGCGCTTCGTTAAATTTATTTCACCTATTACGCAGATTAAAATACAATACTCTATTTACGTGACGTTTGTTTTTTATTTAATATGAAATAGCGAAGTCAATTGTGATAAAACAGCTATTGTTTGTTTTGAATTTCAAAAAGCGGTAATCATATTCAATTCTTTTGTGTTTTGAACGTACGTTTTTCTTTAATAAACCAATCGATTCTTCCATAAGATCATCATTATCGATTTATAAACGTGATAAATATCTGTTCTTTACAGGAAACAATACTTGAGAGAAAAACGCAATAGCATGGCTATTAGTTATTATGATACGTTACGAAACTAATAATTCTATGCATAAAATGAGATCTGTGTGTGTTTCTCGATGGACTTTTCTTTCAATCGGAAAGCGTAAGAGCTTTTATAACAGGCCCTTGACTATGTGAGCGCGCGTGCGATCACAATCTCTCACGGCCTTGTTTTCTCAAGTTAGCCAATCAATTCTGCTACGAGGAAACCAAACAAACAAATTATGTAAAACAGCGTCTGTTGTGTTAATATGGTTTGGAGTTTAGAGCAATAAATTTATGTAATTTATCTTTATTTTATAATAAATCCTTCAGTTTAATTCTGAAATTGTTGCAATAGCAAGCTGCTTTTTTATTTATAAACAATATACTTAATTCATGGTATATTAATGATTTTTTCTGCTTGGGTCTACCTATAATGTTTGCTTCATTAACTATTAGGTTCTGAATTTACTAATTGATTGTTGTACTAACATAATTAGTCAAAAATACTAATAAAAACACCTTTACCACTCTAAGGCACTGAAAGCTAGATACGTATTTCGACAACTATGTTGTCATCATCAGTAGCACTGATTAATAAAAATCGCGTTGTCTGTACACCGTAGCATATACAGAACAACACTACTGCATACAACAGTGCAGGGCTGTCGTTTCGGTACAATTGTACTGAATTCAGTACAAAACGTTAAAATTCAGTACGTCAGTACTACTTTCTGCAAAATTATTAGTTTCAGTACGAAATTACGAAGATAAAAATTAATAGAAAATAGTTTTTTTTTAAAAAGAAGTTAACAAAACGTTTTAATGGCGTTAGATTATATTTGAATCATATCCGTAGATATGTAATTATTTACGTATATCTATGATTATATCATACACTCATATTGAAATTAATTCTATTTATATTACTCTACTCTATGTATTTGTTTTCGCTACTACATAATTTGTTAAGATGCATACGTATACAATTAACAAAATCACTATTAGTAACCATAGCAAACAAAATACGTTCCTAAATCATTCAGCGGATTTGCAAGTAAACACAATACTTGGTAACCTCTCCCCGACGTTTAATATCCAGCGAACTTATAAAACCCTTCACAAACAGAATTAAGTCGTATGTTGTATTTAAGAGAAGAAAACAAAACGTATCAATGACAGGCGCTTTGAATCATATTATTCTAATATTGAAATTCAATATTAACACGTATGCATTTTTTTCCAACTCTTGATATTATTATTGCGTCTATAGGTCTGTACCAAAACGTTCTTTTCATAAAACATGCATACCGAGATACCCATACAAATTGATACAAACACACATAATATGCATTCGTATAAACAAAATCATCATTACAAAATAAATATGGAAATATGTCTCTATAAATTATTTGGCGTCTGTGCGTTTTGATTTCCATTCTGTAAACATCCTTACTATGATTATGATATTAATTTCTTTTTTATATTACAATAATCTGTATTTTTGCTACCTCTTTTACAATTACATTATAAAACAAATAACCTTTTATAACAAACTCTTTAAATTTCCCGCCATTTAGTACATTTTTACCAATTTCAGTACGTTTTCAACTAAACTATCGGTACATTTTCGTGTCGTATACAGTCGCACTCTACACACACGTCGCTGGTCGCTCTAGCCATCTAATATAACTTATATGTAAGACGAAGGATAAGAGCATATTGGAATGAATAACATTTGGCTATTTAACGTACGGCATAAATATAGAAATACTCTATAAGTGTTAAAAAGAAATTGAATATGTTCAAACAAGCGTAACTTGTTGCATTTATCTAGGTTTCGTCATACTGCGGAAATAATCCAATAATCAAACTACGTTAAAAATGTCCCGCGAGAATTGCAAATTGACATTTAAAATTTGCAAATCCTTTAGCATTATCCATATTTTTAGTAGTACATTATTTAACATATTGCTCAAATATATCAATATTGCTGTATCAATAATTGGGCTGTTTGAAATTAATAATGTTGTCAGTGAAGATGATTAGCAATGCATTACTATTTACTGTTTGTTGTATATTTTGTATTAAATAATGAAATCGAAGTGATATTCGAATGAACGGTAAAGTTCTTTCTCACTAATACAGTATGCAAGTCGAGTAGGAAATACTGATATGATTCCTACGTATAAAAAATACGGTATAATTTTTTGTAGCAACTCTGCATTATTATTATTAAATTTCAGAATAATAATAACTCTCATTATTTGGCCAACAAAATAAAATTCTTTACAATTAAAAGGTAGTAGCTACAAAAACAAAAAAAAAGAATGTGTATATTATTTAAAATGACAATCCTTGCAAAGTGTCTCAAACCACCCTATATATGAGAGCCTTGATACGACAAATGATTTCAAGTGTTAAGAATTAACGCGCTACTGTTATAAAACGTAACAAAATATAAAATGTAACTACAGCATAATTCACAAATAGATTGGCACCATTTTCGATAATTTTGGCAACGAATCCAATCTTCTCTTGCTTGTGACATCGAGTATAATAAATCATCATCATCTGATTCAAACAACAAATAATAGTTGTTTTCATCTTCAAGATCACAAGATCTTGTTGTATGTCGTGACTTATGTTATTCATCCTTTTCGCATTTCTGTCGATACCTCTTTTTCTGGGAAGGCGTTGACCATCCATCATCTTCTGCATTTTTTATTTAATGATCTTCCTATTTTGAGTTGCAAACCATAGGTTGAGTTTGGTTTTTAAACTTTCACTTTGTTTTTTTTCTACATTTTATCTTTATACTCTGCTTCAATGGCGTCTTTTTCTGGAGTATCATTAAAGATTCTGCTGCTTCAAGGCTTCCTTCATGCTTTTTTCTTTCTCGGCAAAGCCTTGGGATACACAATTAATATGTTTCGAAAAAACATCAATTTTTCTTGTAGAGGAATCTTGTGATTGTTGATAAGGTCTGTTAGATTCTGGTGCAATATCATCATTGCAAGCTTTAGGTGTTGCTTTAGAGGTTTGTCTTTCTTTCTGAAATGGTCTGTTTGTCACTGCCGCTTTAGCGAAATCCATTTCTGAAGCAAGTGGGGTTAAAGAGATAAACGTAATCAGGGTCAAAATATGTCCTTTCAAATAAAGTGCGCAAGTTGTCATAGAACTTTTGTACGTTGGCTCGGTTAAATGTAGACGCTCTAGCCAAGTTTGGTTTTCGGTCGTTCGCAAAAATAAATGAAGAAGACGGTCCATAAAACCCTTTTGCCAATCATAGGAAGCTGGTACATTAATCCTTTTGTTTTTTGGTAATTCTAATTTTATTATTTTCTAAGCCGAATTATTACGCAAAATTTCTTAATTGCTCAGGCGAAAGACCTTAGTGAAGATTTGATGAAGTTAGCAAGTATTCCATTAAAATATTTTCTTCCCCATTGGAAAAAAATTGTAATGTCACAAAAATTTGGCGAGACGCTAACATTTTCATATTCTCTTTACTACTTTCCAGCATATCGTATTAAGGTCATTTTGTCAAAGGTATTATTTTTGACGGTGCTTCTTATTGGTTGATTTCATCTGTAAGTAAGGCAGATATGGAATTTAGCTAAATGATTGGTGTCGTATTCCATAATTTGTATTAAAGGAAGATTTGATACATGTATCAGCGCTCCCTGAGCAAACTATATCGAATCTTTCGGGACGACAAATTTACAATACCCAAAGTAAACAGATTAAGTCGTTCAGTTTAGGACCAACAACGCTTGCTTAACATTAATCGCAGATTCACATGGAGTCGCTGAATTTAATGATTCGCTGTTTTGCAATCATCAAATTTCCAAAATTTTAACATAAGTATGATTTTCACATAATTCTACCAAACTATATTGCATGCTTTATAACCTTGATTGTACATGCCACAACTTCCTAACATTTAGTGTGGTGAGAAATACAAATGTGTATCAGGCTCTCCTATGAACATCCCCAGTCTCCCTTATTTTTGTTTTAGAAAAATAATACTAATAAGAGAGACCTATATACACACATATTAGTGTTGAATATTTTTGAATTTGATTTGGATGATTGTAAATCATTGAATAAATTGAATAAATAAACTATATAAGCTGACCAGCAATTGTTTTATTAAAATGACACTTTTACATACATAGATTGTATTTAGATTTATTACAGTTTTTGCACCGCGATATGTCGGTATATGTTAACTTATTTCTTTAATCGTGAAATTATTGAAAAAAGCTGGGTTGCATAACAGTAAAACCTTTAAGCATTTGTGTATATTAGAGTCATACCATAAATTTTCCTAACAGTAAATCAAGGAAAAAATCCAATTCATGAATTATCATTTACTCAGTAAGTATGTAATAAATATGTTCTGTTCTATTTGTATGATAATGAGCCGTACATGTTATATACATATTTGTATATTAAAACCTTATAAGTATGTAATGAATTTAACCTATAATTTGCAGTAACGATAAGTTTACATTTATAGGTATTATATATTTAAATTTTTAATACTTACGTATACATATATAATTATTAAAATAGATCTATTGTGTTCAGAAATGTTTTAGATTTCTCACGACACGCCTATTTTATCTATTTATATTGATATACATTCATTATCCATCATATTGACGAAAGTCACAAAGCTTTTCTGTGGTTAGTTGCTATTGCACAATATAATAATATCTACGACATTCATTTATTTATCCTTTTCCCTGTAATTAACTATTGCGATACGGTATCTGTTTCCATTAAAGAGCGCATAAAAAAACAAAGAATATCGGCAACACTTTCTTTAATGAATCAACATGGTGAGTAATATTCTGGAAGGAGTAATTGTGGTGTAAATAGTATTCTTGTATTCTGCATATAAGGAACGACGTGTATTAGCGTATCGTTGTTGTTATTAATTACGATGTCATTGCACTATTAATACTTTAAAGGTAATGTTTCCAAATATTGTGGTATCCTGCATGTGGTGTTGCCTTATCGCTACGTAAAATGGAGGAGTTACTCCTTAGATGTTATTCATTAGTATTGTAATTTCCGAACAATCCTATTATTATTACTTGTAAAATATATTAAATTACTGACAGCAACACTATTCTTATTCTAGAATATTGCGCAACTGGGTATTAACTTTAGCATGTCGCAAAATGACAAATATTATAAAGAACCGTGGGCCCAGAATGGAACTCAGTGGTACTCCATTCCGTACTTGATTCCGTTGCCATGTCACCACTGAAGATCTCCTTCTAAATACGACTTTAGAAGAGCCAACGGTCATCCAATCACACCAAAATGCTCCAACCTGCACAATAGTATTTCATGATCCACTGAGTCAAAAGTCTTGATTAGATCTAACATATTCATTTGGACTATATTTCCCCTCTTCGAATCCTGCGTATAAATAATTTAATATTTACTCCCGTTGTTGATGATCTACCTTTGCTATACCCGTGTTGGTGTTTGGTAAAAAATAATTCTGTTTAATCAAGGATTAATGTGAAGGAAATACATACTTTCGATAAAAGATGTAGAAATAGTGATAGGTATACGAAAACAATCATGGCTTCAATTAGTATGTATTCAAAAGAATTTCTAGTGTTACATTGTGGTAATCTGCACTTACAGCAATCAAATATCTCACATTCGCGATATTTATGCTGTTACGTTTTTCTACCTAACAATTCAAGCATATCGTTATTTTTGTTTTATCATTGTATAAACATCATTAATTGTCCCAACAATATTTCGTTTTATTTATTATGACATTTTTAATTATTGGTATATTGTAATGATAGTTGTGATTATATAATATTGATTATCTACAGTTGATTGTGAACCTGTTGGATATAAATGTATTATTATTCTAACACAATATTGAAAATGGAGACTATCTCTATATCAGTGTTGGCCTATCGGGAAAAATGTGCTATCACTCACTCTATGAACTAGAATAAGAGATGGGATATTTTAATATTTGCTTTATAGGTTTTGGAAAAACTTCTTTAGTAGTTATGGTTATATCTTCTTAATGATTATTAATTTGTAACTTACAAAGATAATATTAGCGAAAATAAATTAAATGCTGAAAAAAAAGCAAGTTCATGAATATAATTAAAAAACTTCCATGACTTTCTTGTACTGTTTTGGTAATTAGGAAGATCCTAGTAGGCTATATTAGAATACTTCTAAATGCATTTACCGATAATAGCATAACAAAGCTTTAGAAGTATTTTAGTTATATATATTCAAGAACTATAGCTTTTGTTTCCGCATTTAATTTATTTTTGCTCATATTATCTTTCCAAGTTACAAATTTATTATAATTTAAGTGTCTAATATATAAATCACCTGCCCCCAAAGTCACGTTTTTTTATGGTGGATGATTTTTACTTTCTTATACGCAGTAGCAAAGAAATATTGTGATGACTAGGACGCGGACACGAACGGTTGATGACTCATCGCCCATGTGCGCACTATTGAAATGTTGTATTTTTAAAGAGGTTTTAATTTTATTTATATAATTGGATAACAAGTGGCTGGTGATCTATAAAATACAAAATAACTTA
This sequence comes from Amphimallon solstitiale, assembly GCA_963170755.1. Lineage (NCBI taxonomy): Eukaryota > Metazoa > Arthropoda > Insecta > Coleoptera > Scarabaeidae > Amphimallon > Amphimallon solstitiale. The sequence continues at coordinate 123,848,023 of OY720678.1, read as the reverse complement.
TTATTTGTTCATTTTCTCTTCTGTAAGACTTGTTCTCTTTGAATTAAGTACATCCTTGTATATAGAAAACGACCTTTCTACATCGCAACTGGTTATAGGTGCGTATTGGAAATATTCTTTTATTTCAGCGTATTTAGCATACACAATTGTCGCAATGTTATTAAATTTGGATTTCTATTAAAAACTGCATCTAACAAAGCTAAGTGACGAACGTGCGATATGTTGGCATTCTGTAACGATACTTTACAGACTTTGTAATAAATTTCGAAATCACTGACAATTCATTTTCATATCACAAAAAGTAACATAAACAACGTTCTTGATCTAAATAAATGATAACTAAAAATGTACGCGTATATTATTGAAACTAAACGAAATCCAGTGCACACTTACGTCTAGATAATTGGGAGAAGTCGATTCAATAAACCGGTATTAAACAGACTATTACAAAAATTACGAAGTACGTAATTAACTGTCAAAACAATGAAAAAGCGAAACTAATGTAAGTGTGAATGAAAATTTTATTTCTTTTGCGAAATATAAGGTAAATATAATAAATTTTAAAAACGCCTCACGCTCCTATCTACGCCGATGAAAAAAGGATTTCACTCATAAATTTCTTATTTTATAGGCATTTTTTGCTCTCATTCTCGGATACTTCTCGGGCATAAACAGATGTTGCAGTACACCATATGAATTAGTGCTATTCAGTAAGCGTGTGTTGTTTACATTATTTCTTCGCTCCGTTGTAACTTCGTCGTAGTTTAAACCGGTCATGTCTGCGCCCTAGTGATGACGAACATTTTTGACCCGAGAGATTTCTCCAGATATTCAGGTTGTGAAGTCTCCTGATAAGGAAAAAGTTGTTTTTGAAAAATTCCTCTCTCTCTCTCGCTTTCCACTCTCTCCCACTCTGTGGTGTGGGTAACTACAATAGCGGCCAAACGGCTAAAGCTAACAATACCAAACTTAATATTTACAAGCTTAATCTTCTTCTTGAGATATGATTAGATTTTCAGTGAAATTGGTAAATAGAAATCTCTAGTTGTTATTTTGAAATGACCACGATTGCAACCAACCCGTATTTATCAATAATAAACTTCACATTTACGAATATAACCACATCTTCTCGAGAACTAATTAATGAGATTTTTAGTGAAATCGGTAAGACTGGGAGTAGTATACTTCAGTTATAAAATTAGATTATACTAATATTTCGTTAACTGCCTAGTTTAAACAAATTCATAAAGAATACGAATAAGTAAATATTAGAAAAATGTTGTAAATTTTTTTCGAAATCACTGCCGAAAGTAGGTCTTTCTTTGGTCTTATCGAAGAATAGTTTTTTGCGAATATCTCGCATGTTATGCTTTCTAAACAGATATATTACAAGTACAAAAGTATTTGGAGCTTGATTTTGAATGTATCTGTACTCTGAGTACAGAAAAGGAAGTGTTTACGTGTGTGTGTGTAATGTCACAATTGACGGACAGAATAGCGTCTAAAGTATATGCAAAATGCCGGCATTCAATATGGAGGTTCGTCGGCACAGCTGAAAATGACATGTCAAAGTCCACGTTAGGTTGACTTTAATGTTACAGGAAACGTCAGAACCGAAGGGTGGAAGATCTATCTGACGTTTGATTAACGTTGGCAGTTGCACTAGAATCAGTTCAAGATTACAAACTCTCAAGACCATCGGTCAATTTCAGTTAGCGATGACACGTGCCGGAAAACGTCAGAATTTACAGACAAAATAGAGTCAGTCGTGCAATACAATGTGTTTTGTCAAATGATAAATGCCCCGGATTGACAGCATTAAAAAATGAATATATCAAAGATGGACATTTATAATAATCGAGAGATGTGTTATGGAATACGAAAGATTATCGAGAAAGAATAGTTACTTTCATCGACCAGTTGTCAAGTTTGGACATCAGAAAGCCGACAGTTGTTGAAGACGAACGAAAAGTGGATTTTTGAGTGAGTCGGCACATGAATAAATATCTCTCATCTTTCTTTCTATATTATTCTAAATTATTAGTAAAACTGAACTGTAATATAATATCCATATATGTATAATAAGGGCGAGTTTTCTAGCAAATATTTAAAGAATGCAACTATTGGTTAGCACCAACCAATTAGAATCACATTTTCGGTTAAATGGTACGACATAGTATTTATCAACAACCACTCAGAAGCAGCAAGATGTACGATTGCGTTTGAAAAATATATTAATAAAGCGTTCAAGAACTGACAAAATAATAAACGTGTCACGCCGTTTGGGTACTACTAGTTTATGTATAAAAAAAATTCAAATTTCCGATGGAAATTGCACTTTAACTCTTATCTAATAGCAGTGTTTTGCAAATATGTCACAAATTATGTATTCTATATAAATTTATCAGGAGTACAAAAGTATTTAGAGGTAGATTTGGAACGATCATGAATAAAAAAGTTTCAAAATTGAGACCGGCAGTACCACTTTTAGTCACAGGTCTATTAAGAGGATGAAAGTATTTGAAACTTAATTTGGAACGCACATACGATAAGAAAGTCATGTGGTGCCCACACCTCACTTTTTGATTTGTATGATGAATACACGAAATCTAGCTTTCATTATAGCCTTCCATATAAAAGTGTTATATCTTTCCTCCAGTATGACGAAACAATATAATAAAAAGGTACAAATGTAAAAGCGTTAGATATGGGATTGTTTAAGATGACTTACGCCATGAACAATACAGAATGTTTTTCTAATTTATGTTCCCCTAATCAAATTTTAATTTTATACAATGTTTGTAAAAACAAATATTCATACTGGAGATATTGTCTGAAAACAGGTTTGGCGAAACTATCATCTTCTATTATTAAAACAATTAAGCGAAATCAGTAAGTACTATTCTGAAAATAAAGATAAATATTTTCACAACGATTCACGTGGTATTAGACTAAACACTAAGATTTTTCTTTGATTCAATCCTATAGATGTTCTTAGATTCGATATGCGTATATAAACACAAATGTGTGCACAAGAATATATTTAGAACATATTTTATTGTGTGTGTCCAAACATTACCAACAAATGTAAAATTTCTCTTTAACTAATTTGTTACTGAAAAAGGAATTTATGGCTTTAAAGTAACAGATTCTCTCTACAAGACAGCTGGCTGATTAAATAGTACATTGCACAATAAAAGAATTAATATATCTTAATAATACTGTGTAGCTTTCTACAGCTTCTATTACAATGTACTAATGATATCCACGTTCGTCTCCGCACTATTTATCAAAGCACTATGATAAAATAAACAGAAATGAATTGCTAATTTACTGGCACATTAATTATGCTCACCTGATTATAATTTAATGTATATGTACATGTTTTAATTACGCATACGTATTTGCATAGGAAACGTATTCAAACGGCGCAAAATGTATTAATTATGTTCGATAAGGAGCTTGTCAATTTTTGAATAAATACATAGCAAAATTTACTTACCGGTATGCGCTCCGTAAAAACCCAGAAAAGTTTATGATCAAAACTTTTCGTACGTATCGGCATAACCATTACATTATGTAATTAGTTATATTGTGCGAGGTCACACGAAATGAAATACAAACATACAAATATCGTAAGTCACAATTCGTAATGGGTATGTAAGCACATTTTTAGAATAATGACTTTTGGAGTGGTGCGGAGAGATAACTTACGAAAGAAACCCAAGACCAGGAACTGAAATCTGAATAAAATGAATCACTGCTGTAGCTTTCAATCGGTGTCGATTTGGAATATTGATTTTGCGACAGATCTAATTTGATACAAGTGTTTTTTTTTATATTAGTGATAATTATGTAGATTGTAGTAATCATATAATTTTCCAATTTATCTTAAATAATTAGTCTCGATCAATAAGATTTCGTTATATTATGACTCGATGGAACATTTAGCATTACTTGATGAAATTAATGAAGCGTAGAAGTGACAGAATGAAAGGGATTGTAAATCGACTATCAACAAGAAAAACAGTAATTAAAGATAGTAAAGATTTATTTTCGATAATATTATTTAATAGTTCTATTTATTTTTCATAAACGTGTGTTGCCTGCTCATGGGTTTTAAGATGAACTACCTAAGTTTATCACAAGGCCAACTATCTGCTATCGCTACGCAATATAAGTCCGTCACATCATAGATAAAAGAGAGGGCAAAGATGGCCTACTCTCTCACTAAAAAGTGAACCAAACATCAGCACCATCTGTAATTCCCTCACGGGTACTTTTGGTAGAATTCATCGTAGGAATCTGTAGAGAATGATAACTCTCTAATGAGCGGGAACTTTGACATTTCTTGATTGCAAATTATTAAAGTATGAAATTCATGGGAAAATTTGCATCAATATTTTTTGGCGTTATATTTGCTGGATCATTAACATGTTTCTGCAACATTAAACGTCAAAATATTTGATGCTAATTTTACATGAAAAACAAATTAGTAAAATCTTTTCTGTATCTAAGTGCTACTGATGAAACAGATTAAAACAAATGTATTTTTATTTAGTAAATCATATACAAAAAATAACATTACACCTTATAACTGCAATATATTTAATATGATTAAGAAACTGTTACATTTTTTAATATTATAAATGACACTTACAAATACATGACACATACTGAATTTCTGGTCTTTCACTGGGACTTGCTTGTGAGGTGGACGGTAACGCCTGTACATCCATATTTTCTAAAGTAGTATCATCGGTTTGATGTTTCGAAATGCACTTGTGGAGAAGAACTAAGGTATTTAACAATGACAGTTACTCACAATATTGCAAATGGCGGAGAAAAGTCACATGACAACAACAACTCTAACAAAATTCACCAACCCAGCCAACTATATTGAAAGTTATGTTTTCGATCCTGTATAAAGTGCTGTCCTCTAAGATACCCTCATTTAACCAAAACACTGACAAAGTGTAGTAAATGAAGTGCAGTAACCCTGCGTCACATAACGAGATTTTTCTGATTCTGGTAACCTTAAAATATCTATCCTTAAGTGACGCCATCTATCCAAAGCATTATAAACTACTCGGTAATCGCTGAGGATTTTTGAAATCACGTGTTAAAAATATGATTGGATTATATCAAAGCCACAGTTATCGACATTTGACTGATTTGATATTTATTTTGTTTGTTCCACATTTTTTCCGCTTAAATTTTTCTAATACTACACGCATTCAGTAGTTTCATTTAATGTGTGCTATATACAGTATCCTTTTGTTTGAGTACCCACCGTACTTATTGAGGAAAGTCAGGTTTCGCTGTGACGTGCATATTATTAATATAAGGAGAAAATATTCTATTTATTACCTTACTTAAATACCATACTACATTTTCTAATAGACCATTCACATATGCAATCTACTCCCTCTACAATTCTATACCAGGACATTTCAAGGCTATGGGTTTGACGGCTTTCAGGGGTGCTGTTTATTCTTATTTGTTAGAACAACAATGACGCTTACTTCAATTTGTTTTTCAAAACTTTGTTTGTTATGAACAATATATATTTTGTTAAGTATATTATATATTATGTATTATTTTGTTTTTCATTTTTAACATTTGTAAGGTTTTGGTGGAAGAACAGAGGCTGGAGAACTTCTCCAGCCATCTGAACCACGCCTTAAGATTACAACAGCATATTTTCTTTTGTTTTTAATATATCCATGTACAGTACACAGACTGAATCCTGGCCAATGGGAGGAGCCTCGACCTATAAGTCGCGCAAATTTATAGGTGAGTGCGTGACAGAGAAAGTATACGGAAAAAAGAAATGATAACATTTGTTCATCATCGCATACATTAGCCGGACGAACGAGTAAATGCAAATAAGAAATTGTAATATACTGAAAAGAGATACATATATGTGTAACGATTGACAATTTTTCCAGACTGCTCGTGCTTATCCTAATATTATAAGGATCCACTGCGCACCTTGTGGGAGGGGCATCTCATCGGTCAGGTCTCAATCTGTGAGCTGTATATATCTTTGTGTTGAAATAAAGGATATTATTATTATTATTATTATTATATTTACTATGTATTTTGGAAGTTACGTCGAGTACCAATAGAAAACTAAGATATTTCTCATCTATGCGCATAGGTGTGTCTGTCCGTAGTTACGATTGCGTTTAAAGGGCTAAGGACCTGTTTTTCCATCGCCGGTTAGCGCTAATCATTGATTCAAAAGGTCGTTAATCGGCCAAATTTTAATCGCTGTTTGAAGTATCTGATAAAATATTAAAAAGTGTTTAGGATTACTTACACATGCGCATAAACTAGGAGATTTGAATTTTTGTTATTATTGACAGCTGTAATGTTTTAATATTCATTTGTTTTACAGTATAAAAGTATCTTTTGGAATTAATAATTCAAATCGGTGATTTAATAACTCTATTGCTTCTTCTATAAATTCAGTTAATAGTATATTAAAAATAAAAATTGGGTAATACCGTGTAACTTCTAGCTTTTGGACTCACTAAGGTATATTGAAAAATTATAAATACAATTGAAAACATGGAAGAAATACTATAGAAGCTGGCAAGTTCGCGTTGCGCAGTGGGGCAAAGATCGTTTCTACCTGGCAAAAAATCGAAACATGAAATGTCGTGTTTACCCTCTATACAGCTATTTTCTTAATTACAACTATCTTATGCATTAGAAAGCAGGATTGGGGGTACTCCTGTGTTTGTGAATTTATTGTAGTAAACCTTTTTATAATATTTGAGTTTTTTGCTATGGAGCCTTCAATATCAGGTATGTATTTATAGATCACAAACATTTATTGCCATAAAAATCATTTAGATTATATAAAATGTTATAAATAATGGCTTATGTAAATGTATACTGAGTTGTACATATTTGCAAAAACTATGCAAGAAAATAGTTATGTATCAAGTTAGATCACGTTTAAGTTTTAGTGTTATATTAATAATTGGACTTTATATATTATTCATACGTTAACATTTCTTGCACATTTTTGCACATTTTGAGAATATTTAAATTTTTTGCAGATATTGTATTTTGCGAAAGTTAACACAATTTTAGATATGTAACTATTTATTCATTTTTATTTAGAGGAACGGCCTCAACTAAACTTGTTTAAGTCGACAGGAATTATTCGACATCATGACAAGTTGCACCAATACTGAAAATGAAGAAAGGTTCAAGTTTTTGCGAGAAGAAATGAAAATTCGAACTAATTGTCGGGAAGAGTAAAAGTTTTAAATAAAACTTTAGCTTACAGTTTAGAGCACCTTGGACGAAGACCTCTAGAACGAAGGAAAGGTTTCTTTTACAAAATAAAGATTGGCTGAATACATCAATATCATTTCTTTCAGAAAAACGGCAACGGTAATTTAGAGGTCGCCTTCAAGTTATTTTCGAAACTGGTGCAGAACGAACTAAGCGGCTAAAGGCAATGTTACTTAGGGAATCCACTTCTAATGCTGTTTTAAGTTATGCCGCACAAATGAGTCTTAAGGCAGCGAGACAATCACAAACTTCTAAGAAGCACGGAACAAGGACTTCAAAAGGTTTAGGGAACACAACTCAATAAAGTGCGGCAGAGAAAAAAGTATGACACTTTTAATATGCTTCTGCTAAGCTCAGATCATGTGGTGGTGGACAAAAGAAAAAGTCCAAAGAAAAATCTGCAAGCTCTACCCAAAGAGGTATTAGATCTCTTAAAATCACCATCTGGTCAAGTTGACGCGGACTGTGATGATAATGATGATGACGACGACGAAGACAGTATTGAAGATGATGAAACTTTCTATTCTGAAGATGACGTTTGTTAATTTTTAAGTAAAAAATTTTGCAAGCATTTGGAAAGAAAAATTACGTTTAAGTTATTATGTGTTTTACTTAATAAATAATATATAGACAACATACACTTGCTGTATTTGCTTTTATTAACGTTTATGAAAATGTATATATAATTTGAAATAATAAAATATGAGGTCTGTGTTTAGATGCTAATAAAAGCTCCACCACGCTACAATTTATATGTGCGACCGGTTTAAGGAAATCACGTGAGGTGCGATAACTTCGGGCGTATGCTTAATATTCTTATGAAATTTTATACAAATGCTACTTTTGTCGATAAGAATCAATGTACCAAAATTCAGCGTTCTTGCTTAAGTGGTTGAATTGATGCCAACTTTCAGGGCTTTCTGCCCCACTGTGCGTTGGGAGCTTAGTAGTAGTAGTAGTAGTAGTAGTAGTAGTGCTTTATTTGTTGTAATAAACATTACAGCAAGCGTCAAGAGGTACATAAATAAATACTATTGTGTATATAAAATAAGCTTAAAAACATTGAAATTGTATGAAACGTAAGACAACAAGTCGTACAAACAAATGTCAATCTATGAAACTAGTAATTCAGAAAACCGTCCACAGTATAAAAAGCATTCTCCAATAGAAAAGTTTTCACATGATATAAATAGTTTCTTTCACTTTCGTATTTGTTATTTGACAGTACTGTCTGTAGCTTATTATGTATTTTCGGACCCCAATAGTCAATATACTTCTGTGTTGTTGTCAACCGGTGGTAGAACCTTTAATAGATCTCTCTCGCGTGTGATGCATGTGTGCGTTTCACCACTCTTATATGCTTATACTTTGTTACTTTTGGCTGAACTGGTTTTGGATGAATAATGTACATGCTTGTAAAGTGGACGTAGTTAAATTCTACACTAATAATTATAATTATTACTGACACTGTCAAACTCACTCCGATCCCACAAGAACATAACATTTTTTGAGTTGAAATCATGTAAACCAATTTGGAAACAAGGTTTTCTCAATCAACCGTCTTTGTTTAAAGGTTTTTAATAAAGACTTGATATATGATCTTTCAGTAAAAGTATCTGGGTTTACTAGTCTTACATGATAATAGAAAGTGCTTATACCATTAGTTTAGATTAGGTAAACGAGTATTTTAGTCGGTGTTGGAAAAAGCGCCCCTAAAAGTACTAACAACGGGATCTAAATCATAAAAATGTGGGTCGTTATTGTGTTAGTTGTGTGGCAGAATAAAATATTTTTGTTTAAGAAAATAATAGATGTTATTAATACCACATTATACTAACTTACACATACGTTAATGGACAGAGGAGAAGTGGATATACAAGGGTAAACAAAGGCTCGCGTAATTAGGTCAGAGACTTCAGCTATAGCTGTGCTACAGCATATAAGCAGACGGTCATGAATTTTACGGAGGAGATAAAAACACGGCTTTTGAGGGAGTGAAATTACTGCCTTGTTACTATACTGTGTTAATATGCATTATCTAAAAAAAGCTCGACAAATTGCAAAGGTTGTACAAGCGATGATGGACGAATTGGGCTGATTGAATTTAATAAAATTATTTAGAAATCATAAAGAACATAATAAAATTAGATCACATGTCAGAATATTTTGTTGTATTGATAATTTTTTCAAATATTTGCATGTATTGATGTGCCCATTTTCACTGTTTTTTTAATATGTGTTACGTTAACTTGTGACCGGCACTGTATTTTCTTTCTTTTTGATCACGGAATAATTAACTTTTTTTGAGTATTTTGTGTTTTCGTTTGGCAGAGCCTGTATATAGCGCAGTCGTTGATCGACGCAATGCTTTTAGTTATTTTTACGCGTTGATGGTTTGGGAGAAACATGTTTTTCTTAAGCGCCAAAAGCAAAGAACCTTATTTTTGTTTCTACCCCAGTTTAATAATTAAGTTTAAACTTTAAGTTAGTTTCCGTTATCGTGCTGCCATCTCTTTTCCCTCATTTATTTATACGTTTCCAGGATTGTGAGGGCATTTTGCTAATTGACTTTAAAGAGCGCAATACAAGTGTGAACGGATATTATGCATCTTTATTGCATAAATTAAGGGCCATACTCGTGCAAAACGTCGTGGAAAATTGATAAAAGGCGTGCGATTATTGCACGACAATGCTCCCGTCCATACTGCCGCCATTTCACAAGCTGCCATCCGCGAATGCGGCTTTCAAGAATTGGAACATCCACGGTATTGACCGGATATGGCTCCTTGTGTTTATTTTCTAATTTAAAAAAGACCTTAGAGGACGTAGTTTTAAGGACGACAATGAGTTGCAAGCAGCTGTTATAGAACATTTTGACGGAAAAACATCAGATTATTTTTACAAGGGTATCGAATTATTAATTAATCGTTGTAATAAATGTATATATGTAGATTACATTGAAAAAATAAAATTCTTATATTGTTTCAAGTTTCCTTTTTGTATATCAGGCCGAGAATTTGTGGCGCCTACCTCGTATATACATTTATTCACAAACAAAACTAAAAATACATAAATTCCAAGAGTTCTTGTTATTTGTAGATGTTATTACTCATTTTCGGAATGTCGTATGCCTTGAACGTAAATATCAATACTTCAAATTTTAATCTAACAAATAAAAAGTAAACGCCGTTTAGAAAATCCAACATTACTAATCATCCGCCGACTAATCGTTGTCACGAATATTTTTCTCGGTATGATTTTGAAATGATATTTCTGATTATGAAAATCAAAACGACTTAATGTCTTACACACTTATGCAATCGACACGATCGTGCGTGTGCTCTCTGCCTTTAAAAGGGCACACATGTATATTGTAGTAATAATAATATACAATATAATGTCCTGTGTTTCGCAACGATTCCACTTATATTGTCATTGTAATATCTTGAGGTATCTGTAGCGACAAGAAAATGTTAATTTTTCAATTTATCTTGTAGGTTTCACAAGATGCATTATCATTTACTGTTGCGAAATGCCGCTTGCACACAATAAGAAATGATTAGTGCGTGATTATATGATATGTAATGTATAATATATTGTTGGCGGTATATACGGACGGGCTTGTACAGGTTAAGAATGTCAGTTGACTGATTTATTAATGTTTCTTATATGTATAGATGTTGCTCATAATAGACACACTAACATGTATTTATATAAATATTTTCTAGTATTAAAGGTGTAGTAATTGTACAGTGTATACTTAAAGATATAAGTCTGTAAGTATACATTCGTAGATGTTCTTGACACACTTTGTGAACTTGCAAGAAGTAACGTTTCACACGAAGGCGTGTGTATGTATGTATCTACTAACATGTGTGTATTGTATATCTTGAGTTAATTATTTGTTGTTAGGACATCAGGAAATAACTATTACAGGAGTCACTTTATAGGTAGTAAAGATAATTATAAAATAATGGACCAAATTATATTATTTAAGTATGTATGTACATACCTGCTCAAGTGTCGTGTATATATTTTTTGCTGGCTGTGTGGGAGAATGTTAATTCAGAATGTTATAAACTTCTATGGAAGCCAATGCACTTATTATAAGATTAATTTTTGAATGAAAATGTCAGCTGCAGTATGGTTAAGTTATTAAGGTCAGTAATTAGGTTACAAATTAATGTTTTGACGACGTTGCCCTCTTAAAATTGTTAAATATTAATTAATAATACTAATTGCCGAATTGAATGCCCCGGTGTTCCCATCTATACTCAACAACGGATAGCTAAACGTATCGTATACTCTTAAGGATATTTAACATCAAAGTGGTATTGTCGTCTATTAAAACTACAGTTGGTATTCGTCCACCTTCACTATCTATTTTTGACAGTTAATTAAATATTAAACTTAAAACAATACGTGTAATAATAAAATGAAGTGTTTCTGGTGAATGTGAATTTTATCAACAGTAAATGCTCAAATACGGGTAGATCGGTTTATGGAGAAAACTATGTTTCGGTATGTTTTAGCATCTTTTATTCTCTAATATTTTTCTTGCATATTACCTCTTAGCACTAAGAGTAAACAAAATCTTACTATGTCAACCTTTTTATTTACATATAAAACAGAAATTTAATTACACAAATTTAGTACCTATGTATATATATGGTGGAAACGCGTTACATTCAGTTGCACGTCATACTAGATCCATGACGACTCGCCTTGTAGATGTTGCCGAATCTATTACTTTCTTATACGTAGTATAAGGAAGTATTGTGATGATGAAAATTTTCGACCTCGAGATTTTTGCAGATGTCCACGTTTTGAAGTCCCCTGATACCGAAAAAGTGGTTTTTAAAAAATGTCTGTGTCTCTGTGTCTCTGTGTGTCTGTGTGTGTGTCTGTTGTGTGTGTGTGTGTGTGACCACGATAGCGGTCAAGCCGCTGTAGATATCAATTCCAAAATTTGTATTTACGTGTATAATCTCCCTCTTGAGATCTGGTTAGTTTTTCAGTAAAATCGGTAGACCGGAAGTAGCAGTTTACTTCAGCGAAAAAATCGAATTTTGCCAATATTTCGTCAACTACTAAGTTTTAACAAATTTATAAAGAATTCATATATACTTAAAATTAGAATTGAGTATAATTTTATCTAAAAAGTTTTCCGAAATTCCTACCAGAAGTAGGTCTTTTACTCTTATCGAAAATCAGTTTTTTGCGAATATTTCGCAAGTCATGCCTTTTTGGCTAGTACGTTACGGACATAAAAATATTTAGAACATAATTTTCAATACCTTTTGTATAAAAAAAATTTCAAAATTCAGAACGGAAGTACCACTTTTACTCTTATCGAATAGCGATTTTTTGCAAATATGTCGTAAGTTATGCATTCTATATAAATTTATCAAGAGTACAAAAGTATTTAAAACTAGATTTGCAATATTTTTTGTATATATGAAATTTCAAAATTCGGACCGGAAGTAGCACTTTTACTCTTAGCGAGGAGCACTTTTTTGATATCTTGCAAAGTATGCATTCTATAGAAATTTATTAAGAGAATAGAAGTACTTAGAATAGGATTTTGAATAATATCTGTAAAAAAAATTCTTAAAATTCTGTAATTTGAAACGCTCATACGTATAAGAAAGTCGTGTGGTGGCCACACCTCATTTTTTACGTTCTTATACGTAGTATAAGGAAGTATTGTGATGATGAAAATTTTCGACCTCGAGATTTTTTCAGATGTCCACGTTTTGAAGTCCCCTGATACCGAAAAAGTGGTTTTAAAAAAATGTCTGTGTGTCTGTGTGTGCGTGTGTCTGTGTGTGTGTCTGTGTGTGTGTGTGCGTGTGTGACCACGATAGCGGTCAAGCCGCTGTAGATATCAATTCCAAATTTTGTATTTACGTGTATAATCTCCCTCTTGAGATCTGATTAGTTTTTCAGTAAAATCGGTAGACCAGAAGTAGCAGTTTACTTCAGCGAAAAAATCGAATTTTGCCAATATTTCGTCAACTACTAAGTTTTAACAAATTTATAAAGAATTCATATATACTTAAAATTAAAATTGAGTATAATTTTATCTAAAAAGTTTTCCGGAATTCCTACCGGAAGTAGGTCTTTTACTCTTATTGAAAATCAGTTTTTTGCGAATATTTCGCAAGTCATGACTTTTTGGCTAGTACGTTACGGATATAAAAGTATTTAGAACATAATTTTCAATATCTTTTGTATAAAAAAAATTTCAAAATTCAGAACGGAAGTACCACTTTTACTCTTATCGAATAGCGACTTTTTGCAAATATGTCGTAAGTTATGCATTCTATATAAATTTATCAAGAGTACAAAAGTATTTAAAACTAGATTTGCAATATTTTTTGTATATATGAAATTTCAAAATTCGGACCGGAAGTAGCGCTTTTACTCTTAGCGAGGAGCACTTTTTTGATATCTTGCAAAGTATGCATTCTATAGAAATTTATTAAGAGAATAGAAGTACTTAGAATAGGATTTTGAATAATATCTGTAAAAAAAATTCTTAAAATTCTGTAATTTGAAACGCTCATACGTATAAGAAAGTCGTGTGGTGGCCACACCTCATTTTTTGATATCTTGCAAAGTATGCATTCTATAGAAATTTATTAAGAGAATAGAAGTACTTAGAATAGGATTTTGAATAATATCTGTAAAAAAAATTCTTAAAATTCTGTAATTTGAAACGATCATACGTATAAGAAAGTCGTGTGGTGGCCACACCTCATTTTTTTTATTTCTGTCAGTGACATTTGATATAACCAAAGAAAAAAATTATTCACAATACAATAACTATAACGTAATATATTTAGTAATTGAAATGCTCTAAGACTTCAGTCTTTCTCAACTTATTTATTATATTGATTTAGAAGCATATTTTATATCACTTGAAAGCTAAAAATTATGCCAATATGGCACTGCAATAAAAAATAGGTGTTACTATTTAAAAAAAAAGAGTACCAGTCATTTGAAAATGAAAAAAAAAAGAAAATTATTTTCTTTAGTAATTTCAACTTGAAATACATGTTTCCTTCGCCAATGGGTGTAAATGTGAAAAATACGTTTCTTAATTGTTTTCAAAGCTAACTTTGATGGTTTTTGCATTTCGACAATTGTTGCGAAGCAGTTTCACTTTATGGATAAATTTAACAGATACCGCCATCTTTGACAGAAATGGCAAAAGTTAACCTGCACTAGATGGCAAATTTTCAGAAGAAACAGAATATGAACAGAAATAATAAATGTTGTATTTAAAAATTCAAAATTAACGTCACTTCCGGTTTGACCGGAAGTGATATAGAAAAACTGAGTGTACCTGAAGAAGCCCACCAATCACTCATATATGCGGTCCGAATTTCAAAGTTTTATTTTTACTAACAAATAAATGGCGGGCCGATACATGATCTCGTTGACACCCGGTGTATAATTTAATTTCTTGGACGATTTAGAGGTCATACTAATTTTAAATTACATTTAAAACTAGTTTATAATTATTAATTAGGTAATTTCTAATATTTTTAAAAATTACCCAGCAGCCCAGGATTCGAACCCGCAATCTCCTAATCACTAGTCAGGTGCGTTAGCCAGTTACGCTACTGCGGGTCCGGCTTCGAGTCCTTTAAATCGTACTGATATACATTTATATTGTTCACAAAGCCATTATAGATTAATAAATTCAACAACAATCTATTTACCGGGATAATGAAATATTAAGGAAATGTATCGTATGTAAAATTCTTCAATTTTCATGTGTCTATAGACACGTTTTTATCACGGATTTTAATATATCGTTTGAATACCCATAGTCTGATACGTGTAGTATTTGTGACGAATGCATCCTTCACTTCAACAGACAATTTCGCAAAACGTAAACTGGAAAATAATGTTTGAGTTGTGTTAAAATGCACAACAAACTGTGATTTTATGATTGCATAATTTTAGCTAATAGTCATCGTATTTCTACAAAGATTTTTTCTACTAAGATATAATACTTCAGCATTTATGTTATACCTACTTCTCCTTACAGACAGATAGGAACTTTATGTCTTAACAGTAAGCACAATTCATGTATTTTTAAAAATGCTGTTCGCTTCCTTAAGGAGATTGAAATATTAATTTTGTTCTAGAGACCCTGAAAATTTCCCCAAGGACATCTACTTGTTTAATTCATTCATGTTATTACCCACGTTTGAACGCAAAAAGATACCGAGAAAACGTAGAAAACACGGCTACTAACACCGTTCAAACATGACAATGTAATAAATACATACATATTTTTGAACACCTGGCTAACGTAAGAAAAAACGAATACACTAATAAAAGGTAACAATATAAAATAAAAAATGCCACGTAACTCTTGTAATTAAATCATTGGAAAGTAAAGAGAGTTCAATAGCAGAATGTTTGTGTTGCATACAAAATACGACGGCTGAAAAAAAATCAGGTCGTCTGTCTACTAAATACAACATTGTGCTTATTTGTATCGCGCATAATAAGCTTCGACGAATCCATTCTTTGCAAGGTTTATATCGAATATTGGCTTCTTTTTGTTGGCTAAAATTCGGCGATTTAAAAAGTAATTACGTAAATTATGTCGCCGTTAATGCGAGGTTGACTATAATTCAATTGGACATTTATGAGTTGTGGTTGTACTGCGTTTTAAATTAAATTATAAATGTTAATTGAAATCGATAATAATAAAAGAGTAAAAAGTGCGTTACAATCAGTTCTACGATAATGAGTCATATAAATACACTATATAGATACTTTGCATGATATAGCACTCCAATTGTCAATATTGTTCGCAAGAAAGTAATTATAATATATTCATATATATATATATAATCAAAAACCTTATTGAACCCGTAGGTGTAAGGTATATGTTATGCACAAGTTACTGCATCTCGTAGACGAACTTCCTCCATTCTTTCTTGTCTCTTGCCAGTACTCTCGCTCGTTGTTGTGTTACGCCCCGCTCTTCCAGTATATGCTCCATATTTTGGTTCCATGTCTTGATTGGTCTTCCTCTTGATCTCTTAGTCGGCACCCGTGACTCCCATGTTTTCTTGACCGGTCTGTCGCTGCTCATCCGGACCAAGTGTCCATACCACCTCAACTGGCTCTTTTCGATTTTCTTGATAACTGGTTCTGTTCCTAATTGTTCTCTTATTATTGTATTCCTTATTCTGTCTCGTTTAGTTATTCCAAGGACCCCTCTCAGATACTTCATCTCAATGCTCTGGATTCTGGATTTCAGTCTCTTGCTCAGCACCCAGCTTTCACACCCATAAGTTAAAACTGGGAGAAACACTGTTCTGTATACGCACATCTTTGTTTTCCTTGAAATTTCTTTTTTCCATATAAATGTGTTCCTCAGTAAATGGTATAGCTTTGATACATTTTCCATTCTGTATGATATTTCTGTTTCATGTGTTCCGTTGCTACTTATGTATACTCCTAGATATTTGAGGTCTTCCACTTGCTCGATATCCTTGTTGTCAATTTTTATGTTCAGTTTTGAGTAGGTTTTCCCCAATACCATGACTTTGGTTTTGTTGGTATTTATTTTTAAGCTTCTAGCTGATAGTGCGTCATTCCAATGGTTCAAGTTGGTTTCAAGGTCTATTTCACTTCGTGCAAATACGACCAGATCATCTGCAAATGCACACTCGCTCATATGCTCCGCTTCTAAGTTTCTGTGGCCCACGTATATGGCTTTTGTTCTTGTTTTTACTTCTTTGATGACGTCATCCATTACCATGTTAAATAATATTGGGCTTAATACTCCTCCTTGTCGTAACCCCACATTAACGCTAAATTCTTGTGATTCCATATTATGCGTTCTAACCACATTCCTGTTGTTTCTATAATATATTCATATATTTTGTTAATTTAATACATCTATTTACGTTTCCTTAAGCTGTAAATTGTAACACATTGTATCTTAAATATTAATAATCTATTTTTAAAGTCTTAACATAGTATTCTTCCTAATTACTATTTACTACATACTACTTGTATAACAATTAAATAAAACATTTTAATAAATAAAGTTTTTTAAACAATACTCAGATTATTTTGTTCGCTTTTGCAAATTTAAAGAAAAGTGTTTCACGTACTTTAGTTTTATATCAGTGCATGATCATTGGATTGCCTTTTATTGCATACTGCAAAGAACAATTCACCAACATGGCTACAAACTACACAGTTACCATCTTGTATGAGCATGTTGATTCATTCTTCCCAATAATGCACCACACATCCACTGTATTTAAATCAGATTGCTATACAGTGTTTTAGATTTTATGTTTTTCCTTAATTGATGTTGCATACACTTCTTGGTGAAACATTTTAATAAATTAATTTAATTGTCGAGAAAAACACACTTGGCTATATTTCACAAAGTTTTATTAGAATTGGCTGTTATGCCATTATCAAAGAGTTCTTATCTAAAACTAATCTAAAGTAAGTAAGGATACAACTTATTTATCTAGCTCTCTTAATGATATCGGTTGGTGGCTAATGGATATCTATAATTGTGTCTATGAAGGGAGTATTTAAGAAATTTAGCTGCGTGTTAGTAACTACGAAATTCTGTTTCTGAGCAGACAATTGAAAAGCAAATAAATTTCATATTTTAAATGAAACGTACCCAGTATTATTGTATATTCTGAAACTACATAAATTTACATTTACAACGATATCACATGCCGTAATTATTTATTAATTTATGATCTAATATCATAAATAACAGAGCGCGTTCAAAATGTAGTTCAGAAAAGGTATTTTCCATTTTAAAAAGACATAAAATGACCCATAAAAGTCGATCGTTTCACAGTTTAGGTGCTGCTGATTCTGATAGGAGCTTAATACTTTGTGACTGGCTTAACAATAATCAACATTAACAATTGAAAAGAAATGGAAAAAAATAATAAAGTATGTATACATGTGCGATGTAACGTTGTGAAGATAAATTCATGTAGTTTCAGAATATGAAATAATACTGGATACATTCCATCTAAAATATGAAATTTATTTACTTTACCTGACTTAATTGATTTTCAATTGTTTTTCCGATTTTGACACATTAAAAATAAATAACATAATAATTTTCTTATATGTCATTTTTTAATCATTCATACAATAGCCGAGATATTTGCTGTGACACATAAAATCTAACACACTTCCACATAAAATAAAGAAGTTGCTAACAATTGTAAACGGTAAGACCCTTGGACGGTATCGTTTGGTTCATAGTGTACTAACCATGTATCGAAACCAAATATGCGACAGTATTCATACTTGGCACAGGTGGAATACCATATATTAAATCGTGTAATTTCAAGAATAATTGGATCCAAATTGTCAAATAATTTAATAATTATCTGATACCTTCCAAAAAATGCATTGTGATAACTAATAATAACTTTCCATGACGATTTTAAAAATACGTTACTCCAACTTAAAATACACAAAAAATAAAACAACTAATGATAGCATTGTAAACTAACATTTGCTCATTGTTTTTCCACAGGCGTCATATTGGATCACCTGGCTTGGATTGGCCAAGTAGGATAGGAAAGAAGGACAGGACATTTTTGACAAAAAGTGAGGCGGTAGGGATATATTTACACCGTCATTGGTGGGTTGGGTACTTGTTTGTCTAATGTATATTTTGTATTTTATTCTTTATTATCGTAAATTACTAATTTTTTATGATAAACTGTAATTTATTTTTTTATTTAATCCCTTCAGCACTACAATAATTTGTTGTCAATTTGGTTAAGGTTAAGAATAGTGCATTTATGAAATAAAGAATTATTTTTCCTTTCATTTTTTACTAAGAATTTAGCTCTTTTGGCTTTCATTTAGTACTTAGTATTTAATATGGTTAGATGTGTCGCTATTCTTTCCACAAATCAGAGCAGCAAGAAGAGTGCAGGACCATTAGAGAAAGAGAAGAGAGAAAATTAAAATTATAACTTTTCGCAAATAGGTACATGCGGTTATTAATTTAATCTATAATTTGGTCATATCTCTTTTATTTTAACATTGAAAATTCTGATTACCATAAAGCCCATTGGAAGGAATCTGCGGATAATGAAAATACGTAACCCAAACTGGGCTCCAAACAAAAGTAGAAGACTTTGATCTAAACATTTTGGGGGAAGATTGCCAAAATATACTACAATTACAATACACGTTATTGAATGTGCTATACAAACACATACATTGTGAAGCAAGTTCATTATTTTCTTTGGTTGCAGTGGATTTATTTATATTTGTATCGGCAAGTGTTTCTTCTCTACACGCAATATAGTAGCCTTATATATGTGGTTATTATGTAGAAATGTTACGGTTTTGAAAAATATTTTTACAATGTCGAGAAGTGTTGTAAAGCATCATGAAATTTATTTTTTTGATATATGTATTTTGTGAAATATTTCAACAGTCACAGGTTCACTTCGATATTGTATGCCAATTGCCAAGTGTTAAATGTTAATACTACATTAATTTAAGTAATAGTAATGAAGGAAATATTGGGGGAAATTTCGGGAGACAAAAACTCAAAAACTCCTTATATAAAAAACAACAAAAAAAATGCATTTCTTATAAATCATTAAAAGAAATGTTAAACATAAACAAAACAATAAACAATAAAACAATTCTCTAATAGATATTTATATATCAAGTACGAATAATGGGGTTTTAGGGGCTGAATCGTAATTAAGGACTAGGCGACCAAGGAGCCGAGTCCTTAATGAGATGAGTCCCCTAGAACCATTTGCGTACGGGGTACATACACAATTTTGTTACATGAGTTAAACCTCAAAAAAATCTGAAAAATGGATTTTTAGCGAACAAGTCCGCTGAAGTTGCCTTGGCAACTATTTTGCGGACTGAGTCGCCTAAAGACACATTTTGCGAATTGTTTGAAGTTTGCAAAGGCAAAATACTCATTTTAGAAAGCGAATAGCGTATGCAAAAACAGAAAATATAAAAATGAAACCAAAACAAAGTATTCAGTTTAAAATATTCCAAAACTGACCAAAACAAAAACAAATTTTTTTGGGTTATGTTAGTTATATTTTTATGTGTTTGAGCAGCAGGTAATCGAAATTTTTGAGCGCGAAATTCAAAAATATTTTATGAAATTTATGAAATATTTCAAACTAAAATATTTCACTTTTACAAAACAAAGTATTCAGTTTAAAATATTCCAAAACTGACCAAAACAAAAACAAATTTTTTTGGGTTATGTTAGTTATATTTTTATGTGTTTGAGCGGCAGGTAATCGAAATTTTTGAGCGCGAAATTCAAAAATATTTTATGAAATTTATGAAATATTTCAAACTAAAATATTTCACTTTACATCACTATTGTAGAGAATTACTTGATGTCAATCATATTTTGTGTTCCTTTGTTTTCCCATTAATTTATACTAAAAATTCAAAACCTAGAAAAGGAGACTCAAAATGAAAGCTTTTCCGTGATGCGTTTGTTCTTCTCTGGTATCTGACAGTAAATATTTTATGAAATTTATGAAATATTTCCAGAGGTCTGAAATATTTTGTTACAATTTAATTTTCGTTCTTAATTATTTTGAGGTTCTCTGTATATTCTTCGTATTGCGTAACATTTAGTCTTGCTCGATTTATTCGGTATCGTTTAATTGTAGAATTACTATTTTCAGTTCCGTGGAAACAATTCCTGTTTTTGTTTATTTCTTTATTTAGAGAATACTAATTTTGCTTTCTATATTTAATTTCATTTGGTGGAATGCCTGTATTGTTTTTCTTGTACTTATCGATGTAGTAATGTTGATTTAATTATTTATTGGGTATATTACCGACATCTATAGGGTAGTTAGGTAAGTGCCGAACTTGCGAAGAGTGCTGTATTTTTATCAGCCGCTGTAGCTCCTGTTTAACAACTATAGATGGCGCGTGCCAATTTATATTTAAATATTTATCGGAAATTTATCGTTAGCTTTTACCACGAAGAGTGTGGGATTTTTAATGTGAATTGCCAGGATTTATCATTATATTTGAGGTTTTTTTTGAGTCTCGTACAGATGATGACATTATAGGTTGGAAGCGATTTCGCTACTTTTGCAAATTATGTACGATTATAATTCCTTGTCTGCGGCAATTTTGTAATTAGCAACCATGTGCTGGCTTGTGAAGATCATTTGAGGTTCCTGTGCCGGATTTAACCTTGGAAACCCATTAATTTCCGTCTACCGTACGTGCCTGCGAAGCCGAATTTCCAAGGAATTCTTCTGAAGCTTGTAACCTATCGAATCTGTGTCAATCCTTTTATGTCCTATTTTGTGAATGGATTCAGGTATTTTCAAATACGTGATATTTAAATGAAATTTGAATGTAGAGTACACTGTCGTTAATTTGAGATTATCACAGACACCTGTGTCATCTGTTAATTGTTGTCCGTAACACATGCGAGTGTTATTTTGTATTAATGCTGTCAAGTTTTGTTTTTAAGTTATCGTAATTGTCAAACATCTTCATAAAACCAGCTAACGTACAAATTGTCATATTGTTCGTAATCTTCTCCTGAGGATTACAAGTAAATTTAGTTTTGTTTTGCTGTTTCAACTTTCCAGTTATTTTAATCAGTGTGTGTCTAGAATTGCCACACCTAGTTCATTATTTTGTCGATTATAACTTATGGAATTTAATTAATTTTAGTCACATTAACGTCCCAAGTTGTAAATACTGTACGTTTTATAACCTTTGTGTATCGAGTCAGGTTTATCATTTTTTTTGAAGTGAAAACTTCTATGGGCGCGTTGATGCATTGATTGTTGGGCACTGAACGAGACTGAGCCGTCACGCTCGGAAAGTAACGCTCATTTGGGTAAAGTCGGCTCGAGTCGAGTCGACTAAGGGAGCGTCTCTGCCGGTCTCTGCTATAATCGCTCGGTAACCGTTTCACGCTCGGCTTTGTATTATAACACTAACTAGCGGTATTTAATTTCAATTACATTGAAATTTAGAATATATACGCGAAATATTGTATTTTTATTTTCTGAAAAATTCTTGTCCGCGTGCAGATGCGATCGCGAGCCGCCCGGGTATGAGGCCCCCACGTTACCCTTAGACCAGCGCGGGTACTCGTATGAGAATTATCATATCGTCTGTTTGTATATATACATGCGTACGTATGAATTTTTGAAGTGAAAACTTGATCAGACCGAGCGAAATATACTAGAATAATGTGTACACAATAATAATAAATATATATTTTTTAAATGTAATATAGAACGAAAATGTA
The DNA here is from genome assembly GCA_963170755.1 of Amphimallon solstitiale. Lineage (NCBI taxonomy): Eukaryota > Metazoa > Arthropoda > Insecta > Coleoptera > Scarabaeidae > Amphimallon > Amphimallon solstitiale. Next base: position 123,825,378 of record OY720678.1, on the reverse strand, counting down.
AATGTGAATGAATATAGAACGAAAAAAAAAGTTATATTTTGTATTATTAACCTCGCCTTGATGAAGCTTTCACTTCTGCCGTGTGGTCTTAAGCACACCCATTTTTTTCTTGTAAAGCAAGGATATCTGAGCTAAATTAAACACCATCTAGAATTTAGAACCGAGTGGTCACGCAGCTTGGCGTATTACCCCTTATGTACAGGGTGTTTCTTTTTGTGAATTTATGTATTGCAGTTTACGACCAGGCTGTACGGCTACTGTTTAACTCTTTTAGCTGCTCGAATGCTAATTATTTAACTTCATTCAGTATAAGTTTTATTGGATAATTAAGGCAAAGCCTTGCACTGTATAATCATTTTATTTATGTTTCTTGTAACAATTGACCAGGACCGTACTTATTTTCACTGTTTATTGTTATTCAGCGCATTGTTGTTAGTTTTAATTTTGTATAATAAATATCCTGATCGTGTGGTAATTGTAGAAGTAAAACCTATTGAATAAATTTTGGGTATTGAATTTGAATGTGCGTGTGTTGATTTTGCAATTCATTTTACCTGGGGTTTAAATATTGAACTTAGTCCGGAGTTTAAAGTTGGTAGACAGTATAGTTCTACGGACTGGCGCCCTGACAACCTATAACCTTCGACTTGTACACTGTTTCGAATCTGCGAATTTCCCGACTGCAGCTGAAGGCGGTACTGTCTGATCATATTTAACACCGACCCTTGGGAAGAGTGTAAGGTAAGACCTTAGGCGTCGTATAAGCTGGCAATAAATATATAGACTAGCAACTCTTAAAATATTTTGATTTAGTCTCTGATAATTTTTATAGAAGGTTAGTTATCGTGGTGGCGTCATACTTTATGCCTCCTTGTATTTAGTACAGAACAGTTTTATGACCGTTTAGATTATATTAATATTTTATCACAAGAAGGTAGCAATTTCAAATTGAAATATTTCACATTACATCACTATTGTAGAGTATTACTTGATGTCAATCATACTTTGTGTTCCTTTGTTTTTCCATTAATTTATACTAAAAATTCAAAACCTACAAAAGGAGACTCAAAGGGAAAGCTTTTCCTTGATGCGTTTGTTCTTTTCTGCTATATGACACTAAATATAATACTTCTTTTGTACTTACGAATAATACAACACGACCAATAATAATAACGATTAAAATTTACAACTCAACCAATTAAGTATAGGCAAAAAACGTGTGTGTATAGGTTGTAATTCAGTAAATGAATAGGATGTAGAAACGGAAAAATAACGTTTCGCATATATCCAAAGAAACGTCTAACACAGATAATTAATGAAAATAATACTTTTATTGGGTCGTAAAATTTGGATAATTCTTCCATATAAGGCCTAATCTACGTGTAATAATCTATTATTTATAGTGTGAGAAATACTTTTTAAATGAGGTAATATCACCCGCAGTGTAATTAGTGCGTAATTTAGTTGCACCCAAAACATATTTGACCTTTTTTAAATTATCATGACTAATTTTTCTGTAGCAAAAGTATTTTTTCTGGTTATAAGTGGTATTATCCTTATTACTTTTATTGGATACTTGAAATGAATTAATTGTAATTTTCAATTCTGAAAACAGAAAAAAAATACTAACAATAGGAAAGCATAAAAATGTAATAGTAGTAGCGATAGCAATAGTTAAAGGTTATATAAACAAGGATATAATAAATTATTTCGTTTTTGCATAGATGGCAATACTGACTCATCTGAATGTAGGAAAAATGTTAATATTTATATAGTATATAATATATGCTTGTGCTACAGGAGAATCCGGTAATCATGAAAATAAATCTTTATTTTAAATGCAAATTTTTAAATATGTTTGGACGCGAAATGTCCATAAATAATTTTAATAGCGAAATTATTGATTAATTTCATTTCGATTTTCTATACATTTTTTAAAAAGGAATATTGATGGTAATAATAAAGGTAAATCAGATTAATTTAATTTAAAAAAATCAATTGTTTTGGTAATTATAACGCTTTCTACACTAAACAAGTATGACAAATTTTGGTGAATTTAATTTTTTCTTTAAACGTATGTTGCTGTAGCTAATATATACACAGGCAGGATGGTAAGCATTCTTTCTCATATAAATGACAGTCTACAAGTCTCATTTGTCTTTAAATCTTACAACGCCCTTATTGGCCTCTTCTGCAGAAGGAAGATTCGCGCACTATCACAGGCATACCCCGACCTTGTAATCCGTAACTGGCTACACTATGTAAATGAGCAAAATACCGTGCCTTCAAATGCTTTCCTCATGAGGGTAGGCTGTTTTTTTAAGTTTATTAAGTAATCAATGTTGGTGTACATGCTAAGCTTTTGAAAACTTCAAGTTCTGATAGTTATCACAATTAAATTCAAATTATAAACGCCTATTATTATTTACATGACATAACCAAACTATCAAAATTATGCACTCTCACCAACTATGAAAAAAAAGCATGTCCGTCTCTAATGAGGAAAGTATTTGAAGGCACGGTATATCCTTTGCTCAGCTTCGTGGATAGCGATGGATTTGATCTCTTTATGCTATATAGTGACGCAGTTAATTTTTCCACAGTGGCGGACACATGCAAAGACCAGCGAAGTATAAATAGACTTCGCTGGTCTTTGCATGTGTCCGCCATTGTGGAAAAAATACCTATTATTTGAAAAATACGCGAAAGATGTTTTTTTAAGAGGAATGCTTGGGGTAGCCATTGTGAAATACACATATAAAAGATGTCGATAATTTCAAGACCACGACAAAGAAAATTTTATTAAGTGAGCTTAAATAAATAATCAAGCATTTCTACCTAATTACAAGAAGAAATGTAAGAATTTAAAAAATATTTTAAACTTGAACGAGGCTAGCGTCTTACCCTACTTTTGGAGGGCAGCAGATACATTAAGGATATCAGAAAATTCGAGCAGTGACAGCTAGATCCGAACTTTGACACATTGGAAAGCATATCACCATTAACTTCAGGTATTTAAAATCCAAATTGAATAAAAATGTATTGTCTTACAGAAATATTTAGAAGATTGGTATCTTAGATATAAAAGGTTCTTGATACAGATGTAATGAAAATTACATTATTTCATTACGTCTGTAACAAGAACCCTTTTATATCTAAGATACCAATCGTAGGCATTATTTAAATCAAATATTATTCAAAATTATAAAAAAATATATTTATTATTCATTTTATATTCCTATATATTCTCACAATTTTTGTTGCTCTCCCCCCCCCTCTCTCTCTTTACATATTAAATATAAACGTTATTTAGCCAAAAAGTGTTTCTCATTTATCCTATCCAGCGCAGACTGCTGCTTTTATAAAGTAGTAAGTATTTGTTGCTAATATTATAATATACAGGGTGAGTCATTAGTAGCTGCTTCTTCGATTGCTCTTTTGTGTTTTATATAAAAGAAAAACAATTAGCGGAAGATTCATGACTGCTTGGGGTGCATATTTTAAAAATACTTTAAGCTCTTACGCACTTCGGGTTTAACCGAAACAGCATGGAACTTAATTTTTTTAAATCACTCCCTTTATATATTTTTAGATTTTCTAGTACTGTTATAAATTGTCTATTTAACTGGTTTTCCTTTTTCAAATTTGAGCCAATAGTTTTTGAGTTATTAATTTTTTTGGAAATATTTGACCAAAACACGTGTTCAGAAAAAAAATATTTTCACATTGTTTTTAAAAGTAAAAACATGAACTTTACTGGTGCTTGTAGCCACGAAAATTCTGCATCATTTGGTATAAGTTGCATTCGACAATACCTCAAAAAACTTAGTTTTTTCAAAGCCTACTTCCTGAAAATTTCACATACCAAAAACTTATTTTTTTAAATGGAACACTCCGTATTTTATTGTGGCATATATATTGGCTACAAGCACTACCAAAGTTAATGTTTTTACTTTTAAAAGCAATGAGAAAATGACTTTTTTCTGAACACGTGTTTTGGTCAAATATTTTCAAAAAAAATTAATAACTCAAAAACTATTGGCACAATTTTGAAAAAGAAAAAAAACAGTTGAATATCAAAAATATATAGGGCGAGTCATTAAAAAAAATCAGATCCGAGCATTTCCGGTAAAACCGGAAGTGCGTCAGAGCTTAAAGTATTTTTAGAATATACGCCACAAGCAAACATGAATCTTCCACCAATTGTTTTTCTATTATGTAAAACTACTAATGAATCACCCTGTATATGTAACACACACTTTCTTGGTTATGCCATACTGAAGAAAACAAATAAGTTAGAAATATATATGTCTATGGCTAACCCAACACGTCTTAATTGACATTTTTATATTTCATTTACACAATTCACATCGATATTATTTATGTAGTGGAATTAAATGCATGTCTGTGATAAATCTAGATCTTTTAATAAAACTATATGTTTACATTTTTACATTTAATTACACAACTTGCGTTTGTAGCTTTCAATGTTTGTCAATAAAATCATAAGTTGACATTGTTGCCATGTGATGTTGTTGGATGTCCTTTCTGATATATCAAAAATTTTCCATTGGTTCTACTTAATTGACTTACTGTTTTAATGAAACTACGTCACTATATATCCAAGGTGTGTCTCATGAATCTTACAGACTCAGTCTCCCCAGCTTTACTTTCTGTGAATTGGGTCTGCTGTGTACTTTTGTTATCATATGTAAATCATTCTTAGAGGACCATAAGAGATTTTTGTTCTTTCTGACTCCCTACATCAGTATCGTATCGTATAATCTGCATAGAGGAAAATTCCATCTGTCAAATAGATGCGATTCTTATACAAAATAAATAGCCCAATAATTGATCCTCGAGCCTTCTTTAACATGCACCAAACTGACTTCTTTCCTATAAATCTACATATCGACACCTGAGACATGTGTCAAGTTAAGAACAAAGTAGTTTTATGTATCCAGGTTGAGCATCGGACAGAAGTTCATTTCCTTCAAGATAATTGACCAGTCTGGAAGCAGTCACATGGTCGAAATTTTTAGAAATTGCAGACAAAGTTGATATTAGTCTGTAATTTTTTCCACCATTCACATCCTTTTGATATATATAGGAATGATCCTGGCAATTTTTGTTCTTCCGAAAATTTTCCCTACAATAAGCGTTTTCTGTTATCGGTGATAAATAGTAAGATCATATTTACTTCTTTTTATATATGTTTCGAAAATTCCGTCACTTCTTCCATTTATTGTATGCCTCGTTCTATTTGTGAAAGTATCATTCAATGCGCTAGTATCCAGAGAGTATGAACTGTTTCTTGTTGAAACTTTCGGTATGTAAATTGCCGACTTTTCTTGCTTAACTTCACCATTACTTGAATATATCTTAGGCACCTTTCGATGTCGTCGCTCCAGATCTTAAACGGAAAACTTGCTGAAAAGCCACGAAGCTATACAGTTCTCAGTATAATAAAGTTCAATATAACCAATAAAGATACAAATATTTTTCATGGATTTTTTCCAAAAAATAATAAGCTTTGTTCGTGAAGAAATCATAAATAATAAGAGCTAATCAAGTGTTATTAAATCAGTTAGAGACTAGTTTCGGATTTCTCTCTCTGTGATTCCTCTTCCAACAAAGATATAGTAACAACTCGTCCTTTGCTGGATTGCGTATGAGGTTGTGGTCTCGTTATATTCTAATACTCTTACAGTCTTATACATATCATAAGGAAGTACTGTGATGACGAACATTTTGTACTTCGAGATTTTTGCAGATCTTCACGTTTTGAAGTTCTCTGAACCGAAAAAGTAGTTCTTGAAAAATGTGTGTGTGTCTGTCTGTCTGTGACCGCGATAGTGACTAAAGGGCTAAACTTATCAATATGAAACTTCATATTTATGAATATAATCTAATTCTTGAGAACTGATTATTCAGCAAAATCGGTAGACCGGAAGCAGTTGTTTACATCAATGAAAAATAGCATTTCAGTAATATTTCGAGAATTACTGAGTTCAAAGAAACTTCTATAGAATACAAAAGTACTCAAAAGTAAATTTTAAATATTATTTGTAAAAAAAGTGTTTCGAAATTCTTACCGGAAATACTATTATCGAAAAATAGTTTTTTAGTTTTTTGCGAATATTTCGCAAATTGTGCGTTATAGAGAGATTTAGCAAGAGTACCAAAATATTTATAGTTCGATTTGGTACAGATATGTCAAAATACGGACCTGAAGTAGCATCTTGACTCTTATCTGATACCAGTTTTTTTTTTGCAAATATCTGGCAAATTATGTATTCTAAACAGATTTATTAAGAGCATAGACGTATTTAGAGTTGGATTTGGCGAAATTTTGATATAAAAAAATTGAGACTGGAAGTTACACTAGTAATAATTTGAAACAACTTTTAAAAAATTCGGAAGGCACATACGTAGAAGAAAGTTGTGTTCTGCCCAGGTATATCTAGGTATGAATATATTTCCAGATTTCTCTGTATTAGTAACTTTCGCAAATGCGACTATAACAATTCTTTCCTTAAACGTAAATTTTGGTATTGACATGTTTTAATTTTTTTGTAACTTTGCAGATATGCAACGCCCTCAATGAGCAAAACTATTTCCTGGTTTTCTCTGTACGTCAATGGATTTACAAAGAACGAAAATTATAATTCCTTCCTTAGCGCTAGACTGTGGTCTCGCCATATGTTATTCTTAGTATCTGAGACCACAACATGTAGATAAATAGTTGACTTATTTTGTGTATGAAGTACATAGGAAATGTCATGTAATGTTTAGGAAATTGCTCGGAAAAAGATACATTTACATACAAAACAGAGAAAAGAAAGTACAAGAATTTCCAAAATAATTATATGTGCTGAATACTTCTTACTTCTTTCTATTTTTGAGTATTATTATTAATACCCATAGTTGGGGGGGGGGGGGGGGCTCTCCATAACCGTCAAATTTTCTTCGACATAAACATAGTTTATATATAGACATTTTCCAGTTTTAATATAATTTAGATGGTGTTTAATCTAAATTATGCTGAAATTGGAAAATGTCTATAGCTGCTAGTCCAGGAAAGATTTGTCTAATTATTGCTGTTCAAAGAAGATGCTTATTCCTTAGAGTCTCTGATCACTTCTTCTACAAATCTTTGGTTTTAAGAACAGTTAGCTTACAATTTTAAAATCAAAATATTTTCTTGTATACAGTGTTCGACAACGACAACATACATATGTTTTTTAAATGAAATGCTATGAATGTTTTACATTTTACGATAACTCTTTAAGAGCTGAGTAAAATGACGTGTATTTATGTTAGTGGATTTTCAACTGTGACGCAACTGCATAGCATACCACATAGAAGTAGAAAAAAGTTGCTTATAATATTTTCTTTTTATAATTATGTAATTATCACTAAAATTTTAAAGTGCATTAAGCGATAAGCTTGAAAATTCGTGTTTTAGCAATTCATTGAAAATATGGCAGTTGCTGCTTGTCAAAAGATTGGTGAATAATTAAATTTACATTTATAACTTTTGTTGGCAGATAAAGTCGTAATTGCAAGTAAAATTGTAATTAATAAATATGATCTATGTATGGCAGGAAAGTTATTGAAATTATTTACTGGCACAAAGTATATACAGTCCCTGCTATTCTAGAATAGCTCTAGAATTCTAGAATTCTAGCAAATGTTTATAGGTTATAGACTCGACTTTAGTTTTGTTTATTCTTCTTCTCTTTAAACTTATTTGCTTTCATGTTTTATATATTTTATATATTAAATTATACGCACATATTAATAAACTAACTAATATATACATATGTATAAACTAAATATTATTTACACTTTTCATTTTACACGCATTTTTTACTTTCTCATACGTAGTATAAGGAAGTATTGTGATGATAAAATTTTTCGACCTTGAGATTTTTGCAGATGACCACGTTTTGAAGTCCCCTGATACCGAAAAAGTGGTTTTTAAAAAATGTCTGTGTGTCCGTGTGCGTGTGTGTGTCTGCCTATGTGTATGTGCGTGACCACGACAGCGGCCAAACCGTTACAGGTATCAATTCCAAATTTTATATTTACGAATATAATCTCCCTCTTGAAATCTGACTAGATTTTCAGTAATTTCGACCGACCGGAAGTAGTAGTTTACTTCAGTGAAAAAATTGAATTTTGCCAATATTTCGTCAACTACTAAGTTTAAACAAATTTATAAAGAATTCATATGTACTCAAAATTAAATTTCAAAAGAATTTGATTAAAAAAGTTTTTCGAAATTCGTACCGAAAATAGGTCATTTACTGTTATCGAAAATCAGTTTTTTACGAATATTTTGCAAGCCATGCTTTTTAGACAGGTACGTTACCAGTATAAAAGTATTTAGAACTTACTTTTATTACAAAGCTATCTCGGCTTTTAATACACTCCCGGAGTACTTAAAGATAGCTGCTGATGTGAATAGAACCGCATTCAAACGCAATTTGAAAGCATATCTTTTGGACAGGGCCTTCTATAACTTTAAAGAGTTATTAAATAATACGTTGTATATACCGGACGTGGATACTATAAATTGTGTTAACTTTTGTTTGTCTGTTCTCTTAATGTAACATACATATTGTGCTGTATATGATTCTGCTATTGCAGTGTGTTCTTTTTTTAATTTTTCCTTTGTTTGTTATTTGACACTGCCAATGTTTTTTTGTAAAAATTTACGGCAATAAATTATTATTATTATTATTATTATTATTATTATTATTATTACTTTTCAATACCTTTTGTATAAAAAAAATTCAAAATTTGGACCGGAAGCAACACTTTTACTCCTATCGAATAGTGATTTTTTGTAAATATCTCGAAAATTATGCATTCTATATATATTTGTCAAGAGTACAAAAGTACAAAGAACTGGATTTGGAATATTTTTTGTGTAAATGAAATTTCAAAATTCGGATCGTAAGTAACACATATACTCTCAGCGAGTAGCCCTTTTTCAAATATCTGGCAAAGTATGCATTCTATAGAGATTTATTAAGAGAATAGAAGTATTTAGAATATGATTTTGAATATTTTTTTGTATAAAAAAATTCTTAAAATTTGAATTTGAAGTAACACACTTACAGGTTTATTTTTCTAAGATAAAAGTATTTAAAACAATTCAGAACAACTTCTGTATAATTTGAAACGCTCATACGTATAAGAAAGTCGTGTGGTGGCCACACCTCATTTTTTAGTTTCTTGTAACCTTTTTTAAGAGACTTATTTTTCAGTGTAAATTGTTCATGATTCTTCGTTTTCGAAGACTTATATGGTATAAATGAAAAAATAAATTAATCTTGTACAGTTCATGGTGATCTAATATTTAAAAAAAAAGGCAAACAACATACCTACAATGTGTCTGTTAATGTTTGTACGCCAATTATGTTGGTATTCCTGCAATTATATCAAAGTGTAGTGGTAACTCTGCCGCTTGAGTTGTGTACATAGACGTAGATAAATAAATTGTTGATAAACTGTCATTAATTGTATTGTCAGTTGTATCGTCGGTTTTGTAAAAATAATTTTCTCTGCATTCTTCTTATTTATACGTCTAATTTCGAACAGTTCTTTTTAGAGCTCAATAGTTATCGTTTGTAAGTTGTAGGTAAGTAATAATTTAATATGAAATGCAACTTGTGTTTGAATAACCACTACTTTACTTTTTTTTAGTATTGACTGGAAAGCTAAAAATGTTTACACCTGAACAAGACACACACATTCTTAGGGTAAATTGGAGAATATGGGTGCAACTGATTTTTGACAAAAAAAATAGTGTACCTTATAGAGGAGCTCTAATTGAACAACTTTTGCTTATAAATTAACCCGCGCTCACCCACAGGAACGGAGATAATTAATAATTAATGTGCTCACCGAATGATTTTTCCATGTTACATTTTTAGTCGTATCTGTTATACACACTGTTAAAATTATGAAAATCGCGCGCGGGGGTGGGGGGAGGGGGCGGCAAAACATCAACAAATTGGTATAAATCAACCGAAATACGAGTGCGGACAACGAATGGGTACAGAAATTGCTATTAATTATTACCGTAAACAAGTTCGACCATCTATCTAGTATATAACTCTATGGATGACAGTCGTTGGTCCGAATCCGCATGAAAGTTGGAATGGGCTTTCTCCATTAGGTGGTTTAAGGTTAGGTTTCTTGTTTTGCGTTTGTTGAGAAAAGTTATTAAAAAACATAAAAATCAAATGTAATTGTTGTGTGGTAAAGTGAAATAAACATCATTTATTACAATCTTCATAATTTTAACAGTGTGTATAACAGATACGACTAAAAATTTAACATAGAAAAATCACTCGGTGAGCACATTAATTATTAATTATCTCCGTTCCTGTGGGTGAGCGCGGATTAATTTATAAGTAAAAGTTGTTCAATTAGAGCTCCTCTATAAGGTACACTATTTTTTTTGTCAAAAATCAGTTGCACCCATATTCTCCAAAAACTCCCCCCAACAAATCACTACGAAGGTTATCAGCACAGTAAGGTACACGAGCTAGACTATTTAAATAAGTGCAAGACCTTAATTATGTGTTCTTTTCAGGTTTTAGTAGAGCTAGTTGTGCAAAAGCTCTACATCATAATTTACATATGCATTTCTATCGAGTTTCGGTTGTGCAGCAATTGTACCCTCGTGATTATCAACAACGTATACTATACTGTCAATGGTTTAACTAGCACCTTATAATAATGATTTACTGGACCTATTATATTTTATTTATCTGGTTATGTAAATAGCCAGAATTACCGAATGTGGGCTACGAAGAACCTTCACAATTTCAAGACGGAGAATAATAGAGACAATATTCGTTAATGAGATAATGAATGCAGAGAGATATCAAACTGTCATTTTGACAGAATTTATTATTGCATGATGATGAAATAATGAGGGGATATTTCCAACAAGACGGAGTCACTGCTCATACTTCACGGACCACCATAGAATTTTTGCAACAATCTTATGGGAATCGTATTATAAGCCAAGGCATGTGGCCACCGAGGAGTCCAGATTTAACACCACCAAATTATTTTCTTTTTCGACAGGTAAAAAATAATGTCTATAAAAACCGTTTGCACAATTTGGATGAACTTCAACAAGCGATTAGGCATGAAATTCAAAACATAACACAAGAACAGCTTTGCTATATATTTGAAAACATAAAAAGACGAATAATGTTGTGTTTACAAGCAAATGGAGAACACTTTCAACAATTTTTATAAATCTAATTTTGTACTTATCAGTGTTATTTTCATTTAATAATAGCGTTTTTGTGATTCCAAGCAAACAGAGAACATTTTCAACAATCTTTATAAATAAACTTAATTTTCTACTGATCAGTGTTATTTTCATTTAATAATAGCGTTTTTGTAATTACAAGCAAATGGAAACCATTTTCAACAACTTTTTATAAATAAACTTAATTTTCTACTTATCAGAGTTATTTTCATTTAATAATAGCCGTTTTTAATGTAGCTATTAACAGTCTCTACAATATAACCTCATTGTGCTTTAGTGCTTGTCATTATTCAGAACAATATGGTCATGCCGTGCTTCTATACTCCGCTACTGGATTCCATCAACTTTAGAAAAATAAAATCCATACTACCAACATAATTGGCGTACAAACATTTACAGACAGTCTGTATAATGGACTTTAACTGGTATAGGTAATTTTATTAACTGTAGATAATTCCTGAATTATAAAGCTTGCACATCAAACGTTTTAAAAATTTAAGAAAAGGTACTTATAGATTAATTTTAGTCAACCTTATCATGGCAACTCATATTTTTAAATTAATAAGTAGTAATCCGGTTTATTCTAGTATAATATTCTATTACTTTTGCAATATCGTCCAACACACGCAAAAAAGTAGGTATTTTTAAATAATACATTTTTAGTACTTTTAACTGGATGTAACTCTTTAATTTTAACGAATGGTATGTAATTCTAAAGAACATGCGTTAAAATATCGAAATAAACACCAGATTAATGTACTCAAATGATAGCTCTACTAATTGAGCTCATGAAAGACTTACTTTAATCATTGATCGTTATTTCATAGCAACACCTTAAAAGTTATACATTTTTTGATAAAAAAACAGTTGAAAATCGACTAATACAAATTGATTTTTTGTACTCGCATATCAAAACCTGTCATTTCACGATTCGATTTGCGTGCGTAAAAAGTCACTTTAAACACGAGTGCGTAAAAGTAAAGTTGGTCCTTCCTAGAAGTTGATTAATTTAGTGACATTTTAAAATCATAAATCCCTAACCTTAATAATATGCTACCCAGTTCGTTGTATTTCTATGAAAATAAAAGGAAATGAAATAGAAATTGTTATATTTGGAAGGTATGTAATTCAATGTCAGAACAGCAACAAATATTATACTCCTATAAATTACCATTATTCATTCTTTTCAGAAATTGAAACGGAACAATTATTAAAAATTTTGATTGGGCAATTTTGACAACCAGAGATTGATACCCCAGGGATTAACTGGTTTGTTTGAATTGATCTTGATTGCGAAGGTAGAGTAACGTTGATTGTATTATTACATATATCTTGTATTTCAGATGTCGAACAAGTTGCAGGCGGAGTCGATATCTCTAACGGGGTCATTGTTTTAGCCAAGTGAAATTCTACTATGCAGAAAATTTTCGATATATCCTTCTGCAACCGCAGATGATTTTCATCCACCATGCCTTTTAATTGAAAGCAAGTCACCTCCTTGGTTTGCTAACAATATCGCTGAACTCCTTCGGAAACAGTGACCTGTGAAGTTACTTGTGCTATCAAGCTGAAGGTACTCAGCTATTCGCATTGGAATTTTGCCAATTGTATTAAGACCAACAGGTGAACAAACACACTTGACATTGCGATATGTTAAAAAAAATCGCTGCTGGCTGTCCGGTCTTAAATTTGCATATTGCCGAATTAATGCAATCCATTCGGGCTTAATGATTGCAAATGTATGGCTGTTACCTGTTTTAGTTTCTGGAATTGTTACGATAATTAAATTCGATTTAAATTCTATGTCTCGCAATGACAAAGTTCTTCACGTCGACACGCTCCAGAAATATCCAATATTAATATAGCCTATAAATACATATAGTGTTGTATGGAATTTAAATATACGGAAATGACTTTACCTTCATTAGTAGGAACAAAGAATTTGGTGCTTCAACAATAAATTTAGTAATTTGTTCTTCGGTTAATACTGCCGATTTTTTAGGCTGATGTTGCTTCGTTATCTGTTTTAAATAAGCTATGAGTTTTGCATATTTAGATATATCCGTATTATCATATATTATTAAACATGATTTTAACATAGAATAAGTGGACCATAATGATTTATTTGATTGTAAATTTTGAAAATAAACTATTAAACAATTTTCGGAGTATTTTTGTATATTTTTAGATCTAGCCCAAGTTACGAATTTAGTATAAGTGTTTTGTATACGTTTTTTGATTTTATGGGTAATAAATTATCCACTGCAATATTGGCAGCTTCGCGAATTTCAGGCGGTATACATTGCATTTCATTATCAGAATTCATGTTGTTGGTGAGGTTTTTATTTTGTATGGAATTTTTTGAATTTGATAATTTTAAATTAAATGTCACTTCAAATAATCAATACTGCCAACTCAATTTTTTTTAATTACTATCAAGAGATTAGTAGTGTGTCATAAACGATAACGTATTTAACAATATTTATTATTATTATTGTTCTCGTACAAAAAATATTGTACAAACTTCGTGCGTGAAACATTTCGCGAATGATTTCACGCACTTGGTTCGTAAATAACTATTAATTTAATCAGCTCATGAAGGGCTATCATAAAATATAAAAAAACGCATAGTTTTCCATAAAAAAAAAGCATATGGTTTGTGTTGGTTCGCCGACCTGAAACACATTGTTAAAATGAAAATATTTTAAAACTGTAGAGCTCATGATTAACTACAATTTTTAAATTAAACATTTTCAGGCCTATGCAGGTCTATTTAACACTTCCTTTAGCAGATGTTTTAATAGTAAACTTTTTTCTTTATCAGAATGTACTTCAAAAGGCCAGGATGCGTCGCGGAACTTTTTTTTAAACAAGTTAACGTTTTAAACTTAAAAGTTATGTACAAATATGCGATAATTGAGGAAAGACCACATAATTTTCCTCTCAGAGTTAGCTATTAACTAAGAAATATTACAGTGTAATGTAGGAAATTAATGTATTCTTTTCATAATAAAAAAGAAGCACTCATTCCGGTTACCATTCGCTTTGAGATTGTGTGTACAACCTTACGGCATCCGATAGTACTAATTTTTAAGTCGGCAGACATAAATGAAGGATAAATGTGTTTATGTGTTATGTGTTATCTTGAATTTCTGATAATATCATATCGAGAGAGAAAGAGAGAGAAAGAAAACAATAAATAAAGTTGATGAAGAGCGGATTTACGGTGGCTGAACGTTGAAAGGAACATAGAGGTATGTGTGCCGAATCGAGTAATTATATAAAATTGTCCTTTTATGAAGAAATTTAGTATCTGAGTGAATAGCCATAATCCATTCCATCGAATATGTTGTATAGTAGTTGAACGTCGTTGGAATTTCAGATCGAACAAGATAACGTTATCTCCGTGAAAATTTATGGGAATATGTACAACGTTAAACTGGCGTTTATATGTTGAGAGGCATACATGCATTCATACGGTGATTGATGAATAACAGGAAACGTTGAAAATGTAGAAAATAATTATTTGCACATTTACCGAGTGTCTATAGTTTGCAATATTTGATTAAAGATAAACTGCAAGCGTTTCACGATAATTATAACGTTACATAACTGCGAGTATTTAAGAGGAGCGTTTACCCATCGAAAACTATGGCCCCGCAAGGCATCGCCGTTTTGCGTTTTTTAAATTTATTTTTTAATTTTAGAATCTCAAATTTGGGTTAACGATGCAAAAGGTATAATTTTATAATATCAAGGCCAGTTTTTGTATTAATTTATTTTCTTAAAAAAATTATGTGCTTTAGAAATAACTACAAAAATGCATACTTTTTATTAATGTCTACTAACTAAGGCTGGTACACAAAAGAAGAAAAAACAACCTCTACGCGCCAGCTGCACATTTGATGAACGATATAAAAAAAAATCAAATTTATGTAATTATATTTGAAGATAAAAAATTGAAAATAGTAAACATTGTCACACACATTTCACACAAGTGTTTTTCGAAGCGATCCCATCGTCTATCCCTACTTCACGGTATCTCTACCGGGCCTAGCGAAAACGCAAATCTATCGGAATCGGTCGGCTATTGCAGACGTGAATCCGAACGACAGACAGTTTTTGCAATTAGAAAGAAATGCAGTACCTATAATACTGGAGTGTATATAACAGATGAGCAAGCGGAAATCGAATTATTACAAAAAATCAACAAAACAAAAAAAAGAAAATATGCAAGTGGAATGAAAAATCAAAATACGACATAAGTAATTTTTAGTCTACAATTTTATTTTATTTTGATATTTGTTAATTCGATTTAGTTTAATTAAGTACATAATAACAATATGCGAGTAGATTTCAGAATTTAAATATTTGACGATTTATTTTATGTACCTATATATATTAAAATTTTCTACCCACGGTAACTGTTTCGCGTAATTTTTAATAATTGTTTTGAAATAGTTTGAAAATAAAAATTGCCTGTTAGCCTAGTTGAAGGTAGCCGTATTTAATTATGATTACTATTAAATTACCGGTTTAGAACCGCCAATTTTTTCCTTCAGAACGGAGCGTCTTTTCCCGATCTACATAGCGACAGAATCTGGGAATAAAACCGAAGCGCTCTCTTCGAAACCCGAATATCGTCTAGCTCCACCTACTCACACCCCCTTGCGTCTACCGTCCCTAGTAATACAAATTGCATAAGTTTCTGTTTGCCCAGATGCAGTTGGTAAATGCCCCTCTTAAGCGAACACTATTATTTTTGCTCCTCCCAATGTTATCTGACGGAAGATCAGGCATATAGACGCAATTCAAACTTCATTTAAAGCCCAAAATGATTTCAAAGTCGGTGAGTGTCAGATTTGGCGCTTTAGTACATTGTCCAACTGAAAAAATTACAACAACACGAACCGATAAAGACATCAAAGTATTTATGTAAATACTGAAGGGTGTCGGAAAACAAATGATGTATAATACATATTATTTCGTAGAAATGATAATAGTTAAATAAATCACAACTAATCTTTCAGTATTTAATGAGCTCTGAAATTATTTTATTAATGTGTTTATTCTAATTAAAATTGATATTATCTTGTATATGTTCTGTGTGTTTGTGTTAATATATAAAAAATCGTGATTTATAATACAAATGTTAATAAAATGAGAATAGTTTTGGTTTATTTAATTGTATCAATTAATGCCCCAAGATTATTTTTTTGTATCTCTTGATCTGAATCGTCCTGGGATAAAATATGAGCTAGCCAGGTAAAACGATTAATTTTTTTATCTCATTTAAAAATTTAACGGGCAAGAATCAGAGGGTTTCGTTACAACTTATATACTATTTCTATTGATTTTGGTTTTTACTATAATACTGTATATTTCTAAGATTCATAGATGCTAAGCCTTATATTTTATATATTGGAATATATTTCTGTTTGATTTGTGTTTTCCTAACTTTTATTTCATTTTGCTGTTTTTATTTAGTTTTCGTAATTGAAGGCATACTTAATATTTTTGATAATTTTATTCTGATTAGAAACATGTTATCCAGATATCGAGTATCCCTTGTGCAGATTAAACAGTCATAATTTAAATTTAACACATTAATAGAGCTGTTCAAATTTCATGTTAATTGAAATTTCAACATATATTATTTAAGATTACTTCACTACCGTATTTATTCAGCTTTAGTACCTAAAAATTTACAAAGGAATATCTAACACAAGTATGTATAACATGTGGAGGTAAAATATTATTTTTTCCAAGCAAAGAAATCATAGGACAATAAAAGAAGTTGTGAAAGTATTTAAACAAATAATGTAGTAACTTGTTAACTATAAAAAAGTAGATAATTTAAGAAATAAACATTAAAACCTCTAATTGTTTCCTTTTATGGTCAATGTGGTTTAATTTATTATCTTTAAGTTTTTTTTTGTTTACAGTTTGTTTATATATTACTTACACATCATTCACCTACAATTCAAACGCATTGGTGACGAAGCTTCATTCTCAAAAAATGGAATTTTTAATGTACATAATGCACACTATTATTCGTACGTTGGTGACAATCCCCACGTTGTTCAAGAATTTAAGCATCAGCATAGGTTTAGCATAAACGTCTGGATTGGAGTACTTGACGATTATCTACTTGGACCTATGGAATTACCTGCTCGTTTAAATGGTGTTGATTACTTACATTTACTGCAAAATATTTTACCTGATTTGTTAGATGAGGTGCGTTTGAATATTCGGCAAAACTTATGGTTTCTACAGGACGGCTGTCCGGCCCACTTTAGCAGGAATGTACGAGACTTTCTAGATAATAACTACGAAGACCATTGGATTGGAAGAGGCGGTCCAGTTGCTTGACCAGCACGGTCACCGTATTTGAATCCTTGCGATTATTGTGTTTGGGAATACATAAAAGCATTTGTTTATTCCGTTCCGATACAAAATCGTGCACAACTCTGGCTAAGGATACAAGATGCTTGCAACGAATTTAGAAATAACTTTGGAATTTTTGCAAGAATTCGGCGTTCTCTAAGCAAAAGGGTAAATTTATGCATAGAGACTAATGGTCATCACATCGAGCATCTTTTGTAACTATCTACCTTTGATACTTGTTCTTTTTTTGTTAGTTTCGTTCCATTGTAATAAATACTTTGTTTTTAAAAACCTTCAGATAAAATTTTGTTTCAAATTGATATTTGCTTCTTTTCCCAAACTTTTTTTACGAATTGTGTGCTGCATTTATTGAAACAAAAGATGATTTATTAAATTAATTTTCATCCATGCCTTGATAGTCCTAGCCAACTTCGTCGCTAAAAATAAGTAGGTACATAATAAATTGAATTTTAATGACGAAAAAACGAAAAATTTTCAAATCGATTTTTCTAGAAAACGGTGTATCCTACCGACTTAAAGTAAGAGTACCTTTTAGTACTAGAATACCTGAAAATTTAATAATCTAGTGTCACAAATGCTTTAAAGTTAAAGACAAAAAAGTTATGCGTTAAAATAACCGTTTACCTTCCCAAAACGGACGCCTATGACCGGTACTAGAAATTCGCAATTGATGGAATCGATTCATCTCTGGAGGATAAATAAGCATACCAGTTTTTGTTTTTCTAAATAGAAGCGTTCGGGAGATATAAAAAAAAATAATTACAAGGCGCCATCTTCAAAGGGCTCTAGTTCCCTTAGGAAGCATTTTCGGACTAGGGTGAATTGAGTTAAATTGTCTTAAAATTATCTGAGGAATCTCCGGTCTTCGTTTGTCAGGAAAGTTTCTGGACACTCTGTATAAGGAAGTTTTTTTTTGCTCTTTTTGTACCTCACTGTTGTGCTAAAACATGGGCTGGACTATACGAATTGTGCTCCACAGAATCCTAAATTTTAGGAATATTTTTTCTTGATAATCCCCATTTTTTGGGATTTGAGTTTTTCGAAGTCAGGCTTTCACTTTTCTTTATGGCCCATATAGCGAGCAGCATTAATTTGTATTTTATTAGTTCGGTACTCGTTACCCATCCTAGTCCACTTATGAGATGAATTAATTATTCAAATGCAATAATTATATTTATATTGGTTAAAAGCAGCTGGAGGATAGTTAAACGGTGGTTATTTGTTTTATTTAACTAGCAGCCGCCATAATGCTGAAATAGTATAATTATAAATCTTAAAATTAATGGAGTAAGAGTTTTTGGGTTGTTCTATGGACAGAATTTTTAATTTTTAACTGTAGCTCAGTCAAAAGTGTTGGCCCTTGGCTCTTGAAATCCCGTAGGTATTAGATCTAATATGTCTCCAAAGAAGTATGTTGTTGGGGATTGCGTCAGAAGATCTAAGTGGCTAAAGTATATTATTCCAACTAGTAAATAATTTATAGTATCTCACTATTTATATAGGTAATAGATGAATAGCAAGAATTATCTTATATTTTCTAATGAATGTAAATGTTTTACCGAATTCAAATTTCAATCAGTAATTTTACTTTCTTATACCCTGATGCCGAAAAAGTGGTTTTTAAAAAATGTCTGTGGCTGTGTCTCTGTGTCTGTGTGTGACCACGATAGCGGTCAAACCGCTGTAAATATCAATTCAAAATTTTGTATTTACCTGTATAATTTCCCTCTTGAGATCTGATTAGTTTTTCAGTAAAATCGGTAGACCGGAAGTAGCAGTTTACTTCAGTGAAAAAATCGAATTTTGCCAATATTTCGTCAACTACTAAGTTTAAAGAATTCATACGTACTTAAAATTAAAATTGAAAACAATTTTATTTAAAAAGTTTTTCGAAATTCCTACCGGAAGTAGGTCTTTTACTCCTATCGAAAATCAGTTTTTTTCGAATATTTCGCAAATCATGCTTTTTAGACAGGTACGTTACGGGTATAAAAGTATTTAAAACATAATTTCCAATATCTTTTGTATAAAAAAAATTGCAAAATTCAGACCGAAAGTACCACTTTTACTCTTACCGAATAGTGATTTTTTGCAAATATGTCGTAAGTTATGCATTCTATATGTATTTATCAGGAGTACAAAAGTATTTAGTGCTAGATTTGCAATATTTTTTGTATATATGAAATTTCAAAATTCGGAACGGAAGTAACACTTTTACTCTTAGGGAGTAGCACTTTTTTTCGAATATCTAGCAAAGTATGTATTCTATAGCGATTTATTAAGGGAATAGTAATACTTAGAATTGGAATTTGAATAATTTTTGTGTAAAAATTTCTTAAAATTGTATAGTTTGAAACGCTCATACGTATAAGAAAGTCGTGTGGTGGCCACACCTCATTTTTTTTGGTTATATTGAGAGTGTGAGTATGTGTTTGATACATAAAGCATATGTGTATGTTTTTGTTCATTATCGTTATGCAAAGTGCGGGCGGCAAATGGTAAATATAGGCTCCGAAAAGAATCTTACTGCTAGATGATGTGCCAATATTTCGGAAGCTTTGTATATAAAAATTGTTTAAAATTCTACTTTCTTTTGCGAATTTTCGTGAATCCTATTAACAAAACCTGTTTAGTTTCATATTCTGTACCAGTTCACCAATTTTAATAGGCTCAAATACTGCATGAACTTTATTAGTAGACGTAATATATTATTGACTCAGATAATTATCTCTATATAGGAAGATAGTATGGTACTTTAAATAAAAGGTAAGTAAGTCCACATATAGCCTTTAATTAAATTGAGATATGCATGTAGTACATACACACACATATCGATGTGTGTAGATCTAATCTATATAGTCATAAAAAGTTTACTTAACCGCAGTGTTCGAAAGAGCAAATCTAAAAATAGACAGTCACGATTTTGATACACGAGCTAAGTGTTTTTTTTTTTATATATATGGAAACAAAAAATAAGTTACATAAATTATTCTATAGTCTTTATTGACAAAAAACGGGTATAAGTGTACTTGGTTGCAAATCGTTTTTGTTTTAAGTAGTCAAAGAAAGTTTTTTATTATAGAATGTAAGGATATTGCTAATGTAAATATATATGCTTAACTAATTAACGCAGATACTTAAATGCTACATGTTCTGTAAAATATTGAAATATGTATTGATTAATAGCATGTTTATATAGTTGGTACTGGATAATAAATTGTATACTCCAGTTTGGGCTGTAAACTAGGTGAACTAAAAACTAGAAAAAAAATCTATACTTTATCACACCTTTTTTTAATTTAATACGACTTATTAACTAAATTCTATTAATTGACATTTCTACTTTTTACAAACCTACCATATAATTAACAAAATTATAATTTAACTATAGCTTATAAGCAAGTAATAACAAATAACACACTTGGTATTGTTTCACGAATAAATATAATTAAATACTCGATGTACATTTCGCCTTGCGGCATCGTTAGGAGTTCTCGAGAAATTTATGAAAATTCAAGTGTAGCTAACCATGTTTTAGACACGGGGCATCAATTTTCAATAGACAATTTAGAAGTACTGTATAGTTTAAATAAAAGTAAAAAAATGAATGTTCTAGAAGGTTATTTCATAAAAGAAAGTTTACTTTTACAACCAGGCAATGTTCTTAATGAACAAACCGAACTCATAAATTCACCGCTAATAAACCCTAGCATTGTAAAAACGGTCTTTCCAGATAAGTCATGACCTTTTCATAATTTTCTATTTTTGTATATTTTTCTATTTACATTTTTGTTTGAAGTAGGTACATAGTTACAGTATATTAAATTTTACTTTAGTTTCTCGAGAACTCCTGACGATGCCGCAAGGCGAAATGTACATCGAGTATTTAATTATATTTATTTGTGAAACAGTACCACGTGTGTTATTTGTTATTACTTGCTTATATTTCGACATGTTTCACCAAGAGATTTCCATCACTTCATTTAATTATAACTATAGCTTCCTAAATGCCATCTAGTTGAGCGCCATAATTGTAGTTTTATTTTTTCATGTGCTTCTTAAATACAACAACTCTTTCTTCATAATTCATTACTTGAATTCAAATACCCATTCTATTGCAAAATAATTTGCTGAAGCTAATCATTATACAGGGTCATTCTAAGAGTAAATTTAAAATTTTGTTATAGTATAACTAACTAGATTTAATAAATCAACAAATAAATATTTATTTGTCATTTGAATATTATTGTGTCAAAATTTTCTACTTCGAATTACACAAATGCTGAGTTGTGTGATATGCACTTTGTTTACGGTCTTGAAAATGGTAATTCATATGCAGCTAGCAGCTTTATGAAGAACGATATCCGAACCGTGTCATCTCACATTATTCGATATTTGTCTTCACAACATCTCAGAGAAATTTTAAAAAACATATGGTTGATAGCGTGCACCTACATGTAGTTAGAACTCCACAAGTGAAAGAAATGGTGCTAAATGAAATTGAGAAATATCTTACTACAAGCACCAGAAAAATTATCTCTCCTTTAAACATAAGTCAGCCTACAATTTGGAGGATAATGAAAAGTGAACTGTTGTATCCATATCACATACAAAGGGTACAGGCACTTTTGCCAGCACATTTCCCGCAAAGAGTGGCTTTTTGAATATAATAGACAGTCACTCTAAATCCTCAGTTTTTGCCTCAAGAATTCTACACCGATGAGGCAAATTTCTCCAGACATGCTATTACTAATTTTCATAATAATTACACATAGGCAGAAGAAAGCCCAGACGAAACTTTGGAAATCTGGATCGACATTAATTATCTGTTAACGTGTGGGCCAAAATTGTTGGAGCTAACTTGATAGGTCCATATTTTTTTGCCGATGAGGTCAAATGGAGAAGTATACCGCCGCTTTCTTAAGGAAAACCTGCCACTACTGTTGGAAGAAGTGCAATTAAGATTGCAAATGTATTTTATGCACGATGGTGCTCCAACACAGTTTAGTTGCTCGTGAGTTCTTCAACGATGTATTCCAAATCGGTGGATAGGGCAAGGAGGTCCACAGCCGTCGCCTCCGTGATCTTCAGACTTAAATTCTCTAAATTTTTTCCTCTTAGGTTACCTTAAATCACTAGTTCATACGACTCGTATTAAACATGTTGATTGACAATTCGAAACACCCCCGGTATTCTTAAACGCACTTGCCAATCAATGCAACAGAAGATAGAAGCTTGTTTTGATTAACCTCTAGACCAAACTTGCCAAGTTTGATCTGGAGGTTTGTTTATCAATTTACACTGCATTTCTTGTGCTTATCAGGATAATCCACGTAACGTGATGGCAAGTAACTTGCAATAGTTTCTATATTTTAGTTATTTTTTAGGTTAATAAAACACACATGCCTGAGAGAAGTTGACTTGTTTTTTTCGATGAATATATTTGGTAGGATGTTATTTACTATCACAATAGCCGACGACTGTAAAAATTGTGTTG
Organism: Amphimallon solstitiale; assembly: GCA_963170755.1. Lineage (NCBI taxonomy): Eukaryota > Metazoa > Arthropoda > Insecta > Coleoptera > Scarabaeidae > Amphimallon > Amphimallon solstitiale. Next base: position 123,802,168 of record OY720678.1, on the reverse strand, counting down.
CAATTTGAGTCACTCTTTGGAATTATTTTTCGGCTTACATCTTTAACTAGATGAAGTTGTATGTCAGAATGCTAAGCTGTCGTGAAACACTCCTATAAAGTATTTAACATCAAAAATGAATGTCAGTAATCTTTTTGTGTTTGTTTATGACCGCATATTCAGGCAGTATCAAATGGATCATAGCTACTGTATACCGTAATTTATATTTTCAGTAAATTACCACACTTTCTTTACCAAGATTTATTCTTGCGTAATTACCATGGCAATTTACTCAAAAAATGGTAAATTACGCAAGAATAAATCTTGATGTTATACACTATATCTTTTGTCCATCGTATTTTTGGGCTGATACGTCCGGACCAGTGATGAAAAATTACCCTAATTTATATTTTTCGGTAAATTACCGCGGTAAATTACCGCTCTTTTTTTACCAAGATTTATTCTTGCGTAATTTAGCATTTCTTGTGTAAATCACCATGGTAATTTAAAGAGCGGTAATTTACCACGGTAATTTACCAAAAATATAAATTACGTTAATTTTGCATCACTGACTGTATATAAAGATGTATAGACCAATTTTATTTTGTCATGCGTAGAATTGAAGAAGAATTCAACAATCGATTTTACTTCATTTACTTACGAAATAAAAGACTTCTACTAGACAGTTTAAAAGTGTGCTAAAAAATATTTATCAGAAAAAGCTCGTTCTAATATCAATTTCTTTGAGGAAAAAGTAAAAGAGCTTTTATTGATTTAATAATGAAACCGTTGCTTAATGTTATACTCTTATATATACTCTTGTATTTTTATTCCTATTAATATGTTAATTTGTCAATTTTTAATATTTATTGTTAGTATTTTATTGAGACAATTCTTTTGACGTGTATTTAGGCATGTAGCCATAATGAAACAAATATATTATGATTAAGTTTCTTTATGGACGAGTATCTTCATAGATCCATTTTTATTTTGTATAATACGGATGAAGAGAACAAACATAAACAAATGTAATTGTGAATTGGAATATGAAAACAATGCGAGTTTCTAAATTATGCATGTTTATTGGCTATATATCAACAGGTTCAATTCTCTGGCGGGCGTTAAAATTCTGATCGTTCGAGGATTGAGACCTCTCCCGCTCCCCATATCTGTTGTGCTTATAATTCAATAGCATTCACCCTCGACAGAAGTAAAGGTGAAATAACAAAGCCGTATTGCGTACGTGACTTGCACAAGATGGCTCAGTAGTTCTGATAAGAGTAAAAGCTTATAGGAACTCTTGCATGGAACACATTAAATAGCGCCTTCAAAGTATAGAAATCAATATACATAGATATCTATAAGGTAAATTTGCTTTCCAGGCGTGAAAATAAATTTCTTTTTCCTAGAAAAACGAGTTAAATCAAAATTCTCATAACGAAAAATTTCATTTCAACTACATATTTACCTCAAATGTATGTAATTCGTAAATCAATTAATACAATTTATATAATAATAATAATTAATATTATGTGTTTTACGCAAATTTGACATGTTATACAATTAAAATGTACCTATTATTGAACATTTACGGCCAATTCAAATACGCAAAAGCTAAATGTAAATAAATAGATGTATTCATACAAACATTCTCGTGGAAATTCACAAAAACGTATCTTCTAAGTGTGTTATTAAGAACTGTGGTATTTAAGGAAAGTATACATTTTTTTTCGTACAAGATCATTAATTAAACTAAAGAAAATGTTTGTTACGCTTTATACACAGCTTATGTACTGCTAAATTCAGAACTATATAATCAGTTAGTAGGGTAGTGTTACAAAAGTCTAAGCTCATGAAAAAATATACACAATAAATTAAGCAGTTATACTTTTTCTATAGAGTTTATTAATTATAAGAGAGTAATCGTATACAGAGTGGCTTTCAAAAGATATAAATAGCACGGAAATCACGAAACAAATGAAGTTTGGTCTAATATATATTTATTGTAAATGTAATAACTAGGGATCGGCGGTCAGGGGTACATAGCAGGACTTGACATAATGAATAATATAGTTCTAAATTAGGCACAATAGTAGTGCTGATATCACTATTACTGTGTTCAATTTTGAATAATATTATTAATTTAATCCCGTCTTGCAATGTACTCCTGTTTCCCGATCCCTATCATCATTCGAATTTTAGTACAGTAACAGTGATATTCTTACTATTAGGGTTCCCTATTTCGTATTACATTATTTATTCAAGTTCGAACATGCAATGAACCCCAAATTGCCGATTCCTATCACTTACCCCACATTTTCCATTATAAGTAATAGATCGCACAGCACCTATAACGCCATCTTACGATCAACAAGGCATCATTACAATATTGGTCCATTTGTTCTATTACATCTCAAAAATACAGAGTGGTTTGGCAAGAATATTTACTTTTATTTCTTATAATCAATATTTATCAGGTACTTGTCCCAAAGCTTGAACTGAATGGTATCATTATTAAACAGATGCTAATTTCTACAGATGTAAATATACTTGGAAAAATTACAAGTGGAAAAGGGTTTCTTCTTAGACTTTTCAAATAATATTTGTACTAAGACCCTTTGTAATGAATGTTACTTACATCTCAGAATGAAGTTTAACATATTGATTTAATGCTGATACCTTGAAAAAATCGTCAGTCGGATCTACGTCAAACACTAGAAACAAATATGCTTAAGGCCGTTTGCACCGCAATATATAACATCAGTATAACTTAAACTGACATCTAAAAATAATTAAAAATTATGTATCGTTCGATTACATTATTACCTTATTAGACTAGAGGGGCAGAGATTGACTTCTTGCGGACTACTGGAGTTGGAGATTCAAATTTTCTAGAGATAGGCGTCCGCTTCGAAAAAGCTTGACCTGTTCTATTACTTTTGCAATTTTTCATCAGTTTCAGCAATAGAACCACTTCCATCTTTCTGAGTGGGTTACCCGTTATACAGGGTGTCACAGAATAACTTTTCCTAATTTTCAGAAATGATAGAAGGCACTTAAATAAACATTTTTTTTATTAATAAACTAGTGTCTGGAAATTTCTCGGTGTTAAGATAAACTAGATATCTTTAATAACAATCTCAATTACAATAGGAAAGAGTTAAGTTGGGGAAGATTTTATTAGAAATAATACTGCATTAAACGTTATAAGAATTGTCCGAAGTTACGACCAGCATTTTCGATACATAAGTTGTAACGATTTGCAATCGAATGCCGAATTCTTCGAAATAGCTGAGAACGTTCACGAATATCATAAAACGCTAGAATAATTCAAGCCACTAACTCTTCTTCTCTATTAACGGGTGTCTCATAAACCAGGGATTTAATTTAACCCAAATACAAAAATGAACTGGAGTCATATTTGGTGAACGTGCAGGTCAAGAAATCGGTCCCCCTCTTACGATCCATCTGTTTGGAAACTGTGCATTTAGATAATTTCGGCAATTTAATCCAAAGTGTGCTGGTGCATCATCATGCTGGAAAACAATATTTCTTCGTGGCGCATTTTTAAGTAATTCTGGCATGTTCCAGAAAAATGCTATAGACATGACCATCCAACCCTGAAGTCAGTAAATATGGTCCCATTAGATAATAGTCAACAATCCCAGCCCAAATATTAACTGAAAACTTGATGATGTGACCTGTGAACGGCGTGAGGATCATCTTCGCTCCAAATGTGACTATTGGGTGTATTAAAAGAGCCATTTTTTGTAAAACATGCCTCGTCTGTCCATAATAGACTTCTACGAAATCTTGGTTCGTCATTAATTTTATTCGAGTACCATTCGGCAAATTGAACTATATTGGGATAATCAGCTGAAATTAACGTTTGCACTTCTTGAATGTGAAACGGATGCTTTTGGCAAATTGTTGTAGAACTTGGTCCACAAAGTCAACATTTCGGACAGTACGATTGGCTCCCGATTCTCTTTTCTTTACTTGGAATTCAACAGTATCTCGAATACGCTGATCCAATCTTGAAAATAATGTATGATAGGGAATGTGACGTTAAGGATGCCGCTCCGCATAATTTCGTATCGCTTCGTTAGCATCACCGTAAGCTGTTCCGAGGACAAGATGCATGTCTGCCAATTCAATATTTGTAAAATAATGCATTTTCAATCAAAGACCAATTTTATCCAATAAAGATTAACTTGTGACACGTAAAATGACAATTAAACACACTTCTCTAATAAGGAATAATTTGTGACAGACGTAAAATGACAACTACGAAAATTGGTGCTGTTTTTCAAAGATTGCTTTGATTCAATTTTTTTTTATCTCGATACTGAATAATTTCCGGATACTAGTTTATTAATAAAAAATGTTTATTTAAGTGTCCTCTATCATTTCCGAAAATTAGGAAAAGTTATTATATGACAGGGTGTATATAGCTTACAGTTCAAATAAATAAATATGACCAATTATTTTTAATATTTGACGAGCAAAAATTACAGTAACTATGAGCAGTTCTGAACATCTTTATGTGAAGAAATGGCAACAGCAAAAGCATTGTGGTGTTCCTGTTGATGAGTGTCCTAAAACTGTCTCATTGCTAATGTCTTCCATAAAAGGAGCATTTTCGATCGGTAATCTAAATATGTTATCGCAGCATTTGCGATTCGTAATATAAATATGTTACAGTCTCGAACGCTATAAATGTTCTGAAGATAACTAGAATTCATCAGGGGAAGAATAGCTTAAGAGGGGCGTTTACCTATCGAAAATTGAGGCATCGCCGTTTCGCGTTTCTTAAACCCATTTTGTAATTTTAGAATCTCAAATTTGGGTTAGTGATGCAAGAGGCATAAATTTATAATGTCAAGGTCAGTTTTTGTACTAATTTATTTTCTTAAGAAAGTTATGTGTTTTAGAAATAACCACAAAAATGTATGAATTTGATTGATGTCTACTAATTAAGGCCGGTACACAAAAGAAAAAAACGACCTCTACGCGCCAGCTGCACATTTGATGTACGATATAAAGAAAAAATCAAATTTATGTAATTATTTTTAAAGATAAAAACATTAAACAGCAAACATTGACACACACATTTTACACGAAGTTTTTCGCGTCGTCTATCCTCACTTTACGGTATCCCTACCGGTCCTAGCGAAGACGAAAATCTATCGGAATCGGTCGGCTATTGCAGACTTAAATGCGAGTGACAGTTTAATTACAAACTGTCATTGGCATTTAAATGTTTATATACCTATAATATTCAAGTGTATAATAATATAACAGTTATGGGCAAGCGAAAATTGGCTTATTATAAAACATCAATAGTTCCGTAAGTACTCATTCTTTATAATTATACTCCCTATCTATAGTATTTCTTTATCTATGACAGAATTTGTGAATAAAACCGAAGCGCTGTGACAGAACCGAATATCGTCTACCTCCACCTACTCACACCCCCTTGCGTCTACTCGTCCCGCGAGTAATATAAGTTGCATAAGTTTCTATACGTTGGTAAAAGCCACTCTTGAGTCAAATCAGTACGCGTTTTACAACTAACGAAAATTTACTAGTACTTTTAATTAATTGTTGAACTGCAGTTGTTTCCTGGAGAACAAATTGTGGTGTTCAACACATACTGAATAATCTTATTAGTTCTCCTGGAATGGGTTCTGCATACCTTGATGTTTAATGCAAAATTGATTTCCTTTTGATTTGAAAAGCACTGGAATGCGTATATTAAACCATCGATATATTCAACAGTAGTCACGTGTTTTGCTTTGGTATGGTATGGTATATAACTACCACATTAAAAGTCACATCTAAGAGTTTCTTAAGCTTATAGAAGAAAGCGGGCCACCAATTTCTATGGTCTTAATACAGAATGATCAACTTCTGTGTTATGACTTTATTATATCTGCATATTTGAAAAGCACTGGAATGCGTATATTAAGGCATCGATATATTCAACAGTAGTCACGTATTTTGCTTTGGTATGGTATGGTGTATAACTACCACATTAAAAGTCACATCTAAGAGTTTCTTAAGCTTATAGAAGAAAGCAGGCCACTAATTTCTATGGTCTTAATACAGAATGGGCAATTTCTTTGTTATGATTTTATTATACCTGCATTTTTTTGATACCTAGGAGTGAATGCTCCCACAGTAAAAAGTAATGTTAATTAACTCTTGATAATTTTTTCTTAGACTACAAGCCTTTAAACAGTAATAATATTTTTATGCACATAAACTATTTTGCTATTCATCAGTTGACCTAACCTAATTGTCTAAACAAACAATTTCTTAACTAAAAGTATTTTAAATTATTTCGTTGTACCAGTTTAATAGGACAGATTTTTCTTCCTCTAATCGATTCATTAGAATATTTTGTCAAGACATATTTATATTTTAAACGTTTGTTCCTCTAAAATACCTAAGATCTATAAGTAGTATATTTCATTTTATACGTATGTCAAATTGTAATGCTACGCCACTGTTGTCAATAAGTAGTTTATAAACAATCTCGAATTGCGCACTAAAACAGTGGTGGGTTTGCGCAGTTTCCCATCAAAAAAAAGCAATAAAAAAAGGACAAATTATTAAAAAGACATGAAAACTTTCAACTATATAATTAGGATTTAAGTACATATGATATAGGTAATGTAAATTAATATTAGCAGAAACAAGTAGGTAGATATATAAAGTTGTTTATATACAAGTAAATACTTTTTTTTAATTTATGCAAGCAGACATATTGGAAAAAGCAATGTTTATCTTATTATTAAAAACAGATTTTTATTTGATTTTAGGTCATGATTAATATGAAATTCAATAGTAATTAAGGTAATATTATACTTTTTCTTCTTTTTATGTCTGTATATGAAATTACTTTAAAGGTACACGAAAATTACACATACCGTGTCCTCCAGATCTTTACTCCTTGCTAAAAGTACCATTTCCAAGTCTTTTTTTTAATGTTTAATTGAATATTAGCCAGTCAGGACGATTCACAGCGAGTTATTTTCAATATTTTCCAAGAATCGCACTACGATAAGTCATAAATTCCGAAAACACCCAAATTCTACGCGCCCGATAGTTTTTATTCATATGTGGACGTGCAAAATTGTAAATTCTCCTGTAGTTTAATTTTAGACTAAATCAAATAGATACAAACAAATAGAAAAATCGTATTTAACAGAACCGCGCACTACGGCTGACTTCAACTCAATGTAGATACTCGTCTTTTCTTGGTCTCGGCCTACTTAACGCGCACATAGCCCAAGAAACCAGTGAAAGACAAGCGAACAGAAGTGTCTTGGCGAACAACAAATGCTAACTCGTTCCGCTGGTGTTATTTCTTTTATTGCTTCTTCAGCGTCGGCATTAAGGTGCAGTTATAGCTTGTTTTTTTCTTAATTCTTCTGATGTTTCTACATTTACTGCACGATCAAGATTTGTCAACGCAAGAAATGCTGTTAATTTCTATGCTATTTCGACTGCAAACAATTGGTGTTATGGACAACGTTCGCGAACAGCTGACGTACTGCATAAATATTCACGCATGAAGCTGATTTCGGGTAAAGTTATTTTCGATGGATAGTCTGCATTAATTCATCTCTCTTTCTCTGTAGTCTATTCGTTTCGTATTACGCAGGCGAAATTTGTATAAACTATGTATCTACGTAGTATGTGCCATAAATTCTCGACTTAACTAGGAAAGTAGTAAGATATAATGAATGATATATTATATTCCTTAGTTTGTGCAATATCACGGCTTGTTTTTTATATTTATTGCCCTCGAAGTACTTGCTTTTTGAGGTAGTAATCAAAAACTAATTGTTGGGTGTCAAGTTTGCGCTGAATAGTGAATCGTTAACTATAGTAAGAATTCCTTAATAATCCGTAAACGGCCATATAGTAAATTTTATTGTTGATAAAAATGGCTTTTAATCAGCAAAGTTTAGTAGGCTGTCGCTATTCCATAGTTATTGTCCATAGACCATTGTTTTACTTCTTATTGCAATTCTCACTAATACTCATGCTAATTCAATTCCTATGCTTATGCATACAAGATTGTCACAATTGTCATTTTAAACATATTACACCCATTGTTGTAAAATAAGCTGCAAATTTAAATTTCTAATATATGTAGATAAAGTTCGACTATTTCTAAAATATTTGGAAGAGTTATTCATATACAATTGAATAAATTTGTTAATGATAACGACATACTTCCAACCATGCAATTGGGCTTTAGAAAGGGATACAGTTGCGAGACTCTATTGCTGGGTGTCACGATAACATGGGTTTGTGTGGTGCGTCTGTGAAGCTAATTGAAACTTACCTCTCAAATAGACAACAAAGTGTTATATTAAATTCTGAGGAATCACCTCCGCTTGGCATTGCTACTGGAGTGCCGTAGAGCTCCACTTTGGGTCCACTGCTGTTCTCAATTTATACATCTAGGGTTACTCATCATGTGTGGATGAGTCGCACACATATTTACACGGATGACAGGCAGCTTTATATTTCTTTCAGGCCTAATGAATGGCGTAATATTAGTGTTGATATGAGCGCTCTTCAAGACATCTCTGTGAATTTTAATTTACAGTTTAGTGCTGCGAAAACTAATGTGTTGTCTTTTGGAAAGTGACAGTTGTTGGTGTAGAGATGCCTATTGTTGATTATGTTAAAAATTTGGGCTTATCCATTGACAATTCCTTTTGGTCGCAGGTCACAAATAATATTAAATTGGCATATATGAATTTAAAAAACTTTATCCGCATAGAGCTTCCCTGCAGATTAATATTAAAACCAGATTGTGTGAGGCGATGGTGCAGTCCAATTCACATACTGCTGTACGATTTATCATCTTGCCAAAGATAACATTACGAGTAATTGTATTCAAAAGAAGCAGAACTTATATCTGAGATATATATTTGGGATCAACGTATGATGAAGTTTTGAGGTGCAACGGAACATCGCCGCGCAACATTGGTTGCGTTCACACTCGAGACGCGACGGAGTTCGGTACGATGTTCTGTTGCATGTATGTAACACCTTGTAAAGAGTTCATATATTCTGACTTATAGTTAATAATATTGACCAAATAACGGTTCTGCTTCAATTCAGACCGAAATTTTTAACTATTGGAATTCAAAAAATGTTTTCTTTCCACATCTACAAATATTAAATCTTTCTAATTTTAATCTAAATTACAAAAAAAATTTTATTTTATTCTAAACCATCACTCAAACCAAGGCTAAGCTTGATAAATACTATGGAAACTATGCACCATCAATTTCAATGGTAAAAAAGTGGTTTACTGAATTTTGTTGTGGTCGTAAAAGCACGAAAGATGCCGAACGTTCTGGACGCCCAGTTGAGGTCTCTACACTCGAAACAATTAAAAAAATTTACGATATGGTGTTGGCCGATCGGAAATTGAAAGTGCGAGAGATTGTGGAAGCCATAGGCATATCACATGACTCAGTGGTTTCAATTTTGAATGATCACTTGGGTATGAGAAAGCTTTCCGCAAGATGGGTGCCACGTTTGCTCACAATCGACCACAAACGCAATCGTGTGACAACTTCGCAGGAGAGTTTGGCGTTGTTAAGCCGCAATATAGACGAGCTTTTGCGCCGTTTCGTACCCGTGGACAAAACGTGGATCCACCACAACACACCAGAGATAATACAGCAGTCAAAATATTGAGTTTCTCGCGGTGAATCGGCGCCAAAGAAGGCCAAGGTGGCTTTGTCAATCAATAAAGTCATAGCGACCGTTTTTTGGGATGCACGCGGTATAATCCACATTGACTACATTCAAAATGGTAAAACAATCAATGGCCAATATTATGCCAACTTACTGAGTCGATTTAATGAGGATTTGAAAAAAAACGAACGCATTTGGCCAAGAAAAAAGTTCTTTTTCACCAGGACAATGTAGGGGTGCACACATGTACAGTTTCTATGGCAAAATCCATGAATTAGGCTACGAATTGCTCCCTCATTCTATTCTCCGGATTTAGCCCCGAGTGACTATTTCTTGTTTCCAAACCTGAAGAAATGGCTGGGCGGAAAAGATTTTACTCCAATTTTATTCTGATGACCTCGACAAATCTTATTTTTTGGTGTGTATAGAGCTTAAAGGAGACGTGTTTTATTCAAAAAGTCACGGGCATATTGATCCGCCCTCGTATGTAAAGTAGAAATTAATAGAAGAGCGCCAGTGTTGGGTCAGCTGTGTTTACGAAAAAAATAAAGACATGAAAATCTTGCAGATGTCTATAGTATGGCCCGCAGGTTGGTCTGCAGCAATGAATTTGTGAACTCTTTAAAGCATTATGACATCTTGGATATTATTCATAGATTTATGTAGCGATGTTAATTAGTTTAGTTAAGTTTCACCAAATGCTGTTGATTTTTATAACTTTGGAACAAGAAAGAAGGTATTTTGGAACAGTTTATGACCATTCCATTAAAACACTTACGGCAGACAAGGACAATGCTGGACATCAACACTTTTGCGTGTTTAATTAGAACTAATCAAAAACTTTGTTAAAACACTGGATCAAGAATGTGATGCTTTTAAATGCTTTCGCAAATAGTTCCCAAAAATAACAGAATGTTGGTGGCCTTCAGTTACGTGATCCAACAACTATTTGCATATCATTAACGAATAGTGTGCTATAACCTTTACTACTCTTTCTAGGTATAGTAATCACGGAAAACTTCAATGTTTTCTAATTCGGTTGGACTAGGAATAGAGCAAAACTGAAAGGGGTAATGTATATTTGTAATTGTTATATATTTCACTGAACTCTAAAAAAGTATTTTTTCCTGCACTAATAATTCTACTACAATAATGAGTTTATATTCTATCAAATATGTATTAATTATAATTATTACGCAATTTTTTAAAAACGATCGATTTGCACTTATAGATTTTTTTATTAATATATGATGTTTTATTAATTCATTGATCTTTTGTTTGCGCTTATCTAATATCTAAAAAAACAAACATGCATTACGTTTGTTCCTGGTGTTAAATGGTTTTGTGTTATTTTCAATATAATTAATTTAATAACATTTTTTCAATTAGGTAATTTACTTTTCCGGGAATGAATTATTTATACGTCTTTGCTTTGGAAAAAAAAACAAGTCTTGTGTAGCTTCTTCGTATTAATATAAAAAATCAGTATTTAACTTCATACTACCCGTGAAATAATAGAGTGAAGAAAGCTGGTTATTAGGAACTATTATAATTTGTGGCAATTCAAAATGTTGCACTCTGATTAAGATTATTTGAAATATTTATCTTTAATTTGTCATTTCAACTACTTTTGTTTGAATTAGGTACATCAATGAAAAGAAGTAAATTACGAAATATAGTACAGTAAGTTACTTTGTTAAAGAAGAGGTCGTCGGTTTTATATCACGATTCATTTATTAATACTGATAAAGCCGAGGGGTTATCATTATGGACATGTACACATAATACAATGTAAAGACAATATTAAACTCGTTAATAAACATTTTTGTTAAAGAAAACTGATTCATTTGTTATGTTTACAGATCTCGAACAATTAATTATTACTTTGTGTAATCGAAATCGAAAGGATTATAATTTGTTTCTTTTAAGTAAGTTTTTTTTCCATTGATTATGCGGAAATATGTCGTTATCGTAGAATATCAATTTGTTATATTATCGATAAATTAAAATTTATTTTAAGACGCCGCGATTATTAAAAGTTTTTTTTCCATTGCCAGTAATGCTGCAATTTATAATTTGCCTTTTTTTTGTAATTTGTCTCCAGCCGAGTTGTATTTGCTTCATTCGATTTGTTGGTTTATCTTCTCTTCAATTGCCCGAGACATTTCTATTAAACGTGATGTAGCTGAACATTACCAATATCGAATACTTCAGATCTATGCGATTCACTAAATAGGATTTACATGTGTTCAAAAGAAAATACTATATGCTTCAAAATATACGTTAAATAAATATCTTTACTCTTTCACTAAATCAAACATTTATCAATACCTCAATTACAATTTTCGGATATTTACACAGATCATTAATGCATAACTCTAGCCTCTCGATAGCAAAGTCTAAAAATGAACTCACAGAAATAAACTGTTTTACATTGTGTATTGAAAATGTAATTTAAACACAACAAAAACAGTTAAAACATCTTATGATTGCATTGATTCAAAAATATCACTTTGCCTGAGCACTTCAATAACTGCTTATATTATTAATTTCTGGAAATAACTTTTTTCAAATTTATTAAATAAATAATATATTTCTTAATATCTCTTCGTTGGGAAACCTGTAATATTTAATCTGCCCACCTCTACTTTTTCGATTGTATTTACGACAAGCATATACAGCACAATCAGGCATCTTAAATAGAGTATTACTTTAAAAAAACGATAGAACACCTTCAAACTGCGTCAAAATGTAGCCGATATGAGAACTGTCAATCTAACTTGCTCCGCAATGACGTCATTGACAGCTAAAGTGAGCATGCCGGTGTAAGTGTATTGTGTATCTGTATATATTATGTTAGTTACAATTTTCTTTTTGTTTATAGGCCTCTTAATTTCTAAATTTTCAAACAATGTAGGTTTTTGACTCTTATTTACATTATGTAAAAGTTTATAGTCATTTATATCAAAGGTCTATACAATGCTCTTCGAAGCCTGTATTCTTATTGTTGTGTAATATCGCTCTTTTATGTTGTTTTAATCGTAGTTCTTTCGACCACTTTATCCGACGTATATAGCTTCACAATCTCTACATTTTATTTGGTATACCCCTGATTTATCAAACTGTTCAGTCTGTTCTTTATTGTTAATTACCCAGTACCAAGGTTATATTTATTAACTGTAACCGTTAATATAGTTAATAAAATGATGTTCTTTCTCGTCTATGTTTGGATAAAAGTTAGTTCTCATCAATCTCTTTTATTTCTTAAGAAGTTATCTGACATGATTTTTATTGTGAATAGCTCTTGATTAAAATTATCGTTGTTTAGGGGTGTACTCAGGAGTTTGTTTATAAAACTATGAAACGATGCCATTTTTATTTTCCAACTTTGATGAGATTGTGCGTGAATGAAAGTATCTGTGTAAGTAGGTTTTCTGTAGATACTCTATGCTAACGTTTCTTTTCCTCCTTCTATAGTTAAATCTAAAAAAAGTAGTTTTTTATTTTGTTCTATTTCTATCCTAAAATGTATTTTGTTATTTATTGAAATTAGATATGTCAAACACTCGTATGCTTGCCTTTCTGTCCCTAAATAAAAAACATCGTCTACATGCTTGGCCCAAAAATGTAGGAGTTTAATGTGTACATAAGTGCTATTGAATAAATTCTTTCCAAATTCTGCCAAGAGAAATAAAAATTCTTTCAGATTGGTTCATTTACTTCATTACTTCTAACAATATAAGTTATCCTTATTGGTTTTAACGTTTGTATTTTCAGGAGATACGATCGAGATGTACCTGACAGTAGTTAGCAGTAAATAAAGTTACTCTACTATACGTAATTTCTATAACAGATTGGTTCATTTACTTTATTACTTCTAACATTATTTTATCCTGTTTGGTTTTAACGTTTGTATTTTCAGGAGATATGATCGAGATGTACATGATAGTAGTTAGCAGTAAATAAAGTTACTCTACTATACGTAATTTCTATAACAGATTGGTTCATTTACTTTATTACTTCTAACATTATTTTATCCTGTTTGGTTTTAACGTTTGTATTTTCAGGAGATATGATCGAGATGTACATGATAGTAGTTAGCAATAAATAAAATTACTCTACTATACGTATGTTCTATAACAGATTGGTTTATTTACTTCATCATGTTTAACATTATGTTATCCTGATTGGTTTTAACGTTTCTATTTTCAGGGGATATGATCGAGATGTACATGACACTAGTTAGTAGCAAATAAAGCAAATTACTATACGTAATTTCTATTACAGATTGGTTCATTTACTTCATTACTTCTAACATTATGTTATCCTGATTGGTTTTAACGTTTGTATTTTCAGGGGATATCAGTAAATAAAGTTACTCGATTCTTGAAAGATTAAGAGGTATTTGAAAATCACAATTGTGGCGAAAGACCTGATGTCAATTGTGTGCAAATTATTTAAAGTATTTGTTCTTCACTTCTACTGTGTTAAAGTTCACTCAGTAATTTATTACTATTCGTATTAAATTGACGTTTTTTTCGATTATTTATTTTATTTCCCAAGATCTTTGGGCACTCTAAATAATTTTATGCTCCCTAATTTCAACAGCAACCACGATTTAATTCTAAATATTTTCTTTCCATACCAAGCATCATAAATAACCTACTGACATTGACATATTTTGTTAATATAAATAAATCAATATCTAGTAAAAATATTGAGGGATATATACAATATACATAATAATATATCATATGGAAGGTTATTTTTCGTATAAATGGAACATTTTCTTTTCCATATAACTATTAGAAAAACACCTACGGAAAGAATTAAAAATATTACGTTCTCCCAGTATAATCATTACTATAGTAAATGTTGTAACCACGTGTCTGCGGTTTCGTATTCTAAATTCTGAATGTTATTATCCGTCAGAAATGAATTCTGTACGAATAAACTTTTAATGTACACACGCCGTTAATATAACCTTCAAATGATTCGGGTTGTACCCACCTACCTAGACGAGAAAAAAAACAGCATTTGCGTCACTCATAAGAGAGAAAGTACCAAATAATTCCACTGCAGCTTTGTGTTTTTTATTCAACGTTAGATATATTTATTTCAGTATTACATAAATTATATAATATAAATGCAGTATACGAGAATGTAGGTATATTAAAAGAATTATGCAGCATCTCCGTAAGTACAGTCAGGATAAATTAGTATTTTCCAATCTACCTACCTAAGTTTATTTTGTATCGGTATTTTACATGGGATATGTCATTAAAAAATGAATAATATACTTGAACAGACCCAAGTGAGAGTTATTTCTTATTGGTTGACAGCAAGGCGAAATAACAATACTGCATTCGCTTTTTGCTATCAATTGTAAAATATTTTGACATCTTTGACATTGTTTGCTTTCTAGACAAATTTATTTACTTTTATGTGTCGTGATTACTACATTTATCATTCTGTTGTCTTAACTATGGATTTATCTTTGAAAAACCTATATACAATTTAATTTGGTACAGATTCATATTTCAGACAGATCTTTAAATTTAATTTTACCGCCTCAAATTGATTTCACCAGTTACATGTTGTACTTTGGGCTGGGGGTCTGTTCAGAAATTCGTCGGTCTCTTTTTGGAATAAGGTATATACTCGAATCGCCGAACAGATGCAGTAATCACGTTGGGTTCACATGAACACAATGAAGTCGTATCAAGGATAAATGTCGGTAAAATAGTTATCGCCGTAGTATTTGACATAAGGAATTGTCCATATTCAAATGTTTACTATCAAAACGTATTAAGATTGTATTGTCTCTATAAAATAACAATTAGTAATCCTCAATATGAAGGAATAAATTATTTTACAAATGAAAAAAGTGTGTCATTGTAATATTTTAAATAATTTTCTCTGTTGTTTAAAAGACAAAAACATATGAACATTCAAAGTAGGTATAACCATAAAATAAATTGAAGTATGTTAATTAAACAAAATATTTTTATTATTGATGAGAACTTTTACATTTTATAAGTACAAATATAATAATAATATTAGTATAATAGGGATTGTGCATAAAATTTATTAAACATTATTTACATCATTTTCTGATAATACGATCATTTTCATTTTCAATGTTTTCAAATTTAACTAAAAAATAAATTGTATTTCTAAAACACAGAGGTGCGTATAACTTAGTACATTTTATTCTTCTTAATAACTGAATTATTTATACTACTTTAATTTACTTAGTGCATCGAGAGAAAAATATGGGGTTTCTGCTGTGTGCAACTTAAAAGTGAACAGACCAAATGTATTGTTAAATGCAAAATTTGTCCAGAGCATAAAGGACATACTAATCAATATAATATTACTCTTAGTATAGATGAAACTAATGAAATTGTTGAGATCATACAATGCCATGATTGTGCAGAATCGGCAGGTAATATAATTGAGTTTTATATTATAGTTTTAATATAAATATTGCAGGTGAATGTAAGCATGCTATAGCCTTTTTGATGTGGATTCGTAGAAGTGCAGAACCTGCCACCACCTCTGTGGAAAGCAACAGAAAAAAAATCTTGTCTCCAAAATGGGAACATCATAGATATATAATGGCTAGTAAATTAGGTCCACCTGGACATCCCAAACTATCTTTAGATCTACCATCATTAATTGGCCAAGCACTATTATAAGAGAGCTTAATGGAAGAAAGTAAATTCTCAAATAATAAAATACACAACAGAATACGAAATACCAAATGTTCTATCTCTTCATCATTGAATGATTGCGTTTGTGACAAATGGAAGTTCTTCCGTTGATGGTTTTCTTCATTATTTAAAATAAAACATCAGTGATACAATCTGTGCACAAATTAAGAAACAAACCAAGCTCCGGTAAAAATGTGAACTTCGGCATGAAATAAGATATGGTCATATATCAGCCTCAAAGGCATTTGATGTATTAGAAGACTTTTGGAAAAGATGTATTTTTCCAAAAATTTACTACAGTGTAAAACCTATTCTCTAATACATGTATGAATTTATTTATACTGCATTTTTATTTATATTGTAATAGTATAGCTCTTACAGCTCAGAAGCAGGTGGGATGAGATATATTTCTTGCAAAACAGTCGAAGTGTAGTAGGTTTGTTACTTTATTGATACTACATAGCATATCATACAAAAATGCAAATTTTAAGTGTTATATACAATACAAATAATAAAAAAATTAATATATTTTCTTAAAACAGTTATTATTACTAATTAAAAATTCATAACCAAAACTAAATATCAATTATATTATATTGTGTATTTTTTAATAAGAGGTCCCTGTAGATTTTCTAGAGCTGCAGCAATAGTTACAGCACTATCTATTTGTGGAACTAATTTATTATTAACACAAGCATGTGGTCTTAATAATTTAAACTCCCTAATCCTTCGAATAGTACATTCTATATGATTTTGCAAGCTAGTTATTCTAGATTTATCTGTCCATATCTTGCTTACGGTATGCCCAGCATTCACCCACGTTTCATCCAAATAATATGTAGGCCTTCCCTCCAGATGAAATTGCATAATTTGACATAGGTACCTTCTTCTCCAAGCAATAATTTCTTCTTTTTCTTTCAAGATGCTATTGCGATTTCTCTTTTGATAACTATAAATATAATATCTTTATTAATAATAGCAAAGTGCAGGTTACGGAACTTTGATAGTGTACCGAACATTTAATTTCTTTAATATCATCCTGAATGTCGTTATTTTAAAATTGGGTAGATCTTCTGTTTCATTCACAGCTGTGAGAATTTTTTGCACAGTTGGTGGTTCATTTTTAAAGTAGAATGAATGAACAATTCTTCGAATTCTGTTTTTCTTATCTTCATCAACAGTATCTAAAACACCCCCTTTTCTCTGATATTTTTTGGGTTGCTTAAATTATGGTTCGGCGTCATATTTTTTCAATATGTTGTAAACATTACGTATGGCAATTCTTGTAAATATGATAGAAATAAAATCAGTTTGTTATAATTTCCTATAACTAAAATACTACCTGCCGCTTTTGCACGCCTTTCAACATTGTCAACTTTTGATGTACCTGGCTGCTCAAGACTGGTTTTAAATATATTCATAACCACTTCTTTTTCTTCCGCTGAGAAGTGTTTTGCGGGCCACTTTCTTGGAGGTGAATATTCTATAGTATAACTTTGCCAGAAACAAAGAAATTTATGTAATATTTGAATTACTTTCGAATTCTAACCTCGAAGATATAATTACTTATAATTTGTAACATTTCGGATTACAAATTACTTACGCATTTAAAAATACTGATCAATATATGCAAAAGAAAATAATAAATGGGGCAAAACCAGATTTAACGGAAACAGTAATAAAGTAAAATAAAAGCAAACAAACGCGATCCGTGATATTATTACAGTTTAGCCTAATGTAAACGATGTTTGCCGCCGACCGTTTTTATACATAGGATGCCTTGAACAGGTTGCGATCACGCACTTTTATTACTGCATCTGTTCAGCGATTCGAGTATAGGTGGGATAATAAGAAAAAGTGGTCGCTCAGTGTTCCCAATTGTTCAATAATCACGCCGACACGTTCCTTGGATATTCCAATATGGTTTGCGATACTATTTTGAGTGACTCGCCGGTGTGAACCGGTTCGATAAAGATTCAACCAACAACCATACGTCACCGAAATGCAAGGTCTGCCGGAAACATCACTGCTGTACGTGAGAGTGTACGGGAAACCCCGAGGCAGTAAATTTCTCGTTGTTTACAAGAACGTGACCTTTCTGCGACTTTAACTTGGGCGAATTTTGAGTTGGGAATTGGGTATGCACCCGTGTATAACATTCAACTAACCCAGAAACTTATGGCAAACGACCATTGTCAATGTCGTGTGTTTGATGATTGGGCTTTGGAACGGTTGAAAGTTGACCCAAATTTTGCCTAAAAAATCATTTTTAGCGATGAGGCTCATTTTTCGATGAATGGACGTGTGAACAAGCGAAATTTTCAGACTTGGGATGATGCCAATCCACGCGAGACACACTAGCACCAAATTCATCCCGAGAAAGTCACTGTTTGGTGTGGATTTTAGTTTGGCGTAATCACCGGTCCGATACTTCTTCCAAAACAAAACTGACAGTACCATAACCGTCAACTGCGAGCACTACAGATCGATGATAAGAAGCTTTTTGTCACCAACACTGGATGATAGGGATACTAATGACATGTGGCTTCAACAGGATAGCGCTGCGTACCACACAGCACAAGCCACAATGGAGATTCTGCATGAGCGAATTGTGGGCATAGTTATCTCTCGCGGCAGCGACACGTGAACTGGTTAATTGATATCCTCAACACAACGTAGGCCATCCAGCAAATTCAGCCAGATTTATGCGGGAAAGAAAATTAGACCTTCCTAATTTGTGGCATCAGGCAAAGCCGCAGCGGACATTTGAACGACGTTATATTCCATATTCATTGCCATAAAATTTTCGTAATGAGTTGCATCATCCTGCGCTCTCAGTGGATTTATTGTTGCATTACGTAATTGTTCCAACCACCTTTCCAATAAATAATAACGAGCGCTATAACTTTAAAGAAGCAAATTTTCACAAGCTTTACTCAGAATTACTTTCTGTTGATTGAACCTTCCTTGATACCTCTGTGACGTTAATGAGGCAACTAATATGTTCTACTGTGTAGTAGTGTACTATAGTCTATAATGGACACTTGCATTCCCTATACCTGCCACAACAATAAGCAACATTATCCCCCATTGTTTACACCATATATGCGAAGATCATTAGATTTGAAGCTTTATTATCATCGGAGATGGAAGCAGACTGAGAATAATTTCTTCAAACGTGAATTTCAGCGATTACGCAGTTCTCTTAAAGATGATATTGCCAAGGCCTATAAAACCTATATTAACATTATTCAGCATTCTCTCGTTGGTGACCCTAAATCTTTTTGGAAATTTGTACGATCCAAACGTCGGAGTTCCAGAATCCCTGGTAAACTCTTCAATGGCGACATTGAATTCGATGCTTTTGCGTCCGTTTTGTCTGGTGTATTCTTGCCAGATGCTGGAAGTTGTGACATTCGAGATATGCATTCAAATATGCCGTGTCTGAATATTGGAAGAATTGCATATGCTGATGTACTGGAACAGCTGAAGAAATCAAAGAATAGCTTTACCTCCGGGCATGATAATATTCCCAGCTTCCTGCTTCGTGATTGTGCATCTATTTTTGCTCAGCCTCTTTGGAGAATACTTAATTTATCTCTGCAGACATCTGTCCTTCCTCAGTCCTGGAAGGTAGCTTATATATGTCTTATACACAAAAAGGGAGATAATACCAATATTAATAATTATAGGCCACTATCAATTCTACCAAACTTTGCAAAGGTGTATGAGACTATACTATATGAACATATATACAACAGTATCAAATGATTTTGACGCCGTGCCAACATGGTTTTATGTCCAAGAGGTCCACCACTTTTTGTTGATCTTGCCACATTATTCCAGGCTTTATGTGTAACACTGGACAATGGAGGGGGGGAGATGGATGTTATTTACACTGACTTCTCTCGTGCCTTCGACACCATTGAGCATGCCGCTATCCTGACTAAAATGAGTTTGTTTGGTTTCAGCAACTCACTGTTAACACTTCTTGGTTCTTACCTTGCTGAAAGAAGTAACTTCGTATACTATAATGGCTACAATGACGGATGTGTGTTTCTACCTCTGGAGTTTCCCAGGGGTCCAATCTGGGAACCTTATTATTGAAAATCTTTGTCAATGATTTGATAATTTCAATCGATTGTAATGTTTTGGCTTATGCGGCTGATTTAAAATAAATTCATCATATTGATGGGGCTCAGGATGCTGCCTTTCTTCAGGGGAACTTAGACCGAGTCAGTGGATTTTGTAACAATTATACTATTGAAGACATCGTAATTAACAGCAAAACGCATGTCAAAGATCTCGAAGTTACATTTGATGAAAGGCTTACCTTCGCCGATCATGTTTCCCTAGTCACTACGTCAGCATTTCGAGCATTGGGTTTCATTATCCGCACCTGCAGAGATTTTGACAACATAGCTCTACACTCAAGTCACTTTATTGTGCACTGGTTGTTAGCAGGTTGGAATATGCCGTTGTCGTGTGGTATCCTATATATAATTGCTATATTAATGTAATTCAATCAGTACAGCGAAGGTTCCTAAAGTATTTGTGTTATAAACTAGATGGATCTTACCCTCCTCGTGGATTTGACTATAAATTGCTTCTGGATCGACATGAGGTTGGGTCGCTTGAAGCAAGGCGACACCTAATTAGTGCTAATTTTGTAAAATATATCATTCTGTTTAAGATAGACTCTCCGGATTTGTTAGCAGAAATTAGCTTTCGAGTGCCTCATCAAAGGTCAAGGGTGAATGAAACGCTTCTGCTTCCCACTTTCAGAAAGAATATTCTGAGGGCTTCTATGTTGCATTCTGCCAGGAATTCAATAACCTTACTGATGATATTTTTCATTATATTTTAATGTTCGCCAATTTTCACATAATATGTATTATCTTTATGATTTTTTGTATTGTCTGTATTGGTGTGACCTGTTGGGAAATTTAATTATTATTATTATTATTATTATTATTATTTTTGAAAGACCGTGTATTAACGTATCAACAAACTGACATGGTGCTCTTTTTATATATCTTACTTTAAAGATATAGAGTACAGGTTATGGCGTTCTTAATAAAAAAAATTAGTTGTTCACTTTGTCTGATATGCTCTTAGTTATACGATCTCTGAATTAATTTTCCACTGCATTTTGTAGATTACTCATAATCTATTTATTTAGTTTAAAACGTGTTCTTTAATTAATGTTTTATTTGAACTAAATCAATATTCAAAGTCAACGTCATTTAAGTAATAACTAATTGTTGTTCGCATTTATATTTTAATTCTTCATGTTTTATGTTTTTCTCAAATTGGGAATGACAACACTGAAATTAGAAAGTGTACAATATAGAAATAAGATACTATATTTTGTCTGCAATAAACTGTGCTGTTTATAGCGTAGGTATCCATTATGATCAAGCGGTTGGTGAAATTCTCGGGAGACCTTTTAGGTGTGAACGTGTATTTCGCCACCTATTAACAGCAAAATTTCTTTGCGTGGTCGGCCATATTATCCCGCTCGTAAGTGTTCTTTCTTGGAATATTGAACAGGTAGTTAAAGTAATTAGGTCAGTTGCATTTTTCATGAGAAAAAATATTTCTTTAATTCTTCATGTTTAAGATAGTTACAGACAGCAAGGTTTCATGACGCCATCGTTATTCTTCTGAATTTACAATTATCCATCATCGATTTTTTCTAATTACAAAACTATTGTAAATCGATGTTATTAAACTTTTAAAAAAATTACTAATTATTGAAATAAATAATTAACTTTGCTGAGTTGTATGACAAAAATATCAAAGATTTGTCGATGATTGTTTTAGTTTATTCAGAACTTATAAGAATGAATGAAATCAATGTGAATTTATATACTTTTAGTATAATATAAATAATTTACAGACTTAATTTTTTTCAGTTCTAACTAAACTAAAACAATCTTGGAGTACTGTAATTTGTACTTCAGTTCAAGTCTGAATTGAGGGCTCAGTTTTAGAATGTTATGATAATAATAAAATTAACAAACTTTTTTACTCTTTAAACAAAATAGACAATAACCCTAGAATCCTTGCAAAAATTACCAAATACAAGAAATTACAATACATTCAAAACCTAAACAATAAAATAAAAATCTCATTCAACAACATCTGCTCATTAACTTGCACAACAGCCTTCTTAAATTCAAGGGTATACAGTAAAATTAAGAACAACATTTCCACACAAATGAACAACAATTTAGTATCTGATATACAATGCATTTGTAAAAACTTTTACATAAGACAAACGAAACAAAGATTAAAAAACATAACATATCAGTGAGTTAAGAGTTAAGACGCAAAAGTGCGCTTTTGCTAGCCACATAGCGACCACGGACCACAAAGCGGAATTTAACAATACCAGAATCATTTTTATATAACCAAATTACACACGTAGAATGTTTGTGGAAACATCAACCATTAGAATAATGCCACAGAACCTTAATCGCAAAATCTCAGTGAATTATATGAAACGTTATTACACGAAGAGTGTGACAGAAACTAGCTTAAAGAAAATGAACAGGGCCTGGTCACGGACTTTACCAATTTTGAATTTTATTTTAGTTCCTATTACAAACACTAAGTGCTACTAGATCATATACGAAGTTTACCGAATACGAACCGTCATAACGAAACATAAAAGTGCGTAATTCGTGAAAATCCTAATCTAAAATTATATGCGTCCTTGATAATTCAATCAAATTGTTGCGTGGTGTTGTTTGCATTGAGTTTCATTAATTATTTACACTTGTTGTAAGTTGTGAGGAACTATGATCGTAGTCAAGTATTCTGTGATCATGTGTACCTATTGAGACCACTTCACCTAAAGACAATTTCCTTTCCTTATTTGGATGAATACGTAAGTGTAAATAGTCCACAAATATAAAGAATTATTGTTCTGTATGTATTCATAAAATCAGCATTGTACAGATATTAATCCGTGGGTTGAAAGAACTGGTGATCCATTCCTTAAAAGGAGCATTCCTGCTAAAGTGTATAAAACCCATGGGATTTGTGAAATACGAGAGATTATCTCAGTCTTTCCTTTCTGAGTGTATGGGCAGAGAGATTTTTTTCTGTTTGAACCCCAACATAGGGTAGGAATTTCCATAACTGCTAAAATACAATTAAAAAATTATACATTTCGTTAAAACAAATTAATTGTATGTTTGTAACTGAAAAGTTCTAAATTATTCTACTTGATACTAGGTTAAATACATATGTGTTGAATTTTTGTTCAAAAATGACTTCGAATTCTTCAGTTAACAACTAAACGTATTTTATGTTTTGCTCATAATATACTTTTGTATTGTAAATATTAATTGTCATACCTATAGGTGGTTCACTTTCTGCAAAATTTTAGAGCTCTTTGTAATCTGAAATATACGGATGGTTGTGAGGAACATTTTAAATAAAAAAGAATACTGACCTTGCCTTGCCTATTTATACTTACATGTATAAAATGCGTTAGAAAAAACCAAGAAAAGTATATATTGAATGGAGGGCATCATAATTACGAAACCCGCCACAGAATTGAGTTCCAAATTCCATATCACCGCCTGCAAACGACACAACGCTACGTAGGCTATTGGGGGCCCAAACTGTATAACAAAATCAAGAACCATATTGAAGAGAGGGACAAATTATTCATACAAAAAGTGGAGGATATTTTAAGTTATCACAGTTTTTAAAGTTTTTATTCAATAGACTAGCTAATACGGCAGGCCTAGAAGGCCCGCTATCGCCTCTTATTCCGCTTACAGTTGCGGTACCGCTCCCCCTTATTCTTCTAAATTTATTGCGGATTTTGTCTTTATTGCGTTTCAGTTTTTGAAACACCATATAATTCCGATATATAGCGAATAACTAAATATAATTGTGTTTTAGATGTTCAATATCGCTTAGTTGTTTTTATACACCCCTGTATATAGTTTACAACTATGCAATATTTTATTCAGAATGCTTATAAATCGGATGAAATGATTAATAATAGATTTAGTGATAATAGCAGTTTTTAAATTGAAAATGTTTAACGGCTGTCCATGAAATAAGATGTATTTTATCGTTTAAAGTTATATTGACATTTTTCACATACTTTTCCTGTGCCTCACAGACGGTAGTTTTCACTCTATTTATAATTTTTCTACTATTATTGGCTTTTGTGCCTTGACTTGCCGATGATTTATTTCACGTTTGCCTAATTTATCTATAGTTTGAATTTTGTTTGTGGGTATAAAATTAGAATAATCTCGAAATCTGTGTTTTTTGCATCAGTTGGAAAATGTGGTTTGATAGTTTTTGTTAATAGTGTTTCAGTCTATATACATATGTCGATTCCATTGGCCTTTTTGGTTTAAATGAAAATTAATTAGAATTTAAAAAAAAACATTTTATTTTATACAAACTTGTAGATAGCTTTATTAGAATTATGTTTTGTTGACGCGAATGTATACTTTTAAATAATGCATTTAATTATTGTTCAATAACAAATAATATTTATTTCATTGGCATTTTTTATAATGATTTCCATTCCTATACTTTTATAATTTGCAGTGTTTCTTTGTGGTAAATTGTATTACAACTGTCAGTTATATATGATGCTTAATAATGTTGGTAAAGCCTTGTTCACACTGTACATAATTATTTTCTTTTGCATTGTACACCTACAATATATAGATATAATATATGTATTATGGTAATACATTCATAGTTTTCACACATTCTAAAATACATTTTGAAATTAGTATGCTTTTAAAATTTCAAATGATACTTAGTTCTTATAAAATAATATTTTATAATAAACATTTACCTTTAGATAGTTCCTTAACCAGTGAGGTTTAAATTGGTTTCTTTTCATTATGGTCACAGTTGTGAGAGATAACGATGTTCTCTAAAATTCTTATTTTCGAAGGAGGTTCCTTCACTATATAAAAAGTTTTTTTCAAAGTGTTTACTACAAAGATGAATTATTTCAAATTATCTGTTACTCAATAGCTATAACTTACCGATTTTCTTCTTTAGGAAACGAAAAGAAATTGTAGAATATACTTTGTTGCTGAACATTTTTACAAGTAAAAATACAACATATACGCACGCCGGATTTTTTCTTTCGTACAGTTTCCATTATTTATATCAATAACAATTTAACTGGCACCTTTACTTATTATTTTTTCGTAAATTATAAGTTATAAAATTAAGACAGGTTATATTTATACAAGTACACAACAAAAATAAAACTCGCCATTTTGTTTGATTTTGCGTACAAATATCGGAATTATGTAAGTGAGGCTTTTGTCATTTCTGTTATTCTGTGATATTACATACTGGATTGCCAGGCGGCATCACAGTCTAGTGCCCTTCGCTGACATACACCCCTCGCCCCGCGCCATTTTTTATCCACTCGATTTCTAATACAAACGGTGCACTCGCGTGAGATGCCCCGGAGCCTACGTCAGACTGTGATTTTTAATCGCGCTAATGAGACGGACTGTTACTTCCGAAAAAATCCCAAGCAGCAAAATCACAATTTTAGAGAAGGATAAAAATATATATTTGCTAATGTAGGACAAGTGTGCATATAGTGATTTTGCTGCTAGGGATATTATTTGTTATCAAACAAATCAGATTACATACAAATTAGGTATTTATAATTAATTTATCTGTTAAAAGAAATTTTTGATTTTCGCATCGTAATGTTGACTACGATTCCTAATGGTAAGAAGAAATAAAAACGATTTTAGTAATACACATACCTGAAACCTCAACACTCGTATTGTATCAGTAAATGTACGTAAGAAAAAAATATTAAATGTCATAAATACGTATTCTATTTCTATGCCGACCTTTAATAAAACCAGAGGAGACAGGAAGTCATTATCACCCGCTGATTGCAATAATTTGTAATACATTTCTTTTAATATAATGTAAAAACTGTAATACAAACGAATTAAATATATTGGATGTGTATTGTATTTAGCGACTGTTAATAATATCAATATTTGTTGAATATATGATCCAGTAGTTTTTACAGCGTCACTCTGATCTTTTCAATAACAGAATTTACAATTATCAACGTTGAAGGTTATCTTCGTATGCAAAAAAAGTTTCCTTTCCAATTGTGCTCGGCCTATTCAAAGGCAATAAAGAACTCGTTCTATATGCTACTCGTAAGTGTTCTTTTTAAGCGGCGTTCAATAGAATAATTGCGATTTGAGGGAAACAATTTGAGTTATGAACGTAAAACATACACAAACAATATAATAGATACTTGTTAGCGAACGTATTATGCAACAGACTTTGTTCACGTATTGTTGCTTTCATATTTTAGTTTTTATGATATTTTTCGGTGTGCGGTAGATAACCTTGAACTTTTTTTTTCCAGATCGCAATTAACACGAGTCGAT
This sequence comes from Amphimallon solstitiale, assembly GCA_963170755.1. Classification (NCBI taxonomy): domain Eukaryota; kingdom Metazoa; phylum Arthropoda; class Insecta; order Coleoptera; family Scarabaeidae; genus Amphimallon; species Amphimallon solstitiale. Next base: position 123,775,299 of record OY720678.1, on the reverse strand, counting down.
TTCTTAATAGTAATAATTATTATTATAGATATACCTAATGAACAAGGTTAATACAAGCCATCAATGAAACAATATTCATTAGATATCAAAAGAATTAATAAATAAAATAGTAATAGGGATTGTGACAGGAAATTTTATATCAATCACTGTCTTGTATACTTTTATTGATCTGATTATATTGCTTTAATTAAAGTAACAATTTTGTATGTTACATATAATGATTGTATATTTTGTTGTATTTGACTTATTGCTAAATCAAAATCTAATAGGAGCAATTATTATTTCTGACAATTTGATATAAGGTTGAAATTCCAATTATCCCCACCTTGAAGCTATTCATTCTATTTAAAGTGAATTAGATAACGCAGTTTTTAAGAGTTTTGCAAAAGGGGTGGTGATTAGGGTGGGTCAAAAATTTTTTTTTTCTCGTATCGACATCTAATAGCGTAAATATGTTGTATTCTTGTCTGCATTAGACCCCTGTAAAATATTATTAATTTATTTTTAGTGTAAGATCTTCAATTTTGTTAAATTTTGAATTTAAGGACCACATCCCTTTTTTACATAACAATATAGCATTGTATTGCAGAAAAGCATATTACTGTATCCTAACGACTTTTAAGTTCTCGAGAATTCAGACACACAAGCAATTCATTCATTGAAACGTATATCTTCTTCCAGGTAATATTTTTGATTTTTGATGAAATGTCAATTATTGCCCATCTTTCGTCTCAAAAAATTAATAAAGAAAATTTGATGGCAATTGGTTGTGATGGTACAGTCACTAACACTGGGAAGTTTAACGGAGTAATAAGACTATTGGAAAAAAAGACTTCAGCGCCCACTGCAATGGATTATTTGCATGATGCATTTGAACGAATTGCCATTAAAACATCTATTGAACAAACTACCACGGAACCATATTCGCATGCTGGTTCTATTGGCAACTTATTACAAAACTGCGAAAAACTACCCATAGCCAAGTACGAGAGAATTGAAGGCCAGTTTCCGGAAATACAATTTGAGGGCCTAAGTACAGATCAAAAATATTTGTATGAAATAACTATATCTGTTATAAGTGGACACTGCCACGATGGCTTACCTAACAGGTCTCCAGGAAAAATATCCCATACTCGATGGCTTACAAAAGCAAATAGAATTTTACGTTTATATATTTCTACATCAAACCCGTCATATCAGCTAAAAGTATTAGCTGAGTATTGTGTAAAAGTTTATGCTCCAGTATGGTTTGAAATAAAAACAAATCCAACTTGCAAACATGGGTCTAAAAATGTTTGGAAATTGGTAACAAACTCACGATACCTTCCTGCAGAGTTAAATCCCGTAATTCAACGTAACGCCTATTTTGCTCACTCAGAAAGCTTGCTTCTATCGATGTTGTTGGATGAAAATAAAACAGTGAGAGAACTGCCAGCCAGACGAATTCAAGAAGCACGAAGCTCACCTCATACTGGAAAGCAACCTCGCGTGTTTGAGGTTCCAACTATCAATTTTGACGCAAGTAACTACTTTGAAGTTATAAATTGGAATCAAAAGTTTTTCGATCCACCAATTCTTCGAAACATCACTACTGAAGAAATAAATGCGGCGGTTGAGTGTCAAGAAAGTGACAATCTAATTTTTGCCAAGCTGCCATGTCATACTGAGGCGGTGGAACGAACTGTGAAAATAATATCAGAAGCATCCATGACTCTATGCAATAAAAAATCAAGAGAAGGTTTAATACAGACGAAACTTGAATCAAGACGAGAGATGCCCAGATTTGACAGTAAACAAGATTTTGTGACCAAAAAATAAGTAATAAATTTCGTGATTTTATTGTTTTATGTTGAATAAGAACCGATGTTTTATTTTTTTTTAAGTTTAATTAAAAATGTTTTCAGTTTTAATTAATAATGCTTGATAGTAAATAAAATATTAAAATTTAAAAAATGGCTTATTTTTCAAAAAAACTTAATTCTTAGGAGATCCGGCGCGGGCTCAAGATGTGACTTTTTTTAACTTTTTTCTAGCAATTTTTATTTGTTTTAACGTAAGACAAGAAAATATTGCTATTGGAATATGATTCGAGAACTTTTATTTTTTCTCGTACATCAGTGACCCACCCTAGTGGTGATACGTTTTGAAATTAATGTAGCGGCCATATTTAAAATGTCAAAATTGAGAGTCGTTGTCAAGTGGGTTAATAGTCCAGTGAGTGTAGACATTTCAAAAAAAAAGTGAAACTTTTTTATAAGTTTAGAAAAGCTTAATTTTGAATTGCCGATCAAGATGTCCTATGTGCTTTTACCGCCGTCTTGAAAAAAGTGGTAAATTTTTGTTTATTATAAGTCGGTTTCCTATTATAATCGAAATTTTTGTTCCATCATTTTTTGGTCCTTTTTTGACGCTCTACAATTTAGGTAATATGAATGTTTTATGTACCACTAATATCTGTTTGTTGTGATAACGAACGAATTTTTTTTGCTTGTAATGAATATCGAAACAACTTGATGTTCAGTTTTTTCTTTGATCGAGGAAAATTAAAAGGTTTTAGCATGCTATACAATTCACCTTAAAGGACGCAGATCCTCTAATTTCAACCACGGCACTTAAAGAAGCGTCAATTCATCATTTTGTTGAAATAGTCGGTGAAAATATCGATACTCTGGTTTTACTCAGTGAAGTTATGCAACAAAAAACTGAACGTATAACGTATGTCTTAAGAGATTTCGGAAAAAAGTCAAATTTTTTTAATATATATCATATTATTTTACATTTTAACAACAATATTATTTTTACATAGTCTTAATTTAACTAAACATAACATTAATATCACGAATAAAGGCCCATGCTCTTCTATGTCACTTCTTTTTACGGTAGCAACGTAGACTTTCTAAATTTTCTAAAAGATTCTGGGTCTTAACTGCTCCTCATTTTGGGCTTCCATCATATACCTATACAGGGTGAGGCATTTATCTTGAGACGATTGAATATCTCGCCAGCAAGACGTTTTTGAAAAAAATGTTTCAGGCAACAGTTATTTTATTCAAAGGGGGAAATGCAGCGACATTGCTTATTTTTCATTAGGTGGATAGGATGAAGGTTATTTCAAGGCCAACTTCGTTTTCTCAAATAGAAACCTATATTTTCTCATCAGCTTCGCAATCTACGTAAGAAAAAAACAACTTTTGTTCGAAAAATTATTGTTAGACCTTTATTTCTTGAGATATTCAACTTAGAAATTTGCATACACTACATAGGATTTGTAAGTCAATATCAATGTCAAACCTAATTCAGAGCTTCACACAAGGCTGCAAGGCCTTATAACAGATGATCAAAGTGATGAGCTTCGACTTCGATACACTTATGAATTTGCTTTATAAAAGATTGATGCGCTCTCAACAGAGTCTCTCTCTTAATATTGCCACAGTCGTCTTAAGATAAATGCCTCACCCTGTATGCCTTTCTGCTCAAATAAGACCAGAATTCCTCAATAGGCTTCGTCTGAAATATATTTGGAGGGTTATCTGTCTTCGGAACAAAATTGATACCGTTTGTGGCAAAAACCAGTCTATGTTTTTCTGGCGTAATGGCACGCGGCTAAGTCAGGCCAAGTTTCGTGAGGCATTTTCGTATGTAAATGTATTGATGGCTTCACCTCGAACATGTTCAACATGCGGTCGTGAAACGCCTGTCTCTGATATGGCAAACTACACTAAAATTTTATCTTCAAACTTGACGTCGCCTTTGAATTTAACATTGTCAGGAGCGTCTTGTATATTGTCCGTATAGAAACTGTCATTACGTTTGATCTCCGAGTTGGACAACGTGAATTTTTCATCGTCCATAACGATGCAAGATACACCTTCTCCATAATCTAAACGAAGACGACCCTGACAGAAGAATGCAGTTTTGTGCAATAATGAAGGAAATGACCAATACTAATCCTAATTGTATAAACAACATTTTATTTTCTGACGAAGCCACTTTTTGTCTAAATGGGTTTGTAAACAGGCACAACTGTCGTTACTGGTCCAGTGAAAATCCTCATCGGATAATAGAACAGCATACACAGCATCCACAAAAACTCAATGTCTGGGCTGGTATTATTGGACACCAAATAATAGGTCCATACTTATGGATGGAAATTTGACAGAAGATAAATACCTAAACCTATTGCGTGAGTACATTGTACCTGACATTGTAAATTTATTTCCAGATGAAGATCGACAAGGAATGCCAACCACAGTATTTGGTTTCAGCAAGACAGCGCTCCACCACATTATGGAGTTTATGTTCGCCTGTTTCTAAATAACATCTTTTCCGCTCGTTGGATAGGACGTCGAGCATCTATTGAATGGCCTGTTAGGTCGCCTGATTTGAGTCTCCTAGATTTTTGCATCTGGGGACATTTAAAAAATAAAATTTACAAACAGAAACCACAAAATTTGCAAGTGCTGGAAATAAGAATTAGGCATGAATTTGAAAATATAAATCCAAACTCGCTGCAAAATTCGTTGCGTAATTTCTGTGGTAGATTAGGATTTGGAAAGCTGCAGGGGGTCTTCAGTTTGAACATTTAATTTGATTTTATTATTAGTAGTGTAGATAAAGTATTATGAACATTTTATCTGATTTTTTTTTATTTAAGTGTATGAAAGAAATATCAAGTCATTTAATAATAATAATAATAATAATAATCAACTTTATTTCCCAACAGGCAAAGCCCAAAACGGGGTTACAAACTATATTACCGGTGTATACATAATATAAAAAAAGAAAGAAAATAGTAAGTAACAACAAATTCCATGATGATCCACTATCCACAGTCACAGAACTCACGCAAATAGGTCAACATTTTTGTTCGCCAAGCGACAAAGTGTGTAAGTTGGAGCTCGTCTCATGATGTTGGTTCGCGCAAAAGGTATTGCAAAAGTGCCATTATGTCTGGAGTTAAGCCGCGGTATCAGAAATGACATTCGGGTCAGGATATCAGGGCAGTCAATGCTGCCATTCAACAGTCTAAGCAAAAATCTCTCACATGCAGCTTATCTCCTCTCACTCAAGGATACCATACAATGACTCTGCAACAGATCACCCATCGCCACGCCCCTCTACGGATAAACACCATCTGCCCAATACGTGAGAAACTTTAAGAACCTACGGTGAATACGGTCCAATGCCAAACAATCACTTGCATAAATAGGAAACCATATTAAGGAGGCATATTCTAGCTTACTCATACATAGGCAGAGTATAGAGACAATGCTGAATCAGTGAAATACCTAGACACACGCATAACAAAACCCAACGATCTGAACGCAGATGTACAAATGTTCTCTATGTGAGATTTGAAGCTCAAGCTGGAATCGAAGGTAACTCCAAGATCTTTAAATTCAGTTTTACTCATTAACTTGTTGTCACCAATGAAGTAAGAAGAATTGTACGAAGTTGAAGACCGTGTGAAGGTTACTGCACAACATTTATCCACATTCAACTTGAGTCCAGAACGTTCACACCATGAAGACAATACACTTAAATTTCTCTGAAGGTTAGTCACATCAGCAGGACCATTTATTACAGAATAAATTTTAATATCATCTGCATATCCAAGAACAGGGCAATCGATCTGTAGGAGAAGATCATTCATTAACAATATGAACAACAGGGAACCCAAATTTGAACCCTAGAGAACACCAGAAGTAACTACAAACTCAGTGGACGAAAAACCATTATAGCAGACATAACATCTCCTCCCACTAAGATAAGATACCCAATAAGGCCGACAGCCGAAGGAACAAAGCCAAATAAACTAAATCTACGCAGTAGCAGGTCATGGTCAATCATGCCGAATGCCCTCGAAAGGTCAGTGTATATTACATCAACTTGTCCGCGCCTCTCCAGAATCTCTGAGATACACTGAGTAAGTACTGCCATGTTCGTAACTGTCGACCTCTCAGATAAGAAACCATGTTGGTCAATTAAGATAAAGGTATATATAAAGGAATATAGAACTCTCTCGAATAATTTGTAGAAGTTAGATATTTAGAGATCGGTCTATAGTTAGATATCAATGCACGGTCACCCTTTTTGTGGACAGGTCCAATCCTAGTTTTATTTCAACGCTCGGGAAATATTCCAGAGGAAATTGATAAGTTAATAATTACTTTGAGAGGGGAAGCAAATATATACCTGCAGTCCCGAATCAAGAAGCTAGGTATAAGATCATCACCAGTTGTTTGTTTATTAGGGAAAGTAGCTATAAGTTTTATTAAATCCTCTTCAGTTACATTGGAGAAGGAATAAGGTAAAGGGTTATAAACTGATTCAGGATACTCTGTATTTGAAGGCATTTCATATACGGATGAGATGGATCTAGCGAAAGCATTGACAATTTCTATGGGATCAGAAAAGTCATTGCCCAATTTATCACGAAGATTACCAGGTATTCTTGTGGAGCGTGTTTTTGCCCGAAGAATGCGCCATAAGTTGGAAGGGGCTAATTTCATTGATTTCGCAACCCCTGCGATATAAGACACATAGTTATCATGTATTTGCTTTTTAACCAGTCTTCTGGGACGTTTAAACTAATTATGGAATCGTATATCTTTTGTTTTGACCCATTTACTGTGATAATAGTTCTTATTTCTGAGGTTTAGTATAATTTCAGAGGAGAACCATGGTGGATATGAAGAATGTGACATATTTTTGTTAGGGACATGGACGTCTAGTATGGAATACAGCGCAGCATAAAATGCCACATCAGGGTCTGTAAATTGCGTCAAGAAAGACCAATCGTAATCCACGAACTGACTATATAAAGACAAAAAGTCAGCCCTGCGGAAGTTGTAACGCAGGTTGTTAGCAGATGGAAAGCGATGTCCAGAATTACAAAATGAATATTGGAATGAAACATCGAGGGATGGATGATGAGGGTCATACGGAACAACAGAATCGTCAGACTGCTGGATCTGCATGTTGAGATCAAAATAAAGAAGAGGAATAAAAATCAGAAAAAAAAACTGCTTGCTTGCCATTAAAAAAAAAAAATTCGTTACCATGGAAATGCGTTTGCATACAAAACAAGGAGTAGGCTAAGAAATGGAGAATAATTAGTAAAAAAACTTATGTTAAAGAGATTTGGTTATAAAGTTTATAGTTACAGAAATAAACCGCTCATTCCATACTTTTGACTAACCCTGTATATACATATAAATAATGTATTTTAATCTTTGTTGATTGAGAAAGATAAATGACTAGCACAGCAGATAATAATCATAAACTAAATAAAAATAAAGTTCTTGATTTAGAGCAGAAATAATTAGACTTGTCTTTATTCTGTTTCTCTCGTCTAATTGCCCTATCTTGTTTTGCTTATTATTCCAACACAAAATTTATTGTCGAACCTGTGAGCAAATTAAGATCACTATTAGATTTTATAATGAGAGTCGTGATTTTAATTTTTTCTGCGGTGTACACCGACATAGTTTAGGAGAGGAGCATTTTCATTGTATCTGATATCTCGTGATTAGCTATTTCTTTTCGTAATATCAGTATCATGTAGTTACTGTTATCAATGTTTATATGTAGTGCATTAAACTTTATTTACGAAATAGCAAGAATATGTGTGTATTTATAAAGTAAGAGCAGCAATTACATTGGACACACAAAAAAGATTGATATGAGGGAATTATGAAGTATAATAATACACACATTATTACTAATTACAACGAAATAATAACCTAGGAGTTCAAGGAATTGATTAACTTTATTTGTTGAACAATAACATTAAAACATTGATAAAATAAAACCTAAAAAAAGATTTTCGATTGCTTGCGAAATCATAACGTATACGACCTTCATTATCACTTTACTGTAATGCTTATATCATTGAGTCTAATATTCGGCGTATGCAGATATCTGGTTAATTAAAATTTAAACTTACGAGTAATATGCTAGTAAATTTCAATTGCAACAATTTTTAGAAAATAGTATTCGTAAACCTGCACAAGCTGTGGGTAAAATAACAGCAAAATATGGAGCAATTTTTATTAAAAAAAAGGCAGGCAACCTTTTCCAAGAAGTAACATGATATTTCGATAATATTTCAGAATTATACTTAAATGAAATATCCGTACATAGAAGCAAGAATTTTTGGAAGTAAATTTAGTTCAAAATCATATCAAGGCTGTTTTAAAACAACGTCCATCTTTGCAACTCGTTTCTTGTGGTAAGCACGTTCTTCCGTTCTGGTTTTAGTCTAAACTATTGTTCAATTTTGCTTCTTCAGTTATCCTTCTCCGCGCATCTTGGTCCTGAACCCTGCTTTTCCAGTCCCGTTTCTTCCGTTTCTTAATATCCTCTATCACCTGATCCTTCCATCTGCTTTCCTTCTTCCTCTATTTGTGTTTAGTCTCCATGTCGTCATTTTATATACTTCCCTGTTATTCTCCATCCTTCCTATGTGACTGTACCGTCGGAGTATTTGTACTTTTATGAACTTTCGATATGTTCTCCTTTTAAGATGCTTTTTATATCAAAGTTTAGTAGTCTTCTATATTCTCCATTTACCACTTTCTTCGGACCGCGTATTTTTCTTACAATTTTACTCTCAAACCTTCTCAGTTTCTCCTGTTCCACATTTGTCAGGTATATTTTCTCTGCCCTATAAGTCACCACTGGTCGGATTGCTGCTCTCAATACCCTTATTTTTGTATTGATGCTTATCTCTAACTTTTCAGTATGTTTTTGTGTTTACAATAAGCTCTATGTCCTCCCGGTACTCTATCATCTATCTTCGCGTTTCTGTTATTCTCACTGTTTATCATTACTCCTAAGTAGTTAAAGCTTTCAACTATTTCAAATTCGTAATTTACTATTTTTACTTCCTCGGTTTATTGTTATTTCTATTTTTTTTTTGCCGCTTGATTAATTTTTGAATTGCTTCTTTTAACTTTTCCTGTCTCTAGCTAGTATAGTGACATCGTCTTCGTACGCAACTACTTTTATCGTCTTATTACTATTGTTCCCTGGAAATTGCATTCCTTGACCACTCTATCTTACCTTTAGATTAATTTAGAAGTCTTCAGTTGCTCCTTTGTCCGCCATTACTGCTGTTTTTGAATGTTACATCGTCATTTCTGTCTATCTCACTAGCAATCCTGGTATTTTTATATCCTTATTAAATGCTTGCTTGAAGTCAATATATGTTGATATTTTCTGCTACTATGAGCATATCCATTTTTGTTGCTAGGTTTCCCAGTCTTGTTCTATTGTTTTTCGTTTCGTCATGCACCGTTTCTTTTTCGGGCACGGATCTCCAGTAGTCTTCTTTTCCCATCTTTGCGTTTGAGTCTCCCAGAAGAATGGCGTATTATGTTTTGGACTCTTGAACAAGTAAATTTTAATAATTTCCTTCTCGCTTGCTTAGCTATCTTAAATCCTATTCCATTCTGTCCTTGTTTGTCCTCACCTCCATACAGCTGTAATAATTTTTTTGAAACCACCTGCATACTTTCAAAAAACCATCCAGTTTTCCTTTCTCTGCAAGTCTCATGGTCGTTCTGCAGAGAAAGGAATCACTGGATGGTTTTTTGAAAGTATGTAGGTGGTTTCAAAAAACTGATGAGCAAGTTTCTGCCCAGCAGCTAGTTACTAAACTGAAAGACTTACTACCAGTTGATAGTGAACCATACAGTAATCGTCACATGCTACAAAAGCTTAAAGAACACCTTTTGGTAACATTATTGCTTCCAGTAAGATATAGGCTACCTAATAATGTAACTTTGGGTATTATTCCTCGTCATCAGAAATTACATCGGATAGGAAAATAAAAATGATTGCCATCTGTATTGCAACATTTAATAATACCATCATTGGTACTAACGCATGTGATTTAAAGTAGATTACCATTGAACAGACCTTGGTACAAGCTGCAAGACTCAGATCACTTATAAATCCAATCCTCCTTGGTGTTGGTTTCACCATACCTTTTTCTGTATCGTTTGATGACGGAAAAAATATTTTCAGTTTGAAATAATGTACAGGATATCAAATTTTGGGTGTTCTGTATCGAATGAGGAAGTGAAAAAGTATTTGCAGTCTTCAATGATGGACAGGATGCCACATTTTGAAGTTCCGTTAGGCCTTTCCTGTCAATGGTTAGTCGATAATGTGGACCACAATATTGCTACCGCCGATGGTCACAACATTTTCCACGTAATGGGAATTATAATGTAGAAATTTGGATCACTTGGTGAAAGGAAGACTAGCTTAATACCGTTGATGTTTCTGCAGATGGAAGACCAGAAATTAGATTCTTTCAGTCTCTTAAATCAAGCATGAACAAAATATATATGAGGAACTGCTTTCAAATGTCATTGAAAATAATCTATTGTAGTAGATCTTATGTGGAACACCAGTGATTGAAGATGTCTCGTCCTGGTGAGCATACAAGAGTTGTATTCATAACATTTCCACATATTAGTTGTTTCCTTAATGTAAAATAGAATTACATGATATGTCTCCACGAGCCTTCATAGTGGAGTATCTAGCTAATATTTGGTAGGTTGTGTATTCGAATGTAAATCTGCGCAATTTTTTTCAAATAAAGTTCACCAAATAATAAACGTTGATGGCAGTTAGAAAATATATTAAATTATAATTAGTTCTTTCGTGTTTAAACCATCATAAATATTGATGCGTTTTGTGATTGTGGTTAATACACATGATCAATAAATTATCTTCAATTGATTCGATTCGGACCACGTCACCAGAGTGGAATAATTGATTATTACATAAATATATAAATATTTGCATTTGGAATTGTCATAATATCGATTTCAAATATTTTGCAGTATACTTGATGCGGTTTATTGATACGTTTTCTTTTCAGGGAACTTTTACATTTTAAAAAGTATGTGTTTTTGTTAAAATGTGTAACACATTAAGCAAATCAAGTACATACATACATGCAATGTGTGCAGCAGTGTAGCGTTACATGTTCACTTTATGTTATACGTACCGTACAGTAGCTATAGGAAACCACCACATGCACTTCCTCTGTCTACAAAAAAGTGACAGTGAAATCGTGTTCCCTAAATGCCATTGAACCGAACTTTCACAAACCGTTCTTTTTAATTGTTGCATTAAAAACATTGACGTCAATGCCATTTTCCGTCGTTATATTTCTTTTTATTATTTTTAACACATGCATCAAGCGTGTGATATCTCTCTTTGCATTTTATAAAGTGTATTTATTATATATTCTTTGCTAATAATTATTTTGCATGACATATTCAGGAAAAGAAATTGAATGAAAAGAAAAATCAAATCATTATCAATATATGTTTTTCTATTTTGCGTTGATTTGGGTTCATTGGCTTCATTTGGGATATATAATATTTTTTAATGACACGCAAATTTTTTTCTTACAAGATTGATGTGGTTTTCAGAATGTGATTGGCCAAGAATAGCAAAAGCTGGAAATAGGAATTTTCAATATTAATATGTATGAAACTTTACCAGAAAATACAATTTTTTTACAAGTGCGATTTCTTCATCGGTCGATTTTTTCAATATATTTCTTTATGGTATGATTTTTTATAATTAATGTCACTGAATATTGAGTAAAAGTGAGGTATTTTATTTTCTGAAAAATGAGTCAGAATTTTGTGTTGTCGATTATGACATTTCTTATGATGAATAAATAGAGAAAATAGCAATTTTGCATTATAGAAACTAACACAATACCACAAACTTATTATTTCAATACTAATAAACAGTGTAAAATAAACTTTAATTATTTTAAATTATAAAAAAAATATAATAAATTTAATTTAATTTAATTCTTTTTAAACACGAAAAGCTACGCTTTGCAGAAGCACTGGTAGAGGAAATAGTCCATATTCAAGAAAAGAGTCTGTATGCCTCTTTAAAACGTCAATATCACCACAGATAGATTTGAAAAGCTGAACCCCAAAGCTTTTCAATATTGTTCACACCACTTTTATTCCACACTCCTGATTTTGTGCTAATAAATAATTAAACACGGCAAACAAAACAATTTTTCAGATAATGACTACCGCAAAACCAATCATACTGATTATACCACGATGTTTTAAATTTTCGCACACACGCTTTATCTTTCTATTTTGCTACTTTACTAGCATCCAATCCTGGCAATGGTTTTTCACTTCATAAAAAGTCTTTTTTATCTTCTTCAGGTCACAACGAAAAAAGTTTTTCCAATAAAACACGCACGAGATTGTAGAGTGGTAATGACATTTTACACGACAATGCAAGACACGCCTAGAGATACATATACATAACAGACACAGACCCAACGAGTGTGTGAAGCAACGTACTCTGTTGCTTCACTGGGATGACGTATTGCGATCCCCTCTCGCTTATGGTCTACGTGTCGTTGTCACGGCAACCGCATAAACAGGGAAATCCAGTTGCAAATTTATTGTTGTGAATGGATTCACTTTGTCGAGTTTGTTGTTTTGCTTAATGAAGGAGCGTTCCACTCTCGTTTAAAAATCAGTTTTTTATTGTAATATTATTAATATAAATAATACTATTTTTCTTATACGATAGAAATTAGTTCTAACTCATTTTCCGAGCGAAAAATTTAAGAAACGTGTAATAAAATGCTTTGAACAGAAATTGAAGGTGATTTAGTACTTCACTTGATTCATCAAGAAAGCCGCCTCTGTAATGCTAATAAGTAAGACGATACCAATCAATTGGATTACCAGCGCACCTTTTGGTTTCAGAAGCTGAAATCTGATTAGATTTTCAGTACAATTGTTAGACCGGAAGTAGTAGTTTACTTCGGTGAAAAAATTTACTTTTACCAATATTTCGTCAACTACTAAGTTTATTCAATTCATATGTACTCAAAATTAAATTTGAGAAGAATTTTATTAAGAAAGTTTTTCGAAATTCGTACCGGAAATAGGTCTTTTACTCTTATCGAAAATCAGTTTTTTGCGAATATTTCGCAAGCCATGCTTTTAGACAGGTACGTTTCGATTATGAAAGTATTTACAACTTAATTTTCAATACCTTTTGTATAAAAAAAGATTCAAAATTCGGACCGGAAATAACACTTTTACTCGTATCGAATAGTGATTTTTTGCAAATATGTCGTAAATTATGCATTCTATATACCGCATGTGTAAAATCATATTGGGGATAGGATATATGTATACTAGGCACACCGGCAACAACGCCCAATCGTGGCCGTAGTCATGGTACAAGGAAACAAGGTATGCTTTTGCGCATCTCTGGATTACGCGCATTCGACCTCTAGTACTACCAGTTCAATAACGTGGTGAATTCACAGGACACTATTTCAATAAAGTCTTTTTTAACAGAAATACAATACAACACAGTAAGAAAATAAAAGCACAATTCTAATTAAACATTAATTCTTAGTAAATTATTATATAAATTTATTAAGAACGGAATTCTTATGAAAATAAAAAGTATACTCTAAACAATACTAAAAAATAAAATGTTATTCATAGGTTCAAAAATGCCTCCTTCAGCAGCAAGGCATTGTCCGAGCCTATCATAAAAATTTTCTCGCACATTACGAATCACATCGACTGTTACGGATACAAAAGTCTCTATGATTAGCCTTCTCAAAATATCTAAGTTTTCTTGCCTGCCAGCTTGTGCACTGTATATTTTATTTTTGATGTATCCCCACAAAAAGAAATCATTTGGCGATAGATCATGAGATCGCGGAGGCCAACGAATGTTTCCTGTTCCACTAATGAGACTATCAGGAAAAGCATTCATTAAAAAATGCTTTACTCTGACCGCATTATGTGCAGGACGACCGTCCTGTTGGAATCAAATAATGTCCCGACCTATTCCGGTATTATCAATAGCGGGAAGTATCTGATTCTGTAGCATATCGAGGTATATGTCCGCATTTAACGTACCATCAATAAAAAATGGCCCAAGCAAATAGTCACTCAAAATACCTGCCCAGACATTCACTTTCTGGGGATATTGGGTGTGTTTAACAAAATATCTGTGCTGATTTTCCCAAACCCAATATCGAACAACAGAAGGATTGTGCTTTCCATTTAATGGAAATGACGATTCATCTGTGAATACAATAATATTTGCGATGAAAGTATCATCTTCATTTGTCTTTTCCATTACGGTTTCACAAAACTCCATTCTTCTAAAATTGTCATCGAGAAATATTTCTTGCGTTTTCGAGTATTTGAAACATTTAAATTTATTTCGCTTCCATATGTTCGCGACGGTTTTATTACTCACACCCTTTTAGTTGTTAAAGGGAGTTTTGGAAAATGCTTTCTGTCAGTTACTTCTGTCAGTGAGTTCAGTCAGTGACTTCTGTCAGAGTTGTCAAGTGACATTTTTTTCGATAAATGCGCGTCATCCAGAGATGCGCAAAAGCATACCTTGTTTCCTTGTACCATGACTACGGACACGATTGGGCGTTGTTGCCGGTGTGCCTAGTATACATATATCCTATCCCCAATATGATTTTACACATGCGGTATATTTGTCAAGAGTACAAAAGGATTTAGAACTGGATTTGGAATATTTTTTGTATAAATGAAATTTCAAAATTCGGATCGGAAGTAACACTTCTACTCTTAGCAAGTAGCCTTTTTTCAAATATCTCGCATTCTATAGAGATTTATTAAGAGAATAGAAGTATTTAGAATAGGATTTTGAATATTTTTTGTATAAAAAAATTCTTAAAACTTGAACTTGAAGTAACACACTTACAGGTTTATTTTTCTAAGATAAAAGTATTTAAAACAATTCAGAACAACTTGTGTAGAATTTCAAACGCTCATATATAAGAAAGTCTTGTGGTGGCAACACCTCATTTTTTTCTTGTCCTCAAGAAAGTGGGTTGTGTAGATTATACTTAAATTCTGCACTGATCATGAGTCTATATTATATTTTTAAACTTAATGTATAAATTGCATTTCCAAGCAACTCATCCTAAAGAAGAGACGAATAGTGAGTTTTTATGTCGTGATTTTCATAAATGAATATATTTTTGCCACTTATACTGGACCTCTTCATTTTATGCTTTATTGTATGATTGCTTATCATCAGTTTTTTTATTTTATTGTTTCTATGTTTTGGTAAACCAACTGTATCAAGACAACTATTAGGCGGTCTTCAAATGAGTTTATGGTTTTGTAACTCATTGGCTTGCACTGTTTCATAAAGTATGACGTACCTATATCTTGTTCATATTATTATGCTCAACTTATTAGACTTTTCTTTTGAGTAATACGAGTAATACATTACATTACGTGTTATGTTTCCTAGTGTTCTTGGTTTTTATAGAAAATGCTGGTTTGATGCTTGTTTCTTGATTCTGCTACTAGATGGCAATAACAAAAAGTTATCTTCGGAGGTGCTCTTTATTATTGCTTACGAAAACAAATCGTGCTTTTATATATGATATTAATTAGATTTTGTGAAAATTGGCTGCTTATATTCAATTCCTGCTCCATTTTCTATCGTTGACGTGTAATAAATAATAAATAAGTGTTAGCGAAACGCGTTACAGCATTTACATTTTTGTAAATAAATATAGTGAAGATATAAACAAATTTGTTGTTTTATTTTACGTTAAGTAATAAATATACCATTTGCTGATCATATATATTTTAGAACAGGTTGGTGTTCTTCGCTTCTTGTGTATGTAGTCGATATTTATTTTTAGAATAAATGTGAATGTTTAAATATAGGTTATAATGTTTTATTTCCGTCATTGCAGTGTTTACGCGGCATTTTCGTATTATGTTATTATTTACCATATCGGAAATTTACATACTTTCATTACGCATAATGTTTGGTTTTAAATAATAGGAAATTTGAACATGCTTTTAAATCGTACCATTTCATGAATTATATATTTAATTCTCGTGAGTAAGAAATATATCCATAGTACATTATATGCAATAACGACAAATGTATTCACACTGATAGATATACTATTAGTGTGAATTTATGCAACTTTTGAAAGTGTTTCTGTAACAAATGAATAATATGCATACTCGAACGTAATTTATTCTTGACAGCAGGAAATTAGCGGTTGCAGGGTGTTTTAAAAACAAATATGCATCCATAAATTAATTAATTAAAATCTAACCTAACAAAACTGCTTTAAACTCATGAAACTCTAAAGGCATTTTGAACTAAAATTGCAATCTCGTTCAAGAGAAAAAAGTTAAATACTTTAAACGTGTCAGTAGCTAATGTTTGTAGATCAACTCTCAGATACTCCATGTTATAATGTTCTTATTCAGAATCTATCAACGTCGATTTTTATTTATATTAAATTAAACCAAGATAAGTTCCTTAAATAACTGAAGCAGTTTGTTATTAGCTGGCTCTTATTTAAAGTTGGATTTATTATCGCGTATTGCCTCCTCTACCATCTAAGACAGCTTGCATACGCCTTCCCATTCCAAAAATAAAATTTCTTATATGCTCTTATGACTCAGATACTATTCGTAGGTCTTGTAGAATTCTTGGAAGCGGATTTCGTTTGATAATTTTTCTCTTTAAGTTGTCCCATACGTGCTCTATTGGATTACACCCAAACTCTCTCTCAATTTGAACGTCAGTAAGATACTTTTGTACAACATCAGGAATGTGGGGTCATGTGTTGTCATGGATAAACCAAACCCAATAAAGCTAGCGCATTAGTAAACATGATCTGGAAGGATATTTTCAAAGTACCAAACACCTGTCATTCTGACTTCCACAAGCTCAGTACGTCCTTCTGAACTTATACCTGCCCAATACATCACTGAGCCTCCTACAAAAGCAATATTTTTCCCCAACGTACATGGTGCAAAACGTTCATTTCTTCGCCTGTACACTAAATTACGCCCACGTGAATGATACAATTGAATCCGTGTTTCATCACAAAAGAGTACTGCAGTCCACGTTAAATGTTCTTGAGCAAAGTTTCGTTTTTCTGTCCTGTGCCGTGCAAGCAATTCTTTTTACACTTTCGCAGGTCGTCTTCCTTTTAAACCCTTTAGCTTTCTCGATACCATAAAACTGCTTACATTCGTCCCAGTAGCTTCCGCAAGATGTCCACTAAGTTCAGATGCCGTTGCAGCACAATTTCTTACCGCTGTGATCTGTAGAAAACATATGCAACCGTTCTGTATTTCCATTTGCTTCAAACCTACTTCAGATAAGGCAATAACTTCAGCAACTATCGGCTCGCTGTTATTAGGCCTGTGTTAAATTTCAGTGACAGTACTAAATAAACGATAATGTCAACACATTCTGAGTACGTCTGAGAGAGCAATAACCCAAGATTATCTCCGAAGCAACGCTATAAACAAAACTTTTCATTTAGCACAAAAAATTAAAAATATGCAATGCTCATGAGTGTACAAAATAGAAAAATACAGATAAGTACATTTTTTATATAAATATATTAAATTATATTATTTGTAACATCTGGGTATATTTATTTATTTCAGGTACCGAGCACATAAAACCCTCAAGTACCCAGAGTCTTTGGATTATATATGATCGCCATAATATTGTCCTCAATTTTATACCATAACTTGTCTGGAGGATTTGGCCATTTGCAATGAAGAAAAATAGGTTATATGATAGAAGTCCAAAAAGGTCAAAAAGTCAGACCAATTACCGGCTTTTAAGATCCCTCGTTCGCTTCGCACTCAGGTTTTCAAAACTAGTAACTATGGTATGTTTTATAAGAGTTTATTTTCAAAGCGTGTTGTATACTAAATTTTTTAGATAGGTGGGTAATTCTTAAATTAAACGACAAAAACACCGTGATATAAGTATAAGGGCGTGTCAGAAATCTGACTTATTGTCATGACGTCATCTTCGAAGCAGCAAATACGGTTTGTTTTCATGTTTGGGTATTTATGTACGTGTGTTACTTGTAGGTATGTTCGTGGTGGTAATTTATAAGTTATTGTGATCGATTCTTATTAGTTATTATTACCTAAGAATGCGATGTTATGCAGTTTTTTGGTGCTCAAATTAATACCGGAAAATTAAGAGAACTATTATACAATATTTTAGTTTCCTGAAAGATGTGGAATTGGCAAATAAGTGAATAAGAGCATGTCAGTCAAAAGATAACTTCAATTTAAAATATAGCGCTGTCAAATAATTTTAATCCAAATTTGTTGTATTACAATTCGACATGAAGGTTCCTTTCACATTCTTACAGTGCCCGTAATTTTAAGTCTTTTTTTATTTTAGCATGCATTTGTCCTATACATCACTAGTTTTGATTTACGTCTGAAGCACTATCTATTGAATTATGAACCAGAAAATATTCACAAAGTAAAAGACAAGGCCAGTCGACACTTTGTTTACCATTGTCATCGGTAAAAACTTTGACGAAAACTACATTTCGAATAAACAACATTGACAAAAGATATCAACAGAAATTAGGACTCCACAAAACTTGTTAAACTTTGATGGCAAAGGTGTTGGTGGATAATTGGAGGCAATTAATTGTGTGGTTCCCTTATATTCATGCTTCTGCATTTTCTGGGGTTTAAAATTTCGGGCAAGCGAGCTTTTTCAAAAAAAACACTTTTACTCTTATCGAATAGCGATTTTTTGCAAATATGTCGTAGATTATGCATTCTATATATATTTATCAAGAGGACAAAAGCATTTAGAGCTGACTTTAGAATATTTTTTGTATAAGTGAAATTTCAAAATTCGGACCGGAAGTAACACTTTTACTCTTAGGGAGTAGCAATTTCTTTCGAATATCTCGCAAAGTATGCAATCTATAAAGATGTGTTAAGGGAATAGAAGTACTTATAATAGGATTTTGAATAATTTATATATAAAAAAATTCTTAAAATTCGGCTTATTTTTCTAAGAGGATAAAACTATTTTTGTATAATATGGAACGCTCATACGTATAAGAAGAAGGTGGCCTACACCTCATTATTACGATTGGCACTAAGTCGAAGATGGTTTCTTCCCTTAGTCGACTACCTTTTATCCATGTTATTCATGTCTGTTTTATCATTACAAAACTGAACTCACAAATGCGAAAACTTTAAATTGATAACTTGTACTGCATCAGGTGCGTGACAGTTTTGAATCAAGGCATGTGGTCACGATCGATCATCGTGATCTCGCGCGTTCGGGATTGGTAGTGGTGAGGGGTGTACAGGGACGGAACAGTTATGAAAGTATACGTTTCGGACGTTAATATTCATCGTAGAAAAACAATAAAAACACTAAAGTACATAAAAAGTAACTCTACAACGTCGCCCTTTCTCGAATTTTCTTTTTGTCTGTTTTTTTGAAAGTTATTAAATATATTTTTTTCATAGAATAAAATATAAAAAATGTTAAATGTTGTATCATTCCTAAAAACACTTAACTATATATACAGCCAATGAAATTCATAATATATTGTATAGTTTTTGAAAAAACCGGAACTAAGATCAGCGCCATCTCTCGTTTCCAAAACACATTAAATGCATTTCACCTTTCGCCTTACAACACAGAGGTAATTTCGAAAAGAATTGTTGGGATTTTAAAATTGAAGAATTCTAAAAAGTACACGCGTCACACTTTTAGGAGATCTGATGCTACTACGTTGGCTCCTGAATAAATTTGAAGTTTGAAAATCGTCAACCGTTCTGTTGTAAAAAAAAATATTTTCAAGGAGCTCTTTAATTGAACCGAACGTGCCAATTCTAACAGTGGTACAGTAAACGCCAAATAAGGTGGCGAGCGGTGAGAGTAAGTGCGCGCAGCATTAGTAATAGTGAGACAAATATAGTCTGACATTATTGGATAGTCTTCAGTAAGTGGGCGTAAGCGCTTTAAAAAGCGACTACAGCGCATTCCCACCGCACGCGATCTTATTTGGTATTTACTCTATATATTGATCTTGTTGAATATAATAAGAGATATCTAATATTGCAAGTTCAGACACGGAGATTGATTCAAACATTTTTGACAATAGGGAATGCGCTTTCAATTTATTTCTTGTCATTCTATTGTTAATTGTATTTAAAATTATGTATATATATATACTGGGGTGTCTCTATAAGGTGCGGAAAAAACGCTACCACACATTTCTGAGGGCAAAATATGACGATTTAACCCAACTTACTTCAGTCCAAAAGTGGATGCTTTCGGAGATACAGAGTGTCAAAAGTTCAATTTGGTTTTAGTTTTTTATAAATAATTTCTGTAATAATTGGTATATTGTCACAATATTTGGGTAGGGGGGGTTTCGTGGGGTAAAAAATTTAAATCTGCTCTCATTTTCATTGCAAAATGTAGAGGGCGCCACCTGCGGCATATTGTATTCATTTAAAACGTAATAACTTTTTTGAGACACACTGTATTTAACTTTTAAATAAAAATTCTTATTCTCCAATGTTTTTTACCTAGAAAAGGTATACCTGGTAGGAGTTGATTGGAGCAGCCGTTTATGAGTAATCTGGATATAAAAAATTCATTCCGTATAATATATGGACACATATGCTTCTGTAATTTGGGTGTTATTCTTGTGGCAATTCAATGCAATGGTGCATCCACTTTTGGACTGAGGTAAGATGGGTTAGATCGCCCTCAGAAATGTGTGGTAGCGTTTTTTCCGCACCTTTTAGAGACACCCTGTATATATATTAAAATGTTAATAGTAATTGAATGGAATATTGTTAATAAATAAAGGCCGCGACTGTGTTCACATATATCGATTGAGCTTTAACAGTATGCCATACAATTTTTAGCTTATATTGTTTTAGAATAGATGTAATAAGTAAAGTATACGGACCATTGTTTGCCGGTATTTCTAAGTTTTCTGTGGTTGAAATTATAGTTGTTTGAGTTTATCTAAATACTATTTCATTTTATTATAGAAATGAGGTACACTACCAAGATTTCTGTCATTTTCAAATAATATTTAAACGATGAAGCCTAGCAATTTTTTGTCTTTCATAAACGCATAATTGCTACATTTGACATTTTAATTAATTTATCACTGAAGCAAACTCGAATTTCTTTTATTTTAAATGTCTATTATATTCGATTAATTACTCGAAAGTGTTTTTGTTCCTGTATATGTTGTTTACTACTAAAATCGTACTACACTATTTAATTACGTTCCTTGGACTATTTCACCTTGATAGAACTGTATAATCACGTTCAACGGTTGGTTAATGGTGACCAATACCATGTCGACACACAAAGACGTCTAGTAATTATGCAATTATGTGTTACAGAATGGGATCGAATCGAAAAATGGTTTATGCGATCCGGAAGAGATAACTAACAAGAGATAAAATGTTTGCGAATTTATAATGTATTCGTATATGTATTGTTTAAACAGTAAAAGCTGTAGTCCGTCATTTACATAAGGTCAACTGGGTTTTAAATTTATATTTCATTTTTGTTTGTGAGTTATTAGTTAAAGCTAAAAAAATATCATTTTTAAACGTGTATTATTTTGTGAATATAGAAACTTTTATTCAACCAACTCTGCAAATATTGCTAAGTACACAGACGCATTTATTATATACTTCCATAAGGAGCAGGGGTGTACAACATAATTTTGTGTAGGGTCCGATTTATTATTTTTGTAGTTGTGGTGCGCCATAGGATATGCTTAGGTTGAGCAAAGCAGGGCTAACATAGGTAAAACGCTCGTTTCATAGTTTCAATAAGATTTCAATCAATGATATCAAAGGTAACTTAGTCCACGAGACTATAAACTACTATGAACTAAGATTTTAGAAAGTGAAGAGATAACCAAAATTTTTTATTTGTTTTATTAAGAAAGAAAGGCTAACTTTTAACTTGCTTGTGGGCTGCAATGTAATCCGCGGGTCGCATGTTCGATACCCCTGATATAGAGGTATAGAGGTGTGTAAATTTGGAACTACAATTTACGGCGCACATTTTTCCATAGTGCCCGTTATCCGTCAATATCTGAAAAGAAAACATCGGATCATTAATTTGTTATTAAGTAAACAAAACATTATTTTGTGTTAAATTCTCGGTAGTTGTTACCACAATTTGCCAAACGAACATTAAATTTAGTACAAATCACTTGCCTACGCTCAAAAGCGCAGTCGTCGAGATCTGAAGAAAAAACACTGGAGAAAAATGTCTCATACCTTTCAGTTGGCAGATAAGCAATAAAAGAAATTGTGAACTAAGATAAATTGTCTCGCATAGTTACTCAGAGAACAAGCATATTGCTGTAGCTTTTGAAGTAAAACATTGTGGTTTACCAGGTCAAATGCCGTGGACATGTCAATAAAGGTACAAAGACACTCAAAACTATCGTAAATTGTTTCCAGAGAATTAAATCTTGCTCTGTCAGTGGGTCCTATTTCGCCAATGTTGTATTGCAAAAAGTTAAATTTTGTTCTTCCAATAAAAATTCTATCACTATTTCTCTATATTGGTCTAACTCTTGACAGTTTTAAACTAAAAGGAAATATCCTTTGTCCAAAAAGAGAAATTAATCATAGAGGACAGAACTGAAACTATTAAAAGTAAAGTAAATTTGTTCACAACGGATGAGACATTAATATGTTCTGTTGAAGAGAAAGTGCTTAGATTCCTAAAATCATTTTCAAGTACCGAAAGAATGTAGAAAGAAAAAACTGAATTTGTTATTTGCATGTACTTGTTCACATTTTCAAAGTTAGTAGTATCATTATCTAAATTATCTTTGTCTACTTTTGATGAAAGAGATATAAAATATTCATTAAACTCTCTAGGCAGCTGTTGTTTGTTACCTTTACGTAAAACAACGGGCCTTGAGCCTGTCAAGCAATTAGGGATAACAGACCAAACTGTATTTGTTAGAAGATGAGTGAATAAAGACTTCATTCATATCAAATTGCTTGTTATTTACAAAATATTTATTTTTTTATGATTTTATAAAAAGTATGTAATGGTCCTGGTTCTTTATTGTCTTGTACATGCTTTGAAGTTGTTTAAAAAATATATATTACTTTCTTGCTAGAGGGTATTTTCGTCTTTCTAATGGTCATGACTTTCGTTGAGTTGAAGGAAAGTTGAAAAAAAAACAATGCTGAAATTCAATCTGATTGGGATAAATTTATTTTATCTACTAGAGAGAATCTCTTTCAAACCTGATAAAAGAGGAGCAATCCAAAATTTATAATATTGCAGATTATTAAAATCATACTTTACTATTAACACTATACCCACTGAGAAAATAAAAGAATTCAGCTGTCTCTAGATTTCCTCTGACCTGTATATGTTAAAATTAAGCGTAACTATTCTGGTGTATTATAAACCATTCACATTCAACATAACAAAAAACTACCAGCAGAATTAAACTTACAAACACATTCAACATATACCACAGATTCTAACAAAACAAATTTCGTTCAGACACCGGAGAATAAACATTATTATTTAATAAAATGTATAGAATCTACGGTTGGTTCTTGGTGAAACATTATGAATATTAAAATGAATAAACACTCGGTTGTTTGTTTCACTTGGACAGATTTATTTCTCTGACACGTGTTTCGACCCTCGGTCATTATTGAAGAGTTTATTATTTAAGTTGATCCAATAAGAAAATATAGAGAGATAGAAGATGAAGATGATAGCCACAGAGGAAATTTATTTTTAATATTGTAGTGTTATAAACTTAACTTATTTTAGATTGTTATTACTTACTTGTGAAAACGCAGTTTCTTCCAAAAACAACCAGTGTCGTATAATAGTATATTAAAACACAAGTTTCATAAGACACGATTTTTGCGCAGGCGTTCAAGTTTAGAAAACGAGCCGCTAGGCGAGCTTTCTAAAGAACAAGTGCGCAAAATGTCTTACGAAACATGTATTTTATACTATTTTTTCTATTTCTGTTATTAAAAGTTCAAAAAAACTTAAAATGAGAGACATGTTTTGTTCGAACATTTTAGAAATTTTGTTTTTTTGGTGTTGGTTACTCTGATTTTTAAGTAGTACATTTTAAATATTTGAATAGTTCTGGTGTTATATGTAATTATGTTTAAAATTCAGACTGATTTATGCAATAAATTACTTCAAATTATCAACAAAATGGACGAAATAAACAATTGTACGCTGCCAGAGATTTGCAAAATAGCAGAAGACAATTCACAAAATCTTTCGCCAACAAAGTCTTGAATTATCTATCAAAAACAAACTTTTATAACAGTTCTACTATACACCATTGGAAGTAAATTTCAATAATAGCATCAGAAAACTTATCATCCAACTCTGCTTAACAATTTATATTGTTAATTAGTAAATAAAATGTTAGCATGTGTGCTTTTTATTCTTTGTACAACTTCTATTGCACATGTTTGTTACATTAAAGGCTTATATTTTGACATTTAAATAAGATTTGGTTTAATTTTTTTATCTTACCAACCTCAAAAAAATGAATTTAGAGTGCGATAAAGTAATACTTTATGTAACCAAAAGGGGTGTCGTAAAGTGAACTTTATAGCACCGAAATAAAAAAAAATTTATATAATTAAAGGAAATTAACAGTTACTGATTATCAGTGCTTATCTTTCTGCTAGATAATATTCAGTAAATAATTTAAAGAACAATTAAAC
The DNA here is from genome assembly GCA_963170755.1 of Amphimallon solstitiale. Taxonomy (NCBI): domain Eukaryota; kingdom Metazoa; phylum Arthropoda; class Insecta; order Coleoptera; family Scarabaeidae; genus Amphimallon; species Amphimallon solstitiale. Next base: position 123,750,649 of record OY720678.1, on the reverse strand, counting down.
GCAAGCCTGAGTCAAAACAACAAATATCTTCAAAGATAATAAAATTGTAAAGTTTTTATAATTATCTCAAAATAGAGAAAATATACTTTGGTTGTTTTTGCAGAAGCTGCCCAATTAACAACTGGCAAACTATTTATAGAACTAGCTAAAACACACCTAACCTTATGCTTGCAAATCAAGCATCTACATTTAGTTGATTTCTAACTGCGATGATTAAATCGCTTCAGAATCAGTATTTACTAACGATATGACAACTTATTTCGCTTGCTCTGTGTTTTCAGAGCATAATGATGAATATTCAATTAACATACAACAATATGTAACAAATAAATCTTTGCAAAATGAATATACTATATCAATTGAAGCAGAAAATATCATTACGATTTCGCATTTACCTTTTACTATAACCTTGCGTATGACGCAAACAGTTGGTGTATGTACGCTCTCATTTTTTGTATGCTACATACACATTTAATGAACATGTGTTTAATTTGGTTTTTGTCTTATTATTTCTGTATTCAGGTTTTCCCCAATATTATCTAGATAAACTGCTATTGTTTTCGCATTCTTAATCGCAGTATTTCAAATGGAATAAGTTAATTCGTACAAAGAAGAAATTAACGTATGCTTGCAATTATTATAGATCCTAATTATAGAGTTACATGATTTTTTGTGCATTAACAGTTTTAATTAAATTGATCAGCTACAGTCGATCATTTGCCCGATTCAAACTTCTGTCGAAAGAGTATAAATAAATACACACATTCACGAGTAGCTGTTGAAATATTATTGGACTCCCTTTATTGAACTATCCGACGATTGATATTATTTTCAGTTGCTCATTACTACATTATTAAGAGCTGATTAATTCGATATTCACGTCTATATAGTGATGATAAGGATCAGAAGTTTACATGACGTCAACTCCAGAGCATCGAGAACATAATGAACCCAGATTCCCACTCGAATCAAAATACGTATAGAGAAACAAGTACAGTATACTGAGTCCTGGCCGGTGGGAGGAGCCTCGACCTATAAGTCGCGCAGATTTACAGATCACTGTGTGACAGAGAAAGTATTCGGAAAAAAAATGATAACGTTTGTACATGATCGCATACATTAGCCGGACGAAGGAGTACATGCAGATAAGAAATTATAATATACTGAAAAGAGATACATATATTGCATATATAGGAAATATATTGCACTACTCGTGCATATAATATTATAAGAATCCACTGTGCATCTTGTGGGAATTATCCTTTAATAGGCTAGGTTAAATATGACAGTACAGAGTGATCTGTCAATCAGTTTGTTTTTGACGGTACGCCAAAATGAACGTCTTGATAGATTTTGTAATAATGGAAAAAACTGAATTGAGAGCAGTGGTAAAGTACTTTTATTTGAAAAGCTTAACACCAACAGACATCAAAGCAGAGCTGGATTTAGCACTATTAAAATCCACTTCTTTGTTTTCAATGGTAAAAACTGGGTTGCCGAATTTAAGCGTGGTCGTATGAGCACAAATGATGAACATCATAGTGGACATCCGAATGCTGTTACTGTGCCCGAAATGATTGTAAAAGTCCAACATATCGTCTTGAACGAACGTCGAATAAAAGTGCGAGAGATAGCAGGCATTTTAGATATCTCAAATGACAGTGCGCACAAAATTTTAAGTGAAGAATTGTTTATGAAAGAATCGACTGTAACGTCGTATTGATACTACCTCAGATTCTCTGCGTCTACAATGTGATTTAGATACTCTCTAAGAATAATGTCAGCACAATGATCTGACTCTTAATATCAATAAATGTTATGCTATGAAGTATTCTAGAAGGATGAAACTCATTGACTTCGATTATAGAATTGGGGGACGGATATCGGCATACGTGCAGGAGGTAAAGTATATGGGAATGCTATTTGATCGACATTTATCCTTCACTAAACATATTACTAATGTATGCACTTCTGCCTCGGATACGCTTGGTTTTATTCTTAGGAATAGTAGGCATTTTACTAATGCGGCCACTATTGAACTTCTTTATTATTAACTCGTGCGTAGTAAGCTAGAATACGCTGCTGTTGTATGACATCCAATTTATATCTGCTATAAATTGAAATTGGAGAGCATTCAAAGACGGTTTTTAAAGTTCTTGACCTTTAAAGCCAGTGGATATTGACCATGCAGTTTTGTTGGAAGAGCACAATTTCGTTCTATTGGACACACGTCGTGAGATTGCTAATGCCAACTTTTTACATGGTTTAGTGCATAACAGGATTGATTGTGCCTATCTGTTGGGTATGATTCATTTCAAAGTACTACGGCTTTCTGCCAGAAATAAAGCAAGACAAATGTTATGCTGAGAAGTTCACTACATCAAATGTGCCGTAATGGAAACACATATGATATTTTTCTTGGAACTCAAACTTAAATGAATGATTTATGTATAATTTATTGTATTATATTGTTTGTAATCCGCATATCTATTGTAAATTACAGTGTTCCCCTTGCTGATTTTTTACTGTTGGGTCCACAATAAAGTATTATTATTGTAACGAAACCAGCAGACATTCGAGCGACAATAAAAAAAAAGGTTGTAAATCATCTCGGCGCGACGTATAAAAACGATATGTAAACAAGTCGTAAATATATCATCTCACAGATGTACGGCATAAGCAAGGAAGAGTCCAGATTTCCTCTGGTATATTACCGAATTTACTGGTACTTTTCGATAACTTTTCATGCAGATATATATATGGCAATTCATTGCGGGATAAGTAATTGCGGGGCAATTCGGGATCAAGAAAGTCCGTAAGAAGTAGCCGACGCGCGTAGAAATAAATACAGTAGAGTCGTACGGTAGAAATAAATATAGTGGTGCGTGTTATATAAATAGAAGTGTTACATAAATATACGGACGGACATATTAGTAATAGAAATAAATAAATACAAGTGTTAATTTAAATCGTAGTAGTTTAAGTGTGATACATTAGTTTTACATTTTATATTGTAATTAATTTTAAGTGTACGAATATACAGACTGTTTTAAATAAATAAATTGCACGAGTTGTTTATTGCGAACCCGAAAACGTTACATTATTATTAAACACTCTGGCCACACTCAAAATTAAACCTAATACTAACGATGTAATATCCAAAATATGATACGAGAAATTAAGTCTCTCATCAGAGATCATACTTAGATGCTTCACGATAGACAGGTAGGTTGAGTACCACTAATCAGTTATTTAGAATCGATCCTATTACATCTTCGATTATGATACATAACAATACTGAGTAATATTCAATATTAAAAAAACACTATTCAGAAACCAAAATAATTGCATTGAAACCAGTGATGGGAACCCTACCGATTTTTCGATAGATCTACCGAATTTAGGTATAATCTACCTATCTACCGAAGTGCTATGGAATTCTACCGAAATATTTCAATTCTTAAATGGATAATCTGCACAACAAATAAATAAATTAGAATAACCAATCTGACGGATGTTAGCTACCTATAAACAGATAGGCAGTTACTTTGGGTGTTACTATTTTTACTAATATTATACTTCATTCACGTTAAGAATGCAGTAGATAGCGCAACAATCTGTCTGTATGACACTGGCACAATCATAGAATTAAACAATGGCGGGTAGTTTGAAATATAAAAAGTCAATTTTATTCTCTTAACCTCAAACTTCCACTTCAAATTATTTATTTGTAAAATAACTACAACAAATTCAAATTATGTTTTCAAATAATGTACCTATAGCTTCCTATATATATTTTTGTTAATGTAAATCGGTCGCGCGTAACAGCCAATCACAGTTCGGGAAATGTTCTCCTATCTAATCCAACGCTGCATTCTTAACGTGAATGAAGTATAGTATTTTTAACGAAAAACTGTTTCTCATTTTCCTTGTCATACTCTAAGAAAGAATTTATTTACCTAAAACTGGTAATAAAGAAAGAAAAGGAAATAAAAATAGATAGATAGCAATTGTCATTCATTAAATTCAGTTCAATATAAGGGTATTTACCGATGGTTTTATAGGAATATCACCAGCTAAAACTATATATATACGTTTAACTTCCTATTCGATGTTATTTATTGAATTCACTTCAAAATAAGGGTATTCACCTAAATACATATATGTATATAGGGAAATCACCGAGCAAACACTATATATACGTACAACTTCCTATTCCCTCATTTTATTTTAGTAGATTGAATGTAGAAATCTAGTCGTGCTTTCTTATTAATTAACTAACAAAAATGAGTCATAGTGATGGTAGCAATGAAGATAGGAGCTTCGGCGTTATTAAAAAAAGGAAATACAACCAAACTTATAAAAAAGAGTGGGAAACGATAGATGCTTTTAAAGGCTGGTTAAAAAAAGTGAAAAGGGGTTTCAGTACGCAAAATGCAGTTCATGCGACAAAAATATAAATATAATTAGTGGAAAGGATGCTCTCATGAAGCATAATAATTCAGCTACTCATCAAACAAAACTAAAAGCGATTTCGAAACAACCCACATTAGAAGCGTTTGCAACTGCTGCTCCTTCTATATTAGAGGAAGAAGTTAAAAAGGGAAATTACTTTATTTAAATATAACTTTAGTTTATATTTTTTTATGTACATGTTATAGGAGATATACGTCTATATGCTTTCATCGCCGAACATAATTTACCACTTACTACTACGGATCCTTGACCAAGGTCGTTGCCGCAGTATGATTCAAAAATTGCCCAAAGACTAGCCTGTGCAAGAAGGAAAACCACTGCAATAGTTAAAAATGTACTGGGATACGAAAATATGCAAGTATTATGTGATCATCTCCGGACGAACAAATTTTCCCTTATTGTTGATGAGCCGACTGATACGAGCAATATTAAACATCTTTGCATATGCGTAAGAATAAATAACAGTAACACCATTTGTGATAATTTTTTAGCTTTAATTGAAATTAAAGCAGCCGACGCGAATAGTGTATAATAACCATATTGTAACTTTTTTTGAAAAACACGAAATTCCGCATAAAAGAAATCTGGTCGGTTTTGCATCTGATGGGGCAAATGTTATGACAGGACAGTATCGCTCAATAATGACTTTATTGCAAAATGACATTCCAAAGCTTTTTGTAATGAAATGTATATGTCACTCCTTCCATTTGTGCGCTTCATATGCATGTGAAAAGCTACATCAGTGTATAGAGAAGCTCACAAAACATATCTATAATTAAAAATAAATAGGATATGAAATACTTGAATGTGTGACGTACATTAACGGATAATAATTATCACAAATATACATATATCCATTTATACGTAAACGTATATGAATATATGTACGTGTAGAGATACACAGCATACACTTAGGTGTCATTCTGCGATTCAACGGACATAAGGCACGGTCTTAGTTGTGGATCATTACCAGCAGCACCACGTACACTGAAGAGGCCTCAAAGGCCGAAACACCGGTGTCTGTGCGTTCGCTGTTGGTAATGACACCTAAGTGTATGCTGTGTATCTCTACACGTACATATATTCATATACGTTTACGTATAAATGGATATATGTATATTTGTGATAATATCTATAATTACTTTGCTCATAGTCCCAAAGTTTCAAGTATTTTGTAATACATAAATCTATAAAATTTTAGGCCCATGTCGAACCAGATGGTTATCCGTACATAGAGTTGTTTCGCGGTTATTAGAACAGTATGGACCTCTACAGTTATATTTCACCGATGTCGCTAGTACCAATGATATCATGTCTGTAGATAACATATTGAAAACGTTCAATGTTCCTGTTACAAAGTTATTTTTACAATTTTTAGAATTTGTTCTACCCTTTTTTAATAATTTCAATAAGGAAATGCAACCTGAACACTCTAAAATACATTGTCTATATAAAAACATACTTACTATTATAAAAACGTTATTCGATTGTTTCATAAAAAGGGATTACCTTTAAGGTATTTCAGTGGCAGACGTAGATTTTAAAAATCCTAGACATTACCTGCAGATTGAGGATATGTATTTTGGCGCGAAAGAGATACAAACAATATCTAGCACGTCACTTACCACACTTAACAATTATCCTTTTTTTAGACTAAGATGCTTGGATTTTTATGTAGAAGGATGTGATCAAATAATTAAAACGGTTTCCTTTAAAGAATAATGCTTTGGAAAAATTTCAATTTTTAGATCCAGTAGTTATAAAATCAGGATCAATTCAATCTATTACCGACATAGCACTTATTTTCCCGGATTTTTTATAGAATTCCGACCTTCAGACTTTAGACAATGAATGGCGTATTTTAAGAAATAGTAACAAAATTAACTCTTTTTCTGATATTGTAGAATTATTTTGGCAAAAAGTAGAAACGATGACATTCGCGACGGAACACGTAATTTAATTGTCTTACAAAATTTGTTTTAATTTACTTTGTTTGCCGCATTCTTCGGCCAATGTTGAAAGAATTTTTTCTAAGGTCAATAATTTAAAAACTTAACAGAAACAAGCTACGTACGGATACAATCAACGGGCTAATTCTTGCTAAGCAATACATTGGAAATAAAAGTTGCTTTGATTTTCCAATTGAAAAAAAAACTAACTTTGCGAATGGCTAAGCATACACTCTATGAAGATGGCGAAGACGAGTAATTTTTTGTAAAACGAGATTTTTTTAAAAAATTTGTTTTCAAATTTTATATTCTATTTAATGTATGTTACTTATATATTGTTGTAAATAATAAATAAAAGAAGATATTCCTAAAAAAAGCTGCAAATTCTTTAATCTACCGATATTTTATATAATCTACCGAATATTGTCGACCTTTCTACCGATCTAGTAAGAGTCAGGGTTACCATCACTGATTGAAACCCAACTTTACGACATTTATCTGAACAAAAAGAAAATGTCGAATGTTTGTCTATTCAATTGCAAATGTCCTTGAAATTGCTTTGATGGACACATCATTTATCTTGTGATAGATCTTGAGATCGTCAGCATAGGCTGCCACCGAACATTACAAGAATATAATCAAATCATATATAAATACGTAAATACGGTCAAGGTTTAATTTTTTAGGAATTTGTATAAACTTTGTAGATAAATACAATCTTTTTAGTGATGGAATTTACTACTTCCGGTCTATCTATTGACTGAAAATCCATTCAAATCTTGAGAAGCTGACAATACTCTGAGATATATGGTTTGGTTTTAGAGAGACGTCATTACCAAAGCTATTTAATCGTTATCAAGGAAATTTATAACATGACATTTACTCTGCAAAAAGTCGAATATTTTCTTATAGGGTAGGGTGGGGCAGATTTAGACATGGGGCACATTTGGACTTTTCAAATTTACCGGGTAAATAAGCTCCAAATAATCTGCATTCTCCTTGGTACGCTTCACTTTTCATAAGAAAACGTTGGCTGGAAGCAGAGTCACGCAGCTTGATTTTTGCGAATTTTGTGTGGCTGTAAAATATTCGATAACTGAAAGTAAGTTTTTGCATGTTTATTTGTAAGCTTCTGGAAGTCTGTTAGTATAAATATTGATATCGCGAACAGTGGGGTACAAAATTACGTTAAATTTAGTGTACATAACCTCACTTAGTTGAAGAATATAAAGTTTTCTACGTCTCTCTGCTTCGACTAGAAAGAAATATTTGCAAGTGGGGCAGTTTTGGATATTTTTAATGGGGCAGTTCAGGACTAGTCCAAATTTGCCCCAAATGTCCAAAACTACCCCACAAATTAAATTTCCCAAATTTATTAGCGTTTCTTGTTTACAGAATGGTTCGTAATTATATCCGAAAAACAAATCGGCATATGATAGATCCCAAAGATATAAAAAAAGCCGTTCGCCTTGTTCTCGCCAAGAAAATGAAAATTAGAGCCGCGGCAATCAGATATAATCTGAAAAAGTCGACATTATTCTTCCACGTACAAAAAGCTAAAAAACAAGCCAGAGAAATTGTAGATGAATCAGGTATTGAAGACTCCTCTGATACTGAGGCCACTGAAAGCAAATCTAAACATGCCTCGCGTCAAATATTCAGTTCCGAAGAAGAAGCAAGTCTTGCACGATACGTGTGTCAAGCATCCGAAATGAACTTTGGCTTAACTTATAGCAATACGAGAGCTTTGGCTTTTCAATATGCAATACTTCTAAAGAAAGACATACCAGTTAACTGGCATAATAACAAATCAGCTGGGGTTGAATGGATGCGTTCCTTTGTAAAGCGGCACCCTAAACTTTCATATAGAAAACCAGAAAACGTTAGCATTGGTCGAATTTCAGGGTTCACAAAAAACAATGTTGAAATATTTTTCAGTAACATCAAATGTTTTGGAAAAATATAAATTTACTCCGGACCGAATTGTGAACACCGACGAAACAGGTATTACCACCGTTATGCAATCACCAAAAGTTATTTGCGAGAAAGGAAAGAAACAAGTTAGTCAATGTGTTTCTGCCGAACGCGGAACACTGGTCACATTTTGTGGTATTGTGACTGCTACTGGTTCGGCAATTCCACCTGTTTACATTTTTCCACGAGTTAGAATGAAAGATCATTTTTTGCTTGGATCAGTCACTGGTGCCAAAGGTTACGCGTCAAAAAATGGGTGGATAACTGCCGAAATATTTGTTAATGTTTTAAGACACATTCGCCAATATACAAGCTGCTCTGTAGACAACAAAATTTTCTTACTAGTGGATAACCACGAAACACATATTTCACTAGATGCAATCAACTTTTGCAGAGAGCATGGGATAGTTATGTTGTCATTTCCCCCACATTCCACCCATAGGATGCAGCCCCTAGATGTCGGAATTTATGGTCCGTTCAAGGCTAAGCTGAAGACTTCGTTCAACGACTTCATATTAGCTAACCCTGGAAAGCCTATCACAATTTATGAAATATGCAAATTAAGTTGTGAACCATATCTGCATTCATTTATTCCTTCTAATATTATCAAAGCTTTCCAAAAACCAGGAATTTGGCCTTTAAATCGCTTAGCTTTTGACGATACCGATTTTGCTGGAGTGTTACAATATGAAAATGAAGATCAAAAAGCCACTGCTGAATTAACAGACAGGCCTCCTACTCCTCGAACTTCTAGCTCAAATTTGGTTCGGCAAATTAAAATAATTTCAAATGAAATCATTAAACCAGCAGAAACGACGGCTGAGTTAGTTCTCACAAGAGTATTTATCGAAATTGAAAAAATGTCATCAGTTGTACGAGAACTACAATCTGAGGTTTGGAATTCGAAAGTGGAGAATTTATCGGTGAAAAAAGAACAAAAATCGGAAGTTTTGAGTCCAGAAGTTGTTAGACCTTTCCCAAAACTCAAAACAAGAACTGAAAATAGTAGGGGTCGCAAACGTGGACGCTCACGTATATACACCAACACGCCAGAAAAGAATGAAATCCAAAAGAAAACCCAAATCAAGAAAAAGAAGCACTGTGAAAATGTTTTTGCGGCGACAAGAAATCTGATGGGTAGAAAAACAAAGTCGGCAAAGAGAAAAGTTATTTCTGATTCAGAGGAAAGTGCCGAGGAACAGTTAACTGAAGACATGTGCGTTGACTCAGACCTGGATATGGATTTTGATGAAGATAGTTTGGACAATTTGCCAGATGAACTTCTATATGATGAACCTCTTTTTGTTGGAGACTTTGTTCTCGTCAAATTTTCTACAAAGAAAAAGGTTCTATATTTTGTTGGCATTATCCAAGAATTGCTGGACTGTGACGAATACCTAGTGAAGTTTTTAAGGAAACGCGAGAATTTGGGCTTTTGCTACCCGGTTATCGATGATATCAGCCCAATACCAAGAAACGAAATAATTTCCAAGCTTCCAAAGCCACAAGAGGTTAAAGGGACAGCTAGGCAAGCATCGCACATTAAATTTTCTGTTTCTTTTTCGAATTATGATGTTCAGTAAACATTTTTGTACTTAAATACATATAGTTATTGCATTTTGACGAGGTTGTAATATTATGTCCATATCCACCCCACCCAAGTCCAAATCTACCCCACCTTTGGGGCAGTTTCGGAAAAATGCTGTCTTCTAGTTTCTGCATTTTTTTCACTCCTTTGGAATGCTTTCGAAAGATAAAAAAATCAAGTAGTTTCCTAAATGTCTGCGGCACCTCCTAACACAATAATTGTTTCTGAGCATCATCTAGTTTAGGAGTTATGACATTTTGAAGAAATGTGTCCGAATCTGCCCCAGCCTACCCTACCTACTACGTGTGAGAAAGTAAAAGAAGAAAATACTATTTATTCGGTATGGATTTTATTATTATGTACAATACATTCATTATAAAGAAGCTATTCCATATTACACATTAATAACAAAAATATTTATACAAATATACAAAATCTAACTAGTCAAACTAGTAAATATATCACTAATGGCATTACACATCTAAAAAAAATCTAATCATAAAAAGAGTATTTTTCTCAGCTGGTATCATATATGTACTTAATTTGATATACAATATGTAGAAGTATTAAGAACTACATAAAATAGAGGAATAAACCGAAAACAATTGCTAATTATTAAACACAAACATTATAATTGAGGGAAATGATTTTAGCCTATCTACTTAACAGCAATTTTTTACTATTATAATAATTAAACAACCTATAACATCCCCATTTTATAAATAAAATTATATTTTCCGTATTATCATCCTCTACTTTAATTCTTTACACATAAAGGATGACAAAATGAAAAGGAAAATTATAAAATGGGGATGGTGACTACATAATTGAGCATTACTTTTCAATAATAATAATTAAGTAATTATAGTAGGAATAATAAAGAAAAGGAATGTTTTAAAATAAATACAGTGAGAACTGTATAATAGTTGTTTAAAGAAAACTATGAAATAATCATAGGAAGTAAAAAAGTTAGGTGGGTTTTTATAGTAACATGAAATACTCATGTTAGGAACAGATATGTAATTCAAATTAAATTATTCTTGCAGTGGTATATCCGTTTTAACAATATTTCATTGAAAATAATGATTTTTTTAAATAGCACTAAGTGTTTGTAATTCCCTGTATTCTATTATTTATGACTTCGAAATACGAAAGTTATACGGTCCAAACAATTTAGATTTGCGGTTTGATGAAATATTCAAATCATATAATTCTCAGTATGGCTCGTACAATATTATGTGTTGTTTTGCATTAACTCGATATAAAAAGGACACAAATAATAAATAAGGTACTTATTTTTAGACCCAACATTTCGAAAACGGGTGCTCACATAATTTCTACAGTATTATTATTATTATAAATACATCTATTGTGTTATTTTTCTTCATCCTGGTCTATTATTAGATGGTATACTTGAACTGCTAAAGTAATTTCCCACCTGTCTTGATCCGGATCCGATGAAGGATTGGAACGATTGGGCTGCACCCTATAAAATTACCAATAGATTTGAATTGAAAATTCTAAGAACGTTGATGTGTTTGTTCTTTTTAGTATTTTTATCTCAATCGCCCATTCTTTTTTAAAGAAAAATGCAACTAATGATTTATGAATTTTGTTGCAACTGCGTACCTATGTATATGTTGATACTTGAAGTGATATATTCTGTCTATATCTTTCAAATTAAACTTATAATTATAACCAGAGTCAGTCGTAGAACAATAATTAAAAGCAGTATTTATTTTGGTACAGATATTGTCTTAATTTGTTTTATATAATAATTAATTCCTTTTTCGTACAATCAAATAAATACAAGCTGGAAAAAATTGTCGAATGATTTTGAACATAAAAAAAGTTGTGAAGCGAGAAACATTTTTTTAAGTATAGCGTACCCTCCATAATTTTAACATGCGGCAATCCAGACAGCATCAAATGAAGTACAGAAAACTGTTACTTTTACAGCACATTAGCGGAAGGTGCTACTCATATAAAATCCCTGATCCATTTTTAAATAAAATAACCGAATATACACAACAATAAAATTAAAGACGCAATAAAAACTTGTCACAATTAACAACGCCTTCCCTTGAATTAAAGTTAATGCAAGTACATTACTCTGTTGTAGGTACCTTCAATGTATGTTTACTAAAAATTTACAAACCAGGTAATATCGCTTTTGCAACCGACATCTACCAATATTTTTTATTAAGTAATATAACATATAAAAATCATAACCTATAAAAACCATAACCTATAAAAACCATAATCTATAAAAACCATTTTAGGCTGTCATAAATAATAGAGTTTCCAGAATAAGTGACTTCTTGTCACAAATATGGCTGCCTGTAGCCATGTAGGCATATGTGGACAGAAAAATTATTCATTTTAGAGCGTTCATTACTATTTTTCTGCAGTATTTCTGTATCTGACAGTTTGTATGTGGTAATACTAAATTAATTGTCAACGTTAGTATACATTTTTTTAAAGTGAATTTTACAGATGTCTCGAGTCGTTTTAAAAGAAATGCAAATTACTTTGTTATGTCCATAATGTGAAAATAGAGACATTCCAACAGGATATAATAACAAAATTATTAGTATTAGATAAACACTCTAGGCTCAAACGACACACTAGCTGCTTCTACAAAACGTTTTACACTGAGAAAATTTGTTTCTTCTTTCCCACACTATGCAGTGCGTTTTTTACTTCTGAGCCACGATAATGAGTAAGGAAAATCTTAATCCACGTGGCACAGAAATCAGCCTGATGAGTAATGAGCATTTAGTCTTACGACAAAGCTAAAAATAAAAACAAATAAATATCATAAATAATGCGGGGAATGGTTAAAATACACCAGAATCCCGGCAATAGGTACCGACTAACAAAGTAGAGTAAAAAATGCATCGAAAAGAACTAATTTAACAGTATAATTATTTTTATGTACAGGTTTAGCTCAACCAAAAAAAATATGTTACATTTTTGAAATTAAACCTTCTAAGGAAAAGATATATTGTAAATATAAAACACATTTGGTATTATCAAATACGGGACCAATTACACGTAACAAGTAAGCAAACTTGGACTTGTGATGTATGGACAGGCGACGAATTTCCTATGAAGACAATACACATTAGTAAAGATGAATATATAAAAAAAGTAAAACGTTGTATCATTTCTAAATACACTTAACTATACAGGGTGTATTTTAAATAAGGGGACATAGTATGATAAATGAAAAGGTGCAATTATGTAGAATATAAATCCCAAAAATTGTGAGTCAATTACGACACGAACGCCAAAATTAAAAACCCCCGAAATGTGTTTAATGTGCCGCATATAGATTTAGCATGTGTCTATATGTCGGAGGTATCGCGCCAGACGTCGACGGTTCCACACAGGTTGAGGAGACGTAATAATTTCCATCGAAGTAAATAAACACGCATAGATATACGCAATAACAGCTGTAGACGTTATAAAAACCCCAATGATAGCATTATTTACTATTTCTAAACAGGTGTTCATGCTAAGAGTTCAACAACCTTAATATGAAATATCAGCTGTTAAAATATCTTATTTTTCAACAACCAGAATTTTTTTTATTGAGATGGATTATTTAGATATTACGTTTTCTTCCGCTATTACTGTTATTATGATTAAATTCAACGACTTTTTACTTCTTATTTCTCACAAAAACAAATTTGTGTTGCAAAATTTGCCCAACTCTACTTATGAGAAACTTTTATTTTAATTGGACGCAAGTAAATTAAAAAAAAAACATAATTTATTTCAGTTCGTGTGTTGTCTAAGCAATAGTCGAAACATCCATACGTAACAATCGAACGAGACTGACCTCGCACGCCTTCACACTCCTACTTACTAACCCACCCTTCCATAGCCTACAGTCGTATTAAAGTGCAGTGGCGCGACGAATATTTTAAAAATATCTTTGTAATTTTTAAAATTCGAATTTGCGCAAAGTATTTTGGATTTGAGTCTAATAAAATTACATCTTTCCATTAATCATACTCTGTCCCCTTATTTCAAATACCTCTGTATATACTGTGAATGAAATTCATAATATATTATACAGTTTTTGAAGAAAACGGAAACTAAAATCAGCGCCATCTATCGTTTCCGAAACACATTAAATGCATTTCACCTTTCGCCTTAAGCGTTGTTTTAAAACACCGCGTATAGTAAATTTAAATGAATTTGTAAAAAAATACATATGCATTAGACGATATTTAAAAGGATCCTCCTCTCACATCACTCAGTGTGTTATATTAGTCTGACGTTATATGTTTATATATTTTCCCACAGATTAATCTGTTATGAAAATATTTCAATTTACTACCTATACTGTTAATGTATTCTTTCAATTCCAAACTGAATTTCAAAACGATTTTATAGATGTTGGAAACTATACATTTCTTCAAGAATGATGCAACATATTATATATTTCATTAGACAGATCATTGTAATTATCACTTACTGTTGTTTATTAATAGTACTTTGAACGATAATTCAATAATTTTTAGATATATTATGACATTACAATATACGGCAATACCTACATAAATTTATATGCCTACAATTAATTATTAAACGTTCATTACCTACTGAATTTTATTAGTAATTCTTATATGGTCAGTGAAAGATAAGATTTTATTTTTATTATTATAAAGTTTTACATTGTTTTCACGCTCTATTAATTGAGGGTGTGCATTTTATTCATATTTGCATTAAACACGAATAGTTTCGACGTTACACAATAACTTGTTATGCCTGCATTAATTCCTATTAGACATTTTTATAGATACAGAGGCTGCCGTAATAATACAAACATATTGCAACCAAGTTTTGATTATATTATTCGAAACGACATTAGTTAATTTAATTGAAAAGCGAAGTTTTTCTTAAAATTTCATTTTTTCAGAAAGAATATTTTTATTGTAGTTTTATTATATAAGTAAATATTAAAATTGTATTAGACCTTTGATTAATGTACTTCTAAATTAAAATTTTACGAAAAAGTGTTACTAGCTTGCCCTACAGTTGAATATAATGTTGAATGTTCCAAATTGTTGTGACTTAAGAATGTTAGTCAAGTATGGCTAGTAATCCTACCGCAGTGCCAATCTCTGTCAAATATTTCTGAGTGTATAGTTTCGTTTTACCTGATAACAGCTGCTATATCTATTTGGCAAAATATAAGAAATATTCGTGTATTTTTCTTGATATCAAAGTATTTTATTGGAATGTGTCTTAGTTTGTAAGTGGGTGTAGTATATCTTTAAGAAACTACGTACTTCTTGACAGAATTTTAAGCTAGTGATCTCCCTATTTTTCAGAGAAGACTTCCAATGCCACATAGATGACTTAAGAATCAACGGTGCTTAGAAATTTTGTCCATCATTAGTCAAACATATTTATATCTTGTTGGCATATAAGAACTAGATTACTTAAATTTATAGTACGTACAGATTTTATTTTTGTAATATGAAGTTGTAAAAACTTGGCACTTTTTCGGTGAAAAATTGAAATCCAAACTTATTATGAATACTAAATACCACGCGGAATGTTCCCGTGCGTTTATTGACCTCTGTAATGAAGACAGCGATGGCATATTAAGACAAATTATAACTAGGGGTGAAACTGTGGTTCTTCATCATAAGCGTGAGTCCAAGCAAGACTTCATGCAGTTGCAGAAAAAAATGCACACAAACACCCAAACTTAGGTATCACAGTCTGCCTAGAGCAGTTTATGAAACTATCATTATAACTTATGTAAGATATGTTTAAAATATATATCACACTGGCCATTACATTGCTAACTTAAGAAATTGAAATATTTATTCAAGAATTTACATCTGAAATAATTATTCTTACATTCTTGGTTTATAAATATATTATTTTCAAGTAAACGCATTTCAAATTTTATTATTTATTTCATTCTTATTCTCAATTAAATACTTACCTGAAATATATTGGATGATCATTTCAAGACAATACAATAAAATCAAATGATAATATGTCATATGCTTTCTTAAATAGTACGCAATTATTTTTTTGTATGTACAATTGCATTATTAATTCTAACAAAATCACATAAAATTTAGGACGTACGTTATTGTATTTGAGATTAATAGCTTGTTACATGATGATATTTGTCGTAGTTGTCATATTTCTCAAAATTTTTAATTCAGGTGGATTAAACCCCACCCGTAGTAATATAATACGTATACTGTTTTATGATACGATATGTTGGTAAAACGGATACTTTTGTCCAACGCTGTAGGTACTGCTAGTCAGGTTTCATTCAAACTCTACTTATGTTTGTCTCATTTAATTGTTTCTTTTTAATCATTCAGTATGTTTTTTTAACAATTTTCCAAGTATGTATTTATTAGATTTTACAACTATATATTGTGTATTACTATTGATCAACAACTTTTTTCTAAATTTAATAATCACTGGAAAAGATTTTAATAAAATAGATACGTACGATTCTTTGAAAATAGTTCTATTTGCTTATGTCTACCTTCAAGCGAACTTCAGCATCAACATACAGTACGCATATGCAACCAAAATTACATTCCAATTTACTGTAAATCGTATATCACTACTGGATGAAATGATTCTCAAAAGTATCTATTTATTTTATGTAAAGCAGCATATTATGGTATTGTCCTGTTATACCATTAATGTATATTTCTAAAAAAAAAGCGTCGATATTGGCAGCCAATGTTTTGTTTAAATATGAAAGTGATTAGATCTCACCAGTTATATCATATTAATGATTGCAAGTACCTAGGTAGTAGCACGTACATACATACGTATGGCCCTGTCAATTAGGGGTTGATACTCTAAATACTACAGTACGTTTACCGCTGTAACTAAGACGAGTTGAATGTTAGATATACAAGAGTGATGTTAATAATTTTTAGAACTAGAAACTATTCAAATATTTTATCAAAAATCAAATATATGAAGAAGCATTTATAGGATTTTGCTTTGTCGATCGTCGATTGCAGGGAAGAAACAATTAATGTACGTAAAAGAAAGGTAATTACCATTGAATATATTGTATTAGTTACACATTAATTTATTAATATTGCATCTAGTCACTTGTCATTTAAGAAAAAAGAATAGTGTTTGTTGCTATTTTTAACATTTCAAGCAAAATATTAATAGTAAGAGCAACTAAAAATTTGGCAAGAACAGATTCCTTTAGGGAGTAGTCACGTTAAGGATTATACCTCAATGATCAAGAATGCTTGTTGATTAAAATTTTATACGGGGAACGAATAACATATTCCAGAATTTGGCACGAATTGAACTGTTAAAGAATATGACGAGATCGTGCTTAAAAATTGTATGTCGTACGTAACATTGGTTCATGATATATGCATTGTTCTTTTGATTTTACTATCTGAAATCAAACTACAAAAAGTATCGACCAAGAATAGTTTAATTCTTGGTCGATACTTTTAAGAGTGGTTTAAATACATAGAAACAGAAAAACATATGTGTCGAATTAGAATATGTGGAAGCCATTGAATCGGAAAATGCATATTTGGCTATATAGTAGAAAAATGATCTGTTTTATCCAAATACTTTATTGTGATGGATTTCGAGTAGCTTACAAATCATATAAGCAATCGAATGAATGTGAATGATTGTAGAGTTAAACTCGTGGGCGATATAGATGATACGCATTTTTAAGGGAAGGAACAAAAGTCAGTTTGGAGCATGATCGAATTTTTTTTTGTCTAAAATAATTATTATAAAAGGCCGTGCACAATGATTTTAGAAAGATTGATTGCAGGCGAAAACCGCTGTAAATACAAAATAAACGTTAAGTGTCTGTATTAATAAATTTAATTTGAACTTGTAAAATTTTAAAGAAATATTTAAAGGGACTTTGATAATTCTGAACTTTCAAATCAAATAAATGTATTTCACATACAATTAGGAGTTAGACAAATAATACTGAGGAACCAGAATGTTCTTATTTTAGAACATGACCATCGTGTTATAGTAAAACATTTTGGAATTTGTAATAGTTTTGTTTTAGGATAGGATAAAGAATTTATTTTATTTTGTATATAAAATATAGACACGCGATGTTTGGTTTTTTGTAGAAGAATCAGTATTTAAAGATTACTGACGCGATTGTGTGAAAACTTTATAATAATACTTATAATGAATCACTGATCACGTTACGACAAAAAAGAGCTCTCCCACTACCATCTAGCCCTATTATTCTGCTAATTAAAAAACGCTTCCTCACAATAGAGAAGGAAGACAATTTGATGTAGGACTTACTTTATTGAAATAGACATCCGAACAATCTATTGTATTTTGTACATATTGTAAGAGCATGTTTGTGTTCATGAAAATTATAATAAATTTTAATTTAACGTGACGGTACACAAAACATTCAGAGACTTATTGATGTAATTACTAAATCAAGTAGGTATTACACGAGTATTTCCATTTAACAACAAGTCTTACAATTTTTAATACTCTATAAAAGGATTAAAAGAGTGTACTACTTCGGTTAAGCCAGCGTTATTTATCCAAAAATATTGGTACCATTTTAAAGAAAAAAAGGAAATCAAGAACAATGAAATTATCACACAGTAAATATCACAACACACTCTTCACATTAAGTTATTTTGAAAATCTTAGTGCCATTACCTTTTTTAAAAAAATTCAAAAAATTATTGAAATTGGAAGAAACTGAAGCCAATTTATAAAAGGTACAATGCTGATGTCGAATCCGAAACTAAAATAAATTTTGGATTTCGGTGTTGCCTAAAATGATACCTAAAAAACCATCGGATGGGGTGTACTTCGAAGCGTTAGGCGAAAACAGTTTCATATTATATGGTCACAGACCATGGGACAAGGTCGTCTGTGGTTGTACAGATGAAGAACAGATGTTGGTTGATGGTCGAGTATAAATCTTAAACAGAGAAAATATCTGATGTCGGCGCCATCTGTGGATTCCCGTTAGCATTAGACTTCGAGCACCCCACCGTATAATTCAAAGCAAGGGAAAGAGACGGGCTCTAAACTTTGAAAATGTATTGTTATATTATTTGTTTGATTCATTATGATTGTTGTTTTTTATGGTTATATATTTATTAATGTATGTGTGTGCATTAGACATACTTGCCAATTATTAATAAGAGCTTGTATACAAATATTTTTTTACCGGGCTAATCAGAAATATCCCCTATATAATTTAGAAAAAATATTTCTTGTAAACAGCAACCAACCTGTTCATTACTTTTAAAATCCGAACACAATTTTGGGTGTTTGAGGCATTAGCATTAGATGTTGTTCATGATTGAAATTTGTTTACATTAGTCTGGTGTTTTTCAATGTTTTGATTACTAATGTTGGTAGTACAACTTTCCCTAACATTTCAATTTTAAAACTGTTCGGACCTTAGGATTTCGAACAATTTCAGAAGCAGATTTTGGCCGTGCATGCCCATTATTATCAGAATTACGAATTCTAGAACGATTTCAGAACTGTTTAGACTGTGGGTCCGAACAGACCTATAGATTTATAAAAGGATATTCTATTTAAATGTTCTTAAGATATGTTAAATTTTTAATATACTTTACATAGCTTGCCGAAAGATGATAAATATACATATACGTATACAACCAGTTAGGCAACGTATTCAACTAGCTAAAAAAAATTAACACCACTCTCGCATTTCAGTGTGTTTTTATGCAATCACTCAATAAGTAGGTACATAAACAGATTTTTAGATCTAGTCTACATCAAGAAATACAGGTTCTCCACGTTTTACACAATATCTATTCTTTTTTTTTTATTATCTGGCCTTCAAAATCTCTTTTCAATGCAAGAATTAGGTATTTAAATATGAACACTAGAAGTGAATTATTAAAAATTATACATTTGCTAATATCAAATCATCAGCTTGAGTTTAATGAGAGTTTCAACAAATAAAATGTTTATTTCCAACTTACTCAAGAGAATTATGATTATGAAAAATAGAATTATGATATATAAATGACAGTTGGTGTAAAGCGAGAACCTGTAAATAGAAGAAAAAGCTTCATGATGAGATAATGTAGTTTAGTTATTATATTCTCTTATCAGCAGAAAATAATGATTCTATCTACATTAATATACTCATATTATTATGCATGTATGTGACTGATGTGTTACCGTTTAGTTATCGTAATAAATACCGTTTTAATAGTGCTTTTGTATATCGATAATAGGAACATTTCTAGCTACTGGTGACGTTTTTTGCTGCAGTATTAATTGTTGGCGAAATTAAACTTGTGTCTAAATTTGCTTGCAATTTTCCTGAACCTTTCGATAATAGGTGCGTGAGTTGATAGGCTGCATCCTAAAAGAGTATATGGGTGCAAATTATAATAATTCATTCATCATTAACCTCTTGAGCCCTTACATGCCATATAGATATGCACTTACTTATGTTAATTGAAATCATGAAAACAAACAATTTTAACATTTAAATTATTTTAGGGCTTCAAGGAGTTAATAGAAACTGCATCAAAATATGGATGAAAATTATTAAGGCTTCAAATGTTTAAAAATATTATTTGTTCAATACTCTAAAAAACAAAACTGATGTATTATAGTGTTTTCTATGATGTGCAACCGATTCATGTGTCTTAAGCTGAACTGCGTTTGTAATAACACCGATTCCATGTAGTGTGTAGTTCAATTACTTTGTTTCTTCATCTTGGCGCTGCTATAAAAATTGTGCCTGAACAGATAAAAACAGCAGAAAATAAAAGTACAGAGTTTTCAACACCTATAATACCTACTTAGCAAACTTACGTTGAACATTTTCTACTGGGTGCTTTTGACCCAGGTAATGAGGATACCATATGAAAGATTTGTACTCCAGGTAAGTGAAATATAAATGTTTTTAAACAACTCACACAGTACATGAGCGGCAGTTTTTAATAAAGAATCTTAGAGACAGCGGCAAACAGGACCCCAAGTCCATCGCCACGTCACGCCGATTCAAGTCAACAGCATTAAGGTTATAATTGAAAAATATAGATTTGGTCTTACGGGCATTCAGTACTGTTTAAAGATAAACTGTTTGTGTCACACCACGGAATAAAAGTTTATCACTAGCTATAACATCCGCTACTGAATATAAGGGTGCCCAAGACAGAGCCTTGCGGGACACCAGGGGTGCGAAACAACACGTTGAGGAATGACCGTTAGAAAAGACAAACTATTGTCGCTGGGGTAGGTAAGACATGAACAAGCAAATTAGGTTATCACTAAACCAGGCAGCTCTCAGCGTGGAAGGGACGAAAGACTGGTCCAAGCGGTTGAATGTCAGGTATCAATAGAAAATATTTTTCCGAAGAAGTTGAGATCATCGGCGAATAGAAGTGTATAACGTCCGTAATTGCCATTAATAAAGATATTGATTATAAAGGGACCCAAGACCACATCTTGCAGGACGCTAGAGTATGCCAAATAGCATGCAGAGGAGTGACCGTTAAACAAGAAAATGAGTGTGCTTAAAACCACACGGCAGAAGTGAAAACTTCATCAAGGCTCTCCCATGTAACGGTCGCCGAAAGAATCGCAAAATTGAAGACGTAATAAGCGACCACAAACACCCCCGTATCCAAAATTTCACAAACATTCATCAATTTTCAAAAAACTCTTCCGCCATTTTTTTTGTCATTTTAACTTTGGATTCGTGATCGGCGACCTTAACCACCCCCGTATCTAAAATTTCACATTCATACGTCAATTTTCAAAAAATTCTTCCACCATTTTGTTTTTTTTGACATTTTGACTTTGGATTCGCGATCGGCGATCTAAGACACCCACGTATCTAAAATTTGACATTCATGCGTCAATTTTCAAAAAACTCGTCCGCCATTTTGTTTTTTTGACATTTTGACTCGTGACGGCTCAATCTCGTTCAGTGCCCGCAATCAACACGCCCATAGAAGTGTACACTTCAAAAAGACAAATTGTTGTCTCAGGGACATGTAAGATATTAACGAGCAAATTTGGTATCACTAAACGCAAAAGTCCTTAGCTTGAAAGGGACATCAGAGTGATCCAAGCGGCTGAAGGCTTTTGAGAAGTCTGTGTACAAAGCATCAATCTAATTAGAATTATTTGTACTAACTTCCAGAGGTTAGAAAAAGCTGAAGATTTGTTGCTTATTCGAAAAAGTTTTACTAGCAGAACAACAAGCACAACATCATCTTCAGTGGTGACGAAACTCTTAATTGCCTAATATTTTTGATTCAAATTACTTAGTTACATAATATTTCGATGCAGTCTCGATATTTCTAATTCTAACAGTCACAATTTCTTCAATCCTTACCTGTATAGCAGACCCTAAGAATTGTGATATTGCTCTCGTTACATTTACCGCAGCATTTATTAACTGGCCTCTAACTTGAGTTTCACCTTCACCATCTATTCCTCGAACTGGATTCAGTTGTAAAGGAGGCAATCTTGACCGCGTGGTTGTTGTTTCTTCTCTCACGTCATCAATAATACTATTGCTGACTCTAGACGGTATCGCAGTTGTGGCTTTACCTCGATTGTGTACCAAAGGAACTATTTCTGCTTCAGTCTCCGAGGAATCTGATACTATTCTAAGTTTAGAACTGGATCCAACCTTACCAGTATTTGTTATCTGAACAGCAGCGTCATCCACTAAAGTAGTACTTTTACTTGTTGTTTGCGTAAAACCTAAGGATGCAAAATCTATATCCTTTGCTTTTCTGGGATCCTTCTGAGCTATTTCGAGCTGATTGATTAAATTTTGCAATTCATCTTCAGATAGAGAGTGCAAAGGTTTTCGTGATTTACTAGTTTGACGTGCAGGTTTAACTGTAGAACGCCTTCTTGGAGGCGCAGTAACAATAACTGGAGTAATTTCTGTGGGTTGACTCGATATTATTTCCACATCTTGCGGAATGAGGTTAATTTTTGGCGTGGTTGCTTTCTTTTTAGGCGAGGGTTTTCTTGTAGTAGTTGGTTGCGGTGCTAATGCATTTAACAACCAATTCAATCCTTGCATTATTGGTCCAGGTCTAGGTGTTGTCGTCACGCGCCTTCTTGTTGTTGTTCTTTTAACTGAAGTTGTTGTAGGTATGAAAGGAGTCTGTAAAAAAAGTGTAATTTATACGATATGTAGGCAAACAATCTATTAAATGGTGACACTTACTGTAGTCTTAAGCTGATCACCTAGTGACTTTGGAGTATTAGGTTCTATTCCTTGTTCCTTCAGGAGCGCAGCTAATACAGCGTCTGTAGACTTTCCATAAGATGACGAAGGGGAAGAAACTGTTACACTATTTAATTGCTTCAATATTTCTTCCACTGATGGATTTTTATCCTGTACTGGTTTGGAATTTCCTCTTGATAAAGCCTCTAATAGATTTAATGAGGAAGAACTTTGAGTTGCAGTCTCTTTATTTCTTTCAGCAGCAAAGTCTAAAACCTATAGGACGAGATTTAAAATATCCCATGAAAAAGGTTAATGAGCTGCCTTACCCTTCCCGCTAATTTACTTGAGCTACGCGTTGGTTTTGGACTTGCACCTAAATTCTACAAAATATAAGAAAACATATAAGTGAAATTCTCTATTACTAAGCTTCATAATAATCGTACCAATCTAGTTAAAAAGGCAAGTTGTTGCAAAATGGTTTCCTGTTCTTTCTCCAAACGTGCTAATTCTTCCAGATCTCGTTTCTGCTGCTCTGTCAACTGCCTAACTTTAGTATTAATGCTTTTTAATGTTGTTTGAAGAGTTGTCGGACTGGTACTCGATGGAATTTCTGCTGTAGTTGAACTGAAATAATCGCTTGTAGTACTAATTTCGCCGTAATTTTCCGTTACTCTCCGTTCAGCTAATCGTTGTAAAGGAGTCGTCGTTCGCTGCCTAATTCTTTGAGTGGGTGCAAATGTTGGTGGAGTGGTAGTTGTGGTATCCACTGAAGATGGTTGCTGAGTTATTCCTGCAGGAGGCATGGTTGTACCGTCAAATACCGTAGTGTATATTGGGAATATCGTTGAGATATCCGCAGGTGAATTTTCTGTTGTAGTTTGAAGGAAATTCTGCTCAGTAATGGTAGGTACGTTATTTAAACCAGTTGTCGGCGTGAACAAAGCAATTCGAGAAGGAACATTTATAGTCGTTGGAGTTTGAGTGTATCTCCTTGGAATATAAGTAGTGCTTATAGGAAAATCTGTAGATATTGTGGATGGCGTAACAGTTACTGTTCGTTGCAACGAATCATAAGGAGTAGTTATACTAAATCTACCTCGTCCTCGGCTTCGGAAAGTAGTGGTGGCAGGTACCTCGGTTGTTGTTCGTATTCTACTAACAAATTCTTGTGTTGTAATGGGTAGTGGTGTAGTGGTTGGTGGTTGTGGTGTTGTGACAGGTACTTGTTCTGTAGTAATTATTGGTGCTGTTATTGCTACTGGTGTGGTAATGCGCATTATAGGTGCTCGAATAGTGGTAGGTGGTGTTGTAGGTAAAGCTTCAGTCGCTGGAACGTCTGTGGTAACAGTGGATATGGGTAACATACTCGTAGATTCACCACCTAGCCTTACTGGTGTACCAGTTACATTTCCTATTATTCTTTGTATCAGATATGGAGTGCTAGGTGTTATGGTCAACAGCAAATTTTCAAATTGCCTGGTCACTGTCGTTGGTGTATTTGTATACTTCGCTACTGAAAATCTTTGCGTTGTTAAGACTTTTTGGTCTGTCGTAGTTATAACCTCAGTATTTGCAAATTTACTCTCAATATTCGGTATATTCGTCACCATGTCCATTATGGGAATTGTTGTTTCGTCGGCGTCTGTTAAATCATCTATTCTTATAGCAGCTAAGGGAGTTGTCATCGGTACTGAGGTTGTTGTTTGCACTGGTGCTGGAGTTTCTGTCGTTGTAACTACTATAGATTCACTCTTCAGAGTAGTGATATTTGGTAAAACAGTTTGGCTACCAGCTGGTGGCGTTGTTCGTTCCACAATTTTCTCAGGCCTATTGTTGCCATTGTTACTGATTGTATTTTCTTCGATATTAAGTTCTTCTACATCTCTGCTTCTATTTCCAACCTAAAAGGATTAAATCTTATAGTACAACTATTATGATACATTCCCCTTAGTTTTGTTATTATTAATTTTGTGGATAGTTTTATATATGTTGTTATAAGAAAAGGAATCAAAAGTAGTGGACTATAATTATATTATCAGATCTGCAGAAAAATTCCGTTTATTTATTGTACTGCCAGATCAAAAAATATATTGATAAAGGTTTGCCATGGAGTGTAAAACGTCTGTCTTAAGTTATATCATTAAGTGTCATACTGTCATTAATATAATGACAAATATTAATGACAGTATGACACTTAATGATATAACTTAAGACAGACGTCTTACATTACATGACAAACTTTATCAATATAATTTTTGATCTCGCGGTATATATGATATAAATCTAATATTATCTTTCTAACTATAACTTTCAATTGAGTTCCTTTTTGGACTTGAAGTATAATAAAATAGACTTAAAAATTGATTACTTTTTATATTTTATGTGGGAAAAGAGATCAGTAATTTTTCTTTTAAATAAAAAGACAATTACTAAGGTTAAGTCTTACTAATAATAAATAATGCATGCAAACTCACATAACTGGACAAGCTATTTAAAATACATTGGTATTTACATTAGAGAAAACGTTGGCGTAATTATAGCATATAATATAGAAGATACATAAAGAGCTCAATCCTCATCAAAACTAGGATCTTAAGAAAAATAACAATAACTTATAGTCACCAGAATCCATATTAGGTAGATGGTAAGTTTCCTGAATTTATATTACCGAATTTCAGCCTGTGAAACTGCAGCAGGTTAAACGAGCACAATGTCATCCAGTCATCATAAGTTTTTCACGAATATTGTATTAATTTATGCAATAAAAAATCATTCCGATCAATCATTAAAATGACCTTAAAATCAGAAAATATTGTATTTATAATTTTTCCGTTGATTGAACGATTTTCCTTTATGGGATGCGGTTTATCTGGTCGTCACAATTTAGATTTCTTGTTGGATAGAGAATCATACTGCAATACCATTGTGTAATTTGGTTTGATAATAGACCTCAAAATCGGTTTTCGATCTACTTCATACATGTTTAAAGACATGCGCGCGTTTTGAACACGACTTTGATATTGACTAACCTAATTCATACGCAAATGACCATACAAAATTCTCTGAGGACTGATTTCAGAAATACTGAAAAATTTGCTGAAATTTCTGAAAATTCCATATTGTCAACCTATTAAACTTTCTGTATATCTTATCAATCTGACTGCATTGCAAACAACCTCAACCTAATATACTGCAAATGATTCAATGGTTCGACTGCAATATTTGAGCTGGTTATAGAAGAATCATGTGATTAAAATCTTTTATTCTCTAGAAAATTATGAAGTTATTCCTTCAAACATATTATACTTCCAGTAAATTAGCAGTGACAAATGCAATACAACTGTCATTGTGAGTATTGCGATAAATTAATGACACTTGAAAATATTTACAGTAAGTCATAAAGTGCTCGTTATAAAAAGCTGCTTTTTGAGTGATGTAAAACTACTAAATTGAGAATATTCTATGCATCCAATATAGAAATGACGTATTATAGTTTTCTTGAATAATCCACTAATCGTGAAATCGCGTTTGAAGCTGAAAGATCGGGTAGAGTTGTTGGCTAAGAAAACGGAAAGAAAAAGCAATCGCAAATGATGTGGAATGAATAACTCAATCCCACCTTTCGTAAAGGACATGTCAGTTAATTTCTAATAAAGGTCTTCATGGATGTCTGTAGAAATTTCGTTGCATCCGGGAGCTCTTGCCAAATAATCGTCAATGATTTCTGCATTAGGTATGATACATTTTTGACAAATTCTTAAAGGTTCTCTAATAGCTTTAATTTTTTTTATTATTATTTTAATAAATCTGTATAGACTACATAAATTGTAAGAGATTTGCAAAACACTAGTTTTCGATAAAAATAAAATGGTTATTTTGCAATATTCTTTAATAACAGTTTTAATGCGAAAAATATATCGAAATAATTTATGACAACCATTTTTAAATTAATTTCATGATGAGAATATACCATGGTAAATAATGGAATGAAAATAATGGTCATGGCCTTCCTACCTATAAAAGGTTAGGATCATGTTGTATATTGGAAATTAATTATATAGAGTATTGAAATGCAAAGAATTATTAATTATTGCAGTAATAATTAAAATCTTTCTAAATACATTTTTGGTGCATGTAATTTTATTAAGGCGACAGACGGCAACAACTAATTTTCTGCTTGAATATTGTTAGTTATGGTTCAAATGGAAATACTGCACATGGCAATTATAATATATAGCTATATTTACTTTGAAAAGAAACTAATGGAAGTTTAGATATTATTTATTGTGCTAATATACAAATTAGTACTTTTTTTTTGCGATAATTGAATAGTTTATTAAATATTGCATCATTTAATACTAGAATATGAAATTAAAAACATAAATCTCCAAATAACAGTATTTACTTGAAGTATTTCAATAAATACCAAACATATTGAATTCCGGTACTAAGTCATTACCGCATTCGTAATTATGAAGATGACATATAATTCTTATCTAAATGTGCAAAAATTCTTGAAAAACTATTGGTTAGATATAAAAAACAAGAGTCTGTTCTTCTATTTCTATTTTCCATTAAATTTGTATATCCTAAGGCCTTATTCTCAAAAATATCTCATTCACTGACATTCTTTATCTTACAAAGTTGTACAAACCGAATTGACTCGTAGAATGATACCGTTTTTCATATTTCTTTTTCGATAATAAATTAACATGGTGTATAAAAATCTACCATGTGACTTCAAATTTCTCGTTTTAAAATATTATCGAAACAAATACCGAAAATATCTGAGCCATTTTTTTATTTTTAATATACATACTTTGGTCCATTCATTCGTATTTATATTTATTAGTAAAGGGACAGAATTTTTCGCTAATCTGATCTATTATAGCATCACTTCCATAAAGGTTTAGATGTAAGATAGAGTAATTATTGAAGAATATGTAGTTCTTTAATCTGTGTTTTTTTAAATTTTAATATTTTAAAAATGGAATATTATCAAATTAGCAAGTACCCCTATATATTATATAAAGTTATGTTATGTACACTTGTTGAGCCCCATTTTAATAAATATTAATAAATCGTGTTTTATGTATATATGTATGGTTGTGTTAGTTATTTGTTATTTAGTAATTCACAAGGGAAAATCAAAAATTGTTCTTAATATTATAAAAACACAAAAGCTGTCTAAACTACTTTCTTGTAGAGGACATCCGAAAATACACACTAAGACGCACATTTTCAGGATTGACATATATTATATACTCTATACATATATACGGGAGAGCGTTTTTAAGTTCGCGGTATAGGGAAAGAGAAGAAAAAATAAACATACATATACATATTTATGACAATTTCTTTTCGTGGTTTAGTAATCAAACGGCTAAGAATGGACGTATTTGTATATATATATATTCCTGCAACCCTAATACATATTTTAGATCTTTGAACTGACTTGCGTATATTTGATAAGAAAATGTTTTTTGCTTGGTTCTTATCTTGTTTCATTTAAGGGAAGTGGTAAAAATCGCTAGGAGCCAGGTCAGAACTATAGGGTGCGTGATTCAAAATACTGAAACCCACTTTATGCGGGGGGCAGCCAGCTCAACACAACTTTTGTGCATTGTAAATTTTTTTTTGTGTAAAATTACACATACTATAATAGGAAACTATTTCACATGGATTATCACGTAAAATTACATCACTATATAAAATTGCACATTAGTGTGTAATTTAATAAAGTTAATTTGTGATATTCCATTTGAAGTTTGTATTTTTACATAATGATTTATATATATTTTACGTAGGGATTTGTAATATTACATAGGTTTTAATATTTTTTTTACGAAAAAAGAGTAAAATTCAGTATAAACGTAATTTTACTATCGAAAGTGTATATTTGCATCTGCCTTCATGAAAATTACACATTTGAGCACTTACACGTTTCTTTGTGTAACTTTTACGTACATATTTGTGTAATTTTCCTAAAATTTTTTACAGTGTGGACAAGAGCATTGTCGTGCAAGAGCAGGACACCTGCTTCAATTTTCCCCTTCCTTTTTCTTTAACGATTTCTTGTAACCGCTCCAGAATTGAAGCGTGGTATTCACCTTTATCTTTGTAATCAGTTTACAGGACCCCTTCTGAGCCCCAAAAAACAGTGAGTTTTCCGACCGACTGTGATATCTTAAACTTCTTGGGTGGTGATGTGTCTTTTCTATGGAATCATGCTTGGACTCTGACTTATAATGATGAACCTAAGTTTTATCCCCAGTAACAATGCGAGATAATCATGAACAATTTTGAAAAATGGCTGTATCAGATAATCCAATCATTTTGCGAGATGTCTTTATTAGCCAAGTACCTTCCATTATTAGTTTTTCGTCTTCAAGTGATCCCCTACTACATTGTTTAAAGCGATTGTCTCACTTAAAATAGTTTTTCCCAAGCAAGAATCTCCGTAAGCCTATGATATCCCTTCCAGTATAGTATGAACAGGATTTATTTGTTTTGTAAAGAAATTTGATAACAGCGCGATTTTCTTTATATTTCGCACTTTCTTCCCCATTAAGTTGCTTGGCTGACAATAGTTTGTAGAATACTGAAGCGATGATGTTTATACTAATATTGAATTACTGAACACATTACGATACGAAACGGCTTCCCCTCTGCCATCCTTAAAAAAACTTAAAAACGCTCTCTCTTAGGTATATGGCATCAATGGTGAAAGTTTACGTTAGTAGAACATGTATAGAAAAGCAAGTTATAAAACTATTAAGCTTTTAGTTTGCCAGAATGGTGACTGAGAAAAAAATCAAGCATTGGTTGAGTGTATGAAACTGAAACTGAAATGAAAAATGGTTACATATAGATGTAGAAGATTTAGTAATGATACAAATAAAATAAGGCAATGATGAACGCTTTTAAACAGCATACTTGTATAGTAGTAGATATGATATTGAGACTGAAACATTATCTGTGCCATATGTTAGAATATTCATGGCAGCGATGAAAATTAAATTATCACGTTATTAACCTGATTAATTTCTATGTTCGGAGTTGGATTTTTGATTTATGCTTGATAAAAATCAATCGAAAAAAATAAATTAAATAATTAAATATCCAAGGTTATCAGCATTTTAGTATGAGTATTTATCAGAGCACAATGCAAAAATTGGATGTATAGTATTCCTCTAAAGACTAAAATTTAAGGTGATATTATAAATTAGGGAAGGTACCATTTTTAGATATCCAATCCGTTACTTATAAAAGATGAGTTATGGTTATTAACGAGCTCTTGCCCTTGGTTTTGAATACATTAGCAATTCCTCAATATTTTGCAGCATTAGACTACTTATAATTACACCTGATTAGCAAGAGGCCAATAACTTCTGCTGCTTTATCCACACAATAAATTTAAATATGTACATCTCTGCCCTTGTGATAACTTCGGAATTAAATAACAAAGACAATATAACTGTTACTACAAGATAATCGATCCTAAATAGATAATAGAGATCAATTATATGCTTAGTTTTGCAAAGTTTTGAAACCTCTGGCACATGTTCAACTTTCAAGTTTGAATATCTCTAGAATAATAGATTATAGAGTAATTTGTTTTCCAGAAAATCAACAGGCAATTTCAGACATTTTAACTGGCAAACCGAAGTAATGTGCGTATGACAGTAAAAATGGATTTTGATGGGTGATTTTTATTTTGAACGATACATACAATTATTAAAGTTAGTAACGCAATTCATACAGGCTGTTTAATAAAAAAAGTTTTTCACCCGTAACTCTGTTAGTTATTATCGGATCTTAAGAAAATAAGAAAGGAAATAAATAGTTTTCCTAGCACTACAATATGGTGCCTATCTCTTTTTTCAGGCCCATCTTCAATACGCAACAATAGTCAACTTTTTTTTTTAAATGGACACCTGTAGATTTTTTCTTAATCTATTGATGTTCATTAGTGATCACTTGGTGGATAATTAATTTTAAAAAATATTATCATTTTTGAATTTTTTTTCACGTATCAAAAACAAAGGTAGTCAATGTGTTCAGAAAGTACGAGATGATATTTTTCTTGATTAAGACTACCATTAAAACATGGTCGAATTAAGTTATCACTAAAAATACTGCACCATACCTTCTTCGTTTTATCTTAGTCATATAAACGATAATTCTAGGATTTTTTTAGTTGCCCAAATTTATTAATTATAATTCCTTTCTATCCCTTGAACATTCTATGCCTCACTAGTACCTTTTCGACTGGCAGTTATGTTGCCAAATAGGCACCATTATGAAGAGCTTCAAAAAAATTGTAAGTGGACGCAAAGAAGCAATTGTTGGACAGCTAGTTATGTACTTAAATTTTTTTTGTATGTAATTTGCTATATTCTTTAATAACAGTTTTAATGCGAAAAATATATCGAAATAATTTATGACAACCATTTTTAAATTAATTTCATGATGAGAATATACCATGGTAAATAATGGAATGAAAATAATGGTCATGGCCTTCCTACGTATAAAAGGTTAGGATCATGTTGTATATTGGAAACTAATTATGTAAAGTATTGAAATGCAAAGAATTATTAATTTTTGCCGTAATAATTAAAATCTTTCTAAATACATTTTTGGTGCATGTAATCTTATTAAGGCGACAGACGGCAACAACTAATTTTCTGCTTGAATATTGTTAGTTATGGTTCAAATGGAAATACTGCACATGGCAATTATAATATATAGCTATATTTACTTTGAAAAGAAACTAATGGAAGTTTAGATATTATTTATTGTGCTAATATACAAATTAGTCCTTTTTTTTTGCGATAATTGAATAGTTTATTAAATATTGCATCATTTAATACTAGAATATGAAATTATTCCAAATAACAGTATTTACTTGAAGTAGGTATTTCAATAAATACCAAACATATTGAATTCCGGTACTAAGTCATTACCGTATTCGTAATTATGAAGATGACATATAATTCTTATCTAAATGTGCAAAAATTCTTGAAAAACTATTGGTTAGATATAAAAAACAAGAGTCTGTTCTTCTATTTCTATTTTCCATTAAATTTGAATATCCTAAGGCCTTATTCTCAAAAATATCTCATTCACTGACATTCTTTATCTTACAAAGTTGTACAAACCGAATTGACTCGTAGAATGATACTGTTTTTCATATTTCTTTTTTGATAATAAATTAACATGGTGTATATAAATCTATCATGTGACTTCAAATTTCTGGTTTTAGAATATTATCCAAAGGAATTCCGAAAATATCTGAGCCATTTTTTATTTTTATTATACTTTGGTCCATTCAATCGTATTTATATTTATTAGTAAAGGGACAGAATTTTTCGCTAATCTGATCTATTATGGCATAACTTCCATAAAGGTTTAGATGTAAAATAGAGTAACTATTGAAGAATATGTAGTTCTTCAATCTGTTTTTTTTTTAATTTTAATATTTTAAAAATGGAATATTATCAAATTAGCAAGTACCCCTATATATTATATAAAGTTATGTATGTACACTTGTTGAGCCCCATTTTAATAAATATTAATAAATCGTGTTTTTATGTATATATGTGTTAGTTATTTGTTATTTAGTAATTCACAAGGGAAAATCAAAAATTGTTCTTATTATTCTAAAAACACAAAAGCTGTCTAAACTACTTTCTTGTAGAGGATATCCGAAAATACACACTAAGACGCACATTTTCAGGATTGACATATAATATTATATGTATATTCTATACATATATACGGGAGAGCGTTTTTAAGTTCGCGGAATAGGGAAAACGAAGGAAAAATGAAAACATACATATATATGACAATTTCTTTTCGTGAGTTAGGCTGGAATTACCCAACGTCTTAGTCTTAATTCTTAGTCTTATTCGTAATTTTAGTGCATAATCTTAAAGATGAAATGTATGTTTTTGAATGTGATGGTTTAGACAGTTTATTATTTCTTAATCATAATTTTATTGTTTAATATCTGACCTTGAAAGTTCCCAATTTTCAACTTTTAAGAATTAAGACATAAAATTAAACAAAATTGAAATTGCGCATGTACAACAGCTGATTGTAAAGTGCTATGAAATGCATTATTTGTTCACTTAACCTGAAATTTACACGAGTTGTGCATAGTTTGTTTGTTTTGAAGTTTAAAAATGAGTACCACTTCGAGGATAGAAAACAATGATTTTTTTTTATTGATTTGATAAGGATATTACACTTAGTTTTTTTTTTTTAATTCTCATTTTGTCTTTGAATAAAAAATGCACTAAATCGCGCCAAAATTACAAAGTATTCGTGCAACTATCAACATCAGCTGTCAAAATTGCCATTATTTAAGAATTAAAAATTAGGAATTAGGAAATTGTATAAACACAAATAGAGACTAAAATTATATTTATAAAATAAAATTATGACTACGAAATAAGAATTAAAATAAAGATGTTGGGTAATTCCAGCCTTAGTAATCAAACGGCTAAGAAATGAACTTAATACATTTTCTAGATCTTTTAACTGACTTGCGTATGTTTGATAGAAAAATGTTTTTTTGCTTGAAACCCAAACTCTTCTACCTATGCAGATCTTTCTTCATTTTAGGAAAATGGTAAAAATCGCTAGGAGCCAAGTCAGAACTATAGGGTGCGTTATTCAAAATACTGAAACCCACTTTATGCAGGGCAGCCAGCTCAACACAACTTTTGTGGACAAGAGCATTGCCGTGCAAGAGCTAGACACTTTTCTTCAATTTTCCCCTTCCTTTTTCTTTAACGATTTCTTGTAACCGCTCCAGGATTGAATCGTGGTATTCTCCAATTATGAAAACACCTTTACCTTTGCAATCAATTTACAGAACTCCAAAAAACAGTGAGTTTTCTGACCGACTGACATCTTAAACGTCTGGTGGTGTGCTTTTTTTATGCCACTGCATGGAGTCTCTGGCTCATAATGATGAACCTAAGTTTTATCCCCAGTAACAATTCAAAATAATGAACAATTTTAAAACTGGTTGTATTAGATAATCCAGTCATTTTGCGAGATGTCTTCATTAGCCGAGCAGTTTCCATTATTAATTTTTCGTCTTGAAGTGATCCCTACCTTGTTTAAAGCGACTTTCTCACTTAAAATAGTTTTTCCCAGGCAAGAATCTCCGTAAACCGATGACATCCCTTCCAGTATGGTATGAACAGGCTTTCTTTGATTTGTAAAGAAACTTGATAACAGCGCGATACCCGATTTTCTTTATATTTCAAACTTTCTTCCCCATTAATTTGCTTGGCTGACAATAGTTTGAAGAATACTGAAGCGATGATGTTAAAACTTTATATTTATGCTACTATTGAATTACTGAACATGTTACGATACGAAACAGTTTCCCCTTTACCATCCTTAAAAAAACTTAAAAACGCTCTCTCTTATGAGATATGGCATCAATGGCGAAAGTTTACGTTAGTAGAACGTGTATAGAAAAAAAGGTTATAAAACTATTAAGCTTTTAGTTTGCCAGAATGGTGACTGGAAAAAAATCAAGCATTGGTTGAGTGTATGAAACTGAAACTGGAATGAAAAATGTATAGATGTAGAAGATTTAGTAATGATAAAAAAAAAGTAATGTAATGAAGAACGCTTTTAAAGAGTATACTTGTAGTAGATAAGATATTCAAACTGAAACACTATCTGTGACATGTTAGAATATTCATGGCAGCGATGAAAATTAAATTATCGTTTCATTACCGTGATTAATTTTTAAGTTCGAAGTTGGATTTTTGGTATATATTAGGTAAAGTTCGTAAATAAAAATCAATCGAAATAAATAAATTGAATATCCAATGTGATCAGCATTTTAGTACGAGTATTTATAAGAACACAATCCAAATATTGGATGTATAGTATTCCTCTGAAGACTAAAATTTAAGATGATATCGCGAATTAGGGGAGGTACCATTTTTAGGCAGCCAATCCGTTATTTATAGAAGATGAGTTATGGTTATTGACGAACCCTTGCCATTGGTTTTGAATACGTTAACAATTTAATAACAAGTAACCATTCCTCAATATTTTGCTGCATTAAACCACTTATAATTACAAGTAATTTTTATGCACATCTGAGTATCAAAAGGCTAACAACTTCTGTTGCTTTATCCGCACAATAAATTTAAGTACATCTCTGTTCTTGTGATAACTTCGGAATTAAATGACAAAGACAAGGTTACATTGGTAAAGAATGTTCGAAAAAAATGAGGGTAGAAGGGTTATTGGAAAGTTAGGGACATTGTTATATAACTGCTACTACAAGATAATCATAAATAGAAAATAGAGATCAATTATATACTTAGTTTAGAAAAGTTCTGAAACCTTTGGCACATGTTCAACTTTCAAGTTTGAATATCTCTAGAATAATAGATAATAGAGTAATTTGTTTTTCAGAAAATCAATAGGCAATTTCAGACATTTTAATCAACAAACCTAAGTAATGTGGATATGACAGTAAAAATGGATTTTGATGGGTGATTTTTGTTTTGAACGATAAATACAATTATTAAAGTTAGTAATGTAATTCATACAGGCTGTTTGATAAAAAAAAGTTCTTCACCCGTAACTCTGTTAGTTACTATCGGATTTTATGAAAATAAGAAAGGAAAGAAACAGTTTTTCTAGTACTACAATATGGTGGCAGACCCATCTTGAATACTTAACAATAGTCAACTTTTTTTTTTTTAAATGGACACCTGTAGATTTTTTCTTAATCTATTGATGTTCATTAGTGGTCACTTGGTGGATAATTAATTTAAAAAAATATTTTTATTTTGAATATTTTTTCACGTATCAAAACAAAGATTTAATGGCATAAATAAAATAAAATAAACAATAATAATCAAAATAAAAATAAATTAGAAATTACTAACAAAAAACTACTACTGCTCAAACTAGCATAAACATTTACAGTATTTTTCAACTTGACCGCCACCTTACTCCTCACATGTCTGACACCTCCCATTTACTCCAAAGGCCGCATTCCATATAAAATTACGAGGCCTAAATTTATTCGCGTTTGTTATATATACAAATCCTAAATCCAAGTAGTGCAATATCTGAGGAGTGCATTCTGCGTTAGCACGAGGCAGACGATTCATGCTCAGATTGATGGCACATGAGGTCGGCATGAGTAAGGATACTGTTCATCGCATCGTGACAAAGTAACTAGGCATGCGGAGAATTTTTAAAAGAAAAATCGCTTCTCATTAGCCAACAACTGCTGGATCGCTTAACAGCCGAACCCAACTTCATGCATGAGCGATTAGAGGTGACGAACCACTGGTATTTGAATATGATCCAGAAACAAAGCGACAAATCACGGAGTGGCACACACCTGCATCACCGCGGCCGAAGAAAGCACGCATGAGCAAATTCTGAATCAAGCCTATGCTTTATCATCTTTTTGAGTCGTATGAAATTGTCCACAAAGAATTCGTACCGTCGGGGAAAACTGTGAATAAAACGCTTTATCGCGAGGTCCCTGAACATTTGCAGAAAAGAGTTTTGCGTGTGCGACCTGACATCGACAGCTCGTGGATCCTGTATCACGATAATGCTCCCAATCACAGTCCATTGTCGGTTGGATAATTTTTGGCAGAGATAAACATTTCAGTACACCCACATTCGCCCTACAGTTCAAACATCGCTCCATGTGTTTTTTCTTTTTCCAAAGCTTACGCGGCAATTGAAAGGTTCCCATTACGGAAAAATAAACAACATCCAAAGAGTCACGATGCAGGTTCTAAACAGCCTAACGGAACAAGACTTCCAGAATTGTTACCAAGAATGGAAAACTCACTGGATACGCTGTGTACATTCCCAAAGAGTATACTTTGAAGGGGACAATATTAATTTATAGATACATTCATTAAACCACTTTAGAACTGATCATTCTCATTAATTCTGAGACATACCTCGTATAGTCTAAAAAATTGTCATTGTGTTCAGAAAGTAGCTGATGTTATTTTTCTTGATTAAGACTACCATTAAAACACGGTCGAAGCAAATTATCACTAAAAATACTGCACCTTACATTGACACTCTTCTTTGTATCTTACTCGTATAAACGATAATTCTAGGATTTTTTTAAAAGTAAAAAGTAAATGTAATAAATACAAGTTTCCCAAATTTCTAAATTACAATTCCTTTCTATCCTTTGAATATTCAATGGATAACCCATACCTTCGCGACTGGCAGTGGTTGTGTTGCCAAATAGGCACCATTATAAAAAGCTTCAAAAAAAATTGCAAGTGGACGTAAAAAAACGATTGTTGAACAGCTAGTTATGTCCTTTAAATTTTTGCTTGCATATTTCTGTTCTTCTGGTTGCCTTCCAATAATGGGTGGAGAGTGTGGCTCAAAATTTGAAATAAACTGCAAAAGGAAAAATCCCTTACCACAAAAATTAAAAAGATATAAAAAAATTATATACGTATTTCGGCAACCAAGTTGGCATCTTCAGTATGAAACTTGTAGAAAAACAGAAAAGAATGTTAAACGTAGTGTTTTCGGCTAAGGTGTAACCTTAGAAGATATTCTCTTCACCTAATCACCAGCGGGATAACACTTAATGTTATCCCACTACGTTTAACACTCTTTTCTGTTTTTCTACAGGTTTCTCCTGAAGATGACAACTTTGTTGCCGAAATACGTATATAGATTTTTTAATCTTATTAATTTTTGTGGTAAGGGATTTTTCCTTTTGCATTTTATTTCTGATTGCGTGTACATACGTGTTTGCGGATACATATTTTGATTTGAGTTTCTACGAAATTATTTTTTATTTTGTATATTTTGTATTTATACTATTTAATAAGTCATTAGTTGGTAACGTGGCCTCAGAGTTCTTTTGAAAAGCATATTGTTTTGTGTGCATTATATTGTTCCCTGGCAGGTGTTCAGAGATTTAGATTTGTATACATTTTCCAGTATCTTCTTTGTGTGTTGAAAGTCAGTAGTTCACAAGCTTTTTGTTGTCACTATCCTATTTACTGGTATTATAATAGTTTCTTTGAGGCATTGAGGGTATTTACCTTTTGCGAATGCATCATTAAGTAATTTAGTTAATATTGGTACTAATGTTGATTTGTTTTGTTTTAATAATGTAGATGGTATTGTACCGGGATATCAACAATTGAATTGGTCAATGGTGGTCATGGATTTTAAAATTATTGTTGTAGCGTGCATCGTACATTTAGGTATGTCATAATTTTTTGAATGTCAAAATCTGTCAAGTTATTGTGTTGAAGTTTTCTAATTCTGCACGGTTTTTGAATTATGGTTCTCACCACAGAGCACAAAATTTACATGATTGAAGCCTATTTTCGAACGGGTGTGCTAGTTAATGGAACTTGGGAATACAGTCAACGTTTGTCTTTGGACAATTTTCTAGAGCACTTCCCAGCCGTAGCAGTATTACCGGACAATTTTTATGCATGCCTTACAAATTGTGTTGAAGTGTTTCGCTAAACTGGTTCTGTGACGCATAAAAAAGGTGCTGGTGCTGGTAGACCAAGAGTTCGTACAGAAGAAGTTATTAATGACGTTCGTCAACGTATGGAAGAAGAGCCTACAAAACCTTTAAAACGTCTCTCTCAAGAAATTCGGCTTCCTTATGGACCATGCCAAACGATTGTAAAGAAGGACCTGAACATGCATCCATATAAGATGCAATCATATCAAGCTCTTCTTCCTGCAGACCACCCCAGACGCCTTGCGTACTGCCATTGGTTCGTTAATAATTTAATGAATGACGATCTGCTGAACTTAACTTTTTTTTCTGACGAAGCTTGGTTCCACCTTTCGGGATACATCAATTCTCAGAATATGCGAATGTGGAGCACTGATAACCCGAATATTTTTATTGAAACGCCACTACATGCTCAGAAAATTGGTGTTTGGATGGCAGTTTCTCGCAAAAGAATAATTGGGTCAATTTCTTTCAATTTCACCCACCGTCAACGCAGAAAGGTACAGAAATATTTTTTTGACTGAATTTGTGCAACAGTTAGACGATGATGAACTTCAATACGGTTATTTCCAGCAAAACGGTGCAGCAATACATACTACACGAGAAAATCTTGCTTTTCTCCGCGAGTTTTTTGATGACCGGCTGATAAGTTTCCATACGGAAGTTGAGTTTCCTTCGAGATCACCTTGTTTGACAATTATGGACTATTTTATCTTCCCTTATTTAACAAATAAGATTTTCGCAAATCCGATACATAATTTGCAAGAACTGCAACAAAGAATTGTTCAGCAATGTGCAACGATAAAGCCAGAAATGCTGCAAAACGCATTTCACAGCATGAGGAGGCGCGTAAACTTGTGCATTGAACAAAACGGGGGACATTTCCAACAATTATTCTAATTTAGTTTTTCTGGTTAATGAAAACGTTATTTATTTCATAACTTGTAGTTCATTATTATTTTACAGCTGAACTAAGTAGGTAACACATTTGTAGGTTATTGATAATGTCAGTGTAGCTTAACAATGATTGAATTTGAATTATTTCAAGAGGATGATTTTAAACTAAGACAAGCGTTTTACATTCCATGACCAACACTGACTAATTTAATTTTTGATATCATAGTATCATATCTTTTAAAATAAATGGTGGTACTGTTTTATTGAAGGTTATGGTTGCTACTTTTATCATGGTGTTTTCAATTTGGTCCTTTTCCTATATTAGCAATGTTCATTTCTCTACTACTTCCGTGCTTTCGCTTGTTTTGATTCCATCTTTTTTCAGAATTCTTCTACGGTGTTTGTTTTCGATATTAAATTCTATGTTTTTGATCTTTCAATTTTATTGGCGGTTTGAACAAAGTATGAATTAAATTTAAGGGTTTTCAACATCAGTTTATTTTTATATGCCAATGTTACTGCCAATCTCTCAAGATGAAATAAACGGATTTTTCTGCACACTAAGAAGAATATCAACCTTTCACCAAATGATAACTAAATGAACATCAATAGAATCAGAATTTTCTTTTATCATATTAAAGCAAGAAACTATGGGGTTGACTATTGTTAGGTATTCAAGATGACGTTGAGAATATTAAGATTAACACCATTTTGTAATGTTTGAAAAAGCATATGTCACTTTTTTAAAATTGTATCATAAATAAAAGAATGACAGATAGAACATTTTTTGTGAAAAAGCCTATATGTTGAAGAATTCTTTTTGAGTTTCCCTTAATTATTATATTTACATGTATGTATATAAAATAAATATGTACATAACTGTACATTTAGTTATGTGCATTCCATATAAGGCGTGACTTATTAATTTTTTTTAGTTTTTAAATTAGTGTTTTATTTTTAGATCTATTCTTTTGTCTTGCCTGTATGGCTATTCTCCTGCGATGTACGACAATTTTCTTTCTTTTACGATTTTTACTATTAAGACGAGGCTTATTCGTCTGTGAAAAATACACAAATAATAATAACAACAATATATCATCAGCATTTCGACTGACCACTAAGTAGAACTTCTTAAATTTCAATAAAATACTTTACCTGTGGTAATACAGTTTGTGTTTCTGCAGCAGGTGTACTAGTTGAAGTATCTGTCATTACTGGCAGTGTAGTAACAGTTGGCGGTGAGTTAGTGGTAACAACTGCTTCAGGAGCGCCAAATCTTTGATTAACATCAATACTCGTAATGGAATTTTGTGAAACGGCACCCTAAAAATACAATTTCTGCTAGTGATTTCGTACGTTTCGTATCAATCTCAGGGATATAACCCGCGCAAAAATGTATAATGTTAGTTGCCATGGTACAGAGTTATAAATATGGTTGTGGTGTGGTAAATGACAAAATTGATTCAACTGTTTATGTCTACATTTGTGTACGCAAACGATATGGTTTATGTTCTTACGTTTATGTTATGATGGATTTGAAAAATAACAAAAAGAAAAACAATTTTGTCTAGCTAATCTACATACACGTAGTCACCTGATTACTACTTACATTCAAGTTAGACTGTTATTTATTAGCTTCAAGCTAATGCGGGGCCACAAAATATGGTTGTTTTGGTTGTTATTTTAAATTTTACAAAGTACATAGGATGCTTTTGAAATAATTTTTCTTGTAAAAGTGTATGAGAAAGAAAGACTTTTATCACCAATATAACATTCGAACAATTAAATATTCGTACAAAAAAACTGTTGTATCATTAATACTTTGCCTTCGAAATATTTATAAGAAATAACACTATTTTTGATTATGTTAGAAGAGATATAAAGTATTATACT
This sequence comes from Amphimallon solstitiale, assembly GCA_963170755.1. Taxonomy (NCBI): domain Eukaryota; kingdom Metazoa; phylum Arthropoda; class Insecta; order Coleoptera; family Scarabaeidae; genus Amphimallon; species Amphimallon solstitiale. Next base: position 123,709,094 of record OY720678.1, on the reverse strand, counting down.
ACGTTTTCCCGTTGTTGTTCAGACACCTATAGAATTTCAGTAAGGCAGTCAACTAATTAATTATATTTGAATCTAATACATTTCAGCAACATCTAGATTTTTTATCAAATGGTGCTCTACCGATAAGTCTTTTCTTTCCATTCTCAATGTTGTATATTTGGACTAGGTTTTTGTAACATTGAGAAACGAAATGTATGTTCACGTTAACGGATTTACTGTATATTATATTTCAATAAGATTATGTACTGGAGATTATTGGTTAAATAGATATCAGTTCAAAACCTCAGCACTGAATCCACACAAGCTCAAAGATCTTTGAAACTGATGACAGTTAGTACAACAGAGGAATATTTTTAAAATAAGTGCGCTTGTGATTGAGAATGACAATGACGCGCAATCGCCGCAGTGCGCATGCGCGCCTACTCTGAACATGCTTTGCGCACGAAGTTTACGGTGATAATGCTATCTGTGACAGTAAAGTTGGCAAGTGGGTGAGGATTTTCAAGAACGGACTGGAATGTGCATGACGAGCCACGCCCTGGGCGGCTTTCTCTGATTGCTGAAAATTTGATTCATGATGTGGACAAGAAATTTCGAGAGGACCTACAATTCACGATTCCAAAGTTATCGATTGATTTTCCACAGATTTGAAGGTCAGTTTTGTACACCATTGACTCAGAGAAACTGAAACATCGGACAGTGCGTTGTTGGTTGGTTCCAAGACTGCTATCTGACTCTCACAAAGTAAAAAGATTAAGATGTGTTTTATTATTTTTGACTCGATACTATCAGGAAGGAGATGAATTTTTGGACCACATCATTACAGAACATGAAACTTGGGTATCTCACATGATTCCTGAGTTCTTTGGTGTACTTCAATATAACTTAATTTTAATATTTATAGAGCTTGTATAGTCCAATATCTTATTAAGTTCATACCTTTCATTTTGAGTTTTCTTTACCGAGTTTTATTTCCCTACGTATTCATATCGTGCCTCACAATACGAAGAGTCGAAACTAGCAAATGTAACTGGATTCGCCATAATACTCTCAGAGTGCCAAGTTGAATTCTACGTTTTATCCAACAATTTACTGCAATAAGATATTAGGAAGTGGGATAACAGCCAATTCATCACTTAGTGTGCAGGCTCCTTAAATTAAAACTTGTTTCAAGTAAATCTCCGGTGTATTTGTAGTTATTGCGCAGGCGTAGAAAAGTGCAAATAAAGAACCTGTTGATGTAGCGCTGGTATTTGGAAGTGATCCAAATAATAATGAAGAGAATAGTAAACATGGTGTGTCTTTGGAGTCTGCAACTCAAATATAAACCCCGAATATTTTGTAGTGGAGAGCGCACTTGAAGAACATAACGGTATCAAGAAACGTCCTACACTAAAAAAGAAGAAGATGGCAAAGAAGATGAGAGACTATAAAAAGAGTATTCCAGCCCGGCAACAACGAAGACAATTCCACCTAAGTTTATAAAAAACAAGTGAAATTTCTGTTTGTCGAAAATTAGGCAAAATGTGGTATCAAATTGGTGAAGAAAAACGGAAGGAAATTGTTGGTGACAATGATTACCATAATTTAGAAAATCTCTTAATACAGCAAGAATTTTTGATTCGTCATATGAAAAAAGACTCCTCAAAAGAAGAACAACTAATGTCCAGTCTCGCAGGAATTATGTATAGCATTCCTTATCACTTCACTGTAGTTGGAATGTCTTTGACTGTATGCAAACAGCTTTTTTTGAACACATTGGGAATGTCCATATGCACTACACGTAAAACTCTCTAAAAATAAACGAAATGAAGGGTATTAGAAAAGGAAAAATTAGGAGGTAAACAAAGAAATTGGTAGCAGTTACAAAGAGATTGAATCCTACAGTTGCCGTGAAAAGGGGTACTACAATGTATCTTCACCCGGATTTAACGTTCCAAATGATGTACCCTATGTTCTTGGAGATTTGGGAAATGATGTTTGTAAAGACAAACCGAGCTTCTTAACATATCGTAATATTTTCAAAACAAAGAATGTATCCTTCTTCCGCCCTAAGAAAGATAGGAAATTTTCAATTGCTACTATAAAGGTTACTGCGTTAAACATAAGCTCTGTAGAATTGAAAAAAGAAAATATGCAAATCTAGTGACGCTGTGTGCGAGCGAAGTACCTCTGGTTCGCTTACCGAAATTCCAAATACGAGGGCGTATTTTTATGTTATCTACCTAGCCATGAAACAAAAGAGTGACGATGTCAAACAAATTATTGAAAAAATTGCTGTCACTGTTAGAAGTACATGTGCTAAGTTGTGTTTAGTTTATGCTGTCTGTGTATAGAGATTTGAGACGGTCCACTTCTCGATAAAATTAGTGAAACTAAAGTTGAACATCGCAACGTAATAAAGTTCCTGACAAAGGAAGGCAATGGTCCAAAAGCAATTCATGAAAGAATGGTTGCTGTATATGGGGAAGATACACCATCTTATTTCCAAGTAAAATATTGGTCTAAACTCTTTCGATGGGGCCGAGAGTCAATCAATGATGACCCAAAGTCCGGACGACCCGTTGAAGCTCGAACTGAAAACATTGTGCGAAAAGTCGAAGATTTGGTACTGAAAGATCGGCGTGTAAAGATCTCTATCATTGCCAATGAAGTCTGTATACCCGAAACAAGTGTTCTCAAAGTTTTGCATGACGATTTGGGTATGAAGAAGGTGTCAGAACGGTGGATACCCATATTGCTTACACCTGAACAAAAACTGTGCAGAAAAGAAGTTTCTCAAGAAAATTTGGTCAAGTTGGAGAGGGACAAAACATTTTTATCTCGAATTATTACCGAGGATGAGACTTGGGTATATTACTGGGACCCTCCTGCTAAACAAGAATCCAGGCAGTGGGTTCATAAGGGCTCTCCACCACCAAAAAAGTCCAAGACACAATTTTCTGGGAAAAAACTGATGGCAACTGTTTTCTGGGATGCTGAAGGAGTTTTGCTTATTGAAATATGCCGAGAGGGTCTACCACAAATGGAGAGGCCTACGGAAATACAATTAAAAATTTAAAAACTGCTTTGGAGGAAAAGCGCCCGCATTCTTATCCACAAAAAAAAACTTGTTGCTGCACGACAATTGTCGGGTTCATAAGGCAAACAAAGTTCAGCAGATAATCAATGACTGTGGGTTTATAGAGTTAAGGCATCCACCTTATAGACCCGACGTAGCATCGTCAGACTTCTTCTTATTCAAAAATTTAAAAAAGCATCTCAGAGGAAAGCGTTTTGCTTCTGATGAAGAACCCAAAGAAGCTGTTGAAGAATATTTTGCAGGGTTACCGAAGCAATTTTTTTCTGGGGGTATGGGGCAACTGGAAAAAAGATGGAATAAGTGTATTAGTGTTGAAGGGAGTTATGTAGAAAAATATTTTTTTTTGTTCTCTTATGGGCTTTTCTTCATGGTTAGGTAGATAACATAAAAATACGCCCTCGTATATTACAAAAAATAATTCCACAAGGACTGAAAAAGGAACATTTGAAAATGATTGGAAACTGGAATATTACTTTGATTACATCCTAAAATAATAACTTCGGTATTTCTACTTTTGTTTTTTCAAGTTTTACCTCTTCATAACAAGATAATTACAATAATTAAAAATATTATGTGCCTTTCAAACACGAAGCACGAAGTGCCTGACCTTTTTATTTTCTTAAAATTTATTGCTTGATATGAAATGTTAAACAATTAGTTTCATCGTCCTCCTATAAAATTTTTCCAACTGCTACACTTCGTGTTTTGAGGGACGATATATACAAAGCTATCGAGTGACTATAAAAGAGAATTAAGAAAAGTATCTAAGTCGTGGGCTTCTACGGTTGTCGTTAGTACCTTCATGGTTTCTGGGTTGAAACTGCGTTGTCGCCTCTATTCTACTATCGTTGTTTCGTCCACTATCTTAAGAGACATCTTCAGCCTTCAAGACTACTACTGTTGCAATAACCTGAATTAGTTATCGCAGATGTAGTAGGCTGGTGGCCCTTAAGATAAGTGTTTGAATGTAAATGAGATTTAATTAAATATTTCAGTTAGAACATTATTATTTTAGAGATTTACATGTCTCAGATGTACTCATTATCATTACCTTCAAAGTTTGTAAGATAGTTGTAGTAACCCGTGATTTACATAAGCAACTAGATCGTTAGTGTATAAGTCCATCATTTAAAACCACGAAATTGAGTAATTTTAAAGTTTTTGCGTACTTTTACCAATATTATTGATATATTATTTATCATTTCTTCTATTAGCTTTTTTTCGATACTGTATATTGGTTATTTTAAACATTAGCTAACTGTCAAATTATATGAGAAAGACAATGATGGTATTGTGAATATACAGGTAATACTCAATTAGTTGAAAGGGGTAGGCAAGATCTTGTTTCAAATATATTGTGCAAATATGTGAGAAATGCTACTTTTACTACCATAAGTTGGTATACATTTTTCATTTTAATACTTATTTGAAAAACAACAATATTATTTTTCTTAACTTGTTACATCACAGAACTAATATTTTAATATTTTGTATGCAACTAAGGATTGCTATTCTTCAAAATTTAGCTCTGTTACTTCTTGGAACCCTGGAAGTTCGAATATCTCTACAAAAATTAAAAAAAATCGTTTGTTGGTGTCTTGACATGGCAACATAATCTTCCTTGGGTAATTATTTAGGAAAATGGAATATTTTTATTTAAATATCCCTGCGGTTGTTGCTAAACACATGTTAAGCGTTTACAAAGTAAACAATCTAATTCTATATATTTACACTAAAATTCTTATCAAATTTAAAAATAAATATACAAATGAATACCATAAATGTAATAAAAGCGTTGTCTTAGATTGTAACATGACAGCACCACTTTGTATGCATTTAAGATGCTATTCCAAACGGATTAGCTGTGTTGCCTTTTGAAGATCTCTAATTTGGAATATCCCTATAAAATATAAAAAAAACTATTTGTTTACAAATTTGGTAACTGGATTAAGCAACACAATCTTCCCTGGACACTTATTTGCGGAACTGGAATATTTTAATTTAAATATTTTTGAATGGTGTTAGATAAATCTAAAACAAACAATCTAATTGCATGTATGTATGTCAAATCAGAAATTCCTATAAAATTTTAAAATAAATATTCAAATGAACGGCCATGTCGTAGCATACAATCAGTGGATACGTATATCGACCAATTAATACCATTTTAGCGGAAAACAATTTTTTTCAAACTTACAATGTATTCACGACGTTATTGGTTCTCCAACCGTCACCTAAAGTGTTTTGTAAGCCTTTTAGCTCGTGAATATGATGCAGATATAAGGAGTTTGTGTTACGCCTAAACAGTATTTATGAGAACAAAAGGTCTAAATGCATATCCACTGATGAACGATAATCAAGTATTTTCTCTTACCTGCATAGGTGTTAAACTTATTTACTTTGTAAATGCTTTAGACATGTTTAAGTGTATTTAATTATGTGAGTCTTGTTAAAACTAGACATTTTTAATCTGAATATCCGGTTATTATCCTGGAAGTAATGTTATTTTCTACAAAATGCTTGTACTTCTAGAAATTTAAATTTTCATAGATAAGAGCGGATATACAATCCTATTGGTTGATGTCCAAGCGCTTCATTTTGTCGGATACAGCGCAGGGTTTCAAAAAGCGCAATGATCAATTTCTTTGTTTCAGTGACAAATAATGGATTTTGACAATCATTGTTCGGTGAAAGTCCATGAATCTTCCGGCATATTGCATTTTTATGGTTTACAGCCATGGTTTTTTTAATTTTTAAAACTTTTCTTCTGTCAAAAAAAGCATATTTATTTGACTGCATCCGATTTTCTTCAATACGTGCGCATATAAGAACATCTCGCTGTTCAATTTTCTATATACAGGGTGAGTCATTAGTAGCCGCTTCTTCAATTGATCTTTTGTGTTTTAAGCAAAAGAAAAAACAATTAGTGGAGGATCCATGGTTGCTTGTGGTGCATATTGTAAAAATACTTTAAGCTCTGTCGCACTTCCGGTTTCACCGGAAATACAAATGACTCACCCTATATATTTTTGGATTTTCTTGTACTGCTTTAAATTGTCTGTTCGATTGTTTTATCTTTTTCAAAATTGAGCCAATAGTTTTTGAGTTATTAATTTTTTTTGAAAATATTTGACCAAAACATGTGTTCAGAAAAAAATAATTTTCACATTGTTTTTAAAAGTAAAAACATTAACTTTGGTAGTGCTTATAGCCAAGAAAATTCTGCATCATTTGGTAGAGTTGCACTCGACAATACCTCAAAAAAGTTTGTTTTTTCAAAGCTGACTTTTTGATAGTTTCACATACCAAAAACTTTGTTTAAATGGAACACCCAGTATTTTATAGAGGCATTTTCTTCCTTTTTTTTATTCTCTTTCATTTTTGTTAACAATGTCCTATACCCATCTTTTGTAATTTTTGAGATAATCACTATAGCAGCAATTAGCGGTCAATTAAAGAACTACAGGCGCTGTTCTATGCACCCAAATATTCGTCCAATAAAGGCTGGAATGCGGCTGACTGCCTGAGTCAACTGTTAAAGAAAGTCGGTATACATTTATGTCAAACTTAAAAAAGCATCGCTATTAGTTATCATCCAAATGAATTATTCTTATGAAGAGTTAATAGATATGATTGACAGTTTGGGTGAATCTGAAAGAAACTCTTTGCTAGCATCCAGACTTTATGGACAGCGATCCCTGGTAGAAGTTAACCGAAGCCAGACTACCTTCAAACGTATAAAGAGACGGTTTGAGTGAACAGAAAGTATTGAATATGGAAGAAAGAGCGGAAAAAGCAATAACTGGTGAGGACAAGACGTTTATGGTACTTGCGCGTGTAGTCGAACACCCCCATACTAGTACTACGAAAATTAGTCGTCAGTTAGATGTACGTGAAATTTGAGAATCCAGAATAATTAGGAAATCTGAAATTCACCCGTAGCATATTTGTACACAGGGTTAGGTGAAATAAATTTTCAGTATTGCTTACATTTTTGTTAATTGGCAGCAGATAAATTATCCTGGCTTTCTCAATTTTTGTTCTTTACCAACGAAGCCACCTTCTATCAAAGTGAATACGTTCATCGTCACAATCTCCGTTATTATAACACATAAAACCCCCCACTTTATCACACCTGTAAACTTTCAAAAAACTGTGGGGAGGAATAGTGGGTAGTTACATAATTGGACCTTATTTCCTTCATGAAAATGTTAATGGATATCTTCGCTATCTACGGACGGTTTTTCAAAACTTTTTGAAGACATCTTCAAATATGTCAGTAAACATAACCTTTATATTATTTAGATGTTAACCACCAGTGTCAAAAATGAAATACTGCAACTGGACTTTGCCGGAATTCAAAAATTGAAATGCGATGCTCTTCATTCTATAAAATTATTACTTTTGGGATAGTTGGCTTTAACATTTACTTTGTTTGATAGTTGACTAAGGAAGTCGGGCGCCATTCCTGCCTTCTATTGGTTGAACGAATATTTTGGTGCATAGAACAGCGCTCGCAGTTCTTTAATTGACCGTTAATTGCTCCTATAGTGATGCAGAATTTTCTTGGCTACAAGCACCATCAAAGTTAATGTTTTTACTTTTAAAAACAATGTGAAAATGTTTTTTTTTCTGAACACGTGTTTTGGTCAAATATTTTCAAAAAAAATTAATAACTTAAGAACTATTGGCTCAATTTTGAAAAAGAAAAAACAATTGAACAGACAATTTAAAGCAGTACAAGAAAATCCAAAAATATGTAGGGCGAGTTATTTAAAAAAATTAAGTTCCGTGCATTTCCGGTGAAACCGGAAGTGCGTCAGAGCTTAAAGTATTTTTACAATTTGCGCCACAAGCAACCATGGATCTTCCATTAATTGTTTTTTCTTTTACTTAAAACACAAAAGAGCAATCGAAGAAGCTATAGATATTTGACACAACCGGTATACCAAATTACGTGTTGGTACCAGGTCTGTTATTAAAAGCAGTAACAAATAAATTGATTACTGTTCCCACCGTAATACCATTAATCAGTTTAACTCTCACAGCGGTATTAGATAGTGGCATTTTAAATTTTTAATTTCCATAGTAAAATGAAATCGATGAAAATAATCGTTTGGACTTCTATTTACATACGTCGATATCAGATTTCCTTCTAACGGGCGACACATAATTAGCGTTATGGTTTAATTCGCAAATAATTTCTTACTTCTTTAGCATATTTTTTGTTGTTGCAAGATTGGCTTTGAAAGCTTCAGAAATCTATAATGAAGAGAGTCAACTCAAATCAAAGAACAAAAGACGTTCAGATCTTCCACATTCCGGTAGAAATCATGCAATTCTAGGGTGCGAGGAAGTACTGAGAAAACCCCGAAACAAAGTTCTCAACAGTCTTTGCAAGGGATTTTACAACATTTACACTTTGTCCCTTTGCAATTGGCACATGACTTAAAGCAAAATGATTTACAAAATCGCGTTGAATATGCTTGGCGTTTTGAATAAATGTTCCGAGAGCAAAACGACTTTGGTTACAACAGACGAGCAATCAAACTCATTTTCACCTAAATGGTAACGTCACAAGCAAAACTGCAGAATATGAGACATCTAAAATCCAAGAATGATTGTTGAACATCAAATGCGGTGTGGTTCACAGTATAGTGTGGTGTAACCGCAGAAAGTATATTGACCAAACTTTCTCGAAATCGACGAAGGAGATATGGTTAATGTGGATGGCTATCAATACCGGACGATGGCTCAAAACTTTTTAACACCAAAGGAGTTGTGATTCCAACAAAATAGAGCCACCACAGCCCCTCAAACTATGATTGTCTTTTTCAATTTCAATTGGCTACTGCGTTCGCCAAATTTTACTTCTTTTTCTTCTACTTCTTAATGTGTTTTCTAGTTAGGCCTTAGGCCTTTTACTAATAATCTGTTTTGGCTTCATCTTTACTTTGAAGAATTGGTTATGTACTCTTTAGAGGATTTATTGTATGAGAGCGAGCCGGGGCCGTTTGTGCGGGAGGTAATCCTGTGGATCGTATTTCATCTCCGGGGTGAGGGAGATGTTTGTGTTTTCATCCAGCCTATGGTAGAAATCTGACGTGAGTTTTCTGATATGAGTTTCAATTGTTGATGTGTTTGTTTCTCTATGGATCTGGTTGTTTCGAAGAAACCATGGTGCCTTCAGTACCATTCTCAGTGAGGTGTTCTGAATACGCTGAATTGCTTGGATGTTTGTCGGGGCGGCGTTCAGCCAGATTTGGGCGGCGTACAACATCATCGGTCTTAATATTTGTGTGTATATGCGGAGTTTCATCTTGCTGGCTAATGTGCTGGCTGCTCCCAGGAGTGGCCATAGTCTTCCTCTGGCTATTCTGGTCTTTTTGCAGACATTTCGTAAGTGGTTTGAATAACTAAGTCTGCGGTCAAGTCTAACACCGAGGTATTTGACCTGTGGAGTCCATGGGACTTGCTCGTGGTTTATGTATAGATTACCAGTTATTGGTTTGATTTTCCGTCGGAAGACTATGGCCTGTGATTTTTCGCCATTGATGGCTATTCGCCAGTTATGGCACTAAGCAGTTATTTTATTAACGGCGTCTTGAAGATTTCTGAGGGCTATGTTGGGGTTTATAGAAGAAGATAAGATGGCAGTGTCATCGGCATATGTGGCGAGGAGTGTGTTTGAAGTCTTGGGGATGTCAGAAGTGAAAATGGCATATAGATGAGGGGAGAGAGCTGATCCTTGAGGAACTCCTGCTGTCATGATTCTGGAGGTTGAAAGTTCGTTGTGAATTTTTATGGTGAATGTTCTGCGGTGAAGGTATGAGGAGATGATATGTATTAGATGTTCAGGGTATTGTTTTGCGATGATTTTATATATAAGTGCTTGGTGCCACACCAAATTTTACGGTATTGATTCTTTTTTTGGGGGAGGGGGGGTACCTATAACGTAGGGTATATGCAAAGAAACCAAGAACCATACAACAACTTAAGGCTAACATTCGAGAAGAATTGGCGTTGAGACCAGAAATTTTAACAAGAGTTACGAAAAATGCGTATGTCAGGTCGAAGCTAACAATGGGCGGTATTTGCCACACCCAACCCTCAAAACATAATGTAATTATATTTCCAAACTATAAACTAAATGTTACTAAGTGGAAAAATTAAATTAAGTTAAAAAGAGAAAGGTTATTCATTAAATAAACCATAACGTTAATTATGTGCCATTTATAAGGCTAGGGGGATATTTACCTATTCCTTCCAACTAATAGCATATTATATTCACAGTTTGCTTAACGTATGACTCAAATTAAAGCGTGCCTTCATTTGTCTACAGCTAACTAAAAGTGAAACAATGTTTTAACGACGGTTACTATAATACTGTTTCTAACATAATAATTACAAGCGTATTTTGTGCTAGGCGAGCTGATAATTTCTCAAATTCGTATTCGCTACAATATTTCAACGCACTACCTAACAAATTGTAAAGTTACTTACCTTCACTAGTTAGTGATACACAAATTACGACAATTATAAATTTTCATTCATATTCAGCATCCTATGTGAATTTTGTTACTTACCTTTTTAAAATAACTCTAACAATTATACATTTTGCAGCCCTCTAATAATAACTAAAAATAACAAGAAGCAATAAAAAATAATTACAGCTACATACCTATGCTTTATAAGTACTGGTGCAAGCAATAGGCAATAATTGTGCTACAAACTGCCAAATTAATATCATGAAAGACAACAATAAACAATGAATGAAATAAAAAAACATAAACATGAACCGATCTTCAGGTGAGCTACGAAATGAGAAACAAAAAGCTGCGAAAGCCCCATTCACCACAAGTTATTATTTGACAATGAATACCGTTTGAAGATTTTGGTTATCGTTCGGGGGCCTGCTATCCTGTTCCTGTGTTACTTGGTTACTTGTTATTTCCGGTAAGATCGGAGGGTTTTCACGGGTATCAAATCCACTTACTTGGATAATGGGTTCCTTGGGGATTAAGGTGCCGTTTGGAAACTTTTGGATAACAGTATTGTTAGGGTAAACGCCGACTATTACAAAGGGAGTGTCTTTGTTAGGATATTTGTTGGGCCGTTTGCGAACGATCGTGTTATTTGGCAGGATCCCGAATATGAAATAGTCTTTGGCTGGCGGTTCTGAACTAATTTGTATTTCATTTGGAATGGGATCTGGTTCTATAGTAAGCAATCTTCCTGACCGATCGGAAATGATGTTAGTCACATTAAACAATGTTTCATTAGACACATCCATCATGCTTGATTCATTATTGTTATTAAGTGTGGTTGTTACTTCTAAATTAGCAGCATCCGTAGCCGGTAACATTGGTTCCGTACTAGTTTCTGTCATCATCCCAGTTTCAGTAGTAGTAGAATCAATGTCCCCAACAGGATTTGCCAGTGATGAGAGAGTCGTAGTAGCCATTACATCTGCTGAATTATCAGAAGATACAATCGTACTAGCTATTAGATCAGCCGAAACATCAGAAGACAAAATTGTAGTAATCGAATTATCAGTAGGAGATATAGTAGTAGACATGAGATCAGCTGAATTATCAGGAGATGAAACAGATGAACTGTCAGCAGGTGCTTTCGTAGTAGATGCTGTTACTGTATTAGTTTCAATGGATGATAATGATCTAGAAGTAGCTTCTGCCGCGGTACTCATCTCTGTTGCTGGAGGCGATGTCGTCAAAAATGATCTGCTTGATATTGTTACTGTGGTGCCGTCATCAGTTAAGTTAAACATGCTAGAAACGTCGTTAGCGGAAAATATGGTAACACTACCTGGACTTACTTCAAAATTAGTCACCGTTGACAGTGGCAGAATTGTATTGGTGGTATCTGCAATTGTCGAGGGTTGTTGGGTAGTAGACGAATCTACACTACTACCTGTCGTTTGCTCCAAGCTTAAACTCGTCAATGAATTAGCTCTCCCAGCAATTTCTAATAATCTTGTCAACATTGCCATTATCGTAGGATTCATAGTAGGATCTGGATTTATATTGGAAGACTCTGGATTTTCAGTAATAGGATTAGTACTTTCCGAGTCAGCAGAAGGAGTGGATAGGTTTAGCTCAGAAGATATAGGCGTAGTACTGGGTATTTCCGTTGACTGCTGATTATCTAAGGGTATAGTGACAGCATCGATTATATCAGGAGATATCGTCGTGGTACCTATAACTTCAGCATCCATTTCAAATTCAAAGCGCGCAGATATGGAAGGTGTTGTATTATCATCAGTTGCCGGAGCAGTTTCAATAGTTGTAGGTATGATATCGTTCGTGCTCATAACTATAGTTTTACCAGATATGTCAGGTTGAGTATTGACTGCTACAGTGGAACCAGGGGTTATAGCATTAATGTCATTTGAAGTTATAGTTGTAGATGCAATATCATTAGAATCTGGTGTAACACTGGTTGCACCAGATGAAACAACGAGATTTGCAGATTCTATCGTAGTAGATATAACATCGTTTGAGACAGTTGATTCGGCAGATTGTGCAGTTGTAAGAGAATTTGCAGGCGTTGTGGATTCATTTGTAAGGGAAGGAATAGTGGATTCGATGTTTTCATTAGTCTGAGAACCCATGGTGGTAAGTGTATTCGCAGCAGATGTGGTAGTGCCAGAAGTAGGAGTCGTAGGTTCGATACTATTCAAAGTATCTAACGTTGCTAGAAAATCTGATATGGAAATCGTATCTGGAAGCCTTGAATTTAAATTTACAGCTAGATTTGGGTCAGAAATAACAGGGCTATTAGTAACGATGGATTCCGTTTCGGCTGTATTTTGAGCAATAGTATTCTGAAGTAAATCGGGCATTGTTACGCCAACATTTTCCATTGGCTGGTTTTCTGAAGAATTTGATGTAAGAATGTTAGGTGTTGGAGATGCATTTGCATCAGAGTTTGTTTCAATTTCATTAGAAGACTGCGTGGTGATTCCGAATCTATTCTGAATACTATTTTCCAAATCAATTGCACCAGAATCCGTAACGCTTTCTACTGAATTTTGAATAGGATTGATTGTGGTTATATCGGTGACCAGAAGCTCTGATTGGCTCCCCGACGTTTCAGAAATTAAATTGGGCGAAACGTTAAAGACCTCGACCTCGCGATTGATCGTACTACCTTCAGAGGTAGCTGATGTAAAACTTGTGACTTTGGGCGTGACTACAACTACTTTTTCTGTACTTTGAGTGTCTGGTGTAATGGTTTTTAAAAGAGCAAGTAATTTGGAAATAGTGCGCTGTTGCAAAGACTGTTCTGATGAGATCTGTTCTATTACATCTAAAGCATCTTGTGGTGTAGATGATGGAGATAGTGTGGTGCTAACAGTGGTACTAAGAGTCGTGGAAACACTTTTATTTGACAAAGGTTTAAACGTCGTGCTAATGGTGTTAAGGTTGTTACCTACTTGTGTATCAGTCCTTTCTGTTGAGGAGGCTTGTATAGCAGAAATAGAGCTTAGGATTCTTTCAATGATAGTGGTCGGTTTTTCGGTTGTTAAAGGTTTAATTTCATTAGTCACAGTCTGTTGTCTCTGCTGCTGTTGTGCAGATACGTCAAAAGTCAAGTCTTCCTTGTTAGTCTTGCTGGGAATTTTTAAGATCGCGGTGGCTTTTGTCGGTCCATCGTTAGTCAGATCAATGGTAATGTCAGGCGAAGCCGTCGATATCGCCGTAATGGAGTAAATGATTCTTTCGATAATTGACACCGGTTTCTCGGTGGATTTAAGGAGCGGTGACGCGGTTGTTGAACGTCCATCCTTGGTAACCTTCACAAAATTTGTAACACACCATTTTAGTTAAATTTCTATTCGAAACATGTACCTGATTTCTAGTTACCAGAGATGCGGGGACAAGTTTTGATGATGGATTGTAAGGATTTGAGGGTGATAACAGTTCTCCATTTATTAAACTGTCCGATTGTATAGTATTGACCGGATCATCTATAGATATAACCTCCATTCCATTAATTTTGTCCTCAACTCCGGATTTTACCTGCAACACCAGGGGTCAAAAAACTTTTTTTTTTAATCATAACGTTTCGCTGTTGCTTGTTCTTTTCTTATAATGTTTTATTTAAATGTTTTCTTTCCTACATGTGCCGAATACGCAACGCCGTTTTAGTTCCACAATATTTCAATTATTTAAATTCTTCCGAATTTCGTTCTGCATCAATTGTCATTCATAAAATATGACAACGAAATTAAGAAGAATGTAGCGTTATTGATGCCGTTCGTGAAAGCCTGCGCACTTATATATATATATTTTTCATTGAACTATATTCATTCTTCAGTTAATGGTTAGATATAATTAATAGAGCATACAGCGTGTGTATATACAAAAATTATATATAATAAATTAATACAGGTAGAAAAAGAAACAAGTTATATAAAGAATTACCATATTTATTTGTGCAAGAAAAAAAAATAAAATAAAATAGTACACCTTCTATACAATGCATCTTAGTTTACATTTAGTTATTTAGGTTATTTTGTGCAACTTATTTTGTAATATTTATACCAACAAACTAGCAAGTTCTTCTCTCTCTTGTTCAATTTGCAATTAGACACGTCGTAAACTGCATGAGTGTAATTAATAACAGAATTATGGTAAATTGCAAATTCAAAATTGACTACCATAAAAATAAATGTGTATAAAAAATAGATATATTCTCTCCGAATAAATATTGATATATAAATAGCCTATAATACTCGTTAATTTAAGTATGTTTGTATGTAAATGTACAAAGCATACGCCTACAAAAGTTTTAATTAACTTATTTATCACAGATAAAACCAAGTAACTTAATTTGGCAAAACATTTGAAATGCAATTTGAAGTGTTAAGTTCTATTTTTATTAAATAAAGCAGAAGTAAATATTAAAATGTTCAAATAGTATGCTTCGTTCTAATGTTAAATAAATTAAATATTTAAGAGTTCAAATTTATTAATTTGTGTTAAAACGGCAAACAGGTGTGATTAAAAATATTGGAGCTCAGATGTTGTGGAAAAAGAGAAACGTGATAATCCTAAATTTGAGAAAACCAAATATAACCCAAACGATGACAAGTATATAAGAGAATTATTAAATTCTGCAAACAAATCTCAGAGAGAAGAATGAAAAAGAGTAGGCATCTTTGCTCTATCATCAGAAACATGAGGATATATCATTACACTACATAGTGATACGCATTGTATACCATTGTGCATACAGGGTTATGATAAAGTAACGCACACAATTCATAAAACGTACAATGTTCATTTTTGAAAAAAATGCAAAAACACGTCAAACAGTTTATTTTATTCCGCGTCTTTTAACATAAGTCAAAAAAATAAAACGTCAAATTTGTCAAAGTTATGACGTCATCAATATTTCTTTTAAATATGAAGCTTGTTTTTTTCTTTACTTTATTTGATAAAGCTTGTTTTTCTGCATTATAAAGAAATAATTGAAGTAGGGGTCACATAAGAAAAAACTAAAAAAAAAACGAATTAGACATGAAATAACTCGTATAACTCCGCAGATGATCGAAGACTCTGTAAATCAGGTCTACCAACGTCTTGGCCTATGTCAGATAGTGAACGGGACACAGTTTGAACAATTCCTGTAAGAAATCGTTTTGGTTTAATGGACTGTTTAGTTAATTTAAATGTTATTACTATAATAAAGTTTATTTTGTTTTTTATTAATTCTCTCAGTTTTTTCTTATGTGACCCCTATTTCAATTATTTCTTTATAATGCAGAAAAACAAGCTTTATCAAATAAAGTAAAAAAAAACCAAGCTTTATATTTTAAAAAAAAATATTGATGACGTCATAACTTTGACAAATTTGACGTTTTATTTTTTTGACTTATGTTAAAAGACGCGGAATAAAATAAACTGTTTGACGTGTTTTTGCATTTTTTTCAAAAATGAACATTCTCCGTTTTATGAATTTTGTGCGTTACTTTATCATAACCCTGTATATAAGGGTGCGGCAAAAAGATCTGACGGTTTTAAAGTAAAAATAACATAAAAATGAAAGATGATAGAAATTGTTTTATTGCTTGTTACAGAAGGGTGTACATGTAATTTAATGTAAATTACGTCAAAACAGCCGATTTCGTCCGTTTAAGATCTGAAGACAACGTCCTTTTTAAATTAATGAAAATTACATCAGAACAACCGATTTCGCCCGTCTAAGATTTGAGTAGGTGGTGGGGGGTGGGATAGGCGCATCTCACAGGCCACACGTGGACATTCTTAGTAGTCATGAGGCATTGGTCGGCTAAGTACCGTGTGTTTGTTGTGGAGTCGTTTTTTAAAAGTGCTGATTCCTGCGTTGCTGTTCAGCAGCAGTTCCGTAGGCGTTTTAATGTGGCTCAGCCGACCACTGCTCCATGACTATTAATAATGTCCACGTGTGGCATGTGAGATGCGCCTATCCCACCCCCCCACCACTTACTCAGATCTTAGACGGACGAAATCGGTTGTTCTGATGTAATTTTCATTAATTTAATAAGGACGTTATCTTCAGATCTCAAGCGGACGAAATCGGTTGTTCTGACGTAATTTCATTAATGTACATGTACACCCTTCTGTAATAAGCAATAAAACAATTTCTATTATTTTTAATTTTTATGTTATTTTTACTTTAAAACCGTCAGATCTTTTTGCCGCACCCCGTATATATTTGTAAGTGTTCAAATGAAAGATGAATCCCCAATCGGCAGCTAAACATAGCCAGACTTTATATACGATCTTTAAAGAGCCCAGGGAAAGATGCTCGAAATGTTCAATATTATCTGAAAATGGCTAGTAATGTTAAGGCACATTGTTTACATTTTTGAATGCAAGTCCATGTGGAATATGCCCATACGCCAATGTATTTTGAACGGAATATAGGTTTTTGAAACCATTCATTTTAAAGAAGAAATCTTTAGAAAGCTTGTTCAAAAGTCTGTCATGCTTTCGAATTTTGTAAATATATCGCAGACATGCATTTTAAATTCAGGATTCTACATCACTATAATTGAAAGAAACAAGATCAAGCTGTTACACATAATATACACATATATTGCGTAATATGATGAAGAAAAATTACAACTTACTTTGTTTAACCAAGCCATCCAAATATGAAACAAGAAAAAATGCCAGGAAAATGGAAAAATGAGATTTTAGTACAGGTAATGAAAAAAAAAATCTATGGGAGTGCAACAAATACTGAGGTAAAGTAACTTATATACGGAGTAACAACATATAAGCTACTCAGTAGACTATTAAATCAACGTAAGTACAATTTTTATGAACTTTAGACATTCATTTGATAGCATAAAATAGAATCATTGACAAAGGATACAGAAGGAATGCACAAAAAACAATTTCGAAATAACTTAACAACGTTGTTGAACATGGTACTGAAGGGAATAATCATGGAAGTCGATACAATAGTGAACATTGGAAAAATAAGCAATAATAGCATCTGCAGAGATTAAAGATGTTTAAAACAAGTAGTCAGAAAAATAACCCAGGAAGCACAGAACAGGGGACTGTTTATCAGCGAAGATAAAAGAAAGTACATGACATTTAACAGAGCGATAAGAATTAAATGAGCACAAATTTGAAGAATTTAAAGCCTTAAATATCTGTAAATAATAATAAATATAAATAATGACAGAACCAGAGGAAATTGCTACCAGAAGTGTTTATAAATAAAACTTACCATATATACAAAAGAATACTAAAGAAGAAGAATATTGGATTTAGGAGGAAAATGTCACTGCAAGAAGAAGGTCGTCAAATCAGTAATAACCTAAGCTGCATTGCAATGAACCTTCTAACAAAGACGAGAAAAAAGAATAATATTGGTAAGAAAAATTATCAATAATAAATTGAACAAAGAAAGAAGGAGACAAAATATTAAAACTTAATAACCATGTAATTAGAAAATGACTAAAGGAAGAAGACATAATAAGGTATAAGGTAAACCTTAAAAGAATAAGATGTTAGGGACGCATTTATTAAAAACATCAAAAGACAACGATATAAGCTATCATAAGAAGGAAAGCAATTGGAAGAAGGCCTAGCGGACGACCAAGTATAAGATGGAAGAACAAGGTACGAGATGATATAAACCAAACAAATAGAGATAGTATTACACATTTTAAAAACTTTGCACGATATCTCGCTAAGTGAATGAAAAGAAAAATTCATGACCGTTACTCGAATAATATAATACGAAATACAGTTCGCATTAAATAAGAACGCTATTGGCCGAGGATAATGTTTTTGCTATAAGATCAGTCGCAAGTAATATGATTATTCATTTTGTTTCTATCTACAGGAAATTACGGCGGTCACTCTAAAATATGATTATGAAGGTAAAGCTCTATCTTGCAGAAATAAAATCAACAAAGCAATAAAAATACCAAAGCACACGAAAGTTCTCGGAGGTAATAATATAAGAAATGAGCTTCTTAATCGCGCAAAAATAAACAACACAAAGTATCTAAATTCCGTCAAATTTCTTTCTCCACCAGATAGTCGAAAAAGTGATCGAATTTATCTCATCTGAATGTGCAGTACACAGAATAAGTCCTGGCCGCTGGAAGAAGTGCCTAGGTACGCTAAGATGGGTCAGTGTCAGACAGTCGTCAGTGTCAGTGCAGATAAGAAATCTTTCGAGACTGCTCATGCTTATCGTAATATTATAAGAATCAACTGCGCACTTTGTGGGAGGGGCATCTCACCGGCCAAGTCTCGCTCTGTGAGCTGTATATATGTGTTTTGTTGACTAACAAAAGATATTTAATCGTGTAAATTTAAATGACATGTTAGTAACTGTATTGGAAGACTTACAGACAAAGATGATGAAAACGATGTAAACAGCAAATGGTTTAATAGGATACTAGAAGCAGTAGGTGGGAACTGGAACTTCCAAATCCCAATACTCTTCAATTTTATTATAAGCAAACTGACAGAAAATATCGAGAATATATGTTGTTAAATGGTAAAAAGGAACTCGAAGATCTTATGTTAGCATAATAGGGTGCTGCACAAGCAAAAATAAACACTCTAATAGACTAGATAAAACGAGAAAAGATAAATGTGAAAGAAAAAATTGATATTGACAATGCTGTTGAATTAGTTTGAGAAAAAAGAAGAAATTGGTGAGGTCCAAAAAGCGAACGCTAAAAGTTTAATTAAAGTAACGAGCGCCGAGGATTTAATATATATAATCTTGTAGTAACGTAAGCTGCAAAGTCAAAAAAAAATTGGAAACTCGACAAAACCACGAAAAGTGTCTTATGATGATTAAAATTTTGCAGTCATGTTGCTTATATGAATTTCACAATGTTATACCTTCGGATTAGCACAAATTAAAAATATGACACTCTTAACAAAATATATACTAAACAGTTAAAAGTTAACTTAAAAATATTTTAAAGTAACTCATCAACTGTTTAAAGGCAATAATTGGGATACACCAAGGCATACCAAAAAGCTGCTTCGTTCCTTATTGCTAAAACTGCTATATAAATGCATGGTAAATAAAAGAATGGTTATAAGAAGCATACCACGTCTTGAATTGGCTGCAATTTACATAATGATGCATTATAAGCAATGATGCTACGATACGCTGGAACATTTTAAGTTGAAAGCTGAATACATACAAAATAATAACGTAGAGTCTATTAATTAGTCAGATTGCAACTTAAAATGATAATATTTATGCAAGGAAAAGTAATAATTACCCCCTATTTCAAATATTTTTAATAATTACTTCCACCCCTGTGTATATATGTAATATTGTAATTAGTCATTTCAAAGTGTTTTTTTTTAATTTTATGAAAATTAAGTTAATACCGAATTATTTTACTAACACAAAATTTGTTTAATGTGATAATTTTATATATTTAATTCAGTTTAAGATTTAGTAATAATAATAAAAAAAAGACTTTGGTAATATTTCAATTAAGTATGTAAATGTAGTTAAACTAATTTATGTAAATAATATAAAAATATACTTTAATTTTGATGATTTTCAGTCTTTAACATAAGAGAAATTATTGATATGTATATAGAAGAAACGTGGAAAAAATCATACAAAAGTTTGTATCTTATTATGATATTAACAATATTGTACCTTGTATTATATATATATTTAGAATTATTATTTTAAAGCTTTGTGACGTTTCAGACACTATTAATTAACATAAAATTATATTGAACATTTATTAAAGTAATAAATGTGAGGAGAACATTGGATACATTCCGCTATAGAGTAACCGTATGCACGTCTTTTTAATTCGTTGGTCCTTGTCAGTACGGTATAGCCTAGGAATAAGGTTGAATATTCTTGGAGATTCGAGGACAACAAATGACATCGCCGCGAGATAGAAATTGTCAACTGGCGTGCCATCCAAACTGAGAAAAGATAGGTCAAAAGAGAAATATTGCGGATACTTAAAAAATCAAGAAAAACATGATTATGTTCTCGTTCTTCTATTTTTTTTAAGTATCTGGAATATTCCCTTTTGGATTTATCTTTCTTGTCTCGTTCGTGGCGATGCCAGTTGTTGTCCGCAAATCTGTGGATCTTCCGCCAGGCTACACTTTACTGACGAGGACCAACAATACTGAAACACGTATATAATGTAATGTGTATAATGTAATGTATTAGTACAGTACACAGTTAATAACTACCAGGTTCGATAGTCGGTTGGACTTAATTGATTAAAACTTTTTTTAAATTTCTCAAGCTTTCGATTTATTTGATATCTTCATCAGACCTGAATTTAAAATCGATTTAAAAATGAAACCGAAATTAGTAATACAAGTATACAATTATATAAGTACCTATTTGATTAAACTGTTTTCACCGCGGGAATAACCTGTTATCAATGAATGGTACGACCCGCGTTGTATTTTTTAAATTCGAGACAGAATTACTCAAATTTCAATTTCAAAACAATAAAAATTGACAAAACCCGTGGAATTTGAAGAAAACAAGAAAGGCGGAAAAGATTATACATTTACATTTAAAGTCACACGTTAATATTTAAAAACAACACGTTTACTCATCCACAAAAACCATCTAGAATGGTGCGGATGCCGTGTGTTAACTATTGCAACTTCAACTTCTTTTCGGGTGTCTCGCGTCAGGCCTGTGCCTTTTACTCTTATTCTGAATGTAGATGATCTGGTTTTGGAGAATTAGTGCTATTTGCTACCTGGTTGTTAGGCTTCTGATTTTAACGCTAACCTATGGGGCGTTTGTGTTTGCAGTAAAGATCGCGATCATAGTTAAGTTGCACGGCGATTGGTTGATTCGGGTGGCTATCCATCTTGTCATAGAACTGTTTGACCATTTCTTTTATACAGTCTGGGCATTTTGGCCTTTTTGTTTGCTATTGCGGACGTACCAAGAGGCTTGCAGGACCATTCGAAGTGTAAAGTTATGTATCGTTTGAAGTCCTTTGTTGTATGTGGCGAAACTCGTGAACTAAATTGGGGCTGCGTAAGTCATGATCAGTTTTTATAATCCGATCAAAATTTCTTAGTTTAAGAGCTGGTTTGAGGATACTATGTTTGCCTAGTAGTGGCCAAAGTCGAGCCCTAACTGTCTTGGATTTCCTTATGGTAGTTTTATGATGATGTGTGTATTTAAGTTTGTAGTCGATAAAGACTCACAGATATTTCACAAAGGTGTCCATGGGATTGGCGAGTGGTCGATATACAGTTGGCCTTCGACTAGTTTTGTGGATCTTTGAAATGTTATCGCATGTGAATTGAGATAAATCAATTTATTGATATCCTCCAGGTCTATCACCACAATGTAATTTTGTCCACGGTTTCTTGCAGGATTCTTACGGCTATTTTGGGTTGAAGAGATTGCGAGGGGATTACAGTATCGTTGGCATATGTGGCGTGCATAATTTTTTCTCCTTTCGGTATGTCAGCAGTCTAAATCGCGTAAAGATGGAATAGTACGGAACGTTGAGGAACGCCAGCTGTGAGGAAGGCTGTTATTGCAACTTTGTCGGAATTTCATGTTATCAATGGCAGTGGATTTTATTTGGGGTATGTTGAACATAGTGTTTTATCCTACTCTACTTAACCTTGATGAGGACAGTTCTTCACAGGGCATTCCCATTATTCTTGGTGCAGTTTGTGGATGAGTAAACGGGCAGTGTTGTTTTTTAAATTTAACATCCAACTTTAAACGTAAATATATAACATTCTGTTTCTTTTTATTTGTTTTGTTTGTTTTTGTTGTTTTTTCCCTTCAAAGTTTAACCAATTCTTATTGTTCAGGAATTGAAATTTGAGTAATTCTGTCTCGAATTTATATAAATGTAGTATAGATCGTCCCGTCCCGTTCAATGATAACAGGTTTTTGACGTGGTGAAAACAGATTCATTAAACACTCTTACAATTTTAGGTAAATATTAAGTTACTAATTTCGATTTAATTTTAAAATGTTTAATTATGGAAGAAGATTTTAAATAATTCGAAGGCATGGAGCCTTCGAATATTTGAAATCTTCTTCACAACCATAATTAAAAAATTAAAAATTAAATCGGTAAAACATTTTAAAAGAATTTTAATTAATTAAGCCCAGACTATAGGCAAAAGGAACTTGTAATTAAAAATTAGATATTATTAATATCATAAAATAATTAAGGAATTACATCTAAGTTTCCCAATTAATATGTAGTTATTATTTGTACTCCCCCTTTAACAAACATAAACTAGAAAAAGGTATTGTAGAAAGGTATGCCAATATTTAATATAAAGGACAACAATAATCACAGGTATTTCGATAAATATTAAAATCTCTATTTGATATATTTATTTATAACTTTAATTACCAATAGGCAAATCCCACTTATACGACAAAGAAGTAAACAAGAAAAATACAAATATATATATATGATATGTTTTTTTTTACCATAACTCTGAATGAATGATATTCGAAATAGTACGTTTTCTTATTGGTTTAGTTTTCTCATCTTAAGAAACCAGTTTTTAGTATAAATATGTAATTTACAATGTGAACTTAAGAACTAGGTTTAAAAAAAATATGAATTATATTTTATATGTATGTATATATAAAAAAAAGTCCTACACCATTGTTCTTGACAAAAAAACTCTTTCGCTCTAGATTTGTTTTGTAGAAAAATGTAAGTATTTGAAGCAGTGTGTGGCACAAGCAGAAGATGTACAGTAGAAGCGATTGAAGAGCTAGGGTTTCCTTCAATTTATGCGATTGAAAGACCATTGGTTGCCTTCTGACCAGTCATAGTCCTTCGAGAGAAAGACAGAATATTAAAATTAATTTTTGTCGAAAATGAATTAAAAAAATGTATCAATGTATTAAACGAGAAACTCAAAATAATAGAAAACAGAACAGATTCGAGTCATTTTTTGTTTCAGTGGTCAGTCGAACAATAGTCAGTAGAGTCAGTAATGTCAGGTGTACTATTTTATTTTGAAAATTCGTTTATTTAGTAATAAATTTTCATTTGATCAATTGTTTTAAATGTTTTAACAAGACATGTTTAGAAACTATGTTAAATTTTGTCATTGTCAGTGATTTTTTTGCTATGAAATAAGAAATATCACAATTAAAAGCCCTATTTTGCAGTGTAGAATGTGCAATTTTCTTTCTGTTAAAACATTTTTCAGTTAAAAGCCCAAAATGGTACTAAAAACGAACTTACAGAAGGGGGTGTAACTGTAGGTACTGTTGGAATATAAGCGGGAGCGTGTGTGGGTCTTGTTGATCCTGATCTGCTAAAAAGATCGCTTCGATAACGAGCGCTGAAATGATTCGCTTTCTTAGCTCCATTGGTAATCTAAAATCACAATAAAATGTACAAGTGAGTCATATGATTTGCAAAATACTTTTTTTTAGTTGCTTTTGTCGTATGCGCATATTATAACAAAGTTTTTATCTCTTTTGAAGCGAGTTAAATAAGGTTATAATAAATTAAACTAATCTGTCATTATGCCAAATCATGGTGTAAAGGCTTATTGATTAAAAATAGTAAACCAATGACAAAATGATGAATAAGAAAGCTTGCCAGTAATATGCAGTTTCCATTGGAAAATCATTGATTTATCAAAGACGACGTCTAATCATTTCTGCAAGGTAGACAATGCTGACCCCTTGTGTTTAACAACAAACGAGTGACCAAACATAGTAAGATTAACAATGTGAAATTGTGTAATAGAAAGTGAATATGTATACTTTTAGGTGTAGAGCAACCGCCACCTTTCATGCAGCTTCTTCAAAAGATTCTTCATCTATCAAAGATGACATCCCACTTCCCTACATGACAATAATACCGACTTTTGTAGTGACAAAAACAAAGAAAATAATAAAGAGGAATTGTGTACATCAATGTAAACATGTAAATTAAGAGGCTCACCCAGAAAGCAAAGAACGTTTTGGCATAACTAAATAAAATCGAAATATTTCAACACCAAACTTTATTTACGAAGTCAAAGTACTTTATTTTGCAATGTAGTCGCCATAGCTGTCAAGGCACTTATTGTAACGTGGGACCAATTTTTTAATTCTGATGTTATACTCTTCTACCTCCAAGGATTTGAGCCAGGATGTTATTTCTTGTTTGTGGTCTTCATCGTCTGCGAACTACTTTCCACCAAAATATTTTTTTAGTTTCGGAAATCAGCGAAAATCACTTGGCGCCACGTCAGGGCTGTAAGGAGAATGTCCAAAAATTTCCCACGTAAGACGTCGAAGTTCTCGCTGTTTTCCTGGTAATGAAATAGCCGGTCATTGTCATAAATCAAAACTGCGACTGTCGACCACATGACAGACATGGCACGTCTAAATTGTGGAAGAATTTTATAACAAGCCTCTGAGTTTATTGTGACTCCTCTTAGCAGATACTCCACGTGGATCAAACCTCACAATCTCAAAAACCTGTTTCCATTACTTTTCTGGTGTTGAGATTTCGTTTTTCCTTTTCTGGGTTTTGAGGGTGACTTTGTCTTATTTTTCTAAAAACTCAAGTTTCATTTCCCGTTTCAATGCGGTCGAAAAATTCGTCATCTTCTTTGATTAAACGTTAATCACCATTTCCTCATTGAAGCCTCGTTCATTGCACTATCACCATAAACACTCTTTATTTGCTTGTACATTTTGATACGTTGGAACGCTTTGTGCATTCAGAAAGCAAATAACACTACGCACTTCACAATTGACGGGATTTTAGATAGGCTCAGCCATTTTGAAAGGTTATGGAACAAAAACGCACGACAATTCAACAACAAAACTCGGCTCATACTGAAGCGAGGGAAGAATTTAACTGGCACACATGCATTCGCGATGGTGGGAGATCGCCGGCAGGCGTGGAACGCAATCATTCTTTACTTTCTGTACGAGCCTCGTATTATGCGCTAGGCAGTCATATACACATGCCATTACACTGTCACACTTAATTTTATCACTACATTTTATGATTTTATACACTTCATACTGAAAAAAACCGCAGCATTTACATTACACTACTTTACCATAGCTACTCTTAAATTTCATATTAAGTGAATATTTTGTGTGTACGTTTCCCATACTTTGGTTAATTCCGAAATTGCATTTTCCAGTTTTTAAAATGTTGTGTATAAAAAAGCGCAGCAAATTCATACGCAAGGACGAGATTTTTACGGGATCTATTCACAATATTGAATGTTTGTTTGATGTAAAATATCTTGAACTAGTTAATTTGTATATATATGGATCCTTTATATATAAAAGCGAAGAGGGAGCGGAGGATTGCACCCTTATTTGACAGTTAATTACATATATCAATACTGAGTGTTGTTCCGCATCATTCAAGTCATATTCATATTTTGTATTTGTAACATATTTTAGCCTGACATACAATATCTAATAAATAAACAAAAAATGTACACTGATTTAAGGTGATATAAAATTACTTATTAATTAAATTAAAATTACTTGACAAGTAACCTAAATCTGTTGTACATATTACATTAATCTGACGTCTACAGTTACTGCTGAGTAAAAACCACATATTTCTGAAATTAAATATAATAAAAAGTTGTAATAATTTGAGTTTAAAATGAAATAATTAGCAAATGATCTTTTCTAACAACGGAACGTCCAATTTATCAAAGAAAATAATTATTATAAGAGAACCTATCATCTATTGAACGCGAATCTTTGGTTTGAAACTGTCTTCTAAGACAGCCTATATGAAATAAAATATTTTTTAAACATGCTTTTATGGTATGTCTCCTTTTCAATAAATGTATTAATAATAGAAAATAAAATAATATTACATTTTAATTGTTGCAATTATGGTGGTAACTTTCTTGAAAGATTTAACATATTCATATAAAAATAATCGGTTACCTGTTGAGTCAGCAGTGGTGAATCTAATTTACCAGTTTTCTTTTTACTGTTACCATTTCTGGTACTGTATAGACCTCTAGGTGGTTTCGGTGAGAAGCTTCTACTTTTTGGCGTAGAAGTTACGATTTCCACTTCCTGTTCCGATGATTTCACCAGGCTATTTTCACCGGATTTGTCTTCCTGACTATTGGCCGAAAATCTTGCGTGATACCTTGATTGTTTCTTAGTTTTCGAAGATACCTCCGTTATCACTGAAACATGAGATGGCACTACTGTTGATCTAGTTACCTTGCGTAGCGAGAACGACGGACGTTTCGTATAGCGTGCGCTGGCTTCTTCCGTTTCTGGATGTTTCGTCGTCAACGAAAATCTTCTACGGGTAACTCTTGAATTCGGCGTTGTGGAAGTAATCGGTACCAATTCGTTATCGTCATTGTCTGCCTGAAAATAATATGGAATTTTAGGTCATGTCTCTTTGTAATACAATGGAATTCAGTTAACACCTAGAGTAGAAGAAAAAATGTTTTCGTTTTATGTTAGTGAACGTCATGCAACGGTAAGCATGAATTTTTATGTATTTAAATTTGTGACTTTAGGAGAAAAATATACGAAATATTGTTGCGTAAGAGTAATTATGATTAGTTAGTTCATTCAAAAATAATAACTATCGTGTGAAGAATTCGTTTTGGTTAAACAAATAAGGAGCAGTTAGGTAATTTTAATGTTTTATAGATAATAGTAGTTGAGTTTATTAATCAAATCTAAATATTATTGTATTTATGATATAATTGTTAGTTTTTATTTTATTTTTGTTGGCTTATGCATGCCTATCTCATTCTATTTTATTCTTTAATGTAGTAGATTGTAAATAACCTTTTTAAAAGCGTATAGTTTCACTTAATGTTTACATATATGTATGTATAATAATATTACATACATTTTCTATTCAGAGATGTCGACATTGTGTATGTTCACTATCTAATTTCAAAGTAGTAATAGCTTTAGTCATATATAATGCTTGCATATTTTAACGGAAGTTGAACTAGGTCCAGTGCAGCTCATAAATGAATTACAATTCTGGGTTGTAGCATTAATTAGAAAATAACAAATAAAATCAGACATTAACATTATTTTGAATTTTTTAATAGTTGATCTCTATGAAAGCGAGTTAGTGGGAAGTTAGTTAGAAAAGAATGATAATGAAATGATGATTGTTCTCACTATGTCACGTTGCTTTCTTTAGGCCCTTTAAAGTAGCTTGGCGTACAGTGTAGGAATACCCAAGAATTAATTCCCATCATTGTTAAAACCTGCTTTCGAAAAAAACGATAGTGTAACTGTCAAAGTAAAAAAAAACCAGGCGATAAAGAAGAGTGTGGTGTCAAGTGAAATTTAATAAATGGATTTTTTTTCTACTGGTATTTATCCAGGAAATAGAGTGGTGGTAGAAAAACTACCACCAGTTATGCGACATTATTCGACACAAGAAATTAACGACACTTTAACTTCATTACTTTGCGTGAAAACAGAAACAAGAACTTGAAATAAATATCTAGATGATCCCCGCAAATGGAATTGCAACAACTATAACCACTATACAGCCGGGACCGCAGTAAAATATTAGTTCTGGCTAAACTGTAAAATAAGGCATATTCTTTGTATGACATATGTACTGAGGTAGAACAAATATGATCTTTGCTAAAAAAGATGGAACATCTATATTATTGTGCAATACGTCGTAAATGAACTTTATGTGTGTATTATGCCTTCGTATCTCCAAATATGAATTCTTCAAAAAGGACATCATAACATGTCCCGTAAACGAGATACCTATCACTCCTCTTAAAATACGGATATTTCAAAAGACGCCGCTGAACACTCTCAAGCGCTTCAGAATAAGTTTTATTTATTGGTGACCAAACGAATGAAGCATTCTCGAGGCGATGGCGAACAAACGAAAAATAAAGGGTAGTGATGGCCTCTATGGATGCAAACTGCCTAGTATTTCTAATAACAAATCCCAAGGTTTTCAATACCGGTGAAATAGTATTGGTGTGCTAAGAAAATTTTAATTTAGAGTCAAAAAGCACGCCTAAATCCTTTACCACTGTACAATGACGAACAGGGATTCCATCAAAGGCGTAATCCCATCCGAGGCGATCCCGTCAAAGGCCTAAATCCTTTACCACTGTACAATGACGAACAGGAATCCCATCAAAGGCGTAATTGACACAGAGACGTCCCTGTTTCCGATTGATAATCAATACATTGCATTTAGAGATATTCCGAGGCAAATTATTCGCAGTACGCCTCGCAAGAAATAGTTGAAGAGGTAGAATACGGATATCCACATCGATAACTGCTTCTTCCATAAACATTTGTTCTCATAAAGTATGTGCCCGGAAAAAGAAACGCTGCTATTTATATATAGATATGGGAGTAGGATTTGAGAACAATTTTCAAACTACGAATGCGCTGTTTTTGGTATAAAATATACTAATGCAGAAAAAACAAATTTTAATTTGTATATATGGGTTGAGGTAAAACATATTTTACACGTTTTTTTGTTACTTATCTGTTTAATTTTCCAAAATTAAATGTACAAAAAATATTTACAAATCCAAGTTAACTGGTAAACATTTGAAATCACTATGGATTATTTCCGATAGCAAACTTGATTCACAACTGCAAACAACTTTCAGTGGAAAGTTACAGATACATAAATCTCATTAATTATAATATTTAATTATATATTATATGAATGTCACTTATTGTAAGTTTTTAGGATAAATATGATATTATTAATTAAACTTAAAATATCCAATTTCATTATGTATGTCAGTTAACTTGTTTTTTAATTGGCCGTTAAATAAAGACGTGATTATTTCTTGTACGATTTATTTACATTGTAAATTTTACACTAAGTAATCAGAATAAACTGTGATGGGCTAGTCTAGACCCGTGGGCCCTAGTTTGGAAACTCATTGTGTATCGTATGGGACAATGTATAAATCACTTGTAAGGTGTTAAAAATTATAAAATTAGCATCATTAGACATATATTAAGGAATCATCTACTGAAAAAAATGAAATATCTTCAAACTCATAATTTTTTGAAAAGATTTCCTAATAAAATAAAATCAACAAAAAGTTTTATAATAAAATAGGAAATCTAAATTTCATAATAAAATAGCTTTTAAACGTGATTTAAGCTTATATATTTTGGGGAACAAAGTTTTCTACGCCTTTAATAATAATGTTTTATTAATTCATAATCAACCTGTTACTATTTTATTGTGGTTTTATTCTGCATACAGTATGTATACGAAAAATTAGGCTATTGTGTCAATAAGAGTGGAAAAAATAGGTTTGACTCTTGGCATAATTCCTGAACAAATAACAAACAGTTAATTATATAAAATACGTACATCATTCACTCAAAGATAAAGCCAAAAACACAAATCATTCATTTCTAATCTGTATAACCGTTGAACGCCGGTGTACTTATTTCCTGTAATAAATAATTCATTTCGTGTTTCGTTTGACATTCAACCTAATAATTTATACGCGACAGACATAATTATTTCCTTAATTCATTACTTTAGACATTATAAGTCAGTCACCTTTTTTCCTGTTTTTCTACCTTTCCTTTAGATCAATTGTTGCTTTTCAATTAAATGCATTCCTGGAAGCTATTTCCTCTTAAAATCGTGTAATTGGTAAGTAGCAAATGGATTACTAGCTTCCTGTCATATTTCAATAATTTATTGCATAAACTACATGTTGTGTATCGTGCTTGCCTAACTCAGTTCAGATTGATATAGGAATAAGTAAAATTAACATTTGGACGTGACCTTACAAGAATGAGGAAGGAATAATTTATATAAATACATTTTATAATTTTTCAACTTCATATGAAATGACTATATCTATATGATTAAAGAATCAATTAAAATGAAATAAATATTTCAAATTCCTTTTGTATCACGAATGTGCGAGATAGTATTAAACTTGATTGGGAGTTGTTAAACTATTGTTTTTGTACATTGCTAATCTTACGGTTTCATAATTGACACCAAGGTAGAATAAAGAACGTGTATGAGACTGTGTTTGATACTGAGTCAATCTGATATTGAAGCGTTAGACATGATTGTGGTTTGAGTGGAAAGTGGGAGTCAAGGACTCAAGAAGACTTCTGGAAGACGATGAATAATCAGAATCAAGATCTTTGACGAGTTCAATTTACTGCGCAATCCGGATATGTGATATTAAAATGCACTACCAAGTTGTAAGTCTGAAAGTTCTCCGACAATTATTCACCGACGGAAATGGAAAATTCACTGGTAACGGAATAACAAAAACTTTGCCTCGGTTTAGGAGATATGTTTCTTTATTTTATTCGTTTTAATTTTTTATTCAAAGCATTGTGATGAATCTTCCATTTTTTCCAGCACGTTATTAAAAAAACTCGATCAAACATTTCAAGTTCTTAATGCAAAACCATTGTAGAATGTGCTTTTAGCTAAAGCTTAGCACATAAATTTTGTGAATTGTTTGTTGGATAATTTTCCAAGCGAGAAGTTTTCAAACTGGAGAGTGTTCCATTCGAGGAATTGTTGTCGTGGAATTTTCCGCCGGCGAATTGTTGCTGGGAAAATCGAGCCTTACAACTTCATCAAGAACAAAGACATGTATGGATTCCACCATAAAATTCCATCTCATGGTTTGTGTCTCTTGGGGTTGGTTTCTCATTAAGAAGGGAAATTGGTGACAGATATATAAAATCTCTATAGGATAGACTGATACATATTTATAGAAAATTTATCTTCACGACATAACCAAAGTCGTCTACAGTGCAAATTTCGATTTTATTTATGGATCACAATGGCCATTGAATCGTCAGATAGCGCCTCGAAGAAGAAAGTAACTATCAGTTTTCTGCAAAATAAGAGAAGGCTCAGTGGTACTGTGGATGACTATCTGCCATGCAAGTAGATTTTCTGTAATAGTATTTAGAGGAATATTATCTACTAACCAGTGTTAATGGAACGTCTTCAAGAACTAATTTCCGGTAGGATAGTGAACGCCCGATTACTATAGTATAGAGTTCTTGGGTAATGCTAATGTTAACCAGCTACCCTGTTACCATGCTTGTAGCCAGATTTATGACCAATTGAGCATATGTGGGATATACAAGTTGGTTTACAAGTATCCTAAATAATGTAGATGTTCTGCCACTACTGAATTTAAAAGCTTGAGTTTCAAGTATGCATAATAGATTGACTGAATGTTCTAGAACCAGAGCTGCTATATCAAAACATAATATTGCATGAACTATTAGGAAGGTATCTTAATTTTCTTATTATGAATAAAGTATAAATAAAATTAGTTCAAGATTTTCTCTTTATGAAATGTATACCGGTTGTGCCAAATACCATTAGCCATAGGTAATCAGTTTATACGTATGTATGTAATACGTCGCAGCGCGGTGTCTATACATCGTACATACATACATACGTATACGCAGATCCGCTATGGCTAATGTTTCTTGACACATGCGGTATATGTATTATGTATGGATGTAGTTCAGAATTAGAAATGCGTGATTTATGTTGTTTTAGCACGTTTGTCTAAAGTATTTGTGCATAAGGATGCACATTTAAAATACAAAATTTCAGATAATTACGCTGGTAGTAAAATTCAAAATTCAGGCAATTTTATGAATTCCAACTTAACTCGACCTGATGTAAGTGCAACAGAATTTCTATTACGTACTATTTTTACATAATTAATGGGTAAATAAGATTTATTGAGAAATTTATTCTTGTCATAACACAGACGTAGGCTGCTTCGTCTTGTTTCTAATAGTAATAATAATCATATTTAAAATGTGAATAATAAAATAAATAAGTAATTGCCAGGGACGGCGCACAGTGGTTCAGACTTGTATGTTCGCGGCAAAACTTCATTAACATTATACATGTATGCGAAATACCTAGAGTAAGAATTTCTGCAGATGTCACTTTTTCAAGGAAGTGGCAAAGAGTAGCAGCTGAAATTATTAGAGTCAAATAGAAATTATAGGAATCAATATGAACTAATACCTACTCGCTGATGCGGGCACAGAAACATTTTATATATGCTTGATTATAATAATAACAAAGTTGTAATAAAATACAATTGTTTCCACATGAAATATCATCTTTATATAAAACTTGAGCAATGAAGTTATAACATATAGAAAAGAGCTCATCATGGTAGCCTGTCATTCTACTAACAACACCTTCTGACCGACCGATCTGATCAATCAATGATGGTTTGAATATTGGTTTAAGTAATAGTGCTTATCACGGAATTCTTGATCAAATATATAATTCACTGTAAAAGCAGTTTTTAGTGTTGTTTTTAAACTCATAAATGCTGACGCACTCTCGGTTTAAAAAGTTGCATCATGGACAAGACGAGTTTTTTTTTCACTTTTGGGTATTGTTTCTTTAATCGGAAAACATTCAAATAAATTTGTTGATGTGATAAAAAAATCAAATGTGTGCGAGCCCTGTCATCAGTGAAAAGCCAAAGAAGAGACTGTTGAAGCCGATCATCAGGATAACAATAATATTACGGGGGCAGTTCGAGCTAGATGGAAGTGGATATTCTTCCTGAAATATTCGAACAATCTATAGAATGGTTTGATGTGAAGTGGGCGAAACATGTGTTGATTAGTGTAAAATTATGTTTTCTACAAATTTCCGGTTCCTGGAAAATAGGGGCAAAACTTTGTTTATCGTTGAATCGCTATGGCAACCGATACGCACCTATCACTAATAAAATGGCGTCAAATCTAAGATTTTGCAAAATTGTATCTATCAAATAATGTCTACAAAAGCAAGGTCATAAATAATAATTTTCATACACCTTTTGACAATTGTCATAATTAACTGTTAGCGTTTGTTATAAAAGCCATTAAAATAAAAAA
The DNA here is from genome assembly GCA_963170755.1 of Amphimallon solstitiale. Classification (NCBI taxonomy): domain Eukaryota; kingdom Metazoa; phylum Arthropoda; class Insecta; order Coleoptera; family Scarabaeidae; genus Amphimallon; species Amphimallon solstitiale. Next base: position 123,675,598 of record OY720678.1, on the reverse strand, counting down.
AAAATTGTCAACAATGCTTACCTACTACACAGAATAGCCAAGTATTAAATAAAATACAAGTGTAAAAAAGGACTATTTAATAACTTTATTTATAATATTTGTTTTGTAACTAACTTTCACGTAGTAGAATTTGTCTAACGGAAGCTAAATATCCTGAAATAGTTCGTACTTGGCAGTGTCGGTTGCCAAAATGATTCAACTATATCTGATCGGGCTAAAATTTTTACACATTGTTCTATATATAATTAATTATCGCACCGGGTAAAATCTATTATTTTTATTAATAATTTCTTAATTTATTTTTGATTTTCAACGAAAATAAACACGAATTTTGTAATTTTTTTACAAGTCTGTCATTTTGTTCTTTGTCTACACAAATGCCAAATCCTACGTCACCCGATAAAGACATGTTTAATGAATAATAATTAATTTGGATATTTTGTTACAGATCATTACTAATCGATATGTGCTTCCCATTACCCACCCAGCTTTTCTGAGATCACTTTGACCGCAAGTGACATTGTCAAAATATTATTAATAAATTAACTAAAAAAATACTGGGTTTAGTTTGAGATGTTAATAATAACATAAAAAAATTGAAAAAATTTATTTTCCTTTATTATAAAAAAGAAAACCTTGAAATAAGCAACAAATTTTAGCTGTCACACTGAAGAAATACTCTTAAATAATTATTTGCTGCAAATACATAGTGATATTTACTTCTCGCCAAAATAAACTTTTTGTTAGCCTTGAAGCATTGTGCGGCGTATGAGGCTGTGTGGAAACTCCAAGCAATTAGCGTAAAGTTCCTGACAAAATATTATTCACAAAAGACTACACTTATGTAAGATTTATCATGTATTTATGAAGCGAAACAGCATCTCTCTCTACTTTTTTAAATACTTCGAGCACAACTGCATAAATTCAATCAAACAATAACGTCCTACAGTTTATAAATAACAAAAAGTAAATTAACTTACTCTTGAGGATGTGGTCTCAGTTGCTGGTATATTCGTGGTTGTTGTTCTAATGGAAGTCGTCGTTGTGGAAGTCGATGCAGCGATGGGAACGCTTCTAGAAGAGGTCACGATTCTCTCGGTGCTTTTCGTGATCGCGTCGTCGCTTGATGATGTTTTCTGCTGTGACCTTGAACCCTGTCGAATAGTTCATTGTTAATGTCGCGCACAGGAACAAGTGAACATCATCTGTTATAATCAGATGAAAAATAATACGTCTGCTGTTGAACTCTTTCGAAATCAATTTCACTTACAAAAAATGATTTGTTAATACGTATTATGTTCTTTATTAAACACTGTGTCTATAGGTATACGACGTTTAGTTGCGACAGCATTGGCAAATAAAACAAATGTTTCATAACTACAGTACTACAGGAAGATAAATGCAATATTCTAATAAAGAAAAAAGCACTTTATTAAATCTAAACCTATTCAAGAAGACAACTTGATGATATTTCATAGCAATGTACATTTTGTCGATCAATAAAGCACGATCTGTTAGTAAGAGAAAGTTTCCTTTCTTATTTTATTAATTACATGATTCAATTATGTGTTATGTGCATACATAAATCTATGGTATATGATAGAAGTTAGACATGCATATATATGCATGTAAATACATTTGCGTTTTTACTAAATATAATCAAGTATTTTTGATAGGGATTTTAAATTATGCCCTCAGAACTTTCGATAGTTCACTCTCGATGCTATCAATTTCTTTATTATCTTAAAGAAATTAGCAATACAATGCAAGAGGAAATTTCTAATAATTATGTAAGTAGTTAACCTTTAAAGAAAACTATAGTGTAAGTACCTACTTGTGATAAATAAATTACGTAAAAATACTGGATCTTATAATAAAAGCGATTCTCACAACATGCTGTGAATACCCGCATCAGTAGGTGTTTAGATAAGAAAAAATAGGAAATTGAATGAAATTATTGAAGAATTTGGGGTGCCTCTGAATAATGTAGTAAGATTTGGTCTACACGTTGGACAACCCAGGTTCTCGGCATGATCTAAATATGGTATAGGAAATAGTCGTGCGAATTTTTATATTCACCCCCGTGTTTAATATTTCTAATATTTCAGTACGGATCAAGACGCTGTGGAGTATGTTGTTGCCGATTAAGTAAATATTACGTAAATGCTAATCAATAATAATGCATGAAGCGATATTTCTCATATTAATAAAATATTGGTGTAGATATTTACAATATGTAATACTGACAAAGTGTTTTCATATTTTAAAAATTTAAAGAGCGTTTTGTCATATCAGAAAATGTATTCTAAAGAAAATAAATACAAGCTAAATTCAAAACAGTAAACAAAAGAAATGGATTCTAAATTATGTGAAAAATTAACAAAAAATTCTAATATTATTTAATGAAGCGCTCAAAAATCCCTCCATTTTCCGCTTCACAGTAACCTAGCCTATCATAATATTCTCGACATACATTATTTAGAGTTTGGGGAGGAATGCTGTTGCATATTTGTGTAATTCGCATTCGTAACTCTGGTAATGTTTTAGGCCTTTCGTGTTGATGTCCGTACATCATTTGTTTTAAAAATCCCCACAAAAAAAAATCGTTGGGTGTTAAGTCAGGAGATCTAGGTGGCCAGCGTGGTGCAAATGAGTCGTTGAGGAAAATTTAAATCAAGAAATTCCAATACTATTTTGGCGTTATGGGCCGGACACCCATCTTGTTGGAACCAAATTTCCTCAAGATTACCAGTCACATTGCGTACAGCAGGTATAATATCATGATCCAGTAATTGCAAGTATGTCTGGGCGTTTAAAGTGCGATTTATGAAAAATGGTCCTATAATATGGTTACCCAGAATTCCTGCCCAGACATTCTGTGGATACTGCGTTTTTGCTGTTAAATTGATATGTTTATTTTCCCGAGACCAATATCGGACGATGGACGGATTGTGGCGACCATAGAGCGAAAAAAAGGATTCATCGGTGAACAAAATATTTCGGACAAAATTATCATCTTCATCGCATTTTTCCCTCATAGCCTCACAAAAGTCAAGGTGATTAACTTGATCAGAAAAATGTACAGCAGAATTGTTTAAATTCAAGAAAAAGTGAGATACACAAAACCGAAAGAAAACGAAATAAGAAAGAATAACTATTAGAAACTGATAAGATCAACATAAAACATACATCATACAGGTATACAGTGCGTCCTAAATATCTAGAAATTGTAATAAATTACACTGGAAACTGATGATTTTCATGAAAAATGCACTGGGTGAATTTAGATTTTAAAAAGTTTCCTGCATAAGTTATCTAATCAAAATGCTCCCACTTTTGTTTTAATAAATCCATTAATTTTTTTAATTAAAAGACAATAATTTCATCTAAAGTACGAAAATGTTTTAGAAAGGCTTAATTTATTTTTCTGAGAAATTTAAAAGTTAAGGAATTTTTTTTAATAAATGTTCAAAAATTTGCTTTTTGACATTACAAAGGAAACGAGTTAATATGACGTCAGCATGTCTACTTGAAAAGTATCAATCTAGGATTATATTAGAAAGAAAATACTTGTCTAAAAAGCAAAGTATTTCTTTAACCCCTAGCAGCACGTTCTGACGGGTGCCGATCGGAAAAACGTCAATCCAACGTTACAAGGTCGGTATAATGTTAATAACCCTCACCCAGTGTCGTATGAATATATAATTGATCAGGTCAATATTTATAAACTACTAAGCTGAATGTCAAGAAAAAAACATGTCCTGTTTCTCTGACACAGGGGGTTGTTATCACGCCCCAATTAAAATATAAAAGCAAACTCCCAATAATTACGTACTATTATACACGGTGGCCAGAAAAATGCGGACAAACGCCACGCAGGCCAAATCTTTGTTTAATTCTGAGTTGACAATCTTAATTGAAAAAAGTAGTACAGTGCTTTTTTTTTTTGTAAACCATTGGTATTAATCGATTAGTTACATCAATGCATTTGAGATAATTCCATTTCTAAATTTCACCACAATGATTTTACATAGATAAATTTGACGAATTTTGCTAAATTTTAGCCGTACAACTTAATGTTTGATGGTCTCGTATGCCGTAAGGAAGGACCGTATAACTTTTTTGGATTAAGATTATCGCCTCAGAATTGAACAAAGAATCGTTCTACCTGGCGTTTGTCCGCATTTTTCTGGCCACCGTGTATATCGAGATACTGTATGTAAGAATTTTGAAAAAGCAGAAGTAATATTAAGTATCATATGTAGCGATCATCCTATATATTAAAACCTTACATATGCACAAATCTATATATTTATATATTACATAAAAATAGATGCATGTATATCTGCACCTACACCATCTTCATTGAATTTTAAAGTATTATCCAAATTTAGTAGAGATTGAAGTATGTCATAAGAAAAAAATAAAAATCCCTAATGACAATAAAACTAAAATAACCGAGATACGTATATCGAATCCTAGATTGCCATTTTTACTAGAAACGCGAAAAAGGTTACTAATCTTAGAAAAAAAAGCTACGCTTAACACTATTTTTTTTGTTCTTGGGGTTCCTACTGGAGATGACAACGTACTTCTGATATATTTATCTAGTTTATTTTTATTTTATTGTCATATTATAAAGAAAGAAAACTGACTAAGAGTGTTGTTTCTTGACTATTAAACTCGAACATAAAAAAGAGAAGAGAAATTATTCATCTTAAAACTTAAACAATAAGCACATGTTTGTTTATAGCGTTAACAATATGTTGTGAATTACCTTGTCACCAGTTTTTTTGGACAGCTTCGCTTGTATTAACGCCTTAAACGGTTCCGGATAATTATCGGAATCGCCGATTTGCTCCTCCGAGCTAGTCAATAAAGAAAAATTTGTATTTCTGTCTTTGTTGAACTCGCGTCTCTTATGACCTCTGTCGTTCGTAGTTACTTTCACCGCTTTCTGTTCGTTTTCGTTTGCTTCGTTCGATTTTCCACTGTCGCTACTTAGATTATTAATATTTGCTTTATTCACTTTGACCTTGCGGACAACGTGCCGACCTATTTTTCGTTTCGTCACCACTTCAGACACTTTAGTCTCGACAGATTCCTTTATTATCGGCTCGCCGTTTCTGCCAAGTTGAATTTGCTCCGATTTTGTGTTTACATGCTCTTTAAGTGGATCAGATAAAATTTCGTTACTGTTACCTAATTTAACTTGTTGTTCTGAAGAACTGACTGCGTTAAAATTATCTTTAGTCGTGCTGGGTCGTCTTCTTATTGGTGCTACTGTTTTAACTTCACTCTCAAACAATGGTAGTACTTCTAATTTTTGTTCATCGATTATTGGTGGTATATGTCTCGTTCTAGATCTACTCCTGAACGTCTCAGTACTAGTTTCTTTAAACAGCGGTTCAGCAGTTTTGGTTTTTTTCGAATAGTTCCTTCTCCTGCTGTCACTCCTGGTTGCAGTAACTTCGGGAAAAGACGTAGTTTCTTGTTGTATAGGTTTGTTTCTTCGCGAATCAAAACGATTTCTAGCAGTATTTCTTCTATTTCCGCTTACTATCGTGTTCTGAGTAGTGCTTACTAATTTTTCTTCAAGTTTAGATTCAGACAGAACTTCTGGCTTACTTTTCGACTGATTATCCGCTCTTCTATTATTTTTGGTTGTTGATGAAGGAATTTCTGTAGTAGTCGTAGTAGTAGACGTGGTTGTAGTAGATACTTCATTTTCAACTTGCTTTGGATCACTAGTAGATTTTAAAAATTCTGTTGTTTTTTCAAGAATCTCAACTTTTTCCGTACTATAAGATCTAGCTCTAGAAGGTTTAGGAAATTGATTTTTATTAGAATTTACTTGCTTTGATACATCTATAGATCTTCCTCTTGCAGGCTTAGATGTATACACCTCATTTTTACCTGAATTATCAAGAGGGTTTTGTGATTCATTTGATTCTGTAATACCAATACTTTTTTCAACTTTTCTACTTCGCACCGGAAATCTTCTATTAGAATTTGAAGTAATTTTTGGGTTCTCTACCTGCTTTTGTGCTTCAGAAGCTCTTGCTTTGTTGCTTCTAGAACTACCTCTAGAATTTCCTCTTCTATTATTTCTAGGAGTAGTTGGAGAAGTTTCTGCTGTAGTACTCCTAGTTTCTGTCTCTATGCTATTTGTAGTTCTATCTCTAACTTGAGGACTTCTACGCCTGAAGGATTGCCTTCTTTCATCATTCTGCACATTTTCGTTTCCATTTCCCGATGGATAATTCACTTTTCGTCCTGTCCTAGCTCGTAAAGGTACTTGTTGTGTATTTTCATCCGAGAACAATGAGGGAACACGACCTCGAACACCAGCTTCTGTCACGTCGGCAATATCAAGCCGTCTTCTTGTTGGTTTTGTTCTTAATGGTCTAACGCTTGCTTGAGCATCATCATTTTTAACTTCCTGTCGAACACGAGTTCTCGTCCTAGAACTGGTATAGCTTGTCGATGCGGTTTCTGAACTGTCAGTCTCCTGTCTTCTTGGCGGACGTGTTCTTATTCTTGCTTTAGCTGTGGTACTAACAATTTCTTCTGTCGATGACACACTGCTTGGCACTCGAGGTCTTGCTTGAAATCTGGGCACTTTTTTCAAATCAGAAATCGGTGTTGCAATTTGTACAGGTTCCGTTAGTTTCTTTTTTATTTCTGGAGTAGTAGAATCTAATTTCTTTATTTCGTTTTCTGTAGAAGATGATTCACTGGTTAACTCTGATGTTCGCCCAAGATTCGTCGTTATTGGCAACAATTCTTCCGTGGAAGCATCACTTTGAGTTGAGCTGCTGCTCTGCGAACTAGTCTCTAGAGGTATAGTCGTTTCTTTTATGACAGTTTCCTGACCTTTTTCAGTTGTAGCTCTCGTCGTTTGAGAAGCAAAATTTGCCAACAAATCTTCCGGGAGAATTTCGTCTTCTGGTAGTGGCAGTGGCACGTACAGGGGTTTCTTAGGAGCATTGGCAGCTTCGAATCTAGTTTCCGTTATAACTCGTGGTTTGTGAATTTTCCTCACGTTAGTATTTGGTACATCATCCAGTACTTCTTTAACTTCGTATGGTTTGCTTGATGGTCTCGTGACTGTCCTATCTACTTTTCTAACAGTGTCAATTCGTCTTTCTATTGGTGCCGCTGCTTCTGCAATATCTGTATCGGATATATCAGATGGCACGGTGAACTTTACGCGACCTCGACTTCTACCACGTGTTCCCGCTTCTGATTCTGTTTCCGAGACCTGAAATGAAAAACAAAAAAATTTTAAACTTTTATCTGTCAGACAGCGAAAAATTTCTTGATTTACAATTAATTTTGAAGTATGTGGTATACTCTCTCTCTTTTTTTAAGAATTTAATGATTGTGGATATTAATAATGAATTTTAAATTGAAAAGCTAATGGAAGTAATACAATAAATATTTTTATCATAAATTCAAATAATAATACTTTATTCCTAAGATTATTAAATACTTTTCCATATGTTTTTATTCCTTGGTTCATCTTCAAATAGAAGTTGTTACACTTGCATGTGCCTTGCATTTTCTGTTCTTACATTCTCAAAGGTTGCTTATTTCGCTTAGCGATTTTTTTGTAGACGTATACGAAGGCAGTATTATATTAAGTATTCAGTTATTTATAATAATTTATATAGCATTTAAAATGTTGTGTTTAACCGCAATAGGATTATTACTAATTTTGACAAACTAAAAATAAATATCAATTTATAACTTGCATGGGATTAATGGAATTCATTTTCTCTAACTCGACATGTAGAAAATCAAGCATAATTTTTCTTGACTATTATTATTATTATTATTAGACGGGCCCACCTGTAAATCAAGCGTTTATTTACCAGCGAAAAAATATAGAATATTGTTACTTAATTGTAAAATGAACACTAAAACAGAAAAACACATTTTTTGATCAAAATGCATTAAAATGGAAACTGAAAATTCTATATTTTGAAATATGTGTTGGCTGTGGAATATAGTTTTAAGCAATGGTAGACATAAATTGATATTGACAGTCGATGGCAACAGATTTTTTGATTAAAGACAGTAAATCAAAATTTGGAATGATTTGAACATAAAACTAAACTAACTACAAGCGTGGACCATTATATCCTTGTTTTTTAATTTCACGGGTTGCAAATTGAAAAGTAACACTCCTCCAGTCAACTACTATTGTCATTTGATTACTGTCCTAGATTGAAAAAGTTGCGTCATTTAGTTATAGTTCGACAACCATTGAAAGCAGCCAACCTTGTGCAGTTTGGCAAAATGATAAACATTATGGGAACTCTGTATCATCAGAATTAGTGGTAGAGAGGGAGATTATACAAGTAGCCAACCTTGTGCAGTTTGGCAAAATGATAAACATTATGGGAACTCTGTATCATCAGAATTAGTGGTAGAGAGGGAGATTATACAAGTAAATACAAAATTTGGAATTGATATCTACAGCGATTTGACCGCTATCGTGGTCACACACACACACAGACAGACAGACATTTTTTAAAAACCACTTTTTCGGTATCAGCGGACTTCAAAACGTGGACACCTGCAAAAATCTCGAGGTCTAAAATTTTCGTCATCACAATACTTCCTTATACTATACGTATAAGAAAGTAAAAAGCACTTTCAGTTGTTTGCGAATTTTCCAATTTTCCAGGCAACTTTGCAATTTTTTTTTAAAAAAATATCTGAATCGGTCCAGCCATTGTCAAGTCATGCGATTACCAACGAACTGCATTTAATTTTTATTTATATAGATTGTTAAAAAAATAGTGTCATTACATCCTATTAGACTGAAATCGACTTTAAAAAGCTTAGAGAAGCTTTTTGGGTTGAAAGTGTGTAAATATAGAAATAGATATCCATCATAGAACAATTACCAATATTCAATATTAAATATGCAGGTATGACACAAAAGGGAAGAAAATTGTTTGTTTGGCTGCATTACTGATTTATAGGAAATATCCCGAATTTTTTTTCGATGTATTCAAAATTAACATAATAGAGTTTTATATTTTACTTCACAAAAATATGATATTTTCGTGCATGGCATGTTCACAAAAAGCATACAATTAACCGTGACATATCGTGAAAGTTTCATTAGGTAATAGTGTTTCTTTTTCTTATAACACCGCCCGCCTATCAAGCTAACATTCAGCCAATTTGTCTCAGTTTCATATACAATCACAAATTAAGTAAATAGTGAACGTACATACATACATACATACTAATTTTGAAAGGATCGCTCGGTATTGTTATTGCTCGGTCATGAAGATACATGACTTTCTGACAAATCTTAATTGATTTGTATAATGTAACGCTTATTACAAAAGTTATAATACAATTAATAATACGCTTTTATAAGTGATTGTTCTTCTACTTTTTTCAGTCATATGTGATATGAAGAAATGAGTTTTAGCTATAATATTTTATTTTCACATAATAATTAATTTTCTGATGTAATTATTTTTTTCTTAATTTTTTTTTGCTAATATCTAATACTGTAATAAATATTTGTTTATTTATCTCAAGAGAGTGTAGGATATATTGAATTGGCGCAATAAATAATATAAAACAAATACGATACAATTACAAGAACAAAATTTCTCATTAAATTATATCATTATTTAATAGGTTGCTAACAACAAATAACACAGATACATTCAGTAACAAACCTGCAATCAATAAAATCACTAGATTGTTGTAATATTTTTTTTATATTCTTGCCTAACTCAGGGGCCAAAGGTTTATTAATGGTGACTACCTCTGGTGTATAACGGAAAATATTTTAAACTAGTTTAACTGTCAAACGATTTAACTAACTGGTACAATCGGGCGTTAAAGTTGTGTAAATAAAATTAATATCTAATAAGTACATCATAAACCTAACCCCTACCGATGTCTAACTTACCCATGCTCTATGTGCCATTTGTTAATTTCTTAAAATTTCCAGAGTTAGAGAAAACTATTACATGTTTGTGGAATAGTTAATGCTGAAAGTAATTCTGAGAAAACTAATAAATTGAAAACGGTATCGTTCATTTATAATGCCAACTTAAGTTCAAAAAAAATGGGATGGGTACCATACGGCATATAAGTACATATATGTGTTCCTTATTTTTATAAAAAAGTTGTTCCAAATTAAGTTTAAAATACTTCTTAATAAAATAAACCCGGAGTAAAAGTGTTAGTTTCGGTCCAAATTTTGAAATTGTTTTTAAACAAAAATTATTCAAACTATAGCTCTAAATATATTTATATTTTTAATAAATCTGTGTAGAATGCTTAATTTGCAAGATATTTGCAAAGACTACTGTTCGAGTGTTATTTCAGGTCAGAATTTTAATTTTTTTTTTAATTCATTTCAAATACAACTTGAAATACTTTTGCACTTGTAATAAATCCGTGTAGAAAGAGCTATTTCCAAAAACTTGCAATTAGATAAGTGTGCTACATCCAGTCCGAATTTTGAATTTTTTATAAAAAAATATTCAAAACTAAGCTCTAAATACATTTTACTGTTTGAATATATCTGTTTAGAAAGCGTAATCGGCGAGATATTTTCCAAAAACTCTTTTTGATAAGAGAGTAAGAGACCTACTTCCGGTAAGAATTTCAAAAAATTCTTTTTATAAAATTTCTCTAAAATTAACATTTGACTAGTTTCGCATTCTTTAAAAAATTCTTTAGGCTTAGGATATTGGCAAAACTTTCACTCAAGTGAACTACTACTTCCGGACTACCCATTTTTCTGAAAATCTAATCAGATTGTAAGAAGATACTTATAAGTACTAGATTTGATATTGATAGCTCTAGTAATTTGGCCGTCATCGTGCTCGCTCACACTCACACACACACACACACACACAGAGAGAGAGAGAGAGAGAGAGAGAGAGAGAGAGAGAGAGAGAGAGAGAGAGAGAGAGAGAGAGAGAGAGGGGGGGGGGACAATATTTTGTAACAAGCACTTCTTCGGTATCAGAGGACTTCAGACTTCAAAACGTAAACATCTGCAAAAATCTGGTGGTCCAAAATTTTCATCATCGTGTTATGATGATGAACATTTTCCTATACTATAAACGTATAAGAAAATAGGATAACTTGTTTTTTCTGATTATAAAAATATTATTATTAATTATTTAGTATTGATATGTCTTCGGGGTTGTTGATGTAACGACACCTAGGTGTATGCTGTGTATCCCAATTCGTACATATGTGCATATTCGTTTACGTATAAATGTATATATGTATACTTGTGATAGTAATAATTCATACCTTAATAATTATTGCCTTCTGGTTAAGGTCAAGTGTTAGAGTTTTCATGTCGCCCAAAATTACTAAATAGTAACTAGAGTTCATAAACTAGAAGAACCTAAATAGTCTGCTTTTTATATTTTTTACATGCCTTACAGAGGCTTCGGCGGCTACGAGTCCTTATTAATATAGCGCCTGCGATGCACTGTAAGCTGATACACCTCTGCGTTAAACAAGGAATAAGGAACACTCGGAAAAATCGCACAAAAGTAATACGGAAGCAGTGCTGATATTCATCATTATATTACTTGTAATCCTAATTTTATCATTAAAAACTCTTTGAGATATAATAAAAAGTACATAAGACTTATTCAAATTTTTGTATAAAAGTCAATTTTTTCAAATGGAACACCCTGTATATTAGTTCATTTTTGAATTGCTTATTTAATTTTATATCAAAAACATGTAAGACGTTAATACTTTAAAAGTGGCTATTACAGAGCTATTGTCGTTTTTTGATATAATTTTGCCACCTTCATGTTTTTTTCTTTAAATACGATATACTGAGCCATGATATTTGTTGCAACATTGATAATTGAATGGATGCCATTTAACAAGTTGTTACTCAGCTGACAAGTATGATTTTATAATACATTTTTCCATTAATTAGCTTAGGATATGATTTTTATAAGTATTGTGGCAATGACAAAAAAATTTTTATTAGCTTAAGATTTTGAGTTATTTATAAAACTGCATTCGAAAAATGTATAATACATCATTACTCTTCTTTTTTATTTTACTTCTATAATCTTGGTAAGTGTCTCATTTCTATATCTACATATTTATACAATAACTGAATATATTGTACTTACAATACACTCTATGCCAGCAATATATTTCATAAAATATATAGAATATGGTACAATAAACAAATTTTAAAACAAAACAAATGAATACCTTATTGCAGCAAGTGCAGAAACAGGAATTAGGAGATATCAACTTATCTGTAATTCGTGAAAAAGAAAATACAAAATAACATAAGCAACATTGCCAGTAGTAATGGAAGTGACCATTACTCTTCTAAAGGCATATGTTCTGGGATATCTTCTTACAGGGTAACGCTACCGGTAAACCCTCTGAGCTAATAAATAATTTCTTTGACTTTACCCCAGTTAAAAAATCATATCTGTAAGCTCTTCTTTAGAAAACTGTATTATAAAATCACTCTATTATTTTAAGATTAATAGCGTCAACAAATTACACCTGTACTAAAAAGTAACATATTAAAAGTCATCCATAAACATCACAGCTAATTTCACGGTATGCTATGCTATATTAATATAAAACCATGAAACAGACAAAATTATATCAAAAAACGACAATAGCTCATTAATAGTCACTTGTGAAGTATTAACGTCTGTTTTTGATGTGAAATTTAATAAGAAATTCAAAAATTAACTGATATACAGGGTGATTTATTTGAAAAAAATGATTTGTATACAAAAGCGTCTCATGTAATTTAATCCAGTTTTCTGAACATGCAGTTAGTAACTGAAACAAAATAAAATAAGCTTCTATTAGGACCTCTTATTGTGAACAATAGGGCAAAAAATTCTGTACTTCTAATACGTTGCTTTCGAGAAATATAATGTTATACAAACATTGAATTTTTCAGAAAAATTGGAATAAGTTGAAAACTTTCGACTTTAGGCCTATACCATCTTACGACTTAACTTTAATAGAAGAAGAATCAAACAATAGTTGCTACTGATTTGTTAAGGGGTTTATAAATAAGAAAACAACAAAAAATAACGCAGAATAGAAAGTCTTGCATAATATCTGCCATTATTAATATCCGAACAAACAGATTTTTATTCGATCTGTCCAACCGGAGGTTCAAACTGCTGCTCTGGGGAGCTGTCGAACGTTCACTTGGAGTGCCTGGCTATCTTACCACAAAACCAATTTGGTCGTGAAACGGTTATTAAAATACGGATATCACCGAAATATGCGCACTTTAATTAAATAAAATTATATCAAAAAGTTCTTATTAATATTTTTTTTTCTAGCTAACTGGTAAACTGCCAGAAGAAAAATTTAAATTCTGTCGTGCTCTTTTAGCTAAACATAGTTTGTTTAATAATACAAAAAATATTGTTTTTATATAATGTTTTATATTAATTTATGTCTACAGAGATTTATTTATATCTGAACCCAAGAGCTGTTTTAATTGCTAGGAATCATAATAAAATGAGTAAATACTAAATATAAATGTCATTGAGTGACAGTCATTCTTAGACCTGAATATGAATGCATATAACATACATCATATGCATGTGCAGTGAATAATGATAAAATATAACAATGGTCATATAATTACAATCACTGGTCTACATGAGCACACTTCTGATGCAAGGATATCCATTCCCCTATGGTATTAGAGCAAAAAAATCCAGGGCACTGTCGATTCCAGCATCCCACCAATTATACAATACACGGGATTTTAACGCTAATTTTATATGGTTATTTGTCTGGGGCGTTGGTTCTGAAATTAAACGATAAGAGAAAGTTAAAACTAGCTATACTAAGTAGCCGTCGTGATCGTATCGAGTGTTGTGTTATGTACGATTCTTTTTTATGAGGGCGTGGGTTTACTGTTGCCGTTGGAGTTAGCAAACTTCAGAGATTACGATATTTATCAATAATCTGTGTTGTTTGTGTAAGTGCGAAATAATACTTAGCATATTAGTACCGGATTTTTTCTATTTTTTTTAATGTAGAAAGTATCTGATTTTATTTCGATTTTAATTAACTTTTGGGGTATTTAAGCAAAAAAAAAAAAATGTGACTGAGTTGTATCAAATAGGAAACTAATTGTTACGTAACTTTAACCTGTCAATCTGTTTAGTCTAAAAACTAAATGGAGTGTACTAATATGTTTGCCTTCTTTGCTCTCTTACTACACCTACTGATGTTTGTATATTTTACAAACCTTTTTCGTTTTAGGTAGAAATAGTTATGCTATAGAATGCTCTGATTTCGGATCATCACACTATACATTCAATATGCATTTTTATGTTTTCATTACATTTATTTGCTATAAGGCTCAAAAGAGCAAAAGCATTGCCATTGTATATAATAACGTTTACAAACCATAAAATTCAAATTTAAATCAATAAGACTATGTGTTTTGCTAAACAAGGATTGTTGCTTCATCACTCTTAGTTTTCCAACAAAGAGTCATTTGGCAATTAGTAAAAACTTTATTGTCGACATCCATAACTAAAATAACTAATAATAATAACTTGTTCTGGATCATATACAGGTTCACATAACTCCAACATTGAAATCATAGAATATTTATCCAGAGCTTCGCTAGTCAAATACCTTTCTGAAGTTATGTTTACCTTCATGTGAGATTTGTTTGATAATGGCTGCTAAAACATTAAATGCCTTAATAGCGGAGAAAAAAGGGTCCACGTTCATGAAGTGTCGTTTTGTAGTAGATGGGCTATGGTAATACTGGCACAAAATTCTATGTATTTTCATATAGAAGTTCATTATGCATACCAAGATCCTTTGAGATTTATACGGGGTGTAATCACTTTCGTGTACGAGGCAAGTGCGGCAAACTTCAGAGCGCTCCTGCGCATCTTGTGTGTATATTATACCTGTTATGAAATTTTTAACACCTGTTAAGCTTCAAGGGTATATGTGGCAAATTTCAGGCATCTCCCGAAGCAGATACCGAAGTAATCTGAACAGCTTTTGAACGGTTTTGAAAAACTGTTGAATAGCTTTGAACAGCTCTTGAAAGCGGTTCAAAGCCAACTTTTTTAAAGAGATATCGAAGTGATCTGAACAGCTTTGAATGGCTTTGAACAGCTATTGAACAATTTTCTAACAGCTTTAAACAGATAACTAAAGTGCTCTTGAAAAGATTTAAGCGTCTGTTCAAATCTATTAGAAAACTGTTCAAGAACTATTCCATCAGTTTAACATAATATTATTACAACGCATAGGTCACTGTTTATCAACAACCCTGTTCATTTTAGCACTGGATACAGTATTTCCAGGGAGCAATAATCAATATGATGTCACAAGTAGTCGCGAAAGCAAACAATCTGACTATACTCGCTAGAGACAGGAGAAGCTTCGAAGAAGCAATTCGATAAATTGATAGAGCAGCGAAAACGAGAGACCTAACGATAAACCAAAGAAAAAGCTAATACATAGAAATAAACACAGGAAATAGAAATACAACAATAAGGAAAGTATAAATAGGAAACTACTAGTTTGAAATAGTTGACAACTTTAAGTACTTAGGAGTAATGAACAGTGAGAATGACAGAAACATGGAGATAGATCATAGAATACAGCGATGACATAGAGCGTATTGGATATAAAGAGACATACTGAAAAATAACAGACTAAATATAAACACAAAAATTAAAGTATTCAAAGCAGGTCATTGAACCTGACAAACAAAAGAAAGTGAGAAGATTTGAGAGGAAAATTGTAAGAAAAATATATGGACCGAAGAAAGTAGCATATGGAAAATACAGAACGCTAATGAACTTCCAAATAAAAAAACGTCTTAAACTGAAGAGATCGTGAAGTGCAAAAGCTCCGTTTGTACCCATAAGAAAGATGGAAAACAATAGGTAAAAAATCATCAGAGATCAATCATGAGATGGAGGCCAAACACAGGTAGAGAAAGAGGGAGACCAAGAAGCAGGTGGGAAGATCAGGTGACATCAACAAACTGAAGATACGGGATTGTGGAGTAGAGTCCAGGACCGAGAGGCGTGGGGAAGAATATCTGAGGTAGCAAAGAGGAATAATAGTTTAGAGTAAGACAACAACGGAAAACGTACCTCACCACAAGAAACAAGTTGCTAGAGCTCAAAATTCCTATAGGAATGCACCACCCTATATATACATATCAAAAAAACGAAAAAATGCGTATACATGAAATAACAAGAAAGAGAATAATAACGGGTAAATTCCGCTGTAGAGCAACCGTAGACGCGTGATTCTGACTATTGGTCGTCATCAGTACGGTGTAGCCAAGGAATAAGGTGGGATAACCTTGGGAATGTAAGCTTTACGGAAGACCATCAGGTGACAGACTCCCATTTCTAGCTTCAGCTAGAAGATCCTCAAATTTGAAGACAACAACTAACGTCGCCACGAGGACGACAAATGGGAGTCTGTCACCTGATGGTCTTCCGTATAGCTTACATCTCCAAGGTTATCCCACTTTATTCCTTGGCTACACCATACTGATGACGACCAATAGTCAGAAACACGTGCCTACGGTTTCTCTACAGCGGAATTTACACGTTATTATTCTCTTTCTTGTTATTTCATGTATCCGCATTATTTCCCTTTTTTTTGATTTATCTTTCCTGGGTCTCGGATGGCACGCAGGTTGACATTAGTCTTCCTCGTGGCGACATTAGTTGTTGTCTTCAAATTTGAAGATCTTCTAGCTGAAGCTACAAATGGGAGTCTGTCACCTGATGGTCTTCCGTATAGCTTGCATCTCCAAAGTTATCCCACCTTATTCCTTGGCTACACAGTATTGATGACGACCAATAGTCAGAAACACGTGTCTACGGTTGCTCTACATCGGAATTTACCCGTTATTATTCTCTTTCTTATACATAATATATATATTTTTTCCTGACCGTATATTTAATAAAACCATAACTTATTCTATAATAGCGGCAAAAAAACCTCAACGGTTCCACATTTTTATTTTTTTAATGTCTTTTCCAGAAAATAAATATAAAACTTAACTTTAATTTCACTATCCTTTTTTTTATTTCATGAATATGGAACTGCATCTTTTTGTAAAATTTTATTGCAATAAATTATTATTATTTATTAGTCAATAATTATAGATGTATGTGTTAGATAGAAGTAAAACTATTTCATTAGTAGTTTAATTTATTGTAGTAAGATTTGACATGTAGTTCCATATTTATAAAATAAAAAGAAAACCAAGATGGTGAATTAAAAGTTAAGTTTAATATGTATTTTCTAAAGAAGACATTAAAAAAATAAAAATGTCAAGAGGTTCAGTTATGGGTTTTCTTTTATTATTTTAATAATGGACCGCTATTCCCAAGAATAAGTAATGATTTTGTATATATATATATATATATTTTCTTTTTTATTCTTGGAATGCGGCTTTTTTTTTATTGGTGGTAAGTAATAATTAAAACGTTAACGTTTGGACACTTTGTCTTCATCAGAACAAAAATATTATAGAAAAGTAGAGCAGATATGTTCGTCTTTGGCTTTCATCAACACATGAATGATTCTTTACTTCTTAGCAAAATCAAAAGCTTTTTTGGCTTTGAGAAGATTTTTATTGCAGTATACCTTCGCTTGTCATATCTTAATAATATGGCTAGGATGTAAGTAAACCACAGTTTTTGGATGCATAACTAAAGGAATCGACGCTGAAGAAAATTGATATTTCTACTGGTTGAGCTGTCGTTAAGTTCTTACATGTGAATTAATTCAACAAGTATCAATTTCTTGCATGATCATAAATAAGATATAACAAAGTTGCTGTAATATTCCTGCTATACATTGAAATAATTTTACGTCACAAGCTGCGAATTAAAATCTCGTGATTGTTTGCACCAGTTGAACATAATATTATTACAACTGCTTTTTATATTTATTCATATGTGTCATTCATTTGCAAAGTGAAAGTGTAATACTTGACTCACGAGTTCAATGAATTTTTGATAAGCCAATAAAATAATGACATTGAAATCTATTTCTCATATACACAATTCAACCACAAACAACAAAAATACATTAAATTTTAATTGCTTGTGCTTT
Source organism: Amphimallon solstitiale (assembly GCA_963170755.1). Lineage (NCBI taxonomy): Eukaryota > Metazoa > Arthropoda > Insecta > Coleoptera > Scarabaeidae > Amphimallon > Amphimallon solstitiale. The sequence goes on along the minus strand of OY720678.1, from coordinate 123,657,442 downwards.
TTTGACGTACATATGTGTAGGCAGCTTTAACGTAAATGTTCCTTTTTTAATGCAGGCGGATGTTAGCCCAGCATAATAGGTTGCTTACCTTGATATCTAAAAAATATTTTCAAGCTGTTTTCGCACTTTGTATACAGTTTGATACAAGACGTGCGCGCTATTATGTCAAGTGCATATACATTATACATATACATAATATATTACGCGTTTTATGAATTTAGTGTTTCACTGATTTGCTACTTCAACTCGGTGCCATAAGAGGGCAAAACTTTTGATTAAGCCCTCAACAGTTAAGCAGAGCACATGTGGCAATCATTTCCCGAATGAGCACATTTTCTATTGTCTGTCGCATTGAAAACTCGAACTAAGCTTGCTTTTGAAGAATTCGCAATTTACAATAACTAAATTTACTTCGTTTTCAACAGTGGCGGCTGCTGCAGGGAGGGCAACGGGGCACTTCCCCCCCCCCCACCCGTGACAAATTTCTTTTAACAGATAAATTAATTATAAATACCTAATTTGTATGTAATTTTTCTGATGTGTTTGATGACAAATAATATGTTTTCGGGAGTAACAGTCCGTCTTTTCAGCGAGTTTAAAAATCGCAGTCTGACGTAGGCTACGGGGCATCTCGCGCGACTGCCCCGTCTGTATTAGAAATCGAGCGATGAAACTGGCGCGGATAGCGCGCGTATATATGTAGGCGGTGCGGCACTACTCTATGGTGCCGGGTCCGGGTGGCGGTCCAGTATGTAATATACAGCGGTGAGTGTATGTTGTAATTTCTATCGGTGCAAATGCAACTATGAATTGCGTTAGTAACATTAAGACAGAATTAAAAAATCTAGGTCTCCCTAGACCAGATTTATTGATTAAACTAGAAGATCACATTTTGAAAACTAATAAAACCGTGACGAGAAAATTCAACAGAAGCTCTTACAGTTTATCAGACTGGTTGTGTGGGTGTAATGTGCAAAATGCTTTTTTCTATTTCGGTGCTATAAAGTTCACTTTACGACATCCGTTTTGGTTTCAAAAGTATTTCTTTATCGCATGCTAATTTTGTTGTTATGACGTTGGTAACAAAAAAAAAATGGAACCAAATTATATTTAAATGTCAAAATGTAATCCTTTAATGTAACAAACATGTGCAATAGAAGTTGTACAAAGAATTAAAAGCACACATGCTAACATTTTATTTACTAATTAACAATATAAATTGTTAAGCAGAGTTGGATGATAAGTTTTCTGCTGCTACTATTGTAATTTACTTCCAAGGTTGAATAGTACAACTGTTATAAAAGTTTTCTACATTGAAGAGAATAAAAACATTTTCTAGAAATACCATGCGGGAAAGCAGACTATGTGCCTTAGCAATGTGTTCCATTCAAAAACAATTACTGACATCAACACCAAACTTCAATGAATGAGTTATTAATCATTTTGCTGATCGTAAGGAACGGCGGATTGATTTTATTTTCAAACAACTTAATTAAATAGCATATTGAGTTAATTTTTTGTCTATACTTAATTTTTGATATTAAACACTCCGACCCCCCGGTACCCTCCCGGCCCAAAAAATCACGGGCCGCCACTGATCAAATGTATTAGGAGTAAAACAAAATAAATGTGGCTCCATCTTCAAAGTAGCCACACTATATCGTGAATATAGAATTCTATGTTCACAGTAGTATCTACTCCTAATACATTTGATATACCTCCTCGCTTTGTAGAAGTATTACCTGAGAGTATTTTCGTAAATTACACTCCCTTAAAAGAATTAAATTTAAAAAAAGTTATTTTCTGCATTTAAGGTAATTTTAATTATAAACGGAATCGGGGCGGCAGATAATGTCTTAAATTCTGTCTAGACAGACTTTTTTAGTCTTTCAAGAAAGAATATTTCAAGTAACTGAAGCCCAAACACTGCACATTCATTCGAAATTTCGTCCGTAGTATCAGGGTAGCAGAAAAATGAGGAGGTATATCAAATGTATTAGAAGTAAAACAAAATAAATGTGGCTCAATCTTCAAAGTAGTAGTCACACTATATCGTGAATATAGAATTCTATATTCACATGTATTAGGAGTAAACCAATATAGAATTCTATATTCACAATAGTAGCTATCTTTAGGATATAGTCCAGCTACTATTGTGCAGATGGCGCCAATATATTTAATTTTACTCCTGATATATTTGATATACCTCCTCGCTTTTCTGCTGCCCTGATGCTACGGACGAAATTTCAAATGTAGACTAATTACCGAGATAAATTTCGTAAATTACACTTTCGTAAAAGAATTTAAATTTGAGAAATAATTATTCTCTACACTTAAGGTAATTTTTAATTATGAACGGAATCGCGGCTGATAATGCCTACCTTAATTAGGTTTAGACAGACTTTATTTAGCAAGAAAAAGAGCGAGGAGATAATATATTTTATTTTACCCCTGATACATTTGATATACCACCTCGTTTTCAGCTTACCTGATACTAGGAACGAAATTTCACCTGTTAAATGCTGAGATATCATACCAGGTGGTTATAGTAACTTTAAAATATTTTTATTTTTATTACAATTATACATATATTGTTAAAGTATTAACTGAGAGTATTTTCGTAAATTACACTCCCTTAAAAGAATTAAATTTAAAAAAAGTTATTTTCTGCATTTAAGGTAATTTTAATTATAAACGGAATCGGGGCGGCAGATAATGTCTTAAATTCTGTCTAGACAGACTTTTTTTAGTCTTTCAAGAAAGAATATTTCAAGTAACTGAAGCCCAAACACTGCACATTTATTCGAAATTTCGTCCGTAGTATCAGGGTAGCAGAAAAGCGAGGAGGTATATCAAATGTATTAGAAGTAAAACAAAATAAATGTGGCGCCATCTTCAAAGTAGTAGCCACACTATATCGTAAATATAGAATTCTATATTCACATGTATTAGGAGTAAAACAATATAGAATTCTATATTCACAATAGTAGCTATATTTAGGATATAGTCCAGCTACTATTGTGCAGATGGCGCCAATATATTTAATTTTACTCCTGATATATTTGATATACCTCCTCGCTTTTCTGCTGCCCTGACACTACGGACGAAATTTCAAATATGATGTTCACTTGCATTTTTATCTTGACAGATTAAAAAATGTCTGTCTACACAGAACTAAGACATATACTGGCGATAAGTTTATAATTTAAAATTACTTTAAATGTCGAGCATAATTATTTTTCAAATTCACATTCTTTTAAGAAAGCGTAATTTATGAAAATAGTCAAAGTAATTTATAATTGTATTGGAATTAAATGAAGCACTGATAAAACGTATATATAATTAACTCTTTATTATTATAATAATGGTCATTAAGCGACCAATTAGCAAAACTGCACATATGAAATTTCGTCCGTATTATCAGGGAAAGCAGAGGAGATAATATATTTTTATTTATTCCTGATACATTTGATATACCTCCTTGCTCTTCTGCTTCCCTGATACTACGGATGAAATTTCAAATGTAGACTTACCCAGATAAATTTAAAAGAATTAAATTAAAAAAAAATATTCTCTGCACTTAAAGTAATTTTAAATTATAAACGGAATCGGGGCGGCAGATAATGTCTTAAATTCTGTCTAGACAGACTTTTTTTACTCTGTCAAGAAAGAATATTTCAAGTAACTGAAATCGAAACACTCACTGCACATTCATTTGAAATATCGTCCGTAGTATCAGGGTAGCAGAAAAGCGAGGAGGTATATCAAATGTATTCGAAGTAAAACAAAATAAATGTGGCGCCATCTTCAAAGTAGTAGCCACACTATATCGTGAATATAGAATTCTATATTCACATGTATTAGGAGTAAAACAATATAGAATTCTATATTCACAATAGTAGCTATATTTAGGATATAGTCCAGCTACTATTGTGCAGATGGCGCTAATATATATAATTTTACTCCTGATTTATTTGATATACCTCCTCGCTTTTCTGCTGCCCTGATGCTACGGACGAAATTTCAAATCTAGACTAATTACCGAGATAAATTTCGTAAATTACAGTTTCGAAAAAGAATTTAAATTTGAGAAATATCTCTGCACTTAAGGTAATTTTTAATTATGAACGGAATCGCGGCTGATAATGCCTACCTTAATTAGGTTTAGACAGACTTTATTTAGCAAGAAGAAGAGCGAGGAGATAATATATTTTATTTTACCCCTGATACATTTGATATACCACCTTGTTTTCAGCTTACCTGATACTAGGAACGAAATTTCACCTGTTAAATGCTGAGATATCATACCAGGTGGTTATAGTAACTTTAAAATATTTTTATTTTTATTACAATTATACATATATTGTTAAAGTATTAACTGAGACTATTTTCGTAAATTACACTCCCTTAAAAGAATTAAATTTAAAAAAAAGTTATTTTCTGCATTTAAGGTAATTTTAATTATAAACGGAATCGGGGCGGCAGATAATGTCTTAAATTCTGTCTAGACAGACTTTTTTAGTCTTTCAAGAAAGAATATTTCAAGTACCTGAAGCCCAAACACTGCACATTCATTTCTAATTTCGTCCGTAGTATCAGGGTAGCAGAAAAGCGAGGAGGTATATCAAATGTATTAGAAGTAAAACAAAATAAATGTGGCGCCATCTTCAAAGTAGTAGCCACACTATATCGTGAATATAGAATTCTATATTCACATGTATTAGGAGTAAAACAATATAGAATTCTATATTCACAATAGCTATATTTAGGATATAGTCCAGCTACTATTGTGCAGATGGCCCCAATATATTTAATTTTACTCCTGATATATCTGATATACCTCCTCGCTTTTCTGCTGCCCTGATGCTACGGACAAAATTTCAAATGTAGACTAATTACCGAGATAAATTTCGTAAATTACAGTTTCGTAAAAGAATTTAAATTTGAGAAATAATTATTCTCTGCACTTAAGGTAATTTTTAATTATGAACGGAATCGCGGCTGATAATGCCTACATTAATTAGGTTTAGACAGACTTTATTTAGCAAGAAAAAGAGGGAGGAGATAATATATTTTATTTTACCCCTGATACATTTGATGATATACCACCTCGTTTTCAGCTTACCTGATACTAGGAACGAAATTTCACCTGTTAAATGCTGAGATATGATACCAGGTGGTTATAGTAACTTTAAAATATTTTTATTTTTATTACAATTGTACATATATTGTTAAAGTATTAAATGAGAGTATTTTCGTAAATTACACTCCCTTAAAAGAATTAAATTTAAAAAAAGTTATTTTCTGCATTTAGGGTAATTTTAATTATAAACGGAATCGGGCGGCAGATAATGTCTTAAATTCTGTCTAGACAGACTTTTTTACTCTGTCAAGAAAGAATATTTCAAGTAGTAGCCACACTATATCGTGAATATAGAATCTAGATTCACAGTAGTATCTACTCCTAATACATTTGATATACCTCCTCGCTTTTCTGCTTTCCTGATACTACGGACATGAGTAACAGTAATTGTTTTTCAATGTGTTCCATTGAAAAACAATTACTGACATCAACACTAAACATCAATGAATTAGTTATTAATCATTTTGCTGATCGTAAGGAACGGCGAATGGATTTTATTTTCAAACAAGTTAAATAAATAACATATTGAGTTTATTTTTTTGTCTGTACTTAATTTTTGATATTAAATACTCAGACCCCCCGGTGCCCACCCTTCCCACAAAATCACGGGCCGCCACTGGTTTTCAATATTTAAGTTTACTGTGATATATATAAATTTTAGCGAAGCCATTGCCACGGCTTCCCTAAAATTTTGAATTTTCGAGAAAAACTAAATGCTAATCTAATATCAACAAGTATTTCGAGTCCAAATAGAATGCAAAGAGTTCCTCCTGGCAACTTGTCGACCAATACTATGTCGTTATTGGATAAATAGATCCTAGATATTTTATACATCTAGTATTTTATATATGATCAATATATTGTGTATTAAGTTGCATAACAATAACTATATTATTAATATACTGGTTGATATCTACTATAAATTTGCCATTTGAATTTACATCTTAGCATAACGATTTCATTGAATTTGTTTTTACATTAAAGTAGAAATACATTTCCAGATTCGCTGTGGAAAAATTCACTGAAACAAGAAATCTGAATCTGTTTAAGTTTTTTTATTGTAAATAATCTCCTCCAATTTTCATACACTTTTTATAGCGATTCAAATGTGTGTTTTAGCTCTTTTTGTGGAATTGCCTCTAGTACTTGTGTTCTAGCTGTTTTGATGGTCGAAATGTCATTAATAAAATAGAGAGAGAAATCGCATGGGGCCAAATCAGGTGAACACGGCGCATGATCCAACACACAGACTTGATTTCGAGCCAAAAATTGACGAACAATTAGTGAGCTGTGAGTCGGTGCATTATCATCTAGTTTCATAAGAATATATATATCCTGCAAGAACAACCGGGTCCCTGCTCGGACGAATGCGATAGATTCTGGCAACTGGACGCTTCAAAACTTTGAGATAATATGCGCCCGTAATTGTTTCTCCAGCTGGAACAAATTCCCTATGGACAATTCCTTTGCTATCGAAGAATGTAATGAGCATTGTTTTGATTTTTGATGGAAGTTTCCGTGTTTTTTGACTCGTGGTGAGTTTTTCGACTTGCATTCCGTACTTTGACGCTTGGTTTTCGGGTCGTACTAGAAGCTCCATGTTTCGTCACCCGTAACATTTGATTTCAGGAAGTTTGGATTATTTCTAACGACTACAACGAATTCTTTGGAATGATTAACACGCGCCGATGTTTACGCATCTATCAAAGTCTGTGGAGCAAATTTTGCGTAGACCTTGGTTTCGCCCAAATCCTCGTGAAGAATGGTTCGGATCGTTTAAAGTCTCTTCCGTCATTTTCAACAAAGCATTGCAATCATTTGCTATAAAATCAATCAAATTGGCCTTCCTTCACGATTATCATCTTCAAACCTCTCTATACCTTCCCACAAACGTTTATTCCTTCAAAAAACATTTGCTCTATTCAAGCAATGCTCGCCGTACACTTGCTGCACATCAAACGGAATGTTTCTCCCGCATTTTTGCCAAGTTTTGCGAGAAATTTGACAACTGCTCATTGTTCCATGTTAGTATTTCAACATCGACAAGCAAGTTGTTTTGGGAGAACTGTCATAACTTTGCTATTTATCAACGTATTGAAGCAAATTTGATATTACCAGCAAGTGGAATGTCACAGTTTTCAAACGTCGGTATGAACACGTAGATGGCGCTTCTAGTTACTCAGATATGGGCCTAAACTCAGAACCTATTTGTGGGGCTGTGTAATTATCACATATTTTATACATTTTATTACAATTTAAATAAAATATCATTGAATACAATATTTAAACTTATTTATTTTGGCCCCGGTTTGTTCTCATGTCTAGATTTTTAAATTAATTATGATTTTTATATGTATATAGTTCTTATGTGTGTCATTATGGATGAGATAGATAGGACGCTATGCAAATAATGATCAATGTTTTCCCAAACAATGAGATTATACGTACTGTATACAAAAATAATGCATGGTAAGGTAATAACAGAGTAAAAACTCAAGTCCTGCACGGACGTTTGAATATACTTTTTATCATGAGGTGGAAATGTTCTATACAGGTGTCCCAGAAATAAAAAGACGGCGTAGCAGGTATGTAAAGTCCGAACAGAAACAGGTCCAAATATACCGCAATAACGAAGAAATTAAAAATTTAATTTTCTATGTTGTTTTTTAGATAAAAAGATTACATTACGGACCTGGCAGAGAATGTATGTAAATATACGTAAGAATGCTCATTTGTAAATAGAAACGAACAGGCATTCTTAGAAAAATACGCCTATATTTGTATAAAACGGGAAAAACACGTTATATCGTACTCATTCATATAAAACATTTTTTTGCCCGATGCGTCTAGATAACGCAGCTATGTAGTCGCTTGTTGACCAAGATGGGCGACGCACTTTATTGCAGACAATAAAAGATTGTTTTTATTTTTAAAATAGGAAGGTTGTTGCTCTTTAATGTGTTTATAGTCGCAAACAGCTGATTATTATTCTTTTAGAATATTCAATAAATCGTAGTAAATATCAAGAAGTAATTAATGGTTTGATATTTATTATGAAGAATCTATTCCTCCTCCTTTTTTTTAACACAAGTAATATGGTGATCCTGAAAAGGACCGATTGTGAAAGTGAAGCAGGTGGATATTTAGTTCAGGGTCGGCGTAAGGCCAATTGAATTCTTTATTTTTTTTTCTGCCGTCTGCGCACGAATAAAGACTTGATATTTTGAGGGTACGTTTTTACACAATCTAGCTTCCGATTTCTGCTACTCCGTCTTTTTATTTCTGGGACACCTGTATAGAACAATATTGATAGATTTTGAAGTCACACAATTTGATTGTTTGCTCCGAACAATTTGTATTGGTGTATATAATTACATCCAATGTACAAGTACATATGTTCTTATTTATTTTAACATGAAAAATAATTTCGAACAGGTACACATATGTATTATGTACATAAAAAATTAGTTATACAGAAGTGCTTTCTAAAAAAATTAATAGAAAAACTATAAAGTTCAATATTACCGCATTGAATATAGTTCCTTGAATATTGTACTTTTTGCTTTTTAGTGTCACCAAAAATATATGATACTACATTTTTTCAAGGTTAAATCAAATAAAATACGACCTTTAAGCAAAATGTTAACTAAGTAAGTCAAAATAATAGTATCAAATTGCTTTGCAAAATATCAATAATAATTCATCTTCAGGGCATGCATGACGAAGTATAAGCATAATATAAAACTACAAATACAATTTAGATCAGAAGATAACTGCCAAATTTAGCTTTAAAGAAATTAACGCTACTTTGTAATCATTGTGTAAGAACCATGACCTTTGTGGTTGTAAATTTATATAGACCACTGATTTTTTCCGAGCTTTATCCGTACGTAAACTAAACCAGTAAATCAAGGGACTTTGATATTTACATACGTACATACATGCCGATGTATATATATGATATACATAACCAGTTTGCGTGACATACTGGGTGTGTACTGTTTTTCTTTCATTAAAGTTATTTATGTACACCTTTGTTTGTATTCAAGTTTATAAATAAGGTGGATTTAAATTTGATCCGCTTCATTTTTCATATACGTAGGTATAGTAATTAATTCAATGTGATTGATCAAGAAACAGAGATATCGCATCGCTGATCCCGCAAAGATAATTATCAAGTAAAGATTTGATACTTTCCGTAACATATCTCAATTTCAAATACAATAGAAAATCTCACACACAACAACAAAAATATAATAAAATCAGTAAATACACTATATAAAAGAAACATACAGAATAACAAAATATGCTAAGTGCTCCTATCATCGAAAAATTCAGCCAGTGAACAGTAACTTGGTTGCAACAAGAACCGTTTAACAGGTTTCCTAAAAACATTGCCACTTCCAGACTTAAAACGCTCTGGTAACGTATTATATGTTTTTATTGCCAAATATTGAATACTACTCTCGTAAAACGATAATCTATGTTTAGGAACTTCAAGCAACGATCCATTATGTGTGTTGTAGTTGTGGTAACTATCCAATTTTTTCATGCTGTCGATATTATCGCTAGCATAAAATAATTATTGCATTATACATAATTTTAAGACAATTTAACCCAATTCACCCTAGTCCGAAAATGCTTCCTAAGGGAGCTAGAGCTCTTTGAAGATGGCGCCTTGTAATTAGTTTTTTTTTAATATCTCCCGAACGCTTCTATTTAGAAAAACAAAAACTGGTATGCTTATTTATCCTCCAGAGATGAATCGATTCCATCAATTGCGAATTTGTAGTACCGGTCATAGGCGTCCGTTTTGGGTAGGTAAACGGTTATTTTAACTCATAACTTTTTTGTCTTTAACTTTTAAGCATTTGTGACACTAGATTATTAAATTTTCAGGTATTCTAGTACTAAAAGGTACTCTTACTTTAAGTCGGTAGGATACACCGTTTTCTAGAAAAATCGATTTGAAAATTTTTCGTTTTTTCGTCATTAAAATTCAATTTATTATGTACCTACTTATTTTTAGCGACGAAGTTGGCTAGGACTATCAAGGCATGGATGAAATTTAATTTCATAAATCATCTTTTGTTTCAATAAATGCAGCACACAATTCGTAAAAAAAAGGTTGGGAAAAGAAGCAAAAATCAATTTGAAACAAAATTTTAGCTGAAGGTTTTTAAAAACAAAGTATTTATTACAATGGAACGAAACTAACAAAAAAAGAACAAGTTTCAAAGGTAGATAGTTACAAAAGATGCTCGATGTGATGACCATTAGTCTCTATGCATAAATTTGCCCTTTTGCTTAGAGAACGCCGAATTCTTGCAAAAATTCCAAAGTTATTTCTAAATTCGTTGCAAGCATCTTGTATCCTTAGCCAGAGTTGTGCACGATTTTGTATCGGAACGGAATAAACAAATGCTTTTATGTATCCCCAAACACAATAATCGCGAGGATTCAAATCCGGCGACCTTGCTGGCCAAGCAACTGGACCGCCTCTTCCAATCCAATGGTCTTCGTAGTTATTATCTAGAAAGTCTCGTACATTCCTGCTAAAGTGGGCCGGACAGCCGTCCTGTAGAAACCATAAGTTTTGCCGAATATTTAAACGCACCTCATCTAACAAATCAGGTAAAATATTTTGCAGGAAATGTAAGTAATCAACACCATTTAAACGAGTAGGTAATTCCACAGGTCCAAGTAGATAATCGTCAACTACTCCAATCGAGACATTTATGCTAAACCTATGCTGACGCTTAAATTCTTGAACAACGTGGGGATTGTCACCAACGTACGAATAATAGTGTGCATTATGTACATTAAAAATTCCATTTTTTGACAATGAAGCTTCCTCACCAAACAAAATGTACCTGAAAAAATCTTCATCTTGATTTATCTGATTTTGTAACCATCTAGCAAATTCTACACGAGCAGGAAAATCTCCTTCTAGCAGTGCTTGCACCTTTGTGAAATGAAGAGGATATAAATTTTCTTTGTGTAAGATATTTCCTACAGAAGATTTTGAAATTGTGGGGTACATGGCAGATAGTCTTCGAACGCTAATTTCTGGATTTTCCTCAACTTCCATTAAAATAACATCTTCATGTTCTGCTGTTATTATTATGTCTCCCTGTTTCATTTTTTTTTTGGGACCACTGAACCTGTTTCTCTTAATCGTTGATGAAGAGCTGTAAATGTTGAGTGAGTGAGATGCTGACGATTGGGAAATTTTTCAGCGTATCTACGTTGCGCTGCTCGAGCGTTACACCTCATTTCGCCGTAAACTAAATGCATATCGGCGTATTCTTCATTAGTAAAAACCATTTTTTTTTAAATTGAAATCGTTGTGTTTGAATGTTACAAAGTAAAAAATTAAAATATAAACTTTGCGAACTGACAACAATTTGACAATTAAAAACGTAGGTTTTATTTCTGTTGGCAGTTCAGAGCGAACTAGTGCAAAAAATAATAAATTGAATTTTAATGACAAAAAACGAAAAATTTTCAAATCGATTTTTCTAGAAAACAGTGTATCCTACCGGCTTAAAGTAAGAGTACCTTTTAGTACTAGAATACCTGAAAATTTAATAATCTAGTGTCACAAATGCTTAAAAGTTAAAGACAAAAAAGTTATGCGGTAAAATAACCGTTAACCTACCCAAAACGCACGCCTATGACCGGTACTAGAAATTCGCAATTAATGGAATCGATTCATCTCTGGAGGATAAATAAGCACACCAGTTTTTGTTTTTCTAAATAGAAGCGTTCGGGAGATATTAAAAAAAAACTAATTACAAGGAGCCATCTTCAAAGAGCTCTAGCTCCCTTAGGAAGCATTTTCGGACTAGGGTGAATTGGGTTAAATTGTCTTAAAATTATCTGAGGAATCTCCGGTCTTCGTTTGTCAGGAGAGTTTCTGGACACCCTGCATAAATGTATGACAGTCGCAATATCCCCATAGAAACAAAATAATCTCTATAACTTGTTTTATAGCTAATTAGCTAATAGCACATTTTTGTACTTTAAAAACTCGATCAAATTGTGGAGTAGATCACCAAGCTTCAGTAACATAAGATAACACCGACTGAAAGTGGGCATGATAAAACGACAACAGCACAACAAAACCCACATCAACCCTCAGCCTCCTGAGAACAAAACACATAGGTGACAGTCTCTTGCATAAATTACTGATATGTTTTCTCCACGTACAAGCAAAGTCAGCCGTAAGACCCAGGAATTTAATGCTATTGACCTGAGCTATAATACTCTTACCATATCTGAGTAGATTAGACTCATTCCTGTCATAAGTTGCAGCTCTAAACTCTACGAAAGCCGTTATGTTATCATTCATAACTAAATTATTAACCAACATATAATCCCTGATGACAGTCAATGTGTGTTCGGCAGTTCTTAACACACAACCTGCTTTGTAGCAGCACTTACAAGCAGGGACGTGTCATCACCATACAACACACTTTTGTCTATGTTAAAGTCATTGACATATATTATATATAATAGTGGGCCAAGAAGACTTCCTTGAGGCTCTCCTTTATTTAGAGGCAATTTCCTAGAGCGATGACCATTTATGTCTACGTAGTGTATACGATTACTCAGATAGCTCTTAAACCATTCCAACACATGGCCCCTTATACCATATCTGTACAATTTTTGAAGTAATGCTTTACTGAGATCTAAGAATATACCGAAAGACAATTCCCCACGTCAATGCCATTATATAAAAACTCTATATGACCATTCCACGTATTTTTTTTTTTTTTTTGGCAAAATCGATACTTAACGACACTGACGGATCAAGTTTTCCAACGTTTTGACAAACTTAATTCTGCTCAGGACACAAGAGTGAGCAACATGCTATAGACAAATGAAAAGCAGACTTGTAAAACGTGTTTTGTCAATTATTGTAAAATTGCAGTAGAAGCGATTAATTGCTTCTCAGAAACTTTAAAACGTCAAAATAATAGCCTTTTCTGGAGTAGCAACTTGCTCTGATTAAGTTACTACTCCAGAAAAACTGAAATTAGGCAGTTCAAACTGAAAAAATGACGTGTGGTCACCACACGACTTTCTTATACGTATGAGCGTTTCAAACTATATAATTTTAAGAATTTTTTTATAGCAAAATTATTCAAAATCCTATTCTAAGTACTTCCATTCTCTTAATAAATCGTTATAGAATGCATACTTGCAAGATATTCTAAAAAAGTGCTACTCCCTAAGAGTAAAAACGTTACTTTCGGTCCGAATTTTGAAATTTCATTTATACATGGTCTTCCAATAGGGACTTCCGAACTTTGACAGTTGGTAGTGGCCATATTGTTGAAGCTACATCTGTCAGATTGGCTGTCATTTATTCAGTCTGTTTTGCCAAATCATCATGGACGGATATAGCGCTCAACAACACGTGCAAATGATAAAATTGTTTTATCAAAATGGATGTTCTATTCGGGCAACGTTCCGCGCACTTCGGCCATTTTACGGTCATCGTAATCATCCTACCGAGAGGACTATTCGCAGTGTGGTGGATATATTTGAAGCTACTGGTTCAGTAATCAAGGAAACAGCATCCGTACGAACACGAAACGCAAGATCTGCCGAAAACATTGCCGCTGTCCGTGAAAGCGTGCAGGAGAATCCGAGGCGGTCGATTTCGCGTCGCTCACAAGAACTTGGCCTCTCGCAGACCACAACTTGGCGAATTTTGCGTCGTGACTTGCACCTGCACCCGTATAAAATTCAACTGACACAGGAGCTGAAGGTAAATGACCATAGACAACGACGTGTGTTCGCTGATTGGGCCCTGGATCAGTTGGAAACTGATCCTAATTTTCATCAAAAAATCATCTTCAGCGAAGAGGCGCATTTCTGGATGAATGGGTACGTCAACAAACAAAATTGTCGAATTTGGGACAATACCAATCCACGTGAGATTCAAGAGCGTCCAATGCATCCCGAAAAAGTCACTGTTTGGTGTGGATTTTGGGCTGGCGGCGTCATCGGTCCATATTTCTTTCAGAGCGATGTTGGCCAGGCCATCACCGTCAACGGCGAACGCTATACGGCGATGATTACCAACTTCTTTTGGCTTCAATTGGATGATATGGACATCAATGAGATGTGGTTTCAACAGGACGGCGCTACGTGTCACACAGCTCATGCCACATTGGAAATTCTGCACGAGCGATTTGAGGGGAGGATCATCTCACGTGGACGTGATGTGAACTGCCCACCGAGATAGTGCGATTTGACCCCGTTGGACTGTTTCTTGTAGGGTTTTCTTAAGTCGCAGGTCTATGCGAATAATCCACAAACCACAGCGGCCCTCCAAGCCAACATAACCCAAGCCATCGGTCAAATTCAGCCTGATTTATGCGCCAGAGTCATGGAAAATTGGACATCCCGAATGCGCGCCACTCAGCGAAGTCGCGGCGGACATTTGTCCGATATTATACTCCATAAATAATGGCATCTCACACCGACTTTGTTTTATTTAAATTTAAAGATAGGAAGCGCTTAATAAAAGACCCTATACAACAAATATCCAAAATCCTGCTCTAAATACTTTTGTACTCTTGATAAATATATATAGAATGCATAATTTACGACATATTTGCAAAAAATCGCTATTCCATATCAGCAAAAGTGTTACTTCCGGTCCGAATTTTAAAAAAAATTATACAAAAGGTATCGAAAAATAAATTCTAAATACTTTTATACTCCTAACTAGTCCTAACGTACTTGTCTAAAACGCATGACTTGCAAAATATTCGCAAAAAACTGATTTTCGGTAAGAGTAATAGACCTACTTCCGGTAGAAATTTCGAAAAACTTTTTTAATAAAACTCTTCTCAAATTTAATTTTGAGTACATATGAATTCTTTATAAATTTGTCTAAACTTAGTAGTTGACGAATAATTGGCAAAATTCAATTTTTTCACTAAAGTAAAGTACTACTTCCGGTATGCCGATTTCACTGAAAATCTAATCAGTTCTCAAGAGGGAGCTTATATTCACAAATACAAAATTTGGAATTGATACCCATAGCGGTTAGACCGCTATCGTGGTCACACACTGAGAGAGACATTTTTTAAAAACCACTTTTTCGGAACCAGGGGACCTCAAAACGTGGACATTTGCAAAAATCTCGAGGTCGAAAATTTTCATCATGACAATACTTCCTTATACTACGTATAAGAAAGTAAAAAGTGACAAAGTGTCTTTGGTTGTCTTTTATTGACAAAATATTTTTTGATTGTCTCAAGTTGAACATTTTTCTTGATTTTGAAAACCATGACAGTGTACAATAAATATACAAACTCAATATACAAATAATGTTAATGTTGTTATTTTTACTGATAAACTTAAAAGAAAGCAGACACTTCTAACTATAGTTTCTACACAGTATAGGTACTGTTTTTTTTCTTCAGTTTCAAAACATTCAAACGTTTTTCATCTGAATAATCTTGATCGCTACCATTCTCAGATAGTATGGGCGATAACCATTTTAAGTCAAGATCATCCATCCAGCTCTCACCACCCGATTAGATGAGTAGATTAGATTAACCAGGCTATCTATCTTCTTATTTTTTAGAAGACTTCAGTTTTCATAAGATGTTATTAGAACCTGGTTCTTTTTTTATTTTTATCCCTTATTGAAACTTATTCCAACTATTTTCTTTAAGCAAGTTACAGAATATTTAATGTTGACCAAATGCCAACCTTTATATTCGAACTTCGCAGTGTTTGGAATACAAGTCCCAATATTCTTCAAGAGTTTTGATAAGGCTGAACCATCTTAATACCTTCCCTACTGACCAAAAATTCTGTCCGCGGGGAGAAACAAATGCCCTCTAATAGGAAATATTATATCTATAGATTTTATTGTGTTCGAGGCGATCTCATGAAGTCAATGTAATAATAGATGCACAACAAATTTGTTTTTGTTTTTACCGAGGCATCCATCGGCAAAAAATAAATGACTTTAAAAATAAAAGAGCAGAACATGTTTCAACACTGCCTTTTCCTATCTGGTGCTCCATCCCCGAATAAAAAGTTGGCGATTGTCGATGAATGCTTGTTACGCAAAAAAAGAACCGATTGTTGGCCGTATAAAGCTTACTAAATTTCGACTTTGAAAATACCTGCAACTGTTGCAGATCAAAACAGAATGATGGAGTTTTTGGAGATGTTGCTTCCATTAGCTTCTGAAATTGAGCGGCACAAATTTTATGAACTTTTAGTTATATTTTAAGTCCTTTTCTCTGCTATCACTTTTAAGTTAGCTATTTGGTTCAGTATTCTTACGCAAAAAGAGCACACATCAATCAAGTTTCCTTATTTAACCTCTATCAATTTTCACCAAACAAATATTTTAATAAAATAAATTTATAATAGGATTACTTAACAAACCATTTTAGGACACTCTGTATTTTGCTATAGACGCATTTTTCGGCTAAGTAGGTGTATGTTACTTTAAACACCTCTTTTATAATGTAGTAGAATATGGTTGCATTAATTGCATACATCATGCCAAAAATGAAGGCAGGTTACCTTGAAACACATAGAGGACTGGCCAACCAACGTTTAACATTAAGAGATATTCAGAAATGTAATAATAATATACCTACACCTAAATATATGTTCTTATTCAGTTGATTAAATATCGACATCTTTACACATCGATATGTTTTATTGCTCAGTCGTATAAGTTGTCATTTATATACATACATATATTATCAGAACGCACGTAAAAAAATTATTCAATTTCTGTATTTCCATTCTATTTCCATTATATGTAATCTGTTATTATTCCGTACCCTATACCTATAGACATTAGTAATGTATCTATTATAACAGTTGTAGACTAAGTTGTAATATCCTGCAATAGAAATAAAAAGAAACAGCGTGTGTATATCGGCCTTATGCAATGACCAATTGTACCGTGGTTGACTTGTCTTTATTACAGTACATAGCCAAGTTGTTACCGTTGAGGCACACGAAGAAAGGAAAAGCAAGCGGGAGTGCTCCGTTCCATATAACCAAGTAAACGTTCGTCCTTGTTAAGTATTTTTCCATCCGTTAATCGCAAGGTGTTCAGTAACGTGTAATTTGCTTCCATATGATCGCAATTTTAAATAGTATTTCTTGAATTTAAAACAAGACAGAAACATGAAAATAATTATATTTAGATTTTTAAATATATTAAATTATTTAATCTCAAATAATAACTTTTAAATAAATTCCATGGTAATTATCTAGGGCTAAAGCTAGAACCTTTTTTAATTTAATAGGGGCTATTAAAAATATAAGTAAGTATTAAATTTTGTATTACCTGTAGTGATTATTATAAGGGATAATACCATTATTTATTCCGTACAATTAATACATTTGTTGTTTACAAGTGTTGTCAGAGGTAATAGCGGGTATTTATTTCAATACTACTTGCCAATATGTTGGATAATACGAAATAGACATGTGTTTCTGAATCATTGGTTGTCATAAGTAAGGCGCGGACATGACTGGTTTAAACTACGACGAAGTTACAACGGAGCAAAGAAATAATATAAAGAACACACGCTTACTGAATAACACTAATTCATATGATGAAATGCAACATCTGTTTACGCCCGAGAAGTGCCCGAGAATGAGAGCAAAAAATGCCCATAAAATAAGGAATTTATTAGTAAAATCCCTTTTTCATCGGCGTAGATAGGAGCGTGAGGGGTTTTTAAAATTTATTATATTCACCTTATATTTCGCAAGAGAAATAAAATTTTCATTCATACTTACGTTAGTTTCGTTTTTTCATTGTTTTGACTGTTAATTACGTACTTCGTAATTTTTGTAATAGTCTGTTTAATACCAGTTTATTGAATCGACTTCTCCCAATTATCTAGATGTAAGTGTGCACTGGATTTCGTTTAGTTTCAATAATATATGCGTACATTTTTAGTTATCATTTCTTTAGATCTAGAACAGTTGTTTATGTTACTTTTTCTGACATGAAAATGAATTGTCAGTGATTGCTTTTCTAAAACATACACAGAAATAGTTTTTATGCAGAGAATTTCGATAGTTTACAAAATTTCGTTACATGCTTAAATAACGATGCTCGAAGTATTTCTGAGTGCAAAGAACTAACACAAATCCCAAATTTAAAAAATCAGTTGTTATTCCTTGAGGAACACTTTGGAAATTTGCCTAAACTAATCATATATTTTGAAAATCGAAATCTCAAATTAAAAGATGGATTAACCACATTAGACGTGGGCTATTACTAATTTCAAAAGCATTCCAAGTGACTTTGGATGTGGCCTTCGGCAAAAGTTAGACGCAGTTTTTAATAGAAATCCAGATTTAATAACATTGCGGCAATTGTGTATGCTAAATACACTGAAATAAAAGAATATTTCCAGTGCGCACCTATAACCAGTTGCGATGTGAAAGGACGTTTTCTATCTACAAGGATGTACTTAATTCAAAGAGAACAAGTCTTGCAGAAGAGAAAATGAACAAATAATAAGGTATTTTGTATTTAATAGATCACCAGCCACTTGTTATCAAATTATATAAATAAAATTAAAACCTCTTTAAAAATACAACATTTCAATAGTGCGCCCATGGGCGATGACTCATCAACCGTACGTGTCCGCGCCCTAGTCATAAGTACGGTGTAGCCAAGGAATAAAGTGGGATAACCTTGCAGATATAAGCATACACGGCGCCATTTGTAGCTTCAGTTAGAAGATCCTGGGTATTGAGGACGACAACCAACATCGCCACGAGGAAAACATTCTTCCTACGGTTGCTTTATAATGGAATTTACCCGATATTCTTTTATTTCTGATTTATATATACCGTAGTCGACATATTTTAATTTTGGTTTATACTTCTATCCCATGCAGAAGATGACCTTATAATATGCAGCGATGCCTGCTTGCTAACAGTGGTGCGAGAGCAACGCAGTGTCGGGGGACCCTCACTCCTTACATTTCATAGGAAACATTTGTCGAGTGTACTGTCTTGGCAGCCTCGCTATATGTTTATCTTTAGTTTATTTCGTCGCGCTCTTTTCCTCTTTCTACTTTCGTATCAGAAATTAAAATATGTCGACTACGGTATATCGGCGACAATTCTTTTTTTGATTATCTTTCCTGGGTTCGAATAGCACGCAAGTAGACAATGTCTGTAGCGATGTTAGTTGTTCTAACTGGAGCTAGATATGACGATCTGTCGCCTGATGTTCTACTGTGTATGCTTATATCTCCAAAGTTATTCCACCTTATTCCTTGGATACACCGTACTAATGACGACCAATGAGTCAAAGAAACGTGTCTGCGGTTGCGCTACAGTGGAATTTACTCGATATTCTTCTATTTATTGTTTATATATAAAGCAGGATTCTACTGTCACATTATAAGTGGTAGGTAGAACCTGCATTTTGCTAACACCTTACTTATTACAGAAAGAATAAAAGTAACGCATGTCATAGGTCATTTCTAGGTTGTAGAGGTGTTAAATTAAATTATTAAGTCAAACAAAACCAAATGTCTTTTCAAATATTTATTTATGTCGAAACAATAAACATAATGTAAACAGAGAACGATTTTTGTGCAACAGTCAGAAATAAATACTTTTTTAAAAGAGCAAGTATACAGCATGTGTAAAAACATATTGGGGTAGGATATATGTATACTATGCATACCGGCAACAACGCCCAAGTCGTGGCCGTAGTGAAGTACGATTATATTTCAGTCGCATACAGTCAGCCGAGGGATGTACATGTATTTATCTAAGCATCACACGCTTCGTAAATACATATTTACCAAATAAGAATTCAAAATACTTCTGCGAGTTTTATTATATTGCGTATACAACGCAATTATGGATGATTATAAAACTGTTCTGGAAGGGTATTATGAAAACCAAAACAAATACTTCGTAATTTATAATTCAAATAATAATTTACATTCGAATTAGATTTTTATAAAAAATGAATTTGAATCATTGCATATTTTTGATTTACTTAGTAAATCTATAGAATAATTTACTAAGAATTAATGTTTAATTAGAATTGCACTTTTATTTTCCTACTGCGTTGTAGAAGCAGTATAAGAAAACTCGCAGAAGTATTTTGAATTCTGATTTGGTAAATATGTATTTACGAAGCGTGTGATGCTTAGGTAAAGACATGTACATCCATCGGTTGACTGTATCCTACTGAAATGCTATATGCTATAATCGTACTTCACTAGCGGCACAACTGGGTGTTGTTGCCGGTATTCTATCCCCAATATGTTTTTACACATGCTGTATAAATGTATTAAAGTTACAAAAGCCTTGCAACTAATATTGACTGAATATACAACAACATTTAAATATGGTAAATCTTTCTGTTATAAAGGTATAAGTCAATGTATTAGTTGGTGTAATTTCATAAATGTGTGTTAATTGTATATATAAAATTTAAATGCCAATGCTATTTAATTTTTTCCAACTATGATAAACTTTGCTATACGAATTCTACTATAGATCGTTGTAAATTTTTGTTAGCATTTTTTTCAACAATAAGAGAAACATAATGATACAATTTAATTGTTTAAAACTTTAGTTCAATAGCCTCAAGAAAAATTCAACTACTCTACTTTTATTTTCTATATTTTGTTATTGTAGTATTTATATATTATTAGCACTACACTTTCCAAATGATTGAAAAATATTGTGATAGATGAAGTGTGTAAAGAACATTTCAGCTGTTCGACGCTTTCGGACAGTCCAAGCGCCCCTAATATGACCTAATGACTAGAAAAATAGATGGAAGCGATGGCTTTATGTGAACTCCGAAACACGGTAACAGCTCATAGTTTTTTTTACTTTCTTATACGTAGTATAAGAAAGTATTGTGATGATGAAAATTTTCGACCTCGAGATTTTTGCAGATGTGCACGTTTTGAGGTCCCCTGATACCAAAAAAGTGGTTTTTAAAAAATGTCTGTGTGTCTGTCTCTGTGTGTGTGTGTCTCTCTGTGTGTGTGACCACGATAGCGGTAAAACCGCTGTAGATATCAATTCCAAATTTTGTATTTACGTGTATAATCTCCCTCTTGAGAACTGATTAGATTTTGAGAAAAATTGGCAGACCGGAAGTAGTAGTTTACTTCAGTGAAAAAATCGAATTTTACAAATATTTCGTCAATTACTAAGTTTAAACAAATTTATAAAGAATTCAAATGTACTCAGAATTAAATTTGAGACAAATTGTCTTAAAAAAGTTTTTTGAAATTCCTACCGGAAGTAGGTCTTTTACTCTTATCGAAAATCAGTTTTTTGCGAATATCTCGCAAGTCATGCTTTCTAGGCAGGTACATTACGAGTATAAAAGTGTTTAAATGATAATTCTAAATATCTTTTGTATAAAAAAAATTTCAAAATTCGGACCACTTTTACTCTTACCGAATAGCGATTTTTTGCAAATATGTCGTAAATTATGCATTCTATATATATTTATTAAGAGTACAAAAGTATTTAGAGTTGGATTTGCAATATTTTTGGTATACATGAAATTTCAAAATTCGGACCGGAAGTAGCACTTTTACTCTTAGCGAGTAGCACTTTTTTTCGAATATATTGCAAAGTATGCATTCTATAGCGATTTATTAAGAGAATGAAAGTACTTTGATTGATTTTGAATGATTTTTGTATAAAAAAATTCTTAAAATTGTATAGTTTGAAACGCTCATACGTATAAGAAAGTCGTGTGGTGGCCACACCTCATTTTTTAATTATACATTCCAGATGGTGGGGTCGGGAATCGAACCCGGACCCTATAGGCTGGACAAGCCATTGTACACACGTTTTATGATAATAAATGACAGAGCGAAGGGATTGAAAATCTTACCCTTCTTCATATCTTTACTAGTCACGAAGAGGACACCTCTGTTAGTACTTGATCTACACTTGTATATTCAGAGTAACTTAAATTAAAACCATAACCTACTTTTGAAATTGTTTATAATATTACAAGCGAAACGTATTACCTGTTATATAAAGTTTATATGTTCTGTACTGTGGATAATACTAAAACATATCAAAATGTAAATGTTATGCGGATAACCAAAATTCTTCTCGCTACATTAAATAGTGCTGAAAATCAACATACCTATGTTGTATATCTATAAACATATATACGTATGCATTCAGCGTTACAAAGAGCAATGGTCGGCTTACTTTTACTTTCTTTAGAATCTAAATAATTTTGTGGCACATTGCTGTATAATTTATCATAAACCCGTTAACTTCAAATACCTTTTAAATGGCAGATTATAATGTTTCAATATAAGAAATAATTTTATTTAATAGTGCACGTTTAGGAATTTGTTTGATTTCTCTGTTCAATCCATTCACTTTGCTGTTACAAGATACTTGCAGAATATGACTAATCCTATACACTGTGTTTGGTCAAAGATCGATAGGATTTTAGGGTGTCATACATCACAATAATTACAAAGTAATGGACAAAAATTTTGTATATCAATGTTTGCTATTAAGGCCGGAAAAAAATATTGAAAAGTGCAGTCAATATTTTTGAGATGGGCTGGATAAATGAACTTGATCCCGCTATGCGTATGTTTGTTTACATTTGGAACGAGAGTTACACTTCTCATATGCCATAATTTAGTCACAGCTACTTCCCCTAGCGCCGCGAATCCCTTTAGTACCTATGCTTCCTATTTTTAGGTCTGTATTTGAAGTACTTATCATCACAATTTTTGGTCAGTCGGCCAAAGATACGACTGTGTTATTGCCGCTGTCGTTGTGTTTAGTTAAGTGAATAATTTAGTTTTCTGTTGATTATCGTTGTTAGTTATTGTTATGGCGTTTAATAATAATGAATTGAAGAACATGCTACTTATTTACGGTGAGCCCGAAAAAAATACACTTTCCCGAAAGAGGTATGCGCCAGTATGTAGATGTGTACTCTGATGTACGTTACAAACGTCGCGCATATTTCAAAACAAAAAAGAAATTTCTAAAAAAAAATGTTTTATGGAATTTGCAGTAACTAACGTAAGTGTACTTCTTATATATAATAAAAGCCGTTCGAGTGACCCACTCTAATCGCCTTGGTTGAAATAGCTTAACCGAACCCTCAAAAAAGGCAAAACGATATGTGTAACTCTTCCCAGGAAATCGCGTCGGGAGCGTTCCCTCTTTGGGTACGTATAGGCTGGATATTTCTACTTCGCGTGTGCTATATTTGATGGCTGATGGCGGAACCACACTCGAGATCGGAGGCTCCGAAAAGGGACCGCGGGCTTACGTAAAGACAAATAGGCGCTTATGTAAGTGAAAATACAATCAAAACACTTCAAAAATCAAAAGTTGTCAGATATGACACGGTTCTCACTTTCACGAAAGAATTCAACGTTATCGAGGTTTCGTGTGCGGATAAAGGCTCAGACTACGAGAGAATAGACTTTTACGCAATGTTCGGCAGCAATCACCACTTTCCAAGTACTATTATAACGAAGGTACGGTTCATTTAAAGCCTCTCTGGAGGCGGATCCGGTAAAAATCTCGCTATCGAAAGCAGGCGAGAGCTCGCGTCAATTCATACAAACATCGTTTTGCGATGCCAGTTTCATGTCTCGACGTTTCCTAATAACAAAAGGATGTTAATTTAAGAACAATTCGTGAAGTGGTCATGCGTATCCAGACTGGTAATTATCAGGATGTATCGACATTTAGAAGAAAGATCGGCAAAACGAACCTTATCGTAAATTAAGGTGGAAAGAATTGAAGCCATAAGTCGGTGAACTAAACCTGATCGTACAAAATTTAGAAATTACAGTCTCAAACGTTTGCAGGTTTCGTTCTCTAAATTCTGGAAATATCCAAATAGATTGAGAGAATCAAATGCGAAAGCACAAAGAGTATACTAAGTGGCATTAATTTCATCGATCACAGATTTAGCATTTATTCGAAGAAAGGAGATACGTCTTTTGCATTTTTCAATATGCAATCTTGAATTTGACATGTTAGTATGTAATTAAGCTTAAGTGTAAGAATATCCACTAAAGTGACGCTTGATTTGCGATGAAAATTCGATATGAACCGTCAATTAAATTAAATAACACTCTCAGTGGCTCATAAAATATAACAGCGCACGAAAAACAGAAAACCAAGTAGTTGATTATGTCCAGATGTACTGTTTGCTTTAATTTTCGTAAAGCTCTGCAGTACTTCATTGGACGAAAACAGCTGAATAGTTAATTAACTTAACTTAAAGTAGCACTGGTAGAAAAGCAACGGCAGACATCAGACATGGGAAAACGCATTTGTAAGTATAATAATAACAATAACGAGTTTTTTGTATTATAAAAATGTCCTTAATGCAAAGGAAAATTACACACAATTGCTACATTTACTTATGTCAGCAATGACATTCAATTTGACAATTAGGTCGCTCAATAGATTTTTGAAGTTTACAGGAACGAATAAACGTCAACTAACTTTTGACGCAATAACAGTTTGTGCAAAAGCTAAAATTAGACTTATATACAGAGCACATCAAAAGTTTAGGGAAGCGGATATTTTAAAAAGCATCATGGCAATGCCGCGCTTTACAGGATATTGTAATAAAACTGTAAACGGAAACAAAAAAAGGCCAATTCAAGCTCGAAAAGTTTAAAAAATCCAACTATTCTTTCTTATAACTCCTCCTATCAATAACAAAACACACTATATATAAAAGTGAATTCTGTATTGCCAGTAGTGTATTCAAGAAGATACGAATGTATAATGTTCGCTAGAGAAATTATCCTTTTATTGAGTTTTTTGTTTTAATTGGTGGAAGTAACAAGTTATATGTAACCACTAAAAAATAAAGGTAGCGGAAGATTACGTCGAGCACTTATGATGGAAAACGCCTACTTCATTGAAATTATGTATAATTGACATATTTTTGCATAAGGCTTGCTTCAGGTGTAAAACAATTAATTCAACTTTTAGCAAGGTCAAATTTTGCAAAATCTCACCTTGCTCGTCAAAATTGAATTAATTGTAATTATATAGATCCGTACAATCATCATATGTTTATTCAATTTAAATTAAAGTAATTGTTTAAGTCTAGGCATCCACAGTTTTTAAATCTAAATTTTTGTCTTCTGGGTGGAATCATTATCTCTTCTTTTTGTACTAACGATGTTTCGCCCACTATCCTAAACGACATTTTCAAGGTTGATGTTTCTTCTACTATTAGTTGAAACTGCAGTCTGCTTCAGTTAATGTACCTCTTTTGCTTAACAACAATTTGACAAACAGCACTACTCATGCCGAAGTAAACAATAATCAAATCACATTTTTTAATACAACTCAGAATAGTAAAACGAAAGAATATACAAATTACTTCACCGACAGTAAACTTGGAACACAATATTCATCTACACCAACATCATCACTACTGACGTTTTGTCCACTGTTCTATGGGACATAGTCTCAGGGTTGCTGTTACATTTGCGATTGCCCGAAACCGTAGTCTGTTTTAAGTAATGTACCTCTTTTGTTCAACAATGAGTTGACTAAGATCATTACTCCAAGTAAACAATACCAACTAGCATTATAGATTAAAAATTAGGGTAGTAAATTCCTTCTGGTATATAGCATAGCATCATTTAGCAAGCTTGGATCACTATTAGTTATCATGCTAAAACTAGTTGATATATTTATAAACAGTCATACTTACTACCACTACCTACTACTATTTTAACCCTTAACCGCTACAGTGACAAATTTTCACACAACCACTACAGTGCGGTCTGTGATACCGCTTCTTTACATATACAGAAAAAAAAGTTCTAAGATTTATTTTAACTTTTCTTTTATTGAAACTGATTATTTACTTACTTGCAAGTTAATCATACATAAAAAACAGGTTAAATAAAATATAAATTTAAAGTTATAAAATCAAACAGCAAAAAGTAATATTTGTGTGTTTTTTTACATTCATTCACTCTCAAGGCAATCATCGCATATTTTCTTTGCGCATTGGAGGCAAATCGGTCGTTGACACATTATACACATATACTGAGTTTTCCTCTTCAATTTAGGAGGACATTTGTAACAAGTACGTTACTTTTCAAGACGCTCCACTTGGACGTCATTTGAGCGATCTGGTTCAGATATTCCTAATACTCTACCCAGTGTGACCCTAAGCTCTCTTGAGATTTTTGGATATTTTGTTCTATGTTGCATAGCAGGTGTAACAAGACTCTTCGCTAACAATTTAAGAAAGTCGAGGCGTTCCATTCTTGGTGTATTTTTACAACTTTGATGCAGAATATAAGCATTCACAGTACTAATATCTAGTATTGTAAAAAAAATTGCCATTGTCCATCGGCGTGTTCGCCTGCTAGAACTATAATTCGCACATTTTTGTCTAGAGTGTCGACACCCCCTTTCGTTAAATTATAGAACTGAATTATTTCAGGTTTCTCGGTATTCGATTCATGTCCTTTATTGCGGTGCATTGAAGAAATAACTAAAACAGCTTTCGATTTTTTTGGTACATGAGAGAGTAATGTTATATCTTCACGAAATCCGTACAAGCTGCTATTTATTTGTCGTGTTTTATCTGCAAGGAACTGACGCGGAATTTCACGCTTATTTTTTTTTAGCGTTCCTGAATATGTCAAGCCTCGCTTTTTGAGTTCCATGACCAGTGGGATGGAACTGAACCAATTATCAGCTGTTATGTTTCTGTGAGAGCCTTCAATAGATTTACATAAGCGTATAACAGCTTGTGATGGAATGTTCAGCTTTTTCTCTTCCAATGTCAGTGTTCTACCATCTGAACCTTTTCCAGAATAGATGTAGGCATTGTGCAGATAATTATTTCGAGCGTCGGTAAGGCACAATATTTTGATACCATATTTTGCCGGTTTGTTGGGCATATACATTTTAAAACGGCACCTACCTCTAAACGCAACAAGCATTTCATCTATGCATACGCTAGATCCCAAACTGAAACTTCGTTTAGAATTTTCGATTAGTGCGTTAAAAATATTTGATATGGCGGCAGTTGGATCTTCTATCATTCTCTCATTTCTGGTATTAGGATCATCACATCTTAAACAGCAAAGTAAAAACTCAAAACGTCTCTTGGATATAGTGCAACGAAATACATCTCTCCCAGTACCATCAGTAGAAAACAGACATTGTAAGTTCTCATTTCCAGATTTAAAAACTGAAGTGTACACCAACAATCCTAGAAATCCTCTGATTTCAACTATATTGGTATCGCTAAGAACAGTATGGGTAGAATTTTTATATTTTGCTCTAGCTAGACCAATTTTAAAATTCGTCCACTGAATAATTTCTAATATCATGTTATCTGTAAATAACAAACTCCATACATCTTCAACATTGGGATTGTTGCCTAGATCCATTGCGGGACCTTTCAAGCCGGGCAACGTAACGATTATATTATGTTGTCGTGTTCTTACATTAGTTGGGGGTTCAATTTTGGACCTACAAAAAACATGCTTATCAAAATAATATATTATTGCGTGTTTGATGTGTTTGGCATACCATCTAAAATTATCTTTTGCTATAAAGTAGTTTTGGTTACCGGTGCTAGAACCCGGTAAATTATGTCCACAATCATCGTTAGATCCTTCATTTTCGGATTCATCTTCTTCAGACTCAGTGTTATGATCGCTTTCAATTACGATGTCTTTAGCATTGTCAGAATCATCATTGTCGGAATCGTCACTATTATCAAACTCGAAATCTTCATTACAGTCTTCATTCATCAGTTTTTCGGCCCACTTTTCAAATCTCGGATCATCTACATGCATCCTAGAAGGCCCTGGTCGCTCGGCCATTTTCAAAATTGCTTTTATTTCGGTGAAAAAAGAATGTCTGTGAAAATATTACTTAGCCCGAAATAGGTACGTAACTACTACAGTGCGGTTTCTCGGACCGCGGTGAAACTTTGATAGTATATAAAAATAAGACACTAACACGCTCAAGGCTCAAACTACACTGAGAGTGTACGGCGTACGGTGGCTGAAAGGTACATGGAGCCCTGGCGGTAAATCTTCAAACCCGCCAGAATTACATAGTGTAATAAGATGCGAGCGGTTTGTGAGACCGCACTGTAGCGGTTAAGGGTTAAGAAATATCTTGTGTTCCTGAAATCGTAATCTGTTTGAGATGATAAACTTCCTTTGTTCAATACAATTCTACTCACGTATTCATGCCAAAGTACGCAATATCAAATGCCATTTTAAAGTAAAAGTCAGAGTAGTAAATGTCCTGGAGAATATAGAGCATAGCGTTAGTTAGCAAGCTTGAAACACAATAAGTTAATTTACTGGATCCATTTCAGATTCTCATAAACAACGATTCCAAGCAATATACAATTATAAATTAGGTTAACCTGAGAATTAATTAAACTAAAGCTATACAAAAGCCCTTCTTGTATTCCCAGGCTAGACAGTTTTCAATTTTAATACAATCTTTAATTATGCTTTGTTTAAACTTAACGTGTATGTTACTTTACAAAACAATCGCAAAATTATCAACTGTCACTTTGCGTTATTGTGCATAGTTCATTGAGTAAAATGAATAACATTGCTGTAAAATTCCTTACGATGTAAGGAAAAAATTCAAGCATTTGTTTGAAGAAATGTTGGCCCTGCACAGAAATGACTG
This sequence comes from Amphimallon solstitiale, assembly GCA_963170755.1. Lineage (NCBI taxonomy): Eukaryota > Metazoa > Arthropoda > Insecta > Coleoptera > Scarabaeidae > Amphimallon > Amphimallon solstitiale. The sequence goes on along the minus strand of OY720678.1, from coordinate 123,628,563 downwards.
ATATTGTAGATTAACTGTTTGAGAGTGGTCAAAAGCTGTTTAAAACAACAATGGCTAACACTTCTTGGCACTGTCTTTTAAGTCATTAATTATGGATAGGAAGTCGGGTGTTCATGACGTCAATGCAAGGAATGCATCGAGGATATTTTTCACAAGCTATTCAAAATACGTGTGGAGACTTAAGCATTTATCAAGTAACAGTAAGTACGTCTTCTCTAGAAGCAATATTACCGGGTTTATAAAACATATCACAATACTTTCTAACTGTTCACTGTTCACGTTAAAAGTTCAAATGAAAACAGATCACTTCTCTGTCGACTTAAATACATTCATACATTGAAAACGAATAGAATAATGTCATGAATATTGGCTAAATCTACCTGAAGAGTTGGGTCCATAAATGGTTGTTGAACTTGCAAAATAGCAGCAGTATCATTCGGATCCAGTAGCTGTATTATGTCGTCAAATGTATGTGATAATACGATGCTGCTTTTATCCATGTTCCCTAGCATTTGACAAGTTCTGGTGGTAGTGGCTTATGTGGCACTTTTTCACGAAATAAATTCTTGCGTATACTTTCTCAGAAAATATCAATTTATCTGCACTGTGCTACCCCAGTGCAGATAAATTGCTTACCTCTTAGCGATTTCAAGCTCGACGTTACGTAATGTAATATAGATTCTGCAACTGCTTTTCTACATACATATCGTAACTTGTAAAATCGTTAGTGGGGGCAAGGAGGGGGAAGCTAGTTGCGTCGCGTTGAAGAACCCGAGCTGGTACAATTCGTGTAATATGTACATTATTAAATGTTGTGCAGTAACCTTTACACGGTCTTCAACATCGTACAATTCTTCTTACTTCATTGGTGACAACAAGTTAATAAGTAAAACTGAATTTAAAGATCTTGGAGTTACCTTCGATTCCAGCGTGAGCTTCAAATCTCACATAGAGAACATTTGTACATCTGCGTCCAGATCGTTGGGTTTTGTTATGCGTGTGACTAGGTATTTCACTGATTCAGCATTGGTGAAATCTCTATACTCTGCCTACGTATTGAGTAAGCTAGAATATGCCTCCTTAATATGGTTTCCTATTTATGCAAGTGATTGTTTGGCATTGGACCGTGTGCACCGTAGGTTCTTGAAGTTTCTCACGTATCGGGCAGATGGTGTTTATCCGGACAGGGGCGTGGCGATGGGTGATATGTTGCGAGTTGAGTGAGAGGAGATACGCTACATGTGAGAGATTTCTGCTTAGACTGTTGAATGGCAGCATTGACTGCCCTGATATCCTGGCCCGGATGCCATTCCTGATACCGCGGCTTAACTCCAGACATAGTTGCACTTTTGCAACACCTTTTGCGCGAACCAACATTATGAGACGAGCTCCAACTTACACGCTTAGTCGCTTGGCGAACAAAAATGTGGACATATTTGTGTGAAGACTGACTGTGGATAGTGGATCATCATGGAATTTGTTATTACTTACTGTTTTTCTTTCTTTTTATTTATTATGTATACACCTAATATAGTTTGTAACCCTGTTTTGGGCTTTGCCTGTTGGGAAATAAAGATGATTATTATTAGAACATTAGATGCATAATGTAAGAGCTTGATACGTATTATTGTACTATGATATCAAAAATTAAATTGGTCAATGTTGGTCATGGAATGTAAAACGCTTGTCTTAGTTTAAATTATTTGACAGATTTTGACATTCAAAAAATTATGACATACCTAAATGTACGATGCACGCTACGACAATAACTTTAAAATCCATGACCACCATTGACCAATTTAATTGTTGATATCCCGGTATTACTACTATTACTGCTATATTAAGCCTGCAATTCCTGCAATGTACCCCTGACTAACGATCGTTATTCATTATAAGATCGTTTTTTGCAACAGGAGAGTGCAGCAATGCAAAAATCTTAACTTGCAAAAGCTAGTTATATCCACGTTTTACAGTCATTCAATTTCCAAACTACCATTTGGTTCTTTTCCCCAATATTATATAACAGATATGTTAACGAAATGAATCCTTGTGCACGCAATGCTGAATAAATTTCATAATAATTTTTAATTGACAAAAATTTAAGAAATTTTTAATTACGCTACATGAAAATGTGCACGGAAAACTTAATACACATGTAATTGACCGGAGTGAAAGTTTTTGATAAGTTAATTATATCTATTTACCTACTTACATATATCACAGGCAGATTTAAACACAATACCACTTTAAAAGCATGCTCACTCAACGGGTAACTACTGTCATTATGACAAATTATAATCAGTAACAACAAGGAATACATTAAAAGACTTTTATTTAAAACTTTGCTTTGAACTGGCCTACTAACTTTTCTAATTATAAGATATGTTTTATAAGCCAAAGTTATTTTAAAAGTAATCAATAATGATAGTTAATTATGTTTCCAGAACTGATACATGCATATCCACTCGCTAGTATTATTATTACAATCACGGAAAATATGAATATTTAATGTATGGTGTTACGAAGGAGGAAATTATAATTATTTTTTACCGGATCGTTGGAATTAAATAACTTTCAACATGATAATATTAATATTATTTATAATGAGCTTAAAATAGAACAGATTTTAATTTTTAGATATTTGAGATTTCTTATTTAAAGAAGAAAGAAGCATGATTATCATAAAAGAAGTAGTTTTGTGTTGCCCAAACTTCGTTTGAATAATTTTTTCTATGTATTTCATTAATATACCGGGTGTCCACAAAATAATGCCCCAGCTCGTAGCAGCTTTATTTGTAGCCTGATTGTAACGACCGACATGTCAAATTAAACTACTTAAAAAGTACTATCAGGGAAATATGAAATTTTATTTTTAGCTATTCGGTTCAACTTTTTTATGTTAAATAGCCGCCTACTACTTTTATTACAGAATTTGATAAAGATTTTTTTCTGAATTCAATGATGTAGCACAATACCGTTCTATTAGTAATAGGATGCTTAGACATTATTGTCACCATGTGACTTTTATGTCAGTGTCTTTAAATCAATTTTAGTTGTTTCAGTTGTCATCATTTTATAATAAATAACGAGTTCGTGGATATGCTTGAAATCTATTTTGGGTGTCACAAAAACACAAACTTGTAGAATCTATGGAGAACCCTTCCTGGACAGGCGAGTACCGAATCGCCGTCAATTTAGTCGATTGGAAATCAATTTGAGACAGTATGGATGCTTTAAAAAACCTAGATCACAAAATCGGAAATTTCGAGATGAAAATTTAGAGATGAACGTTTTTCTGTCTGTTGAGGAGAATCATTGGACTTCTGTAAGAGAAATTGCTTCAAATCTACAACTTTCCAGAGTAAATGTGTTCAGTTTTGAAAGAACATAAATACAAAGCATTTGTTCCGCGCAAGATCCACACATTAGAAGAAGGTGATCCAGCACGTCGTATGAATTTTTCAAATCTTGGATTGAGTTGGTCTTTAATTGATGTAAATCCATATTCAATGTGAAATAAAACAAACAAATGTTTAAGATTTACACTGTATTTAATAACAACGACAGCTGTTTCGCTACACTGTAGCTTCGTCAGGTTGACATATACAATAATAACTATCTACATACACTTGACTCTTATATATAGTGTGTGGATATTAGGAATTCTAAGAACTAATATATAAAGAACAATTTCTTATCTAAAAGTGTCGGGTCTATACAAAAAGTACGTGGAACTAAATCTATTGCAAACAGATGTTATGTGTGAAATTAGGTAAACTGTATTACTGACTAAATATATTTAACAATGGTGATGAGTTTAACTATCTACATACACTCAGTGGCGGCCCGTGAGTTTTTGGAACGGGAGGGCACCGGGGGGTCTGAGTGTTTAATATCAAAAATTAAATACAAACAAAAAAATAAACTCAATACGAGTATGTTATTTAATTAACTTGTTTGAAAATAAAATCCATTCGCCGTTCCTTACGATTAGCAAAATGATTAACAACTAATTCCTTGAAGTTTGGTGTTGATGTCAGTAATTGTTTTTCAATGGAACACATTGCTGAGGCACATAGTCTGCTTTCCTGCATGGTATTTCTAGAAAATGTTTTATTTCTCTTCAAAGTTGAAAAAGAATATTGCAATATTTTTATTTTTATTAACTGCATTAAATTTAACATCAGTTGCCAATTCTTTTAATAAATATCTGCCACAAAGCCCTAGAAAATATTGTAAATTCTCTTGGTTAGGATGGATTTCATTTTAGATTTAGTAGCTACAACTCGATGCTGTTTTAGGCCTGTATGAGACGATGCTAAATTTTACAGAGAATTTCCATGTAAATTATTACGAAAATTTTCTGCTTTAATTTAGCATACAATTTTGATATTATTGCATTACTCCTGTATGATTGCATATTACATATCAAATTTAGCACACGCACATGCTTAATGTATGATGTAGTGACATAATTTTAGTGTTATCGTAATTAAAAGGTTGGTTGCTCTTCGAGAAATTAGTTTTAAATTCTTTGATTCATTAGGATACACAGTTAACCTTTATATTCATCTTCTGCACCACTTTTTTGAGACTCCTTATATTTTTTATGTTCATTTAAGAAATTACTTCTTAGACCATGAAATTTAGCTTTAATATCTGATATGGACACTCCTGGTTTTATTTTTGTCACTATATTTTTAATTGCCTCTATTGCTGTGGCACGAGCATGTTTGTTTTTATACCTTGCATCTTCAACTGCATATAAACAAGGATATTTTTTATATTCGTCTATTAACACAGACACCTGTTTACGTGACCAGGACATCTTTTAATTTATGCAATAAGAACTTGAAAAACACTATCATCATTCACACACAACCTCTGAAACCGCAATTTTTTTTTTAAGTTACTTTGGTTCAGGTAACTTTGTCGGGTAAATTTTGCATGCAATATTACAAGCACTCTTCTGTTTTACACATTGCTAAATTTCAAAAATAAAATATACATGAAAATTTTCTGTAAAATTTAGCATCGTCTCATACAGGCCTTAGAGATTTTCTCAGTCTTTCCTTTCTGGGTGTATGGGCAGAGAGATTTTTCCTGTTTGAACCCCAACATCACTTGTAGTAGGAATTTCCATAACGGCTAAAATACAATTAAAAAATTATACATTTCATTAAATACAAATTAATTGTATGTGTGTAACTGAAAAGTTCTAAGTAGGTTAAATACATGTGTTGAATTTTTGTTCAAAAATGACTTCGAATTCATTAGTTAAACAACTAAAAGTATTTTATGTTTTGCTCATAATATAATTTTGTATTGTAAATATTAATTGTCATACCTATAGGTGGTTCACTTTCTGCTTAATTTAAATATCACTTGTGCTAGAAACATTCAATATATTTTGTTGCTGAAGATTATTACAAATAAAAATACAACATCTACATACGCCAGATTTCTTCTTTCGTACAGTTTCCATTATTTATATCAACAACAATTTAACTGGCACCTTTATTTTTTCGTAAATTATAAGTTATAAAATTAAGACAGGTTATATTTATACAAGTGCATACACAACAAAAACAAAATACGCCATTTTGTTTGATTTTGCGCACAAATATCGGAATTATGCAAGTGACGCTTTTGTCACTACTGTTATTTTGTGATATTACATACTGGATGTCATCCGGCATCACAGTTTAGTGCCCTATCGTGACATATACCGCTCTCGCCCCGCACCACTTTTTATACGCACGATTTCTAGTACAAACGGAGCAGTGGCGCAAGATGCCCCGGAGCCTACGTCAGACTGTGATTTTTAAACGCGCTGAAGAGACGGACTGTTACTTCCGAAAAAATACCCAAGCAGCAAAATCACAATTTTAGAGAAGGATAAAAATATATATTTACTAATGTAGGACAAGTGTGCATATACTGGTTCTGCTGCTAGGGATATTATTTGTTATCAAACAAATCAGAAAAATTACATACAAATTAGGTATTTAAATTTATCTGTTAAAAGAAGTTTATCACGGGGGGCAGTGCCCCGTTGCCCTCCCTGCAGCAGCCGCCACTGCATACACTTGACTCTCTTAAAAAGCAAACGCACTCTACGAGTTTTCAGTACAGACTATTTATTGAAGTATACACAAAAGTACATGTAATGAGTAGAGGGCGCTATTCAAAATTTAAAATTCGATATCATTCTAACACCCCCACTATGTCAAACATTACAAATTTGAGTTAAACCTAACATTCTTAAAAACTTACAATGTTTAACAGAGTTTAAACCTTTCGTTAGTAGATCAGCCGGCATCTCAGTAGTTGATAAATATAAAATTTTTACAAGTTCTTTTGCAACAGCTTCTCTTACAAAGTGATGACGAACATCAATGTGCTTAGATCTTTTGTGATACAATGGATTAACAGTTAATTTCTGAGCACTTTGATTGTCATTGAATAAAATAACAGTATTCAAATTCCCTGTCAATTCAAATAATAAATTCCTTAAATATATGGCTTCTTTGGAAGCTTCAGATAGTGCCATGTACTCTGCTTCGGTACTAGACAAAGCAACCGTTTTTTGCTTAACACTTTCCCAGGAAACTGTAGAATCAGACAGCCTAAACACAAAGCCTGTATAAGACCTTCTATCGTGAGTATTACTTGCCCAATCAGCATCTACAAAACCCTCTAATTCTACTTTCCCTTTTTTAAATTCTAAACAATAATTTTTAGTTCCCTGTAAATATTTCAATATTCTCTTAGCACATTTCCAATGACTATCATTATAGCAGTGATTGAATTGGCTTAAGAAACTTACACTAAATGCTATATCTGGCCTAGTTAAAACTGATAAGTACATAAGGCTTCCAATTAATTGTTGATAAGGTTTATTACTAACACATTTATCATTATCATCAAGACTTAAATTAGTTTCTAATGGAGTACTGATTGGTTTACAATTTACCATATTAAACTTTTGTAATAACTGATTTATGTAATTTTCTTGGTCCAAAGTTATAATTCCTTTATCTTTATCTCTATTTATTCGCATTCCAAGACATTGCTTTGCTTCCCCTAAATCTTTAATTTTAAAGTTCAAACTTAATTTATCTTTCAAGAAATTTGTTTCATTTACATTATTTGAAAAAATAAAAAAGTCATCTACATACAGGGCAATTACAGTTATCTTATTGTCTTTATTTTTTATATATAAACAATGTTCTAATTCTGACCTTTGATAACCCAAATCTGATAAAATTGTATCCACTCTATTATACCAAGCTCTGGAGGATTGCTTGAGTCCATAAATTGCCTTTTTCAACTTACAAACCTTATTTTCATTATTTTCAACAATAAAACCCTTAGGTTGCATCATAAAAACATTTTCCTTTAAAATGCCATTTAAAAAGGCTGTTTTTACGTCGAGGTGAGTTATGTTCAAATCTAAGTTAACTGATAATGCAATTAATAGTCTCAATGTTGAGTGCCTGACCACTGGTGAAAAAGTTTCGTCATAATCAATTCCACGCTTTTGTGTAAAACCTTTTGCAACTAATCTTGCTCTGTATCTAACACAATTATCACTTCCGAACTTTCTCTTGAACACCCACTTACACTGCACTATAGTTCCCTTTTCTGGAGTGTCCACTAAATCCCATGCCTCATTCTCTTGAAAGGACTGGATTTCCTCCATCATCGCCTGCTTCCACCTCTCACTATCTGGTCTCGACAGTGCCTCTTCGAAAGTAACTGGATCGCTTTCCAAGTCTATGCAGTCTGTAGTACACATGTAAGTTACATATTCATTGAACAATTTTGGTTTCGGTTTTCTTTCTGATTTTCGTGTCACAGGTTCTTCTTGAATGTCCCTCGATTCATCTATACATTCTGTATCGACTTCCAGTTCCTTCTGTTTAACTTCCCCCACTGAATTCACTATGCCTTCATCTTCTTCTTCAGTGTTTAATACAATCTCTATTTGTTCTGATGCATCTTCTATAATCGTGACGTCTCTACTGGTAATAACAACATCTTTGTCTGGATTGTATAATCGGTAACCTTTAGTATTTTCACTAAATCCCATAAGAATCTTTTTTTTTGCTTTCTTATCCCATTTTGTTCTCTTTGCTTTAGGTATCTGCACCATAACTGTGCTGCCAAAAATTCTTAAATTATTAATATTTGGTTTCTTACCTGTCCATATTTCAAAAGGGGTTTTGTTTTCCAAGCCTGAAGCAACTGATCTATTTCTTAGATATACTGCAGTATTTGCAGCTTCTGCCCAAAATCTTTTTTTCAGTTTTGCATCAAACATTAAACACTTTGCTCGTTCCACTATCGTACGGTTCATTCTTTCCGATAGTCCATTCTGCTCTGGTGTGTAGGGGTTTGTCTTTTGGTGGATAATTCCATTCCGTCGTAGATACTTCTCAAATTCATCATTACAAAATTCTTTGCCATTGTCCGTTCTTAAAGTTTTTATTTTACAGTCCTTCTGATTCTCAACCATGCCTTTGAATTCCTTGAAAAAACCAAACACTTCATCTTTTGTTTTTAAAAAATATACAAAAACAAATCGACTAAAGTCATCTTCAAAAATCAAAAAATATTTTGAACCACCTATAGATTTAACCTCCATTAGTCCACAAACATCAGCATGTATAATTTCTAATAAATTTGTTGCTCTCGTACCTTTATGTTGGAATGGTAATCTGGTTTGTTTCCCCTGACAACACACAATACAGTTTTTTCTTTCAATGTCTGTCACATTTTTGCATGACATTCCATCTACGATGCCATTTTGCATTTTATTCAAATCATTGAAATTAATATGACCAAGTCTACGATGCCATATATCATTAGATACTATTGCTGTTGCTGCCAATAAACAATCCTGTGATTTTTCTACATTCAATCTGTAAACGTTTTCTACTAAATCAGCTATGCCTACTAAGACATTTTCCCTATTGAAAATTTTACAACCATTTGTCTCAAATTTCACAGTATTTCCAGTTTTAATTAACTGACTAACCGATAATAAATTTGTTGTCAATTCAGGAACACATAAAACATCCTTAACTATAACATCATACCTTTTATTGTGTACAACAGTGGTAATATTTACATCACCAATACCAGTCACTGGTGTTTTCATTTCATTCGCCAGCATAATTTCTTGTAAATTTGTCTGCACAGAAATATTTTCTATCCATTCTTTATTTACCGTCATATGTACACTAGCTCCAGAATCTATGTACCAGTCGTTTTTGTTGAATTTACCACCCATAAATACTACACTAAAAGCATTTGAAACTTTTCGTTTCGAAGCACTATTCTCAGGTCTATTTGGACATTTATTTTTAAAATGACCAAATTGTTTACACTGATAACATTTGACATTCCTAACAGTTTCTTCTCGATTTGCAGTACTACCAACTTTATTATTAGATTTACTATGCAAGTTTCTTGTTTTACCGATAAAAGCACTACCTGCTTTATCAACATTAACTTCCATATCTAATAATTTTGTTTTAATGCGATCGGTCGTTATGTCAATGCCAGAATGTTCAATTGCCATTATCATAGGTGCAAATTTTTCAGGTAATCCTGCTAAAAGCAATGAGCCAACCCATTCATCGTCTATCTTAAAGCCGGTTCCTCTTAGCTTTTGAGCCGTTTCTACGATCTGGTTTACGTATGACGCCATTGTGTCACAATCTTCGAGGCGCGTAGAAATTAAGGCGCGAAGTAAATTAATTTTTCTGGAAAAACCAGAATCATCGAATAATGACTTTAGCTTTTTCCACAATTCACCTGCATCCTTAGCCTCCTTTATGTGAACGTATAAAGGTGCGTCTATTGTTAAAATTAACTTCGCTTTTGCTTTAGCTACCTTTTCAGCGTCCGTTTCGGTTCCCGTGATGCAGCCATTTAGACCATCCAGTACGAGAAAATGTTCAACAGCAAACGCCCAATTACTGTAATTTTCTCTTCCCCTGAGTTTAGGTACATTCGAAATATAATTCACAGCCATTCTTGTACAACTCGTTATTAACCAGCACTAATTAAAACTACCTGGTTCCGCTGGGCCAATAACCTCTTAAAAAGCAAACGCACTCTACGAGTTTTCAGTACAGACTATTTATTGAAGTATACACAAAAGTACATGTAATGAGTAGAGGGCGCTATTCAAAATTTAAAATTCGACATCATTCTAACAGACTCTTATATAAGAGTCAAGTGTATGTATGTAGTTTAACTATCTACATACACTTGACTCTTATCTTAAGATAGTTAAACTCATCACCATTGTTAAATATATTTAGTCAGTAATACAGTTTACCTAATTTCACACATAACATCTGTTTGCAATATATTTAGTTCCACGTACTTTTTGTATAGACCCGACACTTTTAGACAAGAAATTGTTCTTTATATATTAGTTCTTAGAATTCCTAATATCCACACACTATATATAAGAGTCAAGTGAATGTAGATAGTTATTATTGTATATGTCAACCTGACGAAGCTACAGTGTAGCGAAACAGCTGTCGTTGTTATTAAATACAGTGTAAATCTTAAACATTTGTTTGTTTTATTTCACATTGTATGCATTTTTGTCAGTTTTTTTTTAATCAGTTAAGACGTGAACCGTTGTTTTACAAAAAAATAATAAAATTTAATCGCTATAATCATCGCTACTGGAATGTAGAAAATCCACATGTTTTCGTAGAACAAGCTCCACAAAGAAGATTTTCACTGAATATCTGGTGTGGAATATTAGATGGACGAATAATAGGTCCAATCTTCTTCGATAGAGATCTTATACAGCAAAAGTATTACAAAATTTTAAGTGAAGGCTTACTAGAAGTTCTTGAAAATTTACCCTTAAATGAAAGAAATAATTTAGTTTTTCAACAAGATGAAGCTACTCCACACAACGGCCATTATCAATAGAGAGTTTTTGAATAGTGAATTTGGAGATCGTTGGATGGGAACTTACTAACCTATTCTGTGGCCAGCTCGTTCTTGTGATCAGACTCCGATGGATTTTTTCTTCTGAGGCTATTTGCAAGATATTGTTTATGCAACACCTCCTGATACAGTTGAAGTTTTGCGAAATCGAATAATTGACGCATGTCAGGAAATGTCTCGAGCAGTTTTAATAAATGCTACGTTAGCTGTGATATCCAGGTGTCGACAGTGCCCTGAAAGAGATGGTGTCCAGTTTGAGCATTTCCATTATTTTTTTGTTAAAATAAGTTAATTTCAGTAAGGATTTTTAAAAAAAACATTGTATTATTAAACGGTTGTTTTATTGAAAACACCTTGAATGTGAGAACGTTCTTGCAAGGTGCCATTAAAGCTTTTTAATTTTAGTACCGGCTTCTTTAAGGATGAGATGATTATTGCAAAGTGATAGTACATTTAAACACAATGTTTTTATTTTTAACAACTTGAAATAAAACAAAAAACTGTGTTGTGCTACATCATTGAATTCAGAAAAAAAATCTTTATCAAATTCTTTGAAAAAAGTATCAGATAACCATTTAACGTAAAAAAGTTGATTATCGACTCTTGACGAACCGAGTAGCTAAAAATAAAATTTGATATTTCTCTAATAGTGCTTTTTAAGTCGCTTAATTTGGTATGTCGATTGTTACAATCAGATTTCAAATAAAATGCTACGAGCTGGGGCGTTTTTTTGTGGACACCTTGTATGTACAATTTGAAAACCAAAATGTTATTAAAATGAGTTTTGTTTCATAAACAATAGCTTCATTTGTTCCAGTAATGTACAGAAATTCTATTTCCCGGAATACTATTGAAATAATAACCTTATAAGTGAAGTTAGTATCAAACACTCAGCTGGGTCTGATGGCATTCCTTGCGTTTACTATACAACTATGTGTCTGATTTTATATCTACACCTATTGCTAATATAGTAAATTAATGTTTTTGTGAGGGTGTATTTCCAGATTCCTTAAAGACACCCAAAATAATACCTGTACATAGGAAGGGTGTGATAGTAAGAGTGTCGAAAACTACAGACCAATTTCTTTAACATCTGCTTCCTCAAAGAGTTTTGAAAAGGCTGTTAACGTAAGGTCATTTCAATACTTGACCAATAACTATCTGATTTCCTCTTGAGAGTGGATTTGTTCCTGGTGGGTCTACCCAAGGTGCTTTATATCTGAGTTTAAACTATATCTATGAACCACTAGACAAAAAAATGAAGGTTGGAGGTATTTTCTTTAGCTTGAGTTAGGCCTTTGACATTATGGATTGCTCTTATTGAATAAATTATATACTTTGGGTATTCGAGGTGTTACTTACGACTTATTTAAACCTTTTTTGACTATGCGTGAGGTCATTCATCGCCTATGAACTTGTTTAGTGGAGTGCCTCAGGGTTCCGTTCTCGACCAAACTCTCTTTGTAATATTAGTAAATGATTTGTTTGAATCAATTAAACATTGTACGGTTTCCCAATATGCTGATGATACATGCTGCATTGTCTCTCAGCGTATGCTTGATGACATATTTCAGGCAATGTAGGTTACTCTTAATGGCATGCGTGGATGGTGCGAAGACATTGCTCTTCTTGTTAACGGTCAGCAGACTAGTATTATACAATTTAAGTTATTGGCTGGCTTACCTTGTAGCCTTTATGTTCCGTTTCGGGGACGATTTATACCTGAGTGTAGCCAGGTGGAGTCCTTGGGACTGGTCATCGATTCAGCTCACGGCTGGGGACCGCAGTGCCGGCAGGTTGGCAGTAAACTATGGTCGGCATTATACTGCATTAGGAACTTGAAGAGTGCTTGAAGTCTTGAATCAGTGAGATCACTTCATTTTGCGAATGCTGAATCTAGATTAGATACGGGTTGGCCTTCTAGGGTTCCTGGCCTCATTCTGGGGTGTATTCTTGATGCAGAAACGTGTTATTAAGTGCGTTATGGGTGTGTCACCACCCGCATTTTCAAAAATTACGTGTGCTGCCATTGGTCTATTTGTATAAGTTGGAAGTCCTACCCGCTCATCACTGGGCCTGCAGGTACCTCTTCCTTGGCTGTTATTTTCTACAACAGGCTTCCAAATTGTTCGAAAAACGCTAGGTCATCCTCCATTTTCAAGCGTAAATTAGAAGAGTATTTACGTGAAAACTGCTTTTGTAGTTTAAATGAATACTTAAATTCGTTTTTGTAATTTTCTTGATTTGATTATTTGTAATTTCATTGATTGATTTGTTGATGTTTATATATTTGTTTTTTATGTTCGTATCCCATATTATGTTTATTGGCGTGTCGATGCTCACTGCCGAACTTATGACCATAAATAAGTTATTATTATTATACGGCCTCGCCTTTTTTCAAAATATGGCACAACGGATGCCTGTCATTGATTTACGCATTGCGAATTAGACATTTTCATGTTATTTCCTACTATTACGTACATTTCAGCCTTGGAGGATGGATTACTTGCTAGACTTCAAGAACATGGTAGTAGGTAAAGTAATTTCTAAAACAATACGTACTTATAAATATTTACTTCTGATATTGTAAAACTGAAAATTAAATAATGAGAGTAAATGAAGACAAGTATGGGAAAAATATGGTTTTCTACTCCCATACTTTAATTGTATTATTAGATATGCTGAACCTGTACTTTAATTATGTCCATTACGATACATATTTTCATTATGATACAAGTTTATATCCAATAGAAATGCGACATTCCAATATTCAAACAATATTCAATATGGCGACTGCATATCTGACAGATGCAAAAATTAATTAAACGTGACAGTTCTCTGCAATTTACAAGTAAGTAGTTTTTTTGAAAATATAAACGGTAAAAATGAGGGATAATGACAGTGGAATGTAAAATTTGACTACAGCAGAAATTATGGAACAAGCCTTAGTAGCCACGAACAATTTATTACCAGCTAAATTCGCAAAAACGTACGGAAAATTTTGCGCTCAATTTATGAAATGGAATGTTGAAAAAATAATGTTTTATTATGTGGTCGTAGAAAAAATAGTGTATACAACTCGCATTTAATGGCTATTAAGACACTCGTATTCATTACAATACTCGCCTTCGGCTCGTATTGTAATTTTCATTCTCGTGTCTTAATAGCTATCATTAAATGCTCATTGCATAATATACTATTACGAAACTGATTCAAAACAAATACTTTAATAATATCACAAATTAAAAATATTTAAACTACTATAAAATGAAACTAACCTACAATATCTCCTGAAATAAACATAAACATAATTTATAAAAATGCAAAGACTAATACAAATAACAATTAGGCATGCTCAGAATTTCAAATAATAGCTCACCGACCAGAACTGTTTGAACTATTCTCTAACACTGCCTGGATTACGATTTCTAAAGGATAGGAATGACAACAGTAATACGCCATGTAAATGGAAAGTACTTTTCGGGAATACAAGAATTGGCAATGTGCGTTATAAAGAGAATTATATAAGAAGAGATCAAAATACTAAATAAAAATTTAGATACTACGTCCTCAGAGACAGTAGTAAACCTAAGTTCCGATGTAATGCCGGTAATTTGATTGCTATCGTAATACAATATTAAATCTTTGTTATTATGTGGTGCTGGAACAGCATCAACAAAAAAATTGTTAACCTCATCAGGTTTTTGCAAATCAATCGGAACCCCACCACGCTTATTCCTTAATAAATTAAGTGATTTTAATTTTTTCCACATTGTCCTTGAATCACATCGATTAAGGGAAAAGTCAAAGTAAGCAGCCTTTTCCTGTTTAATACTGAATGTCGTAAGGTTTCTCAAACTTTTAAAATACTCCAATTTAATCCCGTTTTTTTTTTAAATTTACTCTTAGCTTTGTCTCTCAAGGACATCAACAGTCTAATATTATCTGTTAACCAAGGTACCCTATCTTTTCCAATTGTAACAATTTGGAGGGGAGCATGAACTTTAAATAGTTCCAATAAATTCGAAAATAACAAAGCAATTTTATCATCAATGCTTTTCGTCGAAAGGTATAGATTTAAAACTATCCAGAAAGCACTGATAATTGACATTTCTGAACGTTCGAACTATCTTGTGAACTGGCTTTAAGATATGTCTCTTTAAATTAAGAGAGCAGTAAGTCAAAGTCATGGTCCGAAAACGGAAAGTCACAAACTCTGCAGTCAGTGACAATTTAGATGTCAGAGCATTAAACAAAGTCAAGTAAAGTTTGACTATTCTGAGTTCAGATAAATTTCTTCCACTAAAAGTTGATACGTGCGCTTCGAATTCTAACTTTTGTGTTTTCCACTGATAATAATTGGTAATTATTAAGTCAAACTCGTATTTTACGGTGACCATATGTTATAGTAATCAAAGCATTTTATTCCATTTATATCCAGTATATTCGTGTAACATTTCATATAATTAAGCAGGATATTTTTCTAAGTCTCTCTAGCAATAATGGGAAGACATGAAACGCTTTTACTACTAACGCATGTAAAACGAAATAAAGAATGTTGAATACTTACATTACAGAGTGTAATATAAATGCTGCAATTTACATGGAACGAGAAGATAAACAACACCGTATTACACCAACAATTACATTATAATAATATAAAATTATATGTGCAATTGAAAACGGCACTAATTATGCTTTTAACATTTTTTGTTCTGGTTTCAAATAACGGACGGAAAGAGAAAATATGAAAGTTTTATGCATGCATTGCAAAACGGATATATTTTTCATGGTGAATTTGACAAATCATTGTGCGCTATTCCTCTTATTTTCTTCATAATCTAAAATCAGAAGTCATCAAACATACATTTTAAATAAATAAATTTGTAATAAAATTTGTTTGGGTATCCGTATATTAAAGATACAAATCTGTCAATAAATACGATATAAAATGCAAATATAAACTGTGGTGGGGCTAAGTGTCTCCCTTGCAGTACATTTTTCAAAATTAAATTTAAATAATAAATGTTGAGATATACATTTCTAACACGCTATTTTTCTATGATATCATCCTAAATAATTTCGTATTAACAATATTAACCTAATTTTAAAGTTTCACACAGGAGAACAAAATATTTAATGTAATTTGAATATTATTATATTTACGAATATAACACTTTCTAATTTGGTATTAATTGCCCATTTAGATTAGATAATGTTCAAGAAAATAAACGCATCGACAAAAATATAGCAATAAAAATCACTGAAATAGATCCTCTGATGCAGGGAACACTACAAATGGAGAACTGGTTTTAGAAATATTTTTACACTACTTTCATTAATTTAATCGTCTAATATCAATTAGACGATTCTTCAATTTATATCTTTCTTTACAATTACACATGCGAACATCATGAACAGGTTACTGTACGGTTTATCAATGGAAGAGCAGCGTATATAATAAAGTCACAAAGAAATGTGAACACGTCAATAATTACGTTTATATTATGAAGCAAAATGCAAAGGGAAAATCCTTTACTACAAAAATTAAAAAGATATAAAAAAAATATATATACGTATTTCGGCAACTAAGTTGCCATCTTCAGTAGAAACCTATAGAAAAACAGAAAAGAGTAATAAACGTAGTGTTTTTGGCTAAGGTATGTTTTGTGCTTCCAACCAGGCTTGTCTCTCTGGCGTAATAACTTGAAGCCAAGTCAGGCCAAAACATGATATCATCATTTGGATGTTGTTCATTAATGAAATCAACCAATTTCGGCAAGCAACGTTGAATGTAAAGATTGGCGGTTGCTGCTTCTCTTCTCACATGTCCTATGTAAGGTCGAAAAACCTCAGAAACAGCATAGCAGACTAGGATTTTTTGTGGGAATTTTGCCTTTGTTTATACTTTACTTCATCAGGAGTCTCATCCATATTTCTTGTGCAAAAACCAGCATTAACCGGAGTTTTCGCATTGCTAAGCGAAAAATACTTTTCATCATCCATAATTATTATTTTGTTTCTTGCAAAATGCTCTTGTCCCAAATTTCGACAAAATCTTGAAATTCATTCACGTTGAGCTGCCGTATATTATACACCTTTGTTTTTTCTATATTTTAAGTTATATTCTTTTAATTTCTCCTGCAATGGTTGTGTTAGAAACATGAAAACGGCGTGCCCAAGTCTTTCTTGCTTTCTGACTCCAGCAAGCTTTCATGGTCGGCCACTTTTCGGTACGTTCTGACAGAGTGTTCCACCTCCTCGCACTCACGAATTGCTTGGTATATGGTACTTCGAGAAATATTTTTATTCCCAAAAAAGTGTACAATTTGCCGTTTAGGCATTTTGCCAACTAAATTATAAATATGCTTTCGTTGCTTTGATTTATAAGCCATACTGTTACAACTCAGAAGAAAAATGACGTGTAATAAATATACGATGTAACCATGGTAACACATGCCCATACTTTACTCTTCAAAACTGTGTTTATGTATTCGAAGAAAACGTTTTAAAATTGTTCGAAACCTTTTATATCACACGTTAGTTTATTGAAGACCTATTCGATTTCTTCAAATTCTTCTTCGTTTTCAGAGCTGTTCAAAATTTCAGCGTTTTCAGAATTTACACATTCTTATTAGATTAATACTATAGCACAGTCTGCTCGGAATATTTAAGCATCTTCAGGAACTTCTTTCCTTGGCCAAAGATTGCAGACGTCATATTAGGAACTATTAATTATAAATAGTTGTTAACGTTTTAATTTTTTATTTTGTTTTGAGTTTATATTACAGCAGCTAAACCAAAAAAGGAAACTGTATATAATATATATTAATTATTTTCTTTTGTGACCTATTTATTGCATTGTGTGTGGTTTGTTGTTATTGGGCGATTTACGGGTCTGAATAGAAACAAATTCCTTGAATTTCAAATTTAATATATTGTCTGTCCATACATGTTGTATATGCATCACATTGCTATTGTAGACAATTAAAAAAAACAATTTTTTGCTGACTATTCTTTGCCGAAATATATACATTCGCATACAAAACAGTCCGTCATCAGTAGGAACAATAAATGCAAAAATAGATTGATAAAAATATGTATTCAAGAGGTGAAACTTCAGAAATAATTTATTCTGCTGTTGGCAGAAAAAAAATAAATCTAGATTTTAGACAACGTAAGGCAAACCACTCGAATTAACTTCATCATTGACTGCAATAAAATGCTTTCACAAAAATGTCGCTTATTTGTCGAAAGAGATATCTTGGAAAGGTTAATTTGCCTAAAATGGAACTTCTTATTAACAATAAAAATATTCAGAGCGTAAATATACGATTAATACAAAGACTGCTAAGAACCACGTAATGGAAAGCAGTTATTTATGTTAAGAGCGCTTATGTATGCAGTGGGACAACAGCCTTTAATTGAAGAATATTTTATTATAATATCAAAGAATAATACGTGATCAGAGGTTTTACCATTCAATAATAAAAAGCGACATGTTCTACATGTAACAGGCGTCTGTAATTGATTAACTATTTGAATTTTAGCGAATTTTACGTTTTATAATGTGCGCCCCTGTTTGAATACAACATAAATATCAAACGTGACAGAATCCCATAAGCGGAGTTTAAAGGGTTTTTTAGCAACAATTTTTAAAATTATCGACATATTCTAATAAACATTAAATGATTTTAAAATTATGTTTATTTTGTAAATTAAATATTTGGTCACGACTCTGGGGGTAAAACGAATGAAGGGAAGATGTTTCCAAGTTGCTGATTTAATAACAAAAAAAATTCTAAATCGCAATGCGTATGTTAATTACAGACAGCGGTTACAGATGTATGTATGTAAAATTAAACTTCAGGACATTTTTACATATTTAACATAAAAATCATTGTATTCTCCATAAAGAGTACTTACATTTTGGGTTTGTTTAAAAATTACAATTTTAATTAAGATTGACATCTCGCAATACTAACTGTTAGCATATTATTTGAGTGAAAGTATTTCGCGAAAATTTCTAACAATATTAAAAATATTGTGTAATATGTGAATGATCATTTAAATATCTGTAGATGTGTATGCATATTGTACATGTTCTTGTATAAGCATAAGATGAACTTAAAAAATATTAGCGAATGGCTATCCTCTCACTTCCTCGTTCTTAAATATATGTCTAAAAAGTTTCTAAATGTGGGTTCACTACTTGTTTACATGTGAAGCTTTAAATGTGTTATTAATAGAGCCATAACTTTATAAGGAGCGATGTGTAGTGTTCCTACTCGTATATACGCAAATAAAATATATAATTTGTAAATGAATTGCTAATGAACAAAAAAGTGCTTTGGCTTATAAAAACTGTATACTGGAGAATGATCATTCTTATTTTAGAAATTTTATTTTTGCAATTACCATTTATATATCATATTGAAATATATATGTACTTGATCGCAAATTTACAACACTCTGTATATGCTTATATATCATTAAAAACATAAAAAATGTTATTTAACATTTTACCTTTAAATCGTTTATTTTACAATGGTATGTATATGCAAATGATACGCTCTGTTTCTGAATGATTATTTAGAGAAATTATGAAGTTAATTTCTTTTGAAGTTACTCTCCAATTTGTTCTTAACAGCACTAAAAATAGTACTTACATTTCCTTTACATTATTTATTTACATTCTACATGTTATTTCTGTTATTATTAGAATATTTTATACAAATTTATATCTCTGAAATTTTGGAAGTAGTAGACAATCTTTCTGTACGGTAGAATCTCAGCCAGATTATCGGGCTTGTGTTGCTAGAATACTGAATATATTTTTTGCACCCACATTGTCAACAATAAAGGCAGGCTGCCTGTTATGCTAAGTGACGGCGGTGGCATGAGGGTTTCTCACCTGATGACCGCACAAATGTAAGTTTCAGCTTTGCTCAGACCCATTGCAAGATTAAAAAAGAAATGAAAATATGTACTAAGCATTTCAGTGATGGGTTTTCATTTATTTATATTTCTTAGAACAATTCCGCGTCCTTTCAGTTCTTTTCATTTGTTTTTTTCTTGTGCGTTTTCTTTTAATTTCGTATTCCCTATTATACCATGCTAAAACCATAACAAAGATACGTTAAGATTTGAAGAATCTTTGAGAAATATATGAGAAAAATATTCATTCGTAAATGTTATGTTGATTCACAAATTGCATTAATATTTAAGCATATAAAGACTATATTGTATGTAAATACAAGTGAAAAAAATTTTACTTACTGTAAAGAATATTTTCATTTAGTTATTTTATAAATTTCATTTTTACGACCTTATTATTTTATAAGCGTTTGCTTATATAAACATCTCTGTAAAATGTAACGACATTTTTAATGTAAATGTCATGTCATACCACACCGCAATTCACGTTAGTAACAGTGAAAACAAAACTTCCAGAATAGAATCTTTCTTATAATTTATATACAATACAGGAATTTGATACTATGATTAAGAATTTAAGGAACCTATTTCAATTTTGAATTATTAATTTCTGGAGAATTAGCATGAGAATTCATTTATTGTTTTTGGTACTCACCGCCTGTAAAGTGATATTTGGCGCATGTGTAGCTCGACTGGGAAATACGTTTTCCCGGTTAAGGCGACTGTAAAAATTGAAAAAAACACTGGCACTTTGGGACATTTAAAAAAAAATCTAACTTGGTAGTAATAAAGTTTAGTCTATAAAATACTACTTCCCTCCACTATTCTTCACTAAAAGTTGGGAAAATAAGAGTAATAATTAAAAATTCTTCCAAAAAAATTGTGGCGCCATCTATTTGACGACATTTTAAGCGACATCTTAAGCAGGATTCAAGCGCGATCTATTTGAACCACATCGACATTCATATTGGCAGTTCGGAATTGTTTGTATTTAAACCAAAAAACGCAATAAATGTACTATAAATTTATAAATATAAGGACAAATACCTCATGTTTGCCATGTGTAAGAATATAATAACTTAATTTTAGGGAAAGGTGAGTAATAGTTACGTACATGAAATGCTTAAATTAATTAGGTAATCTATCTTAGGTTAGGTATGATACCAATGACATTAATCAATAATATTTGTTTAATTTAATGTTCGTACAAAAAATATTGTACAAACCACTTGCATGAAGACATCTTCCACGCATTCGCGCAATTAAAAGCACTCGGTTCCTCCAGTCGCTCGTGCTTACAATGTGCGCTCATACGGGAAAATAGTCTTCCCGCACTTGGTTCGTAAATAACTATTTCAAACTTATGTTCATTATCGGAGATGTTTAATATCATTTTTAACAACTACTTTATATGTAACTACCTGGACCTCCTTTTCGGTAGGTGGCACGGTGTGTTTGATTTGGTTAAAGTCCCTGTATAAGGAGACCTAAAATTGCCAAAAATTTATTAATAACTGGACCACAACGCCACCTATAGAGTCCAGATTTTCAAAATTTCTTTTAGCACTAAACCAACATTTATTATCAATATATGTCGTTTTGATCAATAAATATAGAAATTGTTCATAATTTTTTTACAGAGTCACCTATCGCATCCTAGCATCAACTATCAAGCATTGTCTTGACAAAACAGAAACATTGTGTGAATATGACCTCAATCGGTCAAGCCGTTGTATATATGAAGATTCTTTGGGCAGGTACTCGTGCGATAAACCAATTGGAATATAGCATGATCGTCTGTGCAATCAATAAAAGTATTGTGTGTGCTAGGTATGACATGTACAAGCGTGAAAATACATGGCCGTGTTATCCATACCAGCGCATAAAAATAGTTATTACTACCATGTTATAGTTTTGGCAAGTGATTGTGAAAAGAAGATTCGTGTCAACTGGTTTCATAAGAGATTTCGGGGAGTACGCATCTTATTTACCGGTGTGCTTGAACCAAGGATGAAACAGTTATTCACATATGTGCAAACAGCTTGGGTAAATGACCCGGGCAAAAGCTTTTTGTTCATAAATAAGTTTTAAATTAATTTTTAATATTTAATAATCACGCTAATTGGATTTTTTGTGTATATTTCGTAATGGATATTATTTTATGCTTTTATATTATTTAAAACACTAATTTTTGAGATGTATCTGCCGCAAATATAAGCGTATAAGCATGTATTTCACATACATGATGAATAGATGTTTTTACAAATAAATTTATAATTGTTATTTTGAAGTATATGTTTTATTTAATCTTTACCTCACCCATCTAAGCAACGAATTTCACAAATGTTCTGCACCTGCGTCCTGACAAAACTTTATTAAAAGGTAACAATTTATTTTGACAATATAAGAATAGATGTATGTAAGCCGCTGCATAACTCACCTAATGGAGGTATACCTGTAGAGCTTTAATTTAATTAAAATATGTTTGTATATTTATTTTCTTTATTCCTCATTATTTAAATTACTTTAATATAGCTATAGGTACAGCATATATGTGTATTGAAACAAATTATTCTAATTGCAGTAGATATCGAATATAAACTAGCATGATTTTATAATTAACATCTACGGGTAAACAATGTTATGACCAATTTGCGACAAGAGTATATTTCTAGATTAGTTATTGATAAATTGAGAAAAAAAATAGCTCACATGTCTAAAATTTATAATGTACTGCCTGAACGTCAGAGATCATATTTTTGGCAATATAAGAATAGATGTATGTAAGCCGCTGCATAACTCACCTAATGGAGGTATACCTGTAGAGCTTTAATTTAATTAAAATATGTTTGTATATTTATTTTCTTTATTCCTCATTATTTAAATTACTTTAATATAGCTATAGGTACAGCATATATGTGTATTGAAACAAATTATTCTAATTGCAGTAGATATCGAATATAAACTAGCATGATTTTATAATTAACATCTACGGGTAAACAATGTTATGACCAATTTGCGACAAGAGTATATTTCTAGATTAGTTATTGATAAATTGAGAAAAAAAATAGCTCACATGTCTAAAATTTATAATGTACTGCCTGAACGTCAGAGATCATATTTTTGGATCTCTTGCATTTTGGCCCTCTTCCTTTTGTACTTGACCTACTAAAATATATTTTTAATTTATTCCATTTATTTTACCTCTTCCTAAAATAGATTTTAATATGGTTATACAGTTACATATACGAAGAAATCAAAGTCTATAGACAGCAAGTTCTGTTTATTACATATCTCGTCCAGTGCTATTAAGAGCCAAAATCACAAAAATCTTATTAAGTTTCAATGCCAAAGAGTCTGGGTTTCAGAGATCGGTAAAAAATCAACAGAAATGAACAGTTCTTCAAATATAAAATGCTAAAATCAGACAACACTTTATGCACTAAAAAACTGCAAATTACAGAAGAAATTATTTTTTGTTCTGTTTGAAAACGGCTTGACAAAATTTTTAAACTGTATGAATTTTTTTAATCTCTAAACGCTTTTACTGATATTGAAACATGCATACAGATGTAACCTTAGAGGCTGGGCGTGGTCATTCTCGGCAATTATTTTATTTCATCGAAGGACGTGTATTTATAATATGTATATAACACACTCAATTAGCATATAATATTCAACATATTGTGTTCACCTTCTGAACTGGAGTAATTTAAGTAACGGATATTGGGTTTTACCAACCGGCAAAAACTTGTCTTAATATTACTATATTTCTTTTATTAATACACACATACTTCTGTTACACAGTTTATTTATATCAATATACATTTTAAATAGCTGCTGTATAATTTTATTTAGTACTCGGCATTTTTCATTTGCGTTTGGATTTTCTTTTTATCTTCAGCGTCTTATTTTGGATTTTATTTTAGAAAAAATGATTGATTGATTGGTTTGGGTAGATCCATTTGTTGGTGAACGCTTGTTTACATTTTCTATTACTGGCCTGAGGAAACCCGCAGCCTTATTTGTGAGGAATCGAATAAATTCAAACTGCAATACTGGAGGTTGATTATCTGGGCGATGTACCTAGTTGTAATAATCATTTGACCATCTTGAATTAATTATCTTTCGGATTATTTTTCTTCGTTTAATAACTTCAATAATTACAGAAAATAATCTGCGCTTCCTTATAATTTACGATATACATACGCAGATATTACAGTGAAATATTACCTTTGCAATGCGTTGTTTTCTTTATTTTTGTAGCAGATTTATAGCTCTGGAATATGCAGAAAAAATGGAAAAATTGTACATATTTATGAATTATTTTGGCTCCTTAGGAAATCGGGAAGTATTTTTGACTTTTCTGTAATTCTACCAAATTTTATCAAAATTTTATTTTTTAGTTTCCAATCAGTATGTATAACGTTATACTGCCTCGCTTTTAATCATATATTCTACTCTTTTAATCGCAGTTTCTTATAGGCTTATTGTCTTTTTTTATGGGAATATTATATTTATGGAAAGCATGTATGCAATGTGTGAGGAACTTCCACTCTTCTGTCATTAGTGTCGTTGATTATAATATACCAGTTAAAAGACAAATATTACCTTTTTTTTATAACTTTCTAAAGTCGGGCGTTGAAATTCTGCATGCCGCAACATATCTAACGGAATGTTGGCAATTTCTTGGATAATTTTTTTTCAGCTCCGAAATATCTCGTGGTTTATCAATAAAAACCTTGCTCTTGAGATAGCCTCACAAAAAGTAATAGCACACTGTTAGATCTGGCGATCTTGAAGGCCACTCAATGTCCCCGTGTTTAGAAATAACGCGATATGGAAACAGTCGTCCCACAGCAGTCATTGATATCCTAGCAGTTGTGCGCCGTCTTGCTGAAACTATGTATCCTAGCTGTTTTGTGGAAACAGGTTCAATTGCTGTGTCAGAAACGGGTTTATCATGTCAGCATAGCGTGCAGAATTTACTGTTACAGCATTTTCATTTTGTTCCTCAAAAAAAGTGGGACCAATAATTCCCATAGAAGACACTGCCCACTATACCGTTACCTTCGAAATGTATAATGGTTGTTGGTGAAGTTCTTTTGGAATTTCCATAGGCCAATAACGGCGGTTTCGATTATTGGTATATCCTGATGAATTAAAATTGAACATCAATCAATTTCTTGTTCTAACTGCATTTCGCTAAAAGGATGTTATCAGTCTCGTCGCCTGTTGGCGTAAGTGTTTGAACAATCTGGATCTTAAAAGGATGGAAATGCCTGACTATGTTTTCGACTGCAACGTTTCAGACTGCGCTGTTTAGCTGCTCTACCTTCATCTATGTTATCCAAAGTTCTGACACTTCTGCTTGGTGCATAGATAAAGATCAGCATTTACTTTGCGATAACAGTCGTAAGAAAATAGAATATGAAATTATGTTTAATACTCAAATAGTACTAATTTGTAATGCAAGGAGAGGCTGTCAAAATAAGTTAAGTTATTTCAACAAAGAGAGAAAATGTACATGAATGTATAATAGATAGTGTGAAGATGACTAAAAGGTTGGATTAGTGAAAATTATATGCGAAACTTAATTAAGAAATGATATGTACAAAAATTTCGATGCCCGTCATCTGATAAACTGTGAGTTTGACGTTCAACCAACCAACAAGAGCGGGAATTGTAGGTTTTTGATAAGTATATTGCTTAATGTGTTTTGAATACATAACAATTTTTCATCTGTTTCCAAGGAGTATTATTTTGATTTTACTGTACTTCCTTAAATAACAGATTATTTTAAAGAAATACTGACTGTTTAATGATTTTCAAATAAATTACAATACTTGTGGTATAGAACATTTCCTTCTTTTTTCAAAAATATAAATATAAATATATATTTACCTATCTTCCTTCATTTTTGCTTATTAAGTGCCTTACCTAAGTCACATAATAAAGCAAATAGACGGATAGACTCACAAAATCGATCACACTGTATAACAATAAATACCCTATATTCATTTTAATCTTGATTTTTATAAATCATATGGCGTATTGAAAGTATTTACCTGGGTAATTTTAAAAATTATATGTAATTCTAATTAACTAATTACAAGCAATTAAGATATCGTATAGAGGAAAAGTGACACACATTAATCAACAGACTACTTGAAATGTAATAAGACGTGTCTATAAACATTCCAAGCAATGCCAGATGGTATACGACAAATATCTAAAATGTCTTCCTTTTACTTACGATTATCTTTCTGTCTTTTATTAAATGATTTTCGATAGGAAAGGTGATATAATTTGTCCATGTAAGATAATAAACGCTAAAAACAATTAGTTTTATTTTCTTAGAGAAATGTACTGAAAAATGACAATAAACGGCTTCTATTGTTATACGTAGATAACAGAAAATTACTATTAGTTTTGCTGCAAAGGGGATATGGTTCTTACCTAGGGTTGCCACCTGGCCGGTTTTCCACCGGCCTGGCCGGTTTTCTACTAACAAAGCCGGGTGCCGGTTAGCCTCCAAAAAAGGCCGGTTTTCTTACAATCTCAATAGATACTTCACCGAATTTGGAAAAGCTGCTAGGAGCAATAATGAAATCGCTCAAGAAACCACAACACGGTCTGCCATCTATTGATGGGTAGCATTTATTGTTTATTTATTAATTTCTACATTACACTACAAGATGGCAGATTCGTTGCGAATTTTTGGCCTATTTTCCAGGGATTTACCGAGTTATATATCTTTGTGAACGGCGCGGTGTTGCGTTCTTATTTTTTAGTTTAGTTGATTTATACGTTCGTTGTGGTTGTGTGTTGTTAATTCAGTAATAAATCTAAATAATCGTAAAGTATGAGCGATGAGGGTGAAGTAGAAACACCAAATACACCACCAAAGAAAAAAGTTAAGACAAGAAACTGCCAATTTAATAAAGACTGGCTTGAAAATCCTAATTACCACAAGTGGCTAGCAAATGATAAGGATGTTAATATGGCCAGATGTACTATGTGTAAAATTACATTCAACGTTAAATACGACGGCGTCAAAGCTGTAAAATCCCATAGTAGCACCGCAAGGCATTTAAATTTGGAAAAAGCTAGCAAGATGTGTGACGTTATGACAAAATTTTTTGCTCCCAAGGATTCGAAAGAATCCCATTTAGTCACCATGGCTGAAATATCAAAAACGTTTCATTGCGTAAAACATGGTCTTAGCTACCTTTCAACTGATTGTGGTAAGTAAAGACTAATTTGATCATTTAAATAATGCTCAATAAATATGATTTAATTTGATTAAAAGTTAATAAGCCTTATTTATGATGTACAATGAAACTTTTGCGACTGATATTTCTTTCAGGTAATAAGCTTGATGGACAGATTTACCGAGATTCAGCTGTAGCTACCAAAATTCATCTGGGACGAACCAAAATGGAAGCCATCGCGCGCAACGTGCTAGCACCCTATTCATTGGAATTAATAACTAGAAAGCTAAAAGAAAAAAACATTCCTTTTTCGATAGCTACCGACGCCTCCAACAAAGGTAGTAGAAAGTTTTTTCCTCTTGCTGTTCGTTTTTTTGACCCAAATGAAGGAATTCAGGATTGTTTGCTTGATTTTTACGAAGAGGCTGATGAAAGCTCTGAGTCAATTACAAATAGTATATTGAATGCTTTGCAACAACTGCAACATGATATTGCCAATGTAACTGCATATGGAGGTGATAATGCATCCATCAACTATGGAAAACATTGCTCTGTTTACCAAAAACTCACACAAATAAAACCAAAGATAATCAAAGCTAATTGTAACTGCCACATATTACACAATGAGGCCAAGCACTCTCTTAAATTATTGAGTTTTGATGTAGAGTCTTTGGTATTAAAGGTTTTCAATTCTTTTAATTGTAGCGCCAAAAACGTGGCAAATCTCAAGGAGTGCTTTCAGTTTGTTCAGCAGGAGTATCATCAAGTATTAAGACACATACCGGTGCGATGGTTAAGCCTTTTTCAAGCTCTCGATCGCTTGTTATTGAATTGGAATGCCATAAAAGCTTATTTCTTGCAACAAGGGGCAGAAAATTGTGATCGTATCATATGGAAATTTGTAGGAGACCAAGAAGACCAACTATCAGATCAACCAACTTTTGCTGAATGCTACATTTATTTTGTCCATCATGTTCTATTTATTTTCCAATCTTCAATTAAAACACTGGAGCAATCCCATTTGGTTATTACGGATGTATATGAAATTATGTCCGGTTTAAGAGACAAATTAAAGAGACGGAAAGAGGATTTATTTTTTGGCTTCAAAACAAATCAGGCTTTAGCGAACTTTACAAGCAACTTTAAATTAAAGTTTCAAGAGGAAGCAGTTCAAGTCTACAATCGAGCAATAGAATACTTAGAAAAATGGTTTGATTTTGAAAACAATGTGTTTCTGTTATTTAAATCATTAAATTTGAAAGGCCGCATTCCAGAACTGAATGAGGTAATCTTAATTGCATCGCACATTGGCATGGATCTTCAAGATGCCGATGGCGATAGTCTTTATGAAGAATTATCTTTGCTCCAAAATGCATCTCCTTCTTTCATTAATCAAGATATTTCTGTTGCGGAGAAATGGTGTATCTTTTTTAAGCGAGTGGAAGTTCCAATTTTAAGAAATGTAGTTCAGATGGTTTTATCTGTTCCTTGTAGCAATGCTTATGTGGAAAGGATTTTCAGCATCATGAATCAGCTATGGAATGATGACAGAAACAAATTGTCAGTTGAAATGGTAAAAGCAGAACTTTGCATTCGTTCTAACATCCAGCTCTCTTGTTCGGAATTTTATTCATCATTAAGTGACAAAGCAGAACTTATTAAATCAGCAAAATCAAACACCAAATACCATTTCAAATTTTAAACAGATGTAATGTTTACCTATTTGTATTTTTTAGAAATAAAGTTTTACTTTCTTATTTTAAAATTTTAATTACCATTTACTTTTGAAAAATCGAATTTATTACTCGCATACTTTGGGTTCCCATAAAAAATATTTATTGATAAATTTTGACAAAATTGGGGCGTGGTCCCAAGAATTTTTCGTCTGTCTCGCGATAATTGCGGCGCTTTTCATTAAATCACCCCAAAGGCCGGTTTCCTGTAATCAGAAAGGTGGCAACCCTATTCTTACCCAAAATTTCAACTGTTTATATACGAGTCTATTATCCTTCATTTAATGTTTTAATTCACAAATTACTATATTTAACGTGTTTCATTACAAAGAGTATAAGAAAACTATTCATCTTTCTTGTTGTTTCCACATCGATCTTTGCATTCTCTTTTTGCGCAAATGATAATAACATGTTTTGTAAGTAAATGCACTTGATCTTATCCTTTTAATCTCTAGGTATACTAGAATAACACACATTTCTAGTTAATAATTATCATTAATCATATGATGAGTTGGAATAAGTAAATACTAATACGATATAACATTTAACATTGAAAGGTTTGCTACATCCGAAGGACTAAAATGAAATAGAATTTAAATGGCAAGACATGCAATCGCAATGTTGTTTTATATTGTATGTATTGTTAATTTTATACAATGGACGACACCGATATAAATTCACAAGTATACGTAGATGCTGTAATTGCTGATATTAACATGCAGGAGAGCAATTTTAGGAATAAAAGGTGGGTTGGTGTAAGTTGCGTTCCAACTTTCTTAATTAGTAGTGGAAAGTAGATACGTAATATGTGTCCGGAGGTTTTCAAAAATCGTTCATAAATTGCGTCTCATCTATAGTATTGTACACTTGTAGGATTATAAACGATACCTCTAAGGATGCGTTTGCTTTTCTAATGCACCTCGTCAAATTGGTCGACTCTAATTATTCATGGATGAGGAAAAGAAGATATACAACATACAGATAAATCATAATAAATATAAAAAAACTTAATGAATAGGTAATTCATCTAGATCGAGGACAACGCAACCATTCTATTATAGATATAAAAAGAATTTTACTTAAATACATATCGATATAAAGATATCTCATAAAAATATCGCGGATACACACAGAGAGAGGAAAAACACTTTTTTGTACTCACCGCCTGTAAAGTGACATTTGGCGCATGTGTAGCTCGACTGGGAAATACGTTTTCCCGGTTGAGGCGACTGTAAAAATTGAAAAAAACACTGGCACTTTGGGACATTAAAAAAAAAAATCTAACTTGGTAGTAATAAAATTTAGTCTATAAAATACTACTTTCCTCCACTATTCTTCACTAAAAGTTGGGGAAATAGGAGTAATAATTAAAAATTCTTCAAAAAAAATTGTGACGCCATCTATTTGACGATATTTTTAGCGACATCTTAAGCAAGATTCAAGCGCCATCTATTTGAACCACATCGACATTCATATTGGCAGTTCGAAATTGTTTGTATTTAAACCAAAAAACGCAATAAATGTACTATACATTTATAAATATAAGAATAAAATACCTCATGTTTGTCATGTGTAAGAATGTAATAACTTAATTTTAGGGAAAGGTGAGTAATAGTTACGTACACGAAATGCTTAAATTAATTAGGTAATCTATTTTAGGTTAGGTATGATACTAATGACATTAATCAATAATATTTCTTTAATTTAATGTTCGTACAAAAAATATTGTACAAACCACTTGCGTGAAGACATCTTCCACGCATTCGCGCAATTAAAAGCACTCGCTTCCTGCGGTCGCTCGTGCTTGCAATGTGCGCTCATGCGGGAAAACAGTCTTCCCGCACTTGGTTCGTAAATAACTATTTCTTTACCATGAGAATTCAACGAAATCATCACATAGACCAATAAAATTAATAGTAACGAACAATATAGCAAATAATCGATAATTGTTCTTATCATTTAATGTAAATTCATTGAAACAATCACAAAAAATGAGGTGTAGCACTCCGATTTTTTTTTATATAAAAGTTGTTCCAAATTAAGTTTCAAATACTTTTATCTTCTTAATGAACATGTGAGTAAAACGGAAAACTGTTACATCCGGTCAGCATTTTGAAATTATTTTTATACAAAATGTTCTCCAAATCCAACTCTAAATACTTGTATACCCTTAATATATACAACAAAATGCATAATTTGTCAGATATTTGCAAAAAACTGCTAATCGATTAAAGTAAAAGTGTTACTTCCGGTCCGAATTTTGGATTTTTTTACGAAAATTGTTCCAAACTCGTACTTTTCCATTCTTTAGAACTTTGTTTAAACTTAATAGTTGATGAAATATTAATAAAATTTTAGTATTTCACCGAAGTAAGCAACAACTTCCGGTCAACCGATTTCGCTGAAAATATAATCAGTTCTCAAAAAGGAGATTATATTCCTAAATATCAAGCTTGGTATTTATAAGTTTAGCCGTTTGACTGGACGGTGATAGAGAATCAAAATTGATGTCTACATCGGAAAATATTTGATTGCCATTACATTACGTAAACGGGTGTAATGGTACAGCCCATTTTCATATATCAAGTTTATAATTTTTTATTTGAAAGACTTTAATTAAGTATATTTTTTATTAATATTTTAAAAAGAAGTATTTAAAATCAATGAATGCATTATTGTAATATTAAGTCGCAATTAGTCATAGGTTTAGTATGTATTTATGAGTAAGAAATGTGACGCCAAAAGTTTACATTAAGGCGATAAACGTTCCGATAGTAATAAACATTCTCACAGCTAAAAGAACGTGTACGTGGATAATGTGAGTGAAAACACCCGGACTATATTAAAGCGGGGAACCCCAGACATCTTGATATAACAAGAAAATACGCATTCAAAAGAAAAGAGTCGAAGGCGAGGTATCTTAAACGTTGTATCGAAAGGCGAGTCGTTGTTAATATAACTTTAAAAAAATAATCTACTATTGGGATAGTCGGCCACGGTCAGAAGAATCGTGGTTATTTGTAAAAAAGTAATAAAAAAGTGTTTAAAGTTGCACATAAGCAGTAAATTTGCCAAGTGTTATATTATTATAATAAAGAAATTGTGTTCTGAATGGCAGAGTAAGCCGAAGTCCGTTGAAGGCAACGTAGAACAAAGAAGTTCCCGTTGAAAGCACCGAATATCGAAGAGAAAAGACGAAAAAGAAGATTTAAAATTAAAGTATTAATTAGAATGATAAATGATTATTATATGATGAATGTATCTTTAATAATAATGAATTTAAGATTGTAAAATGAATTTCAAACAGAGACGAACAGAAAGAAAAAGTATAAATTATAATGTAACTTAATATGTTTCTCAATCGTCGTATATGTGTATGATTATGTGTAAATCTCGTGTATGCAGCGTACGTAATAAATTCTGGCTTTTATTGTTTACGTTTTAATATAACAAAGAATCTATAGTAATAGTTATGTCCATTTATTATTTGTAAAAAAAAATGTATTGAAATTGTCTTTTAAATATATTTCGTTTCTTTTGTTGTTTGTAAAAATATATATACAAGATTCATTGATTTTCAATATAAGTATTATTAAAATTATAAATGGTATTTTCTTTTATTAATGTTCAGGAACCTTTTTAATTTATCATTTCTATTAACTCGAATCGCCCTGAGATAATCTGAGTTTAGCTGGCAACACAAATAATTTTACATTTTATTTTAAAATTTTAACTTTAAATTAAATATCTTAATTTAGATATAGGGGTTCCTTTACACGGGGGATACCATAATGACTTTGTTTCTGGGAAAAAGAAGAGAAAAGGCAAAAGAAAGACGCGTGCAAAATTGTGCAACCATGAAGATAAGGAATGGTAATAGGCGAATCGACCTCATTCACTATTGAGCAATTTATAAGGGAAGACAATGCTGGAATCGTCTGAACCGAGCGAAAATATCGCAAAAGAAAAGAGAAGTAAGGAGTAGTCATAGTTAGTGATGGGAGAATCACTAACTGTGACTCACGGGTATCGAATTATTAAATAATCAATGTTATTCGGTTTTTGAATACAAGTGACGAGTAACGGGTGATGGGTTTATCGACACGACAAAATAGTTGCCGCAAATCTGAAGTTCAATTTGCAAACTGGCTCATTAGACGTACATCACCCGTTTAATTGGTACTCGTGACTTACACTAAAATTACTGTTCTATAATATTATTGTCATGAATCACATAACTTTTAACCATTTTAACTAAAGTATCTGATCCATAAATAGGACAATATTGTTGTAGTAAATATTATCACGGTATCACAAAAGGTACTATGCAGTTTTGTCGTTGTAACTTTCCTATAAATTATATTATTGCTTTCAAAAAGCATTTGGATCAATTTGTCATTCCTAAATCCTTTGTATCTCTTTCAGGTATATAAAGAGGAGAGATGATTATTACATTTATTAAAGCAAGAAGCTTATCTATTGCAATACACTGAATTAATATTATAATA
Organism: Amphimallon solstitiale; assembly: GCA_963170755.1. Classification (NCBI taxonomy): domain Eukaryota; kingdom Metazoa; phylum Arthropoda; class Insecta; order Coleoptera; family Scarabaeidae; genus Amphimallon; species Amphimallon solstitiale. The sequence continues at coordinate 123,595,185 of OY720678.1, read as the reverse complement.
GTCTTTACATTACAAAAATATGTATAACTAAAGTTATTGAGTGTATTTTGATTATGAATAACAAGTAGACGTTCATTGCTCTATTTCATCAAATCAATCTTAAATTACATATAAATTAGTATCATTTATAACAATGATTTAACATTTCACATCTTATGTGATTTACAAATCGTACTTGTTCATGTTTTCAATAGAATTTAGGTCTCGAATAAACTGAAAGACTGGCCAATCTCATTACTAATGTTTCCATAAACGTATATACGCTTTTCAGTGATTAACGAACACGAAAAATGTGAACTAATCATGGATGGTATTGCGTTGTGATTCATTAAAGATAGTATGCTTGAGTTTACGCAACCTACACATTCGTAAATTCATAGAAAATGCATTGCGGATATAGCTACATTCAGAATAATTTATTAAAAGCTTTATATTTCGACATACCTACTTATTCACATTAATTTAAAGCATGATTATTATATATTCCTAAATCATCTTTTAAATTATATATTGCATTATCTTTATTCCTCTAAGAAAGAGAAAATTCACAAATAAATCAGTAATATTTATCCTTTCTGAAATTGCTCTTTAGTAATAGTGAGCGATACCGTGCTTGTATATACAATACTCATTGTGGTGAAAATAAGGTCATTAATTTCATAATAATTATAACTTTGAATCTTATAACATTCCATTCAGATATAATGAATAGCATGTAAATAAATAAATAAATAAAAGTGTTAAGGAACACTGGCGTTCTTTATAGAAATTTCTACAAAATACTACTTTGAACTAAATCGTGTGAAAAAAAGTAATTACGTTTTCAATAAATTAACCAGTTATATGTTTGTGATACTACATAGAGACTAGATCAACTTATTACACCCTAATGATCTATAAAGTGAAAGCAAATATAATTTGAAAAATTATTAAATCCCACAATAATATTTATTTTGATTTTTAACTTTAATATTTTATTGTGTATAAAGTTTTAGGCATGAATGTTGCTAATCACAAGCGAAGCGCGACGGTGCGAATATTTAGAAAAACGAGTTTATAAAACGAGTTTCATAGTATAATTTTTCTACGTAAGCAAATAATTGAAATAATACAAAATTATCTACTTGCCTGTTGCCCTGCTACGTTGGGTTATTTTGACAGATTGATGACAAATATCAACAAACTTGATGGTGTGTCAACTGATTTTTCCAACTGAAAAATCTAGAGCTAACTTCAGCCCGTGACTAATGAGCCCGCCCGGTGTGTTACTAAAGCATATCAAGTTACAGGGTGTCAAATTGTATTTAAAATATAGTCTCATGGGAAAATATAGAATAAATGGCACTTTAAATATGGGAATAGCAAAATATATTTAGATACATATTTTCATATATTGTTTCACATCTAATATTTACAATGGATTTCCCTTTTTAAAAGGTATAAAACTTTAAAATAGAATAAAACACATAAATCCATGGTGATAGCCATAGTATTATAATAGTTCGATATGAACATCACAATCAAACGAGTGTGACGTTAAACCACGAGGCATAAGCCGAGTAGTTTCATTATTATAGTTCATATGGAACTAGTATCATGTATAACTATTATAATACTAATACACTCCTTTGGTCAAATAAAATTGGAAATGACAAGATACACAAATAAAAAATACACACAACAAACCATATAACAAAATAAGAAACATATGGTATATAATATATACAGAGTGGGCCACCGAAAACGAAACAGATTGAATATCTCGAAGGAGAAAACTTTTTTGAAGAAACGCAAAAACAGGTCGATTTTTGATCCAAGGGGGACACCCTTCCATCATATCTTCAACTGTGATACGTCATTCCCCTCCCCTCCATCACTCTAACCATTACAATTTAAATAGGGAAAGTACTAAATACGATACATCATTGAAAAGGTAATTGTACGGAGAATTCAGCAATGTGATTGTTGGTTGCGCTATTTTTGATTTTAGCGCCCTCTAGCGGGTAAAAAAACGGTTACGTATTTCACAATGTGACACATCATTTCAAAGCTAATTTTATTAGCAATTTAATGCACAATTGAAAAAAAATTAAATAATCGAAACACCTTGCAGAGCTCTAATATTAGAAACTACGAACTTATTAGTTTACAAAAGACACTGACAGTCTGTACTTGAGAATGATGACAAATAAATGTCAAAGATATTACGTATTTAGTTGCTAATAAAATTAGCTTTGAAATGATGTGTCACATTGTGGAATACGTAACCGTTTTTTTTCCGCTAGAGGGCGCTAAAATCAAAAATAGCGCAACCAACAATCACTTTGCTGAATTCTCCGTACAATTACCTTTTCAATGATGTATCGTATATACTACTTTCCCTATTTAAATTGTAATGGTTAGAGTGATGGAGGGGAGGGGAATGACGTATCACAGTTCAAGATATGATGGAAGGGTGTCCCCCTTGGATCAAAAATCGACCTGTTTTCCCGTTTTTTCAAGAAAGTTTTCTCCTTCGAGATATTCAATCTGTTTCGTTTTCGGTGGCCCACTCAGTATAAAGAAAAATAGCAATTAAATATATGTGTAAGGTATTCATCAAAATTATAAAAAGAGTTGTTTAATAAAAGAAAAACACTTTGACAGTTGTGCAGATGTTGTATACAGGGTGTTTGGTGCATCGTTTGCCAAATGTAATTGGCCGGTAGAAGAGGTCATTTGCTGTCTCTTGATAATAATACGAGAGCGTATTCTTATGTTATCTACCTAGCCATGAAGAAAAGGACATAAGAGAACAAAAAAAATTTATTTTTCTACATAACTCCCTTCAACTAATAATACACTTATTCCATCTTTTTTCCAGTTGCCCCATACCCTCAGAAAAAAATTGCTTCGGTAACCCCGCAAAATATTCTTCAACAGCTTCTTTGTGTTCTTCATCAGAAGCAAAACGCTTTCCTCTCCACTTATGCTAGACCCTCTCGGCATATATTCAATAAGCAAAACTCCTTCAGTATCCCAGAAAACAGTTGCCATCAGTTTTTTTCCAGAAAATTGTGTCTTGGTCTTTTTTGGTAGTGGAGAGCCCTTATGAACCCACTGCATGGATTCTTGTTTAGTAGGAGGGTCCCAGTAATATACCCAAGTCTCATCCCCGGTAATAATTCGAGATAAAAATGTTTTGTCCCTCTCCAACTTGACCAAATTTTCTTGAGAAACTTCTTTCTGCACAGTTTTTGTTCAGGTGTAAGCAATCTGGGTATCCACCGTGCAGACACCTTCTTCATACCCACATCGTCATGCAAAATTTTGAGAACACTTGCTTCTGATGTACAGACTTCATTGGCAATGATAGAGATCTATACACGCCGATCTTTCAGTACCAAACTTTCGACTTTTCGCACAATGTTTTCAGTTCGAGCTTCAACAGGTCGTCCGGACTTTCATTGACTCTCGGTCCCATTGAAAGAGTTTAGACCAATATTTTACTTGGAAATAAGATGGTGTATCTTCCCCATATACAGCAACCATTTTTTCATGAATTGCTTTTGGACCATTGCCTTCCTTTGTCAGGAACTTTATTACGCTGCGATGTTCAACTTTAGTTTCACTCATTTTATCGAGAAATGGACCGTCTCAAATCTCTATACACAGCAAAATAAGTTTTCATCTCAAATATCGAATATCAGCCTGATGTGTCCCGATACAACAATTTTGTGAATTAGTGAAGTTGTAATCAAGGCTTTTATGGCATATTGCATACCGTTGAAAAGGAAATACATTAGAGAAGTTTTTAAAAGAATTAGAAGATCACGATGGCTTTTAGTTATTCTTTCATTGTAATGTAAAGTTGAGTTTAAGGTTTATATTTACCTCTTCGAAAAACTTTGTGAGTTAATAAAATGAAAACTACATGTTATTTGCTAGTAATTTTGAATTTTGCTGAACCACACAACAATGCACATTAGACTTAAATTTGAAGGCTGTACCTATAACTTTTCTTTAAATTTAACTCTGGGATTTTGCAAAATGAAAATTAAAAAGTCGAAAAAACCTGAGACTAATATTGAGTTATTGGGTTTTAAGAGACAGCAAACTATGTACCAAACACTCTGTATATTTGAATTATTTCATCGTAAATGACATAAGCGAAAGTTTTTGACTTTTGAATATTAACTATTATACCTACTTTGTTACACTTGGCTAAATAGTGTTTACTATTTTATTTATTACAAATTTACAGAATATCTCATACACACAAACATACGACCACTTCGTATATATATGATAAGATGTAAAATTGCCATTACGAATAGCGTGCTGATGAGGTTCAATAAAATCGAAACGCATTCACGTCTCCATAAATAGCAATGGCAATTAATTTTTCAAATTAATTTAACGGCAAGTCGAAAAAATCTCTTTATTTGCAGATAAATTGGTACTTTGTGATTTGTACATGTCTGTGGAAGAAAAGTAAATATAGATCGACGTGTGTGTAATTAAGGAGTTTTCGAATTTACGGAATATCTCGTACACATACCGGTTCTTACAATGTTACCTAAGTTGTCGTCCATTCTACAAAATGGTATCGATATGTGAATTATTACTCTGTTAAAATTCTTATAATCTAAATAAATCAATAAACTATCACATTTGCTTCAAACATAAATAACATCAAAATTCTATGAAAATTACTTTTTGAAAGGATGTAAGAGAAATTTACATAAATATTAAATTAATATCTAACATTATTTTTTATTTGCGGTGACATTTACAGCATAGGGGGAATGTAAAAGACATCCTTAATGTGCACGTCCAATAAATCCACCTCAAAAGTGACCTAAATAGTTCGTTCCAATGCTTCGTTCGCATGCGTTAATGGCCTTTAAAAGATTGTCCTCTTTTTAGGAATTTTTTTATAATATCCGCATAATATCTCTGAAGAGCTTAATCTTGGCTGACTATTTCAAAATTTTAGATTGCAGCTGGTATAATAGTATAATGTGTCACTCATGCTATTTGGTCACATTTACAATACATATGCAGGCAATAAATATCTGTTTTCTTAGTTGTCGCCGACAACCAAAAAATATGTATATCAGAGCACCAACACAAACACGTTAAGCACAGAAAGTTCTGCAAGTTAAATGTCAGAGACTACATAAAAATGTAATTTATAGCACATATATACATACGTATAACTAGTTATATTAATTAAATGATAGAAGCGCATAGCGACCTTTATATCACTAAAGAAATAATCGGAGCAATTAGACAAAGTCTATAATAAACGTGCCTGGTTGTGAATATATGGTGAAATAACTTGATTAGTATTATTTTAAAGTAGATACAGAAGAGCCTTCAGAATATCCAAAATCACATTATGTAACCAGTCGTACCTGACATTTAACATACTAAGATATGTGTGTTATAATGTGGAACATTTGTATATCAGTTAATTATTGTATCACATATTTTAGTTCAAATTGGGCCATTAATATTATTTATTGCCAATATATGTATCATAAAAATGATTTGAGTTACGTGCAAAAATGTTTAATATGAAGTAAGGTCAAAATACACTGTACCTAAAATTCTGTTATTATGTATCAAATAATTCTTAATTTCACAATGCTTTCTTCCCAGATAATCTAAATAATATCAGATCTTGTACTCAACTTTCATATACTAAAAGTAAAAAGCCACGCCCCATATAAGAGTTAAGAAAGATCCCAAAACTAACATTTATTTATTAGTAAATCATATAGCATTAAACAAACTAATAAGAGAATCAACCCCCCTCCCGACGCCCAAACATGAATTCATAAACGTCGATATGTCAATACATAAGACGTTTTTGGCGCACTTTATTTCAATAGACGGCAATCAGTAATTTTTCTCAATAAACTTATTCAAGACATAAATTATTATTATTATTATTATATATTTCTAGCATAAAAATATTTTTGGCACATTAAAACAATTAAGACAGAAGAAAGCTACTAGACAAAGACTGTGATATCTTAATTGCAAAGAATGAAATAATAGACAGCTGGAAGCAATACTTTGAAGAATTAGCAGATCAAAACCAGGTAGAAGAAATAGATCCCCAAGAAAGTAATGAAGTTGGAAATGTGCTACAACCAGTATCATTAGAAGAAATTACATAGGCCAATGGGAAATTAAGAACAGGGAATGCCCCAAACATAATGATATCACATCTAAAATGATAAAGTACATGGAAGAAAAGGCAAAAGAAGAATTCCTTGCACGTAATACTGAATGATATATTAAAACAAAAAGAGACACCCAAGGATTGGAATACAGTCATACCGAAGCAAAAGTGTGCAAAATTTATTTAATTTTATCGTTGATAGTCCACGAAATAATGCGGGGATGTTACTAATGCTGCCCAGGAAATAATTTAGTTTTATCGTTTGACCGTCGAAGCTTTTGCGACTAGTGACAAATGACTGTTATATAACAGTTGGGGCTTAATCAGGCGCGTTATAAGAACGTGATGGATGCCTATTGAGAAACCTCGTGTTCTATTTTTAAGACGTTCCCGGAGTGGCTGCGACACAAACAGGCCGATCTCGATATCCTTTGCACCTGCTGACAGCAGTAACGGCTGAGATTACCGTGGAATTGTCTTTGTTTTGGAGGTATTTCTTAGGAGGTAGCACGTGGGACTTCTATCCTGATGTGTGGTGACGCAAATTATCCAGGTATTTTCGTAATTTTATGAGTGTGTTAGTGTGCAATACCGGCGAATTCTTTGAACTTGTACGGTCAATCGTAATCCAAAATATGAAATTTCCGAGCCAATTTTCATAAGTAATTTCAACTTTGCAGTTCTAGATTACATTTCAGTTAGTGTAATTTGTCATGAATAATCAGATGGTGCCTAAGTTTCTGTTCGAGAGTGGATAGAGCCTGTAGCGTTTAATTTTCATTTCATTTTAACTTTGCACCTGGCATTTACGGGAAAACTTTGCAAGCACGGATGGGCATTCCATCCGTTTGATTTATTAATTGAAATTTTGAATTTTTCACACTTGTACGTTTAATGTGTAACTTTGACTTTGGTAATTTAGCGGATTTAGTTTGACAAATTTTGAAATTGTGTTAGCTTTATACGAACATAATCTGTAAGTTTCGGTAAGATTCATCTTAGTTGAATTTAAGATATCGGGGCTCGATGTGTTATTTCTTAAGCTTGGAGCTTGGCGGTCACACAGCTTGTTTTTTTTTATTCCCTAGATACAGGGTGTCTCATTTTTTTTTTAAGTGATTTATGAACAATTATTTAGTACGAGATCAAGCTGCGGACAGCTACGGCTCTGACCTTTAGTTTCTTGTGAGATATTTTATAACCTATTTTGGGTTTGTCATTTATTCATGATTAATTTGTTGATTAGCCGGCAACGCTTAATTTAATTACATTCAGCCATTTCACCGAGGTATTTCGTGTTTTATTTGTTGTGTGATATTCAACTGCACTTACTACTAGCACGCTTAAGTGCATTGTTTATTATATTCACATGTTTTTGTTTGTTTAAATGTGTGATCATTCCAAACTGGAATTTACTCCGTTTTATCAAATAAATGTTATTCTTTATCTGGGAATGTATGTGTTTGGTCTTGCAATACTTTCCTGAGGTTATAATAATAGACTTGTCCCGAGTTTATCTAACAGTTGGTGGGCAGTATAATTTATCAGGGACTGGCGCCTTTATACCATTAGACCTTCGACTTGTACAGTGCTCGAACCATGCTATTCGACTAGTTAGCGGCAGTACTGGCCATTATATTCAACAACAACCGTGGGAAGAATAAAGGTAAGACCTTAAGTATGTTATTAGCTGGTGGAGTAACAGACAAGTGACCCTCAAATCAGAAGGTAGATATCGTGGCGGCGTCAAGGCTTTCCGCTCCCTTTTTGTTATTGAACGGAAGGGGATAGCATTAGGCAAATTGGAGAAAACTTAGGAAGAAAGACAATGGAAATACATATATGTTTTATAGATTTAAAGAAGGCTTTCGATAAAATAAGAAAAAACGACATATGGAGCAGTCTGAGGAGAAGAGTAGCAAAAATGAATATGATAGCAATTATAAAGGTTCTATACAGAAATAATACAAACAAAGTAAAAATGCACAATCTAGAATCTACAGAATTCGAAATGAAAATATGTCTCAAACAAGGATGTGTGCTAAGCCCTTTACTATTTGCCTCAATGATGACGCCAGAAGTGGGGGATTCAGTGAAGTGAGACTAGACGATTGGCGCAAGATAAAAATGATTGAAAAAACAGGATACGAGAAGGAACATGAGTACATATTAGATATATAAGTATTATTTGTATGTATTTGTATCAGTCCTACACCTACACCTACACGTAATTGGACATAATTAATTAAATAAAAATTAAAAAACAAATAAAAATATTTGAATGCTCTAAGAAAAGCAACATTTAATAAATTAATACTATGTATATGTATAAATCATAAGCTTTATTTTATATTCTATTTACTTGATAGTTAAAAGTTATAAAATAAAACCGAGATAAATTAAATTAAAATACATTGAAAATTAAAATGATTCAAGGTAACATTTCACTTTTAAATGAAGGAATATTTAAAAGCCTATTTAAAACTTTGTTTCTTTTACAACAAAAATACGCTTTTGACCATAAATAAATCAGTGCCATTTCAAATTACTGAATCAGTTTCAATAATATTTGTATTTATAAACGAAAATAATCATAAAAGTTATAACCCAAAAAAATAACTAGGAAATGTCCTGCATACTAAAAACTCATACATACAAGCCACTATACTTTCGTAACAAACTTTTGTTTGTTCACGGTTTTGACATTTGTCTTTAGCCGGTCAGCTGACTAAAGGCAAAACATAAGCCTATCTTTCTTTCGTGATATCACCACTATCTACTCTATCGACTCTCCATCCATTAACGAAGCATTTGAAAATTAAATAAGGCTAACTTTATACTTACATTGTCATGAACCGATGTGTTGTAATAATAACGGATATTAAAGCATGTATTTGATAGTATAAAACATGTGATATTTAGCGTTAAAACATTAAAACATAGATTAAAAAGAATTCAGAAGGCTAGCCCATTTAGACTTTTAAAAGAATTATTCGTTGTAATAATTATTTACATACATTTAAGAGATCCAAGTCACTTAAAACAAAACGAAATAAATTTTAAATTAGTGTTTTACAAAAGTACCAGAGCTATAAGCACTCGAACACGATTGCAAAATGGAGATGCGAATGTAATAATTTTATGCAAATGAAGATAACATTATGTTTTTTCATTATATAACAAAACAAAAAGATCCATTGTGTTCCTATATAGAAATCCCAAATTTATTCTCGTAACTGCATTCTTCACAATGATTTGCTATTATTTAAAAGGTTACATTGTGTTTAATACAATAAACGTTTCTTGGATGAACTGTTACTCCTCTTCTTCTTTTATTGTTATTAGTATACATTTAAGGGCATTTTTAAAACTATATTTAGTACTTGAATCATTTTGGTGCTCTGTCCGCTACTTTTCGATTTCCCAGTAATCTTTTAGACAATGACTATTAAAACATCCCTTAAATGATTTTTTGTTTACCTTCTAATATCCCACATCATTCTATTAATAATAATAATAATAATAATAATAATAATATAATTTATTTCAGAGACATGTGTACATACAAATAAAAACATACATGTGTGAAAACGTCAAAAATAAAATCTACAAATATAGGTAACAAATCATTAATTCAAAAAGTCCTCACAGGAGTAACAATTTAAAGTTAATAGTAACTCCTTAACCTTGTGTTTAAATTTCTTTAAACCTTCCCGTTTTATTTCAGATGGAAGTTTATTGTATAGTTTACAACCATTATAAAGAAGATTTCTTTGAAAAAGTGCTGTTTTATGGTGAAATGGCAACAGGTAATTATTTTGCCGTGTGTTGTATTTACGGTCTATATATACTGGTGGTGAAAGATGACCTGTTTTCATGTACAAATAACACTACTTCCAATATGTATATGTCAAAGAAGGTCAGAATTTTTTCTTTTCTAAAAGCAGGTCTACAAGACTCTTGAAATCTCAGGTTATATATGTACCTTACAGCTTTTTTTTGCATCAAAAATACCCTCTGGGCATCTCTGCAATGACCCCAATGAATTATACCATATCGAATCCTGGAAAATATATTCGAGTAGTAGTATGTCTTCAACACTTCGAAACTGCAAGAATTGCGCAGATTATATAACGCATAGCAAGCCCTACTCAGCTCACCACACAAAACATCAATATGGGCGGACCAAGTCAAAGACTCATCCAACACAACCCCCAATACCCTGCATGAACTAACAAGGTCCACAGAAGTTTGATGTAGGTTAATTTTCGTTTCCCTAAACTTTAATTGATTTTTAAACAAAATACAATTGGTTTTTGAATCATTGACTAATAGCTTATTGACTGACATCCAATCCTTTATGAGTGTGTAGATCCTGTCTGCTTTAGATTTTAGATCTAATAAGTCATCAGCATCAACGATTATATTAATATCATCCGCATAGAGAGAGACTGCGGCCAATGGTTTTTTTTTTATTAGTCGCGTGTTTTCCAGGTAGAGTGCTGGATATTGTCTTTGATAAGTATTATCATCGCATTTTAAACGTTCCAATATCAATGTATATCTTTGTATATATATTACCTCAATAGATATTTTGAATTTTTCCTAATATTTATGTTTTATTTTATAATCTACCGCTTGTTTTATAAAGCGATGGTACCCTTTAGGTGTATTTCGTATTGTCAACCTCATTTCTGTAACGAAATTTAAATAAGACAACAAACGCGTAGTAGTGACTCATGACCAGTAAAACTGAAATAATTAACGTAAAGTATAAAGATTGTATTTACTGGTCATGCTTATTTAAAGCCTGAAGTAAAAGAGACAAGAAAACTGATATAGATGCGAGATAAGCAGCGATAATTTTTCTTAAACATTAGTTTTCGGAGCAAAAAATACTAAAGTTTGTCTAAGTACTACCTAGTCAACAATATTATCAATTCACTTTAATGATATTTTTATACCTTTTAAGCATTTTGTGCAAACTACTCTATTTTGAAATGAAAGGTCGGCATTAACTAATGAAAATTGGTAAAAATTTTCTAGCATGGTGTAAAAAAAATATTTATAATCTTTGTTTCATGCTTTCTGGTCATCTGGAAACTGCCTCAATGGTAGCAGGGCAAGATTATGAATGATGCTTTCTCCGTGTTGCGCTTGCATAGTCTACTAATTTTTTTGAGTCACTAGGTCTTTCGCTAAATATAGATTGTAAAATCTTTTGACAAGATATTAATTTACCCCAGTTATATTTGCGCTACTTGTATAGTTAATAAAGAACCTTCTGCCAGTGTTTTCATCATTTGAACTTCCACTACCTTGACGAGCTTTATGGATAATCAGCCCAAACTCGTCTTTGAATTGTCTCTGTATAGCTTCTTTTTTTTTACATTATTTCTTCTTAACTTCGAACAGATCACTTTTTAAATTGTAAGTTATTTCAGATATGACAAATACATGCCATACATTTAATCTAACAATGTAAAATTTGAAATGCCAAATCGGTAGGCTCTTGTTGATCTTGCTTATTTGTAACCAGTTCCAAATTATTCATTTCACAAGGCTGACATATTGTGCATGCTGAAAAAGAGTTGTTTTGTGTTATTACACAAAAAAATCAAAAATTAAGATGATTTAGTTCAAATCCTAAACCGGAAAATGCAAATCACTCGTTACTTGTCCAATATGAAACATTAAAATGAACAGTTTATCATTCATTCATACTCGAGCATACATGTTATTAATTATTTCTTCGAAATAAGTAATAACATGTATTAATTGCTAAATCAATTTGCAATAACAATACCTACAGCAACTTCAAAATACAACAATAAAATATTATATTGAATTTGCAATTCAATTACTTCTCCATTCACTACTTACAGTGCGTTTATATGATTTTAACTCTCTTCCATAAGTGTACATATTTTAAATTCCTGTGCATTAAAGTCAAACATATTCCTATATCATCTGTCTCGCCAGCAAAAAAGTGTACTCTGCCACAATGAAATGTTTATCTCTATTAGAATCGCTAGGATCTCACATCGCTATGCTACCTGGAAATAAGCCATAATAGGAATAACTGTATCAGACACGACTACTACCAACTACGTCCATTGAAACTGTTACACTCTCGAGTATTTAAGGTCAAATAGTACGTAACACCATTTATAGGTCTTTTCCTTTCTAATTGCAGATCGAGACCATTATATTTATTTAGCGAATTTTGTAGTACGCAAAACAAAACTGACCAGTTCACATTTTATGGTAGGATAAATTAAAAACTAATATCTCAAGTTTTGCTATAATATCTAATCATTTTATTATAACTTTATAACTATAATATTGCAACTAGACGAAAAGAAATTACAATAGTTAATATAAAATACAAAGAAATATATGTAGATAGGTAATTCATGTAGCAAGTTGTGGAGCCATTGTCCACTGCTGCTAGTCTAAATAAAATACATCCAAAGTGGTGACACTTACGAGAACACTGGACATTGATGGTTCTTTTTCAAATGAAAAGATTGCATTTTGATTTATAATTGGATTATTCATTAAATTGTGAGTTCGGAGCATAAGTTGTCAACAGGTACGAGGATTCAGAAACAATAGTTTAATTGCAATGTATTCAAACACCAGCATTAAGAAATAGTAACAAGAAATGAACAGAATAAAATAATTACCTATTTAATTACAGTTTACAATCCTCCCCATGCATTATGAGAGATTGTAGTGTCAAGTCAAGCATAATAGAAAGGTGATTGTGTTTGCTAATAATCTCGCAATTATAGCAAGAGAAGAACAAAGACTGGAGGAAGTCGTAGTAAAGGCAAAAGAAGAATTTGGTAAGAGAGGATTAGTGATTAAAGAAGACAAAGTATATGCGAATAAATGGAAGTAATACAAGTAGCCTGCAAGAACAACGGAGAGAAACATTTAAGTTTAATGTTGCTGGAAACTTTAGAAACCTGGGCACAATAGTTAATAACAAAAACGATGAAAGTGGCGAAATATCGGAAGGAATTCAAGCGGGGTATATAGCATATTACAAGTTTAAAACATTCATGAAAATAAAAGACTAATTAAAAACACAAAATTAAGAATTTATGTCAGCAATAAGACCTGTGGTAACCTACGCTTCAGAAACTATGAGCCTAACGAAAAGAGGCCAGGAAATATTAAGGATTTTTTCGAGGATGATTATAAGAAAAATATGTGAACCGAAAAAGTTAAGAAAAGAATACAGAAGTTTATTAAATTATGAAATTAATGACGTTGGAAGGTGAAGATAAGAGTGATAATAGCTCAAAGATTGAGGTGCAGTATTGGTAAAAACAATTTCGAAGTGGAAACCACATGGAAATAGATTAGAGGTAGAGTGAAGTTAAGATGAGAGGACCAAGAAATAGAGGACATTAGAACACTAGAAGAAAAGAGTTGGAGAGAAAAACTGCAGGAGAAAGTAATGACAGATTGTAGAGAAAGCAAAAGCACATACAAGGGTATAAGAGGAAAGTGGAAAGAACAACAGGTCTATACTGGTCTATAGGACTCAATGGTTACTACTTAATCTGAAATGTATAGCCGTCTATATATTCTATTCAGAAAAAGAAGCAGTCATAATCTTCTCAAAACATGTCAATAACTAATAAACAATTCTACAGAGGCATACACAATCATAATAAAATTGTGGCTAAAATTGTTTTGCAACAATAGACAGAGTAGATACCATTGGAAAAACAAAGTGTTTGACATTTTGTGCTTGTAAACTTTCAAAATTCCAAGTACTTGCATGAATCATAGCAAAAAGGTCTGGAATAACGCAAACTATTAGCACAATCTAATGACTTAAATAAAAGAAGTACACCTATTTATTTTAAATTGTTCGGTAGATTTTTAATGGACTCCAGCTACCCTGACTTTTTTGCGTATGTTAAGAGGTATAACAAAAAAGTTTAGACAACTGAATGTCCTGAACTCAGAATTCATTGTAGAATTCAAATATGATGTTGAAATGAATACTTGATGTTTGAAGAAACAAATATGGTGTCAATTTCCGGTATTTCCGAAATGGCTTTTAAGATGTAAACATACTTAATTTAACAAGAATTTCAATATTGGATACCTCTTTCTAGATCACCTCGAAAGAGAAGAACACACTTATTATTACCTTCTACTGCATGCACGTGCGAAATCTTAAATCTTAAGAGAAATAGACAAACAAAAAATACCTGCCCCGATCATTTGATACGCCAAATTATTGCTTTGATAATACTCAACAAATGTTAACAGTAAGATCTTGGTATGCTGGATTCAAATCCTGGTAATGGCCGTTCTGTGTTATGTTTTTGTTTTTAAGATTAGCATCTCCTATATCTACTGTAGATCTAAAAAATACATGTAATATACTCTAAACCTGTTTTCAATTTTCAGTAGATAAAAAAGATGAGGATCAGTATGTTACTCAGATTTTTTACTTCTATTTTAGTAGCATCTTAAAAAGTTTAAAATATACTAACTGATAGCATAATATTTGACAACATTATATATAACAGAGCCCAATGACTTGCTCCTTTAAAATATGTCGTTTATTAATCTATAATAAAATAGAATTTCAACACTAATTACATCGAGAGACCTTAGAGTCTATTTGGTTAATATATGCGATCATATCTGCATTGCACCAAGTGCTAGAGAATAAAAACTGAACACTCGACGTATTAAACACGTCGGCAGATTGAGTAAAAATGTGTTCGTTCACAGATCGGTAATTTTCCAATTACCTATATTACGTTTGTTGTAAGTGTTTGATTTTCTGACTATTGTTAATGTACTTTGTGGATTTACGAAAAATAAAGTTGTTATTATTATTATTATTATTATTATTATTTTAAAGGCGCCTAGGTGAAGTATCAAAGTTATAGAATAGTTTACAGTATTACTAATTACTACTAAGCTTAAAACTAATGAGCGGGTTGCACCACAGAAAACTAAAACAATTCTTGCTTAAAAAATTTATATATTTGCTGTCTCTTAAATTATATGCTTTCTTTGACATATTTATGCATCTCAAAAAATAATAAATTTGGGAATTTAATCAAACAGCGGAACATAATTTTGTATACACGAATATGAAAATTCACGGCTTCGACATTGTCTCTCGTCTGTTTGAATTCATTCAACCGATACTGTTTCATTGGCGTTACGTAACGAAAACGTTTTATAGTGTGCATTTATCATAGCTATTACCCTTTTGGCGTGTATTTGGTTTAAGAGAGAAAGTAGGTTTCAATTAAGCGGCAATTCGTAGTTTTTTTTGCAATGGGACACTTGGTTGTGAACGAGGCGCAAGTAAAAGACTGAAATTAACATATTAAACATCGAATTTAATTTAATGCAACAAATCTAATTGTCAAACATAATTAACACCTGCTGACATAATTACCTTGCGTATACACATTCATAAATGAGATGACCGAATTCTGTAATTAAAAAATTTCTGTACAGATATAGCTTGTATACATTCAAGTTTTTTGGAAGGAACTTATCTATTATTGAAGCACTTCTATAGTAACAGATATGATTGCTTAGACAACTTTTATGAGTAAATAAAGCGGTGTTAAAAGCGATTTCTTTTTATAATATACATACAGTTGGATGTATGTGTGTGGCGGTCTTTGTAGTTCCCTATAGACTCCGAAACCGCTGAACTGATTTTAATCAATTTTTCAGATAGCCTGGAGAGTATTCCTTTGAAGTTTGGTGCCGATAAAAATTGTTTTTTTTTTGGCGTAACAACGCGCGCGCCGGCTATCACTAGTATACCATAATACGCAAATACATATACATTTGGCATTTTGCATTTCGTTACAAGTTCTACTTGGTTGTCAAACAAGTAATGAAACAAATTTTTGTGAAATAAACCATGCAGAATGGAACACAGGCCATGATTACATCCTATGAATGTTTAAAAAAAAAATTGTACTGTAATACGTACATTACTTTAAGGTTTTCTCGAAATACTCGCTATGGATTCGAACATGTCCGCCATATATTTAGAATATTTGTCTTTCAAAATTATTTTAAAATTAAGAAGCGGCTAAAAATCGTACAAAGATGAGAACACTAAAATATTTTAGTTTTACAGAAACGATGTTTGTTTGTCACAATGGTGGACGTAATCATTGCCGATTTAACAAGTTACATGTCGTGGGACGACGCCGTCCTTGCGAAACCGACACAATGCACGAAGATAAGAACGCTTCTTTAGAATTAAGATAGTAGTAAAAAAAACATGTAACCATTGTAATAATTAGAGAGCGAAATCGAGCGAGCTAAACTACCACGGAGCCACAACCGTGAAAAGAAATAATGTAAACAACTGCGTGTTGTTTACATTATATCTGAATAGCACTAATTCATAGGGCGAACTGTAACATCTGTTTACTCCAGAGAATCAGAGAAAAAACTGCCATAAAATAAGGAGTTTTATGAATAAAATCCTTTCTTCATCGGCGCAGGTACAAGGGTGACGAGTTTTTAAAATTTATTATATTTACCTTATATTTCGCAATATAATATGTATGTTTCAATAACATACGCGTACATTTTTAGTTATCATTTATTTAGATCTAGAACGTTGTTTATGTTCCTTTTTCTGAGATAAAAATTAATTGTCAGTGATTCCGAAATTTATTGCAAAGTCTGTAAAATATCGTCACTTAGCTTTGCTAAAACATACACAGAAATAGTTTTCATGCAGAGAATTTCGATAGTCGATAGTTTACAAAATTTCGTTACATGTTTAAATGACGATGCTCGAAGTATTTCTGAGTGCAAGGAACTAACACAAATCCCAAATTTAAAAAATTAGTTGTTATTCCTTCAGGAACACTTTGGAAATTTGCCTAAACTAATGACATATTTTGAAAATCGAATCTCAAATTAAAAAATGAGGTGTGGCCACCACACGACTTTCTTATACGTATGAGCGTTTCAAACTATACTATATTTTTTTTACACAAAAGTTATTCAAAATCCTATTCTGAGTACTTCTGTTCAGTGACGAACGTGCGATATTTTGGCATTCTGTAACGATATTTTACAGACTTTGTAATAAATTTGGGAATCACTAACAATTCATTTTCATATTAGAAAAAGTAACATAAACAACGTTCTAGATCTTAAATAAATGAAAAAACTAAAAATGTACGCGTATGTTATTGAAACTAAATAACAGTAAGTATATACATATTTACATTATTTTTCTTGCGAAATATAAGGTAAATATAATAAATTTTAAAAACCCCTCCGGCTATCTACGCCGATGTAGAAAGAATTTTACTCATAAATTCCTTATTTTATGGCCTTTTTTTGCTCTGAATCTCGGACTCTTCTCGAGCTTAAACAGATGTTGCAGTTCACCATATGAATTAGTGCTATTCAGTAAATGTGTGTTGTTTAGATTATTTCTTTGCTCCATTGTAACTCCGTCGTAGTTTAACTCGGTCATGTGCGCGCCCTAGTATTAACATCGAAAAACATGATAACCATCAAGCACAGAAATAAAATTCGATGCTCTGCTATTCAATTAAGTTTAGAGGCAGCATTTTCTGATTATACCACGTATATGTAACTTATCTAAATTATTTTTTACAAAATGAATATTAAAAAGTGTCACATTCAAACTCCAGGGCGCTATTAGTGTATATATTTACAGATGTAATAAATACGTATACCTGTGCCATTCATTTAATGGAATTATTTCTATCCAAAGTCAACATTTTTGATCTGTTACCATTTGTTTTTTTATTATTATTTAAGAGCATCTTTTGTTATATATAAACGTCCGGGTTATTTATAAGTTTTCATCACAAGTTGCGAAGCTTTCATTTTATGAAAATGACATCTCGTGCGTGACGAATTTGTTAAAATGATCGAAACGGATTTCCTTCGACATTCTTCGACTTTTGCAATTTCTCAACTCTATAATATGTATGTATATACCTCAATTTACGATAAATATATTAACAATTAGTTATGCCGTCGACAATAAGAGTGTGACGGATTTGCTGTTGCTGGAAACTATAGATCAAGTAATTTCAAACACATTAGAGTCAATGCCTGCTTGATAGATGTTTCGTTTATTATGTTTAACTTGCGAAGTGTCTCATGTGTTTCAGGAAGATTAAGAATAATTTAATAATAATATTCAGATGAATTTCCGGAAAAATATAAAGCACATCTCTTATTTCCGCGCCATGAACTGTTATACAATTAATCTTTCCATAAATGGGTTTATTTTCGATAGGTCATTGTAATTCAATGAGTTTATTTATATTAAATGGTCCTGAGTAGGGAATAGTTACTTACGAACCAAGTGCGGGAAGACTATTTTCCCGCATGACCGCACTTTGTAAGCACGAGCAACCGCAAGATGCGAGTGCTTTTAATTGCGCGAATGCGTGGAAGATGTCTGCACGCAAGTGGTTTGTACAATATTTTTTGTACAAACACTAAATTAAAAAAATATTATTGATTAATGTCATTAGTAACATATCTAACCTAAGATAGATTACCTAATTAATTTAAGCATTTCATGTAAGTAACTATTACTCACCTTTCGCTAAAATGAAGTTATTATATTCTTACACATGGCAAACATAAAGTATTTATTCTTATATTTATAAATTTATATTACATTTATTGCGTTTTTTGGTTTAATTACAATTTATTATGAACTGCCAATATGAATGTCGATGTGGTCAAATAGATGGCGCTTGAATGTCGGTTAAGATGTCGTCAAATAGATGGAGCCACAAATTTATTGGAAGAATTTTTAATTATTACTCCTATTTTCCCAACTTTTAGTGAAGAATAGTCGAGGGAAGTAGTATTTTATAGACTAAATTTTATTACCGTCAAGTTAGATTTTTTTTTAAATGCCCCAAAGAGTCAGTGTTCTTCCTGGTCGAGCGACACATGCGCCAAATGTCACTTTACAGGCTATTAGAAAATAGTATATTATACAATGAGCATTTAATGATAGCTATTAAGTCACGAGTAAGAAAATTGTAATGAATACGAGTGTCTTAATAGCCATTAAATGCGAGTTGCATACACTATTTTTTCAACGGTCCCATAATAAAACATTATTTTTTAACATTCCATTTCATAAATTGAGCGTAAAATTTTCCGTACATCTTTGCGAATTTAGCTGGTAATAAATTGTTCGTGGCTACTAAGGCTTGTTCAATAATTTCTGGTGGAGTCAAATTTTACATTTCACTGTAAAATGAGGGATAATCATTTTTACTGTTTATATTGTCAAAAAAGCACAAATTTTAACTACTTACTAGTAAATTGCAGAGAACTGTCACATTTAATTAATTTTTATATCTGTCAGATATGCAGTCGCCATATTGAATATTGGAATGTCGCATTCCTATTGGATATAAACTTGTATCTTAGTGAAAAATCTGTGTTCCTAGGTACAACTACGCGTTGGCGAATACGCCTCTGGAGTTGATCCCATAAATCAGTGGTTCCCAAACTTATTTTGCCTACTGCCCACTTTGAGAATAAATTATTTTTTAGCGCCCCCATTTTTTCACCTACTCAAAAACCACTATAACTTCAAATTAAATTAATTATTGTGAGCTATATTAGCGGAGATTAAACATTCATTCTAAACGAGACTTTTACTATGGGTTATAGTAAAAGTCTCGTTTAGAATGAATGAGTTAACTTGAGACCTGAGCGTAGTAGGTAGTACACAACGGCGCTCAGGTCTCAAGTTAACTTTTACGGGCTACACCTGCCAATGAGAATGATTATTGAAACGCAACTTTATAGTATTCAGACAAAGTATCTTTTATTCAAAATTCAAAATAAAACAAACATAATCGATTCTAATATAAAAACTAATGTGAAGGATGAATCTGATGCTGTTTAATAAGTTTGTTGATATCAGGTTCCAATTTACTCAAGAACAGCCGCAAGTCACCACGTTCGGTAACATGCAAACGATTTCTCTTTTTAGTAAGCAGCGTTGCTACAGCATTAAATCCACGTTCACACAAATATGACGATGGGAATGCTATCAAGAATCGTTGAATGATTGACCACAATCCAGGGTACAATTGCGGGATCGGTTTTTGTAGCCAAAATTCTTGGTAGCCATTTTTGAACTTGATTTTTATTTCCTCGTTCGTTGTCAATTCTATAAGTTCTTCTTCCAGATGTGGTGATATTGCTGTGTTGACATTTGAAAACGGATCCAACACCCAGTCTGGTATTTCCAAGTTCAAAATATCCTGGTATCGTTCGGTGAAGTCAATGTGGAGCTTTTCCAAATGTTGGCAGTAGGCAAACAAGTCGTCGTTACTGCAGGATACTGATAAATTCGGAAAATTATGAAACTCACGTCTGCCCATATTCTTTTTGTGTAGAAGCAGTTTGGCTGCGAAAGCAGCAACGACATTTTTTGTTTTAATTAAATTTAGTTCATCGCCTTGCAGTTGGAGATTCATGTTGTTGAACAATTTATACAGGTCTGTCATGTAAGCTATATCATTTTTTGATGTAATGAGCTTGTTGCGCAATTCTGTATCTTTAGTTTCCAAAAACTCTATCACAGAGTCAAACAGGTTGTAAAATCGAGTCAGACAATTGCCTCTTGATAGCCAACGAACTTCGGTATGAAACAACAAACGGTTGAAATCTTCGTCATTAGTAACACAAAGCTGATGAAATAATCTATCATTCAAAGAGCAGTTACGGATTTTATTGACTGCTTTGATGACATATTGCAGTGATTGAAATAGTCGTTCTCTTAAATTTCTAGCAACCAAATGTTGTCTATGAATAACGCAATGTACAGCAAGGACATCTGGAATTTTATTTTTTACGTGCGCTATGAAGCCTTTATGGCACCCTGTCATAGCCGGAGCGCCATCCGTAGCAACTGATATAATATTTTTCAAGGGAATCTCTTTCTCATCACAAAACTTTTCCAATGTATTGAATATGGTTTCGCCTTTTGTATCAGTCTCTAAATTTCTAGCAAACAATAGTTCTTCACATATTTTCTCATCTTTAATAAACCTCACGTAAGACAGCAACAATGCTTCATTAGTTGGTAAAGTGGACTCATCGAGCTGAATTGAGAATTGACTAGTCCTCAGATGATTGCAAAATGATTCTTCTATGTTTCCGGCCATTTCATCAATTCGTCTTTGCACAGAATTATTACTCAAAGGATTTTTTCCGATAATATCTGCGGCCGGTTTATGAAGCACAGTAGTTATTACTTCCTTTATTGCTGGCAAAATTAACACTTCTCCGATGTTGTGTGGTTTGCCTTTTTGAGCAATTAACAAAGAGATGTTGTACGAAGCTCGAAGTCCGTCGTCATCTTGCTTAGCAGCCGCCGAAAAGAGTTTTGCTACACTTGGCCGAGTATTATGCTTCTTCTCTAGGTCTTGAAAATATGCTACATTCTTGTCTTTCTTATCTGGATGCATTTTATTCAAATGATCTTGAAGTCTTGAAGGCTTCATTGCTTCATTCGAAAATGTTTTTAGGCATAGAATGCACAAAGGCGACGATGGGTTTGTAGGATTTTCAATGAATCCGAATTTAATATATTCCGCACAGTATTGCCGTCTCTTCTTTTTTACTTCCGACATTGTTTTGTTTTGAGAAATACGTAAGTATAAGTGTTGAACTTAAGTACTGCTTATCTATTACGCGCGAAACCGCAAATGAAAATAAAATAAATATTACGTTGTTTATATAGGATTGCATAAGCAGCACGCACCGACAGGAATAAGACAAACATGCATAAACTCGTTTATCTCATTCGACGCTCAATCGTACTCAACAAGTAAGAACAAGTATTCTATGAACCAGCCGATTGATACAGTTGCCTTTTTATTTGTTTGTTTGTGTCTCTTTTCGTTTCGAAACGGAGCGACCGATTGATATGTTTTTTATTTTATTTATTCAATAAAACAGGACAGATATATGAACTACTCGGAGAGAAATATCGAACCGAGTTGGTTTGAGCAATCTCTTAATTAATATTAGTTGATGTTCACAAGCTGTAGTCGAGAGTAGGGATGGGACATCGGTGGGTAAACATCGATATCAAACATCGATGTTAACATCGTTGATCAACATCGATGGTTGCAAAATATCGACTACCAAACATCGATGTTTTTAAACATCGATAATTATATTTATAGATTTATTTTTTGGCAGTTTAACAAAAACTTTATTATAACTTAATTAATTTGCGTCCTTAACAAAATGATATAAAAGATATCACTATTCAAAAAAAATAATAAAAGAAATATATACATTTATAATATGTAGTTAACTTTAGAAACTACTCAAAAAAAACTATATAAAAAAACAATATTATGCAATTACGCATGAAACAACCACATGACTTAAATCGTCTGATACTTAAAAAATATATACATTTACGTGTATCAAAGCTTTTTAAGAGAACGATTTTTATTTGGGATTTTATAGTCTTGCATTTTCTTTTGACTACGCTGGCAAATACCGAGATACATATGGATATGGTTTTATATTTCTGATGTGTCATCTTGCATTTAATACGTGTATCGTCGTGTATGATTGTACGCACTAGGGAATTTCCCGAAGAAGTATACATCGGTAATGTCTATCTCCCTTCTTTTTCTATGAAAATACGTTTACCTCCTTCACTTATTCTGCATGCATACATAATTTAACTTTTATTCTGCACATTAAAAGTACTATAAATTTATGTATTTAATTATATATTATTTAAATATTTATACTGAGTAATATTTAAAAGAGCCTAAAATGAAATATTCGAATTTATATGATATAGCACTGTGTAATTTAAATACTTCTTTTATTCGTAGACAATTTTACATCCTCGTAGCCTGTATGTGAGCTGTTAATTTGGAAACATTTTTGTATTTGTCAACAGAGGACGCTGTTTTATTTTGTGATTAGTGCAAATACATTTTGTCAAGCTTAAAAGTTCGATGTTCACTATATTTCTTCTAACATCGATAGTTTATCGATAAATCTAAATTGCAAACATCGATGCAAAAACATCGAACATCGATCCTAAAATATCGATGTTCAATGAACATCGATGTTTATCGCCCATCCCTAGTCGAGAGTCGAAAGCTCAGTCGGTGTCTAAGAGTCCTAGATGAAATTACAAATCGCCCCCTAAGCCTTTACACAACGCCCCCATTTTTTTTCTGGGTCTCTTACCGCCCCCCTTTAGACCTGCAGCGCCCACAAGGGGGCGTTATCGCCCACTTTGGGAACCTATGCCATAAATGTTCAATAGGATTGAGATCTGGACTACAAGCAGGCCAGTCGAATTTGCGAATTAAAAACTAAATAAATAAACTACATGTGCAAACAGAAAACGTGTATCAGATGAGTAGGCGGTCTTTCTTGCCGGTCAGTTTATACAGGGTGAGTCATTAGTAGCCGCTTCTTCGATTGCTCTTTTGTGTTTTAAATAAAAGAAAAAACAATTAGTGAAAGATTAATGATTGAGTTTTTGAGTTAATAATTTTTTTTTGGAAATATTTGAGCAAAACACGTGTTCACAAAAGATCATTTTCACATTGTTTTTAAAAGTAAAAGCTTTAACTTTATTGGTGCTTGTAACCAAGAAAATTCTGCATCATTTGGTATAAGTTGCACTCGACAATATCTCAAAAACTTGTTTTTTTCACAGCCTACTTCGCAAAATCTTCGCATACCAAAATATTGTGAAAAACAATGTGAAAATGATTTTTTTCTGAACACGTGTTTTGATCAAGTATTTTCAAAAAAAAAATATTATCTCAATTTTGAAAAAGAAAAAACAGCTGAATAGACAATTTTAAGCAGGACTAGAAAATCCAAAAATGTATAGGGTGAGTCATTTAAAAAAATTAAGTTTAAAACCGGAGTGTTTTTAGAATATGCGCCCCAAGCAACCATAAATCTTCCACTAATTGCTTTTTCTTTTATTTAAAACACAAAAGAGCAATCGAAGAAGCGGCTACTAATGACTCACCCTGTAAATATATAACTTCAAATTCTGACAGTTGTCATATTTAAATTCAAATTATAGACCCCTATTATTATTTACATGACACAACCAAACTATCAAAATTATGCACTGTCACCAACCATTAAAAAAAAAGCATGACCGTCTCTAATGGGGAAAGTATTTGAAAGCAGTTTAAAATTGTCCATTGTCCCAGAATAAATATATAGGTTGCAAATGTTAAGAGGAGAGAAGAAGTAAAAATATAATATCCGTCAAAAAATCCTTCTTGCAGCCTCATTTACATATATAAAATGCATATCTGAAATAACATGCATGCAAGTTAGCCTTGACGAAAACTAGTAGTGATATGTTTCATTGTCTTGATTTTAATCAGCTTAAACTAATTTCCTGGTATTTGATAAATTTATGGATTCTTAAGAAGGAGTGTTCGAAGAGCCATTCAAAAGTTTAAAAAGAATGGTATCAAATTTAAGATTTTTTTACTTATTTAGCCTTGGATGCGTGAAAAGATACTAATAAATAATAAGCACCTACTTTGTTTTATAACTTTATTACAGTGCGATTTCGCCAATTAATATAATAATAAACGTTTTCATTGAATATTTATAATGGGCAAGGCAAAGACAACCACTTTTGGAATTATATATGTACTTCCCCACGAAATCTATTCCTGTTGTATTTAGAAAATGTGTATGAAATAAATATAAAAATGTTAGGCATAAGAATTACAGCTGTAAAAATATTGATCTACTAGTGTGAATATACAGTAACCACAATTATGTAGGAAGTAGGGATTGTAAATCATCGGCCATTTCAAAAACTGATTGACTCGCCTTGTTTCTTTATGTCATATTAGATGTATAGACAACATTGGTAGTTGTGAGTATTGTGATCATTATTATTATAATTATTATTACCATTATTTTATTTTTAATATTTATTAGCGATATTGTTGATGTTATTTCTTCTGAAAAACTGATGTTTACGGATGAAGATGGAGTCTTCTGGTAATATTTCTGAACGAATGCAAGTTGCTTCAAGATGGTATGAGTTGGGTTGGGTTGGGTTGGGTTGTTTTGTAGTGGTGTACACGTTTTCGTCTTCTTATGAATACCTTAACTATTTTGATTGTCAAATGTATCATACAATAGGTTAGCAACGTTGCGAGGTAAAAACCATTGAATGAAATTCGTTCAATTTCAGTTTTGTCTAAAAAATAAACTAAAGGTATATTTTGGAGATATTTTCTTCAGATCGCCTCGTGGAAACCTACAATTGCTTCAAGAACGGGATAACTCCACAAACCAGAGTTTTCGAGTTAATTTAAGAAACCGGCTAAATATTTTAGTTTTGAATTCAGTCTCTATTTTCCTGCTGTATCTTTAACAGTCGAATATTACATTTGTTTGGAGCAAGAAGGATGTAGCTCCGGAGATACCAAGAGAATAAGTCCATTCAACTGTCTGGTAAATGTTCTATTGCACGGACTTACGTACTTCTTGCACTAAAGAATGCAGAATGGTCCACGTTATTACATGGAACCATGTAAACCAACTTATGTGTGAAAAGAAATACCACCTGGCCTAAATCTTTGAATGTCACTACAGCCCGACACACAAACGACATGTTAATAACAAACACAGGTCCTTCTATATACATCGAAACTTGACAATTAATACAATACAAGTGACAACCGACCTGCAAAATGGTGACCACAAGAGCGCTTGTCTAAAATTGGATGCGCACTTGTCGAAGCGCGTTCTCCCCGTCTCCATTTCTCTGTTATGTAGATATTTTCATCAATATTCGGATAGATTTCAAATTTGTAGCAAACGTTGTGAAAAAACACGCTAATAACGATGAAGTGTGTTTCTAATAAATAAAAATGCGCACTTTACTAATATTATAAAACATCGTATTAAGTAAGCATGAAATATTTGGTTTTTCATTTTATGCCTAGTATTTATTATTATGATACAAAATAAAACATATATTTCTTACGTAGTATAAGACACTTTGCTTCAAAGAGCATGACCACAAAAACAAAATAAAATCATCCATGTATAAAATGTCATACAATTAACACAAACAACAAGGAAAAAAACTAAGTTTCCTAATTTTGCAATGATGTACTTGCAGTATTGTAGTGTTAGTCCAGTCGGTTTACCGAACTAATGTTAAAATGTGTTATTCATGGTAAGTAATTATATACATTTAAGTTAAAAAAATGTGATACTAATAGGTTTTGATAATTAAGCATTGAAAATAAACCACGACAATTATAAACACTATAAGAGCAACAAATAGATTATAATAAGATATATATTTAGCATAGCATATATATATATATACATTTATTACTTTCCGTTTTTATTAATTGTTTTATACATGAGGTATTTTCCCAGCATGTTATGTGTTGTTATTTATTTTTTTATTTTCAATGTAAACAGTGTGTATAAATGTACATTGCCATTAGTTCTTATTGTATGTTTTCTATTTTGCTATTCAACTTCATTTTCTTTTGAACAACAAATTTGCTGGACTTGTACGTATTAACATTATCGTTATTTTGCAACTATGGTAATTAATTATATTATTACATTACTACTTACAGAATTACCTTAAACATGTCCGTACAAAACAATGTAGGACATAACGGTTGCGTATAATATAATAGAAATAAAACGAATTATAAAAAGAAAATATGTAAATTTACTGTCACACACTGGTTATTCTTTGCCGTGATGTATTATAACAAGAATAGGTAAAATAGTATATTATGCAATGAGCATTTAATGATAGCTATTAAGACACGAGTAAGAGAATTACAATACGAGGCGAAGCCGAGTATTGTAATGAATACGAGTGTCTTAATAGCCATTAAATGCAAGTTGCATACACTATTTTTTCTACGACCCCATAATAAAACATATTTTTTGAACAATCCATTTCATAAATTGAGGTTAAAATTTTCCGTACGTTTTTGTGAATTTGGCTGGTAATAAATTGTTCGTGGCTACTAAGGCTTGTTCCATAATTTCTGGTGGAGTCAATTATTACATTTTACTGTCATTATCCCTCATTTTTACCGTTTATATTTTCAAAAAAGCACAAATTTTAAGTACTTACTTGTAAATTGCAGAGAACTGTCACATTTATTTAATTTGTATATCTGTCAGATATGCAGTCGCCATATTGAATATTGTTTGAATATTGAAATGTCGCATTCCTATTGGATATAAACTTGTATCGTAATGAAAAATATGTATTCCTATTGGATATAAACTTGTAACATAATGAAAATCTGTATCGTAATGAACATCATTATAGTACAGGTTCGGCATATCTAATAATACAATTAAAGTATGGGAGTAGAAAAAAAATATTATGAAATATCCACGATTTAAGTGAAATTAAAATTGAGCTTATTATCTTGGATACGATTATTGCGAATATTAATTACGTATTTAATGCTAATAACAAAAGCAAAGCTTCTGGGCAAATCATAAAAACTAATTTATATCTAAAATCAAAATTTGTGGTACAACATAGCTTTCCAGCCACAGACTTTAGTACGGTATTTACATCTAGGCCTAAGTCTATTGTAATAGTAAACTTTTTACGCAAGTTGATGTAGATACTAATTTAAATAATGTCAAACTGACTAACTCGAATATATTTTATTTACTTCTAATAAATGAGAAATAAAATTTGCCGAGCACTTGTTTCTTTAAGGTAATACTCGAAGTAATGGTAAAAACATATTATGGAATCAATTCATCTATAATTAAAAGTGTTAGTTTTATTATCGCCAATCCAATTGCTAGTATTTTTTAATAAGTGCTTTTGGAGGGTATTTTCCCCAGTCTCTGCAGTGACAAAGTTTGTACCTTACTTTGAAAAGGGCTCTGATTGTGATTTGAAAAAATTTCAAACCAATTACGGTTCTACCGGTATTTTCTAAGAGTTTTGGAGAATTACAAATTAGGGCCGATGGAATTTATTTGAAAATATGACACACTTTTTATGCCAGTACCGCACGCTTACCCTAGGAATGAACCTTCTATCAAAGCGCTAATAGGTATAATAGAAGATGTTACAGCTGCCATGGATGACTCATACGAGTGCTCTGCTATTTCATTCGATCGACTGTGTTGACTATGATATTCTGTTGGCTAAGTTGGATTTTTATGGGGTATGGTTTGTATAGTACTTGAGCAACCATCTGCAGCCGGTTCAAGTGAAAGATGAGCTATCCAGCGAATCTCTTATAACTTTAGGCGTCTTTCAGGGCCCTAAATTAGCTCCAATTATATTTATCGCTTTTGTGAATGATCTGGCTTTAACATTAATACTTCCAATATTGCCATGTTTGCGGATGACACGACCATCATCAATAAAGCACTTTAATTATGAATCAAGAAATATTGATGGAAATTGTTAATGAGTGGTTTGGTACAAATAAATTAAAGCTAAATAATAATAAAACACAGAAAATAATATATTACTTAAGACGTTTCTGTAATTGCAGAATTAAATTAGAGATGTCATATAAGTGACTTGTGTAAAAAAATTAAATGCAAGCAGCTATCAAAACTATAAAAATTCTAGAATTAGCCGGCAAACATATTGCTTTAATGTAATTACTGATCAAGTTTCTTTAGTTTGATAAATTACAGCACAATTTTATGGTAAGCCTCATCACACGCTTCAATGAATTAAGAAGGTTATATTGTGGGGGAAATTTAGTTATAAACATGTAAAGCAAAACTGGTTTGAATTCTTTTAAAATTATTATTGCAGCCTTAGTAAATTGTGTACAGTATTGGATCTATCCGATGCAAAAAGTGTCGGGTAATACATTTTTTATATTTTAACCATAAATTTCACATTTCTTTGCAAAGGTCTTTGAAGGTGTGATTTATTCCTGTATATATTTCGGTACTAAATCTTTGATTTCTGAGTATCAACATGGTTTTGTTCGTGGTCGGTCTACAGTTACGAACCTACTCACCATAACTCAGTCTGTTTCTCATGAACTTGATACTCAAGGTCAAGTAGACGTAATTTACACAGACTTTAGTCGTGCGTTTGACACGATAGATCACGGCTTCCTTCTGAAAAAACTATCAGCCATTGGATTCAGCACATCACTGCTCAAACTATTATATTCGTATTTGACAAACAGGCTTAACTATGTGTTTTATAATGGATTCAAGTCCTTTGAGTTTACTCCCTCATCCGGGGTGCCACAGGGCTCCAACTTGGGACCCCTACTTATTCTATATACCAATGACTTGCTTCATTTGTTAACTTGTAATGTACTCGCATATGCGGATGATTTAAAGATCTACTGCGCTATACGAACTTGGAATGATGTAGTTCATCTTCAGGACAACTTAAATCTTATATCTACGTGGTGTTCAAATTTCAATTTAGAACTAAATATAAACAAATGCTGCTATATGTCCTACTCACGAAAAAATAACAATATACCATCTATACGTATTCTATTGAAAATAACCAGCTCAAGCGAGTGACCAGCATAAAGGATCTTGGGGTGTACTTTGATACGCGCTTAAGCTTCTCCAGCCATATACATAATATTTGCAGTTCGGCTTCAAAAACTTTTGGTTTTGTTATGCGCTGTTGTAAATTTTTTAAAAGTTCGCTGCTCTTGAAAACTCTATACTTCAGTTTCGTTGTCAGTAAACTGGAGTATGCGTCACAAGTCTGGTCACCTCAATACATATATTTACAAATAGCCATTGAGAGGGTGCAACGAAGATTTTTGAAGTACTTGTCTTTCAAGGATACGGGAATTTATCCTGAGCGTGGTATTGATTATAATCTCTTGTTGCTGGCGCATGACCTTCAGACACTGCGGGATCGCCGGGAGATTCATGGTGCGCGCTTTATGTGGAAATTGTGTAATGGACTAATTGATTGCCCATGTCTCTTGGCTTGCATAAACTTCTTTATTCCCCGAGTTGCCTCTCGTTCCTCCGCCACGTTTTTGTTGCCATTCTCGAGAACTAATCTCCTTCGGGTATCGCCAATATTTACGATGTGTAGGGCTGCGGATTTACATTATGAGGATATTTTCTTTTCTAGCTTTGATACATTGATTACCTTTTGATTTTTTGTGATTTTTCTTTTTTTTCTTACATTATGTATGAATGAATGACTTATTCAATAATTAAGAACTTTATTTTATTATAATGTACGTGTTTTGTTCATATAATTGTTCCTATAATTGGTTTTACTGTTGGAATAATAAAGTTATATTATTATTATTATTATTATTATTATTATGTTATAGATTGTGATTGTGATTTGTTATTTTCTTTTTTTGAAAATTGTAAAACTTGATCGTGATTTGTATTTCCTTTTGATAGTTAAACTTTTGCTGTTGAAGTTCTCTAATGTAAACACGGAGATGATTTCTATACATTTTATGTATGCACCTGCCAATAGAAATTCGTTAAAGACTCAGCGATTTTATAGTGAAACTTTTCCCAATCGTCAGATTTCTGCTAGGAAACCTTCCAAAATATATATCAACGTCTTCATAAAACAGACATATTGGCACGTCATGAAGGACCAGGCAGGAAAAATACTGTGGCTACGATAGACTTGGAAGAAAATGTTCTGAATATGGTATAAGAAGATCCCGATACTTCTTCCAGAAAAATAGCAAGTACTTTGAATGCAAGTAATAAAAATGTTTATAAAGTGTTGAAGCAGCAGTGTGTATATCCAAACTACATTCAGTGCGTTCTGGCAGTAAATTCTAGTTATTTCTCTTCGCGTGTAGCATTTTCATAATGGTTTCTGCGTACAGTGGCTCAAATCCATGAACTACTACAGTTCATATTTTTACAGATAAATGTTAATTCACCCTGTGTTTCTACCACAAATTTTGTAGAATTCTAAGTATGGGCAGCTTACCACCTAAAATGAATAAACAGTTACTTTATTTTCTTCTTCAAGAGTTCTAGTGGATTAAATACCACAAGAAATTATTCCAACTTAGTTTACAAACAAATCAGTTTAAAATTATTAATACAGAAAGAGTTTATCAAGGAAGCTAAATTAATCTTGATTATTTGGCTAGTAGCAAGTAAAAAATTATTGTGTTTGTTTTAAGTGCGTGTGGTATCCCAGATTACATCGAAATTTCACTGTGACTTCAAGCGTCGAGTTTGTAAGAATGCCGCATGCATGGATTCAGTGGCGCCAGTTCCAAGGCCAGTTGAACTTTCGCGCCAGTAAACTTTTACACGTTACAGGTAGACAAATAGTAATTTTTCTCGCCAGTTTCAGTTTCAACTTAGTGGTCTAATAAGCATCTCACATGAACTTATTCGTAGGGCCTTTAAAATAGCCACAAAAGTTGTGGTTGAAAAAATGATTGACAATTTGCGAAGAAAAAGCCGCATGTGAGTTAGGAAATGGATTGCTCGGACGCACATTTTATAAACAGGGGATTTTTCATAAATCTCGAGAAATTTGATAGTTGTTACAGGTCTCCACTTCCTGTTCATTGTTATTAAGATGAACAACATACACAAATAACACCTGTTGCAAAAATTAGCGAAACGTCTGCAAATTTATGCTTACACGTTGCAATGAATATTTTTTAATGCTCGCCAGTTTTCGCTGGCGCATGGAAAAGTTAGAAGGCAACTAACTTTTGACATAAATGCACGCATGGATGTACTGGCGCGCCAGTAAATGTTTACACTTGCAATTATGGTGCGTTTACACGTGCATGGATTTAGTGGCGCCAGTTCAATTTTCGCGCCTGTAAACGCGCCAGTAAATGTTTACACTTGCAATGATTTGGGAACTGGCGTACCAGTAGCGACTGACGCCCCTAAATCCCTGCACGTATAAACCCACCTTAAGTGAGTTTCGCCAAGAAAAGGCGAGTGACAGTCATGAGCAGTAAAATAATATTTTCGATAGATTGTTACGACCTTCATAAAAATACGGAGTTGCATAATGTCTCTCTATTCTACTTACCTCAAGAGTCTTCTATACCTCATTGATCATTAATCGACAGCGAGACTCATCAGAATACATTCAGATTAACTAATATAACGTTTAGAGAACAAGACGTGTAAAGAATTAATTTACTGCATTGTGTAAACAGCCCGGACACCGGTATACTTTTTATGATTTCTTGAAAGCTACTCTGTTCTCAAGAACGGAAAAGTTCATCTAAATGAAGTAACTGTCTAATATAGATAAAGAAATATACCCAGTATATGTAAAACAAGAACAACATCTTCATACACTGGTGGCTAATAATACGTATGTATGTTTACTTTGGTATTTAATTTCCAGTATTATGTTGAATGCAATACTATTTCTTTTATATTACGATATGAACTCCATTTACAGAAATACAGAGTGGGTACAATAAAACCGGCCCGAAAAATATATTTATAAGATTGATCCTTTTTAATGAACAGGTGAACTTCCCATTACAGAAAATGCTGGAAATGATGACCGTTGACGTCGATGCAGCGCTGTGATCGATTCATCAAGAGACACGAGTAGCAGCCCTGTCTGAAGGATAGCAGCAATAGCATTTTCAATGTTCTGCTGTAGCTCCTCCACTGTCTGAGGATTATGTGAGTACACATGACTCTTTAATTTTGCCACAGGTAAAAATTGCAGGGGGATAGATCAGACGATCGAGGTGGCCAGAAGATGGCACTGCTTCGGCTGATAGTCCTCTCCTCACCAAACACTTCATGTCCTCGTTACAAAGTGGTCAAACACGTCTGCGCCTCTCATTCACTCAAATGTAACTGCAACCAATGAACCAATGGTTATATCGACGTCACTAGTGGCAAATTCAGGCATTTTCTGTAAAGAGAAATTGTTCTGTTCATAAACAAGGGTTCATTCTGTGACAGAATTCCAATTATTTTTCGGGCTCCGGTTTATTTTGCCCAGCCTGTATATTAAACAATATAAATTGGCTAGTTTCTAAACAAATCAAGACCACTATGATAAATTATGCAAGCACAAATTAAACCAGCCAAGATGAGTATAAGCCGTAACATATTTTTATTGTTATGGTTATGTATAATTTATATTTAATATATTAAAATTGCCTTTACGTTCAACATTTATATTACACACAACTACACATTACTGCATATTAAAAAATTTAAATTATTAGTCTCTTTGTAAATATGTATGTGTAGATATTCATTAGTTGAAGTATTACCTTGAGGAATTTATATTATTTATACTGAATATTACTAATAATATTTCTATAACAGCAATTACCAAAACTAAATTTAGATAAATGTCAAGAACGGAACTATATATACGTAATAATATAAGTTGCAAGTTGTAGTTACTTTACGATTAGCCCAGTTTAGGGTAACAAAAATAATTTGCCTTCACAACTTTTATTAATGTGTTTTATATTTAATTGCCAAAAAAGAATAAAATGTTCTTTTTAAGTTTCAAAATGTTAAGGTTAAATGCATTTTTTTAGATAACTCATTTAAGAAGCCAATTTGTCGACTGATACGATTTTCGTATAGCAACGGAAACCAATATAATTGGCTTTTAGGTGTAATTTTGCTTTCTATTTTATTTAAGGCTGGTTGTATCGTTGACCTGATTTATTTTAATGCATTATTACTTTATCACTGTGTTTGGAGAGAGTTAATAACGAGGAAGACACTGACAACGAGAGAATTTTAAAAATGTTCAGGTAAATTGAAAAAATGATATAATACGTTCAGTCACATGTTATCCGAAATTGATCGTCTTCAAGAAATTCTCAACCTTATTGATAGTCTTATAATAACATAGAAACGTCTACACACATCCCCACGTTTAAGCTGAGTAATAGTAAAACATGAAGCCATAGTAATAATAGAAACTAATATTCTTATGTACAATTACAAATAAATATTAATATATTGGTAAATAACCAATTAGCAGTTCAGTTTGCACAGCGGAATGACTGGAGATTCCGTAATTTTCGACTCTACATACTATTTTGTCAGTGATTATTTTGAAATAAAAATGTATATATTTGGTTCTATAATTAACTTGAATAAATGCAATTTCAATTACTTATCCGAGAGAGGTTTAAAATGTCAAGTACATTCTAGAAAAAAAAGAGGTCTTCGTACAACAACTAAATCTATTGCTCTAAATGCATTTAATTAGGCACGAAGACTGAGATTACAATATAGGAACCATTCTAAAGGCCAATGTTAATAGTTAATCAATTACAAAATTCGAACACAAATATAATTAAACGAACTATTTCGGTATTGTGTAAATTTGCAAATCGCCGTGTAGTAATTGTTTCCGTTATTTTGAAATCGATATACCAAATACTGTTGGCAATAATAATTAACGTGATCATAAAATCAAGTTAATTATAAAAATAAAAAATCTGTTTAATAACTTAAACTTGAACTTTATTTTTTTCTTATGCGGTCCGCTCATAGGCTTTAAGCTTAATTAAACTTATCAGAACCACTGAAGCAGGCTAGTGCATAATTTGTGTTTTACGTGTTCTGTGGCTTTGTTTCATTTTAATTAACTTCATCCCCTCATCATCTAAATATAAGAAGTTTTCCTTTCCTTAATTTACGGATGTAGATGCGAAATTCGTTCCTATAATATAGGAAATTTTCAAACAATCGCCATTAGTCCAAGACTGTAAGTCCTCAGAAAGGGAAGTATGTGAGGTAACGGTATCCAAGTGTACAGATTTTTATTAGTTCTGCCGAATCCGCAATTCAACCAACATCGATAATATTTGAGCGCTACTTTAAAGCATTAAAATTGTATTTATGTAGCAACGTAGTACAAAAACAGTATCAGAAATAAGAAATTATACGTATTAGATTAGAAAGATGTGCATGCATTTCCTTTTATTTTTCTGTTTGAGGATTCAGGAAAAGACCTACAGGATCAATGAAATTTGCAAAGTTGCTTCTAAATTCGAGGAATATTTGATAATATTTTCAGATCTAATATTTATTGTTAACTTTTGAAGTTATTTCAAAAAAATTAAAATTGCCAACATTTTCAATTACACATATCTTTGTAACTATTGTAAATAGAACTCTGGTAGTAATGTTTACATAGAATTTAATAATCTTAGTTAAAAATTCATAGCACACTTAATTATCTAGATACAACATAAACTAATGTTTTTTTTTTAAATAGCAACCATAGTTGGCCATGACTTCATAAAAAAAAGGGTGAGGTTCTATGTTTGTATTCTCTCAAAGAGCACGGTGGAGATACCAAAGTATTGACACAGTGCCATCAATGTCACAAAGGTTTTTCTGATAACGTGGATGTTGTTCTTCTATTGCCTTAATTATAATGATTAAGTTTAACATTATTGTCATTAATGTTTTTTTTATTTTAAATAGTTTTGTTTTGGAGGATGTTAGATGAGTTCTTGTAATTTTTTAAGAAAAAAATCTGTTTTATTAAATATTACCCAAAATTATTTTACAACCCCCACCTTACGTTACCTGGAAACCAATCTTGCCAATAGTGATAGTGTATTTCCATATTTCTTTTTATAATTTTTTAAAAACATGAGGAAAACCAGTTGAAAATTTTAAATACACACACCAACAGATACATTTCTAATGATAACAATAAAACTAGTCAGAACCTTGTACTTCATGTTGCAACCTTGAGACAGTGTTCAAAACCTTAGTGTCGCCATCTTGCCTCACATTCCATTACTAAACTTTAAATTTACGAGTATAGTTTTTCTCTTGAGATGATTCGATTTTCAATGAAATTGGTAGACCTGGAGTAGTATTTTACTTCAGAGAAAAGAATCTAATTTGAGCAATATCTCGTCAAGTTTATACAAATTTTTAGGCAATATAAAAGCACCCAAAACTTAATTTGATTTTTACTTTCTTATACGTAGTATAAGGAAGTATTGTGGTGAATTTTCGACCACGAGATTTTTGCAAATGTCCACATTTTGAAGTCCCATGATACCGAAAAAGTGGTTTTAAAAAATGTCTCTGTCTGTCTGTGTGTGTGTGACTACGATAGCGGTCAAACCGCTATAGGTATCAATTCCAAATTTTGTATTTACGGGTATATTCTCCCTCTTGAGATCTGATTAGATTTTCAGTAAAATCGACAGACCGGAAGAAGTAGTTTACTTCAGTGAAAAAATCGAATTTTGCCAATATTTCGTCAACTACTAAGTTTAAACAAAGTTATAAAGAATTCATATGTACTTAAAATTAATATTGAAAACAATTTTATCTAATACGTTTTTCGAAATTCCTACCGGAAGTAGGTCTTTTACTCCTATCAAAAATCAGTTTTTTACGAATATTTCGCGAGTCATGCTTTTTAGACATGTACGTTACGGGTATAAAAGTATTTAAAACATAATTTTCAATATCTTATGTATAAAAAAAATTCGGAATTCAGACCGGAAGTGCCACTTTTACTCTTATCGAATAGCGATTTTTTGCAAATATGTCGTAAGTTATGCATTCCATATATATTTATCAAGAGTACAAAAGTATTTAGAGCTAGATTTGCAATATTTTTTGTATATATGAAATTTCAAAATTCGGACCGGAAGTAACACTTTTACTCTTAGGGAGTAGCACTTTTTTTCGAATATCTAGCAAAGTATCTATTCTACAGCGATTTATTAAGAGAATAGAAGTTCTTAGAATAGGATTTTAAATAATTTTTGTATAAAAAATTTTTAAAATTGTATACTTTGGAAAGCTCATACGTATATGAAAGTCGTGTGGTGGCCACACCTCATTTTTTTATTATTTGTAGTACTACTGCTCTATCCTACCTATTTACACATTTCACACATAGTTTTTCTACTACCTACCTACAATTTCGCATCATTGGTAACAACAAATACATACTATTACTATTCGTCAGAAGGAAATATAACAATTTGCCTTATAAATTAAGGCATTTTATAATTTTTATAGCTGTGTTTGAATGACAATAAGCTTTAAATTCTAGCTTTAACCCTAAAAAGGGGATACATATGAATTTAATATAAAAAAATGAGGTGTGGCCACCACACGACTTTCTTATACGTATGAGCGTTTCAAACTATACAATTTTAAAAATTTTTTTATACAAAACTTATTCAAAATCCTATTCTAGGTACTTTCATTCGCTTAATAAATTGCTATAGAATGCATACTTTGCAAGATATTATCAAAAAAGTGCTCCTCGCTAAGAGTAAAAGTGCTACTTCCGGTCCGAATTTTGAAATTTGATATATACAAAAAATATTGCAAATCCAGTTTTAAATACTTTTGTACTCTTGATAAATATATATAGAATGCATAACTTACGACATATTTGCAAAAAATCGCTATTCGATAAGAGTAAAAGTGGTACTTCCGGTCTGAATTTTGAAATTTTTTTTATACAAAAGATATTGAAAATTATGTTTTAAATACTTTTATACCCGTAACGTACTTGTCTAAAAAGCATGACTTGCGAAATATTCGCAATAAACTGATTTTCGATAAGAGTAAAAGACCTACTTCCGGGAGGAATTTCGAAAAAGTTTCTAAATAAAATTATTCTCAATTTTAATTTTAAGTATATATGAATTCTTTATAAATTTGTTTAAACTTAGTAGTTGACGAAATATTCGCAAAATTCGATTTTTTCGCTGAAGTAAACTGCTACTTCCGGTCTACCGATTTTACTGAAAAACTAATCAGATCTCAAGAGGGAGATTATACACGTAAATACAAAATTTGGAATTGATATCTACAGCGGTTTGGCCGCTATCGTGGTCACAGACAGACAGACAGACACACAGACAGACAGACACACAGACACACACACACACAGACATTTTTTTAAAAACCACTTTTTTGGTATCAGGGGACCTCAAAACGTGGACATCTGCATCACAATACTTCCTTATACTACGTATAAGAAAGTAAAAAATAGAGCTTTTACTCGTTGAATCACTTAAATAATTGTCGATTTTCGTCTTGAAACTTCAGTTTTAATTGACATGGTTGTCAATCTAGTGCTTGAAATGAAACGCAGATGCATCTTCATGAATTTGAGTCGAAACATGATAAGGGATCCACAACTCAGAAGAAAATGAAAGTGAAACGATGTGTTTTATTGCTCAATTATAGTGTACAAATCAAGACATCCTGCTAGTGATTGTGAATCAAAATCCGGTTCTCCTTTTTTGTTTGCAGATGTCAAAAAGACTTATTGAAAGACAAATTAAAGGCAAAACTGAATTTAGAGCAGTTTCTGGAAGCCATTATTTATGTATACTAACCAATAAAATCTAAAACATTTTAGACTACATATTATTATTATTATTGCAATTGTTTTCCATTTGTTTATTCTAATTGCATGATAAGGCTCGAAGAAAACTCAAAACTAGTATGTAGTCAACGTACATACAAATTTTCGTATACAGTAAAATTAATCAGGAAGTCCTTGACAGTTATTTATAGAGATATTAGTGTTTTATAAGATCTTTTTCTTGTTTTTTTTTATAATTGTCGTTGGCAAAAACAGAAAGAAAGTTAGAGACTTTCTTAAAGAGCTGCATAAGCACACATTAATTGCGTATAGTACAATGAACCACAAAACTATAATGAACATAAATTTTACTATTTCTGAATTACTGAGTAGCGTTCGAAATCTATCGGTTAGTAACATATTATAAAAGCGATGTTATATTTATGATAAAGGATATAATAAAATGCTCCAATTCAAGGTGATACATTTATAAACAGTTAAATTTATATAAGACTTTTTATGTATTTGCATAACGCTCTTTCGATTTGTGTTTTAGCTGACTCACAAGCTACGTAATAATGTAATTTATTGCATTATTTATAACGGATCATCCTTAAAAAGCAAATGTCAATTATTGTATTAAGTATTTGCACTATAGACAATAAATCACTCCCATCGTCCTTCTTTTGCCCATACTTATAGAGATACCAAAGCGCACGCAGTGTAGGCTTAATTTATGGGAAAATCTGACACCCGCACGCTTCCGTTCGAATGTAGGTAACATAATAACTATCCAGAAGTCTTCGATTAATTTTCGACACAGTGCTGTTTAAGATGTTAAATGAACGTAAAGTTTGCGAAGCAAACCAAAAAATGAGGTGTGGCCACCGCACGGCTTTCTTATACGTATGAGCGTTTTGAATTACCGAGCTTTAAATTTTTTTTATATAAAAATTAATCCTACGATAAGTACTTCTATTCTCTTAATAAATCTCTATAGAACGCAAATTTCCTTTAAACAAAAAATATTTCAAATGCTACTCTAAATACTTTTGTACTCTTGACAAATATTTATAGAATGCACAATTTACGACATATTGGCAAAAAATCGCTATTCGATAAGAGTAAAAGTGATACTTCCGGTCCGAATTTTGAAATATTTTTTTATACAAAAGATATTGAATATTATGTTCTAAATACTTTTGTATTCGTAACGTA
Source organism: Amphimallon solstitiale (assembly GCA_963170755.1). NCBI lineage: Eukaryota > Metazoa > Arthropoda > Insecta > Coleoptera > Scarabaeidae > Amphimallon > Amphimallon solstitiale. The sequence continues at coordinate 123,555,394 of OY720678.1, read as the reverse complement.
CCTGTCTCAAAAGCATGACTTAGAAATATTTGCAAAAATCTGATTTTTGATAAGAGTAAAAGGCCTACTTCCGGTATCAATTTCGAAAAACTTTCATAATAAAATTCTTCGCAAATTCAATTTTGAGTACATATGAATTCCTTATAAATTTGTTTAAACTTAGTAGTTGACGAAATATTGGCAAAATTAGATTTTTTCACTGAAGTGAACTACTACTTCCGGTCTGCCGATTTTACTGTAAAATCTAAGAAAGTAAAATCGAATATTTTATACGGAAATAAAATCTGGCACAACAGAAATTCATTTCTTGGTGTTCTGAAATACCTAATTTCTACCTTCTGCGAATTTGGGTTTAATAATAGGCAGAAATATAACATCAAAATGACCTCATTTGCGCCTCATGTTTTCGCCAATTGGGCATATAGTCATTTTCATGTGCTGGGGTGCCAGCATTGCTAAAGGAATTAGTAATGTGGACTGTTAGATTGGTAATATAAATGTACCAAATCTATTAAAACTAAAATATCTTAGTTATATGTCCAATCAAGACTAATTAGAAAAATTTGTAAGCCTTATATTAAAGAGAGTTGATCTGACATCGTCACTATTTTTATTTCTTTAATGCAAAAATTTGAACTGAAAATGGAAGGATACTATAGAAACCTCCTTTTATTAGCAATTCGTTTTATTGTCACTAGTTCTTAAGTTCGATCAAAATAGAGTTACCTGTCATTTATAAAACAATTTATGATGTGATGTCGTCTTTCAGAGGGCGAATAAAGTGATTTTCATGTCAGGATAATTATTAGATTTTTAGTTTAGTTTCAACGCGAAATACATAATTTAAACAATACTATTGCATTGAAAATAATTATTAATAACAGTATTGGGAAGTACTGTTTTCAGAACGAAATAGTCGGAAACGACGGCCTTATAATTATTATCTATAATATAAATAGATAGTGAAATTCAATTCTTTTCAAAATCAACTTTTTGTCAGCCGACAGGTTTAATCATGCCAGTGCAATTTGGACAATTTTACCCAAACTTATTAATAAAAAAAAAAAACTTCAAATTAATAACACAAATTGAGAAAATGAATGACTTTTTTAAATTAGTTTGATAGCTTATGTGAATTGACATTTCTAAGTTCATGATTTGTGCATAGTGCATTTGATTTCCAACCATCGTGAATCTATATAAATAAAAATCAAATACTTTTCGTTGGTAAGCACATCACTTGAACACAGCTGGAACGATTTGTCTATTTTTTTTAATGTTTGTAGGAATCCGTATCAGGGTTTTAAAAAACAAAATTTGAAAAGTTGCCTGGAAAATGGAAAATTCGAGAAAAACTCAGTGTTACTTCTAAAAGACTTAACCAATTGAGGTTATATTCACACAATATATTTGTTTTGTCGAGACGGAGGTTCGTGCCTGTGCTAGGATCCAACAGTTGGCACTGTATTGAAGTCATAAATAAATTCTGTAGTTATAGATCAAATGACTCGTATTCACAATATATGTTGGTTTAATGTCAAAAGCGAAATTCACAAAATCTGGGTCCGATAGGTGCCGCGTAGTCAACAAAATTGTTTTGGTATGTGCTGTCATCCGATAGATGGCGCTATTGTTTTGGTAGAGTTTATACTCATCGTGCTACTTACCAGAAAGGTAGAACAACGTCTGCAGGGCCAGCTATAGTCTATTTTTTAATTAGGAGGAGTGTTTTTAAATTGAAGCGCTAAAAAGGAAGCTTGCTATTTGTCAGTTTTCGGGAAGAATTACAGTATGGAAATTTTACATGTTTACGACCGCCATACTGTTACAACAGCTGTTGTTGTATACATCGTTTATTTTTGCCAGTGCGTTTCTGTTCAATATTTTACGTTCAATTTGCGTTATAATAGTAAAAAACTTCTTTTAAGAATAAATCGACTGATATACATACTCTCCGTGTAAAACATTTTCATAGCGTTTTTCTTGGATATGGAGGAAGTAGTAAGCACTTCTGGAACACAAATATCCCCGTTGGGAAGGCGAAAATTTGTGATCTTAGGACATCTATCTGTTGTTGAGAAGCTGAATATAGTAAATATATTCAAAACATTACGTGCTGATAACCCCAGAATGAGGATTACTGCTATTGTCGCAAGAATATCGAGTATGATAGGTTAGTATTATAATACATTACCATCATTAGGTATATATTATTATGTTATCTTGTTTTTAGGAGTGGCACGGTCTACTGTCTATCGTACCATAAAAGAATATAAGCAGGAAGGACAAGTTATCCCACCCAAGCAAAGTTCTGGAAGACACTCTTTAATTGCTGATTATGGTGAAACCGTCAAGAATTCTATAAGGCAAATAATACACATTTTTTTTTATAAAAATGAGCTTCCTACACTTTATAAAGTGCTGAATGAAATCAAACAGCGTGATGATTTGCCACAGATGAGCCGTTCAACATTATACAAATTGATGAAAATGATAAACTTTAGGTCAGCGCCAATGTTCTAATTAATATGCAAAAAAAATTTAGACAAATATATTTATAAATTTATATTTTACATGCTTTGATATGTTAGAATAAATATGATATATTATTGTAGGTATATGAAGAGAAATCGAAAGAGTGTTTTGATAGAACGTGATGATATAATTAGGTGGAGAAGAAGATATTTGATGACAATTAAAGATTATCATCGTCAAAATCGGCCAATTTATTATTTAGATGAAACATGGCTAAACGAAGGTCATACCAAACAATGAGTTTGGGTAGATGGCAATATAAGAAGTCGACGACAGGCATTTAATGAAGGACTGACTACAGGCTTACGTAATAATAGTGAATCGTTACTGTTTCATATGTATATGCTATAATTAACATTTGTCTAAATTGTTGTTTACTTGTATATAATAATACAAAATAGTGAATAATTATCTAGTTGTTTTATATGTATATGCTATAATTAATATTTGTCTAAATTTTTGTTTGCTTGTAAATAATCATATAAAAATAAGAACCATCTATTTTCTTTTTAAATTTGAAAATATACAAATCACCTTTAAAAGTTTTGATTCAAGCATTTCACTTACGATGATGATTCCTTTTTATTTCAAATTAAAATTATCTAATATTTTAAATGAATTTTTAATTAATTACTTGACTACAATTTATATAAAATCGTCGCTAGTTTTAAAACTACCGCCAAAAAGGAATTTTCCAAAATTCCATTGTGTAAACGCGCCTTTTCATTTTACTCCTCCGAATTAAAAAATAGACTTTAGTATAAAGTAATAATAATTGAGTTAACTAAAATTGCTTATTTATCCATTTTGGAACTAGTGCTGGCAATACCGACTATTTCGCAAGTAAGAAAAATATATAGTATATTTACTTATGAATTCAAGTAAAACTTGTTTCAAGGTTCGTTTTTTGTGAAAATTAAATGTTTTATACTTTCTTACTGCCACGAATAAATATTTCAAAACTATATCCTAGAAGTAATGTATTCACATTTTTCCTATGAAATTTTGAAAATTACACCCCCCCCCCCCGTACTATAAAAATAAAATAATACCATGCATTAAAGACTTAATTGGAAATATTCTGATTTTCAAATATTGAACCACATTAGCATATATTTAGAATATTTGGAAATAATTTTTAAATTAAACCAAATATATAATATATCTGTTTTAATTGCATAACTAAAGTAACAACAAAAAACAAACTATAATATTAAAAATAACAGTACCTTCTGAGGTGAATTGTCTTAGCTTTATTATATATTCAGGAAATAAATAATAACCAAACAAAATACTTTAAGGAAGCGCATGTTTAAATATGGCCAGAATCGTCTCTTTCTCCAGATAGTATTGCATAAGATATAATTTTGTGTTTGAAATTTGTTAATTTTGTTGTCATATATGTGTTGTTATTTCTCATACATGAGCATGTATCATGTAAGTGGTCTGACAAGTTTATTGCTTTTTAAATGCATTGAACATTTACTATTTCACTCTCATAAAAGTACATAATGTTTCGTTGATTTGTTATTTTTCAGTACCCACTATACAGTTTTCTATTGGTTTGAAATGAAAGAATATTCTCCGTCTTTATGCTCGTCAAAAATATCTGATTTATTGCTATTTTAAGAATGATAATAGCTATCAAAGTATTTAAAATAAAACATCAATGAACACGAATTTAAAAGAAATTTGCCAATTAGAATAAAATAAAATAATAATAAGTTAATAATGAGAATCCATTATTGAGAGGAAAAACTAATTAGAGAGTATGCTTGAATTATTCTATGATTGAATTTTTGTGGAACACCTCAATAATATATGTATTATACTATTATATAGCAGGCGCGTGTGACAAGCTGTGGTAACAGGTATTTTCACCAGCTGCCATTTCTAATTGTATACCTTCAAAAAATATTTTCTTCTAAATGTGTAGCACTAATAGTAGGTTTGACAACGAAGAATCATACAGGACCAAAAAAAAATTATAATAAGCCACAACTTTTGCAGTGCCAAGTTCTTATCTCCGGTGAAAATTAACCTTGATGCCACACAGTTAGAGTGTAGCAAGTGTAAATATATGCAATTACATACATGCAAAGAACAAATACACAAACATTTATTATAACCTGTTCAAGACTTACATCCTGGACATGTTAAAAGAAAATATTTTTTTATTTACAAGTTGAAATTAAAATATGATTTTTATATTAAATGCATAACATCGACGAGTCGAGTCAATTTTAATTTTCACAGGTAATCATTTTTAATGTGCTTGTTCAATAGTTTTTCCTTATACAGGGTGAGTCATTATGAGGCAGACAGAGTGTGCCTTTATGAGGAAAGATATATCAAAATGGTTTTTTTCAAGTTCCTTTTTTGATAGCTGCTCATTAATAGCACCTTTTAAGTTTATTTTGTATTCTACATATTTACATTATTCGTTTTTTAAGTATTAAAATTATTTTTAAACATTTTGTAATATTCTTCTTGCTTTAATTGCGGGGTAATCCGCATTAATGACTAATTATTAATTAAATAATTAACTTGAAAAACAAGCAGTTACAAAATTTAGTTCACTTGAGGCATCTATGACCGGGCGCACCTTCAGTCGCCTATGCAGCAAGACGGCTCGTCGCTGTAACACCTCCGTGACGTTAGCTTCTGCAGAATATGTGCTTCGATGTTTTGCCGCCGATTTCGATTACACTGCCAAGTAACCTCTGATTTTTATTGATAATGAACTGAGGTTTTTAATTAGTGTTGAAGGTGATGTGTTTGTTATATGCGTCAAGAGAAAACCTTAATTACGGGTAGCTTCATAGAAGGAGATTGGAAAACATTGCTCATTCGGTAAGTGTCTACTTTCAATATCTGGTTGATTCTTAACCTTACTTAACCCTTTTGAAAATAGAAACGCACATGTATTTCAATTAGTTTATTTAACAAAATTTCCTGAAGGATAAAAAGTACACACACAATTTTTTATAGTTACATGTCATGGACACACATTTATTTTACAATGAAATATATTTATAAAATAAATTGTCCTACAGAGAAATGAAAATACAATTCGAAAAAAAAACTAATATACCAGAACATAAACTCATCTGACAGGTTAAAGATTATCGGTAATTACTTCATTAAAATTAGTTTATATGACCAGGATCAGTTTGACAAGAAGAGCTTCTACTACTGCGATAACCTGAAACAGACTGGCGTGTTTGTTGGCTAAGAAATGGTTTATATTATGTTTAGTGGTATTTTTTGGTTGAGTTGAGTCCAGTCCAGTTAACCATAACATACAGACATTAACAAGGTGCTGTTAACTACAATTACAAATAGGCAAAGTCCCACATGTAATCGTCACGAACTGAGACAAATTCCCAGAATTATAGTAAAATGCAAAAACTTATTTGTCCTCATCAGAAAAATTAATGTATTCATAACTATCAATTAATTATAAATCTATAGTAAGCTAAAAGTTACATGCATTCTTTTATGGTAGATATGTATACGTTATTTACATTTTTAATCATATTGTTCACTTCATTTACAAAAGAAGCAATACCAGTACCAAATACTCAAAAAATAATATAATATAAATAAATTTTACACATTTTTATTTATAAATACATAATGTGTCAAAGATACTGAGATTATTTGTATTAATTTTAGTATGTCATACATAAAATTACAGTCCAAACTTTGGAAAAACCTTTTTTTACAACTAATACATTTCTCGTATGTCGTCAATAAATTGTACAAATATTAGGATTTATTCTTTCCTTCTAGTATTAAAGCCTTCTCATAATAAAAAGCACAAATATGTTGGTATGTATGTTGTACATACGTCGGCAGTATCTAATAGATTTAATACACAAAATATATACATACAATACTTGCATAATAAAACATTTTCTCATAGTATTGTATTCCCTATTATATTAATTCATTGCCAAGTTCACATTCTTTTACATTGATTTCATCACACTATTATTGTCAACAATAAAAAATTACTTAATTGCGCTAAATAAGGTTATACTACAATACCCCAAGAAGATCTATGCTTTTATTGTTTTTCAATTTATAGAAAACATATAGTTCTTACTTTCTTAGTATAACATATCGAAATATACAATCTTACACCGATTTTCTCACGGTGTCTCCGAATAATGACAATATGAAAGTTACAAGCGGCTATAAAGATCTGTGCCTATTTAACAATGAAATCATTTCAATACATAGAATTAATCAAAAGATTCTTTCCGTCAATCTTTTCATACATTCTCCATTATGTTCATTGTAATTGTTCGATACATTTGCATCAAATGCAGACTTAAGTGTCACTGCGATAAATAACAATTTATGTAGCAAAGGCGCGCCTTCAGGAATTACCAAGACTTAATTATAATCTAATAGGCTCATTTAAATGGCGAACTCTATATGTTATAATCACCTAAGTGTGTTACGTTATTTGGTTAGAGCATGTATGTGCTTACATAGAAATATGATAGGTGAAAGTGAAATTGTGTCAAAGTTTAACTACGATCACGTATAAAACTCATAATTGAATTGAAGAGAAGCATGTCCTGGGGCACATCATGTGTATGAGTAAAACTATGTATATACAGGACGAGGCAAATTTATTACCTCTTCTTTCAAGTAAAATTTCTTGTGAAATTACTTGACAAGAATGTATGTGTCAAGTTTTCGTAGCGAATTTACTGTTAAGCAAAAATATATCAGTTGCTTCTTCCAGATTATGAGAGGAAATTGATAAATCTGTGTTCTTATTATATTTTTAATATTATAAAACAAAAAAGATTGTTTTTAATGAATAATTTATGGGCATCATCGATCTTTCAATTGCACTTGGCGTTTCCGTGGTATGCATACAAGCTTTGTAATTTTTAATAAAATTTATAGCAGGCAATTATAGCACTGAAATCTAATTTTCAATCTGTTATCAATTCAGCATTATAGTACGACTGAATATATTTAAGCCCCGATGACATCAAAAGAATGATGCTGACCAAAGACGAATTGTTGTTCATGTTGGTGACAAATTGGGTTTTGTTAAGAGATGTTTGTTGCTATTTAGATGAAAAACAAAAAATGAATTGTGGTCACAACACAACTTTCTTATACGTTCGTGTATTCCGAATTTTTTATACAACAGTTGTTGCGTATACACATAACATAATGTACATAAACTCTATCATAAAGTTGTCGAAAATAAATGTCATTATATATTGCATAATGTACACACGGCTCTACTTGGTTGTCCGCGGAATTAAAAAACAGTGTATGAGCACCCAAAAATAAATCTGAAAAGTAGATAAAAAAAGAAAATTTCGAAATTCCTACCGGAAGTTGATCTTTTCCACTTACAGAAAATACAGAAAATAGTTCCTTGCGAATATTTTGCAATTATGTTTCCTCGACAGATATACTAAGAGTATCAAAGAATTTAGAATTTGATTTCGAATATTTGTATAAAAATTGTGGACCGGAAATAACACTTTTACCTCTTATCAAATAGTAGTTTTTTCTTCTTGCAAATATGTCACAAATTATTCATTCTATACAGATTTATTAGGAGTATAAAAGAATTTAAAATTTAATTTCAATGATATGCATGCACCAGTTCAATATTTTTACATCAAGATTTATGTATTCAAATATTTCTAGCAGATTTCTGCAGTTATTTTGGAATATTTACATTAAGATATGGCAACAAAATTTGCATTTTGGTCAAGAAAGTTCGTTAGTTATGTACATGATATCTGAAAATTAAAGGTGAGATTGCTGAATGTTTTAATAGCTTTTCATGTTTACAGAGAGAACTGAAGAATATATTTCTAAATAATAACACAAAAAGTAAAATATATTTTTACACGTTTAATTATAGAAACGCTTCAAATTATGAACATGTTTAATTTATTATTCGCTGTTACTATCTATAGCACTATCACTTGCAGTTGAAATGATAAATGTTTCTACGATATTGTCAATTAAGCCACCTAATAGACTAATTTTTCTTCCTCTTTAATTACATGTTATATACACTTTCTCCATTTAGCACTATTAAAATTAGCTAACGCAGTCAATAGTAATTGTTTTACTTCTGCAATTTTAAAATTTTTATTATTCACGGCAACATAATTTTTTATTTCGACCCATACCAATTCAATGGGATTTCGTTCACATTGGTACGGTGGAATCTCAACACGTGTTTGTTCCTTGCTGTTGCCATTGAATCAACAGCGTATTGGTTGAAATTGTGGCGATGTTGTTTAATCAAATCCAGTAAACCTGGTTTACTCATTTCTAATTGAAATGGTATTTCTTTTGATTGTAGCCAATTCTGTATGTCCTTCGTTTTAGATGATGAAATCTTTTCAACTTTGCGAGAATGGTAGGGCGTGTTATTCATATGGCATCGCCTGGCGTTTTTTCTAAAACAGCACTAAACCAATTTTCATATACAACAGAATTAATATCTTCATGGTAATCCCCAGATATTTTGCTATGGAAAACTAACAATCCACGTTGAATAAACCCATCCGGGCGTAGGTCAAACGTCTGTAAGTGTCGGTTTTTGGCCAGTGTCATGGTCAGATAGAGAGAGAGAGGGAGAAAGAGAGAAAGAGGGGAAGAAGTAATAATTAGAAAGGGGTGAAAGAAATAGACATGTTTGCAAAAACCACCTTTTTGGTATCAATAGATTTCAAAACGCGGACATCTGCAAATAATCTCGAAGTCGTAAGTTTTTGTCGTCATAAAACTTACACTAACATTGCGTATATGAATGTAAAAGTAGATAATCTTGATGAATTCAATTTTGATTTAACATTCATCATTAAACTACCAGAAAATGTTATTATAACAATATACAATATACGGCTTGCTAATCCAACCGTGTGGTTTCAGTATGACATTGAAAAGCTTGCAATGACTTATGAACATACTCCTTTAGGATTACCACTCGGTCAGTGCGACTTAAATCCAATCTGGTTTTCGAGTATGGTTAAAAGAAGAGTAGCAGCACATAACACAAACACGAGTAATGGCACATAAGCTTCAATACGACAAGCATTTGAAGAACTAACTCCAGATATCCGCAGAGCAAAATGTGAAATATATAGAAAAAACACCGACTTTATGATGAGCTACTTTAATTTTTCATTAAACTGAAGCAGACAAGGAAATGAATTAGACAGATTCAGAACATGAAAATTATAAACAATGCTTTTGCACTATTTGGTGTTACAAACTCAAACTGGAATTATTTTTATTTTTAATATTATTATGTAACATAGCCGTACCTAGATTTATTTTAATCACTGAACAATAAATAAGACAAATCCTAATAGGCATGAGTTTGATATGCAGTACTATATTTATTCATTTTCAAATATAACATCTAGAAAGAAATATAAAAATGCTTCGTTTTTCTTATGCCAAAAATGTAATTTGAGGAAATATAATTTGTCCTTACGAAATGTACTATTTGGTTGTAATATAGTTTTAGAGAGTGTTACCATTATGATATATTGCAGAATACTAATATCATTTATACACATTGTTTTTAATTAATTCCCATGTATTTAAAGGAATTAGATCCTGCACACCAAAATATTAAAAAAATTAATATTATATCACTATATTGAAATAATAATAAATTTAGTAATAATGTCAGTAAAATGGAGCAAATATTTATATTTCATTTCGTCATTTCGATATAATTATTCTTAATGACAAAATTGCACAACTTATAAATTAATTAGTTGGTGAAAGTATCGCCAAAATTTAGAAAATTCAACCATATATGGAAAAAACTGACACATCTATTTTCTCATACGGAAACGATTAACTTCGATATTAGGTATACCAGGAGGACATAAATAGCATCGAATTAACTTTTTATTACATAGAAGTGACTTCACTTTGCCCATTCATGTTATTTAAACACTGAAATATGTTAATATCGTTTAAATAACATATTATAATATAAAAAGGTCTCTTCTCTACAACACAAAAAAAACAGTAATAGCAGTAAAATCGTATGACTCAGACTAAAATATACTTCATTACCTATAAGGATCCATAAAATAATTTTTTTTCGTTTTATTTCAACTTGATAATTCTCCATAAATTTTGATTACTTATTAATAATAGTTTCATCAATCCATAAACTAAATATATATTCATACGCCCAATGTCTTTGAACCATATAACAGTGAAAGTTGTTTCGTTTTATTTTAGTTTATGTTTTTTTTTTGTCTGTATTTCAATGCTTGGCCTCCTTATTTTGACTAAAGGCGTAGTTCATTCGGTTCTGTTCTTTTTTTAATTGCAATTTGCAATCCAAATCTATGCATCTGACATTAATGAATTACTTGTAACAAAATATACATATAAAATATACACAGTCACACGTTCTATTCACGAAGGACGAATAATAACATCCAAATATTTCGCTTCGTGACTATAATTACTGTATGTATTCTCAAATAGAATTGCAAGTAGAAATTTAATAGATTCCATTTATAGATAAAATAGAAACATAATTGCCGAGATGTTAATTTGATGTTCTTTTACGTCACACATCGGAATGTCTCTGAACATTATTTGGCGGAAGAGAAATCAACTTTATCATAATTTTCTATCTTGATTATTTAACAATGTACCTGAAAAACTGTCTGTTATACAAATATTTAAGTTCAAAACAAAAGATTCATTAAATACACTATTCGGCAAATAAAAAGAATTATGAACGAGAGTGACATTATGAATAACTAATTGATCGGGATGTTACATGTTGAACCTCCACTTTAGAATAAATAATAACGTAAAAATAGTTTTAAATAATTTAGATGGTTCACTGCAATATTGTTTCACCAAACTTTGGCTTCATTAGGTGATGAAGAAACTGTTTGGCGCAATAATATTCTAGTGAACAATAAAAATTATTTGAATCTATTTGTACGTTATTATGTATAGTGACATTATTGTTGGTTGTATGGAGTGTATTTGATACACTCCATCCAAATAATTTTTATTGTCTACTACAATATTTTTTCACCAAACAAACGTTGGCTTCATTAGGTGATGAAGAGACAGTTTGGTCAGTGGCGGCTCTTTAATGAGAGCAAGTGAGCAATTGCACCCACTGGAATTTTGAAACAAAACAAACCAAGCAGCGACTAACTGTGAAAGTATTTATTTATTACGTATTCATAGTTATTGAACAGGAACGTGGCGTGTGCGGCTCGCGTAACAACCTACATGCACCGATCGTAGTCACAGATATAATGAAGACTAACAGGGAAGGCGAGAAACTATTCGAATGTTTACCTCTTCCACCGTGAGAAACATACTCATGAGCAATGCCCAACCGTTGCTTCGTTAAGCCATTAAACATTACATTGAAGGTGGGGGGAACTGTATTTTGTTCTACTTCCATATCGTATAATACGTAGCGTGTGAGCAAGATTCCCAGTCTGCTCACCGCTGTTGTAAGATGAATTTTGTCTCTGCTTTACAGAATAACACGTTTTCGCGGTTAACGTATGATGAAAAAATCGCAATAAATAATATTAAACGGCCGATGCCTCAATTATGTTTAGAAAATAAACAATCTGTTAAAGGTAAAGACGTTATAAGAAAATTCAAAATGAATATTTATCAGAAAAATGACTGGATTTGTGGGTGTTAAATTAAAAATAGTTTGCTTTGTTTTCCGTGTCTTTTGTTTGGTGGTGAACCTTCTTGGTCAAAGAACGGAATAAAAGACTTCATTCATCTTAGTGCTAAAATTACGAAACATGAAAATTCCGAAGGGCATTTGAAAAATATATTTAGTCTAAGAATGTTAGGAAAAAATAACATTCAGAATGTTTTAGATTCATCATATAGAAAAGCAGTTCAACAACACAATGAACAGGTAACAAAAAAATAGGCATGTGTTAAATTTAATAATAAATTGCATTAGATTTTGTGGCGCGTTTGAACTGGCACTTCGGGGTCATGATGAACGGCAAACGTCGAATACCAAGGGCATTTTTCGGGAATCGATAAATTTTACGGCAGAAATGAATAAATCGCTCAGAGATCACATCGAAGCAGCACCGGTTTTTAAGGGATTCTCAAAAACGATACAGAATGAGCTGCTTGATGCAATGTTGAACGTGTATCATGAACAAGTTTCCAGTGAAATTAAAGCAACCGACTTCATATCTGTGATAGCTGATGAAACCACAGATGTGTTCAATCAGTTTCAGTTGGTGGTTGTTTTAAGATATATTGTGAACGCGAGACCGGTCGAAAGATTTTGGAAATTTCTTCTGCCTAGTGGACATGATGCTACTTCTTTATCTGCCTCCATCCTTAACGAAATTAGTTTGCTTGTTGATGACCCAGAAAAACTGATTGCACAGAGCTATGATGGGGCAGCAGTCATGAGTTGTGCTATTAACGGCGTGCAAAGACATGTCCAAGACCAGTATCCAAGAGCCAATTTTGTACATTGTTACGCACATCAGACAAATCTTATTATGTCACATGCTACATCGAGCAGTAGGAATTGCAGAATTTTTTTGCCAATCTGACGGGATTATGTACTTTTTTCTCCACTTCACTACAACGAGCTGCAAGATTGGAAGAATTCCTTCAGAGAAAAAGCTTACCTCGTTCTTCAAAAATAAGATGGAACTTCAATTCTAGGACAGTGAATACAATATATGAGCACCGAGAAGAAATAATTGAAGCTCTAGAACAAATCGAGGGAGAAGCTAGTTTACAAATTGGCACCAGCTTGATGAATGGTAGCATCAATCTGGTGCCAATTTGCGAATTTTAGAGGAGGAAAATTTTATCTATTGGTTAACTTTCTTTCATAAAATTATGCCGTATATGGACATATTGTTCAATCAATTACAAAATGTCAATAGAGATGCATTAAAAATCAAAAATAATTTAGATAATTTTGAACGCGCTATTGGAAAAATTCGAACCGAAATCGCTGGCACATATAATCAGTTGGTTAAACAAAATGACTCAGAGCTGACTCCTCGACCATCAACGCGACGAAGAGTAACTGATGGTAGCCAAAGACGGAGGGAAACTATTGAAGTGTGCGATATTATTTTGCTTGCAATAAAAACTAGATTTCGGTATACAGGGCACTTAATATTAGCAAACTTAATTTCTTTTAAACAGTTCTCCTCATTTCAAAAAAAATTTCCGGAAGATTGCCTTAAAGAAGCAGTAAAATTTTATTCATGCCTCAATGAAAGCAGACTACGAACTGAATTAAGTGTTCTATATTCTAGAGAAGAATTTAGGCAAAATATAGAAGTCAGTGCTGTAGGTCTGCTAGGCTTTCTGCTGGATGGATTAAGCGACACCTTTAATGAAGTTGTTAAGCTTTTAAAAATTGTCATTACAATCCCAATGACAACGTCTGAAGCGGAACGCCAGTTTTCACGGCTGAAAAGAATAAAAACTTTCCTGAGAAATACAATGAAAGAAGACAGATTAAATGCCCCTACTATGTTATCTTGTGAAAAAGAATTTATAAATGATTTCCCAAATTTTAATGAAAAAGTGATAGAACTGTTCTGCAAGTCAAAGACACGCAAAATGGACTTCGTTTATCGTCAGATGTAATCAAACTGTAGTGTTATATTTACTATTCCCTCAAAACAAACTGTACAATGAATAGTACCTGTCTGGAACAGTATGTCGGTGAAACTTATAAAGATTGGGTAAGCGTTCTTGTATTATACTTTTTTCTCTTCTTTAGATATTTGTTTAAGCTTAGAGTTGAAGGGATATTCGTGAAATTTAATTTTTTCACGAAGTAAACTTCTACTTCTGGCCTACCGACTCGTCTGAAAATCTAATCTGATATTTAGAGGAAGATTGTGCTTATAAAGAACGGGTTTGATATTGATAGATCTAACAGTTTGGCCAAGATCGTGGTTACAAGCATGCCCACAGACGCAGAAAGACAGGCAGGCAGGCATTTTTTGCAAATCACTTTTTCGTGTTAGTGGATTTCAAAACGTGGATATCTGAAAAAAAAACCTTAGGTCAAAAATGTTTATTTTCACAACACTATTTATACAACACATTAAAAGATGGCAAGGCAAAGCAAAACTGTTTTAGGAGACAAACAGAGAAGCGTAAAAACGAAAGAAACGAAGGATACAGAAGTATGTATATCTGGGATTTATAATCAAAGAGATAGACGAAAAACACCACCGGGTTAAAATAGTCACAGTGAGCTAGAATACTATTGAAATATTCAAAAGAGTGTTAAAACGAGCAAACTTGGGAATGACATGATTGAATTATATTAGAGCGTCGATAACTAATGAAGAGATTGTGTAGTAACAAAGAAAATGAAGAAATGAGATATATTGAAAAGGAAATTTATTGAAGAAATAAAGTGCAAGGATTTACAAAATAAACCGAAATTATCTATAGTGGTCTAATAGATCGATCGTATTTTAAGGACATACTGAATAAGAAAAAAAAAGGAATACAGGAAGAGGATGGCCCTGAATAAACTAAAACACGCCAATACGAGTTGTTCTCCGGAATATACTAAATGGATGATTAAGATGTGAAAAGGTGAAAGAAAGTGGAAAGAAGCAGCCTAAAAAGAAACAATTTAAGAAACCTTGTACTAATGAATCAATGTGCTTTATATAAGATACATATATTTGAAAGTTAAAGACTAGATTTATTAAGAAAAATTAATGTCATTCAAATATAAAGAACCTATTAAGACGTATTTACACAGTTACAGGTTGTTTGCAATTTGCACATGTTGATTCCAATAATTTAATAGCTATTTACAAATAATGAAGGCAATAATTCTTTTAGCATTACATCTAATTAAATACTTTTACATTTTCTTCAATGCTGTTAGACTGAAAGCGAAGATTCCTAATTTATATGAGCGAGGCTGACATTTTATTGTGATTAATTTCTATATAAAGCTAAAAAAAACTAATTTACTGTAACGGTACACAACTATTTATTCGATGCCGAAGGTTGTAAAGTGAATTGGTGTAACTTCACCGCGTCTACAGATAACACAACTAATTGGTATGAAGGTTACTCACTACGAATAATTCCAAAGTATTCAAGTAGATCTGTTAGTAATATACATTGATTGGTCGGCTCTTTCAGATAAAGCCGGATGCTGTAGACGTCAAAAAAAGATGTAATATGATTAGTCCTATAATTTTTCAATAATATAATTTCATTAAGTCAATATACATAAATCATAAGTTATTTTTTTATACTAACAGGTAGTATTCTGGCATAATTTGACATTTTAATTTAAATAAGAAACGTATAATTATGCTAGTAAATTACATGGGTATCTTCTTTTAACGAAGATGAAACATTGCAAACTTAATGATAGTTAGGGCAATGCTAGTTATATTTATAAACATTTGTAACGGAAATTTTAGACTTAAATTTATTATTTCATTAAATTATAAGATTTACAAGGTGGCTACATTTTATATTAAACATATCCTTGACACAAATATAGATTATCGAAAATTAATTAAAAATCATGTGCAAAATCATTACCTAATAAGACAGGAAAAAAACTGTCAAAAGTTAATTTGTTGAAAGCAACCACAAAATAAAGAATAGTTGTACAAAAAGCCATTACATGAAATTGCAGGCAGGCATAGACCTTTGAAAGAGCTTAAAATATAATCTCACACCTAAAAATAGACCTTATAAGATATTCAAACAGCAATGAGATATGAAAAATATCATTTTAAAGTATTTCACGACATAAGATGCTTCTTGACCAAAAGACTGGTAATTCAACGAAATTGACTACCTACTACTTAAGGCGGTTCTCATTATCCTACTTCACCGACCAATATCGAGGAATCTATGCCACTGAATATAGAATTGAACGTATAATTCGTTCACATGACTCAATCAAGAGCATTGAACGTTCAGTCTAGAAAGTGTCAGGTTTAAAAACGGATGCAAATAAGGAAATTCTGCGTACTGGTATTTGCATTTTGTGTAAATGTTTACTGAACGTAATCAGAAAGAGGAAACAAAGGGAACCTTGACGTTGGTAGATCAGATACGAAGAGAAATTGGAAGAACTTCTACAGAAAGTGTCAGCCTTTATTCAGAAAAAAGATAGATTATTGAAGGAGGATCTACCAACAATACTAAAATTGCAAGCAGTCTTAAGGACATTATTTTCTATCTCTGAGTGTACTGTACAGATTGCCCAAAAACAGTTTTTCACATTCTCTGCCAGATGTTTGTAAAGAGTTTACAAAATCCCATTATGGTGTAAGTGTAATAAAACCATGTTGTTTAACTAACACAAAAAAGTTTTCTAACTATAAGTATTAAAAAAAAATAATGCTTCAATACATTTAACTTATTTAAATGGTAAGTAAGCTTGGCATATTATGTCTTTGCTAGGTGTATACTCCTCAGATGGTGTGAAATTCTGAAAATATAAATGTTGTAGAGTAAACTGAATTATTACTATGTTGTGGAAGTGACGTGTAGGCAATTTGCTGTAACCTTTCATGGGTTACTATAGATTACTTCCTGATATGCAAGTCCTCTAACCAGTGGCCCTTTTCTCAGTTCATTTGCTAAACTTTTACAAAAAGAGTCAAACTCAACATCGTCAGCCTCTTTGAACTCGATGCTTTGCAATTTATTTGTAGCTTGCTCGATTGAGTTTTCAACTTTTCGTTTCTTTTTGAGTAAGGCTTGTAGAGTAAAGTAGCGTTTGGTGTTAGTTGTAGCCTTGCGTTTGGAAATTAAAATTAAAATAAACCTTTGACTAACATTATTTCTTTTTATTTTGCAGGATCATTCTGCAGAGAAAGAGTGCAATGACATTGAACATGAGTTTAACACAACATGGAACTTTCGCACTTGCTACCGAGCAATAGATGGCAGACACTGTGTAATTCGTAAGCCACCACACACAGAATTAGAATACTACAATTATAAGCATACTTTCAGCTTGATTTCATTTGCGCTGGTTGATATAAACTACTGCTCCACATTTATTGATGTAGGCAATAATGGTAGAGTAAATGATGCTTTAGTATACTAGAAACGATCATTATATGAAGCTATAAAGCAGAATTTACTCAATATTCCGTCTAACAGCATTTTGGTGGGCGATAATGCTTTCCCATTGCGGACAAATCTTTCCGTTTCCTATAAATGCCCCATAGACTACAAACAAGCTTTCGACTCCATAAAAGATAATGGACCTCAAGAAATTAAAAATACTACCAAAGTTGAGTAGATTAATACAAATGACCCTTCAAACAGATCACGAGAAAAAAAAGGAATTTCACATCAACAAAGATGTAAGACAGGGGATTTCATTGTCTGCTACACTCTTTATTATGGTATTGGGAATCGTACTAAGAAAAATATATGCAAGAGGCACATTGAGAACAAAATGAAATCAAATCGTTCCATATGCAGATGATCTAGTTATAGTTACCAAACAAAGAAAGATAATAGAAAGGATTTTGGGGAGAATAGAGAAAGAAGGAGAGAAAACGAGACAAAAATTATGAAAATCGGTTGTAGTGAAAATCTGGAATTGTGGGAATTGATAATTATGAATTAGAAGAGATGAATAAGTTCAAATACCTTGGGGTTACCATAACAAACAACAGAGAAAAACCGTGGAAGTACAAGAAAAAATACAAGTAGCAAATAGAACTTTTTACGCTAACAAAAATATACTGCAAAGCAAAGCAATTAGGGCTAGCTCTAAAATAAAAATGTACAAATCATTAATAAGATTATGCCGTAGAGACCATATCTTTAATACAAAAGGAGCAGCATAAGAGTATTTGAAAGAGAAATAATGAGAAGGATATAACTAAGACAGGAGTAAATGAAATACGAAGAAGAACTAATAGAGTAATAAAAAATTAACTAGAGGGCAATGATATTATTAAGTACATTAAATCGGCGAGAATAAAGTGGCTGGGGCATGTATGGAGATCAGGACCAGAAAGTAACGCGAGGTCAACAAGGAAATGGCAGCCTTGTGGTAGAAGAGGAAAAGGTAGACCAAGAAGTAGAAAAGGATTCAAGGCTTAAGGCTGTTCATACTGTTGGATTTGTGAAGACACGCAAGGGTTGTGCTGCCAATTGATTGTGTAATTACTGCAGGATCTTTCTTGACGCAAATTTGTCTATCATAAAAGGAAAATTGGTTTTATGCTTCTATAGCATTAGAATTCTAATGTAAAAATGTGCTAAAATGTCAGAATTGTAACGTGTCTCGAAGAAAAAATATGAACGTAGATAATTATTTTGCTGCTTGGGATAGAAATATGTACCAAATAAATGACCGTCAATGACCGTGCTCACGACCACGGTCACGATAGGAATTAGCAAAATCACAATTTTTGAGAAGGATGAAAATATATATTTGCCAATGCAGGACAATTGTGCTTATAGTGATTCTGCTGCTGGGGAAATGACCAAAACGTACCAGATGACCCGTGTAGTTATTAATTTTATAATCGATCCCAAGCAGCAAAATCACTAGGAGAATCCGACCGGTCACTGCTCTACAAATCACTGGTCCAGACCGCTACAAAACTAACTTTCTTATATTTCGTTTCTTTTACCTCCCACGTCTAAACTATCAACTTCACTATGGGGTCGTCGCGGACTTTTTTGTAGAGAATTTTATGTTTTACAAAAAAGGTACTACTCAATTTTGCTCTATCTAGCTTCGTTTTCAAGGCGGAAGAGATATAATGTCTAAAACTGAGTAACTTGCACAAGTTTAGCAGTTTTTAGAGATTATTTAAACAATTACTTTACAGTAAAATTAACCATATTCCCTATTCAGTCGATTTTCGCATAAATTTTTCCTATTTTTTGATTGTTCGTGAAATGAGCAAAATCTTAGCTTGACTGATTCGTGCTTGAATCGATTCACCCTCGTTTACATGATTTTAACTTTCGGCCGGATCTGGACAAAAATATTACTCCGTCTTCTTTTAAGAAGAGACAGATACAATATCGTGGTACTCCTACAGCCTACCTCCCGCTTACACCCTCAAAATTTTGCGGTTTGCCCTATAGTAATTAATTGAGATCTGATCAATTGCACTAACAGTTTACACACACCTTATTGCACATGCATACATATATTATTGGTCGTTCTTTCTTCTCATAATATATTAGTTTATTCTAAATTCATTTTAATAGGTACGACTATTTCCATAAATTAAATTTAAACAATAATACAGCCACTATTCAAATACTCGCAGAACAATTCATATTTTTATGTCATTGTCCTTCGAATTAACATATATGTTTGGGATATCTCTGTATTAATGTAGCAATTGGTTTTTTTCTCTTCTTAGAATGAGTCCGATCACAAACCGGTAATTTGTTCCAACGCCCTTAATTAGACAATAATAAAAGAAATCCGTGCCCAATATTTACGAGATTTTGCTGTTACACACACACACCATGTTATTTTCGTTACCATTATTTGAAGCTAAATGTCAACTACTTCTTACACAACATACGGCCACGCCATTCAGGTTAATCTTAAGACTAGGAAAGATTAGTTCTACTTTCCAATGAATGATGGACGGATAATATATGTAATTAAGTATCTACTATCGAGACCGGACACTGGACTAACTTCTGGACTAACAGAGAAAGGAGCCCTAACGCGGAATCATTGGCACCTTAATTTGGATTAATTCATTTCCATTTAGTTTGTTACGTAAAGGTTAACGCTTCGGTTGAGTGATTTATTAGAACATATTTTTTGTTTATAATTTGACAGAAATATATCTGAACTTTCCACCGGCGAAGTTCAGAATAAATCTGAATAATTCGTCCAGAATTAGCATAAAGATGATCTCTCTGTGCATGTTCGAGAGATTGAATTGCGAAAGACGTCCGAATAGTTTCACATCTATGCAGTTTTCGTATATCACATAATATCTTAACAAGTAGTAAATTTTTTTCATTTTATTTTGGAAAGTCTGTCAATCTTTGTATAATTTGAAAGAAAGTTCATAAAAAGTAACAGTGAAAGTAATTTAAATTAGGGTAGGGAATATATTATAAAATTCTGTTAGGAAATATTGAATACATAATTAGTAAGTCATCAAATATATAACCTCACCTAGTCATTGGATTATCGCTATCTCCTATATACTACTTGTAATGACGAAAATGGAACTTGCATCTAATTTGTTTATTTTCTATCATACAACTCTTCAGTTTTCTTCCAATTACATACAACACCGAGTACAACACTTATTATTTTGTTACATCACTATATTAACTGCAATTACGACCAACTTGATCATTTATGAACACTGAAATTAAATATGAAACAAACTATTTAACTTAACCTAACTATCGGTGATATAAAACCTACAGAATTCTAGAAACAACAAGAGAATAAAGGTGCACAAATATACAAATTCAGATTAGTCTGATCATTGAGAAGAAGTGGTATCTTTGAATTAGGGAGGCGCTTTAACTATTTTAACGGACTCTAAAAGCTTCTCTTACGTTTGTCAGCAAAAGGTAATTTTCTTAAAAAAAACGTTTGGTATAAGTTTATTTTTTCTTTAATAGGCGACGCATTCTCTGACATAGAAAATTTGTTATCAAATTTGTGTATATGTCCTCTAGCGCGGATATTACATTTTCTACCAGTATAACTGATATATACCGGGTGTTTCGGAATGCACGGCACTATTATAGGTACTTATTCTCCAGCATAAAATAAACAAAAAAGTCCATATAAACATATGTCTCAAATTAATTTATTAATAAGATATTGGAGCATAAAGATATTTATTTAACAATACAACATCCAAAAGAACTGTTTAAAGTGGCCACCGTTTTGTTGAATGCAGCATTCAGCACGACAAATGCATGCTTCTTTAGCACATCGTATAGCATTAGGATAATTCTTGATAGTTACTGCGGCTTTCACAATGCGATTACTAAACTCTGATGAATCCCGATCTCCCGATCTAACGCCGTTAGATCAGTAGTTTAGTAATCGCATCGTGGAAGCCTCAGAAACTATCAAGGATCATCCTGATACTATACGAAGTGCCAAAGAAGAATGAATTTGTCGTGCTGAATGCTGCATTCAACAAAACGGTGGCCACTTTAAACAGTTCTTTTGGTTGTTGTATTGTTAAATAAATATCTTTATGCTCCAATATCTTAGTAATAAATTAATTTGCGACATATGTTTATATGGACTTTTTTGTTTATTTTACGTTGGAGAACAAGTACCTACAATAGTGCCGTGCAATTCCGAAACACCCGAAAAGTATATATATATTATATACTTTTACAATCAGAACATTCTGGTCTATACACACCTGATTTAATGAAAGGGTCTGTTTTTGTTTCAGAAATAAAAATAATACTGGTTACTGATTCTGATTTTGATACCCTACATAACCCTTTTATAATCGCAAAACATTAATTAATAAACCTGCCTTTTTCAAATAAAAATTTCTAAGTTGCCGCTTCATACAGAATTCGGCAGACCTACCATAGTCATAAGCCAGTCTTACGAATACATTAATAACGGGCTACTTCATAACCTACGTCCGATTGATTGGCATTTAGTCTTCAGTAACGAATCTGATAGCGTAAGATTACAAATTTATCGCATGTGACAAAATACCAATATGCGTTGTAAATCAATCTAGACTATGTACTTGCAGAATATTACTGGACCTCGGGAAATAAGCAATGATCTCCAGGCTGAGCTGATGATAGTTGCAGGTGACATTGAGCAAATCAATGAAAAAGACTGCAGAGAAAAGCAAATTCAAAACCAGTGTACTTCAAAAAACGGATATAAGCTCTATTATCTAACTGGTTAAATACTGTAAATAAACGCTGAACAGATTATCATAAAACAAAGTTTTATCACTGATCTGAGCGCGAGGACATCAAGAAATTGCTAATAATTTGACAGCCAATAAAAAATTAACCATGGATGAATCAAAATAAAACTTCATAGAACTAGAGCCCGTATAGTAATAATTCTGTCATACGAGACATCTAGTACCGAGTGAAGAAAGATTATCCAGCTTGGAGTGGAGTAATTATTTCTATTAAAGTGCAACCTCGATAATCTTGACCATCATTAAACCAAATTCTTCCATAATCGAGGCAAGCAGACGATGGATGCAAACTGCCTGGTGTTTCTAATAACAAATCCTAATGTTTTTAATGCCGATGAAATAGTGCTATTGATGTGAATTGTGTGTGATATACAATGCAAATGAAAGTACACTATATTGGCAAATGTTGCTGAAAAACACTGACTCGTTCTCAGAAAAAGACCCCACCAGGTCGAAAAATAAGCAAAGAACGCTTTACATTTCTTGCATGTTGCATGCTGATGGTTCACAGGAATTAAACCTGTTGAATACAAATTATCTTCCAATGTATGGATGACAACATCATTTTTTATACTGATTTTATTGCTCATTTATTCGCCAAGTTATAAGTCATGTAAGATGTCTCAATTTGTCTGAAAAGGCTCTGCTAATTGTTAATAACGCCTCGAGCCATGAAAGTATAGAAGAGCTAACTAGTGACGATGGACAATTTAAAACATTATTTCTGTCACTAAATTGTACAGCACTTTTACAAACTATGAATCAAAATGTTATCAGACTAACAAAATTAATTTATCGGAAAAGTCTTGTAGCACATATTTTATTTAATAATGAAAAAAACGTTGTTAAGTTATTAAAACCATTAACTTCAAGGACACTGTATGTCAACTGTGTAATGCTTGGTCAACGTCTCCTCCAAAGTCTTGGCACAATTTTTTTTTTAAATCTATAACAATTTGAAAGCAGTTTGTCAGGAAGTAGTCATTAGTAAGAGTGAAATGTTATTGATATTACATGCTTAATTAGCATGTAATATCACAATACTTTTCGAATCGATTTTCACAAATTTATCATTTTGTGAACTTATGAATTTTGAACATGTAAAGTAACGGAAAATTTACTTCTTCATTGGAGATCGCTGTTCTCTATTTATTCAGTTCAAAAAACGAATAAAAAATATAACAATTGTCTATACCTTAAATACACGTTATTCTTGTTTTTGGAAAGGGCACACACAAATTCTTTACTTCTAAAAATTTCATTCAATTATGCAGTTATGTAGCTTTATAATATTTAGTTATATATGTTTCGAAAACTAAAACACGGATGTCGTTTGGGGACATAACATTTTATTTTAATGTATGAAATTATTCGTGAGAAGTCCTATATTGTATAAATTTGCTGTTTAATCAACTGTTCAGAATGTTTAGTCATCCTGGTTTTTTGTTATTATGTATTTCTTATAAAAGCATTACAAACACATATTTCTTAACATCTAGAAAAATTTTCACGTCGAAACAAAAAAAGCAAAAGTCAAGCAGCTCGTTAAGGCTGAGTGTTATGGATGTCATAATTTCTTCATACTTGCTGCTATAAGTATATTTTTTAATCAGAACGACACAAAAGAATCGGCTGGTATTTAAGTACTGTCAAAAGCACTTATACATGTTAAAATGCAAGCATACATTCATACGTATACGAATGAAACACCTTCGTGAAATCTTGTTGTTCGCAACTTATGAAGAAATTCTTATCCTTGAAATTCTTGGAAAGACACCACCCATGCAACTGCATTTACATATAGTTTCACGAAAGAAGTACTTAGCAAATATACAAGAGCCTCATTTATAACGAAAATAAACATTGGAATTTAAAAATACAATTTGGAAAATATAAAAATGACAAAGCTAAAATGCAAATTTAGTATTTTTTGATTTATTTTTTATCATTACAACTTGTTTAAGTCAACACTTTACCATGCATTTTTATAGTCGTTTCTTTTTCAACTCGCTTACAAGTAAATAAAAGGGAAATATGTTTATAACAAGATCATTTTATTTTGAAATGTTGAATCTAGATTAAGATACGGGTTGGCCTTACCATTGTTCTCTTTGTATATGCCCCAGGGTCCTAACTTGGTTTAAGAGGAATGAGTCTACATTTGTCAGAAACTGTATCTGCCGCGATGGGGACTCGCTTATCACTGGATCTGCGAGTACACCTTCATCGGACCTGTCATTTTGAGGGGGGCCTCCATACAGAGCTATTATTTTTTACAACAGGCTTCCAGATTATTTAGCTAGGTCATCCGCGATTTTCAAGCGTAAATTAAAAAAGTATTTACAATGAAAACTGTTTTTATAGTTTAAACTAGCTGTCCATCAATCTCTTCGAGCTTGAATCGCTTTTCGCGTCCGCTTACAGTTTTATTATAGTTCGCTGTAAAACGCAAAAAAAATCATTTTTGATTTTCTAAACTTTTGGCACACCTTGTATAGACGTATATTTTTGTCCACGAAGTACTGTCACGGTGACAGGTGGAACGACAATTTAAAGCATCTTAACGTCAGTCTGACTTTTCGTTGTTGGAGTTTGAAATTTAGATGCTATTTAGCGTAATACTAAGACTTGACACTAAAAGATTCATAGTTTTATTAGTTTTACACAATGAAAGGACTAAATCATTATTGAAAATGTAATATCAGATTTATTTTAATTTTGCATAATTTAACCTGCCAATTATCATAGCCCGCAAACATACTTTTGACATACCTTTTGTTATAATGCAAATTTGTGAACAATGCATGCCCATTACACAGAAGAATCAAGTTTTAATTAAAATGTTGGTATAGAATAAGTATGACTTATTACTTTTATTTATAATAGTGAATTTATAACTGGCTTCCATATTAATAATTAGTTTCATTTGTCTGCTCTGAAATTGTTCCTGTCAAAGTGAGTTTGCAGTGGCATTGAGTTGTCGCCTGTAGATCGTGCTCTGGCTATGTCGGTTGCTGAGACGATCCTATTATAATTTAAATATTTAGTAGTGACGCTGGTAGTTGAACTAAAAACAATAACCAAAAATAATACTGACCGACGTTGGAATATCTGTGTAAACATTTTGCTTACACACAGTGTAAAAAGAATATAATTTGTAATTGTTGGATCATTTTGTGATTTTTATTAAGTATTTAAGGAAAAATAACACAAAAAGGTAGTTCATGATTACAACCAATCCATCGAAATAAGAGCCACCAGCCTGGGACACGATCATCATCAACCATCATCAGAATGTTTGATTAACAATTTGATTTAGTGGTGTATTTTCAAACATATCGCATTAAATGATTGAACGCTGCCCATTCTTCAAACTTTCTACTGACAATCAAACTATTTAGTAGAAGTAATTGTTGAATTAGACTGGAATATTTACTTTAGTAAATTGAATAGTTACAAAACCATTATCATTACATTGGAATTTGATTCGTCTGTCACCTAGTAATAATAATATAAATCATATTTTAAGGTAATTGTCTAATACCGTGCCGTCAAATACTTTCCGCATTAGAGTAGGCTGTTTTTGAAGTTTTTAAGTAATCAATGTTGGTGTACATGCTAATTTTTTGAAAACTTCAAATTCTGACAGTTGTCATACTTAAATTCAAATTATAGACGCCTATTATTATTTATATGACATAACCAAACTATTAAAATTATGCATTGTCACCAACCATTAAAAAAAAAGCATGGCCGTCTCTAATGCGGAGAGTAGGTATTTGAAGGCACGGTATATAGGCAAAACTAAAATGGATCTGATAGCACTTTTCTCATTAATATTTTAGTCATTTCGCTGTATAAAATTTGTAATTTCATATCTTTTTGTGTCAAGGTCTACAATAAATATCGATGAAGCTTAAAAACATGAACCATGAAATATCAGACAGATGTCAGGGTGTTTAACCTTTTTTTTTTGAAATAATTGTCATCATGAAAGCAGTTCAGATTAAATTTCATCACGAACTGAAATCGATTGATCGTTTTGACGTTTTATAACCTGCAATTAAATTTTTGTGAAATTGCCAACATTAATCAAAAGTCAGATGGACTTTTTCTGACAATTCTGACGTTTCCTGTAACATTTAAGCCACCTAACGTGAATGTTGAGTTGACCAACATTTCGCGTATGCTCTAGTTAAATATATCGGTGTTAAAATAATAATAGATGAGTAAAGATGGCTACACCCTTTAACTGTTACTTAATTTTAGTTTAATAATATACTATGTTCACCAATTTTGATCAGCATGATGTATTCGTTTCTTTGAATTACAATTAACGTAGGGCTTACGGGACAATAGTCAATAGAAATAAATTTATATGACGTTCGTTGCAAATAATCAAGCTCATCAGTGCTCCATAATGTTTGTCATAAAATGTCGATATAAGTCATCAAGTGCTGATTATTCAATTTACTCTTTCCACCTTTTTTCTTTTTTTTTTTTAGGACACATTAATTTAATAGAATACTTGCTCTTTTTGTTATTCCATGAAACTCTTCGAGTTTGAATTGCTTCTTTGGAACGTGACTACTGCCAGTCGCAGAGGCACTTGAATTTTAACGGTTATAAATTTTCTTTTAATTAGTTTATGAATGAAGATGCAAATTAAATGAAATATCTCTAGAAATTAATTATACATTATTGTGGCATCTATAATTATAGACAAATGGATTTATTAACTAAAAAATTTCCCATAAAATGTTTAACATTTCTATAGAATTTACTGAAAGCTGATTACTTGGAACATTTCGTTGACATTCAAGTTTGATATAATGCGTGTGCACCTAGTCTAAGTTGAATGTAAGTAGGCCGAACAGGTAAACCTAAGATGGTTGTATGATCAAGATTTGTTGTATCATATATAAATTTCTTTGTTTTTTAAATTTGGTAGTACTCTAACTTTATTTGTCTCAAGTTTTATGATAAACGTTGCCCATACGTTAAATTTTCTTGCAAACTGTCATGTTGGTGACAGTTCGATCTATTGCGAGAATGAATTGTCAAATTGAATGTCACTGTAGACATACCGTGCCTTCAATTAATTTTTTTTGGAATAACCTACGATTTCAATATTAATTTGAAAACACTGTGGAACTTTTCAATAAATTGACTTAACTATGACAGTAGCCAAAATGAAAAACATTACTATAGCACAGTATTCCCAAATTAATATTGATATCATAAGCTACTCTAAATTTAAATTAAAGACGCAGTATGTATATTTGTATGTAGAAAGATGACAGAGATGTGTCCAAGACATTAAAGATACGATAAATGACCGATACAATAGTAATAATAATAATAATTGATGATAATTGATGTGCAAGTGCTCTTTTAAGATTTTGATTTGAGTGGTTTTCCATCTGGTTATAGAAACTGAGCGCTCTTTCCTTGATGTAGTCAATAATGGTTGGGGTATTTGTTTCATTCATTATTTGATTATTTCTCATATACCATGGAGCATTTAGTATCATTCTAAGACTGGTGTTTTTTGATGTTGGTCTTGCACATATGCACCCATGCATATGTGAATATTGGACCTAATACTTGTTTGTAAAGTAGAATTTTGTTGTTCGTGTTCAGCTGGCTTTTTCTGCCTATAAGAGGCCATAGTTGACATCTTGTTTGTTTGGTTTTGGTTATCGTTTTTGCTATGTGTGTGTTATAATTGAGCTTTATATCCAGGTATATTCCCAGGTATTTAATTTCTCTATTCCATGGTATAGTGTTGTTGTTGATGGTTATTTCGTTGCCTGTTGTTTTCAGATTCCTTTGAAAGATTATTGCTTGGGATTTGTCTTCGTTTATTGTTGTCCTCCATTGTTTGAACCATTTTATCGTGTTGTCTAGGTGCGTTTGGAGTTCCTGTACCGCGTTCGTCGGACATCTTGATGTTGAGAGCAGTGCCGAATCATCTGCAAAGGTGGCCGTATTTAAGTATCTTGTAGGATTTGATACTGGTATGTCTGCTGTAAATATTGTATATAGGTGAGGTGACAGGCATGAGCCCTGAGGGACTCCCGCTGTTGGATGTTTTATTGAGGAAAATGTGTTCTGGATGCTAACTTGAAAGCAGCGTCCTTAGAGAAAACTGTTCGTGATTTTTATGACGTGTGTTGGGTAATTGTGTATTATCATTTTATATATGAGTCCCTGCCTCCAGACTTTATCAAATGCCTTTGCTATGTCGAGAAATACAGCTGCTGTCACTTGATTTTTGTTGAATCCGTCTTGGATAATCTCAGTGACTCTTGAAAGTTGTGTTATCGTTGAATGTTCTTCTCTAAAAACCCATGTTGATCTTCTGGTATTATGTCTTGATTGTCAGAGTGGTACTTTATCTTCTGTAGGATTAACTTTTCTATCACTTTGCTAATGGATGGTAACAGGCTTATGGGCCTGTAGCTGCTTGGTATTGTTTTTGGTTTTCCTGGTTTAGGTATAACTATTACTGTGGCATGTTTCCATATCTTTGGGAATGTTTGGAGTCTGATAACGGAGTTTGCTATTGCTAGAATTGACATTATTGCTTTTGGGGGGGGGGGGGGTTGTAGTGATCTGTTGGTGATGTTGTCTATACCAGGAGCTTTTTTGGGATTTCATGCTTTAAGGATTGCTTTTAGGTTCTCGGCTGTGACTGGGTCGTTGCTAGGGGAGTGGGGTTCACGTATTTCTCTGCTTACTACTTTGTGAATCTGCATTACGTGTTGCATGTCTACTTCATCCAAGTTCGGAGTGAATTGCTTTTCTATTGATTCCGCTAGAGCTTCTGGTTTTTCTTCTGCTGTGACTTGTGTGGAGTTATTGAATTGAAGTGGTGGGATTTGTATTTGTTCTCTTTTGATTGCCTTGATTATTTCCATGTCTTAGAGGGGTCAGCACCTATTTCTTCGAGTGTTCTTTGCCATTCTACATTTTTCAGTTCCAGTAATTCCTTATGTACTTGATGTTGAAGGTTGTTTAGTATAGTTTTGTCTTCTCCTAGCTCTGTTCTTTTCCTCTTTAATATGATGTGGTAGACTACCTGATTTATATATCCTTTCTATTTTGATAGTGTTATTTTCAACAGCGTTTGTTATTTTATCTTGTAGTGATTTTATGTTCTGTTCTAATTCTGCAGTGTTTTGTATTTTAGGAACTGCAGTGATGGTTTGTTCTAGTTCTGTTTTGTAGCCGGCCCAGTCTGTCTTGAAGGTGTGATATGTTCTTTCGGTTATGTCTTCGTTCCAAGTTATTATAATTGGATTGTGATCAGAGCTCATGACACTTTCAGTTTCTATCTTTATGGTATTATTAATGTTTTTACTGATTGCTAAGTCTAATTGTCTAATTGTGTGCATCTAGCCCAAGGTGAACGTCGACAGACCAAAAAAAAAAAAAAAAACCAAGACGGTTCGGCAATTAAATGTTGTTTCATGTTATTGGTTCTATAAAATTGGTAGTACCATGCCTTGTGTCAAGCTTACGATAAAAATAGTGTCTACTTCAAATTTTTTGACAGACTGTCATCGTGACACTTATACGACAATGAAAAGTTAATGTTTAACCAAATTGTCGATCCACCTGTCATCGTGACAATACTTCGTTGTAGTGTATTCGTTCACACATAAACGTGTGAGAACGAAATGTCACACTGACAGTGCTTAACCAAATTGTCTTTCCAATTGTAAAATTAAATTAACAACATAACATGATGAACTTTAACAAAACATGTTTTAAACTTACAGGTCATTGAGAGAATTAATTAATTTTCATATTACGCTTTAATAGTATATGTACTTTGTAAAACCCAATCAAAAATCTTGCTGGCTCCTAATACCATTTAACCGAAAATGTACTTCTGATTAGTTTGTGCCAACCCGCATGGTCGCATACTTTAAATGCTTGCTTTTATAACTGAATTGATAAACGAAATTACATAAATGCTTATGGGAATTTTACATATTTGATGTATTTATGTTATTTCGAAGTGTTTCGGACACATCTGACAAATAAAGAAAACTCAGATGATTCTTTATTTAGGCTTGCTTCGGTACTTCTTTCGCGAGAAGTGACGACATTTCGATGACATATATAATTTGTATTTAATAAGTATATCTTAATAAAATATAGAAAGATCGTTACATTTGTCACTGTACTTACGTGCGATAATACACTTTAAGTTTATTTTATCATATCCCTCGGCATTGTTCATATATTCATAAATAGAAAAGAAATAGTAACAATTGATAATAATAACACTAATACGTATCTGAAAGGTACCACTTTCTCTTCATAATCCCTTTATTTGTCGGCCTTCTGACATTTAAACTTGACAACCGATCGATAAACGTGAATAGATAGTCATTATGTGTTGTGTATTACACGACTGGTGCTTTCCGCTAATTTTGACGTTTCCCGGCAAATGCCATATCGCGAACTCAAACTGATTTGACGGTTTTGATAATTTATAACCTGAAATTGAATTTTTCGTGCGTTTAACTTAACCTTATCCGAAGTTTGATGTGTCACGGTCATCTGTATCGATCCACCGCCATTTTAAAATCGAACCTAGTCCATATTTTTTATTTTACACGTAGGCCTTATGGCAAAATACTATGATTCATACTCTTTTTCTGCACGTTCTAAAATTTTCAAAAACTCCTTTCGGGCCCTCGTTCTCTCTTCGGAGACGTGAAAAATGGCCTAAGGCACGTGGGACCGTGGTCCCCGTCGCGTGACACTTTCGTTCCCACCGTAGATGCGCCAGGTTCTCAGAAAACTGTCTCCCCAATTCGTCAATTTTGGGGTATAGCTTTGCCGTTTTAATCGTTCGTGTTAAAAAGAGCGAGACAATTGGCTTTTAGTATATATAACTAGCTCTAACGTCCGCTTACAGCGGGTCCTCCGCTTACAACGGGTCCTCCGCTTACAGCGGGTCCTCCGCTTACAGCGGGTCCGTCAATCTCTTTTAGTTGGAATCGCTTTTTTCGCGTCCGCTTACAGCTTTTTCATTGTTTCCTGTAAAAAGCAATCACTGTCATGACGCCTTTTAGAATGTCCGGTTTTATTAACTTTTGACGCACCCCTGTATATACATATATTTCGTGAAGGCAATTGTATATTTTATTTAAAATTCTTCTCGAACTGTTTTTAACATAAACCGGTACACACTGAAGAGCGAGAAAAGTAATTTAATTTTAAACATAAGTCATATTAAGGATCCAAAAGCACAATGAGATCAAAAAGCACAACATGTTCATTAAGACAGTTTACAATACTATTTTGATATGAAAGTGTAAAGCCTGTCAACCTTTTCAAAATCCATTATCGTTAATAAAGGAGCACGAAATAATAATAAAAGTAAAAAGCCCAAGTTTTAAATTTAAGCCCTATTGAAGCGCCTTTCCTGTAAAAAGGCTTTTTAGAATGTCTACTTTTATAAACTTTTGAAGCACCCCTGTATATACATATATTTTGTTAAGCCAATAGGATATTTTATTTAAAATTCTTCTCGAACTGTTTTTGACATAAACCGGTACACACTCAAGAGCGAGAAAGGTAATTCAATGTTAAACATAAATCATGTTAAAGTATCCAAAGACACAATGAGATCAAAAAGCGTAACATTTTTATTAAGACAGTGTACAATACTATTTTGATGTGATAGTCTAAAAGCCTGTCAATCTGTTTAAAATCCACTATCGTTAATAATGGAGCACAAAATAATAATAAAAGTAAAAAGCCCAAGTATTAAATTGAAGTGCCTGTCCTGTAAAAAGCGATCACTGGCATGACGCTTGTTAGAATGCCCACTTTTATACACCTTTGAAGTACCCCTGTATATTCATATATTTTGTTAAGCCAATAGGACGTTTTATTTAAAATTCTTCTCGAACTGTTTTTAACACAAACCGGTACACACTCAAGAGCGAGAAAAGTAATTTAATTTTAAACATAAGTTATGTTAAGGTATCCAAAGACACAATGAGATCAAAAAGCCCAACATGTTCATTAAGACAGTTTACTATACTATTTTGATGTGAAAGTATAAAAGCCTGTCAACCTTTTCAAAATCCACTATCGTTAATAAAGAAGCACAAAATAATAATGAAAGTATAAAGCCCAAGTTTTAAATGTAAGCCCTATTGAAGCGCCTTTCCTGTAAAAGGCGATCACTGGCATGACGCTTTTTAGAATGTCCACTTCTATAAAGTTTTAAACACACACTCAAGAGCGAGAAAGGTAATTTAATGTTAAAGTATCCAAAGACACAATGAACACAAAAAGCGCAACATTTTCATCAAGACAGTTTACAATACTATTTTGATGCGAAAGTGTAAAAGTCTGTCAACCTTTTCGAAATCAACTATCGTTAATAAAAGAGCACAAAATAATAATAAAAGTAAAAAGCAATGGCGGCCCGTGATTTTTTGGGACGGGAGGGCACCGGGGGTCTGAGTGTTTAATATCAAAAATTAAGTATAGACAAAAAATAAACTCAATATGCTATTTAATTAACTTGTTTGAAAATAAAATCCATCCGCCGTTCCTTACGATCAGCAAAATGAGTAATAACTCATTCTTTGAAATTTGGTGTTGATGTCAGTAATTGTTTTTCAATTGAACACATTGCTAAGGCACATAGTCTGCTTTCCCGCATGGCATTTCTAGAAAACGTTTTTATTCTCTTCAAAGTAGAAAAACACCGTTCACTTGATTTTTCTATTTTGCACGCCCCTAGAGATTCGCAAAATAGCAGAAAACAATTTACAAAATCTTTCGCCAACATAGTCTCGACATATTATCAAAAACAAACTTTTATAACAGTTGTACTATTCAACCTTGGAAGTAAATTACAATAGTATCATCAGAAAACTTATCATCCAACTCTGCTTAACAATTTATATTGTTAATTAGTAAATAAAATGTTAGCATGTGTGCTTTTTATTCTTTGTACAACTTCTATTGCACATGTTTGTTACATTAAAGGCTTACATTTTGACATTTAAATATAATTTGGTTCCATTTCTTTTTTGTTACCAACGTCAAAACAACAAAATTAGCGTGCGATAAAGAAATACTTTTGCAACCAAAACGGATGTCGTAAAGTGAACTTTATAGCACCGAATTAGAAAAAAGCATTTCGCACATTACACCCACACAACCAGTCTGATAAACTGTAAGAGCTTCTGTTGATTTCAAATTGTGATCTTCTAGTTTAATCAATAAATCTGGTCTAGGGAGACCTAGATTTTTTAATTCTGTCTTAATGTTATTAACGCAATTCATAGTTGCATTTGCACCGATAGAAATTATAACATACACTCACCGCTGTAAATGACATACTGGACCGCCACCCGGACCCGGCACCATAGAGTAGTGCCCCGCCGCCTATATATTATACGCGTGCTACCTGCGCCAGTTTCATCGCTCGATTTCTAATACAGACGTGGTAGTCGCGCGAAATGCCCCGGAGCCTACGCCAGACTGCGATTTTTAAACGCGCTGAAATGACGGACTGTTACTTTCAAAAACATCGAGACAGTTTACAATACTATTTTGATGTGATAGTGGAAAAGCATGTCAACCTTTTCGAAGTCTACTGTCGTTAAGAAAGAACACAAAATAATAATAAAAGTAAGAATCCCAAGTTTTAAATTTAAGCCCTATTGAAGCGCCTTTCCTGTAAAAAACGATTTTTAGAATGTCCACTTATATAAACTTTTGAAGCACCCCTGTATATACATATATTTTGTTAAGCCAATAGGATATTTTATTTAAAATTCTTCTCGAACTGTTTTTGACACAAATCGGTACACACTCAAGAGCGAGAAAGGTAATTTAATGTTAAACATGAGTCATGTTAAAGTATCCAGAGACACATTGAGATCAAAAAGCGCAACATCTTTATTAAGACAGTGTACAATACTATTTTGATGTGAAAGTGTGAAAGCCTGTCAACCTTTTTGAAATCCACTATCGTTAATAAAGGAGCACAAAATAATAATAAAAGTAAAAAGCCCAAGTTTTAAATTTAAGCCCTATTGAAGCACTTTCCTGTAAAGAGAGGCTTTTTAGAATGTCTATTTCTATAAACTTTTGAAGCACCTCTATATATACATATATTTTGTTAAGCCAATAGGATATTTAATTTAAAATTCTTCTCGAACTGTTTTTGACATAAACTGGTACACACTCAAGAGCGAGAATGGTAATTTAATGTTAAACATAAGTCATGTTAAAGTATCCAAAGACACAATGAGATCAAAAGGCATAACATTTTTATTAAGACAGTGTACAATACTATTTTGATGTGATAGTCTAAAAGCCTGTCAATCTGTTTGAAATCCACTATCGTTAATAAAGGAGTACAAAATAATAATAAAAGTAAAAAGCCCAAGTATTAAATTGAAGCGCCTGTCCTGTAAAAAGCCATCACTGGCATGATTCTTGTTAGAATGTCCACTTTTATACACCTTTGAAGTACCTCTGTATATTCATATATTTTGTTAAGCCAATAGGACGTTTTATTTAAAATTCTTCTCGAACTGTTTTTAACACAAACCGGTACACACTCAAGAGCGAGAAAAGTAATTTAATGTTAAACATAAGCCATGTTAGGGTATCCAAAGACACAATGAGATTAAAAAGCCTAACATGTTCATTAAGACAGTTTACAATACTATTTTGATGTGAAAATATAAATGCCTGTCAACCTTTTCAAAATCCACTATCGTTAATAAAGGAGCACAAAATAATAATGAAGGTAAAAAGCCCAAGTTTTAAATGTAAGCCCTATTGAACCGCCTTTCCTGTAAAAGGCGATCACTGGCATGACGCTTTTTAGAATGTCCACTTTTATAAACTTTTGAAACACCGCTGTATACACATATATTTTGTTAAACCAATAGGATATTTTACTTAAAATTCTTCTCGAACTGTTTTCGACACAAACCGGTACACACTCAAGAGCGAGAAAGGTAATTTAATGTTAAAGTATCCAAAGACACAATGAGCACAAAAAGCGCAACATTTTCATCAAGATAGTTTGCAATACTATTTTGATGCGAAAGTGTAAAAGTCTGTCAACCTTTTCGAAATCCACTATAGTTAATAAAAGAGCACAACACAATAATAAAAGTAGAAAGCCCTAGTTTTAAATTTGAAGCCCTATTGAAGCGTCTTTCCTGTAAAAAGCGATCACTGGCATGACGATTTTTAGAATGTCCACTTTTATAAACTTTTGAAACACCCCTGTATATACATATATTTTGTTAAGCCAATAGGATATTTTGTTTAAAATTTTCCTCGAACTGTTTTTGACACAAACCGGTACACACTCAAGAGCGAGAAAGGTAATTTTATGTTACAACGACACAATAAGATAAAAAAAAGCCCAAAATTTGTATTAAGATAGTTTACAATACTATTTTGATCCGAAAGTGTAAAATCCTGTCAACGTTTTCGAAATCCACTATCGTTAATAAAAGAGCACAAAACAATAATGAAAGTAGAAAGCCCAAGTTGTAAATTTGAAGCACTATTGAAGCGCCTTTCCTGTAAAAAGCGATCACTGACATGACGATTTTTAGAATGTCCACTTTTATAAACTTTTGAAGCACCCCTGAGCATACATTAGTTTTGTGAAGCCAATTGTATAATTTATTTAAAATTCTTCTCGAACTGATTTTTACACAAACCGGTACACACTCAAGAGCGAGAAAGTTAGTTTATGTTAAAATATCCAAAGACACAATAAGATCAAAAAGCGCAACATTTTTATTAAGACAGTTTACAATACCATTTTGATGTGAAAGTGTAAAAGCCTCACAACCTTTTCAAAATCCACTATCGTTAATACAAGAGCACAAAACAAAAAGAGAAAAAGCGATCACTGGCATGACGATCTTTAGAATGTCCATTTTTATAAACTTTTGAAGCACTCCTGTACATAGATAAATTTTGTGAAGCCAATTGTATATTTTTTTAAAATTCTTCTCGAATTGCTTTTTACACAAACCGGTACACACTCAAGAGCGAGAAAGGTAGATTAATGTTAAAATATCCAAAGACACAATAAGATCAAAAAGCGTAACATTTTTATTAAGACAGTTTACAATACTATTGTGATGCGAA
This sequence comes from Amphimallon solstitiale, assembly GCA_963170755.1. Lineage (NCBI taxonomy): Eukaryota > Metazoa > Arthropoda > Insecta > Coleoptera > Scarabaeidae > Amphimallon > Amphimallon solstitiale. Next base: position 123,518,699 of record OY720678.1, on the reverse strand, counting down.
AGTGTAAAAGCTTTTCAACGTTTTCGAAATCCACTATCGTCAATAAAAGAGCACAAAATAATAATAAAAGTAAAAAGCCCAAGTTTTAAATGTAAAGCCCTATTGAAGTGCCTTTCCTGTAAAAAGCAATCACTGGCATGACGCTTTTTAGAATGTTCACTTTTATAAACTTTTGAAGCACCCCTATACATACATAAATTATGTGAAGCCAATTGTATATTTTATTTAAAAATTTTCTCGAATTGCCTTTTACACAATGCGGTACACACTCAAGAGCGAGAAAGATAATTTAATATTAAATATAAGAATAAGTATCCGAAGAAACAATATGCTTAATAAACACATCATTTAATCGAGACAATCGGGATAATACGCTCTTGAAATAACAGTGGAAACATTAGTATATTAGCAAAAAGTATGTCAATTGCTCAGAAACAATTTAAAATAGGCACGCACAATATTAATAAAAAATAACCTAAAAATCAGTTTGAGATATTTTTCACCCCAATTATTTGAAGTGGAACAGCGCTTTCATTATGAAATGTTGGTCAGCAAATTTGAAATATTCGTCTGTCACATACTCAAAATTAGTTCGCAAGTCAATTAAAAATGAAGGACTTGTATTGCAGAACATTTTAAATTTTCACCGAATTACTTTATTACTCATTTTAATGGACATGCTCAAATATATATAGTATCTGTGTAGTGTTTAAAATGTTTATAACAAATTTTGTTTGATAAATGGGCGTCGCTTTCAAACATTCTTATAGAATGCTAATGAATGCTGATGAACTTCAAACATATAGTTCGCAAACATATAAATGATTAGTTTTAATAAGATGCTGTTAAAAGCAATTACAAAGAAGAAAAGACCAAGCGCAGGCATAAATTTTCACAAATATTTAGGATTTTTAGCAACTGAGATAAAGTCCCAGAAATGTAACAGAATTAAAAAGCTTCCAAAACACAAATATTTCCCTAGCAAGCTAAAAGTTACACATATTCAATATTATGTTATATTTTTAATTATACTGTAAATTTCATGTATAGAAGAAGCAATACAATTACTAAAACACTAATAAAAATAATTATTAATTACAAATGGATAAGAAAACATAATCGCAGTCAATACTAATAAAAATCCAAATCTCCTAGGTTATGCGCATGTGTAAGTAATCGTAATTACTGTTTAATATTTTATCAGGTTTGGTAAAACAGCGGTTAAAACATTTTCATTTAATAACGTTCTTAATCAATGATTAGCGCTAACCGGTGTTGGAAAAACATACCAACCGGTATTTTAATCAATGATTAGCGCCAACCGGTTTTTGCAAAAACGTACTATCCCGTACTATATCTAATGAATACACTGATCGGCATTTTAATCGGAATTGGGAAAACCGACCCTGTATTGAACTTAATCAACTAATACAATGCAATAATGTAAATGACTAAAAATACGTTTAAATTTGCCATTGTAGGTGTTAGGGCGTTTTAATGTTGAAGGTTACATTCAAATATTATGTCAACATTAATGAAACATGCGCCAATAATTTAAGGACATTAAATTTGAGATATTGCAAAATTTTACCTATCAAGTATTCTACCTACACAAGCTGTTTCAAGAGAGAGAGAGAGAGAGAGAGAATGTCGATTTTATGAACTTTTGACGCATCCCTGTACACATATAAATTTTCTTATGCCAATCGTATACCGGGTGTCCCGTAAAAAACGCCAACAATAATAACTCCGTTATTTATTGTCCGATTTTATTGAAACAAAAAGTCAGTTAATTAGCATCAAAAATACTACAAGAAAGTAGTGTTTTAGTTGTTTTCACTTGTTTTCATTAATGTCAAACGATAGTCAACTTTTTTATTTTAAATGGAAACAGATATATTTTTGGCAATATTCGGATTGGATTTTATTTTCTGAATTCATCGATGTATAACGTCTATTTTTTTATAAACGATTATTGAAAGAAAACCATTTATTAAAATTGACCATGTTTTTAATAAATTATGTATAACATTTCGAATGTGCTATGAAACATTGAAAACGTAAGTATTATAAGTATTATTCTAAAAAACAAAACAAAACACTTCACAATAATTGTTCAAATTGCCCGCCACCTTGTTCAATACATAACGCACATCTCCTAATTACTCCACGAGTCGCATTTAAAACACAAACGGCAGGTATTTCTTGACAAGTGTTAATAATTCTTTGTCTTAAAATGTCAACATTTTCTGGAGGTGTCAAATAAACTCGATCTTGTAGGTAAGCCCACAACCAAAAATCTAGGGGCGAAAGATCGGGTGAACACGCAGGCCACTCGATAGGACGGGATGTTCCTATCTACCTATTTCCAAAGTGGGTGTTCAACCAATCAGTATTTACTCTGGCGTTGTGAGCGGGGGCCCCATCTTGTTGATAAAATATTCTATTTAAATTTGCCAAAGGTAATTCATCTAAAAAGTTTTGGAGATTTTCGTTTAATAAAGTGTGATACTTTTCTTGATTTAAGCAACCATCTATGAAAAACGGCCCAATTAATTGATCGCCTAAAATACCACACCAAACATTTACGCTAAAACGTCTTTGAAAATTATTTTCAATGACAAATCTCGGATTGTCTTGGCTCCATTGTCGATGTATGTTTCTATTAAAAATACCCCATTGTTGCCAAAAGTGCATTCATCAGACCAAATTATCATTCTGTAAAAACTCCGGTCTTGTTCTAATGCATTTTAAAAAAGTCGACAAAACTGTATTCTTCGGCGTTGATCATTTTGTTCTAATGCATTAACTTTTCGAGCTATGTACGGTTTAAATTTGTGTTTTCTTAAAATACTATGGACTGTAGTTTTTGATACCCCAATATTATGTGCAATTTCGCGAGTCGAAGTTCGTGAATTTTCTTGTAGTACAAGAAGAACATCATATCCCGTATCTTCGGCGAATCTACGTCGCTGTGTTTTAGGTTTTTGAAATGATCCATAATTCCTCAAATTCGTTTCAATTCTCTGAAATATTTTCGAATCTGGAATTTCTCTGTCCGGAAAACGAAAGCTGTAACGCCGAACTGCTTGAAGACGATTTTTATTACATTCAAAAAACACTTGCAACATGTCTGTTGTCTCATTGTTATTCATTTTTACGAATATACTTTTTTTTGTGGCAAAACGTTCAAGCAGAACAATAAATAAGGCTTAATAGACACTCACACTGACGTTTATTGACGTTTATCGCATTTTTGTTTTTTCATGGCACATTCCAAAATTTATAAATAATGGAATACAAAGATGAAATTTATTAAGTGTTTTATATTTTTTTTCAATAATTGTTTATCAAAAATAGACATTTTATACATTGTTGAATTCCGAAAAAAAAATCCAATCCGAATATAGCCAAAAATATATGTTTCCATTTAAAATAAAAAAGTTGACTATCGTTTGACATTAATAAAAACAACTGAAAACAAACAAAACACTGCTTTTTTGTAGCATTTTTTACGGGACACCCGGTATATTATTTAGAACTTTTCTTTCCCTTTTACACAAACCGTTACACTGAACACTGAAGAGCGAGAAGGATAATTAAATGTTAAACATAAATCATGTTAAAGTTTACGAAGGAAGTATGTACTCAGATCCAAGCACATTTCGAAGAACCTTTCTGCCACATTGTTTTTTAAAACTTTTATTTCGAATTCGTGGTCAGCGACCTCAAAAACCGACATTTGCTAGATGTCACCAAGATTAAAGATATTTTGAAGAAACTTTCCGCCATATTATATCCGCCTTTTTGTTTTTTTTTGACATTTTGACTATAGATTCGTGATCGGTGACCTAAGAGACCCCCGTATCTAAAATTTCACATTCATACGTCAATTTTCAATAAATTCTTCCGCCATTTTGTTTTTTTTTGACATTTTGACTTTGGATTTGTGATCGGCGTTCGCACACACCCCCGTATCTAAAATTTCACATTCATACGTCAATTTTCAAAAAAACTTCCGCCAATTTTTTTTTTTTGACATTTTGACTTTGGATTCGTGATCGGCGACCTGAGACACCCCCGTATCTAAAATTTCACATTCATACGTCAATTTTCAAAAAAACTTCCGCCATTTTGTTTTTTTTTGACATTTTGACTTTGGATTCGTAATCGGCGACCTGAGACACCCCCGTATCTAAAATTTCACATTCATACGCCAATTTTCAAAAAAACTTCCTCCATTTTGTTTTTTTTTGACATTTTGACTTTGGATTCTTGATCGGCTGCCTAACACACCCCCGTATCTAAAATTTCACATTCGTACTTCAATTTTCAAAAAATCTTCCGCCATTTTGTTTTTTTTTGACATTTTGACTTTGGATTTGTGATCGGCGTCCGCACACACCCCCGTATCTAAAATTTTGCATTCATACGTCAATTTTCAAAAAACTCTTCGGCCATTTAATTTCCTTTGTCATTTTGACTTTGGATTTGTGATCGGCGTCCGTATACACACCCCCGTATCTAAAATTTCACATTCGTACGTCAGTTTAGAATTAGTGACGGGCGACCGTAACAACTCTCGAGTGCCTAATTTTGCTTTTAATCAGAATAGAGAGAAATTGATTTCACCCAGCTCCGTCCACCGTGCGCGTTTGCGTAATCGTTAACATAAAATTATTTCGTAGGGGCACATAAATGTCGAAAGCAACCCTCTTCTTTTCCCCTTTGAGGAAATACGCGTTCCGAAATTATCGTATTTTAATTCAAATCATTATTAAAATATCAATCGACAACGCCTGTATAGATGAAAATATTAAATCAAGCGAGACCGTTACATATTATGTGGACATGCCCAACATTCGCCGGACCGTAATGTATTGACCGGCAGTGCACATCATAATCTGATTATATTTTTCGCCCGTCCGGAATGCATTGGTATCAGTGCAGATTGAATCGGCCATTTTTCTGACCAAATACCTCTGCAAACGGACCTGAAATTACTCGTACCTTCGTCTAGGTACCTCTGTAAACTGGGAATGCGCAATTGAACGTTTCCGAAATGTCACTTCTTTAGGTTTCTGAATCTTGTTGTGTCCTCGAAACTTTCAAAATTTGGAATTTCAAGCTTAAAAGTGAAAATGTGAATGCGTATGAGACCGGCTGTCAGTTTGACGTTTGTCGGGATTTTTCATCCATTTCGCTAAACCGTATCCGTCTGCCGATGATCTTTAAAGTGTTCGTACCTTTGTATCTGCACCACTTTAAACTGGGAATATGCAACTAAAGGGTCCTGAAATGTCAGTACTTTAAAATTTTGAATCTTGTTGCGCCCCCGAAAGTTTTAAAATTTGGAATTTCAGGCTTAAAAGTGAATGTTTGGATACATTTCGAATCTCCTGTCACTTTGACGTTTGTCGGGATTTTCAGTATAAAAGGCTCCAGAGTAATTTTTGTTTCCCACGTCCTCCTTATGGGGAAAATGTCGCGATGCAGCGTGATTTTCTGCACGTGCCAAAAATTTCCAAAAATTCCTTTCGGGCCTTTGCTCTCTCATCGGAGACGTGAAAAATAGCCTTAGGGACGGCGGACAGTCGTCCCCGCAGCCTGACACCTTTGTTCCCACCGCGGACGGGCCACGTTCTCAGAAAAGTGTCTCCCCAATTTGCCATTTTCGCCCCGATCTTGCCTCCTCTACTAAATCCGTGAGAGCGGTAAAGGGTCCTGCTCGCTTTTAGTATATATAATTATACAATAATCGTTTACTAGTAGCAAGAAAATTGTCTTACACTCGAAAAATAAAAAAACTACATTTTTACTAAAAACATTAATATTGTTTAATGTTTCTAGTAAAAATGTAGTTTTTTTATTTTTCAAGTATATATATATATATACAAAATGTATTGAAAAATTGAAAATCTTCTTGGTAGTAGTGGCATAAAATGAATCAAAAGTAATAACAATATGACAACTGGTTGTCAATTAGAAAACAATGACAAATATAAAATGTAAATCAAAATGTATAAATGAAAATGTAATCAATAAGCATAGCACATATATACAAAATTATATACTAAAATTTAACATCTGTAAATCTCATCTTGTGAACCTTTATTATTTTAACTTTCTTTTAACATCTGTAGCAGTAACATACAACTACGCCTACAGTCATGCCGTGAGAATAATGCCGTCACCATATGTGTTATTCAGATATTAAGACTATCTGTAGTACGTAATTAATTGCTATTATGTTTGGAAGGCTTGTCATGTTTGTACAGGAATAGTGCTTTGCTATATATAAATCTTATTGAATAAACTATAAATTTATAAAATTAAGGTATGGTTGACTCACAAATTGTCTTACTCGTAGGATTCGCAGTATGTGCAACTGTTCTGCAATGTTTTATATCTGGACCGCTATTGTTTTTGCTAAAAGTATAAATCGGCACTAAATCAGCACCCTTTTAGCAATTCTCAGAACGTGCTATTGGTATTAAAACTAGTTTGTAGATCTACCGCAAATACGATCAATCTTCCAGAAACTAGTCCAAATTTCAATAGTATATTCCTGAGGATCACTAAAAAGCTGTAGATTTCATATCGTATTAATATTTAGCAACCACTGGGACCTTGCATTGTCATTATATCTTGAAACAGACTATATATGTATGTGTATATATAAATAACGTATTACATACAGCAAAATTTAATTTAGGATATTTAACATTAAACAATTTTTTCACACGAACTACATAAAAACATTCACAGAGAACTGTCAAGGTAGACTTGAAGCGAATAAAAGACTTTTTTTCACAAGAAATTTTTTAAGTACCCTTCAAAACATTCCAGAACCGCTGACATTTCAAATATTGTTGGGAATATTATTAAAAATTTTGAAAACAGAATGATCCGGTGATTTTTCATAAATGTTGGAAGTGTAATGTTTCGAATAATGTTAGTCGATCTTGTTTTGTAAATATGTGATAAGGGATCGTAATTTAGAATATTTATTTTAATATCCATTTCTGCCTTACATATTGTAACGTTTTCGGGTTCCAATAAACAACTCGTGCAATTATTTATTTAAAACAGTCTGTATATTTATATACTTAAAATTATATAACAATATAAAAATATAAAAACTAACGTAACACACTTAAACTACTGCAATTTAATTATCACAGGTATTTATTTATTACTATTACTAATATCTCTGTCCGTATTTATTTATATAACAGTTCTATTTATATCACACGGCACTACTATATTTATTTATTTGGCTACCACTATTTATTTCCACTGTTCCCACGAGACCACTTCTTTCTCCCGAACTACTCCGCGATTACTTCTCCGCAATGAATGAATCCCGTAATGAATGAATCCCGGTGACCCAGGTGCCTTATATACACATGCATGAAATGTTCTCGAACAGTACCAGTAAATTCTGCAATATACCAGTGGAAATCTAGACTTTTTCTTGCTTAGGTCGCACATCTATGAGATGACTCACTGCATTTACGATATTTACCAGCAGCGAGAGAGATGATTTATGGCAGTGTGTAAATAAGAGCTTTTTTATACGTTGCCCGGTCTGCCCCTTTTTTGCGTGTGACAATTTCGTTTTTATCGCGCCGAGAGATCTGATTCTTTTATTTAATGTAAACACATTTCGTTACAATATATAAATGCATACAGAGAGGTTAAGATCTTACAACTTCGAAACGTGTTCCTGCAAGTATAAGTTGGTGCTAAATCAAATATTGATGGTACAATTCTCTACTTTTCAATAAATACAGTCTCCATTCCAGTAAACGACCCCAGATCAAAACGTTATAAGAAAGCATGGAATGAACAAGAGGATACTAAATATGTAATAAATCGTATGATTAATTGTATGATTTATTTATTTTTTTACATTCATAAATAATGGGAGAAACATACATTTTTGGATTAAGCATTGCCTGATTTCAACAATGTATGGCAAAAGTCCTTGATGTGAGTCAATGCAAATAGCAGCATTGATTTCGAAGGTAACTTATTGTGGGATTTCTAGGAATATGAAACGAGTTCTAATATTACAGAATGTATACAATTCATAATATTCCGGGTACGAGCCATCTGATTTTGGGGTAAAATATCCACAAGAAGCCCGTAAACAAAGTGACACTTTAACAATAAGCTAAGGTGTAAAATATATAAAAAGAAAATTTATAACAAAGAGTGCAGATTTTTAACGTTAATTTGACATTAAGAAGGAACACTTTGCCTACGTTGAAATCGTTCAAAAATACAACGAAATGATAATTAAATGTGAGCGCAATTAATAAAATTGAGTTATGCTAGTGAACTAAGGTAATATAACTATGTATACTGCTTATTTTATTTTAAATTATCAAGTATTTATACCTTTTTCAGTTAACATATTTATTTTTATTTAGTTCTATCAGAGGATAACGATCAACGAAAAGCGAAAAAGACGTTAAATGCATGCCCTTGTTTTTGGTTGTTTAGTTGTATTTGCCAAGCCCGAGTGAATTTTTGTTTTTTTGAAATTATTGACTACGAAATGCTGTCACGAAAATTAAGAACCATTGGGTTTTATGACATGATCAGAACTATTCGGGCCTGCTAAACAAAAGTGCCGGTGTGCAAAAATAGCCAAAATGAGATATTGGGATAATTATTGTACTACGTGCATTCTGCGGCCTTTTTACCAAGCAAAAACACCGAATAAGTAATATATTCGGTGTTTATATGACAAATTCGGTGTTTTTGCTTAGTAAAAAGGACGCAGAATGCTCGTAGTATAACAATTATCCCAATATCTCATTTTGGCTATTTTTGCATATACGGCACATTCGCTTAGCAAGGCAGTATTATGTTTCATGAAGATGGTGTTTAGTTTCGGAGAACCTCAGAGCTCGATATTGGGTAATTTGTTGTTTTTACCCTTAGTTAATGATTTGACCGAAGTCTGAATGTTTACTAAGGACGTTAATATCTATTGATTCTGATCGGGATTATTTGAAATTGCAAACAAATCTTCATTATTAATATAACTGGTGTAATCAGAATAAACTGAAACATAAACCTGCTTTTAGCCACATCTACTCTCTTAAGGCTGAACGCCCGCTTCAAGCTGAGTTCGATTTGAAATAGGCGTACCACTGTTTTTCGTGCAAATGTACTAAAAGACAAATGTTTAAGGGTCCGCGTGCTCTGTCTTATGCTGAGGAAAAAGATAGAGAAAAGAAGTTGTCACCTAATCTAATCTGCCTGTAATTTATGGCTGCGTTATGGTCTCAGATAATCGCCGATTAGCCCACATGTTTGGCAGTCGGGAAGCAACCCCCCCTAAATTATACAATCTATATTTTCTCAAACACACAAAAAAAGTAAAGCTGAATATGTAAAATCACCTGCCGGATTCAAATTTTGAGTTGGAAAATTAAATCGAAATCGCAAAAAGGTCGAAAAATCGTTTTTTTGTGGAAATTTTAAAATTTTCATTTTCTTCAATTTTTAATACTTATCTCGTGATATCTTAGCAATGCAGAGAGCTAGGGATCTGTTTTTTTTAAGGTTATACCCTAAAGTATTTGGATGATACTAGTGTTTTCGATTTTTCTTTATGGTGTGTAAATTTTATAAAAAAAAAAAGTTTTAGTAGACGACCAATTTGTGTAAGGTATTTTTCAGCTATCGAGTAACTAATCTTATTTTTCAGAATTTACCCATACATATGTGAAACCAAATAAAGCCAACATTCCAAAATTATTTTTTGTGCAAGAAGTAAATTTCTAGATCGTTTCAGAAGCAAATTATTGCGAGTCAAATATAATAATTATATTCCCTGCCCGCAAGCCGTGTGAGTCCTAGCATGCGCTTCTAGCAGGTATAGCGTTAGGGACGGGAAGAGATATTGCTTTTACTTTCTGATATGTAGTATAAGGAAGTATTATGACGATGACACTGTATATGTACACTGTATTGTAAATAAAATAACAACGGTTTCGATAAAATAATGTCCGAGTAACGATTACTTTCTTAACATACACCGATCTCAGAAGTATTTTACAAACTGCGTAGAAACTGCCCGAAATGGTAGGCGGAGCTACCTCTCGACACAATGTGCGAGCGTACCACATACTCTATTTAATTTCAGTGAATTTCGCCCAAATTTCAAAATTTTGTTTTCCGTTTCGTGACCTTATTTTTAAAAATTAAGAAAAAATAAAATTTATGTATTGCTGTTGAGTGTTACATAATTTTAAATAAAGGCCTGTTTTTTGAATTTCTTACATTTTTATTTTTATTTAGGGCCCTTTGGACAATTTCGAAGAAATTACGATTTATCCATTGAAAGGCATTTTTTTTCTTAAATTAGCGTGTAAGCGGTAAGGTTTTCATGAAAAAATACGATTAGGAAATGGGAAAAACGATTTCGAGGCCGGGTGTATAGCCTTAATATCAAAGAGTAGCAGAAGTGTTCTTTAGCAAATAATGAGACATTTGATGATCATCCAACTTTTAACTCCATAGATTACATCTGAGTCGTGTAAAGTACTGGGCACTCTTTGATCTATTTCGTGTATAGTTGGGTGTTTCTCGGGTGACTCTTGGAAGGAGTGGGGCTTCCCCAACTCCTATATATACAACATGCATCTATGTAGGTGTTTGTGAGAAAGAAGATATTTAAATTTTTCAAAACTTTATTTTTGAGTAACTCCTGACGTTTCTGCGTCAGACATTCTAAGAGAAATAGCACAAAGCAGTTTTACAAATGAATGTTGTTTTAGAGATACTCATTTGCATTTGTACGTATGGTATTTTGTTAAATTACACTTTGGTATACATCAAACCATTCATGTATATAAGACAAGATTAAAAAATATATAATACAAACACAAAGAGTATTTGGTTTAAGGTCGCAGCGTATATGTACAAATAAGAACATTTTCATTTTCTATCTAAAAACAAGACTCACAATGTTGAACCATGTTTTTTTTTTGCTTGAAAAGAGAGAGTTTAAAACACTAATTTTAATATAGACACACGCATACATAATACTTATCAATGAAATCGTACGATTATGGTGTAAATAAAACCTGCTTTCTTATTTCTCAGTATCATATATATTTAATAACGTGCGCTTTCCGTCTATAATTTATAGACGGGAACCGCATAAAGATATACTTTCACGTGTTTTAGAAATTAACGTGCAGATGTCACTTACCGATGTTCTAGCCCTTTGGCCGCCTATGTGGGTTACAAGCAACAGTGTAATAAGTAGGTTGAATAATAACAACTTCATGGTGATGCACTTTGATTATCACATGCAGTATCGGAATATGCAAGAAAAATTATCACTATTGTTCGTGGAAAATCGCTTCGTTTTTGTTGTTACGCATACGATGAATGTTCAGCGTTTATACGGAAACCTGAAAATAAAAAAGAGATTTTGTAATGTCTACATTTCGTGACGAAATTTTATATTGAGCAAATTAATTAAATTGTTATTAAATATTATATTAAAATGAATGACACAATTTTAATACAGAAATGAAAGCGTGACATATTATACTCATGCACATATTCCTGTGATATGCTGTACTATGATTGATAACCAATAGTCAATTTAATAAATTAATATTCTTTAATAATCTCAGGGTCTTAAAGGCAAATTTTTTTATTTTTATAAAAAAGAAATATGTCACAGCTTTTCCTTATTGTGAGCTGTGAGCTGTGATTGTGATGTTTACTTTCCTGACGTTCTCCTTTGGGATGGGTATAAATAAGTAAATAATGAATGTCAGCACAACTTATATTTATTTACAGTATGAAGATTTACAAAAACATAAAAATATATTGATTATTATACAATACAATAGTTTATTTCATTTAGGTATTTATCTTCTCAGTTATGGTACAAGCACCTTGCAAATCTTTTATTGTTTTTTAAAAAATTGTATAAGTCTACTAAATTACCTCTTCATGTATGCTTACTATTCAAAAGAAATTACTAAATTTATTTTCTTTATTCTTTACCTACGTATCCCCATTGGATCATCTCGACCTGAGATTTTCACGTCAAAATCGAGATTTAAACAATGAAGAACCTGTTAGATATTTCTAACAATATTTTGAAACCATTGTTATTCAAGTGAAAACGTTAATACTTCGTTGAATCGCCCTAACTTGAGATTTTCACGTCCAGTCAAGACTTATCCAAAGAAGAATTTATTAAATGTTTAAATAATATTTTTATAATTATTGTTGTTCAGGTAAAATTGTCAACACTTCGTTGAATCGCCCTAACTCGAGATTTTCACGTCAAGTCAAGACTTATCCAAAGAAGGATTTGTTAAATGTTCAAATAATGTTTTAAAACTATTATTATCCAGTAATTTTATATAACACACATGAAGATTCTTTTATTTATTGACTATAAGATTGCAAGATGAAGCTTTATTAAATAGTGCTTGTACTTACTTTTCTTGACTGTATATCATTTCGAATTCTTCTTGATAATTCTTGTCTTCCATTCCTTTGAAATGTATTATGGCGGGTTTTATAAAATCGAATAATTTAAGGGACTACTGATCAACTCTTCTTCTTAGGTATTCAAGATCTTCATATGAACTCCCCTCTAATTGCAAATGCACGTGTTTATATACCCCTTAACAATTGACAAACGCCTTATTTTGTTTTAAAATGTTTGGATTCTATTTGAATTTTCTTCTACTGCGCCCTCCGTGTTTGTTTTGGTAATTATCGATGTCATGTGATCACATGATTTTGCGTCCGCCATGTTATTGTTGTTGTTTACATATTATGCAGTTGCATATCTAATTAACATCGACTGATTTTTATCGATTGGTAGGTATTTTTAAGCTGCTTTATATTATATACTGACTAATGTTTTATTTGTTTTTAGCTTGAAATCTCTTCGAGCATTTTTATATGAAGGAAATTATGCCAATCGCATATTTAAATGTGTTGATGTCTTATGCCAAGAAAAATTACAATTGAATCTCTATATAGTGATTAGAAAATTTGAGTGGAATACACTTATTTACGTGTAAAGACCTTTGTTTTTGCAGTAGTGTTTATTATTATGGCAATATGCTGAATGCAGGCTTCTGTTCACTGCGTTTCATTATGATCGCTGCAAAAGAATGTATTACCAGAATGGCCTACTTTTCTATTAATTACTAATAATACTGTTTAAATCATTACATATCCTTTTTTAGACTGAGGTCAGTATTTGAACATCATGTTTTGTATGATATTCAGTGCAATTCTTGTGCTCTAATTTATTCAAAATTGAGGTCAACTCTTTTAATTTTCCAATGCTCCCATTTTTGTTTTCTATTGACGGGTGTGCAACCCACATTGCATTGATGTGTATTGTATTGTATGTTCATCAGTTCGAATATTTGTTGTGTTATCCAATAGTTTAAACAAATATATATATATATATATAAGTTAATTGATTATTCTATATATTTATATCTGATGAAATGTTAAATTATAACTAATGTATCAAATATGTAAACCTATATTTATTTAAAATAAATTGTGCTGAAATTTATTTTGTTGGCATTTTATTTGTTTAATTTTTTATTTTTATATATAAAAGTGTGTTAACCACCTTCACTGATATCTGGTTATATTCACATTTATTTAGTAATAACCACTTATATCTAGTTTTATCAATGTTTTTACATATATAAAATTTTTAATATTTAAATCTGGTTATATCCAGTTTTCAAATTATTTTTTTTTTATTTTTTTATATTTTTAATATACAGAAAAATACCACAGCAATATGTATCGTATGTACAAATCTTGCTAAAGGAAATTTATACAGGTTTGTATTTTAACTTCAACACAGAATAAATCCCAAACTAAAAATAAATGTTATATAAAAATATTCTGGTTTACGTGTATTCCTAGTGAATATGTTGTAAGAGTAATTTATAATTAGTAAATCTAGTAAAGGTATTATATTTTAATTACTAATATCAACTGTTGGATTTTCTGTTATTTAATATTTAATACGACAATTGTTTCGCTAAGTTATGAAGAGGGAGCAGGGAGTTAATAAATTATACAAATACTTTAATCATTAAGTAAAGAGGAGCTTTGTTTTTAACTGATCATTATTTGAGGTTCTATTTTTATTGATTTGAAGAGATTCGAATAAGTTTATTTTCTATGTGTAGAATAATATCAAAGTTATAACTAAAACTTTGGTTTTCTTCTAGAAGGTGGTTTGCACATGAAGAATCGGTTTTACTCGTTTTAATGGATCTAAAATGTTCTGACATCCTTTACTCACAGGTTCTTCCTGTTTGTCCTATGTAAAACTTATGGCAATCGCTACATTTTAACTTACAGGCTCCTGGCTGTTGGTTTTTCCAAATCAACAAAGATCCTTTAGAACGAGTAGAACCGACGGTTTTTCCTAAGCAACAGCCAGGAGTCTATAAGTTAAAGTGTGGCGATTGACCTAAGTTTTACATAGAACAAAGAGGAAGAACCTCTGAGAAAAGGATGTCAAAATATTTTAGACCCTTTAACCTCGTTCAGCCTCTTGGGAAGCAGATGTTCAGCTCTCGCACCATCTTTTGGAAGGTCGACCGGGGAGGGGGGGTCTCCTTAAACTCATCATCCTTTGCTCATTTTGTCCATCGATCAATGTCTTCATCTCTGCTGTCCTCATCATGCTATTCGCTTTTGTTGTATCTGCTCGAGTTTCCACTGTATATATGAGTACAGGTCTCACGGCTGTTTTATATTGCTTTCAGTGGACATCTATTTCTTCCACCATATGAGGTCCGATGGCCAGAGAATCTTGAGGCTTTATTCACTTGCGTTCTGACTTCCTGTTGCAAGTCCTTGGAGTTCGTTACATCAGCTTCTAAGTACGTACATTGCATACATTGATGGATATGTTTGTCGTTTAGAGCCAGTTTACATCTAGTGTATTTTCTATAGCTATCTACATATTAAGGTTATTCCAAAGAGATTGGAATATATAGAGAAAGCATGAGTGCACTTTGTAGGCGAGGTAAATAATTCTATCAATGTTGGCACTAGCGTAAATCTTAGGAAATGTAAGTATGTTTCAGCGTTTAAATTTCTGTCCAGAAAGAAAGGCCCCACAATGCGATCTCCCACTATTCCCGCCCATACATTAACTTTTGGCCGGTGTTGGGTGTGCTCCTCTCGAACCCATCGAGGATTTTCGCCCGACCAGTACCTACAATTGTGGCGATTCACTTCACCGTTCAAGGTAAAAGTTGCTTCGTCACTAAAAACCACATTGTCGACAAATCCGGGATTCTCATCGCACCGTAGCATGATTTGTTCACAGAACTCGAGTCGGCGGTCGAAGTCATCTTCATTCAGTTGCTGAACCCGATTGATTTTGTACGGATGAAGTTTTTCCTTCTTCAGCAATTTGGCTACTGTGGTAAAATCGACTGCATGATCCCTGGCAATGTTCCTTGTTAAAGTGTGGGGGTTGTCCTGAAGTTCCAAGAGAATATTGACCCTTCTATCTTCCTCAATTCTTGGTCGACCTTGACGAGCCCTGTCTTTTACACTACCAGTTTCAGCAAATTTTGCGACAATTTTGCTCGCCGTTGACCGCGAAATCGGTGCGCGGTTTGGATTTTCTGCATTGAAAAACTGACAGGCTTCTTCATGGCTACGTATTTTATCACCACAACCAACAATAATGAGAATTTGAATCCGCTCTTTTTCGCTCAAATTCGCCATTTTCGCAATGCACGTTCAACACTACCAATGGAGCAAGTATTGTGAATGGATAAGTTCAAACACCAAGTAATGAACTGTCAATATGACGTGTCGTAGAAAGCGTGTACGTCCGTCTCGGCCAGTGTCAAATGGCCAATGGCGGACAATTTGAACACTTCCGTTGACATTTTTTTGGTGTCTTGTTTGACGACAATTCAAGATAAACTTCGGATTATAATTTATCTGATTTTTTAAAATAATTTTTGATTAGTTTTTCATTAGAAATAAAATTCTAATTTTTTGAAATTCGAAAGCATTTTCCTCCCAAAAATTGTTATGTAAGGTACCAAACTTTTTATACCGTTGCATGCACAATGGAATACCTAACGACAAGGGGTAATAAATGTGGCGGGTTACCATTTGAAAAAACTAATGACGTCACGCCCGCGCGCAACCAGATGACGACAAAATTAAATTCACGATGTTATAAAGTGCACGGGATAAAAACAAAATCGACCTGTTTCAGGGTTTTTCCATCAAACCGAAGATAACAAAAATATTAATTTTATTCCAGACTTTATCTACACCCTGTATATGATGATTATATTAAGAGTTTAAATATATTGATATCTTTAGTTGATATGTGAATTTCCAAATCAAAAACCAATAAGGAAATTCTAATAACAATTTTATAAATAAATCACGAGTATTACTTATAATACTGTTAACAAGGACTATTATAAAGGAGATAGAAAAATCAGAAACTTGTGCTTCTTCGGACAGCTATTTCTTTGGAATATTAGGTCTCAGGATATTTTTAAGCAAAACTATACTAATCTGGAAGAGGAAGCAGAAAAGCAGATATAGTAGCAGGTAGTATCTAAAGGTATAGAATAAAATAAGCATATTTTATTTTACACTTTCATATAAGTACTGCATCTCCATCCTCCAAATTAATATACGTAGTTTAAAATTCACAAATTTATTTGAAAATTTATTTAAAATCATCTACTCTCAATTAATACTTTGTTTGTTCTAATTTTATTCAAATTGAAGATTTTTATTTACTGTAAAAATGAATTTTTAAAATCGAAACTCCATCAAATGATTATTTTGAGTGTTGGCATTTGTCTTCGTGCTATTATTTTTTCCGTAAAATCTCTAGAAACTTCTGCCAATGCAGATCCCAGATATATCTTAAAATTCCAACCACCTTATTGTGTTCATTTTAGTAAATAAATTTCAATTTGATTATTTAAACATCAGCAAATTAAAACTTATCTTTAGAAACTTTAAAATATCATCCTTAACTTTTCTCAGTCATAATTTGTCTTTATTTTTCCCTAATTTACTTTTGCAATCTTGATATTTTTATAGCTTTTGTGACGAGATTAAATATCGTCTTTTGACGTTCCCTCATGTATCAATTAGATGCTTCGAATTAAATTTACTCCAATAGATAATTTTCTTATCTAACATTAGTTTCTTTAAAAATTTCAATTAAAACATATTAAAAATATCGTTTATTTAAATTAACATTTAATCTACTCAGCTTTTGAATTGCTATTTTTACTTCTAATTTATATATAATCTGAATTATGTATGTTCCTATTTATTTACTTATTTTGCTTATTTACTGGTGGTCAATCAACAAATAAAGCAAAATTAATAAAACTATGGTAAAGTATGGTAAATCTTAAAACTGCCTTCAGCAACTATTTTATCTCTTCGCATTAAAATTTAATGTAAATAGTTTTTTTTTTGAAAATATATTAAATTATATTACAATCATTAAACGAATGTTTATGTCTTCTCTTTACGTTCACTATTTATTGCAATAATAATATTAATAACAATCTCTATTTAAAACTATTGATATCGACAGAATAATATCATGATATAAATACCAGTAAGTCATTCTTAATATCGTTGCAAAATATTCCTATTACGTGCAGTTTTACATTATGCTTAAATGTTTAATGCAAGGACTGTGAGTTAAGTGTAAAATCCATTTTAATAAATACAAATTGTTTTAACACCGGAACACCACACAAAGATAAATAGTTAGGCTCCATATGGACATGAATTGCGACAAACAAGTTGAATAAATACTAAAACCCTCTATATTAAGGGCGAACTGCCACCGTCAGCGTCAGTAAGATTCTTGACGAGAGTTGTAATTTTCTGTTTTGTGGAACAAATACAAAAAAATAGTTATTATTATACAAGTGAAAAAAGTATTAGATTTTAGCTCGAGGTAAGGTTTATCTCCCGACGCGAAGCGGAGTAGAATAATGGCTGTACGTTTACAGTAAGATTTATTGAAGGTACCTAAAGGACGTTTTTTTTCCTTTGTGGAAAAATAATATAGAAAACATATGGTAAACTTGAGTCACTTTCTAGAGTCCATCTATAAATATTTTAATATGTTTTATAAAATTTAATCCTTTAGGTACCAGAGGAAAACCTTAAAATATTTGTTGGTTTTTGTTTAAATAAAATCGCTGCAAAAATAACGGAGAAAAACTTAAATTTCTAACCTCTTGATTTCGGTAGTCGGCAGTTCCTCCTTAAAGCGAAAGAGTGTAACAGTAAAAAGTAGTTAAAATTTGTATATAAAGTTAATAATATATGGTTGAAGAAGGGGGAAATTTATGAACCATTTTATGTTTGGTCACAATTATTGTGTTTGATAAATGACATTTCCGTTTTGACTATTTTATTAAGGAAATGTCATTTATCAAACGTAATAATTGTAATTTTCATAGCTCACTTTAATAATGTTAACTTTTCCACAGTATAGTAACTACGATATTCGACATTTAATAAATCGAAAACGGTTTAAGATACCGGTCTCATATGGTATATTTTTAAAAGCAGAGTAAAAAGACCATTATAAAAATTTAATAATATACAAGGTATTCCATTTAAAAAAAATATGTTCTTTTTATACCGTTGTGTTTGCGCGCCACTGTGTTTTTGACAGCATGCAAACAAAATTCAATCTCAGCCACACAACTTTTATTTGAAACCTTTTTTTATATATGCAATAATAAGATTGATAAAGGCTGTGTAATTTATAATGAATAACCCTGTATCTATTCCAGAAACTTTGGAATACTTACAAGAATTAAGTATACGAAAATAACTTGAGGGAAATACACTCGGCAATCTACTACCTCATTTTCTGCCGAATCTGGTGATGAACTTTTTCGGAAACAGTATTAAACAAAAACCCGAACATTTTTCAAAAATCTGGGTTAGGATTACTTATATTATGTGAAAACTGTAAATTCGAAACTTACAAGAATAAAAGATACGTAAGAAAACGAGTTGAACAATTAACTACCTCTTTCATATTAGTGAATTATTAGAAATCATAAAAAAATCAAAATCGACATCTCAGGAAGGAAGTCAATATTAATAGATTCGTTATGGCAGACTATCATTGTTCGCAACAACATAAAATGGCTGCACCGTTTTTTAATCCTTAATTAAATAAATGTGCATATAAATAATTACTGAATCACACATGCTATTGATCTGGTAAAATCTTCACTTCAGCAATTGCTAAGCACGTACATAGCACCTATCACTCATCAAACCGAAAAAGATGACTTAATCAAAAAGCTCAGATGGTTAGGTAGGGAATTAAATTTAACTAAAAAAGCATAAAATTTTATGACCAAAGAAAAGAACATACTACATTCTTTTCTATTTACTATGCTTTCGTTTCGCCTGCCAAAGTGCTCTTAACCTATTGCTTTTGTTATGGTACTAAAACGATTTGTGTGTATTAAAATTCAAATTGAAATCAAATTTAAATTTTGCTAGACAGTAATACCACGCGATCATTTAAATTCTAAATTATAGCAGGCGGATTTTTTTTTATTAGGTTGTCCAGAATGTCAATTATTGATTAATTAACATTGTGAAACGTCACTTTGACAATTCAAATTGTAAATTAGTACTTATATACCAACTTAATTTAAATTTCACATCCTGCTCTAATTTAGAATTTAAATGATCGCGCGGTATGTAATTATTTTGTCGAGTGTTTTACCCAAATTCCAATCCATATTTCTAACAAGACCCCCCAAACCAACGAGAACGTAGAAAACATTATAATTTTGGTGATTTTGTGTATAACTCCATCAAAATATATTTTTGAGAATAATAATAACATTCTTTAGCAACTATAACTATTACCCATTTTTATGGGTCCGAAAATCAGTTACTATATAATTTCACCTAATATTTGAAGACTGTCAAAATATGGCTTGGGTATTAAATTCTGAAATTCTCTATTAACATCTCAGATATTTTTTTAGTAATAAATATTTTTCGATTCCTAGAGTCACATATATGCATCACCGATCCGTTAGGATTCATATACTAAGTTCAAATGCAACCGCTTCAAGCTATATCAGCTTTCTCATAATTGGATACAGTTTTTTTTGTTTAACTATATGAAAGAGAAGATGCACTTAAGTCTGGAAATAAGAGGACAACACATCACGTCATCATAAGAAAGTTTGCTTGACTAAATTCTTTAAATTTACTTGTAAAAATGTACAACAACCATTCAGAATTGTCTTCTTGTCATGTACTCGTAAATAATTAATGAAAACGGACACATGACTATTGAAAATCACCTTTTAACCTCGGACACATATGTTATAGTCACACATACCTATAAAACCTATAAGAAAACGATGAAATGTCATCGTTGTATTCGAGGAAAAAAGTTACATAAATTATATAACTTAACTCAAAACATATTATTCTGCGCATGACAAGGACTTATTTTTCTTGTTGGTCTGTTCAGTTTCCGTTGTTGTTGACTATATGTTGTCTTTCTAACTTTTCTGGCAATCTTACAACTGGTTTCTACTCTAAGCAGTGGCGGCTGCTGCAGGGAGGGTAACGCCCCCCCCCCCCCCCGTGACAAATTGATTTTAACAGATAAATTAATTATAAATACCTAATTTGTATGTAATTTTTCTGATTTGTTTGATGACAAATAATATGTTTTCGGAAGTAACAGTCCGTCTTTTCAGCGCGTTTAAAAATCGCAGCCTGACGTAGGCTCCGGGGCATCTTGCGCGACTGCCCCGTCTGTATTAGAAATCGAGCGATGAAACTGGCGCGGGTAGCGCGCGTATATATGTAGGCGGCGGGGCACTACTCTATGGTGCCGGGTCCAGGTGGCGGTCCAGTATGTAATATACAGCGGTGAGTGTATGTTGTAATTTCTATCGGTGCAAATGCAACTATGAATTGCGTTAGTAACATTAAGACAGAATTAAAAAATCTAGGTCACCCTAGACCAGATTTATTGATTAAACTAGAAGATCACAATTTGAAAACTAATAAAACCGTGACGAGAAAATTCAACAGAAGCTCTTACAGTTTATCAGACTGGTTGTGTGGGTGTAATGTGCAAAATGCTTTTTTCTATTTCGGTGCTATAAAGTTCACTTTACGACATCCGTTTTGGTTGCAAAAGTAAAATGTAAATGACAAAATGTAAGCCTTTAATGTAACAAACATATGCAATAGAAGTTGTACAAAGAATAAAAATCACACATGCTAACATTTTATTTACTAATTAACAATATAAATTGTTAAGCAGAGTTGGATGATAAGTTTTCTGATGCAACTATTGTAATTTACTTCCAAGGTTGAATAGTACAACTGTTATAAAAGTTTGTTTTGATAATATGTCGAGACTATGTTGGCGAAAGATTTTGTAAATTGTCTTCTGCTATTTTGCGAATCTCTGGGGGCGTGCAAAATAGAAAAAATCAAGTGAACGGTGTTTTTCTACTTTGAAGAGAATAAAAACATTTTCAAGAAATACCATGCGGGAAAGCAGACTATTGTGCCTTAGCAATGTGTTCCATTGAAAAACAATTACTGACATCAACACCAAACTTCAATGAATGAGTTATTAATCATTCTGCTGATCGCAAGGAACGGCGGATGGATTTTATTTTCAAACAAGTTAATTAAATAGCATATTGAGTTTATTTTTTGTCTGTACTTAATTTTTGATATTAAACACTCAGACCCCCGGTGCCCTCCCGTCCCAAAAAATCACGGGCCGCCACTGACTCTAAGGTATACTAATTTTTGCAAATATATCCAATACTTGTGGTTGTTGTCTGCTTCAGTGGGACCTGTACAATTTCAAAGGTAAGCTAAGTATAGTAAATTTAATAATAACGGGGAAGTATAGAAATGCAAAGAAGCAGCAGTGACATGAAAATCTTAGGTAAGATTCAGCTGTATGACACAAGAGTCAGGTTCTCTTTTCACACTTAAGCCTTCATGAAAATTCAATGAAACGAATAATACTCAATAATTTTTAAACTGTAAGTGAACCGTATCCAAAAAAAAATTATATAATCAAACACATCAGTTATTCAGTTACAGTCTCGGTATAAATTACTTAACATTTAATTTAGAACCACTTTTGTGTTAAAAAAGAATTTAAAAATACAGATTAGAAATATCTGATTTCTCTGATGGAAAACAATTTTCAGGAATGTCTCACAATTTATAAACATACCTAACTAGTCTAAGTATGCATTCGTCAAGATTGCTATCTATTAATTTAGAACAAACATTAAATGATTTATTTTCATATCTAGGACCATCATACGTATAAGAACTCCATGTGGTATCTACACCAATTTATTTTCCTTTCCTGTGCGGAAATAAATTCGTAAGTCATAATATTATCGTAAGAAAATGTGTTATTTTCTCTTTTCGGATTCTAACAACGCGATGCGCCGATATTTAAGATATCACAAATTCTTTCGTCGTATTATGTCAGAATTTTCTTTTTCGTATTCAGCACGTGCACCACACACATAATAATGTACATGTTGAAAATAACATCATTAGTAGGATTTTGACGCACAGCTATGTACTTATTCGAAAGTGTTGTAATCTAATTGCTGTGTTTGCTTGCAATGATGCATAAACAAGTTCGAAAGTGGTTCAAATTGAGTGTTAGCCACATCGGACGCCGTACTTTGCGAGTAATGCAAATTTACTCCGTTCTGTTAAATTTTACAAGACGATTAAGTAAACAAACCAGTCCCATTAGAACGATTTAAAACTTGTACTCTTTTAAATTGACTTGTATATCTAAACAATGAAATAACGAACAATACAAGATTATTTATTGCAGACGTTTCTTTCTAGTACAATAACTAATCACAAATAGGAAGAAAGGAAAAACTAGACATAAAATGATTCTTTGAACATGGGCAGAAATTAAAAATAATTTAAGATAAAAAATTAAACTAGCTGTTTTGTCAAGGTAAAGTAATATATCTGCGCTTTCCAAAATTTTCAGCGAATATTAAATTCGCGTCTTATAGATCACTTACAAATATATAATTTAATTGTATAAAATTAGTATAGATTTCTAGAAAATAAATCCACAGTAATTGCACTAAAAAATACTTTAAAATATATTATTTATCAAGTTTTATAAACCTCATGTTAGTCATAAGTTTTATTTATCAAGAGCGAAGCGTAGCGGAGCGAGTGTTGGTAAAGCGTGTGACTAACAAGTTTATAAATACTGTACTTTTTCTACGACGGCAAATAATAAAAATAATACAAAATTACTTTTCTGTTGTCGCACCACGTCGGGTTAGTTTTACAGATTGATTACAAGTGTCAACCTAAGAGCGGTTGGTAAATTCACGCCATATCTAAAGCGCACGAAGTCACAGCGTGTCAATTTGTATTTAAAAGACTTTTTAGCATCATGGAAACATATGCGTTAAATGGCATTTTAAAAGTGGGAATAGAAATGTTCTATTATGAACAAATTGTTAAATGCAGCTAAACAAAAATATTTAAAATACATATATAACAAATGTTCAAAATTGCCCGCTACAAACTGCACACAAGCGTAAGAGTTCTCTTATATAGGCTGCTCGAATCATTGCTTAAGTAAAATTACGACATGCTACACTAATTTGCTCTTTTAACCCTTAAAATACCATGAAGCCACTGAGGACTTCATCAAAATTCTGAACAAAAATGGCTTTTCCTAACATATTGTTTTCTAGTTTGGCCGGGGCACAATTTTTATAGCTTGCATAATTTTTCTAAAAAAAGCAAGAAGTCACACGTAATACCACTTATTTTCCGTTGTAGGTGTCCCTTTTAAACCAGAGAAGTATGGCATAAAGATCTGGGCAGCTTGCGACAATAAAACTTCATATACTCACAATTGCCAAATGCATGTTGATAAAACAGGAGACCAGCATGAACGCAAACAAGGTAAGCGAGTTATTTTAGAGATAACAAAGCGTTTGGACAGATCAGGGAGAAATATGAGCACTGACTTATTTTTTACAATTCTTGATGTTGCAAAAGAAATGGAAATAAAAAATGTTACGTTTCTTGGTAAAATTCGAAAAATAAAGCTCAACTTCCCTAGGAAGTAGTGACTACGCATAACAGGCATGTATATTCTACAAAATTTGGTTATCAAGATAAAGCCATGTCAGCCTCCTATTTGTCCACAAAAAAAGAAAATCGTTACCTTGCTATCAAGTATGCATGGACAGTGGTCAAATTTTTAGATAAAAAAAAAACCTGTCAATGACCGAAGCGAAATTTTCAGATAAAATGAAAAGGGCACTAATAATTATTGATTAGGTACAATAAAACGAAGTATACCGTGAAAAGGCAAACAAGGAGATGACCTGTGACAGTTTTCTATAACATGATCGATTTTATTATACGGTTTCATTTAAACGAAGAGTGGATAACGAGAAATGTTGCAAACAAACATTTCTCAAGCATCTAGGAGAGGAATTAGTTGCTGCTGGAACAGGTGCAATGCATACTTTGCAAGATATTCGATAAAAAGTGCTAGTCGCTAAGAGTAATAGATTTACTTCCGGTCCAAATTTTGACATTTCATGTATACAAAAAATATTGCAAATCCAGCTCTAAATACTTTTGTACTCTTGATAAATAAATATAGAATGCAATAATTTACGACATATTTGCAAGAAATCGCTATTCGATAAGAGTAAAAGTGTTACTTCCGGTCCGAATTATGAATTTTTTTTTATACAAAAGGTATTGAAACTTATGTTTTAAATACTTTCATACTCGTAATGTACCTGCCTAGAAAGCATAACTTGCGAAATATTCGCGAGAAACTGATTTTTGATAGGAGTAAAAGACCGATTTCCGGTAGGAATTTCGAAAAAATTTTTTGATAAAATTTTTTGATAAAATTTTTCTCAGATTTAATTTTGAGTGAATTTTAATTCTTTATAAATTTATTTAAACGTAGTAGTAGTTATCAAAATATTGGCAAAATTCAATTTTTTCACTGAAGTAAACAACTACTTCCGGTTTAGCGGTTTTACTGAAAATCTAATCAGATGTCACGAGGGAGATTATACTCGTAAATCCAAAATTTGGAATTGATAGTTGTTGCCGTTTACCCAGTATCGTGGTCACATACACACTGACAGACAGACAGACATATGTACACAGGCATGAGAGAGAGAGAGAGATAGACAGAGACATTTTTATAAACCACTTTTTCGGTATCAGGGGACCTTAAAATGTGGACATCTGCAAAAATCTCGAGGTCGAAAATTTTCAACATCACAATACTTCCTTATACTACGTATAAGAAAGTAAAAGCGCTTCTTTATATGAGATTTAAACGAATGATAAAATTTATGTATAATATGTGTTACAAATATATTAAATTAAATAAAATAAAACATCCATATATTTGACACACCAAATGTCAATTGATGAAAAACTGTGAGGTTCAAAGTGTCATAAGTGTTTCGCAAATTTCAAAAATTTAATGTTCCCCTTTTTGGAAAGAAACAGCTCTTTACAGCTACTCAGCAGAAGAAATGTCTGCCAAAACGTCGGTTCTTAAAATCCAAATAGTGGAAATAGCATAAAACATATCACATTAAATGTCAATTGACATTTAAAAGTGTTATAAGTGCTTCGCAAATTTCAAAAATGTTATCTTCCCCTTTTTGGAAAGGAACAGCTTTTCACAGCTGCTCTGCAGATGAAATATCTGCCAAAACGTCGGTTTTTTAAAATCCAAACTGTGGAAATAGCATAAAGCATATCAAATTATGGTATTTATGTATCCGCATACTTCTATAGAAGTAGTTGCACCTGTGGTATCTATATGTATATTAGTACGTGAAGAAAAAACTGTGTACCCCTTTTTAAGCAAATTGCGCACACGGAGGAGTATGAGGTTTAGCATAGTTAAAGTTCATATGGAGAAGGAGTGCAGAAAGGCAAAATGTACGTATAAACTTTACAAATACATTAAATTAAGAAAATAAAAAGGTCAAATTTCACCACTTTTCCCGTTTAAGCTATTACAAAAATCCAATGTTGCTACTGCATCTGTTCGGTAATTCTACTATAGTATTAATAATTAATCAGCGACTTCAAACAAAATATCTGATATGTAATATAACTATGTATGTGCCATCATTCGTGAGAGCGAAACTTGAAAATGAGGGGGTATGAATGATGGGTTACAGGTTGTTAGCTCAATTGCCCTTCAGAGGAACCAAAAGCTTGAGAACTACTGATCTACTTAAATAACGTAAATATTGGCTGCATAGAAATCGTTCGTGCATCTAGTCTATACAAGCATATATATAGCACATTTTTAGGCAATATTAGCATTAGATATATTTTGAGAATTTTGATTGTATTGCCAAGAAAATAATGAGAGTGAAACTTCAAAATGAGGGCGTGGGAATGATGGGTTACAGGTTTTTGGCACAATTGCCCTTCAGAGGAACCAAAAGTTTGAGAACTACTGATCTACTTAAATAACGTAAATATTGGCTGCATAGAAATTGCTTGTGCATCCAGTTACAAGCATACATATAGCACATTATTTAGACAATATTAGAATTAGATATATTTTGAGAATTTTTATTTTATTGCCAAGAAAATAATGAAAATTCTTTCAAAACGTGCAATTAACATTAATCAATTGTGTAGTATATTTTCAAAAGAATATATAATAATTTACATAAAATTAAAGACAAAATGAAAATGTCTATATGTATCTTATTATATGCATTGTAATTGATATTTATGTATGTGCTTCAATAAAAGAATTAAATGACTGGCAGAGTTTCTGTTCAAAAAATGTTTATTTTAAGATATAATAATAATAAATACAATGAAATCACATAAAAAAAAAATAAGCCAAACATACATATGTATGTCCATTACCGCAACGTTTAAATGTTCGTCGGAGAATAATTGAAGTAAATATTAATTTGTGTTCGTTATAATATTGCAGTTTAAAAGTGAAAGTTATAGCGGTCAATACGAAAAATGCCATAGCTAAAAGCTAGTAAATTTAACTGAACTAAATCAAATGATTTGCAATTTCTTGCAATACGTTTCCTCAACCACGTTGATATATTCTTGTCTAAATTATATTTCATGTAATCAATCGACGTTAAACAACAATGCAAATACGTGCTCACAATAATTATTTCTCTTAAAAATGAAAGTGACAAATAAACTTTACATAATTAATTAGAATAATCACGTAAAAGTATCATAAGTGTACATTTTATTAAATATTAAACAAATCTAGGAGCTCTAAGTATGTATAGGTTCACTGTAATCGAGAAAAGAACTACTAGAATGAATGAAAGTTTAATTATGTAATAACACTACAAACTAACAACGTTTTATTACACTTATTACGTATATCTAACTCGTTAAAAATTTCCATTCATTTTCATTTTTCTTCACCATGCCTGCGTGTACGTTTTATTTATATACAAATTTGTTTTCAAAGAATACTTTTTCGTGTGACCATAAAAATTTATATATTAAAAAGCAAATAATGATCCTATACTTTAAAAGAGTTTTTACAATAACTAATTATCAGGTGGTGTAATATTAATAAAATAAAATAATATGTTATTAAGCAAAACATATTTCTTTTCGGTATATAGTAATTTCGACGTTTGTTAGAAAGTATATAATCATAAAAAACTATTGATTATACCAAAAATAGTTTTTTTTTTAAAAATGATTATTTATGCAAACGTTGCTCCAAACTAAGTTTTAAACACTTTTAAAAACTTAATAAGTCGGTGTTGAATGCATCATTCTCCAAAATATTACATTTTCACCAGTTTCCTCTTAAAGAAAACATCAAAATCGACAAAGAAAATGGGGAAAACGACTTTTTTCGAAAATTGAAATTATGACAGCTGTTCCAGGTTGTTTCAAAATTTGCATTTCGATAAGAATAAAAGTGTGCCGAAATTTTTAAATTTGTTTGGTGTTCCAGGATGCTCTTGTTATTCTAAAAATTTCTCACCCCTAACTCTTAATTTATATTTAGAAAACATCGTCAAAAAGTATGAACTTTAGCGTCACTTTTGCGGAAAATCGAAAGTTTGACGACCTGTCTAGGTTGCACTAGGTATGGTCTGCACTACTGTTTTTCCAAATAATCTCAAAAAAAATTAAAATCGGCTAAGATAATAGGATAAATAACTATTTTCCATCCTGTTTTCTTTTAAACTGAAATTCTGAAAGTGGTCCAGGTTGTTCCATGTTTGTTCCAAATTGTTCTAAAGTATTTAAAAGAATAAATTACAATCGACTTGATAACTTGAAAAAACCCACTCCGAAAGTCTGAAGTTAGTAAATGTTTTACGAAAATCAAAATTCTGACGGTTGCTTCAGGATGTTCAAGAAGTGTTCTAAACATTTATACTCTAAAACATCAAAACTGAATCCCTTATAGATCAAAAAACAAAGCAAAAAAGCTAACACCGGATCAGATTATGATTGTGCTGTCGCAACAATGTTTAGAGCAAATCTAGAGCAATCTGAAACAACTTCCAAAATGTCAGTTTTTGCATAAGTGATTTTCATACTTTCGTATATCTTTTTTCAATTATTTCGGCTAATTTTGTTTTTTTTTCCCTTGAAATACTTCACAACAGTTTAGAATAAACTTAGAACCACCCGGAACAACCGTCAGAACTTCGATTTTCAAGAAAAGCTCACTTTTCAGAAATATGTATGTCTTGTAATTTTAAATTTATTTCCGAAATTTTTTGAAACAATGTTTAAAACAACTAGACCAACCGGGAAAAATCTTCAAATTTTCAATATTCAAAGAATTATATTAGCCAATTTGGTTTTTATTAAATGCTTTAGAACAATTTAGAACAAAACTAGAACAACTTGAAACAACTCTACAAATTTTCGATTTTCGAATAAAAATGGGGGCTAACTTCACACAGGCGTAGTATTAATGAAGTCTGCTTTATATTGAAACTAACATTACAAGATAACAAACCATAGCTCAGATCAGAAAAGATGATACTTGACATGCCCATTAATATCAATACATTGGAATCTACTAAATTAAAAACTGATTAATGTTTTTAGGTACTGCGTAAACGCTTCCTATTTAGCGAAACCTATACCTATCTCCCTCGTTCATGGTATTCCTCGTTTGTCTTAAAACTGTCTTCTAAACAAGTACCATCAGTTCTTAATTGACCTATTTTTAAATTCAGAATTAAGAACTTGACAGAAATGTGGTAATATAATAAAACAGGTACTGATATATTCAGACAACTTGTAGAGAAGCACTTTAATAGTATCAAGTTCTATAAAATCATTTTAGTTACGAGTTTTATTAACCACGAGCGAAGCGTAGCGGAGTGAGTGTTTAATAAAACAAGTGACTAACGAGTTTATAAAAGATGTCTCATACTATACTTTATATTATACGGAAGCATACAATCAAAATAATACAAAAATACATGTTTGTTGTCTCGCATCGGCGGATTATTTTGGCAGACTGATAACAAGGGTCAAGCAATTTGATTTAGTTTCAATTAATTCTTGCAATTAAAGACCCTAGAACTAACTTCAGTCATGACTAAAGTCCGAGAATAAAGGACTTCTGCAATAGAGTTTATACAAAATGTTATACACGTTTTGTTTAGACATTTGCCGCATTTTGATTAATTCTCTTCATTAATTGAATTATCAGATAGTAACACTGTTTAATAAATTTCATTTCAGACATATACGCAGTATTTTGCTAATCGTAATAAATAACATATCTCGAAATTTCTAAGGCGGCATCAAAGTAGAAACCTATTCGTATGTAAACAAAATATTTATCACTTTACTATTGATTTGTAGTGTTTCAAGATTAACATGTTATTTTTTCAATTAGCAAAAGTAGTTGAAAGTATCGAAAGTATCGAACGTAGGACGCAGAGTTTTATTCATCGGTCGATTTCAAGTGGGAGTTAAGACACACCACACATGATTTGATGTTGTACATATACCTTACATAATGCAGAAAAAGTTAAATACTATAATTTGAATACAAATGCTGGAAATTTTTTACTATTATTGAATAACATTTAAAACTCCATACTTATGTATTATTAGCTGTATATTTCTCTGTACAAGCAATCAATTTGGACTGCTACAAATTTAAAAGAAATTATTAAATTTACTTGTTCATGGCGTGAGAAACAAGTCAAATGCTATTGCTTACTTACAATATTGGAATTTTAAAGGCTTGCTCTCAAAACAAAATATCATTAATGCTTATATACTAATAATCGCACAAAATATGCTGTGTTATTAAAAATCAATTAGTTCAGGTTCCTTTTTGCCACGAGTATATAATTTAATATTGATTGAATATAAAATTAGAGAAAGGAATAGGTTAGTCATTTGTATTACAATCTAATAAAACCCTAACAATTGTTAAAAATGTATTAGTATCTAGCCTACAGAATCTATATATCAGAATCACGTTTCAGGTTTCAATATTATGACTGTAGTATGGCTGCCTTGTATTTTGATTATGAGTATTCTCAAATCATTCTGACATACGATAATATATACAACAGTCGTCACTAACCACATAAGACTTCCTTGATATTTTCGAATTTTATGAAGCCGGAATTACGTGATGGTGTTTAATTGTTTGTATTTCTCAATTTTATTCGTTTTCCATTCATGCCAGTGCTAAAAACTAAATCAAATAAATATGTCAATAAGAAAACTAGAAAAAAAATATGTGTAGGCACCACACGACTTTCTTATAAAAGTAGTTCCAAATTAAGTTTTAAATGCTTTTATCTTCTTAACCCGCCATTGGTCGCACTCTATTTTGCACCTTCGTTAGATAAACGTTTCTCAACCAGTGCGGATTCTCAGTGGCGTAGTAATGCATATTGTGTCTATTTACTAGACCATTACTTTTAAAAATAGCTTCATCATAAAACAAAATCTGAGTTACAACATTGTGGTTTTGATTTATTTTGTGCAACATCGAGTTACAGAAGTCAACCCTATTAATAAAATCATTCCCCTGAAGATCTTGATGTAAGCTTATATGATACGGATGGTATTTAAACTTCTTTAAGGTTCTTTTAATAAAGTCTTTGCTTACGTCCAGGACTCTAGAAAGTTCACGTACGCTTGTATGTGGGTTTTCTTGAACGCATAACAAAATATCCATTTATGCATCTACGTTTTCTATGGCACTATTTGGATATTTTTTCCTGTACCTATATTCGTTGTGCCAGCAAACAATTTCGAGCACTTTCCCCCAAAACATAGACAATATTTATTAATTCAAATTTTAAATATTTCATTTTGCACACAATGTACATTTATGTACTTATAATGACGATGTCTCTTTAAACTGAAGCTATAAATCTAAGTTTGACGTTTAAACAATTTTTGACACACAGCAACTGCGATATTTTTTATACTATTACTAAGTCATTAAACTTCCAAACTTTTCATGAGCTTTAAAGTTTTAATAAAAATTACTTATTCAAAAAAGAAAATATTAGAGGTAACTTTTTTCGATTAATTGTAGTTATACTAGCAGTGCAAGTCATGGCAACTTATATTTTTAAGTCGTAATCGGGTTTATTATATATAATAATAGCGCACAGACCTCTGTTGTTAATCGCCTTAGTTGAAAGAGCTTAACCGAGCATTTTCGAAACTATCAAAATAGAAAAAGTCGACAAAACGCCAAGTTGAACTCCTCTCTGGATACGCGGAATTGAAAGCTGTCCTTTGGCGTGCGTGTTACGTGGACTCTAAAGGGTTCCTCGCCGGCGAGTTTTTCCTTCTAAGTGGAGCGTGTGCAGAGATATGGGGTTTTAAAGGGGAGCGTGCATTCCATTTTGTAAC
Source organism: Amphimallon solstitiale (assembly GCA_963170755.1). Taxonomy (NCBI): domain Eukaryota; kingdom Metazoa; phylum Arthropoda; class Insecta; order Coleoptera; family Scarabaeidae; genus Amphimallon; species Amphimallon solstitiale. The sequence goes on along the minus strand of OY720678.1, from coordinate 123,486,647 downwards.
GAAAAAATGGCTTACGTTTTGACCATTCCCGTGACAAGCGATAAAAATCTCGGGAAACGTCAAACTGACATCAAACTGAGTTGTGTCCACAGATTCACTTTTAAGCGTGTAATACGAAATTTTGAAGGTCGCGAGGGTCCAACAAGACCCGAGGTCTTAACGAACGGCCTTCTCTGGACCTTTTACGTGCTTATTTCGAGTCGACAGAGGCACGCAACCAAGGGCATGAGCACTTTCAAATTCTTTTGCAGAAGCATTTGGTCAGAAAAATGGCCGATTCAATGTGCAGTAATATCAATGTATTTCGGACGGGCGAAAAATATAATCAGATTCTCATGTGCACTGCCGATCAATGTATTACGGTCCGGTGAATGTTCGGCATCTCCATATCTCCACACAATACATAACGGTCCCGCTTAATTTAATATTTTTATCTATATACAGGGGTCGATTAGTATTTTAATAATGATTTGAATTAAAATACGTTAATTCCAGAACGCGTATGCCCCGTTTCCTTAATGGAGAAAAGGATTGCTTTTAACATCGATGTGCCCTTATGTAATAATTTTATTTAATCGATTACGCATACATGCAGAGTGGGCGGAGCTAGCTGAAATTAATTTCTCTCTTCCGATTAAAGTAAAATTCGGCACTTGGGAGTTTTTGTGGTGTCATTGATCACGTATCCAAAGTCGAAATGTCCAAAAAAAAACAAAATGGCCGAAGGATTTTTTGAAAATTGACGTATAAATGTGAAATTTTAGATACGGGGATGTCTTAGGTCACCGATCACGAATCCATAATCAAAATGTCAAAAAAAAACAAAATGGCGGGAGATTTTTTGAAAATTAACGTATGAATGTGAAATTTTAGATACAGGGGTTTTGGGGGTCGCCGATCACGATTCCAAAGTCAAAATGCCAAAAAAAACAAAATGGCGGAAGATTTTTTGAAAATTGACGTATGAACGTGAAATTTTAGATACGGGGGTTTTGGGGGTCGCCGATCACGATTCCAAAGTCAAAATGTCAAAAAAAACAAAATGGCGGGAGATTTTTTTGAAAATTAACGTATGAATGTGAAATTTTAGATACGGGGGTTTTGGGGGTCGCCGATCACGATTCCAGAGTCAAAATGTCAAAAAAAAATAAAATGGCGGAAGATTTTTTTGAAAATTGACGTATGATTGTGAAATTTTAGATACGGGGGTTTTGGGGGTCACCGATCACGATTCCAAAGTCAAAATGTCAAAAAAAAAACAAAATGGCGGGAGATTTTTTTGAAAATTGACGTATGAAAGTGAAATTTTATATACGGGGGTTTTGGAGGTCCCTGATCACGATTCCAATGTCAAAATGTCAAAAAAAAACAAAATGGCGGAAGATTTTTTTGAAAATTGACGTGTGAATGTGAAATTTTAGATACGGGGTTGTTTGTGGTCGCTTATTACGTCTTCAATTTGGCGATTCTTCGAAACGTGATTGAGCAGGGTTTAAATTTAATACTTCATTTTTTCTTAACGATAGTAGATTCGCAAACATCAGAATCGTATTGTACACTGTCTCAATGGAAATGTTGCGCTCATTGAGCTCACTGTTTCTTTCAATACTTTAACATGACTTATGTTTAACATTAAATTACCTTTCTCGCTCTTGATTATATACCAGTTTGTCTAAAAAGCAGTTCGAGAAGAATTTTAAATATAATAATAAAATATACTATTGGCTTAACAAAATATATGTAGGGGTGATTCAAAAGTTTATAAAGGTGGACACTCTAAAAAGCCATGACAGTGATTGCTTTTTACAGGACAGGCGCTTCAATAGGACTTAAATTTAAAACTTGGCCTTTTTACTTTTATTATTATTTTGTGCTTTTTTCTTAACGAGAGTAGACTTCAAAAAGGTTGACAGACTTTTACACTTTCACATCAAAATAGTATTGTACAGTGTCTTAATAAAAATGTTGCCCTTTCTGAACTCATTGTGTATTTGCATACTTTAACACGACTTATGTTTAACATTACATTACCTTTCTCGCTCTTGAGTGTGTACAGATTTGTGTAAAAAACTGTTCGAGAAGCATTTTAAATAAAACAAAGTTAATAAAAACGGACATTCTAAAAAGCCATGACAGTGATTGCTTTTTGCAGGAAACTGTGAAGAAACTGTAAGCGGACGCGAAAAAAGCCATTCAATAGGGCTAAAATTTAAAACTTGGGCATTTTTTTGGATTTTTGAGTAAAATGAATTTTAAGTACATTTTTATTATTCCTTTGTGTTTCTTCATTAATGATAGTAGAATTCAAAAACGTTGACATGATTTTTTCACTGTTACATCAAAATAATACTGTAAACTGTCTTAATGGAAATGTTGCGCTCTGAGCTCATTGTTTCTTTGGATACTTTAACATGAATTATGATTACTATTAAATTACATTTTTCGCTCTTGAGTGTGTACCGGTTTGTGTCAAGAACAGTTCGAGAAAAATTTTAAATAAAATATCCTATTGGCTTAACAAAATATATGTATATACAGGGGTGTTTCAAAAGTTTATAAAAGTGGATATTCTAAAAAGCGTCATTCCAGTGTTCGCCTTTTACAGGAAAGGCGCTTTAATAGGGCTTAAATTTAAAACTTGGGCTCTTTACTTTTATTATTATTTCCTGCTCCTTTATTAACGATAGTGGATTTCGAAAAGGTTGACGGGCTTTTACACTTTCACATCAAAATAGTATTGTAAACTGCGTTAATGGACAAGTTGGGCTTTTTGATCTCATTGTGTCTTTGGATACCTTAACATAACTTATGGTTTAAATTAAATTACCTTTCTCGCTCTTGAGTGTGTACCTGTTTGTGTTAAAAACACTTCGAGAAGAATTTTAAATAAAACGTCCTTATTGGCTTAACAAAATATATGTATATACAGGAGTGCTTCTTACTTTTATTATTATTTTGTGCTTTTTTCTTAACGAGAGTAGACTTCGAAAAGATTGACAGGCTTCTACACGTTCACATCAAGATAGTATTATAAACTGTCTTAATGAAAATGTTGCGCTTTTTGAGAGCTCATTGTTTCTTTGGATATTTTAACATGACTTATGTTTAACATTAAATTATCTTTCTCACTCTTGAGTGTGTACCCGTTTGTGTAAAAAACAATTCGAGAAAATTTTTAAATAAAATATACTATTGGCTTCACAAAATATATGTATATACCGGGATGCTTTAAAAGTTTATAAAACCGGACATTCTAAAAAGCGTCATGCCAGTACTCGCTTTTTACAGGAAAGGCGCTTCAATTTAAAACTTCGGCTTTTTACTTTTACTTTTATTTTGTGCTCCTTTATTAACGATAGTGGATTTCAAAAAGGTCACACTTTACATCAACATAGTATTGTACACTGTCTTAATAAAAATGTTGCGCTTTTTGATCTCAATGTGTCTTTGGATACTTTAACACGACTTATGTTTACCATTAAATTACCTTCCTCGCTCTTGAGTGTGTACCGGTTTATGTCAAAAACAGTTCGAGAAGAATTTTAAATAAAATATCCTATTGGCTTAACAAAATATATGTATCTACAGGGGTGCTTCAAAAGTTTATAAAAGTGGACATTCTAAAAAGCGTTTTTTTACAGGAAAGGCGCTTTAATAGGGCTTTAATTTAAAATTTGGGCTTTTTACTTTTATTATTATTTCGTGCTCCTTTATTAACAAGAGTAGACTTCGAAAAGATTGACAGGCTTTTACACTTTCACATCAAAATAGTATTGTAAACTGTCTTAATGAAAATGTTGCGCTTTTTGAGAGCTCATTGTCTCTCTGGATATTTTAATATGACATGTTTAACATTAAATTACCTTTCTCGCTCTTGAGTGTGTACAGGTTTGTGTTAAAAACAGTTCGAGAAGAATTTTAAATAAAATATCCTATTGGCCTAACAAAATATATGTTTAATAGGGGTGCTTCAAAAGTTTATCAAAGTCGACATTCTAAAAAGCGTTTTTTACAGGAAAGGCGCTTCAATAGGGCTTAAATTTAAAACTTGGCCTTTTGACTTTTATTATTATTTTGTGCTTTTTTCTTAACGAGAGTAGACTTCGAAAAGGTTGACATGCTTTACCACTATCACATCAAAATAGTATTGTAAACTGCCTCGATAAAAATGTTGTGCTCTTTCAGCTCATGTTTCTTTAAATACTTTAACATAAACTATGTTTAACATTAAATTACCTTTCTCGCTCTTGAGTGCGTACAGGTTTGTGTAAAAAAACAGTTCGAGAAGCATTTTAAATAAAATATACTATTGGCTTCACAAGATATATGTATATACCGGGGTGCTTCAAAAGTTAAGGAACGCGAAAAAAGCCATTCAATAGGTCTAAAATTTAAAACTTGGGTTTTTTTTGGATCTTTGAGTAAAATGAATTTTAGGTTCATTTTTATTACTCTTTTGTGTTTCTTCATTAACGATAGTAGAATTCAAAAAGGTTGACATGCTTTTTCACTGTTACATCAAAATAGTACTGTAAACTGTCTTAATGGAAATGTTGCTCTCTGAGCTCATTGTTTCTTTCGATACTTTAACATGACTTATGTTTAACATTAAATTACCTTTCTCGCTCTTGAGTATGTACGGATTTATGTCAAAAACAGTTCGAGAAGAATTTTAAATAAAATATCCTATTGGCCTAACAAAATATATGTATATACAGGGGTGCTTCAAAAGTTTATAAAAGTGGACATTCTAAAAAGCGTTTTTTACAAGAAAGGCGCTTCAAAAGGGCTTAAATTTAAAACTTGGGCTTTTTACTTTTATTATTATTTTGTGCTTTTTTCTTAACGGGAGTAGACTTCGAAAAGGTTGACATGCTTTTCCACTATCACATCAAAATAGTATTGTAAACTGCCTCGATGAAAATGTTGTGCTCTTTCAGCTCATGTTTCTTTAAATACTTTAACATAAACTATGTTTAACATTAAATTACCTTTCTCGCTCTTGAGTGCGTACAGGTTTGTGTAATAAAACAGTTCGAGAAGCATTTTAAATAAAACATACTATTGGCTTCACAAGATATATGTATATACAGGGGTGCTTCAAAAGTTAATAAAACCGGACATTCTAAAAGGCCATGGCAGTGATGGCTTTTTACAGGAAACTGTAAAGAAACTGTAAGCGGACGCGAAAAAAGCGGTTCAAGCTAAGAGAGATTGACGGATAGCTGTAAGCGGACGCGAAAAGGCGATTCAAGCTCGAAGAGATTGATGGACAGCTAGTTCAGATATAACACCCTATATCTTTTGCAATATCGCCCACAGGCGTAAGAAAGTGATACTTTTAAATAGTAAATTTTAAGTATTTTTCAATGGCATATTAATATACAGGGTGTTCCATTTAATTTTTTTTAGAATTTTTAACTTTGGCGAATGTCATGTAATTCTAAAGAGCATGCGTAAATATGTCAAAATAAAAATTACTTTCACGCACTGAAAAAGTATCTCTTGAGCCCATGAAAGGTATTTCATCATCAGTCGTTATTTCATAGCAACTTTTCAAATGTTGCACAATTTTTGACGAAAAATCGCCATATCTCAGAAACAGTTGAAAATCGGCAAATACAAGTTGATGTCAGTTGAATCAATCCTTTAAGGGCTATCATAAAATGTAAAAAAATTCATAGCATTCCATTTAAAAAAACATAAGTTTGTGTTGGTTCGTCGTTGTCGAACACTCTGTATAAATAAAAATATTTTTAAATTGTACAGCTACAATTTTTGTATTAAAAATTATTCGCTATCTACATTATTAGATACCAGTAATGGACTTTGCCGCTACGCTGGGACACCCGGTATAATTATTCTAATTGTAATTGTAATCTTTAATAAAATTGCTCAATTCAGGGCAAATTTCTAGGTAAATTCAAATTTTAAAACAATGTCTTAGTAAAACAAAACACAAAAATTTCTTAAATACAGTGGTGTCCGATTATAAAGAACCCGGTTATATTGAACTCTCGTTTATAATCAACCATTTCAGAAGACACGAAAAGATTGCTATTTAATTCAATGTATCTTTTTTCGCTTTTAATGAACCCGGATGGCTTTGCAAAGTGATGTATGTAAAGAAATGAATTTAAATAAGTCGACAGTGTGTATGATATGGAAAGATAAAGAAAAAAAAATGAGGTGTGGCCACCACACGACTTTCTTATACGTATGAAAGTGTTACTTCCGGTCCGAATTTTGAAATTTCATTTATACAAAAAATATTCCAAATTCAACTCTAAATACTTTTGTACTCTACATAAATATATATAGAATGCATAATTTACGACATATTTGCAAAAAATCGCTGTTCGATAAGAGTAAAAGTGGTACTTCCGGTCTGAATTTTGAAATTTTTTTTATACAAAAGATATTTAAAAGTATGTTCTAAATACTTTTATACTCGTAATGTACCTGCCTAGAAAGCATGACTTGCGAGATATTCGCAAAAAACTGATTTTCGATAAGAGTAAAAGACCTACTTCCGGTAGAAATTTCGAAAAACTTTATTAAAAGAATTTTTCTCAAATTTAATTTTGAGTACATTTGAATTCTTTATAAATTCGTTTAAACTTGGTAATTGACGAAATATTTGCAAAATTCGATTTTTTCGCTGAAGTAAACTACTACTTCCGGTCTGCCGATTTTGCTCAAAATCTAATCAGTTCTCAAGAGGGAGATTATATTCGTAAATACAAAATTTGGAATTGATATCTACAGCGGTTTGACCGCTATCGTGGTCACACACACACAGACAGACACACAGACACACACACACACACAGAGACACACAGACACACAGACATTTTTTAAAAACCACTTTTTTGGTATCAGGGGACCTCAAAACGTGGACATCTGCAAAAATCTTGAGGTCGAAAATTTTCATCATCACAATACTTCCTTATACTACGTATAAGAAAGTAATATTGAAGAGTTATGAATACCACACTTCTTCTACTAAAAAACTTAGAAAATCAGCTCACGAGGAAGTAGATAGAGGACTCTTGAAATGGTTTTCTCAGCAAAGGGAACAGAATGCAACAATAACTGGTGCTTTATTACAAACGAAGGCGGAAGATTTAGGAAGCATAGTGGAAAACAAAGATTTCAAGTGCAGCCGTAGTTGGATTGAAAGATTCAAAAAACGCCATAACATCAACAGCAGAAAAATTGTAGGCGAAGCAGCGGGAGTTAATATGGAAATGGTAGATGACTGGCTGAAAAATAAATGGCCCAATATATGCCAAAATTACGAAGACCATAATATTTTCGATGCAGATGAAACTGGTCTATTTTATAAACTAACACCTAACCGTACATTGAGATTCAAAGGCGAGAGATGCGTTGGGGGAAAATTATCTAAAGAAAGAATAACCGTTTTGGTTGCAGCAAATTTTACAGGCACCGAAAAAAGGAGATTGTTGATTATTGGAAAATCCCAGAATCCACGCTGTTTTAGAAACAATCGACTGCCTGTAAAATACTATGCTAATCAAAGAGCATGGATGACATCCGATATTTTTACTAAAGAATTACGCGGCTGGGACGATGAATTAAGGGGAAAAAATCGTAAAATTATATTACTGGTAGACAATTGTCCAGCGCACCCTGACATTAAAAACTTAAATTTCATTACATTGGTATTTATGTCACCTAACACTAGCTCCAAATTTCAGCCTATGGACCAGGGTGTAATTCACAGTCTGAAAAGTAATTATCGACGGATTCTGCTTGCGAAAATTATGATTATGGATGACAATAATGAAAACGACAAACGGATCAGCCTTCTCGATGCTGTAAACTTCATTCACATGGCGTGGCAAAATGTGTCACAGAAAACAATAGAAAATTGTTTTCGCCATGCAGGATTTCTGAAACAAAATGACGAATTTTATGACGACGATGATGGCCTCCCGTTAAGTGAGTGGCTCAAAAAAACAGCTGAAGTTGAGATTTCTCAAGATGATGCTGGTGTTGTGCCTTTAACTGAAGAAGTAGACATTAACTTTGAAGAATACGTATGTGTTGATTCCAATGTTTTATGTAGACAAGTTTTGTCCAATAGTTGTATTATTGATTCTATTAGTACCGATGTGGTTGAGGATGACTGAGAGGATGAAGATAGTGCTAATGATGATGTATCATCACCTCAAATGCCAGTTTCAAAAATTGTGGAAGCCATCAGTGTTACACGTCATTTTTTGCAATCGCATGGTGCTCCAGAAAAAATTTTGAGCAGTTTCGCCGCAGTTGAACTATATGTAAGTAACACTTATTTGAATGCATCATACAAACAGTCTAAAATTAGTGCCTATTTCAACCAGATGTAATACAGAATATGTACATAGAATGTGTACCTATATGTAAGTACAGCATATTTCTGTTTAGTAATATATCTGATCACATTTCTTGTTTATTTTTTCTCAATAAACTAGATATATCTTTTTTCACTATGTATGAACTTTGTTTTTTTTTCTAATTTTACTTTCTTATACGTAGTATAAGGAAGTATTGTGATGATGAAAATTTTCGACCTCGAGATTTTTGCAGATGTCCACGTTTTGAGGTCCCCTGATACCAAAAAAGTGGTTTTTAAAAAATGTCTGTGTGGCTGTGTCTGTGTGTGTGTGTGTGTCTGTGTGTGTGTCTGTGTGTGTGTGTGTGTGTGTGTGTGTGTGTGTGACCACGATAGCGGTCAAACCGCTGTAGATATCAGTTCCAACTTTTGTATTTACGAATATAATCTCCCTCTTGAGAACTGATTAGATTTTGAGCAAAATCGCCAGACCGGAAGTAGTAGTTTACTTCAGTGAAAAAATTGAATTTTGCAAATATTTCGTCAATTACTAAGTTTAAACAAATTTATAAAGGATTCAAATGTACTCAAAATTAAATTTGAGAAAAATTGTATTAATAAAGTTTTTCGAAATTCCTACCGGAAGTAGGTCTTTTACTCTTATCGAAAATCAGTTTTTTGCGAATATCTCGTAAGTCATGCTTTCTAGGCAGGTACATTACGAGTATAAAAGTATTTAGAATGTACTTTTAAATATCTTTTGTATAAAAAAAATTTCAAAATTCAGACCGGAAGTACCACTTTTACTCTTATCGAATAGCGATTTTTTGCAAATATGTCGTAAATTATGCATTCTATATATATTTATGAAGAGTACAAAAGTATTTAGAGTTTGATTTGGAATATTTTTTGTATAAATGAAATTTCAAAATTCGGACCGGAAGTAACACTTTCATACGTATAAGAAAGTCGTGTGGTGGCCACACCTCATTTTTTTGTTGGACATAATGAACTTCGGTTATAATGAACCATTTAAGGTGGCCAGAAGGGGTTCATTATAAACGGACACCACTGTAATAACAGGTTCATTTGCTTACTTTCCTTTTTAAATATAGTCTTCGATGTTAGTACGTATCGAAACATACATACATTTTTGCAGCAAATAATTCATTTATTTTTTTCTTATTATTACGGATTTCTGTCGGGAAATTTGTGAGAGAAAGTTATTCTAAATTAATTCACTTTTATCGACATCAAAGAGCAGATGATACGTCAGCTTTCAGAAAGCATTCGATATAAACGATCACAAAACATAAAATAAAATTGGAGAGGCAACTAGCCTGCAGCAATGCATCGAAATCAAGCTAATTATTTGATTTATTTGCTTGTAGATATGTATATTTGATGTGTCTGCCTTTCTAAAGCAAGCGGTAATAATAGCACTTGCTTTACCGTATTGTTCTTCTATTTTTAAAAATATTCTTGAAATGCAATTATGATATTAGCATAAATTCATACATTGCCCTGAATTATATCAATATAATGAAGAAACTGACATTTAAGTTTTGACATCTCCAGGTCAGAAAATTGGAATTTTTGGATGGTGTTAGAAGCATTTACAATTGAACAGAATAACAGAAACATATAACTCACAAAGCTCTGAATTAGATTATTTTTAAATTCTAAGACCTTGTTTTTCCTACTATAATTATTTAGATCTTAAAATAATAAAGTAAAACAAGTAAATCTATACTAGTATTTCAATTGTTTTAATTGCACTTTTTAGCCATCTATTGTATGATCCACTTTCCATCTGGTTCAGTTTTTTTTTACATGAGTTGTAATTAGAAATGTAAAATATTTATAATCGATGCTACCGAAGTAATACATTTTGTTTTATATTTTTGAATATTGCGTTAGTTTTTTTGTGGTTTTCCTCACACTCTGGCCAATGCGGAGAAGCAACAACTCAAGTAGCATCAAAGTCGCGTAATAATAATCCATGGTTACAAATAATTGGTATTCAGGTGTTGGGAAATGCTGAGGAAAGAAGTATTCTTACTACTATATACTACTTTCTATTGTTGTTGACCCTGTTTTCTTGTCTTCTTGTACTGCCGATGTTTTTCCCATTATCCGAAAAGACATATTCATAATCTTGTTATTTCGTCTACGATAACTTAAAGAATATCAATTTCAGTTTCCTTCAAGTAATTGCAGAAGAAGAATTACCTCTAAAGATGTTTCTTAGAGTTGTGAACGAAACGTCAGTTAGTAGAAGAATAATTGACGGCAAGGTTTCAACCCAGATACTAGGAAGTGATAATTTCTTACTATCGTTGTTGTTATGAATACAAAAATGTTGATCAAATAACTTATGCATCATATTGCTTCTCAATGGACAATAATAAAATTATTTTATGTAGGTATTGATTGGAATTAGGACAAAGTCAAATTTAAGATTTTTTAACATAGACGTTTTAACAACACATTTGTATTTTGCCTATGTAGAAGGAAGGTGAATATTAGTAAGTGCAAACTTCAAATTAAACTTTCCCTTGTGACTTTTGTTAATTTCTGCAGCTAATGTTCAAGATTAATATACTTATTACAGCAACCATATAATTATCTAAAGAGGTATTTAATTGATTTAATAATTTGCCATTCGCATTTTAGATTATAATCTAACAAGCTCAGTTTCAATAGTGTTTTAGTAATGATTCTGAAAATTATCGAAATAAACAATAGGTTTATATAGTCATTATGTTGGCAATTTTTTTTTTTTAACATGTAAGCATGATCATATGAATATAAAATGATTTTCATTTTAAATTAAATATTTGGGCACGACTCTATAGCAGTAAAATACTACTTGAAGGAAGGAGTTTCACAATTTCCAAATAAAAATACGTAAATTAATAACAAACACTCGTTACCTATTGTTAGAATATATTTGGCAGAATAGAAAATTAGAATTCTTTTTTATTTGGTCAGTTTTTTGTCAAAATCTTAATCTTAGTGTTTATTTTTATGATTTCTTGATATTTATGAAATCAAGTAATGCAGTTAGTATTATAAACTAGTCACGTAATTAAAAAGAATACTTACACTTCAGTGAGATGATCATCATTCAAAAATCGACTGTTAAACTTTTTCTGAGGAATGTGTGTATGTACAGTCAAATAATTTAAATCACTTACATTAATTAAAAATTCAATTGTCTTCAAATTTTTGTGAAAACTGCATGTCCTTGAACTACTTAAGTTTTTGATTGATGTGTTATATCTAATTTAATTATGGAAATTATTGTTTTGTTGCATTAGTAGTGATGTCTATGCCTCTGGACGTGAATACTACTGTTACAAGAAAATATAATTATTCTAACAAGAACAGGTGCATTATCATTACTTATGATAAATTATGGCTTTCAAATTGTCTATTTAGAACGCTAGATTATATGTTATGATTACTTATTTACAAATACTTCGGGCGCCTACGTAGTGTTTGCTTTCCAAAATTGTAATTTATAAATTGTATGTTATTATCTTATAGAGACATTAATAAAGATATTAACAGTGATAATATCAAGGTTGTGGGTCAAGGGCGTTATTTCGTTCGTACACCACTGAGGTGGGGCACAAGTGGTACGAGTACTGGGAAAAGGGTTCCTAAACAATATTCGTCGTTTATCTAATCGACCGATTCCGCGTTAGGATCAATTGAGTAAGTGATAATCGGTGAAGCATCCAAATTAAAAAAATGAGGTGTGGGCACCTTATATGTAATAATAATATTCTGAGTGTTACTCTTTCAATACAAATTTCAATTTTTTTTTTTTTTTGTTCAAAAATCATTCCAAATCCAACTCTAAATACTTTCAACTAAATACTTTTCGTAAAGTTTAGGAATAACAAGAAGCAGAAAGTTATCGCAAACCTGAAGATGACAAGTGTGGTTTTGCCAAACGTCGTCCAGAAACCAGCACCAGTCTTTCGAAAGACCAAGCAGTGGAAACGCGAAAGAAAACTCGGAATCCGATGACAACATGATAAAAAGAAAATTGGGCGAATTTGATTTTTTCGCTAAAAATCTAATTAGATCTCAAAGAAAGATGATGCTCGTAAATATAAAGTTTATTAATAGGTTTAGCATGTAACTTCTTTTTATATTACACAATCTTTCGCAATGTTTTACTACTTCTTCAAGAGAGCTTCATTTTTAAAAGCCGAATATGGATGTAGTACAATACGCATAACAAATTATACTATCACTATTAACAATAGACGAATAACGAAAGTATAGAATACAACTTACTCGTGTAAGAATTTAATTTTGTTTTTTTCTAAATTTGTTATAAACTTTGGATCATAAAACAAGCACATGCATACAGGCAATTTAATTTAGAAATTATCTGTACACATGAAACATTGCGAAAAGTTGAGCAACATAGAAAGAATTAATAATTTCTTTTCCACACTGCCTGCATCACAAATTATTACGTACTTACTCAATTCGTCTTATTTAATAATATTTGTTTATAACGTTATAAATTCTTTTCGTTTTGGTTTTATTCTGCAAATACTTGACATGGTGGATGTCAAGTATTTATCTGCGTACAAATGCGCTATAAAGCTATAATTGAGATTGTTTCAGTTCACGGATTACCAGATGTATTTCGACAATATTACGTTTTTTGTGAATTTTTATGTCTATAGTTTATTACTTACTAAGAATGCACAATATACAATAATAACAACAAAAATTGTTAAAAACGGAAAAAACGCCAATAAAATGTATATTTAGAGAAACCATAATTTTTTCATACCCAAATAATGCGGAACACATAAAGTAGAATAAAATTAAGAATATGTAAGAAAGTCGTTTAACGCAAACTTGTTCCGTAATTCCTGGCATTCTTACAAAATTGATTTGGTAACACTTTAAAATATTGCCTCGCATTCCTTTTTGCATGATTGCTATAAACGAACTTCAGATATTATTTTGCATCTTAGTGAATGAATACAATCACTATTTTCTTAAATACTCAAAAATATGTACTAATCCAATATATTATATCTCTTAAATTTATTATTCAGCATTAATGAAATATTCTGTATGAAAAACATATCTATATATAGCTATCTATGCACATTAAACGCAATGCAGAATATTTTTAGATCATTGGAATTTTAATGAATAGTGATGTAAGAAGACCCAGTATTCTATATTCATATTAACGCTATAAAATTCCATTTTCGACTAATTCCTGAAAATATTTATATTTTAAAAATTCACAGTAATTTCATAATTGTATCCAAATTTAACAAAATATTTTATTGCGAAAAATTCTTTTATTCCTATTAAGTACAGTGATTGTAAAAAAGATAGGAATCATAATCATATAAGATTATTATTTAAAAATCAAGCATGTATGGTGAAAAAATATTGTCTTTTGACAGCAGTTAAATGAACTAAATTCGAGTTTGAGTTTATTATAAACAACATAAATACAGTATTACAGAAATTATAAAATTGTAAAAAAAATGGATATTCCATAATAACTTCATTTTGTAGATCTATATAAAGAAAGAACATGCTAGATGGGTATGCATGGTCAGCATTCTATACCATCATTTACTAATATAGTCTCTTTGTATTGCTAGTTTCTAATTGTGATGTAGTGTATCCATATACCGGTTGTGCCAAATACCATTAGCCATAGAGAATCAGTTTATACGTATGTATGTAATACGTCGCTGAGCGGTGTCTATACATCGTATATACATACATACGTATAGACAGATCCCCTATGGCTAATGTTACTTGATATGTGCGGTATGTGTATGTACACATACAAGTACATACAGCCCATTATAATATTATATTATATATGTGTTATACAAGTGTTAAAAAGATATAATAATTTTAAGATCTTTATTAATAATTGCTTTAGTATGTATGGCTAAGATATTGGCGAACATATATATTTGAGATAAACAATAAATTTGTAAGTACAGAGTTACCTCAATCGCATCTTCTACTACACCCCCCCCCCCGCTTTTTCCTTTTGTTAGTGGCATTTGGATCTTACCCTCGTTCCAGCAAGGGTAGGTACATTTTGATCTCGGTCATCTTGACCTAGTTCATTTTAACCTCTAACTGGAAAGCCCTTCGGATACGTAGCCTAAAGAAGTATTGTGATAACAAAAATTTTGGACCTAGACTTTTGCAGATGTTCATGAAGTGCCTGATACCGCAAAAGTGTTTTTTTAAAAAATGTCTGTCTGTGTGTGTCGTTGAGCACGATAACGGCCAAACTGCTAAAGGTATCAATATCAAACCATGTGTTTAAGAGTATAATCTTCTTAATAGTTGATAAGATTTACAGTAAAATCGATAGACGGGTAGTAGTAGTTTACTTTAGTCAAAAATCAAATTTAGCAATATAACTTTCTCGAGGATACAAAAGAACTCAAAAATATTTTTTTTTTATAAAAAAAGAGTTTTTCGAAATTCCTACCAGAAGTAAGTCTTACTCCGATCGAAAAATAGTTTTTTGCGAATATCTCGCAAGTCATCCTATCTAGGCAGATACAAGCTTGATTTCGAATACTTTTCGGATAAAAAAATTTCAAATATTTCGTACCTAAATTATGCATTCTATACAGATGCTAATACCGCGTATTTTGAGATTAAACTTACAAGCACATTATAGATAATAGTTTCTTTAGTAAGTAGTATAAAGTTAGTAGTAATAGTAAAGTAGATAAGTATTGTAATGATAAAAATTTGACTTCGAGATTTTTGAAGATGTCCACGTTCGGAAGTCTCCTAACACTGAAAAAGTCGGTTTTGAAAATTGTCTGTCCCTCTCTCTGTCTGTGTAAACATGATAGCGATTAAACGGCTAAAGTCATCAATACCAAACTTGAGATTTACGCAAATAATTTTCTTCTTGAGATCAAATAATTTTCAGTAAAATCAATAAAGCCTAAATAGCAGTTTATGTTTACTTCAGTGAAAAAATCAAATTTTATCTATATCTGGTCAACTACTCAGTTTAGACAAATTTCTGAAGAAAATGCACCCAAAAATAAATTTCAGAACAATTTTAAGAAAAGTTTTTCGAAATTCTTAATAGGTCATTTACACTTATTTATATTTTTTTGTAAACGATATCTCTTAGTTCGTAAGACTTTGTATAAACAATTTGACATTTTTAACTAAAAGAAAGCAAGGTTCTTCCATTTCCTAAACAAGTACATGTACCGTTTTGATAGTAGTGACATAAGTTTGTTTGTAAAGAACCTGGTATATATGCGAGTGTTCCAGAGAAAGATATATATTTAGTTTTTCTTTTTTGGGTGTTGAAAGCTAGCCTAACCATCTCTAAATAGTTTTCAACATCGAATTTACTATTTCGTCTATGTACTGCCAGTTTGCACCTTCAAATAAAATAATTTTATCGTGTCCGTAAGAGGCTATACTAGCTTTTATATTCAACTTCAGCAAATCATTTGTATGTGAATGATTTAAAGAATATTGGGGCCAATACTATACCACGTGGCACACCTATTGTATAATTTTGGTCTGCAGTAAGATTATCATCTATTACAATAAAGCGGTATCTGCCTTTTATGTAAATCTTCACGATGTGATATGCTACATCTCCAATACATATTTTAAATAATAGCTGTGTAAACGCATATAGTAGTCTTAAGTTTTATTAAAAAAATTATTGTTTACTTGAATATCCTAGACTTGATTTGATTATTGTTCCACACAAAGTGCTATAGTTTTTTAATATTAACTCAAGAATTTGGAGAAACTTTAAACTTATTAATAACAACTCCAAAATTTTAAATGGTTTATTTATAAATTTAGTGAAAGTTACTTGACTACTGAATTTGTTGAGATGTAAGTTGGTCGTGTTGCCTATAACCCTCACCATAACAACAAAAAATCCATATTGATTTGTTTAATAAAATAATACACGGCAATTATATTATAACTAAATTAATTGAACTTAAAGACAGATAAGGTGAGAATAAAACAACCTAAGCCATAAAATTTGACAATGTAAATGAGATTTTAAAAATATTCCAAAGTTGTAAACTTCCAGTTATAAGATTGTTCATCGGCCTAAATCTAATACACAATAAAATATCCGAAATAAAATCGTGCTTAATTTTTAAAAACCAAAGTTTTCGGATTTGACAATTGTGAACGACAATTCACAAGTAAAGAAAATCACTCAGTTTATCAATGTAAAGGTTAAATTTAATTCAGACAAACATAAGAATTAAATGTACAAATTTCTATTTAAAACTGACTATTTGTTCGTGATTCCAACAATTTATAGTAACTTTACTTTTATGTCATATATAAATTAATTCACTGTCATATGTAATTAAGTTTATATTTCAATGTTAGCTTTTCGTAATGGTACAAAGAGTAGGTAAAAGTTAGGAGTCTATTACATTGATAAATGTAAAATAGAATCTAATGGAATTGCACCTTGAATTTTCGAAGAATTGTTCTGTTTAGATTTGGACAACAATGTCTTGGATATTATACATTACTCTACAACATGACATGACTTTAGTCAATGCTAAATGGTCTATATAATCGGAATGGCATTCTTTAACTAATTACATGAAGATAAGACACATTACAAACAATTCAATGCATATCAAACTAAACAACTTAATATAAATACTAGACATCCCCTTGAAGAACTGCAAAATAAGTTATGAAAAAACACCGAACTAGTATCCCAAGGTTATTAATAGACATATTTCAAAAAACTGGAAAAATGTTCAAACTTTAAGAAAAGTAACGACCAATGGAATCCAGTTATTGTATGATAGATTTAATTTATTCACAATTGCCGCAGTACTTTTTAGTTCTAAATAAATTATTCGAGCTTTTTTATGAGAGATATTTTTACAGGAATACAGTTTACAATTATTACAATTAAAGTAATTTCCGTTTTCTCTTTTTCATGTTAATAGCCTGTCACTGTTAAAATTATCATGCTAATGACACCGCGTGAATAGTTGGTATATCAAGCAGAGTACAAGTTTTCACTTACTGGCAGACGTGAATTTATGCAAACAACTTGTTGAATTTATACATAACTCTTTGCTTACAGAACAAGTACACCGTCTTGTGTATTTAGAGATTTAAATAATAAATTTATAGGTAAGAACACAGAAAACTAAAGTACTACTCTTTATAACAAATATCCTCCACCAAAATCACTAAGAGGAACATCCACGAATTAGAAAGCCGTCCAGATTTCTGTTCAAATAAAAAAATATTATTTTATTACATAGACTAACGACACTCCATAGGAACTCAAAATTCCATGTTAAAATACAACCATTTTTCAGCGACTCGATCAACAACCTTGATGATATCCCGTGTGACAGTGGCCGAAACGTCGACATCTACTCCTAATCTGACGCGGTTCCAACGCGGTAACCAAGATTGTATCTATTCAAATTCTTGCAATGTAGAGACAATATTTTCTTCGCATTTACAAAATCTAATTAATTTGTTTTAAACATGTATAAATTTTTTCGCCATTTGTGAAAACCGATACGCAGAATTGAAACTAATAAAAGTACTTATTAGTTAATATTAATTGCTAATAAATGTAAAAGTAGTATGTACAAGTGGTATTAATTAACATGGCATAATTCATACGTGTTTAAAAACAGTGGAACAAAGATTAATGTATTTAAAGTGCCCTATATCTTTCAATAAAAAAAAGGTGCAGATGTTCTCAGTCGTAAATATTTACTACCACAGTACCTCATAAATTGCATAATTTGTTCATTATTATTCTATTGTCTAAAATGTATTAACTTCCTGAAATCTTTCTGTTTCAGTATTCTTTGAAACATTGTTAAAAAAAGCTAAAAATACATACTAAGTATAAGTAAATACATGTATTAAAGTTTGAAAACTAAACAAATTTAAAAAAGTTTGTATATGCTGACTTACAAATAATCAATGAGTCACCTAAGTTTATCAAATTTTCATATACAAAAAAGCTTATTATATGAATAAAACATGAAAAGAAGAAAAAACTATAATATCTATTTTAAGTCAACTTGTAAATAGCCATTTCCATAAGCAGGATTTTTTCTAACAATATTTAATGATATAAATGTATAAGAAAATAATTTCCTACTTACACTTTAGTGCAGTTCGAGTATCCACATGTCAAACTTATCCGGCCGTTTTTTTAATAATTATTTATTTCTAATTTTGAGCCAAAAATTAAGAATAATAAAACTGAAAATTACGCGAAGAAATGTAAGGGAACAATATTAAATAGATTAATTTATAGAATAAATCACATAAACACCAATAGAAGAGCGCGTATATACAGAGCGACTGATAAGATAGGGCACGCGTGCGACACTACACTACTTTTAATAAAACATAGTAGGCGTAAAGAAACAAACTGCACCACTCCGCAAGTCGGACTAAAGTCCGGCCGTCGTGCTTTGTAAAAATTCTTCAAAGAAATCCGAAAACGAATCGCAAAAAAAAAACTGTATCATAAGTTTCCCTCTCACCTGCGTGTTCAATGTATGTTCTTGTAGATACGAGTTGTTGGCGTGTCCTTTCTCTTGCGACCCCACTTTATTCGCGAGCCTTTTGCGACAGTCGGCACCTATAAGTTAGAATTGAATCGTTAGTGGTCAATAAATTTATGTGTGACTGACAACGGCAATCGTTGATTTACTTACCTTGTTTTAACTATTATATGTTGAATGTTGCCCAATTCGATTCGAGTCTAATGTACCTATCACACCTTTTCATATCTGGAAATGTTGTCTTACTTAGACAGGATGTCGACACTTTCTATAAAAAGCTATACATTACATATGCACTTATATTAATAGGTATTTTTCGACAAAATTAATCAATAAAATTAACCCTAATTTTCGATTAATAAAAAAATTGTACTTTAATATTTTGCTTAATAACGTAATATTAAGGAGTTTAATATTCTAAATGAATGATTTAAGAACAAAGTTGTCTTTTTCGTCTGTAGCATAACTTATTGTGTTTGAATCCACAGAAAAACATTCATCGACAATTACAATTTCAAACATTTTCAGAACAATGAAACTCGATGGTAATACACGAATATAACACTTCTAAAGTTCTAAATACTTTTGTACTCTTGATAAATATATATAGAATGCATAACTTACGACATATTTGCAAAAAATCGCTATTCGATAAGAGTAAAAGTGGTATATCCGGTCTGAATTTTGAAATTTTTTTTAGGCAAAAGATATTGAAAATTATGTTTTAAATACTTTTATACTCATAACGTACTTGTCTAAAAAGCATGACTTGCGAGATATTCGCAAAAAGCTGATTTTCGATAAGAGTAAAAGACCTACTTCCGGTTGGAATTTCGAAAAACTTTTTTAAAATAATTTGTCTCAAACTTAATTTTGAGTACATATGTATTTATAAATTTGTTTAAGCTTAGTAGTTGACGAAATATTGGCAAAATTCGATTCTTTCACTGAAGTAATCTGCTACTTCCGGTCTACCGATTTTACTGAAAAACTAATCAGATCTCAAGAGGGAGATCGTACACGTAAATACAAAATTTGGAATTGATAGCTATAGCGGTTTGACCGCTATCGTGTTCACAGACACACAGACGGGCTGACAGACACACAGACATTTTTTAAAAACCACTTTTTCGGTATCAGGGGACTTCAAAACGTGAACATCTGCAAAAATCTCGAGGTCGAAAATATTCATCATCACAATACTTTCTTATACTACGTATAAGAAAGTAAACCAAGGTACTTATCCCAAACTAAGGCCAGGAATTTTTGAAATTTCGTGATTCAAATATTCATTTTGATAAATATTTAAATATTCGAAACTACAAAAATAAAAATTAAATGCTGGTCGTTGGCAAGCCATTACTTGAGAACGGATGAACCGACTTGGCTAATTTCATTGTAATAGTTCGAAAAAGGTTTATGGAGAAAGAAAAATTGGAAAAGTTGCCCGGAAAATTGAAAAATTCGGGAAAAAGTTAAAGTGCATTTTTCTATAGAATTTTTATATGAACTTATATGCACCAAGGAAACACATTTTCTTTACATTTTCCGGCTTCAAGCAAAAATGTTTCGCCGTTACAATGTTATCGGCTTTAGAGAAAGCCCTTTTTGGTATACATTCCGGAAAATATATTACACCTCATTGGCATAATATACTTGTTCATTGGAGAACAAAATATCCAAAGCGGTTTTTTTCTGGTTCATGTTACTTTCATAAAATTCAACTGATGACTTCCCTTCGTTATTAAAAATATCTTTTAGGTGTCTCTTTGTTTTAAGGAGAAGTTTAAAAAATCTTTCCTCCTTTTGAAACCTTGGATATAGAAATGTACTAGTGTCAAATATTTCAAATGGTAAAGCGCCAGTACCGAAACATTACTAGAAAAGACTTTTGTGAACTTTGATTCCTGTGGCGAAACATATTTCATTCCTTTTATATCTTTTGGTCATCCTTCCAATATTAAGGATTCCAATATTTTAACAATAGTTTCATTGAACCGTCATTCATCTTCAGTTAACATTAAATATCCTGCCTGCGAGCTCTTGTGATTATTATATAAAAAATGTTGAATTCCACCAGGTCTTAGCTGACTGAATAAGTTTGTGTTTTTCTAAATCCAATTAAGTTTTTTGTTAAAGTTAAAGCAGTGGTGGCGGTGTTAGAGTGCTTAAAATGACCAAGAATATTGCTGCATTTGCCAATAATGGGCTTTTCCTCTAATGCTTTGTTCAAAACCAATTTCAGTGAATGTGCAATGCCACAAACTGAATTGTATGGCAGCTGCCGAACTTCTCCCACAATATTTACGGCATTGTCATATACCACTGTCAAATATCTTCTCCTTATATCCCATTTCGTAAAAATGTTCTCAGTTTTTTCCTTCGAATAATGTTAATGGTAATGTTACGTGCTACATGTTCCACAAATTATTCAAAATCTATTTTTAAACATTTTCATACACATAATTAGTCTTAAAATGTCTATATAGAACACATGACTTGCGAGATATTCCTGAAAAAATATTTTTTGATAAAAGTAAATGACTAACTTTCAGTAGAAATTTCGAAAAATGCTTTTTATAAAAGTTTAGGAATCTGCAAAAATATCAAGGTCGAAAATTTTCGTGATCACAATATTAGGTATATAGGTATTACTTTTTTACACGTAGTATAAAAAATAATACCTATTTATAACACTTGGAAATTGGTTTAACTTCAACTATTCAAATATTTAAATTGGAATATTAGAATATATATTCGAATAATTTCGTTTTGAAATTATTCGGAATTGAATATTGGAATATTCGAATATTTGAATTATTTGTGTTCGATTCCCGACCTTATCCTAAACCATTCAACTATGCGCGTCGATACATTGCATTATCAAAACAGAAAAACATAAATAATAATCAAAAAAATTAGGTGTGGCCACCACACGACTTTCCTATACGTATAAGCGTTTGAAACTATACAATTTTAAGAATTTTTTTAAACTAAAATTATTCAAAATCCTATTCTAAGTACTTCCATTCTTTTAATAAATCGCTATAGAATGCATACTTTGCAAGATATTCGAAAAAAACTGCTACTCCTTAAGAGTAAAAGTGTTACTTCCGGTCCGAATTTTGAAATATCTTATAGAAAAGGTGTTGAAAAAATTAAAATTTGACGACTACGGTATAATAAATATTTGAAATAATACTCAATACCTAAGCCAATAAAAATTCATTTATGATCAAATATTTACACATTTGTAACCGCGGGAAAGATTTTTGCCAGAATAAACATTCATTGTAATGTGGGTTGCCTAATTTTAATTTATTTTATATTTATTTAAAACAAAGTAAAGAATAGTTGAACGAAAAATAAGTGCAGAGCGGGGTAGCTTTTTATTTAATTTGTAACGTAAAGCAAACAAATACCCTCCGAAGGATTTTTGAGGAAAAAATATTTTGACATATTAATTCAAAAAATCTTTTTATAAACTACTTTTGTATTGATTAGAAATTTGTTTAAACTTAGTCATCATAATACTTCTTTATACCATGTATAAGAAAGTAGTGAAACGCTTTGAAATAGGTTATAGAGAAGTTAGAAGACAGAAAAGAAAGAAGTGATTATTTAAAAGTTACATCGATTCTTCTTTCCGTGAATTTTGGAAATTTAATTGTTGTTTTACTAGTATTTTGGCTTGGTAAAATTTTAGTGATTAAAGAGAAATTGGCTTTGTGTGCACTTCTAGACAAGAAACTGAAAGAACATTCGAATTGCTCCCAGATGTTAGTAGACTAAAATTCCTTCTAGATAAATGACTGAAATCTGTGGATTCGTAAATATGCGCCTCTACAGCTTCTTTTATCTATTGAGAACACAACAGTTCTTTCCCTTTAATGGCGTAGCAGTGAAGTAACAAAAACATCAAATAATTTACAATAAATTACTACGTGATGTTTTACCTCATGACATGTAATATTAGCAGACAATATCACAGTAAAAGTAACCAATGTTGTGAACTCTGTAAAAGTGACGACCGACTGTTTTACCGGTAAACATAGCGGAAGTGTTTATAAATGTTTCGTCTGGATTATATACTAATAATAGAAAACATTGAAAACAAAAATTTTGAAAACGAAATTACAATGAATTAATATTGCCAACAAATCTTTCTAGGTGTGAACTATTCTCTACATAGAGAAACAGTTCCATGTAAGCCAAATTCCTTCTTCTAATGTAAGAATTGTTTGAATTGAAATTATTTTTTACAAACTAAATTTTAAACAAAACCTGTCCATAATATTAAGTAGCACTCTCTTGTCATATTATTTCTAATTAGGCTATTAGGTATACAAAACAATGTATGTTTGCATACAGCAAATAAAATTATTTCTAATCACATTAAACATAAAGTGTATACATTTTATTTTTGTTTTTGCTTTTGTAGATTGTTAAATAAAATATACTTCATTTCCATTAAAAACAAAATATTAAGGCACATCTAGGTCAGAGCAACGTAAAACTGAAAGTCTAGACTCACTAGCAGCAATATCGGGAGTAGCAGTAACGGTTTTTATTAATTTATTCTTAATTACGAATACTGGACGGCGATTTTGCAATTAGTGTTAATGTGTGCAAATGTGGCAAGTAAGCGTTATTTAAAAAATAGCATTACCAAACTAAATAGTTACTTAAACAAAACTAATTCTATGTATTAATTATTCAAATACATACGTTACATATAAGCATTTTACTTGGTATTTATTTTTTGTCGATCTAGATACAATCGATTATTATAGGTAGGGCGCGGACATGACCGGTTTAAACTACGACGAAGTTACAACGGAACAAATAAATAATGTAAACAACACACGCTTACTGAATAGCAATAATTCATATGGTGAACTGCAACATCTGTTTACGCCCGAGAGGTGCCCGAGAATGAGAGCAAAAAATGCCCATAAAATTAGGAATTTACAAGTAAAATCCTTTTTTCATCGGCGTAGATGGGAGCGTGAGGGGCTTTTAAAATTTATTATATTTACCTTATATTTCGCATGAGAAATAAAATTTTCATTCATACTTACGTTAGTTTCGTTTTTTCATTGTTTTCACTGTTAATTACGTACTTCGTAATTTTTGTTTTTGTAATAGTCTGTTTAATACCGGTTTATTGGATCGACTTCTCCCAATTATCTAGACTGGATTTCGTTTAGTTTCAATAACATACGCGTACATTTTTAGTTATCATTTATTTAGATCTAGAACGTTGTTTATGTTACTTTTTCTGATATGAAAATGAATTGTCAGTGATTCCGAAATTTATTACAAAGTCTGTAAAATATCGTTACAGAATGCCAAAATATCGCACGTTCGTCACTTAGCTTTGCTAAAACATACACCGAACTAGTTTTTATGCAGAGAATTTCCATAGTTTACAAAATTTCGTTACATGTTTAAATAACGATGCTCGAAGTATTTCTGAGTGCAAGGAACTAACACAAATCCCAAATTTAAAAAATCAGTTTGTATTCCTTCAGGAACACTTTGGAAATTTGCCTAAACTAATCACACATTTTGAAATTCGAAATCTCAAATTCAAAGATGGATTATCCACATTAGATGTGGGCTATTAATAATTTCAAAAGTATTCCAAGTGACTTCGGATGTGGCCTTCGGCAAAAGTTTGACGCAGTTTTTAATAGAAATCCAGATTTAATAACATTGCGGCAATTGTGTATGCTAAATACGCTGAAATAAAAGAATATTTCCAGTACGCACTTATAACCAGTTGCGATGTAGAAAGGACGTTTTCTATCTACAAGGATGTACTTAATTCAAAGAGAACAAGTCTCACAGAAGAGAA
This sequence comes from Amphimallon solstitiale, assembly GCA_963170755.1. Taxonomy (NCBI): domain Eukaryota; kingdom Metazoa; phylum Arthropoda; class Insecta; order Coleoptera; family Scarabaeidae; genus Amphimallon; species Amphimallon solstitiale. Next base: position 123,461,830 of record OY720678.1, on the reverse strand, counting down.
AATGAACAAACAATAAGGTATTTTGTATTTTATAGATCACCAGCTACTTGTTATCCAATTATATAAATAAAATCCTCTTCAAAAATACAACATTTCAATAGTGCGCCCATGGGCGATGAGTCATCAACCGTTCGTGTCCGCACCCTAATTATAGGGCGCCGAAATATATACGGAGAAATAAGCATATATTCGTTAAAGAATATAAAAAAACTATTGTCAAAATAATTATATTACTAATATTGAGGGAGCTTACCAAAGAATAAACTGTCTTTGTTTTTTCACCATTCATTTTTATTTTTCTACATAATGAATTGAATGGTCGGGAAATGTTCTAAAGCTGTGGCTCACTACACGAAAGAGGTCTCATTAACATAAGTAACTCTATTCTTCTAAAATATGATACAACTCTTACAGTTCTGTTATCTACTTTTTATATTCTGATAATTCTATAGTAGAGACATATTGAAAATTCAATAGAAATCCCTGAATTTTCTGGCCACCCGATATTTTCATGCACTTGTCTTTAACATCAGTAAAGTAGACTAAAAATATACATTTTTCTAGTGAAAAGTATTCTAAATTTGTTTAAAAAGTATGTACCGTTGGATCATTAACCTCGCTTTGATTACCCAGTTGTTATAGTAAGTAGTCAGTAAGGCGTTCGATATGGAAAATTACCAAATTTTATTACAGAGACTATAATATTATGGATGGTATTAGAGACATAGCACATGACCTACTTGCATCTTATTTTAAAAAAAGATTCGGGAGAGTGGATATAAATGGAAAAATATTCGATATAATACCAATTCATAATGGGGTACCACAAGGACCAATACTAGGACCATTTTTATTTGTGATGTATATTAATGATATCCCAAAAAAAAACAACTAAACAAAGTAGTCTCTACGCTGACGATACATGTTACATAGTAACCGCAAAGTCGATTGACGAAATTAAAAAAGCGAGCAGATGGGTAGTGGAGAAAATAACACAATGGTTCCAAAACAATTAACTAAAATTAAATGAAGAGAAAACTCAGCGTTCTGTTGTCTCATGCATTCGATATCTGGGGCTCACGATCGGAAATAAGCTTACCTGAGACACGCATATATCAGAATTAAGCTAACCCGTTAACGACAGCTATATATACCTACCATACGGAGACTGAAGACCATTGCTACCCATGCCACTTCAAAACCTGCCTGTTTTGCGAACTTCCATAGTAGAATCAGCCACGGAATTTTTGTTTTGGGGCACATCATTCGCAGCAGCAAGGATCTTTTACTTACAAAAAAAAAAGCGATTAGAGCCCTATGTAATTTGAAATATACGGATAGTTGTAGGGAACATTTTTAAGCAAGAGAGAATACTGACTTTGCCTACAGAGAAGAGTTACAGATTCCATATCACCGCTTGCAAACAACCCAACGCTACTGGCGACCCAAGCTATATAATTAAATCAGGAACCATCTTGAAGAAAATGACAAGTTTTCCAAAAGAAAGAAAGTAGAGAATACTTTGAGTCATCACAGTTTTTATTCAACAGACCATTTCCAAAAATGTGACTTTTAAACGACTTTTTTTAAAATGCTAAGAAATTTACATTATACAGGGTGAGTCATTAGTAGCCGCTTCTTCGATTGCTCTTTTGTGTTCTAAATAAAAGAAAAAACAATTAGTGGAGGATCCATGGTTGCTTGTAGCGCAGCACATTGAAAAAATACTTTAAGCTCTGACGCACTTCCGGTTTCACCGGAAATGCACGGAACTTAATTTTTTTAAATAACTTATCCTATATATTTTTGGATTTTTTTGTACTGCTTTAAATTGTCTGTTCAACTGTTTTTCCTTTTTGAAAATTGAGCCAATAGTTTTTAAGTTATTAATTTTTTTTGAAAATATTTGACCAAAACACGTGTTCAGAAAAAAATCATTTTCACATTGTTTTTAAGAGTAAAAACATTAACTTTGGTGGTGATTGTAGCCAAGAAAATTCTGCATCATTTGGTAAAGTTGCACTCGACAATACCTCGAAATACTTTGTTTTTTCAAAGCCTACTTCCTGAAACTTTCACATACCAAACACTTTTTTTTAAGTATTTTATTGAGATATTTTGTTCCTTTTCTTATTCTCTTTCATTTTTGTTAACAATGTCTTATACCTTTCTTTTGTAATTTTTGAGATAATCACTATATAGGAGCAATTAGCGGTCAATTAAAGAACTACGATCGCTGTTCTATGCACCCAAATATTCGTCCAGTAAAGGCTGGAATGCGGCTGACTGCCTGAGTCAACTGTTAAAGAAACTCGGTATACATTTATGTCAAATTTATAAAAGCATCGCTGTTAGTTATCATCCAAATAAATTATTCTTATGAAGAGTTAATAGATATGATTGACGTTTTGGGCGAATCTGAAAGAAACTCTTTGCTAGCATCCAGACTCAATGCACAGCGATTCCTGGTAGAAGTCAACCGAAAGCAGAAAACCTTCGAAAGTATAAAGGGACGGTTTGAGTGAACAGAAAGTATTGAATACGAAAGAAAGAGCGGAAAAAGCAATAACTGGTGAGGATAAGACGTATGGTACTCGCGAGTGTAGTCGAACACTCCCATACTAGTACTACGAAAATTAGTCGTCAGTTAGATGTAAGTCAAATTTGAGAAACCAGAATAATTAGGAAATATGAAATTCACCCGAAGCATATTCATACACAGGATTAAATGAAAGAAATTTTCAGAATCGCTTACATTTTTGTCAATTGGCAGCAGATAAATTATCCTGGCTTTCTCAATTTTTTTGTTGTTTATCAACGAAGCCTTCTATTAAACTGAATACGTTCATCGTCACAATTTCCGTTATTATAACACACAAATCCCCCCATTTTATCACACATGTAAACTTTCAAAATCGTTGGTCATTAAAACTGTGGGGAGTAATAGTAGGTAGTTCCATAATTGGACCTTATTTCTTTGATGAAAATGTTAGTGGAGGAGAGTATCTTCGCTATCTACGGACGGATTTTCAAAACTTTTTGAAGACATCCTCAAATATGTCAGTAAACATAACCTTTATTTTATTTCGATGTTAACCAACAGTGTCAAAAATGAAATACTGCCGTACTGCCGGAATTAAAAAAATTGAAATGCGATGGTCTTCATTCTGTAAAATTATTACTTTTGGGATAGTTCGATTTAACATTTACTTTGTTTGATAGTTTACTAAGGAAGTCTGGCGCCATTCCTGCCTTCCATTGGTTGAACGAATATTTTGGTGCATAGAACAACTGCGCTCGTAGTTCTTTAATTGACCGCTAATTGCTCCTATAGTGATTATCTCAGAAATTACAAAAGATAGGTATAGGACATTGTTAACAAAAATGAAGGAGAATAAAAAAAGGAACAAAATACATCAATAAAATACTGGGTGTTCCATTTAAAAAAAATAAGTTTTTGGTATGTGAAAACTTTAGGAAGTAGGCTTCGAAAAAACAAAGTATTTTGAGGTATTGTCGAGTGCAACTTTACCAAATGATGCAGAATTTTCTTGGCTACAAGCACCAATAAAGTTAATGTTTTTTATTTTAAAAACAATGTTAAAATGATTTTTTTCTGAACACGTGTTTTGGTCAAATATTTTCAAAAAAAAATATATAGGGTGAGTCATTTAAAAAAAATAAATTCCGTGCATTTCCGGTGAAACCGGAAGTGTGTCAGAGCTTAAAGTAATTTTACAATATGCGCCACTAGCAACCATCGATCTTCCACTAATTGTTTTTTCTTTTATTTAAAACACAAAGGAGCAATCGAGGAAGCGGCTACTAATGACTCACCTTGTATACATATTATTGTTTTTGTTGTTGTTTGTTTTATTGTCATATACAGCTAACTGTGCATATTTTTTATTAATATATTGACTTTCTTGTAATAGTAATTACAAATAATAAACTATTATTATGATAGACCGAACACGAGAGGCCGATGACTCATCGCCCATGGGCGCACTATTGAAATCATTGAAATGTTGTATTTTAAAAGAGGTTTTAATTTTATTTCTATAATTGGATAACAAGTGGGTGGTGATCTATAAAATACAAAATACGTTATTATTTGTTCATTTTGTAGTTCAAGTCGAGTAAAGGAGTACCGGCAATACTTTCTCAAGGTTCTCTTCTGTAAGATTTGTTCTTTTTGAATGAAGTACATCGATGTAGATAGAAAACGTCCTTTCTATATCGCAACGGGTTATAGGTGCATACGAGAAGTATTCTTTTATTTCGGCGTATTTAGCAGTTAGATTTTGTGTCATTGCCCCCATACACAATTGCCGCAACGTTATTAAATCTGGATTTCTATTAAGGACTGCGTCTAATTTATGCCGAAGATCTCATCTGAAGTCGCTTGGAATACTTTTGAAATTATTAATAGCCACATCTAATGTGGTTAATACTTCTTTTAATTTGAGATTCAAAGTATGTGATTAATTTAGGCAAATTTCGAAAGTGTTTCTGAAGGAATAACCACTGATGTTTTTAATAAGAAATTTGTGTTAGTTTCTTGCACTCAGAAATACTTCGAGCATCGTCATTTAAACATGTAACAAAATTTTGTAAACTATCGAAATTCTCTGCATAAAAACTAGTAGCTTCCAACCATGTTCCCCATGTAGTTATTACTGGCGAGGGAGGCAGTGACAAAGATAGAAGTTTTCACTGTAAAGAGCTACTCTCAATGGTGCTATTCTGAAAACTTTTTTAAAAACGGATACAAGTCTATCAACTTCCGGATAGATGTCTCTGATATATTCACAGATTCTGTGGAGAGTATGTGCTACACAAGTAATATGCAGCATATAAGGATATATTTCCTTGTATAGTCTGTGTGTTTTTAACATATATGCGGCATTGTCACTAACAAATAAAAGTGTTTTTTCCTTGTACCTGTCGTCTGAATAAAGCATATTGTGCAAATCCTCGTCAATGGTTTTACCAACTGTTTCCGTATCAACAAATGGAATAGTTGGATGTAGAACACCAGCTACAACACAGCGTCCCAATATATAGACAGTTTCGTCAACACCTATCCATAGGTACTGATCTGAAAGATGTTTTCTAATCCATTCTACTGCTTTCGTGAAGCACATGACGTGACGTAAGTGCGATTTTTTGGGCATTCTGTAACGATATTTTACAGAGCTTGCAATAAATTTCGGAATCACTGACAATGGAGGACATACAATCACTATGGCCCTTAATCCAATTCGCCATTGTTTCGCAATGCCATTCTCAACGTTATTCCATATCATATCTGAGAAAGTAATATAAACAATGTTCTAGATCTAAATAAGTGATAACTAAAAATGTATGCGTTTGTTATTGAAACTTAATGAAATCCAGTGCACACGTACGTCAAAATAATTGGGAGAAGTAGATACAATGAAACGATATTAAACAGGAACTATTACAAACATTACGAAGTGTATAATTAACAGTCAAAAGAATGAAAAAACGAAACTAACATAAGTGTGAATAGTTATATACATATATAACTTTACTTATCTTACGAAATATAACGTAAATATAATAAATAAATAACAGATGTTGCAGTTCACTATATGAATAGTGTGCTATTCAGTAACTTCGTGTTGTTTACATTATTTCTTTGCCCCATCGTAATTTCAACCTGGTACGTCCGGTCTATACGTATTAATAAATAAAATTAGCGTTTTCCCCGTAAAAATTATAACACTTGTTCGAAATACTCTCTCTCATTTTCTACCAAGCATTAATATGAGCTTTCAAGGAATTCAAACGATAATTTTTACAAAGGTAAGGAAAAACGATAAAACTATTTCGACAAGCTTCATAATACAATAATACATACTACTATAATATACTTGTGAGTTGTGACAAAATTCTAATAAGGTTAATTTATCGGTTATACGGCACGGTCAATGTATTTGCTCGGAGTGTATTTCTTGTCTGTAATACCTTGATACTCCATGATACTTATATGTATAATTCTATGTAATATTATAAATAGGTATGCCAAAATTATTTGCATAATATCTTCAAATATACATATAATGATTAATACATATATATGTCTAACCAATATTCTAATGTTTATAATCTTACGATTTTACATAAATAAGTTGTAAATCTCCACAAGTAATAATTAACAATCAATCGTGGCGCCTTAGAACTGGAAATACTGGTTACACAGACCACGACGGACATGTAATGTGTGTTGCCTGCCCTCCGTTTCTAAGGCGCAAATATATTGGAATGTTCTCATAAGTGTATGGATTGTTCATCTATGCAACCAAAAATTCAAGTCATAATAGTGTGTTTTCTATTTGAAAAAATACAAGGAAACCAATGTTTCTGAATACGAGTATACATTACTTACATAGTTCTATATGTTTCACTACTTTTATTGTGGTTATTCCACAATTTTACTGGGAATAAAGTGTTCCCATTTTATTATTCGTCAAGGTTGTGACCAGTGTTTTAGTTAATTAACCAATGTTAGAGTTACAATAAGTTTGGTGGTACCCATTTTCATTGTTAATAGCAGCTTGTTTTGTGTGATTTTAATAAAAAAAAGTGAGTACACATTTATTAAAATATAAGTAGGTACCTTCTAGTTATAAGTGAGGTTATACTTGTGAACACATTTTCTTATAGTACCTATAGGTAGGTACTTTATTATGTAGGTGTGTGATATTTGTCACGGTTGGTTACTGTAAATTTTATTAAAATTATTTGCAATAGTTTTCGCTTTAATTCTGCATTATTCACTTTAAGAATATTTCACAGCGTCCATAAATTTCAGTAATTACAAAAATGTTTTAGAGTACCTACCTACTCTAATATTTAATTGAAGATCCTGATTAGGTATCTATATTTTGTTTGAGGTCAACATGTATTTTAGCACTGCAAATAATTATTTCAGTTCTAATGCAAGGCAAGACATTCAACACATGTTTCATTTTATTTTAGTTTTACTGTTTCCTAAGACGTTTACTGTCGAAAATATTTAGATCCTATTCTTTCTTTTATTGTGTTAAATTACTTAATTTAACTTCAAATTAATTATCATTTTTCTAATATATAATTAAAATAACGTCAAAATATCGAACATTGCCACCAACAGCTTCGTTTTATTACACTAGGAATTGTTTCTATTAATTTATAATAATTATAAATCCACCTGTCATTGTAAGTACCTACCTGTATTACAAAATTATATGTTACTGCGTGACTAAGAGAATTGTTTATAGTGTCTATACACATCCCATCTACTAATCTACAAGATGTTCACGATTAAATTATCAAGTATACATCTTTTTGATTAGAATATAAAGTTAGTTGAACATACGTTATAATAAACCATGATAAGAAAAGAAGGCGATATCTTTGTTACTAAATATTAAAAATAGATTTAGAGAAATATATACCTAATCTTCATTTCATTATACGAGTAATTTTTTCTCATTGATTTGACTTCCGGTTCCGTTTCCTGGCTGATACAATCGTTTGTTGATATTAATAGAATAGAAATTTAATTCTTTGTATGATTATAAGATTAATTTTTATATGAAAAAAAGGAGTATTATCTATTTTATTTATTTCAATACTTTATCTGCCCGCCTTAGGTACCTAGATATAAAATAGTTATTTATGTACGAAGTCAGTAAAGTGATCCTTTATGGAATGAGTCTATTTATGAGGCAAGCGAGCGAGGCGAGTAACAGACGAGTGAGTTCGATAAAGGCACTTTACTGACATGGACGTCAATGCATACAAAGTTTTATCGCCAACCACAAAAATTTGTAATATAAAAAATACAGATGTAATAACGTACCACAGTTTATGACAGTAACAAACTATATAAAGTACTTTATTTTACAGTACGATAAAGTGTTTGTTTATTTCCGTAAAACACTATGGTAATGTATCGCTTTATTGACGGTTGGCGATAATATTTATGTACCAAGTCAGTAAAGTGATCCTTTATCGAGCTAGTCTATTTATGAACCAAGCGAGCGATGCGAGTAACAGACGAGTTCGATAAAGGCACCTTACTGACGTGGATGTCAATGCATACAAAGTTTTATCGCCAACCGCCAAAAAATTTGTAATTTAAAAAATTAAGATATAATGACTTATGCCATTTTATGACCGCGACAAACAATTTATGGTTAATGTCATACAATCATGACTACGTTGACAGATATTAGCGGCAGGTAAAGTATTTTATTTTACGGTTGGCGATAAAATATATTTACATAGAATATACTTCTGCGAAAGGACAAAAATGTCTAATTGTAGAGGTATCATTTAAGACGTTATTGTTTTATGTTTAACAATTATATTCTGTAGCTATTTGTAAGCACTTAAAAAGAAAGTGTTCAAATTAATATTAAGAAATTTTAAGCAATGATATAAAGCGGTGACGACAATACCGGATACCTATGAAGGCATTGAGATTTTGATCATAAAAACTAGGGGAATGGCAAAAACACATATCGCACGTACCTATTTGCACTAGCTATATCTACTTAAATGGTAAATAAACTACTAGCTTATATGAAATTGCGGAACTACAACACAATATTAAAACTGGGGATTATTGGTATTTACCTACCCATACGGATCTTCTAATTGCAAAAGTAATCGAAAATATTTTTTCAATTCTTAATTTTGACTAATGATTTATTTTATTCGCATGGAAATATGCTCTAACATTCTACAGTAAATAAGATAAATAGAGGGAGCGTGTCAGTTGTACCTATGCAACCACTTAAGAGGGGCATTTACCAACTGCATCTGGGTAAATAGAACGAACCTATGCAACTTGGATTACTAGCGGGACGGTAGACACAAGGGGGTGTGAGTAGGTGGAGCTAGACGATATTCGGGTTTCGATCAGAGCGCTTCGGTTTTATTCATAGATTCTGTTGCTATGTAGATCGTTCTCAAGGAAAAAAAATTGACTATTCTAAACTAGTAATTTAATAGTAATAATAATTAAATACGGCTACCTTCAAGTAGGCTAACAGACAATATTTATTTTTAAACATTTTCAAAACAATTATTAACAATTCAACAAATATCAAAATAATGTAAATAAAATTCTAGACTAAAAATTACTTATGTGGTATTTCGATTTTTCATTCGACTTGCATATTTACTTTTTTTGTTTTGTTGATTTTTTATAATAATTCAATTTCCGCTTGTTCATCTGTTATATACACTTCCATATTATAGCTACTACTGCATTTCTTTCTAATTGCAAAAACTGTCTGTCGTTCGGATTCAAGTCTGCAATAGCCGACCGATTCCGATAGATCTGCGTCTTCGCTAGGTCCAGTAGAGATACCGTAAAGTGGGGATAGACGATGGGATCGCTTCGAAAAATACTTGCGTGAAATGTGTGTGACAATGTTTTCTATTTTCAACTTTTTATCTTTAAATATAATTACATAAATTTAATTTTTTTTATATCGTTCATCAAATGTGCAGCTGGCGCGTAGAGGTTATTTTTTTTGTGTACCAGCCTTAGTTAGTAGACATTAATCAAATGTATACATTTTTGTGGTTATTTCTAAAACATAACTTTTTTAAGAAAATAAATTAATACAAAAGCTGGCCATGACATTATAAATTTATTCCTTTTGCATCGCTAACCCAAATTTGAGATTCTAAAATTACAAAATAAATTTAAAAAACGCAAAACGCCGATGCTTTACATAATTTTCGATAGGTAAACGCTCCTCTTAAATATCAGTTAATATATGTACTAATATAATTCGTTGAATTGTATTTTCATATAGCTCTTTTTGGTTTGCTTTTGAATTCACCCAATGTATTCATTAATTACGAAAAGTATATTATAGTTTCTTACGAAATCTAATACTTACATTAAATTTTCAAGCACCTTAAATTTATTAAATAGAATTTATTAATCATTTTAATATGAGGTCACTAAATTATTGTTTCCTCCCAATACCTTTATAATCTTAATAAAAGAAAATAATTTCGCCAGCAAAGGTTATGTAAGTAATTCGGCATCAACATTATTCTAATATTTACTGTCCACGTAAGAAGGAAATTTAATAAACGCGTATATATAATTATTTTGCAATTATGTAGGTACAGCAGCTTCAAGGAAAGCAAATACATATATTTAATGTAACAGTTATATGTCAAATTTTGACTAAAAATATTCTATTTGTTTTTGCAGATCTAAAAGTATTTAAAAACATCTGGACCTTGTCCTCCACTGCCTTGCTTATTGTCACACATGACAATCACATACTTATTATAATAATAAAAATATTTATTAATGACAAATTTGTCCATTGGTTAATCTCCTATAGCATAGAGGTTAGAACTTAAGTGTTCCATGATTATCTACATCTACAAACGCGGATAGTTTCTCAAAAACTGTTTGTGATTTCGTAAGATCCAAATTACATAATTAATATGAGGCTGATACATGTTGAAACTCCATATTTAACTGAATAAATAAAATACGTAAACTTAATTTCAAAAATTATTTAATAATATCACTACAATATCGTTTCGCCAAACTTTGGCTTCATCAGGTAATGAGTTACTCAAACGATATTGTAGTGATATTATTAAATAATTGTTGAAACTAAGTTTACGTATTTTATTTATTCAGTCCAAATTACATAGTGATTAATATCATTATCGATATGTCCACACATAATTCAACGGAGTATTTCCATTTTCCTTATTTATTTCGTTAGCCGCGTTGGAAACACGGGTTTCTGTCTTATTCGAGAGAAAACGATACAGTTCAACTTATCTCTCTGTAGTTTTACAAATACATAACTTCCAATCAATATCGATCGCATGCTTATTGGTGTTTTTTACCCTGTGCCTCAGGGGGTCGCGGCCCAGTCTTGCTCGGGGACTCGCAAGCCCGGTAAAAGTAAAAAAAAGCAAGGGTTACAGGTCCTACACTGCAATAAAAATACAATTTCGGTGAGAAAGCTGTGCCTGTTTATTCTTTAATATTTTTTTAAATCTTATAATATATATATACCGTTTGACTGAAATAAAAGTAGATATAGGGAAACACAGACACGCACACATGTGCATGCAAACATGAAATGGAGGGGTACGATAATAGGGGAATACAGATGAGTTCATATCGGGGGGACACCGGGTACCGAGACCGAGGCTTCAGTGCAAAATGTTGAAAGCTAGTATGCAGACGTTTGCTTTAAGGAATTGCTCCGCTATTTTGGTAATTTATGTATAATGTATTAACATTGAACTGAAACAAAACTATAAAAATTGTAACTAAAATAAAATTCTCACATTTAAAACGAAACAAAATATTATAATGAACTATACAAATAAATTTTGCACGTCTTTGTACGAATTATCCTTCGCATACCATAACACAATCTGTATTTTTTCCTCGACAGCTAAGGGCGTTTTATTTTAATATTTGCGAGTTTGCTCAGACAAAATGTAAGTTCACGCTCTAAAGATACGGAACGAATGCCATGTGCGCATGGTGTTCGCGCTCTCGGTTTACCCACACCACCATAAGACCGGTGGTGTGGGGGGCCACATTCTTGAACTGTTGTATACATACATACATAGGTACATGTTTATGTGTGTGTATTTGAAGATGCATATTAACTTTTAAATACGACAATCTGTATATAATAATAATTAAATTATTTTCCAATTAGAGCCTATTTCCCTTCTTAGTTTTTATATTAACCATTGAAGAGAAATTTTCTGACATAAGTGGGAAGTGGCGAAAAGAACTAACAATTTCAAAGCTTGCCAGCTCTGGATAGTCTTCATTTCTCTACATCCAGAAGACGTCAATTGATTGCGAACTAAATTTCATTTTAAGAATGCCTCAGCAGTCAACGATTTTCTTTCATATTTTTACATATCTATAAAATGATTTAGTATCCATCTATGGCCTTTGTTAGCTTGAGAGTTCAGTTCTGGCAAGTAACTGAATAGTTCCTCTTGCAAATTTTGCAACCGCTGTACCATGCAAGGTATGTGAGAAGTTACTATCAATGATTGGTCCATTGCAATTTCTTCGACAATCTTCTGAACGCATGGGAAAGACTCATCGTTTTTTGTAAGACGTTGACCACAAACGAAGTTTTACGAGGAATTCCTTGATTTTATCTTTTGCCTTTAGAATGTTTTCTGCTCTCCCTTGAAGGCTCTAATTTAAAATATTTGGATGTTTGAGAAGATTAGCGAGCGCATATTCAGATTTAACATCTTGTAGGTACACAAAAGAATATTTTCTTCTCTCCTTTGAAGGCTCTTATTTAAAATATTTAGGCGTTTGAAAAGATCAGCGAGAAATACTCATTTTAATAGCCAAACAGGGTCACAAAAATAAATCGCATATTCAGATCTAGCATCTTGTGGGTACACAAAAGAATGTTTTGTTCTTTCCCTTGAAGCCTCTTACTTAAAATATTTAGGTGTTTGAAAAGATCAGCGAGAAATACTAATTTTAATAGTCAAACAGGGCCACGAAAATAAATGGCATATTCAGATTTAGCATCTTGTAGGTACACAAGATGCATTTGTTAATGTTCGGGAGTTAAATATGGAGTTATCTGATACAAAGAAAAATCAGTAAATTAATTTTTAGCGGAGTCTGTTTAAGGTGAATAAAATTTTATTTCTCTGTTTCGCTAGCAAAATTACCCGAAATTTTACGATATTTTCAATGAATACTGTTCTGGAAATCATTTCTTCTGAAACGGAGACTATTATTCTATGTCTAATTGTGATGTGTTTACGACAACGATTTTTTTGAAAGTTTTGATCTTGTTTATAATATATTGACGAAATAAAAAAATGAGTTGTGGCCACCACACGACTTTCTTATACGTGAGCGTTTCAAATTATAGAATTTTAAGAATTTTTTTATACAAAAATTATTCAAAATCCTATTCTAAGTACTTCTATTCTCTTAATAAATCTCTATAGAAGGCATACTTTGCAAGATATTATCAAAAAAGTGCTATTCGCTAAGAGTAAAAGTGCTACTTCCGGTCCGAATTTTGAAATTTCATATATACAAAAAATATTTCAAATCCAGTTCTAAATACTTTTGTACTCTTGATAAATATATATAGAATGCATAACTTACGACATATTTGCAAATGGTCGCTATTCGATAAGAGTAAAAGTGGTACTTTCGGTCTGAATTTTGAATTTTTTTTATACAAAAGATATTGAAAATTATGTTTAAAATACTTTTATACCCGTAACGTACTTGTCTAAAAAGCATGACTTGCGAAATATTCGCAAAAAACTGATTTTCGATAAGAGTAAAAGACCTACTTCCGGTAGGAATTTCGAAAAACCTTTTAAATAAAATTATTCTCAATTTTAATTCTAAATACATATGAATTCTTTATATATTTGTTTAAACTTAGTAGTTGACAAAATATTGGCAAAATTCGATTTTTTTGCTGAAGTAAACTGCTACTTCCGGTCTACCGATTTTACTGAAAAACTAATCAGATCTCAAGAGGGAGATTATACACGTAAATACAAAATTTGGAATTGATATCTGCAGCGGTTTGACCGCTATCGTGGTCACACACACACAGACACACAGACATTTTTAAAAACCACTTTTTCGGTATCAGGGGACTTCAAAACGTGGACATCTGCAAAAATCTCGAGGTCGAAAATTTTCATCATCACAATACTTCCGTATACTACGTATAAGAAAGGAAAAAGCTTTTGCTCGAGTGCTTAAGGCTCCGGGCTACCCAAATTATAGGTATATGCTATTACATGTAACCGTTTTTTTCTTTTTACTTGCTTATTTGGTAACATGAAGCAATGCACTATTTTTTCTTATATACGTATGAATGAATGCAATGTATCTATGACGCCCTTTTTTCAAAATAGTCTTTAAATGTGTTTAAAAAAAAATAAAACGTCGAACCATTTTTTTCTTTTTCTTCCTTTATTTCTTAACATAGAAGAATAATTTTTTTTTGTTTAATAGAGCGTTTAAAACTCTTGCTCGCTATGAAGTACTTTTTTTTTCAAAATTGATATTTTCTTAGATATTTCATATAAAAGAAATTAAAATTAGGCAGCCCACATTACACTCAAGGGAACAGGCAGAAGGTAGGGATAGATTTCCGACCAACAGTTTGTCTGGAGGGCGGGTACAAATGTGTAAATATTCCGGGATAAATGAATTTTTATTCTCTTGGATATTGTAGTGTAGATATATAATCTGGGCACTTTTACGAAAAGTGTTCGTGTCTCCCTAAAAAAAAATGAGTTATAATTTCCAATATATTTATGGTATTTTATGCTGGTTCTTTGAAAGATATACCTCCACTTTTTTTTGACGCTGAAAATATTTCTTTTGCAAATAGAACACACAATTTGTTTTTGATTCGTAAGATGGGAATTTAATTCTTTTTCAAAATGTATATCCTTCTACCTACCGCTAACGAATTTTTTTATATTTATATGTACTACAAATCTTCTGCTAAATGTGTTTTTTTAGTTGATCAATTCCTAATTACACAAACTGTAGGCGTAGTATGCACATTATTTTTTGTCTGAACTCTCCGGAATACTTTGCTAACACAAGTTATACAGCAATGCAGAATAAAAGGCGGTAAATAACAGGTGCGTCATAAAAACACTGTTTGTACTTAGAGTGTGAATATTGCTTCTCGCAATTTGTTTACCTATTTTTTTGTTAGAAAGAGACACACATATATATACGTATATAATATGAAAATGAAAATAAGAAGAACTTATTTTTGCCGCCCTGTTCGTATTGATAATGTTCCTAAATTAAAACAATTTTTTCTTTTCTTGGCAAATAGCGGCCATAAATACCATAAATAAAACTACATTTTCTTGAGTGTTTCGACATTTATTAACATGTGTCTTTTTCGAGTGTGTGAAGAGCCCCCTTTTTTTCGAATATCGGATATCTGACAGTTGTTCCAGGTTGTTCTAGGTTTGTTCTAAATTGTTCTAAAGTATTTTAAAAGAAATGTCAAATTTGGCCGAAATAATTGAAGCCCTTCTTTTTTCGAAAATTGAAATTTTAATGGGTTTTCCAGGCTGTTCTAGTTGTTCTAAACATTGTTCCAAAGAATCTCGGGAAAAAATCAAAACTGGCCGAGATAATCGGAAAAAACGAGATTTTGCCAGAATTTCGATTTTCGAAAAAAGAGGCATTGGCGAAAAATTGCTTTTTGCCATTTTTTCGGCCAATTATTATTTATTTTTGAAATACTTTGGAACAGTTGAGAACAAACTTAGAGCAACCTGGAACAACCGTCAGAATTACCATTTTTAAGAGAGGGAGGGGGGCGGCAAAAGCTCGTTTTTTCCGATTACCTCTGACAATTTTGATTTTTGTCCGGAGATTCTTTTGAACAATGTTTAGAACAACTAAAACAACCTGGAACACCCTTTAGAATTTCAATTTTCGAAAAAAGGGGGGCTGGGTGACTAAGGTATTTACAGGCAGGAAACACAAGAACAAAAGACTACAACTAGGGACGCTTATGTAAACTATGCTGTGTGTCCAAAAAGTCTGGAAACACCCAAGTAAAATCGAAACGGATGATTTTTGAGAAAAATACAAACACAGGTCAATTAGTATTTTCAAAAAACTACTGGCTGATGGCATCTGTTTGGAATTTTTGATGACCTTGAAAAAGTTATGATGTCATCAAAAAAAATTTAAATGGCAACGTCGCATTTTTAATTTTATTTTTGATAGATCTTTTAATTGTCTAAATGACTATAGAAAAATTTTTCATTTTACTTAAGAAAATGACCGAGAAAAATTTAATTACTTCTTCGAAAATGGAAAAGTTTGTCTTTAAAAAAAAAACATAGTTGGTTTAAAGTCGATTATTTTTCAAACACATTTTGTTTTATTTGTGACATTCTGTCAAATACGAATTGTGCGTAAGTTAAAAAAATCTGTTTAAAAATGGTTTTAAGTGAGAGGGAACGTATTCAAATATTGATGATGATTGGTTTTGGGGATAGGGCTCGTTCAGTTAGAGAAGTTTGCGACTTATTTAATACAGAACATCCGGAGCGTGCCCCAATTAGTATTTCTGCAGTGAGTAAGATTCACAAAAAATTTCAAGAAAGCCATGTTCGAGATCGCCCTAGAAGTGGTTGTCCAAAGATCGCAGAAGATACGCAACTCGACGTATTATTGTCAGTAGAGGAAACTCCAAATTCTAGTACACGGCAGCTTGCGCGGGAATTTAACGTGTCGAAGAGTACAATTGGTAATATTTTCCGGAAAACTAAGTATCATCCCTACAAAATCTGTTTGGTTCATGAGCTGTCTGAAGACGACTTCGACAGGCGTGTACAGTTTTGCGAACAACTGATGCCTATGTGTGATAATGATCCGTTTTTTTATCAGAAATATCTTATTCTCAGATGAAGCTACGTTCACTTTACATGGGACTGTTAATAGACAAAACTGCAGGTACTGGGCACGCCAAAATCCACGCTGGATGAGAGAGGTACGAACTCAGTATCCTCAGAAATTAAATGTATGGGCTGGTTTAATTGGTAACAGAATTATAGGACCTTTTTTCATCAACGGTAACCTGACGGCGGATATGTATTTGAATTTTTTACAAAATTATTTAATTCCGTCATTAGCAGAAATATTTCCGAACTATGAAGATCCTAATTTGTCCAGCCAAAGAATTTGGTTTCAACAAGATGGGGCTCCACCCCACTATGCGGGAAATGTTCGGCATTATCTCGAGAATACCTTCCCAAACAGATGGATTGGCAGGAGGGGGGGTATCGAGTGGCCTGCTAGGTCGCCAGATCTAACGCCTATTGATTATTTTTTGGGGGGTTACCTAAAAAATAAGGTATACGCAACTAAACCTGAAAATTTGGAACGCTTGCGTCAACGGATTGAGATTGAAGTACGAAGGATCACTCCTGAAATGATAGAAAACGTTCAAAATGAATTTTATTATCGTTTAGGGTATTGCCAAGATGCTCAAGGACAACATTTTGAACATTTATTGTAAGAGTTTTTGCTGATTTCTACGATTAAAATTTTCTTTGTTTTCTATAATGATTTTTTTTTCAAAATTTTTCTTAAGCAGAATGAAAAATTTTTTGACTGTCGTTTAAACAATTAAAAGATCTATCAAAAATAAAATTAAAAATGCGACGTTGCCATTTAATTTTTTTTTATGACATCATAACTTTTTCAAGATCATCAAAAATTCCAAACAGATACCATCAGCCAGTAGTTTTTTGAAAATACTAATTGACCTGTGTTTGCATTTTTCTCAAAAATCATCCGTTTCGATTTTATTTGGGTGTTTCCAGACTTTTTGGACACACAGTATGTACAGTTTAGTTTTTAGTAAATTAATAATTGATTGCTTTAAAGTAACAAAAAAAAAAACAACATAGAAACAAAATTTTGTCAAATATCTAGAATAAGTTACAAAACAAAAAATTAATTTCCTGTTGTATATGTAGGAAATAATTTTCTACTAACTAGCACTGTCGCTTTAATTTTTCACTAAAAGTGATATATTTTATTATTAATCTTGTATTTATGTACTTTGTAAATTAATAATATTTGTGTATTCCCTTGATTCATTTAGGTACTAAATTAATATAAAATCCATTTTCTTTTACTTACTTCATACTTTAATATGGTTATACCTGTTACACATTATTTAAAATATTATATAATAAATAATATATAAATTAGTTATTTTGAACACCATATTAAAATAAAATATCATATGAAAGAACTATCAAGAAATCGAAAATCAATAATAAGAAAATAACTTGGTATGTCTGACCGAAAAATAAAAACCACTCATTTATCAGTGTGGTAAACAAGATCAGTAAAAAGCATTGGAAATTATCTTATATTTCTTGAATTTTTAGAAAGTATGGTTTTGATCTATAATAACAGAACAAAGAATAAATGAGAAAACAATATAGAAATCTTCTATTAGACGGGTGTATTTCAGATATGTAGGTATATGTAAGAAAACACAAAAATTGTGTCACCAACTTTTTATTCAATAAGAGAATATTCATTCCGAAACCGAAACATATGTGTATTTCGCCAAACAAACACCCCGAGCCCCCCACTTGTATGTCTTCCTTACAGTCCCATTACATATAAATATGATGTTTATGAGATATTCTCTAAAAATTATTCCCTTGCAGTCTCCTAAGTGTAGGCCACGCCCTTATAGGAGAAGTATTGAAGAGGGGAAGTTACGGGGACATTTTCACACTTTTAATTCAGTATATGCTATGCAACCTGTATTACTTAAAATCGCAATATTAAAATAAGTAGTCCAGAGCCTTAAGGATTGATATAAGGTTAGATTCCCTGCCTAGACTGTATAATTCCAGTGTAATCAATCAAGGTGATACGGGTGATGGGCTATTTTCTTGTTGATATAACACTCCCTTTCACTTTGGCACCCAACTCCTTCTACCTCTTGTTACCATTCACAGCTCTTCCTAATTGCCTCTCTTTAGAATAATCTTGATGAAATCATTGTTTGAATCACTAAATTATAAACAATACGTACTTCTTTGTCTGTAGTATGGTGTCGATATATGTCATTCGAAGAAACATTATTTTTCTTTTTAAAAGGAGCCCAAAATATAAAACTCTTGTGGACAATTTCTATTTTGACTGCACTTACTTTCTTATCCCATATCTAAGAAAGTATAATATTGATTGATGTGTTGTTCTCAGAGACAGATTATTTATTGATTCAATAAATGAGGAAAGATATAGAAATAATTTATTGCAACTGCAATTAAAGAAATTACATAACGTGGAACTATATGAGGGACACCGCAACAGAATATGACATAAAAGAAGCAATTAGCAAGAATTTGTTGACAGTGTCATTCCGCCTCCATCACTAGTTTTATCTAATTTATCCTGATCTCAAAAACTGACTGTTTGCACAGTGTCCTAATACAGTGGAAAAAGTGAGATGTGCGTGCCACGAGACTTTGTTATACGTAATATGTTCGTTCTAATTTTTTTATACAAAAGTTGTATAAAATTAAGTTTTAAATAATGTTACCTTCGTGATAAATTAAATCTGAATGCAAATGTGCTACATCCGGTCCGAATTTTGAAAATTTTTCTTATACAAACATTATTCCAAATCTAGCTCAAAATACTTTTATACTCTTAATAAATCTGTATAGAATACATAATTTACGAAGTAATTGCAAAAAACTACTATTCTGTTCGATGAGAGAAGTTTTACTTCCGGTTCGAATTTTACATTTTTTTACAAAAATAATTCTAAATCCAATTGTAAATACTTTTATACTCTCAATAAATCTGTATAGAATGCAAAAAACTAGTATTCGATAAGAATAAAAGTGTTACTTTGTTCTTATACAAACATTATTCTAACTCTGGCTCAAAATACTTTGATACTCTTAATAAATCTGTATAGAATACATAATTTACGAAGTAATTGCAAAAAACTACTACTCTGTTCGATGAGAGAAGTTTTACTTCCGGTTCGAATTTTACATTTTTTTACAAAAATAATTCTAAATCCAATTGTAAATACTTTTATACTCTCAATAAATCTGTATAGAATGCAGAATTTTTGATATATTGCAAAAAACTAATATTCGATAAGAATAAAAGTGTTACTTTGTTCTTATACAAACATTATTCTAAATCTGGCTCAAAATACTTTTATACTCTCAATAAATCTGTATAGAATGCAAAAAACTAGCATTCGATAAGAATAAAAGTGTTACTTTGTTCTTATACAAACATTATTCTAAATCTGGCTCAAAATACTTTTATACTCTTAATAAATCTGTATAGAATACATAATTTACGAAGTAATTGCAAAAACTACTATTCTGTTCGATGAGAGAAGTTTTACTTCCGGTTCGAATTTTACATTTTTTTTACAAAAATAATTCTAAATCCAATTGTAAATACTTTTATACTCTCAATAAATCTGTATAGAATGCAGAATTTTTGATATATTGCAAAAAACTAGTATTCGATAAGAATAAAAGTGTTACTTTGTTCTTATACAAACATTATTCTAAATCTGGCTCAAAATACTTTTATACTCTTAATAAATCTGTATAGAATACATAATTTACGAAGTAATTGCAAAAACTACTATTCTGTTCGATGAGAGAAGTTTTACTTCCGGTTCGAATTTTACATTTTTTTTACAAAAATAATTCTAAATCCAATTGTAAATACTTTTATACTCTCAATAAATCTGTATAGAATGCAGAATTTTTGATATATTGCAAAAAACTAGTATTCGATAAGAATAAAAGTGTTACTTTGTTCTTATACAAACATTATTCTAAATCTGGCTCAAAATACTTTTATACTCTCAATAAATCTGTATAGAATGCAAAAAACTAGTACTCGATAAGAATAAAAGTGTTACTTTGTTCTTATACAAACATTATTCTAAATCTGGCTCAAAATACTTTTATACTCTTAATAAATCTGTATAGAATACATAATTTACGAAGTAATTGCAAAAACTACTATTCTGTTCGATGAGAGAAGTTTTACTTCCGGTTCGAATTTTACATTTTTTTTACAAAAATAATTCTAAATCCAATTGTAAATACTTTTATACTCTCAATAAATCTGTATAGAATACAGAATTTTTGATATATTGCAAAAAACTAATATTCGATAAGAATAAAAGTGTTACTTTGTTCTTATACAAACATTATTCTAAATCTGGCTCAAAATACTTTTATACTCTTAATAAATCTGTATAGAATACATAATTTACAAAGTAATTGCAAAAAACTACTATTCTGTTCCATGAGAGAAGTTTTACTTCCGGTTTGATTTTTACAAAAATAATTGTAAATACTTTCATACTCTCAATAAATCTGTATAGAATGCAGAATTTCCGAGATATTTGCAAAAAACTGCTATACTGCTATTCGATAAGAATAAAAATATTACTTTTGGTCCGAATTTTTAATTCTTTTTAGAAGAAAATTGTTTCAAATCCAGCTTTAAGTGACTTTGTACTTTTTAATAAATCTATATAGAATGATGTAGTTTGCGAGATATGTGCAAAAGAAGTGCTATTATGTAAGAATAAAGGTGATACTTCCGTACCGAATTTTGTAATTTTCTTTATACATAGTCTTTATATATCTGTCTAGAAAGCATTACTTGGGAGATATTAGTCAAAAACTGTTTTTGGATAAGAATAAAAGACCTACTTCCTGTTCGAATTCCGAATTGAGTACTTTTGTATCGCTAGAAATTTAATAGCTGACGAGATATTCTTAAAATTTGATTTTTATTGTGAAGTAAACTACTATTTCCGGTCTACCGAATTTAGTGAAAATAATAATGAGCTCTTAAAGTGATCATTATACTCTGAAATTCAACGTTTGGTATTGATAACTTTAGCAGACGTAGACATTTGCAAAAACTCGAAGTGGAATAGTTTTGCATAAGACTGTAAAAGCTATCCGAAATGTGTGTGAAGCAGATAAATCACAAAATTAAATAAAGTATCATGTGAGTTAATCTATTTTTTTAAATTGTATAGGCCATTTGGAATTATTCACGCATACTGCGCGCATGTCATTCGGAACAAGAATCGCGTTGCATATGAGGGCGGTTCGGAAACTACGAGGCCTAAAAAAGCGCTTTTTTCTTACCAAATACATTTTATTTTTCAATACAGTCTCCTGTTTGCTGAACACACTTATTCCAACGATATTACAAATTAGTAATGCCTTCATTGTAGGTCAATGAAACCAAGTCCTCGAAATAGCTTATTACAGCAGCGATTACCTCGGAAGTAGACGAAAATCTTTAACCGCCGAGCTATTTTTCAGACTTGGAAAGAGCAAAATCTGGGACATAGGGAGAATGGGGCACTAATTCAAATCCCAATTCATGAATTTTTGCCATTGCAATTGCAGACATGTGAGCAGGTGCGTTATTCTGATGGAAAAGCACTTTTTTCTTTGCCAAATGCGGGCGTTTCTCTTTGATTTTGTTGCCGATAGCGCAATGAGTCAATGTGCCTTGGTTTTAAACTTAAATGCATTCACGCGCGAAATTGCAATTTTTTATATTTTGGATAGTTAGGCGACATCTTCCGCTGACATTTGTAATTATTTTGATTGTCTATGGACTTGGAATATTTTCATATACATAATCAATGACCTAGTTCTGAATTTCCTTGGCAATACTAAATTTAAGGGATAACAGTAAGAAAATTTATTGTTTGATCTCCTTCTAACTAGATACGTATTCTCTTTTAGATATTAGTTATTGTTTTATCGTTTAAAACGTTCATTTTTAGTACTGCTTATAAATATTTTTTAGGACAACGATACTTATCATATTTTGTATTCGTAATATGTTTATCTCCACATTTTAAATAAATGCCTTGCCGTGATAGTAATGTTGAGGTACTACGTATGCTAATATGCGTCATATTCTTATCATTTACTAAGCGCAAATTGTACAATAAAACAAAAGTGAAGTTTTATGTTATTTATGTCCTATCCCTTTAAAATAAATATAACTCAATCAGATTTTCAATGAAATTTCATGGAGTTTTCCTTGTGTGTGTATGTAAGTTATTCGTTCACAAATCTTTTATCTATTGTACGTTGTAATACGGAAATTCAAAGAATGTGTACAGTCCATTTTTTTAAAACTTAGTATCCTTGGAATATACATATTAATCACGCTTATAATTAGTAATATACATTTACTTCTCCAATATGAAGCAATTTTACGTGCTTGTTCGCACAATTCTTCTCTGTGTTGTATTTGGGAAATTTATTATCTTTTTCGTCAATGGAAAATGCGCTTTCGTGTCTGTTTGATTTAGCATGTCATTTATCTATCTTATGTAGATAAAAAAAAACCGTAGCAAACGGAAGGAGAATTGTTTCTTAATTCCCATTATAAAAGAAATGAAAATAATGGGAAACACATTTATATTATAGATTTTAACGTTGAAAATTTTTAAATACATTGTAATTTCATCACAATAATCTAATATAACATAAAAATTTAAGAAGAAACAGATTTATCCTGTCGCAAGTGCATTTGAAAACAGAACGCACACATTTAATATATGCATTAAAATTAATACTTTATAGTCACCTACGTACATACAGTGATATTTAGAATTTCTGCAGTGTTAATAAGTAATTTTATTATTTCACATTTTAATCTTCTTTGACGGAGAACAATCCCTTTATGGATACGAAATATTGGTTATCTCTTCCCTGATAGTGTGGAATTCGTAGGTGCGCTTTAGTATACCTCCCAAAAAACTCATTTCTTTATACCTTTGCTTTGGAACTGAAGCCCAGGAAGCGAGCCGTTTGTTCTAGATTGATATCTCTCTCGGGAGTAAAACATAGTTGTTGAGTCTTACCATTGTTTAATTTTAGATTATTACTTCTCAACCATTATCCAGCTTTCGCGGTGGCTTCATCCATTTCTGACTCCAGCCTGTCACGTTGTTTATCAGAAGGGTCGAGCTATCCAGAGATGTGATCACTTTTGCTTTAGAAATGTTAAAGCATTTCGTTTTCAAACTAAAAAAACTAAAAAATCTTTATTTTCCAAAAATAACGTCTTTTAAATGCCCCGTACACACTCGGCAATTCATCTGCTAACATCGCCCATTACCTCTTGCAGCATCTCCACAGGAACTCGTTGAATTTCTTTCAGAATTCAGCGTTTTAATTCCTGGGTTGTGTGTGGTGCTGGAGAACTAAACACTTATCATTTCAAGTATCCCCACAAAAAAAAATATCACAGGCTGAAAGATCGGGAGATCTAGCCGGCCATTTGATATTTCCATCTCTGAAGATAACATGATTGGGAACAGGTTCCTCACAGTTTTCATGGAATTTCTTGCGGTGTGACTAGTAGCCCCATATATGTTGGAAGAACGTGTCTCTGTTCACAGGCAGATAAGCAATTGCAGGAGCTAAGAAGTTCTCCAATATGTGAACATAGCGTTTTCTTGTCACAGTTACAGCCCTTTTCCTCTCATTGTGAAAGAAGTACGGACCAGTAATTACAGAAGCAGTGCCAGAGAATGGCGACGCGCAGAGCGGCGTGGACTCCGTTCAACTGCCTCTCTCACTGCCGCTATGTTGTCGGGTGTACGGTGTACGCACTGTTTCTCCAAGGTATCTTATTTACCGTTAAACCAGTGGCCTCAAAGTTTCGTATCCCACGTCTTGATGGCATGGGCTCATGGAACAGCATTATTACAATGAATCATCAATTTCTATTCGAAATTCACGCTGAGCGATCACTCAACGGTTGCCGTTTATATAAAATACCTTTGCTGCATAAGCAGGTTGCGCTCCTGCCCACTGCTCCATTGGAACTAAAAATGCAATTCTGATTTATTTTAGACTTGCTATATCAAGTGTTGCATTACACAAGCTGTATACAAAATTTCAAGATTGGCAGCGGAAGTTACACTTCTACTTACATGTTTATTAAGAAGATCAAAGTATTTCAACCACAGTTTGCAATAACTTTTCTAGAAACAATTCGGAACGCACACACGTATAAGAAAGTCGTGTGGTGTCTACACCTTATTTTTTCCTTAAACGTAACACGAAGACGTTGTCGCTCTTTTGTAAAAAAAATCATGGACGCTCTGTATAATTGTTACGCGCACAGTGCAGTATATAAAATTCTATGTTAATATGAGTCATCGTAAAAATTCTTTTTCGGACAGGGTTAAATAATAGGAAAGAATTCATAACATCACATTTTCGAAAACAGCTCTAATAGATTACCTATTTTTTGCCCGATTGAGCTTTTTTGTTTATTTACAATATCTGTTGCCAAATCGGTAGGTTGAGTTTACTATTTGCTAGGCTTAACTCGTTTAGTAAGTATTTTACTTGCGAACCTCTGAACGATACGTACATACGTGAATTTAATATAAAATATCCGCACATCGGATCTCCCACGTATTTTGTGTTTTAATATTATAAATAAATTATAAACATACTGAAGAATGGCACATGTAAACACAACAGGTTTTATTTTAAGTTATAGACACGCTGTTTAACATCAATATGTCTATTTGTTTTATTTAATAACGATTTAGTTTATTCTCCTGAAGATGCAATAAAAAATATTGCGAAATATTGAGATTTAGACAAAAAAAGTCGTTTTTATTTTCCATACACACAGCTAACTCGATATTATTATCACAGCTTTACCTTGGTTCGGTCGTTAATTATTTTCCTTTATATTATATATACACCGTGTTTCATGTAACTAGCACATTAGAAGTTTTTGTGCTTACAACGCGAATTTTTTCCAGAAGTTTTGCCTTCTCACATAATTGACCGCAATCTTTCAAGTTAAAATATTTTTAAACTCGTGCAACTTCCGGTTGCACCGGAAGTAGGCGCCATCTTTGTTATTTTAAATGTGACACCCTGTATTTTATTCGAGATTTGAATTGCTTATTTAAATAGAAGAACAGAGATACCGGGTTGGATTATGTCAAAGTCAACCGTTTCGGAGTTATTCAACTGTTTTCCATTTTTAGGGCACTTGAACGTAAATTTTAAAAGTTCTTTATCTGAGACATGAAAAAAGATAAACAATTGAAATTTGTTCCTGAGATAGTCAAAGTATTGTCCTATTCGAATATCACCAGGTTTTGCAATAATATTACACAGGGTGTTCTCTAATTAATTTACAATTATACACATTTCAAATGCAAGAAACTCAATTTTTTCAAATGAAACACCCTGTATATTTTCGCCTTTTCTGAAGCAGAAAAAAATTGTCTTTCGATCCACTATTACATTCCCTATACCTATCTCTAGATGTTTTTGAGTTATTGGGGAGATCAGCCTGAAGGCCCGATATTTTTCCATTTATCACACACAATTTCAAGAATGCCTTGGAAGTAACAAAATGTTTAGTTGTCAAAATTTCGTTCGCTGTCAGTGTTATTAATTTGATGCTTGGATATTTTTTGTACTTTACTGAATGATTTGATTAGTGCATAATGGAAGGTTATAATAATAATTATCCAAATGAAAGTATCCTTAATTTATTTTACATACACGGAGAATGTAATCGCATAATAAGTAGAACTTGCCGTGTGTTCAATCAGAGATACTCTAATTTGCCTCCGATGAATCGATTTAAATTTGCAAAAATTGAAACACATTTTTTGCGACATTGGAATATGAACACAAAAAGAAATTGTACTAAGCCAGTAACAGGTGAAGAAAACAACGAAATTAATATTCTGGGATATTTCACAGCTCATCCCCATGCTTCTATACGTAAAGCAAAGGTGGATTTAGATATTAGTATGACGTCAATTCAACGCGTGCTAGCAAAGAACAAATGGCACCCATATCCACAAAGGAAAGTCCACGAACTGAGAAATGGAGACGCTCAGAGAAGAATTGTTTTTTGTGAGTGGCTAACTATTCGTAAACAGGAAGATCCGGACATGTTACGAAAGATTTTATGGTCGGATGAATCCAAGTTTACCAGGCAAGGCGTTGTAAATAATAAAAATTGTCATTTTTGGGCAGATGAAAATCCCCACTTTTCACGAGTAAGCCATTTTCAATATCAATTTAGTTTTAATGTATTCGCCATAATAGGGTGGGGAAGGGTATTTTATCATATTTATGATGAAAGGCTAACGTCCGAAAGATATTTGCGAATCATTAGGGAAGTGGTGGCAAACATAGTCAATGACATGCCACACCAAAACTACTATTGGTTTCAACTGGATGGAGCTCCAGCTCACTCTACTCATGCTGTATATCAAGAGTTGACCCAGCTATTTGAGGATAGGTGGATTGGTCCAAATGGACCATGTCTTTGGCCTGCTAGATCTCCGGATTTAACTCCAGTTGACTTTTTTTTATGGAGTTACATAAAAAAAGAGGTCTATGCAACACCAGTTAACTCCAGGCAAGAACTAGAGGATAGGGTGCGAAGAGCATTTGACCAAATTGAAGTTCAAATGATTGAACGTGCAACGACTGACCAGCTCCAAACAAGGTTAAATAAATGCATTGAAGTAGGCGGTGGACATATTGAGCACTTGCTGTGATTTGGTTTTAGACTTGTTTTTATTTTCTTTGTTTGACTTATACCGTGAGATCAAAAATGTTTTCGCAATTAATAAATTTTTGGTTTTGAACTAGAAGACTTTTTTTTCCATGTCCATAACATGCTTACAAATGACTATTAATCCACTCCTCCTATACTTAATCTATTATTTTTTCAGTTTTATTTGGCAAAATATCGGGCCTTCAGGCTGATCTCCCCAATAACTCAAAAACCTCTAGAGATAGATATAGGGAATGTAATAGTGCATCGAAAGACAATTTTTTTCTGCTTCAGAAAAGGCGAAAATATACAGGGTGTTTCATTTGAAAAAATTGAGTTTCTTGCATTTGAAATGTGTATAATTGTAAATTAATTAGAGAACACCCTGTGTAATATTATTGCAAAACCTGGTGATATTCGAATAGGACAATACTTTGACTATCTCAGGAACAAATTTCAATTGTTTATCTTTTTTCATGTCTCAGATAAAGAACTTTTAAAATTTACGTTCAAGTGCTCTAAAAATGGAAAACAGTTGAATAACTCCGAAACGGTTGACTTTGACATAATCCAACCTGGTATCTCTGTTCTTCTATTTAAATAAGCAATTCAAATCTCGAATAAAATACAGGGTGTTTCATTTAAAATAACAAAGATGGCGCCTACTTCCGGTGTAACCGGAAGTTGCACGAGTTTAAAAATATTTTAACTTGAAAGATTGCGGTCAATTATGTGAGAAGGCAAAACTTCTGGAAAAAATTCGCGTTGTAAGCACAAAAACTTCTAATGTGCTAGTTACATGAAACACGGTGTATATAAATTTATCTTGGCTTTACCGTTTCTGAAGTATATTTGAATTAGAAATGGGATGCATTTGCGGCCAGATTCATATTTTTATGATTTGTATGCATACACAACATGTGAAATATTGGACTAAAATATTTTTATTTTATTTTTGCTGCTTGCATCAAACTGCATACTTTCACATGGCGGTAATATTTATATTAAATATAATTCATAATGTGTTCTTTAATTTTATACTTCCCATCTGCCAAACAATAAACTAACATCAATATTATCTAACATTAAGAATAAACTAAACATTGTACGGTTCAATTGTGTTTTTGTACACAATTAGGATAATTTATTTGCAAAATTAAGTTACTTTATTTATACATACATACGAGTACATAAATGTATGTGTATACCGGGATTATCTGTCGTTTAACATAATCAACACACGTATTCATAGATTTACACATACATAGGTATATTGACATATATATACATACATATATATAATACTGCAGTACAGATATGATATTTTTAGTACAGTTGTATAAATTTCATATGGTAAATTTGCTACATAACATTTATCACTGCTGTATCAGTTCTGTTTACATTCAGATAAACTGAAGTTAATCAAGCTTAATACATAATTATTTGAAGTACTTCAACTAAATTGCTGTCTAAATACCAATTTCGTTATGCTTCTAATTCTAGTTTTATCTCTCGTATAACACTCTCTATATTATTAAGTTTTGCTGCCGTTTTTGATTGTTTGGATATTATGTAATTATTATTAGATACTTATTTCATATAATTTTTTTTTATTACTTGTCTTTACAACTGCAATTACTGGAGGATTTCTCATAACTCAAATTATTCAGAATGTAGTGTATAAGTATTTTTTTTTGTATATTAGCGTAGATTCCACAAACTACTTACATAGAACGGTACATTTAAACGCAAGCAGTAATATAAGTGATGATATGATAATGCAAAAATCATGTAAATTAACATTCACGCTAAGTACAAATTTGTAATATTAGTATACGTAGATAACACAGATACGCAAAAATTAACGTTTTGGAAACTGTCGTAAATATTTAAAGTTGTTGTTAATGGTGATTTCGAATATGACTATTTTTGCCAAATTATGTTTTTTAATTCAAAATAAAATGTTGACAAATAGATGTCCAGGAAGCATTTAAAATTCACCTTAAAATGATATACATTACTATACACATACCGTGAGTTTTTTTAATCACTGAACATGGTACATAATAACAACTATGTTCAATTTTAAAATAAACGTGTCAATGCATGGAATACTATGCAACCAACATTACGATAATTGAGAGTGTCATCACTTGTCATAATAAGACATTTTAGTTGTCAGTGTCAACAAAGGGTGAAAATTAGTATATTAAATATATTTTTCCGTCGACCGTGTATTTACATCCGTTATTAACGTTCTCAAAATCATACATTAATGACCCTTATTAATGCATGATTTTCTGTTAATGAACGATTTTGATGGTTTCCATGGTAACCAAGGAAATCAACAAAATCAAACAACGTCAAACTAAAACACTATTCACTGTCATTATTAAGCGTGAAACAGAATCGAACGGTTTTTTAGTGTTTTGTGTTGCGTTAAATTCTTCCAAGCAATGGAGGTGGATGAAAATTTTACATTAACTCCGCCGGAAGTGGCAGAAAGTGCTAATTCAGCATCATTAAATTTACTACCGGAAAAGAGCAGAAGTCTGTATGAAAAAACGTATGCCCAATTTATATCTTGGTGCAATGAGAAACAAATAAAGCATTATTCAGAGACGGTTTTGTTGGCATATTTCTCAGATATTGCAAAGAATTGCCTAATTGCAAGTTTATGGCCAAAATACTCAATGCTGAAATCGACACTGATTTTGAAAAATAACACAGACATTAGCAAATTTAATAAATTAATAATGTTTATCAAGAGGAAAAAAGAAGGATATATACCGAAGAAGTCAAAAGCGCTCGAGAAAGAACATGTACAAGCATTTATTTCTGATGCTCCTGACAACCTGTTTTTAGTGACAAAGGTAAATTTAAAAAAGTTAAAATTTCAATAGTTGGATAATAAATCATTTTGTAGCTTGCCTTGATTTTCGGAGTATCTGAAGCAATGAGAAAAGATGAATTATTGAAATTACAAACGGATGACGTTCAAGATTTAGAATCAAAATATCTTGTAACAGTTAAAGCATCTAAAACACACACAAACAGGATATTTACCATTGTAGACAATGAACAAAAAACCCTTCTCAGTTTAATTAAACGCTATATCTCATTGAGGCCAGTACATACCCAACACAAACGCTTTTTTATTTTTTATAAAAATGGTAAAAGTTCGCCACAGCCAATTGGTGTAAATACATTTTCGAAGATGCCGTCCATAATAGCCACTTTTTTGAAATTGGAGCAGCCGCATCTCTATACGGGACATTGTTTCCGGCGTTCTTCTGCCTCGATACTTTCAGACAGCAGTGCAGATTTTTCAGCTATTAAACGACTTGGTGGTTGGAAATCCACTGCTGTTGCAGAAGGATATATTGAGAGTTCGTTACAAAATAAAGTTAATACAGCTAAAAAAATTCTTTGTAAAACTACAACACAGGCTTGTCATATCACTCCTTCTACCGACGCTGAAATAAATTCTGTGACAAATATCCAAAGTAGTGAGGTAAACTTACATTCACAAAACCATACAAATTCTAATGCGTGTCCAATTACTTTTAATAATTGTAATATTTCGACTATGAACATATATAATTATAATAATGATCATTAATAAATAAAATAAAAGTTGTAAACTGTTTTTCTCCACTTTAGAAAAATATACGGTCGACGGAAAAGTATTGTAACTAACTCTTACATTAAAATGCGATTAATGATCTCGAACATTAACGCGTGAGCGCAGCGAGCGATCATTAATCGCCTTCATTAATGTACTTGTTAGTTAAATAACTATAAATGTAAATCGCTGTGCGGTACCCTTTAATTTTCTCACAGTTTAAATGGTATGTGCTCTTATTACAACAAAAATAGCTATATTTTAGCATCAATCACTCCAGCATCAGTTTCCTAAAACCAAAGGTCGCACAAGACTTCAACAGATATTATCGACATAAATTCTTTGTAGTAGGTACTTGTATTTTAACTGTAACGTTGCTTTTTGATTTAAGGTCATTTTTCATTTGTTTTGCTGTAACTGTTGGACATTAAATCGCCTCCTCTTCCTTGAATTCTCCAATAGTCAGCAATCATATTTACTGAGATTAACTGTTTTGGTATGTTATTTCTAGGGTTTATACAAAAACCGACTTTTTGAAAAACCGGTTTTCGAATTCCAGATTTACCAAAAAACCGGTTTAGCCGGTTTTCGAATTTTTGTCAAAAAAAATAGAATAGGGAAAGTATTTTATTTAATTTATATAAAATAACAAAAAACGAAATCAATATCATAGTCAAAATATAAAAAAAATATTAAGGATTACACATTACTTACACAAAATAACGAAAACTCAAACAAAAATTTCAAATAATATTTATATTTATTTCACTAATAAATATTTTCAAATATCACTAATATACTAATTTCTCCTAAGAAAATAGGATTTTAAAAAACATAAAATATCCACTGAACGGTGGCTAAGTTTTGTTCTTATTTTGGACACAATATTGCCTGAAATTGAAAATACTCGTTCACTAGCTACTGAGCTTGGTTTTATAATTTTCAGGGCATCAAATAACAAATCTTAGTTTTTGGTTCTTTTATTCGTTGCCTCAAATAATGAAAATTCAGCTTTCAGTGTCTTTGGATTTGTAAGTTTTTCTGCAGGGTCTTCAAGAAACTTATGAATTGTTTTTTCCATGGCTTCCTTTAAAAAAGCATTACTCTGATGAGTAGTTTCTTCGATTTGCTCTTCATCAGAATCGGTTTCAACATAAAAATTTGGAAATATTCTAGACAATATCTTTCCAGATAACTTAATAATTTCGGTTTTTGAAGCTAAAGAAAGTACACTAGATTTCTTTGCTGAACTGGTAATGTTTTGTGGATTTTGCAAATACAGCAAAAGAGTTGCTAATTGTACTTGTCTTCTTTCTTGAATTCGTTCTTCTAAAGCATATAATAATTTCAAACTTATTTCAGTATTTAAATTTTTTAGTTCATTTATCAGAAATTCAAATATACCTTCACTTGTTAATAAATTGGCATCTCGTCGCCCTAAGCCTTCAGCTGCTAGACGAATCGGTCCCAAGACTTTATGAAGTTCCAAAAGTTTAGGATATTGAGCTTCATTCCACATATAAGAAGAACCAATATCATTCAATGCTAAAACAACACATTCTTTTACTGCCAGAAATCTTCCAATCATATCCTCTATTCTATTCCACCTTGTTTTGCAGTCAAGAATTAAATTTAATTCCTTCCCTTTTTCTTGTTTGATATAATTTTGAAGAATGGTGTTTCTTACTGGAGATTTTCTAAAGAACTTACAAATTTTTCTAATTTGTGAAACTGATTGTTTGTAATTGTCAGACAAAATAGGAATAGGATGTTCTCGGTTACAAACATAATAAAGACAATTTTCATAATCGTTATATTCGTCTTCATCTTCATCTTCAGATTCCTCACTTGAAACATTTACTTCGGCTTCAGCTTCAGCCATATCTCTATGTTTATATAACACATCAGTAACTGCTAAGTGGATGGCGTGTGAATAGCATAGTTGATTAATTATAGATGATAATTTGCCTAATTTTTTCATAACAGCAGCACCATCAT
Source organism: Amphimallon solstitiale (assembly GCA_963170755.1). NCBI lineage: Eukaryota > Metazoa > Arthropoda > Insecta > Coleoptera > Scarabaeidae > Amphimallon > Amphimallon solstitiale. Next base: position 123,428,981 of record OY720678.1, on the reverse strand, counting down.
TTGTTGCTGCAACTATGTCAGTTTCTAAATTCAAGTTGAAATTTTGTAGCCTTTCAGATACCAATTCTAATGTTCTCTGAGCATCACATGAACCTGCTATTGGCACTAATCCCAAATTGAAATCTTCTGCCAAGTGGTGTACATTAATGTTTAAATATCTATGATTTCTTTTGCTAGTCCACTCGTCTAAAGTTATAGAGAATTTTTTCCTATTCTTTTTTATTGAATCTAATTCAATAATAGTTTCACGTTTGGCATTGTCATAAAACACATGAATGAGATCCATTACTCTAGAGTTGTTTCTTGGTAATGAATATCCTTGTTGTTGAAGAGACTCTCGTATGAATGAGCTATTTGTAATGCTATTAATAGAAAATCCATCCATTGCTGCAAGTTTTGATATGATTTCTTCTAAACTACTCCTTTTCACTTTCATAAAATTCAAAATATTCGTTTGTTTTTTTGAAGAAGAGAAAGATCCAGGCGTTTCTTCTTCGCCGATCGTTTCTGATTTCTTTCCGATAATTATTTTATGAACTGCTTTCAAATGATTATGTAGATTGCTCGTGGATGATCCTTTGCAGCTCAACATTTTATAACAATGATTGCAGATTGCCTTGTCTATCCCTAACTTTTTGAAACTATCCCAAACTTTCGACTTATTCATTTTTATCTAAAAATGAAATTAAAGTTATCATTATTTTATTTTTTAATATTTTTCAAGTTTATTTTACAATTTTATTATTTTAACTATTAATATTAATGTACATAATTTAAAGACATCTACACATTTTTTAGAAATTTTGAAAAAACACGCATCTTCTTAATCTAATTCCAAAGCTTGATAAAGACATAATTTATGTTGAGACGTTGCGAAAGAAAATATGAATTTAACTTAACACCCTGTGTTTTATTTAAAATTCCAATAGACAGAAGCAAGAACTTTTTATTTTACATTAATTTTTGAGTGAAGAAATTTATATATTAAAATTAATGTTTTAAAGTGTAAAATAGAAAATACAAACGTAGAAATTAGAAATATACTTAATACTTACGTTCTTTTTAACAAATATAACAACTTTATATTTTTGTTCCAGTTTTCAGTAGTTTTCACTTTACAAGATTAAGCGAACCTGTTGTGACTCGTGACTGATTGCACATATGTACTGACATAAAATAAGTGCGCAGTGTTTGTGCACGTGCGCACTGCGCAGTGCACAAGCACTTGCCAACGTAACTCCCAACATTGAAAAAATGTGTCTGCTGCCCGTTGCATAGAATGAATAGCAAATCAAATTAATAAGTAGAAAATTAATTTTTACATAATAATTTGAATTCTTTGAAACCGGTTTTTTAAATTTAAAAACCGGTGTTCGAATGTGACAAATTTATTTCAAAAACCGGTTTTTTAAAACCGGTCTTGAAAAACCGTCAAACCCTAGTTATTTCTATTTCTTTGAAATCCTATTGAAGACCTTCATTCTACTTTATATTTGAATAATATTTGTAATCTGGTATCTGAAGTTGTTCTTGTTCCCAAGAAGTTTATCTGTGAAGGTTTTCCTATGCGTCCACCGTAAATTGAGACGCTTCATCCTTTGTAAATATCTAACAATCATGGACAGTTGTAGGCGGTATACATTCTTTGCCTATTGGTAATGCCTTGGAAAATTGCTTGATATCATCAATTTTGAAACGAATTTGCTTGTATTATTAACAAATCTTTTGTTCATACTATGTTTACTTCCTGACCTTAAGGTGCTCCCCAATGGGCGTTTTTAGCCTTATGTTGCGTCGTGTTACAACTGTTCAATTCACATAAATACGGGGAAATTTATAGTGCAATCACCTTGCCCATGAAGAAACAGATAAGGTGTGCAATGTTAAAATTTTCCATAAGCATAAGCACATAGCTTCCGTAATATATCTCAACATTTTGAGAAAATAAAGAATGAATTTTGTTTCCCTGCTTCGAAACCAATAGAACTCTCGGAAAATACTGAAATATTAAAGAACAGAAATACAAATCTGTCATTGTATTTATGTAGTCTCCGTGCCTTTTTACAGAAATTGCACCAGTGATAGCCTTATGTGGACTAATTTGAAAATTACAATTTCTTAGACTGTCTTTAGTCAGGGCCGGACTTTACATAAGTTAAAATATTAAATTTGTATTTCCGACATCTTCGACATTTAAAAAGAATATTATTTTAATAATATCCTTTTTAATTCTGTATAGTTGGGTTGTATGGTTTGGTTTAGACATATAACTTTCTCCGTTTACTATTTTCTTTATAAATTATACACTGGCTTTCTACAATTGAAAGTCTTTGAAATTATTTCAAATTAGTCAGTCTAATCATAACAAAAATATCGCTCAGCTGATCAAGACGCCGTCTTATTATCTTGACTTGTTGTAAACTAGTAGTACTAGAAATATATATTACATCAGACATAAATAATCGTGAATTTATTTTTAAATTCTGGGAGGCAACTAACGTAAATCATTTTTAACAGCCTAATAATGACGTGTTTTACATTCACATATGCATTTGATATGTTGTAGTACCGTTGATTGAAGGAATACATACTTATCACTCAACGGTAGTACCAGCCACAAAGAAATAACAAAACCACAAGATGAGGTTGAATTCACACTAGTACAAATAATGATTCTCTCTATGGATTAATTAGTGTATTTTAGATTGTTACCGTGTTAGCAGATGCAAACTTTACTATCACATATTATGACATTTTGTATTTTATGTACGTACATAATAATTATGTATTAAAACTTTATATTAGTATTGAAAGATATATAACATGAACTATTTTTCTGATATGCGCGGCCTTAAGCTTGAATGAGAATATCAAGACTATTGCATTTATCTCCTTAAATGTGTATGCGTGTGTGTCAAGTGTTCTACAACTAGATGGGATTAAGTGAAATAATTGTTAATTTAATTCATGGATAGCTAGGAATAACAGGTATGATATCGATATCAAACTAAATAGATTATTATTTTCTGGTGGATTATCACCATGAGACGCATATAAGTCAGTAGTTAAGTACTATAAATAATAATAATATTATTAATGATCACATCAATACAAAAGGTACAAAAATGGAATGTATTTACAAACACTACCTATACAAGGGCACTTAATAAAATCATTTGTGATGTACAATACATTGTCAGCTGAAATGACCATTTGCGCCCCTGTTAAATATTGCATTGCAACCTATTCTAAGTCACTTTTAACAGAAGTCTGAAACTTTGATTATTCACATACACATCTTAAGTTGACAGAAATAAATTAAGAATTTCATACAATAATATATACGACGTTCTTCATAAAAACTACTTAGTTACTACAGTTAGTAGCATAAATAAATACTGTAAACAGAAAGCAACTGGAGCTGTCGTAATTTGATATTGTTTAAAATGGTTTCAAATAAATTTCACGAAGCTGTAAACTGAGACCACGATGTGTACAGATAACAAACTACTACACGAATGTAAACAATAATTATTTCGTATGTCCGGTAATATAAAAAACATATTCAAACAGCACTTCAAAGAAAACTGAGTAGTTTACACTTTCATTCTTTTGGGTAGGTACATTGTGTAAAATTTATCGCAAAATCACAGGAACGGCCATTACAATAATTTCGATCAGCAATTATTATTTTGTATCTATATATACAGTCTGAATTGAGTACCGGTGGCAAAAATATTAACTAAATCTATCGATAAATTCATTTAGACCTCCAGTTCAGTTTGTCTTCGTGTAAAACCATATTTTTAATACAATCTCAACGCAAAGTGAGTAAATGTTTGAATGAAGCTAATTATAAAGACAATTAATAATCAAGCAAATGTCACTAATGTGTGGTAGTGTCAAAATATTTCCTAAATAATCAAAGCAAGCACGCATACATATAACACTGGCATGAATGCTTTTCTGCCTACATATGGGTGCCTATGAAATGAAATTTATAAAAAGGAACTAACTAAAAGATTTAAATTGTGAAGTAACTATAATAGCAAGAATTGTGAATATGTTTACTACTATTTTTCCCTACAAATTAAATATTTAAACAAAATAAAAACGAAATTTTAAAATTACTCTTGCATTCTTTAAACACGAATATCTATGAAACCGTTGTATTTTGGAGACTAACACAAATAATAAAATTTACATTAATTTTAATACTCTTTCAAATAAAAAAAACAAATAAAGATTGTGGCGATCAAAAAAATTCTTTTCATCGCTGCGCCATCTATACCTTCACAGTATAAAACAGAATTGTGAGAGCAAACTAAAGTCGATCACATTCTTTAGTAACTACTCTTTACAAAATTCAAATATCTTTATCCGTTTCCTGGATATTTGACCTAGGAGTTTTAAGTGGTACACCCTGTATATCAAGCTAATAAACATTTAAAACAGATTGAGCATGCCAAATAATATGAAGATATTATTATGAAGAATATTGACAATAATAATATTTTAAAAATGTATACTTCTCAATGTATATTAAAGAAAGTGTGTGTGTATTGGGAAAAGAACATACTAATTTTCTAAATCACTTCGTAAACCACGTGAAGTGAAAAGTCATTGAACTCATATGATATTACATTCTTGGTGAGTGTCTAGGTGTTTGATTTTATTCTTGTAGAACGCCACTGATGGACACGGCTTGATGTTGTCCCCGGTAGAGCGTTGTGTAGACGCTGATTTGATAATAAGATAGATAGGTAATAATTAATTACTATTATGTGATAGTAGTTAAGAGAGAGATAAAGAAGTTTTGCCCTTTAAATCTAGCAAAGCCAAGTTCGGCTAACCTCGTGCATGTCGTAAATAAAACCGTAAGTGTGTGGCAAACCTCATCATTCATAATGTAAATTAAGATTTATTTTCCATCACTTAGCATGGTCGGAAGCACCTTAAAGACCGGCACCATCTTTAAAAGAAATCACGCTTCGTATTGTAAAGTGGGCTATATTTAGATTATCAACAATATTGCCGATATATGCAACCCACTTCCTTAATTTCATCGCCACCTACACATACATTCATATCGCTCATGTATATGCTTCTAAATACCATAAGATTAGCTTTGAAGTTATTCGATGTTATTGTAAAACCAAAATTCCACATATACTTTCAGCATATATTATTTCAAAAAAATCATTAATATACATGTTTATAAGAAAAATGTACAACACAGGTTTCAAAACTGAACCTTGTGGCACTCCAGTGGTCACTGGCACCTGTTTTGATCGGACTGATTTAATCGTCGTCTTTCTTTAAGCAAAATATGTACATATATGAATGGAAAATATGAAACCAGGAAAAATAAATATGAAAATAATAATGTTAATTTCAGAATGGATGCAACAAGCAACAATGGAGATATATCCGAACCTCCAACACCTGGTGGATTTTCCGACACAGATTTCGACGATAACTTGGATGTACCTGAATCGTTAACAGTAGTCGATTTTCAAGGTTCTCAAATAGTACTGAACAGCAGTGATGAGAATGCGGGTATTATTCAAGAATTTTTAAAATTGAACATTATTTTAAATTATATTATTGCAGGTCCAACACCCGGTAGGATACCGTTCAATGCTCTCTATAATCCACCTATAAAGTTCAAATCCTTTCACAGAGATATATTCATACCAGCTACGCCGATAGAAGTCACTATTGTAGATTATGACAGCCATGCAACACATTTACTAAATCCAAATTTGTATGTTTCATTTATTACTATTTGTATGAGTAAGCAAAATACGGCCGAAAATTGTTTATAGTTCGTTTCAAGAAATATGAGCGACTTGTATAAGGTGATAATCCGGATTAAAGAGAAACCCTTTCCTCGAGCTGCTTTCTAATTATCTGTAGACCGTACCTGATATTTTTCAAGTGCTTCTTAATTACCCGCTGCAGCTCGAGGAAAGGGTTTCTCTTTAATCCGGATTATCACCTTATACAAGTCGCTCATATTTCTTGAAACGAATTATAGATCATTTTTATAACAACATGTATTTTCTGAACAATTTTTTAACACATTAATAAGCTGTAGTATTATAGTACAACTTGGCAACATAGGAAAACATTCATATTAGTGCTTACTAAAACCTCATTCATGACCCTTTTAATTAAATTAGATGAATTTCGCATACTTTAGGACTGTATTTAAACATAAAGTTATTTTTGTGTAATAACTGTTTCACATTCTTATGCATTTTTTTCTGTATAGAATCTTAAATTTGTTTCAGATTTTTTCCATCATTTTTAAGTTTCTATTTTTAAATTTAGTGTTTCTTATAGAACGCCAAGTAGGCTTTGGAACGGTTAAGGTTTAACGTAGTGTTTTATTTCTAGTAAATTGATTGAATAAATAATTTCGCTAATTAAATAAGACAACAAGATTTCGTGTTTTGCTTGATACTAGATTATCAATTACTGAAGCTTGTGGTATTTTTTACGTTGATTTCAAATATGTAGGTATGTGGTTTCTTTCTATCAAGCATATTTTTTTTATTTAACATTTTTTTTACAAAAAGCAATGCAACATTAGTACAGAAATATTTTTTACACCTGCAATCTCTATATACCTAAATTCTTCTGGAGTTATTAGTGTAGTTTGCTGTTCTTTGTAGATATTTACCTCGTCATTTCCAAGGAACAAAGCCACAGTAATTCAAACTGTTTCGAAATTCAATATAATTCGTTGGTTTTCTTATTTATAGTTCAACAAATATGCATTTGTTTACCTTGGCTTGAATTATACTAGAGACCTTATGAAAATGAAATTCGGAGCCATCATGTGCAATGGCGAAAGGTAAACTTTTTCATGTTATACTACTGCTAGATTACTATTTTTCGACTGCTGCAATAAATAAATACAAAAAATATTGTTTGTAAAGTAATGCAATTAAGTTTGTATTTTTTTATTCAAGTTATTATTACAAATGTTTAAATAATTTTAAAGTACTTCACTTGGCTCTCAACATATTTTTACCAGCGACTAGTCCATACACCTTAGGCAACCTGGAAAGGGTAGACAGGGATTTCGTTTAGAGTTCTTTATCAAAGCGGTTTGGATCGCTTCAGTAGTTTCGAACAACTCCGCTCTAGTGAGGACGGTCTTGATCGTTGGGAACAAGAAGAAGTCTGCATGTGCTAGATTAGGACTGTAAGAGGGGCTAGAGCACAGTTGCCAAGGCTGTGCTTGGCCAGGAACTCACTGACGCTCAGAGTTGTGTGGCTGGAAGCGTTGTCCTAGTGCAGTTGCTAAAGAAAGGCGATATTTTTCGATAGCGCACAGCCTTTTTCTTAATCTGTCAAGCACTTCCACATATTAGGTAGAGTTTACTGTCTTCTTTCGATTTTCTGGTTGACGGCCGTCCAAAACGGTGGTCATCCTTTATCTCTTCCCGGCCGTTTTGGAACAACTTCAAACATCTGGAAACTTGGGATTAGGAAGGAACAGAGTCCCCGCAGGCTTCCTGAATCGTTTAAGTGTCAGCGAGCTCTTTTGTTCAGTTTAGCACATAATTTATTCGCATGACATTCGAAAGTTTTCTCCACTGTTCGTCATGACACATAGCACTAACAGAAGGTTCACGAAGACAGCGATCATGATGCTCTTAAAGCTCGGAGGAGACTGAGCTTGGAAGCAGTGATGGTAACCCTGACTCTTACTAGATCGGTAGAAAGGTCGGCAATATTCGGTAGATTATAGAAAATATCGGTAGATTAAAGAATTTACAGCTTTTTTAGGAATATCTTCTTTTATTTATTATTTACAACAACATATAAGTAACTTACATTAAATAGAATATAAAATTTGAAAACAAATTTTTTAAAAAAATCTCATTTTACAAAAAATTACTCATTTTCGCCATCTTCATAGAGTATATGCTTAGCCATTCGCAATGTTAGTTCTTTTTTCAATTGGAAAATCAAAGCAACTTTTATTTCCAATGTATTGCTTAGCAAGAATTAACCCGTTGATTGTATTCATACGTAGCTTGTTTCTCTGTTTAGTTTTTAAATTATTGACCGTAGAAAAAATTCTTTCAACTTTGGCCGAAGAATGCGGCAACGACCAATGTCGTGGTAAATTATGTTCGGCGATGAAAGCAGATAGACGTAATTCTCCTATAACATGTACATAAAAAAATAAAAAATAAAATTGTTTAAATAAAATAATTACCCTTTTTCACTTCTTCCTCTAATATAGAAGGAGCAGCAGTTGCAAACGCTTCTAATGTGCGTTGTTCGAAATCGCTTTTAGTTTTGTTTGATGAGTAGCTGAATTATTATGCTTCATGAGAGCATCCTTTCCACTAATTATATTTATATTTTTATCGCATGAACTGCATTTTGCGTACTGAAACCCCTTTTCACTTTTTTTTAACCAGCCTTTAAAAGCATCTATCGTTTCCCACTCTTTTTTATAAGTTTGGTTGTATTTCCTTTTTTTAGTAACGCCGGAGCTACTACCTGCATTGCTACTATCACTATCACTCATTTTTGTTAGTTAATTAATAAGAAAGCACGACTAGATCTACTGAAATAAAATGAGGGAAGTTGTACGTATATATAGTGTTTGCTCGGTGATTTCCCTATATAAATGTATTTAGGTGAATACCCTTATTTTGAAGTGAATTCAATAAATAACATCGAATAGGAAGTTAAACGTATATATGTATATAGGTTTGGCTGGTGGTTTTCCTATAAAACCATCGGTGAATACCCTTATATTGAAGTGAATTTAATGAAGGACAATTGCTATCTATCTAATTTTATTTCCTTTTCTTTCTTTATTATCAGTTTTAGGTAAATAAATTCCTTCTTAGAGTAAGACAAGGAAAATGAGAAACAGTTTTTCGGTTAAAAATACTAATATAATTCCGAATCAACGCACGAAAATACATAAATAAAATATTTACCATGTAACAACACCATTGTTGACCAGTACATTTAATTCTTGTTCGAATACTTGATTAGTGAGTTCTATACAAATGTCAGGGGTCACTATTTGAATGATTTTTTATAACTTTCAATCATATTATTGATACTCAATGTATTTGTCTGTATGATTCTAGTTCTAATCTAATTTTAAGGTACACGATATCTTTGCGACATGGTGATTTCACGTGGCACATTAAGAAACGTTACAAGCACTTTCAAGACTTACATAATCAATTACTAATATTTAAGGCATCATTAAATATTCCTTTTCCAACGAAAGAACACAGAAGGAGACGAGAAAGCTTCAGAAATAATGCACCCGTGTCTGTGAAAGGAAAGAAAAAGGGTGTGCTGCCAAGGTAATGAACTTGATGATTACACAAAGTACTACATTCGTTTTTAATTCATGTTGCTCAAGACACATTTTCATATCGAATTTTAAAGACATTGTTGAATCAGTAATAACAATTCGTTTTATGAGGGAAAATTCCTATTTCATTTCGTTTAATTCTATATTTAAATATTCGTATATGACCATGTTTTAAAACTATTTGAATATGCATTATACGGGATGTCCCAGAAATAAAAAGACGGAGTAGCAGGTATGTAAAATCCGAACAGAAACAAGCCCAAATGTACCGCAATAAGAAAGAAATTAAAAATTTAATTTTCTATGTTGTTTTTTAGATAAAAAAATTACATTACGGACCTGGTACAGAATGTATTTTTATAAATACATGTAAGAATGCTCATTTGTAAATAGAAACGAACACGCATTCATAGAAAAATACGCTTTTATTTGTATGAAACGGGAAAAAAACGTTAAATCGTACTCATTCATATAAAACATATTTTTTGCCCGATGCGTCTAGATATCGCAGCTATGTAGTCGGTTGTTGACGCAGATGGGCGTCACACTTTATTGCAGACAATAAAAGATTGTTTTTATTTTTAAAATAGGCAGGTTGTTGCTCTTTAATGTGTTTGTTGTCAGAAACAGCTGATTTATTATTTTAGAATATTCAATAAATCCTAGTTTTTCTAGCCTTTACTACAGTAAATATCAAGAATGTAATTCTTTTTTTCTAGCAGGTGTAAAATTAAAGTAATTAATGGTTTGATATTTATTATGAAGTATCTATTACTCCTCCTTTTTTTTTTAATTGTGAAAGTGAAGCAGGAGGATATTTAGTCCAGGGTCGGCGTAAGGCCAATTGAATTCTTTATTATTTTTTTTCTGCTGTCTGCGCACGAATAAAGATTTGATATTTTGAGGGTACGTTTTTACACAATCTAGCTTCCGATTTCTGCTACTCCGTCTTTTTATTTCTGGAACACCCTGTATATGGTAGTACTCATAGTTGGACAAAATTTTATTAACGGTTGAAAATGGAAAAGTTGTTTGCACACAATTTTGCGCACTTTGAGATGATGACGAAAGGAAATTTCTATATATTTTTGTGAAGTAGGCAGACTTGGGAAACCTGTCCTCATTAACAATTAATAATTATATTTACTTTTTTAACTTACAATTGCGATTAAATTTTGCATTAGTACTTGTTAGTACAAAATATTCACGAAGTAAATATACTTGTGGCTTCAATTAAATTCCTATTTTAAATAAGCCTATGATTTTAATGTAAATTTAGCCTACTTGAGACACATTAATTATATTTTATTTGTAAAATTATGACAGATTTCATCACAAAGTTAATTCTTTATAATTTACACTTTGAAGTGGAAATTTTATTGTCACTTAGAATTAGAACAGAAAGTTTTTATTGCTGAAAGCTATTTTCGACTTGAGAAACTGCAAAAAGGACATTCGGTTTTAGAAATTAATTGTTCTATGTACGATTATTGCCAGAATTGAAATCACGTATGAACTTGAGCCAGTATATATACGAGGGATGTCTTTTAAGTTTTGCATTTAGAGCTGGAATAAAACTAATAGATAGGCTTTTCGAAGTATTCTCCACGATAATTAATGCACTTTGGCAGCCGCTCGACCCAAACTTTGAAAGCAGTTAACTCCACTCGTTTGTTGGTACAGTCAAAGGAAGATTCGTCGTTTGGGGTTGGCTTTTCGTAACTCAACGGCAAACAAATGGTTGTATACCAATCGGTAGTAACAGTTTTTTTGATCTTGTAAAGGAATTGTTGCTACATGACCTGCTTTTGAGACAAATATCGCGACACCATCTTTTTGGAGACACTTCGAAAACTGATGACTTCTGTCGATGTTTCTTCACATTGGAACCCCCAGACAGACGACTGACGTCTCTTTTCTGGCTCGTATGAGTAAATCCAAGATTCATCACCACTGACGATGCTGTATACATGTTTTTAGAGTTTCCTGTGTTGAAGCGGTCCAGAGTTTTTTGACACCAATTCACCCTAGCTGCTTTCTGTTCTTCGGTCAACAGATGCGGTATCCAACGGGGAACTAATTTTTTTATGCACAATTCTTCATTCAAAATATTTTGAATTGATGTCTTTGATATCCCCAATGATGCCTACATCTCCCTATATGTCACATGTCGATCTTCGTTGATGAGCTTGCGCACAGCATCGACGTTTTCCTGAGTGAGTGAGTGAAGATTATAAAACATTATTGCGCGAAAATTTTCAAGGTTTAATTCCATTTTTCCACTAACTTGTCAATTTTGAGATTTCGTTGTAGGCACAGCACTACACGTATCGCACTAAAACTTTGGATGGAGGTTAATTTAGTTCTGACATTTGATTAATGCCGCTCTCTATATCCCAGTATGCAAAACATAAAAGGCATCTCTCGTATAATATTTGTTCCAATATAAAAACACAAAGAAATCACAACCTATGAAATGTTGTAAAAGCAATTAGAAATAAGAATTTCTCTCACCAGTCAAATCGCTCATTAGTTTGTAATTTTTGTTATAAGCTGATATAAGCATACATACATAAAGTTTATTAAATACAAGTTTAATATTAATTTTTTTTAAATTTTATGTTTTCTACGAGACACCAAACAACGCTAGGCAATTAGTTTTAACTGGTAATTAATTATAAAGGCAAATAAAATTGATAGACAATTATATTTCTAATTACAATTGCAATTATATTTATTTATAAAGTCTGAGGAAAGAAATTCTGCTGAAACTTGAATTGGAGTAAACCGGATTTGTCAATATGTGTGAACTTAAAAAAGTACACTTAATCTACTGATTCTGTTATGAGCAGCTATCTAGACTGGAATGCTTATTAAGAAATTCACTTACTCATTTGAACACGCTACGCTTTTCTTAAAAAAGACCTCAAATTATATTAATGTAAAATTCAATTCTTTCAATTATGAGAAAAGAAAATATTGCCAGTTTATGAATTTAATTTCTTCATCAGTTTTAAGTTCAATAAACTGTCAAAATTTTACTACATAACTGTCATCATTCAATGTCATTTGCTGTCAAAATCATGGCCTACTACAAATAGTAATTTGACAGAAATGGTAGTAAATTAATTTCCTTTCTTCAAAGAGTTTACGATTCAAACAAACGTGCCTTTTGTAATTTCTCTTACTAAAAGCAAACATGTCCTGTGTAATTCTTCATGTCCAAATAGGAATAGATGTTGGGGCGAACGATGAGAATTAAATAATAATACGCTCGTCTTCCAGGTTTCCTAAGAAGCCAGAAATATTAGTGTCATATGAACATATGGACAACAGAGTTAAACAATTACAAGAATACTTACAAAACTTACTAGCAATTAATATATATCGTTATCATTCGGCAACGGTAGGTATTTTAATATATCTTGTCCAAAAAATAATAGGTAAGCTAAAAGATATTTACAGGTTCAATTCTTAGAAGTATCACATCTATCCTTTATATATGATTTAGGAATTAAGAGTAAAGAAGGATTGGTTAAGAAGAGATCAGGCAGCACCCAACCAGGTCAAAGTGGTTTGAATTGTTTCGGCTGCTCTCGCAGCCTATGTTGTATAAGGTAATAGTTATTTATTATACAAGGGAAAAAAGTATTAGATTTTAGCTCGAGGTAAGGTTTATCGAATCTAATTTTTTTTCCCGTGTATAATACATACACTATTTCTTTCTGTGATGGGAAAAACGACGATTTAATATTGAAAAAAACACGTTAATACTATATATTAAAGTCAGAAAATCAATCGATGTGACATTTGAAGCGACATTACACCTGCGTTGCTAAGGAAACCTGTAAAGTATTCATATATCTGTCAATTTAACCGGGAAGAAAGTGCTCACTTTCTTCCCCGGGAAGAAAGTGAGCACTTTCTTCCCCGGGTTGAATAAGTGACATTTTGTTACCTGTCAAGAAAGATAAAATGTCTAATTTTTTTCCCGTCACAGAAAAAATAAATATGAACGTACATTTATAATTTAGATATATAGAAATATATTAATTTCATAGCAGTGAATCTGATGGAGAAACAAGATTGTTACTAACCTCCAAAACATATAATAGAATGCACTAGTGATACCGATATAACGACAAATTTATTTAGGGAAACGAGTAAGTAAAACGAATAATGAAACATTTTTTGGCCATCAGATCTCCATAACTGTATTAGCAAGATCGGGCAAAATCTAAAACTTAATGTACCAACATGGACCTTGATTATGACAAATTAATTTTTCTACTTCGCTGCTATAAAGTTAACTCTACGACACCCGTTTTGGTTGCATAAAGTATTACTTTATCGCACGCTAAATTTATTTTTTTGAGGTTGGTAACAAAAAAAAATGGAACCAAATCATGTTTAAATGTCAAAATATAAGCCTTTAATGAAACAACATGTGCAATAGAAGTTGTGCAAAAAATAAAAAGCTCACATTCTAACATTTTATATACTAATTAACAATATAAATTGTTCAGCAGAGTTGGATGATAAATTTTCTGATGCTAATATTGAAATTTACTTCCAACTGTTATAAAAGTTTGTTTTTGATAGATATGTTGAGACTTTGTTGGCGGCAGATTGAAAGAAAGTAAATTGTCTTCTGCTATTTTGCAAATCTCTGGGAGCGTACAATTATTTATTTCGTCCTTTTCGTTAATAATTTCAAGTAATTTATTACATAAATCAGTCTGAATTTTAAACATAATTACATATAACACCAGATATATTCAAATATTAAAAAGTTCTACTTAAAAAAAAAATGGGTGTGCTTAAAACCACACGGCGGAAGTGAAAACTTCATCAATGCGAGGTTAATAATACGAAATCCAACGTTTTTTTTTCGTTCTATATTACATTAGGGTCATCCTGCATCGACGAATTCAGTTGCTGAGATTTAGTGTGCTTCTTTTGACGATATTTCTTCACGCGCGCATTAGACAATTCCCTTTTTCGTTTTAATTTGTCATCGGTTTGATTTTCTTCATCCATCCTGTGTAACAGAAAAGAATTAAATGCTTATAAATTCGTATATAACGAGCAATTAAAGCAATGCTCTATTCTCAACGTTATTTAACACCCGGAATATACTGATCAGTTTCCGAGTCATCCATATCATTTTAATAAAAATGCTAAAACTTACCTGAGCGCGAAATATTATATTATATTATAATAGAGATAATGTCTCATACACACACAACAAATTTTTTGGTTAACGGTAGTAAATACAATTTCGCGGCCGTTGCTATGGCAGCGGCCGCGAAATATAATCGCGTAGGTGTACGGACAACTTTATATAAATAGACAATATGAATACTCGCTTACAGGTCCCGCGCTGGTCTAATGCTAACTTGCCGGTTTCTCGCCAGTGAGATCTCGGGATCGAATCTGCTCGGGGACATGAATTTATTTATTCATTTAAATTTCAATTTAATTGAAATTAAATACCTATATGATATATTTCTCTCGTTCCCTTAGCCGACTTTACCCGTACGGGCGTTACATAGCCGATCGTGACGGCTCAGTCTTGTTCAGTGCCCACAATCAACGCAACGCGCCCAAAGAAGTTTACACTTCAAAAATCAGAGTAACCAACTTCAAAAAAACAAAATTTCTAAAATGTTCGAACAAAACACGTCTCTCATTTTAAGCTTTTTTGAACTTTTAATACCCGAAATAGAGAAAATAGTATAAAATACACGTTTCATAAGACATTTTGCGCACTTGTTCTTTAGGAAACGAGCTGCTAGGCGAGTTTTCTTGAACGCGTGCGCAAAAATTATGTCGTATGAAACTTGTATTTTAATATACCGCGCGATCATTTAAATTCTAAATTAGAGCAGGCTGTGAAATTTAAATTAAGTTGGTATATAAGTACTAATTTACAATTTGAATTGTCAAAGTGACGTTTCACAATGTTAATTAATCAATAATTGACATTCTGGACAACCTAATAAAAAAAATCCCGCCTGCTATAATTTAGAATTTAATTAAATGATCGCGTGGTACTAATATTTTGTTTCGGTGCTATGAAGTTCACTTTACGAAATCCGCTTTGGTTGCATGAAGTCTTAGTTTATCGCACGCTGATTTTATTTTTTGAAGTTGGTAACAAATAAAATATGAAACCAAACCATCTTTAAACGTCAAATATAAACTATTTACTGTAACAATCATGCGCAGTTGAAATTATACAAAAATTAAAAAAGACATGCTAAACATAATTTTCTACTCCCATCTTTAAGGTGCCATTTATCGTATATGTTACCATGACACTGAATGATCTTCAAATACACTTTGACAAGCTGTGGCTTCGTGCGCTAAAGTCACGACGTGAACTTAGCAACGGGATCACTAGTCACGGGCTGAAGTTAGCTCTAGGTTACTTAAATGAAAAATCAATTGAAATTCAATCAAGATGTTAAGATGTGTCATCAATCTGTCAAGATAACCCGATGTGGCGCAACAACAGCCAAGTAACTTTATATTATTTTTATTATTTGCTATTGTAGATACTTAGAAAGGTATAGTATGAAACTAATTTTATAAGCTCGTGACTTATTTGAGGTTAATAAAACTGGATACATAACATACTAATATAGACCAGTTAACGATATAACAGAGAGGGATGGTAAAATTTCTAATTCTATCATTGAAATTTACTGTGAACATCACCAATATTCAAATATTTAAAATGCTCGAACATCAAAAAACACTAAATTTCTAAAAATTTCGAACAAAATCTGTTTCTTATTTTAGTCTTTTTGACCTTTCAATACCCGAATAAAGAAAATAGTACAAAAACACGTTTCATAAAACGTTTTGTGCACTTCTTAGAAAACTCGCCACGAGCAGCTCGTTCTCTGAACACGTGCACAAGAAGCATGTATTATTAAATTATTTAAATATAATATTTTCGAGTGATGCCTATCTGTGTGTCCTCTACGGATGCACAATTCCGTCTAAAGCTCTGAACGTATCGGCAACATATTCAAAACACCCCGCAATCCTAGTCGAAAGTGCTTAAGTTTTGAGTCATCGATAAAATGTATAAAGAATGCACAAGCATTCAGACATTAGTTTGGAATAAATTAAAAATAGACTTTTTCATAAAATTGTTCTCAAATTGACATTTGCGTACTTTTCCATTGTTTAGAAATTTGTCTAAACTTAGTAGCTTAGTATTGATAGAATTTGTTTCTTTTGCTTCCAGTCTACCGATTTCACTGAAAATCTAGATGAAAATTATACTTCAAATATAAAGTTTGATGATAGCATTAACCGTTTGGCCGCTATCTGCGTGTGACAGAATGATATGAATGCATAAAACCCTTTTTAGTTATCAGTAGATTTTAAGACCTGAATATTTGCAATAATCTCGAAATCAAACATTTTCTTAATTACAATACCTCCCTATACTTCGTGAAAAAAATTACATTCGTATAACAGGTTACGAATATTTCAATTTACGTAGTCTAAATGAATCTATGAACACGACAATGTCTGAAATTACTGTTTCTTGATGTGAAACTGAATTAATTTCCTTAGCAATCGATTATCACGACAATTTTTTTTTCTCTGCCATTGTGCCCACGATGTGCTTTAGTAGTAGTTCTTATATTGACATTCTATTCTGTGACACATTATAAATAAAAGTATATGTCCCACTGCCTTTCTTTAAAGTACGCAGTGCACAACATCGCATAAGACAAATTGAGATTTGTGTGACATTCCATTCTCCGTCAATACACTGCTCTGGAATTATTTTTACTTGAGATATAGTGTGACTATAAGGAATGATAATAAAATTGTAGATATCGGCACATCTGTCAAGAATTATTTTTTTCTTCATGGAGACAACGTTGGTTTTTTCTTAAAGACACATGCTTCGGTTATGTCGACCCTGGCAGTGGTATAGTTAAGTGCGTTATATTGTACGATCAAAGATTTGAAGTATCATCAGGATTGTATGCCACTGGTTTGCAGAAAGCTTTTCAAGTAGTGACATTAAGCAGGCAAATTGTAATAAAATGCCATACAAGATCAGAAAGAAATCACTGGGTAGAATGTCTAAGACTGCATGCGGCTGAATTGGGTAAGACATTTGAGAAACTATATTTGAATCAAAGAGTAAATGTGTATTTGCTTCATTTGAAAATCAATGTTATTTTTATGGCTATTCCTGATAATTCCTTTTCGTTTACTCTTTGTTTCAAGTCAGTCATCCTTTTACAGTGTTTATTATCAACTTAAGCTGTATTTTAGCAATGAATTAATGAACAAATTTTTGTTCAGCCAGGGACTTTACCCAACCAAACAGATACCGATCATTTGCTCCTGTTCGCTGCAATATAACTGCTAGGTGGTTTGTGGATGGTGCTGGTTATATGTCGGCAGTTGCGGATGCCATAAATGCCGCTAAAGAAGAAATATTTATAGCGGATTGGTGGTTGAGTCCAGAAATTTATTTAAAACGACCAGCATTAGAAGGTGATTACTGGCGGCTCGATAAATTATTACAGAGGAAAGCTGTAAGTATCAAAAATACAAAACAAAAATATTTTCTCTACATGTCGCTATGGTAACCTAACAGCACAGTGGCAAAGAGGGCAAGTAACTTTCCATAGTTTCTATATTTCCCTTATTTTTTTAAGATAATATAACACACATGTCTTCAAGAATTTGACGTGCTTTTTTTACATGTTCAGTGGGATTTCATAACTTTTTGTTCAGTCACATAAGTTTTTTTTTCTTTTATGATTGCTTTTAGCAAGTGATTTTTGTAACAAACAACTATATGTCTCAAAAACGGGAAGTATAGTAGTTAAACTAGTTATTAAAGAAAACTAAAATATGACAGTAAACTATATATTCAAATAATTAAAAAAATGAACACAAAATATTCATTAATATCAATAACATATTACGAATATGTGAGAAAATAATCCAGTTGCTGAGCATACATCCTCACTCATGCAAGCTGGCTTGCGTTGCTGTACCGGCGCGATATGGTACTCTATAAATATAGATCTCCCCTGCCGCTAAACGCTTTGCCCTCGCCCCGACACTTTTCCGTACGTTACGTGCGACATTATTGCCGCGTATATGTAATAACCAGTAATAAGTATAAGGATAATTATGACACTAATTGGATTTTTACTAATTTTTACACCTTGGACTCTATCCATATACAACATTTTAAAGCTCTAGCTTAATAGAAAGTAGCCTAGATTTATGATGACCTATGTGTCAGTCAGTCAGTCAGTCAGTACCCAAAATCGTGATGTTTGGATCTTCGGATCTTGAAAACTGTTGCACCTAGTTAAATGAATTTTGGAATACTGATTTTTATTGGTAATCTTCACGGAGATAAATATAGATTGCAAATGGCTCTATTGGGTTCGCGTAAATATTGTAATCTGCTCGCCGGCGAGTTTGCTGCGAGAACTGGCGCACTCCGTCAGCTTACATTAAATAAAAAGAAAAAATTCCAAATTGAAATAATTCATGGTTGTATTGCTTCCCACTTAGTATATAATAAGATGAGAAATTCTGCCTCGTCAATTACAACGAGTATTTTGAATGCTTGTCATTAATACCTTACTTATTTATGTGAATTTTCAATAGGTTTTGAATTTATTCGGTGATAGTGACATGCAAAATATTAATTTAAAATGCTCATGTAATGCACTCGTATTGTTTTCGTGAATTTTGTAAATGTAATTATTTTAGGAACAAGGAGTTCGGATATTTGTTTTGCTGTATAAAGAATTTGAGATGGCTCTAGGTTTAAACAGTTATTATAGTAAACAAGTTCTATCAAATACTCATGAAAATATTAAAGTATTACGTCATCCCGACCATGCTAAAGTTGGAATTTTTCTGTGGGCTCACCATGAAAAAATCGTCTGCGTAGACCAAACTTACGCTTTTATCGGTGGTGTAGATCTTTGTTACGGCAGATGGGATGACTATGAACACAGGTTGGTCGATTTTGAATAACTTACCAAATTATTTGCTTACAAATGCTTTTTAAATTTGCAGATTAACTGATTTAGGATCTGCAACACCCACCATTGACGTCTCTACCTTAAAGAAGAAAACCTCTACAGCGCCTAGTGGTGATTGTTTTTATCCTATACCAACTCCATACTACCAGAGAACAGTACAGCCAGAAATTGTAATTAGCACAGATGATGAGAAGGCCGACGAATCTGATCATTCAGAAGTCGAGTTACCTCAACTGCAACCTGGTGACCACTTATTAATGCCAAATACTCTTGAAAATCTTAAAATGGATACACCGGAAATGGAAAGAAAACACGGCTTCACGTCTATCACCAATAAAGTGAAGCTCAAAAGCAAGGAAATATTCAACATGGTATATGCTCAGAATGAAGATAGTTTAGAAGAGCTGGACTGCAGCATACCCAAGAACGAAGAAGATGAAATTGATGATAGAAGTAATCTTTGCGGTTCGGCAAAATACTGGGTAGGGAAAGACTACGTTAACTTTATTGTAAAGGATTTTACAAATTTGGAAGCGCCTCTAGTTGATTTTATAGACCGACAAACCACGCCAAGAATGCCTTGGCATGATATCGCTGCTTGTATTCAAGGTAACGCTGCCAGAGACGTTGCTCGGCATTTTATACAGAGGTGGAATGCTACAAAGTTAGAGAAAGCCAGACTGAATAAATCATATCCTTATTTGTTGCCAAAATCTTACAATACCGGTACAGTACCAAATATTTGTCAAATCGAGCAGTATAAAGTAACTTGTCAGGTAAATATAACTTGATACATCTTACAAGTTAAAGTTTCTTCCATGTAATAAAATTATTAGGTTTTACGTAGCGTTAGTACTTGGTCGTGTGGTTTTCTAGAACCTAATATCACTGAACAAAGTATCCATGAAGCCTACGTGGACGCAATCAATAGGTCCCAACATTATATATACATAGAAAATCAATTCTTCATAACTTTGCCTCACTCGAACTCAACCATTCGTAATCGAATTCAAGATAGTTTATACAAACGCATATTGAGGGCGCACAAGTAAGTATAATGATCTTGCGTGGTGATCTTATTTTACTATCAATAATTTTCGTTAAATTATTTTTCTTACAGAGAGGGTGCTATATTTAGAGTCTACATCATTTTACCTCTGCTACCAGGGTTTGAAGGCGAAGTCGGAGGTCCATCAGGTACTTCGATACGTGCCATAACACATTGGAATTATCATTCTATGTCAAGGTAATAAATTTTTTAATATTGTCATTTGATCAAATGGTTCTGTCGATTAATATTTTTGGGCAGGTGCTGTTACTCGCTTCTTCACGCTTATTGATCGCTTAACAACAAAACATTGCTAAGAAAAGCTATATTATTCGGTGAGCAAAATGCATGCGTTCATTTTTCTTACCATCTATAATAATCTTCTGTAAAAATAAATACAAAGGCAACTACAAAAGTTTTGTATTATGACGCTACCGTTTGTTGCATACTATAACAACTTTGGTGCAGGTTGAGGCCAGTTCGAACCGAAATTCTAACCGGCAATTTGATCACTTGGTATTAGTTGCTTCTAAAATATGTTAGTGCACATAGTGCGCTTATAATCTTGGTCTAAAATGCAATATCTAATATTTTTATTCTACAATTTCAACAATTCGAAACATAAAGGGGTCACAGAAAAATGCCATGATATACACTGAATATTTGATAACAAACGAACTGAAGGTACTGGAACAACCACCTGGCTATACATTGTTTTCCAAAGTGAAGAACAAGGACAAGCACAGGGAAGCAGTTTTGCAATGATGAAGATCGTTTTAATGCGTGTGATGACTAGTATGCTCAGCTTTTAGATTATCGTGGAACAGATGGTTTGATAACTGGTTACAAAGAATGAACAAGTTAGATCCAAATTATCGGAGATTGTGAAAATTAAGGAATTATTACAAAACATTTGTAGTTCTCTTTGTACATGATAAGTGACAAAAAAATACGTCAGTCAAAAAAATGTATTTTTAAACCAAATTTGCACGTGCAGTACCAATTCCCAAATTCGTTATTAAAATAAATCCAGGCGTTCAAAATATTCTTCTGGAACTTTAATTTATGTTAAAATTACTTACTGGTACAAGTAAATGATTTGCAGCAATTTGTAGGTGAAATAAAGATCGTGATATATGATATAATTATTAAGTATTTTTTTCACACTGATATTGTTTTACATCTGTTGCTTAGTATAATATAAGCTGTTAAATGATTCGAGCATTCATCTTCATTCTAGTGTAGTTGGTAGCACGCGTTTCCGACAAACCTCAAAACGTATGTTCAAATCAAAAATATGTCAAAACAAAACTTATAAAGATACCACCCCAAAGTTGGGTGACACAAGGTAGAGAAACCCCTATCTTTAAATTAAGATATTTAATTTAAAATTAAACTTTAGAAATAAAATGTAAAATTATTTGTTTTGCCGGCTCAACTCAAATTATGTCAGGGCGATTCGAGTTAATTGAAATGATTAAGTAAAAGGGGTTCCTGTACATTAATAAAAAAAAATACCATTTAAAAATTTTAATAATTCTTATATTAAAATCAATGAATCCTGTATCTATAATTTTACAAACAATACAAGAAGTTACATATATTTAAAAAGCAATTCTAATACATTTGAATTTTTTCTACAAACATTAAACTAACACAAACCTTTCTGTAGGTCCTTTATTCGATTCAGTCGTAAGCTATAAACGCCAGAATTTATTACATACAATACACATTCTATATTATACGTGTTTATATTGATACTTGTGAACATATCAAGTTACTTTACACATATATTTGTTAGACGATATTTATTTAATTACTTTCTGTTTGAACTTCTATTTTTACAGTCTCTCCTTCTTTATTACATAAAACATTACAGTCATTAAACCATAATCATTTAAATAATACCTTATCTAAATTCTTCTTATTCATTTTCTTTTTTGTACTGTTTCCAGCAGGAACTTCGGGCTGCTTATTATCGATGAAATCTTCTTTATCGCTACGATGTTTTCAACGGCATCATCTGCTTGTTCTGCCACTCGAAATACAATCTTTATTTTAACAATATAACACGCTGCACAATTACTTCTTAGGTGCAATTTTGACCACTAATTTACTACGTTTTCTCGGTAGTAAATTATTTATTGAAGTTATATTAACAATGAGTGTTCTAATGTTAGGAGTTAGCCTTTTGATACGATATTTAACGTATCTTGCTGTCGACTCTCCAAATTCACTGTTAACCGACTCTACTGGCCGTTCGACTCTCTACTTGGAGTCTTACTTTGCAGTTCACTTTTTGACTCGAAGTCTAACTGCCGACTCTCCTGTTTCTCGCGTATTTCCCTTTTATATCAGAATGTCTGGGGTTCCCCGCTTTCCACAAAGTTCAGGGGTTCCCATTCACATTTACACGCACATACACGTTCATTTAGCCGCGGGATTGTATTTTGCTATTCGGCGTCACCCTTTTTCCTCATAAATATATACAAAAGCTACGACTAATATCTACTTAATAATAAAATAACATATTCATTGATTTTAAATATTATTTCCCTTCAAAATATTAATAAAAAAATATACTTAATTAAATCCTTGAAAAATATAATAAAAATTATAAAATCAATAAAGGGATGTACCATTACAAACTACAATACAAAATATATCACTAATATAAAAATTAGTTAATTTCCCTATAAATCAAATATTTATTCATAGAGTACTAACATCTAAACAGCAGCATTTTTTCGTTGCCTTTATAAATTGGTTTTCATCACATATTTTAAAACTTTGCGGAAAGTGATTGTGTGTCATGATTGCCTAATAGTATGGATTTCTTTCATAGCAAGCCACTTGCGTACATCTAACAATGACTTATGCTTATTATAACTACGGTATTTAAAGTATTCAATCTATGGATATTGCTCGTAGCATATAACAGTTGAAATACATACATACAAGGCATATGCACATATCGACAAACCACGTCTTATAAGGCAAACTATTCATCACATGAACAGCTTTCTTTTGAATTTTAAATACTTTACCTGATATAGATGAAACACCCCACGCCAATATGTCGTACGACAACACAGAGTGAAAATTAGAGAAATAATACATTTTCAAAATATCTGTATTAACTTTTATGCGTTGCCTTTCAACACATACATAACACACATAAGCGAGCCACTCCCTAGTGTTGTTTATATGAATCGTTGAGCCGCACCTATTATCAATTGTCATACCTAGAAATCTTACAGTATTTACCTGCACAATACTTCTACCATCATATTTAATTAAGAGTAAATGATCTCGATTGCACTTAATAGCTCCAAATTTAATAACTTGTGTCTTACTGCAGTCAACGTTGCAGCCCTTGAAAACTCAGACACTTAAATACAAAAACATTTTAAACGGTGCAAATTTCTTTTAAACGTTACTCAAACCAATCATTGGCGTAGAATGCAAAATGTATTGCAAAAATAGTAAATTAAATATTAGTTCTGCTCTACTTAAATTTCAAAAATACTATTTCCAGTATCAGAATACAAATGTTTACTCCAAAATTACTATTAAAAAAAAATTAAAAAACGGAGGTTAATATTTTATTGTGACACCACCGGAATTTATAACGCTTTGGAGGCGTTTTGGCATTGACGATACCGTACTTTGCACACAATTTAACGGGTTTTTTTTGCCAGATTTTTGAAATGGTATAGCCGGTTTTGTGGCAAAATTTTGTTGTTGATTTTCTTGATTTGATTTAGATCCGGGCTCCTCGCTGGCCAAGGCAATGTCTGCACTCCGTTAGCTTCTAAAAAATTCCTAACAACATGCGTCGTTATGAATTCTTTAGTTATCATGTTGAAGAATAAAATTGTTGGCAAAAACCGGAATTACTGACGGCAAAATGTATTGCTCAAGAATATTTCTGTATACAATAGTTACGAATCTTTCCTCAATGACAACACATTCCTAATCCTCATGCACTTATTCACCCCCAAACATTAATTGAAAATCGTCCACTGCGTTTGCATTTGCGAACGTATTGTTCTGTATACCTTTCGCCAATTGGTCTATATACTCGAACACGTGCATTGCTATAGGAATGAAATGTATTTTCGTCTGAAAAACATAGTTCTCCCAAAAGTTTTTGTCATTCTTTACATATTGTTGAGCAGAACGTAGTCTTTGCATTTTGTTTGCCTCAGTTAAAAAAATCTTATTTGCAGCAGCTTTATTTCTTAGTTCACTTTCAATAATCCCTTTGTTGAACCTGGAAAATCTGTGGCAATTTTTGCTTGCACTGCAGCCCCAAAAGGATTTTATCTAAGAAAATTCACCAATTGAACATTTTCATTATGATTTGAAATTTTTAGGGGGCCTTGTTTCCTTTTAATAAACTCAGTTTTCTCGAAATTACGTTTTGTGGTCCTTATGCTCATTTCGTCTCTCAATCTAGTTTTGATAATAGATTTTTGTAATCCTGATAATTGGGGCATTTTAAAAAATAATGTACCTATATATAGACTTGTCAAATGTGAGATTGTCATTAAAATGGTATAAACATTAGTAAATTTTAAATTTTTGACATTCACATCAAAATCGAGTGTCCGAGTTTTCAACGGCCATGACCTACGAGGAATGAATAGAACAGGAGAAAGTCTCCTAAATAACAATATTTGTCTAAAGTGGTAACTCAATATGGCCGCCGCAATGCATAGGCGTGCATAAATATTTTGTATAGGGTATATGTACACTTCGTATGTTCTCGAAAATCATTTAAAATAGGTTCTTAGTCCAATAATAATTAAAGAAATATTGTGAGTGCTTTATTTTTTCAATCGTTTTATTCATTTTAATATAGTAACATTTATTCTAACTGTATTAAAGAAAACATAAGAAAAACATGCCTAGAATATGTATGTTACGCCACTGAACACATAATCAAACATACCGGATATATGACAAGTTATTCAAAATACAATATTGCCATAACTGACCTGCCTTGAAGTGGTAACTTCCGTCTAAATAATACCAATTCCCCCACCAGTTTATTATTTCTCCTGTTCTATTCTTTCCTCGTAGGCCATGACGGTACTTTCAATGTATTATTTGAATTCACCACTAAGGATGTATCATCAGCGAACATGACAACATTACGCACAGCCGAATCATTTACATAAATTAGGTACACTGGAGGCCCCATGATATTGCTCTGTGGAAGACCCCTCCTGAAACATGACCCAGCATAATAAAAATCTATGTATTTCCACATACTGTTTCCTATGTTTAGGATAACTACTAAACCATTTCTAAACCACATGTAAACAACTTACCAAGCCAGATATCACAGTCAGCATTATCGAATGCATTTTTTTGTGAGATAAAAAGACACCCAAGCATTCGTACTTACTACAAACCTACACTAATTCTTTATTTAAACAAAACCGATTTTTTGCTTATGTTACAAACATACATTGTGAAAGTAACTCCAATGTTTGGTGGGATAATGGTTGGAGGAAAAATTCGTTCTCCCTTAATTGATAAACTTACGAAACTATTTACTTTACCACCCGTTCCAAATATGAATAACTCGACAGTAGTAACTCAGTATTGACTTTCTTTGTGTCGCATTTGGTTTAAAAATATATTGTTTTTCTGTTCTTAGCACATAACATATTTCATGCGTTTATTTTCAAGTTTCATTTTGCGTCAATAACTTTTTAACGTTTCGCTGCCATCTTCAGAGTAAAGCATAAATATTGACACATAGTGAAACTTTAAAGAAGTAACAATTACTAATAATCATATTGACATACATCCTTTCTTTACTCTTTTTTTTTAATATAAAAAAAAGTTTGTTTATGAAATTTATATATTGTTTTTTAATCTACTTTGACTTTCTATTTCTTCTTGGATTAGAGGCAAAGATGCTTTACTGAACAGATTAAAAGAAGCTGGTGTAGAGAATCCGACAAAGTACATTTCATTCTATGGTTTAAGAACTCACTCTAAATTGAATGGGGAACCAATAACAGAACTAGTCTATGTCCATTCAAAACTTATGATAGTGGACGATAAAACTGTGATTTGTGGATCGGCGAATATAAATGACAGATCTCTTATAGGAAAAAGAGATTCGGAAATAGCAGTTTTAATAGAGGTAGGAATAATTGTACATGAACACTAAACTAGCGTAACTCTGGCTTTAGGTAATAATTTTGTTTAACGATAGTTTTATTTATTTCTTTATATGGAAATACTTTGTAAATAGTTCATGTTTTCAATTCAAAGATCATTGCTGACAAGAAAGCATTCACGACACAGCTCTAGTTCTACTTTTTTTTGCTGCTATGCATAATTGGAATATTTTTTTTTCAAATACAATTTTATTTATTAATAACTATTTTAAATAAAAATAAAAGTAAAATAAAACTCTTGAAAACTTTCCATAATTTTTATTTAGTCTTTGCGACATATGTTTCGGTATTGTTCATACCATTATCGAGCCGGAACTAACAGATCAGTTTGTGTAGGGTTGTTATATATGTCGTTGTGTTTATTGTCTCTTTGTACATAAGTGTCTATTATGGGTGTGTGTGTGTGTGTTTGAAAAATCTCTATGTGTGTTCGTTACTTTCTCTTTTCTTTGAATTGATTTTTTAATTTCTAATATTTCTAACAGATTTAATTTCGGTCCTTTGTTTACATTATGTATAAGTTTACAACTATCTATATCGGGAAAATGGAGATTATCTATACAATGTTCGGCAAGGCCTGTATTTCTAATATTATGCAATATTGATCTTTTATGTTCTTTTAATCTAGTTTCGATCTTTCTGCCACTTTGTCCGATATAGATAGCTTTACAGTCTGTGCAACTAATTTTGTATACACCTGATTTGTCGGTAAGTTTAGTTCTTTCCTTGTTATTGACTAACATAGCACCTAAATTGTTTTTATTTATGTTGACTGTTTTGATACCTATTTTCTTAATTATTCTGTTAATTTTATAATTAATATGTGGAATGTATTGTATAATGTGCCATTTCGTGTTGTCTTTTTCTATTATTTTAGGATAAAAGTGTATTTTGAGTTTTTCTCTTTGTTTGTGTTTAATAATGTCACCTACTATTTTCTCTTTAAATCCATTATTTCTTGGTTTTAATTATGCGTAATTCTGTGTTGAAATCTTCTTCACTTAGCGGTATGTTAATTAGTCTGTAAGCGAAACTATGTAGAGCTGCTGTTTTTGTGCACCAAGATTGTTTGGAATTAGCTGGTATGATTGTATCGGTGTATGTAGGTTTCCTGTATATGCTGAATTTTAACTTTTATACAGGAAACCTACATACACCGATACAATCATACCAGCTAATTCCAAACAATCTTGGCGCACAAAAACAGCAGCTCTACATAGTTTCGCTTACAGACTAATTAACATACCGCTAAGTGAAGAAGATTTCAACACATAATTACGCATAATTAAAACCATAGCTAGAAATAATGGATTTATAGAGAAAATAGTAGATGACATTATTAAACACAAACAAAGAGAAAAACTCAAAATACACTTTTATTCTAAAATAATAGAAAAAGACAACACGAAATGGCACATTATACAATACATTCCACATATTAATTATAAAATTAACAGAATATTTAAGAAAATAGGTATCAAAACAGTTAACATAAATAAAAACAATTTAGGTGCTATGTTAGTCAATAACAAGGAAAGAACAAAACTTACCGACAAATCAGGTGTATACAAAATTAGTTGCACAGACTGCAAAGCTATCTATATCGGACAAAGTGGCAGAAAGATCGAAACTAGATTAAAAGAACATAAAAAATCAATATTGCATAATATTAGAAATACAGGCCTTGCCGAACATTGTATAGATAATCTCCATTTTCCCGATATAGATAGTTGTAAACTTGTACATAATGTAAACAAAGGACTGAAATTAAATCTGTTAGAAATATTAGAAATTAAAAAATCAATTCAAAGAAAAGAGAAAGTAACGAACACACATAGAGATTTTTCAAACACACACACACACCCATAATAGACACTTATGTACAAAGAGACAATAAACACAACGACATATATAACAACCCTACACAAACTGATCTGTTAGTTCCGGCTCGATAATGGTATGAACAATACCGAAACATATGTCGCAAAGACTAAATAAAAATTGTGGAAAGTTTTCAAGAGTTTTATTTTACTTTTATTTTTATTTAAAATAGTTATTAATAAAATGTTCCACCAAGAACCGTCTGCTAACTCAATTAATAGAGCAATTTTATTTATATTTATTTTTGTTTATGTTTTAGGATGAGGAATTTGAGGATGGTGTCATGAATGGCCTAGCATTTCCATGTGGAAAATATGCAGGCAGCTTGAGAAAATACTTATTTAAAGAACATTTAGGTTTAATAGGCAAAGAACATGAAAGAATTGATATAGATATTACAGATCCAATTTCTGATCATTTCTATAACGAAGTTTGGTACAGTACTGCCAGTTTAAATACAGAATTCTATGATAAAGTCTTTCATTGTGTACCGAGTGATCATGTGGAAACATTTGAAGACTTGAAGGACTATGTTTCTCAAAAACCACTGTACCTTACTGAAATATCAAGATCAGAAACGATGCTCGCGAATATAGAGGTACAAAACTATAAGGAATATATGTATATGTATATAATATGTCTGTAATTGATTTACGCCACCGCCATTTGCATATCAGCGATTTTTACGTTTTACAATTTCAAACCCTACATGAATTTGAATTAATTGTCAAAATTTGGTAATAAAATTCCATTAGCTCAGTTTAGAGGGATTTTTAGAAATGATATTGAAAATTATCGGCATAAACTAATCAACTTCAACTTTCTATGATTTAAAATTACAGGTTATTAATGTGTTTTTACCATATTGATAATGTAATGTTATACCACGCGATCATTTAAATTCTAAATTATAGCAGGCGGGATTTTTTTTATTAGGTTGTCCAGAATGTCAATTATTGATTAATTGAAATTTGCGGTTATGTTATACTTTGTGACATTTGTGAATCTTATGTGTAATCGATTTAAATTTAATGGAAATGAAAGCATTACAAGATAAATTAGTTTTATTGTGAATTACAAAAGGTGTTCAAAGTGTTCTCCCCCTGTTGCAATGCAACTGTTAACCCTCCGTTTCATATTTTCAAAAGCATTTGCCAACATCTGAACGGTTATAACGTTACATGCATTAGAAATTGCCTCTTGTAGTTCTTCAAGATTTTGTGGGTTATTTTTGTAAACTGTGTTTTTCAGATACGGATAAATGAAATAATCAAGAATCGTTAAGTCCGGACTGCGAGGCGGAAATTCAATGACTCGATTATCATAAAACTCGCGAATTCGAGCCATACTTTCCCCTGTTTTGTGAGCTGTTGCATTGTCCTGTTGGAAATACCCATGTAAAAGTTCGTCATCATGAAGATTTTGTAAAAGCGGTTCAAGTAAATTATTTCGATATCTCTCAGCATTTATCGTTCCTTCAAAAAACACAGGTCCAAATATACGCCTTCTAGAAACCGCTAGCCAAACACCAATTTTCTACGGATGGAGAGGCGATTGAATAAACTCATGAGGATTCTCCGAAGACCAAATACGCATATTTTGTTTGTTTATATAGCCGGATAGGTGAAACCATGCTTCGTCAGAAAAAAATGTTAAATCCAAAGTGCTGTTCTGTTGTTATTCAAAAACCACTGACAGTATTCTATTCGTACAGGAAAATCTCGAGGGAACAGCTCTTGAACGACGTTAAGATTTAAATTTTCTTTTAAAATTTTTTGACAAGTTCCATATGAAAGGTTTATTTCTTGGGCTAATCTGCGAAGAGATTTTTTGGGAGACAGTTCCATTCTTTCTGCAACATCTGCCACAATCTCAGGAGTCCTTTTTTTGGGCGCGCCACTACCAGCTTTCCTACCTACAGTTCCAACATTACGAAATTTCGCCACACATGTGTAAATTTCTTGGACTAATTTTTGATAATCCGCAGGAAAATTAGGGAAGGCATTTTGAAAATCATTGATGCAGTGCGGTACTGAATATGTCCATTCACCATTCTCTTGTCGTTCGGCGTTTTTAAAATAACTTTCAGTAAGAAAAATCTTATGTTCTAAATCAAACATTTTGAAACGTCACTTTGACAATTCAAATTGTAAATTAGTACTTATATACCAACTTAATTTAAATTTCACAAACTGCTCTAATTTAGAATTTAAATGATCGCGCGGTAGTTGCTTATAAGCACGATCATGTAATTTATAAAATGATGTTTATATTGTAAATTAAATAAGAACGACACTAGAGGTAGAAGAAATGAAGGTAGACGATTCCAAGTTGCCAATTTAATAACATGAAAATGTCTATATCGCAACGCGTAAATCAATTACAGACACTGATTACAGATAGAACAATACACTTATGGTCAGTGTACACTGCTTTTTGAATGTATTCATTAAGAAGTTTAAAGCACAAAACTAAATCAGAATTACAAAGTAAAAAAGAATAATGAACGATCAATTTATGTTATGTAAAATGCGCTATTACGGCTGAGCGCAAGGGTATAACATACCTATTTAACGAATACACCCGAGACATAATACACTGCTCATAAATACCTTGTTTTATCTTCTATACATAATTAAATACTTACTTTTGAAACTTTACTTTAGGGACATTTAGTGCTATTTCCTTTAAATTTCCTGTGTCAAGAAAATCTAACACCAGCAGCAAGTTCAGTCGAAGGAATTATGCCGACCTCATTGTGGACGTAACGATTTTCAAGTTTAATACAAGAAACAATTCGTTTTTATATTTAAATCTGTGTTTGTGTTAACTTTAATGCATAACTCAAGATATTTTATTTCGCTGTAAGCACGCCGAAAGGTCAGCCAAATCGAAATTCAAGATAATGGAGATATTAGTATGAAAGAATTTATCTAATTCTTTTATTAATGTTTTCATGTCAAAACATAAAAGACATCAAATAAAACGACCGTATATTATCTTATATGCTATTGAGACAGCACATACTATCTGGCCAAACTGTTGGTCTTATGGAGTTGGATGTAAACTTAACACTTTGAAAACATTTTTCTAGTGCTGTATTACCTATACACAAGTACATTTAATTCTGTACCGTCATTTAGGTAAATGTTTGTCAGGTAAATTACTATTGAATGCTTCTTTTCTGGTGATGTAGCGCAATTAGAAATTGTGCTATGGGTGTGTATATATCAAAATGAATGGCTGTTTATATTTATTCTTTCATTTTATGGGAATTTTCCTTTGCCATGGCTCTTTAGATGGTTTAAAAGTCGTTGCAAGGAGTCGAGCAGATGTACCGCCCCCTGTATAATTCACACATCACCTTCGTACCTCTTCTGTTGTTACAAGTTACAATCTTAAGAACGCATTTTGAAAATAAGTGGTTAGGGCGAAAGGTGATGGCCAAGTGTGCAAGAGAGATAAAGGTATAGGAAAAGTATTCCCGTTTTTTATAAACAAATTACAAAATGTATTTCCTTTTTTAAAGTAGTATATGACTTAAACTGCTTATCTACGGAGATGCAACGTTTTAATTTTTTTTATAATAGTTGAGATATTATGTTTAATTTCCGTATTTAATGTTTTTTTAAAATTCTGAGAAAGGGCGCATGTGATGAAAATATTTTTAAATATAATCCAAAAAAGAAAAAAAAATCTTATGAAAATTACCGGCCGAAACGCAAATAGTAATTTTCTCTCGTGCTTTTTTTATGTAGTTTTTTTTTTATAGCGAACGGTCGGCTGTAGTTCTGTTCCATTATGCGTGATTATGAGACAGAGGGGTGTGGAAATGTCTACGTAAATGTTTGTAGATGGATAGTTTCATAATTTTTAAAATATACAATAGTAAAAGAAGTAAATATGGGACAACTGTCTTGAGTTACTAAAATAGAACAATATGACTAATGGAATTAATTTAAATTAATTAATTAAATAAATAATGAAGGAAAATAGGTTATATGATAGAATAAGTCCAGAACAATTACCGGCTTTGAAAATCCATCGTTCGTTTCGCACTCGGGTTTTGAAAACTAGTAACTAGTCTCATTGTCATGACGTCATCTTCGAAGCAGCAAGTGCGGTTTGTTTTCATGTTTGGGTATTTATTACGTGTTCTACTTGTAGGTGTGTTTGTAGTAGTAATTTATCAGTTTTGCGATCGACTCTTATTAGTTATCATCTAAAAATGCGATGTTGTGGAGTTTTTGGGTGTTCATATTACCACCGGAAAATTAAGGGAACTAGTAAGAAAATATTTTAGTTTCTTGAAAGATGTGGAATTAGCAAATAAACGGATAACAGCCAGTGCTCCAAATAATTTTAATTCAAATTTGTTATATTACAATTCCTTTCACATTCTTACAGTGCCAGTAATTTTTATTCTTTTTTACTTTCTTAGACGTAGTATAAGGAAGTATTGTGATGACGAAAATTTTCGGCCTCGAGATTTTTGCAGTTGTCCACGTTTTGAGGTCCCCTGATTTCAAAAAAAAGTGGTTTTCAAAAAATGTCTCCGTGTCTCTGTGTGTGGTCACGATTACGATACGATACGGCTATAACTATCAATTCCAAATTTGGTATTTACGAGTATAATCTCCCTCTTGAGACCTGGTTAGATTTTCAGTAAAATCGGTAGACCCAAAGTATTTTTTGCCAATATTCGTCTATTACTAAGTTTAAGGCTATACGCCCGGCCTCGAAATGGTTTTTCCCATTTCCTAATCGTATTTTTCATGAAAACCTTACCGAATTTACACGCTAATTTAAGAAAAAAATGCCTTTCAATGGATAAATCGTAATTTTTTCGAAATTGTCCAAAGGGCCCTAAATAAAAATAAAAATGCAAGAAATTTGAAAAAACAAGCCTTTATTAAAAATTATGTAACACTCAACAGCAATACTTAAATTTTATTTTTTCTTAATTTTTAAAAATAAGGTCACGAAACGGAAAACAAAATTTTGAAATTTGGGCGAAATTCACTGAAATCAAATGTGGTACGCTCGCACATGGTGTCGAGAGGTAGCTCCGCCTACCATTTCGGGCAGTTTCTACGCAGTTTGTAAAATACTTCTGAGATCGGTGTATGTTAAGAAAGTAATCGTTACTCGGACATTATTTTATCGAAACCGTTGATATTTTCTTTACAATAGGTCGAAAATTTTCAGCGTCACAATACTTCCTTATACTACGTATCAGAAAGTAAAAGCAATATCTCTTCCCGTCCTTAACGGTATACCTGCTAGAAGCGCATGCTAGGACTCACACGGCTTGCGCGCAGGGAGTATAATTATTATATTTGACTCGCAATAATTTGCTTCTGAAACGATCTAGAAATTTATTTCTTGCACAAAAAATAATTTTGGAATGTTGGCTTTATTTTGTTTCACATATATATGGGTAAATTCTGAAAAATAAGATTAGTTACTCGATAGCTGAAAAATATCTTACACAAATTGGTGGTCTACTAAAACTTTTTTTTTATAAAATTTACACACCATAAAGAAAAATCGAAAACACTAGTATCATCCAAATACTTTAGGGTATAACCTTTAAAAAAAACATATCCCTAGCTCTCTGCATTGCTGAGATATCACGAGATAAGTATTAATAATTGAAGGAAATGAAAATTTTAAAATTTACACAAAAAAACGATTTTTCGACCTTTTTGCGATTTCGATTTTATTTTCCAACTCAAAATTTGAATCCGGCAGGTGATTTTACATATCCAGCTTCACTTTTTTGTGTGTTTGCGAATATATAGATTGTATAATTTAGGGGCGGTTGCTTCCCGACTGCCAAACATGTGGGCCAACCGGCGATTATCTGAGACCATAGCGCAGCCATAAATTACAGGCAGATTAGATTAGGTGACAAATTCTTTTCTCTATCTTTTTCCTCAGCATAAGACAGAGCACGCGGACCATTTGTCTTTTATTTACATTTGCACGAAAAGCAGTGGTACGCCTATTTCAAATCGAACTCAGCTTGAAGCGGGCGTCCAGCCTTAAAGGAATTTATAAAGAATTGAAATGTACATACTTAAAATTAAATTTGAGAAAAATTGTATTAAGGAAGTTTTTCGAAATTTGTACCAAAACTAGGTCTTTTACTCTTATCGAAAATCAGTTTTTTTGCGAATATTTCGCAAGTCATGCTTTTTAAACAGGTACGTTACAAGTATAAAAGTATTTAGAACTTAATTTTAAATACCCTTTGTATAAAAAAGAGTTTCAAAATTCGGACCCGAAGTAACACTTTTACTCTTATCGGAAAGCGATTTTTTGCAAATATGTCGTAAATTATGCATTCTATATATATTTATCAAGAGTACAAAAGCATTTAGAGCTGACTTTGGAATATTTTTTGTATAAGTGAATTTTCAAAATTCGGACTGGAAGCAACACTTTTACTCTTAGCGAGTAGCAATTTCTTGGGAATATCTGGCAATCTATAAAGATTTGTTAAGAGAATAGAAATTGTACTTATAATAGGATTTTGAATAATTTTTATATATAATAATTCTTAATATTTGGCTTATTTTTCTAAGAAGATACAACTATTTAAAGCAATTTAGAACAATTTTGTATAATATGGAACGCTCATACGTATAAGAAGAAGGTGGCCGCCACACTTTATTTTTACGTTTGGCACTAAGTCGAACATGGTTTCTTCCCATGGTCGAGTATGTTTCACACATGTTATTCCTGTCTCTCACAAATGCGAAAACTTTAAAATTGATAACTTGTATTGCATCAGATGTGTGACAGTTTTGGATCAAGACATGTGGTCACGACCGATCATCGTGATCTCGCACGTTCAGGATGGGTAGCGGTGAGGGGTGTAAGGGGACGGAAAAATTATGAAAATATGCGTTTCGGACGTTAATATTCACGGTAGAAAAAAAATAAAAACACTAAAGTACATGAAAATTAACTCTACAACGTCGCCCTTTCTCGAATTTTCTTTTTATCTGTTTTATTGGAAATTATTAAATATATTTTTTTATAGAATAAAATATAAAAAAGTAAAACGTTGTATCTTTTCTAAATGCACTTAACTATATATACAATCAATGAAATTCATAATATATTGTATAGTTTTTGAAAAAAACGGGAAATAAAATCAGCGACATCTCTCGCTTCCGAAACACATTAAATGCATTTTACCTTTCGCCTTAAACGACGATCATCATGCGCATAAAACGTGGTAAATGTATATTATGTGAACATATATGAAACATATCAGAAATTCTGTTATGTTAGTTATGTTTATTTGAAGAAAAAACAGTTTCCAATTTAAATATTCTGAAATTCGTCAAGCTTTAATCTTTAATTTTCATTTAATTTTGTCAGTACTCAATGTTTGCCTGTATAAATATAAATCGTGGAAATAATAGAGATACCTGTGTAACCAATTCCACAATGTTTAAGTTGAAAATTATTTTTTGGAAATAAGTGTATATAATTTCTTATCTAGACGGTAGCTACACATAGGTCAACATTAAGCACAGCAGTTCGGAGTGTCGTACTGAAGTATATACATTTTCTATTTCAAAAGAACTGTTGAAATGTCAACATTCTCAGCGGTATATTTTTTTACTGAACGCTTGGCATGTAAATATTAGGTTTAAACTATAAAATTATGTAAAAGTTGTAGTTGTTCGAAAAACATACGGGAATATTACATGATGCAAATAAGTAGCCTAGAACTAAATATTATGAAAATTTTAATTCTCTCTCTCTATAAACTGATGGTACTTAAATATGGGTTCAATATATTCAATTTTTGTCATATTAGCTTTAATTAAAGATGGGTCACTATATAAGTTATCTATGGTCACTGCATTAGAGTTCCACTTGCACAATCAGAAGGACACATAGACATATAATTACTTCATTGTGGGCAGAAAAGAATTTTTTCTCCAAAATTGGGAGTGCAGGTGGTGTAATATTGTCATATCATTCATGTTTTGTGTTTTTATTTATATTCCTCAATTGAAACCATTGTTTAGAGCAGGGGTCTCCAAACTACGGCCCGAGGGCCACATCCGGCCCGCGGACAGATTTTGTCCGGCCCGCGGAGAGCTAGCATACTTGAAAACTCCTTTTAGAGAACATATTTTTTATAGCAAATTAAATTTAGTTTACTGAAGTATTCTAATTTTATGTTGAATAATTATTAATATGATATCTACATTGATATGGTCATGGGCTAACTACTCATAACATTGTTGTAGGCTTATTGTTATTGTTTTTGTGATAAGTTGGATAAAGAAACACAGAATTGTAATGAGTAAAGACATGTATAATATGCAGAAAATTTTACTTCAGTATATAATAACTAACAAATTATTGAAATGAATCCAACTAACATTTTATACATTTTAAATAAAAACATAACTTATAACAAGCATAATGACATATGAAATACTAATGAGATTTGTGTAATTGAGATTTTCCATTGACAATAGTTTGTAGTTGTGGACTAATTTTACTTGTACCAATTATTAAAAGAGATTTAAGATGCTCATCAGTTAATTTAGATCTGTAAACATTTTTTGTGTACTTCATTTTGGAGAAGGTCTTCTCACACAAATAAGTAGCACCAAAAACAGAAAACAGCCCACGAGCAAATTTATGCAAATTATCAAATTGTGTCAGTGGAAGACTCTTATAAAATTCCAACAAAGATGAGTTTTGATATTTGTTCTTAATTATATCACTGCACTGTAGATCAATTATTTCCATTTGAAGTTCCGGGGCTAGGGTTTCAATGTCAGTATCAAAAGGATTCTGAAAAATCTTAATTTGATTCGCAATGGCATCAAAGTCCGAGAAACGAGTATCAAAATTTATTTTCAAAGCACTCAAAGTTTCGATTGCAAAATCGATAGGAAACTCAGTCTCAGTAGTGTGGCTGAATATTTCACATGTTTTAAAATGTGAAAAACATTTACTTCGTAGTTGTGATTGAAACAGTATCAATTTCTTCCGGAATGATTTGATATTAGTGTATAAATCAGGAAGATGCTGGTTTTCTCCTTGCAATCTCAAATTCAGTTCGTTCACATGTTTTGTCAAATCAACATAGAATGCTAACTTCCACAGCCATGCGTTGTTTTGTAATTCAGTAAGAGGGCGATGCTTTTCATTCAAAAAAATTTCGATCACTGCTCGAAGTTCAAAAAAGCGCTGAAGGACTTTCCCACAACTAAGCCAACGTACGGCAGTATGATAAGGTAAGTCATTTTCTCCAATCTCTTCAATAAATTGTCGGAATTGTCGGTGATTCAGCCCAAAAGGTCTGATAAAATTAACAGTTGATATAACTGGTTTCAGAACTTCAGACATATCCAAACATTTTCCGCACAAAGACTGTTGATGAATGATACAATGTAAGACTAATGGTTTTAAACCACCGTCATTTTCTACAGCCTTTGACACAAGAGCGACCACTCCTTTATCTTTCCCACTCATGTTTTTGCCTCCATCAGTTGTAATACATTTCAAGTTTTTCCATCGAAGGTTCTTTTGATTAATGGCCATTTCAACTCCTTTAAAAATATCTGTACCAGTAGTTGTGCCATGAATACTATTCATATCAAGAAGTTCTTCATGCACTTCATAGCTTTTATCTACTCCTCGAATATAAATCAACATCTGAGCAGTATCTGACACATCCGTTGACTCATCCAAGGCCAAAGAAAACCACTCAACATGTCCATTTTTGTCGAACAGTTGAGAGGATATATTTTCAGCGATGTTTTATACCCTTCGAGCCACAGTGTTTGCTGACATACTGACACTTTTTAATAAATTTACCTTTTCAGGGCACATTTCTTCGGCTACTGCAATTATGCATTCTTTGATCATTTCTCCATCGGTGAATGGTTTTCCACGTTTTGCAATTTCAAGAGCCACACGAAAGCTGGCACGCGTTGCAGCCTCTTGTTCAGTTTTGAGTTTTGTAAATGAAGATTGCTGCGATTTCAATCCGCGCTTCATAGCTTCGAATTTTTCTGTCCGCCAACTTCCTCTATATTTTGAGTAATTTTGAAAATGTTTTGTTTCATAATGATGTTTAATGTTATATTCTTTGAGAACGGCTATGCTTTCATTGCAAATCAAACATAGCGCCTTCTTACTGGACTCAATTACGAAATACTGAATGTTCCACTGATCTTTGAATTTTCTGCATTCACTATCAATTTTTCGCTTCTTTTCCATACTACTAAATCACACACAAAAGCAACAGTTCAAATCAAAATACTGTTACAAAGATGTCTTAAACTTAAACACGCACAAACACGTTTTAAGGAGGTACGCACTATTTTATTTCACAACAGTGTCATAGGAACTGACTTGTGGTTGCGCCACTAGCCTTCTTATATATTCCAATTACTGCCATCTAGAAGTGAGTGGAAGACACCAGAACTTTCTCGAACCAACGAGATTATTCTGTACGTGCTATTAGCGCCATCTGTTAGCGATAGAAGGTACTACCTATTTCCGCTTGTGTCCACCAGATGTCGTGTCACGTTACTCCTCATGGCTCGTACTCTACGACTAATCTAGAAATTACAGATAATGACAGGAAAATTAATAATATGCAGTGTTGCCGTTTTGCAGCCTTTTTTAAACGTTGCGTACTTTTTCGGACTTTTTTTCATCAGTGGACTATTTCACTTTTTACCACCGGCAACAATGATAATATGGTTTTGGCCCTCGGAACTTACTGGAGTAATCAGTATGGCCCTAAGGCTGGAAAGTTTGGAGACCCCTGGTTTAGAGGATTGTATGCAACGTTTTTGTTATCGTAACATGTTAGTATATTATATAATTAATAAATAAGACGAAACTAAGTCAGAAACTGTGGCTTGACAGTACTTCCAAATACACTAAAGCAACGTTACCACAAAAATGCTTAAAAGATAAGTTCGTATTTCGACAACTATGTTGTCATCATTAGTTGCACAGATTAAAAGCGCGTTTCCTGTACACTGTAACATGCAGAACAACAATTTTATGAGTTATTGTTCTGTATACTCTACTGATGATACGACTATAGTAGTTGAAATATGTATTTGGCTTTTGAAGCATTTTTGTGGTAAGATTGCTTTAGTGTATTTTGTGTAAATAAATAAGAATGTCACATTTATTTATTATATTTGATTATTTAGAATTAACACGGAAACATTCCCTTAATACTTCGAGTCAGTCGAGTCGATAGATATTTGCCGTCATTGTAAAATTTACTTCGTACTTTAATAGGTTTTGCTGGTTTTACTGTACCTCTTGTTTGCATAAATTGTGAAATCACCTATTCAGCATTATCAGAGAAATATCAAATCATAACTTTTTTATTGTTATGAAAAATGCGAGAAAGTAAAACGACAACGAAAAATTAAAAATCATTTTGATGAATTAGTTTCTAACTATCGATTAGAAAACTGAGAAAGGATCTTTGGAACGACAAGTTTCAATAATGTACTAGACGTAATACAAGACAACAATGATCAAGAGGCGTCAGTATAGTCGGACCTTTTCATGTTTCATGTCCCACTTTTGACTCATCGTATTTAAGTGATAAACAACCACCATGCACACTCATAAAACGTATTTAATTACACTGAAAGAACCGCCGATAATGTTGCTTCTATAATTCGTTTGTAAGTGAAAAATACACAACACAAGTTGTGTTGTAATAATTATTAAATAAATATTAAATAAGTCTACAACAGGTTTAAGTTTATAAATCCAAAAATATAATATATACGGGGTGGCTGACAAAAAACGCCCCACGCTGTAGCTCCTTTATTTACTATATGATTTTAAAAAACAAAATTTCAAATAAAATGTTAAATGTTTCGGATAAATAATGTTTTCCTGATTTTGATGATGTATAACACGTCAATTTTTCAACATAAGTTTCAAGTGTGCCGTGGTTAATAACATTTTATTGGAATGGAAAATTTAAAAAAATACTAATAAATACGAAACTTATTTACAAATATTGTTCAAATTGTCTGCCGCCGTGTTAAAGGCATAGTTGACACCTTCTAATTACTCCATTAGTGGCGTTGAGTATAAAATTAGGAGGTATTTCGCGGCAAGAATTCAGAATTATTTGCTGTAAAATGTCTATATTTTCCGTACTAGTAAAATAAACCCGATCTTGGAGATAGGCCCATAACCAAAAATCCAGCGGCGTAAGGTCGGGCGAATTGGTCCATTGGTCCCTATCCACCTCTCAGCAAATGTCGCATTTAACCATTCAACATTTATTAAGGCATTATGAGGAGGGGCGCCATCTTGCTGAAAGTACATTCTGTTTAGCTCGGCAATTGGCAAATCATCTAAAAAGTTTGTTATGTTTTCACGTAATAATTGTATCTTGCTTGATTTAGGATGCCATCTATGAAAAATGGGCCAACTAATCGATCACCCCAAAGACCGCACCATACATTTAAACTGAATCTTTGCTGAAAATTATTCTCAATTATAATTCTTGGGTTTTCTTGGCTCCAAAATCGATTGTTCTTTCTGATAAAATAAACCCGATCTTGAAGATAGGCCCATAACCAAAAATCCAGCGGCGTAAGGTCGGGCGAATTGGTCCATTGGTCCCTATCCACCTCTCAGCAAATGTCGCATTTAACCATTCAACATTTATTAAGGCATTATGAGGAGGGGCGCCATCTTGCTGAAAGTACATTCTGTTTAGCTCGGCAATTGGCAAATCATCTAAAAATTTTGTTATGTTTTCACGTGATAATTGTATCTTGCTTGATTTAGGATGCCATCTATGAAAAATGGGCCAACTAATCGATCACCCCAAAGACCGCACCATACATTTAAACTGAATCTTTGCTGAAAATTATTCTCAATTATAATTCTTGGGTTTTCTTGGCTCCAAAATCGATTGTTCTTTCTGATAAAAATGCCATTATTACTGAAACTGCATTCTTCCGACCAAATAATTTTTCGATAAAAAGTACGATCTCGTTGTGTAACATATATGAAAAAGTTGCAAAATTGCATTCTTCGACCATGATCATTTTCCAATAGTGCTTGTATTTTTTGAGAGATGTATGGTATGAACTTGTGCTTTTTGAGTATCGCTTGTGTTGTTTGGTGCGATACGCCGACCTCATTTGCAATTCTCCGAGTAGAAGTCCATGGACTTTTTTCCACACATAAAAGACCATCCAATTCTGTATTTTCCTTAAACTGTCGACTCTTACTTTTTGGCATTTTGAAGGCTCCATATTTTCCTAAATTTTGTTCGATTCTTCCGAATTTACGACGGTCTGGGACCTCTCTTGTCGGATAACGATAACTGTAGAGTCATCAGCACTATTTCGATTACATTCAAAGTATACTTGCAACATGTCGGTCAGTTGATGGCTATCCATGATCATTATCATCATATCACAGAAAGAATCAGAACGTTGAACTAATGTCACACCGATACATAAATGTCACAGTGACAGTATTTATTAACATTTACATACTAATTGACAGTACTTATTACTTGATGCATTTGATTGTTATCCACGGCACACTTGAAACTTATGTTGAAAAATTGACGTGTTATACATCATCAAAATCAGGAAAACATTCTTAATCCGAAACATTAATTAAAAATATTCGTTGCCATTTAAAAAGAAATGACTATCGCATGTTCAATCTTTTTGTTTCTAATAATATTTTGATTGCGCCAATTGATAGTATTTCCTTAACCATTTTATTTGATATTTCGTTTTTTAAAATCGGATAGTAAATAACGGAGCTACGGCTTGGGGCGTATTTTGTCAGCCACCCTGTATACTGCGATGTTATTATTTTACTCTATTCCTGTAAAGATTTTTTCAGCAAACTTAATCATCAAAAATTATACAAGAAATACTATGGAACAGGGTCACTAATAGCAGTTGAAAGCAAGTCGATATTAGATTTGGATTTGCAAAAATTAACGCTCCTTAAAGGTTGTGAATTTAAAAATGTTTGCCTTTATTTTATTCTTGATTTATTATATTCTCACCTACCAGAAAACACTAATAAAGCTCTCACACTAACACGAAGCTTTGAGGAAGTCATTACAAAAATACATGACTTCATTTAACGCCCATCTACTTACGCCACTGCATTCGACACTGATGGTACTTTCTTGCCAGATATGTGTAGCCTGTGTATCCCGATTATGAAGGAATTTCACGCTAAAATAATCAGAAAGTATTAAAATTTACTTTGTTAAGAAAAACTAATGAACTATTCAATAAATAACAGAAAATGTTCTGTAGTCATATCTTATGCGCTAATATCTATAAATTATAAATTTGATAGATTTTAGATGACCGAGAACTTCAACCATCATTTGCCGATTCTCTGTGAAATTTGAATCGTCTGTTTTTCCACGGCCACATTTACTTCGATTTTTTTTTCTTCGGAAGTAAAAGATACATTGTTAGATATATCAAGCCCTATGGTAGATTTAGAATTAAAAAGTAATTAATTATCGGTTGCTTCATATTCGCTGCTGTTGCGTTTGGAAACAAAACAAAAAAAGATGAAAGAAGCGTAAACACAAAATTGACATCGCCTTCAAATAGTTCTTCAGCTAGTTGTCTCCAGTAGCATAAAAATATGCACATACTTTGTGTAATTATAAATAGCAGGCGATTTTAGAAGATTGATTTAAGCAAAAATGTTGGTTGTTACTGTTAGCTTCCTGAACAATTATTAATCATATTTGTAAAAAGACTTGTTGTTGACATGTGTTTTATTTGTCATTTGATTTGACAAATTTGAATTTTGTGCGCGTAGTCTTCTCACTCACACAGTATATTTTCTCTCTTCCTGGTGTGCGCATCACACCGACAAAGCTAGTCTGGTTGCACTGTCTACTGAGTACACTTAAAGATGTCCAAACATTACTAATTTTTGTAAATATTTTTGTTATCGTTATATTTAAAATTTAATAAATCCTAGAGGAAACACATAAGTTCTTATATTTATGTATTCGAATTTTATTATTTTGTCTCCTTAGCAGCTTTAGAGTTAAAATCGCGGCATTTAATCTTATTAGCTTTGCTGATTTTATTTCATTGTCCTCAACGGTATTTTTCGTCTGGGAGGTTCTTGCAGTTCTAGATTTACTCCTGTCGTAAATTCATTATCAAAACGTCTTAAACCATATAATAAAAAAGATTTAATTTAAAACGAAAATGAAAAGTGTGAACACATGGATGTTAAAACTAACATCAAGCAGTAAATAATTACTGTGACTTACATATATACCTTTATACGTAGAACGTATATGTATATATGCATGTGTTTGAGATACACACATACATTAAGTGCCATTGTCGATAATCGAACGCACAGACACCGGTGTTTCGACCTATGAGGTCTCATCAGTGCACGTGGAGATTCTCGACAATAGCTTCAAGACTTAAATTGCTGCCTATGTCTTTTTCGCATGTTAAATGTAGTGAGAGTATCACTTAATGTATGTGTGTATCTCAAACACATGCATATATACATATACGTTCTAGGTATAAAGGTATATATGTAAGTCACAGTAAGATTTAATTTGATAGATAATGCAATTCTAATTATCATTTAATATTGAAAATCAAACTTTGGTACATTTCTGTTTACTGGTGTTAAGGACTAATTTTATTTTTTAAATTGCAAAATTCGGAATGCCTATTGCAAGTACACGTTATATTTTAGAAAATAAAGATGTAAATTTAGACTAACCTTGAGAATACAGTACCAAATATCTTTTTTTAATGCATCATAATCTAATAACGTAATCAAAGACTTTTTTTGATTGTATTATTTGATTGTCATTACTTCCCAATTAAATAGAATTGTAAGTCGCAAACATTGAGTTATGTAAATTATTTGTTATGTTATTGTATAATTAGAGATACT
This sequence comes from Amphimallon solstitiale, assembly GCA_963170755.1. Classification (NCBI taxonomy): domain Eukaryota; kingdom Metazoa; phylum Arthropoda; class Insecta; order Coleoptera; family Scarabaeidae; genus Amphimallon; species Amphimallon solstitiale. The sequence continues at coordinate 123,384,437 of OY720678.1, read as the reverse complement.
ATAATTTTTGTATGCAGTATTGGTCAAAGGTACCCGTCGGCTTCTCTGTTCAGGAACGTGCGGAATAAATGCATTAAATATTAATGCTACTCATTCATTTTATTGACACCTTTTCATCAGATGAATTTTTAATCAAACCGGCTTTGTGTGATTGATGTAAAATATGATTAAACAATTCTCCATTATTGATATCTTTTTAAGAGATTAATTTTTAATCACATTAAGTTTGAATAATTGATTTAAAACTTTAAAAACAAAATGGTGTAAGTCTCCCACCAACAAAACTAAAAAATTGAACGTCAATAGAAATTTTGCGAAATACAAAATTTGTGATGTGCATATTGATAATTATTTTGTTTTAATTGTTGTATCAGTTTTTTAAGCTACATAACTGCGGAACAAACTACATATGCACCACATCCGGTACTTCCCTAAAAGTGAGGAGCTTTCTTGCAAAATCGAATAAATCCATCTTTAATAGTTTTTAGGAAACGCGTATTTTACTGCTCAGAGAAAACGATGACTGACAAAAGAAAAAGTTCAAGTGCTAAAAATTGTTTGTTTTTTAAACATAAAATATAGTAAATCTTGTGAAAAGACAAAGTATTTTAGGAGATATTCCACAAAATAATATGGATTTATCTGATTCTATTTATATAAAGTTAAGATCGATTAAAATTTATCAAAAACAACAACGAGCCAGAAAATATGTAATTAAATAGGGATGTTTTTTTTTACTTCTTCGTTCTGAAGTAGGTTCATGACATGTATGCCGAGATATTTTTAATGTTTAAAAATCTTGTTTCATTTCGTAAATCCCCTTTCCGCTTAAAAATAGTAATTCCGTGAATCCCCGTTACTAATATACTCGAAATATTTGGCGTTTCATGACATGTTTCTTATCCAAAGAATGGCTTTATTTATGTATGTTGTAAGAAATATGAAATTATAGCGTTGATTGAAGGAATACATAAAGATGCGCCACTACATAGCACTGGGCGTAGCCAAAACTGGTTCCGAGATCTATAGCGACTGCATCAGTCGTTTGGATCCGAGATTCGAAACAGCCCGAGACAGCGATGATGTTTCTCGGCAAGGGGTTTGCGGGACTACTTAACGGAAAGACACGCTATTTTACTATAGCGTTGCGCATCTTTATATATTCCTTCAATCACCAATTATAGTACAATGTGCGTATAAAAAGTGTTTCTTGGAGCCAATCTGTATGCAACAGAATAAATATAAACTGAGTGGGTGTAAATAGAAAGCGTCACTAACTGCTGTTTGGATCAGTGGTTGGACTTGTCGTAGGTCATAGCAAAAGCTGAAACCACCATCTGGAGTCTTTTTGATTAAGCTACATTTAGGTGGCTTTGCTTGATTAGTACGTATTTATTCTCTTTTGCTCGAAAATGTTGCCTTCTAGGCGATTTGAATTGATTCAGTTTTGAACAAAAGCTCCTCAATTGACGTGAGGCTATCAGGTTACGTTAAAGTATAAATAGGGAAGACGACGTATACGTTTGCTTACCAATACGAATACTTGAATACTATACTGTGTGTCCAAAAAGTCTGGAAACACCCAAATAAAATCGAAACGGATGATTTTTGAGAAAAATGCAAAAACAGGTCAATTAGTATTTTCAAAAAACTACTGGCTGATGGTATCTATTTGGAATTTTTGATGACCTTGAAAACGTTATGATGTCATCAAAAAAAATTTAAATGGCAACGTCGCATTTTTAATTTTATTTTTGATAGATCTTTTAATTGTCTAAACGACAGTCAAAAAATTTTTCATTCTACTTAAGAAAAATTTTGAAAAAAAAAATCATTATAGAAAACAAAGAAAATTTTAATCGTAGAAATCAGCAAAAACTCTTACAATAAATGTTCAAAATGTTGTCCTTGGGCATCTTGGCAATACCCTAAACGATAATAAAATTCATTTTGAACGTTTTCTATCGTTTCAGGAGTGATCCTTCGTACTTCAATCTCAATCCGTTGACGCAAGTCTTCCAAATTTTCAGGTTTAGTTGCGTATACCTTATTTTTTAGGTAACCCCAGAAAAAATAATCAATAGGCGTTAGATCTGGCGACCCAGCCGGCCACTCGATAGCCCCCCTCCTGCCAATCCATCTGTTTGGGAAGGTATTCTCGAGATAATGCCGAACATTTCCCGCGTAGTGGGGTGGAGCCCCATCTTGTTGAAACCAAATTCTTTGGCTGGGCGAATTAGGATCTTCATGGTTCGGAAATATTTCTGCTAATGACGGAATTAAATAATGTTGTAAAAAATCCAAATATATTTCCGCCGTCAGGTTACCGCTGAAGAAAAAAGGCCCTATAATTCTGTTACCAATTAAACCAGCCCATACATTTAATTTTTGAGGATACTGAGTTCGTACCTCTCTCATCCAGCGTGGATTTTGGCCTGCCCAGTACCTGCAGTTTTGTCTATTAACAGTCCCATGTAATGTGAACGTAGCTTCATCTGAGAATAAGATATTTCTGATAAAAAACGGATCATTATCACACATAGGCATCAGTTGTTCGCAAAACTGTACACGCCTGTCGAAGTCGTCTTCAGACAGCTCATGAACCAAACAGATTTTGTAGGGATGATACTTAGTTTTCCGGAAAATATTACCAATTGTAGTCTTCGACACGTTAAACTCCCGAGCAAGCTGCCGTGTACTAGAATTTGGAGTTTCCTCTACTGACAATAATACGTCGAGTTGCGTATCTTCTGTGATCTTTGGACGACCACTTCTATGGCGATCTCGAACATGGTCTTCCTCTTGAAATTTTTTGTGAATCTTACTCACTGCAGAAATACTAATTGGGGCACGCTGCGGATGTTCTGTATTAAATAAGTCGCAAACTTCTCTAACTGAACGAGCCCTATCCCCAAAACCAATCATCATCAATATTTGAATACGTTCCCTCTCACTTAAAACCATTTTTAAACAGATTTTTTTAACTTACGCACACGCACAATTCCTATTTGACAGAATGTCATAAATAAAACAAAATGTGTTTGAAAAATAATCGACTTTTAAGCAACTATGTTTTTTTTTAAAGACAAACTTTTCCATTTTCGAAGAAGTAATTAAATTTTTCTCGGTCAATTTCTTAAGTAAAATGAAAATTTTTTTTACAGTCATTTAGACAATTAAAAGATCTATCAAAAATAAAATTAAAAATGCGACGTTGCCATTTAAATTTTTTTTGATGACATAACGTTTTCAAGGTCATCAAAAATTCCAAACAGATACCATTTTTTTTGAAAATACTAATTGACCTGCTTTTGCATTTTTCTCAAAAATCATCCGTTTCGATTTTATTTGGGTGTTTCCAGACTTTTTGGACACACAGTATACAAGCGCCTTCAGTTTCACTTTTAATTAAAACAAGACTTGCTACTTAATTATTTTTATATTTTTTGACATTCCTCCTACAGTATTATATAATTAATCAACCAAATGTTTCTATATTCAAAAATGGACTTCTGTTACTTATCTTTTATTACTGCTATTCTAAAAAGTACGCTTTATATATTTTATGAAATATTTTTTAACGTTGTTTCGCCCTAATTTTTAAAGCAATATATAATCTTAATTATACAATATTTCTTTACTTATTTAATCATTATACCAATAGAGTGTAAAACAGAATATCTAAATATTAATAAGTAATTGTAATCTGTCATAATTTCATTCTATGTATTTATTAAACACTTGACATGATGGTAACATATTTACTAATTTTTGCAAATTTTGAGTATACCATCAGGATCTGTTTATGCAAACATATTTTCATTATTTTCGCATAATGAAAGAAGTGTAGCACAAAGACAATTGGTAGATACAGGGTTGAAGACTGAAATGTAAAATGAAAAATTTACTGCCGTCACTTTCGCGTTATTCGCCTAACATTTAGGTACCTACTTACAACAAAGAATAGTTAATAGTAAGAATATATTTTTAAATATTCAAAGATCACTGTAATTACAGCATAATTGTCATCTACTGCAGATCCATCCACAGACATGCTCAAAATTTTATCACAAACTCCATCAAGTTTTGAATGTAGAATTTGGCTAGCAAATTTACCAATGCGATAACTTACATTTATTATTCTTATGACTTTACTAATTTTGTGCGTGCATATTCTACATTCATTATTGAAAATGGACTAGTATTAACGGCATACAAATCACGAAAATTTTATTCTTGTTTTTTAGATTTTATACCCAGTATCCATGTAATATTTTTAGAATATATATTTTTTTAATTTGTTACAAATAAATATTTTAAATTTGAATGTTTCTTTCTTTCCATAAAATGTTAACGAATTTTGAATTTCCTTGTCAAGATAAAGCGATGCTATGAATTCAACGAATTCAAATATACAATACCTAATTAGTGTCATAATTAAGGTGTGAATTAAATACGTTTATTATTGATAATCAATTTAGAAGGTAGTGCCATCTACGAGGCGCTAGTTGTATTACACTAAACACTCGCAACTCTCAGGACAGTAAAAGCACAACAAAAAAAGCCTATACCAATGTAGCTTTCTTAAAATGTTTGCTATTCCAGTGAAGAGGTCACTCATGAATTCGTTTTTTTTGTCATAACTAATTATAATTGGTTTTGTCAATCGGAAGTACCGGGAGCATTTGGGAAAAGACCTTTTAATTCTTACGACTAATACCCCCAAAATAGGCAAGCCATGAATTTCCATGTTTACTGTTTTGTGTGATTATTCTTCGCCTATTATTGTTGTTGGAATTATTCTTTTTTGGATTTCACAAGTCTGCGATGAAAAAATGTATTTTTTTTATAGTTCTTTGGAAGCCGATTACCGGAAAAATAAGTTTTATCACATACAGTTTCATTACAAATCACTTAAGTTTACGAGTTTTATATGTTTACGACATAGGTAATTAAATGAGTACCAGTCAATATACGTTTAGCGGGACAAATATTGAATGAACCAATTGAAGCTGAAGTTTATGGAACATTAGTAGGTATGTTTTATATAATAAAAGTAAATGTTGATATTTTAATTTATATACATATTTGGAATATATTTTAAATTAATTTTCCTTACAGCACAACTAGAGTTTCCTATACGTACTATAATGCATTAAGAGGAGAGTTTCCCGATCACTCTCTAAGAGTTCCATTTGGTGGTGGGTCAGTAATGTTCTGGGGAGCAATTTGTTTTGACGCTCGCATGGAGTTGGTACCTATTCACAGGAGATCAATGAATGCAAATTTTTATAACGAAAATATTGTACCGCGAGATCAGAAATGATATTGATAAAGGTTTGCCATGGAATGTAAAACATCTGTCTTAAGTTACATCTAGGGGGCGGGCGTCCCAGGTTTAAACTACGACGGAGTTACAAAGGAGCAACGAAATAATGTAAACAACACACATTTACCGAATAACATTATTCATATGGTGAACTGCAACACCTGTTGTTTACTTGAAAAGTTATTGAAAACGACAACAAAAAAATGCCCATCAAAAAAGGAATTTATGAGTAAAATCCTTTCTTCATCGGCTAGGTAGAAGCGCTAGGGGTTTTTAACATTCATTATATTTCCCTTATCTTTTCCAAGAGAAATAAAGTTACATACATGTATATACCTATTCATACTTACGTTAGTTTCGTTTTTTCATCGTTTTCACTGTTAATTACGTATATTAAACGAATAAAACACTTGGTTATATTGTTTCACTTAAGGACAGATTTATTGTTCTGGTGGTCATTAACGAAGAGTTTACAGACTTAAACTTAGTTTAAGTCTGTAAACTCTTCGTTAATGACCGAGAGGTCGATACACGTGTCAGAGAACAATAAACCTGTCCTTAAGTGAAACAATATAACCAAGTGTTTTATTCGTTTAATATTCATAGTGTTTCACCATGAACCAACCGTAGATTCTATTAATTTTATTGTTAATTAAATTACGTACTTCGTAATTCATGTAATAGTTCCTGTTTAATCCCGTTTCATTGAATCGACTTCTCCCAATTATCTAGACGTAAATGTGCACTGGATTTCGTTCAGTTTCAATTACATACGCGTACATTTTTAGTTATCATTTATTTAGATCTAGAACGTTGTTTATGTTACTTTTTGTGATATGAAAATGAATTGTCAGTGATTCCGAAATTTATTACAAAGGCTGTAAAATATCGTTACAGAATGCCAAAATATCGCACGTTCGTCACTTAGCTTTGCTAAAACATATACAGAAATAGTTTTTATGCATAGAATTTCGATAGTATACAAAACTTCGTTACATTAAAGAATGGATTAACTACATTAGATGTGAGCTATTAATAATTTCAAAAGTATTCCAACTGACTTCGGATGTGGCCTTCGGCAAAAGTTAGATGCAGTTTTTAATAAAAATCCAGATTTAATAACATTGCGGCAATTGTGTATGCTAAATACGCTGAAATAAAAGAATATTTCCAGTACGCACCTATAACCAGTTGCGATGTAGAAAGGACGTTTTCTATCTACAAGGATGTACTTAATTCAAAGAGAACAAGTCCTACAAAAGAGAAAATGAACAAATAATAAGGTATTTTGTATTTATTAATTTTTTTTTTATAAAATTAAGACCTCTTTAAAAATACAACATTTCAATAGTGCGCCCATGAGCAATGAGTCATCAGTCGTACGTGTCCGCGCCCTACTAATAACATAGAGAGCGAAAAGCTGTACAATTTAAAAGTATTTTCAATTTCACGGGGTGTTTGAGAACGACGAATCAACACAAACTTATAGTTTTTTAAATAGAACTCTCTATAAATTTTATTTAAATAGAACTCTATACATGTTATTACGTTTACCTTTAAAAGCTAATTAAAATAACATGAAATTGGTTAATCTGATTCTCAACTGTTTCTGAGATATGGTGGTTTTCCTTTGAAAATTGTGTAACTTTTGAAAAATTATTATGGGTTTAATTAATAAAAAGCAAATATACTGTTTCATTACTTGAATTTAACGTTTGTTTCAACATATCAACGCATTTTTTAGAAATATATACTATTTGCTGAACGTAACAATTCTTAAAAAAATTAAATCGAATACGTGTTAATGAAAAGTACTGAATTTTGACTTATTATATTTACAGACTACCTTCCGTCTGTCGGCGATATTACAATAGTTATAGAATCTTATATCTGAATAAATCCGATTATATTTTATTAATTTTAAAATATGAACATTTATTAATTTTTTTGCCGTTATTTATGTTAAATGCATTTGAATCTTTTATACATTTTAAATATTAAATTAATTATAAATTGGTAAAGTAGTATTATTTATACCTTTCATCTTTTACTTGTTATGGGATAACTTATAATAACTATGGTGCTGGGATGCTTGAAAATAGTAATCGATACCATGTTTTTCAAGATATATAGTTTTCAGTAAACGAAATAAAAATACTTATATTGGTAGATTTGCTTTTTCAACTGAAGTTATAAACGTAACGTACTTTTTGATATCCTGTACTGCGATTTTTTTAAATCTACGCAATCTATGCAACTTAATTATTAAGCTTTTCACTTTTTAAGTTTTAAAAATTCAATGAAAATCACTTATTTGTAAAAAGGAAATAGTAACTCTTTTCAACCTCTTTAACGTAACAAACCCAAATTAACTCTTCCATCTAGAGTGGCCCTTTACAGGGAAAAATTTCCATCTTTGTCACTGCCACCCTCGCCAGTAATAACTAGATGGGGAACATGGCTGGAAGCTACTAGTTTTTATGCAGAGAATTTCGATAGTTTACAAAATTTTGTTACATGTTTAAATGACGATGCTCGAAATATTTCTGAGTCCAAGGAACTAACACAAATCCCAAATTTAAAAAATCAGTTGTTATTCCTTCAGGAAGACTATGGAAATTTGCCTAAACTAATCACATATTTTGAAAATCGAAATCTCAAATTAAAAGATGGATTAACCACATTAGATGTGGCTATTAATAATTTCAAAAGTATTCCAAGTGACTTCGGATGTGGCCTTCGGCAAAAGTTAGACGCAGTTTTTAATAGAAATCCAGATTTAATAACATTGCGGCAATTGTGTGTGAGGACAATGACACAAAATCTAACTGCTAAATACACTGAAATAAAGAATATTTCCAGTATGCACCTATAACCAGTTGCGATGTAGAAAGGACGTTTTCTATCTACAAGGATGTACTTAATTCAAAAAGATCAAGTCTTACAGAAGAGAACCTTGAGAAAGTATTGCTAGTAAATATTAATACTCCTTTACTGAACAAATAATAAAGTATTTTGTATTTTATAGATCACCACCCACTTGTTATCCAATTATATAAATAAAATTAAAACCCCTATTTAAAAACGCAACATGTCAATAGTGCGCCCATGGGCGATGAGTCATCAACCGCTCGTGTCCGCCCCCTAGTTATATCATTAAGTGTCATACTGTCATTATATATTTGCAAATTTTATGTCAGTCAAATGTCAGTATGACACTTAAGGGTCCTGTATAGTGGATCGGAAATGTAATGTTGGTTGCATAGCACATAATTTAATAAGCTAAGGATGTCCGAGTACTTATTACACATAGGGAATATATAATAAATATTTGAAATAATAACTCAATATCTAAGCGAATAAAAATTCATTTATGACCAAATATTTACACATTTGTAAACGCGGCAAAGATTTTTACAAGAATAACAATTCATTGTAATGTGGGTTGCCTAATTTTAATTTATTTTATATTCATTTAAAACAAAATAAAGAATAGTTGAACAAAAAATAAGTGCAGAGCGGGGTAGCTTTTTATTCAATTTATAACGTGAACTAAAGCAAACTAATCTGCTACAAAGAATTTTTAAGAAAACTTGTTTTTAAAATTTTGTCATATTAATTAATTTTTTTTAATCAGATCATTTTTTTCTAAATTTGATTATTCAGCGGGGAAGATTACTAAATTCTTCATAAGTTGACGTTGAAAGGTTTTCTCCAAATTTAAAATCAACAAAAATATCTTGCATCAAAAATCTCCTATTTTTCAACTATTCACATATCCACTATATAGGACCCTTAATGATATAACTTAAGACAGACGTTTTACATTCCATGGCAAACCTTTATCAATATAATTTTTGATCTCGCAGTAGAAGATCATGTTTTGCCTTTGTGCAAGATAACGCTCAACCATACCTTGCTGTAGATGTAATAGACTACCTTCGAGAGATAATATTCAGGTTAAGGAGTGGCCACCTAAAAGCCCGGACATAAATTCCATAGAGCATCTGTGGATGCACTTAAACTCTTAGGAAACTTGAAGAAGCTGTGGTTGCTGAATGGAAGAATATTCCTCAAGTCACCATCTGCTACGTAATTAGTAGTATGCCTAGACGAATGGAAGCAGTTATATTAATTATATTATATATTTCTTATTTTAAATGTTATAATTTTTAAGTTAAATTTAATTTTAGATGACCTTGTTATAATTTCTAATTGTTCACGGTGCTTTCAGGTTTAGATATTACTCTAACATTTTTGTTAAACTAACATTGAATCATGTTGAAAATATTGTTAAAAGTTAGTTACAGTGTTTTTTGTTACAATTCATGCCTTATAATTTCAATAATAAAGATTTTTGGCGTATTTTGTCACTTCCTATAAGTGATCCGATAATTTGGCCAGGAGTTTATATACAATGCAAATACACCGATGTAAGCCCAGGTTTGCCGGATATTTTTGCGATTTTTAAAACACGTAGGTACTGTATTTGTACCACATTTAAATGCACATATTAATTAATGTTAGACAAGGTAAAAATCTATTGACTGCTTTAATTAAATATAGATATGTAAAAGCATGAAGAAATAATAATATGTAATGTGCAATAATGTGTTCAAGTAAAATTATGTTTGTTTTATTTAAATATCTAACAAATAGAAGCAATCAGTAAATAATTTTTTAATATTCTATTCAATATTTAAAGCAATACATTCTTAACTTGCTTTTTCATGTTGTAATATAGATGTAATTATAAAACATAATAGTTTAGTACACTCACATAGCAAGATTTGTACGTAATAAATAGGGAGCGGAATCGAGCGAGTCATGATTCATCGCCCATGGGCGCGCTATTGAAATGTTGTATTTTTAAAGAGGTTTTAATTTTATTTATATAATTGAATAACAAGTGGCTGGTGATTATAAAATACAAAATACCCTACTATTTGTTCATTTTCTCTTCTGTAAGACTTGTTCTCTTTGAATTAAGTACATCCTTGTAGATAGAAAACGTCTTTTCTACATCGCAACTGGTTATATTTACGTAATGGAAATATTCTTTTATTTCAGCGTATTTAGCATACACAATTGCCGCAATGTTATTAAACCTGGATTCCTATTAAAAACTGCGTCTAAGTCACTTAGAATTATTAATAGCCACATCTAATGTGGTTAACCCATTTTTACTTTCTTATACGTAGTATAAGAAAGTAATGTGAAATTTACGTTTTGAAGTCACCTGATACCGAAAAAGATGTTTTTAAAAAATGTCTGTGTGTCTCTATGTGACCACGATAACCGCTGTAGATATCAATTCCAAATTTTGTATTTACGTGTCTAATCTCCCTCTTGAGATCTGAGTAGTTTTTCAGTAAAATCGGTAGACCGGAAGTAGCAGTTTACTTCAGTGAAAAAATTAAATTTTGCCAATATTTCGTCAACTACTAAATTTAAACAAATTTATAAGGAATTCATATGTACTTGAAATTAAAATTGAGAACAATTTTATTTAAAAAGTTTTTCGAAGCTGCTACCGGAAGTAGGTCTTTTACTCCTATCGAAAATCAGTTTTTTGCGAATATTTCGCATGTCATGCTTTTTAGACAGGTACGTTACGGGTATAAAAGTATTTAAAACGTAATTTTCAATATCTTTTGCATAAAAACCATTTCAGAATTCAGACCGGAATTACCACTTTTACTCTGATCGAATAGCGATTTTTTGCGAATATGTCGTAAATTATGCATTCTATATGTATTTATCAAGAATACAAAAGTATTTAGTGCTAGATTTGCAATATTTTTTGAATATATGAAATTTCAAAATTCGGACCGGAAGTAACACTTTTACTCTTAGGGAGTAGTCCTTTTTTCGAATATCTTGCTAAGTATGCATTCAATAGCGATTTATTAAGAGAACAGAAGTACTTAGAATAGGATTTTGAATAATTTTTGTGTAAAAAAAATATAGTATAGTTTGAAGCGCTCATACGTATAAGAAAGTCGTGTGGTGGCCACACCTCATTTTTTAATTTGAGATTCGATTTTCAAAATATGTCATTAGTTTAGGCAAATTTCAAAAGTGTTCCTGAAGGAATCACAACTGATTTTTTAAATTTGGGATTTGTGTTAATTCCTTGCACTTAGAAATACTTCGAGCATCGTCATTTAAACATGTAACGAAATTTTGTATACTATAGAAATTCTCTGCATGAAAACCATTTCTGTGTATGTTTTAGCAAAGCTAAGTGACTATATTTTACAGACTTTGCAATAAATTTCGTAATCACTGACAATTAATTTTTATCTCAGAAAAAGTAACATAAACAACGTTCTAGATCTAAATAAATGATAGCTAAAAATGTACGCGTATGTTATTGAAACATACATATTGTATTGCGAAATATAAGGTAAATATAATAAATTTTAAAATTCGTCACCCTTTATACCTACGCCGATGAAGAAAGGATTTTATTCACAAAATTCCTTATTTTATGGCAGTTTTTTCTCTGATTCTCTGGAGTAACCAGATGTTACAGTTCGCCCTATGAATTAGTGCTATTCAGATATAATGTAAACAACACGCAGTTGTTTACATTATTTCTTTTCACGGCTGTGGCTCCGTGGTAGTTTAGCTCGCTCGATTCCGCTCCCTAGTAATAAATAATACAGGAAATATAAGTGTTTTAATATGTATATGTATATGTATATTTATATTTTCAGTGCAATGGCACACTATGTTTAGACACGTAATATGTATGTATAGTAGGTACATACAATTACTCCTACGTTAATTCGAACGGCTAAGGGATTTGTTAGAGATAGGTATTGGACAAGCGATGGGCAAGATAGGGGAATACGCGTACATTTTTAATGAGACGACTGTTCGCGTTTTGTCGACTCTCGGGGAAACTGGTAGGCAACACTGTGCTGTCCGAGAGCCGAGTAAACGCGAGTTTGTCCAGTCGCATTAAAAGTGTACTCGTATTCCCCTGCCTGTCACTAGAATGAACAGTCTGAGTTCAGTGCTTACGTTACTGTCATGACTCTTATGACATTTGAAATAGATAAAAGTAGAATTGTTTTATTTTACAGTACTTTTATTTTATTTGAAGGATTTATTGGATTTATTCCAGAAGTCATCTGTTAATGATGATGTCCTAACTTAAGTTCTGCCGCTCTCTGGTTACCACTGATAAAACCATAAATATCTACAGTTTTATATTACGAGTATTCACCTGTTTAGAAATCGAATGAAAAATAAGGAAATAGGTACATTTTCCTACAAATTCAAATTTTTAACTCCTAAAATTTGTCGTTTATTATATGGTCATGTAGGGTAAGTTCGCCTATAACCCACCACCATCCAATAGTCGGCCACTGATGACTTTTTTCAAGAATAATTTAAAATTCGCGCGAATATTAAGCTACTTCTCTACATATCGGAAAGCTTACGTCTTTATACAGTGTGAATATCAATTTCTCATTACCGTATATCAGTATTTTAGTCCTACAATTCCCGCGCAAAATGTTGGCTGCTGAGTGGAGCACCAAGATATTTAAAAAGTGGCAAACTTAGGTAGCCGGAAACACATAAGTAAGTCAAATTTTATTTATTATTATTAAACCCGGTTAGGTGGGTTTTCGAGAAAGAACAGAGTTTGAAATACCTTCTATTCGGCCAAAGAGGCCTGATTTATTAACTTTTAAGTTAAAAAAGGCACGGCCGGTCACTGGTACAAAGATTTACTTCTGTATGTAGCATATGCTGATTTTGTCATTTGTCGGCCATAGGATTATAAGTTGTTTTAAGTGCTATTTTCGGACCAACAATATGAAATTACTCATTTTCAGAAGATAGCAAACCACCAAAATCGAAAATTCTTTGCTTATTCTGAGGAGAATATGCAAAAGGCGTTGAAATCAGTACAGAATGATACAAAAATCCGAGAATTTTGTAGAAATTTCGATATTTCTCGAGCAACACTACAGGAACGAGCTGCCAACAAGCCACGAATAATGGGTCCATATTCACATTTGAGTGTGAAAAAAAAACCAGGAACCAAAAGAGCAGCAGAACCGAAGCAAAAGTGCGGTGTCTGCGAAGAAGAATTATAGTGATGTCGAAGATGAAGGTGACAAAAATGTTGGATGTGATGCTTGCCCAATATGGTTTCATTTAAATTGTACTAAACTTGTAGGACAGCCATATGAAGATGATAAAATTAAAGATTTCTCCTGCGATTTTTACGAACGATGAATAATTTAAAAAGTATGCCTTAAGTTCTGATTTTTTTATTTACTATTACCATGACAGAGACTAGTTATTGTTGTTATGATCGTTTTTCAAGAATTCGTTTCTGTGTTTAGTGAATCAAAAAATAATGTTATTTTTTTTATTTAATTATATAATATTTTTGGTTTTGTAAATTTATTTATTTAGCGGCAAATATACACTCAGTTATTTTTTATTTACTGATTTCACCCCTTTAACTTGTTCACTATCATTGAAAAGACAAAAAAGGCCAGATAGGGGAATACGGTTCTGTTCACTCGGACTAGATCGACTCGTGTTTTGTCTGCTCTCGGGCACCATATTACCTACCGGTTTCCCCGAGAGCCGACAAAACACGAGTCAGTCTAGTCTAAGTGAAACTAAACCGTTATCCCCTATTTCGCCCATGTATATTGATAAGTCCGACAATTGGTGTACTAATGGCCGACTACCGAAGTGTAAGTGGCCGACTACTACCAAATATGTTCGTTTTCAAAAGAATCAAAAAAGAAAAAAATATGGTTCATCCTAAACATTCTTTGTCTTACTCATACAGTAATTGAATATATTTGTTTCACTCTCAAGAATAAATCAATGTGCCTCAATGTTATTAAAGTTCAAAGTTGACGTTCCACAAAAAAGGCCGACTACTGGCAAATTCACTCTGTCTTTCGTTTCTATGTAATTTGTTTCGCTATTAAGGGTGTTGTATAGCAAACTAAAAATTTCGACGTCTTCGCTGCGGGTATAGGGGGGTTCTACTCAGGGGTGGAGCTTGCCAATACCCCACTACCACGTACTGTTTTGCTAAATGCTATAGTAAAAATCTAAATTGTATAGTTCCCAGTTTATAAGTACCGCCCTTATGGAGCGATGCATTCGAAATGACATACGTCTGATGCGTTAAGTGCTAATTGTCTCTTTTCAGGCTACACATACTCTACGTAACGTAGGTGCTAGTAATATTTTGTATGATTTATTTAGTCTGGTGTCTAGGCGCCACAGGAATGTAGATTGTAAGTTTTTTTGGTCTGACATGTGTTCAATAAGTTAATATGTATGTAAGATGGAATTCTGATTAAAAGAAATATTACTTAGTGCCTATGAATACTATATAATAATAATAATATTTTGTTGAAAGGCACTAATGTCATCGTCTTGATTATCTTTTCCATTGGCCGTATTGAAAATCACAGGATAATTATTTATATCTATAGGTACTATTTAATACAAGGTGGCCGGCAAGGTATCCGAGAAACCTCGTACATGAATTCGATGACTAAAGGGGCCCACACACTGCGATTTTGTTCGATAGACTTATTCGTCGAACTAACGATTTATCAAATAAAATAGTCTCGCATATTTTTTTCCAAAAAAGATGCAGAATGACTGTACTTATAATATCATGTATTGAATTAAATTTCATTGTTATATTATTATATATAAATTATTTAAAGTTTAATGTTTATTCATTATTATTATGTAACTACATCTGTAAAACAATAAGTCCTATTTATGTCTGTTCTTTACTTACCATAACACGAAGAGTAATGTAGTTAAATTTTTAAAATAAAAGATATCCTTTCCGAGCAATTTCTGGTTTACTTCAAATCTTTTTATAACTGTCCGAACACTAAATCGTTTGAGAGTAATTTTTTGCTAGGTCGTAAATTACTCTTTTGAACGTCTACCAGTCTGGTACAATATCTGTACAGAGGAAGTACGCACCATCTATATCCATCTCATTTTCTATATTAGTTTTACATTATTTTTAACTCACTTATAAATGTCAGTAGTATTTTATCTTGATAAATGTAAAATAGTGGAAGAACTAAAAAAGCTAGTATTATTTATGAATCATATGTAATGTTTTTGTTTAAGTTTGTATTTATGTAAAAGTTATAAAAGCCTACCAGAGAATGTGTACAATTTTATGAAATGTAATACAAAATAATTATAAGTAAATTTTACAAAAAGAAAATATACATTAATTTTATAAAGTTAAACCAAAGTTACTAGATAATGTTTTCAATTTTATGAAATGTAAAATAATATAAAAAAATGTTTAATCAAATACCTACTCAAAACCCTAACAACGATTTCTGTATTCCGAATATCGCTCGTAAAGTGAATCCCCACCTAAACAAAGTAACTCCGCCCTGTCTTGGATTGCAAGGATATATCAAATATTGGACTGCAGGTGGCGTATTAAAGCAGTGCCAAAAATGCATTTCGTTCTTATCAAATTACACATTTATCTTAATAAATACGAAAAAATTTTGCTAGAAATTAATGTTCACAATAATATGTTATACGTCGGTACGCATTTTATTTTTCGATTATCTATTTATATTTAATTTTTTATAACAATTAATAAAAAATTGAAAAAACAAAATGCCTAGGGACGTGTAGATAAACATTATAAGAATATTTCATCTAAATCATTTTTGCATAAAGTTTAAAGGTAGCCTGTAATCTGTAAATATTTGAAAATGTACCTATACAACACCCTTAAATGTTGTTAACTCAAATTTCATAGTTTTTCGTTTATCTTCATAATGTCTATAATAAATACTCTTAGTTACCACTTTATTTAAGATAATCTATGTTTCCTCTTCGAGCTTGAAAGTGGAAAAACATCGAACTATCAGCACGAATTGACTTTATAAACAATAGAAATGAAAAAGTAATATTATTGAATTTCATCATTTTGATGAAAAATAAGTAAAGTAAGATGGTGATGGTATGATCGTGTTTGGGGTAAGAGCGTTTTTGATAAATAATTTATATCTTCTAATAACATACGTTCTGCCATCTCTATTATGCGGTTATAAACAGTGTTGGTTTTGCATAGAGTCGATAATATAGTTATTTCTACTGCGCCGCTTGGCACAGTGACGATTTTATTCTCCCGCTAAAACTTATTGTTGCGCAGAAGATGGTAGTCCAACTTTAGAAAATTCGTGGCGTGTCTAAATTAAAAAGTAGGTAAGGATTTCTTTCAACTAGTTTGGTCCCTTGTGTTAAAGTTCACGTGTAAACATTTGAATTTGGTGTAATGTCTTGTATTTGATAATTAGAGGTTAGGTTGCACTTGCCCCAGCAAAATTGAAGGTGGGGTAAGTGCACCTTTAAGCTCTGGGGTAAGTGATGTAAAATCAGCACTTACGGATATCCAACAGAGGTAATTCGTACACCCTCGAAGACCTTCAGCATGCGATTCGAGATGTTCGACTAGGTGTGAAACATGTTTTGGGAGCAGCTAGGTATTATAACATTCCAAAGAGTATCCTAAGAGACCATATTAGACAAAAAAGAGGAATTAAAAGCAAAACTTATGGAAGACTTCAAGCCATTCCACTGCATTTAGAAAATCAACTTGCTGAGTATATGCGAGTTCTTGAAAAATGGGGCTGCGGATTGTCTAGACCGCCTATCAATCAAAAAACCCCAGAGCGTTGAATACGCTAGGAAAAAGAATACCGATCCCTTCGTGATTTACGAATATTTCAAGCTACTGAAAACTACGTTGCAAGATTTAGAATTATTAGATAGGCCTGAACAGATTTGGAATTTAGACGTATCTGCAATTTCCTTAGATCCATCAAAAACAAAAGTTGTAATAGCTGTAGGAAAGCCATGCTCTCGAACCATAAGTAGTTCCGGTAGAGAAAACACAACAATACTAGCAGCTGCTAGTGCTGCGGGCACAGAAGCGCCACCATTGATTATTTTTAAGGGAAAATATATTTGGAAGGAATGGATCCTAAAGGATGAAATCGGACATAGCACCCATGTTTCTGCAAAAGTAATTGAACTGGCCCTGAGGGAGAATGTGACAATTTTAAAACTGCCATCACACACAAGCCATTTGTTGCAACCGTTAGACTTATCGGTTTTTAGAGGATTGAAGAGTTCTTGGGACTGCAAACTGGTAATTTGGCAGAGAAAGAACATTGGGGAAAAAATACCGAAGGTGGAGTTTTCCAAAACTCTGGCTGAAACATGGAAGGACATAAAACCAGAAGTGATAATCAATGGTTACCGTAAAGGTGGAATCAACCCCTTTATTAAAAATGTGATCTCAGAAGAGCAATTTGAACCAGCTGCTCTCAAAAGATACAAAGAATTTCATCCAGAAGAATATAATCAAGAAGACATTCGTGATAAACACGGAAAGATTAATTACATTCAAGCTGCAATTCCAAGAGATCACATGGTTGAAACTGCAGTCACTTTTGAAAATTTACTGCTTAGTTCCCTGAAACAAACACCTGCATGTGACCCAAAGCCAAAAAAAAAAGAGTTGCACCAGCAGCAGAAGTAATAACTAGCGGTAGTGTTACTGAAAAATTGCAGGAAATAGAGACTGCTAAAGCAGAATAGATTAAGAAAGTCAAGAAAGTCCAGTCATCTAAAACCCAACCACAAGCTATTCGGAATCAGACGACGAAATACATGTGTCATATGTAGACACAGACGATGACGTAGATCCCTTCAGTGAGCTGGAGGAAGAGGAGGAGTATCCAACAGAATTAAAAATAAACAAGTGGGCCATTGTACAATATGCCACGAAAAAAACAATACGATTCTTTGTGGGAAAGGCCACTGGCAAAAACGAAGGCGCACTGAGAGAAATAAAATGTTCAGTCAACCAATTTCTAGTTGACTCAATAGTTTTCGCTGGTTCCCCGTGAGCAATTACTTCAGAATTTTGAATCAAAACGTATGATTTATCAAGTTTAAGGTATTGAATCAATGATTTTGCTCGTTTGATATAATATTGTATAGAATATTCTTTGAAATTGAACTTTGAAAGAATGTCTCGCGTTGCTAATGCGACACTGTCAATTTATTTGAACAACAATTTACAATGTTCGATCAAAAGTTGTGAATGATTGAATCTCAGTCAATGGGCAAAAATGTTGAAGCAACAATACTGGAAATCAAAAATTTAAAGTAATTGGTTCATTAGTTTGCTTCTGGTTGTCTGAATAGATTATATGTTCGGTCAATGTGTAAAAGGTGAAAAGTCTAAAAACTATTGACTGAACAATACCATTTTTCTCAGTGCGGCGAATGGAAGTTTGAGTTGCCAGATACCGAAAGGGGTATTTTCATTATCCAGAAATCCAAGACGTCGATGGTAACGTCTTGCAAAAAAACATCGTCAGAGTCTTGCCAACACCAATGACTGACCGTAGAGGTGGATTTCACTTCAACATTGACTTCGCTTCACTTGAATATAAAATCGAATAAGTTCTAGAGATTGTTATTGTTTAAATTTGGAATAAATTTTATTTTGTTGAATATTTTTTTATATGTTACGTATTGCATACATTATTAAACTAATTTTTTGACATTGCTCGTCTTTATTCATTTTATCTCCTATTTTTGCTATTAAAATAGAAAGTTTTTCATTTGCCGCTCTTCAGCAATAATTCACAATATAGATCATAAAAACAAAACTTTCTGTTATAACCACAAAACTTTCTGTTATAACCACATATTTTTTTAAGCATATCGTCAGCTTCACATGAAATGTGCATAAGTCCAAAATGGTAAATTTTACAAGGAGGACAAAAAACTAATCAAGAACTTAATCGTTTTGTATTTATGTTATTTTTCTACAAAGATAATTGAAATTGCGTTTTAATATACTGTATAACAACAAAAATGAAAAATATTAAAATATAATATTAAAAAATGGAGTTATGCATATTTCATATCTTACAAAATTATGTGCTGTGGACTTGGGCAGTTTTCATTTGAAATAATATTAACACTAAGTTTAAAAAAAACACATTTTATTTTCTATAATAATTGCAAATCAAACGAACATTAAACATAAGAAATAATATAACTTTCGTTACAGTTAGACAGTTTGCGAGATCAAGCAACGTAATACGTTACGTACGTACCTATGTCATTTTACGGATCGTAAAGAAATGTGACTACAGCAGCTCATTTTCCACAATTTTCTACAACCTCACACAACAACTCTGACTTTTCAAGTTTTTTGACTTTTTGCGTACGTCAAACAATGCTAACGCATAAATTTTCCCATCATATAATCATGATGCGTACGTAACGTTTTACGTTACGTGATTTCGCAAACTGTCTAATATGAAAAAATATAGGTAATTATATATTTATTCATGACTCAGATTATCATAAAAGAAGTTTGAAAAACGTCATAGTGACGAGTTTTAAACTGAATGGTTCCATTACTATTGTACTTTAAGGCCCGGATGTCTTGAACAGTTGGGTCACCAACTCTAAACCCAGGTCGAATTGACTTGAAAAAGTTTACCTGAGCAAACGATTTAAAAAAATCATGTTGTAAGTATTTGACTTGATATGGTTCTGGATTTTTTCTAGCAGTTTTAGCCAAATAAACATAATCAGCAGGTACATTAATTATTCTCCCTTTTAATTTCCTTTCTATTGTTGAGTGCATTGAGTCACACTCCATTTGAGTGGGACCTTTCTCCAAGTACTTTTGAATAATGGAAATGCCATTTTCAATAGAAAAGTTTAAAAGGGCGTTGGATAAGGTAACATTTCGGTTTTGGGCACCGCAACCATCACTGTAAAGTATAATTGCAGGATTATTTTCTTTATCAATGGATGGTAGAACCTCATTTAATAAAAAATAGCAAATTATAGACGCAAAACAATTAGCTTTTAATTCGCCTTCACCTTCATGCCAAAGGAAACAATAGCCAGCTTTACTCTGAATATCATAAATTGTGAAGTTATGGACGATCAGTTTTGTTCTGTAATATAACGACGATACGTTGGATTTTGGACATAGCAGCACTGATTGCATGTCCATTGTGAATACTCTATTAGATGATGTCTTGTCTTTTTATTTCTCATTGCGCGCTTCTTCTTTTTTTAAAAGATGTTCATTGTATTCCGTTTCGTTCACATTTTTTGTTCTGTAGCCGACACACAAATCACACTCATCTTTCTTAGGGGCGAATAAAGCTAAATTCATCTCCTCAAAAACATACATGAAAAGGGTTAAACTTGCACGATTCAATTCTCTTTCTTTACACCAGTTGTTTTTATAAAACAAATAAAGTTCAACTTTTGTCTTAAATAAGGGCTCCAAATATAATTTGGTCGTAGACTTTCTACAATAGTGAGATTCTAATTTGGGAATCTCATGTAGAAAGTTTCTTATATCTTCTCTTTTTTGATTGCGCTTTACATTTCTTTCATTCAGTACTGATTTCTGGGAACATCTCGAGTTTGTTGTTTTAGTGACGGTTTCTTGATTCTGGTGTATCACATCTTCTTTTGAGTCTGTTATCCACTTAGAAATAGTTCTTACTGACATTCCCAGCGTATGACAAAACATAGTTTTACATACTCTTATTTTCGCATAATGTTTTAAATCCATAAAATATTCTAGTGAACATGTTCTTCTGGTATCAGTTTCGTTTTTTCTATGCCTGGCTCGTTTAGTATTTTTCTTTATAATTCTGCTGTGAGTCTCCAAAACTTTTTAAAAATGCCTTTTCTTTCTTCCTCACTTACTTTCGAACACTGAATATTTTTGGCCTTTTCAGTTTTACATGCGCATCTTTGTTTCAGTTCTCTCTTGCCCATTTCGACAATAAATTTCTCACCTTTTCTTCCCAAATACGCTAATCCTTCTTCCCTTTTTTTTTTATAACGATTATATTCCCATTGCTTTGAATCACTTAATCTACTTTTTCTACGTTTGCGTTTTCTTTCGCCTTCTTCATTCTGGGTTTTATCATTAGCATCATCTGTTGAATTAGTGTCTCTTCTAGCCTCGCGCTCTTCGTGTAAAATGATATTATCTTCATCGGTACTGTCACGATCACTACCAACCCATTCCTTTTCTGAATCATCTTGTTCTTCATCCTGTTGATATATTCCTTCTGTTTCTGTCGTTAGGTTAGTGTTTGTATCGTAATCATTCAGTTCTTTCTCACGAGGTATCGACGTGTCCTGAACATCTAATTCGGTGTCTAGAATTGGTCCTACAACCTCCTCACCTGCAGCGAATGCTAATAGATTGTATGAGGTGTTAAAATCAGCTTCTTCATGTACAACATAGGTTTCAAACTCCAAACTCAATGGTTCTACGTGAATGTCTTGTACATTACAGTCACTGGCATAAACGTCCTCTATTGTGTCTATATGATTCTCTGTTTCATCCAATTTTAAAATTTCTTGAGTTTTATTACATTCAGCTTTCAAATTTTGGATAGCCAAAGACAATTCGTAATTTTCATCACTAGCATTTGTCTTTTGATCATTTTCACTAGAATGTACTTCTACTAATGCTTTCTGATTATTATGAACGTTTAAAGAAATGTTGCTTAAAATTGTCACATTTTGTTTGGTTTGTGTAGAGGAATTAAGCTTTTTGTTGTCATTAATCTGGGCATTTTCCTTCTCTTTTTTGTTACTGTTGACAGCATTAAGAATTTTGAAACCCCGAGAAGAGCGAATCATTCTGAAAAAAGCCCCGTTTTAAAAGAATTTATTTATTTTACTTATATGAAATATGCCTAACTCCATACAATCTTAAAAATCAAGCACAGTAAAAACTGCCTAACTCCAACAAAATAATTGTCTCAATTGAATTTATCAAGCAGTGCACTAATTGAAGAGAACTATGTTGATTTATAAAGTTTTACTTACCTAGAACACTTTTACACCGATTCTTCACAAATATTGCAGTTTAAAATTTGTGAACTTTGCAAGAAATATATGACTGTAACAAGCTGTCATTTACAGACACTTGAATATGAGGACTTGCGCACTTTTCATGTTGCTATGAACGAATTGGGACTTATGCATTATTTTTATATGTTACTGTAACGACATCTAGTAGGTTTTGTTACAACTTTTGTGCGTCAGTTTATGAAGATTATATTAATTAAATAGATGGCGCAAACATCTCAATTTCGAATATTTTGGGACTTATGCACTTTTCATGTGAAGCAGACGATATACAACAAATAGCAAGGAAAACAATCTTGCTCTCATTCATATTCCTGCATTCCCTTATGGAATGTTACAGATAAATATGCACTTACCCCGGTCTTGCGGGGCAAGTGCGTTCCCATGACATAAAAATTAAAAAAAGAAAAATATCATTAAATACTAAAAAAGTAGCAGAAAATAATTATTTATTCTCTAGAGTATACATTCAAGGGGTACGCATAAAATTTGGGACGAATTTTGTCGTAGGATTTTAAAGAAAATATAGTTTGAAGTTCATCTATTGAAAAAACTAGGTGCACTTACCCCACTTTACCTTATCTATATATAATTTTGTACCTTATTTTTTCTAATATGCAAGGTTATTCCTTTTCAAATAAGTAAAGAAATTACTTTTATAATCGTAAGCATCTGCTTTATATAATATGATCATCTCAAAGACCATCCCGACAAATTTATTACTGGTGGTACTGATAGTTACATCACCCACCTGTCTACATTTGATACCTAAGTAAGAATAAATTCTGTTTTCTCATCATGTGCAGTATACTACATAAACGTACAACATATGTATTGTAGATAGTCCCTTTGGACAAACAATCGTACTGTGTGACCAGTGAGTGATAATGTCTTAAGTTACTCGAGGTTGTGTTTAGAAGGTCGCACGTGCAACTGCGTGCACGAACCTTGAATATTAGGTGATTGAACTGAGTGTAAAAAAGAAACGTACGAGAGAGGTTAGACTGAGAATTTTTTCCTTGGACGGTGTGCGGTGAATGAGTAGTTAGATATCATACATTAAAGTACTCAGGGACGGATTTACCAAACATTATTGAATCGTTTCTGTTTTTAAAAAGTAGAGAATACGTAGGTATAACGTATTTATATTTTCAATTGCAATTAGCAATGACTGCCGACTAATCTCATACTTTTTCACATAGGTTAGTGTTACTTTTAGATAACTAAATTTTCATGCATACAAAATAAGTGCATTGTGTATATATTTACAAACATTAAAAGTTGAATTGTTTAGTTATAATTCGAGACTGCCTTCATAATGTTTTCTGTACCATAAACTCTTTTTTCTTTTTTAAATTGCACACCTAAATGTTTACTTATATTTTTATAATTATAACATTCTTTTAGTCATTTTCACTTTACGATTAGCTTTTTATTTTGATTACATTTCCAAAACGTGTTAACCGAATAAATAATATTTGAAATTGACATGGTCTCCTAACTAATCACATTCCATGGTTACCATAATAATCTATTGCTAAATTCTACTATAATTCTTATTTCTTTGGTTAAGTATATTGTAATATTCAATCTTATTGTATTCGAAATCAAATTTAAATTTATTTGTATTGTATATTATGTTGCATAAAATTTGATATTATGACAAAATGACTTACCTATGTTTCTATTCATACATGAACTTTGAAATCGTATCGACATAAAATTAATATCCAACATTTTTGAAAAGAATTACTAGTTTTTACCATTAGTTTTTTCTAAATGTAAAAACTTTTTTACGATAATATATTTTGACCCATAATTTATATTATCTTTTCCTCCATGTTATTTATGTCTTTATTTGATTTAAAATATATCTCCAATTAAGAGAATTTCAGATATTGTCGATCATGCTTGTGATTCTAGAATTTAATGTTAACCTTAGAATAGAAGGTACCTAAGTTTAAGTTTGGCAATGATGTTAATTCTTTCTTCACGTCATCAAAACAGACCATTCGATGTAAACTTTCCAGAAAGACTCGAATGGGAGGATGGTATGTTAGGTATTAGCAGGCGGCACCAGACCTGGTACACAGACGGGTCGAACACCGCAGCTGGCACTGGAGCAGGAATCTACTCTGCTAGTCAGAGCAAATAGTATGCACTTGTGGGGGGGGGGGGGGGTCATGCACCTATTAAAGTGCATATCAACAGGATAGGCCTGTACGATGGAGACATTAGTTGTAGACTCTGCAATAAGGAACCAGAAACAGTCAGGCATATCCTGGTAAACTGTGAGGCACTGGATCACAGGAGGCAACGCATTTTTGGGCAACCGAATGTAGATCCAGAGATGCTCAAGAGATACCCAGTAAAGAACCTTTACAGCCTTGTACAGGACACAACATTACTGAAGTGGATAACATAGATAACACATGTTGAGCACAATAAGCTTTATTGGATGCAGTGCAAACTGGAGACGTTAGTCAGGCAGGCTTGGAGCGGAAAAAAAAAGAGAAAAAAAACGTCATCAATTAGGTAGGTAGTCCTAGAATTTCTAATTACCGTCACACGTAAGTCATTAGGTATACAGAAAAATGTGGTACACAAACAAAGAGAAACTAATAATGCGAAGTGTTTTTCATTCGTTTTATCGAAATAAACAAAACCATTTGAAAGGGATACTTTTCTGATTTATACGCTTTCGATATAGACATTAATTGTCAAACTTCTTTTTAAATTTTATGATAATACACGGAAATTTCTATCAAATATACCAGAATTGGTTGATTTCGATTTATCTGATCAGCAGTGATCTTCGACAAAACGTTTAAGCTGATTGGTTAGGGTAATAGCGTCACCATAATTTATGATAGCCTCTGTTGCTACTGAAACTTCATCGACATCGGAATCTTCGGAAAGTTCTTGTATTTCAACTGGATTATCAATTTCCAGTTCAGGTTCTGGATCTTCAAGATACAAATTTTCGGCTAGGTTCAAAAAATTATTAAAGTTTTCATTATCAGTCAGTTCCAACAAATTCTTATTTTTGAGGATATCCACAAGTGCGTTAAGTGGTAAGTCATCTTCTCAATCAGATGTAACTGCCTCAGTCAACTGGTATTCACTTTGAATATTTTGCATCCAATTACATAATTTTCTTAATTAACTGAAAACAAGCTGATGTAGAGTTAGGGATTAGAAGCAAGATTTCCATATTTTTTTAATCGCACGTCTTATGGATAAGATCCGGCATTGTCTAAAAATAACGAAATGTCTCTCTTTTCTTTTGCCATTTCCAACCACTCTGACATAATGTGTTTTTCGTACGTTTATGAGAATATTTTCTTGTGTCCGCGCCCATTCAATAGAATGTCCGTCCAAGAGGGAGTTAATTCAATGCATATTGTATGAGAGTCGGTCGGGACCATGAGAAACTAACTGTTGGTCCAAGGAAGGTGTCGGTGTATGAGGGCTGTCCGCGAAGGGGAATTTCACTGGACATCTTAAAAAAGAAGACTTGCTTAAATTTCATTGCACAATTATTTTGTAAAATTGTGCTGGCTTGTAGGGCTTATTTATATAACACTTATAAAACACATGTACTGGAAAAAAAGTAGAAAATACAATACACAATTCAACATTTAAAATGTAGGACTCCTAAAAATCTCCTTTATTATTAAACAAGTCACATACTTGATTTTTCCGTCATATTGAAAATCCAATATATTTAAACTTTTTTATATACTCAATTTGTGTTTAACAAGACTTTAATAGGCATACATATTGCTTAGTTGGTGAAAGTGATATACAGTTCAAATTCGCTGATTTTGAAACATTTTGCATTTTCTTTCTTTCTGTTGTGTTTTTCAGTTTATTATAACGACAAGCAAAATTGATCCAAAGCAATATAATATTGTTTGTTATTTGAAAGATAAACGGACACCCACAATATTTATGTTTGCGAATGCCTGTAAAGCAGACATTCACGAACATAAATATTGTGGGCGTTCAAAGAGAAATCATTATTTTGTTGTTTATTATTCGTATTTTTATTGATTTTCAATAAAATATGCTCGGTTGTATATACGCAAAATACTTGTATTTAAATGGATCACCGAAATCGTCAGTAAGTCTATCATTTAAACGAAATAGTAATTACTAATTAATATATGTACATCATCAATTTATATTTAGTGATTTCTGTCGGAGTCGTTAATAACTATTTGTTGGAAAAAAAATGTTTCAAACAAATAGAAATTCTAATTTTTTCTCATTTCTTCTTCAATTATTGAAATGTGATGTAGTACAAGAGATTATTTGAAGATTAAATTCCATATATTTTTCAATGTATGTGATAATGAAATTAATATTTGTCAAGCACTTTTTTAATTTTTGTTTGGCCTAGAATTCCTGTTCTTAGTCAGATTTCTTAGTTTAAACCGGTCATGTCCGCGCCCTACTAATAACTAGGGCGCGGACATGACCGGTTTAAACCACGACGGAGTTACAACGGAGCAAAGAAATAATGTAAACAACACACGCTTACTGAATAGCACTAATTCATATGGTGAACTACAGCATCTGTTTACGCCCGAGAAGTGCCTGAGAATGAGAGCAAAAGATGCCCATAAAATAAGGAATTTATAAGTAAAATCCTTTTTTCATCGGCGTAGATAGGAGCGTGAGGTGTTTTTAAAATTTATTATATTCACCTTATATTTCGCAAGAGAATTAAAATATTCATTCATACTTAGGTACGTTAGTTTCGTTTTTTCATTGTTTTGACTGTTAATTACGTACTTCGTAATTTTTGTAATAGTCTGTTTAATACCGGTTTATTGAATCGACTTCTCCCAATTATCTAGACGTAAGTGTACACTGAATTTCCTTTAGTTTCAATAACATACGCGTACATTTTTAGTTATCATTTATTTAGATCTAGAACGTTGTTTATGTTACTTTTTGTGATATGAAAATGAATTGTCAGTGATTCCGAAATTTATTACAAAGACTGTAAACTATCGTTACAGAATGCCAGAATATCGCACGTTCGTCACTTAGCTTTGCTAAAACATATACAGAAATAGTTTTTATGCAGAGAATTTCGATAGTATACAAAATTTCGTTACATTAAAGGATGGATTAACTACATTAGATGTGGGCTATTAATAATTTCAAAAGTATTCCAACTGACTTTGGATATGGCCTTCGGCAAAAGTTAGACGCAGTTTTTAATAGAAATCCAGATTTAATAACATTGCGACAATTGTGTATGCTAAATACGCCGAAACAAAAAAATATTTCCAGTACGCACCTATAACCAGTTGCGATGTAGAAAGGACGTTTTCTATCTACAAGGATGTACTTAATTCAAAGAGAACAAGTCTTACAAAAGAGAAAATGAACAAATAAAAAGGTATTTTGTATTTTATAGATCACCAGCCACTTGTTATCCAATTATATAAATAAAATTAAGACCTCTTTAAAAATACAACATTTCAATAGTGCGCCCATGGGCGATGAGTCATCAACGGTACGTGTCCGCGCCCTACTAATAACATAGAGAGCGAAAAGTTGTACAATTTAAAAGTATTTTCAATTTCACAGGATGTTTGAGAACGACGAACCAACACAAACTTATAGTTTTTTAAATAGAACTGTATACATTTTATTACGTTTACCTTTAAAAGCTAATTAAAATAACATGAAATTGGTTAATCTGATTCTCAACTGTTTCTGAGATATGGTGGTTTTCTTTTGAAAATTGTGTAACTTTTGAAAAATTATTATGGGTTTAATTAATAAAAAGCAAATATACTGTTTCACTACTTGAATTTAACGTTGTTTCAACATATCAACGGATTTTTTAGAAATATATACTATTTGCTGAACGTAACAATTCTTAAAAAAATTAAATCGAATACGTGTTAATGAAAAGTACTGAATTTTGACTTATTATATTTACAGACTACCTTCCGTCTGTCGGCGATATTACAATAGTTATAGAATCTTATATCTGAATAAATCCGATTATGTTTTATTAATTTTAAAATATGAACATTTATTAATTTTTTTGCCGTTATTTATGTTAAATGCATTTGAATCTTTTATACATTTTAAATATTAAATTAATTATAAATTGGTAAAGTAGTATTATTTATACCTTTCATCTTTTACTTGTTATGGGATAACTTATAATAACTATGGTGCTGGGATGCTTGAAAATAGTAATCGATACCATGTTTTTCAAGATATATAGTTTTCAGTAAACGAAATAAAAATACTTATATTGGTAGATTTGGTTTTTCAACTGAAGTTATAAACGTAACGTACTTTTTGATATCCTGTACTGCGATTTTTTTAAATCTACGCAATCTATGCAACTTAATTATTAAGCTTTTCACTTTTTAAGTTTTAAAAATTCAATGAAAATCACTTATTTGTAAAAAGGAAATAGTAACTCTTTTCAACCTCTTTAACGTAACAAACCCAAATTAACTCTTATTTTTACATTAATAAGTTGTAATCTGGTATATCCAGGTATGATACTCTATAACTATTGCAACATTACTGACATATGCAAGAAAGTAGGTACACACTTTTAAATAGTAAAATTTAACACTTTTATTGTCACGCAAACATACAGTTCAATATTTTTTTTTTTTGAATTCTCAAGGTTAGTGAATGGTATCTAATTGTAAAGAACGTGCCGAAACAAACATTAAATTCATGTAGTCGAATAATACATTTACTAATTGAACCCATAACAGTTCTTTCTCCGTACTCCTTACTTCATAGAAATGTTTTAAAAGTTGTAAAATTTTTAAAGATCTATCATAAAAATTTCACTAAAAATCTTATCAGATCTCAAGGAAGATTATATTCGTATATATAAGGGCTATTGAGAGTTTTAATCGTTTGGTCGCTGTCGTGGTCACACTCATATACATTTTCGTAAGAACCATTTTTTCAGTACCAGGGGACTGCAAAAATCTCAATGTCGAATGTTTTTGTCGAATATTTTTGTAAAAAATGAGGTGTGGGCACCTGTGTGTTTCCATATACAAGTTGTTCCTAATAACTTCCTAAATAAGTTTTAAATACTTTTATCTTCTTATTAAACTTGTGAGTAAAAGTGCTACCTTTTGGTTAGAATTTTGACTTTCCTTTTATACAAAAATTACTCCAAATTCATCTCTGTATAGAATGAATAATTTTCGAGATATAAGCAAGTAATAACAAAAAACGCACTTGGTATTGTTTCACAAATAAATATAATTAAATAATCGATGTACATTTCGCCTTGCGGCATCGTCAGGAGTTCTCGAGAAACTAAAGTAAAATTTAATATACTGTAACTACCTACTTCTAACAAAAATGTAAATAAAAATGTACAAAAATAGAAAATTATGAAAAGGTCATGGCTTATCTGGAAAGACCGTTTTTACAAGGCTAGGGTTTATTAGCGGTGAATTTATGAGTTCTGTTTGTTCATTAAGAACATTGCCTGGTTGTAAAAGTAAACTTTCTTTTATAAAATAACCTTCTAGAACATTAATTTTTTTACTTTTATTTAAACTATACAGTACTTCTAATTGTCTATTGAAAATTGATGTCCCGTGTCTAAAACATGGTTAGCTACACTTGAATTTTCATAATTTAATTTAACGGCTCGCATATGTTCTGAGAATCTTAATTTGAAATTTCGCCCTGTTTGACCTATATAAAATTTACTACAATCACTACAATTAATTCTGTAAATTCCTGATTTGTTTAGTTTAGGATTCGCTGTTTTATTATTCGTTAATTGACTTTTTAAAGTGTTATTATTACAGAAGGCTATTTTAAAATCCAGTTTCTTTAAAACATTACTAATTTTCATACTTATATACTTCATATTTAGGTAGTATAAGTATGAAAATTAGTAATGTTTTAAAGAAACTGGATTTTAAAATAGCCTTCTATAATAATAACACTTTAAAAAGTCAATTAACGAATAATAAAACAGCGAATCCTAAACTAAACAAATCAGGAATTTACAGAATTAATTGTAGTGATTGTAGTAAATTTTATATAGGTCAAACAGGGCGAAATTTCAAATTAAGATTCTCAGAACATATGCGAGCCGTTAAATTAAATTATGAAAATTCAAGTAAAGCTAACCATGTTTTAGACACGGGACATCAATTTTCAATAGACAATTTAGAAGTACTGTATAGTTTAAATAAAAGTAAAAAAATGAATGTTCTAGAAGGTTATTTTATAAAAGAAAGTTTACTTTTACAACCAGGCAATGTTCTTAATGAACAAACAGAACTCATAAATTCACCGCTAATAACCCCCAGCCTTGTAAAAACGGTCTTTCCAGATAAGCCATGACCTTTTCATAATTTTCTATTTTTGTACATTTTTATTTACATTTTTGTTAGAAGTAGGTAGTTACAGTATATTAAATTTTACAAGTAAAAATTGAAATAAATTCAAATTGAGTTCAAATTAAATTTTACTTTAGTTTCTCGAGAACTCCTGACGATGCCGCATGGCGAAATGTACATCGAGTATTTAATTATATTTATTTGTGAAACAATACCAAGTGTGTTTTTTGTTATTACTTGCTTATATTTCGACATGTTTCACCAAGAGATTTCCATCACTTCATTTAATTATTAATTTTCGAGATATTTGCTATTCGATAGTAAAAGTGTTATATTTGGTCCGATTTTGGAATTGTTTTTATACAACAATTGTTCCAAATCGAGCTCTAAATACTGCTAAATATTGCTGATAAATTTACATATATAGGTAGAAGCCATGATTTGCGAGATATTTGCAAAAAACTGTTACTCAATAGGAGTGAAAGTATTACTTCCGGTTCGAATTTTGAATTTTTTTATACACAAAATTATGCA
This sequence comes from Amphimallon solstitiale, assembly GCA_963170755.1. Classification (NCBI taxonomy): domain Eukaryota; kingdom Metazoa; phylum Arthropoda; class Insecta; order Coleoptera; family Scarabaeidae; genus Amphimallon; species Amphimallon solstitiale. Next base: position 123,353,195 of record OY720678.1, on the reverse strand, counting down.
AAATCAAGCACTAACTTTTCATATTATTACTACATTTTTATAAAGCATAACTTCCGAGATATTTTCAAAAAGCTACTTCTGATAAGAGAAAAAGACATACTTTTGGTAAGAATTCCGAAAAACTTTTTTTATAAAATGTTTTTCAAATTCACTGAAAATCTAATCAGATCTCAAGATTTTAATATGATATGGCTCAACTTCAATATATTATGGCTGTTCCAACATAAAATTATCATCAGAACCAATCAAACTAGTTTGGGATTTCCGGCAACCAATCAAACTTCTCCTGACTTCTTTGCAATTTGTGTTGGAATAAACCTATTATTTTCTGCATTTTAAAAATAAGACAACTATGTACATTTTATTGGTATTTTGATATATAACCCTGGTGGAATACAATAGGGCACCAATATTATGATACTTAATGTCAATACTCTTATTTTTTCTTTCTAAATACGATATATATATAATGAACTAAAACACTCTCTCTTCTACTGAATCAATGAGTAGATTATAGTCATCCAACTTGTTATTTGAAATGGGTGTGTTTTTCGTAATACATACAACAAATTACACTTTATAATTTAGAATGCACAAACCTTACCTTTTCTTCTAAAAAAATTGCATTCTACAACAGCTAGAGACACCTAGCGATTCATATGCATTTGTGTTTCGAATTCCCGACCCTTAAGTGTCTTAACTTCATGTCAATACTCTTTTTCGGACATTATTTTTTCTATCTATATACGATATATATAAAGAACTAAAACAAGATTTACATAGCTCTACTGAATCAGTGGATCATAGTCATCCAATTTGTTATTTGACATGGCTGTATTTTTTGTAATACATAATTACATACAATAAATTACACTTTATAATTTAGAATGCATAAACCTTACCTTTTTTTTCTAAATGTTACATTCTACAATTGCTAGAGCCATCTAGCGATTCATATGCATTTGTGTTCGTATTCCCGGTCCCCATATCACCTAATCAATTCCAAAGCTGGAATGAATTAATAAATAGATTATTATTATTATAATTCAAAACTAGACGATTTTGCAATGTCTTCATGTAATGATCGATCTGCAAGGCGATGGATATTTATATTATATAATAATAATATTCTTTGTTTGGTCTTACAATTACTTAATTGTAATAACTAATAACATTCCTTATTTTACAGGAGACAGGTTGATAAATTATCTTTTAAATTTTTATGAATTTATTATGTCTTAGATCAACTATCTAAATACCTCTCTGTGTTCATATTTTCAAGTACAAGTGTAACTATATACCCATATATCGACTTTTCGTACATAATATACGTATGTAACCAAGCACATGTATATTAGAATATACACATATATGCTTACATATGCGCTTATGTATATAATGTATGTAATATGCATGTTTATATATGTATTACATGTATGTACCAGACTCGAGTTGGAGAAAGAACAAAATTGCACGGTGTTAAACTTGTTAAGGAAACTGTTAGACGGTCACGACTTTACTGTTTACCCGCTGTTAGTGGTATTTAATTGTATTTTTCTGTGAAAAACACGTGTACGCTCCATTGTTGTACATTTTACCAAGCTTTAAGAATATACCAAAGCTTTCTTCTTTTTTCGATTAAGAAGCAATTCCGGCTAAACCTGATCTTTAGAGTAAATGATTGAAATGTCGCGTATTCGCTTTGAATAGGGGTGTAAAGTAGGCTTACTAGCTACTAACTCCTAGTCATTTCTTTCTTGTTATAGAGTTTACATAATGGGTCATTAAAATTGATTGTATCAGAAAAGCTTCAACCTTTCAACTCTATGTAACTATTACGGCTTATTATGCATCCTTGTTATTTAAATACATCAATTATATAACAACAGAATAGAATATTAAAATACAAGTTTCATAAGACACGATTTTTGCGCACGCGTTCAAGTTTAGAAAACGAGCCGCTAGGCCTAGCGGCTCGTTTTCTAAAGAACAAGTGCGCAAAATGTCTTATGAAACGTGTATTTTATAGTATTTTTTCTATTTCGGTTATTAAAAGTTCAAAAAAGCTTAAAATAAGAGACATGTTTTGTTCGAATATTTTAGAAATTTTGCTTTTTTGAAGTTGGTTACTCTGATTTTGAAGTAGAACGTTTTAAATATTTGAATATCGGTGGTGCTATATGTAATTGTGTTTAAAATTCAGACTGATTTATACAATAAATTATTTCAAATTATCAACAAAAAGGACGAAATAAATAACTGTACGCCTCCAGAGATTCGCAAAATAGCAGAAGACAATTTACAAAATCTTTCGTCCACAAACTCTCTACATATTTATCAAAACAAACTTTTATAACAGTTGTACTATTCAACATGGTAAGTAAATGTCAATAGTAGCATCCGAAAACTTATCATCCAACTCTGCTTAACAATTTATATTGCGAATTAGTAAGTGAAATGTTAGCATGTGTGCTTTTTATTCTTTGTACAATTTTATTGCACATTTTTGTTACTTTAAAGGCTTATATTTTGACATTTAAATACGATTTGGTTCCATTTTTTTTGTTACCAACTTCAAAAAAATAAAATTAGCGTGCGATAATGTAATACCACGCGATCATTTAAGTTCTAAATTATAGCAGGCGGGATTTTTTTATTAGGTTGTCCAGAATGTCAATTATTGATTAATTAACATTTTGAAACGTCACTTTGACAATTCAAATTGTAAATTAGTACTTATATACCAACTTAATTTAAATTTCACAGCCTGCTCTAATTTAGAATTTAAATGATCGCGCGGTACTTTATGCAACCAAAACGGGTGTCGTAAAGTGAACTTTATAGCACCGGAATAGAAAAATACTGTTTAATTTAGCATACATATAAGGAACAATACATAACCTATATGTTGTAAGAAGAATGAATGACAGACCGGTAAATTTTGTTCATAACCAGCGGTTATTATTGTTTTATTAAATTTCATTATAATAGATATAAGTAATTTTAAGCAATGAATAAAACATGTTATAAAATATAGAAAATATTATATATAGGCATCATAAGCTCTTTATTTTCAAATATTTAATTCTATTTCGTAAGTAATGAATTTGTGCCAGAAGTGTTAACTTAATTCATATGGATGAAAATCAATGGCATAAGCCAAAAGATCCGACGGACAGATAGTAGTAGTATTAGAAGCCTTATCAACCAACTCTGATTAATAATTCAAATTGTTAATTAGTATAAATAAAATGTTAACAAGTGTTTTTCATTCTTACAATGTCCACTTTAGATGTTTGTTTCATTAAACGTTTATATTTGAGATTTAAATATGGTTTACCAATTTCAAAAAATAAAATTAGCGTGCCACAATTAAGCCTATGCAACCAAAACGGGCGTCCTAAGGTGTACTGAAATAGTATAAAATATATCGGAATGATAGAAGGCGATCTACACCCATCAATGATAATGTTTTAATTTTAAACACTCTTTCGCAAATTCTTAATTAATAATGAGTCAATAAATTTAATTACCATTTTTTATAAATGTCAGAATAATTAAGTTTCGCTGATTTTTTTTTTCAAAAACGTGCTAATAAAATGGTGGAAAAGTAATTTTGCCTTTTTCAAATACGTAGGTATGTACAACATAGACATCTGCATACCTACTTATATTAATTTATTAGTTGCTATTCTTATTGGGATTTTACATTTTGTCTCCTAAACAAATTAGGTCAACGTAAATAAAAAAAAATATGATTTTACTTAATAACTATGTCTCAGTGGATGCGCTTTCAGCACACGCCCTGTTCTCGTATTTGAAAACGTTGCTCCATTAAGGGGCGCGGTGGCTTCACATCAGAATCCAGAAAATATTTTCGTACGAAAAATCCTATTACAGTATAAATTAATGGGAAACTGCATTGTAAATATACCATAGATGCGTGTGCATACACGAAGTGCAGAAGCAGATGTCATTAGCCGCTAGCGAGCAAGTAAATTATGTAATTGTCGGACGGCCAATGAACGTCGTATGCACCGAACACATGGTGGGGTCGGCTACGTCATCGCTCGGAGAGAAACCGCGCGTTCAGCCCCCCCGCGCAGCGAGCGGGGCGATTGCAACGCGCGCGCAGTCCGATCCGAAAACACAACAACGAGCCGACAACAGTGCGTTCTCAAAATGGCAGACGGTTTGTGTACGGGAGATCCAGTGAGCAATGTAAACGATGAAAATGCAGTGATGCAACATGACAATGGCAAAGTATGTGAGAATAATGACAGAGTGAAGAACGCTACGTGTGATGATGTGAATGCTTTTGGCGTAATCGGTGACAGTGATAAGTTATTTGATAAGTTGTGTGTTGTGAAGGGCTCGACGGCGGCCACTAGGATGGAGGTGAAGCATGAAGAATACTCGGACATGGAGATGCCCCCTTGCACCCTGATGACAGACGAGGATTGTCGCAAAAAGAGATGCGTCGACCGCTATGACAGCTCCGAATCTTCTGACAGGTTAGTTAATATATAATTTTACCAAAAATTTACACAGAAAACACCCCCGTTTAGGTAGGTGTTTGTTTTTTGCACTACCAAGCGCATAAGTACGTCCAACCTAGATATCGACTAAATTCCAGAACGTCCATTCTTTTTGTGGATTTGTATTTGAAATAATTTAGTGGGAGTGTTGTAAATTAAATTTTGCCGCCTGAAAATTGTATGTTTTTAATAACAACAATGTACAGCGGTCATTGTCGTGGCCTTTACCTTCACCGAATAGTGCAAATCGAAATCGAGAGTGCACTCGTTTTTTTGCCGAAGCCGACGACTGTGAGTGAGTGAGTGCTTTCGCGATTACTACATAACTTGTTCAAGAGTCAACGACATTATTTACTTTTTTATTCAGCGCACGGTGTTCGCGTTTTCGTGGAAAAAGAAGAAGAAGAACGTTCATGTATGTCCGTTCGTTGGTTGCTGTACGCATTATTAGATTTGGCCGTTCTTTTTTGGCGTTCTTAGTCTGTCAACGTAATATAACATTTGTGTAAACTTTTATTTGAAAAATAACCTATTTATATATGGAGAGATTATTGAGTATTTCTTGATTACATTTTACTATTTAGTTTGTAAAGCCTAATTTATCAGAGCAACAGTAATTATGTTTCAACTTTAACCTGCCAATAAAATTTTTATCGCGGCGTCCTAAAAAATCCATATGTCGGATAGATCTTATATATTCTATACTTTTTTACGAATACGTTACAGGTTCATACGTTAGAATATTACACATAACAGTAATATCTCGGTGAAAATTCAAGGAATGAATCATACTTTGATTTCACCTAATTGCCTAAACCTCTTCTTATAAGCAAAGCTAAAGTTTTTTTTATTCTTAACGTAAAACTGAAATTGGTAGGTATTATAATTAAGTGACACCGTGTACAGATCAACTTACTGTACTTTGACAATGGCTACTGACCATCATTCCAGTTGGAAAGCTAAAAGTATAAAAATAAGAAAAATCAGGTATCGTTTCCCTTTTCTTATGGGCTATTGCAGAAACCCAAACACATCTATTTTCGTGGGTATTCAAAAGCGTTTTAAAAAATTCATATGGATTTTTACTAGACCATATGCGCATTGATATTCAATTGACATATGCGGATAAATGATACCATGTTTTATGCGAGGAAAAGGATTTGACAAGAAATTGAACATTAATCAACTGATGTAAAAAGCGTCGACAATAATTGAGTTGCTTTTGATCATCATTCGGCAATAAGAGCGATGGAAATTGAAGTTATGCTTGATGTGAAAGCTTTCGAGCAGACTTTCTGAGCGAATTGAGTTATTCTCTCTTCAGAATCTACGATACTTTAAGAACTTTGAGTTGTTCGTATTTTTGCTTTGCCATCTCCAGATTGTTGAATCCGTTGCCGCAAACTATTATTAATTATGTTAAAAGTTCAACATTCTGGTCATTTTCTATTTTCAAATATAAAGTAATTGGAATGGAACTTTGCTAAATAACAACATCGTGATTTGTTGTAAACCTTTTTTACCAAAACCAAAGCAATACCATACAATGGCAATTTCAAAGATTTCTAAGCTATAAAAGATTGCGATCGTGTGGTTCTCCCATTATAAGAAATACATGTACGTCATAATGCGCTATGAACGAAAGCGCGTTCGGACGAGTCGCTTGCAAATTTGTGGGTAAGGTCTGCTCTCATAGTGCGCATCTTACGAAGTGACGTACATGTATTTCTTATAATGCGAGAACTCTATCTGTGCATCTCATAAGTAACACACATTTTACATAATTACACCTATAGGTATAATTGTGAAATTCAATGATTTATGTTTAATTTCGAAATAATTATATTTAGCTCTAATTGTAGCGGCTTTGGTGTTTCAATATTTTCATGCTTTGGCCGAGACCAGAAACGAGTAGAAAATTGGGGCATATATTATGGGCTTTTGTGGAAGTATGTATTTATTATCTTCATTTGATGCAACTCAATATGCTCGTCCACGCATGCCTTTGCTCAAGTATATATTATTGTTACTTATTTCCTAATTGAATTAGTAAGTATTTGCTTGGGCTTCCTGTTGGATTTCTACTCTACCTAATTTCATGCTTTCCAATACATTTGATTTTGATATTTTGATGATGAATTTTGGACTTTCTAAGCCTATTCCACTAAAACATAAACTTTATTTCTAAAAATTAGTGTTCTGATTGATTCTGCATGTTTGCTTGTTTAATTCTTATTGAAATGTTTTCCGCAGTGCACTTGCCGTATATGGGTTTATCTTAAAATTGCTAATTATTGTGATTAGTGGAAAAAGGTAAGTTGAAGCCAAATTATTCGTAAAAAGTTGACTACCTTTTTCTTTAGGAGTGAGTTAAATGTTAGATTTTCTTATTGTTTTATAGCCTATAATATATTCTAATAATTTGATCAACATTGAATAAGTTGAGTATTGTAGAACACTACAAAATTAGTTTCGAGAAGAACGAGTTTAAATTTTGTAATAAATAGATCTAATCGACCATATAATATTGGCACCTTCTTAACAACTCTTTCTTATTGGATTGCGCTATACGACAAACCAAGCACGGCTTCATGGATTTGGTAGTAGCTCGCTGGTTGCCCCTTTGAAGCTGTTTATTGTAATCTATCATTTTTCGTAGAAGAAAGAAATCATTTCAGTAGGCTTTTCGAGGCAGAAGATTGCTTCAGTGGGAATCCCCAAATTCGTATGCTGAGTAATTCATAGACAATTTCCAAAAAAATTTTCTTGATAGTGAATAATATTTTACTCTAATTTTCTGTCAAAAAATATTTTGACCACCCCATACATCCAGGTGTTGGTTAGTATTTTGTGGAACTTGCATTTAATATTATAATCGAAGTCCGTGACAATTGAATTGCGGTCGTGCAGATGCGGTGAAATTTGTTTCGCGGATTTTCGTGACGTTTTGCGGTCAGGCATATTCAGTTTCTTGTGGCAGATGTACTCATCTCGAATTATTTAATTAAATTTTGTTGCATATAACAGTGTTTCGAAATTTTTTGATTATCAGGATTAAACTATTTCAACTTTCTAATGCATTGTTAGTTCGATTTATTAGAGTTTCAGAGCAGCTTCAAATTTATTTGCGTATGACTGGATTTTTAGGCAATTGGACCACAAAATAGTAATAAAATAATTCGTGTATGTTGGACTAGAGTCTTGAATTGAAATCGAAGCCTAATCAGTGTACTGAAACGGTATATAGGATAATACGCAAGACATTTAAAGTTGTTATCTTACCACAATATCTCCTTTATGTGATTGAACCTGGCCTGTTTTGTGAATTGTATCTTTAAGTATGTAAATTCACGACAATCATAATAAATCCTCACAATTTTCTTGAGCCTTTGCTAATTCGAAATTTGAGTTCAATGCGGACCACTTCAAATGCAGTTATGGAGGCCCTCTTGGATTTTCCGCTACTTCACTTTGTTATACAGAGGGAGGCCAGAGTGGATGCCTTTAAGCTGAAGCTAACTACCACCATTATGAAAAGAATGGCGGGACAGATGGCAGTTGCAGGACCTTAGGGTTTGTAAAGCGATATAGCCTAAACAGACATTTGATGTAAGCCTTCCAGAGAGATTTCAACGAGAAAATGGTATGTATGCAGGGCATCAGCAGGCGGGACCAAACCTGGTACACAGACGGGTCGAAAACCACAGCTTGCAACGAAGCAAGAATCTACTCTGCTAGTCAGAGTAAATACTATGCACTAACGAGGTATGCCATTGTGTTTCAGGTAGAGGTGTATGCAATACTTCAATGTGTTATAGGTAATAGGAATGCTGTCATTCACCGACGGATTCTAATATTATCTGACATTCTAGCGGCACTGAGAGCAATATCAAGTTAAGAGGTGTCATCGAGAGTGGTTTGAGAATGCCTAGAGGAACTTAACTCGCTGGTAGACCTGAATAAGGTAACACTAATCTGGATGCCTGGGCATAGAGGGATCGAACCACCTCTGGGCCCGAAGTCACGTCAAAGACAGAGTATATGAAAAACGTAAGCATTACCGGGCAACAATTCCAGGGCAAAATCATGGTAAGTATCTAAGGCATTTATTGGCTAACCATGCAACAAAAGGGCTGTAGAATTACTACATATGAGTAGGAAACGGCTGCGAATAACAACTGGTCTTTTGACTGGTCATGCACCAGTTAAAGTGCATCTTTATAAGATAGGCCTGTATGATAGAGACTTAGCTGCAGACGCTGCCAGAAGGAACCGGAGACAGTCAGGCATATCCTAGTAAACTGTGTGGCACTGGATCACACAAGGCAACGGAATGTAGACCCCGAGATGCTCAAGAGACACCCAGTAAAGGACAAATACAGCTTTGTACAGGAAACAACATTATTGGAGTGAATATTATAAACAACACAGGTTCAGCACAATAAGCCAAATTGGCTGCTATGCAAACTGGGGACGTAAGTCGGACAGGTCTGCAGGGAAAAAATCCGAAATTCCTAAATTGTACGAATTTTCTTTCTAATAGTCACCATGGTTTCAGTACCAGTAGGTATTTTTCTTAGTTTTTATGCAGACAATTAGGACTATGTAGTCCTAGTTTTGATTCGACTTTGACATTTATTTAACTCTTTGGATATTTCAACTATTTCGCAAATATTATACCTTCTTTAGAGAGTCAATTTTGATTTTGATAAATTCTTATCTTATTATACCATAAGCATAATCGCATTTTTTGCTGTATTTCAAATTGTTATCCAGTTATTCCATCTACAAGTATTTACTTCCTTATATGTATTACATTATTCTTCTTTTTTGTACTATTTTATCAATGGTTTTGAAATTATATTTTCTTCATACTTGGACAGACCTACGTATTTAGTTCAGACTGTGTGAATGGTCTTTGAACAACTTTCTGTTTCATTCACTTCATTAATTATTTGTTGAAAATATTCTTCACATAGCTTATGAAGTTAATAATCTGCAGAGACAATTTGGCATTAACAGTAGTAACGGCTGTAGCTTGCGTTTTTCGTCGTTAACTCTGTCATCACCTCTCCTTTAATAAGTGAATTCCAAATGAGCAGCACTTTAACTTATTGTCTTCACTTGTCTTTATGTCCAAATTGTATATGATTTTAGAAGGGTGACATAGGAAGACAGAATAGGCAGGCAAATGGTGCAGCGGTTAAGCTGACGAATTTTAATTTAAAATTTTAATCACATATTTTTATACATCGTTAAATTTTCAGAAAACCGAAAGAAGTAAAAGTTTTTTTAATTCGACCAAGCGGCAGTTTCCACTGATAAACATTTAATAAAGCAAATATGTTTATGGTATGTGCCGCAAGTAAGAATAGGTATATTATAGTATATTACATACCGAGGTGGAAAGTGTTTCATTACTGCCGAGAGATTAAGTTTATCTGGAGACAGGAATGAAACTTTTTACCAAGGTTTGTATACTATTTTATTTACAACCATAATTATTATATTTATTTGTAATAAAAATTCCGGTGAAAGTTTTGACATATTTTGGGGGTACAAGCAACAACAGCCTAGCCATTAATCAAAATAATACTATTTTGTATTTTATATATAAAATGTCCATTTTTTTTAAATAAACAATAAATTTTGCAAAAAAAATGCATTTTTCTAAACTAAAGTCGAAACACATTTTTCAGTGGGGTGCGGAGACCTATTTTCAGATTCAAAGGGGTGCGGCTCACTTAAAAGGCTAAGAAGCTGTATTAGCTCGAATGGACAAGGACAAGAAATCACTATATCATCATATCAGCAATAGCAGGGCGGTCTATCTACATGGGTTCAAGCTTCCAATAATTCTAATGTAACAATTAATTTTATTTACAACCATACAATTAATAATTATTTGTGATAAAAATTCCGATAAGGTTTTGACATATCGAGTTGACAGTTTTGTGATTGACATTGGGGTTGGGAAATGAGAGCAGTAATAGAGGGCGGGAAGTAAAAGTGAACAAAGTCACACTTCCAAACTTTTAAAAAACCAGAAATGCCAACATTACGCGTATGGTTGTAAATATGTAAAAGTGTTTTAATTGAAGTAGATGACAGTATGAATGTATGTGATATATTTCTACCATTTTTTAATTTCAAATGGGAAGTTCAGTGTTATTAAATGAATAATAATTAATGATAATAACATTTATTTTCTAAAATTCTTGCAGGTACAAATTAATTTAGATTATGAAATCGAAGATTAATATGTAAATTAATGTTAAAATTTGTAAATATTTTCGATGTTTCCTTGTAGGGGCGTGATAGCGTTAACTCTTGGAGAGGAATTATAAAATCTTTGCAATCTGTTGAATAGTAAATACATACATTTAGACAAATCTAAAGCTGCCAACATTATATTTGCCTAATTTTATTTTTGCTGTCATTGATATGCTTGATATTTAATAAATAACTGAAATACTTTGCGCTAAAGACATTCCATTCTTCTGCAGCGTTTGTGATTTCTCTTTGAAAAACAGGAGACTCACGGTTTCATAGAAGAATGCGCTGCGGTCCAGGCACAACACGAAAACCTAAAAACCAGTTCTCTCTGTCTGTTTATTCTCTCTGTTATCGTTTTATTATTTTCGTGGATGTACCATTTGTGTTGGTAGAAGTGAGTACGTGTGTGTGTGTGCATGCATGTATGTGCATTTTTTTTATATCCTGAAGTGATTATATACGCTTCACAGAATTTTTCCATACTCACACACATTAACTTTACTATATACTCTATATTTCCGATACGGTTGAGATATTTGATTTGCATTTATATTTTTTTACAGATTTCATCTATAATATGAATCCTCATGTAATTTTATATCTAACATTTTTGAAAACTCCATTGCATATTCTATTTCAGCGTGTTGCATTTAATAAAGTTATTGTTTTTTTTTTAAATTAATCAAATTATCATACCCCGATATTTAAATAAATAATCTGTATTAAATAAAGAAACCATATAAAGTACTAGAGCCCACAAATTTGGAATTGGAATAAGAAAGTCTAATTGTCGGTTACTACTAATATTTGTTTCTTTGTCATATTAATTTATAATTATTATTGTTAGAAATGCATGATAGGCATTTCGCAGAATATACAAAAAGTATAAACCTCAAAACACTGTGTGTTCATTAAACTTGTATGGATTTCTTTCATAAATACAAGGTGTCTATTTTGTGCGACAATATTCATCTATATGGATAGTAGCATTTGTTTAGAAAATATACCTAGCTGGGAAACTAAGGTGAATATGTAATATGTTTTTCTTTGGCTGTACGTTAGTTAATGATATTCTTATCGAATACACACATATTAGAGTACCATAGGACTTTTATTTAATACCCGACAATTCTTATAATTCAGATTAATTACAAAGCATTGTATTTATGTATTGTAATAAATAATGATTTTATGATGCATCCCACGGTTTGTATTTGAATCTTTTCTTATTTCCTAAAATCCTAATCAATGTTATTCATTGCCTTCTAGTATAAAGTAAATACTTCTACTGTCTGTACATCGTCTTCGTTTCGAAAAATACTCAATCAATAATATACTGTGGACAAAAAGGCCAATCATTATTTATATAAAATGTCATTTTCTGGTATTCAACTCTGCCTAAAAAGTAATTTGTATCAGCTGTAGTCTCGATATCAAGTGTAAGGCGCATTTTCTGTATCAGATAGGACAAAATGTAATTAAGAAAATCTGTTGAGATTTATAAATTCCGCAGTGTGAGAATGTTTTGATTGTGGACAATAATAGTATTTAATAGGGATGAGCGATATTTCACTACCGGTGATTTAATCACCGTGATCAAAAAATCACTGGTCACTATCCCAAGCAGCAAAATCACAATTTTAGACAAGGATGAAAATAAAATATAAATTTGCTAATGTAGGACAAGTGTGCATATAGTGATTTTGCTATTAGGGTAGTGATCCAATATTCGCATTCACGGTGACCGGTGATCTCACTGGATGCAACTTACAATATGTACCTTCGCCTCATCAGTGCCATGTGAAAGGATTTTTTCTAAAACTTGTCAGGTCTTGACTGAACGTAGAAATAGATTAAGTGATGCAAAAGCCAAAATGATTTTATTTTTGATTTTTAAATGTAAATTACAAATATTTGAGAATTGTGAATCTGTTTTTTATTTTTGTTTAATAAATTTCTCAACCAATGTCTTTTTTTTTAAACAGTAATAATTCTGAAAGGTAAACCATCTCATTCTTTTTGTATATAAATTTAAATATATGTAGTTAAAAAGACGCTATATCACTACTGACTATATTGCAATATGCCGTGATAAGCGACAGAACCTCAAGTAGACTGGAAGTGAACATCGTATCGTATTGGTAGGTAAGTAATTATGGTTATTTTGGTTTGAATTCACCAGGTGTAAAATCGGAATTTGTACTACAATAACGTGATCACGGCCACCATTTAAAATCATCGTGATTCAAAAGTAGCCGTCACTGGTCACGACGATAGCATAAAATCACCATATCGCTCATCACTAGTATTTAATTGCTGTAGTGGTTTTTATGCTCTATAATTGATTAAGAAAATTTGACTGCGGTCAATAAGAGTATTGCTGTAGAAAGAAAACAACTTGCATATTTTTGCATATCTGTTAAAATATGTATGTGGTACCCATAGGATCGCGTAACCGTTAATAATAAAGTATGGTGATAATCAAATTTTTGTCCATAAGAGATTTTTGCACATTTTGGTGTTCCCTGATAATAAGAACATGGTTTTTGAATCATGAAATCGTGATTGTGTCTAAACGATTAAACTATATTCTGAACATAAACTAACTAAATATGTTGAGAATGTTGATACGTCTCTAGGAACGAACAAATGGCGCTGCCAAACTAAAAGTCCATCTGCTGAGCCCTTATGGAACAGACAGTAGTCAGAAATTACGTTAACTTCACCTATCCACGTAGACGATGGATTTAATAAGATGCGACCCTCCTTAATTTATACGACACAAGAGAATCCTCCAGAAAGAACATTCATTCCCCATTCGACAACTTTATTAACAATGTTACAAATAAAATAAAACAATAAAACAGTTAGTACAATTAGTCATAAATAAATTGGTTGGTACCAGATTTGTAATTAAACCAGGCAATTAAAATAAAAATTAAAAACCCGTCAAAGGTAGTTCAATATATAATCAAATTTAAATCATAGGGCTGCCTCTTACTATACGAATTAAAAGTTTACAATTTACAAGGGAAAAGATGCAGTTCCGGCATTTAAAAAGAAACTAAACGAGGTAGTCGTTATGTAATAATACCAAATGACCTTTGACTTTCAGTGAATTTGGTAGACCAGAAGTAGTAGTTTACTTCAGGCAATAAATCATATTTTACTTGAATCTCGTCAACTACTAAGGTTGGAAGAAATTCTAAAGAATTCAAAACTACTCAAAAGTGAATTGAAGAAAATAAATATTATAAAGTTTTTCGGAATTCAGGTCATTTAGTCTTATTCAAAAATAGGTTTTTGTGAATATCTCGCAAGTCATCCTTTCTAGACAGTATATTGACAGTATTTAAAGCCTGATTTTAAATAATTTTTGTGTAAGAAAAATTAAAATTTGGGCCGGAAATGGAGGTTCTACGCTTATCTAATAGTAGTTTTTTGCAAATATCTTGAAGATTATGTATTGTATAGATACTTATTGCAAGTGTAAAAGTATTTAGAGCTGAATTTGGAATATTTTTATAAAGAATTCCAAATTCGGACCGGAAGTAACACTTCCACTCTTATCGAACAGCAGTCTTTTGCAAATATCTAGGAAATTATGCATTCTCTACAGATTTATTAAAAGTACTAGATGTACCCGGCATGCGATGCAATTTCAGATAACAGGCTTGAACATTGCATACTCGAGCAGTTTCCAGTTTTGCTTCCTGTTGCTCGTCTGTTTCGGACGAACGGGCTTAAGCAGTGCGTTCTCGAACGGTGTCCAGTCTCGTTTCCTGTTGCTCGTCTGTTTCTGAAGCTCGTGATGACTTTTTCTTTCGTGCTTTAGGTGTAGTTGGATCAATTGCATGTCGTTTAGATGGACTAATTGATTTGACAGCGAAAATAATACTATTACAAATTCACTTGGAAATAGCAAAGCAAATGGTTGTGATATCTATTATCTAATGTCGACCGGTAATCCGATTTCACAATCAACATCACTTGTTATGTTACACACGAACTGAAATGCCTCTGTTAGTATTCAATTTTGTCAAGCGTGCGCACTTATAGACCGAAAACACACACACATCCGTTAAACTATATGTTGAAATGATTTGGGCGTCACTTATTGTAAAGTGATTGTACTAATTCAGAAACCTTTGTTGTGTCCTAGCTTAAGTCTATCATTTGTATTAAATAATTGTCAGAATCTTATCTCAGACATGACTTCAAATTTTCAAGGATTACTTTGACTTCGAATTGTTCTGAACACCATTTATATGTAGATAAAAGTATGTTGAGCTACATTTGGAACACTTCTTATTCAATAGCAGTTTTCTGCAAATATCTCGCAAATTTAGCATTTTATACTGAGTTACTATTATTAATGTTTATATAAAACAAATTTTAATATTCCAACCGAAAGTAATTTTTTTATTATTCACAGGTTTCTGTTATTAAGAACATAAAAGTTTAGTAACAACTTTCGTGTAAAAATTCGGATTGCAAAGAGCTATAAGAAAGTAGAGTGGTGCGCGCACCTATTTTTTTAATTATTACATAAAGTAACGTATATACTTTGTGTAATAATTAATTAATTAAATTGCTTCTCACAAAATAAATCGGGAATGTTCATGTAACGTCAAAATATATTTATTTTACCTAGAATATTTAGATCTCCCAAAAGAGACAAATTTTATATAAAAGATTATCAATGGCGACATACCTAGACGATTGCGTTGAATATTTCATAATACCACCGAACGTCTGAACAAATTATTACAGTTTCAACTGTGTGGAGCGTAGAAAGTTTGTTTTTCTCGAGCCAAAACTTTTAAATACTGGGTCATTATTTAAATGTCTGATATCTACATGTTTGAATTCGTTAATCAATAGTCGTTGCTCCTCGCTCGTGGCGAAATTTTCGCGTGATGTCTCGGAGGAAGTTTGCTGATTTTTTTTATGCACAAAGCCCCCAATTAATATACCATCACGAAATGGTATTATGGTTGCATTATAAAATGGACATTAATAATGTATGTGCCGATAGTATGATGATGTATTTTTATTATTCTTTTGCAAAATACACATACATATTGATGTATTTATATTCATATATATTAAATAATTAAGATGACGTATTAGTGCTGTGATAATTTGCTGTTATTTACAATATTTTATTAACCTGTCAATAATATTTTTTGTCGAAGTATACAGTATCTTTTTTTAGGGAGAGGCATTTACCAACTGCATCTGGGCAAAAGGAAACTTATACAACTTGTACTACTAGCGGGACGGTAGACGCAAGGGGGTATGCGTAGGTGGAGCTAGACGATATTTGGGTTTCGATCAGAGCGCTACGGTTTTATTCCCAGATTCTGTCGCTATATAGATCGGGAAAAGACGCTCCGTTTTAAAGGAAAAAAATTGGCGTTTCTAAACCGTTAATTTAATAGTAATAATAATTAAATACGGCTACCTTCAAGTAGGCTAACAAACATTTTTTATTTTTAAACGTTTTCAAATCAATTATTAAAAATTACGCGAAACAGCTACCGTGGGTTGAACATTTTAATTTATAGGTATACCTAAAATGAATCGTCAAATATTTAATTCTGAAATCTACTGGCATATTGGTATTAAACTAAATCCAATCAACAAATATCAAAATAAAATAAAATTGTAGACTAAAAATTACTTATGTCGTATTTTGATTTTTCATTCCACTTGCATATTTCCTTTTTTTTTGTTTTGTTGATTTGTTATAATAATTCAATTCCCGCACTGCCCATCTGTTATATGCACTCCAGTATTATAGGTACTGCATTTCTTTTTCATTGCAAAAACTGTCTGTTGTTCGGATTCGGATAAAATCTTCTAGACTTCTAGGTAACTTTTTAACAGCTGCAGATGCACATAAGTTGAATGAATGGCAAACAAATCCTAAAATAAAAATATTTGGCAAAATTTCCTTAAATCTAGCTTGCAAGCCTTTTATATTCCCCATCATCACTGATGCATTATCTGCAGCTATGCCAATTAAATTTGTTATGGGTACATTAATTTCTTTCAAATAACTGCAAATAGCATCAAATAAAGAATCGGCAGAACATGTCCTGAATTTTAGTAAACCTAAATAAATCGGTCATTCCATTCTAGTCCATCGAATGATCTTGCGACTAATGCCAAGGACTTTTTTGTATTAATATCTGTGGTTTCATCCACAATCGCGGAAAATACATTTTCTTGTAACATTTTGGTCACTTGCTGTAAATGTTCTTTCGCAATACATTCCTTAGTTATAGCAGTCCCTTTAGTGCGACCACAATTTATTTTGCATGCTATCCTAGAATCTGGGCAAACTGATCGTAATAGATTTGGTAAGTGATCCATAAGCATGCAAGGCAAATTATGTTCATGTAAAAACATATTTAATTTTAGTTCAGCCGACTTGACCATTTGTGTATCTTTTTCATTATTGTCAGTTAAATAATTTTTTAGAGTTGGAGTATTTATATGCTCTCTTTATCTGTATTAGATGAGATGTTGTTTTTAGTCTTTCAATATGAGTTACTGCACAGGTAATAAATCTATTAGATGCTTTACTGTAGGCTTTGTCGGAATTTTTATCCTTATCTAGCTAATTATATTTTTGTGTCCATTCATTTTTGAATTTACGAGCAGCCTTATAAGTTTTATTTTATTAGGAATGTTTGGAACATTAGCATTTCCGTTTCTTTCCATTTCTTCAGTAATTTCCATAAACCTATATAAAATTTATGTACTATATTTTTAAATTAATTTTATCTTACCTGGCCATTTGCAAATTATATCTAAATTTTAAATTAAGTATACAGCATAACATCGCACAGACCCCATCCATATCATCATAATAACTTCCTAAAACCTAACAGAGACAAAAAATAAAATAGTGGCATAAAAAGTCGATGTTGTCCTATGCTTCTATGGTATCATCTATCATTACCAACCTTTGTTACCAACTGACTAATTAATAAGTATGCTAATGTAGTAGAAAATATATATAGAAAAAAATAAAATTATAAGAGCAAGATAATAGAACTGTATCAAGTTGTCTAGACTTCAAATAATTTCTAAATATTTTAGAAACGTAACAAATTTAGATCTTTCGTAACAACGAAACAAATGATAAACAAACGTAACTAATTTTTTACAATTGTAACAAACTGACAACACTGCTTTGAACCGTCATATTTATAGTGTACACCTCGCGTATGTGCATGCATGACGTCATGGAGTTTGAACACGTTTGAAGCTGTATAAGCCTGTCAGGCTGAGAATTATGGCGCCTACCTCGTACTTACTCTTTTATGGAGGAACTATATATATTTTTTGTCGTATGGGGCTATTGCACGTTTTATGTTATATTCTATATTTGATGAAACTTGTAAGAAGTTTCGACTGCAAAATCATACGACTATTGTTAGCTAGTATACGTTTTCTCTCATATTACTATATTTGTTTTCTTTAAGATCTAGATTGCCAGTCGTCACTTTATACAAGAACGTCTTTTAGCTTGAGTAGTATAAATGTGTCTGTAATTGATTATGCATCTGACATTTGTGTTTTGGCTATTTTTACGTTTTACTGTTTCTATCCCCAGTTGAATTCAAATTAATTGTAAAATTAAATACTAAAATCCCATAAGCCTTAAACTGGAGTTTTTTTTAGCAGTGATATTCCACATTATCTACATAAACTAATCAACTTTAACTGAGTATGAATTTTAAATTGCAGTTTATCAATGCTATTTCATTATATTGACTATGTTATATATGTTATGCACGCAAGCATGATCATATGACTATAAAATGATGTGTTTATTTTGTAAGTGAAATATTTAGGTATGACTCAGGCGGTAGAGTACGTGAAGGTGGACGATTCCAAGTTGCCGACTTAATAACATTACAGCTTTTTTCTATTCCGGTGCTATAAAGTTCACTTTACGACACCCGTTTTGGTTGCATAAAGTATTACTTTATCGCACGCTAATTTAATTTTTTTGAAGTTGGTAACAAAAAAAATGGAACCAAATCGCATTTAAATGTCAAAATATAAGCCTTTAAAGTAACAAAAATGTGCAATAAAATTGTACAAAGAATAAAAAGCACACATGCTAACATTTCACTTACTAATTAGCAATATAAATTGTTAAGCAGAGTTGGATGATAAGTTTTCGGATGCTACTATTGACATTTACTTACCATGTTGAATAGTACAACTGTTATAAAAGTTTGCTTTGATAAATATGTAGAGAGTTTGTGGACGAAAGATTTTGTAAATTGTCTTCTGCTATTTTGCGAATCTCTGGGGGCGTACAGTTATTTATTTCGTCCTTTTTGTTGATAATTTGAAATAATTTATTGTATAAATCAGTCTGAATTTTAAACACAATTACATATAGCACCACCGATATTTAAATATTTAAAACGTTCTACTTAAAAATCCGAGTAACCAACTTCAAAAAAGCAAAATTTCTAAAATATTCGAACAAAACATGTCTGTTATTTTAAGCTTTTTTGAACTTTTAATAACCGAAATAGAAAAAATAGTATAAAATACACGTTTCATAAGACATTTTGCGCACTTGTTCTTTAGAAAACTCGCCTAGCGGCTCGTTTTCTAAACTTGAACGCGTGCGCAAAAATCGTGTCTTATGAAACTTGTATTTTAATATACTATTAAATCGCAATAGTAAGTCAATTATGCAGACATCCGTGAAATACAGTGATGACTGATCTAGATTATTTTATTTATATGCAAACCAGCATTAATATTTTATTTCTCTGAAAATCTTATTTAAGAGTACTAGTACTTCACTTACTGTATTGTATAAATTAGTATATCTGTAGGTGGTAGTTGTATCTGTCTTTCTTATCTAATGACATATTCGAATAGTTAGATTTTATGGGCTTAACCTCATTCCCAATCTTATCTTGATTATGCCAAATTTATTAGTTACAGTAAAATTCTACATTTTTGTAAGCTACAGAGTTCAAGGCTATGCATTTATCTAATTATTAAAAGAGTCATTATGTTTAGATTCCCTGTAACTATCTGAATACATGACATTTCGTTGTTTTTCTCTTGGTTTTTTTTTAAACCTATGACCATAATACTTACCACAAATAAAGTGATATTTGTCAGACCTTTTTAATTTCTACTTTCTTACGAAGTAAGTCACCAACGATATTACGCAGTTCACTTGATTGCTGCACCGCACATTGCATATTGAAAGAAATAGAGCAGATTTCTTTTTTTTTTAATTTACTTGTTAAGGTGTGCTGAATTTTAATAAACGTGAATAGTGTAAACTTGCTTGCTATAAGTTTTCATCTAATCAGCTGCTTTAAATTGTTTCCTTAATAGTCAAGGGGAGGTGGGACAGGCTCTGATCACCGTGCAAACAAATAAAACACGAGTTGCTAGCTGGAGATTCGAACCAGCTGACATTGAGGAACGGTTAAACGCTCGATACAATGAACATGGTTCTTAGCCATTCGTCCAGCCATACGGCTATTCGGATGAAGTACTTTAATGGAAAAAATGAAAATTTAATGTAATACTTGTACTGGTATCCTTCAAAGTACGTGTCGACGCTACTGCTCAGCCTGATTGATTCAGATGTGTTGTTCAATCAAAGTGAACAGTGTAATATATTCTTAAGACTTGTCTAATGCTCGAACTTCTGGCGAATATCTACCGTTAGTGACTGGTAGCGAGTAAAATTCTGGTTTACGCCGAGAACTGGTATAGAATCGGGAAGTTTATATTTATCGTAAGTTGTTTAGAATGAAGAAGAATCAATGACTGAGTGGTTCACTAGTATGAGACCCGGATATTAGAGTAGACATTTAAACGCGCCTTGATATCAGTGAAACCCTTCGGGCGACGAAAAAATTAGGGGCGACAATAAAAATTAGTTCGCTTCAATTTAACAGTTTTACCTATAAGGGCGAAGAGATAGAGTAACAAAGCTATAGAGTACTTTGTACATACAAAGCAGTACTAGATGGCTACGGAAACTGGTGATAAAGGTAACTGCGTAGGAGTTCATGGACTCACAATCATAATAAAAAATAGTAGAACTCGTGAATAGATTGCAATTTTTCATAATGTTCAACTGAAGTTTGTAAAAAGACTAACGACAGCAAAGATTACTTATTATATCTTTAAATTCTCGGTTCGTAAGCTTATTCGATTTTTGTGACTGGTAACTAATCTTATCAAGTCTCGATTCCCATAAATGTACACAATTACGTTAGACTTGGTTGGTTTATAAGATTCCCTTTCGAATCGGAGAGGCATCAACGACAGCCACATCACAGGCGCTGACAGGATATTGCTTAATGACCCATTAAGCTGCCTATATGACATATGTTGTGGAAAGTTAAAGTATGGATTATTATTATTTGCTAAATCCTATACCTACTTACAATGGAGCAATCTCCTAATTATAAGCTAATGATGTATTAAATAAAATGTAAATTTGAAATATTAGTGTTGTAAGGTATGTGGCTATCCCAGTTCCTATAATTTAAAGTACACTTCTTGTGAAGTTGTTTTGAATAAAACGATGAATTAATTACAACGATTTACATACGGTGTCAAATTAATATTATTATACATTTGAAATGCTACATATTAAACTCGTGTTAAAGCTTGTGAACAGGAAGTTGGTATATTTAGAACCCCGGTTTTCTCAGGACTTATACACCGGCAATTTAGATTTTAATTTAATAAAACGTTAACGCGAAATCAACATAAATCACTCGTTTTATCGCGACAATACACAGGGGCTGGAAGGGCATTCAAATGGGACCTGTGACCACTTAAGGTTATTATCTCATTCCGGCACTATTAAATGTTCACGTCCAGTGGTGGCGGATCGTCGTTTTTAAAAACGCTTTAGATTGTGGAGACGATAAAGATTGAGTGAGTGCTGTTCGCTTGTAAATATACCTATAGTAATAAAACGGGAAGGTAGCTTATATCTGCATACTCTAGGTGTATAGAGGAAACAGGAAATGTCACATCCGACTGACCAACCCTGTTCGTTAAATGCGCCAACTTAAGTGTCAACACGTGTTGGATATTTTTCAAATGGAAGATGTTCACACGCTTTTACGAATTTTGTTGTTTTAGTCCTAATACGCATTTTAATAGGCTCTGTTTTATATTTACTAAAGTATTTTACACAATTAGTATTTTTTAGCACATCAAACACACGTGTATGAAGAAATAGCGCTTGCAAAAATTCCATTCGCAATTCCAAAGTATTGCATCACCATATATTCATTTTCACTAGCAGACCAACAGACAGAGATTTGTTGTTCCTACTATTTTATATTCAATATACTTTGTCCACATCTTTGGATTTAATATAATAACATACTTGTGGTCGAAACTTATAGTATATTAAAACAATTAATATAAATATCCACATTGTATTATAGTAAATTTAACAATCTAAAGAAGGAAATCCACATACATTAATATATGGAATAAATTTCAAAACGATATACCATTACTGCACAAAGAAAAATATAATGTTCAGTCGAAATAATAGTTATTTATGTAACAAGTCAGTAAAGTGATACTTTATCGAACGAGTCTGATGTACGAGCCAAGCGAGTGAAGCGAGCGCGGCGAGTAACAGACGAGTTCGGTAAAGCTACTTTACTGACGTGGTGCATACAAAATTTTATCGCCAACCGTGAAAATTGTTAATTTAAGAAATAAAGATATAATAACTTCTGACAGTTTATGACAGTGACAAACGATTTATTTTTAAAGTCATCAGTCATGGCTACGCTGACAGATATTAGCGGCAGGTAATAGTATATTATACTATAAGGGAGAGAAATGCGTTATTTTGGCAGAGGTGCAATTTGAAGCCCGAGGGCTACAATGCACCGAGGACAAAATAGCATCTCTCCCGAATGGTATATACTATTTTTTCCACGGTCTCATTAACTTAAAAACACATATTTTGTCATTATGAAGTAAGTAGCACCAGAATTATTGTATTCGGATTTGAGCATTTATTTAGTAGTCGTTGAGTTATTGTCAACTACAAAATAAACAA
This sequence comes from Amphimallon solstitiale, assembly GCA_963170755.1. Lineage (NCBI taxonomy): Eukaryota > Metazoa > Arthropoda > Insecta > Coleoptera > Scarabaeidae > Amphimallon > Amphimallon solstitiale. The sequence goes on along the minus strand of OY720678.1, from coordinate 123,330,266 downwards.
ACAAAAAGAATTGTCAAATTAAGGTGCTAGTTTGGTTTAGTTTAAAGTTTGTTTAGTGCACAATGAATAATTGTGAGTCGGAAGAGATTGTGGAGGCTGCAAATATTGCAATAAGCAATTTGCTGCCTACGAAGTCAAGATCTTTATACGATATAGCCTACAATCGGTTCAAAAAGTGGTGCGCCGAGAAAAATGTTCAAGTATACAGCGAGAATGTTTTGTTGGCATACTTCAGTGAAAATGCAAAGAATTACAAGTCTTCCACATTATGGGCGCAATATTCTATGGTTAAGTCATGCTTGATTATTTACGACAACATAGATATAAGCAATTTCCCCAAGGTGATCGCATTTTGGAAAGAACCGGTGACGGATATCAAGCGAAAAAATCGAAAATATTGACAAAGGGTCAAATCGACCGTTTTCTATCAAGTGTAGATGACAAAGAATTCTTAATGATTAAGGTAAGATTACTTTTGTTGTTAGGTATTTCAATTATTAAGTATTTTGATTTTTTATAGGTTGGATTAATTCTGGGGATTGCCGGAGCTTGTCGAACTGATGAACTAGTCAATTTAACTGTAGATGATATTGAGGATGTAGGCTCTTCCTTGATTGTAAAAATTCCAAACACTAAGACAAAGATTCCACGAACCTTTCTGGTTACCGATGTGGAAAATATGCTTGAATTGTTTCGAAAATACCTGTCCCTTCGTCCTCCCCACGTCAAGCATAAGCGCTTTTTTTTGTACTACAAAGCAGGAAAATGTAGTTCGCAGCCAATTGGCAAGAATACCATGGGAAAAATTCCGAGTGTAGTAGCTTCGTATTTAAAATTACCTGATGCTGCATGTTATACTGGTCACTGCTTACGAAGATCTTCAGCGACATTACTGGCAGATGCTGGTGTGGATATCACGACAATAAAGCGTCATGCTGGTTGGAAATCAACGACAGTCGCTGAGGGTTATGTCGAGAACTCCATTGAAAATAAGACCAAAATTGCTAATCAGGTTTTAGTAGGTACCACTACTAGGGCAATCACAAAAACTGTAAATGTAAGCGAAAGTAATATTCCTTCTAATATTAATTTTGAAAATTGTACAAATGTAACATTTAATTTAAATGTCAATAAATAATTTCAATGTTATCTTTTTTTTTTTGCATGAATCACAAACGTTCTCCATAATGTAAACTCCCTTGGGAGCATTATACTGCCTTGGGAATAATCGACTACTTCTGTTTTAACTTTGATGTCATAGAAACTGATTTCTACTCCCGACCGTGGAAAAAGTACTTTATTGTACAGTACGATAAAGTGTTTCTTTACCTCCGTAAAACGCTATGGTAACGCATCACTTTACTGACGGTTGGCGATAATAGTTATTTATGTAACAAGTCAGTAAAGTGATTAAAGTGACATGTTTAAATATTTACATTTGGGGGCAAATTGACAGCTGATCTTGCTTAGTCATGAACTGCATTTAAAGACATAATCACGGTGCTGCTTTATATTTTTATTTTCATACTTTCATTTTTACATTTGCATATGTTCTGAGTCTTGCCGTCGCCTAAATACACTTGCGATTTAGCTTATAGAGTTGATTACATATATAGATTTTATTCATGTGTAATTTATTGAAAAAACATGTATAGTTTGCTTTGTTCATTTGGTGAGGGATGCTTTTGCAGAACAAGCATAACTTGAATTGCATCCTTTTTTCGTCAATGTGTTTTCGCGTTGGAATATTGATGGAAAAAGTCAACACGAAAAAACTGTGTGATAAAATTGATAACACCTGACTATAGTAGAATACAAGAAAAATAGTAATTTTGCTTTGATCAAAAAAGAATAAGTAAACTTGAACGTTTTTATAATTGTTGTTGTTGTGGTTGGAACGTAAAAATGTAAAAATCTCAAAAACTGTTAAAATAAAGTTTACTAGTGTAAGTTCATTGGAAAGGTATTTAATAGTACTATCTAGGAATTTATAAAAAAAAATATAGCATTCCATTAAAAATAACTGCGTATGACGTCACAGCTCTAAAGAAGATGACGTCACTAACAGGTGCAGTGATTTAAAACCAGCGTAATTTAAAATAAAAGTTGACATGTTTTAGCGTTTTACAAAAATATTATTCGTTTTGAAATTAGTGAATTTATTCCACACTGTATAGATACGTATACATTATGCTTCTATATATTTTCATTATTCATATTACCAATACAAGTTAGAATATAAATAAATAGCATAACCTCCAATATCGTCACAAGCAGAAGAGCGCTATGAATTTATGATTATTTTTGAATGAACACGGCATAATAATATTCTACTTTAACATATCTCTTCTTTTTTATGAAGTACAGTTTCTAAGCACAGTAGACAAAATAAAAAAATACATAATAAAATTAATACTAGTAGGTATATGTAGAAAAAACGTAGTAATTAATATACACTAAAGTCTTTAAAATACGCTGGTTGGGCTTTGATAGTCAGCGAAACAAAAAAAAAACTGATACATACATAGCTGGAAGATTAATTAGTTACATATTACTGGAAATCCATTAATCTTATTATAACGGTTTTAAGTTAAAAAAAAAACCGATTACCAAATGCAAATCAACACTTACGTCGCCGTGATTTAACACTGAACTGGAATGTATGTGTTTATGTAATAGCCTTCGCGAAAGTTTTTAAAACACATTGAAGATATTTTACTTGTATACAAATTAGAAACTTATTTGTTTGAAATACGTAGTTTTCTCAACAAAAAAAAAACAAGTAATACAAAATAAATTTCCATTGCGAAAAGTCCTTTGGACAGTGTGACACTTTACCGATATTTGTAAACTTTGAGAAACTATTTCTAAGCATTTCATATAAACTGTTTGATTTTTTTTTTGAAATAACTTCTGAGATGCTCGCGATTCCTCGGTCGCTTAGAATAGTTTAATCGAGAAAGTTCGAAACAGGTCAGACGAAATGAATTCAGAAAATACGACGAATATCCTATGGTAGTTTTTGAACTACATCAACTACTAGTATTAAAGAAAGAGGTTGTGGTGTCACGTCTTATTATGTCATTTTAACTATATATTTGTGTACTAGCTTTAACTTGAGTTTAATTGAATATAATATTTAAAAATAGGAAAAATAATTTATTAATGCATTGCATGTACTAAGTTGGTATTGGATAATTCACAAGACAATATACGATGTGTGGCAATTAAATAACGAGAATTTTTCCCTGTCGTCTTTCTTAAGTAAAATTACATAGCTGTTCCAACGGTTTTCCCATTGCTGGAAGCATCGTCCAAAATCATCTGAAAGAACCTCTGTCGTGCGTCTTTGGATATTACCATCGCGGGAATTCTTGCAGCAATAAATAAGTTATACTTTCAGCTATAATATCCCAAGAGCATTGATAACAGTACGAAATAATTTTATCACAGTTTTTGAAATCACGTTACTTGGTAACAGCCCGACGCCGTAGGCGGAGGGCTGTTAACCTAAAGTAACGTGCTTGAGAAGTTGTGATAAAATTATGAGTATTTATCAATGCTCGCGGGATATTCGGTAAGAAAATTTTTTGCGATTCAATGAAAATTATTTATTAAAAACACAATTATTGAAAGAACAATTCGAAAAATTATATTTCGATGATGTATTCGCTTCAGTTACTGAAGATGTGTTTCCACGCATACTATTGATTATTCTATTGTGATGTTCTTGATCGATATTTAAATAAGGTTTTATAGAATTTGCATTGTTGTGGCCTGTAATTTTTAACAACTGTTGTTCGTCAATTCCATTTTTAGCAAGTGTACTAACAGCAGTTGCCCTATTGGAATGATTGGTAATTTTCCTCTCTTTGGTATCCAAACCAACTGCTTCAGCAGAAGATTTTGTCCATCCGTTGATGGTATTCTTACCCAGAGGTACATTGTCGTACCACTTATCATTTTCTGTTTTCCAATGGCGATTCGGTTTTAAAAATAGTCTGTTTGTTTTGATATTTTTTCCTCTTTTCGATAATAATTTTAAAAATAATCTAACAGGGCAAACGTTGCTGTCACTATTTTGAACTAACCATTTACTAGAAGCGCAGTTCTTTGAACCTCCTTGGCAGGTCTTACTGAAAACTGGATTGTATTCGACCCTGTTAGTTGGAGAGCCATCATTGTTTTTCTCGATATGAAAATATTCAACCAAGCAAGCAACAGCCTCACCACCTCTCCATGCCAATTCCACCGCGGCGATATGATAAAATTTGCGTAGGAGACCTAGAGGGGTATTTTCATCCCAAAAGTTTATAATTTTGTTCATTTCGGTTGAACTTAATGGGACTGAACTCGTTTTACGTTTAGTGGGATCTATTTGTAAATTTTATCGTGCTACGTCGCGTGCATTTCGGGCTTGTTTGAATGCAACACTGTTAAAGGGGTCTATCATGATATTATACTCGTTGTAATATTTTTCTTGTAGTAATTTACTTGTCACATTCCACATAGTTTTAACTGTAGCTTCCTTAAAGTCCGTGCCATCTCTCTTTTTCATATTAACTGCCCAATCTTTCAGTATTAAAGCAAGTTCTTCAATTGTACGATTTCCATCCAACTCATATTTCCTGGTGTTGCAAAAGTCTATAAATGTTTTCCATGTGTATTTTTTACTATTAATAGTATTTTTTGGTACATTTTCTTCAATGATTTTGTCAATTGACTCATTATTTTGAATACCAAAACGAGAAAGTGACATTTTGAAAAATTTTATACAATTAAACTAAATAAGCGTCAAAACCATTGCGTAGCAACCTCTTGATGACAGAAGTGAAAACTACCCTAGGGTTGTTATCAGGTAAATGATGAGTTTATTGGTTATTTTGAGACATGTGATCACAAATAGACGAATTTGATAGGATTCCATTTTAAGCAAAAAATTTTCACTTATAATACCATGAGTAGTCAAAGTTATGTCGATTATTTTTGTGGTGGTTACACGAATGTCTTTCATGATTGCATTTAAATACTACGAGTGCGGAGCACGAGTAGTATTCGCAATTATGAAAGACATGAGTGTAAAGCACCACAAAAATAGTAGACTCAACTTTGACTACGAATCGTATTCGAGAGACTATTCAATGAACCAAATCAATTTTTCATATTAAAATGACTCAAAATTTAGTTACACATGATTACGTTTCCATGTCAACAAAAAAAAACATTTATGTTTGTCATTAAAATTTTTGGAATCGTGTTCCTATTTAGTTCGTTTCGTTGAATAAAAACTGGTGTTTCTAAATAATGGGAACTGAGAAAAGATTTGGCACGAAATCTGAAGACGAAATCGATGCTGAAATTTGCGAAAATATCCCTTGGAACACGAAGAAATCCAAAGATTCAGTATGGAGACAATTTAGTACATTTTTAACAGCAAAAGGCTATAAACTGGATCAATCTACTTCTCCTGTGGACTTAAATGTCATCTTAAAGTCGTGGGCATGTAATATGAAGAAAAAAGATGGGTCCGATTATAAAGAAGGCGTCATCAAGCACATGTGGAACGTGACGGCGAAAATGGTTCAAGAAATGTTCTTCAATAAGTGGAAAATAAACGTAAACCCGTTTTCTGATGCAATATTTAAGTCAGCACGTGACGCCAGGGATGCTACAAGAAGAAAACTGCAAGCGTGTCCTGAAAAAAGAACCAGCAACGCGGCGGCACTTACAGAACCAGAATACTTAAATATGATACGCATATTAGATGAGAGTACCCCAGACGGTTTACAGAAAAAGTTTTTCTTAATAGCATCTTACGAACTAGCTTGGCGGGGAGGAGAAGGGAGCAACTGTTTCACCTATTACTTCAAGGAGGAACTCGATAACAAGGGAAGAAGAACTGGTAGAATTGAGTATAATCCAGTATTTTCGAAAACTGCGCAGGGGGGAACTAAATCATTGACAGGCAGCAAGTGGTTGATAGAGAATAAAAGCAATACCGATATGTGTCCAGTTAGGTAACCTATTTATATTTAATTTCAAGACGGTATAATTAATATTCTTCTGTTATTTAGATTGTATTATCTACTGAAATCGAAGAGAGGAAAAAATGTGAAAACAGAAAGGATGTTTTTGACACCGAATCCGTTTTGGGATAAAGTTGAGAATGCGGTGTGGTATAAGAACAGTCCAGTTGGTATATGTGAGATCAGTAAATGGGTGAAGTTATTAGCTGAAAAAACTGGATTAGATGTTAAAAGAAGGAAGATATCAAATCATTCGGTACGCTCTTCAACTGTATCATCTCTGGCGAAAGCTGGAGTCGGAGAGCAACAACTGATGAAAATAACGGGACACCAAAATCTGAATTCCATAAAATCGTACTTGCAGCTTGATGATGAGCACCACGAGTCGATTATCACCAAAATGCGAAGAAATTTTACAACAACAAATGTGTCATGTACAACTTCGACATCTGTCAGTAATAGTGACGGTATTAAGCTACAAGAGAAAGGTACTCCCTCGGGTACTCCCAGTGATAGCTCTGTTCCAGAATGTCTGCTGCAGCACTGCAGTAATGTTAGTTTTTCTAATTGTACCTTCAATATTGTTAGTAAATGAGTTACATTAATAAAAACTTTCACTTGTTTAAAATATCCACTTGAATACCTTCTAGGAAGATATAATCGCTGAAATTTCCTGTTGCTATGATACGAAAGTAAATATTTGCTATTTTATTGGTTTATATTTGAACAATGACAGGTGAATTGAATAGTCAATATAATTTTTTTTATAGGGCAGTTATTTTTTTCAAAATTTATCATTTTTTATACATTTTTCACAGAATAAAGTTTCGTTACTTTTACAATATATTGTTCTTCCTTTCACGTTTTCACGCTGTACAACTAGTAATTATACAGTTAAACTGTTTAGAACCAATTTTGGGCAAATTAGAAATATGCAGTACTAGTTGAAAGGAAATGCGTCGGATATTGAATATTTTATTTGCTGATTACTAGTTTTGAGAATTTTTTTCGTGTTTTAACCGAATTTGTATATTGCGTCAACACATATAGCACTAAGAATTTTTTTCAGTGGCTTGGTCTAAAATCCTGGACTCTATTCTAAGTAGGATACTTGCATTTAATTTAGTAATATATAAATTTTGATTTTCATCAATTTCTAAATTTTCAGTGTGATCTTTTTCAAATTCGTCGTAAATAAGATTCTGAGTATTATTTATGGGATGTCACTGTAAATAATGGATTATCAGCTATGTGTGTTTCATCCATAGTATATATTTTTGTCGGTTGTAGATTGTGAGGCGCACAATTTAATAACATTCCCGCACTAGTTCCAGTTGCTTGCGCTATTCTAATTTTCAAAGAAACGAAAAAAAGTAATATATAATTATATCGGTAAAATGGTATTCGTTTTCATGTCTCACGCCAACAAATATGCTTTAATCAGTGGTAATTATAACATTAGAGGAAGGGTTCTCAATGCTACAAAACCAGAGTATATATAACAGCACGCGTAGTTACTATAATAGTTTTTGTGCGGATGGCCTCGAGGAAATAGTTTAATTTTATACAAATTACTATTGCAAAATGAGTTTTAGGGAAACTATCAAATAAGGAACAAATCTGTCATAATTTCCGAATTATCTGTAAATTGTTATGTTGCATTCACATACTTGCAAAGTCTTTCAAAAACTACATGAATATGAGACTGGTTTGATAAGATTGCAAAAAGGGAAAGGGTTTACACATAATTTGTTTTGATAGGCAGTCGGTTTTTCTTAGTATTTTCAGAGATCAGAAATTATATTCGATGAGAATTTTCTCTTACGACATATTTAGGTAATTAGACGGAAGAATTAGGAATTCTCTAAATTTAAATGAATAGCAAATCAATCAGTTTCAGTTATTTTTCCTGGTAATGATTTTCCTTACTTTTCCAGCTGCTAATATGGGTTTTCATCTACTTTAATAGTAATAGCCTATAGGTTTCATTTCAGATAATAACAGTTTATTCACTTTCCGTCCACGACTATGAGTGAGTGCATTACAACAAGCGTTGAGGAATAAGATTAAATATCGCTAACTACTTGTTTAAAATTTACTAAAAGATTGATAAAAAGACTATGAATGATGGCAGCAGAATATCGGAAAGGTTGTTAAACAACGAAACCTTGCAGTTTGCCCCTTATAAAGATGATGTCAGTAAAGATGATAACAGTACACCGGCTTTGTTCAGATTTAAAAGTACCTGTCAAAAATATCATTTCAACCCAACGAACTCCAAACTATTAATACCAAAAAAGTGACAATAGTAGCAGAAGATAGCATGCGTCAGTCGAACAATTCATATATCTGGAACCCTCCAAATATATGAATAAAGGCACTTTTCCCTTATATGTTCAATATTATTCCCAGAATTTTATTTTGGATAAGAGTAATACTTCTGGACAACATTTTGAAAAAAAATATGAGTTATACGTATACATTATTTCAAACTAACTTCTATATACTTTTGTATCATTTATATATTAACTTATAATTAATTCTGCAAATGATACTTGTAAAAAGTTATTTTTTGATAAACATGCAAATAAACAAATATTTTCAGATCTAGTTTTACTAAAAATTCCAACTATCTTAAAAAACGATTTGTATAAAATAAACTATTTACAGAAATACTTGTAATATATTGCAATACTATTTTTTACGAAACACTTCTAGTTATTAATATAAAACTAGTTAATGCTACTTCGCAAAGTATTATTCGGATTGATTTTGGGGCAATTTTCACCGCGTAATCGCACGCAGTTTGTGGCAGTAATTTTTGCCAGACCTATAAAGCCTTGATGGTCTGCCTAAAATGGATCAATAATGGCAAGGATGGGCGCTCCCCGCTTTATTGTTACGATAATGAATGTAGTAAGCAAAAAATACGTAATTCATATTTCATGAGACTGTGGGTCATTAAAACGTCAAGGTTAACGTTACGAAAAAGTAAACAATAGAATAATTAGGTTCTCATAATTAATTCATCATTTTTTTTACTACTGAAACTATTTAAAATAATCGTTACGAAAATAGACATTTATATATATAGAAATGTTACCAATATTCATTCACGAATATGTTTCACGTGTTTCCGTATTAAATTGAAAGCAAAAACGAGCCTATAAATAGAATAATTTCACTGGAAATTGAACGTTGTACTGCGATAAAAATCGATTAATTTAAACCTTATCCTATTATCTCTTATATAAATCAATTGTTATCTTTATTGCATTTATTAATGGAATGCACAATGGAATTCCTAATATGTATTTACTTTTGATTTTGATGCCGTAATTCTTTGTTTATTTTTATTAAGAATGGAATGCCTGCAAGTGAATTATTTATAATTATAAGTGTGGAGGAATTACTGACAAAACCGCAATCAGGTAACCATAAATGTATATGTATAGCCACATGAGCATTATTATAAATTATTCCGTGTGCTCGTTTTGCAATGTTTTTGTGTGGTTTTTCTGCGAGTGCATGCATTTCGTTTTGTTTATGTTTTGGTGAGTCAGTATGTATTACCATATTCTTTTGATGTGGAACACTCAAATCATTTAATCAACTCGTTGCGTTAATATTTTACTGTTGTATTGTATTCTAATGGCTATTAAAATATAGACAATCCATTGGTGATTGTGATGTTAACGTAGTTGTTAGATACGTATACTAATTGTAAACTAGGCTTCTGGAATACTGTTTCCTTCTACTGTTTCCATAAACTTAACGTCTGACTAAATTCTGGATAAAGTATCTAGCATAGAAGCACTTTAGGGCCTCTTTTTTCTGTTATTTACTTTTATATTTATACTTTCTAATACGGATCGAATCAAAATAAATCATTGACAGTAAATTATACATACATAGGTACTTATTAGCAGCTAAATGTATAATTTGCAGTCAAGACAATTGTTAACAGTGGTTCCAAATATTTAGCATTCCTGGATCGGTTACGTTGACGCCGCGCCGGTAAGATTCAGATGCTTTACCCTTAGAACTAACCACCTGCTCCATAGCGGAGATATAAGTACGAATCATTTTTTATCTTAAGTTGTATATACAGGGTGGGGCAGAAAAACCTATCCGATTTCAAAACGTTATAAAATTAAAACCAATCAACTTGACAAAAATTTTTTTTTATTAACATATCGCAAATTTTATGCCATTTTTAAATTTAAGTTTTGAAAAGCACATCACTTAAATGTCGTCCTTGGGAGCGGATACACTGATTTAGGCGCTCGCGGTAGCTTTCCATGACTTTCACCGTCATTTCCACAGGAATTTCTTCAATTGCCCGAGCAATTTCCCTTCGTAAAGCAAGAAGGGTCCTTGGTCGATGCTGGAATACCTTCGATTTGAGGTAACCCCAAAGGAAGAAGTCACATGGATTGAGATCCGTTGAGCGCGGCGGCCAGCCAAGATCACCTCTCAGAGAAATGAGGCGCCCGGGAAACATTTCCCTGAGAATGTCCATTGATCGTCGCGATGTGTGGGCGGTTGCACCATCCTGTTGAAACCACACATTTTCCACGCCAATTTCTTCCATTTTGGGTCGAAGAAAATTTTCCAGCATGAAACAATAGCGCTCGCTGTTGACCGTTACGGTTTGCCCATTTTCTTCAAAAAAGTAAGGCCCCCAGACGCCTAGGCGGGAAAGAGCATACCACACAGTCACTTTTGGGCTATGGAGGGGTTCCTGATGGATTTCCCGAGGATTTTCGTCACTCCAATATCGAAAATTTTGCCTGTTTACGGCGCCACAAAGGTGAAAATGGGCTTCGTCCGTGAAGAGCACAACATCGTCGTTTGGGAGTTCTCGGAGATCGCGACAAAGGTTCGTACGGGTTTCAAAATCCCTTTCACTTAATTCCTGTGCAACAACCATTTTGTAGGGATGCATTTTGAGGTCCCGGTGCAAAATTCGCCGAATACTGCGGTTGGAAATCGCCAAAGCGAGCGAATGTTTTCGCGCCGAACGACGCGGGGAATGTTCAATCGCGGCTCGCACATTGGCCACGTTTTCAGGTCCTGTTGCTGTCCTGGGACGTCCAGGCGACTTCTTTTTCAATGCTGATCCCGTCTGTCGAAAATTTGACACCCACACTTTAATCGTAGCGTGATGTGGAACAGGATCATGACGCCCGAGTCCGAAATGAATTCGAAACGCACGTTGTGTAGCAATTATCGAACCGCCGTTTTCGATAAACCGCTCAATAACAAACGCGCGATGTTCACCAGACCAAGGCATGTTGACTACTGACAAATGGCATAAAACCGGCCTTCTAACGGTTTTTACCCCACTATTCTACCTGTTCCCTCTCCTGAGAAAAAGGGATTTGAAATCGGATAGGTTTTTCTGCCCCACCCATTATGTTTGACTCTTACCGGTGGCGAAATTTAATAATGATAATAATAATAACATATCTTTGTTGCAGAAGAGGCATTAATATTTAATTAACTCTCGCAAATATCATTGAAAAATAATTACAAATTCTATAAAGGCTAGATCTGAATAAATCATTGGTTCTCGCCGTTGAAAAACAATATACATTTTGAAAACGAGAAGGATATTGAGTAATAGCAAAAAGAATTTTTATTGCATCAGTGTTATCATGCAATAAATTATAAATGAACACTGAAATATTTGCTTGTATATGCCACAAGCATTTTGTTTTACAAACCAGTTTAATACATACTCAAACCTATGTATCACGAATTTCTTTATTTGGTGTTTAAATTTCCTATAATTGACCAAGCATTAGACATGGGCCAGAGAGGGGAAGTCGTTCCGATTTCACTCAGACTAGACCGACTCGTGTTTTGTCGGCTCTCGGGTACCGTATTACCTACCGGTTTCCCCGAGAGCCGACAAAACACGAGTGGGTCTAGTCTGAGTGAAATAGGAACGACTTCCCCTCTCTGGCCCATCTCTACCAAGCATACCTACTATATCTCTTGTTTTAGGACCCGAACGAAACTTTCTTCCGCAACTATACATGCGTATCAAATATTTAAAAAGTAAATTAATGCAGTTATTGTCTTCGTATCGGTCGCGAAGTGAAATGTTGCTATTGTAAAGGCTTACTGTAGGACGTGCTATCCGCACATAAAATGTATGTATTTTTTGCTATGAAAAGTATTACTCACCATGTTAGACAGGATCCGCGATCAGTCATGTATATATGACCTTGAATATATCTGGCAGTGATAAGGATACTCTCTGATTGGTGTAGGTCCAAGAAGCTTCAGGTCTCTATGGAGAAAACATCATACGCCATCCTGAAGGACAACTTTAAACGTAATCCAACCATCAAGCTTGAAGGCAAAACCATTAAGAGGAGGCTAACGACAAGGTACCTAGGAATACACATATTTTGGCCAAACACAAGGAACACTTACATGCAGTGCCATCAGCCATATTAGCTGCAGTACGCGAAGAGTACTGGCCACTAGCAGCTCGATCAGTTGTAAGCAATTTACTACATAAATGTCACACTTGTTTTCAAGTAAATCCACGAACAGAAAATCAATTCATCCCGGGGATCTACCACCGGCACGCGTTAGACCCTCGCGAACTTTCTTGCACTGTGGCGCCGATTATGTGAGTCCCATAATGATTAAAGACGGAACCAGACGTAGTAAAAAAAACAAGAAAAGCATATTTTGTTTTATTCAAATGTTTTGCGACAAAGGCTATCCATTTGGAATTAATTCACGACTGCACATCGGAAAGTTTTTTATATGTATTAAAAAGATTCATGGCTAGGAGAGGCAACTACTACTTTACGGCTGCAAATCGCGAATTAAACCAACTGTTCAAGCATCCGATTTTGAACAGAACGTTTTACAAAATTTATATCAGGATAACATTAAATGAATTCTATCTCAGCCAAATCTCCACATCGAGGTGGGTGCTGGGAAGCTGGCATAATGGCCGTAAAATATCACTTAAAACGACTTGCTGGAAACGCGCTTTTGAACCCACACGACATGTCTCCTTTAACTCCTGGACATTTCCTAATTGGGGACAACCTGACGACCAACATAGAGCCCTGACCACACTCAAAGGAAACAGGTTATCAAGATGGCAACAAGTCCAGCGACTCACGCAACAGTTGTGAAAGAGATGGTCAAGCGTATACCTTAACACATTGCAGCAACGCAGCAAATAGCGACGACGAAAGAACGATATAATACAACCAGGACTTCTGGTGTTACTGAAAGAAGACAATTTACATCCACTGTGCTGGCGCATGGGAGTCGCGACGGATGCTCACCCAGGAAAGGATGGTGTTCTCCGCACATTGTCCGTAAAAACATCAACGGACATTCATTCGGGCAGTCAATCGGATTTGTCCATTTCCGGAAGAAGATATCGAATCCGAAGATTCAAGGGGGGGGGGGGGATGTGCAGTACGGACCTGCACCGAAGACCGACTTGTCTAGCCCTCTTACCTACCCTCCGGTTAGGGTACAACGTGGGGGATGAGAGGTACTAGCCGAAAAGGAAAAGAAGAAAAAAAAAACAGTACAGTAGTAGTAACAACAACATCGTGGAGTAACGTTTACTCATTTGTCACAAATCCAAAATACTTGTAACATGAACTTAAAGTTAATATATTATATTTATACAGTCCACTTCTATTTATTTACATCACGGCGCAAAGCCGTACATACAAACACGTTGCTATTACTTGCTAGTAACTGCATTTCGAAATACGCAACTTATATCTATATCCTTCATCTGACTGTCGATATTTATTTTCCTTTAAGTTTATGAATATTCCCCAGGTAATACTTGAAGTCTATGAAAGATCTTCCTCTAAACATGAATGCAATGTACACTGACATGCCGACAGATGAGCGAAAACACAGCGTGTCGTCCGTTATCGGCGACGAGTTCATTGTTTCAAAACAATGGATTGTAATTAAAATTAATAAAGTCCCTGTACATGCGAACGAGGCAGTAGCAGGCCCTTCGTTATCGATTTACAACTTTGGACAGGACATGCTTGGTTTGTCAATTGACACTTCGACTGCGTGCACGAGGTTGAATATGAGGGAGCCGATAATAAGGCTGAGCAGCATGCTAAAGAGGAACTTTTCTTTTTGTTCCGTCTTGATGTTGTTCGTATACATTACACAAAAAACATAGGGACTGTCGTAAGTAATACTGAAGGTACTGTTATTTTTTTGTTTTAGATAATTACAAATTTCTAAAAGAAAATTGTAAAATAAAATTATGATATTTGGTTTTCTAAATATTTTACATGTTTATTACTTTTCAATTTAAATTAATTATAATTCAATATTTGCGTACAAATAGTATGTGTACGGTGTTTACTAATTAAATCTTCGGTAAGTCCCCTTCTTATCCACTCTTCTTCTTTCCATTCTTAAGTCTCGTATCTTTTTTCTTTAAATATAAGGGAGCTGTATGTGTTTTTAGACAAGACTGCAGTGCAGTGTGAAATCTCTTACTGCCGTGGGATTTTTTTAAATTTGGTAATAAGAAGAATTTACTGGGAAACAGGTCTGGTGAATAGAATAGACTAGAATAGAATTTTATTCAGTAGTATTTAACAACACAATCTTTGTCAAATTATGCCATATAAAAAAGTAATTATTATAATATACATATACATATATAGTCATTGTATAAATAAAATAAAATAACATATTATAAATGTAAAAGACAACAGACAATGAATACCCGAAATGACAGTCAAAACAAACCCAACAAAGAGAAAAAAATTGGTGTATAATTATAGCGGCCAGAGAACAGTGAGTCACCATCTATCTGCCAGGTAATCTTCAATGGTGTAATATTCTTTCCCTATAAGGTGCTTCTTGACAGTATATGTAAATTGCGTCAAGTTTAACTTTTTCACTCCTTGCGGTAGGTGGTTGAAGAGCTTTACACCCCAGTACTGCATGTTATCCTGTGTCTTTGATATTCTATGCCTCGGAACTCGCAGACTCTCACGTTCGCGAGTACTGTACTCATGTGCTTCTCCATTTAGCTGGTATTCTTTATGGTGTTCATGAATATATTTTAACGTTTGGTATTTGTAAGGAGACTTCAAAGTAAGTATATTTGTTTGCTTGATGTAGCCTCTGCATGAGTCTCTATATCTTAAATTATGCAATACTCTAATGGCGTTCTTTTGCAGGACAAAAATTCTGTCTGCCGCATTCGAGGTACCCCACAGGAGGATACCGTAGGAAAGGTGGCAATGAAATACTGCATGGTAGGCAAGTGTGGCCGCCTCGTACGTGGCTGTGGCATTTATACGGCGGATTGCGAAGATTCCTGACGACAATTTCTTTGCCAGGTGGTCAATATGCCGTGTCCAGCTCAAACCCGTATCTATATACAAACCCAATAGCTTAACCTGATTTTCTTCTTCGCAACGTGCCTGAATAGTAAGGGTTTGCGTTTTAGCAGTGTTCAATTTTAGTTTATTACTTTCGAACCATGTCTCACTTTGTTGTACGGCTATATTTGTTTTTGCTATAGCTTCCTCCACGCTTTGATGCTTGACAAGAATCGTCGTGTCATCAGCATACAAGCACATTTCTACTCCTGGAAGAGAATACGGCAGGTCATTGATATAGATAGTAAATATAAGCGGGCCTAAAATTGAGCCTTGGGGTACTCCTAGTGTTGTAGAACCCACTGAAGAGTTGTGCCCTTTCCAATTTACTACTTGTGCTCTACCTGATAAGTAAGACCCAATTAGTTGTACAGGTGGCCCTCTCACTCCATATCCTTCCAATTTGTCTAATAAAATACCGTGTTCTACGGCATCGAAAGCTTTGGTTAGATCGAAGAGGCTCATTATGACCGTTTTCTTTTCATCTAGAGCTTTGTTGATGTATGTTATTACATCCACAAGAGCCGTAGTGGTCGATTTGTTTTTTCGATACCCATGTTGACTAGGAGTCAAGCACTTTCTATTTTCCATATGGCGGATGAGGCGGCAATTTGTAACGCATTTCGACTAATTTTCTTGTAGCAACTTAAGTTCGACATCAAAACGTGTCGACAGATCAGCATAATATTGGTCAGTGATCGTCTCCCTTTTTTAAATAATCAATAAAGATTACACCTTTGAAATTCCAACAAACTGTAGCCGTGACCTTATTGGCCGAAAAAAGTGCTTCCTTAGGGACACGTTCCTTGGGAGAAATCCATTATTTCGACTGTAGTTTTGATTCTGGAGTATAATAATGATGTATCCAAGTTTAATCTACTGCCGCATAATGTAACCATATCATGTCTTTAAAGACATGATATGGTTACATTCTGATGATATTAAACTTTAGAATTTTAACTTAGAACACTAACATTTGAACACGGTTTCAATTTGTATTTATGTGTACATGTGATCCAAATATTGGTCATATGTAATGTAACACAATCTCGAAATTACTGTTAGTTTTGTATATCTACTTTTTACTTTCCTCTATACTGAAAGAGTAGAATGGAAAATATCTGCACAAACTACTAAACTCGGAGAAGTGCATAGATATAAAATATCCTAGAATATATGCCTAGCGAACTTCAATATGCACCGAACTCTACCTAGGATTGATGTCCTTCACAATGACAATTAATTGCTTCCTTTCATTTACAAACGCAAGATATCAATCTTACTTAGAATCCTATTTCTAACAATTTCTATTGAAAACCCATATATTCTCGACGTTGACGATGTTATTTACATAATAATCAAACAAAAGGGCGTAAGAATCACGTATTCCGTAATCACAAATCATATAGTGCATTTTAAATAGCCATCAATATAGCACGTCGGTATTGTACTGTATGTTATCAAAATGGTATAAACAGGAATGGAATGACTAAAGAAACGATGTTTTCGTAGCAAAGAAAGTGTCTGTAATTATTCAAGACCAAAGCCAAGATATCACATTTTACACCGTGCTACCTTAGCGTCTTTGTGGCGGTTGATCTTACGTATTTGTAACAATTCCTTTAAATTATTACAAATAGACAAGCCATGACTTTGTTTATCGTAAGTTATTATGTTTTCTGCATGAAATAACCCTTATATGAAAGCTTTAATATAATACAATAATGTGTCTATGGCATGAATGCTATTTCCTGTCATCTAATATTCACTCGTATATCTATCAACAGCTATGATAACCTAGTTAGGGCATTTGCTATAAATTAGATTGTTGAGTTTGATTAATGCTAATACGACCTTTTTCTGACCCATGGTGTACCTGTCAATAAGGTTTCCACTCTAGGGCCCCAAGCTGACGGTCATGTTAGGGGCGCTTGCGCAGTCTAGAAACGACTAACACCTAACTTTAGCTAAAAAGTATAGAAATTTTATTGTTTATTTTATACTTTAGCTCTTTTTCATTGCTTTTAGTCTAACACATAGGTTGTCGACGTGGGCGATAACGCCCCCTTGTGGGCGTTTGAGACTTTCAAGGGATCAGTAGAAGACTCATACAAAATTAGATGGCGTTGAGATGGCACGGAGGGGCGTGGGCGGATTAAAAAAATATAGTCTAAAAAGACAAAAAGAAAACCCAACACCTACTAACTAAAGTAAACTTTAATATTGGTTAATTTTTGTTATTGTATGTATTTTAATCATTTTATCACGTGTGTGAAAAGTCACATATTTTGGTAGTACGGGAAATGTATGAAAATGAAGCTTAAAGATTCCATGACAATCAGATCTACAGAAAATTGGATGATATAAAAAAAAAAAAATTTTAGATTTGAATTAAAAATGTTCAAATCTTCCAATTTCACGTGAAATATCTCTTATATATAAATACAGGTAAAGTAAGCAAAAAATATGCTATATGTTAAATAATGTGATTTTTGCAATCTTGAAAGAATTGACAGTAATATCTGTGCTTATTCTAACCCGCACTCTGCTCACGCATCACCCTTGCCCCCTCGTTTTACTTGTGCGCCGGGTGTTATAAACGAGTCATTTGCATGTTTATCTTATTCCTGTCGGTGCGTGTTATATGTCTCCAATCTATATAAAGGCAGTGATTGTTCATTTTATTTTCATTAGCATTATCGCGCACAAGATCATTTTAATAAAATACACTCGGATAAGAAAGACAAAGAAGTGACCTATTTTCAAGACATGAAAAAGAAGTACGAAATTCAGCCAAGTATGTATATCGAAACTTTTTTCATCAGCTTCTAAGCAAGACGATGGCGGACTTCGAGCTCCGTACAATATCTCATTGTTGATTGCTAAAACAGGCAAACCACATACTATTGGGGAAAATTGAATATTACCTGCAGTAAAAGAGGTGTGCTCCATAAACCAGCGGAAGATATTATCCGAAAAATTCCTTTGGCCAATAGTTCTGTGCAAAGACGAATTGATGATATGGCTGAAAACATTGAAGAATCATTATGCAATCATCTGCAGACTTGTCAATTGTGAATTCAACTGGATGAGTCCACTTTACCAACCAATGAAGCATTGTTATTGTCGTAAGTGAGGTTTATCAAAGATGAGAAAATATGTCAAGAACTATTGTTTGCTACCAATTTGGAAACAGATACAAAAGGAGTAACCATATTTAATATACTGGAAAAGTTTTGTGACGAAAAGGAAATTCTTTTTAATAATATTTTGTCAGTTGCTACGGATGGCGCACCGGCTCTGACAGGGCGTCACAAAGGCTTCATAACATGCTTAAAAAATAAAGTTCCTGACGTGCTTGCTGTGCGTTGCGTAATTCAAGAATGGCTACCAAGAATTTTGACTGCAGAAGCCGATTTTGCAACTGTACCCAGGATTATGGTCGATTGTTCTACGATTTCTGATAGCATTCCCATCTTCCTAGTTAGCTGAACGTGGATTTAGTGCTGTGGCAACGTTGGTAACTAAAAAGAGAAATCGGCTCCATGTTGCTGAACGACTTACGGTTGTTTTTAAGTAAAATCAAGCCTGATATTAACAAACTCCTTAAACTTTAAACTCAGAAATAGGATCTTATTTTACGACTATAGTATATAATATTACACGTTTAAATGTAATCGTGGCAATAGCTGTTTAAAATTCGCAAGAAAAAAAAATAATTGCGGGGCTTTAGAAAAAAAAAAATTCTCAAAGTGGGCGGTGGGCAAAATAAGGTTGAGAACCTGTGGTCTAACACAAAGAGAACAAGAAGAAAAAGTGTTGCAAAGTGACACAACCGATATTTGCAGGCTGTGACAAGTTTATTGCAGTTTGAGGGCTATTCAAGGCTATACTGTAGCTCACACCTCCACTTACCTGTTGATTGAATGTTGATTGGTGGTGACTGAAGTCACCACCAATCAACATTCTGTGGTCAACAGTGTATGGTCACCATAACCAAGCAGAATTTTCATGCTATACTTTGAGTACCCTATACCTGTTTGGCATCAGCAATTAATTATAGTAAATAATTGGAATAGTCGTGTGTCAATTCACATGTTCAAATGTACACATTTTATAACAAACATGATGTTAGTTACCACGCAAACCGAACAACACCTTAAACTTTTTTCATGTGAGAAACAGACTGAAAGAGAGCTTTTAGACCAACGTTGAAGTTGGTATCAAGACTGTTTCAAAGAATAGACTAATACATGGAACGTGGTGGATATAATTGTGAAGGTTTGTAAAAATTAAAGCTATTTTACAGTTTCCTTTGTATTGTTAAGTTATTGATGGTTTTCTTACCAGACAGTATATTCTTGTTAACATAAGACATACCAATGCAAAATTAATATTTATAATTGAATCTACAAGGATTATTAATATTACTGTTATCATTTAATGGTCACATTGTAAGAAAAAAATTTCTTGGGAATATTTCAATTGCCAGTTCTGTTTAATGCCATTTTTTTTAAATTGGTGTCTTGCGAATTATATACATATTCATACACCCATCACTTTGTTTCCTATTTAAATATCTTAATGACTTAGCGGATGTACGTTTGTTGATGATCAATAAGCAGGTGTGGTATTTTATGTCACCTTCTTGCCTTGAAGTTAGGTGCAGGAGTGTATTCTGCCTCGGTCGTGATTCTTTGTGAATGTGACTTCCCGACAAAATGACGGTATAATAATTCGTACATTAATGATGTATATGCTCTCTATACTGGAGTGAAATATAGACGAATGACTATTAATTACCTTAATTTTTCAAATAATAATATTTCTCACAAACTGTTGTATACGGTTCAGCTGAATTCTGAAATTTCACTCGAAACGGTAAATGTCATGTTGATTTAGTATACACAGTGTTTTTTAATTCACAGAAATTTGTTAGAGATATGTATACTCTATGTATGCAGAGCATATTTCTGATTCATTATTTGAAATTTGCGTATCATTTGCATATTAAGTCCTACTGAAAATTAAAATGAACCTCTCTTTCTTGCATCTTATGGTATATTATTGATACTATACTACTAACTATTTTTGACTTTTCATGTCTTTCCCCTCTTCAATGTGTAAATACACATTTGTGATTATTTTTAACGACTTCTTCACCAATAAGTTATCGCTAATGATGGTCAGATAACTGACAATTTACAGGCTGGTTTACCAATGCTCCGTTAAAGAAAGGTAATTTACAGGTGAACTTTAATTAGCAAATAACGCGTTTATCATGTTTCAAAATTTGTCTAGCCGACAGATAAACCCTTGCAAACGTAACAGTCACTTTAACAGTAACAAGTTCCATTTGCTTTGTTCTCTGTTTAATAATTTGACATGTTGCTCAGTTATATGTATATACAGGGTGGCTGACAAAAAACGCTCCAAGCCGTAGCTCCGTTATTTACTATCCAATTTTAAAAACGAAATATAAAATAAAATGGTTAAGTAAATACTATCAATTGGCGTAATCAAAATATTATTAGGAACAAAAAGTTTGAACATGCGATAGTCAATTTTTTTTTTATAAATGGCAACGAATATTTTTAATTAATGTTTCGGATAAAGAATGTTTTCCTGATTTTGATGATGTATAACACGTCAATTTTTCAACATAAGTTTCAAGTGTGCCGTGAATAGCAATCAAATGCATCAAGTAATAAATACTGTCAATTAGAATGTAAATGTTAATAAACACTGTCATTGTGACATTTGTGTATCGGTGTGACATTAGTTCAACGTTCTGATTCTTTCTGTGAGTTTAATTCATCATTAACATGGATAGCAATCAACTGACAGACATGTTGCAAGTATACTTTGAATGTAATTGAAATAGTGCTGAAGCTGTGAGACTCTACAGTTATCGTTATCCGACAAGTGAGGTTCCAGACCGTCGTAAATTCGGAAGAATCGAACAGAATTTAAGAAAATATGGAGCCTTCAAAATGCCAAAAAGTAAGAGTCAACAGTTTAAGGAAAATACAGAATTGGATGTTCTTTTATGCGTGGAAGAAAGTCCATGGACTTCTACTCTGAGAATTGCAAATGAGGTCGGCGTATCGCACCAAACAACACAAGCGATACTCAAAAAGCACAAGTTCATACCATACATCTCTCAAAAAGTACAAGCACTATTGGAAAATGATCATGGTCGAAGAATGCAATTTTGCAACTTTTTCTTAAATGTTACACAACGAGATCGTAATTTTTATCGACAATTTAATTCATCTGTCAAAAACATGACATTTTAATACACGCTGTGTTAGTTTGCCATCGGATAAACTGCATGTTTGCTAGCGGATAAACTGCATGTAGATTTTCCATGGCAACGAAAATTCAATTCTGACAGTATCGTTCAAATAAATTTCATACATAAACATTTATATTTTTCTCTTTCTTTTGTATATGTATTCAAAGGAATGTTAAATAAAAATATTTCGGTTTATTAATATTAATTAAATGATTCATTAAATTGTCTTACCAAATACCATTCGAGTTTGTGTTTATTTCCGGAACAAACTTTCATTTTGACAAAACTCAAACTTTGTTGCTTAAGGGTAACACGACTCGAACAAATAACAAAAGGTAAAACCGCTCCACCTTCGGTGTCGCGGTTTTACCATGTTATTTGTTCTCGTCAGTTACCAAGCAACAAAGCTTTCGTTCAAAATGAAAGTTTGTCCGGATAAACACAAACTCTTATGGTATTACCCCCGACAATTTAATTCATCTGTCAAAAACATGACATTTTAATACACGCTGTGTTAGTTTGCCATCGGATAAACTGCATGTTTGCTAGCGGATAAACTGCATGTAGATTTTCCATGGCAACGAAAATTCAATTCTGACAGTATCGTTCAAATAAATTTCATACATAAACATATATATTTTTCTCTTTCTTTTGTATATGTATTCAAAGAAATGTTAAATAAAAATATTTCGGTTTATTAATATTAATTAAATGATTCATTAAATTGTCTTACCAAATACCATTCGAGTTTGTGTTTATTTCCGGAACAAACTTTCATTTTGACAAAACTCAAACTTTGTTGCTTAAGGGTAACACGACTCGAACAAATAACAAAAGGTAAAACCGCTCCACCTTCGGTGTCGCGGTTTTACCATGTTATTTGTTCTCGTCAGTTACCAAGCAACAAAGCTTTCGTTCAAAATGAAAGTTTGTCCGGATAAACACAAACTCTTATGGTATTACCCCCGAAAAATAATTTGGTCGGACGAATGCAGTTTCAGTAATAATGGCATTTTTATCAGAAAGAACAATCGATGTTGGAGCCAAGAAAACCCAAGAATTATAATTGAAAATAATTTTCAGCAAAGATTCAGTTTAAATGTATGGTGCAGTCTTTGGGGTGATCGATTAATTGGCCCATTTTTCATAGATGGCATCTTAAATCAAGCAAAATACCATCAACTATTGCGTGAAAACATTACAAACTTTTTAGATGATTTGCCAATTGCCGAGCTAAACAGAATGTACTTGAAACTTATGTTGAAAATTGACGTGTTATACATCATCAAAATCAGGAAAACATTCTTTATCCGAAATATTAATTAAAAATATACGTTGCCATTTTAAAAAAAAAATTGACTATCGCATGTTCAAACTTTTTGTTCCTAATAATATTTCGATTACGCCAATTGATAGTGTTTACTTAACCATTTTATTTGATATTTTGTTTTTTAAAATCGGATAGTAAATAACGGAGCTACGGCTTGGGGCGTTTTTTGTCAGCCATCCTGTATGTATATAGTATAACATTCAAAGTAAAAACTTCTCTTGTTGCTGGCCGTGTGTTTAATAAATCATAATTCATTCCTGGAAATAGCAGCTCATAATTAAAACATTAAAAGACAAACAACTTAACCTTTCGACATTTTATTTTTTAATGTCTTTTCAGAAACAGAGATGTAAAACTTAATATTATATTCACCATTTTGGGGTTTGTTTTTTGGTTTATACGCATTTCTTAATAATCTATTATAGTTGAATCGCTCTCGCAACCGACATGCGCCACTAAATTAAAATTTCATCAAATTTGAGATGTTGCAAAATTTTACCTGTCAAGTAATATAACCTACAAAAGCCATTTCGGAATTGTCATAAATAATATTTATACACCTTTTGACATTTGTCATAATTATCTTTTGACGCTTGATATAATTGTCATCTAAACATTGTAAATTTGTCAACAATGCTTGCCTCCTAAACAGTATAGCCAAATGTTATGTAAAATATAGGTGTAATATTTAATGGCTTTATTTATAATATTTAATTTGTAACTGGCTTTCATGTAATAGTATTTTACTATGGGAAGGTATATATCCTCAAATATTAATTAATTAGTTTAATTTCATTGTTTTTTTTGAAATTGTTCCGGCCAATCGAAATTTGTAGTGGTATTGAATCGTCGTCTTTAGTTCGTACTTTGGCCGTGTCCGTTGCCAAAACGACTCGACTGTATTAATTATTTTTCAATAAATTTAGATGTGATTACATGCTTACAATTTAAATTTATTTTTACCAATTCATAATATATGTAACTTTATCACAATCAATACCATGACATCTTGTCAGTGTCAATTTTTAAGTTTCTATTTTGCTAGTTATTTTTATGTTTTAATATATATTTCTTCAATTTTATTTGATTTTGGTCGATGGCAGCCATCTTTAGGATGGTCCAAAATGGAGAATATAATGTTGTACATAATAACCATCACTTGGAAGACAGTACAGGATCCCAAGATCCTCACGGTCATATGACAGGTATAATTTTTCAAGTTTAAATTCATACTGTGTTTCTTTTAGGAATATTGGTCCGGTTGTTAAGATTTGTCAACTTAATATCGAAGGTATATCCAAAGACAAATGAAATTCATGTAGCACCAGTGGATTAACTGGTTTCAAGAGGAGAATAGTATGTTATTCAAGTGGAATATGATCGCGAGTCCAGCTTTTGATTGCGGAGCTGATATTGTAGTAACAGTTGAAGAATGTCCCCTAGCTAAGTTTGAATTTGGATACACAGACTTACATGATTTAACTCGGAGGCTGTTGCTTGGATCTTAACAACTAAAGACGTTTAGTTTTGTGGCACTGTGATGTAGGTTTTTTATTCTGCAGATTTCTTCCTACATCCTAGACCAAAGGGTGCAGTGTTTTAAAGGGCCCCTCTGCAGTTATGGCCCTTCTAAATATATTTCTACTTTTGTAATATAATTTATATGTTTTTTTTTCTTGTACCTGTCATGCAGTTTGATACGAATACATATATAGATATATATATATACCAACACCATCTGATGAATAAAGAGCTGACACTATTAAGCAAACATTGATAAACCGTCTCTTAGTGGCAACTCTTTTCTGCACCGCAAAGATATTTTATTTTCTTATTTTATTCAGTTGCAAGTGACATATTTCGCAAAGGATGACTTACAAACATTGTTTATTTGCTCACATACTACTAACCCAGGAACATAATTTACAAAATTGCTAATCATAAAAATGCCGATACTTCGTTTGAAATATCACCACATGGTGCATAATATGTACATATGCATTTATAATATATATGAACGCATGTATATGTATGCAAATTCGGAGGTCTTATATCGTCGCTAGTCGAGAGGAAAATAACAAAAGATAAGAGACTAATGGAGAAAATATCCCGCCTAACCCGACTGGTCATATTTATTTGGACCGGTTCAGCGTTCGACGAATGCGTTCGGTGCCATTGCCCGCCAAATATTCGACATCTCTTCTTGTGAATGTTTTTTGGTCTATACAATGCCAAACATTCCGTATTTAAAATGTGATACTCTGGGAAGGAAGGAAATGTAAGAAAATAAACTTTTCTTTTCTTATTTTGCATGATAATTTTGGCTAAACTCGGCAAAATGCTTATATTATAAAGAGAAAATTATAACAAGCTCTTCTGAATCGTATATGCGGTGTGTATTCATGATGTGAAATTGTGTGTGCATGCAGAGACCATACAACGTCGATCTGTATTCATAGGCGTGAACATGCGGATGCACGTCTTTAATAACGGTTGAACATCACCGGATTCGAATGACATGATGACACGTAAGGTTTCGTTTCGTATTATGCTGGTTACGAACTGCTGACTATGAATATAACGTAATAGATTCAGTGTAGAATGCTATTATTTCTGGAAGACTTTCCTGTTGTATTGTTCATGTTTTCCGAATTTGAATTGTATAAATGCTGTAATATTAAACAGAATATGTAGCCAGAGCCTTTCTGTCTACAAAGCAAAAATGTTTATTTCTAATGTATGAATAGTATTTCAAAAAAAAAATCTTTATTGAAGAATTGATGCGTCATAACTATGATTACTATAGACCATTTTACACATTTAGAGTCTTAAATTAAGAAATAACTTTCGCTGTTTTGAAATATAACTTTAAAACTGTGGTTATAATATGAACAAGTATCTGTAATCACCCCTGTATATATTTTCAGGCAGGGGTGATTAGAGATATTTGTTCATATTATTGCCACAGCAAAACAGAATATGCATTTGGACAAGGTGTTCTAGGCAACCACTATTCAGACAATTAAAAGAATACATACGAGGTGTGGCAGAAAAGTAATGAGACTGATTTTTTATTTGCCAAAGTTTTTATTTTTTTCAAACATCAATGTTATCCCCTTCAAAGTAGTTCCCTTGGGCAGCTACACACCGATGGAGACGTTGTTCCCACTGTTGGTAGCAGCGCTGGAGATCTTCAATCGGTATGGTCTTCAGCATGTCCGTTACACTCTTTTGGATGTTTTCTAAAGTTCCGAAATGACGTCCTTTGAGGACATTTTTCAATTTAGGAAAAAGGAAAAAGTCACACGAACTGAGGTCAGGTGAATAAGGGGGCTGGGGAAACACAGGAATGCCTTTTGAGGTCAAAAATTCTGTTATGGAGAGGGCAGTGTGATATGGGGCGTCATGATGGAGCATCCATTTGTTTGCAATGTCTGGTCTCACGGAAATGACCCTTTTTAATTGTTCACTCAACATTCTTATTGTTAAACGACGGTCTGATATCACAAGAGTGTTCACACGTTCATTGGTTTTCGAAGTTGAAGACCTCCCTCAACGGTGTTCATCTTCAACGTGTTTTCTGCCTTCCAAAAATGATTTGTGCCAGCGACAAACTTGAGCTCGGGATAAAGAATGTTCCCCGTAGGACTGTTTTAGCTTTTCAAACGTCACACTTGCCGATTCTCCAAGCTTAACACAAAATTTAATGGCACAACGTTGCTCCAAATTCCGCTGTTCCATTTTCCGTGACGAACAACCACAACACAACTTCGCTAATAGCAGTCACAAAAATCACGTGCTTCACGGACAGAGTTGAAACTCGCACTGAGCTATGGGAGGGTACTGATATACGTGCCATATCAAGAATAACAGCGCAGCGTTGCCAGATAGCTTGCAGTGTTGCCAGTCTCCTTACTTTTCTGCCACACCTCGTATCATTTGATCTAGTATCAGTTATTTTGGAATATATACATGGAGGACATTATGGGCAGATTGTACTGATGTGCAGCTGTGCGCTGAAAATGTTTGTAGTGGTAGTGCCTTGCCGGCATTAAATGTTGTGTAAGAACATACGAGGAACAACAGCAGTGATACACTTGACCAATCTTTCTTTCCACTGTTTAAAGGCTCCCAACCAATTCTTCTTACGTAATACTTTCAAAATAAGCGTGAACTGCGGTGTCAATCTCTTCTTCCGACAAAAACCGTCTACCTCGCAAATTGGGTTTGTTTAAAAATAGGCAAAAGTCACATATTGCTAAATCAGGTGAGTACGGGCGGATGTTCTATTACTTTTCTATTTTTTTCAGCCAAAAATTGGGGAGTTAAAACTGCCATATGGAACGATGCATTACCATGGTGGAGCTTAAGTCCCTTATCTGGAACTCTATTGAACACTTCAGGCATACACTTTTCAGTGTACCATTTAGCTGTAACGGTTTTTTGTCCATCTAGCTTATTTGCATTTACGGAGCCCGTACTTCTGAAGAATATAGCATACAAACTTTTTTCATAGATTGCTGCTTCTTATATGGTGATTGTAGGAGTTTTGTCATCTTCGTGAATCCATACACAACTCTCTTGGTGGGTTGAAATGTCGAAAAAGGGATTATAAGTTTCGTCACCTGTCACTATTTTGGGGAAAAGTTGGTGCCCACCACTATTTAAGAAAAGTTTCGTGGCCATATGGAGCGTATGCGAGACTTTGAGGTTTTTGCAGATGTCCACGTTTTGAAGTCCCCTGATACCGAAAAAGTGGTTTTTAAAAAATGTCTGTGTGTCTGTCTCTCTCTCTGTGTGTGACCACGATAGCGGCTAAACCGCTGTAGATATCAATTCCAAATTTTGTATTTACGTGTATAATCGCCCTCTTGAGATCTGATTAGCCTTTCAGTAAAATCGGTAGACCGGAAGTAGCAGTTTACTTCAGCGAAAAAATCGAATTTTGCGAATATTTCGTCAACTACTAAGTTTAAACAAATTTATAAAGAATTCATATATACTTAAAATTAAAATTGAGAATAATTTTATTTAGTTTTATTTAGTTTTTCGAAATTCCTACCTGAAGTAGGTCTTTTACTCTTATCGAAAATCAGTTTTTTGCGAAGTCATGCTTTTTAGACAAGTACGTTACGGGTATAATAGTAGTTTATCGACGACTAAACAATAAAGTATGTATTATATTAATCAATATTGGCTAATAATAATAACACTCATAATACCCGTAGGGAATAATGAAATGCGACCAGTGAATAATGGGCCATAACGTTACCATTATTCACTGCATTCCGCCAATAAGAACATATAATGGGCCATAACGTTACCATTATTCACTGCATTCCGCCAATAAGAACATAACGTTCCTAACGTTGTCATAGTAACGATAGACAAGTCCGGCCATTTTACTGACTGCCTAACCATCAAACGTCATATTGATATAGTAATCTGACATTTTCGTTTACTTATTTTGATTTTTTTTAGTAATTTTCAGTTAGTCGTCGATAAAGTAGTGTATACTAACTCGCAATAATGACTATTATTCCCTCGAGCTGAGTTACTCCCTCGCCGCTTACGCGGCTCGGGAGTAAATTCAGCTCTCGGGAATAATAACTGTCATTATTGACTCGTTGTATAATAGTAGTTTATACAACGAGTCAATAATGACAGATATTATTCCCGAGAGCTGAATTTACTCCCGAGCCGCGTAAGCGGCGAGGGAGTAACTCAGCTCGAGGGAATAATAGTCATTATTGCGAGTTAGTATACACTACTTTATCGACGACTAACTGAAAATTACTAAAAAAAATCAAAATAAGTAAACGAAAATGTCAGATTACTATATCAATATGACGTTTGATGGTTAGGCAGTCAGTAAAATGGCCGGACTTGTTCTTATTGGCGGAATGCAGTGAATAATGGTAACGTTATGGCCCATTATTCACTGGTCGCATTTCATTATTCCCTACGGGTATTATGAGTGTTATTATTAGCCAATATTGATTAATATAATACATACTTTATTGTTTAGTCGTCGATAAAAGTATTTAAAACATAATTTTCAATATCATTTGTATAAAAAAAATTTCAAAATTCAGACCGGAAGTACCACTTTTACTTTTATCGAATAGCGATTTTTTGCAAATATGTCGTAAGTTATGCATTCTATATATATTTATCAAGAGTACAACAGTATTTAGAACTGGATTTGCAATATTTTTTGTATATATGAAATTTCAAAATTCGGACCGGAAGTAGCACTTTTACTCTTAGCCAGGAGCACTTTTTTGATAATATCTTGCAAAGTATGCATTCTATAGCGATTTCTTAAGCGAATGAAAGTACCTAGAATAGGATTTTGAATAAGTTTTGTATAAAAAAAATTCTTAAAATTGTATAGTTTGAAACGCTCATACGTATAAGAAAGTCGTGTGGTGGCCACACCTCTTTTTTTTAATAGCAGGAATGTTTTGGTCGGTAACAGCCGTAAGTGGACGGCCTGCTCCTTTTGATGCTGAGCAGAATTCTTTTTCCGTTCAATTTCCTTATACCATCGGTAAATTGTAGCCAAGGAAGCAGTGGCGTAACTTTCTGAGCTGCCCCCCCCCCTCCGCGAAAAGTACAGACGAGCGGGCCCCTGTTTTTCTTTGTCGTATGAGGAAAGAAGGGTTTATAATATAGGCAATACCTATCATAAATATAATAATCTTTTATTCGATAATTTAGACACATAATATAAAATATACAGAACAAAAAAAAGTAAAATACAGTAGAAATTATCCGTGTGCGGATTATCCGTGCCATACGCATGATGACGCAATATCGATATCGCCAGCAGTGTACTAGGGGAATCCCTGGGAATCATTCGCTTTTCATCTGCTTTATGTACATAAATGCAAGTCAACCTACCTATGTAGAGTTTATTTTATCTTATTTAGTGTAAAAGTTTACTTATGTAGAATTCTGTTTTTTATTTTGTTATCTTTTTAGTATGTATACATACATACATATAAGAAATAAATGTTCGGATTATCCGTGCTTTTCAATTTTCCGTGCCACGTCCGGTCCCGTGGAGCACGGATAATCGAGGTTATACTGTATATTGAAACTTAAAGAAAACGATTTGCGCGCTTTCTTAGTTGCAAATTCGTCAATATTTATAAAATATGATCAACATGTTAGTGTGTAAATAGCTTCATCCATTGTCTATTTTATTATACAGGCAGTGGCACAACTTTCTGAATACGGCCCCCCTTCCGTGAAAAGTACAAGCTAATGTCGGATTTTTAGCCAACGCAGGGCCCCTCCGCGCGGCGGGGTCAGCGGGGTGTACGGTACGCCCATGCAAGGAAGGTCTTTGCCCTCTTTTAAAATCATAGTAAATTATGATCCGAAGTGCTCTTCTGGGTAATTCCATTTTCTTTTACTTTGAAAAAATAAGTAGCTGAGTTATAACGAACATAACTACCTACAACAACTAAACGCCAAATGACATATAAAGAGTTGCTGTAAAACACGGTGTGATTGTTTTTCAGTCTACTAGATTTTCTTATTCTGAATAAATTCAGCTTATCCCTCGTATTCACAAATAATGAAATGCCTTTCATTTCCATATTGGAAATAGCGTTATTTATTAAATTGCTGCATTATGACCACTTTTTTTACGGAGTTTGAAACAAGATATAATCACTAAACTAAAGGTTCCAATAGTAAACATCATGTGACATCAAACATGGTAATCAACTTTTGTCAAACGTTTGTTATATACTTTTGATTGTCAATTGGTTTTATGTACATATTATATTGTTTTTATATATTTGGTACAGACGTTCTACACACTGTTTTATGGGACTAATAAACTTATTTATCTATCTAGAGAACAATAAACTACATATTTAAATGTGAAAACGCATTTCTTTACTTTTTAATGAAGTTGATGAGTATATAATGCAATCGATAGAAAATATGGGGTATATGGGAATTTACTTCTTGTTATTTCTTTAAAAAAGAGCATTTTGAACCCATAAAGTAGCAGTTACTTTAATAAGTAGATATATTAATTTTGCCTAGATTTATTTATTTTCCAATTATATTTAAGCTTACCAATTTATTTCAGATTATATCCTATTCGCTACCAAGCACATTCGTATAATTCTATAGCTCCTATAATGAAAGACTCGATCTATACACGTGTAAATGTATGTGTGATGCATGTATATATATGTATGTATCTATGTACTCCACCATGATACTCATTAAAGCTTGAATAGCACATATGGTGCGTTCAAGAGATTACAGCGCAGTCGACCAGATGCGCGGAGCGCGGAAAAACACAAAAGGGAGACCACACATACCTATAGGAAATACGTTTGGTCGACGCGTCTCGCCTGTAAATGTGTAACTCGGGAGTTAACCATTGTAAAGTCGGCAGCCATCTCGCTTTTTCCGAGAGGATTTCGAGAAGTAGTACAGACGAAAAGAATAGGTACATCCACCCATACAAAAAAAAAACAGAATTTCTTCGGGGTATTTAGGTATGGGTGTACAGGTAGTAAAATAGTAGTAGTTAGCATAGAGAAACTCGTACATCTGGATGTGTACAGGCGTATATAAAGAAATGCCGCATCGATTCTTTTTTTCTCGATTTTTACCGGGGTCCATCGTTAACTATCCGAAAAAGCAGAAGAAGAATGGATCTGTTATTTTTAAAAATGTGGTCGTGCAACATCCACGTATTCTTTTTTGTATTCGATTGTGTTACGGTAGCTGATCGTCTAAATTGTGATAGAGAAGCAGCTGGTGTTTTAATAAGTGATATCGCCACTGAAACAACGCGCTTTTCACTGCTTAATAATTTTAGATTATTTCGTTTGTATTACGCCATCTTCAATAATAAACTGAAACTGGCTTACTAATGGTAGAACTACATCATTTCGTTGTAGTAAAGTTGCATACGTAACTGACAAAGGTTTTTGTAGTGACAATAAGATCAGATGTACTACATGTATTACATTACATGCGACAAATGTTTCAATAAGTAAAAAATAACAAAGTTTTTAATGCAGATATTGCAAAATGCATCGGATTAGCTAAAATGACACCAAGAACGAATAGGCAGACTGATAACAGAAGAAAGGATACAAGATGGAAATAAGCCGAAGCGGAAATACGAACTTGTCAATACCGCAGATATAAAATATATTTCCGAAATGAAGAGATGCGTGTGGTATTGCCGGCATAACTATCAGAATGTTAAAATTATGTATACCGAACCGACATTGGCTAAGTATGTACGATTTTCAGTCAACAAATGTTTTATCACGTTCTCAACAATTATTGAAAAGGCCATGTCGGAACAAATTCGAGTCTATTTGCTGTCAACGGACATTCAGCCGCTCTGCCAATTTGGATTTTGGAAAAACCATAGTACTACAAGTGCACTTATAAAGATGCCTTGCGATGTGATTTCCGCTCTTGACAATAGTGAAATAGCTGTGTTAACACTCTTAAGACTACTCCAAAGCGTTTGACACAATGAATCACGAAATGACTATCGTAAAATTGACATATTTCGGCCTTTATATCGATATGTGCGACTTGGTTACCTGACAGGCTGGCGCTAGAGTGCTTGTATCAAGAATTCTTATTCTGGTGAGATCGACTTTGTCACTAGTGCACCGCAGGGCTCAGTACTTTCTCCGTTTCCTTTCATTTTGTATACCGCAGATTTTACCAACAACCTACACTATTCTGTCTCACATACATTTCGGAATGATACGCAGATTTATTGTCGGTTTAATTTGGACCGGCTACTTATGCATACTAATACAGTACATACTCGATAGTGTGAACGCAAAAATACCAAGGACCATTCATGTTATAGGGGGTGTTCATACAATTGAAGGTACATAAAAATGCATTATCAGAAGCTCTTTATTTCACAAAGAAAGTTAACATGCATAGTATGTATAACGAAATAAACATTTATTAAAAAAATAACAAATAAAAATATGTATGTACGATCCTATGTAACAAAAAGTAAATATCTATGTATCTCCTTAAGAAAGAAAAAAGTTGCACATGTACATATGTATGTACAGCCGTATTACATATTTATTTTAGGTCTGAAAAAATGTGTATTTTCTTTCTGAATCTTTTTAGATTGAATATCAAAAGGACAGCCTCTTCTAATATATTTTGAAGCAATAAATTTTTACTCATGTCAAGATTATTTTCTTGAGCCCATTGCACTGCTAAACCCAAAGCTTTTGCAGCAGCAGCATGTGAAACACGCTGAGGATCTAATTCTGCTTCCTCATCCTCAGGAATTTCATCGTCGAAGATTTCGATATCAGATCCATCTTGACGATCTTCATTCCATATTTCTATCTCTTCAGATGTGTTACCATAATTTATTTCATTAAGTAGTGTAACTGTGTCCTTAAGTGCTTCATTGTAGTCAATCTCTTTAGCGGCATTAATTTGCTTCACAATTGCCGATAGGGAAATATCATCTTCGTCCGGTTCGTTACACTTTAAAATGTTATTCCAACATTTACGAATTATATCAGGATTAAGTTTATTCCACGCAATCGTCAGATGCATTACAGCATCCCGTATTGTTAAAAGTTTCAGACTCTGTTAATTGACCATTTTTTCCTACAATTGAACTTAAAGTTTTGTTAATTTTAAAACGTTCTGATCTAGCGGTTGTATTAATGGTGTGACACTGGGTGGCATGAATATTACGAATATCATTCCATTGGCTGTTCTTAGCTTCTCTTTTGGTAGGTGACTCATTATCTTGTAGAAGAATGGCTCTTGGAGGCAACCCATGGGATTTTAAAAACTTCTTTACCTACAAATGCGTAAGGAAATGTATTATTTTATTTATCTACGTTTTTACATTATATAACATAAGCTTACCTCAGGGACAAAATTCTCAAAAAACAACTCCTTAAAGATTTCACAAGTCATCCATGCATTTTTTGAATGTTTGTAAATCACAGGATTTTGAAATTTACTTAATGCTCTCGGGTTCCTAGATTTTCCAATAATAAGAGGTGTCAATTTATGTTGGCCTGTAGCATTTGTGCAGCCTAAGAAAGTTAATCTTTGCTTTGCAATTTTTAACCCTGGGGCTGTTTTTTCTGATAAAGAAACGTAAGTCTTTTCGGGGAGGAGCTAACAAAATAATTCCGTCTCATCTGCATTATATATTTGTTGGTGACTTAAATTTAGTTCTTGTATAATTCTGCATAATTCCTGTTTAAACGGGTCGACGAATTCCGGCTGAGAAGATAATTTTTCTCCCGTTATTTTTAGAAATCGAATGCCATAACGGGTCTTAAATCTCTGCAGCCAACCCTCTCTTTGTTTAAGAAACCATTTGTAAAGTTCTTTTTCCATTAATTTGTATACAGATACCTTCAAGGTTGTACGACTTTTAGAAGGATTTAACATATTGTCTACAGCTTCTAAAATGACATCTTTTTTCTTTTTTATTAAATAAACACTTGATTGTCCTGTACCATGTTTTTTGGCCAATAGCGATACTGTCATACCTTTCTCAATTTCTTCTAATATTTTTGACTTTTCTTTCAATGTTAAACACTTACTCTTTGGCTTAACCATGTTTATAATGAATATAAAACCAAATTGATAACAAGTTGACTGCTCAATGAGGTAGATCTAACTACAGTTAATAATAATGCTGCTTATATGTATTGTAAACAAGTTCAAACAAGTTAAAAGTCAACAAACACGTATTCATACTATCGAGAGGCAAACGAGCTTGTACTGTAGAATAAATTCAGACCTGTGTATTGTTTAAGGTATCGGCCAATCATTGCTTAAACATCAATCCACTCTTAACTTCCAAATATTAGTATTTTTGAAAAGAAAACAAGCAGCCATGCAGGACTTGGGGGTACGGATCGATGGTCACGCCCTTGGAGTCGCAGAGGTTGCATAGAACTTGGGCTTACTAATAGATAATAAATTAAGGTTTAAAATGCATTTTCATAAACTTGTTCTGAAGTCTTCTTTTGTATGCCTTTACTGTAACCGAAGATCTATGAGGACTAGGCTTTAAGCCGAAGATCTATGAGGACTAGGCTTTAAGCCTAGTCCTCATAGATCTTCGGTTATTGTAAAGGCATACAGAGGACTCGAAGACCATTGCTTTAAGCAATGATCTGCGATTTTTTATGCTATTATGCTTTTATTATTACGACGTACGTATGAAAAATCCAAAAAAGTGCAGAATGCATGTATACGTTTTATTTACGGACTACGGAGAAGAGTGTGTCATCTGTCACATTTGATAGGTGAGGTGAATTGGCTGAACATATCAAATTGCAGGTATCTGCACATTTGTTGTTCTATCCAACAGAGAATATCAGTGAAATCACCAAAGTATATTATTATATCTTCCAAGTTGCAATCTTCCAAGTTGTATTATACAATAGTTAATACCAAGCAACCTGCATATCTTTACGAACTAATATCATTTCGCACAGATGTGCACCACTTAAACTTGAGATTTTCTCGGGGTGCCATTACGCCGCCCGCGCGTAGGACAGCGTTGTGTGAGCGTGGCTTTTCGTGCCGGGTTGCCAGGGTGTACAACTCAATACCGGTGGACATCAGGGATAGCTCATTTAGTACATTTGCCGCCCGATATCGCGCATACCTATTTGATATACAGGATAAGTAATCTTCCGATCATTTATTCATTCATTTATTTTTCACTTATTTTTATATTTCACTTATTTTTGCTTCTTCTTCTTCTTTCTTTTTTCTATTCTGGATGGATCTTGATCAGATTTTACAAATGTATAGGTTTTGGATACGATATGTATGTTTTAATTTTATTTTGGTTGTCTTATTGCGCATCACATTAGGTTAAGTTACTTTAAGTTAGAATTAGGCAAAAACATTGTTCTTTTTTATATTGATAGATTTTCTTTGGGTTTCAGGGTGATAGTGGAAGATCACGGGTTAATATCTAACCTTGAACTATCACCCTGTGATTTTTAGTTCTACGTATATAAGATCCTATGTTTGTAATATTTATTCTGTATCAGGAACTAAAATAAAGCATATTATTGTTATTATTATTATATAACGGATCTGTTAGTGAGGCGAGATGTGGTTTACAGCAGGAATCTTATATTTGTAGATGACCTTGCGCTGCCGCGACACCGAACTGGACTATTTGAGAGATTTTTCTTGTTCGTGACTCCAAATTGCTATAATATTTTTCCAAGGAATCTCAAGTCTTACAGCAGCATCCATACATTTAAAAAGCATCTTAAATGCAACACTATGTTTGTATGTGTGGCAGCTTTACGGTAACTTATTTTTTTTTGGATTCTCGTATTTAGTTTTATTTATTTACTTGCCTAGATAATTCGGACCGGAAGTAACACTTTTACTCGTATCAAATAGCGATTTTTTGCAAACATGTCGTCAATTATGCATTCTATATATATTTGTCAAGAGTACAAAAGTATTGAGAGATATATTTGGAATATATGAACCGGGAGTAACACTTCTACTCTTAGCCAGTAGCACTTTTTTTCAAATATCTCGCAAAGTATGCATTCGATAGAGTTTCATTAAGAGAATAGAAGTATGTATTTAGAATAGAGTTTTGAATATTTTTTGGATAAAAAAAAACTTAAATTTTGGATTTGAAGTAACACACTTATAGGTTAATTTTACGGTTTATTTTTGTAAGATAAAAATACAATTTCGAACAACTTGTGTATTATTTGAAACCCTCTTATGTATAAGAAAGTCGTGTGAGGGCCACACCTCGTTTTTTAACTATGAATACAATTTATTTAGTAATAGATATTTTGAAATCTATAAAATACATAAGAATCAATTTACTTGACGTTTAGAAGTTAAACGAAATACCTTCGTTTACTCATCTTAATATTTGGAGAATACAATAATTCTGTTTGTTCTTATATGTGTATTAGATTTGTAAGATTACCAGAAGAAATGTATTTAAACTCCCACCTAATTTATTAAACTAATTAATGATAAATTAGAAGGACATCTATCGCTGATGGGTTGAACCTTATAAAGTACACTGTTTTTACATGATTTATTTAATATATAAGCTGGCAAATAGAGGGCGTTATTTGACTTGATATATTATTTAAATTATTAATATCTATGTAGTGTTTAAGAATTATTATTTTAATTCTTATACACCATTACAAGATGTATGTTTGATGTTGGTGTAAGAAAAAATATGGGAGTTAATTTCTGCTGATGCTTTTAATGTGCACGGGTTGTAAATCCGTATACACTTTATTTTTTTTACTCTTCCGTGAGTTTTGGTAACTAAAGTGCAATAATAAAAAACTCAATTTATGGTACTTAAACTTTGTGCATAAAGTGAGTGAATAAGGAAGTACCATCTTACTTTTTAATGACCAGAGGTGAAAAATAGGTAGTTGCTATACAAAAAAAAGTAGCCAACCAGTAATAAAGGCCACTCAAAATGCAGCCTTATCTTATTTGAATTTAAATACAATTACTTTCAGGCGAAGGTGGATGTTAGATGTTTTTAGCTAGACGTTTTTGTGTCCTTCGAAGTAGTACGGCAGCAGAATATTAAAATTTATGTTATTATGATATGATTAAAAGAATAGGACGACTTTATAGTCTGCCCTATTTCTAACAATTGTAGGCAAATAAATGGTGAAACATAAGATTAATTTTCATGTATAAAACGTGTTCAACTTAACTTACCAAGTTACACAGGTTTTTCATTCTATATACATTTCCGTACATAAATATTTCTTTGTTCATTGCACGAGTTTTATTATTTGAACTGTAATAATTAATAATTATCAAAAAGAAATACGTCATCCACAAATATAACAGTGAATTAACGTCATGTACCTTGTTGCTCGAAAGTCGAAGTATATTATACAAACGTATACAAGTAAGCAGTATCAATTCATAGTTCTACAAGATCCCTGGACGAAAATCATTTCAAAGGAAATCTTGTCTGGACTCCCCGTTTCGACGTTTCTATTTTTAGTATCGTATCGGTGGGACACTTGATAAAATTTATCGGTTTTCGGTCTCGTCTATATTGCTATAAGGTATCTCCTTTTTCACGAACGTCAAGGTCTTATTTATTTTGTTATAGGTTGCCGTCGATACACACAAGTGCAATTATATTCGTTACATATGTTTAACAGATAAACATGTATATATAGATGTGTGGTGTTATTTACTGGTATATTTACTGGTATTCTGTCTCATCGACTTGGTCAAATAAATATTTATAAAATTATATGCACGTGAAATTTAAAAAAAGTAACTGTTTGGGATTATTAATTTCTTACTGCCGCTCAGAAAGCCAAATATTTAATTAACTACAATTTATAATATGCACAGAAATAAGCTGCATTTATTTAACCAGTAATTTGTTACATTAATTAAAATATTTATATAATTAATATTTTATGATTGTATCAAAATCTAATTTTGAAGTTAATTAGATGAATATAGGAGTATATAATATACATTAACAAGTCAAGAACTTTCTGCAACTACTAACATGAATTGATATATTTATTTAATACCATTTATAGAAGTATACAGGCTGGCCCAGATAGTGTGCTCACCATTGGGATCTCATGAACGGTAAGAGATAGAGAGTTGGTTAAATGAGACAAAATGTACGTGACACCTGGGTTTATTTTTTTAAGCAAAAAAACTTTTAAAAAAATGAACGATACGTGCGCTATAGGGGAAAAACTAAAAATCGGCAATTTTAATTTCGTCGTTTAACTTATTTCATGTAAAAGATACCGAAATACTATTTTGACATTATGAAGGTACTTT
Organism: Amphimallon solstitiale; assembly: GCA_963170755.1. NCBI lineage: Eukaryota > Metazoa > Arthropoda > Insecta > Coleoptera > Scarabaeidae > Amphimallon > Amphimallon solstitiale. Next base: position 123,291,311 of record OY720678.1, on the reverse strand, counting down.
TTTACGCAGAATTCAAATTTGGTATTGCAACCTCTGAAGCTTTTATACGTTTCGAGATTTTTATACAAACTTTCTTATTTTAAATACAAATCGTAGGCGGCTTTGACTGTATCAAAAAGAGCATAATTTGATGATTTCAATGATGTATAACACTTTGGGTTTATTTGTAGAAATAACAAAGTTATAATGATATTTGTGCAATTTTTGGTATCCTTATGAATGCATAGGCTATACATCAGAGGCAGCATTGAATTATTAAGACAATAAGTAGTATCTGTCAAATTTATTTACAAGCAAGTTACGTATCGGTTTATTTTTGTGTTATTTAGTCTGCTATTTTGTTCGTTTATTTAAAAATCACCGCATTTGTTGTTTTGGTTCGTTTTATTACTTGTTTATTGTTGTTCACGTTATGGAGAAATTTAATAATGAAGAGAAATATGATATGCTTCAAAGTTACATATTGGCTCACAAAAATTCAAGGAATGCAGCTAATCATTATTTGGAGTTGTACCCAGATCGACGGCAACCACACGAAACTTTATTTCGAAGATTAGAAGTAAATCTAAAAACATAGGGTGCCTTTAGTAAACCGAAAAGAAATAGAAAAAGATTAGATGAGGAAACCCAAGTTATTGTATTAAATCAGGTGCGTGAAAATCTAAAAGTTCCCATAAGAGAAATAGAAAACAACACCGGAATCCCTAGAACATCAGCCCATAGAATATTAAAAAAGCATCGATATCATCCTTACAAAGTCCACATTAGCCAAGGACTCCAACCAGGAGACGCAGAGAGGCGGACTCGTTTCTGTCGTTGGTACATTAATCAGAATAACAACAATGTTACATTTCTGTTTAATGTGTTGTGGTCAGATGAATCTCGATTTACGAACAATGGGTTATTTAACAGAAATAATATTCACTATTGGGGGATAGAAAATCCCCATGCTCTACATGAAGCTCGACATCAAGAACGTTTTGGGTTCAATGTGTGGTGCGGTATTATCGGCAGAAGAATAGTTGGACCTATTATCTTCAATAACAATTTAACGAGTGAACGCTATTTGAACTTACTTCAAGGTGAAATAGAAGATCTTCTAGACGATATTCCGCTTAATCTAACTGCGAATATGTATTTCCAACAGGATGGGGCACCAGCACATAATGCTCACATTATTACGAATTACCTAAATAATAGATTTGGTAATCGGTGGATTGGTAATCGAGGACCCATTTCATGGCCTGCACGTTCCCCAGACTTAACCGCAATGGATTTTTTCCTTTGGGGTTACATAAAAAATAAGGTGTATAAAACACAATTTAATAATGTGGAGGAACTGCAAGCTTGTGCTTTAAGAGAGTTTCATCGGATAAGTGGACGTATTTTAGAAAAAGTGATTAATTCCACACTAAGAAGAGCTCAGTTATGTATCAATAACAATGGAGGACTTTTTGAGCATTTAATGTAATTTATCTATTTACTAGTAGTAAATAAATAGTTAGGTATGTGAAGTTAGTGTTTTATTTACTTTTCAGTCATTTTTGTATTTTGTTTCCAGGAATAGGTAAGTATAAAACAAAAAAATATGCTAATTATTCTTGTATCTTTGTTATTTCTACAAATAAACCCAAAGTGTTATACATCATTGAAATCAACAAATTATGCTTTTTTTGATACAGTCAAAGCCGCCTACGATTTGTATTTAAAATAAGAAAGTTTGTATAAAAATCTCGAAACGTATAAAAGCTTCAGAGGTTGCAATACCAAATTTGAATTCTGCGTAAAAAAGTACCTTCATAATGTCAAAATAGTATTTCGGTATCTTTTACATGAAATAAGTTAAACGACGAAATTAAAATTGCCGATTTTTAGGTTTTCCCCTATAGCGCACGTATCGTTCATTTTTTTAAAAGTTTTTTTATTTAAAAAAGTAAACCCAGGTGTCACGTACATTTTATCTCATTTAACCAACTCTCTATCTCTTACCGTTTACGAGATCCCAATGGTGAGCACACTATGTGGGACAGCCTGTATATACCAACGTTGCGTGGAAAATGATACAACTAAACTGATAAAGTTATTTATTTATCTACATCAAATATAAATGTTAATTATATTTAAATACAATAAAATGTCTATTAAATCGGTTTTTAGATATGTAAAAGTAAAAATTGATTTGCCAATATGTATCGATTTTTAATTTCTAAAATCTGTGCCCCCGCGCTTTTATTGGATCTTAATTCTTAAATTTAATTTAATCTGACTGACGACTGAAAACAAACTACGTACATTTTGACTAATTAACTTATATTCGTTACATTTGACTTCCTTTTAGATTATAAATACAAATGGGGTCTCGTTTGTACCGGCGTTACGTTCCGGAAGAAGCGATGCACATAGAAAAACGCCAATCGAATTGACGTAGATCCAGATCCTACTGTATTTTAATTTGAAATAATAAATTCAAATAGAACTATAAGAGAGCCAAATTATCTGTATATAATAATATATAGCCACAGCCTATAATAAATTAGATTTGGAATATATTTGAAAAATAGAAGTATAAATAAATGTGTTTATGAAATATATTCTATGAATAATTGTTAAATAATAAGAATTGGTTTATTTATTGTTACTCTTAAAAATAAAACTGTAGGCTACCATCCTACTCTTTTTTATTTTTGATATCACTTCTAATAAACACTGACACATAATTGTTTGAATTACATACACGAATGGGTTCCGTATTCTCCTCTACTGCATGCAAACCCTACGGTTCTAGCAAAAAATCAATAATACCCTGCTAAAAGTCTTATTATGTTAGTAGTGAGCAGCTGGACGAACAGTCTGCTTATCCATCAATCATTATTCGCCTCAGATGAACTCTCTTTAAATCCCCTCGTTTATCTGTACTGCTAAAGCGCTAAATTTAATTATCGTATGCTTCTTATTATAAACTTCATTAATTTGGATGACGCAAAGTGCAAGTAGTTAACCGATTGTTCGTTCCTGCCTGCTGTCAGCCGACATTGTCCGATTTCGTTGTTCTCTTGTTTGACCGTTACTTTTTCTTATTGCATTTGTGCTTGGTGGTAATTTGTTTACTGACCTCAGTCTAAATAAAGCAATTGTTTGTGTAATGATGAAGTTGTGTTAAATCTGCTCTGATTAAGTGTCTTAGAAAAGAACTTTTAATTAATGTTGTTGCTAATCTTGATTGATTTAGACTGTTTATAAAATTGATATATATATATTCAAATAGTAAAATAAAGGATGTTAAAACTGTTATGTATATTTAAATTCCAATAAACCAGTTTAATTACTGTTTCGTAACTCCGAAAACAGAATGTATGGGTAGGTATAAAGAAAACACTATATTGTAGCTTATAACGTTTCGGAAATATTTATTTCCTTCATCAGATAATTGCCACACAATGGACCAAAAATCTCAGTATCTAACATTAATTTAAATCAATGTTAGATACTGAGATTTTTGGTCCATTGTGTGGCAATTATCTGATGAAGGAAATAAATATTTCCGAAACGTTATAAGCTACAATATAGTGTTTTCTTTATACCTACCCATACATTCTGTTTTCGGAGTTACGAAACAGTAATTAAACTGGTTTATTGGAATTTATATATTCAAATATCAATATATTTTTCTTATATAATGAATAATTTACAGAACTAGTAATAAAATGTTGTCTTTTATGTCCTATAAACTATATTTATTTAAATCAGACAAATTAAATTGTTACTACCACGACAACTTTTATTAGAAACGTATTTCTATACTCAATTTATTGCTAATAAAACTGAAACTATCGTAGTTGGAAAACTGGTAATCTTGTAACACCTTCACTCTATACCGTTAATCTGACTTTTAAATCAGATGTAGACGTGCAATTTACAGTTTATATTTACTGCTGCTTTTCTAGATAAAATTTAAATTTTTATCATGTTGCAAACGTATATATATATAACTATATTGAATATAGAGTTAAAACTTAATTTTTGTGTTTTACAAAAATCTGATATCATAATTAAAGACTACTGTAGTTACCCAGAGAGGATTTTTATATTGTATAGTCTGTACTGTATGTCCATCTAGAGATTGTACCTATTTATCACTCTGTAGATCCAGTTGTTGTGGCGGACTAGCCCATTCATCTTTTCTGATCTCTAACGTTTGTGTGTTGCATTATAGTTGCCTTAACTATCTTTTTCCGTGGTTGGCTATCCCTAACTTTATTTTCCTGTCTGTTATCTTCATTAACTTAAGACCTTTTCATACTCGTCCCTTGTAGTCTTGGGTCAATCTCTTAATCTGTTTCTTGCCGATATCCACTCTGACGCAGTTCCTATTACTGATTCTTCCTCTGTTCCAAAAATGTACCCGAGATATTTGATTCTCTGTGCCTTGCAAAACCTTACAAGGTTTTCACTATTCGAAAACATTTTTTCATTCACTTTCTTAGCTTCTATATCTTTTCAACTTCAAATTGAGAACAAACACATTCAAAATGAGAATAGACAATTTCAAATGAAAACTGCGTTTATAATATTTTTTCTACTTCCATACTTTAACAGATTTTCATTAAGATACAAGTTTATACCCAATAGCAATACAGATTTTTCATTAAGATACAAGTTTATATCCCATAGGAATGCGACATTCCAATATTCATCAATATTCAATATGGCCACTTCATATCTGACAGATATAAATAGTATATTATGCAACGAGCATTTAATAATAGCTATTAAGACACGAGTAAGAAAATTACAATACGTGCCGAAGGAGAGTATTGTAATGAATACGAGTGTCTTAATAGCCATTAAATGCGAGTTACATACACTATTTTTTCTACGACCCCATAATAAAACATTATTTTTTTGAACATTCCATTTCATAAATTGCGCGTAAAATTTTTCGTACATCTTTGCGAATTTAGCTGGTAACAAATTGTTCGTGGCTACTAAGGCTTGTTCCATAATTTCTGGTCGAGTCAAATTTAATATTTCACTGCCATTATCCCTCATTTTTACCGTTTATATTTTCAAAAAAGCACAAATTTTAACTACTTACTAGTTAATTGGAGAGAACTGTCACATTTAATTAATTTTTATATTTGTCAGACATGCAGTCGCCGTATTGAATATTGATTGAATATTGGAATATCGCATTCCTATTGGATATAATCTTAATGACAAATCTGTATTCCCATAAACGTGTATCTTAATGGACATCATTAAAGTACAGGTTCGGCATATCTAAAATACAATTAAAGTATGGGAGTAGAAAAAAAATAATTAAACTTGACAGTTCTCTGCAATTTACTAGTAAGTAGTTAAAATTTGTGCTTTTTTGAAAATATAAACGGTAAAAATGGGGAATAAGGACAGTGAAATGTAAAATTTGACTCCACCAGAAATTATGGAACAAGCCTTAGTAGCCACGAACAATTTATTACCAGTTAGAAAAGCACAATAAAAATAAAGAAAATGCGTTATTATTTGTAACAAATGGAGCTGCATATATAAAGGCGATTGATCGGCTTTTACAACAAATATACAGTAGTAGGGCGCATATTACATGTTTGGTATGTTATATTCGTCAATTTCATTCCCTATTATCTGGTGCCGCTGTTAATAATATACATACAAAAATTTGAAGCAGTTATAAATAACAATCCAGGAATTCTTACGTTACGCCGAATTGTTGACTATTTACTGGTAAAGAAGTGAACAGTCAGAGTGTGTGATATGTTGTATTTACTGTTACTTGGTAAGTACTTGTTTCTCTGTACCCATTTTGATTCACGTGTGTAAAATATCATATGGGGATTCATAATGTCCTCTACGCGTTCCTGGAATTCACGTCATGTAAACCAGACTTTCGATCCCTGGTCATTACTTCTGTCTTTCAAATAAAAGGGTTCTATTTTAAATGCTAATATCTGTTCCCATCACAGTTGTCTTGTCTAGTTGGTTGTCTTTTCGCCCTCTATTATTTGCCCGTTTCTCAAATGCGCTTTCAAAATCTAGTTTCTTTCGTGAATCTACAGAGTGAGTTCTTTTCATTATTTGTATGGGGATCTCGAAAACCATAAGAGATACGCATTAGATTAAATGGAGAAAGATTTGCATCTTTATAAGACTCATCCAGATACGTTTTTGTCCATTTAAGAAAATGCATGGTTTACTAGATATTTGCAAAAAATAGAAACTCTCCAAAACCTTTTCAGTACTATAACTCTTCTCTCCATAAAGGTAGAAATTTTTTTTTTGAATATTGATTTAAGAAATTTAATTTCAAACAATGACATCTTCTCAAATTTTTAATTTTGTTTAGCATTTGCGAAGTCTATTTTTTTATGGAAACCATAGTTGGCTATGATATATTCTAATAGTGCATTTTTTTCTGCTTGCAATGATATAAAGGTTGTAGCACTTATTTTAATAAATAACAGCACAATACACTATTATTATGTTTAACAAAAAGCATGTCTTGCCGCACTTGCCATGGAAAAGAAAAAAAACTTATAATATACAATGTAATACAAGAAACAATAAAAGCGCTAAACGAATTAATTATTAACATCACGTAACATCCTCAATTTACATTAAGTGTTCGAAATACCCACCATTATTATCGACGTACATACGGCACCTTTTCAACACTGAGTTAATAGCTCTCCTAATTTTGCGCCCATCTAACCTATCAAAAACATTATTAACAGCTTCCAATAGCTCCTCTTGGGTTGCATATGATCGCACATATACGAGATCTTTTATTGCTCCAAAGACGAAGAAATCTAATGGTGAAAGATCTGGGGAACGTGCAGGCCATAAAACAGGACCATTTCTGCCTATCTACGAGTTTGGAAATAATTCATCTAAATATCTTTTGATCTGTGCCTGATAGTGAGGCAGGGCACCGTCGTCTGTAAATTTAATTCGTCTAGGATGTTGTCCAAATCTTCCCTAAGAAATTGCAAATATCGATTTCCGGTTAAAGTTTCATAAAAATAAATGGCCCAACAAGTTGCGAACCAATAACACCACACCATAAATTGAAGCCAAACCTAATCTGGGCCGCCTTTCTTCTAAATGTTGAGGATTTATTTGCGCCCGCCCACATGTGTTAATTATGGCGATTGAACATGCCGCAGTTTGTAAAACGTGTTTCGTCGGTCCATAAGATCTGCATCGGAAAGTTGTTATTTTCATGGCACATATTTACGAACCAAGCATAAAAATTTAATCGTCTTTCATCGTCTCCAGGGTGTAGAGTTTGACCAACTAATTTTTAATGAGGATGGTACTTATGTTTTGATAAAATTCTCACTACTGTGCGTTGTGAGAGGAGCAGCGTCTTGTGCAATTTGTCGCGTTGATATTGATGGATTCTGATTAACAACAGCTAAAACATTTATCTGCGTGTTTTCATCAATATTACCCTTATTTCTAGGTTTAACAAAACTTCCACACTCTTTTAAATTATTGTATAAATTCTTGAAGGTATGTAACGATGGTTGAGGGCGATCAAAATACAATAAAAAATAGCGTTCGGCGGCTTGTTTACTATTTTTGTTACAAAAAATGTAACATTCGATCATATCAAGTTTCTCAGGATTTGTATACACCATAACTAAAAGTAAAGCAACTAAATCACTAACAAAACCAACTGTAGTCACCCTAATGAACGAACTGTCAATGATGAAGTAAACATAATGCTTGAATTATTAATATCGCGTTTTCCATGGCAAGACATGGTTTGTGTTAAACAAAATAATAGAGTATTGTGCTGTTATTTATTAAAATAAGTGCTACAACCCTTACATCATTGCAAGCAGAAAAAAAAATGCACTATTAGAATATGTCATAGCCAACTATGGTTTCCATTTACAAAAAATGGACTTTGCTTGCTAACTCAAAAATGCTAAGCAAAATTAAAAATTCAAGATGTCGTTGCTTGAAATTGAATTTCTTAAAAACAATATGCAATTTTTTTTTTCTACCTATGAATAGAAGAGTTATAGCACTGAAAAGGTTTTGGAGAGTTTCTATTTTTTTGCAAATGTTTAGTAAACCAAGCGTTTTCTTAAATGGACAAAAACGTATCTGGATGAGGCTTATAAAGATGCAAATCTTTATAAGCCTGTATATAGCTGTATCATCCGCGTATGGCGTCACTTGGATGAGTTTTTTATTTTTGATTTCAGCGTGTTTAGTTTTCGTAATATACGCTCCAGACTCAAGAGCCATCATGAGCAAGAGTGTCGGCAACGCGTCTCGTTCATGTACTCCGTTTTTAATTGCGATACTCTTTGTTGTATTTTGGCCAATTTTTGATTACTGGTGTTGACTTCTTCATTGTCATGCAGTTGAGTTGTACTAGTTTATTTGGAATATGTATGTTTTTCAGGTCTACGCTCAGGTTTTTCCTCTTTATTCTATCAAACGCGGTCTGAAAATCTATTAATAGAATATGTATTTCAATATTATGTTTATAGCTTTTTCTGTTATTTGTTTCATTATGTATATTACATCTGCTATTGACGTTACTGTTACTGTCTCCGTATTAATTTGTCATCAGCCTTTTCTTTATGGTTGCAGTTAGTATTTTGTAAGCGGTATTTAGTAATGTGAGCCCTCTTTAGGTAGTGTATTTTGGTTGGTCACCTTGTTTTGGTATTGGTATTATCACTCATATCTCCTGCTATTCTGACATGTTCACTTTTGTTCATATTTTCTTTATCAATTCATAAAATCTTTTCTCTTGCTTGATTAATTCTTCCAAAATTTGGTTCTTCTTTTATTTTTTTAGTACAGCTCATTACTTTCACGTTTTGATGGTTCCTTACTTAGTTCGACTGTTACATCGTCTACGTCCCTATCCTGTTCTCTTGTCACTTCATTATCGTAATATATGTAATTTTTTTAAAATTTGATTTTCATTCCCCCCCTTTTACTCCTTATCTTCCATTTTGATATTTAGTTAGCTCCTTTTTTTTTGTTCTTGTTCAGCATATTGTTCAATGTCATTATATTGTTTTGCTTGTTTTTTTCTTTGATACCTTACCAACTCGCCTTAAGAGAGACGCTTGATTCTACACTTTTCTCGAAGAGCAAATATTTGACATTGGCTATTGACTCACTTTTCCACAAATTCGCCCTATAACCAACAACTTGCAATTAACATTCGTGTGGCACCAATGAAGATATTGGCTATTGCTATTATGAGCAGAAATTACAGAGGCACTCAACGATGCAATCAAATATTACATCTTTCATCGCCTCTGTAGTTCCTTCTCATAATAGCAGTATCTTCATTGTTTTGCTATTAATTGCTGTACCTATAAGCAATATGAAGAAAAACATTAAAAAGGATGCATTTGCTATAGTCCCCAAAATTATCTGTGACATGACTTTACAGTTTAAATGTACACGATTAATATCAATTAAATGGAATGTATAGGGCATAATCAAATATATTAATTATTTAAGTCACTCTCTATAATTTTTTACACGAATACGAAGAGAACTTACTAATATAGATATATGTGCACATAAAACGTGCAACTACAAGCAATGTTACTTTGGCAGACGTGCGTTTCTATTTTTGTTTTCCAGTCAACCGTGGTCTTGCTCGAGAGTGTTCGTGTGGGTGCGCACAGTACGTTCGATATCATCCATCACAATACGTAGGGGAGGGTAGGCACCCAACTGTCAACGAATCCTGAACTGGGATTGATTTCAACTTAGTATTAACTTGCTTCAGTCTCGATACTTGGCAGCATACATGCCCCAATAAAAGACATTTTGTTGAAGGAACGGTTCGAAATTCTGTTGTAATACATTTTCGAGGCATGACTTTATCTGCACAATAAATCGATAGATAGTCTAGTATACACACATAGGTAGGTGTGTTAGTGTTATTTATTGCATTGGGGCTCAAATAAAATGCCTTATCAAACTGTTAAATTTGAATTTTTGTTTGAGAATAATATTTACTTCAAAACGATTATAGGTTTTGTTGTATTCGTACACACGGGGCACATTAATTACTACAGTTTATATAATACATTTTTCTTATAAATTTCAATGCATTATATCTTTTTAGAAAACTAGAAAGGCTTTTATAGATTAGTTGATCTTTTATTGATAGAGAGGTTTTTTCATAATTTTGCAAGTATTTTATACATTTAGAAATCGCTACGAATAGATAATCATGTCTTAATATTTCAATTTAGCTGATGCCTCTCCGCATTTGCTCAGGTGCAGGAAAACCACAGAGAAACCAACACTCAGAGACCGGTATCAGACTAATATACAGAGTGAGTCATCTAAGCGGGTAAGGCCGATTATGCCTTTATGAGTAAAGATATTTCGACCCTATATATTATTGTATTTTTGTATTCCCCGTCAAAAAGTAATAAGATAGTATAGTCCTAAAATCTAAAGTTTTTGTCTTATGCCCATTTTTCTGAAAAACTCAATGTTTGTATAAAATTATATTTCTCGAAAACGACGTATTAGATGGGCACAATTTTTTGCAGTATTGTTTACAATAACACGTCCTAAGACAAGAATGTTTTATTTTTTTACAGTTACTAACTCCATGTGCAGGAAACTGGATTAAAGTTACATGACACGTTTTTGTATAAAAGTCAATTCTTTTAACTGGAACACCCTGTATATTACTTCATTTTTGAATTGTTTATTAAATTTCATATCAGAAACATGTAAGACGTTAATACTTTAAAAGTGACTATTACTGAGCTACTGTCGTTGTTTGATATCCTTTTGTTAGTTTTTGCAAAAAAGTCATTTTTTTCAAATGGCACGCCCTGAATTTCTTATTAAATTTCACATCAAAAACATGTAAGACGTTAATACTTTAAAAGTGACTATTACTGAGCTATTGTCGCTTTTTAATATAATTTTGTCAGTTTTGTGGGAAGAGTTATTACATAAAAATTTATTTCTGCATACATTGAGAAAAATGGTATTGTTCAGTCAATAGTTTTTAGACTTTTCACCTTTTACACATTGACTGAACAAATAATCTATTCAGACAACCAGAAGCAAACTAATAAACCAATTACTTTAATTTTTTTTGCCAGTATTGTTGATTCAACATTTCTGCTCATTGCCTGAGATTCAATCATTCGCAACTCTTGATTGAACACTGTAAGTTGTTGTTCAAATAAATTGACGGTGTTGCATTAGCAACGCGAAACATTCTTTCAATGTGCAAGTTCAAATAATATTCTATACAATATTATATCAAACACGCATTGATACCTTAAACTTGATAAACCATACGTTGTGATTCAATATTCCAAAGAGATTGCTCACCGGGAACCAGCGAAAACTATTGAGTCAACTAGAAATTGGCTGACTGAACATTCTATTTCTCTCAGTGTATTTAAAATATCATTCAGAAACGAAATTTTACAATTTGCATTCATAAAATTACCAGTGTAGTAGTAATTTTTTTGAAGAATATTACATTCGTATTTATATCAAGTGTATGTGCAGAAAAAATAGCAGACAAAGTCCAAAACTATTATTAGCTCAATTTTCAATATAGCGGCCTGAATTTTATAAAAATTTCAAAACGCTTTTTTTCTTATAATATTTAACCAATGTCCTGATGATGGTATCATTCTGATTAAAACATCGTTTATATGTCTGAAATTGGTGATATTATTACGTTATTTGGTCATATTTTGGACCCATTGCATTGAGAACTGACAACATTTTTGTTTTTGGTACTTCACATATTTATTTTCATAATGCCACATAACATTCTGTAGACTGAAAGTTCTTACGAGGTAGTTTTCTTATATTTATTGCTACTTCTTCCTTCGTTAAGGGAAATTATGAAACTTAAGCTAACACAAAAAAGGGAACTAATAAAGCTAAATCGGTTTCCTTTCTCAAATGGTTACGTTACTGACTTCAATTTGTTTATATTTTATAGGTAACCTTAACTGTATCAGACTTACACGCATTTACTTTCATTTAGATTCCTTATTTCTTGTTAAATAGAAATGGCTGTAGTGTGTATAAAGTATTCAAGTTTAGCGACATGTGTCATATGTTAATTATCATTAATAATTGCAAACTAGTAAGAGATTATCAGGTAGTTAAATTTATTATACATAATATTTACATATAGAAATGTATTTTTGGATGTTACACTAATGAATCACTTACGAATTTATTTAAAGCAAGCAACGCAAAAAGATCACTTGCATCATCGTTTTCGGGAAACGAAATAATATGTCAGAAGAACATTACTATGTTTACAATCTGGACGTGGGTTCCTTTTGAAAGCCAGTGCTACATACCCGCTTTTCGAGCGTACTAATAACCAAGTTAAATTGTGAATGGTGTTTGGGCGTATATATAGTTTAACACAATGGCTTTGTACTACCACACAGTCCAAACATAAATTATACACAGTTGTACATGTTTATTTCGTTCGAAACACGATGTTTCGTTAGTGGAGTCGTGTAGAAGATACTTGTTTAGAATTAGTGATTAAATTTCGTCTTCCTTTAAATGTATGTTAGTACAATCAGTACTACACACGCGTACACTCTTGATTAGAATTATATCTACTTTATAGGGCTCTAAAACTCTGTCTTATAGTTTCATCGTTCTCTTGTTATTTTATAAAATGAAAAGTATTTAAGGTTTCTTGACTATTTTCCTCTACGGTTTCAGTTCTTTAATTAACTTTTCCAAACTATAATATAACATTCTGTTTCTTCCACCCATTACTAGTGAAGAAATATAGTGATAGATAGATATATCGATGATTGTTAAGAACTTAACATCTTTGATTTTATTTTATATTATTGTTTCTTGGTTTATATATGATTGTTTTTCTTTATTTCTATGTGTTATTGTATTTTTGTAATGTATGTTTTCTTTTTTTAACTTATAATTATATTGTCACTTAATGTTTTTTTTTACTTACAAATATTGTGAGCATACTGATGCGGAGCGGCTTTCCGTCGTATACAGTCTCAGCGGCCGAGTTTATTGTCTGCCGGCCGACTATACACCGAAGGCGATGCCAGACCTCCTATGTATACGTACGGACGGCAGTGTCTGGCATGTGTGTATATATAGGGGCCATTAGCTTCTGGAGCGATTCACATGTATATATGCTGTATATCTTATGTTCGAAGTAGAGCGGCCCCGAAATCTCGGCGCACAATGCAAATAAATAAATGTGTATTTGAACTGATATTGAGTTTTATTTATGGTACTTTCAAAATAGGAAGTTTCCTTAACAATGATCTTTATATAAAAGACCTCTAGGGATATTTACGTATGAACGTTGTATAAATTATGAATGTGATCTGAGAAATTTCAAGTCGATTCATCAATCACAGCCTGAGATAGCCTGTACACTGTGTTGAAAAACATAGTTTCGAGAAAAACCCCTTTGAAGGTTGATCACTTTAACTTTTAAATCAATCAATTTCCTTGATTGTTTATCTGTCATTCCTGCTTGTATAATGGACCTTCTTCTTGGGTACTTTGAAGTACATATTTTTTAAAGAAAAAGATGCAAATGAGATTTTTTGAAATTTTGCAGGAGGATAACCTATTAGATAAAAATGCCTTATTCGTCAAAGAACCATTTGGTGTTCGTAAAGGTTTATCGACAACTTACACGACCTTGTATTTGGTTGAGTGTGTGTATTCATTTGTGTATTGTTCTATGATCTCTAAGACATTCGATTGTGTATCGAGGGATATATTGGTGGATACGTTGAAATGTTACAGTCTGCATGGTATTACCAGAGAATAGCGATCAACGAGAAGCAACAGCGTAGTCGGATCCTCTGTTGTTCTGTGCCCATTTTCGCCTCGTCGAATTTACATGGTAAACAACCAAGTACACTACAGTCATTGGACAGGAAACAGCACCGTAGACCAGGGTCCGTATGGCATTGATAGCAATGACGACTAAACAACCATGCTTTTAATGGTTTCATTCAGCAGACGGATCGCGACCGTTCCCGCTCCAACTGTTCACTTCACAACAGTTGAGTGTTTGCTGGACAGGACCGCTCACCATTATGTGATCGTCTGTCATTTGATACTTTTCATTGCTGCCATATGTTAAAATTAACAAATTAAACCGAATAAACAATAATAATAAATTATTTTTCTGCATTAAGTTTTGTCTTAGTTTTTAGTATAAGGGCTGGTTTTTCCAACCCCGAATAAAATACTGGGTGAACTCCAATATTATAATACATTTATTTCTGCACAATACTTTCAATTTGTTCTATCTTACTTTTCTAGTAACTCTCTTCAAAATTATGTATTATGTTGGTCTTGGAATGCACCAAGGGCGCATGCGTACAGAATACACTCACTAAGTTAGCGTAGAATTTTTCCGCGCACAAAAATGGCGACCGCTCTTGAACATGTTCAGAGGAGCGGACGTCTACCGGACATGATCACTGAACAGTTGCGCAACTGTTGTGTCTGCTGAATGCAGACAATGTCTTTGCCGCTTCTCGTTGATCGTTATTATCTGGTAATACGTTGGGTTATTTAAATTATACCTATTGAACCGTATTCAGTTGGTATACTTTAATAATAAACTATGTCATGAATTATCAGTAGGGTGCCGCAGGGATCTATTCTGGTACCCTTTCATTTTAAAAATTTACGTTAATAATCTTCTGTATCATGTGGGTACTTTTTGTCGACAAGAGTTAATAGTCAACGTGAAAATTGGTGTAATGAAAACAAATTAGTATTAAATGTCAAAAGAACTAACGAATTAACCTTTCTAAATAAGAAGCCAATAGGTTTAGAAACCAGTGAGATTCTTGGAAGTATACCTTTAAAGATTCTCAATTGGATTGGGCATCTCTAGGTGAGCTTTCGGTCGGCCAGGATTGCATACTAATTATTGCATACTGTTTCATTCTTGTATAGCGTATCGTGGGTTAAGTATGTAGATGCAGATAAGGTTTTCGGCTACAAAAGAGAGGTGTTGGAATACTAAAGAAGCTTTCTTGTAACGAGCATTGTAAAAATTCTTTTGTACAATATATATAATGTCTTTTATCGACATGTGTATACAACGCACTAATTTATACACAAAAATTTTAACGAGTTTTAGATTGATATCCACGATTA
The DNA here is from genome assembly GCA_963170755.1 of Amphimallon solstitiale. Taxonomy (NCBI): domain Eukaryota; kingdom Metazoa; phylum Arthropoda; class Insecta; order Coleoptera; family Scarabaeidae; genus Amphimallon; species Amphimallon solstitiale. The sequence goes on along the minus strand of OY720678.1, from coordinate 123,276,113 downwards.
TATCATTAGCTCGAGTAATCATCTTTGTGAGAATTTATATCGAAAACCAAGACTAAGCCAAACAGCTTACAATAGCAATAGGTCCAAAAGAAATTTAGGAATAACGTAAAGACTTTTCTTTAGTAAATAACGAATATTTAACTGGCAAAGTTGATCAAGTCAAGAATATAATTAATGTTGTGTTTGTTATTTTACTTTTCACATTTTAATTATTTTATTGTATTTGTGAATATTGCAGCTTATCTTTAAACGTATTTACGACGGTTCGTGTTTATACATTCTTTTACAACAGTTGACAAAACCACGGAAAAACTGAAAATAATATTAATTACTATACGAATTTACAGTAAATGCCGGGAGTCGTACTTGGCTACTACTACAAATTTGAAGATTATCATTTATCATAGCGAGCAATATGAAGATTTCACCGCATATTGTGTACACTATCTTGACTGTCGGTCTAAACAGGTATAGGGTAACTAATAGCACATGATTGATATCCAGTATATGGCGTAATAGTCTATTCATTGTTGAGATGATGATACGGAATAATTCCGCATTTCACGTTTTCTATCATATGCCCGGGACTAAAATTTAGGTCCATGCACATACGATATTTCTCTTGAAATATTCACGACATGGATCACTTTACTTCATAAAGTGTTCTGACTGGTATTTTTGTATGAACTAAACCGTGTTCGCTCGCATACACAAACCATAAATAATTATTTCATCGGAAGTGTCGTCCACTTATTAGCTTTATGTTGTTTGGTGATCTTCGTGAAGACGAGTATAAGTAGCAATAATAGAATATTCAAGGGCGGGTCAAGAAGTGCCTGAAAATTAGCACAGATGGCGCTGCCACTTCAAATCCAACATCCAACATTGTGCTTGTTAAGAAGCATATTTCTAAAGAATCTACTCCAATTTACAGACTGATCAGTCAAAAGTGTTGTTGGAACAACTATTTGAAACAGACGTCTATGTAAAATTGGAAAAAAGTAAATTTCGTGTGCTTATTAAATACTAATTTTTGCTCGAAAAACCATCACGCAAACCAGAAATACGTTGAAAAGTATTATGTGGACTCTTCACCGTCAACTACAACCATCCACCACTGGTTTACTCAAGTTCGGTGCGGTCGTACCGATACTAAGTTACAAGCCAACGTTCTGGTCGCTCAATTGAGGTAACTACACCAGAAATGGTCCATAAAATCCACGATATGATATTGGATGATCGGCGGGTGAGGTTGCGCGAACTTGAGGAGGGTACAGGCATATCACATGGATCAGTGATTTCAATTTAGCATAGATATTTGGATACGAGAAAGCTATCCGCAAGATGGGTGCCGCGTTTACTCACAATTGACAACAAGCGCAATCGTTTGACAACTTCATAAGAGTGTTTGGCGTTGTTCAATCGCAATCCCAACGAATTTTTGCGCCGTTTCGTAATCGTGGACGAAACATGGATTCATCACAACACACTAGAGACTAATTAACAGTAGAGACAGTGAACTTCTCGTGGTGAATCGGCTCCAAAGAAGGCCAAGGTGGGTCTGTCGGCCAACAGGTCATGGCGACAGTTTTTTTGGGATGCGTACGGTGTCATTTACACCGATTACCTTGACAAAGGTAAAATGACCACCGGCGCATATCATGCAGAGCTGTTGGATCGATTTAGCGCCGATTTGAATCAAAAACGACCGCATTTGTCGAGGAAAGAAGTTCTTTTCCACCAGGACATACATCGGCTCAAAACCGCAGTCACAGTGGCAAAATGAATTACATTATGAATTATTCATCCGGCATATTCTCCAGATTTAGCCCCTTGCGACTATTTTCTAATTCGAAATATGAAGAAATGGCTGGGCGGTAAGAGAGAGTTGGATCGAAAGAACAGGTCATCGATGAAACAAACGCCAATTTTGAGGGTCTCGAGAAATCGTATTACATATTTGGAGAGCTTCAAAAAATTGGAGAAACGTTGGATGAAGTGTATCGACCTGGAATGAGATTTAAGTTAAAAGTAAAAGGTTTTTGCCGAATAGAGTGTTCCTTATCTCAATTTTCAGAAACTTCTTGACCCACCTTCGTATGCGCTTTAAATTGCATATATTGGATACTAGTATTTACATATAAGTATACATCATAAGGCTTTACTAATTTAATAAAATTTGTGACTTTTTTATTTGTTCGTTTTTAACCAACATTACCGCTGCTTGATTGGGACTTTTAAAAATTCAAACAACCGGAGGGGAGACTAGATCCCTAAAATATGCGGGAAAGTTAGTGTGGGCGCGATATTCGCAGACACATGTACCAATATTTGTCTTCAGAGCACACAGGCCATAAGCATACGTACATATTTAGCGAAAAGGGACAATTATGGAAGTGTATTAAATGGTTTTTCAAGTTGATTAAAAAAAAGATATCCAACAATATACGGTCAAGTGACTCGCCACCGAATTAACCATTATCTTCGCCTCCCTAAAAGAGAACCCCATGTGAAACGAGACTCGGTATATTGCCGAAGGGATTTAAGGGCGAATTTGTCACTTTAATTAAAGTAACGGGGAGGAGGTGGAAAGCTTTGGCTTCGCCGGCAAGAGCAGCGGGACATCCCGGACCCGTGTAGGGGCAAGAGGAGCGAGACGAACTGGATGAAGGCGACCTGACATAAAGGAAAAGCGCGGACTGGAGCAGTGGGATGGGATACATGTGTTACTTGATCCGTTTATCGAGAGATGATTCATTTGTTATTGTGTTCCACAATGCAGCGTGCGCACGCTTTTACGTTGCTCCTATGTGCAATTTAAGAGTAGGGACGGTGTTGCAACAGGGGTGGCAAGTTTTTTTTTCTCTAACATCGATGCTGTTCGCTCGCATGGCCTGGTTTGATTTGAATGCAAATTATTGGTCTCCGAACGCGTGTGCAAACGAAAGGGTTCGTTATTAGCATATTTTTGTACTTTTCTAATCTTACTTAATGCATTGTTGTTATCGTATTTGTTGCAGGATGATTTTATAAGAAAGATTAGTATTTCGTGAGCATTACAAAAAAAAAGACTTCAATAGTGTATGATTACTGTCCGTCTAACCTGATTACGGTTAAAATGGTATCTATGTACTTATAAACTTTGGGCGTATATCATCTGAAAATTTTATTCAAATAGCAGATGCGTTATTGGTGTACAATAATTTGAAAATAAGTCAGGAATTATATTCAGGCACACATCATTATTGTTCAGCATTCTTTACATTTGTTTTGTCCATTGTTATTATTTACTTGAGTAAATCTATTTTCTGAGTATATCATCTGAAAATTTTATTCAAATAACAGATGCATTATTGCTGTAGAATAATTTGAAAATAAGTCAGGAATTATATTCAGGCACACATCATTATTGTTCAGCATTCTTTACATTTGTTTTGTCCATTGTTATTATTTACTTGAGTAAGAAAAGCCGTATTCACATATAATTTCATAATTAAATGTCAATATCCGAATATACATCTGTTAATTTGTTATTAAAATTGAACTAGAATTTGAACTTAAAATTGAAGATCACCAAAATTAAGGTATAGCGTTTTACATGCGCCATTTGTAAGAACTCATAATCTAAATTGAAGCAGGAATTGATATATCTAATACCCGATTTGGCGTCAATTTTGACCGAGTTCTAGAAATTGAACTTAACATTGATATATGTAAAATGAGTTTTACACAGATTTTTCTGAAGTCTAATTTTGAAGGATTACTTTTATGAACAGACTGAAATATATGCCTACATGATTGTGGACATATTTTCATAAAGCACAGACCACTTTGGATCAATCTTTTACTATCCTATACGTAGTATATGGAGGAATTGCGATGACGAAAATTTTCGTCCTCGAGATTTTTGCGATGTTCACGTTTTAAGTCCCCTAATACCGATAAAGTTGTTTTTGAAAAATTCAGACCGTGCTTTTACGCGCAATTTTAATTTATTATAAAAGTGAAAGTATTTAAAACTTATTTTGGAACAACTTTTGTAGACCAAGATCGAAACTTACATACCTCAGTTTTTCTATTTGAAAGAGGACAGTTTAAATGTTCGTTATCTGATTATGGTGGCCGAAGATACATTTTTCTAATCAGCAGTTAAGTTGCAGTCTTCTCAACTTCCTTAAATTGTATTTTAGTAATGTGCTCATCTACAATAAAAGAACAACAAAATTATTTAAATTCTAATAGCGTTCTTAATGCAGCTAAATATAATACAATGGACTAGACAATCTGTTGCATACAAGCAAAGCACTTTAGATTATTTATGCGATTGGTACGTATAATAACTCTTATCAGAAACAATATAGTGTTAAATTTAAATAAATAACACAGTGTAATTAGACAAGATCTATGTGACAGATACGAAGGTGTTGCTATTTTATTTCATAAATCAATAACGAATATGAATGGATATATTGTCAATAACTCCCAACATATCGTACTGTTGAGTGTACGGAGATTAAGCACAAAGCTTACTTTTGGGTCGTTAATGATCTAGTCCTAGAATGTAAACCTGATTACAGATCCATGTTAATAAAATCGATCTGCCAGCAAGCATTGGTGTAGTTCGATATTATTAGTAGTGCCAACATATTGCTGAATTACGAAGATTTTATACTAAATGCATTTGGGAGCAGGACCGTGTCAAATAAATGCCTGCTGGAACTTGGTACAAATATTTGTAAAAAAAAGTTTGCCAATAGTTCCTCTAAGATTGAAATGACTGAAGATGAGTTATGTGCAATAACAATGCCATAATTCAAGCGATCGTAGACGTCATACAGCGCAATTCGGAATATTGTTCATAAAATGCTAAAAATGCATCTCTACAAACTGCATTGAATTGCTGTTTAAATTAAAGAAACGCCGAGGAAGACTAAATTAGACGATTCTATTTCGGAATATTGGGCCAAATGAAACTTAAACATGAATAGTTAGCCTGGAAACGGTTTTACTAGGCCTTTAATTAAGTAATTTTCTTATTCGTCCGCATTTTTTTGCAAAAATACAGAATGGAGAGGTTAACATGTATATTAGCTAATTTCTTTTTACCATTGAGCCGAGTTCACCATCTCACTTCAGTAAATTAAAACGGTTAGATGAAAGCATTTTGTACAAGGATAATGCTTTTAACATTATTTTTAAGTGATATAAACTGAATTTTCTTAATCGTCTCTTATGTAAATTTCACGAACCATGATTGGATGATAAACATGTTTTTTCTAAGTCGTGCTTAAAGCAAATTATTGGTAAATTTATAACTATAATATCAGAGCAGGCTATTTATTATATTTTTGTACTCACCGCCTGTAAAGTGACATTTGGCGTATGCATCGCTCGACCAGCAAGCAGTATTTCCCGGTCGAGGCGACTGTAAAAATTGAAAAAAAAAACACTGGCTCTTTGGGACATTTAGAAAAAAATCGAACTTTATAATAATAAAATTTAGTCTATAAAATACTACTTCCCTTGATAATTCTTCACTAAAAGTTTATTCTTCCAATAAATTTGTCGCGTCATCTATTTGACTATTTCTCAAGTAACATTGAAATTGACAAAGCGATGAATTCACCATAAATATAAGAATAAAAACGTCATAAGCAAGAATATAATAACTTAAACTAAATTTAAATGTGAGTAATTGGTACGTACAAGAAATGCTTAAATTAATTAGGTTATCTATTTTAGGTTGGGTATGATACTAATCACTTTAATCAATAATATTTTTTTAATTTATGCTAGTACAAAAAATATTGTACAAACCACTTGCATGAAGACAGCTTCTACACATTCGCGCAATTAAAAGCACTCGTTCCCTTCAGTCGCTCGTGCTTTTAAAATGCACTCATCCGGGAAAATAGTCTTACCCGCACTTGGTTCGTAAATAACTATTACATATTGAGAAACAAGCGATGCATTGGAAAAATTAAAGAAAACTATATTAAAGAAGATTTATAATTAACATACAAAACTTTATCTATTGTTTGTATTATGTGTGAGCAAGTAATTACTTTGATCTTCGATCGATTTATTTTTTTCATTATATGAACTGAATTATCATATTACACTTAAAGGTTACTAAACAAATATAATAGAAATATTTGTTATTAAAATTTCTTTTTTCAACAGATACATTGAAAGAAGTACATATTTATTTGACTACTTGAGTAATATCATTACACTTATTCTAACTCTTTTGCATACTTATTTTACATTAATATATGTATAAATTAATTCTTCAAAAAATAGTTTCAGTACCTATTTTTAATAATGAAGATAAATGTGAAAAACCCGGAAATTTTCAGTTTGCGGTCTGAATTTTGAAGCATAGATACATACTTTCTTCAGTTGTATGGTTGGTCATACATGTTTTCGGTGGTTTAAATAACTATTTTTGTCTCTCATGTAAAGGTGAGAAGCTTCCTGCATACCTATATAATTTTCACGTCACATTTAATAATATATGCATGTAAACACATATTTCAAGACACTTGATTTAATTTGACGGCCTATTGACTCTCTCGATGACATCTTTAATCATTTTAATAAATTATCATAATTAACAAGAACGATTCAAGCAGATGTGTCTCTAATATTATATATTCACAGCCAGACGCTTTAATTACATCACTTACAAAATACTGCACAGTCTCGAATTTATTTCGTTTCAGAATAAAGATACCCTACATATTTATATTTTTTCCGACTGGTCTAGGTTTCGTAATAATTGTGGCTCCGTGCCAAGTACACTACTAACCTATTTATAATTAAAATATATCGTGCTACGATTGTGGGACAGTGGAATACGCATACGCATTATACGAGCACGATCAACCGGTTCCTTGTAATATATAGTTTGATTGGGGTAGGGCTGGTATGGGGTGGTAAAGCTTTTTGGAAGGGTCCGAGAAAGGATTGGATGTCGGTCCTTATGGCGATATGTGAATGCCGTCGTTAAGGGTTCAGTTTGGTTTCGATATTTCCGAAGCCTATAATTTTACTCCCAACATGTTATATGTATATTGTATTGTAGTGATGTGGAGATTGTGACCAAAAGAGGCAATATGTAGTATACATATATATATACCTATATTAATAGGAATATTAGGTGAATAGTTTTGTGTGTGTTATGAATGGTACATAAAATTAAACTTGTGTAGGATAATTACAGTTATGGAAGTCACATGTTTGATTTCGTCTTTCAAAGTAATTAATTCAAAATGATAACAAAGTGAGAGCACGTACAGTATCTTTACTAAATTTGAAAATGAACTAGGTGAAGAGAAAAAGTGAATTAAAACCCTAAGTTTTAATTCACTTTTTCTCTTCTTACTTTATCTGAAATATATGATTTGTCGTAGGTAGTATTTTTTCGTCTATTGTATATTTGTCAATTTAATAAGAATTTAATTTTTGTATACAGGGTGTCCAGAAACTCTCCTGACAAACGAAGACCGGAGATTTCTCAGATAATTTTAAGACAATTTAACCCAATTCACCCTAGTCCGAAAATGCTTCCTAAGGGAGCTAGAGCTCTTTGAAGATGGCGCCTTGTAATTAGTTTTTTTTTTAATATCTCCCGAACGCTTCTATTTAGAAAAACAAAAACTGGTATGCTTATTTATCCTCCAGAGATGAATCGATTCCATCAATTGCGAATTCCTAGTACCGGTCATAGGCGTCCGTTTTGGGTAGGTTAACGGTTATTTTAACGCATAACTTTTTTGTCTTTAACTTTTAAGCATTTGTGACACTAGATTATTAAATTTTCAGGTATTCTAGTACTAAAAGGTACTCTTACTTTAAGTCGATAGGATACACCATTTTCTAGAAAAATCGATTTGAGAATTTTTCGTTTTTTCGTCATTAAAATTCAATTTATTATTTTTTTTTTCGGGAGATACATATTAAAAAAATAATTACAAGGCGCCATCTTCAAAGAGCTCTAGCTCCCTTAGGAAGCATTTTCGGACTAGGGTGAATTGGGTTAAATTGTCTTAAAATTATCTGAGGAATCTCCGGTCTTCGTTTGTCAGGAGAGTTTCTGGACAGCCTGTATATCTCTTTGTGTGTTGTTAGTCTTACCTATTCTTATCACTGTCTTATTTAATAAATTAAATATTCAGACACGACACTGGGGATAGAACAAATGAAGGAAGACGTTTCCCAGTTACCAATTTAATAAAATAAAAATTTCTAAATCACAAGACCTAAGTCAATTACAGGCACCCATTATATTGCCATATTATGATGCTAGATATTTCAGTATTACTCAAATGGCATGTAGTCATCTTTCATATGCCATAATGAAAGAAAACTCAAATTATTTATAATTCACAGAACTGCGTTAGCTACACAAAGTAGCAGAAGGTTATTTTCTGCGTTTTGCAACATGTACCTTTTTTTAAATGGCAGAGGTCGACTAACGCAATCCCGTCCTGTATATGTGTATATGCAAGTACATATTATACATAACGTATCCTGATACTGAGGAGAGTTTCTGTGTAAACAAAGTGTGTAACTTACCATTGAATGGGTTCGGTGTGGTGATTGCTTTGCCATAAAAGTCGAACAGCTACTACATAAAAATACCAGCGGATTGCTGCGAAACAATAAAGCTTCTGTAGTAAAGCCGTGTTAGGTAGTTGGTAACTATGCATATAGGCTTCGTAATTGTGTTGGTGACTTTTTTTTTTATTGTCCGTGATTCATTGAACGCATATTAAATTCATATTACTTATGTTATATAAATTTGAGTAAATTCATTTTAAGTCTGAACGTCAGTAAAAATCTTGCAATTTGTCTTCTTCATTTATGGAGTTACATACATTATATAGTTTTAAATTATGCTTGATACCTTACTCAGAAATAAGATTTAGGTTTTCTCTGCTTCAATTACATTTATAATGTTGTCATAATATTAGATATTGTGACGGATTTCTTCTTATATGTATTTCTGGAATTTATATTTATAAATTCCAGGCCAAAACAAGTGTCAAATAAAATAAGCTATAGTGGTGTCCTCTAATTCATTTGAAAATAAGAACAACATTGTAAAATAAATTAGGCTTGTATTACAGTTTTGCAAAGCTGTTACAGTTTTGACACAGTTTGCGGATTGATTTAAAACATGTAAATCCGATTGGATTAAATAATCATGACCAGCATGTATATACCATGCTATTTCCGGGGTTGTAACCGTTGATTTTGTATTTATTTGCTGTGTAATAGGTATAAATGGAATGTCTTCCAATTTATATATTTATAATGCGCCTAGAAAACATACGAGTATAAGACTATTATGTGACATAATTTTAAATAACGATTTCCCTTTTGAACATACAACATTTGTGATTTTCTGCTTTGAACTGATAATTCAATTAGGTAAAATTTGATTAACATTTGGGGGTGAAATGGGGCAGTCTATGAAAACGTACTGAAATTTGAAATTATTTATAATATACAGCAATTTTTATATACAACGTTATATCCTTTAATTGATATAAATTTAAATATAGGAACATTATGATTAAAAAAAATACTATTTTCGCCACACCAAAATTAATATAAAATCGTCCATGATGTATACCGCATGTGTCAAATATCATTAGCCGTATGGAATCTGTGTATACGTATGTATGTATGCATGTACGATGTATAGAGACCGCGCTACGGCGTATTACATACATACGTATACATTGTACATACATTCGTATAAACTGATTCCTTATGGCTAATGGTATTTAACACAACCGGTATATCATTAATGGAGCGTATAAAGTATACAATTTGGAAGTAATTCCTAAATATTCCAATAACATTTGGTAAAATGTTCTATGAATGTTTCTTTTTTTTTTCATTTTATGAATAAAATTTATTAACTCAATTTTTCTTTATTTTCAGGTGAGTTACCGAAAATCCGAAATTCCTACTGCGTATGGTAAGATTTTGTGCGACAGGTTTAATATATTTCATTCTTCGAAAATATTTAAAACTACTTAATTGTCACTTCATAAAGACTCGGACAAGTTTTCAAAGCTGGCAGTAGAAGCAGTATGAGAGTCAACCAAATGTAACAAAATGTAATGGCAACTTTATCTAAATATATTCAATAAATAAATGTAATACCAATCTATTTATTTGAAGTGTCATTGCTTGAGACAAGCGGGTTTAAGTTTTCGATATACCACTACCAGAACATAAGGGTGAGACAGAGAGTAAACCAAAGAATTGTTATGACAGCTATTATCAGGATTTCAATTTAATCTCGTCGGTTCCAAATTATTATTATATGTAGAGCTTTCTGCAGATTGATGAAACAAACATATTTGTTTGAATATATCTGAAGCCGTCGTTTTATAAGAAAAAAAAAAAATGAGGTGTGGCCACCACACGACTTTCTTATACGCATGAGCGTTTCAAATTATAGAATTTTCAGAATTTTTTTACAAAAATTAGTCAAATTCATATTCTAAGTACTTCTATTCTCTTAATAAATCGTTATAGAATGCATACTTTGCAAGATATTCGAAAAAAAGTGATACTCGCTAAGAGTAAAAGTGCTACTTCCGGTCCGAATTTTGAAATTTCATATATACAAAAAATATTGCAAATCCAGTTCTAAATACTTTTGTACTCTTGATAAATATATATAGAATGCATAACTTACGACATATTTGCAAAAAATCGCTATTCGATAAGAGTAAAATTGGTATTTCCGGTCGGAATTTTGATATTTTTTTTATACGAAAGATATTGAAAATTATGTTTAAAATACTTTTATACTCGTAACGTACTTGTCTAAAAAGCATGACTTGCGAGATATTCGCAAAAAACTGATTTTCGATAAGAGTAAAAGACCTACTTCCGGTTGGAATTTCGAAAAACTTTTTTAAGACAATTTGTCTCAAACTTAATTTTAAGTACATATGAATTCTTTATAATTTTGTTTAAACTTAGTAGTTGACGAAATATAGGCAAAATTCGATTTTTTCGCTGAACTAAACTGCTACTTCCGGTCTACCGATTTTACTGAAAAACTAATCAGATCTCAAGAGAGAGGTTATACACATAAATACAAAATTTGGGATTGATATCTACAGCGGTTTGACCGCTATCGTGGTCACACACAGGCACACAGACATTTTTTAAAAACCACTTTTTCGGTATCAGGGATCTTCAAAACGTGGACATCTGCAAAAATCTCGAGGTCGAAAATTTTCATCATCACAATACTTCCTTATACTACGTATAAGAAAGTAAAAACGAGGAAAACACAAGCAAGAAAATATGTTCTGAAAGTTTCTATTTAGATTGGGTTATTTTATTCACCTTTAATATTTGATAAGATAAAGACATTCAAAAATATTCATTCCTGCAAATATTTGTCTTAAAAGCCTTACGTTGTTTTTGATGATAGGTCACCCACCAAACATCTATATCTTTAGGACAAACAGGTCGAATGTGTAAGTACGAAAGGTCTATCATTCGGCGTTTTAGTATAATTTTTGTGTGTATACCTGCATACATGCTGCATGAGGTTTAATTAGGCATATTTCATACATTGCTGTATTGTGAATTGGAACGCTCAAGTTATGACAGCCTTGGTTGTTCATTATATTATTTCTGTATCGCCATTGGACATCGTTATAACAACAGTTGCAATTGTATGTTTTGTACATAAGCAAATGTTTCATATAGCAACAAAGTGTTTTGTGTAACAACCAAACAATTTATTTCATTTAATGTGCTACGTGTACTTATGAACAAAATGTTTTGTTGTGAAGTCAACACGTTTTATACTGCAACATTTGTGACAAATAGCCTTCAGAAGTTCAAAATCTTGTTCTGGCATTTTACCAAAAGGTTTTTATATTTTCAAATTAGTGTGTATCCGTTTTAATATAACCCATTTATATTTATTTATTATTTTTGTTTTGTAAGCCTATGCTCGTTCATAATTATTTTGTCCAGTATTTATATGAATAAGTCGTCAACAATATGTCACACACACATATATGTATATTGTATTTGAACCATGTATACAACCCCCGTACAAATCAAATCACTGTAAACATTAACCTTGGATCGTGCAACATTCACACCGTGCGCCATACACATAACTCCTCGAGATCCGTGCTCCAATGCAGCTGTTGCACCACGGTCTGACGATTTCGACCGGGTCTGGGGGTTAGCGGCCTCGTCGGCCAATAACCAACCGTGTACGTTCATCGCGCGCCGATAGTACTCCTCGAATATATACACGATCCTGCGCAGAATTATCCGAATACGTGCCTTCTACATGTTTATTCCATAGATATATCAATAAATGATGAATGCAAATTTAATATGCAGAAACCTCGCTTCGATCATGTGTGCACATGCGTATTACCGTTAATTAACCCGCGAAGGTTGCTCTATTCAATTATTTCTATGATAGTTGTTGTCATTGTATTACATTTATGCATTATTAATCAATTAAACGTAATCATGTACTTATACTTTTATTTATATATTTGTATAACATTTAAATGCCTATATATTTACGAATAGGATTAAAATTGAAAGAGACTTTCATAGTAGATTTGGACCACCCACGCGCCAAACAATAATGTTTAGGTTATTAAATTAATTGTTCTATTATACACTGGTGATGAACAAAGCGTTTTTTTTCCAGGGGTACAGCTCAGGATCTGGGAACAGGTGCCTTTTAATAATGCGGTTTAATCGAACCGTTTAGGTCTATGCAAATTAAGGTCGTGAATATGGAACTAGAAAGCTGAAGTGTTAATAACTTCAACACTGATATGTTGAAAACCTGTAAAATATCATCTACTTAGCCAACATCCGATATATGCTACACTTTCAAGCTCAAATTAACGTTATTGTTTTAGTTCGTAAAATTAACGTAGCTTATATAGTACATTTTGTTAAAACCTTCCAGCGATATAACATTCTGGATTTTGAATTATGTTCTACCGCTAGAAGAATTCGACTTTATCTGCTGAGATACTAAACCATATCCTTCTTGTGTGGTGATATAGTGCTAAATAATGTATGTTCATTAAAATACAGTTCTTACAATTATTTAATTTTGACTGACAGTCTTACTTTCTGCTGTCCATCACTTCTGGTTAATTTACTATATATTAGTCGTACTAATTTAGCTAGTTGCTAAACTATATTCTATACCCATAGGTATTATGCAAACTCTTGATGAAAAAAATTAACTGACCATCCTTTATGTTTTCGTTTATGAACTATGCAAAATTTTTACAATTTCACCAATTTTCCCTCTGTTCTAGTGAAGAGTCTAAGAATTTATAACAAAAGTCTTTCGATATTCCTACCGATCTTTTCCTCTTATCAAATAGCAGTTCTGAACAAAATACACTTAAAACGACGCGCGACCTTACCATACTAATGCATGAAAAGCTAAATAGGTGTTTTGATAACAATGTTGTCATCATCAGTAGCACTGATTTGAAATTTACGGAGATGGATTATTTAAAACTAGACTTAAGCTATTACAAATAATGTCTAAGGTCATTAACTATATCTGTCATTCCGTCAAAATTATTAATATTATTATTATGTAAAATACTTGTAATGGTACAGACCATTTCAGTTATTAATTTTATAATTTTACTTTTTTAGGATTTAATTAAGTATATTTTGTTATTAATATTTTGAAAAGAAATAATATTTAAAATCAATGAATATGTTATGGTATTATTAAGTAAATATTAGTCATAAGCTTAGTGTGTATTTAGTTCTAAGAACCGTGGCGCCGAGTGTTTACAACAGTGAAATAAACGCTACAGTTGTGATAAACATTCGCCTACGTAAAAGAGTGTGTATGGGAAACTTAAGTGGAAATAACCGAACTATATAGAGAAAGGGGAACTACAAACACTTTTATATAAAATAGAAACACGCGCTAAAAACGGGAGAGTCATCCGCTAGACTTGATTCGAGTCGGAAAGTTAACTCCAAAGTCGGAGGGATTTGACTGGCTGGCTTCATAAAGAAGTCGTAAAACCCCGACTAGCAGAAATTCAAGTAATATACATTAAATGTTCTATAAAAAGGAGAACCTAAAACTCCATATCATCTCCGTTCTATGAAGGAGAATGTAATTTGATCCGTATTAACATTGTTGTGTATTTATATAATAGTAGGTACACAAAACCAGCCGACGTAGTAAATTCTGGCATCCGTTGTTTATGTTAGACTACGTCGAATAATATACATAAAAAATCTATGGCCATTAATTATTTGTAAAAATGTATTAAAATTGTCTTTAAATATATTTTATTTTTTTTATATGTAAAAAGTAGTTATATATAATTAATTGGTTTTGAATATATGAATTGTTTAAAGTTTTATAATGGTATTTTTTTTTATTAAATATAATTAATGTTTAGGAACACCGTTTACTTAATCATTTCTTATCAATCCGAATCGCCCTGAGAAAATCTGATTTGAGTTTAGCCGGCAACACAAGTTATTTAAATTTTATTTTAGATTTAAACTCTACATTTTTATTAAATTAAATATAGGGCTGTTCCGTTACATTATGGTGCCCAACATTGGGGCAGTTTTATTCATTTTAATTGCAATGTAATGCTTGTCCTTTACATACTGAACGCGATTTTTATCAGTGCTACTGATGATGACAACATAGTTGTCGAAATACATATTTAGATTTTCATGCAATAGTGTGGCAACGGTGTTTTTAGTGTATTTGTTTTAGTGTCAAGCCATACAGTCTCCGAATTAGTTTCATAAAAAGCAGTTCTTAGTAAATGCATACCTTACAAATTATACATTTAACACAGATTTATTAAGAGTATGAAAGAATTTTTGTGGAAAAATTTTTCAAAATTTGGGCCGAAAGTAACACTTTCACTCTTTCAGATTTTGCAAATATCTCGTAACTGATGTATTCCGCACAGAGTTGTTAAGAAAATGCAAGTGTTTCGAATTTAATTGGGAAAAACTTTTGTATACAAATTTTGGATCGGACATACGTATAAGAAAGTTGTGTGATGACCACACTTCTTTCTTTTTAAGAAATAAGAGATATACTGTATAGATATTATAGATATATCATTTTATTTCTCAACTTATAGAAAAGATTTAATTGTTTGTGCTGGAATGCCGTCTTGGAAAGTTGATTATGCGATCAGTGAAATCTTGTTTCGGGAAGAATTGGAAGACGTAGAACATTGGATGTCGCATTGCACAATAATGGAGAGGGTCATACCAAGACAGAGCCTCAACATGGTGAAGCACATTTCATTGAGGGAAAGAAACATAGAAGAGCCAACATGGGCGAAGACAGTAATATAATTCGTCGAGATCACTATTCTCAATGAATGATGACCCCCAGAATATGTTAGCGCTAGTGTATGTAGGTACGTCATCATCATCAGTTACCGTGTTTATAAATTACACGCACACATTAACCGTACGTTCTTTTCTTGGACGCGAATAATTGATGGAATATATTGGCAGAATGTTCACGTTAATGCTTTGTGTAATGGTTGCAGTTATTTGATTGACGCCTTAAGATCAATTGCCAAAAACTAGAATCAACAAGAAACGAGGCTTAAAGCTTGTCAAAAAATTTGAAGAATTGGAGACCATTATTCTAACGTAGATGTGGAATGGCCTTCTAGGAATTATCAACAGCCGGGATAAGCATAATATTATAGCGGCACAAATGGAAATCATATATTCGGCAGCGAAGACATATGGCTCTTGACACAGTCTGCAGTAGCTATCTGTTTATCAGAATCACGACAGGCAGTAAATCCTGTGGGAGTCAAGTTTGCAGTTTAATGAACACCCATCGTTTTAGCACCGTGTTGCGACAGAAAAGCATTCAGTTAACCATATGCACATTTCGGCAGACAAATGCTCATCATTAGGTCCATAGTGTATCGTTCTATTACTAAAGAAGGCAACTTTGTCTGCCGAAATGTGGATACGGTGGCATAAAGTCGAAGCTAAATATAGTTATAATAAGCAACTCTTTCATGGCATCGTCGATATTGATATTGCATCTTGAGGTTTGTCAGAGGAATGGCATTACTCAAGTCGAAATTGACCTTAATTTAGGCTAGATATAGATAAACTCGAGTAATAAAGAAAGATATGTTTACTTTAAGGGCAAGTAATGCTCATTTTCCGTGCTGGTATAGTAGTTTTTAAAATACCATTTTGCTATTTACTCTTTTTATGAGCCTACTTTGATGAAGTTTACTGCGGATATGCTGTCTCCTGATTAAATTTTAATATCTCCCATTGTGCTTCACAATATACAGTGAATATATTCATAACAATCATAACCAAAACGTTTATGTATTCGCACAATGCAGGGCCGTTCCGTGCGGGGATACAGAATGTGCACTTTCAGGGGGCGACACGGAAAAGAAAAAATGAGGTGTGGCCACCACACGACTTTCTTATACGTATGAAAGTGTTACTTCCGGTTCGAATTTTGAAATTTCATTTATACAAAAAATATTCCAAATCCAACTCTAAATACTTTTGTACTCTTCATAAATATACATAGAATGCATAATGTACGACATATTTGCAAAAAATCTTATTCGGTAAGAGTAAAAGTGATACTTCCGGTCCGAATTTTGAAATTTTTTTTATACAAAAGATATTGGAAATTAAGTTCTAAATACTTTTATATTCGTAGCGTACCTGTCTAAAAAGCATGACTTGCAAAATATTTGCAAGAAACTGATTTTCGATAAGAGTAAAAGACCTACTTCCGGTAGATATTTCGAAAAACCTTTTTAATAAAATTGTTCACAATTTCACTTTTACGTACATATGAATTCTTTATAAATTTGTTTAAACTTAGTAATTCACGAAATATTTGCAAAATTCGATTTTTTCACTGAAGTAAACTACTACTTCCGGTCTGCTGATTTTGCTCAAAATCTAATCAGTTCTCAAGAGGGAGATTATATTCGTAAATACAAAATTTGGAATTGATATCTGTAGCGGTTTGACCGCTATCGTGGTCACACACACACAGACACAGACAGACACACAGACATTTTTTAAAAACCACTTTTTTGGTATCAGGGGACCTCAAAACGTGGACATCTGCAAAAATCTCGAGATCGAAAATTTTCATCATCACAATACTTCCTTATACTACGTATAAGAAAGTAAAAGGATATTTAAAAAATCACTGTCAATATGCGTAGTGACAAAATCGAATAAAACATACTAAATAGTAACATACTACAACAATAATACTTTTATTTGCTTTTGAGTTTAATTTTTAATAAACCGGTTACTAAAAATTAATATAATTTTCATGATAAGTATTTTGATTTATTTTCCTCTACTTTAACGAACAAACTTGTTATTGAGTACATTTTGTGCTTTAAAATAAAACAATTATTGTGGGCAGGTTAGGTAAGGAGAAAGGGGGGCGCCAATTTTTATTTTGCACGGGGCGCCAAAAGGGGTTAGGAACGGCACTGGCACAATGTGACATAGATATATCAAATGTGAAATAATCATGTCTTGTATGTTTACGGCCGCTTTAGAACGCTCCTGATTAATTCTACAAGCTAATAAATAATTGATGTCAATTAAAATAAATAAGTAACATCAAAAAATTATGTAAAACATTGCGAACATGAAATAAGTTTTAATTATATTACACATAAATGGATGTATATTTATTTATGATCTGAGATTATCAACAATAAAAAACTTATTAGGAACTTCCGTTCATACAATTGGTTGACTCTCAGTTTTCAACTGAGCAATTCACGCTTCTCTTGAACAAAAAAAAAAAAATAATAAAAAAATGCACTTGCAAGTCGCACGGCAACAGACTATTATCTAACATCCGTGGGAAATCTAATTATGTACTGCAAAAACCAAGGAAAAATAAAATTCTCTTATAATCAACGTCTGTCTGAGCGGATGCAAGTAAAGAAATACATATTTTATAATAAGATTAACAGCATAATATAATTAAGATATGCTACTACTGTTGGTATGTCTATGTCAAATAGGTAAACTATTGCATTATTGTTTAATTAGTCTATATTTGTATTATTAATTTAATTTAATCTTTAAGTATGCACAAATACATACTGTAATTTATTACACTAATAATATCAACTATACACACACACAGTAAATGTTATTGATTGAATAATAATGATTTGCTGGATTGTTTATTCATTAAATTGCAATATTTATTTATGATAAGAATATCTTTATAGTTTTCAATTGTTTATTCCAGTATAATTGGAAACTAGTGAAAGTGGAAGTAAAGTACATTATCTACTAATTCTGGAATTAAAAAATTGATTGATATTACCAGCAAGATAAAGATAATGTGGTCCTTTAGTATCGAATACATCTGCACTGCAGATGAAGAATGAATGATTTAACATTTTTCAAATTTTAACGAATCTTTAAAATAAGTATCGCAAAAACATTATACACTATATGTATTTACAGAGTAAGACCTAAAAATGTTTATTATTAAAATAATAAAAGGTAATTTAGAGCGCGCTAGCAAAATTGTCAATTGCACATAGGCTGGTGTTCTAAATATTATTTATAATTCACTAAGCAGAAAGAGAAAGCAACAGAGCTATTTGTTCTTAAAGAATAGCAAATGAAATCAATTTCTATTGCTGTTGTATAATATCAGCTCTTTTGTGTTATTTCTTTTAAGCTTAACATATATTTTGAGGATTGTTATAATAAAGATGATTTATGGCACTCATGGCTGCATACATTATTTTCATTATGGTTTATGCAATAGTACAAGAAGAAACAAGATGTAACCTACGCCCAAGTAATAACCAATTCGTCATAAATAAATTTCTAGACATCTGCCTGACCGATGAATGTAGAATATTATTTTAAAGATGGGGTACACATCTAAAAATGAGTCTTATATTACAAAGACAGCCAATCTTATTGAAACTTCCGTTACATGTGTTCTTCTCATTGAAATGAACAACAAAAATCTATGAGCCATGTTGTTGAAGTGCTTAGTTAAGAAATTTAATCCCAGTTTAATATCTAGAAGTAAATAAATTAATTTTTTTGACATCAAATTTGCGCTTATTAGAACTCACTTTTTTATATTGTTATTGATTCAGATGGCTGAAACAATAATTCAAGTACAAGTGTGCCATTTAATGAATTCCAAAACTCAGTACTACTGATGGTATCTTTTATTGGCCGATGAAACTTGAATTGATCGTAAATTACAAATTTTTATAATATTGCCCACTTCTAGTAGACTGAATGATAAGCGCTATTTGGTGAGTAACGACACTTTTGAGTTGTATTGCCAGGTAGATCTTAGACGCTGAATATTCCGATCAGTGTAGCTGACGCACTTCGTGAACTTGCCTAAACATTATTTAGTTGGTTATGATTGGTAAGCAGTCTTGCCAAATTAGAGGTTTCCGCTAAATATAGCGATTTTGAATACGTAATCTAGCAGTTGGCGAAGTTTTTCCACATAACTGTCTTGATATACACTACTTCGTTTGCAATTTTGAATTACATACCGTAAAATGGGGTGACTTTGTGCCAGCCGGGGCGTGATTGTGCCACTACGTGTTGATCGTGTATATTCGCACCATATCGGCACATCGATTCATCTACCGCCCCGAACTCTTGTTCAAGAATACCGATATTAGAGGCGAATAGAATGAAATGTATGGTTTGTGTATGCAATACCCTCCATTTCTGTTCCGTCAAGTTATTAAGTTGGTGAGATTTTGCAAAATTTTCGTTTTATCGCATACTTTCTCCTGGCTTGCCTAAAGTGTTTTAATAATGACCGTTTCAAAGTTCACACGTAATTAGGTGTTATATAGGTTATCTTTTAAAGAATACGCAGTGGTCGAGTAGTGCAAAATAACCTGGGTGTGTCACCTTGAATAAGATTCCGACAATATAAAGGGGGAATTTGTGCCACTACCTATTTTGAAATTCAGTTTATAGGGGAGAGTGGTACATACTGGTACATGGTGCATAGTGGGACATGGACTCTATGCTCCATCTATTGAAAAGTAGCTACGCTAATCAACATCAGTAGTAAAGAGTAACTTATTTTCGACTTTCTAAACCAACATTCTCTTTATTACCGACAGCGTTTCTCGGGTAAAAGTAATGGCGACCATCGGCAAAGAGTAAAGTTACAACTGAATGTTGATAATATTTGGGTGAATTTGTGTATAACATTGGATGTAAGTTTGTTTAATAATTTTAAGCCGCTTTGTAGACATTATTTAAGGTATGTATACATTAACAAAGTGTTTTAATAAATATTTCTGGTTTAAAAATAAAAGAAGTTAGTAATATACTAGTGGTGCATACTGGGACTTGTTTTGATGGTATATAGTGGGACAGTCCCAGTATGAACCACGTACAGATTTACTTTAGTAAGAGGTTTATTCTTTGCAGATGCCGAAGGTTAATAGAAGAGATCTGAGAAAAAAATGGAAATAAGTAAAGAATTGCATCAAAACTATGAAAATAATATGAAAACAGCAGTGCAAAAAGTTGTTGCTGGGGAAATGACGGTAAGAAATGCGGGAAATACTTTGAATGTAAGCAAGTCAGCTCTTTAACGTTCAGTTGCAAAATATCGAGCTACTGACGAAGAAGATCGGCAACAGTTGTCTTTTGAAAGAAAACATGGCTTTCGTCAAATATTCACTGACGAAGAGGAAAAGGTGCTGACTGACTACATGCAATATGTGCTACGGGTTGACGGTGAAAGTTACCTGCCAATTTGCATACAAATTTGCTGTTGCTAATAATAAAGTAATTCCTCAGAGTTGGCATGATCGTAAAGAAGCCGGTATCGAATGGATGAGATTGTTTCGTCAGAGGCAGTCACAGCTTTGTCTTCGTACGCCTGAAGCAACGAGCTTAAGCAGAGCTACAAGCTTCAATAGACATAATGTCAATCTCTTTCTGAGAATCTTAAGAATGTGATAGCAAAACATGGATTCACTACAAATCAAATTTATAATTGCGACGAAACTGCAGTGACGACAGTCCATAAACCTTCCAAAATCGTCGCTCCTGTAGGACAAAAACAAGTGGGAAAAATTACAAGCTCTGAACGAGGTATCTTAGTGACCATGATACATGGTGCACCACCTGGATCTCAAGGGTCTGCTTTTCCTAGTGGTTGGATGACAGCCAATATTTTCTTTAAATTTGCAAAGCACCTTGTACAGATCACAAGAAGTAGTGTGGACAATAAAATTCTTTTAATTCTGGACAACCACGAGAGTCATTGTGATTTTAATGTTATTAATTACTCTAAAGAAAATGGAGTGGTTTTATTGACGCTACCCCCTCACTGTAGCCACAAGCTACAGCCTCTTGATGTGGGGTGCTATGCTCCTTTCAAATCTTTTTATAACAGAGCAATGGATGATTGGCTATTAAATAACGCAGGTGTGCCACTTACAATATACAATATTGCTACACTAGTAGGGAAAGCAGTACCTCAAGCTCTTGTACCAACTACAATTATCAACAGTTTTTAAAATGCTGGTATTTCTCCCTATAATTCTGAAATCTTCACAGATGTTGATTTTTTGAGCTCATCTGTTACGGATAGGCCATGTACAGATAAAGAAGATTCTTCTGAAGTACCAAGTTCAGACAAAGATAATAATGAAGGACATTTTTTGAACAGTAATCCTTCCTTAAATTTAAAAAGCACAACACTTGATATTGAGTCTACTCCAAGTACTTCAATAGCAGAACCTAATACAAAGAAATTTTGTACACCAGAAGATGTAGGGCCACATGTGAAAGCTAAAGCAAGGATTAGTACAAGAAAAGGAAAAGCAAAGAAAAAATCTATGGTCTTGACTGAATCTCCATATCTACTTGAACTTAAAAAGAAAATGCAAGAAAAGCAAGAAATGTTAAAAACTAGGGAGGAAAGGACAAATAGAGCTCGTAGTGTTAAAAGAAAAGTAATTTCTAGCGACTTTTCAAGTGACAGTAATGTTGAGGAAGAGTTAGAAGATAACGACTCCCTGGCCGAACTTTCTGATGATGACTTAGAGGTCAATGACAACAGTTCAGTGTTGGAAATAAACGATTCTATTTTGGTGACATATCCTCTTAAAAGGAGCGTAAGACATTATGTAGGGCAAATAGACAAAATAACCGATGATAGATATTTTGTTAATTTTATGAAATAGACATTAAACGCGACATTTATTTTTCCAGATAGGACAGATAATGATATCATAGACTATAATGACATCGTCTGTAAACTTCCTAAACCTACCCTAATTGGAGGTACAAAGAGAGCAATTAAGTAGCTCAGATTTAAATTTGATTTTACACATTACAATGTGCAGTAATATTCCCTTTTGTTACTTTAAATACTTAAATGCATTTTTTTATATTTAGAATGAATTTTCCTTTTGTTTGAAATAAAAATTTTCATTAATGTGTCAACTTTTTTATTAAAAAAATGTCCCTTTATATACCACACTCATATTTTCCTGTGTCCCAGTATAAACCAGGGAGTCGTCCATGCAGGGACGGTGGTCTATAAAGGGACATATTTTTTTTCTACTTTATTTTTTAACATTTGGGACACTGATTTTTCCTGTCAATAATATATATCACATTCTTCCCACAGAAAAAAAATTGATTCCCTAATACCAAAAGTATGCTTCTAAATTACATTTAAAAAAAATCGTCCCAGTATACACCACCCTCCCCTACGCTTAATTATCTTTATTAGTTACTATTCTATGTGAGAATTGGCTGTTCTTTTGTTTTATTTTGGTTTGTAAGAATATCTAGTTTTTGTTATATTTTATAAATAAAAAAAAATTTTCATTAAACCTTCTATTTGGGGCGAGATTGTCCCACAAAAATAACAGAGATAAAACTAATTGGGGTGAAATTGGGCCATGTCACTCATACCATACAGTTTCACTATAATATGAAGCTGGGCCTGGCACATTTTCAGCCTGTAAATAGGCGGCATTGTGCTAAAACGGTAAACAAGTAGCTGGCACAAAGCCACCCCATCCTATGGGGGGAAATTGTGCCAATTGTTATAAATAATTTTAGAAAAACGAATGAAAATTTCTAAGTCTTTTTTACACAATTTAGTAACCAAAGGTTCAAAGTATATCGTTAATTTTTACAAACATTTTTGGTGTCTATAATTGTCCGAAATTCTTTGAAAACCATAAAAAGTGGCATAAAGCCATCCCATTTTACCGGTATTTAAAATTTAATAATACGCCCGACTGCTGACTTCTTTTAGTAAGTAGTACTTGATATTATTCAGTACGATTTAAAGATTCGAAATCATTACTCTCGATGGCCCGGTGGCAAGGGCACCTGACTAGCTATTGGGAAGTCGTGAGGTGGAATTTAGTTGGTAAATATTTATAATTAAGTTTATCTAATAAAATTATCAATGCTACGCATAGTAAGCTTAGAACTACAGTTTAAAACGTACATTTCAAAGTATCAATTTGGGAATATATACAGTAAATGCAGATTGTCGTTATGCGTTCCGTAGAAGCCGATATTCCAAAACACAACTTAATGGTACATAATTGTCTTAAAATGCATGGAACAAATAAAATTCTAACAACTATAATTTTCAGACAATCATTTACCGATAATAAGAGTGTTTCACGATATCTATTATAACTGTATACATCTCATGCTACTGGCACATGATTATAATCTGCTTTTACGGAAACACCTAACCGGAATCATGGTTAAAATAATGCATTTGCGATACATACTCTAATAAATGTAGGTTCAATATTGTCACCGTTGAGCACTTTATATAAAATACTACATTTTCATGCAAAACTTATTTTTGTTATTTTATCGCATTTTTCTAAAGAACCGTTATTCAAGACCAAATAAGACAGAATGACCTTCAATTCTATAACATGTTGCATTGAGTAATGCATAATGTGAAAATCATTATCGGAAAGCGAATTAAATAAAATTCCAATCTGATCATTGTTTTCTAAATTTGGTGTTGAGCTATTATAGTCAGTATGTATAAAATGTACACTCAACAACAATGGATGAAAACCAAGAGCATTCAAGTTGCCGCGATCACATTATTGGTCGACTATATGTATACAAACAACGGCAACGACGACGATCAACGCACAAAGGAAACACAAAGTGCGATTACATAACGGACAGTAATGCGTGCAATAAATCGCTTTTGATAATCATCTGATACCTTACCGCACAGGCAATACAACGCAACAACACAACATGTCGGTAGGATATATTGGCGTGCATACACATCGGGAATGTACGACATTCATACAAGGATTTCTTGGCCGCTTCATTCAACATGCACATTTAAATGTTTGTACGTGATAGTCCGAGTCTGTGTTTTTCGGAATAGAAATTAACTTTATACGCACAATCAGGGATGATTTAAAATGTGAAATATATTTTTTGATTATTCATAATTCAAAATTTATGAACATTTTTCACAAATTTAAACTTTATTATTGGGCTTAGAGCATTAGAGATAGTCTAGTCCATTTTGTATGTTATTTATTTCGCCTTCAGTCCAAAATTAAAATTCACCATAAAAATGTATTCTGATGTATACTTTTCTTTTTCGTCATCTTTGTAATATGCTTTATTTTTAGCTATATTGATATATCCGCATGGAAGTGTTCGAAAGGTGTCATCTTATGTAAGCTAGGCTAGGCTTGGGTAAACTAAGTAAAGCTGTGAGCCTTAAATTGAAACTATAAACGTGTATACTAAAGGCTATATAGAATAGGCGCCTGATAACTAATAATTTTATTTATTTATTTGTTAGTCCAACAGTATTAAGCAACTTAAGCACAGACGAAAGACATATTGCAATAGCTTACATAGAAATTTAAGAAAAATTTAAATTCTATTACTAGTATGTGATAATTGCTTCAAAATGTAAGGGAAAATGTCACCAATATTAGTTACAGTAACATGTGACTTGCACATGAAAATAATTGTTGATGTGAGCAATCAATTAGTTTTTGCAATATCACTATAAAAAGTGTTCGCATTATGCGAAAATACTCTGACAACCACGAAATTTAACTGTACCTAGACGTAAGAGTAATCAACCTTACAATACCGTATAAACAAATCCATCCAATATTCCATTCATGAGACTGGAAACCAAAACTGGTATATGGCAAACCTCTACAAGGATAATTATCAAACTTTTTAAACCAAATATATTTTAAAAACTTTCGTTGAATATTCTCATGATAAATTGCATAATAAAGATTCCAGCATATTCCATTTTAGTCCTCATAAGAGCAAAGTAAAGAACCTTGGGAGTTGTAATATCATGCAACTGCTTTGAGTTCTGAAGTATGAAAACCAGTTTTTTTGTTAGATGATAAAACCAAACACGATTCTAAAATGATAGTTCACTATAAAAAAATCACTCTAAAATCTTTGGCACTAGTAAACCCACCTAAAAACATTTCTGTCAATCTCATAATCGTATATAATAGGACTTATTTTTTTCGTGTACGTCGAATGTGTTTCCCTGTATTTTTTGTAATACTTAGGATTTCATTTTCTTATTCATATTATGTTTTATGTGAATCTTTATTAGTATATCAACTAGGATACACACAACCTGTAAATTCTGTCGTAGAAGTTATTAGATTCATCATCAGCATTGGATTAGTTCTTCAAAGCAGGTCAATCTTACAGTACACAGAACAAGACGTGGCCGGTGGGGGAAATTATCACTGTGCGTGCTGGGGCAAAGAAAGTATTCGGGAAAAAAGAAATGATAACATTTGTTCATCATCGCATACATTAGCTTGACGAAAGAGTAAATCAAGATAAGAAATTGTAATATACTGAAAAGAGATACATATATAAGAAACATACTGGACTTTGATGTGTAACGCTTGACAATTTTTCCAGATTTCTCGTGCTTATCGTAATATTACAAGAATCAACTGCGCACCTTGTGGGTGGGGCATCTCGCCGGCCAAGACTCGCTCTGTGAGCGGTACATGGCAAGACCTGACAAAGTGCAGGATAATTGATAATTGCGAGAATTGTATTGCTTCTGATTACAACTGAGTGTGAATTTAATTTTACTAATGCAAAACACCGCAAATAATATATCTAACGGTTCAACTAGCGAGCCTAAACTTATAGTGCTTTGATTTTCCCCTGATAAAGAAAAAGTGGTTTACATAACTTATCCCTCTCCTTCTCCACCCGCTCTCTCTCACTTTGTGGTCTATTAAGTCGCCTATTAAGTATAAACAAATTTCTAAGGAGTAGTGAATTTTTGGAAGTAATCTTTCTATACATGTAAACATATCACAAAAGTATATAGAGGTTTATTTTTGTATATAAAATTCGAACCGGAAGTAAAACATTTACTCTAATCGAAAAGACGTTTTTTCATATACGGACTTATTAAGTATGAAAACATTTAGAGCTGAATTTGGTTCAATTTTTGTAAAACGAAAGTTTCACAGTTCAGACCGGAAGTAACTCGTACGCGTGCTTCTCTGTAACAACTATTAAAGGCTAGTTAATATTAATTCTTACTTATTGCTATATTACAAAGTAAGTTCATGAAAACGTGAAGTCTGATAGGATGATCTAGGTATATGTACAATAAACACCCCATAGTTCATTATCCGCAGCAAATGCAATTTCATTTAGAAACCATTAAGAAATAGGATATCTAAAATGGAATAACAATCAATTCTATGTAGGCGTTATTTTAATTTATTTGAAAAAGCGCGTATCACAATGTCTCAAGACATCTGGTATCAACGTGCAGACCATGAAAATGAAGTCTTATTGAAAAGTGACCGTTTTATGGGAGGTAAAAGATAATTACTGTATTTATAGATATAACTTAAGAATTCGAGGTCGTAAACATTATAAAATGTTGGTAATTGTTGTATTTTAACGATTAACTGATAAAAATTAACAATTTAGCAGTTTTTACATCCTACAGTGTATCTCTTCCTGGTCTTCAAATATTTTTGTCAAATAGGATTGACTTCATTTTGACAATTATGAATGAATTCAAGCAGGAACACAAAGTAAACATCAAAATTATTACTTACAGCTGCTTAGCGGTAGATCTTCAAAATACATCTTATATATATATTACTATTTTGGCGAAAGACGTCTATTCAATTATTATATATTATACCTACCTCAAGCAACATATTGTCCTTTTCTACGATTCACATATAATGAATAAATAATACGATAGCGTATTGTCGAGTAAAAATCGATTATAATATAAACCTTTCTATGTATGAAATTTACCCGGTTTTGCAATTGGAATAGGATATAGGATTTTTCAAGATTGGAGCATAGATAGTTCGTTTATGTGATTTGACCTCTTAATTTATCTTATCGTGTACAGTAACAACCATTAGAATTATTAACATGTGAAAATTGGAAGTATTGTGCTTTTTATAATTTTATTTGTTTAAAAATAAGATAAGTTGTAACTAAATGTACAAGATAAATAATAAATATATACCTTGAATTTTATAACTGTTACTAAATCCTTAGCATAAGCCAAAACATGAAAATTGCTGAAAGTAATCGAATTACTACCAAATATGTTAAACAATAAGGATCCAATTGTTTAACATATTTGGTAGTAATTCGATTACTTTCAGCAATTTTCATGTTTTGGCTTATGCTAAGGATTTAGTAACAGTTATAAAATTCACGGTGCTCATGATGCTGCTTTCTTCAAAGAACTCCTTCCATGAAGGTATTTATATAGTAACCTTACAGAGTTTTGATCCAAACCAACATGAGAGAAAACGGCAGATATTAGCGAAAGGTTAATATTATAAAATGTCATACATAAATGGTCAAGTTATTCTTATCCTGTTCTCTGACTATATCATCTGTGATATTCAGTAATGCTGTGTTAAAACTGAAGTTTTTAAATTTCGACTGCACTGGAGGCAAAATATCACTGTCTAGCACAAATTGCTTCAACTGGTACACCATGACTCTTTCAGCAACTTTGGACAACACCGGAAAAATACTTACGGGTCGCAAGTCTTCGTAATCTATTGCATTTTATTTTTTTGGAAGTGGTCGAACAAAAGACTGTTTCCAGTACTTCGAGAAACGACCACTTTCATTATATGTGTTACAAAAGGCAGAAAATCTATGTCATCTGCTTACTCCTAATGGAAAAGACAATCTATTGATAGTATCCTCAACAGTAGATATGAATTCTTATTGATTATTGGTTATCTTGGAGTTGCTATATAAATGTTTGCAAGTTTAAAGAAGATTGAGAAAGACTGCATTAACAAAAATTTCGTGAACATTTTTCACGCGAGGTGGTGAATTATTTTTATTCTTGCACAGTCCATTACTCTTAAAAAACTTCCACAAGTCTGTACTCGACATCGTATGATTTATTTTATATTGAAAATATGCTCGTTTCTCTCTCTTTTTATTGCTGATGTCAGCAGATTGCACGAACACCTATATTACTCGAATGAAACGACCCTATTATTTGTTCTATATGATCTTATCGCATTATCTCTTAGCTTTTCCATAGGAGTAATAATGTCAGTTGACCAGGTGGCTTAGAAAATCGCAAGGTTACCAGAGGCATACGATTGTCCATCAACGCCACCATATTTTTTCTTAAGAAAAGTGTTTTCCCATCAACACCTGGCATATATACACCAAATGAAATGAGGACTGCCGCAAGTCTCTCAAGAAGCTGTCATAATTAAAATCACGTATAGCCGTATTTACAACTGCTAGAAGAAGTATTTTGCTGAATGTTAGTACATTTGACAAATATTTTGTACTTGCTCTGAAGGTTTTCCATTATTTTTTTTTTATTATTCTGTATCATGTTAATCAAATTACTTTATTTTCTGGATTGTTTAATACTACTGATTTTTGATGTATATTATTATTCTGTTTAAATTGTCTATATTGGGTCAATTTAATAAATATTGTTATTATCAGATATTATTATTACTATTGAGCAGTTTTTCACGAGAGAAGGAAACAACATGACACATTGAAAAATCCGGATTGTTAGCAGTAAAAGTGAAATAATACTTCATCACATTCTGAAAGTACTATCAGCTGTTACCATTATCTGAGAACAAAACCCGATTACGTCGATCGTAGTAATCTGACGATAAGTTTTAAAGTAGTTTTTATCTCTGTTCTCTCACACTTTATTCAGCACACGAGATAGAAAAAGACGCCCTCACAGTGAGACGGTGAGTACTCGCTTTATAACAGATAACCGGAGCATGAATGAAATTAATCATGGGATTTCGTGCGCCAGTTCACGTTTTAAAAACGATAATCGGGTTAAAAGATAAAAAAAGAGGATCCACAACTTGCTTACTTACTACCCGAGACAATGCTTCTCTTCTTTTTCCTCCCATATTTCTCATTTTTCACTTGTTTCACTTTTTTTGTATGGTAGGTATTTCGTTTTCTTGTACATTTAATTTAAACGGGATTTATTTTCCAGTTTCACATCCAGGCAGCACGTAATAATATTATTCTTGTTAATTCGATTTTTTGGTAGGTTCGTAAGTCTTTACTTTCGCCACTGCTTGCCTCATAGTTCATTTGTTTATTTTCATAATAGTCTGTTTAATTGAGCATTAATTTCTGTTGGGTATTTTCACGTAAGAAGAATTGTATTGTAGTATAATGTGATTCTGATGGTATTTGTACGACCAATAATCGATATTGCGCATCTTTTAGTTTGTGGTTGAATGTATAGAGAATTACGTCTTCAGAACTGTTTTATGTCAAATTCAAAAATCAAGAACCCAAAAAAATACTGGTGACAACCAAAAACCGTTTAGCTAATCAGAATGCTGTCACTTGTTGATCTTGGAATTTGTCTTGTTCAACTTCTTTTTATTATTATACTGGTGTAGCTTGCTAATCAATTCTTAAACTTGTCACACTGGAGCGATATAGTTTTGAATGTGTAAAGTATTGAATGAATTGTTATTTCACTTTTATACAGTTAGAGTGAAATAACTGTTGAATTACATCGATCTCTTAAGTCAATAATTTATATCCACCGGGGCTTCGAACCCACTGATATTAGAGCACGTTTCAACATCTACTACAATATCCGTCACTTTTCTGAACAAGCCATGAAATAAAGTACATCATAGGTATATACATTCTTTTTGCAAAATGTCACACGTGAATAAAACTATATATCTACTGCTATAATATGTAGTAATGCATTTGTAGATGTTAATTTGTATATAGAAATATGAAATAATGAAGTAAAAACATTTAGTCTTAGAATATAGGAGAAAGAGTTTTTAAGTTCGCGGAATAGTGGGGTTGGATGCTAATGGGAGAGTTCGTTAGTGTAGTAATGTCTGACTCATTATTATTATAAATATAAAGTTTTAACACACTCGCATCAGTAGCCTTTAAACTATCGTCCATCAAGCAACTTAACCGGGAAGAACATGTGAAATATGGAGAGAATAGAGTATTGCGCCGTTATCGAGTTCCTTACAAAAAGAATGTTTGTTCATACCATACTGGAAGTGATGTCATCGGTTTACGAGAATTCTTGCCCGGGAGAAACTATGGTTTTTAAGTGGTCCGGGCGCTTTAAGCCAAGGTAGGGAATCATTTGCAGATAACCCACGGCTTATCAAAGTGGCCATATTTCAGAACTTGTTAAAAAAGTCGAAAAAATAATAACCGAAGATGCTCGGCTAAAGATCCAACTCCCAGGAATGACTAGAGTATCTGTTACAACAGTTTTTAAAATTCTTTATAATTATCTATGCATGGCTAAGGTCAGCGCATAATGGGTGCCTAGAATGCTGACGCCGCCGCAAAAGAAAAACAGCTCGTAGAATGTTTCTGTGCGTTTTTTGACTTCTGTAATGACGGTAGGGATGGTGTATTGAGTCGAATTTTTACTGAGGATGAAACTTGACTTAACCATTATGAACCTGAGTTCAAACAAGTAGTAACATAAACAACGTTCTAGATCTGAATAAATGATAACTAAAAATGTACACGTATGTTATTGAAACTAAATAACAGTAAGTATATACATATTTACATTATTCCTCATGCGAAATATAAAGTAAATATAATAAATTTTAAAAACCCCTCAGGCTATCTACGCCGATGTAGAAAAAACTTTACTCATAAATTCCTTATTTTATGGCCATTTTTTGCTCTCATTCTCGGGCTCTTCTCGAGCGTAAACAGATGTTGCAGTTCACCATATGAATTAGTGCTATTCAGTAAGTGTGTGTTGTTTACATTATTTCTTTGCTCCATTGTAACTCCGTCGTAGTTTAACTCGGTCATGTCCGCGCCCTATTCATCAACTTCCATAAATACCTTTGAAATGCCATTTATCACATATGTTTCCACAACTCTAAGTGCATGATCTCTTAAATTCACCTTGACAAGCTGTGACTTGATGCGCTGTAGTTACGGGGTATACTTAGCAAGGGGCTCTTTACTCACGTATTGAAGGTAGTTTTTTTAATTGAGAAAATCAATGAAACTCAATCAAGTTGGTTGACACTTGTTGACAATCTGCCAAAATAACCCGAGATGACGCAACAACCCACACGTAATTTTGCTTTATTTTGTGTAATTGCTCACGTTTTACAAGACACTCACTCCGATGCGCTTCGATCGTGATTAATAAGTCTCCTGACTAAAATGAGGTTTATAGAACTTGATACATAATATGCTATTACTTTATACAGTTCGTGATTTAGTGTGATTACAACATTAAGTTTGATATATTTCCACTGCTCCAAACAGCGAACTATATATGCACTTAATTCAATTAATTTAGTTTGTAATGGGAGATTATTATATTTGTATTATAATATTTAAATCATTACATTATACATATAACAAATATAATAAGTACGTTTGTGTAGAAAACAGTATTAGTATCAGGAACACAAGGCGCCATCTAGAATGATTGTATCGCATTTTACAATAACAAAGTTATATTGAGATGTCACAAAAAGGAGGTCGCTTCTTGGCGGTAATATTGTTTACACATTTGTAAATTTACTAGTAGGATACTTAATTATCAACGCTGTGAAATGTTGTGATATATGCGAATTGTTGAAGAAATTGTTTAATAAAAACTGATTTCAAGCATTTTCTCTAAATTAGCTACTAAAGATAAGTATAAGCATATATCACATGAGTTCACTTAAATGTTAATATTTTTTTTTAGATATATAATTTAAGGCTTTTAGAATTTTATATTTTATCTCTTAAGTACATGAATTTCTGTACTCTGTAAATGTAATGCAAGTTTAACATTATATATATATATTAGCAAATGGCTATATTACTAATAGAACGCTATGATCAAGAGACATCTATTATAGGTAGGTACTGACTTTAATTATCCTCTCCTGCTATCATATTAACCGCCAATGGAAATATTTAAAATGAAATATTACATTTTGGTAGGGAGGAGTGCTTCCCAAAAAGCAGTGCTGTCTAAAGCCTCCTCCAGGGCCTGGTCACGGGCTTTACCAATTTTGAATTTTATTTTAATTCCTATTACAAACACTAAGCGCTAGTAGATGATATACGAAGTTTACCGAATACGAATCGTCATAACGAAACATAAAAACGCGTTGTTTGTGAAAATCCTAACCTAAAATTATATGCGTCATTGATATAATTCATAATCAAATTGTTCCGTTGTGTTGTTTGCATTGAGTTTCATTAGTAATTTAGACTTGTTGTAAGTTGTGAGGAACTATGGTCGTAGCAAGTATTCTGTGATCACGTTTACCTACTGATAATACTTCCTTATTTGAATGAATACGTAAGTGATAGTGCGCAAATTATTGTATGTATGTAATTTATAAGCGAACACTTTGCTGGACATTTGTTTGATTGCGTCCTCAATAAAATAACTAAGTAAAAACAATTTATATACATATGTAAGTACAATAATGATTATATATTTAACAGTCTAACAGTAACAGATAAGCATTATTTAATTATAAAAATATGGATATGACGCTACTATTACTAATTAACAAAAGGTACATCTGTATAATATTTTGTACAAAATATATCTATTTTTATTTTCTTTAATGTATGTTATGAATTGTGTAATATACAATGATTAATAATTTTTTGGTTTTTCATTCTTTCATACCCTATTTTATATTTTTCATTATATATATGGATTTATTGGTATTTACGAAGTTCATTGAATGATTAACATGTTGCAATTTGAATATGAATTGTTCTTCTTAATCATTGTATAACTTTTGTAATGTTCAATGAACCTGCATATTATCAAAGATATATTATACTACTATATACTTAAATTTAGATTTGTATTTTCGCGCGGTTTTGTGACGTAAGAGTCCTAGTTCGTATTACAACCACTGCGCGCTGTCAAGAGTTTCATGAAAAGTATTAAGAGTGGCCCTAACTTGTTAATTTTTATATCTTAGGCCTCCTCTCTTTCTATTGTGCATATCGACCAGTGTCAGACGCTTGTATGAATAGCCGTCGAATAAGCGCCTTTATTCTGTCCACGTTTTATTTATCACAACACCTACGATATACCCGCTACAGAATTACATGTACATTTGTATATTCTCAAGAGGTTGGTCGTTCTAGTTATGAATATAATGAATATGTAGGAGAGTCTTGTGCAATGCTTCACGAAGTCGTGACCTTATAACAACACTAATTTTCCGCGATCATCAGTACGAGGATTCATGAAGTGTCAAGAAATTCGTGTCAGGCATTGTAGAAAAGGAAAAGTTATAAAGAGTAGGTGAAATAGAGTTGCTAAGAACGAAAGTAGTTTCATTGTGCATACTGTACATTCATACACATTATATAAAGACATGTACGTACATACTTACACACTAACATAAATATTGATATTGCTTATAAATAGACGACAATACAATGATATGAATAAATTCCATCATCTACCTCATGAAATATTTAATGGTACATATATGTTTAAGAATCTATTCTCATATCGTGCATTCTTGGTTTATCAATTTTTAAACATGTTTTACCTTATTAGTAATATTCATTAATTACACTTTTCGTAAGTATCTAGAAATCTCACCTTCTTCCTTAATATACAGCTTAAAAATATGATTTATGTTTCTACAAACAATATCGTAAAAATTACATGATAAAATGGATTTTTTTTGTATTAGTAGGTATTAAAATTTACGAAATTGTTTGAAAGTTGTGAGTTTTTGTTACAGTTTTTCGATAACAATAAACAAAAGATTCCTTCTGTTATTTAGTGACGATTGGATGTATTATTGCTTAGAGTTGAATAAATAATATACAGGCTGCCCATTTTCTATCTCACTATATGGGTAACTTCCTTAATATTGAAGATACAGGATTGCTTAAATTAGCAAAGTTGTTAAGAAATTTGAGGAATATTTGTTAGTATTTTCTCATGGCACACTTAATTGTCAAGATATAACATAAACTTATGGTTTTTAAATGGAAATCATGGTTGGCCATCTCTTTATAAAAATTCTTATTTTTTTCTGATTTCATAGATATAAGGTTTGGTATGGTAATCTATTTACAATTTTATTATAGCGAGAGTAATTCAATTACTGATAATTTTTTTTTTGAGGAAATAATAAGTAAGCCTTGAAAAACTGTTTTATTGCCAACTTGCATATTAAAATAGTTTTTCAAAGCTTACTTGCTCATTATTTCCTCAAAAATTGTCAGTAATTGAATTACTCTCGCTATAATATAAATTGTAAAAAGATTACCATACTAAACCCTTATATCTGTGAAATCGGAAAATTTTTATGAAGTCATGGCCAACCTTGATTGCCGTATAAAAAACATAAATATACACCCTGTCCAGTTTAAAATGCAGTACATGGGGATATTGGAAACCGTTGGAGATACAACGTCGGTTAAATGGGAGAAAAGTTACGTATTCATTTGTCCATGAATAATCCGACATCAGATTTTGAAATTTTTGTTTCATTGGGCAGATACAGGGTGAAAAAGAAAAAAATGTATTTTTGAAAATCTTCCATATTTTGTTTCCTAGAAGAGATAAATTTACAAAAGTTGTAAGCTAGGGATAGCAAGCCATGAGGGATTTTAAAAATGATTAAAAAAAAATCTAGGTCTACTAGATTTTGCGTGACAATAATCAACTTTTGTTTTTCTTATGGCAGCCATATTGGATTTTGACATTTTTTAATATCTTCAAAAAAATGCTATTCAATGATGTATAACATGTTTATGTTCAAGATCGTAAAAACATGAAAAATAGAGAAAGTAAGATTTTAACATAGTAGGCCGTGATAATCAATGTGACATTTGTATTAAACAACTCTAAAAGCTGTGAAGTTTATTCGGAACTGTCAGTAATCTTATTGTTAATCTCATTGTATTGTTATAAGTATCTGTACTGTGCAAACCTAAGATGGATCGTTTTACAAATAGTGACAAATATCAAATGCTGGAGTGTTTTATTTTGTGTGGAAGAAATGATGAATTAGCTGCAGAAATGTATTTCGATAGATACCCTGAAAGGCGGCAGCCAGAAAAAAGCATTTTTCGCCGATTGCGTGATAATTTGATAATGCATGGAAGTTTTGTCAAACCCAAAAAAAGCCAAAACAATGAAAATAATGAAAATATTGTTCTTCAAGCAGTAGTTGAAAATCCCCGTACGTCTTTACGGGTAATTAAATATTTTCAATTACCCGTAACTTGGCGTCGCTAGGTCAACAGCTGATACCATTTTAAAGCGTGCCAAATTCAAACCTTATCGTGAAAGTGCCAGTCAAGGGCTTCAAAATGGTGACGAAATACGGAGAGCACAATTCTGTCATTGGTTCATCGAAAAACATAATGAAAATCCAAACTTTTTTGCGAAAATTTTATGGTCTGATGAGAGTCGATTTACTAACTCTGGAATGTTTAATCGTAAAAATACTATCTTTTGGTCCGATGAAAATCCACATCTAATTCGTGGCATTAGACAGCAAGTCAAATGGGGATTTAATGTCTGGATCGGCGTTATTGATACCCATGTTATCGGTCCATTCTTTATCAATGAGAATTTAAATTCTGAAAGGTATTTAGAACTTTTGCGCACACATGTTGCTGAACGAATTGAAGAACTTCCACTTGCCACGTTGCAAAATATGTATATTCAGCAAGACGGAGCGCCTCCACACAATTCCTTGTTGGTTACAAATTATTTAAATAATCAATATTACAAAAACTGGATTGGTAACCGAGGACCAATAGGGTGGCCTGCTAGGTCGCCGGACCTCACACCTCTTGATTTTTTTGTATGGGGCTATCTGAAAAACAAGGTGTATTCGAGATCATATGAAAATGTGGAAGAATTACGTCAAGCAGTTGAAGAAGCAGTGAATGGAATGACACCGAACATGGTTAGACAATCTTGTGAGGCAGTACACTAACACGATGTAGATTGTGCATACGAATGAACGGTGGCTTATTTGAACAGTTGTTACATTAATGATTTAGCTACCTAACCACCTTTATTTAATGAATACTAATAAATAAAATGTTAAAGATATTTTAAGAGTACTTGGAGACTTGTTATTTTTTGTTTTTTTTATCAGTATACACTTAAGATATCCACAGTTCCATGGCCTACTATGTTAAAATCTTACTTTCTCTATTTTTCATGTTTTTACTATTTTGAACATAAACATGTTATACATCATTGAATAGCATTTTTTTGAAGATATTAAAAATGTCAAAATCCAATATGGCTGCCATAAGAAAAACAAAAGTTGATTATTGTCACGCAAAATCTAGTAGACCTAGATTTTTTTTTAATCATTTTTAAAATCCTCATGACTTGCTATACCTAGCTAACAACTTTTGTAAATTTATCTCTTCTAGGAAACAAAATATGGAAGATTTTCAAAAATGCATTTTTTTCTTTTTCACCCTGTATCTGCCCAATGAAACAAAAATTTCAAAATCTGATGTCGGATTTTTCATGGACAAATGAATACGCAACTTTTCTCCCATTTAACCGACGTTGTATCTCCAACGGTTTCCAATATCCCCATGTACTGCATTTTAAACTGGACACCCGGTATGTTATATCTTGATAATTAAGTGTGCTATGAATTTTTAACTAAGATTATTAAATTCTACGTAAAAATTACAACCAGAAGCCATTCTTATATTAATTCTATCTTCAATAGTTACTAATTTCAGTTTTTTTTTTAAATATCTTCAAAAGTTGACAATAAATGTAAAAGTCTGGAAATAATATCAAATGCTCCTCAAATTTAGGAGCAACCTTGCTAATTTAACCGATCCTGTATCTCAAAGATAGAAAATGGGCAGCCTGTATATAAAAGAAATCGGTACAGTAGCAAATATTTACCCCCAGGCACGTACTTCTAGGGAATGTATCGCTAACCGTACGCTCAGTTAAGGATCAACTACGTTCATTTCGATAAAGCTATCAACGCCGGGACAAGAAGCCTATTTAGATCGCTGAAAAGCAGTAATAGTGTGGAATATTTGGACATACTACTTGCATATCCTAGTACAAAGGTGACCAAGCAATATACACGGGTAGTAATCATAACAGATAGAATAGTACAATATTTACCAGGTTTTTATACAGCACATGTCAATTTTCATTAGCCATAGGCGATTAATCCATACAGTATGTGGCAACATAGTATACCCCTTCTTTCCTTTCCAATGTCAGCGCGACCGATGCATGCTCGTAAGTAAATACAAGTTAGCGTGGTTAGCAGGGTTGCGATATTTAGGGAAATTTCCCTAGATCTACGGAATTTTATGTTCGTTTAGGGAAAAAGGGAATTTTAATATAAATAGGTCAAAATCTAGGGAAAATTTAATACAACCGTCTGTATTTAAGCTACCTATATTGTATCACAATTCATTTTAAAAAGTTTTAAACTTAAACCACAGATAAGGGAGATTACAGATAGCCGGTGTAATGGCTATTATTGGCAACACATTTTGGAGACGACCGCTAGAACCTAGCGGTCGTCTCTAAAATGTGTTGCCAATAATAGCCATTACATCGGCTATCTGTAATCTCCCTTATCTGTGCTTAAACCACTGATTACATATTTTTTTAAATAGTAGTCCGCCATCTTATGGCTAGTAGGAAATTCAAAGGTTAATAACGCGATAACATCTATACACATTCCGAACCGGTGCTCTACCGATTTTAAATTTTAAGCACGTTTGCAAATCGATCAAATTACTACAATATAATAAAATAAGGTAAATCCCTTGGAAAAAGTCCCTGCTCTGAAGTATAACTATAACAGCTTGTGCTGTTTTTTATTTTTCACATTTTAATTCAAGCTTTCGAGAAGTAATAACACGGGTATTTCCCTATATCACCATATACTTCAAAATTACAGCTTTATTGTTTTTTTTTTATAAGTTATACAAATATTTCCTCTCTGGTTTAAATGTTATAAAGCCACTTAAGTGTGCTGTTAGAGCCATTGCTACTAGCTTGGATGTAGAAGACATTATTCTGGTATTTAAAAAACATAATTATACCTATCTAAAATTTTGTATTTGTGGAAGGCGACGACAATGATCCACTTCAAATAAGACAAGTACTACTATTTTC
Organism: Amphimallon solstitiale; assembly: GCA_963170755.1. Taxonomy (NCBI): domain Eukaryota; kingdom Metazoa; phylum Arthropoda; class Insecta; order Coleoptera; family Scarabaeidae; genus Amphimallon; species Amphimallon solstitiale. The sequence goes on along the minus strand of OY720678.1, from coordinate 123,237,286 downwards.
AATCAACGATACTTCAAATTCATACACGTTATCGGTTTCATAATCCTTCAGCAAAATACCTACGTGTATTTTCCATTTTTAGCAAATAAGATGTATTTGTTTCATATAACTGATAACTTTCATCGATTAGGTAGGCACTATTCACTTGAATCAACATCGTTTGTCATATCTTTATCAAAACGTCATTGTGATAAACGACTTGTCACTTTACTTTTAACGCTAGTGTTAAAAGTTAATTACTTTTAACACTTGTTAAGATATTTCATTTTTAATTGAAGTATGATGTGTTAAAAATTGAGTTTTTAATAGTGTTTGTAGAAACAAAAAAACAATATTATACACTTCGGGGAAATCTAGGGACATTTTGACTAGAAATCTAGGGAAATAAAAAAAAATCCGATCGCAACCCTGGTGGTTAGCAGTAACTCTTCGACCAGCGGGTTGGATGTATGTAATGCGTTCAGAAATATTTACGAGTTACAAGGATTTGTTTTTCTTTTTCCTTTTAGTAAATGCAGAGAATTATTAAGCTGCGTTCACGCTGCATGACACAAACAAAAGCGTAATTCTAATAAAATTGAAAATAAGGTAAATAAAAAAGGATTCTGAAAATAATAATAAATTACTAGATCAGGAGATCGCGGCGGCCATTTGATGTTTCCCGTTCCAGTAATAAGACGGCATTGCAGATTAGATCGCAACGTATTCGCAGCTAACATTGAATGTAAAATCTTGTCGGGAGAAGTGGGAAGATCGGAGAAAGTCGTTTTGATGTCGATTGTTCCCGGGATTGGTGACGGACGCTGTGGGGTGGCACGTTGCCACATATTACTTGTATATGTATAAATCGCATGTAAAATTGAATCCCTATACCTAATGAAAATTGACACATACGGTATATTCCTAACAGACACATTATATACACCGTGTTTCATGTAACTAGCACATTAGAAGTTTTTGTGCTTACAACGCGAATTTTTTCCAGAAGTTTTGCCTTCTCACATAATTGACCGCAATCTTTCAAGTTAAAATATTTTTAAACTCGTGCAACTTCCGGTTACACCGGAAGTAGGCGCCATCTTTGTTATTTTAAATGTGACACCCTGTATTTTATTCGAGATTTGAATTGCTTATTTAAATAGAAGAACAGAGATACCGGGTTGGATTATGTAAAAGTCAACCGTTTCGGAGTTATTCAACTGTTTTCCATTTTTAGGGCACTTGAACGTAAATTTTAAAAGTTCTTTATCTGAGACATGAAAAAAGATAAACAATTGAAATTTGTTCCTGAGATAGTGAAAGTATTGTCCTATTCGAATATCACCAGGTTTTGCAATAATATTACACAGGGTGTTCTCTAATTAATTTACAATTATACACATTTCAAATACAAGAAACTCAATTTTTTCAAATGAAACATCCTGTATATTTTCGCCTTTTCTGAAGCAGAAAAAAATTGTCTTTCGATCCACTATTACATTCCCTATACCTATCTCTAGAGGTTTTTGAGTTATTGGGGAGATCAGCCTGAAGGCCCGATATTTTGCCAAATAAAACTGAAAAAATAATAGATTAAGTATAGGAGGAGTGGATTAATAGTCATTTGTAAGCATGTTATGGGCATGGAAAAAAAGTCTTCTAGTTCAAAACCAAAAATTTATTAATTGCGAAAACATTTTTGGTCTCACGTTATAAGTCAAACAAAGAAAACAAAAACAAATCTAAAACCAAATCACAGCAAGTGCTCAATATGTCCACCGCCAACTTCAATGCATTTATTTAACCTTGTTTGGAGCTGGTCAGTCGTTGCACGTTCAATCATTTGAACTTCAATTTGGTCAAATGCTCTTCGCACACTATCCTCTAGTTCTTGCCTGGAGTTAACTGGTGTTGCATAGACCTCTTTTTTTATGTAACTCCATAAAAAAAAGTCAACTGGAGTTAAATCCGGAGATCTAGCAGGCCAAAGACATGGTCCATTTGGACCAATCCACCTATCCTCAAATAGCTGGGTCAACTCTTGATATACAGCATGAGTAGAGTGAGCTGGAGCTCCATCCAGTTGAAACCAATAATAGTTTTGGTGTGGCATGTCATTGACTATGTTTGCCACCACTTCCCTAATGACTCGCAAATATCTTTCGGACGTTAGCCTTTCATCATAAATATGATAAAATACCCTTCCCCACCCTATTATGGCGAATACATTAAAACTAAATTGATATTGAAAATGGCTTACTCGTGAAAAGTGGGGATTTTCATCTGCCCAAAAATGACAATTTTTATTATTTACAACGCCTTGCCTGGTAAACTTGGATTCATCCGACCATAAAATCTTTCGTAACATGTCCGGATCTTCCTGTTTACGAATAGTTAGCCACTCACAAAAATTAATTCTTCTCTGAGCGTCTCCATTTCTCAGTTCGTGGACTTTCCTTTGTGCATATGGGTGCCATTTGTTCTTTGCTAGCACGCGTTGAATTGACGTCATACTAATATCTAAATCTACCTTTGCTTTACGTATCGAAGCATGGGGATGAGCTGTGAAATATCCCAGAATATTAATTTCGTTGTTTTCTTCACCTGTTACTGGCTTAGTACAATTTCTTTTTGTGTTCATATTCCAAAAAATGTGTTTCAATTTTTGCAAATTTGAATCGATTCATCGGAGGCAAATTAGGGTATCTCTGATTGAACACACGGCAAGTTCTACTTATTATGCGATTACATTCTCCGTGTATGTAAAATAAATTAAGGATACTTTCATTTGGATAATTATTATTATAACCTTCCATTATGCACTAATCAAATCATTCAGTAAAGTACAAAAAATATCCAAGCATCAAATTAATAACACTGACAGCGAACGAAATTTTGACAACTAAACATTTTGTTACTTCCAAGGCATTCTTGAAATTGTGTGTGATAAATGGCAAAATATCGGGCCTTCAGGCTGATCTCCCCAATAACTCAAAAACCTCTAGAGATAGGTATAGGGAATGTAATAGTGGATCGAAAGACAATTTTTTTCTGCTTCAGAAAAGGCGAAAATATACAGGGTGTTTCATTTGAAAAAATTGAGTTTCTTGCATTTGAAATGTGTATAATTGTAAATTAATTAGAGAACACCCTGTGTAATATTATTGCAAAACCTAGTGATATTCGAATAGGACAATACTTTGACTATCTCAGGAACAAATTTCAATTGTTTATCTTTTTTCGTGTCTCAGATAAAGAACTTTTAAAATTTACGTTCAAGTACCCTAAAAATGGAAAACCGTTGAATAACTCCGAAACGGTTGACTTTGACATAATCCAACCCGGTATCTCTGTTCTTCTATTTAAATAAGCAATTCAAATCTCGAATAAAATACAGGGTGTCACATTTAAAATAACAAAGATGGCGCCTACTTCCGGTGCAACCGGAAGTTGCACGAGTTTAAAAATATGTTAACTTGAAAGATTGCGGTCAATTATGTGAGAAGGCAAAACTTCTGGAAAAAATTCGCGTTGTAAGCACAAAAACTTCTAATGTGCTAGTTACATGAAACACGGTGTATATTATAGAGCGCTGTAGATAATCTTGCATCGTTTAATACTTCGACTAGAATAAGCTGATAATCCTCATCTCTTTTAAGCCACCCAAACTCATATCATATGTATGAAATAATCTAAGTAAGATCAATACAAGTTATACACACACCACAACACAAAGTTAGAGATCGTTCACTTAGAGAAAAACATGACGTCACTGGATAATGTACGAATTTATACGATTTCACAACTTACTACCAGCATAATATATAAAACAGAAACAACCCGTTTATGTTTTGCGCAATATTTCTTGACGTTCAAGTTTTTCTTGAAATTAACGAGCTACAGCTTAAGTGTATTTAAGGTGCTGCAGCCTGCTTAGTGGTTTAATGGTATAGTTAGTTGCTTCACCACTACGCCGTTACCGGCAAGGAACTTGGATTATATCCTCGACTACTAGGAGATCGAGTGCAAATAGATTTTTTTTGTTCTCCGAAGATTCGAGTCTATTAACATCGAGGCACGTTTAAACGTTCATTGCAGGGACCCGCCCTTTTATCCAATGAGCCATCCGCTGGTTAATAATAATAATATTTATTAATTTATTAATCTACTCTTTCTTAGCTTATGGCGCCAGTGTATGGAGGCTGTATACCTATTTTTTTGTACCAGTAGTAAAAAATCATAGCATTTTTACACGTAACAAAGCGCCACGAAATGACATTTCACGACCTGGAACTAATAAGAGGTAAATAATGAGGCCATTATTGACCTAGGGAAATAATGAAAACAAATAAAACGAATGCCGCAACCATGCACTCATGCTTGTAGTAGTAGTAGTATGTCAAGTTGTGAACCGTCAAAATAAATAACTCTATTTTAGGCACAATTTTAGGTTAACAATACCAGAATTATAATATACGTTTATTTAGCAATTGCTATTAATTTTATATTTTCTAACAATACTTTGTTGTTTACATGAAAAAAAAAAGCATTTGTCTATTAATACATAAAATATGTATGATAGTATAATATGGAATCAATATATCACCTAACTATTACAGATGCAAATAATTATTTAATTCATATTGAAAATTCCTGTATATATTGCAGGTGTGGTTGCGTAAGTAGATGTAGGTAGATCTTGTAACATACATTCTATATTTTTTTTATTTACTAGGGAATCTTCGATATAACCTTTAGCTACAAAGTGGTTCCATTATTACAAACTTTTGAGACGTACCATTTTTGCTATTGTGGATGTGAATAACAATTAAATTATCTCTCATGATGACATCAGAAATTAATAAATTACACAAATCATCCTTCGGCATGCACCAGCAACACCAATTACAAGACCAGTCTACAGAGATATAAATTATCAATAATTTCAAAGTATTAATATATAAACATACTATCTTAGTTGCAATGTAACATATGTCGGGTACCTCAGTAAAGAATTTTATAATTTCCTCGAGTAAATACTAATGATTTTTTGGGCTTATAATTTTAAGTTTTTCTTTTTAAAAAGGCAACTAATTTAAAATATTTTGATATGTTAATATTCCCTTTTAGGCCAAGTGTAGCTTTCAACATTGAATATTGCGCCCATAAAGTCGAGGCTTTTTTATTTTTTGAATATTCATGAAAATAAGCCAGAAGTACGTTTTCAGAAGTTACTACTGTATATTTGGAATTATACCATTTTTTAAATTCTGTAAATGTTTTCATGTATAAGTGATTGTGATTAGATTTATGCGGAAGCAAGTTCTCAGCTGCCTGTTCTGCAATCTCGCGCATTTCAGGTGGTGTACATCTAAACTCTTTAGACATTATAAATGGAATGAAAAATAATCTAAAAAATACTTGACTTTTAGTTTCAGCATTTACGTCAAAACTTATTTGTAAACATCAAAATATAGCCTACTTATTTGTTTACTTGAAGTTTTATTACAAGGGCATTCTTACATATATGAGTAAATTTATTCATAATTATTAAGGTTTTAAGGTCCAATTAGACTACTGGTACAAAAAATAGTATACATACTACGGTTGAGAAGACTATTATTGCCCTTGTGGCTTAAATTCCTCGGCGCTTTGCGCCTCGGAATTTAATCTCGCCACTCGGGCAATAATAGTCATCTTCTCAACCTTGGTATGTAATATACTATTATTTGAAATATAATTAAAAAATATTGGAATAATTACGTTTACAGTAATACTTGGTGTTGTCCTAGCTAGTACTACTAATAGATTTATGCACTAATACAGGATATTGAGTAGGTTATTTAAAAGAGATATTGAAAACTACTTAGTAATGACTTGGTCGTCATAAGAAAGCCTTGGGGCCATGTTACGTACGAGTTAAACACACGTATAATATATATATATGTTGAAATGATTACTAATTGGATTTTGTTTTACATTATACAAAAGACCAATTGTGTAAGGTATTGATAACAATATGAATTTAAATGTTCTATTTTGCAATGATTTTTTTTATGAAATAAAACCGGAGAGCGTCATTTATTTCCACGAACTAAAACCGCGTTGTAAAACATATCTATAAATAATAAAAATACTTGTATCTCTAGGTTGCTAATTTTAAAATATTAATATAATAATTTAAATGATATAAAGGCCCTTCAAGTGTTATATTGTTGAGTAATAGTAGAAATTGTATTTTTTGCTAAAATTACTTTACTGTCTTTGCTTGTATGAATATAAATTGTTCTTTGAATGACTAGCATCATATTCTCATCGCTAATTCCTACTGAAAGGTAACTAATTAAGGAGAAAGAATGAAAATAATTGTAAAAAATCGCACTGCCTTAGCTGAGATTAATGCAAATTGTTCTCTGAAAACGTAATCAAGCAAAATCTTTTTAACGTGCATTCTTACTGAGAGGTAATTTTAATTAAAGTGGAAGACTGGAAATGATATAAGAAATTGCTAAGGTACATTCATCTCAGCTAAGTTCTCGGAAAAAACAGCTATAATCTTCTTATGATTGCTACTGAATGTTTGTTTAAAAGACCGACACAATGTCTTTTAGGTATACTATTTGTTTGAAAAGTGCGACCGGTTTTCCTGCTTATAATAGTATAGAAGAATCAAAATTTAACCTAGAAATTGTGTACTTGAAAACGTGGAAAATAATAATTAATATCTGAAATTTCCATTATACAGTGAGATATTTTGAAAAAACCAATATTTGCCGATTTCAATTTTCCTCAATAACTCGATAACGTCTAATGCGATCGCTTTTAAACTCTAACATTGTTGAGACACTTTTTTAAGACAAATTTTTTGGTGTTAACAGTAACCCCCGATTTTCATTTGTTTCCAAGTTCTCAGCCCTATCTTTTGTTTTTCTTATGGCGGCCATATTGGATTTTTAATTAGTTAGATAGTCCTTAAAAATAGCTTTTCAATACAATGTACAACATGCCTAATAAATCTTTATTTACACGAGAGATATGAACATTTGAATAAAATTTCACTCTATAGGGAATTAGTTGGCTATGAAATTAAATGGTAGTATAAAACAGACGATAAATAAGCTATGTCATTAGTTACATGTAAAAGTGCAGTGCAATTGGTGGAAGATTTAGAACTTTGTGTAGTAATTATTGAGAAGTAATTCATTTGTTGCCCCGTTCTTAATGCCATCTTTTGTTTTTCTTATGGCGACCATATTGCATTCTCAATTAGTTAGATAGTCCTTAAAAATAGCTTTTCAATAATGTACAACTTGCCTAATAAATCTTTATTTGTATGAGAGATATGAACATGTAGGATAAAGATAAATTTCACTCTAATACGAAATTAAAAGTTCAGATTTACTTAAATAAACTGTTCAATATGGCGACCATTCAGCTCCACACACTTTTGGTACCTTGTTTTAACAGAGTTACAAACTCTACGTAGTGTGTTTTCGTTTAATGATCTTAGCACATCTAGCACTCGTTCTTAAATTTCCAAATTCTCTGGTGGTTCAAAATTAAATACTTCGTTTTTAGTGGCACCCCACAAATAAAAGTCAAGGGGGTAAGGTCGGGCGATCTCGCAGGCCATTGTACTGGTCTATTATTTTAAATAACTCTCTCATTGAAATGTTCTCTCAAAAAATGTTGCACGTCACGAGCATTATGGGCAGGGCAGCCGTCCTGCTGAAACCAGACGTTTTGCATGTTTTCAGTGTTAATAATTTGTCTTACGGCAGGCATTATCTCGTTCGTAAGTAGCTCCAAATATCTATTACCAGTTAAATTGTAATCAAAGATGAAAGGACCTATTAAGTGATTATCTAAAATAAAAAAACAAAAACTCAAACAACAAAGAAGATGTCAATAGAAGCTCGTACCAATCAAACCACACCAGAGATTAAAACCAAATCGAATTTGAAATCTTTGATTTGCTAAATGTGGATTATCAATTGACCATTGATGGTAATTGTGCCTGTTGAACACTCCACAATTGGCAAACCGTGTTTCATCAGTCCAAAGTATTTTCCTAGGAAAAGCCGTATCATCTTCACATTTTTGTAGATACCACCTGCTACATTGTAATCTTCGCTGATAGTCATTATCGCTTAAACCCTGTACAATTCTTGGTTTGTATGAGTGGTATTTGTTTTTCCTCAACTTTCCATAAACACTATATTTCGGAATTCCAGTTTCTCGAGCCACTCGACGTACTGATGTACTTGGATTGTTTATAACATTTTGCAAAATATTATTGACTGAGCTTATTTATCTATTTATCGTCTGTTTTACACTACCATTTAATTTCATAGCCAACTAATTCCCTATTACAGAGAAATTTTATTCAAATGTTCATATCTCTCATGTAAATAAAGATTTATTAGGTATGTTGTACATTATTGAAAAGCTATTTTTAAGGACTATCTAACTAATTAAAAATCCAATATGGCCGCCATAAGAAAAACAAAAGATAGCACTAAGAACTTGGAAACAAATGAAAATTGGGGGTTACTGTTAACACCAAAAAATTTGTCTTAAAAAAGTGTCTCAACAATGTTAGAGTTTAAAAGCGATCGCATTAGGCGTTATCGAATTATTGAGGAAAATTGAAATCGGCAAATATTGGTTTTTTCAAAATATCTCAAAATTGTAAAAAGTCCGAATGAATTTGAAATGAGATTTGTTGCGAGCATTGAATTCTGCAAAACATTTCCCATTTAACCGTTCTTCTATCTCTTCTAATAACCGATATACCAATGGTGAGCATCGAAATCTGGACACACTGTATAGTTTACAGATATGAATAATTAAGTGTTGAATCCTCCTGGTTTGAAGAACTTATTTTCTTGTTCGAAGTGTAACTTGGATTGATTCGCCACCTTGTGTACGTTTGTGACACATATACTGTTAAACTTTAATTTTTAAATAAACGCCGAATATATTACTGGTTTGAAGAACTTATTTTCTTGTTCGAAGTGTAACTTGGATTGATTCGCCACCTTGTGTACGTTTGTGACACATATACTGTTAAACTTTAATTTTTAAATAAACGCCGAATATATTACAATTGCTTTATTCTAATACCTTTATTAACACTTAAAACCTAACACCAACAAAAAACAATCTTATTATTGTATAATAATGTAAGAGCACTATTCGTTCATTGTCAGGAAGTATATATACCTTTTGATTCGAATGTATGATAGAACTTTTTGATTCTCCATCTGAGATAGAACTGATTTTAAGTATGCATCTCATCTTCGAAGGAAGTTTCGATCGTAAAACTTAATCCCGCCACTAATGACAGGAATATAGGGACACGGTGTAGTACAATCCAGTCCGTTAAAAATCGTGTTTCTATCCCCTCCGTGAAATATATGTCCGTGGCTTACTGCGCTGTAGCACAGCTGCAGTGCGGTTGGTCTAGTTCCCTGGTACAGCTACATGAGTCTTTGTTTACTCTTGTACATTCACTTCACCTCTCTGTCCGCAGCGTACTGCGCACTCCTCCTAAAAAATACAACTCGTACACGAACATCAAAGGGACCGCCGCGAGGAGATAACTTACTGTATAGTTCTATAGTGTGGTAGGGATTGTAAAGAGAAAGGTACCCTAAATGAAATATCCAAGATGACGTCATTATCCATCTGCCTCTAGATTTTCTTAAACTCATAAACCAGTTGTAAAAGATAATTAAGGAAACGCCTGAATTTCAAAAGAGAACTATTTGAGGTACTTCGTGACAAGTAACTATAGGCAGTAGCGATACTAATAGCAACTTATAAGATTAAGCCAGAAAGAATAACCCTCTTCCTGAAAGAGATATTGAAACGAACAGTTACAAGATTATTCTTTGGATATACAGTCACTTTAAATCCGCAGTAATTGAAAGTTCTATTGATGCTACAATAAAAGGTCATTTAAATATACTTAATAAATAGGTACATAATTAGGCTTTTTCCTAACGGGCTGGACCTTTATAAACACTATAATATTCATATAAGCGTACATTATCGTACGCCTTAATGACACCATTAAGGACATGAATATAATATACCTAAGTGTAATGTATTCTTAAAATTAACTGTACTTTATGTCTAGTTGTTACATTTTTTCATAACCTATTTATGAGTCTTGCGACAATTTAAATTATATTCATATTTTTTGTTTGGTTCCACATAAACAACAAATTAGTCTGGAGTAATTTGATTGGTTCTGAGTGGTATGTGATTTGTCTCACATAACGGAGAGAAAACCATTTAAATTTTCGTGTATATGTTTTCATATTAATAAGTATAAAATTATGATTAGTTTATAAAATAGATTATCTATTATGAAACATACATTCCTCTTGACTTCTTACATGTCGTTCTGGCTGTATTTGAATATAACAACAGCTGATAATAGATAATCAATAATTGTTGTATTTGTGTCCGGAAGTATTATAAATACGAGAGGTATTTCTTATCTTGTCTTTATCTTTGAGATATGTTTAGATAAAATGGGCGGACAAATGGATAGTCTTTACCCAGCATACTATACTCATATCTTAGGTTACTTTTTATTTCAATAAAACAACTTCGAGATACAAAATTTAATAAATCGTGAAACTATTGACAATCTATACGAAATGCAGCAATTTTTATATAAGTGTGTACTAATAATGCCATCGTCGAATATACTGTATTAGAAATTTGCATTTAAAAGTACACACATTCTGAAGATGATGAAATAATAAATATAGAAGGTCAAATATATGTACCTACTAAAAGAACAGTTGTAATTAGGCTTTCTTTAGTGCTCTTTAGAATTAAAAAAAAACTGAGGTGTGGCCACCACACGACTTTCTTATACGTATGGGGGCTTCAAATTATACAATTTTAAGAATTTCTTATACAAAAATTAATCAATATCCCATTCTAAGTACTTCTGTACTCTTAATAAATCTTTATAGAATGCATACTTTGCAAGATATTCGAAAAAAATGCTACTCGCTAAGAGTAAAAGTGTTACTTCCGGTCCGAATTTTGAAATTTCATGTATAGGTACAAAAAACATTGCAAATCAAGCTCTAAATACTTTTGTACTCTTGATAAATATATATAGAATGCATAACAAGTGTTTCATGTTATATTTATATAACATGAAACACTGTAAAGAAAATGAACAAATAAGATTTTCAATTTTTATAACGAAAAAAATCATTTAGACCGCAATGTTCGAAATAAATTGAAAAATTCTAGATAATGATCTGTCTAACAAGAAAATACCCTAATGCAGGAATCTTTAACGACACTTCACCTGAGATTGATCTCATTGTATATAGGCAGATATATTTATTCTTTTATCATTGGCATTGAATTTTTAGACGACACATTGACTTCGACTAGCGGCTAAGGCCTTAGTAATTGATCATTTTTTAAAATTTCAATACGTAATACAGAATATTTGTTCATACATCTAATACAAACAGATTCTAGAAGGTTGTCTATTCCGCTTCAAAACCATATGCCATATTCTAGGCATGTGCCGCCTTTCCCACAAACTAGTTAGGACTACATAATTATCTTTATGTATCTCGTACAGCATTTTTTTCGCTGAGAAAGTGTCTCGTCCATAAATGATCTATTCTTTTGCTGAATGTATACAGACGCAAATTTATGTGTATAGAAAAAAGGCTTTCAAGGCCAAGGACGCCAATTTATGTGCTCTATTGCAAGCATTTTACTAATATGTATACGTAACTGTATCTATATAAGCATGTTGCAATGTTGCAATTACATTCAATTGCTAGCGAAATAAGTATTTATCTACATATTTACACCGTGCAAGTATATACAGGCTGACCCACTGAAAACATAACAGACCGATGATTGATTAATTACCGCAGAAATATTCAGTCAGATTGATTTTCGAATAGAAATATATGTGTTGAAATTTAACCTCCCAACATTTTAATTTTTTTTGGAATTAATGAAAAGTAGTACAGTGTGCTTACGTAACATAAAAATCATTGCAAAAGCTTCAGTGGAAAAAAAGATTATTATTTTTTATTCATTTTTTAATAAAATCATTCACATATATAACATACATAATACAAACATAATATTATTTATATATTATGGTTTAATGCTAAGTATAGGTATGTGTGGAATAAGCACGTATTACTCAAAAGAAATTTAATTTATTTTAAATTCAAAAATGGACATCCTCATTAGTTTGGTTGATTATATGTAAAATTTAATGATGATTAATTTCATATATAAAAGAATATCCATGAAGGGGTATAGTGAAATGAAAGTAGTATACGTCTACTACAGTAAACTATAGGGGACACCGCAAAGTCCAAACTCGGAAAAATACTCTTTTGGATTTACAATAATAACAGTAATAAATTTTTGCAACAATTCTTAAAGAACCATGGCTTGGTAAATTATATCTAAAATCTTTCGTTACGTTAGGATTATAGTGAGACTAACCTAACTATCACTGAAATTAGCAGCGGTAACCACCACTTTTGAAATTGTAATCAATAGTTTCTCTCTAAATTACCTCAGTTCTGTGAAAGGGTATTTAGAGTTTTAATTCAATATATTATTGTTTCTCAATTTTAATTTTTTCCTATATCAATAATTTTGCGAATAACCCCATAACTTACCTGCTAATTTAAATGAATTAAAACAATACAGATTTCAATACTTTGATTGTTAGATTTCAAACATTCAGGGCGTTTCATTTTTAACAGAGTACCTGTAGATAAAGTATTTACAATTGATTTGGCCCATAAAATAAAATTCCCTAATCTGGTAACTAATATACCTAGGTTGAATGAAAAGTTTACCAGATTATTTGAAAATGTGAAACACGTTTCTTTTGAGTTTAGTTGGTAAGTACTAGTTGTAAGACAAAAATTAAACGTTATGTGAATCTGGCATGTTTTTCTGTATGTATATAGTTGCCTGATTTGATGCTAATATGTATATTGAAATGAAAGTCAGTTTATTTATTATATAGGGCTAATATATAGCCAGTGATTTAAGCAGGAAAACACCAACTGTGAAATATACATATTATTATATTCATTTAAAATCAAATTTTATGTAACATTTTACGTAATACGAATATACCTGACATATCGAGTTCAACAATATTGATTTTTTCAGTGTAACCAGGAAATAAGAATGCTAGAACTAGGCATGAGAAAAATAAACAACACAATAAGCAAATTATAAACTGAAAACGTTTTAATCATTTTATGTATGTATATATAAAAACTAATCTAAAATGTCACTTAGTGGCGTATTTGACAAATATAGTAAAATAAAACAAAAATAGGAAGACAAACTCCTATTTGTAGCTTCTGTCAGAAGATATTAAATTATTGGGCAAAAAAAACCAACATGCATCGTTACTCCGTGGTAGCAATGCCTACCAATGAGTTAAATAACACAACGGTGATAAACCTAAGAAAGGTGATAACATGACATGAAATAATGAAAAATTCGGGTGTAGTGCAACCACAGACAGGTGTTTCAGACTATTCAATTGTCATCAGTACAGCATAGCTAAGAAAATGTGGGCATACTGAATAAGCGTAGTATAAAATATTACCTTTAATATAGGTACCCAATATTCCATAAACCTACAGTGGCTAGGTGTTTCCGAGTATTTTAATAAAGTATTTTATTTTATTCCGGGATAAAAGTAACAGCATTGAAAACTGCCTGGTATAGACTAAAATATTGAACGTCTTATTTATCTGATTGTATTTCTTATGTTGACGTCACAAAATGAGAATGACAAACATTAAATGATGACAAAAAATATTCATTACACTTTTGTTAAGAACTTTTTCTTTTAGCAGTAAAAATAAAGGGTTGTAGCTTTTAGCTTCCATACTTTTTATACACACTGTATAAATTTAAATGTACAATTAAAGTAGTAGTATACTATTGTTTAGGCAAATAAATGTTAAGTTTATTTACACATGAAAATTTAGTTACTCTAGTAATTACACTATAATATGTATTTAAGAAATTATCATATCCTCAAAGTTTATTTGAAAGTTTCTTACTTATTAGTTTCCACTATAAGAGATAAATGAGATTAATACATTTAATAGTAATGGGACAGGATAATTCAAACGTGTTGTATAAAAAAAAAGTGATGTAGATGTTAGTACAGAAAAAATATTTAATTGCTTGGAATGATTATTATTATAAACAATTTACACCATTTACTATTCATACATAAACAAGAATGCCGATTCTTTTTTAAAAATGGAATCTTGCTAGATATTTGCAAATTATCCCAGGGAAATTTCAAAATGAATACTCATAGGTGTTTGTTGTATGTATTGAAGAAATTAACCGTTAGTTGAGCTCATTTGAAAATAAAAGGTGATTACTATTGAACTATGACCGTAGGCGGCGGGTTTTTGTTGTTACTAAGGGAATTACTGACTTGTATTTGTATATGTAAAATAGACATAATAATATTCATATCCAATGTCGAAAATATCTCTGTGTTATCCGACTGTTAATATTGCCGTCGCTGTGTTATGTGATATATTTTAAATAATCAAATCTAAAAATAAACATACAAACGTATCGCATAATACCAGATTAATAAAATTAAACAAACCTCTCTTTATCGGAAAGCGTGTGCTGTGCGCACAGGGTATGCATTTTGATTCATTGTTTTTATGTTTTGGAAATTTTCGAATTGTTTACTCCTAACTTACAGTATTTTATCTTTATCGTTCTCGAGCTGTTTCAAAGACGACCATAAGAGTGAGAGAAATAAAAGTATTCGTATTGTTCAGCTTTTGTGTATGTACGTGTGCCTGCGTAGCTTCTACCTAAAATATTATCCGTCCTGACACACACACAGACGCACATAGAAATATATATAAATGGTTTATTATCGGCGTACGTTCAGTCAGTCTGTGGAAATACAGCAAGCGGAGTGTACGGTGGAGTGTTTCTCATCGCTGCCTTACAAGTCAAGTCTATTCAAATCGCTGTTAGAGCCAACGGACGCCATTTCATGTCCCTTATACACATGGATATTGGCTACTACTCTATGGTGAAGAAAATTTTAATGTTCTATTTGGAAATTTGCTTCGAATACTGCCGAGCCCAACACACAGACTAAATACAAGAAAAGGGGACGTAAACGGATATTAAATTGAAGAAGACATCCTGGATTTTTCTTTGTAAACTTAACGAATTGCACGTGTTGTAAGATACCAGATAAACATGGTGCAGAGAATTTTCGCCCTGCCACCAGCGGAAATAGAATACAAGAGCTTCAAGTTCTTGATTACCGATCAACCTACCAAGCAGTACATCAAGTATTACGTTCAAGAACTGAAAAAACGCAAAGTTATGGCGGTAGTGAGGGTCTGCGAGGCCGTGTATAACGCCGATGACTTACGGAAGGAGGGTATAGATGTTTACGATCTCGTATACAGTGATGGAAGTTTTCCGCCTGGTGACGTCATCGACGGATGGTTCGATGTATTGAAGAGGCAGTCTTTGGATAACCCAGACTCTTGTGTCGCAATACACTGCGTTGCCGGTTTGGGAAGGGCACCCGTACTGGTCGCGTTGGCCCTTATGGAGTTGGGCCTGAAGTTCGAAGATGCGGTGGAATTGATACGAGAGAAAAAGCGAGGTGCCATCAATTCTAAACAGCTGAATTATTTGGAGAAGTACCGGCCGAAATCCAGATTGAAATTCAGAAATAACACTAATTCATGTTGTATATCTTAAAATGTATTTAAAATTATATTAAGGTACTTATTACTTTCGCAATTTTGTAATTAAAGAAAAGGTATTTTAATCATGCATGCATTTGTGAAAAACTTTTCATGCAAATTAATATTTCTTTAAAGTCTAAAATCTTCAACAAAATCTTACGTTGCAGAAAAACTGTACATGTGGCCAACTGTTTTATATTTTGTTATTTTAGACGTTTTTTTGTACGATTAACGTTTGGTATTTTTAACCTGTGGTATTTTTCTTGAGTATTATAAATCTCTTTGTATCTATTTTTAAGCTATATAATAAGTACATGTGCTTTGACTAGTTTTAATATAATAATATATTTGTTTGTTTAAATAAAAAGCGACTCATTAAATAATTTTATTCCCATGAAGTTGATTTCTGGTCATGACACAATTATTATTCAAGGACGCAGATATTGTGCAAGATGTTGTAAATGAATTTAAAGACAATAAATGAATGCAATATATATATATTTTTTGTTTTATTCAATTAAATATAACTATCACCAGGTAATAAACTTGAAATAAATATCTAAAATGCGTTTGTCAGTTTACAAATTAATTTTTAATGACTAGTTCTATAGGAACAATAGTGTGCAGCAAGTAAATATGTTTATGTATTACTTGTTTTGAAAGTTTCCAAAAGTAAGATCGTAAACAGATTTGTAAAGTATTATTACTGCTGTCATGTGGAGATGGTAGAAAGTTTTCTGTTTAATGATTAGTACGAGTACATATTCATTCCCATTATCTGTAACATTTGCAGATATGATTTTAATAATAAAAAAAAACAGGCATATAAAGATATTTCTCAATTTGGTTATTTAACAATTGTAATCTATGGAAACCTTGTATTTACCAATTTTTGTAATTTTTAATAGTGAAGTGTTATTTTGTTTAAATGATCATTATGTAATAAAATATGCAAGTTTATTAGGTAGGTATATTGTCTTTAAAAATTTATTCTGTTTCTCAAGTAGCTTTTAGTATATATGCCTTATCTCGAAATGCAGTATTTTTAGAATGTTATTATTTATTATGATTCTAATTTTATCTTACCAATGCAGTTGTCTATGCAACGAGTAATTTCTACTTATGTGTTTTAAGTTTATTTTGCATAGCATAACATGATTTTAATGATTCCAATATGACTCAGGGTTCTAATATTCAGCAATATATTCTAGAAATTGCTTTATAAATAAGACGTGATGTTGAACACAGTTATTAATTTGTTTTGATAACGTTTATCACTATGTATACATACAATTCTCTAATCGAACAGAATACTTTATATGATGTTATTGTTGTTTAAGAAATCATTCAAAATTATGGATTGAACGTTGATCAAACAGATGTTTACACCATGAATGTTTTCGCAAATGCAGATGTTTTTAAAGATGATTATTTGGATGTCCAAATCTGAATAATAATGTCAACAATTTGCTTAGAATTACAAACAGTACTTTTCGTTAGATTCATAAACACTTAAAAAAACATTTAGAATTGGTGAGAATATTTTTTAAATTGGGTACTATTTTCTAGTTGTTGAAGAACACCATTATTTATATTTATGATCTTCCTAATAGGAGGATTTATAATAAAAATAAGTTTTCACCTTCAAAAATGGTAAATAATACTATTAAATTCTGGACAAAAGAACAGTTCTGGAAAAAGCAGAATTCTACAATTGATAGTTATTAGTTCAAAAGTCTCATTCAAAAATGAGTAGTAAGTAAGATATTATCGCACGCTAATAGTTTGATTTTAATTTTTTATACGTAGTATAGGGAAGTATTGTGATGATGAAAATTTTCGACTTCAAAGATTTTTGCACATACCCACGTTTTGAAGTCCCCCGATATCAAAAATAGTGGCTACGAAATTTATCTCTACCTCTCACCACGATAGCGGCCAAACGACTAAGACTATCAATACCAAACTTTATATTTACGAGTATAATTTCTCTCTTGTGATCTGATTAGATTTTCAGTGAAATAGGCAGACCGGAAGTAGAAGTTTACTTGAATGTCAAATACTCCGTTTAATCAAATTTCTAAATAGTATAAATGTACTCATCAGTGAATTTTAGAAAAACTTTATAAAAAGAAGAAATGTTTATTCTTGTCGAAATATAGTGTTTTGCGAATAGCTTGCATATTATATTTTCTAAACAGATATATTAAGAGTAGGAAAGTAAAGTTTGATTTTGAAATTCGCACCAGAAGAAGCACCTTCAGGCTTATTTAATAGTTTTTTTTTTGCAAATATCTCACAAATTTGCATTCTATATACAGTATGTCCCCTGATTGACTTTACAAGAGGGAAAAATTCTTATTTTTGATTTTACAATAAAATGCTAAGGGAATTAAATTTTATGCCTCATTTCAAATGATCAAATCTGTAATTAGAATTTTAATTCCACTTATGTACGTATGTTCCAAAAATTTTGTTTTCATTTTTTTCATCGCATTTCATCTATTATTTTTTGTGGTGGAAGGCTTTGACTTCAAAACGGCAAACACTAATTTATGTATCAAAAATAACTTCTAACTGTAGTTCTGTAATTTTTGGTGAAAATGTTAACGTTATCACAAAAAATATATTTAATACAATGATGCTTCTACAGTTTTAATTTTGGATTCGGTGGAAGATAATCTTAAGCTTTCATTACGTAGACGGGCACTTCAACTAAATATGAGCAAATCCCATATTCAAAGAGTTTTGAAGGAACGTAAATTATATCCCTATAAACCTATTTTTAATCATACGTTAGAACCGGGAGATGATGAAAAGCGTCTTGAACCTACTATTTTAAGTTATTAGGTACTTATTACGCGCGTGGTGTCCTAGTAATCAGCTGACAGGTAATATATGCTTTCTGTCATTTATTAGACAGCAGAGTTAAGTTTAGTGATCAGCTGACCGGTAATGTATATTTTCTTTCATTTTTGTTGGTTAATATTCCTACAAATTTATAGGTTATAATAAACAGCAAGCACTGACACTGAACTTACAAAATAAAATAATCACGTCCTATCATTCATCACTCTCTTACTTATTGGAGGTATACAGCAGTTTATCTTGTCTATCAAAATCCATTTGAAGTTGTTTCGGGCTACTTTACCAAGTTTCTGATACCAACATAAGAAATATTTTTGCCTAATAGCTATTAGCAGTTCGGAATTGTTGAAAAGACGCACTCTGACAAACTGACTAATATAAGTGCATTGTAAAATTATTTGTCAAATAGTTATCGGGCACTTTATTAATAGGTGAAAAGACCGACCCTAAGAGGTTGACAACATATCGTTAACAATACGATTAGAGAAAATGGAAGAATATATGATTCGCAGT
Source organism: Amphimallon solstitiale (assembly GCA_963170755.1). Taxonomy (NCBI): domain Eukaryota; kingdom Metazoa; phylum Arthropoda; class Insecta; order Coleoptera; family Scarabaeidae; genus Amphimallon; species Amphimallon solstitiale. The sequence goes on along the minus strand of OY720678.1, from coordinate 123,218,120 downwards.
GAACATAAATAGTGAAATCTCTATAAGTGTGAGGAGGATTTCAGGGAAACAGTTTAGGTCGTGGTAAATTTAAACAATCTTTCAAGTTACTTATAATAATCTAAACATATTAGTCCACCATTATAGTACCAGATCAATTGCTGTGGCAGAAACTGTTTTCAACAGAATCCCCAGGTTTGTCAATTTAAATATGTTTAGCAATTGGGCATCTCAATAACCACTTCAAATCGTATTTTATACAAAAAGTATAGATGGCGCGAACATTACAGCCAGCAGACTATGTGCAATCCAACAGCTTTTCGGTAATGGAGTATTAAAGATGCAGGAAGAACTTGATTTCGTTAGGAGAATCACTGTAAGTGACAAAATTCATTTCCGCCTTCGTAGGTTCGTTAATATACAATCGCATCCACAGCTCTGAATGTCAATTTGGTGACAATGTAGTGATGTATATAAAAGTTATCGCTGACTTATTATGGAAAAGTGAATATGGACGATATATATTTTCTGCCGGATACTGTTACAGGCAAGTGTATTGGAGAGCTATTTTGGGAAATGGAGATATCAAGTGACTCATGCAATCTCCCAAATCTAACGTTTTCTATTGGGGAAGGTGTACACTAATTGTCATCAAACAATTCAAACTCTCCAAGATAATATTCGTAATGTGCTTCATGGTAAAGGCAGAGAATAACGATCAACAAGAAGCGAGAGTATAGTCGGATCCCTTTATGTCTCACTTTCGCCTTGTCGAAGTTGAGTGATAAAAGTCCGATACCAACAAAGGAAGCCTCGTCAAAAGCATATACAGTGATCAACCATAATCGAGAATAAGGAGATCCAAAAAAGGAAGCTGTTCTCATCGAGAAAGCAAAGACTATGCGCACACGGAAGTAATGCGAAGGCTGTGTCCATCGTGAGCCCGAAAGGGGAAAGGCTTTAAGTCAGTTGACACACGCCACAATTATAGCTAGATTTGTGGTAGTCTTATGAAGGATTTCGTCTCCTCCATAGAAGAAAGAAAACTCGCACCGCTCACCGAAGATAGAGGGACACGCTTTTAACGTCTTTGTCACTTCTCGTTGATCGTTATTCTCTGGTATAGATCCGCAATTATGTGAAAATGTGATTCATTCTTGCGTAAAAAAATTGCTATTTCTCAAGGAGAAGAACACAAATGTCTTTAGTGTATAGAATGTTTTTATTTAATTCGACAGCCGACCTAAAGTCATGTTTACTACCTCCGGCACTGGTGGTACTTTCTGGTGCAAATATATTGCGAAAGAACTCTGAGACTTTTGCGATTCACTGTATGAACGATTCAATCACGATGAAGAGATGATGATGCGGAAAGTATTTTTCTAGCAAGGACAACGACTGTTACATTATCTCTCTCTCACTCCATTATAAGTTCACCAGTTTGCAGTGTTTTGTAACTGTAACTGGGTTAATGGCGAATTTTTCTCTCAACCCATTATCTCCGGTTTATGTTGCCGTTCAATTGTAATTGCTCGTTCCTTTTTTTTGTCGTTTTTTTTATTCTCTTCGGTACGTTGCATCGCATTGTAGAAGTAGCTAAACGAACAATCAGCGATCGTACTTGCGCGTCCTTCGGAGAACCGTTTGCAGAGAGTTGGTTATATCATCCGCGTGATGTGAGAAAGTGAAACGCCACCAAGGATTCTAAATGCGCCAATGGAAATGTGCATTTTATTAGATTGCATTATATGTGTTACGTAAACGTTTATATGTATGTATGTACGAAGTAGGCGCCATAAATTCTCGGCCTGACAGGTTTATACAGGTTCAATCGTGTCCAAACTCCGTCACGTCATGCATGCACATACGCGAGGTGTACACTATAAATATGACGGTTCGAAGCCTAGTAGTTTTTAGTAACCAGCCAACCAACGTGACTAGCGCACGAAAATGTCTGAAATAACGAAAATTGAGTACCGCGCGGTCATTAGATTTTTAAGAAAAGACGGGCATACACCTTATCACATTAAACAACGTTTAGACGACGTTTACGGTGATTCATCTCCTTCGTATTTAACTGTAAAAAAGTGGGCAAAATGTTTCCGTTTGGGACAAGAATCCCTGGAAGATGCTGATCGGTCGGGTCGACCAATTAAGTGATAACGCCTCAACAAATTTCAGTTATTGAACATTTAGTGCTAGAAGATCGCCGTTTGAAAGTGAAGGAATTAGCAGTGATAACAAACATTTCCGAAACAAGTGTTCGCCGATATCTCCATGACCTTTTGGGTATGAATAAAATTAGTGCTAGGTGGGTACTGCGACTTCTTTCTGCTCTCCAACGTGAACGTTGAGTCGAATGTGCGCAGTCGTTGTTAAACGTGTGGAGACGACCCAAAACCGATTTTGGAGTCCATTGTCACAGGGGATGAACTGTTTTACGATCCTCTACCGAAAAGGAAGTCCATGGAATGGCGGCGACCTGACAAACCTCGTCCCAGAAAGGCGAAAGTCGTTCAATCAACGAAAAAGGTGATGGCCACTGTATAGTCCGGATATGACTTCTTCTAATTTAAAAAAAGAGCTTAGGGGACGTAGTTTTAAGGACGACAGTGAGTTACAAGCAGCTTTTATAGAACATGTTGACGGAAAAACTTCAGATTATTTTTACAAGGGCATCGAATTATTAATTAATCGTTGTAATAAATGTGTAGAAGTTAGGGAAGATTAATTGAAATATAAAAATTCTTATATTGTTCCACGTTTCTTTTTTGTATATCAGGCCGAGAATGTATGTCGCCTACCTCGTATGTATGTGTAGCTCTCATGCTCTTTGCCGAAACTGTGTCTAACTATAAAAAAAAATTAAGTTACTATTTTGTAATATATTCTATAGCTACGAACAGCTACTGAAATAGAAAAAGAAGATGGAATGGTCTACGATAACTTGAGAGAAAATTGAAAAAAGAAACCATAAACAGGTGGCCTTAAGGCGAGATTTCGACCGACCACAAGTTCAGATTGGAACGGAAAATAGGGGAGTATAGATGCATCTCGTGTTTCCCCTTCCAAACCAGAACACTTTCTACTAGCGAATATGTAGAACGAGATACATGATTTGTTTTAGGAATATATTTCTGTTGTCGATTTGAATACATTTAAGAAAAACGCAGGAAAAAAGTTTTAAAATAAATGTGATTAATTTCTGGCACGTAAGAGTTAGTTATATTAAGAGGTTTCATTTTCAGGTTTTGTTTATGTCGTCAAATGGCTGAGTGATAAATCTATACTTTTTTTTGTTAAAAGTTTTCCTAACAATGCAAGTAAAAACATATGTCACACGGTGCATAGTATTATTTCTATGGTGATTTTGAATGGATTAAAAAATCAGGAAAAATAAGTAATAAGTTATTTAGTACAGTTAGGTCCTACAAAAATAATAATAAATTTATTCTTGAGAGTCAAACAAATATATTTAATTACGGTCTGAGTAAAACAGAGAATGTTTAGGATGAAGCATATTTTTTTCTTTTTTGATTCTTTTGTAAAAGAACATATTTGGCAGAAGCCGGCCACTTACACGTCACCAGGTCTGTATAAAGTTTTGTGACCTCATCTTAATCGTTTCGTTTTGTTTTGTTTTTTGTCTTTTCAATGAAAGCGAGTAAGTAAAAGGGTGAAATAAATAAATAAAACATAAAAGTATATTTTCCGCTAAATAAAAAGTGTACAAAACCAAAAACAAATTCTCTATAAATATGGTAACAAAAGAACATTGATCTCTAATAGCCATATAAATTAAAAAAAATAACAGTATTTTCTAATTTACAAGAAACAAAAATTAACTCTCGATGAAAAAAATGAGTAACTAGATATCTAAATCTGTCATTGTAATTGTAAATACAAAAATTGAATACATAGTAGGTATTATGTAAATTATTTATCGTCAGTAGAAATCACAGGAGGAATCTTGATTTCTAACATCTTAAATGACTGTCCTACTAGCTTAGTACAATTTAAATGAAACCACCTTGGGCAAGTATCACATTTTCTTCATCTTCTTCGTCGGCATCACTGTACAATTCTTCTTCGCAGATACCGCACTTCTGCTTCGCTTCTGCTAGTTGCCCGTTTGATTCTTAGTTTGTTTTTATTTTGGTATAAACTTGACTGTGGATTCCAGGACAAAAGCAAAACCTCCTAGGATATAATTCAAAATGTGACTTCTGGCAATAAGAATGAGTATAAATGAAATATTACCCCACGTAAACTGAGCATACTGTTGTTGATGATCATGCTGGGCTGTAGGCATTGTTTAAGGTTTATTTTTTTGAGCTAATGGGACCATCTAAATTTCGGACTCGAGATGGTGCTTGCAGTGTCGGAACGTCTATCGGAATTATTGCTCTAATAATAATGTATACATGGCTTCTACGGATAATTTTGAACTGGTTAGGGTCATTAAAGATGCGTTAGTTAAACACTCAGCCGGTATTGATGACATTCCTTGTTTCACTTTAAAATATGTTATTGACGAAATGATCTGTCCTTTGGTGTTCATTATTATTAAGGGTGTTCCAGTATATAGGAAAGGTAATAAACTACTAGTGCAGAATTAGAGACATGTTGCTGTGCCCTCGGTTATTGCAAAGATCATTGAAAAGACGTTTTATATAACTTCCTTGACGATGGCGATTTTTTGGTAATTGATTACTAATGATACATACCTTGGTAAGCTGGGAACTACATTTATATTTTCAGAAATATTTTCCGGTATACTTCTTGTTTCATAACGTTGTGATGAAATTTCATTGGAAATTAATTAGGTGTATGCATTTATATGAATTAATGTTATGCTTATCCCATTTTTTTATTACCTGTTGATTTCAGCAGATGAAGAAGCTGCATTGCTACAAGTAATGATGGTTCTACTTCTGAAATGTGAATGCATGTGATAACAAAAAATGCGTTTCTCCCCAAAATTACAGAAATAATTGTTACTCCATTAAAAATGCTAGTTCATTTTATGTATCGAGTATCCATCAACTGATAAATAAACGAGATATAGTTTTTCTCTATAGGACCCTGTGTATATGGAAAATACCATTTTTTTTACCTTGTTCGAATTCGTTTCATGCGTTGTCTGATACTCAAACGTTTGTCCCCGAGACGCAGTTGATATTTAAAATTACCCATTGTCTAGAAAAATTACCTCAAAAAACGATAAACAAACCACAAAATAATTGTCACAAACTTCGTATAATATTCAATACTAGACAGACTATATAAAAAACCGCACTATTCACCACTCAAGCACACGTGTTTTCCAGGCGCGAAAGAGAGACGGAATTGGCCTAGTCCGATGAGAAGGACCTAAGTGGAAGCGTATTCCCCTCATAAGTCTAGGCGGCGATCCTTGCAAATTTCTCGGTACAAGGTGTTTTCTTAGACGTATTACTCAATTACAGAATTTTTTAGAGCTATGGGAATTTTTTATACAATAAATGAAAATCAATTCTAGAACTGTACAGAAATATTTTGCTTTATTTTTTACCACACGCTGAATTAGAATATGTTGAAATTGTCTGATTTTAACAATGTTTGCGATTTTTTATAAGAGCCCCCTAATGAAAAACATAGAAAAGGAGTCTGTAGAGTTCAACAATAATTGTTTCTTTGTGACTAAAAAAAAAATCAGATTAATATATCTATAAATAAGGGAGAAATTTGTCTATGAAGCAACGTCGTTTATTGTTTGCATTTGCCAGCCGAAATCTCGCCTTAAGATCACCATGAAGTGATATAACGAATATGTTAAATTAAAAAATATTGTCCAGAAAGATAAAACTGTAAGGGTATTTCAATTACTACAATATTTGAAACAATTCTTTTTCGATTACTACGTTTTCGTGGTGTGGTATAAGTGGTATTCGCCGGTCTCAACTTGGAGAAGTTTTGAAAATACAGATATATTTACACACATACATTACAGTGACATTCCTCTTATGTTTCTTTATTACATTTGTTGAGGAAACTTCCTATTTTGACAGTACATCTTTTGAAATAAAACACAAATGGCATTCAATACACTTTTATTTAAATAACCCGGTGTGCGTTGGTATATGGTATCGCTTTTGCAATGTTACATGTAGTACATACATAGAAACATATAAGCTATTGACTCCTAGCTATGCGCAATTGCCCGACATCGCCTACCGCACGTAGATAGGGCTAGATCGGCTCGGCTCTAGCGCATATGCATGTATCAAAAATAACGGTTCAGTGGTTAAAAAATAAAAAAAATATTTTTTCTGTGACGGGAAAAAAGTTTGACATTTTATCTTTCGTGACAGATAACAAAATGTCACTTTTTCCCCGGTTAAATTGACAGATATTTGAATACTTTACAGGTTTCCTTAGCAACACAGGTGTAATGTCGCTTCAAATGTCACATCGATTGATTTTCTGACTTTAATATATAGTATTAACGTGTTTTTTTTTTCAATATTAATTCGTCGTTTTTCCCATCACAGAAAAAAATAGTCTAATACTTTTTCCCTTGTATGTATAATAAATAAATATTAATACCTAATTACAATAAATGGGTTTACAAAAAATATATGTTCCTTGAGGCTTAGGTTAAAGACCTAAGCCTCAAGGAACATATATTCTCACAACATTCAAAGCTACAATCACCCAATTTTTAAAGATATTGTAATTTTATAACATTGACTATAAGACTAAATGTAAATAATTTAGCTAAACCACACATGAAATTCTGCGTCGTGTCATGTATGTCTGACAGGAACCGTAGGATCATTATTAAAGTGAAGGAGATACTGGGAAGATAAATGAAATACATCAAGAAATAGCAAGAAAGAGAAATTACCAAGAGACAAAGATGTAGCACATTATAAACGACTCTGAATGGAACGGAAATTATTATAGAGGAAGTAAATGAGGCCAAAATAAGGAAGACCTTATGGCTGTCACCAGTGAAATAGTAAAATAACTAATGAATGGCACTATTATTGCGATAGTGAGAAGTATCAATGCCGTAATAATAGACCAATTATACTCTTGAGTGATGTACCAAACGTTTTTGAAAGCTTTTTGACAAAATACTTGATATAAGTGGAAAACGCTTTCAGAATTACACAATTCCAGTACAGTCCTAATAAAGAGTATATGATGGACGCTTTAGTCAATAGATAAAAGCATTAGATATGGATGCTCAGTAAACAAAAAATAAATACTACAAAACATGTGACAAGTTCGAGACAACTAAAGGAGTAAGACGAGTGTGCATCCGAAGCCCAACATATAAAGCAAAGTAAATACGAAGCGAAACAAAATTGGACATTGGCAATGCAGTAATTAAAGGCATTGGAGACGTACTACCCAGACGCAAAAATATGGACAAACTTGTACGAAAACATGCTGTTAATCTGGACTAATAATCTGAATTTCTTATTAATTGATTTAGAAAGTTAAAACCCAATGACAGAACTATTGTTTTTCGTTAAAATGTTGCACGTGATATTTAAGTGTTCAAAACTCACTATAATATTACATAACTCAAAGCAAGTAAACCTTATCATATTATCTGCTAAAAGAAATAGGTAATATCCCATATTACATTATAAAATTAATAATAGATAACTGGAAGTAGATGTCTGTGTATAAGATAACAAATGAGAAGAACTGCATCTATTAATAGTATATACTTTTGTAATTTATTCATATAATTAACAACGCTGTTGGAATGTGTTATACTTTTTTTAAGCACATATTAAAAAAACTGGTTTTATTCCTTTAATATTACACATTAACATATTTTACTAAATTCTTGAACTCCTGAATAATTTATTTTATTCATGACTCAGCCAAATATATCAGCAAAGATGTATATTTGAGGTGGTATTATCATTTAAAATATTTATGCATTTTTATAATGTATTTGCTTAATCTATTATTTAAAACTGATCAGAAATAGCTCTGATAAAAAATATTATATATTATTATGTAAGATTAAATTCATTACCTACTTCGCCGGGATTTGAATAATAATAATCAAAATTTCTGATTAACTATATCCAGTATATTGTTTTATATATCATATATAGTTTAATAATAAAATTTCCTGAATGTAGGTGATTGCAAAAGCCTTAGCCTTGAATAATATACAACATTAATGACTTAATAAGTTAATATACGGATTATATACTACAAAACTCATTCTGTAATCGCAGTGGGACTTGCAAAATATTACAGGAACTACGTAATTAATCAGAAATGAAATAGGTACAGTTTCTGAGTAATTAATTCTATAGCTTCATGTCACATTCAAGGTTAGAATTTCATAGCCATAGCATTTAGAGCTTATCGCTTTCTGCCTTACGTAGTCGGCGCCTAATCAGCTTGTCGATATAAATGGAATCTAATGTACAGTTACCTAATTGCAAAACTGTTGCCATCTATTGCGTCAAGAATTACGAATTGCTGATGTATTATGAATAATTTATTATTATTATATTATATTATATTATATTTTGATTGCAAAACCATTTGGAAGTTTCAAATTTTTAATTGGAATCTTCAATTGTGTATCATATGCCATTATGATAAACGATTGCATTAATTATGCGTTAGAACCACACAACTCTGATAAATATGGCAATACTGCTTTTATAAATTCGGCTTAAGTTATGGTCTTGAGATTTAATACATAATTATTATAATGGGGTAACTGAAAAGCAATTTTTGGTTGATCATATTAATTTTAAAATATGAAATATGTAATTTACACGAAACCAATTTCTGGTATATCTGCTTAGCTTATATAGGAATATATTAAAGATTCTTTATAATAATATTTTGCAAGATTAATAAAGAATAATAGAGGAACATAATATTTTAATTGTTAACATTTGTTGGCCATACATTTAAATAAATAGAAGTAAATAAGTTTTATTGTAAAATTGTCGTTATCTAATGCATGGTCCAATATATGCATATTGTTTAGAATATAAAAAAATAGAATCGGAATAAATTAAGGTTGCGGAAAAATGTCCGCCGTCGGTCTTGCCCGTATGAACAGAGTGTCCGCCGACAAAGGCAGACACGCTGGAATGAGCGTCTTTGTTTTGTCGATTTCCGCCGGTCAGCGGCGTGTTATACTACATGCAAATTATCATAACGGTATGACGATAACCTAGTTTTATTTGTTAATATGCCTGTGAAACTGCTTATTTATTAAAATCGACAACTACACATGACATGAGTTATTTTGTTATATTTTTAATTCTGTTAAAATAAGGTTTGTTATAATTAGTAAGCAATGCATCTATTCAAATACGTAAATAAACACTGACAAAACATTCAATTTTAATTTATTTTGGGAGAAATTAAACAATTATGAAATGTGTGTTCTTTATAGTTATATGTGCGCAAAGGTGTATAATGCGCTGCCACCGCATATACGATCAGAGACCAGAATCAAGTCCTTTCGGAAATTGTGCAGGGAGTACCTTACCAACTATCCTCTATACAGCCTGGAAGAATTTTTTAATTTGAGGAAAACGCCTTGACGTTCAGTGCAGAGAACAGTTAATCTGGTTTCTGGTTTTTGAATTACTTGTATGTTTATTTGTTTGTTTGGAAAAAGTCAGATTTACTTATTACTCATTCGAACTTCTTAAATGACACATCATATATGTATACTATATTTGTATATTCAACTTGATGTAAATAAATATTCTTATTCTTATATATGAAGTATTATTTATGTTTCAAACTGTCAATATAAGTAATACAAAAAGTGTATGTCACTTATAATTATATTGTAGAATATTTACAAACATATTTTTCATTCCAAAGAACGAGTTGTTAAAACGACTTTCTTGTAATTTGTGAGTAAAGTGTTTTAACTTATTAACTTAAAGAAAAGAAGAATATGCAAGTACACTGATCTATGCAAGTTAGGGAAAATTGAAGCATATTTTACTTTACTTGCTATATGATCCTTGTTACTTTCACATTAAAATAATCAATAATAGTTTTTAAATAATAGCTTATGGAGAGTCTATAGTAAAAGTACTGTTAAATTGTCTCATAAATGAAAACAGAATTCACATTCTATATAAACGTAATTTGAGCATGTACGAGGTAGGCGCCATAAATTCTCGGCCTGATATACAAAAAAGAAACTTGGAACAATATAAGAATTTTTATTTTTCAATGTAATCTCCCCTAACTTCTATATATTTATTACAACGATTAATTAATAATTCGATACCCTTGTAAAAATAATCTGAAATTTTTCCGTCAAAATGTTCTGTAACAGCTGCTTGCAACTCACTGTCGTCCTTAAAACTACGTCTCCCCTAAGGTCTTTTTTTATATTAGAAAACAAAAAGAATCTCAAGGAGCCATATCCGGACTATACGATGGATGTTCCAATTCTTGAAAGCCGCATTCGCGGATGGCAGCTTGTGAAATGGCAGCAGTATGAACGGGAGCATTGTCGTGCAATAATCGCACACCTCGTCAATTGTCCAAGACGTTTTGCACGAATACTCTCCCTTAATTTATGCAATAAAGACGCATAATATGTGCGTTCACACTTGTATTGCGCTCTTCAAAGTCAATTAGCAAAATGCCCTCACAATCCCAGAATATTGTGGCCATCACCCTTTTCGTTGATGGAACGACTTTCACCTTTCTGGGACGAGGTTCATCAGGTCGCCGCCATTCCACCTTTTCGATAGAGGATCGTAAAACAGAACCATTGTTTCATCCCCTGTGACAATGGACTCCAAAATCGGTTTTGGGTCATCTCCACACATGTTTAAAAACGACTGCACCCATTCAACTCGACGTTCACGTTGGAGAGCAGAAAGAAGTCGCGGTAGCCATTTAGCATTAATTTTATTCATCCCAAATGGTCATGGAGAATTCGGCGAACACTTGTTTCGGAAATGTTTGTTATCACTGCTAATTGCTTCACTTTCAAATGGCCATCTTCTAGCACTAAACGTCCAATAATTGAAATTTGTTGAGGCGTTATTACTTTAATTGGTCGACCCGGCCGATCAGCATCTTCCAGGGATTCTTGTCCCAAACGCAAACATTTTGCCCACTTTTTTACAGTTAAATATGAAGGAGATGAATCACCGTAAACGCCGTCTAAACTTGTTTAATGTGCATGCATGACGTGATGGAGTTTGAACACGTTTGAACCTGTATACGCCTGTCAGGCCGAGAATTTATGACGCCTACCTCGTCATAAATGATATTGTCTCTATTTCTGTTTACGAATAATATACTCAAAGCAACCCAACATAATTTATATCACATAACAAAGTTAGGTATTGCTAAAATGTCGCCTAATAATATCCCTTTCAATTCTTCCCTTTAATACATTTCTTTGTCTGCATGCAGTCTGTGATGCAGGTTGACACGCATATTAATAAAAATAAAAGTAAGTTATGGTCATGACCTTTACGACAACGTCGGAATTTTAATATAGTATAACATACCGCCAACCGGCGGTAATCGACAAAACAAATACGCCCATTCCACCGTGTCTACACAAAACACTACCTTTCTCGGCGGACACGTTACTACAATCGTAAAAATTCCAGCGGACGGCGGAGCTCTCAGTTTATACGAGTAAGGCCGCCGGCGGACATTTAGCCACAGCGATAAATTAAAGATTGTTTATAATAATATTTTACAGGTAAAGAAGAATAAAGCACCAACATATTGCTGTGGCAGTATAATTATTTGGTGCAAAATAAATGTAGTATTGCCACACGTTGGGCATTGCCAAATAAATTATACTGTGTGCTGTACCATCAACATAATTTATAAAAATAATGATAATTTTTATTATATTTAATATATTCACTTATTTCTTAACAGCACGTACTTTCTGAGTACGCGTGAGTTCTATCAGTGCATTCAACCTTCCTTTCTCCTGGTAAATCTCTTGCTTATATTTTATATAGGGATAAGGTTATAGTTTGTATTAAAGAAAAATCTGAATCTATATAAAAACATAATTGTATATTTTATTCAACATTTTAAGAATAGATAGCATCGCTATACTATATCCACCCAAGAATTATAAAAGAAAACATAATTGAAAGAAAACATTCATACCGTATTCTCGGTTGTAATGTTTTGTAGAATAAATATATCGATAATGCTTAATCAAAAATAAAACTATTATCCTGTTTTAAAACAAAGAAAATTCAATTGAATATCAGTATTCTGTTAATATTGTGCTAAATCTATTCCATCAGAAACATTATATTCGCACGTAATGCTCTGATAATCATAGAACTTCGCAATGGTCAATGTTCGGAGGAAAAGCTTGAATTTGATCACTGGTAACAACCATTCGCACGCATTGCGACCAGTGTCTCAAAATCCGCCACCCACAAACATTTCCCTTTTCTAAATGTCTATTTTAATTTTTAAAATTTGAAATCAAAAATGAATTGCGAGAATTAATGATGCTTGATAAAGTGTTAGAAGATATACATTCGCATGTTATATCCTCTTAGCACCCACACCATTAATAATCTTATTTGTGTTGTATATAAAAAAGAACTAACGAATTAATATTTTGCAGGACAATATCTATTATCCCTGCTGCCCAACGTTATACTGAATAAACATTTGCACATTGTATTCCATATACGCATAGCAGCATTGATAAATCTCTGTATTAAAAACTTACTTTGTATCGTTAAACATCTCTTCAAATTGTGCCATAGGCATCTCAATTTTTTAAATACAAAAAAAAATATTAACAAAGAAAATTTATTATAATGAATGAAAATTAGATAAGGTAAAATTAATATGCTAATACAAAATGAATGAATTTACATTTAATCGTGGTGTATCTGACCCTACGATTAATTCTTTATTTTAAAGTCTTTACCTTTCGAAGTCGCAGTCAGTATCAATCTCATCTTGTTCATTCCTGTCTTTGAATTTATACCCGGGAAAAAAAATCTGTAACGCCTGTTACGCCACCACCGAACTAAAATTTAGGTTGTCACCCTGCATCATCCGTAAAATCTCTGTCCCCAAGTTGCCGTCGTGACACCAACACACACGCACTTATTGTCTTTGACAGTTCATTCACGTAAACATCAACACACTGCAAATTGTTTGCTTATTTAAAAGTCTTATTCCCTAAACTATTCGGTATCTTCAATAGTAGGTATATTTTTTATTAAGTAATACAATTCTTTCTTGTATTTGTTTATGAACTTGTTGCCTTTTTGATCATTCGTCACATATTTACTTTTTCCATTAACTAACACAATCCTTACTTTTCTTTTATTTATTTCAGTATTCGGTAAAATTGGAAACATATTACAAATAACAGGTATTCTTCTTCCAACATTATTCGTACTATCACGATCCGTCTGGCCTGCTATTTCGTCGCTGGTTTCGACCTAAGATTTTTCCAATGGTGATATATTTATCTGTAAAAAACTACAAACAAAGTTTATACCATATTTTCTTTTTGTAGGTCATCAAATCATACGAGTCTTTCTACAGTCTATGAAACATAGTGCTACACACACAAATTCATGAATGTATATTTTGTTTGTTCAGCTGTCTCTTATATAAAAACATTATTGCTGATCGTTCCGTGTCAAGATATACTTATATCCTTTTTTTGTTTATAATTTTAAGTGAAGGTAAATTTTATTCTTTAAATATGATTTATATAAATCCCTCTTATAAAGTTTTATTACATTGTGCATGTTTTAAAATTCATATAATATATTCAACTATATTTTCTTCTCTTGAATAACGTATTTGATCTTGTTCGTATAGTTTTACTGCGTTTAAATGACTAATTCTTTTCACTGTTCCGTCCTTAAGCATAACCCTTTCTCGGTTGTTTGCTTTCATTACTCTTTTATTTTTAAACAACGGTCCATTATTCAAAATGTTTAGTGCAATTTTCAGGCATTTTAAATAGTTAGGTTGTTCTTCATTGTATACAAACCATACATCCTGTTTATCTTTTCTATAAAAGAAATATATATATATATTGTGGTAGTTCACCAACATGAATTAGTAATGATATGTGAGAAGTACTAGTATTAATAGAATATACTGTATATGTTTTTGAAATGAGTATTAAAAAAATGAAAGTTGATTAAATTTATTAGACCAAACTATAATAAAGTAAATAGCTGTGGGAATATTTGATTCATACTTAAAATAAGTGTGCGAATATTAAATAGATTTATTCCTATGTTATTGGGCATCGTGTAAAGTTGGTTGCATATCGGGGTATGTTGAAGTTTTTTCTTGCATCGAGTGGTTGGTTGCCTATCAGGTTTCTTTGTTGCATTAATTTTACCCATAACTGAAAATAGAATTTTAAATATTACTTGATGTATTTTTATATGTAATATTATTTTGTAAAAGCTTGTTTAATTAACACTATTGATAAATAGAGATAATAAGTATGGATTTTGAACCATAAAGGTTGGAAAAATGATGTATAGTTGCGCGCTTAAATTCAAATATGAGAAATGTCAGATTTTGACATTTAAAATAACAACGTTATAGTATTGAGTATTTGGTTTGCCAAAGTATGTTAAAGTTTGAAAAAAATAAAGTAATGAATTATATTGATAAATTTTTGGAATTACAAAAAGGTATTTTAAATATTCAAGTTCAAATAAAATATGTTTTGATTTATCACAATGTGTGTACAAAGATGATTGGATATTTAAAATTAAGGAATGATTGCCAGGGATATGAGGGATAAATAAAAAGAAGATTCTAAAATAATTTTAGAAAGAAGTAGATGTGTTTTCGGAAAAACGAAGTTTTTCTCCGAAAAACATATAATAAAGTTATCAATTATTGCATAAAAGTGTAGAAGAAGTGATAAAAATAGAGTGGAATAGAAAACAGATAATTTTTAGGTGATTTAAATATTCTCAGGAATAGTATTTTTTTATCATCATATAAATAGAGTTTAAAAATTACAAGAAGAAAGGATTTAATTTACTAATAACGAAATAAATGAAGAGAATTTAAATCTGAGTAGGAAGAGAATAATTATATGATTATAATTTAAAAATAAACTTACGGCACAGGAGAGTTGTTCGAGTTCCAGTAATTGTACTAGTATATCAATCCAGAAATAGAAGATTTCGAGAACTTTCAAATAATAGGCGATCACAGGTATTCCAGTCCGGTGGAGATATAATTAGTGGAAGGACTAGTATCAAGGAATATTACCCAAGCGTTCGACGGTTCGAGATTCCAGATAATAGCAGATTTGAAGTCAATTAGGCAAAGGAAAGGATCTACATCTTTGGAACCAGTACATGTCATCTTCGAACTTAAAAGAAAACGGTTGGATTACAAGAAAGAATACCAGTTCAATATATTGTGACAGGTCGTATAATCATTTGGAATTATCTGAGTTTAACAGTTTCAAAGATAGTAAAAGTATAACAGAATTTAGTCAATATTAAAATAAAAACGTACCTAATAACATTGTAGATAATTAAGAAAAGATATTTTGTATTTTCTTTTCACAACATTAATTTGTGACTGAATTTAATAATTTTATAAAATCAAAGAATCTGATTGGCAAACTAAAACTAAGTAAATTATCTGGGAAATTTAAATTCAAACGAGAACTATACAGTATATTTTATAATAGTATGATAAAAATACTTACTTGCTTGCATTTCAATTCACGAAAGATATAGTTTCGTGCACCTATAAATTTTATAGGAGTTTTTTTTAAACAAGCTTAATACTTCCATGTATGTAAATTTGTTGGAGATTGTGTTGGAAACTACCATATGATTTAATATTTGCCTAGTTTATTAAACAAATTAGTTTTGATATATTTGTTTTTATTTGGTATATGTGGAGAAGGATCTTGAATTATATAGATGAAACAGATAGGACGCTAAGAACCTTAACCTATGAATAAAAAAACAACTGTCAGTGAATTTTTTTATTTATTTGAATAGTATGCTAATACATACCTTGATATTGAGTTTATAGTAAATATAGATTAAAGATAAATTTGTAACACATATTATTATACACTTGAGAATAACTGTTTAGTAAAATTTGATTGTTAAAATAAAGAATTATAAAACGTAAAGAAATTATGATCTGTACGGGTATTTAAGAAGTTACATATAGGCAACTGTTTGACTTTGAGGAATCAAGTGAAGTTAGTTACATATAAAAATAATTTGTTTAAATTTATAAAGCAAGAACTGAGTTAGTGAGGGCATAAATAAATAATATACCTGAGAGAATTTGAAAAATAGTTATAAATATTATTTAAAAGATTTCATTTTTATTGACGAGAATAAATACAGGTTTTCTAAAATATAAAATTTACCTGAATGTAACAGTATCTTTTATTAATATAAGGTATTGTTGCATTTTATGGCTGACCCAATGAGTGGCAATTATAATATAAAGAGTAAATGTTAATGTTGCTAAGTGAATTTATCTGAATGACTAGATAAGTGTGGAGGTTATTCAAGTTGCAAATATTGAATTTACATATACATATTAGTGAAGATTTAAGAATAGGTGTTTAAAACGAATTACCCCCACCACTAGTGCATTTTATGGCGTGCCCAACGTGGAGCGATTAAAATAAGACTCACAATATAGTATTTTTAATATTTTATTTATATTATTATATGGGGAAATCAAAATAAACAATTTATAAAGGTGATAAATATAGTACAACCTATATTGATAAAAATAGAAATTATATTTGAATTGTTTTCACTCACTATTTATTAATCATGAATACCAGGTCAAAGAGTAGTTCTGGAATGAATAGGCCCGAGTCTTCAAGTGATAGCGAAGAAGAAACACAACAGATAGGTTATATACAAGATGGAGGAGATATACCACAGGTACAGGAAGGAACACAACAGTTAGAAGGTCAAGATAGAGGTGATAAGACGCAGATACAAGGGGAAATTTTGGAAACAGGAACGTCGTCAGCAGCAGTAGATATGGTATCTATTATGCAGATGTTAAAAGAAATGAGCGAAAAAAATGAGAAAAATAGAGAGGAGGATATTAGGAAAAGTGAGAAAAATAGAGAGGTGGATAATAGGAAAAGTGAGAAAAATAGCGAGGAGGTTAAAAAAAGTATGGAAGTATTAAATGAAAAATTAGAGAAAAATAGAGAGGAGGATAAAATAGAATTAAATGGAAGATTAGATAAATTAGAGAAGGCAAGTGAGGAGTTGAGTGGTAAATTAATAAAGGCAAATGAAGAGAGTAAGAAAAATTTGGTGGATATAAAGGAAGAATTAAGAGGAGAATTAGTTAAGGTGAATGAAGAATTATGTGGCAAGCTAGATAAGACATATGAAGAGTTTACAAGGAATTTAAATAATTTAAAAGAAGAAAACAAAGTTATTAGAGAAGAAAATAATAAGAAGCTTGAGGAATTGAAAGAATCGTTATTAAATAATACTCAAGATAGTATTGACAAAGTTGTAATAGATATGAACGAGAAATTTGTTACCAAAGAA
The DNA here is from genome assembly GCA_963170755.1 of Amphimallon solstitiale. NCBI lineage: Eukaryota > Metazoa > Arthropoda > Insecta > Coleoptera > Scarabaeidae > Amphimallon > Amphimallon solstitiale. Next base: position 123,200,556 of record OY720678.1, on the reverse strand, counting down.
TCAGAAGCTATAATTTTTGTTACTACTGAAGTTCAAAGGGTAGAAAAAAATGTAAAAGAAATTAAAGGAAATTTAAGTCAGTTGGAAGTAGATAATATTTCAAAACATAAAGAGATGGCTGAGAATTTAAAACAAGGATTGGAAAAGGTAAATAAAGAAACTACTGATCAGGTAGTAAGAATGGTAGAAAATTTGAATAAGAAAATAGAATCAACGGAAATAAACTGTTTTATCATGGAACAAAATACAGCTGAAATCAAGAAATCTTTCACGATTAAGCCTATACAAAAGAAAACTAAATACTTAGATTCAGGCAGGAAAATCTTAAGTTCACAGTTGGACACACTTTTATTAGCAGAAGAAGAGGATAATATTTTGGATTTATATATTTTAAAGCAGGAAACAGAAATAGTTATAAGAGACGAAAAGAATATGGGAAGAAGTTTTAAAGTTGGACGTAATATGATACCAGCACAGATGAGAAATAGTTTAAGAAGTGTAAAAGTTATTATGTACAGTCAATTTGAAGGAATTGTAGGTGGTTATGATTTTTTTGATAGTAGACGTGTTTCAATAGAAAGATATGTGCAAAGTGATGTTCATCAGGCCACTTTGATATTGGATATTAAGGGCAGAGAATTATTGGAATGGGATATGGAAATTCAGAAGATTACAATTACATTTACATCAAATGCTGATGTCATAAGTTTATTCCAAAAGGTTGGAAAATGTGTGAACAAGATGTCTTGTAGAAGTGAAGAAAACGATTCATGGAATAAAGTAAATATGGCTCAAGTGAACATATTTGATACATTGCAAAATAGGGTGCGATTAAAAATAGATTATTAAAAAAATTTAAGGGCATGGCGGTACTGAAGGGCCAGTAACCGTTGGTAAATAGCGCTACCACCCACCAGAGCTACATTGTATATAATAAAGCCCAAAATATAGGGGCATGGCGGTTGAATTTCATAGGGCGACAACCGTTGGTAAGTAGCGATACCACCTGACCAGAGCTACATCAAAATTAATAGAACAAAATTTAGGGGCATGGTTAATGTATTTTGTTTCTATAAAAGTATGTCATACAGAAGAGAAATATAAATATGTGCATTTAATTTTTTTTTATGATAGAGTTAATTATGAAGAAATTTTAGCCAAGTTGATCTAACAAAGGTTTATGTATTTTATTTCCTTACTCCGAAATAATTGAATCAGGATAGAATTATTTAGACAAATAAGAGTTGAAAATGTTAGTTAGTATAAAGAATTTAGTAATAATTAATTTTCCCTTATTCCGTACATTATAAAATTTGTAAATATAAATAATAGAGAAGTATATAAGTAACTTGACAGTTAGTAGAATGTGCACAAGTACAAAAATGTGAAGAAATGTATAAAATAGATATATGAAAGAATAACTAGAAGGAACCTTATAAAAAAATTTTAAAGGAAATATATCGGAGAAATAAAAGCATTTAAAGGTAAAAAAATATTAAAGACATTAAGAATTATTAAAAAAAATATAGGTGATATACAAATGGAAGAATATGATGATAGAAGAAGCCTTTACAATGAAATATGTTTAGAAAAGATGATAATGAATGCTTGCTATGTATAATAAATAATAAAAGGTACCATAAAAAATATGGAATAATTTATAGAGATTATGTATGAAAGGGTAAATAAAACCCAAAATGATAATAAATATATAGAATGATAATGTATTAAAAGAAATATGTAGGTCACGTACGCCTTAAAAAACGAAAATATAATTTATGTACTTTCCAAAAGTGAAAGTTTTAAAAGGTAGACGAAAATGTCTATTATAGGTATAGGGATATTGTTCAGCTAAGAACAGTTTATATAAAATAAAATAATAAAGAATAAGTGAGCATATGTAAAGCATATTTTTTAGAGGCTATGAAATATCTGAAGAAATAACAGATACAACTTTATAATAATCACCAATGAATGTTAAAAGTAGTTTCGATTAAAATGGTGATAAGAATTTTTAGAAGGTTCAAAATCATGAATAGGATGAAACAAAGAAGGTTTAAGATAGGATAAGAAAAGGAATAAAGTTACTTATATAGAAAGCATAAAAATGTTTAAAGATACATTTTATGACATTTTTGATGAATATCAATGGATAAAGATGTAAATTTTGAATATAATAGTATAAATTAGTATATTTATGAAGATTAGTTTAGTTAAAATGGTTGTTTGTAGATAATTGAGATTTAGAATGAAAATAGATACAGAGAGATAAATAATGGAAGGTTTTCTTATGTACCAAATATTAAGAAATACATATGGGTTTATATGAGATTATATTGTTATGTTACGGAAGTAGTACAAATTGTATTACATTATTTTAGTTCAAATTGTTGAATAAATATAAATTTATATATTCTATAGAAATTTAGATTTATTAAAAAAGGGGCATATGTGGTAGTTCACCAACATGAATTAGTAATGATATGTGAGAAGTACTAGTATTAATAGAATATACTGTATATGTTTTTGAAATGAGTATTAAAAAAATGAAAGTTGATTAAATTTATTAGACCAAACTATAATAAAGTAAATAGCTGTGGGAATATTTGATTCATACTTAAAATAAGTGTGCGAATATTAAATAGATTTATTCCTATGTTATTGGGCATCGTGTAAAGTTGGTTGCATATCGGGGTATGTTGAAGTTTTTTCTTGCATCGAGTGGTTGGTTGCCTATCAGGTTTCTTTGTTGCATTAATTTTACCCATAACTGAAAATAGAATTTTAAATATTACTTGATGTATTTTTATATGTAATATTATTTTGTAAAAGCTTGTTTAATTAACACTATTGATAAATAGAGATAATAAGTATGGATTTTGAACCATAAAGGTTGGAAAAATGATGTATAGTTGCGCGCTTAAATTCAAATATGAGAAATGTCAGATTTTGACATTTAAAATAACAACGTTATAGTATTGAGTATTTGGTTTGCCAAAGTATGTTAAAGTTTGAAAAAAATAAAGTAATGAATTATATTGATAAATTTTTGGAATTACAAAAAGGTATTTTAAATATTCAAGTTCAAATAAAATATGTTTTGATTTATCACAATGTGTGTACAAAGATGATTGGATATTTAAAATTAAGGAATGATTGCCAGGGATATGAGGGATAAATAAAAAGAAGATTCTAAAATAATTTTAGAAAGAAGTAGATGTGTTTTCGGAAAAACGAAGTTTTTCTCCGAAAAACACATAATAAAGTTATCAATTATTGCATAAAAGTGTAGAAGAAGTGATAAAAATAGAGTGGAATAGAAAACAGATAATTTTTAGGTGATTTAAATATTCTCAGGAATAGTATTTTTTTATCATCATATAAATAGAGTTTAAAAATTACAAGAAGAAAGGATTTAATTTACTAATAACGAAATAAATGAAGAGAATTTAAATCTGAGTAGGAAGAGAATAATTATATGATTATAATTTAAAAATAAACTTACGGCACAGGAGAGTTGTTCGAGTTCCAGTAATTGTACTAGTATATCAATCCAGAAATAGAAGATTTCGAGAACTTTCAAATAATAGGCGATCACAGGTATTCCAGTCCGGTGGAGATATAATTAGTGGAAGGACTAGTATCAAGGAATATTACCCAAGCGTTCGACGGTTCGAGATTCCAGATAATAGCAGATTTGAAGTCAATTAGGCAAAGGAAAGGATCTACATCTTTGGAACCAGTACATGTCATCTTCGAACTTAAAAGAAAACGGTTGGATTACAAGAAAGAATACCAGTTCAATATATTGTGACAGGTCGTATAATCATTTGGAATTATCTGAGTTTAACAGTTTCAAAGATAGTAAAAGTATAACAGAATTTAGTCAATATTAAAATAAAAACGTACCTAATAACATTGTAGATAATTAAGAAAAGATATTTTGTATTTTCTTTTCACAACATTAATTTGTGACTGAATTTAATAATTTTATAAAATCAAAGAATCTGATTGGCAAACTAAAACTAAGTAAATTATCTGGGAAATTTAAATTCAAACGAGAACTATACAGTATATTTTATAATAGTATGATAAAAATACTTACTTGCTTGCATTTCAATTCACGAAAGATATAGTTTCGTGCACCTATAAATTTTATAGGAGTTTTTTTTAAACAAGCTTAATACTTCCATGTATGTAAATTTGTTGGAGATTGTGTTGGAAACTACCATATGATTTAATATTTGCCTAGTTTATTAAACAAATTAGTTTTGATATATTTGTTTTTATTTGGTATATGTGGAGAAGGATCTTGAATTATATAGATGAAACAGATAGGACGCTAAGAACCTTAACCTATGAATAAAAAAACAACTGTCAGTGAATTTTTTTATTTATTTGAATAGTATGCTAATACATACCTTGATATTGAGTTTATAGTAAATATAAATTGAAGATAAATTTGTAACACATATTATTATACACTTGAGAATAACTGTTTAGTAAAATTTGATTGTTAAAATAAAGAATTATAAAACGTAAAGAAATTATGATCTGTACGGGTATTTAAGAAGTTACATATAGGCAACTGTTTGACTTTGAGGAATCAAGTGAAGTTAGTTACATATAAAAATAATTTGTTTAAATTTATAAAACAAGAACTGAGTTAGTGAGGGCATAAATAAATAATATACCTGAGAGAATTTGAAAAATAGTTATAAATATTATTTAAAAGATTTCATTTTTATTGACGAGAATAAATACAGGTTTTCTAAAATATAAAATTTACCTGAATGTAACAGTATCTTTTATTAATATAAGGTATTGTTGCATTTTATGGCTGACCCAATGAGTGGCAATTATAATATAAAGAGTAAATGTTAATGTTGCTAAGTGAATTTATCTGAATGACTAGATAAGTGTGGAGGTTATTCAAGTTGCAAATATTGAATTTACATATACATATTAGTGAAGATTTAAGAATAGGTGTTTAAAACGAATTACCCCCACCACTAGTGCAATATATAGCTTAGATTTATCTCGTCTTTTATTTTGTACCTATCTAATACTTAAATTGTAAATACTTATCTAACTTTTTTTTAATTGAAACAATAAATTCATTTTATGTTTGAATTTTCTATACCTAAATGTATGCAACTCATTATACCCTTATGTTATATGTATTGCAAACATAAACGAACCCAATGTTGAAATCTTTAAATACAATAAAATCTGTTTCTTTACTGTTTCTTTTATTTTTTTATACTTAAATTAATTCTTAATGCTATTCTTATTATTTTTAATATGCAAGAGACCACGGCAATATGTCAGCATTTGTTTAACAGCTATTTTAAGGTAGTGAGGAAAATAAGTAAAATTTTGGTTCCTAATACAGAATGGAATGTTTTACTTCTAAGGTTATGTAGGTATTTTTAATATTTTAAAGAAAAGAACTAAAAAATATATATAAAGTAAACGCATGAATCTTATTATTCAAAAATTCATCGAATATCTTCACGTATTAAATCAATAACTAATTTGCTACTTTTGGCACCTACTGTATATTCCACGTATTATGTCTGTTCAATATAATTTTTGGAACTATCATTAATCTTACCATTAATTGTTGATATTTGGGCAAGTAAAAACAAATAATCGTCCTAGATGGGTAGATCGTTATATATAAAGTTAATTGTCTTTCTAGCTAGGAATATAGATTTCAAAAATATTCTTCTCAAACAGCATTTCATGTTTGTATGAAAACAACTTAATTTTGCAATAGTTTGTTTTAAATACTGTTTCTTCATCGACGGTTAGTTATTGTTGCGTTGGCCCGAGTAGTAACCATTATACGGTCAGTGCATCCTAGTTGCATGGTGGATGCACGGCCCCAGACTTGTTTTGTTTCGTTTTCTTCGCGGCGACTGGTCCGACGCCGTGCACGTTCACGTTACACGCACTATGTCTTTCTTTTCTGCACAGTCACGAGTCCCCATCAAATGAAGAAGGACGAAATCATGATGGTGTGTCAGCCGTTCGTCAAAACAGGTTACGGATGGCCTTTGTCTAGTAGGAGAAGTCTTGAGTTCGGTATACCATCATAAAGATAGGGAGGAATTTTAGAGATTCCCGCCATGTTGTAAAAACGGACGAAGAATTTTAATGCCTTTTATTTGTTTGAATGGATTCGTTGCCAATGGTGAAGTTATAGATACACAAATACCTACCTACAGTTTCGTTTGTGGTATTTTAAGGGATGTGGTTGCCAGAGTCTTTTATTTTTCTTTTCCTGTTGTTCAGAATTGTGCTAGACAAAGGAAACATTGAAATTTTCTTACAAAAAACCGTATACTTATGTATACGAGGATTGTCTTCAAAATTCTGAAAATTGCGTTTTTTCACTGTCATTTGTATTTAGCCTTAAGCCTTTTTCTCAGACATTTTGAAAATATTTGTTGAAGGTGCCTTTTATCCACGAACTGACAATTTACCTAAAGTCATTTAAGTAAGTTTCGAACTCATACACCAGATGTAGATATATAATTTACCAATTATGTTCAAAGGTAAGTAATTGTAACCAGCAATTAGGTCTAGTAAATAAGAGGACGTGTGGGAGTAACCAACGACATACTTCATTCTCAATAGTTCCTCAGTTTATAGATTAATGTAATAGAAATTACAATGCTTTCGATTTTATTATCAGTACTGTTTTAAATGATACCTGCTTAAAGTTAAACACTTTATTACCAGTGTATGTGTTTTAAACAGTATTTGCGAGATATTAGAATTGCATACTATCTAACGTCAATGAACCTTAGACCTTATCAAGACCACTAGGATAGTATACACTCTATATAGAGTATATTTGTTTATGTAAACTATTGCAGGGCGTTGTTACTTCACTTACTGGTTGATAGAATATAGAGCTGTTGATTTAATAGAGCCTATAAAGTTGTCGGAAGGATGTGACCTTAGATCGGTCTATATTTATAATAAAAATAATCTGTATTTCCCAACAGAGAATATCCAATTGCAAAACAACGTAATTATAAAAATTTATCAACAGTAGTCATAGGTATCAAAAAATTACAAAAAAATACTGTAAACTAAAAGCAGACAAATTCAATAATTTTGGCAGCGATGCGTCGCTTACATCACCATTAAAGCATTTGACATTGCAGGTAAAACACACTTCATATGTAGGTGATACCTATATGCATTAAATTGCTGTACGCAGGCGAACATAATTCAGGAGCATTTACATCAGTACGGACATGTTAAACATGAAACACACTATCTTGTAATAAAAGATCGCGAGAAAAACCTCAGACAGTATAGGAACATTTAATTTAAAATACAGATATTTGAGGAACCGTCTCAAAAACCAAGTAATATACATAAATTGAGAACAGCGCCCCCTGTTTCTTTTTTTGACAACCACATAATTTCGTACTACATATCCTTCAATTCCTTGTAACAAATCTCTATCTAATGAGTCCAGAAACATTTAAATCCCTTGGGGCAAACCGAAATTATACCTACTTTTGTACGCAGACATATTCCCCTCCACCCTTCCCTTCGTATGGGACTTAGATCAAACAGTTTTTAATGAAAATTGCATTATAACGTCTAAGAATGTTGCTAGTAAAAATTTTAATCTATCTTAATCTAGAATTTAATGGAAAATTATCGAATTTTTAATTCATCTTGAAAATTGCGCCCCCTTGCGATCATTTTGGAAACTGAAAAATATTTTGGTTGAAATTCCTATGCTCCATTTTACTATCAAGATTTATATATATATATATATACCGGGTTCATTAATTAACTTAAAAAGAAATGCAAGTAATTTTTCAATTTCATATAAGCCGCTAAATTCAAGAAATCTGCTCGCATGTATATACAGTGGAACCTCTATAAGTCAAACCATCATCTGCCAAGCATATTTGTTTGACTTATGGAGGTTTCGACTTACAGAAAATTAGAGTAAAATTTTTTTAGACACATGATGGGTACCTATTTAAAATACATAATTATGTACATTGTAATAGCTTTTAACCTTTATTTAAAAAAATGGGTTATAAGTGTTTGTTGGTTTGTGTAACTTGATTTTGTTAAATATCTCTCAATTTCGGCAATGTGCTTGAAGTAGTCGTCCGGTAATTCTTCCTGAGTCAAAAGATAATTTCTCAACACTTCCAAGGCGCTTCTTGCTTCCGGTCTCGTTCGCTTGGCAAGCTCCACTTCGTTGGGATCGTCTTCCTCGTCTTCATCCGATTCTTCCCGGTTACTTACAGATTCCAAAATTTCAGTGTCTGTTGGAAATTCGAAAGTTACAGCATCGTTGTCAATTTGCATGTAATCGTCCAGAGTGATTTCATTAGGATCAACGTTAAGATGTTGCAGTACCGTCTCAAATTGATTTTGTGTAATTGTCGGCTCGTCATTTGAAATCCGTTCTTTTAGTTCTGATAATGGCAAAACGTCTTCTTCTTCCCAACCATCAAAAACGCCGAAACCGGCATGCCTAAAGCAGTTTTCGATTGTAGTTCTTGCAACATCAAGATCCCATGCTGCCGAGATGTTGTTTATGCAATCTAGGAGGGAGATTTTTGGAGGTGGCTGATTTTGTTCAATTGCCTCAAAAAACTTTTGCAGGATTCTGCGACGATAATGTTTCTTTAAACTCGCAATAATTCCTTGGTCCAGTGGTTGTAGCCTGGAGGTCGTGTTAGGCGGAAAATAAAAAAGTTTTATGGACTTCAGCTTCGATTGGATAGTTTTTGGATGCGCTGTACAGTTGTCAATAAAAAATGCAACCCTTCTACCTTGTCTTGCAAACTTTTTATCCAGCTTAAGTAACCATGACTCAAAAAGTTCTCCAGTCATCCACGATCGTTTATTGCTTTCATAATCAACCGGCAACGATTTTACTCCTCTCAAACTGCGAGGTCTTGCACTCTTTCCAATGAGCAAAATTTTCAATTTCTCAGTTGCACTCCAATTAGCGGCAAGCAAAATGGTTACTCGTTCTTTGCTATGTTTGCCACCGTGACATTTTTCGTTTTTGAACGCTAACGTCTTGTCCGGCAAGCATTTAAAAAAAAGACCACTTTCATCAGCGTTGAAAACGTCAGCTGGAGAATATTGTTCTAAAATTTTTGGCAGAATATTTTGCTGCCAATCTAGGCACTCCTCCTCATTTACCGCAGCACTTTCGCCGCAAATGGTTTTGCCGCTTATGCCGTGTCTTCAAAGATAAACACTGTGTGTTAAAACAGTTTAAATGTAAAATAAGAAATCAATGACTTACCTTTTGTTAAACTTTTGCAGCCATCCAGAACTTGCTTTAAAATCGGCAACATTCAAGGACTTAGCATAATGTGAGGCTTTTTCTTTAATAATAGTGCCAGTGATGGGCAGATTTTGTTCTCTAGCTGCTTTAGTCCAATTAAGGATAGCCGAGTCGATTGATTTGTATTTCACCTTTCCTAAACGTTTTCGATTGGTTGAGGTAGGAGTCTGTCCTGCTTCCAAAATGCGCTCTTTTTTTTTAATTATTGTTGACAGCGTACTTAAAGGAAGGCCATATTTCGACGCTACATCTTTTTTCTTACATCCACCATCAACTTCACCTAATATTTTAACTTTTTCGGCCACTGTAAGGGTTTTCAGTTTTCTTTTGGTTGCCATTATTAAGCAGTTTAACGTGCGAGTATGAAAGAACTAATACGTAGTCATCTAGCCCAGGCATAGGCGTCACAACAAGTGAATTGTTTATACTGTAGCGCGACGATTTCTATAAACAGGAGAAGGAGAGTTCCTGGAAAATTCGACTTAGAGAACATTTCTTGTATGAGATGACGTCAAAATAGTTCGACTTGGAGAGACTTTCGACTTAAAGAGGATTCGACTTACGGAGACAAAATTTTATGGAAAATTCCACTCAAACGCTGTTGCCACACAGAAAGGTTGAGTTAAAGAATATTTCGACTTAGAGAGGTTCGACTTATAGGGCTCCACTGTATATATATGTGTGTGGTTCATGTGTATTAACATTTAACAGATACGGCTAAGAATTTGATATATGTGTTTAATGCATATTAAATACATACTTAATTAATACAATTATCCTGAATGAAATAAGGATTGTTCATTAATACTGACGTTACGAACACAATATGTGTTTCAAGTCTGTAGGAGGCAAAACATATAAATATGTTCCTTCTGTATCATAGAGTGAATTAAGAAATTAATTCTCTCATGCTTGCAAAGATCATTTCGGTTTGTATAAATAGAAAAATCGAAAATTAGCGGAAAGGTCTGGTTTCATTATCGGACTGATGAGTGTTGGCGAAACTAACATGTCAGTTTTCGATAGTGAAATTACTCTTTTCCGTAACTTCATTAATTAACTTAAAAAGAAATGCAAGTAATTTTTCAATTTCATATAAGCCGCTAAATTCAAGAAATCTGCTCGCATGTATGTATGTATATATATGTGTGTGTGGTTCATGTATATATATATATATATATATATATATACGTTGGTGGTATTATTTTAACTGTTAGTATTTCAAAAGCATTGCTATCTACATTTTTTCCCTTCGTTTAAGTATCTCATGAATTACGTCCAATGTGAATGACAATATAAAATTGACATAATACTCTTTGCCAGAGACGTTAAACCTCATTCAAGAAGGTTGATTTACGACACAATTCCGCATAGACGTGGATACTCATCTCTTATAGGAGGAGCCCTAATCTATTGAAATAAAAGTACATGGGTGGGTTCGATGAATTATATCTGAAACGGTACGCAGTGATTACTAAAAGGTTGGTTGGTACTCCACGCACATACTCTTTGATCGATGGACATAGTAATTAATATTCTTTTCTTTGCCGTCATTCATTAGGTAAGATAGCAAATTGCGTTTCGTCGTGGGACTTGGGAAGTTTGTCTAGTGGGCGTAAAATAAGCTTTTGTTCACGTTCTTAATTAATGGATGTTAGATATTTTGTTTATTATTGGAGGTTGGTCCTACATGTACTTTATTGTGAAATATAATGGATATTTGAAAAATTGCATATATTTGTTGCATTATCACTTAACAACTACGATCAATTATTATATTAAACTTGTGAAGATAATATTTAAATTATATACATGTAGGTAAATGAAGGATCTAATATCTCGGACCGTTGGTATTGAGTGCCTACTGTAATTACATCTGGTTGTCTCTAGAATTATTTTGTATGTTATTGAATTACGTTTCCATTTCTAATAAACTATTTAATTTTGCTTTTGTATTTTACAAATTGCAGACTTTTATATATATATATATATTTTGGTACTAATGTCAATTATACTTATTACAAATCTGCGTGTTTGACAATCATGCGCGTCATTACTGGCTGATCATTTAATATTTATATTAAGTTTATTATTTTTTTATTTTAGGTAGGGGCAAGAGGTTGCTTAATACTATAAATTGTTCGAATACAGTTCGTTATATGCCCGCAAATATTTTATAGATCTTTCGAATAACTTTATCTATAATGAATATTTTATTATTCTAACTTGAAGAAACTGGGCACTAGTGGAATGTGCTCGTAGAAATTACTATTTCTAAGTTCAAAATTAAGAGAAAATTAATTTAGGATTAACAATATGATTTAAAAAAGTCACTATACATTATAAAACGAGAGACAATTAGAGTTAATATAAATAGCTACAGGTTGCAAGCATTTCGAAAGAAAAATAGTGCAGTGTTAAGACGTGACAATGGTGGGTGGTGGTTGGTTACAATTCTGTCGAATCCTTTATGCTTATAATGAATACCTACTATAAATAAAACCTGATAAGCTGAATTTATTGAGAATACGAAAATCTAGTAGACTGAAAAACAATCATACAGTGTTTATTTAGAGCAACTTATTATCTGTCATTTGACGTTTAGTTGTTGAAGTTATGTTCGTTATAACTCAGCTACTTATTTTCCCTCCCTGGCTACAATTTACCAATGATATAAGGAATTTAAACGCGAAAGGAATTCTGGTCAGCATCAAAAACGACTAGGACGCGCTGCTCCATTTTGATTCTGTTACGGCTGTTACTGACAAAAGTATTGCTGTTGTTAAAAAAATAACTGAAGAGGACAATAAACCCACCTATGCGGTAATAGAGCATCAATTCAAGATTTTATCGTCAGCTGTTAAAACAATCATGCACGATCACCTGCATTTAAAAAAAGTGGTAAGACGTTCTGTGCCTCATCACCTTTCTGACTTTGCCATGAAACTTTCAATTTCTTAAATAATGGCGGACACCAGATTTTTTCCAAAATAGTGACAGGTGACGAAACTTATATTCCCTTTTTCGACCTTCCTGCCAGCCAAGAGAGTCGTGCATGGATTCACGAAGATAAGGAAACTCCTACAATAACAAAGAAGCAGCCAGCTATGAAAAAGGTTACGTATGCGGTATTTCTTCAGAAGTACGAACTTAGTAAGTGCAATTAAGCTAGATGCACAAAAGATAGTTAGAGCTAAGTGGTGCACTGAATGTTTGGCTGAAGTGTGAAGTGTGAAGAGTTTCAGACCAGGAAATTATGCTCCACCATGATAATGCATCGTCCCATACGGCAGTTTTAACTAATTTTTTGTAGAAAAAAATATAAAAGTAATAGAACATCCGCCGTACTCACCTGACATAGCAATGTGTAACTTTGGCAATTTTTTGGGCTTAAACGCAATTTGCGAGGTAGAAGGTTTTCGCCGGAAGAAAGGATTGATACCGCAGTTCACCCTTATTTTGAACGTATTCCGAAAGAAGATTGGTTAGGAGCTTTTAAGCAGTGGAAAGCTGAAATTATTGAGAATATTTTCTAGGATTTTATGTTAAAGATGCTCAAAATAATTCCCTTCAGCAATGATACACATGACCATATTTAACATAAAATCCTAGAAAATATTAACCGTGTTTTTTATTCTCAATAATTTCAGCTTGTACCTCGTATCCTATTGACAAAGCAGCAATAATACCAAAGAACAGAATCAGAGTTATTCCAGCTTTCACATAAAAGTAATTCGAAAAATTTACTGAAGAGGTTTTAATAATTAATTATATTTTAATTTTTTTGGGGGAAATGATGCTATTGAATTAGTAAATAAGTGAAATTATTTTTATCCAGGTTTTAGCAAACTACACCTCTATTAGTACCATAATGGTAAAAAATAATAAACCCCAGTAAAACAATAACTATATTTACCTCGTTTTCACAATAATTAAGTATGATACAGAAGAATCCTTCCAACTTGTAACAATAACATAGTAATAAATATTTTTACGTTTCTTTTAAACTCATAAAAACATTGAATAGATCTTACATTAACTGGCAGTTGTTTATAAAAAAGAACCTTTGTGTTTAATTGTGCTTAGGACTTAAGGGTAGGTTTATCTTGTATTAAAATTGTGACAAGAATTTTTTTTATTAAAAATGTTATACCACTTACTACGTAGGCTAGTTTTGATTAAATGCTCATATATTTTGTTTGATTCTGTAATTACGTACGTAATCATTCCACTAGTATATGGAGACAATCTTCTTAATTCTACTTTTAAGTGATTATTTTCCTTAGTTCATGATTAAATTCTAGTAATCGTATTTTTATTTATTTTCAGGTCAGTTACCTAAATTCCGATGTCTTTTCTTCTACTTTTTGGTAAGATCATAAGTAATATTACTTTATCATAATGTAACAATATTTACTGCCACGAATCAGGTACTTGGACTCTTTTCTTAATAATTAATTAACATCAAGAATAACTAATTTTGGATTTATTCACAAGTCTGTATTATTAAAAAAAAATTTATTAACGGAAATATGGGTAATTGAAATAGTCCGGATTAAAATGCTGTCAGATCAATGTATGTCATATACACTTATATTAGTCACTTGACACTTTTATAGTAGCGCATAGATTCAGAAGGGAATTTTAATATGTAAAATGTTAATCGCAAAATATTGGATTGCACCTAAATGTACAACAATTAAATTATCTTGAACTAAATAGTGTTTGTACCGATTTCCGCGTTTAAAATATAGTTAACTTTGTGCATTCTTTCTAATTAGTTCTCCTTCCATTAAATAATATAATTAGTACCTTTCGCTACATTTATACCCTCAATTGCAGAATCACCTCTTTGTAATACTTTTTTTGCTCTGCATGAATATCGTCGGTAATTAGTGCAGGATTTCTATTAAAAGTAAGTTACATTCCAGTTATAGTCATTTTATCATTGGCAAGAAAATAGTTGTAGCTGAATATGATAACCAGGTAATTTCACTTTTATATACTATACCACTTCAAGAGCTACGTTTCTGTACAATTGCTATATACTTTAAGACTGTCTGTAACTGTAAATAACGCACGACATCTGACACATGTATTATGGAAGCATACCTATGGCCAAGTGCGGGGTCCCAAAGCCTAGGGTGTCTTTTCTTTAGTGCATTCGAATTATTTTGACGTACTATTTTTTTCCCGACACAAAATCGAAAAAAATATCAACTTATATAATTTTTTGTTATCAAAAATTAATTTTATGTGAGTGAAACAACAGATACTCTCGAACTAAGCCCTAAGACAAAAATGCGTGATCAAAACATTTTCGCAATTTTTGCAAGATCTGTATAACTTTTTGGAAATAGTATTTAAGTGTAGGGTAAATTTACTGAAGAAATAAAGTCACCTTAAAAAACTTTATTTTTTTATGGTAAAGCAGTACTTATAAAAACAAATGCTTAATTTCGTATTTGTGATCAACATTAATTTTATTTCCAACATTTTACAAAATCATGATTTGAATTTGGACGAGGCAAGAACAGCTTTAGAAGAGGCGAAGTTTAAATTGTACAGAAACAACGTCAAGTCATTCAAGAGCAAATTAATTTAGGCGTCGCGTAGGTACATAATATTTAAATTTCATCAGGTTTCTGATTTCAAATTCTAGGTAGGGACGAACCAACTTCATTAGAAAAAATCAGCTAATTTCAAGTAAATGTTCTGATATAATAGGCCCCCATTTCTTGCTTTATCTGTTTTTGCTTAAAATAACTGAAGCATGCACTGTTCGCCAATCACGTTGAGAAATGATAACCATTCGAGTGCTAGAATATGATGTTATACAAGTGTATACCGTGACGTTATTATTTTGACTATTCATGTAACTGTTGAAAGATGCACAACATTTGAAAGATCTAGTAAAATCATCAAAAAATATTTAAGAAATACCATGGAACAAGATGGACTCAGATATTTATTACTAATAGCAGTCGAAAACAGATCAGATTTGGATTTTAAGTAAAGTTATTGATAAATTTGCAAAAATTAAAGAACGTAGAATTTTTAATTGTAATAAAGCATTTTTATATTTATTTCCCTCTTAATTTATTATTTTTGCTGCTTTTACATTAAAGGCAGAGGAAATGGGTTGACTGTTATTGATAAATATTGACCGTGGCAGCAATTTATTCTACGTCTTAAAAACAAAATACCATCAGAAACTCTGACATGTGTCTAAGTACTTGAATGTACTTATATTTTATTGGGGTTCCTTTTTGTGGACCCGTCCACTTAGTTTTGCTACTGTATATAAGTTCATCACACATTGTTCTGGTGGCATTTTAATTCGTAAGACTTCAGTAATTAGTATCAAGAATTAAAGATTAATAATAGGTACATATACAATAGTGATCAAATCATTCTATGTTTTCATTATTTGTACTCCTTAAAATTAAAAAAACTCATTTATCCCATTTATATTTAAAATGCTTAAATCCTGTTCTATGTGGATCGCTTCTTAAACGCGGAATTTCGTAATTGTATGTCAGCTATGAATGATTGTCTAAAGAAGACGCAAAAGAAATTTTATTGGTATAGAAGAAAGCTATTATGGGAAGGAATTTACATAAGTTTAACACACGATTCACGCTCGAGGCGGCCATCATAACTTTTATAGATTTCTATTATGCATCCTTTTTCGGAAGGAAACGACAGTTGTAATAAAGTCTTACGATGTCGTAACAGTCAGTGTATAAAATCCCATTAATTATATGAGTATTCAAGTTAAATCAATTTTAATTGAGTGAAAATGTGATTATGGTTAAGATAATGAGAACTGTCGAGCTATGGTTGATATGACTATATTATTGTAATTCCTCAAAATATTTCCTTGTTCGTTTATATAGACAATATCAACAAATAGCATATTATGCAATGAGCATTTAATGATAGCTATTAAGACCACGAGTAAGAGAATTACAATACTCGGCTTCGCCTCGTATTGTAATGAATACGAGTGTCTTAATAGCCATTAAATGCGAGTTGCATACACTATTTTTTCTACGACCCCATAATAAAACATATTTTTTGAACAATCCATTTCATAAATAGAGCGTAAAATTTTCCGTACGTTTTGGCGAATTTAGCTGATAATAAATTGTTCGTGGCTACTAAGGCTTGTTCCATAATTTCTGGTGGAGTCAATTATTACATTTCACTGTCATTATCGCTCATTTTTACGGTTTATATTTTCAAAAAAGCACAAATGTTAACTACTTACTTGTAAATTGCAGAGAACTGTCACGTATAATTAATTTTTATATGTGTCAGATATGCAGTCGCCATATTGAATATTGTTTGAATATTGGAATGTCGCATTCCTATTGGATATAAACTTGTATCATAATGAAAATCTGTATCGTAATGGACATCATTAAAGTACAGGTTTAGCATATCTAATAATACAATTAAAGTATGGGAGTAGAAAAACAATATAATAGTATATATTACAAATATATATATAAAGTGTTACTTTATTTTAATAGTTTTGCTGGAGCTTCTGTAGATAAAATATATATTAAATATATATTTGCTATATTTCATTCAATTTATAACTTTAACTATAGTCGTAAAAAATCTTGAAAAGTGAACTTTTCTTATACTTCAGTAGGAAAAAGCTGTATTTATAATCCTACTATATTTTCAAATTTTCGTAATGTCTAGCATTTATTAAGTAGGTACTAAAAATAGGGTGCCTGCCTTGTGCTATTTATAAAACAAATTACAGCTGTTTCTGAAGTTAATATTTTGTACTAGTATACAGTGAGGACGCGCGGGTTGGAATAAATTCATTTAAAATTATTGGTTTTGTTTTATGGAAAAATGCTCGGATAGGTCGATTTTTATTTTTAGCTGCCGGTTTTCTGATGGTAAATTGATGTACAAAGGTTGGTCCAAAAATAAGTTACGATCATGATTTTTTTTTTTTCAAATGGAAACAAGTTTTTTATTTAATTTATTAATTCTGCATCGAATTCTATGTATGCTTCATGTACCATGTCCTATACCCAAACTCAACAGTTATCGAGAAATTATATCCGAAATACAACAAATTAAGCCGCAAACGTTAACTGCAGTGTTACAAGAAACTGATCTTCGGCTTGCCTATTGTCAGGAAGTTAGTGGTCAAGAGTTTTTTTTTAATAAATCGGTCGTTTTTAGACAAGAGAGTGAAACAAATTTTGTAGGATACGGTCTCAGTTATTGATATGTTCAATTGTAAATTTCTCGATAACTGTTGAGTTTGGGTATAGGACATGGTACATGAAACATAATTATAATTCGATGCAGAATTAACAAATTAAATAAAAACAGGTTTCCATTTGAAAAAAAAAATTAAAGGTCGTAACTTATTTTTGGACCAACCTCTGTACGTCAATTTACCATCAGCAAAACCGCAGCTAAAAATAAAAATCGACCTATCCGAGTGTTTTTCCATAAAACCAAAAATTATAAATGAATTTATTCCAACCCGCGCGTCCTGACTGCATAATAACTTAATATAATACACTAAGCTTCAACTATTTTAATATAAGGGCGTCTGATAACAAATCTTTGTCTTGCGCTGTATATAGTTGCTAGAGTTATATTTGGTTGTACATAGAAAATGAAAATTATACAAATGAAACAAACTTTCTAGTAATACGTATACAGAAATAATGTATGGCAAGAGATGGGCGTATACATATATGTAATTCGTTATGGCGCCGGAGTTTGTCACTTATTTTGTTCCGCATGTTGTAAGTCTGCGGGGAGACTCGTTGAATAAAAAATACACTTTGTTTTATATTTTAATTTGTTATTAATATTTCAATGTACTGTGTTGGTTTTTTCTTTGTACAAAGTGAAGAAATACATATATGTAATTGTTTCTTGAACGGTCAACGAAAAACACAACAATTGTGCATTGCCAGTTGTAAATATAAAGATAGGTCGGATAGTAAGCCACTAGCCGTACATTAAAATATCATGAAGACTGAGAATGCCAACTATATAACAATAAAATGCAAACAATTACAAATTGATATTTTAATACTATTGATTTCTATACAATATATCACACTCCTTGTTTTATTCTTTCATATGCATCCAAACTTGTAGAGGAGAATATATCATTCAATTGGTGAGCTTTCTTTCGTTTATTTACCAGAGGATGTACTTGAATCGCTTATTTTATAAACAGCCTGTCTTATTTTAACTGTTTTTGGGAAGTGAAAAAACGTTTTATTGCAATATCGCCTCTGGTAGAACTGAAATTATTTCATGGAAGTAGATAATATTTCGACTTCCTGAGACATGAACAGAAAAGAATATTTAATTTTGAAAAACGGACTTAATAAACATTATTATCAACAAAAACAATTTATTAAAAGTCAACAGAAAACGTTATTCAGAATTTAAATTAATAAAAAGAGATTTGGACAATCCATTCAACAGTGTTTTTATAAAGAGACGTTCGGTAATTTTCAAGAAGAGGAACTCCAGAAGTCTTCGCTGAATTTTTCAGTGTAGAGCTGCAAGTAAATATACTGCGGAGACCAAACATTTGAAGCTCCTCAATCTTGCTGACTACAAAACTAAAAATAACGTCTTCAAAACTAATGGGTTACGGAAGGACTTCAGATACACACGAAACCCAAAGATCTCGAGACTGATGCCCAAACACGATTTATATGGTTAGATAAACTTTATAAGCTATCGACAAGCACTTCAAGATCTTGGAAAGGGTCTAATATTATAATCGGAACATTCTCTATGAAGTAAGTAGAACTATCGTAGTCTCTATTACGCGTAAACGAACATAAAATAACATTTACTTATATTTAGATGTAAATTGTACTTGGAACACCTGTTTGATATAGTGTTTAGAAGTTCTGTTGAAGATAAGAAATATTAACAGTTTTTATGGGATTATAAATTTTGGGGTCAGCACAGTACACAAGTACAGGGCACGTCAATGAACCAAGAAAATCATTAAGAAATAAACACAGTGGTCCTAAATTGGAATCATGGACCTCAGCAGAGAGATACAACTCACGAGATTTGTTTTGTTTAAACTAAGATGGTCTAAATTTGAACGTATCAATTTTTCATAGTAGTACACCAGGATCTGTCGTATCGAATATGCGGCCAAAATGCCGTATAAATCACATCCATTTGACCTTGATTGTCTAATTCATGAGAGATCGTTTGGGCCAGATACGATTAGTAAGTTTGATCGACCGCGCATGAAACCGTGTTGATGTAGAGATATCAAGGATTTTGTACTTAACTATATCGCTGAATAAATTAATTTTTCAGGCAGGTTTGCAAAGATGCAGACAACATATATTGGTCGATAATTTTCTACCTTGGTTTTATCGTCTCTGGGAAAAATCTTGCACGGCTCTATCAACAAGTAAAGTTCGCAGTTCTCATGGAGAGATTTATTATAAAAGTTTTTTAAGATAACATAATTCTATGCACTTAAGGACTAACTCAATTTTATTAAAGGGTGTACACAGATAACTCTCAACAATACAATATCGTAAATCTCTGAAGTAATGTCTAAAATGTTTTCTATCCCATTTGAGACTGTTTGACACGATTTAACAAGGGATGCAGTGTTGGCTGGCAGAAATATATTAACTGGAGCTTTTGTGTGCACGTTCGATTACAAAATATTCTAAAGGAAACCCTTGCGGAACGTTATAAAACCAATTTATAAGTTAATGTAACATCAAAAGGCCATAAAATAGGATTGGAAACTGTATAGGTTGGGGAAACCCCAAAATTGCTCTGAAATCAATAAAGTTCAATCACGCTTGCATATTCCTAATTTACATGTGTACGTATAATCATTGGTGCCAATATTTTTTCTTATTTCTATTGAATGATTGTTTCTTTGTATATAAAGTTAAACTTTTTGAGTTATGTGTAAGGGACTAAGAAATAAATTTAAATGTGGATAATGACATAACTTTATATTCAAAAAAACAATTTGCTTAGGGTGTAACCACCTGTACAAAGAAAAATTAAGAATAATTGATATTTGTAATGCAGAAATTCTATCAGCCAAATTAATATATGACAAAAGTGCCCTAGTACCTATATTCAGAATTACTTCTCAGTATACCGTATATTAAAGCTGGTAAGTCAAACATGCACCTTTAGTGTCATTTTATACATAACTCTTAAGTGACGTAACAAAGAGAGCTATGTCGTAATATTTGTAATGATCATGAAGCATTTTAAAATCATCGCCGTCATTGCATTTCTTCGATTCGTTTAAAGAACTACTAAAGGATTCTGAGAGACTGATACTATTAGTGACATTCAGGAAATGGGATAGCTTGCAACACCATACATAGACTAAACGTGATATAGTAGTTGCTTTTAAAATACTCCAGTTGGCAACTGGTGTTCTCAAAATTTTTTTTATACACCTGGCTTCGGGATTAAAAGTTCGCGAAATACGGGAACCAGGTAATTTTACTTCAAGATTAAGCGTTTGATATTATAGAGCAATTCAATTATTTTTATTAAATGGAAATACACAACGAAACTTATTTCATTATTTCATTATTTTTGAAAAATTTAAACCGTTGTTTTTTCGGGATAATATTAAACTATTATTTCATATAGGTACACATATATTTTCCAACGCAGGTGCGTTTGAAACATATATATATTTATATTATTATATTCTCTACTCAACAACTTCTAGATTCTGCAACTTTTTAAATCCAAATTCAACAATATTTTATCCAATCAACTTAAGTTTCGCACAATTAAAGCTGAACTGTCAGTTTACATTTCAGTAGCATAACATATTGCAGTTTGCATGACTAGATTTCAGACGATTTATTGTGCACGAAGTTTGTTCAGATATAATAAAACCAGGCACTTCTGTACAGAATAGAAAATTGTATTAAAGTCCCAGCAAGTGTATGAATATTGAGTTATCTATGAGAGCTTCCAGTCACTCGTTGAAACATTGCTTTCCTTAGACTATATGAACGTTTATATATATTATTGCTGTCCGGAATGTATCCATAATTTTACCACTACTATTTAACTACTACAACACAGTTGATCATGATATTGGATGTACAGCTGCGGCCACCGAAATGTACACGATACTTTAGTATATTACAGCAAAAAGTTTTAATTTTGTTTCGAATTTTGAACATTTTCTGGTCTGCTGCATAATGTATGAAACATTTACAAAAAAACTGTTTTTTGATAATAGAAAAAGTTGAGGAATTTTGAAAATTTTAATTTTATTCTAAAATTCACTTCTACATAATTTGGTAGTGTATACAATTCGGTGGCCGCAACCGTACAGGTTACATGTTTATATTCATATAAGAAAAACACGAATAATAACTCCCATTAACCTGAATGTTTTACATCATTTAATAATTATCCCATACTGAAACCAAAAATCAACCACTACTCACAATCAGTCATTTTATGCGTATAATGTATGTGTGTTGAAATATATGTATAGACCGACCTTCACCGCATTCTAACAGCTACAGTAAACAGTAATAATTTACCACAGATCACAATATTTTATACTTTGTAAGTTGTTCAAATACTGTCAAATACGCAAAATAAGAAACATGAAAGTTCTTGAGGTCAATTGACGTTATAAAGACAATACACAACGTTTAATATGTAGGTACTCACAATTTGTTGTAATAAATAGTAAAAAGTCACATATTCTAGTCTAGTGTTACATCTAAAGATTGTACCAGAATAACGTAGAAGTTTATATTTTGTCTGTAATTGAGTTTCACATTGGGACTTAGAAATTTGATGACGTTATTAAATGGGAGACTTAACTCTTTATTTGTTCCACCGACAAATTCGTGCCTAAATAGTTAATTTACATAATAAACAGCATTTTTACTTTCTTATACGTAGTATAAGGAAGTATTGTGATGATGAAAATTTTCGACCTCGAGATTTTTGCAGACGTCCACGTTTTGAAGTCCCCTGATACCAAAAAAGTGGTTTTTAAAAAATGTCTCTGTGTGTGTGTCTGTCTGTGTGTGTGTCCGTGTGTGTGTGACCACGATAGCGCTCAAACCGCTGTAGGTATCTATTCCAAGTTTTGCATTTAGTAGTATAATCACCCTCTTGAGAACTGATTAGATTTTCAGCAAAATCGGCCGACCGGAAGTAGTAGTTTACTTCAGTGAAATAATCGAATTTTGAAAATATTTCGTCAACTACCAAGTTTAAACAAATTTATAAAGAATTCATATATACTTAAAATTAAAATTGAGAATAATTTTATTTAAAAAGTTTTTCGAAATTCCTACCGGAAGTAGGTCTTTTACTCTTATCGAAAATCAGTTTTTTGCGAATATTTCGCAAGTCATGCTTTTTAGACAAGTACGTTGCGGGTATAAAAGTATTTAAAACATAATTTTCAATATCGTTTGTATAAAAAAAATTCAAAATTCAGACCGGAAGTACCACTTTTACTCTTATCGAATAGCGATTTTTTGCAAATATGTCGTAAGTTATGCATTTATACATATTTATCAAGAGTGCAAAAGTATTTAGAACTGGATTTGCAATATTTTTGTATATATGAAATTTCAAAATTCGGACCGGAAGTAGCACTTTTACTCTTAGCGAAGAGCACTTTTTGGATAATATCTTGCAAAGCATGCATTCTATAGAGATTTATTAAGGCTATACGCCCGGCCTCGAAATCGTTTTTCCCATTTCCTAATCGTATTTTTCATGAAAACCTTACCGAATTTACACGCTAATTTAAGAAAAAAATGCCTTTCAATGGATAAATCGTAATTTCTTCGAAATTGTCCAAAGGGCCCTAAATAAAAATAAAAATGTAAGAAATTTCAAAAAACAAGCCTTTATTTAAAATTATGTAACACTCAACAGCAATACATAAATTTTATTTTTTCTTAATTTTTAAAAGTAAGGTCACGAAACGGAAAACAAAATTTTGAAATTTGGGCGAAATTCACTGAAATCAAATAGAGTATGTGGTACGCTCGCACATTGTGTCGAGAGGTAGCTCCGCCTACCATATCGGGCAGTTTCTACGCAGTTTGTAAAATACTTCTGAGATCGGTGTATGTTAAGAAAGTAATCGTTACACGGACATTATTTTATCGAAACCGTTGATATTTTCTTTACAATATAGTGTACATATACAGTGTCAGCGTCACAATACTTCCTTATACTACGTATCAGAAAGTAAAAGCAATATCTCTTCCCGTCCCTAACGCTATACCTGCTAGAAGCGCATGCTAGGACTCACACGGCTTGCGGGCAGGGAGCATAATTATTATATTTGACTCGCAATAATTTGCTTCTGAAACGATCTAGAAATTTATTTTTTGCACAAAAAATAATTTTGGAATGTTGGCTTTATTTTGTTTCACATATACATGGGTAAATTCTGAAAAATAAGATTAGTTACTCGATAGCTGAAAAATACCTTACACAAATTGGTCGTCTACTAAAACTTTTTTTTTTTTTATAAAATTTACACACCATAAAGAAAAATCGAAAACACTAGTATCCTCCAAATACTTTAGGGTATAACCTTAAAAAAAAACAGATCCCTATCTCTCTGCATTGCTGAGATATCACGAGATAAGTATTAAAAATTGAAGAAAATGAAAATTTTAAAATTTACACAAAAAAACGATTTTTCGACCTTTTTGCGATTTCGATTTTATTTTCCAACTCAAAATTTGAATCCGGCAGGTGATTTTACATATTCAGCTTCACTTTTTTTGTGTGTTTGAGAAAATATAGATTGTCTAATTTAGGGGAGGTTGCTTCCCGACTGTCAAACATGTGGGCCAACCGGCCATTATCTGAGACCATAACGCAGCCATAAATTACAGGCAGATTAGATTAGGTGACAAGTTCTTTTCTCTATCTTTTTCCTCAGCATAAGACAGAGCAGGCGGACCCTTAAACATTTGTCTTTTATTACAGTTGCATGAAAAACAGTGGTACGCCTATTTCAAATCGAACTCAGCTCGAAGCGGGCGTTCAGCCTTAAGAGAATAGAAGTACTTAGAATAGGATTTTGAATAATTTTTGTATAAAAATTCTTAAAATTCTATAGTTTGTAACGCTCATACGTATAAGAAAGTCGTGTGGTGGCCACACCTCATTTTTTAATCATATTATCATTCTTATATGCAACTATAATCGCGTTTCTCAACCTGTGGTACGCGTACCCCTAGGAATATGTCTCAGGGAGTACGCGGAAAAAAGATGTAATTGTGGAGATCGCTAAGTAGACTGAACATAAGAGAAAATGTAAAAAGTTGTAATAACTGGCATTTCCAATCCAAATTATATTTCATTATGAAAAATCAAAATAAGTTGAATCCAAAATAATTTTAAATTAGAAAGAAACGAATATTTAAATTCAGTTTAGGTAAATATTTTATCTGCAGTACTTACCAGTACCTGTCGAGAGGGTTTGAACCACCGGACATCTGACAATAATAGGCATATTTCAAAAATCCTTACACAAAGCGACCTGTAATAAAAGTTTATTTCTGCGAAGAATCTGGGATAATCCCAATGTTAGCCGTCGAGTGGGTTGTAATTTCTCTTAGTGTTGCCAACCGTACTGTAAATATAGTATTTGTAGGATAATTAAAACTACTATAATTTTATATTATCAATATGCAAACTCCGAATAAATATTCCGAGTTTGGAAATTGTAAAATAAAATGGCCGATCGCTTTTATGTTTAGATTGTGGTAGTAAGTACTGATGTTTATAAATTTAATCTTTCAACATTAATTGTAAAGTAGAGGGAGGGAGGGAGGGAGGGAGGGAGGGAGAGATTTTATTAAAAATCACTTTTTCGGTATCAAGGGACTTGAAAACGGGAAAACCTGCAAAATGTCGAGGTCGAAAATTTTCGTCATTACAATACTTCCTTATACTGTTAAAGAAATTAATAGTTTACATATTGGATGTATTTATTATTACTTGCGTATGCATCATCAGTATATACATATATATATATATATATATATATATATATATATATATATATATATATATATATTGTGCTTATTTTATAGGCAATAAAGTTCAGAATTACATTTATGTCATTTATAAATGTATGAAGCACATATAATAATTGTACGAGCCATTAAAATAGAAACAAGCTATTGTTAAGATTATGTATTGCCATGCCATAATAGTAGTAGTAGATGTTTATACAATGCAAATGACTATTATCCTATGTAGAAGTAGAATAGACAAGGTATAATTTTCATACACATTATTTATCATAGGAGCATGTATAATTGGTTATAAGATATGCTAAAGTCATTTACACAACTGAAAGTACCTTCCAGTCGTATATTTTTATGGTGTGCGACTAATTATGTCTTAATTACTGTAATGTTAAAATGTCGAGAGTCTTCTATATGAGAGCAGCAGCGTTATAGAAGTCAGAGTCGGGGAGAATGCTAAGTAACGAAATATACTTTGTGTCAAAGTGTAACTGTATGCATGTTACGAAATTTATATCTTTGTACCAGTATATAATATCCATTCAGCTGATCTTCATAAAATAAATGATTATTTTGCGCCCTTTATTCAGTCCGTTAATGGTAATTCCAACGATCTAATTGAGTATCATAATTCTAGGCATCATAAAAGAAATGAAACATGTAGAGGGAAAAGTGCTGCCAACAAAATATATAACCTTAACATCCATGTACGTATATCGGGACTTACTACAGTTTTCCCAAACACAGAGAAATAAAGAAAACGTTCAAAAATGGGTTACATCATCTATCATAGATTATCAAAGTCACAGAAATGATAACTGGGGTACTAAGATATACAATCCATTGCTAGAATATATAAAAGCGCATCTTCAAATAGAGTAAAGATGAAACTGAAAGAATAAGTATGCGTATTATGTGTTCTATGTTGTTCAATCTCATATATTTATTTAATAATAAGCACATTAAATAAAAGTGTTTAAATAAGATTTGTGGAGATAAAGACAAAATTGTATAAACAAAGTATGTATCAACAACAATGGACAATAAATAAATGCATGAGACCAATGTAAATTGTATCTACTTATAATCATTTTAACATATTAATAATAAATCAATCACATATTGTGTAATTGTTTTAATAGAAGTAATGTGCCGTTATTATTCAAAAATCAGTAAAGGAAATTCATTTAATTATTATTAGTATTACGACTAATGCATTCGTATGGGATATCATTTCGTCCACTTTACTGAAGTACTAGAGTCCTTTTATTGATTCTTAAGTTACATGTATTATAAATTGCTTTATTGAACAGCCGTATTTTCCTAGTATGTGAAAGTCTGTTGTGGACATTTCCTTGACTAAAAAAATTAACCCTGCCAATTTTTCTGAGATAAGAAAATATTATATTATATATTTCTTTTTAATCAGATACCTGGTTTTCGGAAGGGGTTAACTAATGCGCTTAGTCTTTTCAGCTACTCGAAGGGATTTGTTACGATTTATCATGAGTTGCCTATTTCTAAGATAAAGTGTTATAGATTTTGTTATGGTGCGTTCTTACCTATCTGAAATAATGCACCTCACGTATCGTGGTGGTGTTTCGAATAGTTCAGATATTTTATCTGGGGTTCCTCAAGGTTCGACCTTTGGCCCTCTCCTTTTTTTTTGTTAAATCTTATTTACAGTTACATATTTCAAAATCTCTCTTACTGTGATCTTGGGATACTAATTGATGCTTGACTTCGATACAATGAACATGTTTTCTATTGATATTTTTTATGGTCCATTGTTATACAGGATAAGCCGCGAATTCAAAAACATCAGAACCCACATTTCAAAGAGTATTAAATTTACTGAGGGGTTAAATGTGAAGAACCGCTACTACTTTTGATTACCTTTGCCCTTAGTTACTTCATTTGATTTCCTTGTATGTCTCGCTCAAGGCCTCTTTGGTTCCGCGGCATTTCATATATGTACATACTCAACAATCCCTTCAAATATCTGCTTACTGTTCCGCGCCAACATCTTCAGTTACAATGGTGTTACAATCTAGAGTTTTAGTTGTCATATGTGTTGATCTTTACAGCACCACATCTTTACAGCAGACTCTGGTTAAGTATGAATGGGTGTTGTTATACTACGCCAGGCTTCGTGAACGTGGATTTATTATAGCAATTAAAGCAATTCATTCATATTATTTTATTTAGCAAATAAATACATAATGTATTGTTGTTTACTTGCCGTATTCTACCATTTTTTACTTTCTTATATTGTAATGGAAATTTTCGACCTCTAGATTTTACAGATGTCCACGTGCTGAACTCTCCTGACACCGAACAAGTGGTTTTTGAAATCTCTCCCCCTACTTTCTCGTAGAATACACGACTGAAATTATTAGGATGACAAATACGAAAATATATCAAAAAATTTAGCAGTAATAAAAAAAAAATGAATGAATGGACCAATATTAGAAAAGAGCTCTATCTCTTTCATGTGAATACATATATACGAGGTGTGGCTGTAAAATAACGAGACTGATGTATCCACAGGAGAAGCACGCATGCGCCAAACGCAAACGACCGACAGCTGTGTAGCGTGAAACCTTCTCTTTCGAAAGCAGCGCCTCCCGTATCTGTAAATTCAAATTAGTCTGGCCGTGGCCTTCGCTCGTATAGGAGCTGTTGTTTTGTTATGCCGGAAAATGATAAGTGTAATAACAGAGCAACGAATCGTTATAAAATTTCACACGAAACTTGGAAGAGCACTCCTGACACATATCTTTTATTAAAAGCGTGTATGGCAATGAATGTTTATCACGTGCACGAGTTTTTGAGTGGTTTAAGCGTTTCTAAGATGGCCGAGAATACGTTGAAGATGATTCACGTTCGGGCCGCCCTACCACGTCAAAAACGGATAAAAACATTGAAAAAGTAGGTAATATGATTCAATCTGACCATCGGTTAACTATTCTTGCGATTGCTGAAACTGTCGGAATTGACAAAGAATGCGTGAGAGGCAAATTTTACATAACAATTTTAAACGCGAAAATGGTGCCTAAAATTCTCATGACTGAACAAAATTGAAAATGATCCGAACTTCTTGAAAAGAGTGATAACATGTGACGAATCTTGATCCTGAAACTACCCAAGCAGCAAAATCACAATTTTAGAGAAGCATGAAAATATGAATTTGCTAATGCAAGGCAAGTGTACCTATAGTGATTTTGCTGCTAGGGTAAAAAGGCTCGAATGAGCAAATCAAGATTCAAAGCGATGATGATTGTATTATGTTTTTTTCGATTTTCATGGGATTGTGTACCGTCACTGGGTTCCAGAATGTCAAACTATTAATCAACATTACTACCTTGAGGTCCTTGCTCAACTCCGTAAAAGAATAAGAAAAAAACGACCCGAATTGTGGAAGAACAAATGGGTTCTCCATGAAGACATGCCACATTCTGCATTGTCTGTCAAGACATTTCTAGCTAAGTACAACATCCCAGTGTTAGACCATCCGCCTTATTCGCCAGCGACTTTTATCTGTTAAGGTCAAATCTGCATTAAATGGAACAACATTTTAGTCCATTGAATCGTGAAAGAAAAAGCGGCACGCGTCATGAAGAAGCTCACAGAAGAAGACTTCCAGCACTGTTTCGAACAATGGAAAATTCGCATGCAGTGTTGTAGGGATAGAGGAGGGGTGTATACTGAAGGTAATAATAACTAAAAATGTATAAATTCAAAATAAAATATTTTGCAGCAATAGTCTCGTTATTTTATAGTCACACCTCGTAGAACTGGTTGTGGTTTGCAATCGAATAACCATATAAAACAAATACAAGATATAATAAACTGTGTTCTCCAGTTCAGGATATATTATCAGCACTGATGATACCTATATATATCCGTACATATTTACGGCGAAGAATAGCCTTTAGGTGTCGTCAGTCCCATTCTGCGTATACTGGCATCAAAATATTTTCACAATAAGGTTGCGATATAAAGAATAGTTTATTTTTTTTACTCTTCTCAAAAAATTGCATTATACAAATATTTCGTCCGATTTCAGAACTTTAAAGGATATTTATTCTTCAAATTAAACCGTCATGTCTTCTTGCCTGTCTGGATGTCAATTCGCAACATATTATCGTAAATAAGAACTGGGGAAAAATGGTCGCCCAATTATTTTAATCGTAAGCTCAAGAAACAATTCGCTCCAATTAACAGTAATGGTGCCATTAATTTCTTTCGAAAGGTTATTAAGGAACTGTTGCAAGGAGCAGATACGTATATATTGTTGGCAATCGTAGTTATATCTACCGCTTAATTATAATTTATGGGGTGAATGCAAGGGAAAGTAAATAATATTCTAGTGTTACTTGTGTCTGTCTTATTTCTTTATTACATTATATGTGTATATGTATGTATGTGTTATACATCAAGTACGCTTATTTAATGTTTTTCTGCGTGATATAAGTATAGCGTGGAGGCTCGTTTAAAATATTGTTATACCGTTTGTTTTAATGTTTTGTTTAGATTTATACCCTTCTCTGAAAAAGTATTTCCTGTGCTCTATATCACAAGACAAGTCGTGCGATTACTTCAATATACCTTTCAGTAATTGTAGTCTCGTACTACAATTACATATAGCTAGCAAAAATATATTTAGCGAAGAAATTTAACTAATTTGTCTCTCATCTAAAGATGTTTAGTATTAGCTTGGGTAATATAATGAAAAAAATTATTAACAAAGTTTTATTATTACTAGTGGTCGTCCAGTGGTCGAAATTCGACGTTTATTTAATTTAATGTATTTATAACACATATTATACATAAATTTTATCTTTTTGCACTCCTCCATATGAACTTTAACTATACCAAATATCACACTCCTCCGTGCGCGCAATATGTTTAGAAAACGGTACACAGTTTTTTCTTTACGTATTAAGGGGATATTAAAGTCGATTTGTATTTGGGAATTGACTATAATTGGTTTTGGAGGTGTTGGCCCGTAGGAGGAGCCAAATGCAAGCCATATCATTATCATATATTTTAAATGAATGTGTTGTTTTCCATCACCCGAATACAGAGAAAAAATACAGCTAAAGGCGCTGCTAAAATACAAATAATTCAGTACCGCACCATTCCGGAATTTCTTAATTTAATTACTCAAATTAAACTTTTTTCCGCAATTCAAAAAGCCATATCCCACAAGAAAACATTGGTCTACACGGAAATTACATCCGTTTTGATCAATTTCATTTAATTATTCTAGATTTTGACCGAGAAACACACGTACGTTTTACTCTAATTTGGAATAAAAAAAATAGATGGTTGTGACAAAAAATTACATAATCTGACAACCGTTCCGTGTACTCATAACAGTTGGACTGAAAAGTTCGTATCGTTTTATAGAAAAACACATTTTTTTGGCAAAATTCGATTTTATTATTCAACATAGCTGCCTTCGAGGGCGATACACCGATTATAGCGATCTTCCAACTTTTCAATACCATTTTTGTAGTACGATTTGTCTTTAGCCTCAAAATAGGCCTCTGTTTCGGCGATTACTTCCTCATCGGCTTTAAATTTCTTTCCAGCGAGCATTCTCTTGAGATCTGAGAACAGGAAAAAGTCGCTGGGGGCCAAATCTGGAGAATACGGTGGATGCGGAGGCAATTCGAAGCCCAATTCATGCAATTTTGCCATCGTTTTCTTCGATTTGTCACGCGGCGCATTGTCTTGATGAGACAACACTTTCTTCTTCTTCAAATGGGGCCGTTTTTTCGCGATTTCATCCTTCAAACGCTCCAATAACGCTATATAATAGTCGCTGTTGATGGTTTTTCCCTTTCCAAGATAGTCGATGAAAATTATTCCATGTGCATCCCAAAATACGGACGCCATAACCTTACCGGGCAACTGTTGTATTTTTCCACGCTTTGGATTGGGTTCATCGCGTGCAGTCCACTCAGATGACTGCCGACTGGACTCCGGAGTGTAGTCGTGGATCCATGTTTCATCGATTGTCACATATCGACGCAAAAATTCACTTCTATTGCGGTTGAACAGCTCCAAACATTGCTCTGAAGCATCGACACGTTCTTGTTTTTGGTCGATTGAGGGCTCGCGCGGCACCCACTTTGCACATGGCTTTCGCATACCCAAATATTCATGAACGATATGTCCAACACGTTCCTTTGATATCTTTTGAGTGTCAGCTATACAAATCAACCTCAATTTACGATCTTCCAAAATCATTTTGTGGATTTTTCTGATGTTTTCGTCCGTAACAGCCTCTTTTGGACGTCCACTGCGTTCATCGTCTTCGGTGCTCATATGGCCTGTACGGAATTTAGCAAACCACTTACGAATGGTTGCTTCGCCCGGTGCAGAGTCCGGATAACACTCATCAAGCCACTTTTTTGTATCAGTAGCACTTTTTTTCATCACAAAATAGTGTTTCATTAACACACGAAATTCCTTTTTATCCATTTTTTTCAAAATAACAAAAGTTGCTTCACTCAAAATGCTGTATCTCACAAACTAATAATCAGACAGCTGTCAAATTTATACACGTATCTTTTGAAGGTTGGTACTTACTAAAAATGATATGGATTTTATTCTAGTGGCGCCATCTCATAGAAACGATACGAACTTTTCAGCCCAACTATTATCTATATTGGAGTTGTACAGAAAATTTCACATTTCTATCTTGAACAATAGTTAAAAAAATTGATAAATTCGATATCTTGCTTTCTCGACCGCTTTAATATCCCCTTAAAATATATACCTTGTTACTAAACTCCAATATGCAATTTTATAGAATGTAAAACTTCTATGTTGGCTGTTACACCTCCCTTAAGCTTCGATACTCACCTTAATACTATACGTTAAGCTTTACTAGTAATAACCAATAGGTTTGTTGCAACATGAATCACATTCTAGTAAGCAACAATACGATTGGTTGAAAGCAATCACAAACATGTTTCTGACTGATTTTAAATTTGATTGGTCCTTCTTTTTTGAGATTTTACATTTGAAACAAACCTAATACTGATTTCTACTACCCGTTTTCAATTGCATGTCTTTTAGGTTACGGTTGTTCACTCGCACCTTTCTGTAACGTCAAGTCGGCTGCAGATTGGGTTTTATAGTATTGGAAAGGTATCTAATTTATTGATGACTTCTTATTCTGTCACCAAATCCAATCATTTAAGATCATTTTTAATATTTAGGAGTTTTGTATCACGTCAATCTCAAAACAAATACTTTAGAATCCCAAGTGTCTCAAAATATCAAAAAATACAGATTGTTCCATTTAAAACAGTATAACTGTAGTGTCACATTTACTGCTTATTTAAAAATGACATCAAATTATGACTCCTCAATGCTCTACACTTTTTTGAACATAGATAGATGATAATATGGAACAGTAGCCATTGCAGCTCATGAACACACACTAATGCTCCGTTGAAGGCAAAACGCATTCGTGTATCGTGGATAAAAGTGACTTTACAGTTTGGTATCAAATATACATTCATAGAATATATTTTTGGCTCCTATTTGATATACTTAACCATGGCAAGAATAGTATGAAAGATAAATACGAGAATTCAGTATGTATAATTGCTTCTTTTTCTGTATTCGTATTGTAAAAGCATCAGGTGCCATATATCATATGTCGACAAATTGTGCTAGTTTCATTGATACGAAGGTAGTACATACAATATTCTTTCTTAGAAAATGAAATGTATATAATAACCTATTATACATACATACATATGGAACTTGTTCAAGAATAATAAACGTTATTTTTGTGGTTTTGACGACAGACGGTGACCAAGAGCAACGAAAATGTCGGTCGTATGGTCGCAGTGTCGGTAATTTTCTTCAAATAATACAATATTATCGCGTGTTTCCGAAGACTTTGACGGTAATTTCGCTGGTACACAAAGTTTCCGTCCAAGTAATTTATACCTATTTTCATAGTTACGTTACATAATTAAATGTAGATTTCATGTCAAATGATGGGGAAAATGAATAAATGGAAACAGCTGCGAACCTTATACATACTTGAGACCTTCTAATTGAAATATACAGTGACGTACAATAACATGAATATCACGTTGGCCAAAATCATATCAAAAATATCGGGCGTACACCTAGCAATATTTGCGTTCTATTTTCTAACTAGTGAATACCTACTTACATTCAAATAGTAACAAATATTGAGTATATTTTTAGATAGTAATCCACAGATTTTGTACAAACTTGTTCATACTAACTGGCTTACATTATTGTCAGTAAGTAAGACGAAAATTGTAAACATACCGCTCTTAGGACTTTCTGATTTTGTACTACCAGAAGTTACAGAATATTTTGCCATATTTTTGTGGAAAATCCTAAATGTAAATAAGGAATAGATACTATAGGAGAATGTTAGAATATTTACTTTTTCTGTAATGCAACCGGCACAAGTGTATAAAGTTTAAGTATAATTTTAAAACAATTATAACTATTAGAAGTAATTATTATGTGCGCAAATTGTAACATGGCTTTGATACTTTACTTCGATGTCTCTAGAGGTATAGAAACGTTGATTAAGATATCGACAGTAATGTACATATATTTCTAAATTTCGAATTTTCTATCCCGGGAAACGGTCTATATAATGTTCACTTGGAGTGGCAGATTTTACCACGCCGCCACCATTCCAATTAAGTAAATTGTCAAAAAATATTAGTTTACGAACATTAATCGTCAAGGAATCTAATTTAAATAATGTTAGTTTCCACTCGTATGTACTGTATGTTACGAAAGAATGGTATTCCAAACACGTACACTGCCGCCAGCGGAAGTTTGGCCATCCAGAGATACAGAAAAGAATAAAGAAAATATAAAAGAAATTAAGCCCAAATCTAAAACTTAATATTTAAATCTGAAATTAATAATAAAGTTTATCCCTTTGGTGAATAGAAGTATAAAACCTAGAAAGCCAATAACAACTTTACACATCACGTTATTTTCTGCGATACTACAGTTCCGTTCTAGTTCTGATCCGACTGTTTACAATAGTAGTATATTACTATTGCACGATTATAAATAAACAAATAAAATGCACTTAAGCTATCTAATAATTGTTACAAATTAAAATAGTAAATCTAGTGTATTAATGATCAACAGTATTGCTTACTTCCACATTATTTTGACAATTGTCTGAAAGTATAAATGCTTCTTATTTGATTTTTTTATAATGTTACACTAGTAATGCATTAATACCTTCTTGTTTAGAATATTTTTTAGGTGATCCATTAAAAAAATTACTTTTTGCAAATATCTTGGAAATGAAACTTTTAAATGTTTTTCTGTTTTCACCATCCGAGTCCAAATAAAAAAAAAAAAACTTGTTAATTTAGCCTTAATTTCATCGCTCTAATAATAAAAAATTCAGCAATGGTGACTACTTTACTTTGAGCACGATGTATATCAGAGCTTGCACATCTGAGTAGTCTGTAGTATTCGGTTACGTGGCTAATTACTACAAAGAAAAGAGATAACTGGTATTCTTAATAAATAATAGAACACACAGACACTTTTTTCAGACTTGTTGGTCATCATCAGTACCGTGTAGCCAAGGAAAAAGGTTAGTCTCTCGGTTACGAGAAATGTCCGCTTATAAGAGCTGTCAGCGAATAGAGCCTCCACTGTACTTGACTTTGAAATTTTATTTGTCTGTTTTAGAATTTATATGTAATATTGAATCCTGATAACGTTAAATTGTGGGTATTATTAATTTTAATCATATTAATTTGTACTATATTTCAATCAAAACATTAATATGTATAGTCAAAAGGTAAGAAACGCAAGTCGTTTTTTTATTAAATAATATTGGCAATAATGTAAAGATTTTTTACTCATATTTTATTAATTAGTACAATATTATTTCTAAATACTATTTCACGCCACCAAAAAGTGTTTTCTTTAGCGACGAGCAGTAAAGCAGTAAAGTTTCTCTGATTTCTTCTCTCCATGGCAAGTGTGCTATTATGATATTATTTCCGAGAATTAAGCTAGTCGTCCACTATATACGAGGCTTTCAAGTATAAAAATAAAACAAAAGTTTGTGAAATTCAGAGGATGATGTTGAAAGCAAATTTGAGGGTAATTTCATTTTTATAAATATGGTAAATATATATGGATAGACTCTGAATACTCTAAATAGTGTAACATATAGGTATATCATATTAGTATTCAGTAAGTTTCAAATACGTAAAAACCTTTAGTTTAATTTTACCTAATAACTATAGCAATAAGGTTTTTACAGAAATAAATAGAG
Organism: Amphimallon solstitiale; assembly: GCA_963170755.1. NCBI lineage: Eukaryota > Metazoa > Arthropoda > Insecta > Coleoptera > Scarabaeidae > Amphimallon > Amphimallon solstitiale. The sequence continues at coordinate 123,164,786 of OY720678.1, read as the reverse complement.
TTTATTCATAGAAAGTACCACCAGTGTCGGAGGCAGTTAACGTGATTTTAGAGGTCGGTTGTGTGCATAGAGAAAAATATGCGACTATGCCCAACTGTATACTGTTTGCACTCCCAGTATTTAGTTGGTAGACTCGCTCCAAGGCAAATTTCCTCTCTGCATATGTATGTGTCCGTCTTCTTGTGAAAGAATTCAAATTAATGATTTATTTATATTATTTTGTGTAATTCTACCAGCACATTTTCAATGTATAGTTGTTAACTATGATTCGCTTTTAATTTAATTTTAATAATACGTAACACCACAATATAATATATAATGTTTAATTGTTAAAATATACATTTTAGCAGTATTATTCGATGTAGTCTCTTGCAAATGTTCTTAAGAATATTTCATTATTCCTTATACATTCTATTTGCATCTTGTCCTAGATATCTATGCTTTGATAAAATAAAACTTCACATTTCTTCGTACTTACACAACCAACAGATAGATTTAAAACTCGAGACCAATACAGACGACGGGCGCCATTACGGTTATATTATTATCTTAGTGAGATCATGAAATTCACATGATTCTTGAAAATACTCTAATTTCATATGTGACCACATATGTATGTATGTATACACATTGTATATTCATACATATATAATAATGTAGACGTCTGCTGTAGTAGAAGAATTCCGTAATTGCGAACTGCAATCTCGATATCAATAATTCATAATGTGTGCTTGAATTGATATGCGAATTCGTAGCAAGTTTTTCACGATCAGATTGCCAAATTGAATTAATAAATAAGGAACCTGCTTTTAATTAATTTTTGTTTAAATATGAATGAATGAAAATGTAGCTTATATTCAAGGGAATTTTAATAAGCTACTGCCACCTCACCTAACCTTGTTTGCACTAATTTAATGTTTTTGTCCCATGAAATTTATATTCCGTTGATGATACGCTGTTTTAAAAAATAAGAATAAAGAAAAGTCTCAATAAAGAAAATCTCATTAATATGGTGAATCTATCCATAAACCTAAACAGGAATTTTTTTAATTATATTTCATAGAGAGATCTGCAGTCTGCCCATTGGTCAATAAGCGTCTAATATGATGGCCAAATAATATGTGGAGAGTCACTCCAGTAAATGAAATGCTCGTTTTATTAAATATACCTAAATCTAAATGTTTTGTTTGTTTGATTATAATTATATTAATCTGTTAAAGATCCCTGTACTTAGGTCGAATGGCAGCAGACGTTTCAAGTGCACTTCACTGATATCTGGCACATTTAATGGAATGGCTAAACCATTAGAGTGTGCTCCCACATTTTTACTGTATCGAACACTGAACTGGTGAATCGCTTTTTTTATGGGACTCCTAAGGCGGCATGCACTGTAAAAAAAATATGGGGAATTTTACTCCGATAATCGGATGCAACTTTTCTACCTCCGATATCCGGGTAAATTTCCTGAGCTGAGTGATTTTATCATCCATGTGTAAAATCCAAAAGTAAGAAGGGAAAATTGCAAGTGGTAAAGTAAACTTACATGGGAAAGTTACCATGCAAAGGCAATTTTGTTGCGCGGAGGTGAAATTTAATGCTTAATTTTACCATCAAGGGGTAAATTTACTTCTCACAATTTAACCTATTATAGGGGAATTTTAACCACAGAAAGTAAAATCTGTTCTGCTGTAGTAATTTTATCCTCATACTAGTAGTAATAAAGTTGCATCCGATTCTAGTAATAAAATTACCCTGTTTCACTGTTCACTTATACTGCATGCATTCACTGTAAGTAGTGATATGTAATGCACTTACAAGCCGACCTTGCACATTCTTTCATTGTCCTAAATCCAATCATAAGTGAATAGAAGTCTACACTTTCTACTGGAAATTATTTTAAATCAACCGCGCATAAGGTTTTTATAAGAACTCCGAATATATAATTATACTGCATAGAATTAATTGATATTTGTTATTCTACTATTCACTCTATTGATGTCGTGAGCAATTAACGAAAGGTGGCTGGTATGCTCAGCTTTCATACTTGATGTCGGTACTGTGTGGGATATGACAAAATTTTTCCGAAATGGTGATACATTTCCTTCAAGACGAATTACAATACTTTGGTAATAATTTGCAAATACGTTAGAAGTCGATGATAAACACTAGAAAAGTCAGAGATTAATAAATAGATTAAAGTCAAATGGTAAAATTTCACTGCGACCAGAGTTGGGCATTATATATTATATATAGGTAATTCCACGAAACTCTTTAATTGCCACAAAAATCTGAAAGAATAAGATTGACCTTTTGGTTGCATCAGTTACGTTTAAGTACAGCTCTTATTGCAGTGCGTCATTTACACTATAATTATATAATTTGGTGAGTGTTACATAATTTACATTTTGCCCAATTCTGACTGAAGTACGTTTTTTTAATTTTTAAAACTATAAGTAGAGGAACACCTTCAACTTCATTCAACATCGTTTTATTTCTTGTTATACATATTTACATTAAACATTATTTCTTAAATAATTCGGTAAGTTTACTACTTTTGCTTGTGTTTTCTTTTTGTTTTTAATGCCTGAAACAGAATTTATTTTCATACAATAATATTGAAAAAATAACATTGTGTGTGATATATCTTTTGGATATTCCAGGTTAAACATAAAATATATAGCAAATAATTGATTTAATTCCTCTCTTAAATATGGGGTGCCTTGGTTCAGGTGCTGCTGTTCCATTTTTATGACATAACGATGAATATTTTCATTGTCATCTGAAAACAGAAATGTAAATAATTTAATATCACCTACATATTTGTATTTTACCTTTCCTACATAAAATTTATGGTGAACTATCTAGAAGTTGCTTTTCGTCCTGGAAGTAATTCAACCTCAAATATTGTTCGGCATTTTATAGTGGCTTAAGGGTTAGCAAAGCAATTTTACGGGAACAAAGGTCTATAAGAGGTGATGGATGATAGCAAATTAGCAACGTTTAAAATATATAAAGAATGTACATGATATTTGTAATGAAAATTGAGTATTTGAAAAAAATGGGTACCAATTTCTTGTGTTTATCACTGGTTATCTCCACTTACTGCAGATCCTTAAGTTAAAATTAAATTTAACTATCTACATGTTGTAATTTACATACTTACATTGATTTTACAAATAATGAGCTTAACATTCTCTCCAAAATATCTGCATATAACTTTAATTACACATCGTAAAACTTCGTCTTCATCACTAGGAATAGATGATATATATATTTTTTCCCCAAATTCTAAAATTTTAGAAGCTTTGCTTATCATTGCTTCAGAAAATATTTCCGCTTTGTGGTTCATGAGTTTTTCATAGTGCCAATAAGTTCCTGACTGACTCAATAAAATTGGCTACTGTTCTTTAATTTCACATAGAGCAGGATAATTCGTGTTTAGAAAGTCTTTTTGCTTTGCATAAGTTTTGTCTAACAATTTTATAACGGTTTAATCAAAAACATCGTTGTTAACGTCTTAGTTTCTCCTGATCATTGTCAGTGTCTTCGTTATTTTCTAGTGGTGATTGCGAATTGTGACAACCGAATTTTGCATTCTCTTCTTTTTTATTTTACTTGGTGCAGTGTTGCTGTCGTTGGACGGTGTCCTTTTTCTGTGCAGTAATGATTTTAGGTATTTTGCTCGTTCTTATTCGTAACTGTAGGTAACATTATCCTCATTGATTGAACTTACATCGCGCTTAATTTTATAAAAATGATATCGATAAAAATGTGTTTTAAAACTACTAACACTTTGAAATAATCCTTTTTTGTTACATAATGGACACTCAATTATTTTTCCATCCCTAATATGACCGTATAAATGAGCTAAAAGAATTTGTAAAGATCAACCGTGAAATTACATACAGTGCAAGAAAATGCTGGTGGTTTGACTTTTGGCAACACACTTCTATGTGTACGGTAGATGTGCATGTTGAAACGTTTGCATTTACTGTATTCCATAAAGCATTCGGGATATTTGCAGTAATACCGAATGTTTCGTACATTTCGATGTTTGTATTCATGTTGGTTATAATCTGATATTGTTCGAAGCCTTGAATTACAAACAGTACATTCATAGTTATTATCCATCTTATTTCTACAACAAATAAGTATGTAAATCAATCTATTAATTAGCAGTTATTTTCTTGTGTTATTTAGAGAACATGCACAATTATTTGAAATAGATATGGATATCTTAACATAGCTGCTAAATTTAGAACGCAAAAGCACACATACAATAAATATATTTTCTTTTGAAACCAGCTTTATATCAACAATGGACTTTTGTATATATACGTGAGGAACATCGATGCTTCCAAATACTATCAAAAATGTAAAATACCTGTACATAGGCTAATAAAATAATGTACTTAACCCTCCAAACATATCACGTACACACATGAACAAAGCAGGTACTGTTGTTTTGATCTTTTCATTACAGAACATATAGTAACTCATATACTAATCTACACTTTCTTAATAAAAAAGATTTTCACATAAACATTATTATTAATACTCACCTATCGTAGAAATCGGCAACACAAACAGAGTTAACAAAACATGCAAGAGCATACAATAGATTATAGAATGTGTAACGCGACTGTCTTTGAGAGCATGCGTAATAGTTATGGTTTACTTGCAATTCTTCACTTATATTCCACACAACTAAGTATATTTATTATATGTTCCAGTGATATAAAAATATTAGTACCTATACCACTTCAAATTCTTTAGTCGCACAAAAAACGTTTGCTATGATTTGTGCCTCCGATATATGTAATTCAGTTCAATGAGTGAGATCAGTTATAATGTACATACCACGTTAGATAAAGTGAAATAGACGACTCGCTTGTACAGGGTGTTTCATCGGTTGGGGTATCGCGAATTAAAGTGCCTAAATATAAAAATATCGACTTCAAATTTTAACCACTTATAGAGCTTTTAAACCGCTACCAGCAGGTTAGGTTGTTTTTGATAATATTATTTTAATTAATGCGTAAATTAAAAAAAAACGTATTATCAAAAATTAAAAGTGCTCAAAAAATGTTCAAATTTGAATGGTGATACGTGGAAATATCACCCATATTAACTTCACAATCAGAATTTTTATAAACGAAACCGTTTGTCAAATAAAGTCAATATTAAATAATGTCGTTTTTCTTACGACAGATTTATGGTACTTAACTTTCTAATTGTGCTGTCCGCAAACAGGTAGTCCTTTTAAATTTATGACGGATAATAAATAAAAATTTATGACGGATAATATTCAACCCTGAAGCCTTCAGTTGTTGTTGTAGTTCTACTAATCGGGAAGCGTTTCCAAGGGCATTCTGAACTTACATTTAGGTACTTTGTGATGTTAGTTGTGATTCTATTTTCACGGAGTCAACTTCATTTGTTTAAGCTGTGTTTTGCTAGTGTTTTCTGTTTTCAAAATGCCGTTCACTTTCTTAATAATAATAATAATATTATCCGTCATAAATTTTTATTTATTATCCGTCATAAATTTAAAAGGACTACCTGTTTGCGGACAGCACAATTAGAAAGTTAAGTACCATAAATCTGTCGTAAGAAAAACGACATTATTTAATATTGACTTTATTTGACAAACGGTTTCGTTTATAAAAATTCTGATTGTGAAGTTGATATGGGTGATATTTCCACGTATCACCATTCAAATTTGAACATTTTTTGAGCACTTTTAATTTTTGATAATACGTTTTTTTTTAATTTACGCATTAATTAAAATAATATTATCAAAAACAACCTAACCTGCTGGTAGCGGTTTAAAAGCAGTGGTTAAAATTTGAAGTCGATATTTTTATATTTAGGCACTTTAATTCGCGATACCCCAACCGATGAAACACCCTGTATATTTCAATACCACATATTTTCACTTATCAGTAAATAATATTACTTTTTGCAGACAGTTTTCCTTGCTATAGATAGGGATACTCCATGCATTCGGGAATACTACTTTTCTTGGAGTAAATTTACTTCATAAAGTGAGTAAATACCCAACTTAGAGCTAAAATTGTCTAACTCCTGACAATTTTCCCCATAAATTAATTTTACCTTAAAAACGGCAAAAATTGTTCTGTTTTTCGAGGGATTTACGGGGGGAAATTACCCTCATTTTTTACAGTGTGTCTTTGGAGACCTTGTACGAAGAGTTGACGATAGATCGCAGCACTTTGTTGAAATGTCGGAATTAGTAGCGGTGTCTTTATTTGGATACCGTACGTCCAGACGGGTTTTCGAACAGCTTTGTTATCTTAGGTTATCTTGAACTACTATTTGGCTTGGTTTATTCTCGACTGCTTGCATTTGGTGAAAATGTCTGCCTTACATGTAAGCCGCCTGTCCAAGCGCCAGAATATTAGCAGCATGTACTTGTGCGAGTTGTTGATCGCAGTGGTTCAAGAGCATTCTCCCCTCTCTATATCTCTGGGCCAAAGGCCTTTCCTAAAATATTTATATTTAAGGATCATGTCGAATATCCGATTCGTCGCGTCAGTTATAAACATTTTATTGACATTTATAAAATTGAGCCGTTAGATCTGCGGCGGAAATGTATGGAAATAAAATTCCTTTACTATTTGCTGCACAATCATTAAAAGTATTCAACTGTAATAAGCTGAACACTAACATGATGATCAAATCGCTACTGTTTAGAATGTGATTAGACATAACTTCACTTCATTATCTTCGTACTGCGCGTGTGCACAAGCATCATTCAGTATTGGTAGGATAGGAGAATGGATGGTTCATTCTCATTTTCATTTTATGTTTTTCTTTCTTTTTCTGTTCCTTATTTTATTAAAGTATACGATACATGTGTTTTTTTTGTGATTGTCCTGTAATAAGATTGTAAAATCTGTTGTGCTAAATAAAAGAAAACTAAATCAAAATATATATGTTTCACATTACGTGTTATGAGACTAGTTCCATTCCCTTAATAATATCTTACAATATATGTAGATTCTGTACCCATGTAATACGAAATATACCATGGTACGGGTTTACCTAGTGGTTGGACACGTTTCTGATTAGAATTGGTTGCGAATATATAACCATCAAGTTTGCTACTTTCTTTTCTTATTTCATTATAATTACAATAGTATATCTTTAATATGTGCTTAAACTTCTTATGTCGACATTATTATGGGTCTTCTTTTTTTTATTCCATTCCAATAGTAAACGCCTAATTTATCTCATCTTGCAAGCATTAATAATTGGTTTATTAAGAGTCGTCTATATACAATCTCTATATGCTTATGTGGAAAGATATGTTATGTAAAAAGATAAGGAAATACTATCATCATATATTGCATAACGTTGCCTTCCTCATGCAGGTCAGAAGTATAAGATGCGTAACTCAAATCAGAGAAGCGTTCTCTAAACGAAGCGAGAAAATCATACTCAAGCGTAAATAAAATTAGCATCTTTATCAAGATTGTAATGTATAATCATTCTGAGGGTTCTCACTAGCCTGCGGTGCACATTTGTATGCAATACATGCAACTAACTTGTTTATTTTTATTTTAACGACCTAAACATTTATTAACATCGGAGAAGTTTTGATAGCATGTACTGAGTTAATGGTAAGGAGTGAAAACTACGATGGAAATAAAGTTAACACTGAATATTCAGAATTTTTTTTAGTGCGAATTGAATGCATTTTTAAATTTTTTTTTTCATACAAATTATTTTAGACACATTATAAAGTGAATAATCAAATGTGGGAACTTGTTTAAATTTAAATCTAATACCACTAATGTGAAATGTTACCTTTTTTTGTAGAACTTATCTCAAATTTTTATGTTAAATAGTTGTAACAGGGAAGAACATAGGTATTATGAAATATAGTGAAGATGAATCAAAGTGTGTCGCGATAAGATTCACTAAGAAGAGGTTCTCTCATGACGAAATTATCTACGACATGAAGACCATATATCAACATCATGATGAATAAATTCATGGCGGCCAGAACTTATCAATGCTATTAATCCTTATGCATAAGTGGGTCCTACATATGAGTTCTTCCCGTACTATATACATATCTTCGAGATACTACATAACAGAATCCGCATAATGATGAGCAAAACACCATCACTATTCATCAAGAGTGCAGACCAGGTCAGAATATTGACTGCAGACATCTGGGACTGAGAATAGGTTTGGCTAATCTTCTGATGCTTGTTTTCGACAAGTCTTACCCGAATCGACCGCCATCTAGGACTCAGGTCAAGCGTCTTAAGGGATTCACTTTGTCCGTTATTGAATTATGCCTCAGACTCCCAGGTCGTCCTAGCTATTCTTAGTCATAAAGGTGTTACCAACCCAATCACAAAGACTCATAAGTGACCCCTTCGTACTGCCTCTACAAGGCATTTGCTCATTCGAGAGCCCATACATAGAAAAAACCAACTACCAACGTCTTATATTTGAGGCGTCCTGTTGGATAAAAGATATCAAAAGCATCATCTAGCACTAGAGCACAAAGGATCTGTGACATACATATTACATATTACAGTCTCTTCAAATTATGAACTCAATCACTCATGTTGTACCACCTCATCAAAAGATGTTAACGGTTTTAACAAAGACTTCATCGACAGCGTGCCGTACATAGATGATGCTAATAGTGATAATGTAAATACCTACAACAGTAGCTGCACTAAAAATAATATTGGATCTATATTTCACTTTGAATTGGTCAATCAGGGGTTTTTTGCGCATGTGATTACAAATATCAAAAGAGGATCTGCCGGTTGTGATGGTTTAAGTGTTGATATGATTAGGTTTTCTGTCCATTTATTTTCAAGTTCATTACTAATATTATTAACAGTTGCCTTATAGAGAGGATGTGTGGAAGCACTCGGTGGTTATGCCGTTGCCCAGTAAGTAAATAATCCTGTTTCATGTAGTGATTATAAAACGATTAGCTTATTGCCAGTGCTTTTTAAAGTATTAGAAAGGGTAATGGATACCCATCTAAGATAACATTTATCACTTCACAATATTCTTTCAGAGTTTCAGTCGGGTTTTTGCCCGGGCTTTAGCTGCGCTACTGCTTTCTCAAATACTAGTGGTAATTTATTACGCGCGGCGGACAGATCTCAACTTTCACTTCTGATATTTCTCGACTTTGGCAGAGCGTTCGACACATCCCCATGTAATCTCCCTCTTATAATACAACTGAATTTACCGTCCCAAAATTTAGACAAATTAGAAAACATTACAAGGACAAACGGAACAGCGAAAAGCTAGCTGCTTATTGTTGGGCTTTCACTAAAGTTTTTATTGCACACCGCATATTTATTATGTTATATTTTTTCTTAAACCTGATGTGTTAGAAGAAATTGTCTATGCCGCTTCAATAATAAATGACATAAATGCCCGCCTACCTTTTGCAAATATTTTAAAAAATATCTATAGGAGCGATACTCTGTATTAGCAACATATAAATGGTATTTCAATAAGAGCGCAAGATTTGAATTGCCCGCCATGTTTGATAGTCATAATGACACGTGATTATGACGCGATAGATCGAAAGTTGACAGATGGGAGTTAGTAACCATGGAGCATTACACGATACACGAACAACGCGTTCTGATTGTTAAACATTATTATCAAAATGGTGAAAGTTTGATTGCCACCATTCGAAAGTGCGTCCAATATTATTCGGTCGACAGAATGTTCCCAATTCAACTACTGTGAAAAGAATAACACAAAAAAAAATACACCTGTATATAAAAAAGGAGAAAGGGATAATGAAGAAAATTATAGGCCCATATCTAAACAATTGTCATCTTTGGGATGACGTGAATCCTCGTAGGATTCAGCAAACTCGATGCCAAATACGTTTTTCTACAAACGTCTGGATAGGTGTGATAGAGGATCAGTTATTAGGACCCTATTTTTATAACGGCACACTTACTCAAAATCGATATTTAAACTTTCTTGAAACTGAATTTCAAGAATATTTAGACAATCTGCCTTTAGCTATCCGGACACAAATGTGGTTCCAACATGACGGCGCACCACCGCATAATGGACAATCAGTGACGAATTTTCTACAATTAGAATTTGAAAATAGGTGGATTGGGAATAAAGGGCCACATTTATGGCCTCCGAGATCACCTGACCTCTCAATATTAGATTTTTTTGTCTGGGGATTTATAAAAAATAAGGTATATTGCACTCTGTCGAATACCCTAGAAGAACTGAAAAATAAAATACAATTGGCAGCACAGGAAATTACCCCGGATATTTTAAGAAAATCCAAAAATAATTTATTGCACCGAGCTCAGATATGTATCAACCAAAATGGTGGCCATTTTGAGAAATTTCTTCAATTGGATATTTGCTTTTTTGTGTTATTTTTTTTCCATTGTTTTTTTTTAACCAATACATAATGTGTTTTTTTATTTTTTGTTATTATGGCGTTATTCATTGCCCAACGAAAACAATAATAAATGATATTATATTCAGAATTGAATAAGCTATCAAAATATCCAATAATATAAAGGCTGTTCAATTTAAAAACAAAAAAAAATAGATTATCTTTTGTTTTTCAAACGACATTATCCTATTTCACAGGATTAGAAAGAGGGCAAAAATAGTATCAGACACATTTTGTTTTTTTTTTAAATATAATACTCTCAATGAAAATATTGAGTGTACAATGAAAATCCAACCACTCTGTATATTTTATATTTGTCAGTATATTCTCTCAAAGTGTTTCACTTTGAACAAGCAATAATACGTTTACTTAATTTGTCAAAAATTATGCAATATTGTCCTTATATTTTCCTATATTCTAAGGAGATTGTATATACGATTTGCAAGTTAAATAAACATTCATGTGATTGTGTACATGACTAAATGATCTATGAATTACATCACACAGCATGGGTTAAATCATCTGCAAAAAGGTAAGCGTAAATAAAAGCATACATTCGTAGGCGCATATTGCGAGCATGACGCATAAAACAAAGTTATAAATAACTGCTATTGTAAAGTTTATTCTGGGAGGGTTTTGACAGTTCTAATATATTCATCACAAAGTAACAGCAACTAAATATATGTATACATACACCTGTATCAGATCAGTTGAAATTGAAAGCAGAAGTAGTTTACTAAAGGGAAATGGGGAAATGCTTTGTAAGCCTCAAGGCATTGTTAGTATAAAATAACGCTAGAACTGTTGAAACATTTTCTGGAAGAGCTTTGTTGATTAGGTTAGATTATAAATTAATATTCCTTTAAAAATAATATGAGCTGCAAATACTTGATCTTTCGTCATATGAAGTGAAAATATAACAAATAGGCCTTATGATATGATGGTCAGAAATGAGAAGTGAATGTTAGAACATACGCCTGTGTCGTACAATAAAAACGCCTAACCGATAGATTGGATAAAAATCTGTTCGCTCGAAGTCCGGTATCCCTTCTGGTATCCTAGCTGCTGCTTACGTAACTCAACTCGTTTTCGTCTCTAAGAGTGACAAAGTGGAGTAGCAATCCTATAAAACTCTGGTTGTATAGGATAATTACACTAGATGGTGCTGTACTATTGTAAGTTTCCAATCATGTAGTAATTCTAAGTAATGTTATAACTTAATTTTAAGGTAAGTTAATTTTAGGTAAAAAACGACCAACTTTGTTTTCTAAAGTAAACTTAATAAGTACATTTTGATGAAAGATGCATACTTTCTGGAGACGGTCAGGTGTTGGCACGGCAGCTTCAGAGTGAATCCCAACGAATTTATATTGAAGGTTTTTCAAGTACTGTCTTACATGAAAACATTCTGATTTGAGTTCATTATCGTTAATCTCTTCGTGATAGAGTTCTGCAAATTCTTGGCATTTATTTCTCAACTGGTCCAGTTCGATTGTTTTTACTGAAAAACAATCATTGATCAACTTTCATGTATGATTCCTATCGTCGCTTTAAATGAGCGTCCAAGGTGTTGATATTATAGGAAGACAGGTTACTACAAATTTTTCTATTGCATTCCAAATTTAATTTGAAGTAAAACCTACTGAGCGTTTTAGCTTTTAGATACCATAAATTAGTATTTAATTAACTATTAATTTGAGATAAACAAACTTCTCGATTTCAGTTTCGATAAAACATGTTTCTCAATTATACAACCGTTGCTTATGATAAACACAATAAATAAAATTGCTAATCATTTCGCAGTTAGAAGAAAATAAATTACTACCACGGGTATATTAATTCATGAAGCCACGAATAGGTAATAAATTTATAATAATTATTTCCTATATGCACATGTTCATTCCGTTTCTAGACTAAGGATAATTATGTTACAAGCCAGTTTATACAAAGTATGTATCTCGATTTATGAACGTAACCGCATCAATTAAAATACTTCATGAATTAATATATAATGTTTCGCTACAACATTAGTGGTGCTGTCGTCCCTACAAATACGGCAGACTTCCTTGTCTGCAGTCTGGCGTGTTGCAGTTTTTGTGGCGTGCATCCTACTGCTACAATGAAATACAGTTAAAGTAAGTCGCAGTCCTGATCTTCAATTACAGGAAATGTTTATTGGTGTTTGGTGATAAAGTTGCTTTGTTTTTAATAAATGTATGTACCTAGAAGGGACATAAATACTGTTACAACTTTGAACGTATCCTTTTAAAAACACATGATTCTTGACAGCCAACATTAGCTTAGTCATATGTGCAAATAATTGACATTTGTATTTGTTGTCGCTATGGAATGGTCCAATAAAGAAAATCGAATCGCAGTTATAGCATTGTATAAATGCAATGTGAAAAAGGAGATATTTTTGAGACGTTGCGACCACTCGGGATAAGCCGAATGTTTGTTTATCGGTGCATTAAGTTGTTTAAGGAGACTGGAGACATCAAAGACCATCTGCGATCTGGAAGTCCGTGCACGGTACGTACGCCGCATGCCATTAAAGCAGTTAAGGCCAGAATTAAGCAGAATCCGCTCGGAAAGCAAACAATTATGGCTAGTGAAATGAATTTGACTCGAAAGTCACTGAGTTGTTTTATCAAAAAAGACTTAAGACTTGGGGCCCACAAACGACGTACAGAGCAATTGTTGACTGGGACTCGTAAGAAAAATAGTGTCGTAACATCAAAACGGCTCTTAGCGAAGTACGAGTATGATCATTACAAAAATATCCTTTTTACCCATGAAAAAATCTTTACCATCCAGAAAAATTCAATAAGCAGAATGGCAGGGTTTATGCACTTTCATCTAAAGAAGCCACTGAAGTTGTTTCACGGGTTGAAAGAGGTCACCATCCAGCATCAGTTATGGTTTGGTGGGGTGTTTCTTACGGTGGGGTCATTAATATTCATTTCTGTGAAAAAGCCATCAAAACATCTGCCAAAGTGAATCAGGAATCCGTCCTGGATACCGTTGTGAAGCCACTAAACCGATTCCTCTTCCAAAATAGCCGCGCACGTTCCAGCAAGATTCTGCACCAGCTCATAATGCCAAAACCACCCAGACTCCAAACCAATTTACAGGATTTCAGCACCGAAGATTTGTCGTCGGGTAGCTGAACCCTTTAGACTACAAATTATGGGCCGTTTTTTGGAACATGGTATGCCATAAAATATACAGTAATATTGACTCCTTGAAACAAGCCTTCATCCTAGCTGTGGCTACCTTTCTGATGGACGAGATGCGTGCATCGATTGATGCTTGGCCGGTGCGACTTAAGGTCTGCATTAAGGTTAAAGGCGGTCATTTTGAATGATCTTTCATTTTTTATACATCATTTATGTCTGCTAATAAACTAATAAAATTTGATCATAAATTGATTGTACTTTTATTTTATTGCGTAAAGTGTGTGTAACAGTATTTATGTCCCTACTAGGTATAATAATAATGATACACATGTAGGCAAACATATCTATTTAATAGTATGCAAGTAATGGAATACTGATACTTACGTAACTTTTTTACCATTCTTCGAGTGTGAATTTAAATAGGGAAATCTGTCATTAATTTTTGTACTTCTGCATCCGCCCAATGGCATGGAAATCGCAAAATTTAGGCTATAGAGTGGATGGTCTAAAATCTACCAGTTGTTTTGTTGGAACTTTTCTTTCATCACGTTGGCGACATGAAGCTGATAATTTAATAAAGCAAACTAACACCAAATGAAAGCTTTTCTGGACGTTTTCTTCTTTATGTTTGATGAAGCTTGTTCAAATTAATTTAATAGGTTTGCACTGATATTGGCTTTAGCTTCTTTAAACTATATTAGCAAAAATGTGAACATCATTTTACGTTCAGAAGGTTGTGCTTTAAATTCCTTTGATGGTTGTTAATTTCAATGTTTCCATTGCCTGGATGACAAGTTTTTGGATTTGTAAAATAATTACACCAGCAATTATTGGCAAGATAATGTTATTACCATTTTGGCTGTACTCTGTGAGGTGTTGCACTAACAAGCACATGTGCGAGCATTTTTGATCCTCCAACAAAAGACCAGGAATAAACAAAGCCCTTGCTACCAGTTGTATGCGATCTATAGATAAACCATAGACACCAATATTTTTTGAAATTGCTCTATGCAAAATTTTACGATTTTCTCTAATCGGGGTTTCACGTATGCAGTATTGTTGTTTGCTGATGCAGTACCCAATGTATCTTGTCGCTAGTTATCATTCGTCCCATCTTTTATATTTCTAAATTTTCTTTCTTCTTCACAACTGTGATGTGCACTACATTGTATTTGCAATGGTTGCAAATCTTTAGCAAATAGAAATTGAATGGCCGTATAATTGATCACACATGAACGGATTGTTAGTAAAAAATACTATTTCAATGTCACAGTGCTTAAAACCGCTATGAAATATAAACGAAAAACTGATCTACGTGACAGTTACACACACTAACAATGTTGCAAACGATGGGCTTCAAATTGCTTATATACCAGAACTTTTCAAGTTTTATTACCTTCCCTCCTCAGTACAACGACATTTACATTTTCAAATTAGAGTGTAACGAAAATAATATTGAAATGAGGCATGCTTATTACATTGATAAATAGTTATTAAATATATAACTTTATGCAATCAATAGGTACATATTTAAATGAGAAAATGTTGAAAATAAATTTAATGAAAGGGAATGTTTTGAAAATGGTACGCACCTTAACTATATATAGTTGAATTATTTTACCAACCGACACGGCCAAAGTTCGAACTAAAGACGACGATTCAGTGTCACTACAAATTCCTATACACCGGAAAAATTTTACATCGACTGTAAGAGGTGATTAAATATTACTTATTTATACCGAATATTTTGTCATACTTGGCTATTCTGTATAGTAGTAGGCAAGCATTGTTGACAAATTTATATTTTTATGACAATTATAACAAGGTAATTATGATAAATGTCAAGAAATTTATGAATCTTATTATTTATGCCAGTCCTGATGTGATTTTTGTAGGTTATATTAGTTGCTCGACACATAAAATTTAGCAACATTACAAATTTGACGTCATTTTAAATTATTGGCGTATGTTGGTTGCCAAAGCGACTCAACCATATTACCTTCTACCGCGAGATCAAAAATTATATTGATAAAGTTTTGATCTCGCAGTATTTCAAAAATTGAAAGTCATGGACAAATAGTATTACGTAGATACTAAAAGATTAAAATTCATACATTATTATAAATTTGAATTGATTTAGCCGTGCGCTAATATATGGGACAATATGTATATTTTATTACACTCTTTTGTAATAGTTGATTTCCCGTTTGAAAGTATGGTTGATCAGATTCTGTTATAGTGAAACTAGTGGACAGTGGATAGTATCTCCGAAGTCAAATAGAGCCGAGTAAATCATGTTGACAAACCAACACAAGAACTGAAAACATTATTTTTAACAAATATGAAGAACTAAGATTCTTCCATCTGTACGAGATGGTATCCAAGGGTTTCAAAACTGTGTCCGTAGAGAGTACTTTATTTAATATCCATTTTTACGCTACCATCTATAACAACACAACATACAGCGTGCCTTCCACTTCTGGTATGTGCTCTAGGTACCACTCTACTTTTCGAATCATCAATCTATGCACTTATTGTAGAGCGACGGCCTTTGCTTTAATTTTCATCGACAAGTGAAGCACGAAGATCGTAGAAGCCCACATTTGACTTCTACGATCTTCGTACATGAGATGGGTACAAAAGTACAATGTTGTTTCCAGTAACGTATCACGTTTAGGTAGGGGTGCTTTAAAACTCTTGAATGAACTTGAATGGTCTAGCTTTGGGAGACGAATTCTTAATGTACAATACCACAAACGCCGAAAGGGGCGTTAAACTGCGCTTGTGGAGTGTTTTCAACATTTCTAGGATTTGTGTTTGCTAAAAATCTTGCCCATCTTCCAACATCTTCCGTGTGCCACTCAAAAGACCTAGAACGATTCATTGAAGCAGA
Source organism: Amphimallon solstitiale (assembly GCA_963170755.1). Taxonomy (NCBI): domain Eukaryota; kingdom Metazoa; phylum Arthropoda; class Insecta; order Coleoptera; family Scarabaeidae; genus Amphimallon; species Amphimallon solstitiale. The sequence goes on along the minus strand of OY720678.1, from coordinate 123,148,264 downwards.
GCCATACATTTTTCCAATTATGATTACATTGGCTCAGCTTCATATAGAATTGATTGTCGTTAGTTATAACTTGCTGACCATAATGAAGGCCGTATTTTTGCTGAGATCTGTTAGGATGTAGTTTAGAAACATTTTCATACCACCTGAATAACACCATAGGCTATTTATCAAAAACGTAGAATATCAGATTACGAAGTAATTGTTTGATTATCACAGTAATTCTTTTTCTTCGCCTTATACCAGCAATAACAAATAAGAAAGGAATGTCTTACCAACCGTGACTAAATAAACGTCTGTGGCAAAGCCAGCCGGCTATTCTGGTTGTTTTTCACTGTACATATATTTGCATATTTATCGTCAATATGAATAATTGAATTATCTTAAAACACTTGGAGCAGAGTATTTATTTGTCAATTATCCGTTGAATAGTGCGTAAAAAAAAATTATAATAGCTTTAATAAGAGAAAATGGAATTATATTATTCACAATGTAAACAAACCGCAAGTGATCCTACTTATGCGAATCTCTTTGAATACATTTGCATATTTAATAGAATATGAGAAATGAATGTACCAGTCAGGTGTACATAAGTGTTTATACTTGTGGCAAGCAATAGTACTTGTTTGTTTTCGTTTGAACTTTTTTTTCAGGATTAATTGATTTCGATATCTGTGCTACAACATAAATTATCAAATACTGGTTTCAGCAGTTAGCAGTAACTTCTGTTCTTTACAGAGGGTTGAAATTAATATTTTCTTCAATTAGTTTATCCTTTTTTAGGGCAAAAACAGGACTCGTATATAAAAAAAGTACATCGTCGCTTCAGGAAACGAAGGCCTATCGATCAGTTCAGGCGCATTAGAAATGTTGTCGTCCCATTTCTTTTCCCTTTCTATCCCTGTCGTTGGTTTCTTCTCCATCCTTCTTGGTTACACTGTCGGAAGTATCGTATGGTGGAAGGCCAACCTCTCACATTTCACGTGAATAGTGCTTAGTTAGGGCCGTACGCACACACAAAACAGTGCACGTAGTCTTTATTACTTCCGCTAGGGTACTCCGTTTCGGATGGAGTCTAGTTTGACCACGGCGAACTGTTCAAATATAATTAGAACGGTTATATTTGTGTATCTTGTTAACGTCAGATAATATTTACTGAAGGAGAAAGGATTCAATTTTTCTTTTTCATATATTTTGGACATATGCTGCCCCTAGTCCCTAGAAGTGTGTAGTGTATGTGAAACGGTAGACAGAAATCTAATTTATTTTGTACATATCTTAGTATTACCACCAGTTAACTTAGATATCATTAAAGAAAGACATTTTTAATAAATTCTGTTATGAATGTTTATGTTTTGGGTCCTCTACTTACTCTTAATATTATAATCGGCATTTCTTCTAAGTTGGATTGTTTTAAATTTCTTTTTTTACTGATAATTCAAAATTATACGCATCAATCGATAACATTGACGACTGCGTAACTTTACAGAATGAAATCAATGTTGTTGAGGAGTGGTGAAATATGAATGAGTTATCTAAGTGCTCCGTGTTAAGTTTTTCACATACTACAGGTGTTATTGCTTCTTATCGTTTTAAGCATTACTTTTGATCTGGCTAATTTTTATTGAACATATTAACACCATCATCATCTGTCGTATGCATGCTTAGTTCATCATACGGACTACTGGCAACTTCATATACCTATACAATATACATACAGGAGACCCCTGTATGTCTTTAGTATTTAATACATCTGGATTATGCATCGTTTATATGGTCACCTTTTTTTTTTTATAAAAATCATATACATATATTTATTTAAGCAATACTGCAACGATTTCTCAAATACATTGATTTTAAACAGCACAGTGAGTATCCGGTTCAGGGCTTCAGCTTCTGCTCTACTGGACGATTTATACGGCGTCGATTTTTTACAGCTTTGTCGTATTTATGTAGATATCTAGATATTATTTTTTGATGATTGTCTTCACTATGATAAACTCACCTAATCTTTTAGAACTGGTTGCCTTATGATACGACGTCTGTGTCCAAATCATCAAACGTTATATAACACCTACAATTTTGTCATGTTTGAACAAGGCCTCCACACATTTCAATTGTATTCTATATATAAATTTATCCCTCCTCACTGACCATAATTTTGTAAATAACATAATCGATTAAACATCAGACGACGGTAAAATTACGAATACCAGATGGATATTTAATACTAGAGACCAAGAAATACCATAGCGTATTTAAGGAAAGGGTAACCGAAATTTATTAAATCAGTATCAGAACATTTAAAGAATGAAGTCATACTTTTTTATAGCTTGTAGTATGTTTTACTATTTTATTACTTAATTATTACACTTTTAATATACGTATTTATTTGAGTATTAAACATATGTCAAATTCGGTACAATAAAATTATAATCAAATGTATATATACTCTAAATATTTATACTTGTTATGCCAATTATACGAAATTAATTAAAACATTTTGTCAGCCGATTTATGACTTTACACGAACTCGTGTGTAATGTATGTACAAACGTATTTGAACAAGAGTGAGTAATGAAATAATCACTCGATTAATTCAATTATCCAGTAAACAATAATACCGTGCTACATGATTTTGATAACTTGTCATACACAAACGCATTATAATTGAAATCATGTTGGACGTAGATATACAACACCACGAACACAAATTGACTTGCCAGTAACACTAAAGCGTACATGTTACAATATGTAGATTCATAAATTATGCCGTGTATTAACGTTCAAGATGTTCTGATCACGATTCAAAGCTGTTAGAATTATGTACTAAAAGACAGATCGTTATAAATTTAAATACACTTCTTTTGTCAGATCTTTATAAAAAAATACTTAGTTATTGAAAGAGATGACGAAAGATAGAATATATAGCCTGTAAATCTATTGCTTAATTTACATCATTAACGATTAAGAAGAACTACATACAAAATGGATAAATTTGTTTGTATGTTCTGTATGAATTATTTACTTGAATTAAATGCGATAAAGCATCGCCTGACATGCTCTGACGATTCGTAATCAATCGATGCTCTCCCGCGGCGAACAAGTAGTTCATAAAATTGTAAAACCACGACGTCCGCAGTTTATTATCCAATTTTAAATGCAAATATTTTGATCATCCGGTATCGTGAACACAGTTATCTTCCATCGTATTTATCGAGTTAAACGGGCAGTTCCACAATTTTGATACACTCTTGTGACTTGTATATGAATGAACTCGTATATTTGAAAAATGGTTATTTTATCCAATGGTTGTGTGTATTTTTCTATTCAGTATTAGTTTTTTTTTTTTTTTATTTGCGTTTGTTTATATTCGTGAAATAGTAAATTATCTTCTCATTGAGGCGTTGTTGGTTGACGGCGGGGTATATCGATTGGTGTAACAAACAACACGGGTCTGTTTACGTCACTTCAAGTTTATTACCATGGGAACTCCAATTATAGAAAACGAATATCTTGTGAGGTAAATGGACATTAACCCTATATATCAAGCTACTATTTATCCAACTAATTCTACTACAGCTTCTTGGATGTCTTGCTAAGGTGTATAGCGATAATATAATCCACTTTCAATTATCTGCATATTCTGTCAATTAAATGAATAATTTAATTAAAAGCATCTGCTGTTTGTCTTTATTAAATAACACAATATGAAACCAAGTTATATGAAAACTGTTTGACCTTGACCCACTGCTATAACAATAGTAGCGCGCTTCGATTGTATGTAAGTTTCACTCAATGTATTACCCTATCGAATTGTTGATGTTTAATGAGGCTTGGGGCGTATCATTTCACCTCCTAATCAAAACGAGTACTGATGGACGAATTAGCGACTGATAACGCAACATCATCAAAATCGAGTGCAATCGCAGGAATAATAATATTTAAGCAGACATTCGTAGAAAATAACAGTTCATATTGCATTGTCATAATATTATTTCGTTTCAAGGACGTTTAAATATGGCTTATGTTCATATATAAATAGAAGCGTTTGTTTATCTTGTAAAACTGTTAATTACTCTAAATGATCTAATTGCTAAAATGACCGACATTTAAAATAAAGAATACTACGTACAATCCGGCCTAGATTGTATACTTGCATTCAATTTATATTATATGTACTTGATAGCGAAATTGCGAAATATTGTAAAACTTGCAAGAGACTCTTAGAGACCCTCTTGGCTCTCTTTTATTCCGATGATATTTTAATTTTGGCAGGTGTTTCCATAAATTCATTTATTTTTCAAGTATATACGCAAAATGCCTTACTGCAAGGACTGTTCGTAAGAATGACTATCAAATGGTGATCGCATGCTAACGTCAGATACTTCAGATGTTAACATATCCAAATCGCACAATTATTTCACAAAAACTTGGTTGTGAACTGGTAGTATTAATTTATTGAATGAGGTTGATGTTTTCATTAACTTCAATCCAATCCAAAGATAGCAACAGTCATGCACTGCATTACATTGACGCCGACAAGTTCGTTGAACTTAGACTCTTGCATCAGTGAGGGTCATAATTAGTATTGCCCTTGTGAAGTTACTGCATAAGAAAGCACTTATTACCTAAAGTGTTATTAATTATATTATTAGTATCATGGCGCGATTTCCAGTGATAGATACCGTATCTTAGAATCCCATCGAGATATCTCTGGAAAGTTAGAGCTCCATATTCTGTGACATATACTTTGGTGTGGCCTTCACTTATACCTACCGACCCTTACAATTTACTACCATCTAGATATTGAAACCTTATTATGGTTTATTACGCGTGCTGGTTTCATTCCAATCAAAATAAATTATTTGACCACGGATCTTCGCGTATGTAGTATGTAGGCCAGGCTTATATAGACTATACTCTGTATCACGAACAAATAGACAAGCAAAAGTGCGTGATCAACACGTGATTGTTCCCTCATTTGCAAATAACGGCATTCATTTATAACTTAACAATCGTAATTATTTATTGTAAATATACATATATTGATTTTGAAATAAAATATATTACTGTGGTTTTTTTCTTTTAAATCATGAATCATGAATGAAAACAGAAAAATTAATATACACGCCATGTGCTACGATGATAGCGTAAAAATGTACTTATTATGGTATTATGGATGTGTAATTCGGACTTTTTCAGCTTTTACCTTGTAGTGTCACAAATGTTCACGTGATTTCTTCGTGATTAGTCTATTTCTTCGTGATGCAGAGAGTCTTTATTATTCATGTTGAAAGTAGCCTTTGAGTAAAAGAAAAACTTCGAATCTGAGTTGCATTAAAATTGTTATTCTTTCGTACGCATTGGCTCACTCAAAAGACTTTGTTGTAACTTTACAATTGATCTATGGCAACGGCATTCATAATTGCAAACCTTTACTACTTGTCATATACATAGGTGGACTTTTAGATACTGACCGAGGACGAACTACATTGGCGGGCTTCTCTAGGAAGCCGTCTTTATTAGTTCCACGCTGATGTAGCGTGTTCCTAGTGGTGTGTGTTTGTTTAGGAACCCAGAGTTTTTTCTGATTCCCATGTCGATTATCAAGTGCAAGAAATGCAACTTAATGTGGTCATATGCTGTGTTTATAATCTGCGTTCGAAAAATTAATTTCGCGCGTTTAATTTGTGTATACAAAGATCCTAACGCGTTTATAACACTGACGAGTCGCGTCCTACCCGAATTATACCATAGTATCGGTGAATGATAGTTGTGTGTATGATGAATGTTGCTTACTGTGTGTAAGTATAAGACCGACTGCGCTGATTTATGTTGATAGATTACATTGCATCCCCTTTTTCCATAGGAGCCTCGTAAATGGTTGATATGTTTGTTGCTTTGTTTGAATCTGTGTTTTGGTTGGGATTTAGGGTTGTTAGGTTTTTAGGTGCCGTTTTATCTTCTTGAGTAATTCACTGAGCGAGGTCTAGACGCTTATAGGGAGAAGATTTCGATCGCCAAGTCTATGAAGGCGAAGCTCTTTTATGTGGTCTGTTATGGTGTTCATATTCTTGATGCCGACTGCAACTTTCCGGACGATGATCTGGAATTTCCTGAAATCTTGCATCTGATCTGAAATAGGTGGTTCATAATTATTGTTCACCGTTATTTTCGCTTTTCTCTTCGGGCGTGTGTGGCATACCCCGGAACATTGGCTGGTTTCGCTGCATTTTCCTTCATTTCAGCGGACTGCTTAGAGATTACTTCGTTGTTACATTCAGAAGGTGACTTCGTCACCGTGTTATCTTTTGCTGCTGTGGTATAGGTGCCACAGTTAAGGCAAACGAGGTGTTCGGAATGATGATTTTGCTGGGAGGTCAACTGTCGGCTGGGAAGCGTAGGTGCTGGTGGTTTTACTACGGCTGTCGATACTGGTCTTTTTCCACTGCCAGTATACGCTGGAACATAGTGCACCCGCAGTAGCTAGCAGGATGTTCCCATTACAGTTGGCGCATTTTACGCCTGTTGTGATGTCACTGTGTGTATCAGTCTGATGACCTGTGCTACAGCGTGTGTATCTCTGGCGGAAGGTGCAGCATTCCAAGGAGTGACCTTACCTCTGGCAACGGTGGCACTGGAGGATTCCCGAGGGCGTGTTGTAAGGCACGATCGAGATCCCAGTCCCACGATATCGCTGATTTGGTACAGCCTCTCCAGCTGTGGCCTAAGGACGGTTACCATGTAAACAGAGGTGTGCACTGACCGAGGAGTGTAGAGAAGCACTCTTTTCTACCTTTCCAGTGATTACAGTTTTAATGCGTCTGGAATCGTGTTAAGACAAATTTGTTTATCCAGTTTTTGAATTATATGGAATATGTGTCAATTGTTTTGAGTGCTCTAGTTTTCATTGCTGTAAAAATTTTCAATATATGCCGACCCATTCCAATCAAACTTAACCAACTTTCTCAGAACTAAGTTTCGAGTGTAGATTGTACCAGTACCATCGACAGTATTAACCACTTCCGGAATTATATCACATACGTTGAATATAACCAAAGAAGAGTTGTTTCGCTTACTTCTCAAATTCTGTATTGGGTAATAATGGTATACCAACTGTACATACATTTATCTATATTGCATGCAATTACCATTTTACGTAATCGCGACATTGAAACATCTAAAAAAATATGCATTGACGTGAGAAATTACTATACCGTGAAAGACGAACAAAGTACATGTATGCACAAAGAGCCTTCGGTTTCAAATGTAATCACACGTTTTATTCTTGAGTTGAAATCGGCGCCGAGGAAGGTTGCTAAGATTGCATCAACAGCGTTATGCGAAAAAGAACAGTTGTACGTGAAATATCGAATAACGTGGCTGTTAGTCGTCGCATACTCGCTGTTTTATACACCATTCGTTATAGTGTTTGTTGGTGTTGTCGACGCCGGAGTTGCAATTGCAATATACTTTCATAAAGAGCCGACCGTCTCTGTCCTACATAGTTTTCATGTTGCGTTGGTCGATAGATACGATAGATATTCGTTGTTGTTGTTGTGTAGAGTGTTCAGTAGCGTAACCAAACTATTTATATAATTATTATTGATATATTTAATAATTAATCTACTACATTTAGATAAATATATACCATCCTTAATCCTTTTGTCAAAAAATTCAGTTTATGTGTATTATATCAATTATGACTTGTCAATGTAATTTAACATCAGGCATTAGACAAATTGGCTAAGCAACAGTTACTACTACTACTACTACTACATCCAATAATACATCTTCTTTCAAAATTCTTTTCATTCGAAGTGTTTCAAAAAGTTGGGAAACGTCTGCAGTCTCAGGTCAAATAGCAAAAACGCGGACAAAAGTCTTCGTTTAATTTAAAACTTGTTCCATGCAATTGTAACATGTTTGGTACTGTGTACATCTAAATAGTTTGAGAGTGAGTTTGCTAATCTTGCCGTGTTCAGTTTTGTAGTTCAACTCGTATCTGTCAAGCTGATAAACTTTAGAAGATATGTATTGTTTTAATTAATAACAGAGGCTGTTCTTGCTTTGTTTTTTGTTTACTTTTATAGTAGGTAGATGTCGCTTCCAGTTTGTATTTTGGAAGTACTGTCCATCAATCTAGGTGGACACCCATAGAAGTGAGAGAGTTATGGCAAACCATGTGGGAGAACTGTTTGAAAGTCGTACAAACTTGTTGTGGCGGCTAACGTGTACCTGAATTAATTTCTCGCGTTGCTTTTTAAAATGCTTTTCAAATAGTGTCGCCCAACCCAACCCGTAATAGTCTTCAGAGATTATTGTTCAAAAAGTTTCTGTGTGTGAAATTCCAAAACATTTCGAACAATGTTGGTTGTCATTTATTTTCGAGTATGTACTCGAATATTGTAATGAATGAGTAATACATTTCGGATAGGATAGTTTTGTCTTTTGGATAGAGGAACTACTTGCAAGCGCTCTCTTAAAATTTAGGATTAGTTATGCAAAAATTTGTTAAATCACAGTTTTTCGAAACTCGTCTATCTCGTGAACAGTCACTCGGTTATAACGTCAAAAAAGTGTCTGTCCCGATGATGACGCTATAACCCTGTTCTGTCATATATTAACTTTCATATTAACTATTACATCCAGTAGTATTAAAATATGGTTAAAAGAAGGTAATTGCGCATTATGCAGCCGGTAATACAGGGCACTTCGATTTGTAAAGTATACATAGGTGTTAGCGCGTGGAGTTCAAGGGCACTGCAATTTAGAAGAGGGTAAGAATATAGAAAGTCAAAGTATTGCCGATCCTTTGGAGAATATATTGTTGTATATATACGTATTTTTTGTTAAATTTATAATTAAATGCTGAGGAAGATAATTATGTGTGAATATGAAAGCGTAGTACAAAGGTATGAAATTTAAAGACGTATCAATATTGACAATTACTTTGAGTGCTTGTTACCCTGATTGTTAATGTACGAACGTTGTTGTTATACTCAAAAAAAATATTACTTTTATTATGAATTAAAAGCTACTCAAAGTTCAATAGCGCAATAATTATTGTAAATTTAACACTTAGTGAGATAGACGATAAGATGAAAAACACTTGACCGACTACGTAAAACATTATCCGCTAGTTAACAACAAAGTAATATACAAGTATTTATGCACAAGCACATTTTATACCTCAAATTCGTACGCCCTTGACTTTCTATGCTAACATTTATTCTCTCTACTTGCGCATACATAAAATTCACATAGCAAAATGCATTTATTGCAACACTCCATGACTGTTTACGAAATGACCTTCACCTATTCTCTAGACTTTCAGTTGCTGCTTATTTGATCGTTTACTGGCTTGCTTTGTTTCCCTACACAACAACACGTTTATTGCATTGTCTTCATACATGTATGTATGTTTTGTATTTCGGAAATAATTGAAGTATTTATTCCTTTTATGAATGATCCGTTTTTAGACAAGAAGTTTTAGGCGAATTGTGCGATCGCTCCTAGTTTATTTTTGCCAGAAGTTAGAAATGGTCTAGAGATTATTTATTCTTTATTTAGAACAATAAACGGATTCAAAAATCCTTTTTTTTAAGTATACACGTTCTGACATCAATTAAGGGCCGACACTGCCAACCATAGTTAAGACTTCTTAAAGTGACATTTAATTAATTTTTAATTAATTGTAGATATAAACCAATCTACAATTACTTTAATAATCGTATCACCAATTTAATTGTTATTTTAAAATGGAGAATTAACTAATTGGCGAATTTAGTGTGACTTGCGTTACCTTGAAAGCGTCAGTAGCTTCAATAGTTTTGACATTTTAGTATTTCTGCTACGTGAGTATTAATCTATGTAATCTTTTCATTGTAAACAGTGCAAAAAATTGATTTTATTTGTCGCAATATAAATGTGGAAAATAAAAGAACTTACGCAGTGAAAAAAAATCAGGTCTGGGTCTAAATAGCTGTAAACTTTAATGCTTGATATTAGTAATGTCGTCATCCGAGCTTTCCGACGAAGATGAAGATGATGACATCGTTATGAACAAAACTATAGACAGAACAAAAACAACAAAATAATTAGAAACAAGTAGATTTAACTACAAATAAATCAGCAACTGCTATAACACAATAATATGTAGAATTATAGAGCTTTCACTATTTGAAAAATGTGTGACATATCAAACATTACTGTTGTTAATGTCACAAATAATTGTCGACTTAAATTTAATTGGCCGAAAGTCGTCAATTATTTTAAATGTAGATTAATTAGCGATTTAAATGTTGTTGGAGAAACAGTTTTTGCAATTAATTAATTGACGTTTTTAAATTGACATTAGTTGAAATATCATGTAAGAACTTTATTGTCGTTGGTGAAATCTGTCTGTTATTTATTTGTCGCTTATTGTTCTACCATAAATGCTATAAAACTCTTTCCAGAGAAATTTCATTACTAAAAATTGCTTCAAAACAACTCGAACAACTTAACCTGGAGTTACAATGTAATCATAATGAATGTCTCTGGGGATATTACTCGTGAGTTGAAATTTTCCGATAAATTGTGGAAACTTCCGAAGCTGGGTATATCACAATAAAGCTCTATTTAATTAACTGTCCTCCATAGGATGAAGAGGGAATAATACGAATTTAAACAAAACGCAGATTTTTAATTTAAATAGGTTGTGTTTGTCAAACACAATTAATCGCTTATATTATTACTTGGACTTATACAATTTACTTTTTGAAAACTAAATATAATAATTGCGTTTCTCTATAAAAATCTAAATATTAGACGATAATATTACAATCTAATATTGCAATGGTGATTATATAAAAAGCATCATTGTTAGTATACATTTATAATACATATACAAACTTCGATTATCAGTTCATTACATCAGTTAAAATCAATCATTTGTGGCAAACAGTTTGTTCTCTGTCAGTCAAGCTCGGTAATTTTAGCGCACCTTCCTATTCTCTCTTAAATATGCATGTAACAATGAAATCCTAAAGGGATGGTTTGCCGTTACCTTACCTTGTACAGTGCGTTTCATAATGTAAGTCAGTTTTTAAACAATAACAAATGATAAAATTGTTGTAACATCTATGGGCGGAAACCATATCAAGTGCCACTAATATATTTGTAAAACTTTTTGAAAAGATTGGAATGAGACCTCGATACTTTGAAAAAAAACAACAGATTTTACTGTTACTGCTGCCACCGAGTAGCAAAATATTATACCTATAAGAATGTGTAATAAATTGGCAAATTATATTTCGAAATATAAAATTTAACACTAACACTGTACTGCTCAAAATAGCCAGTTATGATATATTCCAATTCAAAAACAACAGCAAATCCACATTTTATTTAAGATTTATAACATATCTTGTGCAGCGTGGTTACTCATTGCATTTATAAACTCGCAACTAGTCGCTTCTCGTTCCAAAAAGCAGCTTATTCCTTAAATCTGATGGAAGATTAGGATGATTTGACGGGAGGTGGGCCTTAATATGAAATACTTGAATTACGCCAACGATTTTTTTCAACATTTCGTTTAAGCCATTAATGCCACTATTGCAGCTATTTTCTCGTCTGTCTTGAATTTCCTTCTGGCGAGAAATAGCTTGAGTTTTAAAGATACGTGGAAATCAAAGGTGGCTAGACCCGTAATCGTAATTTATCCAGTTATTCTTGCGCAATTCGATTGGTGTATGAAGGAGAATTATCATGGTAGAATAGCACCTTCTTTTCAGTGATTTTTTTTCCAGTAATGATAATTTTCACTTTGTCCAGAAGCATAATATATACTATTGATAGTTTGGCCCTTTGCAAGATAGTCGATGAAAAATATCTCCTCCGAATTCCGAAATATCAAATATCGTTGCCATTACCTTTCCAGTCGAGGAAAACGTCAAAACGTTCTTAGGAGACTGTCTCATTGTTGATATTGCCGTGTCAATTCCGCCACATAGTAATGGGGCTAAATTTGATCGACCATAGCAAAAATCTACCGAGGTGATGTTGAGATTTAAATTGTAATTGGAAATTCGCGCTTTGCAAGTTTAAAATCTGGATCTAGTAAGCGCGATACCTAACCTGGCAGAGAGCTTAAGGATGCTTAATTCAAAAATATGGTGTAAAAGTTCAGACATGCTCATACAGTCTTGGCAATCTCCTCCACTTTCACTCTTTAGTCATGTAACACATATAAACTTTCTCAACCAAGTTGTGTTTGAGTTGTTTAAGGAGCTTTGGAACATTTATTTACTGCTAGAATTAAGGTGGAACATCTCATTATCAAAGTTCGTAACAAAAGAAAGCAGTTGTCCATAAATTACTTTTGAGGGAGTGGTTGCTATGTGTGCCGTATATGCACGATATTATTTTTAAGTTTACTTTGTTTTAAACACTTTCGTTATGGTAGAAAATCAATTAACAATAACTAAACTAAACTCCTTAAGTTTCCAATGAAACCTGCATATCCAATGAAAGCACCCTCAAGGCTTTGCATGAAGATTTGATTATGAAAAAGGAATCTGTACGATGAATAATACTTGTGCAAAGTTGCTGATAAAAGAAGAAGTTGTGTTTGAGTTGTTTAAAGAGCTTTCGGACATTTATTTACTGCTAGAATTAAGGTGGAACATCTCATTATCAAAGTTCGTAACAAAAGAAAGCAGTTGTCCATAAATTACTTTTGAGGGAGTGGTTGCTATGTGTGCCGTATATGCACGATATTATTTTTAAGTTTACTTTGTTTTAAACACTTTCGTCATGGTAGAAAATCAATTAACAATAACTAAACTAAACTCCTTAAGTTTCCATTGAAACCTGCATATCCAATGAAAGCACCCTCAAAGCTTTGCATGAAGATTTGATTATGAAAAAGGAATCTGTACGATGAATAATACTTGTGCAAAGTTGCTGATAAAAGAAACTTCTCAAGAAAATTTTGTCACTTGGTGGGAAGGTAGAACTTTTTATTGAATTATCAGAAATGGTACTTTGGTAAACGAGTTGCCTTATAAGGATTCTTGTTCATAAGAAAGTCCAACCACGATGTTCTGCGAAAGCTCATAACAAGGTTTTTTTTGCTTGAACTAAAATTAATGGAGAGGCCCATCGACACAAATTTAAATATTCACAGATTATCTGTTGTTTTACGGCAGTTATTAGATCCATGAACCAAACCAAGTGCAGCAGATTATCAATGACTGCGGGATTTATGTATTCGTAAGTTTCCGTCATCAATAATCGCTTGTATTTAAAAACGCTAATGCTGTCTGTAGTTTACTGAGTGGCAATGCACGCGACATACATTCTAGCAATAAATATTCCTTGATATTATGGAAAGAAGAAAGTTATCCTACAGTTAGCAATTACTTGGTTTGCTTCCATTTCCGAAAGAGTTCTGATGTATAACTAAATAATAAAAAAAATTCTTTTCAAAAGGAGATTGCTAGTATATCAGTTTTAACACTTGAATGATATGAATGTTTGTATTTTATAACGCAAACTTTTAACACTGTAAATCAATTCTTTTCGAAATCTCATATTAATTAATCGTAAAATTACCCACGCTTTATAAAACTTTCTAAAATAAGTTTTGAAATACACCATACAGCATAATATATTCGTCTTAAAATATACAAAAACGAAGAAGAACAAAACGTCCATTATTTACAATTCAGTCTCTTCTCGGTCGGAATACCTTTCCTTATAAACGTTTTTCTATGTAGTGGACGATCCGCGCCTAGCTGAAGACCGAAGTTCTATGGCATTCTTGACATTTTCACATATAGCGGTGGGCAGCCGTTTTTTATAGCCTAGAGAAATAGCAATTTCCTTAAACAGTAGGTATTCGATTATTATGCAACACTGACGATGCTCCTCGCCACAAAACAGCGGTTTCCTGCCTTTCGCTATCGGTCCTATAGCAAATCGGAAATAATGTCCACGAGTTCAGCAATTTTTGGTTTAGATATACGAGGGCGGGTCAATATGTCCGTGACTTTTTGCATGATACACAGGTTTTTGGATAAAAAATCTTTTTATTTTTCAACATAGTCTCCTTTGAGCTCTATACACTTTGTCCAACGTTTCTCCAATTTTTTTATCCCTTCCAAAAAATAAGATTTGTCGAGGTCATCAAAATAGGTATTTGTTTGTGAGATGGTTTCATCGTTGGAGTCAAATCTCGTTCCACCGAGTCATTTCTTCAGGCTTGGAAACAAGAAATAGTCACTCTGGGCTCAATCCGGAGAATAGGGCGGATGGGGGAGCAATTCGTAATATAATTCATGGATTTTTTGCCATGGAAACTGCACATATATGCACTCTTGCATTATCCTGGTTGAAAAGAACTTTTTTCTTGGCCAAATGCGGTCGTTTTTTTTTCAAATCCTCATTAAATCGACTCAGTATGTTGGCATAATATTCGCCATTGACTGTTTTACCCTTTTGAAGGTAGTCAATGTGGATTATACCGTGTGCATCGCAAAAAACGGTCGCCATGGTCTTCTTTAGCGCCGATTCACCCCGACAAAACCACTGTTTTGACTGATGTTTTGTCTCTGGTGTGTTGCGGTGGATCCACGTTTCGTCCACGGTTACGAAACGGCACAAAAACTCGTCAACATTGCAATTAAACAACGCCAAATACTCCTGCGAAGTTGTCACACGATTGCGTTTGTGGTCGATTGTGGGCAACCGTGGCAACCATCTTGCGGAAAGCTTTCTCATACCCAAGTGATCTTTCAAAATTGAAACCACTGAGCCATGTGATATGCCTAAGGCTTCCACAATCTCTCGCACTTTCAACCTCCGATCGGCCAACACCATATCGTGAATTCTTTTAATTGTTTCGGGTGTAGAGACCTCAACTGGGCGTCCAGAACGTTCGGCATCTTCCGTGCTTGTACGGCCACAACGAAAAACAGTAAACCACTTTTTTTACCAATGAAATTGATGGGGCAGAGTTCCCATAGTATTTATCAAGCTTAGCCTTGGTTTGAGTGATGGTTTTTTTCCGCAAAAAATAATGCTTAATGAGCACACGAAATTTACATTTTTCCATTTTCTCCTAAAACACGCGGTAGTCTGCTATCAAAGGCTGTCAAACACAAACTAAAGGACGCAGCTTGTTCATATTTTGACAGGAGTCATCTGACAGATGTTTGTTGACAGGAACAGTGTTGCCCTTTCAGTTAAAAGGCTGGAAATTCAAAAAGTCTAGTACTATTATTATTACTATTACGGGTCAGATTAAATAAAACTATATGTATACTATAATGCTGATAATTTAAAATTTTTATTTGATGAAAAAAGCTTGACTGAAAGTATTGCTTAGAACAAAATGCAAGACACATTTAAATTCTTAATAGCAAATCTAATAAATGTATATGTTCTTTGAATAGCTGAATCTGATATGACAAAAATAATGTCAAAAACAACTATTGCATTGCACGTGCATGTGTATGGCGAACTTGCATTGAAGGTAATAATTTAATGTTGACTATTTTATTGGAATGCTTTTGTGTCTATACTTAATTGAACTAATATATCGAGTTGCAATTATGTAATTTATTTACATGGTCGCCGCTAAATATTAAAACTTACATTCGCCGACCATTAGAAGGTGCAATTATAATCATTCACCTATGTGTATAATATCGAAGTCAACAGGTGTAATTTCGTTGTTTTTTTCATTTTTACAATTTCTCATGTCCAACTAGTATGACAATATTTTATAAACGCCTGACGTCTTAGGAAGTAATAGTAATATGTAATTAAGTGTTGTAATTAGGGGAGCTTTTTATTAATCTCTTGTATATATTGTGCTGAGTAACAATATTGATGTTTGGCACTGTATATTTTTGAACAAGTTGGAAGGATTATTTAATTTTACTAATTTTTCTTTGTGACTGTTAAATTAAAATATTTAAACTAAAAAAAAACAGTTGTGTATACTTAAAATGTTATTTATTACAATAAAGATGTGTGCAGTCAATTATGAAAACAGTACTTGAAGGAGTTGTAGTGGACCAGGTTCTTGGTGGCAGTAATTTTCATTGGTATCTGAAAATGGAGATTTAAATATTATAATTTATGTAAAAATGTAGTTTGAAATCTTGTAAAACTTGTCTAATTAACAATAATGTAAAGTAAAATAATTTAATGTTGATTGTTGAAGTATGAAGGAAACAACTTGGTAAATAATTGCGCGGGTAAAGTTTGAATAAGCGGATCTGTCAAAATTGACATTTACAGAAAATTTTGATTAGCAATATTTTTTTGAAGTACAAAGTCTTAGTAATTCATTATTATAAATTAATAGAGATTTAATAGAGAAGGTTTACTAAAGTTTGAAAAGCACTGAAACGTATCAATAAAGTTTTATAATACCATTTTGAACAAGAATTGTGAGAAAAGGAATTTAATTGGATGAAATTAGAAAACGGAAATATTGTCTTGGTGATGAAAACAAACAACGATTATTGAAAAATATTTTTTCAAGAAAGGCGCGTGTACTTTTCGGAAAATCACGATTTTATTCCGAAAAGTATATCTTAAATTCACTAAAACCGCGAAAGTTGGTGCTTAAAGTGTTCTTTTCAGCATAGAAAATATTTATTTGATAGTAGAATCAAAATATATTATAAAGAAGCATAAAATTATTCAATAATTTCATTATAATTTAATTAATTGATATCCTGTATGGAAAAAGAAGATATAGTCTAAGGAAAATAAATATTTAGAGATTACTTACCAAATATTGACCAAGTCCGAGCGGAATATTGAATCCATCAGTTGCACGTGAGGTCAAAGAGGGATTCCAGTTATCCAAGTCCAGTTTATTGTATAAAAACGAGAAGTTCCACTAGTTAGAATCCCTGATGTCGTTCCAGTAAATGTTAAATTATTTAGAGGATCCGGTAACCCATATATATTTCCGAAGAGGTCTAGTTCAGTGTTAATTCGAAATAGAAGTACAGCTGCATTTAAATCCAGAAGATATCCCGCAGTTTTGAGGACACAACAAGCTACATCCTGTAAGATATAACCGAAGCAGTTCCAGATCCTGGAGGAGAATGAGGATACACCAAAAGTCGTGTTAGGAGGGTTTCCAGAGAGTTACCAGTTGCACAGAACGAGTCCAGGAAGATCCTGTGAGAAAAAAAAGGAAAACATAATTTAAACAAACCAGAGATAGACGATAAATATTAACAAGAGGTTGTATAATTTTTAAATAAGGAAAATTTGAATTTATTTAATTGTATATCGAGTAAAAGTCTTAAATATTATTTAGAATTGATTACTAGTCTAGAACAAGTATAGAAATACGTTTTGTTAAAAGATTAAATCTCTATTTTCATAAAAAGTTACAGATTATGCACATATATAAATGAATTGACATGACCTTGGTACTAAAACATACCTACAACTTGGTTAATATTTTATAGACGAAGGTTGTTTATTGATAATTGATTTGCATCGTATAATGCATGCCAAATTGAAAAAGATACATTGAGTTGCATTTTGTACATACCTTTTGAATAAATAACATTTGCTAAACATCCTTCATATCACAACAAACGTACAGGTGCGATTAGACAGGTTAACTATTTATGTACATGTCGAATAACTATTTTGGATGTATATTTTCGAATCAGGATTTATATATTTGTTGTCATTAAACTAGTATTGTGGTGAAATTCTTCTTTTTATTTGGTAAAATAGTAACATTGTGTTAGACATTTTCATAACGGACATAGAAGCTGATAAGTCAATGACCTACAAGTAAACAAAATAAATTAGCATTATAAAGTTTATAGTGAGAGGAAAAGTATACATACCGTACTATTGTTATCCTATAAGAGGGATAATGTATTAGCAGCAATATTCTCTTCATTATAAGAATAAGTATAACAAGATTATTAGAAACATTTAAATTGTTATTTTTATGTAGCAGTGTATAACGGTAAATACATAAGCGACATCTTTATTAAAGTAAATGAAATGCTTGTACTGCGCGGTTAAAAATAAAACTAGTTACATTTATAGGAAAGTCATACCATAAAGAAGTGATGAATCGTAATTAATATTTGAAAGAGTTAGGAGATTAATATTTATTTCTAAATGCAGTAAATAATATTATTATTATTATAAAAAAAAGAATTAATTAAATTGATTAAGAATAAAACTGAGTAGTGTTTGGGCATAGATAAAAGAAATAAAGAAACCTATAATAGCATATGAGTACATTAATGTTGGTGCGAAAATTTTAAAATATTATATACTGAGTGGTACATTATCATTATCATAGATTATAACCTGAGATTAATTGAGTAAATTTGAATGACTAGGTAAGAGAGGAGATATTATTAGCAATACAAATAACAAGATTTGAGTAAATTAGGGTATATTATTTATTATATGTGTTGCAAGTATATTATCCCCTCCACTAGTACATTTTATGGCGCCCAACGTGGGGCGATTAAAATAAGACTCGCAAATAGTATTTTGATTATTTTATTAATTTTGATTAGGTGTTTGTAATTTATATTACCCTCCTTAGCTCATTTTATGACGTAACTAACGTGAAGAAATTAAAATAAGACTCGCAACAACATATTTCAAATATTTTATTAATCATAGAAATAGCGGTAACATTAGTATACATTTTACAAAGGTAATTAAATCGGCTTAAAGTATATTAAGGTATAAGAAATTGTGTATTATAATTATTTAAAATGAATACCAGATCTAAGAGTAACTTTGGATTAAATAGATCTGAATCATCTAGTGACAGTGAAGAGGAAGTAGGTCAGGATGTGAATGTACCAGAGGGAGGAGAACTTACATTACAAGTTCAGGAAGGTATTGAACAGATAGGGGAAACACAGGATAGAGGTGATAAGGTGGAAATCCAAGGAGAGACTTCGAAAATAGAAATGTCGACCCCAGTAGTAGATTTTGGACCAATTTTACAAATATTAAAACAAATGAATGAAGATAATAAGAAAAATAGAGAGGAGGATCTTAAGAGAAGCGAGAAAAATAGGGATGAGGATAAAATGGAAGCTAAGAAAATTAGAGAGGAGGATAAAAAAGAATTAGGAGAAAAATTGGATAAGTTGGAAAAGGCGAGCATTGATACTAGAGAAGAAAATAGAAGAAATCTGGAAGAATTAAAGAAAACTTTACTGAGAGATACAGAAGAAAAGGTTAAAGAAATTACTATTGAAATGGATAGCAGGGAAGTGAAAATGCGGAAAGAAATGGATGATAAGATGAAAATTAAGGATACTGAAGTTAAAACTCTTATTACAAATAAAGTACAAGAGGTGGAAGGTAAAGTAAAGGTAGTACAAGAAAACGTTAAACAATTAGAAAAGAACAATAGTGAGATACATAAGGAGTTAGCTAAACGCATACGAGAGGAAATTGATCAGGTTAGCAAAGATGTTACGGACAAGACAGAAAAATTGGCGGAGAATTTTAATAAGAAGATAGAAAACACTGAGGATAAGTGTTTGAAAGATATTAGAGTATTAACAATGTCTACTAGTGTTCAGAAATCTGGAATAGAAGAGGTTTTAAAAGAGTGCGAGGTTCAGAAATTAGAGTTGAAAGAACTTTTGTTGAAATCTAAAAATATTAAAATACCACAAGCTACTTGTACACCGTCTTATCATATATTGAATAACGGTATAAGAATAGAAAATATTACCCATTTTAGCGGAGATAAAATGACGACACATCCCATGGCATATTTAACTAACATCTTAAGATACATAGAAGAGATACAGGATTTTAGGAGCCAAATGAATATTATTCGAGCGACTTTAAACAATGGTGCAGCGGATTGGTTTCAAAGGGTTGAAGACAGTTGCGATGATTTAAGTAAGTTTGTGGAATTATTTAAAAACAATTATTGGAGTGAGACGCAGCAAAGCAGAGCACATCAGAGGCTGTTAACAGGGAGATATCAGCCAGGTAAATCTTCGAGGGAGGCTTATGCACAAAGAATGTTTAATTATTGTAGATACATCTCACATTTAGACGAACAGACTATATCTCAACATTTGTTGCAACATTTTATTCCTGTTGATACACATGCAATTATTTGTCAAAATGTAACAGATATGAATGGGTTGATCAACATACTTAGACGATTAGATGATTATTCAGACGGCGTGAAATATAGGGAATTTCGACAGGTAAATGGAAGAAACGAATCTCAGAATAACCAGCAACGTTCGTCAAATATCAATGGTGCGAATAATCTATATGCACGTAACAATACATCTTTTCCACAAAATGCATATCCGAGGAATAATCAACCTGGTAACAGTCAAAATAACAATTTTGGGCCAAGACAACCTTACCAGTTTAATAGTCAACAGAATAATAATTATAATAGGAATTATAATACACAAGGGAATGGTAATAACAATTGGAATAATAATCGTGGTATTATAAATGGAGGTAATGGAAGACCAAACGCAAATAGGAATAATCCATTTATAAATCAATCTGCGAGACAAGTACCTCAGCATAATAATTACCAAGATCAAAACAATAGGTATTATGGAAACTCGAGACAGGTAAATAATATACAGACTCAAGATTGGAGAAAATCAGATAGGAGGATTACTGGAAGTCAGGTTCCAGATGAAATAGAAGTTGGTCTAATAGAAGAAAAAAAAACGCCAATTTTGGAGATGAAATTGAACCCATATCAAAATGCGATACCGGGAACATCTCATTAATAAATGATTTTGATATAAATAGAGTTAGTTGTAATATAAGTAGAAGTAGTGACATAACGGGAATGGGGAATGTACAAAATAATTTAGATATGGGAAACATAATTAATAATTATGAAAGTTTACCTTTTTGCACAATTAGTATTAGAAATGTTAATTTTAAAACTTTATTGGATTCTGGTGCAGAAATCTCTCTCATAAAGGAAGATATGATAATGAAAATTCCTGAATATTCTAAATATATAATAAAAGTCAAAAATACGAATGTTATGTCTGCAAATAAGGGAAAAATGGGATGTATCAATAAGAGGTTATGCATAGATGTCGTTTTGAGTGGATATAAATTTATTATGCAATTTTATTTGATAGGCAATTTGTTTTATGATTGCATACTAGGAATAGATAATATGAGAATACTTGGAATGAATTTAGATTTTGAGGAAAACAAAATTAAGATAGGAGGGAAGGATATTTTATTAGAAAAAGTTGTGGATGTGAAAGAAATAAACGCCTATATTGAGTATAAGGAAGATATTCAGAATGAGGTAAACAATATTATTATAGCAGATCGTGCAGAAAATGATGATACACAAGAACATTTGGAAGGGGCAATGTTCGAATTACCCAGATCAACAGATATAAATGAGGAATATGGAGATACTGTTATAATTGAAGATAAGCATGAAGTTAAAGTTATAAGGAATAAAGCTGACATTCAAACTTTTATATGGCTACAAAAATTACCAGAACCATGGATTGAAGATAGTTTAGTAGAAATTCTTGATAAGAACATTAAATTAATAAATGATGAAGTCGTTTTTGCCAAAGATTATGAACACCGGTTATTGATTAATGATGATTCGCCTTTATCATGTAAAAATTATCCAATACCGTATTTTTTTCAAGATCGTGTAAATGAAGAATTAAGAAAATTAGAAGAAGCAGATATTATAGAGAGATCGAACACATATTTTATTAGTCCTGTTGTTTTAGTAAAAAAAAAAGACAATTCTATTCGACTTTGCATTGATGCGCGCTTAATTAATCTTAGGATCATGCCTGAGCACGAAATTCCACAAAACATTGATGTCCTACTTACCAAATGTGGAAATAAAAAGTGGTATAGCAAATTAGACCTTAAGAATGCTTTTTGGTTAATAAGGTTGGACGAGAATTCCAGGAAGTATTGTGGTTTTAACGTAAATGGAATTACTTACCATTTCAAAGTCTGTCCTTTCGGCATTAAAAGTAGTCCTGCGGGATTGATAAGATTTCTTCACAAGATACTGGACAAATATGAGAAATTTGCTCTTCATTATTTAGACGATATAATAATATTTTCAGATGATATAGAATCACATATAAATCATATAGAGATTATTATAAATACTTTACAAATCAATGGCATGAAATTAAACTTGTCTAAGTGCCAGTTTTGCCAAAAAGAAGTTAATTATTTGGGTTACGTAGTAAACCAACAGAATATTTTACTAGATCCACAAAGATTAGAGGAGATCCAAAATTATCCTAGACCAAATAAACTCAAGATGTTGAGAGGATTTTTAGGATTATTGAATTACTATAGGAAATTTGTATCTAATTATAGTCAAAAGACAAGTACGTTGTTAAATCTACTGAAGAAAGGAACGAAATGGAAATGGACTGATGAATGTGAGGAATGTTTTGTACAACTAAAATCTAATTTTGTAGAAAATCTTAAATTATATCATCCAGATTTTAATTTAGAGTTCATCGTTAGGACAGATGCATCAAGTGTAGCAGTTGCGGCAGAATTGATACAAATGAAAGATGGTATCGAGGTTCCGATATATTTCGCGTCAAGAACTTTAAAGCCGTGCGAAAGGAAATTTGGGATATCAGAACTCGAGATGCTTGCAGTCATATATGCATTGACCAAGTTACGTTATTACCTAATAGGGAAGAAATTCAAATTGGAGACGGATCACAAAGCTTTATTGAACATCATGACGACTAAATTAAATAATAACCGAATTTATCGTTGGACGTTGTTAATACAGCAATATGACATGGAAATTGTATATAGACCGGGGAAAGAAATGATTGCTGCTGACATTTTGAGTAGAAAGTATGGTGAGACTAAAACTACGAATGTACACATCAACTTGGTGAAATTGGGATTAGAAGGTATTTTTTCATTACAAAGAATTAGGGAAGCTCAAGAGTCACCTGAGTTGGAAATAATTAAAATTAATCTACAAACAAATGGTTCATATAAAGGTATGAGTATAAGAGAAGGGATAATTTTGAAAAAGATAGGCGATTTGGAGGTATATGTTACAGACGAAGAACATACAATTGAAATTATTCGACATCTTCATATGATGTACACACATATAGGAGCGAGAAAATGTTGGCTTATGTTCAGAGAAGCTTATTATTGTAAAAATGACGAGAAGATAATTAAAAGGGTAATTAAACGATGTGAAACGTGCGTTTTGGCAAAGGAAAAGAATTATACTAATCAAAATATTAGTTTGAGCATCATAGCGGATGATAGATTACAATTAGTGGCGATTGATTTTATTTCTAATCTAATCCCGAGCACAAGAAGATATCGTAATATTTTGGTACTGTGTGACATTTTTTCTAAACATGTGCGATTAATACCTACACAGAAATGCAATACGGATACAGTTTTACAAGCTCTACAAGAATATATAACAGAATATGGAACTCCTAGGACAATTTTATCGGATCATGCAACATACTTCATGAATCAAAGATATCATGAATTTTTAGATGAAAGAAATATTAAGTCACATCATATTTCAATACGGCATCCCCAGGCTAATCCTTCTGAAAGGTATATAAAGGAAGTATTAAAATATTTACGTATATTACTGGAAGACAACCATCATAAATGGGCAAGATATTTAAAACAAATCGAATTCGTCATGAATAATACTCCAAGTACTGTACATGAAGCATGTCCAATAACTATTTTTACAGGACAACCTGCACAAAGGCCTTGGCAAGATGATGAAACTGCTGAAATAGGAGACAGGTATGAACAAATAAAGCACAAACTTTTGAAACGCAAAATTAAATGGGAGCAGAAGAAAAAAGAAAAACAACGTAAATATAAGATTTATAATATAAATGATAAAGTAATAGTTCGCGCGTTACGAGTAACAGATAGAAAGAATAAAATTATGGCAAAACTCATAAGGCCATATTCTGGACCATTTACAGTTTATCGAAGGATAGGTTTGAATAATTACGAACTAATTGATGAGGATACTGGTTATTTTAAAGGAACATATCACATATCTATGTTACATGACTATATAGTAGAATGATAAGTCATTGTATAGGTAAGACACAATATTGGGAGATTGTATTGTGTAAGTGAGTAACGCCACTTCCTAAATCTGAGTTAAATTAAATCATCCGAAGATAGGTAAGACACAATATTGGGAGATTGTATTGTGTAAGTGAGTAACGCCACTTCCTAAATCTGAGTTAAATTAAATCATCCGAAGATAGGTAAGACACAATATTGGGAGATTGTATTGTGTAAGTGAGTAACGCCACTTCCTAAATCTGAGTTAAATTAAATCATCCGAAGATAGGTAAGACACAATATTGGGAGATTGTATTGTGTAAGTGAGTAACGACACTTCCTGAATCTGAGTTACGACAAATCATCCACAATGATTTAATAAGAGAAATCATCCACAACGATATAAAACGACAAATCATTGACGACGATATAAGTATGACAAATAATCCACATCAACTTCATAAGTAAGAAAAAGATTGGGAGATTAAACTGTAAAAGGAGAAATGACATTATTTCTCTGAATCATGCTAATTCATACCTAGGAAATGTTAGTCAGGACAGAAGATAAGAAAGGAGATCGTCTTCTGAAGGTACTTACAACACCTGCTTATCCAAGTAACATGTAGATCTCAAAATTTCAAAAGTTTTTGACAAATAGAGACCTGGAGTTTATTAGAAAATAAAGAATTATATAGTAATGAAGTATTAGGAGGACATAAATACCTTATTATAAGATAGGGGCATGACCAGATACAGATAACAAATTGATAAGAAAGGGGCATATTGAATTTCGCTTTCTTTAAAATGAATAAAAGACATAATGATGAAACAGATATACATGTATACAGACAAGTTCATGTTTATCGAGAAATAATTTGAATTTATAGAGAGATTTTCAGATAAAGAATGTACATAAAGTATTCCGGTATTATATTAGATTAGTTTAGTTATAGGTCTGTTACAATTATTAGTTATTAAAAAAAAAAAAAAAATGATGATTAATTAGAAATATAAGTTATTTCCTCATTCCCATGTTGTATATAAATTTGTAAATAACCATAAGAGAAGGTAATATAAGTAATCTTACTAGTAAATAGATTTGCCTGAGTATTTAAATGGAATGAAATGGATAAAGAAGTTGTATAGAGGATAAATAACCTTGAGCCTTATAAAATTAAAAAAGAATGTTTCAGAATAAATAAAGCACTGAATAAAGTTAGAAAATAATTATCAAGATGTAACAAACATGTTAGGTGATGAAGAAATGGAAAAGAAAGAAGTTAAGAAGAGCCTCTTAAAAAATAAAATATGTTCGATGAAAATAAATGCTTACAATAAATAGTAAATATTAAAAGTACCATAAGAATATGGAATTATTATAGAGTGAATATGTATAAAAGGGTGGAAAATACCCAAAAATGATATCAAATATAGGACCAAAAGTGTCTTAAAAAAGAATTATATAGGTAACGTAAGCCTTTAAAAACGATAAGTTAAAAAAATATGGACTTTCCATAAATGAAAGTATAGGGAATGACGAAAATGTCAATTATAGATAAAAAGGGAATTTGTTCGTATGAGAACAGTATATAATGAAAATAATATATAATTAGTAAGCATAAGTGAATCATTTTAAAAGAGGCAAATAAGTAACTGAGGCATAGACAGATAAAAAGAATATGTTATTCACCTATTTATGTAAAAGTTAGTACAGATAATATTGTTATAAGGAGTTTGAGTTAGGAAACACAGAAAAACATATATGCAATTAATGTTAAAAAGTTTGATGGCAATTAATAAAAATATAGATATTTTAATAAGGTATTGGAACATTAAGAAAGATTATAATACATAGTACGATAAATAATGGAACAAAAATTTTTTATACAGGTCAAAGACATCCATTTAAATAAATAAATTTATACTTTTATAATTAAAATGAAAATAAAGAAAAGCCTTATATTACTTTTGGACTTATAAGAAAGTTGAGTTTTATAGTTATGAGTGTCACAAATAATTTTGAATTTAAACACTGTTATGTACAGATAGTTATAAATAAATGTTATATGATATTACCAAATAATAGAAGATTCATTTGAAATCTGTTAAAGGATTTAGTAGATTAAAATAATTGTTTTGAGCACAGTGATAAACATGTGTATTATCAGATTTTGTTTAATAAATATAAATTTTGATTCGAGTTGAAAATTTACATTTTTTAAAAGGGGCATATGTGCTGAGTAACAATATTGATGTTTGGCACTGTATATTTTTGAACAAGTTGGAAGGATTATTTAATTTTACTAATTTTTCTTTGTGACTGTTAAATTAAAATATTTAAACTAAAAAAAAACAGTTGTGTATACTTAAAATGTTATTTATTACAATAAAGATGTGTGCAGTCAATTATGAAAACAGTACTTGAAGGAGTTGTAGTGGACCAGGTTCTTGGTGGCAGTAATTTTCATTGGTATCTGAAAATGGAGATTTAAATATTATAATTTATGTAAAAATGTAGTTTGAAATCTTGTAAAACTTGTCTAATTAACAATAATGTAAAGTAAAATAATTTAATGTTGATTGTTGAAGTATGAAGGAAACAACTTGGTAAATAATTGCGCGGGTAAAGTTTGAATAAGCGGATCTGTCAAAATTGACATTTACAGAAAATTTTGATTAGCAATATTTTTTTGAAGTACAAAGTCTTAGTAATTCATTATTATAAATTAATAGAGATTTAATAGAGAAGGTTTACTAAAGTTTGAAAAGCACTGAAACGTATCAATAAAGTTTTATAATACCATTTTGAACAAGAATTGTGAGAAAAGGAATTTAATTGGATGAAATTAGAAAACGGAAATATTGTCTTGGTGATGAAAACAAACAACGATTATTGAAAAATATTTTTTCAAGAAAGGCGCGTGTACTTTTCGGAAAATCACGATTTTATTCCGAAAAGTATATCTTAAATTCACTAAAACCGCGAAAGTTGGTGCTTAAAGTGTTCTTTTCAGCATAGAAAATATTTATTTGATAGTAGAATCAAAATATATTATAAAGAAGCATAAAATTATTCAATAATTTCATTATAATTTAATTAATTGATATCCTGTATGGAAAAAGAAGATATAGTCTAAGGAAAATAAATATTTAGAGATTACTTACCAAATATTGACCAAGTCCGAGCGGAATATTGAATCCATCAGTTGCACGTGAGGTCAAAGAGGGATTCCAGTTATCCAAGTCCAGTTTATTGTATAAAAACGAGAAGTTCCACTAGTTAGAATCCCTGATGTCGTTCCAGTAAATGTTAAATTATTTAGAGGATCCGGTAACCCATATATATTTCCGAAGAGGTCTAGTTCAGTGTTAATTCGAAATAGAAGTACAGCTGCATTTAAATCCAGAAGATATCCCGCAGTTTTGAGGACACAACAAGCTACATCCTGTAAGATATAACCGAAGCAGTTCCAGATCCTGGAGGAGAATGAGGATACACCAAAAGTCGTGTTAGGAGGGTTTCCAGAGAGTTACCAGTTGCACAGAACGAGTCCAGGAAGATCCTGTGAGAAAAAAAAGGAAAACATAATTTAAACAAACCAGAGATAGACGATAAATATTAACAAGAGGTTGTATAATTTTTAAATAAGGAAAATTTGAATTTATTTAATTGTATATCGAGTAAAAGTCTTAAATATTATTTAGAATTGATTACTAGTCTAGAACAAGTATAGAAATACGTTTTGTTAAAAGATTAAATCTCTATTTTCATAAAAAGTTACAGATTATGCACATATATAAATGAATTGACATGACCTTGGTACTAAAACATACCTACAACTTGGTTAATATTTTATAGACGAAGGTTGTTTATTGATAATTGATTTGCATCGTATAATGCATGCCAAATTGAAAAAGATACATTGAGTTGCATTTTGTACATACCTTTTGAATAAATAACATTTGCTAAACATCCTTCATATCACAACAAACGTACAGGTGCGATTAGACAGGTTAACTATTTATGTACATGTCGAATAACTATTTTGGATGTATATTTTCGAATCAGGATTTATATATTTGTTGTCATTAAACTAGTATTGTGGTGAAATTCTTCTTTTTATTTGGTAAAATAGTAACATTGTGTTAGACATTTTCATAACGGACATAGAAGCTGATAAGTCAATGACCTACAAGTAAACAAAATAAATTAGCATTATAAAGTTTATAGTGAGAGGAAAAGTATACATACCGTACTATTGTTATCCTATAAGAGGGATAATGTATTAGCAGCAATATTCTCTTCATTATAAGAATAAGTATAACAAGATTATTAGAAACATTTAAATTGTTATTTTTATGTAGCAGTGTATAACGGTAAATACATAAGCGACATCTTTATTAAAGTAAATGAAATGCTTGTACTGCGCGGTTAAAAATAAAACTAGTTACATTTATAGGAAAGTCATACCATAAAGAAGTGATGAATCGTAATTAATATTTGAAAGAGTTAGGAGATTAATATTTATTTCTAAATGCAGTAAATAATATTATTATTATTATAAAAAAAAGAATTAATTAAATTGATTAAGAATAAAACTGAGTAGTGTTTGGGCATAGATAAAAGAAATAAAGAAACCTATAATAGCATATGAGTACATTAATGTTGGTGCGAAAATTTTAAAATATTATATACTGAGTGGTACATTATCATTATCATAGATTATAACCTGAGATTAATTGAGTAAATTTGAATGACTAGGTAAGAGAGGAGATATTATTAGCAATACAAATAACAAGATTTGAGTAAATTAGGGTATATTATTTATTATATGTGTTGCAAGTATATTATCCCCTCCACTAGTACAATATATATATATTAATGTATCGTTGACGTTAAGTAATTTGACGGTAATGGAAGACGGGTTATTTCTTTTAATTCGCCTCATAATTATAGATTATTCCGTTATGTGGTGTTGTACTTACATTTTAACACAGATTAGTTACGCAACATGGGTGGTAAGGCGATAAGTAAGTGTTGTTGCATTGAATAATTACAACCACACATGGAGTATTTTAGTTAAAAGTTTTTTTTTTTAAATTATTTACTCAGAGTGCTTATTTCTCACATTGAACCATGATTCATTTAAATATTTATTTAGAACTATAAAGTTGTTTCTGTCGTTTGCTTCGAAGTCCAAGGAAGTAATTAGTTTAACGATATATTACTCACAACTTCCTTTCCCTTGCCATTTTGGTTGCAATTATGCGATTGAGAATCCTTGAATACCTTTATAAACAAAGCAAAACCCAAATTGATTATATAAATATTTAAGAAGATATATAGCTTACAGATACTGAAATTAGAAACATGATTAACTGTTGTACTGGGAGCCTGTAGGAAGTAATGCAAGAAACAGAAATACTATAACTTGAAAATGTGCAGAAGTATAAATGTAACTATTTAAATAAATATTGTTGAAAGTTTTTAGATTCGTTGATCATCTACTGTATTGTAGCGATGTGAAGGTTCCCTTAATTTTTTTGTGGTTTAAGTTGCTAGAACTATCTAGTACAATCATTGTGTGTCTAAGACGTTCTGTGACTTAGTTATTCTAACTCTACTCCCTTAGAAACGAAAAATGTTGAATAATTGTATTCCCAATAGCTGAGGAAAGCGATGTCCAACCGAACAGATTTTTTTAAAACTCCCTCTTGGAAGTTTGGAACCTATTTAACACCTTGCAATTTTCGAACATAATTATGCATCATTATAAATGATGTTTTTATTATATTATCAAAGGTATTATCTGATTATTCAATGGAATACATAGCTTGCTATTAGAATCAATTCATTATCTCTTTTTATATTTGAGAATTGAATAAAATTGTTTTGATTTTAAAAGAATATTATTTAGCGATCATTTCTTATGTTAACGTGTAAGTGCAAGTATCCCGATTAGGGCTGATATTTTTTCTTTTTCTACTTTAATATCTGAGACTAGCAATTTAATTTTCTGAACTGTAATTATACTCTCCCGCAACTAATTTCTTGGTCTGGCTGACTTTTACATTCTTTTCTTTTTTTTGCAGGTAAATTGCTGATGGAGTGATGGTTTAAGACGGAGGCAAGTTCTGGCGAACAGGAATCCGAACTAATTTCTAGACTTCCGGAGTTTTAGAAGTATAATCGAAACTGAAGTGTTTTTGCTCTTTTTATTATGCATTATTGTAGAGGAGATATTAATCATTAGTGCTTATTTCATATTTGTTTTGTGCGATTTTTTTTACAATTATTTTTTTAATAAAGTGTAGAATAATTGAGTAGTATTTCTGAGTATATTTCTAAACTACATAAAATAAGGGTATTAAGTGCAAGAAAAAAAAAATTATAGCTCGTAAATTATATGTATGTTTGAAATCAAATTTAAACTTTATATTAAAAACTGTTTAAATAAAACGAAATTAATTGTAAGTATTAAAAACAAAGTTGCTTTATCCGCGGTCGTAAGTTTAAATTTGCTAATAAAGGTGTCAAATTTTATAATTAAACATTACAAATTACATATTTTCATATACAGTGTGAGTTTTTTTTTCATTATTTGTATGGGGATCTCGAAAACCATAAGAGATACGCATTAGGTTAAATGGAGAAAGATTTGCATCTTTATAAGCCTCATCCAGATACGTTTTTGTCCATTTATGAAAATGCATAGTTTAGTAGATATTTGCAAAAAACAGAAATTCTCCAAAACCTTTTAAGCGCAATAACTCTTCTATTCTTAAAGGTAGAAAAAAAAAATTTGAATATTGTTTTTAAGAAATTCAATATCAAGAGTCACTGAGATTATCCAAGAAGGATTCAACAAAAATCAAGTGACAGCAGCTGTATTTCTCGACATGGCAAAGGCATTTGATAAAGTCTGGAGGCAGGGACTCATATATAAAATGATAATACACAATTACCCAACACACATCATAAAAATCACGAACAGTTTTCTCCAAGGACGCTGCTTTCAAGTTAGCATTCAGAACACACTTTCCTCAATAAAACATCCAACAGCGGGAGTCCCCCAGGACTCATGCCTGTCACCTCACCTATATACAATATTTACAGACATACCAGTATCAAATCCTACAAGATATTTAAATACAGCCACCTTTGCAGATGATACGACACTGCTCTCAACATCAAGATGTCCGACGAACGCGGTACAGGAACTCCAAACGCACCTAGACAACACGATAAAATGGTTCAAACAATGGAGGACAACAATAAACGAAGACAAATCCCAAGCAATAATCTTTCAAAGGAATCGGAAAACAACAGACAACGAAATAACCATCAACAACACTATACCATGGAGTCGAGAAATTAAATACCTGGGAGTATACCTGGATATAAAGCTCAATTATAACACACACATAGCAAAAACGATAACCAAAACCAAACAAACAAGATGTCAACTATGGCCTCTTATAGGCAGAAAAAGCCAGCTGAACACGAACAACAAAATTCTACTTTACAAACAAGTATTACGTCCAATATTCACATATGCATGCCCAATATGGGTACATATGTGCAAGACCAACATCAAAAAACTGCAAATAATACAAAACACCAGTCTTAGAATGATACTAAATGCTCCATGGTATATGAGAAATAATCAAATAATGAATGAAACAAATACCCCAACCATCATACACTACATCAAGGAAAGAGCGCTCAGTTTCTATAACCAGATGGAAAACCACTCAAATCAAAATCTTAAAAGAGTACTTGCATATGATGGAAATGAAAATTTCAAACACAAAAGACCTAAAATGGTTCTACTTTAATTCTTAATCAAAATAAAGATAAACTATAGATAATCAAATTCAACTCCAACATTCCAAGATTCACCGCACTCAGATGAAGAGTAAAAGACTAAATAGTCTAACTCAAAGCCACAATAAAGAAGAAGAAGAAGAATATCAAACAACGACATCTTCTTAAATTTTTAATTTTGCTTAGCATTTTTGAGTTAGCAAGCAAAGTCTATTTTTTTTTAAATGGAAACCATAGTTGGCTTATAACATATTCTAATAGTGCATTTTTTTCTGCTTGCAATGATATAAAGGTTGTAGCACTTATTTTAATAAATAACGGCACAATACACTATTATTATGTTTAACAAAAATCATGTCTTGCCATGGAAAAGACAAGAAACTTAAATTTCAACACGACGGTGCCCCGCCTCACTATCAGGCACAGGTCAAAATCGGTAAGAAAAAGGATCAAGAAGTTCTAGTAATAATTCTTTATTAATATTACTAATCACATAATAAGGAATTCCCTTAATATATTTATAACTAACAGCACTTTTCTATACATAAAAACCAGGAGAAATTCCAAAAGTAATCCAGATCCAGTTGTAGGTCGACAAAGTGTTACCATTTGATTTTCCCGAGAAACAGGTCCTGAAATTAAAACAAGTATGTTCAATATGAAAAAACTGTATATGTTTCATATATTACTAAAATAGGTGAAATAATGAATAGTATTTTACAACAAGTAATAATTATTGGAGGATTTATTTTTCAATGGTTATTTATTGTAAAGAGGAGACATTTTATATACGAGTCGGGTTTTTGTATCAATTAAAGTTCACACCGCACAAAAGGTAATGAATTCATTTTTTGTGGTAAACCTCTGTGAGAACCTGATTTTCGATGTAAACTTATTTGCAAAAAAAAGTTTCCACTAACCATATTAGAGGCGTGATATTCGAAAATTTAGTACAAACTTTCTTTGCAAGTAGTTAAGTGTATATTAGGTTAAAGTTCGACCTCCTCAATCACTTACTGTAGACCAAATAAAATACATTGAATAAAATTGACTTTCGCTACTTGAGTCTGTTTTTAATAGTTCCTCTGGTAGCATGATATTGATTTATTTCTATTTCTGCCCTTTACTTCAGTTCTTATTCTGTGCGTAAATGCACAAGCAATAATAGTTTTGATAGTCACATTTCAAATAGTGCACTGGTGTTATAGTTTGCTATTGGCTTTCAATTTTATTAGAATATTAATACATGCTTAATTTACGAATTCTGTAAATATTTTTTTTTATTAATCATAGCAAGTCGACTTTACGAGCAGCAAATGTTATAATGAAGGAATTATCAAGCTTGCACTGTGTTTATAACCACAATAAATCTTAGTGAAATATATCAATGCAAATATGGAGTAACAGAAATTACCAGGAAATACACGATTTAATAATAGCGTTATAAGGATACAATTATTTAATTTACACTGTTCCCAGTATTTCGTGTTAATTCGCGCCTTTACTCCCGTATCTCGTCTTTCGTAGTACGCTCAGCTTCTATTTCTCTCATAAGTCACAAGAAATAAAACATCTGAGATGTCAAAATGAAACTCTATTTTTCAAAATTTATTAATCAATGAAACACTCTCGATAAAAGAATAACTAGAAAGTAAAAATAACAGGTATAATTACTTCTTTTTCAGAACGATTCATTGAACGTTTAATATATGTTCACAACCTTATTTTATTTTGTTTGGAAAATGTTTGCTCTGTTGCTATTTTCTATATACCATAAGACCGCGTGCGTCTGCATTATCGCGATACCTGTAGGGTGAGCGAAACAGATAGAGATGTCTGTGTATTAGAACGGTACACAAGTGGACGCAGTGTTATACTGGATTACAACAGAGCTAGTATTTCGCATATGCCTATGGTGCACTCGTATTTGTCCAAAAAATCCACATTTATACGGTGTAGTCGGGCAGTCGCATTCGCCGTCGCTTCCACATATGGGCGTCAGTTCGAGTTTTATTATTGCTTAAGCATAACATTTTTTTAGCTAATTACAGATTAATTGCAATGTTGAATTACAATTCTGTTTTAAGAAGTAAATATTTTATGTATCAGTATTTTATTATAGTTGAGTTTTTAGATTATAATATTTGTTGAAAAATA
The DNA here is from genome assembly GCA_963170755.1 of Amphimallon solstitiale. NCBI lineage: Eukaryota > Metazoa > Arthropoda > Insecta > Coleoptera > Scarabaeidae > Amphimallon > Amphimallon solstitiale. Next base: position 123,114,159 of record OY720678.1, on the reverse strand, counting down.
TTATTTTAGTTAAGAAGTTTTTTTTATTTTAAAGTCTAGGAGTTATTTATTATTTATTTTTGCTCTTTTATGTTGTTTATGAAGCTGTGATGAGTTACTTCACTGACATATCAGTGATTATCTGATGCTTCAAACAACTACAAATAATTACTTACAACGGGAACGCAATACATATTAATTATCACAAGTTTAACAATATGGTACAATTTCAACGACACACCACATAAAAACCAAACGGTAACTGGCACGCATTTTACCACAAAATATCAAAAACAAGTACACCTTACTTTAATACATGAAATACTGTATAATAATACACATTTTTAAAAATAATGTACAAAACTGATATAATTAAATATTATAATATATCTATATTATTATTACTTAATTGCTCCATTTATATACTTACTACTGTATCGATTGATGTATAAGTAATACTAGTAATACGCATTTATATATAGCTATATGTAATGTATGTATTCAAAGATATCCCTGTCGTAAACTCAAACTAAAGGTCAAAAGTTATCCTAATAAAATGAAAACATATTTATCTACTTTTAGTGTAGTATTTGAACGTAGTAAAAACTCATACTCAGATTTACTATTAAGCACGACCACTTGCGAGAGGTCAATGGATCTTTTATTGCTTTCGTCATCATCGGACATCGTCATTAAGATTTGTTGTTGTTGTTATTATTGTTATCGTTGGAAGAATGTCGAATTGTCGTAGAAAAATGCCTATCTGACAGCCATAAAAATAAAGAATGATGATCTTTTAATTTGTGACGGATTTCAGTTATTGTTTGGATGCTATGGTACAATGGCGAAGATTTCAACATAGCTTACGGTAAATTATAACTCCGATAAAATGGTCTTGCTCATTGTTAGCGGAAATACTAAAGTTATAGAAGGTCTGAAAACAGAAACTATTTTTTCAATATACAGCAATAATAATAATGTCTTTGTTTTTCTCTTTTTTTGTTCTTCCATCAACATGTATACATATAGTGAAAGGAACAAAGATACAAGAAAAAGGTAAAAGGATAAATCTTAAGGAGTAGTTTAGGTGCACGACCCTAAGTACGTCCCCTGCTCTACCATATATATGTTTATGTATTACGCTATAACTAGAAATCTAACCTCACAATGAATAATTCAAAACGATTAAAATTTGAATGATATAATACTTGGCAGCCATTCTAGGCGAACTGCATTACTGTAGCAATACTCGCGCAAGGCACACGTTATACTTGTTTAACGAGACAAAATGATTGAATTGTCAATTCTTCGCTAATCGCGTAACTAACTATCTTCATTTAATCAACGTATACCAAAGTTCATCACTATGCTACAAAACAGAAAAGATGTGGAAATAAAAGAATTATACCCATCGCGCAAGGCACACGTTACACTTGTTTAACGAGACAACATGATTGAATTGTCAATTCTTCGCTAATCGCGTAACTATCTTCATTTAATCAACGTATACCAAAGTTCATCACTATGCTACAAAACAGAAAAGATGCGGAAATAAAAGAATTATACCCAAACTTTTTTTGTGGGCTTATGGACAAGACCAGCATATATAAGAGACATAACTACAGCATATTTCATGAACAAGGAGCACATCCGTATTCAATTTTTCTGTAATTATAGGTTTCTTTTGAATGTGAATCGGTTAGACTACTTTAATTATCGCAAAACCAGCTAACTTCACATTTAGCACTTAACGTTCGTTCCATACTTTATTATTATTATAAATTTCATCCCTTTTCCCTTAAAGTTTTCTCGTAGTACACTAAATTGTTAGCTGGCCTACAGTCGCAGAACGATTGGTCCAGCATCTTGCACGAGTGGTTCGGACACCAATGTTAAAGGCTCTTCTTATCAATGATTTTAAAAATTATCGACTTAAACTAGTACACTTAGCATGATATGTGTATTATTACAAGCTATTGATAGTATTTCATCATATTGGCAATCAAAGTATGATCATGTAATTATAAAATGATGATTTTGTAAATTAAATATTTAGACTCGACTCTGGCGGTAGAGTATATGAAGGAAAATATTTCCAAGATGCCGATTTAATAGAATGAACATTTCTAAATCGCAATCCGTTATGAGTGTACACGTTAATATTTAAAGACTCGCGGAACATCTTGGCCAACGGCTTGGTGACTATAGCATTCACCTGGGAAGCCAAGGATCATAGATTGCAATTTTACGATGTCAACGAAGTTTTCTTTATATAAAAATTTTATATTAATCAATTACTAATTATAGTGTTATACATAGAATTTACAAAATTGAAACAATAAATTTTGATTTTTCTTCAAGGTGCAAACATAATATACGAGGGTATTCAAATAAACTATTCCTAAAACCAAGCACAAAGATGGATGGATTTTCCTCCAATTTTCAATTCTTTTTATGATGATTTGGTGGTTCTTTATTTAAACGTAAATATTCAATGTCACTGTCACCTTATTTCATATTTTCTTTTAACTATGGGTAATAATTGCTGAACGTATGGACTGATATGGAATATTTTATCTTTGTGGTTATCACAGTAAACTATAAGTAAATCAAATATTTCTTAATAAATTGCAGTTCGTATATATCTACCAAGTGCATATACGGTAACATTTTTCGCTAGTTTGAATTTCTGTTTTTGTCACTGTTAACTCAAACATTGGACTGTCACTTTTCCCTAAAAATGCTATCGATGGACATTAACCATACATGTGTTGCGGGTATATGTAATACATACATACATGGTAGAACGATAACGACTAAAAAGAAATAAATAGTAAAAAGAATAAACCCACACACGTGAAAGCGCTAGAACCACTCTTAGCAATTACTACGTGACTGCAGTTGCGCAAGAAGCAGGTATCATAATAACAGCTGACAAAGCTCAAATCCTACAGCAGGGTCGGCACATAAAAAACAATCGCCGGCTGTCCCGTACAGCTGTTCGACCACTTCGACGGTCGTCTCGTGTCGAGTAGAGAGAGGAGGTTCATCAGTCTTCTTTCCGACGTATACTTATCTCTCTTGCGCATGCTGAGCCAACATGCGTTTCATCCTTGCTGAATGTTAACTATCGATTCATATCGTGGAGTCCTAAACATATACAGGAGAAATTTAAATAGTAATGTCTTCCATTATGGAGATGGTACGCAGTACTACGAAGCAGGAAGTTTTAGGAAACAAGTTCAGACATGTAGCGTTTTCTTCTTTATCTCTTGGTTTTATTAGTAAATTTATTACTTACATTTATAGACTATCTTGCACCTAATATGTATAAAGACAGTTAAAATATTTTAGAAAAAGCGTTCTTTTAGTACGTAGAATTTAAATAAATAGATACTCTGATTAATTGCGCACAAATTGTGTTTGCTTTGAAGTTGTTTGATAATTAAATAATTTATTATGCCCTTATATTCTAGGCCTTTTCACTAATCTGCGTATGCTAGGAATATATCTAAAGAATAAATTACAAAACCATTTCAAATTGTTAAATAATTTTTTAAAACGCATTTCCTCTTCACAACACCTAGTTAAAAAGCAAGTAATGCACTTCAGGCGCTGTAAGGCAGATCTACTTAAGTGATAAATTAATTAACTTCGGTCACTTATGCATGCGATTCCTTGTTTGAATTACTGGCGACAAATGGAACATGAGTATTTATTTTACGAGATCGAAGAGTATTTTATTTTCTCGTTTCTGCGTTACGTAAGAATGAATAGTAATATTAACACATTGATTCTTTTCAATTTTCCCAGATTTTTGAATCGTTACATAAAGATATTACTTTCGATTCGTTATTCCTACAAAATTTTGTATACAATCAGAACATTGAACCACTTTTTTGAACATTAACTTTTCTACAGTACATAATAGACTAAGCAATTTACGTATTATTAGCAATTTGGAATTTGAAAATACAGTGTTTAATATATATTTATGATCTCTTACAACGATTATGTCACGATAAGTAAATGCGGCAAAAACGAACTATGCATGAATAACATCACCAGCACCACAAGTATAATTTAGTAATTTCAATTGGATAATTGACTGTATTATAAACTAACAGGGCAATTCACCCGAGGCCAGAATATAGCTTAGTTCTAACCTCCAGAAGAAAACAAAACCCCAGTATATATTGAAAAGTCATCAAAGTATCAGACAAGCCGACGGATGAACTACCTCAACTGCCAATAATGGAAGACTATTCCCAATGGCATCTAGAATAAAATTTAAAAGGGCTTGACAGCGCGAAAGAAGCACCACAAAGAATAAGAAAAATGAACATAAATGGAAAAGAATAACAAACCCTTGTTTACTGAAGAGGTAACCAGACTGGCTGACAAAAGATTTCACATATTCTAATAATCACGTATAAATAAATATCAATGCACTACAATCTCACAAGCTTTTCTGTTAATAATCCACTGAAATCAGCCTTCATATCGTTTGTTTTGTTCTCATGGGCTTTCTTTAGTTTACATGGTATTGTCTGTGTAAATCACGAAAATAGACATTTTGATTTAACGCATGCGCAGAACGGACAATGTGACCCATTCCATCTCTCTTACTAGGGACGAACTATTACACATTATCAAGATACAGCACACGCAATATAGTAAGTAGTATTATATAAATGGGGGTAGATTTGCTAAATAATTTATTATGGATAATTGTATCAATCATTTCTGGTTTATAGTTGTTATTTATTGGAATATGTTTTATTTATTGTGTTTAATTCTTTATCAAAATTAACTTTAGATAGTAGGTAGTATAAGTCTATTATACCTATGTTGCTGATCTGTATTGTGTAAGAAATGTTGAATTATTATGTATAATTGTGTCTGTGCATGAGGGTTTCCTATATATAGAAGAGGTGCACAATCCACTTTTAACTTTACAAATACATGCAGCTGAAAAATTAATACAATTACTTCAATTTCTTGTGTGTTACTACTGTAACTACTGTGTAGTTACTACTGGAATCACTTTCCATAATTATCCAATGAACTTATCTATTGAGATGAATTGAATTCTGTAAATGTGATTTTTAAATTCTGACTTCTTCGAACGTCGAATTGCGCTCCAAGTCAATATACGTAAATGTTTTCTCTAATATTTGGATTGATGACAATTTTCTACACAGAATATACTCGATATATTCGTCTCGTAAATATTTAAATAAATTTATCTCTTAAAAAATAGTTGGGGACAAACTCTAAAGATTGCGCTTTCAATGAACACTTTTTACTTTCTTATACGTAGTATAAGGAAGTATTGTGATGATGAAAATTTTCGACCTCGAGATTTTTGCAGATGTCCACGTTTTTAGGTCCCCTGATACCAAAAATGTGGTTTTTAAAAAATCTCTCTCTCTCTCTCTCTCTCTCTCTCTCTCTCCCTCCCCCCCCTCTCTCTCCCCCTCTCTCCGGTCAGAATTTCAAAATTCTGACCGGAAGTACCACTTTTCTCTTATCAAATAGCGATTTTTTGCAAATATGTCGTAAATTATGCATTCTATATATATTTATGAAGAGTACAAAAGTATTTAGAGTTGGATTTGGAATATTTTTTGTATAAATGAAATTTCAAAATTCGGACCGGAAGTAACACTTTCATACGTATAAGAAAGTCGTGTGGTGGCCACACCTCATTTTTTACTTTCTTATACGTAGTATAAGGAAGTATTGTGATGATGAAAATTTTCGACCTCGAGATTTTTGCAGATGTCCACGTTTTGAGGTCCCCTGATACCGAAAAAGTGGTTTTAAAAAAATGTCTGTGTGTCTGTGTGTGTGTCTCTGTGTGTGTGTGTGACCACGATAGCGGTCAAACCGCTGTAGATATCAATTCCAAATTTTGTATTTAGTAGTATAATCTCCCTCTTGAGAACTGATTAGATTTTCAGTAAAATCGGCAAACCGGAAGTAGCAGTTTACTTCAGTGAAAAAATCGAATTTTGCCAATATTTCGTCAACTGCTAAGTTTAGACTATTTTATAAAGAATTCATAAGTATTTAGGACTTAATTTCCAATATCTTTTGTATAAAAAAAATTTCAAAATTCGGACCGGAAGTATCACTTTTACTCTTACCGAATAACGATTTTTTGCAAATATGTCGTAAATTATGCATTCTATATATATTTATGAAGAGTACAAAAGTATTTAGAGTTGGATTTGGAATATTTTTTGTATAAATGAAATTTCAAAATTCGGACCGGAAGTAACACTTTCATACGTATAAGAAAGTCGTGTGGTGGCCACACCTCATTTTTTGATAATATCTTGCAAAGTATGCATTCTATAGAGATTTATTAAGAGAATAGAAGTACTTAGAATAGGATTTTGAATAATTTTTGTATAAAAAAATTCTTAAAATTCTATAATTTGAAACGCTCATACGTATAAGAAAGTCGTGTGGTGGCCACACCTCATTTTTGGTAATTGAGTTGCCTATCTCTAAATATTAGTATATCTCTGGAGTAATCGTGGTCGATGTAGAACTTGGACCAGCCTTCCAACAAGTGGCTGAGGGATAGACCTTGCGCTGCTGCTCCTGATTATGCGACAGAAATGACATATGCAACATCATTATAGAGATAACGTTTAGTAGATTGCTATATATAAAAAACCATAGACATAAAAAATAATATTCATCTTATCTGTATGGTTATTATTTATTTTGTATTTTTTTTTACAAATACTATGTAGTCAGAATTTGTTTGAATGTTTTCAACTTTTGATTAGTTTGTAATGAATAGAATTTTATTTATTTGCAGTTTAAGTAGTGAGTTATATGAATTTATGTACTTCTTTGGAACATTATTAAGCGTTTTAATTTCCGTCAAATAACTTTTTTCAGCGCTTCGCAGCAAGATCATAGATTGATAAGAATCCATTCTAATTTATTTATATTTAAAATAATTATGTCATTAATTTATTTTTATATTTTTCTATAATATACTTATTATTTTTAATATCTTCAAAATTAATATATTTTAAGTCTACTTATTTGTAAATATATAATGTTGGTACTTATCAAATAGATATTTAACATCATATATACTTGATAATGTTTTATATGATAATTCACAAAGTGATTTCATTTATTACAAAAAAAAATTCCCTCAAAACTTTTGGAATCTAGGCATTTTTTTATTTTGAATAATAAAATTCTAAATTTACTATAGAAGGAGGTCGACTGGTTGTTTAACAAATCGTCAAACTAGTTTGTTTAATCAAATAGAAGTAGCTTTAAAGTAGAATTATTATCTACTGTTGAATATTTTTTTCAAAAAATTGAATACAATAGATGATTTGTTATTAATGTTTATTGGAATTTGATTAGTAATACACATATATTTTTGACGTTAGACGATATACTACTGGAATTATTACGTATTATGTTCCCGTTTACGTTTAACGTTACGTTCAATGTTTACGTTTATGGTTGGTACGTTCTATGTTCATGTTTACGTTCATTTTTAGAGTGCTTTGTAGTAAATACAGTAAGTATATAGGTTAAGTTTATTTTAGGCATTAGCTAACTAATCAACTAATTATTTATACATTAAGGTTTGGGTGGAAGATAATATATTCTTCGTACCCTACTGAACCTCGCCTTAGGGTTTCTGTGGGGTTACTTATGTACGTATGTATTGTGTAACCTTGTGGAAATAAAGCCACATTATTATTATTATTATTATTATATGATATAAATAATGATTGTTGACTTTATTAACAAAACTTATAGTAATTATCATAACTCAACTTTAGTTTGCGACAAATAGAGTTTGATTATATATTTTAGAGGGGTATCTACCATGGACCCCAGGTAAAGATGATATTAAAAGTTATAAAAAGTTAGTGTCCTCCCAAAATATTCTCTATATTATCGTGTAAAGTATGTGAATTATTAAGAAATGGAAAAACACATTTTTTGAAATGAATGTGTTAAAAATTAGTAAAAACTCCAGTAAAATCTGTAAATACAGCTACTTATGTGCGGTTTAAACATTCGCGGTCCAGAACTGGCACAATATATACTACTAGTTTTGTCTGACAATGCCAGTCTGTATAGATTTTCCACAATAAAAATTATTATTATATTGTTTCCAGTAACTGAATAGTTAAACCTTCGACCTTTATATAATACACCCATGACTTTTCATGTTGTAGCTTAACGAACCATTGCATAATCGAAATTATTTTGATTAGATTTTTGTTCCCAGAATATGTTTCGTAAATTACATAATAAAATTGACTCACTGATCTACTGCCAACCGGCTACATAATTCCTTTGAAACGTGTAAATTCCAGTGTAGTCAGAAAGGAGATTCTCTGCCTCCGAGTATTCCACGCCAAACAAAAACAAAAACCTTGAACAGTAGTTAAAAGTAATGAAACAATGTCAATGAATAATTTATGATTACATATAGCGATGGTGATCAGTGACAACATTGAAATATTACCTAGCGCTATTTTAGAGCGCGTACTTCTTCAATTGGTAATGAACAATAAACACGAACAAATGAATGTCGTAATGTAATAATTTACTACCACTCGAGTGGAATTAATTTACAAAAACCCATTATTAATTTTGACGGCTCATCAGTGACTTCGAGCAATGTGTAATTGCTTCACTTCTGCTCGATTGAGCGGAGAAAAAATGCGACATTATTAAATATCTTCGATCGTGTGTATGTAATATAGCGAATAATCGGTGCTAATCGTGCCTTAATACTCACGATATTATGACGATCGTGATACCTTCACGGCTTCGACTTATTGTCGATGATGATAATGAGGACGATACGAGACGATCATATAATGACCATTATATTCGAACTTATCGTTTATGCGTTCCGAACTTGTGCGGTATAAAGAACAATGGAAAGTGTGAATAACGTTAAATACGTGTAGGTATATATATATATATATATATATATATATATACATGGATGGCGGTGCACCTGCTTAAGTTATGACACTTCGTTATCTTTAAGATCACTTGACCACACATAACAAGCAATTACGAACACTACAGGTACCATATATGCATATGCATAAAATGAGTTATGTTATACACTATAGCATAAAGATAAGTTGAACAGAATATTAGTAAATTTGAAACAGTTTTGTGCATCGATAAATAAGGTATCTAGTTTTTCTTTTTGTTTTACACAAAATGTTTTGAGTGTAAAAGTGTTTATAAACAAGCAGACTGCCAGAGAGAAACAAATTATTATTGTTTTTTGTTTGATTGTAATTTCATTTATAATACTTTTTATATAATGAATATATTCATACCGAATCTAAATATTATGTCATGAACTAGAACTTTTTTGCAGGTTGGAAATACGTAGATTTTGACGTTCGCCCACCATTATACAAGAGATGTTTTCAGATCTGCTTGTTGATGTTGACCGAGTCGTTGTAGCATGTAGCTATTTCTTCTGGCTCCAAGCGATTTGATCAACATCAAGATGCAAACGCTACGCTTAACCTGACACGGTTTCAACCTGGAAACCCATTTCTACATTGTAACAATAACCTCGAAACTCTGTTATTTCAAATGTGTATCTCTTCAAACTAGAGCTCTTACTATCCGGATATTCGAGTATCCGGATTACTCATTGTAACTCGAAATCCGGATTAAGATCCGGATCCGGGTATCCGGATATCCGGATACTTGTTTAACTTAGATTCGAGTATCCGGATATCCGGTTTCGGTTCTTTTATTATGACGCCTTAAATATAAAGCTGTCCTTATTTGTATTCTGATCCCTTGTGTCTATGATCGAGGTACCCGGGTACATGACAATTATTTTATCATTAAATCACATACAGTGAGGACGCGCGGGTTGGAATAAATTCATTTAAAATGTTTGGTTTTGTTTTATGGAAAAACGCTCGGATAGGTCGATTTTTATTTTTAGCTGCGGTTTTTCTGATGGTAAATTGATGTACAAAGACTGGTCCAAAAATAAGTTACGACCATCAATTTTTTTTTCAAATGGGAACATCAATAACTGCAGTTATTAATATGTTCAATTGTAAATTTCTCGATAACTGTTGAGTTTGGGTATAGGGCATGGTACATGAAACATACTTAGAATTCGATGCAGAATTAACAAATTGAATAAAAAATATGTTTCCATTTGAAAAAAAAAAATTATGGTCGTAACTTATTTTTGGACCAGCCTTTGTACATCAATTTACCATACAAAAAACCGCAGCAAAAAATAAAAATCGACCTATCGGAGCGTTTTTCCATAAAACAAAACCAAAAATTTTAAATGAATTTATTCCAACCCGCGCGTCCTCACTGTATATAAATGTCTATTACGTAACTCAAACAAATATTTTAAAAAATTTAAAAAATTCCATAAATTCTTTTTGGCAGATGCTAAATATATATGTAATACAAGCATAATGTATGCAGCAACATGTTCCATTGCAACTGCAACGCTATTTCTGCATACAAATTAAAGAACTAACCAAAATCGCAATAAGTCAATCACCAAAAGTCAATTTAATTGTGTCCTCTTACGTGCCACGAAATTTTAAAAAAAAACATGTACGGATGCGGAGCTTCACTGTACGAGCACTAATAATTTCGACCGCGAGATATCTTTCGCCAGTACGTGCAAAAGCCGGTCTGCGAGTAGCACTTTTTTTCGAATATCTTGCAAAGTATGTATTCTATAATGATTTATTATGAGAATAAAAGTACTCAAAATAGGATTTTGAATAATTTTTCTATACGCTCATACGTATAAAAAAGTCGTATGGTAGCCACACCTCATTACTTTTTTAATTTCTGGTGTATTTTAAAAACTTTTTTGTTTTTGTTTTTTCTTATTCTTATTCGGATAATTATTAGCTTCATATATAACGCGTACCAGTTTAATTGAGCCGCGTTTAGCTTGTTTGAACAACTTCGATTACGATTACTTAGAAAATCGTAATTCAAAAATTTTTGAAATTACGATTATTCTAATCGTTATTCGAACGAACTTAGATTACGATTTCAGTAATCCTTTATTTTAAAACAAGTGTCCGGATATCCGGGTATCCGGATCGGATATTGACGACATGGATATCCGCGCAAAAGTAAGAGCCCTACTTCAAACCAATATGAATGTCATCAAAAATGATGTCGTCATTTCTTTAGTTTACGTCACTCCTGTTTATTATCCTTCAAAATGATTTTCTAGAGCTTATACAACGTTTTTGTTTCCATTGATAATTCTTGACCTTAACTTATAATAGCACGTTTCTAAATTGCGTTGCTTTTTCACATTTACAGGTTTATAAAAAACTAAAGAGGGGTACTTAGTTTTTGTTGTAGGAGTACTTTAGAAGTCTCATGCATGAGCAGGCAACACCATAGAAGAAAAACCTACAACTACATACGTATTTTCTAGAACGCGTTTTTTTTATAACTTTGACTTCTAGAGTAGGATAATTAAGGGTTTTAAATAAAGATATAGTTTATGAACTGTTTTCTTTGTTTAGTATCAATTCAGTATTATATATGGTTTTACTTTTACCTACTCTTATAATACGACTATTAGATTACCTATAATTTTACTATTACAATAATTTTTCTCAGATTATTTTCCTCAATTCAATTCACTCGTTTTCGAATAGCGTTTGTCAAATATTGCAAAGTTAAGACAAGCTTAGCTAACACTATCAGTTCTTCGATTTTGTGGCAAGCCGTTCTAAAAATCGTGTTTTTGATGTGCGGAGAAATGATGATAAGAAATGAAGTTATACATAATTATGAAATCTGGAATACATGCTGTGCAATTGATCAATCGATTATATAAAACAAGTGTCCAAAATGAGCACGAATTTGTTGAGCCAAGTGTCCTGAAGAATCGCTTATATAGCTGATTTAATTTCTTCAAGAATCCTTACAGAAGAAACCTGGATGTATCGGAAACTAGAGACTTGTCAAGAATGCGTTGATTATTGAAATTTTACGAAAATATTTGGCATCAAATCAACGGATCTTCCAATCATGTGATGAAAAGGTGATCTTCTCTGTAGGTTAGTGCTAGCTGTGCTAAATTTAGAACAATGTAATATCACTTAAGGGATATTCAATCTAACGAATGCAATAAGATTGGACCATTCAATCTTGTTTATATTCAGGTTGTGTAAAAAGCGAGCTCACCGTGTACGGTTTTTCTGTATTCCGTTGAGTTTGCATTACGGCAGTGAAGTGCATGGTAATGTGTGAAATAATCAGATGTATGCTATCGGTTTTAAGGGATAAAAAACATAAGCAGCCGGCGCTGTATAGGTACGTTCAATGGGAATTACTTGTCTAAAGAAACCATACAACTGAAGCATATTCCAACTTAGATTCCGCAAAAGCAAAATACAATGATATTAGCAGTTGATAGCACTAAAATACTTGGACGTTCTCACTAAATCCTAGCGATTTAAAAGTACTTGAACAGATATTATCAATGTGCGCGTGGAAAGATAGTGTTGGATCAAAAGTGACGCCTGGGTCCTTCATCAAATTTACTTTACTAAGATCCTACATTTAATGTTTAATTCTTTTAAGTTTGCTCATTCCACTAATAAATTTATAATGCGTTACAAAGAATCCACGTCTTCTTGCCTAGAAATCTCGCAAAATAACAGGGCATCACCGGCATATGCTAAGACTCGACAAGACAATTGTAACAAGAGGTTGTTGATAAATAGAATAAACAAAAGAGGCCCCAGGATAGAGCCTTGGAGACCTCAGAAGTTTCTTTAAATTCAAATGAGTTAAAACAGTTGACAATTGATTTTTACTAGATCGAATATGACATTAAATTTTCTAGATCGGACGTAAAACCGAAACAATTACATTCTGTAGTAATATCTGATGAGTAAATGATTCAAAGACTCGGGAATCATCAGTGTAGGTAACATGAACTTGACCACCTTCCGCATTCAGAAAAAATAATTAGATTCGAGAGAGTGGATAGACCTGCCATAAAACCTTGTTGATGTGCTGATGATGTAAGCGGTCGTTCGTATAAATGCAGTTGACTAATATCTCTTCAAAGAATGGCAAAATTGGAGAGAATTGCAAATAGGCTATACCGGGGTCGACATAATATTTTAATTTCTGATACGAAAGTAGAAAGAGGAAAAGAGCGCGACGAAATGAACTAAAGATAAACATAAGCGAGGCTGTCACACTCGACCAACATTTGCTATGAAATGTAAGGCGTGGGGCTCCCCCGCCACTGCGTTGCTCTCCCACCACTGTTAGCAAGCAGGCATCGCTGCATATCATAAGGTCATCTTCTGCATATGATAGAAGTGCAAACCGAAATTAAAATTTGACGACTATGGTATATATACTTCTCCATACACGACCTATCACACATATCACTCTTCTTGAATATAGGAGTTATTGTGGTGCGTTTCCATCTATCAGGAAAGGCAGAGCATCTAATAGCAAAGTTAAATACACGCATATTTCAAACTATAACAACAGGGAATTATAACAATGATGAATTCTTTTATAGAAGTACTGCCAACTGTTTTAGGAAATATGTTGTAAAGTTCATGGAATGAACAATACCCAACAATATAACTAATAGGAAATAAATAATAATAATAATAATAACCAAATTTAATTTGTAATGTTTATAATACCATAGAGACTATAAGATATAAGATATAAATAAAGATGTTTTAAATGTAATCTATCTATATAAATTAAATGTGAAATATACAGGGTGTTCCTAAATATCATGTACATAAGGAAGGGGGTAACTATTTGGCTTATTTTGTGCCTAAAATTTCATATAAACATAGGTCTGCAAACGCTTCGTTACCAATATGCAGGGTGTTGAAATTTCAAGAATTTTTCACTTTTCACTGTATAGCTCCTGCAGTTTTTGAGATATTTTGTTCAAATTTGGAAGGTAGGTTACGCTATAAGGCCTGCATCATTAGCCATGCCAAATGATTATGTAAATCTACAGGGTAATAATTTTTTCGGGGTCATGCCCTCTTTTCTCACCCTGAACTTTTTTGCGATGCGCCACTGCTAGATTCTAAAATACGCAATAAATTTTCTGTCTTGTTTAGAAACTTTTTGATCTCTTGTATTTTTTTCTTATCTCTGACCGTTATCGAGAAAAAAAATAGAAAACAATTTTCTGTAATTCGCCAGAGAAAATTAATTTTTTTAAAATGGTCTAGTAGGCTCTGGCTTTATTCAGATAATCACTTGAGTTTATTAATTTTAAGAGTTAAGGTGCTACTACCTGTTAAAAAATAGGATGACCCGGTTTTCGTAGCATTGTTTTATTACAATACAAAGTAACATAACTAATAACAATAAAAACCCTAAGTAATAACAATGACAATGAAACTATGCTACAACAATTGTTGAAAGTGTCCTCCTTCAACCCTTATACAGGCGTCCGCTCTTCTTCTCATTGATGCTCGCACTCTCTCAAATACTCCTGGAGTATTTCTTATCGTTTCAAATCCATCGATTATTCGATTTCGTAAGTCATCAACAGTATTCACAGGTGTTGTATACACTAGAGATTTGAGATGTCCCCACAAAAAAAATCTAGACTATTTAAGTCAGGGGACCTAGGGGGCCATGGCTGAGGTCCACCTCGTCCTATCCACCTATTCTCATATACTTCATTTAAATACTCCCGAGCCAAAATAGAAAAATGTGATGGGGCGCCATCGTGCATATACCACATTTGATTTCTAAGTAAAAGGGGCAAGTCTTCAAGTAATAAAGGCAATTCATTCTGCAAAAACAGCCTGTATGACTGACCAGTAAGTCGACCAGGCAAAAAACAAGGACCAATCAAATTATCTCCAATTATACCACCCCATACATTTAATGAGAACTGTTCTTGAAAATGCGTTTCTACAATTTCATGTGGATTTTCATCTGCCCACGTGTGGTTGTTGTGGAAATTCATAATTGAAGTCCTTGAAAAATTCGCTTCATCGGTAAAAAGGATTTTACAATCAAAAATGCGGTCTACTGCTAGCTTATTAAGGTACCATTGGCAGAAATCAAACCTTAAAGGGAAGTCTCGGGGAAGAAGAGCCTGCACTCTCTGAATGTGGTAAGGGTATAGCAGGGAAACACGTAGAATACGCCAAACCACTTGATGACTAATATTTAAATGTTCACTGATTTTTCTGGTGCTGGTGCGAGGATGTCTGTCTATTTCATTCAGAACAGCCTCTTCGATCTGTGGTGTTCTAACAGTACGTGGTTTACCTGCATCATTAGTATTCTTTTTAAAAGTTCCAGTTTCTCCAAGACGCCTATGAATATTTGAAAATATTCGATGATCGGGTATCATTCTATTGGGATAGCGCTCCATGTACAGACGCCTGGCTTCTCTTGCATTTCCATTCGCAAGGCCGTAGATAAAATGCATGTCAGCCATTTCAGAATTCGTGAAATTTGGCATATTTACAAAATTATAACGAGTATTTAAAACACTTTTACACCTTACAGTTTGCAATTTAAAACTTTACTTATACAGACACAAGTTACGATTTCTAATGTCAATTGTCAAATTAATAAACTCAAGTGATTATCTGATTAATGCCAGAGCCTGCTAGACCATTTTAAAAAATTTCATTTTCTCTGGTGAATTACAGAAAATTGTTTTCTATTTTTTTTCTCGATAACGGTCAGAGATAAGAAAAAAATATAAGAGATCAAAAAGTTTCTAAACAAGACAGAAAATTTATTGCATATTTTAGAATCTAGCAGTGGCGCATCGTAAAAAAGTTCAGGGTGAGAAAAGAGGGCATGACCCCGAAAAAATTATTACCTTATAGCCTTATAGCGTAACCTACCTTCCAAATTTGAACAAAATATCTCAAAAACTGTAGGAGCTATACAGTAAAAAGTGAAATATTCTTGAAATTTCAACACCCTGCATATTGGTAACGAAGCGTTTGCAGACCTATGTTTATATGAAATTTTAGGCACAAAATAAACCAAATAGTTACCCCCTTTTTATGTACATGATATTTAGGAACAGCCTGTATAGAGGAAGATAAAATACGTTTGCAAAGTGAAATAGAAAATCCATGGAAAATAAATACACCAAGGGAAGCTAATTAGGGAGAGTGTCAAAGATTTTATAAATTATTAGATCAGGTTCATTTCTATTTCTATTCTATTACATACTTGTAAATAATTTTGGTCATGAAATAAATTGCACCAATAATTTTCAAATAATTAAGAATTGGTGTATTTTGAAACTGTCTCCTAAATTTTCTTGTAAAGGTAATAAAAAAAAACTACAAATAAACCTAACCAGCTGTTTATAAGCGCTTGCCAGATTATGGAACTGGTGACGAAAATTCCCAATAAAAGGATATTTTATAAAGCCGAGGTCCATTTTATAACATCTCCCTGTTCTAAAAAATTTTAATACTGAAAACTTCTAACATGATAGATAATAAATGTTCTCCTTGAAAACAAATTTAAATTTATTATTTTAAGTTGACATATATCGCCAGATGTATATTAAAATCGTAGTAAACCGCGTAGTGTTAGCCTATGTTGTAATTTTCCTCATCATAATGTTTTTCATGATGTAATGATATTTTCCAATTAAAGAAATGGATATTCATTGGTAAAAGCCAAAATCATTTTATGGAACATTAAGAAATATCCTCGTGATGACTACTTAAAAAATATCGATAAAATACATAAATGATACCTAATGCTGTTGAGTAATGTAATTTTCAGTTTATTTCATATCTCTGATATTCTGTCAAGTTACATAATCTAACTTGCTTTTGCCGCCATGAGTAAAAAATTAAATTTGAGTTAATTACATGCGGAATTGCTTTTTTATAGTTTTGTTCATTCGATTTTTACGACATTAATAAATATTATTTTAATGAATCATTGCGGGAACACCAACGGAAATCGACACCGTACAAGATAACTAGATGAACATGCATCGGAAACCATCGCGCAGTTATCATTAAAGATTAACAGACTCTGGACTGATCTTATGCTAGAAAGAGAATGACGACTTGCTGTTAGTAGCATCAGAAAACGCCTGAGGAAGAAGAGAGACAAAACTGGTTTTATCAATTCCACTCCACGGTCGGACTTCACTTAAAATTAAAACAAGTAATTAAGACTTTAAAACCATCATGCAAAAAAAGGAAAATTAAGTATGTGTATGCCCAATTAATGTGCATATGATAGATTATGTAAATCCTCTTCTCCGTTAATTATTCTTCATTATGTGGTTGATGTTCAAGCATGTCGGACAGGCAATGTTCTTGACGCAGTAACAGGTATATTAGCTGTCCGTTAATATTATATACTTAAGTCTAATGCATAATGAGGGAAAAATAACAAGAAATATTATAAAAAGATTACTCTTACAGTCTGTATAAAAAACATATATACAATAAATTGATTATTTTTCAAAGTATAAGAAGGAAAAATCGATTTTTTTTTAACTAAACACTTTATTCTCTATTTTATTTAAGTGTTGAGCCTTACAGTCTAGGCTGTGACGTTAACGAAAATTTCTTGTTTCGATAATTCGATACTGGTTCATTTGTAAAATTTCAGATAAAGAGGGCATCCAAATATCTTTCAGACATGGAATCTAAAATTGATTGGTTGAAAGGTAGACTTGCGTTACAATGCCACTCAAAGATCTCGTTTGGTTTCCAGTCTTGCTTCCTGTTGCTCGTCTGTTTCATACGAACGGGCTTAAGCAATGCGTACTCGAACGGTTTCCAGTCTTGCTTTCCGTTGTTCGTCTGTTTCTGAAGCTCGTGATGCTTTTTTCTTTCGTGCTTGAGGTGTAGATCGACCAATGGCTGTCGTTTGCGTAGCATAGTTGATTTGACAGCAAAAGTAACACTTTGTGACGATTATTAAAGATTTACTTGGAAAAAAAATCCAAGTAAATGGCTGTGATATTTAATATTTAATGTCGACCAGCAATTGGATTTTCACAATCATCACTTGTTATGTTACACGCGAACTCAAATGTCACTGTTTGTATTTGATTCAATTAATTCTTTGAAGCCTATGCAAAATAAAAATTTATAGATCCCACTGTACTATGCGCTCTACCACAAGCGGTGATCTACCTACACCGTATTGTACTGTCATGTTCTTCCCCCAAAATTTAAAATGTTAAAATAAGAATAATGTGTGTTTTTTCTGTTTTTGGGACGAAGTAAATACGGAGCAGGTTTTTGCCTGTTCTCTGTCTTATACATTACACTAAAAAAAATAGATGAGTTGCAACTTTATGAGAACAAAAACGTTCTATACACATATGTGCAGTTTATCGGCTTATTATATACAGGGTGTTTGATTACTCAGTTTCCTAATTTGGAGGGTATAAATTTCCCAAAATGTAGAATCTACTACCAAAAATTCGCGTAGAAAAAGTTTTCAAATAAGCGCGAAAAAAAAAGAAGAAAATATTGGAAAATGTTGTTAAGACGGTCTGTACACATAGTGTAAGTGTGAATGTGTGTATCTTCTACGTAAGCTTTGCTTATTTAAACGAGAAATGCTGACCTGTTGCAAACAAGAAACTCTCGAACACGAAGATTGTGTTTACAGTGTATCATATTACGATATTTAACAGCTGTTAGTCTAGTGCTCGTATTTGTATGGACTACTGAAGTTGTACCTGGCGGATATTGTATTATTTAATTATTTTTTTGTGTGTCTCACGATTAAGAGATACTGTACGAATTGAACCACAACGACGCAAGGACGTGGCAGAAGCAATACAGTATTATACGCAGAAGAAGATATCGTAGAAGCTATAGAAAACGACCCAACACTTAGTACCTACGCGACAACTTGCTAGACAGTTTAATGTGTCCAATTATACTGTCTGGAGAACGCTGTGGGAAGATCAAATGCATCCCAGAAATCAACAATATTGACGAATTACGTGAACGTTTTATTGTGAAAACGGATCGTATACGTTAACGCATTTGTGTGCGCGAGTCACTTATACGATTCGCCAGAGTATGTATTCAAAAGAATAGTGAGAATTTTGAACATTTGCTGCAATTGTACATTACAAACGAACAACAAAACATATTGAATCGCTATTAAAAGATAATCTATTTCATTAATCATTTTGTAATCGGATATCTAAAGAAGTAGCTGTGTAAGTATTTTTTTATCCCTAATGAAAGTGTTTACATAAAGCGAACATGCATAACACACACTCGACCTTTAAATCATATGTGTGTTTATTTATGTACTATCTAATATAAAAACGTTGACTTTTTTAAAAAAATCTACAAAATTAAAATTTTTTTTTTTGTCGGATATCGATATACTTGACATAAATATACATACTGTTTTTATTATACCAGCGAGTGAACAAACAGCCTGTATATGCTCGTTCGCCGGCAACGTGCGGGGTTACTTGAAAGCTGGAGTTTACAAAGAACTCATAACAGATATAATACCTTTATAATAAAATTATGCAAGTGTTTAAAAAATTAGTAGAAATACATTGTTAAATGTTTGCGGAAGAGAACTAATAAGGCGATATACGTTATGTAGCAATCATGAAGGCAACAATTTTGAACATCTTTGTTAGTTATATTTGATCAGTTTTAATATTTATACAAAATAAAGACAAAAATTGAAATTACTCTTACTTTCTTTAAACACGAATATCTATGAAACCGTTTAATTTTGGAAACTAACACAAATAATAAAATTCACATTAATTTTAATACTCTTTCAAATAAAAAACAAATGAAGATTATGGCGATCAAAAAAATTCTTCTCATCGCAGCGTCACCTATATATTCACATAATAAAACACAATTGTGAGAGCAAACTAGAGTCAATCACATTCTTTAGTAACTGCTTTTACAAAATTCAAATATCTTTATCCGTTTCCGAGATATTTGACCTGGGAGTTTTAAGCGGTACATGGTAGAATTTGAAGTTAGTCCTTTGAAATCTGTCCTTTGAGGCAAAATGTTTTTAAAAGAGTTTTACGCAACAGTTGCAAATTCAGAAGAGAATGTCGTACATTTTCTGCAGCAACATCATCTTTTAAATAGAGATGTTGAAAACGACCCCTGCTACAAATGTGGTTCTGTAATGCAGCCGAAGAACAGAAAATTAAGAAATGCCACTGTTTCTCTGTCCAAGAAAAGAATGTCAAACAACAAGAAGCATCCGAATAGAAAACGCATTTTTCCATTACACCAATTTGATGATGATGATCCGGTACAGATAGACGATGCATATCTTTCTGGCAGGAGAAAATACCATGGAGCGAATGCTACAAGGTGATAGACCTCCTGCTTCTGAAGAATGTGACGCCGAAATAGAGAGTCACCGAAATCATGAAGCTAGGGTTGACGGAAAATGGGCGCAGTTTTTTCTTGTACTTTGACGAGGTCGAGCAACATTGCTACCAATTATTAGAAGAGAAGTACAACCTGGAACGACGATACATTCAGAAGAATGGCCCGCATATAGCATTTTAAATCAGTGGTGTTTTAATGGTTTTATTCATCACATAGTAAACCAACAACTGAGTTATGTGGACCAGCACACTCGGCTACCACCCAACGTATAGAGGGATTATGGCTTGATGAGAACACTCTCATTAGGCAAAAGATGAAAGGCGTGCCATCGCATCATTTATAGTCACGTTTAGACTATTTCTAACTTTCTTACACGATATTCGAATTGTATATAGATAAATTTTTTGACTATAGTATTGTAATGTATTTCTTATTTAAAAATTATATCATTCAAACTCCCACTGACTTATTTCTTATTATTCTTATTTGCAAGTAGAGCGCACATTACACTAAAATGTAGGGGTAGAGCGCATACTACAGTGGCACCAATTTATATATATATATAAATCTAAAAAACATATCTTTTAATAACTAAGGGCTAATATTTGACTGTCATTAGTGACAGTGATAATAATTATTTCTTTGCAATACTCCGTATTTGTTTATTAAAAAATGCATTCACGTACAAAAGTGAGAACTGAAGCTCTTCTGGCGTATGATGACGGTAGAATATGAAGCCAAAAATACAGATATTGATATCTTATAATATAACAATTTTAGAACCGTGGTTTGAATTCATTTTTGGATTTTCCTTTTGTCTAGAATTCAAAAATGACAAATATACAGGAGATTCCGTTTAAAAAAAATAGTCAACGATCGTAATGGCATCACAATGACGTAAAATACATACCTATTAATACGAGTCATTAAAAACAAAACTCGCCGTGTAGAGAATTTTTCTAAGATATTTCTGGTTTGAGAAATAAGGAATTAGTACCTTAATTTTATATTTACACAGTGTGTATAATTCTTAATCTTTAATACAAGCAACTGATTTATAAGTACTTCTATATTACTTACAATTACAGAACACCTGATGCAGGCCCAATATTGGCAGATAATTAATGACTTCATACAAGAAAATGTAAACTGTCTGTCTTATTCTTTCAGCACATGTATATAGTCTCAATAGATTTGTTATAATGCAGCTCTTGATCATGTGTCATTTAACCATCCTTGCACATTGTTTTCATACTTATATACTATATGCTATACTGTATTCTGTATTCACTTTTGAAGCTCATTAAATATATTTTTCTAGGTACGAAAGATACCATCTGCAAATGGTGGGGGGGGGGGGGTATCATATCGGTTTAATCGCTCGTACATTAGGTACTGTGATGAGGAGACTCCTAACAGAGTAGGTACGCAAGACCCGGTATACGATTGAATTGATCATATTGAAAATGAGACCTATCTGGATGCCTAATAATTGCTATTATACTCTGACTGCAATGCCAACTTTTAAGTCCCGCGCTCGCTTTGTACGTATATGAAGGCTGTATTTTCAATCGGCTGACAAACAAACTGGCTTTATATATACGGCGTTGCCATTTTTAGTGCGAGTTTTTTCAACTTGGTTTACGCTCTCGGATTCATATTAAGTGCTCTACACTGTAAATAAATAAAAGCAAGACTAACGTTGCAAAAACCTATGCAAATTCGTTGCATTGTGAAATTGAAGAGACGCCCCAATAAAAATTCCCTTTGTCTACCTGTCCAGAACACAAAACTATTAATCTTACGCACGTTGAAAAAAGCAATATGGTTTTGAATGCAATCGCTCGACCAGAAATGTCTGTTACGCTCCCGCAATTGCCTGATCCTTTTTCATTATGTTAAAAAATTAGTATGACAAATCGATTTCAATATAACAAATAACTTGTTCCATTTACCGGATTTTTTTTCAAAGGGAATCTACAAATTGAAGTGATCGTTAATAATCGACTATTATTTGTCAGAGGAATGATTGAAAACAAATTTAAAAAATTATGCGTATTAACCTATGTTAGATACCAAGATTTGGTCTTAATAATAACAATAATTTTATATTTTGATCAGTTACATCTTTACAACATTACTAAATGAGCGAACTGTTGAAATGTTGGAAAAGAGTTTTATAGAAGCCAACTTCATAATCATACTTCTCCAAAACGTTGCAAAACGGATGTTGAAATGGTTATAATAATGAAGCCTATTTTGACAGAAATAGAAGCTGTATAACATGTATTAATTAATTTGGAAAACATACATTTATACTATAGCTGACATAATAGGTGCTACATTATGACTTATATTTATCGTATATTCCAGCGGTGGCCTGATACTTTGCGAGACAGTCTTATTTATTTATAAACTAGCAATATCTGAGTATATTCACACAAATCTTTGTCCGTCAACATAGTCTTGCTTGCTCTGTTTGGATTGTCATTGACTTTAATTAGTCCGCACTTATACCATATTTATGCCATTGAACAGGATGAGTCATTAGTAGCCGCTTCCTCGATTCCTTTTTTGTATATTAAATTAGAAAAAAAACAATGGCTGGAATATTCATGGCTACTTGAAGGGCATATTCTAAAAATACGTTCAGTCTGACGCACTTCCAATTTCATCGGAAATGCATTAAGCTTATTTTTTTTAAATGGCTCACTTTATATATTTTTGGATTTTTTAGTACTGCTTTAAATTGCCTATTCAACTGTTTTTCCATATCCAAAATGGAACCAAAAATTTTTGACTTATTAATTTTTTTTGGAAATTTTTGACTAAAACACGTGTTCAAATCATCATCATCAAAATCATATTCGCATTGTTTTTACAAGGAAAAATATAGTACTCATTAGTCATTCCCTGATCAGTATGAACGTGAACAATAGGCAATTGGGTACTAAGCCGTACGGTACGCTTTTGTGAAAATGTCAAGTATTTAGTATGGTTGATAATGGAGAGTTTCGCATTTATGGACTATTCTCCAAACAATATTTGAAAAAGCTGACGTCTGTCTTTCATGTGTTGTTGAGGTAACTCATACAATCTTCTGGTGGTATTCACACGATAAGTAAAATTAAAATCAGGAATCATATATTTTTTATATATTGCATTCTCAAGCATTATCAAACATTATGGAAACAGAAGAAATGCCGGTTTAGATTTCTAAATTTAACATAACTATTATTATATAGGTATACGAGGTAGGCGCCAAAAATTCTCGGCCTGACAGGCTTATACAGGTTCAAACGTGTTCAAACTCCGTCACGTCATGCATGCACATACGCGAGGTGTACACTATAAATATGACGGTTCGAAGCCTAGTAGTTTTTAGAAACCAGCCAACCAACGTGACTAGCGCACGAAAATGTCTGAAGTAACGAAAATTGAGTACCGCGCGATTATTAAATTTTTAACAAAAGAAGGGCATACACCTTATTACATTCAACAACGCAACGTTAAGACAGCGTTTACGGTGATTCATCTCCTTCGTATTCAACTGTAAAAAAGTGGGCAAAATGTTTCCCTTTGGGACAAGAATCCCTGGAAGATGCTGATCGGTCGGGTCGACCAATTAAGTGATAACGCCTCAACAAATTTCAATTATTGAACATTTAATGCTAGAAGATCGCCGTTTGAAAGTGAAGGAATTAGCAGTAATAACAAACATTTCCGAAACAAGTGTTCGCCGAATTCTCCATGACCATTTGGGTATGAATAAAATTAGTGCTAGATGGCTACCGCGCGACTTCTATCTGCTCTCCAATGTGAACGTCGAGTCGAATGTGCGCAGTCGTTTTTAAACATGTGTGGAGATGACCCAAAACCGATTTTGGAGTCCATTGTCACAGGGGATGAAACAATGATTCTGTTTTACGATCCTCTATCGAAAAGGGAGTCCATGGAATGGCGGCGACCTGTTGAACATCGTGCCAGAAAGGGGAAAGTCGTTCAGTCAACGAAAAAGGTGATGGCCACAATATTCTAGGACTGTGAGGGCATTTTGCTAATTGACTTTAAAGAGCGCAATACAAGTGCGAACGGCACATATTATGCTTCTTTATTGCATAAATTAAGAGAGAGTATTCGTGCAAAACAACGTGGAAAATTGACAAAAGGTGTACGATTATTGCACGGCAATCTCCCGTCCATACTGCCGCCATTTCACAAGCTGCCATCCGCAAATGTGGCTTTCAAGAATTGGAACCCACCGTATAGTCCGGATATGGCTACTTGTGATTTTTGTTTGTTTTCTAATTTTAAAAGACGTCTTAGGAGACGTTGTTTTAAGGACGACAGCGAGTTGCAAGCAGCTGTTATAGAACATTTTGACGGAAAAACTTCAGATTATTTTTACAAGGGTATCGAATTATTAATTAATCGTTGTAATAAGTGTATAGAAGTTTGGGGAGATTACATTGAAAAATAAAAATTATATTGTTCCAAGTTTCTTTTTTGTATATCAGGCCGAGAATTTATGGCGCCTACCTTATATGTTCTCTCTATTTTAGATTGTGTAAACTCAAAATACACATTGAGTATACTAAAACTTAATATATACAGAATGTATAAAAATATCGTACGGTTTAATTATAAACTTATTGGTCATTCCCTGATCAGTTTGGAAACCTGAAACATTTAAGTATTAATTACTCGTTTTTTTAAATTTCAGGAATGTATTCTAGTTGGTTTCATGGTAATGGACTGTACTGAACTGTTTTTCTATTTTCCTTTGTTATTGTTACAAACTACTTAACTAATAGAGATCGAATCCGAAGGCTCTTGGTCTCTGCAATTCTCTGTCACGCATTATGCATCTGATGGAACATAATAAATTGGACTCATATGACAAATGCTCCTGTCTCGTCAGGTAATTACTCATACAAAACATGCACCAAACACAGACATAAGAAACTTTGACTGCCTATTGAATACTGAATCTCTACAAAAAGCAAATACATCTTAAACACATAAATTCTTAGGTTTTGTGATAATGTTTCCTTATTTTTTGCTGTAAGGAAGACATAATTTAAGTGTGTATTGAAAGATGCAACGAAAAACAAATACACGAGTATCGCATGACAGCAGTCATGTACCGCTACACGTTTAAGTAATTTGATGACAGTACCCGCGCAGTCACGTGTTTCGAACTAACTGAAACAGTAAACAGGTTCTACGCTATAGAATTTCAAACATTAGCGAATGTTCTTCCCTGCCCCTCAAAGAAATTGTGGAAAGAACTCTCTCTGAGCTAATTATTACTAAATGTACGAACATTAATGGCCACATTATCTATAATCATTATTAATATGTATATATTTTGTAAGAGATCTTTCCGTAATAGATAACCACTGTTATCAAAACTATATTAACCAAGAAAATGAGGTTAGAAATGTATAAGTTAATTATAATTATTAATTCACCTTGTATATACATACTAGAAGTATAGGTAGTTAGTAAATCCCGACTATTCTAATTATTGTAAAGAAATTTAGGTAAATATCCAAGTTATTGCAAATCATCATAAAAGTACAATAGTTGGGACGCTTTCGGTACGACCCGCAATAAAAGACATCAAAGAGCACCGTCTACAACTATTTATTATATGTTATTCACATTACGCTCAATATATTTTCACTGTCAGTGTTTGGGTGTTTTCTTTGTGAATAATTTCCCCTTCTAATTTTACAAAAAAAAAGGTCTTTTGACATGAAGAAGGGATCGAATCGTTGACTAACTAATAATGAAAAATAGCAAGTTCTACACAAACATCGACGAGAAGCAGTTGTGTCAGTCTTCAGGTACATCGTTCTTAAGTATTAAGACAAATGAGGAGCAACCATGCAAAACGTGTTAAATCCACTTTAGCATATTTCGAGATAAATGCAAAAATGTTGTCACATAAAATCTGTGTAAGATAACTGGATTTTTATTAACCTATATCAATGAGGTATCTTCTTAGAGTTCATAAGTTAAAATTTGCAACGCTACATATTTTGCTTTTAAGATTACTAAGGAAAACATTTTGGATTCAACACGTTTTGATTGACTGAAGCGGATTTAATACGATTTGCTTGATTAGTCTTCGATTTAGATCAGTTTGCTTGAACATTATTTATTAGTATAGTATTGATACATATAACTATCAATTATTAACTTTATAACAAGTACAACTATTACAAAAAAAAAAAAAAAAACACAAAAATTAACGTTAACTCCACACCAACAGAAAAAAAAAACTAAAGCAAAATTATTTTGAATATTTAAAACAAATTTAAATATGGACCCCAACATCATCTTCTAGACAATCACAGTGCTCTTCAGTTGCTTCATTTTCTTCCTCTTCTGTATCTTGCTGATTTTCTGTAGATAGAATTTCTTTGTACCATTGTAGAGCTTCATCACTTTCCCAGTCTTCCCCAAATTGTTGTGAAAGTAAATATGACGACGATTTTTTTTTCTTTTCGGGAAATGGTCGGCCAAGGGAAACTTTATTTAGGTTTAGATTTTTATCACTTCTCCTCTTCTTTACTACGCTTTGTTCTACTTCCTCTAAACCATTATATCTAAAGTTTTTGTGACACTTAAGAACTACTGACGTATTTTTTTGACTATTGCTTATTTTTTTCTTTTGTAAGTATATGCGTTTATATTCTGATATACCAACAACTTTTTTCAGGTTTTGTTCCAAATTTTTAATATCAAAGATGTCCCAGTCTTTCCCTAACTCTTTAACAGTACCAAACTGTCGATATAGATCGGCGTACGCTTCTCTGCTTAAAACTGTAGGATTTTTTTTTAAACATTTCTCTACACGACCAAACACTCGGTCAGCCGGTAAGAAGCTGTGACCCCGAACTGGAAAGAAAATTCTAATTTCTGACAGATGCGTGGGGGCTTTCATTTTCAGCCAATAATATAAAGCATGAATTACGTGCGAATTGCGATTTTGACCGCCACATCCGTCACAGAATAACCTTAAAATTTCTATTTCTGCGAGGTCTATCGAATCCAAGTAATTGAGAAGAGCTGACCCAATTTGTTCAGAGCCACGACCAGCTTGGTCTTCTGTCCAAAGGTAGAAAGTGGGATTTTTTGACTTCATGTCTACACAACAAAAAGAGTATAAACTTATTTGATGGGAATAAAATGCGTCGTTCACTGGTGTTCTTGGTAATGGTTGAACCTGTTGCATATCAAAGCAAAAGGTAAAAGACTGTTGAGGTTCCTCTTTGGCTAATTCGTAAAATGCTGCTGCTCTTTTTTTATGAATTCTGAGTTCTGTCATTGCATTACGCTTTTCTTCATCATTTCTCACCTGCTTAATTTTGTGACGTAATCTGGTACACAGTGCACAGCAATCTGAAGCTGGGCTGGAAAAACCAATATTAAATTCATTTCGGAAAATTCTTGTGAACATTGATAAACTTGTTCTGAATTTATTCTCGTTTTCCAAGTTATACTTTTTGTGTAATTTTGCAATGTTGAGATCAGCTGATAGATAAATCCTTTTTGATTTGCTACGAGTGTAATGGCTCTCTCTTCCTCGCAAATTGCCAAGAAATTCTCTAATTTTTCCTTTTTTTGCTTCCGACTTTTTAGAAACCTTGTCACCACCTCTGCGCTCTTTAGGCACTTTACCTTCATTAATTATGTTGGCAACATGACGAACACGTCTGTTTGATATTCCCAGAACAGTAACAAAAAATTGCAGACAAACCCGCACTGGATGTCTAAGATTTTTACTTTTAAAAAAATATGTGACGTTAAATAATCGATTTCGAGGCGTATTTTTTACTGGACGTTTTCTTTTTATAGCAGTAACTGACATTAAATGACAAAGTTTAATTTCTTGGTCGATTTTGCTTGAGGTTGAATAAAACCGTTTACGGATCGTTTCAATATCTGCCAGCGTGATTAAATTACATTTGTACGATTTTCCGTTATGACTACATGGTCTTACAAATTCTTTCACTTCAAAACTTCTACCAGAATATCTGACAAAAATAAAAAAACACGTAAAATTTTACGGTGAACAGTTAACCTAACCTAACCTTTTATCTGTAGCCAAACTCCGTTTAGTTGGACGCACACCTCGCACTCTAGTTCCTGAATTACAATCTTTCACCAAGCAGTCCATTGTTTTATTTGAATTAATAAAATTATAAACGAATAAGCGAACCTGCATGCACTTAACACAAAATCGAGAAAGCAGCAACATCCGTTTCAAAACTCAAACAAATTTGTGTTTAACAGCTCCTAGAATGCCATCTAACAGCCAAAGTTTTAAATTAATTGTAGAATAAAACAGAACACTGCTTGATTTACTAGAGGTGGATTTAATACGGTTTGCTTGAGTCTACTGACAAATTTGGATTTAATGCGTTTTGCTTGATTTGCTCATATTTGGCACGCTATTTGAGAAGGATATAAGACAGTTAGAGTGATTCTCAGGTTGCCAATGGATTTAACTCATCCCCAAAATATATAAAATCAAATAAAACCCAATTTGTGAAAAAGTGGATTTAATACGTTTTGCATGGTTGCTCCTCAAATAATGATTGCCATATTATCAAAGTGTTTTATGTATTATTCGAAAAACAAGCAACTATATTCTTTCAAACATGAAGGAATCAACAGTACATTTTTTTATCATATATTTTGGGGAACAAAATATGCATGCTAATTTATTTATCCATGTGTAAACCATCAATCGTTTACCTGACTTTTAAACGCAGATTAAAGGAAGGGTTGCTTGCTATTTCCATACTACTTCATGCCCAAATTGTAACAACAAAGATAAATACCACTATTTTTAGGTTCTCTTGTACATAAATATATTTTTTAAGACTAGCAGATTCAAGAAATATAAATATTTTGTGTAATAAATAAGTAACGAGAATGATTTTTTTTTTTACTTTTTATAGTACAACGTTGCATCAGTGTGGAACGAAGTAAGTTATAAATTGAGCAAAGCAGTCGTAGTGAGTCGCTTCACTTAAGGTGGTTGCAGTAAGTTTTGAACCTGTGTTTAGAGAGCGCATCAAGCGCAGAATTGACATATATTTCAAACCAAAATCATACTCCATGCAAGGAAGGACATGAATCACAAATATACAAATAGTATTTTGCCACAAAAAGTCAGATTGCAGATAATTACATAACGTCATCACGTCCGCTGAAGTAATAAAATCCAGAATCAAGCCCATGGCTGCTAAATAATTTCTCCTGCAGGGTTGGGCAGTGAATCAAATATTTTCATCGAAAGGTCCTTTAGGAATAAGCTTTTGTTGTTGGACCTGTATCACCGACTTTTGGATTTTGTATGACAATGCTCCATGTCACACCTTGCTTCCGATTAGAAAGTTTTTATTCTTCCACAACCGCCCTACAGATAAGGCTATTTATTCCCAAAATCAACCCACAATTAATTTCTATTCCGAGCATTTGTCGAGGATGTCCGTTATTGCACAACAGAGAACTTGTTTATTTTTTATGATTTATATAACATACAGAGGAGACGCGTTATATTCAATTGTACGTCATTGTTGTCGTTTACATGTTGTTATAACTGTATTAGTGAAACTAAAAAAGTTTTTATGTTTTATTATTTTTGAGGACTTTTATTACATTAGTTTAGATAGAAAATGTATAAATTGATCGAAATATACGCATTCATGGCAAATAAACATATAATTTCCGTTTCAACATTAAATTTCTTTCTTACATATTTTTAATAGGCTAACAGTTCAATTCGGTGTTGTCAGATAAATCATTTCTGTCAAAAAGGCGTGTTTTGTGTATATTTTGCCTGTCAAATTTGCGTGTTTATTTTTGCTTTGATCTAATTGTTGTAAAAACAGTTCTTCTTAGAACTGTACATTCTGCTAATTATCTATTTACGTCCTTTGAATGTAATGCCGAAAGGTTTCTGTAAATAGTCGGAAGCTTTTTACAAACTTTTCTATAATCATCTGTCAGTATTGGATATTATAAATTTTGTTATGGGTTTTCGACAGTCTAAATCAGTATAATACATAAGTTTAGAAAGACTGAAGTCTTAGAGCATTTCAATTACTAAATATATTGCGTTATAGTTATTGTATTGTGAAGATTTTTTCTTTGGTTATATCAAATGTCACTGACAGAAATAAAAATAGACCCGGCAACATAAACAAGACGAGACGTCACGGATCTAGTATGACGTACAATTGAATGTAACACGTTTCCTCTATAGTACATATATAAAAAGATATGCTTTTTTAAACACAATATTAACTACTCATAATTATTTGTCCTTTGTTATAATGTTTACATTTACCAAATATTATTACAATTAATGTACAATGTGTAAATAAGATGTTTCTATAGTATAAGGTTTGAAATTTCGTGAAATAAGTGTATTAGATTGGTGAGATTGTAAACACGCAAACATTCACTTTTAAACACTGAATTTGTTAAACACCTTTGCTCTTAATGATGTATTTTTCCAATATAAAATTAAACACATTAATTTATAATATAACAGATAACTAATACCCAACATTAATATTATCTTAAGCAATATATGTAGTTTTATGCAAATGTATTCATCCCCCTTAAAGACTTTACAATGCAATCAATTACATCGACCTGTCGATGTTTAAATTTTTTGATTTATCGTTTCGATTAAAATGGAACAGAAATATCGCCGAACATCTGCTCCACTTCTTATATGCCTAAAATGCAATACCACATCCTATGTCAAGAGTTCTGACTATGGGGGTCTCCTAACATCGGTTCCGTTCAGATGTATGTATGTATGTATACTCGCGGCATAAAGTTTTGTCGGGTCGTAAGAACAGCTATATGGAAGGTATCATTGGTCAACTCTAGTAAATTCTAACACGAAATAAAGAGGGGTTATATTCAATGTTTATGAATTATGATAGCTAAGTTTGAGTAAATACTGCTTCGTAAAAGAAAATACAAGTGGCATATATGTAGAAGTAAATATATTTCAAATAATCTTCACAAATGATTTATGACACGATAACATTGATGTGTCATCAATACAAAGAAATCTTTTTGTGTTCTACAAATGTTTTCGGCTTTCCCTATTTATTTTATTTTTCAAGGGCGAGAATGAATGCTTTATTAAGATCTGTGTAGTGTTTTATCGAATTTGTAATTATATATATTGATGATATTTACGAGTATGTATCTGTCATTAATTTTTTTCCTTAATATACATTCTATTTATTTTAAAATAAATACAAAAAAAATAAGGTATTTTTATGATAATTTAATTCAAAGTTCTTGATTAATATTGATTATTTACAAGGCAATTGTTGGGGGTATTTAAATGTTGGAATATTATTTAAATATATTGTCTTCAAAAGATTATTTGTGTAATTTTTTGTTTGCTTATTTATTGCTTTATTATGCTAGGTGTTGTTTTGACGAAATTTAATATTTCATCTCTCAAGTGTAAACAAAAATATCACAATCTCTCTTTATGGTTTATTAAAATTTAGTCGGAAATATCGGATTACTAAAGTTGACCAGTGATACCTTCCATATAGTTCGTCTTAGGACCCGACAAAACTTTATGCCGCGAGTATACATATATATATATGTAAGTCTGAACAAACATACCTGTAACTTTATAGGTAGAAGCATTACGTATACACAGGGGTCTGTATTTTCTTTTTCATTGTGAACATGATGATTTAAAGATGTCTTTTTCTTTCGTCCCTCCTTATTTGGTCTTCTAGATAATGCCAAAGGAGAACGACGTGAAATGCGAGAGCCCGAATGTCTTTCATCCACATGTATGTATGTTTATGAAAACAGCTGTTTGTCCTATATAAGACGTACGTACAGACGACGAGTGCGCGCGATTTAGAAGCAGGTGTATCATGAACGAAGGTGGTAAAATTGTCGATCGTACCTTTAGATGATGAATTTCTTTACAAGAGCATGCTGTTAGGTTAGCTGTTGTTGGGACTTGTTCATTAATGAAAACTTACGAAATCGTTATTTAATTAGGAAATAATTTCCTTCCGTTTTGTTTCTCGTTTAGTGCCACATGAAATTAAATTAACTACACGTTGATTGATGGTTGGAGAAGGTGTTCTGTTAAAGTTACGGTATTTGCTCACATTATAAATAACTTCCGCTTATTTTAAACAATCAAAATAAATATATGAATTAAGTATAAGACGACGTAGTCTAAATAGATATTAGATATTGCAGTTCTTCAAAAATTATAGAAAGAAGTTTTTTCCTCATTACGATAATATTTTTCTGAAGATTGGTAATAAATACACTTTCATAACTAATGCTATATTTTTTATTTATTGAAAACTATAGCCAAGATAAATGCAAATAAAGGTGTGTATTAAATTTTGATTACGTCTTTGTCTCTTTACGAAAAGAGATCAGTATTGAAAAATTCTTTTAGAATAATCGGAATGGAGTAACTGGATTTTCTGTTCATTAAGAATTTTGCTAATGTAATCGATTACGCAGTGGATAAAATATGTAGGCGTTAAGTTTGGGTCGGAGTTTTTTAGGAGTGGGATTTGAATGTCAATGAATATATCTGTCTATGTTTTTTCTAGAGTGGTTATTTTGGATTAAGGTTTTTGTTACACAGAAAGTTCGTAGAGTAGTGTGCTCGGTTTAGATAAGGCAAAAGCTGTAACTGTAACACTAACACAATATAGATCAGTTCCCTGCCAAGAACGCCGATTTGTTTCTGAAAATAGCACAAGCAGCAACAGATCTGACGATATTTCTGAATCCTCGCAGCTTCTGTATATAACAAAAGCCATTAATCTGCGCTTATGGGATTGTAATGTCAAATTTGACAATTAATTTGAATTTACGCAGTGAAATTAGCTGCTTTCCTCTTGCATTAATTTTCTGATAATATCACTTCACTTTAACTGAAGTTATATTTACACGCGTTCCGTTTGTAATCAGCTGACTGAGACAAAGTGAGATTTTTACCTCCCCTCTTACCGATTCTGAGGTCTGTCAGAACTATCCTCACTACTGAGATTTAAATATCACTTGGGGGTGATGGTAACACAATGCATTTATGCATTTAATATTTCTATACTCTGAAATTAGAGTATGCTAGGCATTGTAATTGCTTTGGTTGGGTAATTATGTACCTATAATATCACTAACAGTTAATTTTACAGTAGGTTATTTTATTATAGCAATGATTTACAGTAAGTTTAGAGTTGGACACAACTATGATGTAATGACAGGTAAGACACAGACTTTAAATCTCACTTGTCAAAATCTTTTTACCCAGTGAGAGAAGCTCACTTAAAGTGCGTAGAAACACTCACATCACTTTAGCTCAACTCAGATCTTTAGCAAAAGGAAAGCGTCTATTGTAAAATGTAAAAATCGCTAAAATGCAATGGCGACGGCTTATAACAATTACAGAAACATTATATCTCAACTGCTGGGTAATGAGGACAAAATAACTTTTTTTCTATTGCACCTCTTGTTAACCTTCGAATTTCTCACAAGGTAATGCTCGGATTAATTAAAGTAATTAAGTAGTATTTACTTGTATGTAACTTGGGGGTTGCTTGGCCTACGTGGTCTATGTAAACACATGATTGAACCAATACAGGCGGAACATATCTCTGCCGAACTAAATTACCCACATCTGGATGATTCGCGAACGAATTTAGTGTTGAAAGAGATAATAATACTAAAGGCGTTGTTGATACGTGTTTTGGACTAGGTGGATAACTGCGCCCCCTAAGTTATATAGCTATCGGTGGGGAATTGTTTTCTATCCTCTTCGGTTTTTTCGTACTAGGATATTCGACGAAGACGTCGGGTGGGAATGGAATGCTTAACGCGTATCTACACAGGCTCGTAGATGAAATAGCCATTTTCTGTCAAGCAGAGCTGCATCATTAACGGTGTGAAAGGAGAGATGATATACATACATTACAAAATTGCGAATATTAAAATTGAGTAAAATAGCTAAAGAAGAAGGGAAATATACGTTTTAGTAAAATACTAGTATACAGGATGACAAAATGTGATTACAAGAGAAAATGTGAAATATACTGACGGTGAAAATATTATTATCGGCGAAAACAAGTACTTTTTCTTCACAAAATATTCGATACATCTTATCCATTATTGGAATCTTTAATAATACAAGTTTGTATGGTATTTTTCTTACATACATCCATACGAAGCTGCCGGTGTTGCTTGGTGATCAAAGCCCAATTTCAGAATTGTCTTGATGATGATGAACTAACAAAACCAGGGAAATACACGAGGTTCCATTGTAATGAGGTTAACATTTAAATTTCATTTAATCTTCATTTAACTATTACTTTAAATAACTTTTCTACAAAGGACAGAAAAGAGTATTATTTATTAAATTGTACATTCCACACATATTCAGATAAAATGAAGTGTTGGAACCCATATTTTGAACAATTTCCGTATTAATTTTGATAAATTTCTCTTCGTCCTATATTTTTCTGTTACAGAAGATACTTCCAAAAAAATTACATCTGGCTCGAAAGGATTTCGATGTGATATTGAAGTATTTTTGGAGTAAAGATAATGTGAATAATTTTGTGAAGTACCTAATTGATAATGTGGAATTTCTGTCATTATATCTCTGTACCTATGATTTTTAAATCTAAGTGGTGTAGATATTGGTATATGTATATACAATTAATATGGCCAATCGTATATCCCATCAAGTAAGAGACTAGAATAAAACCGCAGTATATTATATAGCATTTAAGACATGTCTTGGAAATACCGCTATACTTTAATGAAGATAATAATTTAGAAAGTAAACAGCAAATGTTTTAATGATAATGTGAATTGTATCACATGGTTTTTAGTTCAAATCTAATATTTAAACTACAAATAGTTTACTTATTACTATGTTACAGTTACACTTTTGAAGCGCATAACAACCAACATTAACAAGTATTTCAATAGAAATTTCGAAGTAGGCAGCTAATTGGAAGGGAATTTGAACTACGCACACAGACTGGAAAGGTCGTCTAATAAATCTAAAATAACCAACACTGATTGTGATAATTAACGTCAATGAAAAGTCGGTGCATTACTAAGCAAAAGAAACTGGACATTAGAAATGACAATTTTTTTGATTAGTTATATGGGACGAAGTCTTACATAAGCACCTACACAGTTATTCCAGTCTCTGTTATAAAGTTATAACAAATGACCCACTCAAGATCAATATACACACACGTAAACGTATGTAAGTTGACTACCAGTAAATAATGAGTACTACATTAAATTACTTTCGATAGTGAAACTTTCCCATCATGCATTGCGATTATCGTCGACTCTTCATTTATCTCTTCAGTTAATTACTAAACGGCTATTATTCACGAGAAACACATTGCACAAGAAACTCACTTACGGCAAGTCATTAGTCGTAGCGAATACTCTAGGTATTAACGTATATTATATTGCACATATTGTATATAAATCTAAAGTGAAAAGGAATAATTCCCTGCCTTATCTCGTACTGCATTTATTCAGCTCATACATTTTCGATTATTTTATTATTAGCTGTCGTAATGCAAATGTTTCGTGTCGTTTGTTAATTTCTGACTAATCTATTTGTGTTTCTTTATATTTTTATGTATTCATCTCTTTCTATTTACACTTCATTATTTTAAAATGTACTTCCCGGAAACGGAACAAGTAAATTAGATATTTCATTCCTTATTTACATTTTAAAATATTACGTGTTTTGATTTAATTTGAAATGCATGTGCGATGTGGCGTTTATGAGGAACTATACTACTAATTAATAAATGATAATTAAAAATTTAATAAAAGCAATGTTTGAAGTATATCGTGTAAATATAGAATCTTAATTAAGAAGTTTTCAAACAGAAAGAAAACCAAAAAGAATTACTTAGAACATACAAACTAAGAAGTAAAGATATCGCTAAAAGTTACCAGAAAAGGATAACTGTAAGAGTAGAAAATGTAGAAATGAATAGAAATATTGAAGAAATTTGGAATACGTTCAAAGAAATTATAATAACTACAACTAAAGAGATATGTGGAGTAAGCAAGAAGAAAAACAAAAGACAAACAAAGTGGTGGACAAATGAAATAAGGTATCAAGTAAAGTCAAAAAAAGGCATGGAAAATTTATTTAGCAGAACAAACAGCGGAAAAATACAATATATACAAAGAAGAAAGAAAAAAAGTAAAACAGTTAGTGGCAGAAGCAACAAAAGAGACATGGCAAGAATTTGGTGAAAAGATGGAAAAAAATAGTAAAGAAAACCAAAAACTATTTTATAGAGTTTTGAAGTCAGTAAGGAATGAAGAAATGTCTCAATATACACACCATAATAGTATACAAAATAAGAAGGGAGATATACTAAGCGATAAAAAAAAATCATAGAAAGATGGAAAGAATACTTCCAAGAATTGCTAAACGAAGGAGTGGAAAATGAGAATACCGATGAACAACAAACAATAGAAGAAGAAGAGACGGAAGAAATAATTACCATGGACGAATTGGAAGAAGCGATACATAAACAGAGAGATGGGAAAGCACCAGGCTGCGACAAGATTACGGCAGAAATGATTAAAAATATAGGACAAAAAGGAAGAGAAGTAATGTTGAAAATATATAACAGAATATGGAGAGAAGAGGAGATGCCAAACGATTGGAGGAAGTCATTAATAGTACCAATATACAAGAATAAAGGAAACAAAAAAGAATGCAATAACTACAGAGGAATAACCCTTCTAAGCACTGCAATGAAGATTCTTGAGCAAATAATAGATAAAAGACTAAGAGCAAAACTCGAAAATACGCTACACGAATCATAAAGTGGGTTTAGAAAAGGAAGGAGCACACAAGACCGAATATTTTCCGTAAAGCAAAGAATACAAAAAGCCTATAGAGAGCAGAAGAAAGTATTTTTAGCATTTATAGATCTAGAAAAAGCATTCGATAAGGTACCAAGAGAAAGACTGTGGAATATATTAAAAGAGAGAGGGGTCAATGGAAAAATAAGACGATTAATACAGAAAATATATGATAATAACACCAATGCTGTAATAGCTAATAATTTAGAATCAGAAACCTTCAGAACAAAGGAAGGACTCCGACAAAGAGGAAGCCTGAGCCCAATGCTGTTTATAGTTTATATGGACGACATTATCAAAAGGTGTACAAAAGAAAGTAAAAAGATCAGAGTTGGACACATTAACTTAAAGCTAGTCGAAGTTTCACAGGGGGCATTCGCAGACGACATAGTAATTACAGCTGACAGTGCGGAAGATCTACAACGGAATTTAATAATATGGAATACGACACTAAATAACAGTGGAATGATGATGAATAAGAATAAAACCAAAGTAATGGTAGTGGGAGATGAAGAGATAGATATGAAAATCGAAATAGAAAGAATTGAAATAGAAGAAGTGAGAACGTTCCAGTACTTGGGAGTGAGAATTGATGGAAAAGGGACCCAGGACGCCGAGATTAACCAACGAATAGAAAAAGCAACAAAGCTGTATCATAGTATGAAGAATAAGTTCATTAACAAAAAAGAGATATCCCGCGAAACAAAATTAAAAGTATATAGGTAAGGCAATATACCGACCGATATTAGTATATGGATGCGAATCCTGGATATTAAATACAAGACAAAAAAGTAAAATACAAGCAGTAGAAATGAAATATTTAAGAAGAGTCAGAGGAGTTACAAAGATGGAAAGAATAAGAAATTCGGAAATAAGAAAAGATCTAAATATACAGTCAGTGTTGGAACATATTGAGCAAAGACAGTTGGGATGGTGGGGGCATCTATATAGAATGGAAAATACGAGACAGACAAGAAGGATATGGGAAGCAAGAATAATGAAAAATAAAAGAAGAGGAAGGCCAAGGACGACATGGAATGATGTCATAGCAGAGATTTTGAGGATGAAAGGCAAAACTTGGACAAAGGCAAAGAGCATGGCGAGGAATAGAAATGAATGGAAAAGATTCATAAAAAGTTAGAAGAGGATAAACGCCCCACACCATTAATATGGTAGAGGGGATTATTAGATTATATATATATATAATTAAGAAGTTTAATGATTAAATGTATTTATTAAAAAAGTTCAGAAACCTTCTGGTGATGTGAGAGGTCAGAGAAGTCTATGTCGATAGATGAGGGTAGTAGCCAAAGGCGCATTTTTAGAATTGGTATTGTAGTGGTGTCTATTGACTTACAACAGAAATGGATTTTAGTCACATTTGGTCAATTCTGCTCTGCAATAAAGCACCGGCCACTGTTTTTGTAGGACGGACGTCTGCTTTCTCCTTTTAGCAAGTGTAGCAGCGAATATTTAATTTGTTCAAGGGCATGATGGCGCTGTACCCCCATAGCAAAGCAATATGTGGAGAATTCAATAAAAAAGAAAAATATTACCTTGATGAAAATTCTAGGTGAAACAAAGCACCTGGGCAAGAAAACAAGACTTGAAATTGAAGAAGTGTGGTGATTCTTCTTCAGCGGGTTTATGTATAATTTCTCATACAAAGTTTTAGTAAAAATAGCACAAGAGATACATTATTAGTTGCATATAAAATGCTTCAATGAACATGCGTTTTTAATTGGTAGCGTAAGATAACCAACATTATTAAATAATGCTTGGATGCACTAGAAACGAAGTTATTTTTCTTATTAGTTCCTTACGCAACTGGAGGAGTACGCAGACGTGAGATCCATCACATGCTATAGGAATGAAATGTATCTATTTCATACTGATATTCATCACCAAATGAGTATATCTGCTGCGCTCTGATATCTTGAAAAAATCCAATATTCATCGCCTCATATACGCTCGGATAGTTTGTGATATTGGTCAGGTAGAGAATAATCTATTTTTTTCAAGGTCTAATTGAACGTGGGAATTTTGGTACACGGCCCTTAGTTATAGAGGATGAAACTAGTATTTTAAGTTATCTTAACCAGAATATAAAATAAAGACTGAAGACATACAGATTGTTAGCGACAATATAAATTATAGAGGAAAATAATTTTAGAAAATCGAGTAGGTTGTTTTATCAATATGTACACCTCTTCTATTGCAATTCATGAAGTTTTGTGGTAAAACACCTTATTCTTCGGAAATAGCTCTAACTAAAAGACTACAGAGTATTTGCCTAAATAAATATTTTCAAGTGAAAAGGAAGTCCTGTTTGCTGTAAATAAGATATTTCTTTTTAAAAGCCCGATCAAATTTCTTAGTGGAAAATAGCCACTTGTGTATGCGCAATGGAATTAATATTCATACACTAATCAAATTTGAAATATAAAATTTATCTGTAATTTTTTTTTTACTTTAATATTTACTAGTAATAGTTCATCTTTTTTTTACCGGAGGAGATCAAAATCTTACATACGACAACTAGAAGTTATTGTTGTAGGGTGTGCCAGATTGTTACTGACTAAGACCTCCCTTTCTTCGCCTTGTCATACCGGATGTTTTGGGCACTCAGTCTTGAGAAATAGGTTTGACAAGGCTGTTCAGCAAAACACGTTAGCTTTTCATCCAGACTTCTTCGTCACTACTATTATGGCGATGTCATCTGCAAATCCAGTCAGTGCGATTCCGGGTAGTTCCAACCTCAGCAGTATAGTATGATCCACGGAGTACGTCGGAGCAAGGAACTCTTCGGTACGCCTCTGTTTATACTACTTTGTGTTGTTTCCTCCTCAGCCTCAATTATTACTTATCTCTCTGACAGGTGGTATACTATAATGCTTACTATGGTTTCGTTCTTTTTTCTTTTTGAGTCCCCTAGTGTCTACTGTATAAATTTAATGTTTGTTACTTTATCATATCTTTTATCTTTATTTTACAAATGAAGGGTACAGGTCCAAAAGGGGCTAAGTCACATATTAACCATTGTGAGAAAAATGAAAAAGAAAGTATATAACGCTGTTCTCATGTTATTAGTTAAGTAATCCTGAAATAAAAATCGAAAATACAGACTGTAAATATTACTAAGCAACGTTTTTGTATCAGAAACGAGATTTATTGATATTAAAATACAAGAGAAAATGTATTTAACTCTAAATACACAAATTAAACGGCCTAAAGGTGCCAAGTCCCTTTCAAATGGATTGTCTGCATTCAGTTATCCAGTTCCATTATTTTGTGGGAATGTTGTTAAAAAAGTTCTGAGCCTCTTGCCTGCAAAAGATTTTTAGATCTTGCAGATGTTGGAATTTTTTGGGTGGTATTGGAAGGCCATCTGAAAATGAACAAGAAAATTTGAAGATTTTCTGTTTTGATGTACAAATGAAATTTACCTGTATACAGATATTGGGGAAGAATGAATTCATTTTCCAGTAACACCGGAAAATTCTGACTTTTTCGAACCTTATTATCTTGCAGTACACCTGACGCCCAAAACCCATTGTAACTCGTACGATAGTAAATTAGTTTTGGATGACCAGCGCGAATTTCTAATTCCCTCACTGGACGAGAAGGGAATGGGCATTTCTTCACGTATCTACTATTGAAAAAAAGCGTCCAAGCTCGGAAATACGTTTGGTCAACGTCAACTACGTCGAATGGACATGGTTTTGTACGTGCATCTTTAATAATCTCAACCCAGTCTGATGGAATCTCTGCTTTTAGTTTTCCGTTTATTAGGCCCATATTTTTATCAGGTTCCATGTAGGAGTGTCCACGAATTGGAAAGACAACCTTAACATAATCAAGTCTGCGCTCACTATGGACTATATTATGCAAAAAGCGAAACATTGTAAAGTTTTTGTTCTGGCCTCCACAAGAATCACAGAATATGTGGAGTTCCTTCACTTTGGGATACAGAAAATTGTATAAAAAGTGGTGAAGCAAAGAGCATACGTCGTCGCTCCCTTTTTTCGCAACCGTTTCAGGGTAAACATAAAAAACGCTTTTTGCAGTTGACAGAATATGAATATTAAAAACATACACATTCAGCTGGCTTTTGAAATAAACGTCATTCGTTGATATGTTTGGGACACATAGATTTTTGCCATAATCGAGACAGATTGCTTCTTTGGTTTCTGAAATGCGGCTGCTTCTTTTTGCGGCCCTTTTTCGGCTATAAAATACTTCATCCTTACGTTTGTGTAGCTCATTTTCCACAGTAATGGTTTTTCTTTCGTTCTCCAACTTCTCCTTGGTGTCGGAATCTTCAGCAGTAGAAATGTCAGATTGGAGAGATTTACTCTTGACGATAAATGAATCGCATGCACTACAAGTATCTGAACGGGGATACCCGAAGGAAAGGTTAAATTTTGTATTAAAAATCCTTCTGTATGACTCATAAGACGTTTTGATTGTGGGATGTGAATCGCAAAACATCCTAAACATTTTTTGTATGTTTAGCTCTTCGGGCAAATAAATTCTTTTGCTATCTTTTACACTGTAGTGGCTTGTCCTGCCTTTGAAAGATTTGATGTGGTTGTAAATTGTTTCATAAACATTATGCTGCATTTTACGAGGATGATTAATGTTCTGGCCCCTTTTATCTCTTGGAGCTATTCCCGTTAATTTTAGAGAATTTAGTAGATAAGATAATTTTTTTTTCTTTATACCATGCATAGCCATAAATGCTTGTTTGCAAACCTGAATTTCCTGTGGGGAATCATTCAAGCTAAAACGAATTCTGTAGGAAAACACAGCAGTGCGAAGATTTGCTTCCTCCTCTGGTTTTCTAGGCCTTCGTCGGCGTACCGGCAGAACCGAAATTAAACCACATAAGTAGGAATTCTGCTCATCGTTAGACTTCAATGTATTGAAATTCCTTAATACAGTCATTTTAGCTTCAAACGGCACCTTTTGAAAACATTTTTTCTTACAGTTACAGGACTCACCCAACTCATGACTTTGTAGTTTCATTTTCGTCATAACCTCTTTCAATCGACCGTGTTTTTGCCTTTTCTTGCCTCTATTTTGACACGGCACTTTTTCACACTCACTGTCACTATCCATTATCGTTGATTACCGTCTTTAAGTACACAATCCAATGAAATTTTATTAAAAAACCAAACAGCAACGATGATAGCAACACAATGCGATGCAGTAATGGCGTATTCTGCAATGAAACCTGTATACGAACTAATGGACTTAGCTCCTTTCGGCCGTGTACATGTGGACTTAGCCCCTTTTATTGGTGTACACCAATATTTCAAGTGTAATTTTCACAGTGACTTAACCTCCTTTTGGACGTGTGCTATACACCATCGAATTCTACTCCCAACAATCTACAAGATGGCGTACTCAGTTTCATTTGACATAATTTTGGACATAGCCCCTTTTGGACCTGTACCCTTCAAATGTTAATGCGACGGGAAAGTTCGTTTTTAATGGTACCTGTGTACTAATTTTCTTCATACTATTTCCTTGTTTGGAGTTATATTTTTAAGATTGCTCTGCTCACATATTTTACTAAATAAACGTTAAGTTAAGCATAATTTTGATATCTATTTATTTTTTTTAATTTAAAGTCAATCATTTATTCAATATTAATTTTCAAATCTGCAATAAAATAATACTATGGGGTTGGATACCTATTTGCATATACAATTATTCGCCTATGGAAATGTTGTAGATAGACCTGTTTCACAAATGACATACATGGATGTAGATATGC
This sequence comes from Amphimallon solstitiale, assembly GCA_963170755.1. Lineage (NCBI taxonomy): Eukaryota > Metazoa > Arthropoda > Insecta > Coleoptera > Scarabaeidae > Amphimallon > Amphimallon solstitiale. The sequence goes on along the minus strand of OY720678.1, from coordinate 123,071,001 downwards.
ATACAGATTCAATACCAAATTATGTAATTACTTTAAAAACACTATTAATTAGTTATTATTTGCCTAAATGTAGTGTCATTACGTAGGTACAGGGTTATAGCTAATTCATACAGGCACATGAAATTTTAACATGCAGTGCATTAGGAAGATATGTTGACATACATTTAATGCAAAATCGAGTCTAAAATATACATCGAGTTTCATTATGATTGCAACTATTATAATCCATACACCAATAAAACCTCAAGTCATTGTAGATAATGTAGTGTGTACTTGTAAAAAGTATATCATTTTATACCAGTAATAACTTGGGTATAACGAGTTGAAAAGTTACACAAATCTTATTCGGAAATAAATTATTAAGTACCTATTTTAAATATTACCGCCTGCTTAGCAAATTTCGATGTCTTCACAGGGAGTTTCGAAACAGAGAAAAATTTGCCTCGTATGCTCGTTTCTTTTCTTTTTTCTTTTTGAGCAAAATTCAATGGTGGAAACGAAAACTGACTAGTCTTTTGTTTTCGAGTTATTCACAAAAAGACAATATTATCAATTTGCGTTTTATGCCTATATCTTCCTCATTTCGCAAAGTATAGGAAAATAATTTTGTCTGTCCTTCAAGTATTTTGGCGATAAGCAAGAAGTGTAGTGGTCAGTTCTTATTAAGTTCTCGAAATTCGAATTATTACATAAAGTTATAATTTTTATATGGAATTCATACTTGGCTATGACTTAATTAAAAAGATAAGTACTTCTTTTTTCTTTACGATGACACATTATTTTTTAATTTTCATACAATTTTTATTAATTTTGATATAAAATAATTCTAATTTTAAATATTCATTGAACAAACAGCAAGAAATATAAATACAAATACCATATCGTTTAAAAAGAATATAAAACTCTTTACAATAAATATTCACATTGACTGCCCCCATTCCCGAGAAATAATCCGACTTCTGTTATTATTATTTTGTTATAGCGCAATTGCGGTATGTCAAACATGCAAAATATATGTCACTGCATTATCATAATGTTGATAGAATCGCATTGAATTGAAAAGTCAAAAATGGATTACAAAAATGACGAAAAACAGGATATATTAGAATGTTTTGTTCAAAATAATAATTCTGAAGATGCAAGTCATTTTGATCGTTACCTAGGAGGAAGGCAACCTAGTAAATCTTCAGGAGATTGAAAGATAAAGAAATATAATATTGCAGATACTGAGGAAGTGATCGTAAATGTACAGGTTGGCGCATATAACTTGAGCGGTGAAGGTCATATGCGCAAACGACAAGGGGGGAGTGGTAGTAGCGGTGTGAACACGCATGCATTTGTTACAGTCCATCTCTATCGTACATTATTTTTCTTCTTAATCTGCGTCGATGACCGATCAACTTATATGTGTTGAGCTGTAATTAGAATGACAGTCACAAATTCTTTAGTTTGGTGCCTGGTATATCACGACGTCGGGAATTATTAATTTTCAAGAAACACCAATTCAGACCTTATGAAACCAGGAATCATCAACGATGATTAGGATTTAATAAAAGGCACCTTCATAAAATTCAACTAGATCCACTGTCGTTTAGAAATATTATTTAAACTTCTGACGCAGAACAGGGATTTTTAATTGACAGAAAGAACATTGGTGGTTGGTAGTTAATCCCTATCGTACCGTTAATTTTCAAAATCAAGGATGTTTCGGCTTTAATGTGTGATGTGTTCTATTTAACAACCGAAATTTGGGCTATCCTATTTTTAAAGAAATTTAGAATATAAAACGCTGTTATGATAATTTAAATCAACAGCTCGAAGAATTTGTATCCAATTTTGGTTTTCACCATTTAATTTAAAAAAAAAAAAACATTCCAGGGTTGCAGGTCAATTTTGCTCTGTCATTTATAGCTATCGAAAATTCTTATGGAAATATAGAAATTGCCCATCATATACATTGGCAGTGACATGTGATTATCGTCTGTTAACAACAAGCAAGATATAATAAATGAACACATATGAATGCCTATATACTAATCAACTTAGCAATCATTATTATTTCTGTGCCGAATGAATGTTGTCTTTCTTATTGCAGTAAGGCAGTGGAGGATCAAAATACAGAGCACATCGACACAAATTACATATTAAAATGACCTCATGTCTCATGTAAAATTTAAGAGCTTGGACTGGATACATATGGGGTGGATACTACCAAAAGGATAATATAGGAGATTTACTTATGGAAACAGTACATATAAATAGAATTGGAAATTATATCCTCCAATCAATATCTACACTGAGAGAAATAGAAGTGCTTATTTAACTATTTTTGAACTGACAAATTGTATGCTGTTAAAACATTAAAACATTTAAACTATTATTTAAATATTTAGGGGAGGACGGGGGAATAAGAAACACTTGGGGGAATAAGAAACAGAAAAAAATCGTCAAAGAGTTGGTTTTAAATATTCAGCTCTGTTATTTTTTTCTAGTATATATCCCACTAAAAGATACACATTGGAGAGCAGCAATTCATTCTTATCAAATATATATTGTAAAGCCGTATTTGTTTCTTATTACCCCATTAATATGTTTCTTATTTCCCCATTGGGGGTAATAAGAAACAGGCACGTTACTTCTCATATATCAACAGTCTAAATTTCATCGGGGTAATAGAAAACACCATTGAAGTGTATCTTATTACTCTGATTTTTTTCAGATTTTTATTTTTAATTTTTACCTTTTTACAATAGCGATAAAGATGCAGGGAGCAAAAGTCATGTTTAAAGTTTCGAAGCGAATTTATTAAACATAAAAAAAATTAACATTCTGTTACTAAAATCATTTGAGATAATACTATGATGTATTTAACATCACTTTTAACATAACATTACGAGGACAAATATTTCTTTTTCATTAAAGAATAGGCTTTTTTAATTTCTATATAATCACCCCTTGTTAGAGTGAAGGGTCCACTGCCTTTTAACTGAATAGGGCCGTAGAATACGTATTCTTTTTTTACCACTTGTTTGTCCTCGTGAGGCGGCCAATCAAACGTTTCAAGATTTTCTTTCAGAAACTTGACTACACAAGTGTCTTCGGCTATGGAAATTATTCGACCCAGATACCAACTGATGTCATTTTTGCTTCTACTTCGTCTTTCAGGCGCTGTACAACTATTTCAGATGTCAGAATTTCCCCGACACTTTCTTTCGTTTTCCCGGAAGTGTCGAGGTTTTTGCAACTTCGGAAACAGTTTCAGAAAGTTTTTTCCTGATAAAGAATTCAAACCTGGACTTGCCTGTTTCTTTCCTCTCTTTAGTTTCAGAAGCACTTGCCGCTTGTTTTTCCGTCTCCTGGTCTTTCAAAAGAGCTTCTTCAGCTGCAGTAAGCCTATGACTAGGACCAGGAACATCTTCGGATATTATTGGAGATGAAGAAGCTGAGGCAACAGGTGGTGGAGAATGTGAGGACTGTCTTTGGGTTGAATGGTTAGACTCATCATTAGTTTCATTGTTCCTGAATCTTTCTAGTTTGATTGGATCAAAAGCTGTCTCTGGAAATCTATTAAAGTTTATGGGAAACAGTCCTGTTGATTCAAAACCTGACCTCAGGTTCCTGGACTTGAAGGACTCCTCCCACAGAGTACCAATAAGTTCAGCAAATTGCGCTTTTATCAACAATTTCCCAGGAAACTTTCTGTTATGCTCAATAAGAAGCTGATTCCAATCTGTTTTCATAGTCTTGAAAACTGTCTTGTCAAGAGGCTGAATGAAATGACTGACGTTTGGTGGAAATTTAACGAGCACGACGTCATTTTCTCGTGCAAGTTTCACTAGATTGTAACTAATATGAAAGATGACTCCATCAAAAAATAAGAAAACCTTCTTTCGTCTTTGTTCTTTGGAAGGAATGAAAGGCAGAAACAATTTTGTAAACCCCTGGAGAAATAAATTTCCATCCATCCAACCTTTTTCCTGAACTGCATAGCAAGTACCAGGGTATTTATGTTGTGGGATCCATGTGGACCACATCTGTTTTCCAGTGAAAATAATGAAGGGCGGAAGTTTTGTCCCATCAGCTGCTCCAGCGGCTAATACTGTTGTGTTAGTTTTCCCCGTTCCCGCAATGTTTCTTGAAATTCTTTTTACCCCCTTTTCTGCCACGATTTTCATATCCTTCGGATCGTGAGAAAACGAAGTTTCATCACAGTTAAATAGGAGGCCACCATCTGTAGGGCCAATGCCCCTGTCTTCGTACATTTTGGCAATATCGTCATAAAAACGTTTTATAATGAAAGGATCAGTTCCCCTAACTCTTTGTGAGCTGAGAGCTTCACCTTTTCTGATTGTCAGCTGTGGATGACGAGCCAGGAAGCCGCGAAACCAATCTTCACCGGGACCTTTCCCATCTTTCCATCTCGTCACTATTTTCTCTTGTTCAATAAACTCTGACACAAGTGTTAATGTTTCTTTCCTAGTTAAGCCTTCACCATGTAGTGCGCACACTCTCAGGTACTGAGCAATGTCTTCTTCATCTTTAGCACTAAGTTCAGGCTTTCGTCCCCTACCCACTTTCAAATCACCCGTTTTTTTATATTGTTTACTAAGCGTCCCAAATGGCACTTCATAACGTTCTGCCACGACACGTAATGTTAAGCCTCTGCGAACAGCAGACACCGCCTCTGCCATACGTTCGGGGTCATAAGTAACCCTAATTCCTTTCTTTTCGTACTTTCTGGGCATTTTCACAGACTTGGATCAATCTGCAACAAAAGAAACTATATGTTTCTTATTTCCCCCTGATACTAACTATTGGGGTAATAAGAAATATATTCTTTCTAGCGCTTGTGTTTGTGACAAGAAACAATTTGAAAAAATCACATTAAAGGTCTTTCAATCGTCTACAAGCACAAGTTACCAAAACTACAAATAAAAATATTTCCTAGGACAAAAAAAAATATTTTATCTGAAATGCACTACTTTGACCTGGTAAAGTTTTAGGAAGACTTACTTTGTCTATCAAGAAATCAAGAAACATGAGCAGCAAAACGCAAATCCTTTTTGTCTCTTATAGTAGAAAGGTCTAAGTATCTTATAATTTTTTTTCGGATTTTTTTCCACGGAAACAAAAATATTACAAAAAAAATCTCTTATTACCCCTGTTTCTTATTCCCCCATCCTCCCCTAAATATGTTAAAGAGCGAAAGTTTGTCTAGTGTCCTTTATTTTACATAGATGGGAACACCTACTAGTGTTTGATGCATGTTACTGTTATACAGTACTAAGAAAAGGATAGACTGAAGTAGTGTCATTTATAAGCAATTGCAGAATTTACCTATGGTGATTGTTTATTTAACACTCCTGAAACCTTAGTTGAATGCAACCATCATTTCACAAATTTAACACTGTTCTAAATGTTCAATTGACACACTAGTGCCCTAATTAATTACTATCGGGTTTAGTATCTAAAAAATAAATACATACCTTGACGAATCTGGCACTTCTCTTTTAATATTCCAAGAAAACTGTGCGTTGTTTACCATAGCTTAACACTTTCTAGCGCATTTTGATCAGATCAGATTGCCTTCGTTTGCCACAATCTGCAAGTGAGTAGAAAAAACTGCATTTATTATGTTGTACTACTGTGAATTTATATCTACTTGACTTAAATGGCATTTCTTTGAGACCTGCAAGCCCTGTATAATAATGTTATGTATATGTTAATGTTACTTTTATTGGTTAGTGATTATAGTTCCGTATATTATTCAGATAACTTACGTATAGATAATAACAATTATACAGATTATGATTATTATACAGAACCATGGTTTAGAATATAATCATACTTTTAACAATAATTTTAAAATACTTTATATCCCAGATAAAAGTAAAAAACTTGATCTCCTAGAACCACCAGAAATTTCAAGAATTACAAAGTTAGGGTTAGCGTTAAATGATCAAACCAACTTATGTCACTTCCCACTTTTGTTCTTAAATTTGTAATGTTTGTCTAGTATATAATCTCTCGCACTAATGTAAATTCTTCATTATTCATCCACCTCATGAAGTCGCTGTGGAACGAAACAACGTTGTAGTGGTTTACTATAATTAAAATTTTGAAACTTTAAAATCAATGTTTTATTTTTATTATATTGATTGTAGTAACTTAGAGAAAAGTTGCACTTAGTGCAAAGTTATATTATTTGTATTATCTAAAACACGTATAGGATGATAGCACTAAAACATCAAAACTAAGACAAAAAATTAAATTGCTTTTCTTAGAAACTTGTCTCATTGACATGTCGTATTATAGTTACTTCGCCTAGAACTAAATTGCAGCCTAAAATAAAAATCATCTGTGAAAATTGATCACTTATCCCATCAGGAAGTAATTGGCTTAAATCCAACGCGTTTAATAAAACTCAATGGGCATCAATTTCACTGATTTAAATACATGTGCAATAATAGTAATTTATTCCTTATAAGAAGATCGTACATGAGAGTTATATGATAAATTGATACAACATAAGCGATCGTTAGGAGTACAGGTTTTTATTGTCATACGTACATCACAAGACATATTTTACATGATACTCTTCGTGTACGTACACGAGCATCAATCTTATATAATAACTGTAACTCTATTCGAAGTCAGGAGTAAGCTATGTTTGACTATAAACAAGCCATTCGTTCAAGATCATATTTTAAAGTAGTATATATGTACACAGCTCATGTCTTCGTGGATCCGTTGAGGTAATGAAAAGAAGAAATATGCAGATTTCTAGTCGATTTAAACAGTAGGAAATTTCTTTTCAATGGTGCTTATGTTACGTGTACAAAGTTTAGAGAAAGAAACTGGATATATTGCGTAATTAACATTTTGTTATCTAAATAAGGCAAATATATTTACTTGGATACACTTAAATAAATACACGCACATAGTGTTTGTCTGCAATTAATTAGAAGGAATTTTTCTTACTGTCGATAGATCTAATTAGATAAGATGCCATTGAATTGCAAGTTTTTTTCGACTTGCCTCTAGAATTAATATCCTTTAATGTTGTTCACTGCAACTATGCGAACGAGAGAAGAGAAGCAATGAGAAAGAAAAGTAGCTGTGCAAAGTGTTACAGATATATTAGCAATATAAGTAACACGAAATAGAAACAGGACCAATTCAGAAAAATGTTGGTTCAAAAAAATATCGGGGAACACAAAAGTTTGTCAACAGATCTCTATTTTTGTACTTTTCGTGGTTTTAGTTGACAGATCCTACACATCGAGAGAAAACCGAAGATTTCCTAAGAGAAGATAGTTATTAGCTTCAAGATATGATTTTGTCTACATAAATACAATGACAGATTTTTTATAGAGAAAAGGTAATGTAAAACTCTGGACCGTATCTATCATTTTCTTGTTGCTACATATAAAAAATGCATATTACTAAATTAAATAGGTTTTACTGCAGGCTTACCAATATCAGAATTCACTGTAAATGCTGTTTATATGAAGAAAATTGTAATTCGAAATTTAAGACAATAAACTTTCGATAATTTATGTTCGATTGGAAAATATTTTATTATACATTATACAGTCTATACCATAATAATTTAATTATAACTATACATACTAACAATAAAAACAATAAAATGAAGCAATCTACTATAAAGTAGTACATTCAAATATAAAATCTTCAAAGAAATATATGTATTGCAAAATTATCAACATCTTTCAGAATTTTAACAATATGTCTCCTATTCCCCTTGTGTTTCTAATGAATCATTTTTATGCAAAATTTTCTGACTACAAGCATCTTCCTGTATAACTAATTCACGTTAGTTGCTCATTATTATCTGACACTGTTTGCAACCTAACGAATTCACAATTTTTAAATAACAAAGCAGCTATGGAAACCGAAGAAGCAATTGTATCGCCCCTGCGAATGTGAAAAAACTATCGATATGTTCCCCATAGTGCTGTTTTCTTAACAAAAATATAAAAGTCCATAAATATAAGATAGAAGGAGAGATTCTTTAGAAATGTATATAAGAAAATTTGTATTCTACAATTCGAAATCCTCATTAATGTGCATTAAATTTTCATATCAATGAATTTCATGCACGTGTATGTGACAAAAATACCTTTTGCAACGTTTCCTCAATTCCAATAGTAACGCTGGCCCTCTAAGCATGTATAATTACTTACTTTTTTTCAGGCGTCTTGATTCTAACGTAGCTGTCAATGTTTCTAAAATGTTCATACATGTCCTAATGCGTTTGGTTACGCTTTGCTGTTGACTGAAGGAAATAGTAATCTTTATAATATAAATAATTTAAGCAGCTGCTTTATAAAATAAGAAACAGGTTGAATGAAATTACACAATTTGGGAGGAAAATATCAGTAGTAATTAAATAATAAAATTCTAGTCACAAAATTGTTTTAGAAGACTCGAAATTTCTACATTAACTTGTCTACAACACTTTCAATGATTGATTGTATGCAAAATTCATAAGAGTTACATACTCAAACTTATGTAAGAACACCGATCATAGTGAACACCGGCACCCGTTAATCAATGTACCCTAAAAAAGTTGTTATAGAACCAATTACCCTGTTAATTATAATTAATGTGTAAGACATATGTTTTATATGGAAATAATGTACACGCAAACACACAGATGTTAAATGAGAAATATGGATTTAGTTGAATATTGAAATGAATTTTATTTTATCACGAATATTATAGAGTACTGTACTATTCAATATTCTGGCTAACTAGCAATTAGACTGACAATTGGCTAGCGATAATCGATTATTGACTTCGGTAAATATGTCCAAATAACTGTACCTATAGCAGACAGGTTAAAGTATGTGTGTAAAATAGATAGGATGTAACTTGTTATTCTCTCAGTTCTTGGGCATTTGCACTACCGCTGTTCGTGTTAAATCATTATACGAGATGTTCAATCTGCGTATTAGAGTATCTTATCCAGAAATCTTTATTTTTTTAATTATTTATCTGATGTAGGAGGAATATTTGTATCACATGGACAGATTCGAAGCTTCTCTAAACCATGGCAGGCAATAGTAATTTTTGGAGAATTTGTTTTTTAATTTTGCGTATTATTGTGAATTCTGAGTAATTGTCGTATAATTTAATGGCCTAATATATGTGGGTTATAATTATGATTTGCTAAGTCGCACGGCAGTTACTCGGCACCTCTGCGTAAGCCCCCTTAAAATTATGTCAAATAATTGGTTTACTTTCTTATACGTAGTATAAGGAAGTATTGTCATGAACATTTTTGACCTCGCGATTTTTGCAGATGTCCACGTTTTGAAGTTCTCTGATACCGAAAAAGTGGTTTTAAATGTCTGTGTGTGTCTGTCAGTATGTACATATGTGTGTGACTACGATCGCGGTTCAACCGCTATAGGTATCAATTCTAAATTTAGTATTTACGTGTATAATCTCCCTCTTGAGATCTGATTAGATTTTCAGTAACATCGACAGACCGGAAGTAGTAGTATAGTTCAGTGAAAAAATCGAAATTACTACGTTTAAACAAATTTAAAAAGAATTCATATGTACTCAAAATTAAATTTGGAAATAGGTGTTTTACTCTTATCGAAAATCAGTTTTTTGCGAATATTTCGCAAGTCATGCTTTTTAAACAGGTACGTTACGAGTATAAAAGTATTTAGAACTTAATTTTCAATACTTTTTGTATAAAAAAATTTCAAAATTCGGACCGGAGGTAACACTTTTACTAGTATCGAATAGCGATTTTTCGCAAATATGTCGTGAATTATGCATTTTATATTAAAAAATTAAGTGCGCACCATTGCTAACTCCGTTATATTAATTCTAGAGAGTAGGTTAAAGTAGAAGTGTATGGTCGCACTACTAGTAATTTTTTTTGGGATCAGTAGTGAATGTTCTTCCTCTTCGGAACTTATATGGGATGTACTTACGCATTTTCAAAATTCTACGGATTGGTGAATAACTTAAACCCAATTCTATCGTATTATCCCCAATACAAAATTCACGATGAGCTTCAAAATATGCTACCGTAGTTTCTACTTCTTAATTAAGGATGATATTTTTCTTAGTTCTTTTCTTTTTAAATAAGCAATCATGTTGTCTAAACTGACTATTTTCGCAAGTAACGTCGATCTGGCTGCTATCATAAAGAATATCGTTTAGCATAATGTGCGCTAGTCCTTTTTGAATTTTTATTGGACACGATGTATGAGAGAATAGAAGTACCTATAATAGGATTTTGTATATTTTTTTGAAGTAACACACTTACAGGTTTATTTTTCGGCTTATTTTTCTAAGATAAAGGTATTTAAAACAATTCAGAACAACTGGTGTATAATTTGAAACGCTCATATGTATAAGAAAGTCGTATGGTGGCCACACCTTATTTTTTCACAAAAATTTCCTAAAATAAACGAATTGTTCAGCTAATACGTTGACCCAGTATAGTCAGTGGTGGTTAGACTGAGTCAACATATGTGCCAAAAATATTTTAGGATTTAAACACAACATTAATAGACTAACTGACTGTTTTGTTCTTAGTTCACTACTTCTATCAGCAGAAGAAATGATTAATATCTGTTTTCAACAACCAGTTTTAAGAACATATTTACTCGAAGGTTTTGTCGATTTCTGCTTTACAGTTTTCGAATTTATGGTTGTATGTACGATAACAAGTGCAAGTGTACGTATTTAATGTGATTAGTCAGCTGTAGTAGGAATAATCGTCTCTTCGCCAGACATAAACTCTGTTAGCTATGGTGCCTATTAGTAACTCCTTTTTGATAGTTCCTATTAATAAAAACATTGCACACTCAACAAACACATGAACAATATAGGTTTAACAGAAGTAATCTTATGTAGATTATGTCAAACAGAACAGGAAATCATAATCAATAAATTGAAAATGTAAATGATTATCATGCGATTTTTTTTTTACCTTTAATCGGGTGTATATGCAGATACTTCTAAAATGAGTTTTCCGCAGTGTTTGAAAATTTTCCGCTTTGCAATAATAATTTAATTGTGTATATGTAGTTATACAAATTTATTAATTTTATAATTATTTTAACATCTGTTACTTGATATGATTCAGGTAGATTGAAAAGCCTCGAAGTCTTAATTGCCCTAGGTAGTCAGGAAGCAAGAGCACCTGACTAGCGATCGGGTCGTGGGTTCGAAGATCACCCGTAGGTACATTTTGTAATAAATTTACCGTATGGAATTATTAGTGCAAAGTAGGAAAATATAATCAAGTTGCAAACCTATACAGGAGGGGTTTGAAATTATGCTTGAATATACATATACCATAGTCGTCAAATTTTAATTTCGGTTTGCACTTCTATCATATGCAGAAGATGACCTTATGATATGCAGCGATGCCTGCTTGCTAACAGTGGTGGGAGAGCAACGCAGTGGCGGGGGACCCCCACGCCTTACATTTCATAGCAAACGTTTGTCGAATGTTGCAGCCTCGCTTATGTTTATCTTTAGTTTATTTCGTCGCGCTCTTTTCCTCTTTCTACTTTCGTATCAGAAATTAAAATATGTCGACCCCGGTATATACACTGCCAAGAAAGAGTTGCTTAAACTTGTCTTGCACGGTGATTTCTGAAGTCCAACTGACTGATTATGCAAAAGATTATTCGCAGTCATACGAAAAAAATGTTTTTGATTTTCTTGAATATAAAGTGTAGCTGTTAGAATTGAATAATTTACTTTGCAAGTATTACGAAGGAAGAATTTACATGTACTTCATTTAACTCAGTTTCCATGATTATTAATATTTAAACACTTTAAATAAGAAGTAGAACGTTGGAATGATCTGATAAGCGAACCGCATCTTCATTGATAATGGAACTCAAAGCTACTTTCTATGTTCTTAAGAAAATTGTGCAAACGTCCTTTGTATGTACAACATGTTTATATTTTTCTGTTAACAAGAAATCATTAATCATAAATGTTATATAACTACCATATACAATATAACTTTTCACATATAGGTATATACAATACGAATACTACTACAAGATTCATTTATAACATTTAAATGAGTCGTCAGATTTAAGAAAATAAGTTTATAAAATACTATATATCAGCATTAAGCTTTGTAATGTAGAATGTTCTGAATTATCTTCTTGTTACCACTCCAGTTCAAGATTTCGAATTTCGTAATACCAAACTAATCCAGGTTTAGTATATTGCTACTAAATAGCCTTCTCATCTAAAGGCGTTCTCCTCGCTGAATTCGTTATTTCGAGATATTCTATGTGATACGTGCTCTAATGTAAAAGCTAATACATATTACATACACTATTATAAGTACGAGGGGATTATTGTGCAATTCGAATCTAGCGTGAAGTGTCCAAGATTTACATTTGAAAGATGAAATCAAAGGATTGTATCAGCCGAGGCCTCTCCTAAGAAAATGTCGTGAACGACCCACACATGGATTCACCATGGTCTATTTACGGTATTCTATACGAGACAGATATTATGCGGGCTTAAAGAATGTCATTTATAGCACTTAAATGATTATCTACATCTTTAAGAATATGGATATATCGATTGTGTTATTACTCTGTACGAAAGTGGTTATAATGAAATGATGGTAATAAAGTACTTTATTTTGTATAATGTCCAAATTACGTTGATTTTTGTTCGGAAATAATTATGAAATTTAACACAAAACAGTATATGCAAAATTAATTCAGTCACTGGGTAAGGAAGTATTTAATTGAAAATTATATTCCAATGTCAATGTAGAATAATTTTAACTATAAATACACTTTCTCATACTTCCTGGTAATCAATTAATTTATTTTTGTTTACTGTGGTGTGCTGTTCGTTAGAAATGCTTTAGCTTACTACTCTTAATGGCTTTGTTACTTCATCAGTAAAGGTCAAGAGTTATTGAACTAAATCCCCAATAAATAGGGGGAGCCGGAGATGTACCGACGTCCAAGGTAAGAGTTTTTTGTTTTTCGGCAGAGATATAAACCTACTGATATCGCGGCACGCCTCCACTACATTGTCCAGCCCACTGCATGCAACTGGATATGAAGAGTATACAATTAAAGAAGTAGAGTATGCAGCTAAAAACGATGAATATATTAGGAGAGAAAGAAGAGTATTATGAAGAATATTATAATGATTGGATATAATAGTGAGAATTATGATATATGATGTTGAAAACTCTGAAATTAGTGGAAACAATACAAGTGAATACGGGTATGCGAAAGATTATAATAAAAAAACAAAATGGGTGTGCTTAAAACCACACGGCAGAAGTGAAAACTTCATCAAGGCGAGGTTAATAATACGAAATCCAACTTTTTTTTTCGTTCTATATTAGGTACATTAGGGTCATCCTGCATCGACGAATTCAGTTGCTGAGATTTAGTGTGCTTCTTTTGACGATATTTCTTCACGCGCGCATTACACAATTCCCTTTTTCGTTTTAATTTGTCATCGATTTGATTTTCTTCATCCATCCTGTGTAACAGAAAAGAATTAAATGCTTATAAATTCGTATATAATGAGCAATTAAAGCATTCGTTGCTATGGCAGCGGCCGCGATATATAATCGCGTATATATATATATATATATATATATAAATAGACAATATGAATACTCGCTTACGAGCCCCGCGCTGGTCTGATGCTAACGTTCCGGCTTCTCACCCGTGAGATCTCGGGATCGAATCTGCTCGGGGACATGAATTTATTTACTCATTTAAATTTCAATTTAATTGAAATTAAATACCTCTATATGATATATTTCTCTCGTTCCCTTAGTCGACTCGAGCCGACTTTACCCGAACGAGCGTTACATAGCCGAGCGTGACGGCTCAGTCTTTTCAGTGCCCACAATCAACGCAACGCGCCCAAAGAAGTTTACACTTCAAAAAGAGGATGACAAAGTAAGTTTCCAAACACAACTAAGAAATACTTCCCAAATAGCGGATATAAACAGTGAGCACAACAATCTTAAAAACAATGAATTGACAAGAATACACCAAAGACAATCTACGAGAAAATAATATCAATGAGGGAAATCTAAAAGTCCACTGGAGTACTCACGGGGTATATATAAAATAATAAATTTGTCGAATTTCAAAAATGTAAGCAACTCATTTATATGGTTATGCTACTGCCATTCACATATTGCATTATCGAGTAAACAAGTGCTCCTCCCTATTTCATGGCATCTAAAAGTAATATTGCATGTATTATTATTTCAATAAACAAAAAAAATTGGGTGTGCTTAAGACCACACGGCAGAAGTGAAAACTTCATCAAGGCGAGGTTGATAGTACGAAATACAACTTTTTTTTCGTTCTATATTCATTTACATTTTCCATTTTCGTTCTATATTACATTTAAAAAATATACATTTATTATTATTGTGTATACATTATTCTAGTACATTTCGCTCGGACTGATCAAGTTTTCACTTCAAAAATTCATACGTAACGCATGTATATATACAAATATTATAATTCTCATACGAGTACCCGCGATGGTCTAATGGTAACGTGCCGGCCTTATACCCTGGCGGCTCGGGTTCGCATCTGTACGCGGACAAGAATTTTTCAGAAAATAAAAATACAATATTTCGCGTATTTATTCTAAATTTCAATTTAATTGAAATTAAATACCGCGAATTAGTATTATTATACAAAGCCGAGCGTCGAGCCGACTTTACCCGAACTAGCGTTTCATTCCGAGCGTGACGGCTCAGTCTCGTTCAGTGCCCAACAATCAATGCATCAACGCGCCCATAGAAGTTTTCACTTCAATAATGTTCTTGTTATATTTTGATACATATAATATTTAAATATGTTTCTGTGTATTTCTGCAATTCAAATGTAATCATAATAATTATTGCCAATTACCACTCTAATTAACATGTAATGAGATTCAGGGACAGATTTTCTGAAGATGGAAATGCTGCCTGAAGTTTACAAATTTAATTTAATACAATTATTAATTATTTATTAACAGCACCTATTAGTTCTTCTAATGCCATCATACTCTTCACTAACTTAACTTAAAAACATATTGTCTAAAACCATTTGCAGTACTTTAGAAAGAAAGATTTTACAGTATTATTGTTATATAACGAAAGAAAATTGTATGAAATTAACATAAATTACTAAATACACAAGTTCTTCACTACTTTTTATTCGATTCCGACAATTGGGAATCATGTCAAAACATAACGCCACAATTACACAAAACTGGTTAAGGCATTTTGTCGCGGTTGTCTTTTATGAAATTTGAACTAAAGGGTCGTGTAATGAATTCCACATTTACATACAGGGCCATAATATGCTATTTTATGGACGCTAAACGGTGTTATAAACCAGTTATTATCGGAGAACGAAACAAAAATTTTTTTTAAGGACAGGGATGGATAAGAGAAAAGTTAAGGTTTTAATTAGTTATTATCAATAGATATATTATCTCGATAACAAGAGAGAGCTTTCATATTACTTGGGTACATTTTAGTTTTTATTGTTCCCTTATCATTTAATTACTCTTTTTTATGAACGAGGGTTTAATAATAGCTATTCCCATACATTTTAACCTCGATTATATACACATAAAGTTGTATCGTGTTCGCAGCACATATAACATACGTAGCTTTAATTGAGCATGAACTTTACATGTCCAGCACGGTCTAGAGAGTGTCAACAGTCATTTTAGAGTCTCAACAAGACGGTCATCGGGCGTTTGCCGCAAGGATCTGATAAGAAAGAGGTTGTAAGTGAAACGCATGAAAATTGCCTAGTAATGTATATAACTACAACGTACCTATTTCTCGTATACCTGTACATACGTTAGGTAGCACGTTGATATAATATTAATCAGCAGTCGATTATACAGGAATAATAAAACTTAATCTTTATCGTTGATCGTTTTAAAAGTTCAAAATAATTAAAGAAAAAGGAAATTGTTATTGAATAATAGGATTTTCACACAAACGGTGTACATTTAATTGTCAACAGACAAAATCATACCACACCAATAATTAATGTATTTTATCGAATTACCTTTGTGTATAATTCTGTCTAACATTCTTTTTAAAAGCGAGTTTTGTTGGCTAATGATGTGCAACAGGCGACTATTTAAGAAGGGTTAGGGAGAACTATTTTGGTAGTCAAGATAAACTTTTCTCCCAGCTTTCATTAATTCTACTTGGCAAAACAAAGAGGGTTAAGTGGTTCATATTACAACGGATATCAATCTTAATTTTGGCGATTTTACTGTCTCTATAATAATTCAAAAACATTAATAACAGAATTGAAAACTGATTGTTTAACAATTAACAAATATTCATATTTGTTATTATATATATATATATATATATAAACTTGGAAAGAAGTCTCTGCTGTCTGAATGAAGAATTAAAAGGAATCGTTAGGGGATCCAGCATAAAAAACATCTACAGTTACAAAGTTCTTTATTTATTGCCAATATTTCGCATTACAAACTAATGCTTCTTCTGGGCTTAACTACAATATTAATATGAATTACAGAATTGAAATTTAAAGTAGTAATAAAATAATCTATTTAATATTAAAATTGACTCACAATTTGAACTTTTTTGAGAGAGAATCGCATCTGACTATGACCTATGTTGTTTTAACCAAATCGTTTCAGATAACATATTAAAAAACTTTTTTTAAAAAAACTGGTATATATAAATTTAAAAAACAGATAAATGTGTTAATAAAGTATTAAAACGGACAAGAACATGTTTACCCATTGACAGGTGACAAATCAATGAATTGATCTGTAAGGGACAACCGTATCCAAGCTGCCTACAACTTTAATATGATATTGATAACCTAATGTGTTCAGATTTAGATTTTTAAATTTCAATTCTGTAATTCATATTAATATTGTAGTTAAGCCCAGAAGAAGCATTAGTTTGTAATGCGAAATATTGGCAATAAATAAAGAACTTTGTAACTGTAGATGTTTTTTATGCTGGATCCCCTAACGATTCCTTTTAATATATATATATATATATATATATAATCGATAAACCAAATTACCCGAAGGTGTAGGTTATTACTTTGTCTATTTACTATTTTCATATATAAACTTTGCCCACTGTTTTTTATCACTTGTCAACTTCAGCGCTTCTTTCCACGTTTTGCCCCTTTTCTCTAGTATTACTGCTACCTCCCCGTTCCACGTTTTCTTAGGTCTGCCCCTGCTCCTCCTGCCGGTTATCCTCGCATCCCATACATTTTTCGCTTGTCTGCTGTTGCTCATCCTGTTTAGATGTCCAAACCATCTTAGTTGCTGGTTTTCAATATTGCCCAATATTGGTTCTACTTCCAGTTCTTTTCTTATAATTTCATTTCTTATCCGATCTTTGCGTGTGACCCCTTTTACTTTCCTTAGGTATTTCATGTCGATTGCCTGTATTCTGCTCTTCATTCTGACTGTCGTCACCCAGCTCTCGCTGCCGTATGTTAATACTGGTCTGAACACTGCTCTATATATTGCCATCTTTGTTTTGCGACTGATCTCCTTGTTGCTCAGAAACCACCCAGAAAGTGAACGGATATCAATCTTAATTTTGGCGATTTTACTGTCTCTATAATAATTCAAAAACATTAATAACAGAATTGAAAACTGATTGTTTAACAATTAACAAATATTCATATTTGTTATTAACAATTCTTTTAATGTCTGTGACCTGAACTTGAATTTGTTTATTTTTATACTTTGAATATTTACAAACTTCTTGAGCTTTGGTAATCATAAGAACTCAAAATTATGATCAATTTATTACTCAGCCTGTAACCTAATTTATGGCGTTAAGGCTGGCGTCTCGGTACGCTGCACCGGACAATATTCACGTTGAAAACATCCTCACATTTTTTTGATAAGAAATGGAAACTATTAATTTAATTGTTATAAAAAGTACACAGTTATGTTAAGGAAACTTGATTCGAGGTCGTAGGGGGTTTTTAACTGTTTTTACACTATATACTGTGAATAAAATACCCCTTTTAGAGGTAAAAATAAATATTTTTTATCTGTAATTTTCAAATAAAATATAGCATTCTTGCACCCCCCTTGACCTCAAAAAATTAGTTTGCATTGTAACAAAAAATACTACAACGAAAATAATATCTTCGTTTGTAAATGGTATCCAAAATAAAAATGCGTGGACATTATATGAAATTAGGGTTACAATTCAACTATAGTGTGGAGAAAAACCGTCAAGATGCAGAATTATCACGCCAGGAACTTGAATATTAGTGTAGCTTCTGGGCATTAGGGGGGCACTGGAAATTGTGCGTATATATGTACCTATTATTAATTAAAAATGTCAGGATAGGTACTTTTATTTACGCAAAAGTACAATTGCTCACAATACTTCGTCTAATAATAAAAACAGTTATATATTATTCTTATTATATATTCAACAGTTTAACACTTTGCGGAATGTAATATAAAATATATACCTATAAAAAACAAAAACGATAATAAATTTGCTATAGGTATAATAATCTTACACAGTGTTTACTTTCGAGCGATGTATATTTATAGCAATTTTTGACAGTTTGACATTATTTGAAATATGTGTGTTGTGATAACTGGACGAAAAGGGAAAACCTTTATTGATTTAATATACGATATAATTAACTTCTTATAATGTTATCTAATTACGATTACATGTGTATTGTATTGTACTGAAATAAGTAAAATCTGCAGTGGTACAGCTTATATCTTGATAATCTCGAAGACTTAAACAATGCTTCTGCTCGTACTATTATCAGAATATAATATCCAAACAATCACATAAACATGGATAAACTAGAAGATGGTATACCAACTCTAGGTATATTTTATTTAGTCTACTTCAGAAAATTAAATAATTCTTGATGCACAAATTTATTGAATTTTGCGACGGAACTACAAAGGCATTTTGATACCTATAAATATATATAGGTACATTTTTTACTTATTCAATAAATTTTGAGATTTACCGGTGCTTAACGCAAATTATCATTGTGTACATTACTCTAAATAAATACTAATTCATTTATTCATAGTGTATGATTAAATAATTAAAAAATATGTACCTATGTATTTATTAATAAGAGTCTATTTGAAATATGTAAATGTACAATAGCTTAAATTACATCAATAACTTACGAAAGTAATTTTTATATTATACACGTACACACAAACAAAGAAGCTGCAAGATTTACTGTTGCAGAGCATAACAAAATCTATATTATTCCTACTAATAATATTTATACGTCTAATTTGCTATGATTCCGATTGGTAATTGGTAGAAAGGATTAAATATAATACCTATACACGATAAATATAACAAGCTTTTTTGAAAACTTTTTGGCTTATGAGCCGCCATCTGAAAAAACCGCTAAATTTTTGCACTATACCAGTTTTTACAAAATATCTTCCAAAGTATTGCAATACTTCCCGAGATAGACCTCTTTGAATTTACAGATTTTTTCTTAAAAATGTAAAAATCAAAGATTTTTAGTTGGTTTTTGCTCGATAGTAAGTATATAGTGAATCCTACGCTAAAGTTTGACACTGCATTTATAGTAGAGGTAAATAGCTAAAGTTCCGAAGCTCCAAATGTGGCTTGTCGTCCAGACACATTTTGTCTTATATAACAAAATATCACTATTTGGTTCTTATAATGTAAAGTTGTGGTATATCTGACAGTGACACTTTTCTTGATGAAACTTATGTAGTATATAATTTATCAATTATTTATTTACTTACAAATTTATTGATATATAATTCACAGACCTATTGAATATATGAGATATACAAACTTAGCAATAAATGAACTTTTTTTTGTTTTTAATAAATAGATACATTAATTTTGTCAATATTAAGTTATTGCGTAACGTGTCTTCCTAAAAGACTACAAAAATATTCAAAAGAGAGTATCATAGTCTAAACGAGCTAGAAGAATCAGTTTGGTCTTAAACTTTAGCTACCTACCTCTACTATAAATGCTATGTCAGACTTTAGCGGAGAATACACCATTTACTTACTATCGAGCAAAAACCGATTATAAATCTTTATTTTGACATTTTTAAAAAAAAATTCTCTAATTTCAAAGAGGTCTATCTCGGGAAGTAATGAAGCTAAATATTCCGTTTTTGTATTAAATTGTAGAAAATTTTCTCTAGTTTAATAAGAACGTAAACGGCTTTTTTGCTCAAACTAATACTTTAGGAGATATTTTGTAAAATGAGGCTAAAAAATTTAGCGGTTTCTTCAAGATGGCGGCGTCTGCGGTAGTGGGGAAAATAAGAAAACTTGGAACTTTGCAACAGTGTACCAATCCATACACCATATCAAAATATCAAAGGTACCCTAATTAATTGAACCATGCGAGATTTTTTGGTATAGTTTGACTGGGCTATATGTATATTCTCCAAGGATATTACATCGGTGGTGTTTCTATCACAGAAAGTTAATATTCTACGTTTTAGATATCTCTTGAAGGTACTAGATTTGGTAGACCATATAAAAATATGGCACAAAAGGCTTAATTATGTGTTCTGCATGTTCAACCATTTCGTCAGGTAGATAGCTTCTTTTTCGGTGGTTTATACCAAAAATTCTTTATGTTGTCATTAATAGTGAAATATTAGGTAAGTCTATTAAAAGAATATAATAGTTGATATGTCATCTTTGGATAATATGGAAAATCAAAACCTTACTTTGGCAAACTTACTTCAGTTCGGTAAAATATATTTAGGTACGTTTAACAACTAAAATAATTACTTTCACTTGTGAATGTTGCGCATCTCCAATATTATTTAAGAAGATAATAAAATATGAATAATGTTAAGTACAGAAGCGCAGTTGATTTTTGCCAAAAACACTAGTGTCACCTATAGACAACCTATAATTAAACAGATTTACTATGAAAATTAATTGTGGACTAAAATATAAACGTAAGTAATTAATACCTATTGATCTTTTCTGGTTACATTCTGAGTCATATCTCCTAAACACACAGTTAAAGTTACGAAAATCACAATATAAGCTGTATGTTTTAGTTCACATGTTCAGAGACCGCACACGAGCGGCCGATGACTCATCACCCACGCGCACTATTGAAATTTTGTATTTTTAAAAAGTTTTTAATTTTATTTATATAATTGGATAACAAGTGGGTGGTGATCTATAAAATACAAAATACTTTTTTATTTGTTTATACTGTAGTTCAAATCGAGTAAATTCTCCGTACTTTATTAATCTCACGAAATATAAGGTAGGTAAATAGAAGAAAGGAATTTAACATTAAAATCGACTTTTTTGCTGTCCGTTTTCTCGACGAAACCAGATGTTG
Source organism: Amphimallon solstitiale (assembly GCA_963170755.1). Lineage (NCBI taxonomy): Eukaryota > Metazoa > Arthropoda > Insecta > Coleoptera > Scarabaeidae > Amphimallon > Amphimallon solstitiale. The sequence continues at coordinate 123,049,577 of OY720678.1, read as the reverse complement.
CATCACCATACGAATAGTGCTATTCAATAACTGCGTGATGTTATACATTATTTCTTTTGTCATTCATTACACAATGTTTAGAATAAAACTGCAGTCTATGGTCGACTGTTCTACTTTTTCTACCCTTTGTAACACATCACACAAAATGTCACTCATAAATATTTTATTTTCATTACTTTTTAACAGTTTTTGTGCGGCAATAGAAGCTTGATGGCATTGTCCATCATTCTTTTTACGATGACCCATGTTTTAAATCCAAAATTCATTAAACACATTACAAATTAAGCGAGAAAGAATACTTCAAACTGACTTGTTCTTTACCATGTCTATAGTCACATGAATTACTAAATATTGTTATTATTATTACTTCAAAAAATATTTTTTCCAAACATAAATTGTTTTATTCCTATTTATTTTATAAGGTGTACCTACTTGAAATTTTATAAATTGCTATAAATGAATGCTTGTATTTATTGATGCTTGACTGTTGAGATTATTTCTATATAGTCAGGTTCGTAATAAATACTAGCATAAATTTAAAATACTATGTAGACAAAAACGTGTTGAAAGCGTTTCTTTAATAATTTTTTGTGCCTGTTAGTTTTTTGTCTGTCTATGTTCGAGTTCATTTAAAAGCCCCAGATATAAATTTGTTGCTGTAATAGCAATCTACATTTCTATTGCTTCATCTCTCATCCTCAATTAAGTTCGTCTATTTGCCAACATGAACCGCCACCTTACCGACACCTAATCCTACCCCCCCACATTATATTCTTCATCACCGCCAAACTGAAAACTAAACGCCAGCCTTAAAAGACGTTCGAAACCGGGAGTAAAATTTTTATAATTTAATTCCGGTAATTCACTGTATCAGTGTCACTCACACAGTCTTTTACACTCGAAGAGAAGAGGGGAAGAAACCAATAGAAATAATTTCATACTTTCATTTATTTTTAATTTATTGTAAATTTACTTCAAGGTACGTAGAACAAAATGGCTCAGGTTCATAATAAATAACTCAACTCACTTGGACATCTACTGATTCAAACAAACTATTATCTTCTGTTGTTTACTTTTCGAGGTAGATTCGTAAACTATTAAGTGACGCAGGTACCTTAAATGTTCATAATGTGCATATATATTTTCATTTTTGTCTTTTACAAATACGTAATTTGATTACAAAATTAAAATGTTCTTAGTTTTACTTAGTTTCGGTTTTGGTTCAAATGCATTATTGCGGCCCTCTCCAACTCTTACAATCTTCTGCTGGCATTACACTTTCAACAATCTCTTCCTCTGTAAAAATATGATCTAGATCTTCTTAATCTCCTTTTCGCCACGATTGTCTTCCATTATTACAGCATTTTCACCAACCGGGCGAAATATGTCGTGAAAATCTTGTTTCGGTTTCGGCTCTACTGGTTCAACCTCATCATTTACGGATGTTCTCCCACGATTTAACTAAAGTTATGGACTTTAAAATATACACAGCATCTACAAAATTAAAAATCAGTTCTGTAACGTCTTCTGCCCTCTTCTCGAGTAGTTGGTTTCTCGAATTCCAGAGTTTCATCAGAAAGCATTTTCTTGTATAAACGTTTTACCGTGTAGATGATACCCTGGTATTAACTGCAACAGAAAGGTTGTGTTTGGTGACATATACGTGTACACACAATCCTTTTTGTGATATCTGAAATGAACCTCTTTCTAACCTATAGTATTAAACTCCATTACATTTTTTTTATCGCCGAGGGCTTTTTCTGTTTGCCCACATTTGCAAAATTCATCGTGACTTTCGCCAGCATTTGCTTCTGAAAAAAATTGACGATTTCTCCAGACGTCTTTTTTCTGCTTTAGATGCTTGGGTGTTGTCGAATCAGGCACCCCAATATAAACACGTTCCATCGAAATTATATAATTATAAATCTTGTGTTTTCTTCCATTAAAAACCGTTTTTTTTAAACAATTCAGGAGCTTGAGTATCTGACGACGTATCTTCTTATTTGTTATTACGTCTTCTCAACCGAAACAAGCTAATCATAATCGGCTTTAAATCTGCTAATGCCCAACCCATAAACTTTTCACTGCAGCTTGAATTGTAAAACAGATAAACGATGAGAAAACCGTTTAGAAACCCCTTCAATTAGGGATTCTCTAGGCGTTCGCAATCTTGTGACAACACTTACTTCCTATTCTACATTAAACTTCAGGACACATTTTCGTAGCTTACCTTTTTTCTTCCGTATGTCTGAAATGGTCTCTTTGGACACCTCAATGTCCACACAAATATTCAAAAGACACTGCCCTTCTGAATTTTTCTATCACGCCATGAAGAAAAAGAGTCTTCTGTTTGCATTTTACACCCTTATTAAAGTTTACATAAGATCACTCCGCGCAAATGAAAACACACCCTAAACTAATTGAAAGCCTGAGGAGGGATTGACAAATGTGATGAACCACAAGCAGGTGCACCTGCGCTAGAAATAATGCATAATTGAAGTTTCGCTCCATAATTCAGCTTTTTATTTGCGTTTTTAGCGATTTTTTTTTGAAAATAACTGTTACGAATTAAGCTTTAATGAACTTCTACTGTAAAAGCTTAAATATTCAGGTGATTTTCAGAATTTCAACAATTGTTTAAGACATCTTTTAACATGCTGCTTTATGTTTGCCATTTCTGTTCTTTCAAGATTTTGGAATCAATTTTTATAATATCTTCAATCATTTCTAATGTAATTAAATGAAAGACATATTGCTGGGTATTTTTCTGTATTTTTAAAATATAATAAAAATAAAAAAATAATGAAAAACTGGACATAACCAGTTTCAGATATTCAAAAATTTATATATATAAAAACAAAGATAAAACTAAATATAAGTAGATATAACTGAATATAAGTAGATATAACCAGATACAAGTAAATATGGATAACATTTTCTAATATAAAAAAATTAAATAAATAAATAAAAACAAAAGTAAATTTCAGCACAATTTATTTTAAATAAATATATATATATATATATATATATATATATAGTACACTAGTTACAATTTAACATCTCACCAAATATAGACGCATAAATAATACATTGATTAATGTATATCTTGTTTAAAGAACAAGATAAAGGCAATAAATATTTTAACTGATGGATATGCAACACTATATGAGACATCGATGAAATGTGGGTTGCATACCCGTCAAAAACAAAAATAAAAGCATTTGAAATTCAAATAGGCATTACATATTGTACAAAACAACGTTGAATAAAGAAAACACTAACCTTAATTAGAAAACATAAAACGATACAATTTTAAATAACAATTCAATTTTTCATTACAGGCAGAAAAATCCTGATATTCTTTTCAATAACTAATAGGAAGCCTACGTTCAAGGAAACATTGATGTAATGATTAACATATTGTAAAAATAAAAGCTTTTACATGTAAATAAGCATATTCCATTTGTATTAATCACTATATAAAAATTCAATTGTATTTTCTTCTGTATGAGACATCATAGAAATGTATATAAAGGTGTATGATTTATTTGTTTTCTTCTATACACCAACATACCAAGAAATTCCAAGCTATAAAAACAAATAGGATATTAGTCAATATATAACGGTAGTACAGATTAAAAATACTTACCAAAATAAATAAACATCAATCGATATTAATTAGATATGCAAATGCATAGAATGTAAACAATAACAAGATCAAATGTAAGATGGCTGACGCAATGTCATGTGATCACATGACATTGAATAATTATCAAAACTAACACGGAGGGCGCAGTAGAGGAAAATTCAAATGGAGAAAGAAACATTTTGAATTTAAAACAAAATAAGGCGTTTTTCAATTGTTGAGTATTATAAAAGGAGATGCATTCGATATGCGAGGACAGTCCGTCGGCAGCCTCCAGTATTTAAGAAAAATTGACAGTCCGTAGGCAGCTCTCCAGTACCAAAGAAAATAAACAGTGAAGTCCTTCAGTACCTTAAAAAGTTCCTAATCAGTGCTCCAAGTGTTCTTCAACTAAACGAAAATCTAAAAAGGCATAAAACGCTTTTGAGATTTTAACACGTGTAGTGATAATTAAAACAGATATAAATTGGACAGTGTAGTGAGACAAAACGTATAATACATTTCAAACAATAAGTGCGCGCTAAAGGATAGTAGAGCGCGGGAAATTATTACTACCTTATTTTATAAAAGCCGCTACAATAATTTTCAAGAAAAATGGAATACGAGAATTATCAAGAGGAATTCGAAAGGAGATATGGTCAAGAAAAGTAAGTACAAGCACAGTCAATAAAGCTTCATTTTGCAATCTTATAATCAATAAATAAAAGAATCTTCATGTGTGATATATAAAAGCTCACTGAATAACAATAATTCCAAAATATTATTTAAACATTTGATAAATTCTTCATTGAGGAAGTCTCGACTTGACGTGCGAATCTCAGGTTGAGGCGATTCAATGAAGGATTAACGATCTTACCTTTACCAATAAGTTCTTCATTATTTAAATCTCGATTTTGACGTGCAAATCTCAGGTCGAGATGATCCAATAGGGATACGTCAATAAAGAATAAAGAAAATAAATTTTTTAGTAATTTTTTTAAAATAATAAACACACATGAAGAAGTAATTTAGTAAATTATTACAATTTAAAACAATAAAAAGATTTGCAAAGTGCTTGTATTACAACGGAGAAGATAATATACATTAATGAATACAAAAGTATTGTATTATATAGTCGTCAATAATCTTATGTTTTGTAAAATCTCCATATTATAAATAAATATAAGTTGTGCTGACATTCATCATTTACTCATTTATACCCATCCCAAAGGAGAACATGAGGAAAGTAAACATCACAATCACAGCTAGAACTCACAATAAAGAAACACTGTGACGTATTTTTCTTTTAAACAAAGAAATCTATCTTTAGGACCCTGAGAACATTAAATAATATTAATTTTATTAATTTGACTATTGGTTGTCAACCATAGAGCAGATATCACAGCAATATGTAAAAATAGTTATTTACGAACCAAGTGCGGGAAGACTATTTTCCCGCATGAGCGCACATTGTAAGCACGAGCAACCGCAGGAAGCGAGTGCTTTAATTGCGAGAATGCGTGGAAGATGTCTTCACGCAAGTGGTTTGTACAATATTTTTTGTACGAACATTAAATTAAAAAAATATTATTGATTAATGTCATTGGTATCATACCTAACCTAAGATAGATTACCTAATTAATTTAAGCATTTCATGTACGTAACTATTACTCACCTTTCCCTAAAATTAAGTTATTATATTCTTACACAATGCAAACATGAGGTATTTATTCTTATATTTATAAATTTATAGTACATTTATTGCGTTTTTTGGATTAAATACAAACAATTCTGAACTGCCAATATGAATGTCGATGTGGTACAAATAGATGGCGCGTGAATCTTGCTTAAGATGTCGCTTAAAATATCGTCAAATAGATAGCGCGACAATTTTTTTCGAGGAATTTTTAATTATTACTCCTATTTCCCCAACTTTTAGTGAAGAATAGTGGAGGGAAGTAGTATTTTATAGACTAAATTTTATTATAGATTTATTCTTCTAAGTTTCAAATTCAAAATAGATTAAATTCAACAAATATTATTTTATATTTAAAGAAAGTCAAAAGTATAAAAACACTACAATAAATAAGAAAATTTTTTCTTCAAGTATTTAATACATCCCATAATGTTTCTTGTGAATGCCTACTATTGGTAAATCTTTTAAATTATTCTTGACTTAGTAAATATGGAGCAATATAAATTGTATATAGTTAGAATCACTAACAATTCGATAGAGAGAAATAAACGTACCTATATATGGAGATCTTACAAATAAATCAGCTCGCAATTTAACATTGATCGTATTCTCAAGAATATTACACGGCTCGTTACATACATTCCCACGACACGTGGAAGCCATTAACGGTGTTACATTAATTTGTTCGGATTCCTCACTGCAGGAAACAAGACACTCGACAATATATAAGCGTTCCAATCGCATCCAGAAACGATTTTACATCCGATCGAAACACATTACTCTGCGATTCCTTAAGAGACACCTCTTATTGACACGTTGTACGTTATCCCGTGATTTATTTAAAATCTAAATGAGCAACAGCGAATGCCTCGCTCTTCTTTTCTAAGGCTCTGACAACTCGCCTCTGAGGAACGATGAAGACGTAGGATTTTAATTGTAAAACTGTCCGCCAACATACGTTCGTGATACTTTATCTGCATTTAAAGTCTGGGTGTTACAAGCATTTTACTTATTTATAAGTAACTATTTCTTTGTAAATGTAAACAATGGCATTGTGTAAAATACGTTATTTCTTAAGTCTTTCAATACAATACTGTTTATAACTTTAAGATTTGAATTTAAAAAAAAATTACTTTTTCCTAAAAGGGCTAAGAAATATTGCCGTAAATAATTTTCTTAGTTAATTATTGCATATAACAATAATTGAACTATTGTTTATCAAACAAGGCATATGGATGGGATTATATGTATGTTGTTACGTTTAAAAAGCAGCGGCCAACATTTATTCACTTATCCCTGTATATTACGTGTTACATATTATTTTCAAATCAGAATTAATTCAAACGATATTTTCTAAAGTAAATAACATCTCAAAATTCTCAACCTTAAAATCTGCGTCGCATATATTATTCCTTTTTATAATATTCGATTTAACATATTTAGTTTATGAAGGACTCTTTGTTCAAATATAAGATTGGCGACGTATGCATTTTTTTGTTCGTCTAATGCCCATTTTCTTCACTTCTAGATAAGTTCTAGATAAAGTTATCTGATAGATATCCCTTAGAAACGGACAAAAATAGATTTCTTCACTTCTAGATAGACAGTATCTTGAAGATAAATTTGTCATGCAGTTGAAGTACTCGATAAAAATTATCTTACAGATAGTTGGTTGCGCGCGCATTTTGTTGACGCGGTATAGAAAGAAAAATGTTGTGCTATGGATTTGTTAATGATGGACGTAGATGTTTTTTTCTGATGAAGAGGAAGACGAAATAGTACAGTGATTTGTCGGGTACAGTGTCAAATAATAAAATGAGGTACATATTGAACAGTGTCATTATTTTATTTTATATTTTTACATACATGTTTGTAAGTAAATAATGTCTTGGAAATCTAAAGAATGAGCACGTTTTTATCACAAACTTAGAATATAGGGAGATATCGGAATACTTCTTGCGAATATAAAATTATAAAATATATGTATGAGGTTTACGTAAGGTTTAAATAAAGGATTACTGGATAAATCTCCATAAATGCAATGAGTATACTTCACAGATATTATGTTACAGTATATATTTCACAGGCCCAAATAATATTGTTAATATTAAATAATACAAACGCAGTATGTTTATGTTTATAAACACAATATAAAACATAACCGCACACGTCAAACGAATCAGAGCGAATGATGCTCTTCATATGCACTTAAAGTTATGAACACCGGCTATTTGCTAGGTTGCCGTTTCTCACGATTCTGTTATCTACGGGATTTCGATCTAACGGATAAGTAACCAAAGGTGGTAGTGAAGAAATTAAAATGCACGTTATCTGTCAGATATATTTATCTTCAAGATAGCTATCAGTTACTTTATCCGTAAGTGAAGAAAATGGCCATAAGTCATAGGTTCCCAAAGTGGGCGATAACGCCCCCTTGTGGGCGCTGCAGGTCTAAAGGGGGGCGGTAAGAGACCCAGAAAAAAAATGGGGGCGTTGTGTAAAGGCTTAGGGGGCGATGTGTAATTTCATCTAGAATCTAGGAGGACTCTTAGACACCGACTGAGCTCTCGACTCTCGACTAGGGATGGGCGATAAACATCGATGTTCATTGAACATCGATATTTTAGGATCGATGTTCGATGTTTTTGCATCGATGTTTGCAATTTAGATTTATCGTTAAACTATCGATGTTAGAAGAAATATAGTGAACATCGAACTTTTAAGCTTGACAAAATGTATTTGCACTAATCACAAAATAAAACAGCGTCCTCTGTTGACAAATACAAAAATGTTTCCAAATTAACAGCTCACATACAGGCTACGAGGATGTAAAATTGTCTACGAATAAAAGAAGTATTTAAATTACACAGTGCTATATCATATAAATTCGAATATTTCATTTTAGGCTCTTTTAAATATTACTCAGTATAAATATTTAAATAATATATAATTAAATACATAAATTTATAGTACTTTTAATGTGCAGAATAAAAGTTAAATTATGTATGCATGCAGAATAAGTGAAGGAGGTAAACGTATTTTCATAGAAAAAGACGGGAGATAGACATTACCGATGTATACTTCTTCGGGAAATTCCCTAGTGCGTACAATCATACACGACGATACACGTATTAAATGCAAGATGACACATCAGAAATATAAAACCATATCCATATGTATCTCGGTATTTGCCAGCGTAGTCAAAAAAAAATGCAAGACTATAAAATCCCAAATAAGAATCGTTCTCTTAAAAAGCTTTGATACACGTAAATGTATATATTTTTTAAGTATCAGACGATTTAAGTCATGTGGTTGTTTCATGCGTAATTGCATAATATTGTTTTTTTATATAGTTTTTCTTGAGTAGTTTCTAAAGTTAACTACATATTATAAATGTATATATTTCTTTTATTATTTTTTTTGAATAGTGATATCTTTTATATCATTTTGTTAAGGACGTAAATTAATTAAGTTATAATAAAGTTTTTGTTAAACTGCCAAAAAATAAATCTATAAATATAATTATCGATGTTTAAAAACATCGATGTTTGGTAGTCGATATTTTGCAACCATCGATGTTGATCAACGATGTTAACATCGATGTTTGATATCGATGTTTACCCACCGATGTCCCATCCCTACTCTCGACTACAGCTTGTGAACATCAACTAATATTAATTAAGAGATTGCTCAAACCAACTCGGTTCGATATTTCTCTCCGAGTAGTTCATATATCTGTCCTGTTTTATTGAATAAATAAAATAAAAAACATATCAATCGGTCGCTCCGTTTCGAAACGAAAAGAGACACAAACAAACAAATAAAAAGGCAACTGTATCAATCGGCTGGTTCATAGAATACTTGTTCTTACTTGTTGAGTACGATTGAGCGTCGAATGAGATAAACGAGTTTATGCATGTTTGTCTTATTCCTGTCGGTGCGTGCTGCTTATGCAATCCTATATAAACAACGTAATATTTATTTTATTTTCACAAAACAACAAACAAACAAATAAAAAGGCAACTGTATCAATCGGCTGGTTCATAGAATACTTGTTCTTACTTGTTGAGTACGATTGAGCGTCGAATGAGATAAACGAGTTTATGCATGTTTGTCTTATTCCTGTCGGTGCGTGCTGCTTATGCAATCCTATATAAACAACGTAATATTTATTTTATTTTCATTTGCGGTTTCGCGCGTAATAGATAAGCAGTACTTAAGTTCAACACTTATACTTACGTATTTCTCAAAACAAAACAATGTCGGAAGTAAAAAAGAAGAGACGGCAATACTGTGCGGAATATATTAAATTCGGATTCATTGAAAATCCTACAAACCCATCGTCGCCTTTGTGCCTTCTATGCCTAAAAACATTTTCTAATGAAGCAATGAAGCCTTCAAGACTTCAAGATCATTTGAATAAAATGCATCCAGATAAGAAAGACAAGAATGTAGCATATTTTCAAGACCTAGAGAAGAAGCATAATACTCGGCCAAGTGTAGCAAAACTCTTTTCGGCGGCTGCTAAGCAAGATGACGACGGACTTCGAGCTTCGTACAACATCTCTTTGTTAATTGCTCAAAAAGGCAAACCACACAACATCGGAGAAGTGTTAATTTTGCCAGCAATAAAGGAAGTAATAACTACTGTGCTTCATAAACCGGCCGCAGATATTATCGGAAAAATTCCTTTGAGTAATAATTCTGTGCAAAGACGAATTGATGAAATGGCCGGAAACATAGAAGAATCATTGTGCAATCATCTGAGGACTAGTCAATCCTCAATTCAGCTCGATGAGTCCACTTTGCCAACTAATGAAGCATTGTTGCTGTCTTACGTGAGGTTTATTAAAGATGAGAAAATATGTGAAAAACTATTGTTTGCTAGAAATTTAGAGACCGATACAAAAGGCGAAACCATATTCAATACATTGGAAAAGTTTTGTGATGAGAAAGAGATTCCCTTGAAAAATATTATATCAGTTGCTACGGATGGCGCTCCGGCTATGACAGGGTGCCATAAAGGCTTCATAGCGTACGTAAAAAATAAAATTCCAGATGTCCTTGCTGTACATTGCGTTATTCATAGACAACATTTGGTTGCTAGAAATTTAAGTGAACGACTATTTCAATCACTGCAATATGTCATCAAAGCAGTCAATAAAATCCGTAACTGCTCTTTGAATGATAGATTATTTCATCAGCTTTGTGTTACTAATGACGAAGATTTCAACCGTTTGTTGTTTCATACCGAAGTTCGTTGGCTATCAAGAGGCAATTGTCTGACTCGATTTTACAACCTGTTTGACTCTGTGATAGAGTTTTTGGAAACTAAAGATACAGAATTGCGCAACAAGCTCATTACATCAAAAAATGATATAGCTTACATGACAGACCTGTATAAATTGTTCAACAACATGAATCTCCAACTGCAAGGCGATGAACTAAATTTAATTAAAACAAAAAATGTCGTTGCTGCTTTCGCAGCCAAACTGCTTCTACACAAAAAGAATATGGGCAGACGTGAGTTTCATAATTTTCCGAATTTATCAGTATCCTGCAGTAACGACGACTTGTTTGCCTACTGCCAACATTTGGAAAAGCTCCACATTGACTTCACCGAACGATACCAGGATATTTTGAACTTGGAAATACCAGACTGGGTGTTGGATCCGTTTTCAAATGTCAACACAGCAATATCACCACATCTGGAAGAAGAACTTATAGAATTGACAACGAACGAGGAAATAAAAATCAAGTTCAAAAATGGCTACCAAGAATTTTGGCTACAAAAACCGATCCCGCAATTGTACCCTGGATTGTGGTCAATCATTCAACGATTCTTGATAGCATTCCCATCGTCATATTTGTGTGAACGTGGATTTAGTGCTGTAGCAACGCTGCTTACTAAAAAGAAAAATCGTTTGCATGTTACCGAACGTGGTGACTTGCGGCTGTTCTTGAGTAAATTGGAACCTGATATCAACAAACTTATTAAACAGCATCAGATTCATCCTTCACATTAGTTTTTATATTAGAATCGATTATGTTTGTTTTATTTTGAATTTTGAATAAAAGATACTTTGTCTGAATACTATAAAGTTGCGTTTCAATAATCATTCTCATTGGCAGGTGTAGCCCGTAAAAGTTAACTTGAGACCTGAGCGCCGTTGTGTACTACCTACTACGCTCAGGTCTCAAGTTAACTCATTCATTCTAAACGAGACTTTTACTATAACCCATAGTAAAAGTCTCGTTTAGAATGAATGTTTAATCTCCGCTAATATAGCTCACAATAATTAATTTAATTTGAAGTTATAGTGGTTTTTGAGTAGGTGAAAAAATGGGGGCGCTAAAAAATAATTTATTCTCAAAGTGGGCAGTAGGCAAAATAAGTTTGGGAACCACTGGTCTAAGTTATCTAAAAGTTCTCATAATTTGTTGTATGGAACTACGTATTTCGCAATATTGCGTATATGGCATTTTCCGGTGGCGTGATCCAACAGCGTCTTACTGTCGTCAATTTCTTCCGAAAATACCCCTCTATACGCCCGAGTCTTTAAATAGGGGCAAGCGCGTCCAAAATGATTATTATTCGTCTATCATTTATTATTAGTACATCATTGATTGATATATACAACACAGTAAGTGGTGGTAAAATAGTGACAAATACCGGTCCCCTTCGTCTAATGGTTCGTTAGGCAGCGGTAACAATTTATATATCCCTGATAGATCGAGGTCTAAATATCCAGAAGTTTATGGATACGCTGTTATGCGATCTGCCTCTTTCTATAAATAAATAATTGTGGAGCACGTAGTGTCTTCTAATTTACGGAATTAATCCGGATCTGAGGGATAATTGCTCACCGCTATCCACCATCTAAAGCCCGAGACGGCGGACCAAACCGACAAGTGGGGGCCATCCGTCGGAACTCTGCAGATTAGACAATTCCACCTACCAGGTACTTACATGTTCTATCTTCTGTTGTGCCGTGAAATTAGTTAAAACTGTCTAATTTCTTTGTATATATATGTAAAATTTAGTCAAGTACGACGACAAAGCCCGTCACCAAGTTTTTTTTTGTGTTTATCTATATAGGTATATCATATCTTGTGTTCAATATTTATTGTTTATATTTTTGTTTTCTTGTACACTCTATTAACTTATTTTATTCGATTATTTAATCAAGTAGTGTTTATTATATATAATAATATTTAGTTTATGAATCTTTCTAAGTTAATTGGTGCACCAACCGTAATCAATTAGATTATTAGTTAAGTCAAAACCTATTGTTTTCTTTTAACGTACCGTCTCTAGAATTCAGTGTTTCTTTGTTTTGTAAATAACGACAATTATTAATCTCCGATCAAATAACTTTAGTAATTTCTTTCTTGTTACAACAACAAAAGTTAATAATTATTATAATCATATCTTTGCTATAATATTTTTGTGACATAATTATTTCAATTTTATAACAACATCTCTACGATACCGAATTTTATATTTCACATTTACCAGTGTTATTTTAGTTAATAAATTGTTATTGTTTTAATAACTTGTGTGTTTTTCTTGAAGATAGGCCTATATAATATTATTGTAGTGCAAGGTTTCCCATTTTTATTTTGCTATACAGCAACAACAGTGACCTCGCCTCTATAATAATAAAATGGGTGGCGCAAACGGGCATTAACATCTTTTAGTAGTAGTCTCAAGCTCTGAGCTAGATATATAGGGTGGGTCACAAATATCAAAAACATCAATCGTCTACTTCAAGGGTAACGACTAGAATTGGAAACAATAATATTAATCATAAGGGATTAATAATTATTTTTAAGGTAAGTGAATGTACTGTTCTAACACACACTCCTCATGCACCCTGAATTTTAGTTTATTTATATTAGGGGTTTTTCCCTTAAGTAACATTATTAAGTAACATTCACTAAGTGACATTTCACTAAGTAACAATGTGTATATTGATTATGTACACAGTAGTACCTGAACATTATAAAGTAATTCTATTATGCAGCAACCCTTTATTTTATTCGATAATTTGTGATAAAAATAATTACTGCATAACACATTTAAAATAAAAAGTAAAACGTAAACGTAACTTGGATCAAAGGGACACTTAATTACACATGTCTGTGAATGGACATGAAAAACAGTGCTAAAATTATCCTGTTTAATTTCTGACTTTAACATAGAGTTGAAATATTTTACCAAAAGAGTGCCATCGTGAAATGTATGTAGTCTATCATTTCAAACAGACAATCCGATTAGGCTGCCTTTTACCTTTCTTGTGCTTTTGTTGTAGAATGTATTAACCTACAATAGGGATGAAGTCATTTACATATGTGACTGCATAATGTGTTAGAAGAATTAAGGCGGCCACCACTAGTATTATTCTGAACTTCGAATTGAGTTTTGATTAAAATGACATCGCTTATGCGCAGCATTCTGAAGAAAGACCCTGCAAAATTATATATTGATGAATGTTAAATAGCATGAATATTATATAAATAATTATACATAACCCTAACATTTACTTCATTCACTAAATCCATGCGTTGTTATCAGTTTTTTGCAGTTTGATCACTGTCACTTGCTTGAGTGTAATGAATATGGCCGAAAAGTAATGAAACTGAACGAAACGAATTAATTCAATTCTTATACATCTATGTTTTCTCCTCCTCTCCAAATTCCCTTGCGCAGTTATATATTTATTGAGGCGTTGTGTCAAGTTTACATATCACCGCCAGAAGGATTCAACTAGAATCCTGTTGAGGGCGCTGGTTACGCTAGTTTGGACGTTATTGGTGGTACCAACATCATTTTCTTTCAAATAGCTGTTGGGGAAGAAAGAAAAACGTAACACGGAGTGAGACCGGAGGTTAACTACAGATTTCCCTCTTTTCGTCAAAAACTGGATAACAGAGATAGCCGTGTGAAAGGAAGCTTTGTCATGGTGGAGCATAGAAATCTCCGTAATGTTCGGTCTAACGTGTTATTCGACAGTTTTCCTTCAGTTTTCAATCTTGTAGGCATTTATGGGCGACGTTCGTCTTCCACTGCTTCCTGTCCGCATCAAAAATACTGTATGCCACCGAAAAAGGAATGTTCCCCACAGGCTTGTTCCAACTTTCAGTTGATTTGTTTGGTATTATACGTGCATTAAACGTAATAATAGTATGTTAAAATACAAGTTTCGTAAGACATGCTTTTTGCGCACGCGTTCAAGTTTTCTAGAGAACAAGTGCGCAAAATGTTTTATGAATCGTGTATTTTATACTATTTTTTTCTATTTCGGTTATTAAACGTTCAAAAAGCTTAAAATGAGAGACATGGGAAGTAAATTTCCATAGTTGCATCAGAAAACTTATCATCCAACTCTGCTTTAAATTTATATTGTTAATAAGTAAATAAAATGTTAGCATCTGTGTCTTTTATTCTTTGTACAACTTCTACTGCACATGTTTGTTACATTAAAGGCTTATATTTGACATTTAAATATGATTTGGTTCTATTTTTTATTGTTACCAACCTCAAAAAAAAATAAAATTAGCGTGCGATAAAGTAATACTTTATGCAACCAAAACGGATGTTGCAAAGTGAACTATATAGCACCGAAATAGAAAATAGTGTATTGAAATACAAGTTTCATAAGACACGATTTTTGCGCACGCATTCAAGTTTCTAAAGAACAAATGCGTAAAATGTCATGAGCGTGTATTTTATACAATTTGTTCTATTTTGGTTATAAAAAGTTCAAAAAAGCTTAAAATGAGAAACATGCTTTGTTCGAACATTTTAGAATTTTGTTTTTTTGAAGTTGGTAACTCTGATTTTTAAGTAGAATATTTTAAATATTTGAATATCGGCGGTGTTATATGTAATTATGATTAAAATTCTGATTTATGCAATAAATTATTTCAAGTTATCAACAAAAAGGACAAAATAAATAATTGCACGCCTCCAGAGATTCGTAAAATTGCAGAAGACAATTTCCAAAATCTTTCGTCAACATAGTCTCTACATATTTATCAAAAACAAACTTTTATAATAGTTGTACTATTTATTCAACATGGGAAGTAAATTTCAATAGTAGCATCAGAAAACTTATCATCCAACTCTGCTTAACAATTTATATTGTTAATTAGTAAATAAAATGTTAGCATGTGTGCGTTTTATTCTTTGTACAACTTCTGTTGCACATGTTTGTTTTTGTTACATTAAAGTCTTATATTTTGACATTTAAATATGATTTGGTTCCATTTTTTTATTGTTACTAACGTCAAAACAATAAAATAGCGTGCGATAAAGTAATACTTTATGCAACCAAAACGGGTGTCGTAAAGTGAACTTTATAGCACCAAAATAGAAAAACATTATTAGGATGTCTAGCAGGCATAAATTCATATTCCCGCCATCATATTTGGCGCTACCATGCCCGCTAATTAACAAACATGCGGTCTTATATATTTCCTGGTGGTAGTATATAATATATATATAAATATAAGGCGATGATACAATAGAAATGTTTGCAGGACTTCCAGCAGACTTTTTGTGCTTTCCACTATGACATGGTTATTTGAACCATTCTGTACACCAATGCTTATCTAATTTAATTTCCTATTAAATTCTGATGTATGGTTAGCTAACAATTGCGGAGACGTGCCTTGCCACTTATAGACATATAATGTTTATTGACTCATGCACGTTTCTATATAATTTCAAGATCCGGCCCTGATCCTTTCAATTTTCAAAAGAGTTTTAATTGTGTTTGACAATAAATTATCTCGGTTTATTGGTAGTTTCAGTGCCGGGGCGTTTATGTATGCTAGTGCGATTTTCCATTTACGCAACCAGTTGTGTGTCCCACAATAATTACGGCATTTTACGATTCATTCCGACATTTATTTATGATAATAAAACTTAAATTATGACGCAGTCATACAAAGTATATCTTGCGTTGTTGCACTAGCGTATACTGCGCAACAACGTCCGGCCAAAGGTATTCTGGATACCAAATATAAATGTTTATCGGAATCGTTATCATATATTGCATTTTATTTGTTACTGAATACACCCGTGAACGATTGAACTTCTATATTTCAGCAGGTTAGTCATTTTACTTCTTATAAAATTACATCAAACAGTATAAAATGCCATATCTCTAAACCTCATATTTATGAAAATATTATTAGAGATCATCATAAGTCTATCATTTTTACTTGACATATTTTGTACATATTTAACTATATTATTTACCAATATTCTGCTGTAATAACTTTGTAGAATATTCGGCTTAATCGAACACACTAGAATTTGTAGGTGGAAATATGATAAATCGCAGGAAAATACGCTTCAAAATGGAGTAAATAAGAATTCAGTCCAACAATGACAGTAATGACATTTAAAAAAAAATATATTTAGAAGAAATTTTATATGTTATATAGTCTATCAAAGTGAAAGAAATTCGATATGATTTTGTTTTTATTTATGGTATTACCTGGAGACTGCATATGTGGCAATATCTTAACCGCTCATAATATAATACACCTCAAATCTTTAATTTCTTTGTTATTAATACATATTCTAGTTATATGTTTTCGATATACCACATATTTCGTTTTCTTAATGGAAACTATAACAGGCTATATATTTAGACATATCTTCCATATAGTATTGCTAACTTAATGCTTTTAGTTATTTAAATTATATCCTTGAATGAAACGACATAGTAATGTATTTTGAAAAACATATTGTCATGGCTAATTAGCGAGACGTGGACGCGTTTCGATTTACTTGAATCTCTTCTGCACGCCGTAGGCTTCTCGCCTAGACAATTTCATATGTGCGTTTGTGTGTATGAGATATTTCGTAAATTCAAATATCCTTAATTACACATATTCATGTCGATCTATTTTCACTTCGTGATATAGTAATATACTTATACCAACAATATTACTAAACAATTTAAAAAAATGCCTAATATTCAATTTGTAAAAATTTTGTTAAATACTATATCATATAAATAACTACATCTTGTTCCTTGTTTATATTGTTGATCATGTAAAATAATATGTCAATAATAATAATAAAATTATGTAGAACATTAAATTCTTATATATTTATTTGAAACGCTTTAGATGAGTACGTTTTAACGCCATAATGCCAAATATGGTTTCAATTAATAGATATATATCATCATCAATAGATTTCCGGTAAATAACTATATCAAAAATGTTATGAAACATTTCGAAAGGTCAGGATTCTTCGTAACAGCAGTCCAATTATTTGCTTATATAACCGAACTGAAACTTATCTCATCCTATACAGTCAATGAAACATACTTACTGAATCAATGACAGCTGGGAAATAATTAAAAAAAAATGTATCTCGAAAACTCATAAAAGATAGGCGCGAAATATGTTAAAAAGTTATCCTAAGAGAAATGATGTTCATACTGATTGTTGGCACCAAACGACTTTGCTTATAGGTATGTGCATTACAAATTATACAAAAGTTGTTACAAATAAAGTTTTAAATAATTTTATTTTCCTAAAAATTAGGTATGGGCACCACACGACTTTCTTATACGTATATGCTTTCCGAAATGTGTATACAGAAGTTGTTCCAAATTAAACAAAAAAAGTAAAACTGTTACTTCCAGTCCGAATTTTAAAATTTCTTTTACAAAATCAAGCTGTAAATACTCTTATATTGTTGATAAATCAGTATAGAAATACATAATTTACCAGATATTTGCAAAAAAAACTGCTTAGTCGATAAGAGTCGGGTCGAAGTTTGAAATTTTTTTTATACAAAAACTATTCAAATTCAAGTATTAAATACCATAAAGTATTTGTCTAGAACGCATGACCTGTGTGATATTATTGAAAAAAAATTATTTAAACTTTGTAATCTCAGGAGATATTCTTAAAATTTTATTTTTTTTTTGAAGCAAACTACTACTACCGATTTTACTGAAAATAAAATCACCTCTTAAAAAGATAATAGTTATACTCCTAAATACAATGGTTGGTACTGATAGCTTTAGCCGTTCATGCATTATCGTGATCACACAGAGAAAGAGATGTTTCAAAAAATACTTTTTTGGTGTCAGGGGAATTCAAAGCGTATAATAAAGTAAAAATAATGTATAAGATAGTAAAAGTAATTTTTTCAAAATTCAATTATCACGATTTGTGCGATATTCTGATTTAAACAAAGTTAGAGCAGGTGACATTAGTTTTCATTTAAGACTATCTGTGTATGCTTATATATAACAATACTAATAATCATAGATCCTCGATAGATGTCAGTGACTGAATTCAGTATTCTTGGACTTGAAATCAAAAGGGTTCCGTTCTCGAAGTGCTTCTGCTATTGTTCAGCCTGTCTCAATATTAAATGAATCTATTCCGGTAATGAGAAAAAGAAATGCTAAAGCATATTCTTAGTTACTAATTTAACAAAATTTCCTTTTTGGTATGTAAGGTGTAAGTCACATTTATTAAATAGGTATTCATATAATATAATATAATCTGCATATGGCCTGAAGTCTTTCGTGTAGATATTTAAATTTATTGTTGCCTTATAGGAAAGAGGCTTAAATCTAAAATTAAATATTACCATAATTGAATATCGCAGTGCTTCTGGTGTTAAGAAATTATGTATATATTCAGAATATATTATATTGAGATCGACCTTAAAGTGCATTTAATAAGTAAAATGCTGTAATTCTCATCTCATTTTTGCGTTCTACTTCCACCTAAAGAATTATGAACATTTATGCATAATATAAATATTCTGGATATTTTTATCCAACTCTCCGTATTTAATCTCAATCTAAGTCCCGTCAAACATTGAAAACGATAAAAATCAGCTCGAGAGCTCTTCGAACCATTGAATCGTCAAAGTGTAACGTAATGCGGAATCGGTCCGTCGCTGATGCGGGACAGATGGTCCGAAAAATTTTTTCGAATTTAAATTTCAAAGCGGCTTAATGCGAGGAATAAGTGGATCGCCTTTTAGATACAGATCACCGTTTTGATTTTAATATTAATAAGGAGGGCGTTATTACCATACGAAAGCTATCTTCTTCGAATGCTTGAAGAGACACTGTGCGTATGTATATACATACACACGAAATACGTATACTCTGACAGACGTGCCAGATAAGTGGCGAATTTCAATTTTTATGTTTTATATTTTGCTTTATGTGAGAGAGACTAAATAAAAATGGACTTGCAATCTCCCAAACTAAAGTCACACCAGCATTGTTAGTATACATAATTCTAAACAGTAAATTAAAAGATAAATAAATCGAATATGGGATGTTGTAAGTATGGAGAGGTAATGTGACTATAGGAAAACAGGAAATTTCTGAATTTAATTATGTTTTTACCGAATTTTTGCAAAGAGGAATATTTACATTTTGTAAATCGTAATAATATCAATATGACAAATTAAAGACACATGTAGGTATTCTACGTATGACGAAGGGTATTTGTCGTCAGCAATTAATCATGACAAATAATTAAATGTAATTATTATTAATACTTTTCCATTGTGTATATTTATATACACAATGGAAAAGTATTAATGAGAAGCGTTTTATTGAATTTATCTATAAATTAATAGTGTCCCCTTCAAAGTGTACTCCTTGGGAATGCACACAGCTCCTCCAGTGACTTTTCCATTCCTGGTAACAACTCTGGAAGTCTTATTATATTAAGCTGTTTAGAACCTGCGTCGTGACTCTTTGGATGTTTATTGTTCCCTAACGAGAACCTTTCACTTGCCGCTTAAGCGTTGGAACAAGAAAAAAATACATGGAGCCATGTTTGACTGTAGGACGGGTGTAGGTGTACTAGAATGTTTTTCTCTGCCAAAAATTATCTAACCGACAATGAACTGTAACTGGGAACATTATCATGATGCATGATCCATGAGCTGCTATGTTGCACTTGGAAAACTCTTTTCCGCAAACCTTCAAGGACCTAGAGATAAAGGGTTTGATTCACCGTTAGCCCCGGCTGTACGAATTCTTTGTGGACAATTCCACACGATTCAAAAAAGATGATAAGCATGGGTTTGATTCAGGATTTGCACATGCGAGCTTTCTTCGGCCGCGGTGATGCAGGTGTGTCCCATTTCGCGATTTCTCCCTTTGTTTCTGGATCATATCCAAATACCCACGATTCGTCACCTGTTATCACTATGTGCATGAAGTTGGGTTCGGTTGTTAAGCATTCCAGCAGTTGTTGGCTAATGGAGAAGCGATTTTTCTTTTGTTCATCGGACAAGTTCTTGGGCACTAGCTTTGCAAACATTTTCCGCATGCCTAGTTCCTTAGTCGCAATTTCGAAAACTTGTGCTGACGACAACGCAGCATCACCATATGCTGTACATTTCTAGTGTCTCTGAAGCAGTTGTTCTTCCTAGTTTAACGCAAAATTTAATTGCATATCGCTGCTCGATATTTGCCTGCATTTTACATGAAACGTGGTATTGCGCCTATTCTGGTTGCGTTCTTAGCCACTTCACTCACATGTAGTCGACTCCAGTCTGCTACAGTTGTCGCGTAAAAAATTCATTGTCATTAATTCTGAGACATACCTCGTATATTTTAGTTTAAGACTCTTGACTGGATTGTACCACAGTAAGAAACGAACTTACATTATAGAATCCACAGGCTAATATTGGCATTACAGGTACAGGTATAGACCTTTTTGAAAGGATCGGAACTACAAAGAAATAATACAGAAATGAGATATATATATTCAAGTAATCAAGTCATCCAAATATCTGTACTTCTTCATATTTTCTTACTAATTGTAGTGATGACATTTGGTGTAATTTCGAATAATATCAATAAGGCCTTTATTAAAAGTTTAGAGTAAACCATTATAATTTATTACGAAAATATTTTGCGTAATCCCTAGAAACATTTTTCGAATTTCGCGGACGTTTTACTCGCTGTTATTTTACTGCAAAATTAGTGAATAGAAATGTAATTTTGTCATTAAATGTTTCTGCATCTATTTTTACACCAATCTTCTGCTTGGGTAAACGGTTTGCCTAGTAATTTCGCAATAAAATGTTATTTAGCCTACCTGTGTTGTTCTACTCGAATGTCTTTATAGCCAACTTAAAACACCAGCGAAATTCGAAAAATTTTGGTAGAGTATATTATCATAAACTCTTTTCTTGTGTTTGTTTATTATACTTGGGCTAATGGATCTCTTTAGTGTACAACTTTGATATACCATAGTCGTCAAATTTTAATTTCGGTTTGCACTTCTATCATATGCAGAAGATGACCTTATGATATGCAGCGATGCCTGCTAGCTAACAGTGGTGGGAGAGCAACGCAGTGGCGGGGGACCCCCACGCCTTACATTTCATAGCAAACGTTTGTCGAGTGTGGCAGCCTCGCTTATGTTTATCTTTAGTTTATTTCGACGCGCTCTTTTCCTCTTTCTACTTTCGAATCAGAAATTAAAATATGTCGACCCCGGTATAAGCGCCCCACTGTTGGGTTAGTCAAAATATAATAATAGTGTGTATTTAGGAATTTATATATTTAATTTTATGCAACTACGTTGGTAGCCAAAATTTAATAATTCATATAAATATACATGAGTTATGCTACTAACACATACTGTATATTTATACTGAAAGAAAAAAAAATTTTTTTTAATTATTTACGTTAGGTATATCCCTGTGTGATATTTGATATATATTCAAATCTTTTATTTTTAAGTTATCTACCTGCTTTTTTACCTGTAAAGTAAAACGTTCATAACTGTTCAAATCCTTAGAAAGGCTGCTGTCAATTCGTGTTATCCTCTTTTAATTATTCACAGTTGCAAATATACATATATTGTAACAATGAGTTTTAACATAATGTTACTTTTTAATTTTATTGCACTTAAAATGCAAAATTTTGTATATTATTAGTGTGGAACCATTGGGTCGGGTTTTGAAATTTCTTTATTGTAATAGTATAGCACCCATGTTTCTCTTTGTTAAGGAAGCGTATTTTCGTTATTTTTATTGTACACAATTGTTTATATGGCAAAATGCATTATAAAGCAAACTTTTTGGAATTTTCGCCCAACTTTCTGCATTTGGACATTGTAAAGAAATATACATGATGGTTTACATCAAACACTGTGATATTTTTAAATTAATATATTTATGTGCAACAGTGCTGGTGTTTTAATGAAATTACAAAACCTACGGTCCTTCGATACTAAAAATCTGAGAAAACTAGCATGAAGTCCAGTAATTTTAACGTATGTGTTCGGTTTGCGTAAAGCCAGTGTATTGTACTTACGCAAACCGACACATACGTTAAATAAACTAAATACAAAACAGCAGAATATTATTTTTAAACCAAAATTCAAGGTATATTTAAAAGAAAACGAGCATAATTCATTAACTGAATTGACAAAAATATCTTTTTCGGAAAAATCCACCGTACGACTCATTGAAGCCAGAGGCTTTACGGGGTACAAGAAGGAAATAATATTAACCTTGTTAACATTGTTTAGAAGGTTCTTTCTATTTAACAGATATATTGAATACTTTACATCAATGAACATGTCTAGCTCCATTAACAAATAAACAAAAACTCTAGTTTTAAGCTTATGCATCTATTATCGGCAGTTTTGATATTTCTATAGTCTTCATTAGATATATATTGCAAAATATGCCATTGTCTCGTTAGAGTTAGTGTCTACGACATGCATTTCAATCTTCATGAAAAAGAGTGATTTTTGTATTAAGAATAAGCTAATTAACTAACTAGAATGTTAAGAAGAAATAATAACATGGAATTTATTAAAAAATTTGATGCCAATATTTTGACAAGGGCAACTGAGAAATGCGCCATCGTAAAATTGCAGATCTGTAAGTTAATGTAATGTTATTACCTGCGAAATTAGACGGACAATGAATTACAACTCTTAAATTAAGGTGGAAGTTTATTGGAAGTTTATTTGACATGCAAACGAATGATATATCGTATGGGAATGTGTTGGAGAAAAAGCGGCCACAGTTGAATGGAACCGGCTGTTACGTCGACTTCATCGTCTATTTTAAATCGTTTTATGTTCACCGAGGTTTCCGTTTCCGAGAGATATGAGTTAATATGTCCAAGACGACGTCGTTGTATCATTCCGAGAACGATACACACCAAAAAGAAACGCGGGAAGCAGAATTAAAGTAAAAGGGATCTCTTTATTAAACTTTGCTAACGTGTTTAGATTAGTTGTACAGGTTTAGTGGCATCTGTTTATATAGATAAGGAAGAATTTAATACGTAATATGTATATACTGTATGACATGGAAACTGCAACACCAAGAAGGGGTGCGGATTTTTTGACCAAACTTGATAGAAACGTATAACTAGTCAAAGGCAATAATTGATTAAAATTTCAAAGAAAAAAAACAAAAGACTAACACAATTTAACATAATTTTTATTAATAATGTGTTGAACCGCCCCTATTAGTGTCACACTCCCTCACTCTTCGTGGCATTGATTCGACTAGGTGGTCGATATCCTCTTGGGGTATGGTGTCCCAAGCAACCTGTAATTCATGCCGGAGAGCTATTAGTGTCTGCGTGGGATTGGCTAAATTCATAAGTTTTCGTCCCATAATGTCCCACACATGTTCTATTGGCGAGAGGTCGGGGGATTTGGGTGGCCATGGCAAGATATTGACATGAGCCTCTTCCAAGCGATTTATAGAAATACTCGCTACGTGGGGAGGGGCATTATCCTGCTGGAAAAGTGGGTCTTCGAGCGTTTGAAGATATGGTAGAATATGGGGTTCTACCACCTCATCAATGTAACGCTGGGCGTTCATGGTGGTTTGGATGAACACCAATTGAGACCTACTCCCATATGCTATAGCACCCCATACCATAACACCCACTGCTCGATGCACATGCCTTTCAACGGAAAACTGAATATCACGACGTTCCCCACGTCTTCGTCTGACCCTCATACGGCCATCATGCATCCCTAGACAAAATCGAGATTCATCACTGAATACCACCCTGTGCCACTCCACGTTCCAGTGCAGTCGCAATCTACACCACTCCAAACGTTGCTGTCGGTGTTGAGCCGTAAGTGGTAACACAAGATGTGGCCGAGTAAGCCGAAACCCCTAATTCGACGATAAACGGTTCGAAGGGTTACAGGACGACCAATATTACCTAACCACACGTCAGCAATTGATCTGGTACTGGAAAACCTGTCTCTTAGTGCCATTAAGCGAAGGCGGCGGTCCTGTATCTCATTAGTTCTTCTTCGGCCTCCGGTTCCTCTTTGGCGTCTTTCCTGACCTTCCCAAGTCCATGATTGATAACAGCGCATAATGGTGGATTGGTTCCGGTTAAGGCGATTTGCAATTTCCCTGTATGAAAAACCACCTTCTCGCAAACCAACAATTCGACCTCTGTCGAATTCGCTTAATTGGCGATAATTTCCACGTTGCCGCACTCTAGGCATAATAAAACTCTTTAAACACGTTAAACAAAGGTATAATAAGACAAAACCGTTGAAATTAATTTCAAACAAACAATTAATACACCACACATTAATGTCAGCGAAAACTGAATGAAGTGTCAGATGTGCCATGACCACTTGATCTATCGCAACAAAATTTTAATCAATTATTGCTTTTGACTAGTTATACGTTTCTACCAAGTTTGGTCAAAAAATTCGCACCCATTCTTGGTGTTGCACTTTCCATGTCATGCAGCATATGTGTACCAT
This sequence comes from Amphimallon solstitiale, assembly GCA_963170755.1. Classification (NCBI taxonomy): domain Eukaryota; kingdom Metazoa; phylum Arthropoda; class Insecta; order Coleoptera; family Scarabaeidae; genus Amphimallon; species Amphimallon solstitiale. Next base: position 123,024,459 of record OY720678.1, on the reverse strand, counting down.
ACCGCTCACAGTAGTTTGACAAAGAGCAATAATGTTAATATTTCGAAAAGTGAGACTTCCACTTATTTTTTAAGGTGTGCTTAATGTACCATATTGTATTATATTGTTTTGTTTTGACGCACATCCCGCCTTGCATGACTGTGTAGTATGAAGAAAATGTTAGTTTTTCAAAGAAGACCTATAAGAATTATTCCAAAATAAAGCCAAGAAATTCTTGTAAAAACCAGTTTATCATTTATTATTATCACTATCAATTTATGTTTATGAAGCACGTTACATGCTTAGTGCAGCACATGTATAGTACGAGAAGTGAATGATTATTAATGACTACATCCCACCTTGAGTTTCATAGTATCAAATTATTAATGGGCTTCCAGATAATATTAAGAAAGAAAACTCTTGCAGAGGTATAAAACATCGTAAAGAAGTTTCTAATTTCAGAATGTATAGATGACTGTTATTGTTGGAATTCCGTACTTTACTAAGTTCTTGTTTATTTGCTCTTTGCTAACATAGTTACTTTATGGATATATGTGTGTAGCAATATTTTTTATAACAAATTGAGAATTGAATTGTACTAGGAAGTATAAGTTTCATATAATTTATAGCAATATGACAATAGAGCTATCTGTCGGTGAATTTTATTACTCCTGATGAAGCCATAGTGTGGTGAAACGATTGTTACGTTACAATAAATTTGAAACCTAATTCAATTCTACTTGCTTTAATATGTCAATACGTATCCTTTTCGTCAATCAATCACTTTTATTATATCCAGGTAACACTTTCCTCAATGGAGAGATATAACATACAAACTAATATCGAATGAGACTATGCGTTATGACAGAAGAGTGGGGGGATGCAAACACGCATCTCTTGCTATTTACCGGCTTTGTCCGGTGGTTGATCACCAATAAAGATTACGGATTATGACCCTAATTACATGCAGATATTCACAAACACATCTACAAATGTGATGTGATAATGTGTTCTTTTACAATTGCTCTCGGAAATACGTATATTTACTAGTAAAATAATAATCCCTGATCACCAATTCGGTTTTAGAAGCTATCATGGATCTATATAATAGGCTAACAGGCTGATCAATCAAGTAAACCATTATTTGGATAGAAACAGAAATTGCTCAGCTGTGGTTTTAGACTTCACACAGGCATTTGATATAGTCTGTGCGGGTCTGAAACAAGTATTTCCGCACCAGACAGGTTTTAAAGTCTTACTTAACTTACTTAACGTAAGCCTCAGCCAGCACATTTACAACAACGTATTAATGCAATCCAAAAATGATTGGAAGATTGGAGAAGAAAAGCTAATGAAAATAAATCAATCCACATAACATTCACAACAACAAAGAAATGGCAACAATTCAAACATGCTGGCCAAATACCTTGGCATGCACCTGGACAAGAAGTTAAACTGGCGAAAGTATATACATATTTACAAAAGCTAAACAACTCAGTAAGTATGGAGCAGCAAACAATTCTAATATCGAAATACTGCAACGCTATCAAAACAAAGAGCTACGCTTAATAGTTAGTGCACCGTGGTATGTCCCAAACCAACGAGTTCGCCAAGTACCATTAGTAAAGAGTAAAAATTCAAAGCATAGTCAGAAATACAGTTAGGAGTTCAAAGTGCTTTCCAACGTTCTTGTCAGATCAATTATAGAGGAAACCACTGATTCATGTCGTTTGAAACACTTCAAACCCACTAACTTGTTATCTAGATTTAGTTAGGAGTTCAAAGTGCATTTCAACGTTCTTGTCAGATCAATTATAGAGGAAACCACTGATTCAAGTCGTTTGAAACACTTCAAACCCACTAACTTGTTATCTAGATTTAATTAGTGATATAGCTTTGGTGTCATGTTAGAATTTATTATTATTATTTTTGAATATAGTCACAGTGGCGGCTGCTGCAGGGAGGGCAACCTAATTTGTATGTAATTTTTCTGATTTTTTTGATAACAAATAATATGTTTTCGTTATTGCAAGGAGAACGTAAATACATGTTCGTGTATGCCTCAGAAGCAACTCCCTCGTAAATATCGAAAGCAAATGATGTTCTATAAAATTTATGCAGACTATATATAAATTTTAAATTTGCTTATACGAGTGCAGCGACCATTAATTTATCGTAAAATAAGAAAATATTCGTAAATTTTATATACTTTTGATATCTTGATCAATTAACATTTTAAAATTATGAAAAATTCGTTATATGTAATTATAGTTCAATTACGTATATTGCAATATGTTCATAAATATTATTTTCGTTTGCCATGAAGAAACTGCTCAATCGATTGATATAATAAATTATATTCATAAATTTGCAGTCCGTAGGTATCGCTTATCAATAAGGTACTCTTACTATTTTGCCTGTAGCGCTAACTGTCGGTGAATTTTTGTATCTTTATAACGTGCATACTAATAATAATCAATTTAACAGTTTTCTTCAAGGTTTAAATATGGTTAAGCGTAAAGTTATCTTTAGTGCACATACAAAGTTGTTAGTTGAATCTTATAGGTGGTAGGTAAGTGTTTATATTTATTTCTACTTTACAAAAACGACTCTCGCTACATATACAATGCAGTTCATTAAGCACAAAGTAAACGGTGAGGTACAGGAAAAAACTATCTCGTCATCTATATACAGCTGTACCTAAAGTAACATAAAGTAGATTGGATCTATTTTTAATATTATTGCAATGTAATGGAGCCAAAAATACAAAATATTAAATCTGATGATAAGAACACTATATAAACACGTGAATAAGTTGATTTGGTAATTTTAACTCCACATTCAAATTTTATCATTGATGAAGAAAAGTATGACGAAAGCGAATTCCTTGCACGGGACTTTCGTAATTACGTTCCCCGAGGCAATCAGTAGGATGATAATGATTACACCAAAACAGCGACTTGACAATGGAACGATATTTCGTCGTTAAATATATAGTATTTTCCACACAGTAATTTCTAGGTTGAAGTCCGAAATCATACTGCTTTCCAATATTCTAAAAGAGGGCTTGAAATATTTTGTGTAAATTTTTGAACAATTGATTAATGAGTTATTAACGCGTATTGTGGATCATAATGTTTAAGTGTTATCATCCTTTGTCCGGCTATCACAAGTTATCGCTTGACCGGTTGTTATAAAAAATGAATGAAAATGTGCTTGTATTTGATGTTTGAAAAATATAAACAAAAATACGACACAGATGACAAGTATAAATTGTAACCATGAAAACTTTCCTATGCTGTGGTCTGTGTTTTTCATAGAGAATTGTTTATTCATAAGGCCGTGGTCAAATATTTCAGTAATGCAGATTATCTGAGGAAAGCCTATATGCTCTGGCTACAAAAAAACTGTTACTCTTCAGTTCTTCAGGATATTGTTGGTGTTCAAGACTCCTGATAGAATTTTATTGCTGGAAGTTAGGACAATTAGTACTTCAAATCATCGAGAAATATTCCTCTTGCATATTCTAAAGTATAAAGTAAGCCAGAGTAATATTAACAATATTTTTTGACTTTATGCAACGTGAAAATCATCGGGAAAAACTTTACTTCCATACTCTAAAGCAGTTGGTAAAGACGAAGATATGGTCCTTCATCTTTACCTAGACGAAGGACCCTATTTTGACGAAGCAAATTCAATACTAGCGGTAGAATGGGCTGTAGAATAAAATGATAATGCTGTATGTATGGAATCACACTTAGGCTCCGAATTGTTATAAGCAGTGTTTTAAACCTTATGATATGTATTCTGTTAATCGCTCTTTAGTGAAATATAAAAAAAAATAAATATAAAAATGACAAAAGGAATAAAACGTCTTTGATGTCACATAAATATTTCTCACTGGTTTGCGTTGTGGAAGTTACATTATATTCCTCTCCATAGTCTCTCGGTTTACTTTTACACTACAACTTTTATTTTCTCTTATTATCTCATATATGTATTCTTTTCAAAATACATCTCTTCTCTTTAGACGTCTACTTGTTATTACTTGTCCCCTCAAATAAAAATACAATTTTCTAGCTTGTCAAATTTGCATTGTTTACAGTTTCACCTAATCGCCAGATGGTCGAATATCTGACTTATTTTTAAAAGTATTGGTATTTCCTTGATTCTTGTCTTTTTTTATTAGTGTAAAATTATTCAAATGTAATTTTAAACTGTGTATATTTGCAATCCGATTTTAATTTGATAGCAGGTTACAGTATAGTTAGTTTGTTCATGTTAATTATATTTCCTTATGAACTTAACGTATTATTTCTAAATAAGAACGTAAATTTGCTGCACGCGAATATTAAATCCCGTATGAATGGACATGAGCGTGCTATGATGCAATAGAAAACCAACAGAGAAAACAATCGCGATGTAAGGGTGTCGACAAAGGCGTACACTCCTTTTCGCTTACTTATTGCATCGAGTGCATAGAATGTATGTCGGTGGGCAGAATTGTGATTTACTGTTTTGTACTGTGAACATTCCATGCCGCATTATATATTGTAATGTGAGAACAATTTCTATTAACTAGATAGAGGTAATTTAGTGGTCAATTCTTCATTGTTACACAATACTATATTTCATAGTTAATGCATGCAAGTTGTACTACGCGAAAACTATGCACTTTACTAATCGATTAGTTTCTGTTTGTATTTTTTTTGCAAGACGAGTTTTATTTTGTTCGTTGCATTGCGTCATTCTATTGCTATAGTAAACAAATATATGAGTTTGCTACGGTATATATACTATAGGTGCAGGCACAATAATCGGATATTACATACAGACATTAACTTTAGTGCACTTTCTAAATAAAAGCTAGCATTTCACATCTTTATTGAATATCGTAACCTTTAAATATCGGAATCCGAACCTACTGGTTTACAATATGCAACAAAATTATTATTATTATGTTTTAATAATTTTAAAATTATTAAAGAGGTGAAGTAATGCTTGAATTTGATGGTAAGTATGATTATATTTTGTTCTACTGCAAAACATACTGTGTGTCCAAAAAGTCTGGAAACACCCAAATAAAATCGAAACGAATGATTTTTGAGAAAAATGCAAAAACAGGTCAATTAGTATTTTCAAAAAACTATTGGCTGATGGTATCTGTTTGGAATTTTTGATGACCTTGAAAAAGTTTTGATGTCATCAAAGAAAAATTTAAATGGCAACGTCGCATTTTTAATTTTATTTTTGATAGATCTTTTAATTGTCTAAATGACTGTGAAAAAATTTTCCATTTTACTTAAGAAAGTGACCGAGAAAAATTTAATTACTTCTTCGAAAATGGAAAAGATTGTTTTTAAAAAAAAACATAGTTGGCTTAAAAGTCGATTATTTTTCAAACACATTTTGTTTTATTTGTGACATTCTGTCAAATACGAATTGTGCGTAAGTTAAAAAAATCTGTTTAAAAATGGTTTTAAGTGAGAGGGAACGTATTCAAATATTGATTATGATTGGTTTTGGGGATAGGGCTCGTTCAGTTAGAGAAGTTTGCAACTTATTTAATACAGAACATCTGGAGCGTGCCCCAATTGGTATTTCTGCAGTGAGTAAGAATCACAAAAAATTTCAAGAAGAAGGCCATGTTCGAGATCGCCCTAGAAGTGATCGTCCAAAGATCGCAGAAGATACGCAAATCGACGTATTATTGTCAAATTCTAGTACACGGCAGCTTGCTCGGGAGTGCAACGTGTCGAAGAGTACAATTGGTAATATTTTCCCGAAAACTAAGTATCATCCCTACAAAATCTGTTTGGTTCATGAGCTGTCTGAAGACGACTTCGACAGGCGCGTACAGTTTTGCGAACAACTGATGCCTATGTGTGATAATGATCCGTTTTTTATCAGAAATATCTTATTCTCAGATGAAGCTACGTTCACATTACATGGGACTGTTAATAGACAAAACTGCAGGTACTGGGCACGCCAAAATCCACGCTGGATGAGAGAGGTACGAACTCAGTATCCTCAGAAATTAAATGTATGGGCTGGTTTAATTGGTAACAGAATTATAGGGCCTTTTTTCTTCAACGGTAACCTGACGGCGGAAATGTATTTGGATTTTTTACAAAATTATTTTACGCCGTCATTAGCAGAAATATTTCCGAACCATGAAGATCCTAATTTGCCCAGCCAAAGAAGTTGGTTTCAACAAGATGGGGCTCCACCCCACTACGCGGGAAATGTTCGGCATTATCTCGAGAATACCTTCCCAAACAGATGGATTGGCAGGAGGGGGGCTATCGAGTGGCCGGCTAGGTCGCCAGATCTAACGCCTATTGGTTATTTTTTGTGGGGTTACCTAAAAAATAAGGTATACGCAACTAAACCTGAAAATTTGGAAGACTTGCGTCAACGGATTGAGATTGAAGTACGAAGGATCACTCCTGAAATGATAGAAAATGTTCAAAATGAATTTTATTATCGTTTAGGGTATTGCCAAGATGCTCAAGGACAACATTTTGAACATTTATTGCAAGAGTTTTTGCTGATTTCTACGATTAAAATTTTCTTTGTTTTCTATGATTTTTTTTTCAAAATTTTTCTTAAGTAGAATGAAAAATTTTTTGACTGTCGTTTAGACAATTAAAAGATCTATCAAAAATAAAATTAAAAATGCGACGTTGCCATTTAATTTTTTTTTGATGACATCATAACTTTTTCAAGGTCATCAAAAATTCCAAACAGATACCATCAGCCAGTAGTTTTTTGAAAATACTAATTGACCTGTTTTTGCATTTTTCTCAAAAATCATCCGTTTCGATTTTATTTGGGTGTTTCCAGACTTTTTGGACACACAGTATATGATGAACTTTAGAAAAGACCGCGTTATTTAACGTTAATTTCACCGTAACCAGCTAAAAATTTACTAGAAAATATTCTTGAGAATACTGGCAGTAAATAATATGTATATTTACCAAGAAAATTGCCATAAATTTTTCAAATCAGGAAGACTGATAAGAGATCGTACCCAAATAACAAAATATTTCGTATTGGAAGATAATATGAGAAGCTGTTTTATTGTTCGCATATGGATATCTAAAAGAATGGTCCAGGTGCACGTTTTTTGCCCAGTTATAAAGAGAATCTTCACATTTAAAACGTACTCTCAGGAATTCCTGAATCTTCTAGCACAAGATCCGAATTCTTCAAACACTGAAAAATTATTCAATCCCAACACAAATCAATAGAGTATTCTTAGCATCCGCCCAAAAAGAAAGAAAAAAAAAACAATGCAGAAACCGTTTCAAACGATGTTTTACAAACTGCAATTTTAAACAATACGAAACGATGAGAAATTTTATTGTTGACCAGCCTGTTCCTACGTACTTTTTGTTTAGAAAAATTAGAAATAATAAAAAAAAATATTAACTCAAATGTGCTCATATTTTTAATATACGAATGTTCATATTTTTGATTTATAATTAAATTTATTAATTTTTTAAAACATGGTTATATATATATATATTACTTTTGATGAAGACATTAAACATTGTCGAAACGTCAAATTTTAGTTTTATTTTCTTAAATAGTACCACATATCCCAAAACTACAAATTTGGTGGTACATATATATATCCAATCGAGTGATGTAATTACATTTTTAGCCAGTACCTATGTATAACAATCTTCATTTTAAAATTCCCAGAAGCTAAAGTATGGAAACTTGTGGCATTCAAACTTATCATCATTTCTCAATGCGTATTTGACGCAGACAGTTTTGCCACAATTTTCTTGTTAGTCTAAAGGCTAAAGCAGTTAGTCGCCAACTTCCGTCTGTTAAACGCGTTATTTCGATCTATTCTAAATGTATATGAGGTTAGTCTAACTAAGCGTGTAATTCAATATTCTGTTGTGAGTATATATGTAAGTGAAATTTAATTTTGCCCCATTATTTGATGTAACGTAATTTGCAAGTTTACCACATTTTGCACGTTCTTTTATTCTTGCTTAAGTGTAACTCTGTAACTCAAGTCCACTGAGAAAGAAACAATAAAAATTTCGAAATACATATTAAGAAGAAAAAAGAAATTGCTTCTTCTTCGTACAACGCGATTACATTTAGAGGCCAAAGCAACCATTTATTAGTATGACACAATTAAATCATCAAATATGTATACTTTCATACTTTTACTGTTAATAGAAATTAAGAAAAATAATAATAATGAAAAATTCTTGCTTTGAACTTTTAAATGGTTTCTCAAATCCTTGAAATATTTGATCTCTCACATTTCTAAACATAGTATGCTCCATACCATTTCAACAGTACCTTTTTTTAAAAAACAAAACGTTCCGCTGCATTGGCCTGTAAAGTAGAATCACCTTGAAACCTCATAATGCGAAATGATTGCGCTTTTCCTTGAGCAGTTTACTCTGCTTAGATGCATAAGCACAACGCGCTGCAATTGTGTTGTTTATGTAAGTTTTCAACGTGCAATCTCCTAATACGTTACGGCCTTTTATAGTAAATATGTCTCGTCAAGGTCTCTTTCTTTCCATTATCTTATACTTGAGATTTCAAACATATTTATTGCAGTCATTTGGTATGTAGACTATTTACATTAAGACTAGAGTAATAACACATAAAAAAATATTTATGTAACACAGTGATATCAAATTAACCGTGTTGGGCATAAAAGTTATGGTGCTCTTGAAGGGATTTAAAAAGAAAAATTAAGTACCTATAAAAACAAATATACTGTATAAATTAATATTAAAGGAAGCAAATATAATTTGGAATTTTCGAGACATTTGATAAGAGAAGACTTGTCATATGACTAAAATTACATTTTAATCATACATTGAATATAATTGAAAGGCACGATAATCCAAAGAAATAACAACCTTTGTAACAAATGGAAGATCAAGATGATAATCTTAACATCGTCAGTGACTGATACGTAAGCAAGAACCACATCAGAATCTAATAGAATTGCAGTTCACTGTACCCTGAAGATACAACAATATGTACAACATGGGTATCTTCAAAGATGAACTCATATAAAGATTATATAACGCGAAAGACTAAACAGCTTCTCATATTATCCTCGAATGATAAGCGTCGACTAGGTACGATCTCCTTATGCCAATGAACTCAAAAGACTCAAAGTCTCAAGTTGCAGTACTTGAATTCATATGCATATTATGGAATGATGAAATGAAATGACATTTGCATGGAACTTTAGGACGCGCTATAAAAACATTGTTAATTATTTGACAATTAACCACAATTATTTAGAATATAAATAAATAAATCTAAACTAATTTGAAATGTAATATATATTAGCCCTCCGATTTCTTTTCACTTTCCCATACATTTTCCATCTTTTAAATATATTGCAAACTTAATATATAATATTTGGATTGGTTTATAATTTGTCGAATCTGTCTTCACACTATATTGATATCGAAATGTGAATTGTAAAGATTAAATTGTTTTTCGAAAATGTAGTGATCGATATAACGTACTAACTGTCTCGTGTAACCTTTACAAAATAAAACTTAAAATCTTACAATTATGAATTGTTTATTTTCACCCAAGAATTCGAGCCACTTTAATAATTTTGCAATAAGTGTTAAAACTTATTTGTAACTATTTGAAGAGAACATATAAGGCGTAGGTAATGTTTAAAACAATTGAGAATCATCTTGCCTGTCATTCTGGTAAAGTGTTAATTTGATTGTTACTGGGTGCGTTATGAATTTTTTCTCCCCACATGTGTTCCAGTATTTTAATCTGTTAGGGTTATATTGTGCGTTTTTCACTCTTTCTATTTTTTTTTTTTTGGGTTTTACAAAACGAAGTCGCGTTTTATTTACAGATGAGTCGAGAATTTGCTTATTTGGTGCTGATGGTTGGGATCGAGTACCTATGGAGAAGACCAGGAGAGCATCATGCTCAATGTGACTCTTCCTATCGTATATATATATATATATATATATATATATATATACAAAATTATAAAAAACCAACTACATTCTTTCTACAATTCCAAAAATAGAAACACCAAAATTGAACCAAATAATTATCAATATGTACCAATACCATACATTAATAATCTGTCAGAAAAATTAAAAAATATTCTATTGCCATTTAAAATAAGAATCGCACATACAAATTACAACACCCTTAACCACTTTTACACAAAACTAAAAGACAAAACACCGAAATTAAAAAAAACCCATACTATATATGAAATTCCGTGTAATGACTGCGAAGGCGTTTATATAGGGCAAAGTATCCAATATCTTAAAGAGAGACTTAATGGGCATAAATTTGCAAACAATAGTACGGCATTAAAAAAACATACTATACAAACTAAACATACATTCAATTATGATAAAACTAAAATACTAACAACAGAAACTAAAAACAAAGCAAGAATATTTTTGGAAAGTATAAAGATTAGGAAAAATAAAAATTCAATCAATGACAGAACAGACACAGATAATTTGTCATCTATATATACATCATTATTTTAAAATAAAACATAAAAATAATAACTAAAAACTTACCCACACCAAAAGAAACACATACATACACCACATGTAAATGTGAAAAATACATCGCTAGAACGATGCTGTTAGAAATAGATACACACAAGTAAAGTTTGTACACGAAATACATTTTGATAGTCATAAATGTGAAGATAACAATTACTACTGATATAAGTGAAATGAAATTTTGAATTTTGGAAAGAAAGAGTGCTGTTTTTTAAAATGTTTTTAACAAAAAGTTTTTATGACAATCTAAACGTTAGTGATGTCCACATTATTGTAAGTGTTTTATATTTTTTAACCCCTAATTTTAAAATAATTAAGAATATTATATTTCTAGATAAAAACATTATATATTTTTTAAAAAAGGCTCGAAAAAATAGAGTCGAAACGTCAAATATAATAAAACATTTGATAATGCATTAAGTGTTTTAATTTTCAAAAATGCCGAAAAATACTAAGAAGCAAAATTTAAATTATTAAAATACACGGCAAAGAAAAACTTTAAAAATTATTATATATATACATATATATGTGTGTGTGCGTAAATTTGAATTTTAATTATTTTTAAAATTCTGTTTTTCCTTACCGTAGAAATATCTAAATTGGTTTAGCGCGTCTTACCAGCTATAAGAAGGCATGAGTTCAAATCTCATCGTAGGCAAATTTTTATGATATAATTTCCTCTGCGCGAAGCAGAAAAATCAATTTAGATATATATATATTCTTCCAAGAGAGTAATTATTAAGTACATAATTCTTGAGAAGTTAAACTTTAGATGTGCCGTAATAACTTTTTAATTAATAATTGTTAATGTTAAATTTTAAAGTGTCATAAAATTGAGATGCAATTAATAGAACAAATACATAGGCCATCGGCAAATGTAAGTATACATAGATTTTCAGCAAAACTTAATATGTTCTTTTTTATCTACACCTAATAAAGATCTGATGAAGATCCTGAAGGAGGACCGAAACGTCACAAAGCCAAAAATACGAGTTTTATTTATATATATATATTAATTTAAATTTAATATCTTTTACCGTGATTCATTAAATGTTAATTTTCATTTGTTTCTAAAACACAAAATTTTAAGTACACCTACAGTTATAGTAAGTTGAGGAACATAGAAGTTAATCGAATTATAAATTTTACAAGGATACCCTATCTAAATTCACTGTATAGTTCGATGTGTCATACTATGGAAGAAGGATCACCGTAGATACATCGATGCAGAAATTAACGTTGTAAATGTTAATGCATAAAGTGTAAACCATACATAATTATATATATTAAAAGTGACTATCAATGTGAAGCTTCTTATTCTTTACAACCATTAATCATACTGCAATCTTCCTCCAACAAAGCTGTTAACTAACGGTGTAAACAAGCATATACAATATACATTAATTAATCTTACTGCAATTATTATGAGTAAAATTAAAATATAGGATTTGAGTTTTTATTATCGAATTAGTTTTAGAACTAATATTAAAGATTTCAAACAGTTAATTTTACCACTTTAGTAGTATTTCGCTTTTATATTATAAACATGTTGTTTATGGACGTATGTATTTAGTTTTATTACTGACTGAATTGATTATATTTAACTAGAAACCAATTTACCTGAACATTAACGTGTTCATTTCCCGAGATTAGCAGACAATCAAACGGTTCAATAGCAACGGCACGGCGTCAATGTTATTGCTACTACCTTAAAGGTAATTTTCTATACATTAATTGCAGGTTTATTTAGTAACAGCAAGTGACTATAAATCAAAAGTGGCTGACCCAAATCACTCTGGCGCGTTAATATGCACGAACAACCTTCTAGCTAAAGTTTTTCTATGCATACATATACATTATTCGCTAATTGCATTTCCTTACGGTCTCATTGAATTTTTTAGCCGTTCGCAAAAGTTGCAACTGCACGTCCACTGCTTACTTGCTAACACGACTTATTCGAGCTTGCCCACGAATAAAATATACAACGCCAGATAGCTAAGCATGCCAGTTTGTATACAACTTTTATTTTCCATCTTAGTATTATAGTTGCTGATTAAATTGATTTATCGAATTGTCTTAATATCCTCAATGATAAGCAAAAAACATAAGTGAATTACAAAATAACGGTAAACAAGTTATATATAACACGCTCGTTTTTAACAAATAAACTTGATATTGAAAACAAGAAGAATGAGTGTGCTTAAAACCACACGGCGGAAGTGTAAACTTCATCAAGGCGAGGTTAATAATACCGTAGATAATACGAAATACATGCATATAATATTCAGTAACGTATTAAATAAAACATATTCGCACATTTATTACATTTATGCGAGCGTCCGTTTCGTTTGGTCGGTTCGGACGTATGTATGTGTATGTATAAATAGACGATATAAATACTTGCTTACGGTCCCTCGCTTGATCTGATGGTAACGTATGGGCTTCATAACCGTGCGGTCTCGGGATCGAATCTGTTCTGGGACATGAATTTATTTATTCATTTAAATTTCAATTTAATTGAAATTAAATACCTCCATATGATATATTTATTTATCTTGTTCCCTTAGCCGCGTTACATATCCGAGCGTTGCAGGTCAGTCTTGTCCACTGCCTACAATCAGCGCAACGCGCCTAAAGAAGTTTACACTTCAATAAAAAAAAATATTATTGATTAATGTCATTGGTATCATACCTAACCTAAGATAGATTAGCTAATTAATTTTAGCATTTTATGTACGTAACTATTACTCACCTTTCCGTAAAATTAAGTTATTATATTCTTACACATGGCAAACATGAGGTATTTATTCTTATATTTATAAATTTATAGTACATTTATTGCGTTTTATGGTTTAAATACAAACAATTCCGAACTGCCAATATGAATGTCGATGTGGTTCAAATAGATGGCGCTTGAATCTTGCTTAAGATGTCGCTTAAAATGTCGTCAAATAGATGGCGCCACAATTTTTTTGGAAGAATTATTAGTTATTACTCCTATTTCCCCAACTTTTAGTGGAGAATAGTGGAGGGAAGTAGTATTTTATAGACTAAATTTTATTACTACCAAGTTAGATTTTTTTTAAATGTCCCAAAGTGCCAGTGTTGTTTTCAATTTTTACAGTCGCCTCAACCGGGAAAACGTATTTCCCAGTCGAGCTACACATGCGCCAAATGTCACTTTACAGGCGGTGAGTACAAAGAAACTTTAACGTACTCGAGATTGTCTTGCCTCAGCCGCAAGCATTATTAAGGAGATTTTAGGACGCATGTATATATATAAATAGACGATATAAATACTTGCTTACTGTCCCGCTCTTGGTCTAATGGTAACGTATCGGCTTCATAACCGTGCGGTCTCGGGATCGAACCTGTTCTGTCAATTTAATTGAAATTAAATAATAATAAAATTGTTCCGTTAGTCGACTCGAGCCGACATTACCCGAACGAGCGTTACATATCCGAGCGTGACGGGTCAGTCTTGTTCACTGCCTACAATCAGCGCAACGCGCCTAAAGAAGTTTACACTTCAAAAAATAATGGTTTTTGAAAGTCAGAATTGAAATTGTTTACAAAGCTGAAGTAGCTTCACCATTTCGATACAAAATTCAAAAAACTATTAAATTAATAATTAGCAATTCCATGCTGAAATGATAGTTTTAAAGAACGAACTCTATATATTTTAAGTAAAATGTAAACCCGCAGCAATATAGGAAACCAGACCCGCAACAAAGTCTTTCGTTTTCGTTTTCGTGGTCCATGAATAGAAGATGAACTTGGTTCTTTTTCTTCTCGATTGTGTGATTTCTTGAGGGTATTGGAGTCCAAATCTGTGAAGGAGAGTCACCGAGGAGGACAGAAGTGAACACGAGGTTCAACTTCTAGAAGAAGAACTTCTAACTTTGAAGAGTTAGTGCAGCGGGCGCTGCTTTCTGAAAGTTGCAGTTTACTGCACAAGGACAGATTGAGGTCTACGGTGTTTACCGTGGAGGGCATAGACGTTGATGCCAGAGATGGTTGGGTTCTCGTGGTCGAGAATCCTGTTGAAGTGTTCTTGGGCTTGATTACGAATGTAATCTTGGATTAGGGGGATGTCGAGATCGCTGTGGATGACTGAGTTACGGGTGTACCAGGGGGCCCCGGTCATGGTGCGAAGGATCTTGTTCTGCTGAACTTGTAGCAGATTGATGTGGGAGGCGGCCGCGTACCCCCAGACGGGGCATGCGTACGTGATTCTGGGTCTGATGGCTACCTTGTAGAGAAGGGCTTTGGACTTGATGTTGAGTTTGCTGTTTCTGCATAGCAGGGGGTACAGCTGGACTAGGGTGGACTGAGCTCGGGTCGCTAAATCCTGGAGGTGATGTCTCCAAGTTAGCTTTGTGTCGCAGGTGAGTCCGAGGTAGGTCGTCGTGTTGGTTCGAGGGACCTCCACGTCGAACATTGAAATGGGGTCGGGGGCGTTGCGACGCCAGTTGGCTTTGGAAAAGAGCATGGTAGCGCTTTTGGCTGGGTTTATCTGGATCTTCCAAGTAGAGAACCAGTCCTCTAGGTCGTCAGCGGCTTCTTGAAGCCTCCTAGCGGCCAGCCAAGGGGCGCGGGAGCGAGAGAAGATGAGGGTGTCGTCGGCGAAAAGTGCCAGCTGCGTGTCGGGGGTTCTAGGCATGTCATAGGTGAAGATTGTGTACAGAAGTGGGGATAGTACCGCACCCTGTGGCACGCCTGCAGCTATGGGCCTTGGGGTAGAAAGTGACTGTCTATGGCGAACTTTGAAGTAGCGGCCATGCAGGAATGATTGGAGAAGTTTGACGATAGGAAGTGAAATTCCTGCGGTTATGAGTTTGTGGAGCAGTCCGTTGTGCCAGACCTTGTCAAAGGCCTTGGCAACATCTAGGAACAGGGCTCCGGTGGTGTGCTTCCTGTTGAAGCCTTCGGTGATATGATCTACGAGTCTGCGGAGTTGGAAGGTGGTGAAGTGGGAATGGAGAAAGCCAAATTGCTCCGGCTGGATGATGTTCAGCTCTTCCACCTGATGGCACCAAAGTCAATCAGCCGTTGGGTAAATATAAAATGAGCGGCTTTATGTGGCAGTGATATTGCAGCAAAAATGGTTTATGTTTCTATTCACACTTTGAAATTGGATTGACATAAGAAATATCATGAATTTTTGCCGTTAGTTTTTCAACATCTAAACATGTTTTTTCCTGAAAATCGGCATTCAATTATAAAATGAAACAAACTTGCAAGCAAAATACATCAAGCAAACCTGATATATCAAAGTTCTCTTTCTTGAAATCAGTTTAAATAAATTAGTTTTTTGTAACTTTAACCACGTATGTATTTTTTTTACTTTTTCACGTTTTGTTTATTGTATTTAGGTTCTATGTCCAAAATAATTGCAATTTCGTTGGTATCAATGAAGAAATCATAAAAACGTCAGCGAAGAAATAAGCTTTCAAAAATGTAATCGCATTGTTAAATGATTACAGCATTGACCAACATCAATGATCGAATTGAGTAATTTTACTAGCAATGTTAACTTTACTTAAAATAGTATGCCGTAAAATATGCGAACTCAAAGTTTTCCCGTTTGGCCAATCATGTAGTCGATTCTTTTCGTAATTTTCAAAATTTGCTCCGTATATTTCAAACAAAGCATCGTAAATCTCTCGAAATTAGTAGTTAAAGGAGTTACTGCATCTGTTCTACTAGACCATCGAGTATGCGATAAAGGTTCTAAAGTTAAATTTAGAACCTTTATCGCATACTTAATAATAACTTAACTCTAGATATATTATGCGAGTATCGAATGAATTTGTCTAATCTATAACTATTTGGAATAAATATGTGCGTCTACATACTTCTAAATGCGTTATATGAATGAAAACTATACTACAATTTGCCCTTGTTTCTAATCAAATATACTTTACAATGTAGTTTAATGTAATAATTTAAATTTAGTAAATACCCTTTGATACTGACTTTTCTCTTAATATCTGTTATCTAATGTAATTCAGATCGATTTAAAGATACGGATTCACGGGCCTCCAGTGATCCAGTGGATAGGCAGTTGATTAGCGGTTGAGAGGTCATGTCAAAAGAGCAATTGTTAGGTTAAAAGAAATTTTACGCCATAAAACTATAGTCTCAGAAAGTGCCATTTGCATTTTCTGTGCTGCTGCTTAAGTCTCAATTCCATTTGGTTGAAGTACAAAGCGATAATTCTCCATATCTACCTGTTGCTTGTATATCAAATTGTTATTAATACTTCTTACCCATTGTCAAACCAAACATTTTTAAATGTAATCGGTTAGAATAATTTAATGGGGGTAAAACTATTGCAATACTTTTCCTATTAAAAAGTAACACAGTTGTAGTTCTGTAATAACTTATGGATCTTTTTCCACAATATCCAAGATATCAATTACTTTTTGAAATACTACGTAATAGGTTCTAGATACTTTCCTACTTTATATTTTCCTTAATCAATGTAGCTTCGCTCGTTTAAGCTTCCTCAAAGGATAATGTTTAAATTTGCATTAGAGTTATTCGATGATTCGAAATACAAATAGTTAAACTGAAGTGTTATTGAAATTCAATTAATAAAATGATCATGTTGAAATGTTGATCTGCTAAGAGTTTGTAGTGTAATGATGCCTTTATGCCCTAAGGGCCCATACCCTTAAATTTTGTAAATATGTTCTTATATGTGGGTGAAGGATCAGAAACTAAACATATATAAAAATTTGAATGTCCTTGGAAACATAAACCCCACGAAATATATACAGAATTTATCAACATCATAAACTAAACAAATAAAATCTTTCCATTAACTTTTTTAATTTATTCAGTTAAATATCATCCAAACATAAATAAATTTAGTTATACTGGTGATTCATATAATCAAAAAATCTGTTAATGACCGTCATATAACCGCCTTTTTTTGTTGTAGAGACCAGACCGTATAAATCACACCTATAGGGGCCGTACTAATAACAAAAAAAGAAAATCAATTATGACACTAAAAATGAATGATATGCATACTTCCCAATATAATGCCCCATTCATTACGATTACAGATCGCCTTCCATATATCATT
Source organism: Amphimallon solstitiale (assembly GCA_963170755.1). Lineage (NCBI taxonomy): Eukaryota > Metazoa > Arthropoda > Insecta > Coleoptera > Scarabaeidae > Amphimallon > Amphimallon solstitiale. The sequence continues at coordinate 123,006,819 of OY720678.1, read as the reverse complement.
AACGTCGCCGTAAACATTTAATGGTGCTTTTTTGCGTAGATGTGGTAGCACTGCTTATTCGTACATAATACAACTATTTATACTTGTACGCTGCGTTCGTATAATACGTGTCTGTTTTTAGTCTGGCCAGTTTAGCCGAGTATTGATGAAATATTATCCGTAAAAGCTAAAGGCAGTATCGAATGCGATGCGGGCAGTGAACTATTGTTTATTTATTATTAATTAAGCGCCAGGTTCAAAATCCTCTTTCCGCTGTTCGTGATAACCTTAAATACTCTGTGCTGCATGCTAGAAATTCATCATTTACAAGTCAACTTGACTGTTTCCGCTTCAAACTCTAACGTTATCCTGGATGAAAGTATATTGCAGTATAACAATTCGAAAAAATGAGGTGTGGCCACCACACGACTTTCTTATACGTATGAAAGTGTTACTTCCGGTCCGAATTTTGAAATTTCATTTATACAAAAAATATTCCAAATCCAACTCTAAATACTTTTGTACTCTTAATAAATATATATATAGAATGCATAATTTACGACATATTTGCAAAAAATCGTTATTCGGTAAGAGTAAAAGTGTTAATTCCAGTCCGAATTTTGATTTTTTTTTTATACAAAAGGTGTCGAAAATTAAGTTCTAAATACTTTTATACTCGTAACGTACCTGTCTCAAAAGCATGACTAGCAAAATATTTGCAAAAAACTGATTTTCGATAAGAGTAAAAAACCTACTTCCAGTAGGAATTTCGAAAAACTTTTTTGATAAAGTTGTTCACAATTTCAAATTTAAGCACAAATGAATTCTTTATAAATTTGTCTAAACTTAGTAGTTGACGAAATTCGATTTTTTCACTGAAATAAACTACTACTTCCGGTCTGCCGATTTTGCTCAAAATCTAATCAGTTCTCAAGAGGGAGATTATACTACTAAATGCAAAATTTGGAATAGATAGCTATAGCGGTTTGACCGCTATCGTGGTCACACACACAGAGACAGACAGACAGACATTTTTTTAAAAACCACTTTTTTTGGTATCAGGGGACTTCAAAACGTGGACATCTGCAAAAATCTCGAGGTCGAAAATTTTCATCATCACAATTCTTCCTTATACTACGTATAAGAAAATAAAAGTGACAAAAATCGAAGCTTTAGATAATTAAAAGCTTAACATTCATCAAATATTACACGCTCCCTTCGTTTGTTGTTGCTGAATGCTGAACATAATACGTAATATTTAAAATTCGCTATGACCCAAAATTATGAAAGAAAATAAAACATTATTTTATTGGATACATTAATATATATAACTCAATGATCGAACTCTAATTATTATTATTCGATTCTACAAAATAGAAAATACAAAGCAGTATTTGTACAGAAAATATGCTATAAAGAAAAAGAATAATACAGTTACTATATGTAATTACTAATTATTTACATCAAGACACATACCAGTAGGAATGTATGCATAAACCCGACAAATAAATAAATCATAACAATATAGAAATCGTTTACTTAGGTGGTGCTTTGGCAGACACATAATATAAATAATCAATTATTAAAATTGCTCTATAAATGAGTTCAATCCGTTAACAAATTAAGTTACTTTATTTTTTTAAATATAATTTATTATAAATTTATATAATATTAATTTATTTTAATATACAATTAAATACCTACATACAAGCGTTTGAGTTCAGAACATAAAAAAGCTTTATAACAAAAAAGCTGGCTAAAATAAATATTCAAAGTTTCTTGATTTTCACACAAAGCGCGTTATTAGTCTTGGCTTCATGCTACTAAAAATAATTCTAGTTTTTAATTTTTATGGTATATTTGCCTCGATAAGTTTTTCTAGTGTACTTATTCAAAGTATTACTAAAGAATATCGGACCAACAGTCATTTATGGAAACAGTCAATCAAACGCTTATTTTTGGGACATTGCTATAACTTTATATGTATTTTCTCCAGAGCAGATGCGTATTGTTTGTTTATTGATACATCCTGGTAGATAACATCACATCACAAAACAGATATATCAAAAACAATTATTCGGTGATGTGGAATCATTGTGCAAATTTAGTCACATTTGCCACAAGCTACGAAACTTATATGGAAACAGATAAAAATCTTATTAATAACTGACACATCCCAGATGAAATTTGTGCCTGCTTTTAAACCTTTAAAATTATCATACGCTGTTGTAAAATCCGAAAATTCTGTTCAATTTTTTTTTTTAATATATGACTGCAAAGAGTATCAGTTTCCGTCTTCGAGTTTGTCACCATATAATAAGAACTGTATTTTATTGCAAATATATGTTTAGTGTCAATAAATCAAGACAATTGCATTATGTGTGTATTCTTAAAAACAATTCCGGAACTTTGACATGTACACTTGTTGAATTTGGCAGAAGAAGAAGGGGGTGCATCCTAACCGAGCCCAAACATACGCCTTCGGCGATACGGTAATTTCGCAAATTGATTTCACATATTATATATCTTTTATAAGAGTCGTGAAATTGTTTGATTCGTCCATTTTATTTTTATTTAAAATATACGTTTCATAAGACATTTTGCGCAGTCGTTCTAAACGCAAAAATTATCTCTTACGAATCTTGTATTTTAACATACTATCAAAACCGAGGCTAGGTTTCTTTGTTTGTTAATTTTGAGCACACTATTTAAGTCATAAAAGTAACATTGCAGGTGTAAAATATACAGAATTTATGATGAAAAGAGTCATAAAACAGGTACACAGAATGATTATAAACTTAATGAAAGCAGTGAAGGGACTAGAAACAATAATAAAACGGTATAAAAATGCAGAACCAGTTAAAAATAATGTATGTAGATGACATGGTTATATATGCCGCCACACCTAAGATGCAATGACTAGTAGAAGTATATGGAGGGATGGGCATGAAAATAAATAACTATTAAAAGTAAAATTACGAAAATTAATTAAAAAGAAGAATACATACCAAATATAAATAATGTGCAAAGGACATAAATACAATTTGTACAATAACTTACAAAAGATTTTGGTTACAAAAGATGCAAACATCGAGGTAGAATAAAAGACGACAAATAAGGAAGTAAAAATATATGCAGTAAATAATGTCGATATTAAACCAAAGAAAAACGGATAGAAAAAATTAATCATTGAGTTATATAGCAAATGATACCTAATACAACAGAATTACAGGTCAGGATCCAAGAGGTATTAAGAAATTCCAGAAAGAGTAAATAGCATAGTTCGGAAGATGCACGAAAACATATTATATGTATAGAATAAGAAGAAATAGAAACACCGGATAAATAAAAACACGAAGTTATAAATACGACTCCGGCAAACATAAGAATTCAGAAGAAGAATATGTTGACGCCAATGAGGCAAGAAAAAAAAAATTACTGGTAACTTATGGTATGTTCCACCAGAGCAATTTTTGTTATTATTACTTTTTCACCACTCACTAGTAGCTGATGATGATTAATAACTTAACTTCCTCGTCGTCAATGCTTCTACTGCCGATGTTTCGTACACCATCCAGAAGGCCATCTTCAAAGCTACTTATAAAGCTGCGATAACCTGAAACAGACGTTTAAGTTATCGCAGTAGAAGAAGCCCAGAAGATATTCCTTCGGATAGTAGACGAAACATCGGCAGTAGAAGCAGAAAAAACGACGCAGTTTCAACCAGGAACGTATTAACTATAAATCTGTTAGTTAAAAAATACAATATTTAATATGAAATTAAAGAAAAATATATGCATTGGTTTATTCCTAATAGTAAAAAAATAATTCAAGAAACGGTTTAATATTTTTGCCTGTAATTATATATATAGATTTCAACACTTTCCGATGCACATTCGATTTCAACTTAGTTTCCCGTAAAGAAATAAACAAAGAAAAAAGAGGTGTAACGAAAAAAAAGTCAGTGTCGTGAGCTTAACCGCAATACTTTCTGAACGGGTTTTAAATATTCAACGAAGTGCAATGTCATGGTCTCATATGCGGTTAAATTGAACCAGTTTTTATGAATGAATCGTACCCAAATGGGAAAATTTATTCGATTCTATAGGACTGTTTATGTAAAATTAATTTAAATTTATTTAATAAATAAGACAATGTTGTGGTATACCTACATACACCTTCTAACTAGTAAATCATAAATTACAATAAAACTATCAAGTTTTTAGTATTAGAAAATTTTTATATAAGCAAATAAAATTAATAAAAAAAAATAAAGACGTTTGAATGCCAGGAAACATTTTGCATTTCCATAATATATCGAATAAAATAAGAGGGCAGTTTATATATATGTATAGGTATACTTATCTTTGTAAACCTGTTTGTGAATGTGATCTTTATCTATCGTATCATAGACTTTCAAGAGTATAGAAATGTGAATGCGCATACTAACAAAGAATATAGGAAAGAACAAATTGCCCACATCTGCAATCACTACTACTCCCGTTGCAGTTCCATAGCTCGGGATTCTTTTAAATTGTTCCAGGCACTATATCCTTCTTGTTACCATTATTAGGTCTTAGGTCTATGTTAGTGTATTACAGTTCTCTATTTCGTTTGCCCTTATAATAAATGCATCTCGTTTTTTGCCCTCCTAGTATTCTCCTGAACATCATCCTGTGCCACTTTTTTAAAGCTGCTTAAAGGTCTCGAAACCGTGTCGTACTGGTCTTGGCACTATTTTATAAAGTCTTATTTTCGCATTTGTTGATCTGTATTTGGGGCTTACACCTCTCCACATCTGTGAGCACCAATAGTCTATTGATCTGATCAATATGAAACATTGCCATTCCAATGAGTTTCTGGTCTCATAACTTCACATATATTTTCATTTAATTGTAAACCATGTTTGTATGTCTCCTCTAAGCATCTACTCGTGAATTCTATCGACGTCTTGTCGTTCGCTTTTTAAAATGCCATGTTATTTTACTTGACGAGATACTTTTTGTATATTATCCAGTACCAGTTGAAACATACTTTGAAATTTATAATGCGTATAACTTCTTTATTTATAAACAAAATTACGTAAATTATAAGGTTCTTTCTTCTTCTTCATCTTTTCCATCCTATTTCT